>OY728134.1:1475540199-1480340199 GCA_963277665.1 Viscum album
CTGTAAAATATTGAGTGTCATTTACGTGTCTATATTTTCAAACCAACATTTTTTTAATATAAAAATAACATATATTCATTCTAACAAGCCATGATTTTAGTCCAGTGGTGGTGTTAGTTGTGTTGCATATAAATTTTTTGGGGTTCAATCCCTATGTTACATTTAATGATTTTCCATGAATTATTTAGGCACCATGTGTCATCATATATACATGATGGAATAAAAAATTTATATATAGGGTTGACCTATTTTGGATTAGTCATTGGGAGAGGATGAAGTGTGGTTCACGTTGTCCCATTGGGTATGTGTGTGTGTGTTTACTTTAGAATCCATCTACTTGGTTATATTCATTCTAATATAAAAACTATATTATTTTTTATTTTCACATTAGGTTTTTAATGGTGCTTATAAAACATTCATTTTTTCATATGAATGAAATTATAATATGTAAAACAAGTGAATAAATTTTCACTCCCTTTATTTTTTTACATTAGTAATCTAGAATTATGAAATAAATAAAAAATTATTATTTTTATATAAGATAAATTAAAATATGCGTGTAGTGAATTTTTTAGCATCATTAAATTCTTTTTTTTATTTTTTACTTGTCACATTTATATTTATCTAGTTTTTATTATCATATTTAATTCCCAATATAGTGACAAAAATATCTTGAGGAGGGGAGGGGGTGAATTATTATTTTTTTCTTTTTTTAGTATTTTCATGACTTAAAATTTCTTTACAAGTTCGAGTAAATTTAATTCACTCCTATTTCTTAAATATCATTATCTCCAATATGAAGAAAATAAATAAGATTATAAAATCATACAATAGTAACATGGTTCTCCCCTAATGTGGATGAGCACGTCCTTTCAGGGACTAACGTCGTCTATGTGAGAGAGAATTTTCTAATACTATAATTTGAGTTACAAGTATTTAGGAGAATGTATAATTAAAAAAACAATATCAAATTTTTCCCAAACCATTATAGTAAAAAACCTAATAATGTAAATTGGAACAAAAATCTTGATGTATCTCCAAGAATGGAAAGTATTTTGTTTGAGTTGTGTTGAGAATTCAAATAATCATGTTTATAATTATTCTTATCTCAACAAAAATAAGTCCTTATAACAAAACAACTCTACTATTATAATCCCTCTATAATCATTAATAGTTATTCTTCACTCAATATATCATTTTTAATAATTCTCATTCTGTATAATTGATAAAAAATGAATTAATGATGATATATAAATCTCCAACTATATTCACTTTGTAAAATTTTACATACATTTAGTTTTTTATCCCCAATAATTGAGTCATCTTTATCATTAACCAATTATTTAAAAACAATTTATTTGAAATAATATTTGATATTCCATGAATATTAATTAAATATATGTTTCCATTTTTTGTAAATATTTTCAAAATTACGATGTATCAAAATGTTTTGGAGGCAACTATTCTATGACCCTCATGTGATGTGTCCAAATTATTAGGATTTGGAGGGAATACATTCATCCTAAAAATAAATAAAGTAAACTCAAAGACCTAATTATTCTATAATTTATCTATATATTTGGAATGAATATAAATAAAAACAATAATAATGACATACCTTAAACTAGCCAATATATCATGTTAATTATTTCCAAAAGGGTTTGATTGATATCAATAAGAAGTAGTTGAAACGATCATTCCTCCATAGGTATCCACGGATCACACAAATCTCCCAATGCATGGAAGATATCTCTATGAACACCATAAAGTGGTATAACCTTGTTTAAAGTTGATAATGATCAATAGTTAAGGAGAGAATCAAATTGAGTAGTTTCTATATTAGTGATTAATCCAAAAAATATTATTATTGATCTTATATATGTATATCCATCCAATGAAAATTTACGAACTCAAATGTTTTGCTATATAAATGTGATGTTTCAAAACCTCTCAAATTCCATAAATATTTGTAACACCGAACTCAAATCTCCATTAATTCATTTAACATTTAAATAAAATTATATGACATCTAAAGTCCTCCCCATCCTCATCATATGATTATCCAACTAAGAATGATAACATGGTGTTGGATATTAAGAAAAATCCATGTGATATCACATACAACATAAACTACCATGAAGAATACTATGACATGGTTAGGCAAACCACACCTTGGTATATCCCAAGGTAGACCACTATGTAGTCTAGTACACCATGCCATGGTGGTTCACTCTATTCATATTTCCTAAAATATCCCAATTTTAGTAAATCCATATAAATGTTGTTCACATTAACATAATGTAACATCACATGAAAAAAACACAAGAAATAATATCCATAACACCTCTTATATTTATTACATGACTTATTTTGTAAAATTATATTATCCATTTTCACCTTTTGGGACATCAAATAGTGTAAATCATGAAAATCCATCAATATTTCTTCCAGATATCATCAAAAATAGTTTTTTTGTTTCTCCTGATATCTCATAAAATTAATCCCCATTCAAGTGACCAAAAATGGTAACCCCTATGCATTTGTATCGTTAAAAAAATTAATGAGTTCCAGAATCCATAACTGTAAGAGAAGATAACCCTAAAAGAAATATTTAAATTATACCAATTCTATAAAGATAATTTGTGCGATATTTATCAAACTCATTTCTATTAATAACTGTTTCCGTTAGCTGTATCATATGAAGTTACGCATAATCATATAATCATTTTTTTGAATATAGTGATTGAAAATAGGTCAAGGAGTTTGTAATTCCAATATATCCTCCTCATAAGTTCTCTATTCTCTAAGTACATACTGACATTCCAGGTACTTTGATGTATATTCATTGATCCCTTTATTCATATTTTCCCACTATAATTTCTCTTAGAGATATTCATACATATTTGTGATCCCTTGGTGAATAGAGAAGGTTGAGTTATCTTCTTCATTCAAAATCTCCTTATTTATCTTTGGATCAGATGTTACACATAATCGTGACCCAAATCTTACAACTCCTTCTTCATCAATCATGAAATCAGAGGATTTATCATCTCTAATATCTTCCACCATTTTCAAAATTTCCACATCAATTATTTAAGAATCCTTTATTTTCTCCATGAGGGATGGTTCAGAAACCATTTGAGAAAGTATTGATGATGTTCCTACCTTAATGATTCCCATGTACATCCTTATAAAATCTAATAAAATTGGATCCTTCTCAACTCTCATCATTGATAAAGATGTCAGATCTTTTCTACTTAGATCATCTTCCAACTTATTTTCCTTACAATGATTTTAGGGTATTGAGTATTAATAATCCTTAATGAGCTCCAACCATCGTTTTTGGTTCATATTAGGCTCATTATGTGTGAATATATATTTGAGACTCTTTTGATCAGTATATATCTCACACTTTTCCCCATAGAGATAATGCTGTCAGATTTTCAACGCAAAGATCACTGCTTCCAAATCCAGATCATGCATGGGATAGTTTTTCTCATGTATTTTCAACTATCTTGAGTCATATTATATCACATTATCATTTTTTATTAGTACACATCCAAATAATTTCTTTGAAGCATCACTGTATACCAAAAAGATTCCTTCACTTTTTGGGAGTGTGTGTACTAGTGCAGTGATAAGCCCCTTTTTGCCCTCCTCAAATCAGTACTCACATTCTTGAGTTCATAAAAACATCACCCTCTTCCATTTAAGCTTGGTAATTTGGTTTTAAAATCATTAAATGTTCTCCAAAAATCGTTGGTAATACCCAACTAGACCAAGGAAGCTATGGATCTCTATTACAGATGCTATCATGAGCCACTCTTCAATTGTCTTTGTCTGCAAAGGCTCTAAAGATATCCATTTTTAGGTGATAACATGCCCCATGAATGATAATTTCTCCATCCAAAACTCACATTTACTATAATTTTCATACATATTATCCCTTTGCAAATTATTTAGAACAATATTCAAATGCTTCTCATATTCCTCCTTGTTCTTAGAGTATATCAGAATATCATCGATAAAGACTTCCACAAATTTGTTGTGGTAATCTCTAAAGACTCTATTCAATAGATCCATTACAATTAATAGAGCATTGGTGAGTCCTAATGGAATAACTAGGAATTCATTGTGTTCATACCTTGTTCGAAAGGAAGACTTGGGAATATATTCATTACAAACCTTTAATTGGTGATATCCTCATTAATGGTCCATCTTAGAGAAATAACAAGCCCCACATAGCTGATCGAACAATTCATCAATCCGAGGATGGGGATACTTTTTCTTTATTGTTATTTTATTGAGTTCACGATAATCAATGCAGAGGTGCATTGAACCATCCTTATTCTTGATGAAGATAACTGGCACTCCACACGGTGATTCACTTAGGAATATAAAACCCTTGTCTAGATTCTCCTATAACTGCTTATTGAGCTCTTCTAGTTCTACAGTGTCAATTCTATAATGTGACTTTGATATAGGTAGAGATCTAGGAATAAGTTAAACTAGTACTCAACCTCAAAATCAGGAGGAAGACAAGGAAACTCTTTAGGGTATAAATCAGTGTAATCCCTCAAGATGGGCATGTCTTCGAGCATGATTATATCCTTTATCTCAATAATTTTAGCTAGATATGATTTCTCATAAGGAATATATATCCCCTCTTGAGACAATGATTATAAAAGAGATTCATCATACTCCTTACACATGTAAAGAGTTGGAGGATGCTTTAGGATGTGAAGAGTGATTTCTCTTTCTCGATGGTTGATTTGGATTTGTATAAGGATAGTCAATCGATTCCTAAAATAAAATCGAACTCCAAAAAAGGATTCATAATGATATTTATTGGGAGGTTCAGTCCACAAATGTTAACTGGGGAGGATTTATATTCTTTGGATGTAATAATTGCCCTATTTTTTGTTTTCACAAATAACTCAATCTCCAAACTTTGAGGTGGTGTTTGAAAAGTTCTATTAAATTTTCATAATGTGAAAGAATTCATAGTACCAAAATAAAAAAATACCTTCATTATTATTGTATTAATAACTATCATACATGTCACCACATCATTTTTTGTATCTACCTTAGTAGTAGTGATATCATAATCCCTTCCTTGTTGCCTTGGAGGTTTTTTTATTTCCACCAAAACCCCTTGGATTAGGGAAATTGTTAGAAAAATTCCCATATTTCTTTTATTTGTAACACTAAACCACTGGCTGAGTGTTTATATGAACCTTCCTTTCTTCTTCCACATTAGCAGTATTCTTCATATCCCTTAAGCATTTTTTAGTTAGATGTCCCATTCTTCCACACTTGAAGCAATTTTTCATTCACTTTAAACAATTCCCAAGATGCTTCATTCCATAATTTGGTTGTGTGGGATGTTCAATCTTCTTTCCATCATGTGATTTATATTCTGAACTACCCAAAATGGACTCCATTTTTTTCTTTTTGTCACTGGGCCCATGAGACCACTGAGAGTATCTGATCTCCATTTCAACCTTTATGGATCAACAACCAATCTCCTCATAATTGTCAAAGTCACGAATCTCCGATGCTTTTCATTGACTTGGATTTATTCCACTAAATAAGTGATACACCTTTCTTTTAGTGTTCATGACAATTTCGGAGGTGCATCTTAAAATCCATGTGAAGTTTGCTTCATACACCCTGATGGAATAATATTCATTCTTCATGATTCACTGGAACTCCCTTTCCATCTTGAGATAGAGGGTTTAGGGAAAATATTTATTGAAAAATATTTTTTTTAATTCCTCCCAATCCATGGAATAAATTTTCTCATTGGACTTCATATTTCTAATCAGTGTCCACCACTGATCTGCTTCCCCATCAAGACGATAGACTTCCAGTGCAACTTTCTCTTCTTTTGAGCACTATTGGACAAATAATATCTTTTCAGTGGAGTTAATACACTATTCCATGAGGAGGAGATCAGAAGATCTACTAAACATGGTAGGCCTTTTCTGCATGAAGGATTTTATGAAACTTTTTATTTTCTTGTAGGAGGAGGGTGTTCCACATGATTCATGTTATTATTCACAACTTGAGCCAGCAGAGAAAGTAATATTCTGAATTTTTGAGCACCCGTTCCCATCATATCAGGCATATCATTAAGGAAATTGTCACATTTACTATCACATTGATTGTTGGCACATGTTCTTCTATTTCCTTCCATTATCTAGGAAAAATAAAGTTCAATTTGAGGGAAACAATACTTAGCTATTAAGCATAAAAAGGAAACTTTAAACATAAAAGGATAAAAGCTTATGGGAAAAGTATATCCTAACTTGTGACTCCCTAGGTTTTAATCAAGATTATACTTGATCTATTTCCTCACATTTATTCTTATGGGATTCTTTTTTTCCCTTAATAATGGTTCATACTACGTTTTTGAATTTACCAAAGCACATCCCCTAAGAGTGTCGATCTAAGAGTGCAGTATGGCCCATTGTTGTGTAGTAGTTCCCATTCGAGTTTATCTCAAAGCTGTTTTTTTGGGGTTTACCACTAGATGAATATATTCCAGATCCACCTCTACTTATTTATATCCATACATGGATCTATTTGTTGATAAACCACTTACTCTATGCTTATCAAAATTTAGGTTTTCTTTTCTTATACTTAGTCTCATCCCTATGGTTCTTACTAAAGTGCTCTATTTATAATCACCCAAAATAACTAGAACCTCCTCTTATACCAACTATAGAGACCCTATAATTTTACAGATATCATTACATGATTTGAAGCATAGATAAATATCATATTACAATCCAAGGATCATAATGTCTAGTTCTTTGGAAGACTAGGTACATAAAACAAAACAAAATGGGACTAAATAAAACATTTCATTATTTAGTCTTAATATTGAGCTCTTAACTTCCATTGTGCTCAAACATCTGCATCAGATAACATGGGGATAACATGAAAAAAGGGATGAGATAAAAAACCCAGTACGGGAATAAGCATAAGAATAAAGCTTGGGCATATGGGTTAGACGGCATGACATAATGATATTAAAAGCATGGAACATATGGAATCATATTATATAAATCATGGGATCATATAGACATAGAACCATCATAATGTGGAAGAAACATAAAACAAGAATATAGAATGACAAAAGTCTCTTTATAGTTAGAGGATCAAATTCATGGTTAACCACCAAGACCGTTGCACATGGTAGCACAAGTCAAGGCTAACTGTTATGAACATTGCACATGGTATCACAATTCAAGGCTAACCATCAAGAGCATTGCACATAATTTCTCATGAGACTCAACATTATCCCATTCATTTAAGTTCTATCTAGGTGCACCCATCATAACATGCTCATGAATATGCTTCCACATATAGAATCATACATAATCAATCATACATAAATATAAGGGTTACCCATGGAAAGAATTGGGTATCATAATCATATCATAATGAATAAAAAATTAGAATATCATTAAAGTATCCATGAGGTAAAGGAATTATATCAATTATATAAGTTATGTTAAATTGAAGTGATAAAATGTAAAAGAGTTTTTAAGAAACTTTAAAATTAAAAAATTTTAGTGCAGTTTAATGGAAATATCAAAGATCATTTAAAACAGAAAAGGGAAAAAAATTTATATAAAACTAGAAGTGAAAAAATAATGTTTTCATGATAAAATATTTTTTTTAATAATAATGGTCTCTTATAAAGAGATCGTATAGTGTACTTGAAACTGGGTAAGAATTTCGGAATTTTCCTTAAAATGGGTTTTCTTATCGAGAAGTATTGAGGAGGGAATTACTTAAAAACATGTATATACACAAAAGAGAATTTTTAATGGATATTGGTACATGATTTTGGGACATATAAATAAAATTGATAAAATGTACATAGAAATAAAAGATAATTCATTTGGGATAATAGATAGATAGAGAAACCTAAAAGAATAATGGAGGTTTGGGTAGAATCCCTTACCTTAAGTCTGATGATGTTCTCCACATGATATTAAGGACATGAATAATCAAATTAGGTTCAAAAATTAATATTTTTAGAACTTATTTTACATTTAATTTATTTAGTATAACCTTTTTTAGTTTGTTCATGACCTTTTTGATTGGTTATAAGGATCAATTTCAATGTTCGGTTCTGTTTGTTTCATGATCGGTTTACTTATATACATGAGAAGATAATCATGTATAATGAGAATCGTTGTATATAATTGGATTTATATTTTATTATTGAACATCTAGATGGTTACATGGTAATAAATTTTATTTTGTTACTGGGAGTGAAGATGAATCATTATATACAACTTTAGTGATAACCTTTTGGGTTAATTGGCGGTTTTTGATCGTAACGAACATATTTTGTTTTATAAATAAAAACAATGTGTAAAAAAATATTAAAAACCCATATATGATACATAATAAATATATTATAGTCTGGTTCAACCATAATAATGGTTTTATGACTATAATTGAAGGCGTTAATAGAAATTGAAAACTCATCATCCTTGAATGTGGTAAATTAACACATCTTGGATGGTGTCTTTACTACTAGAATAAAATAAGGGTATATGAGAGATGAAAATAACATATTAAATCATCATAAAAACATTTCAGTAAATTTATGTTACTGTATTTTTCCTAACATTTGGATGTGTATGGGTAATGATAATAAAGAAAACAAAGGAACATGAAAAGAATTTAAAAGAATTGAAAATAGGAATTTAACTCTTAAATTAATCTTCTTAAGAGACTTTTTAGGGGAAAAGATTTGGTCTTTTGGGAAGACCAAGGGATTATGGACATGGGGGAGGATCTTAGGGAATGTTGTTTTTATAATTTAGGTGAGATACAAGGATTGAGAGGAGTTAATATAATAGGGGAGTGTGGGTGGTTTTTATAGTGGAGGAGAGGAGGGGTTTCTTGATGTTTTAATCATTAATTTATTATTTTTCCATAAGATAATAAATAGTGATTATTAGGTGAAAAAAATAATAAAAAGTGCCTATGAGTTTTAACCAAGGGTTATTACACCAGTGATGATGCAAGGAATAGTGTATTTAACATAAAATGTATATATACAGTAAATTACCATATATTACTATTCATAAAAAAATCCAAGTAGTTTAGAAACATCCCAAAAATTCACCCTAGACATTTTTCATTATGTAGAATCAAAAAATGAACTCCTTTTTCAAATATAATTTTCTAAATGTGATTAATTTAATTTTTAATTAAAATCATAATTTACTTCAAAGATACAGATTTTAAAATTATAACTGATTTAATAATGCTTTAAAATTTTATATAAGGTCTTATAAAATAATCATAAAAATAAAAGACATAAAATTGTTAATATATGAACACATATTAGGAAAATAGATTTTCTTTAAAATTAATTAATTAATTATATTTAAATATTTATGAATTACAAATATACCAATACTTTTACTACAGTCATATTATCACTTATAAGATGCCTAAATTTTATTTATACATTCATTGGTGAGGTTACTATTCTTTTGGATGATTTAATATTCATGAAAATTACATTAAAATTCCTAAGGGTCGGTTAATATTCGTAAGGGTAGGTTACCATTCACCAAAATATATGTTTGTTCCATCATACCCCAAAAAACACCCTAAACGCAACCATGTATGTCAGATTTTCGATATTCAAAACACAGAAGTGACAAAATTACATTTAATAGTCACATAGTATTTAGTATAATGATATTTCATTGTTTTTTCTAATGTGATTATAATATAAGACATAATTATAAGAAGGGAATTCCATTAATAAAACATTTGGTCCTTACATTCTTCCTCCATTTTTGAATTTCACACTTGAAATTTTGTTTTACATTCTATGGCGTAAATAGGTGAGGGTACTTTTCCTTCATGGCTTCCTCCAATTCTCATGTTGCCTCTTCGTACTTATGGTTCAGCCATAGTACCTTGACCAGGTGAGTAGTCTTGTTGCGTAGAACATTATCTCTATGATCCAAGAGCTTCACTGGCTGCTCCTCATAAGAAAGATCATTCTCCAGTTGTACTACCTCTGAAGACAGTACATGTGAAGGATCTTGTATCTACTTCCTTAAGAGGGATACATGGAATACATCGTGTACTTTAGACATGGTATGTGGAAGTGCAAGTCAATAGGGCACGACTCCGAAATGATCCAGAATCTCGAAGGGGTTGATGTACCTGGGACTTATCGTTCCTTTTTTCTAAAATTTCACTACTACAAATATGGCCTTTATCAGCGCTAGAAAAGTGCATTAACAGCACAAAAAAAGCGTTGTTAATCGAGGCGAAGATAAAGGGGGGTCCCTTTTATCATCACTCAGAAAAGCGCTAATAAAGGCACCTTTTATCAGCTCTGAAAAAAGAACTGATAAAGTACCCCTTTTATCAGCGCTAAAAAAGTGTTGATAAAAGGGGTCCTTTATCATCACATATTTTTAGCGCTGATTAAAGTAAAAAAAAAGAAATAAAAGAAATATATAATGATGGGGCAGAGCTTTTAACAGCATTGGACCCCCCCCCCCCCCCTTTATCAGCGCTAGGCAGACCCCCAACCTCGAACTCTCCCATGCACTGCCCTTCCCGTTCATCCCCAACATGCAGGAACCTCCTTGCTTCCACCTGAACTTGAACCCATGACCTCCCCCTTGCGCGCCTGCACATTTACCACTAAGCCATTTCGTTTTTTTCTCTATTTAATGATATATATATTTATTTATATATATATATATAGTTATATTTATTCGTATATTAATATAGATTCATATTAATATTAATATATTTAGTTATATTAATACATATATATTTATTCATATATTAATATATATATATATATATATTCATATATTAATATATATATATATATATAGTTATATTTATTCATACATTAATATAGATTCATGTTAATATAAATATATTTAGTTATATTAATACATATATATTCATTCATATATTAGTATATATATATATATTCATTCGTATATTAATACATATTGGTATTTTTTTATAAATATATATTTAGTTACAATTTTTTATCCGTATATTTATGTGTATATTAATATATATATATATAAGAATTATTTTAAATACATTTATAAAATATTCTTTTTATGTGTGTTTATAAATAAATAAATAATTATATATATATATATATACAATACACAAACACACACATATATATATATTTACGAATAAATACATATATATGTGTATTTGAAAAGACATAAAATGTTAATACGACCATAACTTCTAATCCAGAAGCCCGTTTCAACTCCACAACCAGTAAAATCAAATAAAATGAAACAATATTCGAAATGATATGTGGTACATGCCTAACAGACATCTGGGTCAGAATTTATACGTGTTTGAATGTTAACAAATCGGGGTATCTCGACCAAAAACTCGAATTTGGAGGGCCTTATGGACCTTTTTTGGGATCGATAGATGTGACAGAAGATTTCCTTGGGTCACTGGTTCGTATATCTCGTCGCAGGCATTGATTTGATATACTGTAGAGCTCAAACAGACACCCGGATCAAAATTTATAGTTATTTGATGTTTGAGTTACATTATCAACTTATTTTAGATCTTTTATTATTATTTTTTTGATTTTTTGTGTCTTCCAATTTTTATTAAATGATTATTAATCGATGATAATTATAAAATTATTAATTAATAATATTTTTTAAAATATTTTAAAGCCATTTTCACTAAATTTATTATATATTAAATTTAATAGTCTATTTATACTTATCTAAAACATATTTAAAAAATATATATTATATTTATATAAATATAAATATACTCATATAACAATATATTTTATTCATGGATTTGTTTTTGAAACATAAAATTTATCAGTGCTAGGAAAAAGCACTGATAAAGCCCCCCTTTATCAGCGCTACTAAAAAAAGTGCTAATAAAGGGGTCCCCTTTAACAACGCTAAAAAAAGCGCAAATAAAGGGGGGGGGCTTTATTAGCACTTTTTTAGTGCTGATAAAGGGTGGCGTTGTAGAAACCTTGTTTTGTGGTAGTGTCTCATGACATTCTTCCGTGGAGATATGCGCAGGAATACAATGTCTCCAACTTTGAACTCAAGGTACCATTGACGGTTATCGACTTAACTAATTTATTGACTTTGCTATGCCTTGATGTGTTGCTGAATGGTTTTCACATTCTCCACCATTTCTATGAAAATTTTAGGAGTTAGAAGCTTACGTTCACCAACTTCATCCCAACACGCCAGTGTTCTGGACATTTTCCAATAAAGGGATTCATATTTTTCCATTTGGATATTGGAGTCAAAACTATTATTGTAATAGAATTCAACCAGTGGAAGATGTTGGTCCCACCCTCCACTGAAGTTCATAGAAAATACTCTTAACAAATCTTCTAATGCCTAAATTGTTTACTCATATTGGCCATTAGTTTGGTGATGATAGGGAATACTAATGTTCAACTTAGTTCCTAGAGAATGTAAGAGAATTTTCCAGAGCATTGAGCTAAATCTTGGATCTCGATCGGATACAGTAGATAATGGTACTCCATGCAGCCTTACCACCTCGTTGATATATATATGTGCAATTTGATCCAATGAGAATTCCTCTTTAATTACAATAAAGTTAGTTTTCATTGTAAGATGATCCACAATGACCCATATAGTATTGTTTCTTTTATATTTCATTGGAAGTCCAGTGAAAACATTTGTGGTAATGTTCTCCCACTTCCATGTTGGTATGAGTAGTGGTTTCATCGTCCCATTAGACTTTTTCCTCTCAGCCTTCACTTACTGACATACCAAGAACTTTGATGTATATTCTTTGATCTCTTTCCTCATATTGCCCCACCAAATGTTTTCTCAGATATCCCAATGCATCTTTGTGCTCCCTGGGTGAATAGAGAAGGCTGAGCTATGTGCATCATTCAAAAACTCCTTCTTTATCTCTGGATCCAATGGTACACATAATTGTGACCCAAATATTAAAACTCTTTCTTCATAAATCATGAATTTATAAGATTTACCATTTCTAATATCTTCCACCTTTTTCATAATTTTCACATTAATTGTTTGAGAATCCTTTATTATCTTCATGAGGGATGGTTGAGTAACAATTTGAGAAAGGATTCATGATGTTCCTCCCTTAATGATTCCAATGACCATCCTCAACAAATCTAATAAGATTAGATCATTCTAAACTCTCATCCATGATAATGATGCAAGATCCTTTCAACATAGAGCATATTCCACCTTATTTTCCTTATTAGGATGATAGTGGATTGAGAAGTAATAATCCTTGATGAGCTCTAACCATCTCCTTGTGGTGCATATTAATCCCCTTCTGTGTGAATATATATTTGAGACTCTTGTGATCAGTATATATCTCACACTTTTCCCCATAGAGATAATGCCTCTAGATTTTCAAAGAAAATATCATAACTTCAAACTCCAGATCATGTGTGGGATATTTTTGTTCATGGATTTTCAACTGTCTTGAGGTGTAGGCTATCACTTTATTATTTTTTATTAGTAGACAACCTAATCCTTTCTTTGAAGTGTCATTGTATACCACAAAGAGTTCTCCACTTTTTGGGAGTGTGAGTACTGGCATAGTGATAAGCCTCTTTTGGAGATCCTTAAAGCATTCCTCACATTCTTGATTCTAGACAAACTTCACCTCCTTCCGTGTCAGCATGGTCATTGGGTTTGAAAATCATGAAAATTTCTCCACAAATCATCTATAATACCCACCTAGACCAATGAAGTTATGGATCTCTATTACAGATGTTATCCTAGGACACTCTTCAATTGTCTTTATCTTTAAAGGGTCTACAGATATCCCCTTTCTAGTGATAACATTCCCCAAGAATGATACTTCCTCCATTCAGAACACACATTTACTTAACATTGCATACAGTTTCTCCCTTTACAATGTCTTTATCATAGTATTAAAATGATCCTCATGTTCTTCGTTGCTATTATAGTATATCATAATGTCATCAATAAAGACTACCAAAAATTTGTCAAGGTAATCTATAAAGAATTTATTCACTAGATACATGAAAATATATATAGAATTAGTGAGTCTAAAGGGAATCACTATTATTTCAAACTATCCATACCTCGTTCTAAAGGCAGTCTTGGGAATATCTTCTTTCCTCACCTTTAATTGGTGATATCCTGACCAAAGGTCTACCTAAGTAAAATAACTGGCCCCATGTAGTTGATCAAACAAGTCATCTATCTTGGGAAGGGGATACTTTTTATTTATCATGATTTTATTGAGTTCACTATAATCAATATAGAGGCAGATTGAACTATCCTTCTTCTTGACGAAGAGTGCTGGTGCTCCCCACAGTGAAGCACTTGGGCGCATAAAACCCTTGTCCAAATTATCCTGTAACTACTTCTTAAGCTCTTCCAATTATATAGTGGACATTCTATAAGCTGTATTTGATATAGGTATAGATCCAAGAATATGTTTAATTGGATGAATGGCCTGATGGCCTTTTTATTATTATTTTTGATAATCCATATTTCAAGGGGTGAGGTGGAACCCTTATAGGTCTTGAAGGATTAGAGATAATTACATGACCCATAGGTCTTATAGGAAATCTCCCAGACAAGAAAACTTGGAACTGCTTATCCCAGCACATGTCATGATATCGACACTCCCCCTTCACAAGTTTGGTTGGCTAGCTGTCTTGTGCAGAGTTGCACAGGCCCAGTACCGATGGCAAATCCATACCATCTCATTCTTACAATTCTGTTTATATCTACTATGGTGAATTTTCCTCCTCTAATCCTCATCTAGAGCCTTGTACCATGTACTCTAACTAGTATATCTACATATTCATGTGGCCTGAAGGCCTTGGGTGGCCCTAAGGCCTTGAGATGGCCCAAAGGCCTTGAGGGACAACTGGACTGAAGGCCTTGGGTGGCCCGAAAGCCTTGCAGGACCCAAAAACAAAATTGGTGGCCCAAAGGACTAGATGGATGAATAGTTTCTGCTGCTATAGTAAATAATAGTACCTGCTATGGTACCTTCTACAGTACTTCTATAGTACTAATATAGTACCAAAAATATGTCTCCACCCAGATTTGATCTTAGGTCTCTTGGATGCACTTTCCAAGTCCTTACCAATCGGTCTAAGGCTCATGTGAAGGAATGAGTTCAATTGAGAACTCAACCTCATGATTAGGAGGAATACCAGGAAACTCTTTACAGAATAAATCAATGTAATCCCTCAGGATGGTCATGTCTTCAATCATGATTCTCTCCTTTGTATCAACCATTTGAGATAGATATTATTGCTCATAAAGAATTAATATCCACATTCTAAAGTAGATTCATCTTTCTCCTTATATTTGTATGGAATTGGAGGATGCTTTGGGATGTGAAGAGTGATATCCCTTTCCCAATAGTTGATGTTGCCTTTGTATATGGATACATAATTCATGCTTAAAATAAAATCAAACTCCCCTAAAGAAAATATGACGAGATTATCTAGGAGGATCAGTCCACAAATATTAATCGGGGGGGGGGGAGTTATATACTTTGGATGTAGTAATTCCCCTATTTTTTGTTCTCAAAGACAAATCAATCTCCAAATTTTGAGGTGGTGTTTCAATAGTTCTACTAAACTTTCATGATATGAAATAATGCATAACAGCAAAATCAAAACATACATTCTTTATTATTGAATGAATAAATATCATACCTATCACCAAATTAATTTTTGGATCCACCTTAGCAGTAGTGATAGCATAATCCATTCCTTTTTTCCATGGAGGTTTATGTTTATTTCCTTTGAAAACCCTTGGATTAGGGAAATGTTTAGCATAATATCAACATTCCATGAAGTTTTTACACTTCACCACTAGCTGAGTGTTTATCTGAACCTTCCTTTATTCTTCTACATTAGCTGGATTCTTCATATCCCTTCATCAATTATTAGCTAGATGTCTTATTCTTTTATAGTTGAAGTAATTCCTGGATCCCCTTAGACAGTTCCCTGGATGCTTCTTCCCATAATTTTTACATGTGGGATGTATGATCTTCATTCCATCACATGTTTAATTTTCCGAACCACCGAAAATGGACTCCATTTTCTTCTTTCTGTCACCAGGCCCACAAGACCCCTTAGAGTCTATGATACCCATTCCAACCTTGAGGAAACAACATAAAATTTCCTCATAACTGTTAAAGTCACCAATCTCCAATGATTTTCATATACGTGGATTTAGTTTGCTAAAGATGTGTCCACATTTCTTTCACTGTTCATGACAAATCCAGAGGCATATAATGAAATCCTAGTGAAGTTTTTTACATATGCCCTGATGGACTCATCTCTCTTCTTATTGAGTCCAAGGAAATCACTTTCCATCTTGAGAAGAAGGATTTAGGGAAATAATTAATGAAAACTATTCTCTTGAATTCCTCCCAATCCATGGAATAAATTTCCTCCTTGGAAATCCTATTTTTTATCACTGTCCACCACTTATCATCTTCCCCATCAAAATGATAGACTACCCATACAACTTACTCTTCTTTTATGCACCAGAGGATAGAGAATATCTTTTCAATGGAGTTAATCCATTGTTCCATGAGGAGGGTATCAGATGATTCAATAAACATGGGAGGAATTTTTGTATAAAGTATTCTATGGATACTTTCTCTTTCCTTGGAGTAGGAGTGTGTTCCACATGATTCAAGTTATTATTTGCAAATTGATCCAGCTAAGGAATTAATGTCATTAATTTTTTAGCACCTTTTCCCATCATATCAGGCATATCATTAGGGAAATCATCGCATTTCATGTCACATTGATTTTTGGCACATGTTCTTTTATTTCATTCCATTATATAAGAAAAACAAAGTTCAATTAGTGGGCTTGAATACTTACCTATTAAGCATCAAAAAGAAACATTAAACATAAAAGGATAAAATCTTAAGGGAAAATTCTATCCTAACTTGTGAATCTATAGGTTTAAATATAGGTTATCCATGATCTATTTCCTCACATTTATTCTTATGGGGTTCTTTTTTGTTCCCTTAAAAATGGTTCATACTAAGCTTATGAATTTACCAGATTATATCTCTCATGAGTGTCAAACCAAGAGTGTAGTAAGGCTTTTTGTCTTGCACCAGTTCTTGTTCGAGTCTAGCTCAAAGCTGTGTTTTCAGGGTTTACCCCTAGATATATCTATCCCAGATCCACCTTTACTTGTTTGTATCTGTATAGGGATGTATTTTTCTAATAAACCAATTACTCTATACTTACCAAAATTTATGGATTCTTTTCTTATACTTAGTCACATCCTTAAGGTTCTTACTAAAGTGATATATTCCTAATCTCCAAAAAATAACTAGACCTTCCTATTATACCATCTATAGTAACCCTAGCCTTTTAAAAATAACATTACATGAATTTTAGTATAAATAAACATCATATTACAAGCCAAGGATGGTATAGTATAGTGTTTTTCAGGACTAGGTACATAAAACTGAAAACATGAGACTAAATAAAATGTTTAATTATTTTGTATTCATATTGATCTCTTAACTTCCATTATGCTTAAGCATCTGCATAGGATAACCAAGGATATCATGAATAAAGGGATAATATAAAAGGCATAATAATGGAATAATACTAAGAATAAAGCTTTATCATATGGGTTAGAAGGCATTACATAATGATATAAAAGGCATGGAGCATATGGAATAATATTGTATAAAACATGGGATCATTTAAACATGGGACCATAATAATGTGGAAAAAACATTAAAAATGAGTTTATCATGACACAAGGCTTGTTTCACTTAGATTATCAAATTCATGGTTAAACATTAAGACCATTGCACATGGTAGCAAAATTCAAGGCTAACTTCCATGACTGTTGCACATGGTAGCATGAGTCAAGGCTAACCTCCAAGACCGTTGCACATAAAGTCTCATGAGATCCATCATTACTCAATTCATTAGAGTGATATCTGGTTATACCCATCATAACATGTTCATCAATATTATTTCCAAATATATAATCATACATAATCAATCATGCATAAACATAAGGGTTTCCCATGAAAAGAAATTGGTATCATAATCATATGATAAAGTATAACAAATGGATGTATCATAAAAGTGTGAATGAAGGAAAGTAATTAGATCAAACATGGAAATTAATAAGGTATAATAGTAATATATCATAATATGTTATGTCAATTTTAAGTGATAACATGTAAAAGAGTTTTTAAGGAACATAAAAATTAAAACATTTTAGTGCGGTTTAATGAAAAAATCAAAGATTGTTTAAAAAAGAAAAGGGAGTAATATTTTATATAAAACCAGAATTTAACCAAGAAGGTTTTCATTATAAAATATTATTTTTATAAATATAATGTTATATTAAAAATATATTGTATAGTGTACTTGAAAATGGGTAATAATTTTAGAAGTTCCCTTTAAACGGGATTGCTTATCAGGAAGTATTGAGGAGGGAATCACTTAAAAACATATATATCCCTAAAAGAGAATGATGAATGGATCTTGATCCATGATTTTTTAATATTTAAACATAATTTATAAACTGTACATAAAATGAAAAGATAACTTCATTTGGGTAAAAAGATAGATAGAGCAACCTGAAGGAATAATGGAGGTTCGGGTAGAATCCCTTACCTTAAGTCTGATTGTGTTATCCACTAGATATTAATGACCTTAATAATCAAATTAGTGTATATAATTAATAATTAAATAACCAATTTGTAACACCCCAATATTTCATATTAAGTTATTTTTTAATGTAATTCAATAGCTTGCGCTATACGCAACACCGAGTTCGATCGCACCACGACTTACCAAACTAGCTGTTCAAAAAGCGGTTACGAATAGAATTAACTAAATTTTGAATTTTATATACTCCCTATAATTTTAAATTCCATATTATGTGTTTCTTAGACATAATATAATAACAAACTCAATTTTTCAGATAAAAGAAGTATTTTTCAAAAAAATGAAATTTTACCGCCTTTCAATGGAGAACCCTTTTTAAATTCAATATTTGACACTTTTATATATTCAATTTGAAAAAATAAACGTCTTCTTTAGAATCAAGACATAAAAATTTAGTTTGGATAAATTTTTGGTGCTTTTCTAATAACTTTCATATTTTAATGAATAGTGAAAAATACTAAATTTTAATTGAAAACAAATTTTTAATCAAAATAATTGGTAGTGTTAAATTATACTTTAGAATGGTTTTGAAGTATAATTAGACTATATTTTTATCATTTAATTCAATTTTGGTCATTGGATGTAATTTTACATTTAAATTTGATATAAACACATATCAATCTTTTGATAGTTCTTACTTCTCAAAAAGCAGCTTTCTGGTTTTGACAACAGGAATATTTTTTAAATTAATTAATAAAAATTCTATGTTTCTAATTTTTTTAAATAGAAATCATTTTTGAATTTGGAATATCAAAATTATCTTTGGGTGAATTTTTGGTATTTTTCTAAAAATGTTCAATTTTTGAGGAATAGTGAAAAACACTACGTTATTGTTTAAAGCCGACTTTTTATTTAAATAATTATTTTTAATTTAAAATTATTTTAAAGTAAAAATAGATAAATAATACATATTTTAGTCCAATGTAATTCATTGAAGTTGTTTTATAATAAGATTAGATATATAAAATTTTATTGAACTTTTTACCATCTTTTACTCACCTTCTATGCAAATTTGCATAAAACATAATTTTACCACATCTGTGAATTGACTTTAAAAAATCTGAGAGACATGATTGACATCAGTAAGTAAAATGTGGTTCAATAGGATGAAAATAATTTTTTATGAATAGTAACTTTTGAATTTTATTTACCACGGTTAAAAGTAAATATTGTAATTAAAGGTAACAATGATATTATAATTACCCTAAAAAATGTAATAATTCTATTAAATAAGTGTATTTAAACCAAAATAAACCTTAGTAAAAAAATATTATCCTATTTGATCCACTTGGATTAGATTAGGACATTTATTATATATTATTTGAAGAAGAGTTGAAAGTGTTAAATTCAAATTTTAATAACTAAATGTTTTTTAATATAGGGTTATACATAAGATAAATTAGATTATAAATATTAATTATAAAGCTAAAAATATTTATTACATCATGGTATTTTATTTATAATTTTTAGAAATTAAATAACTAAATTTATTTATGACACAATAATGATGAAGTAACTACCTTATTAATGAAAGGCTAAAATAATTAATGTTATAAATATTAAAATAAATGTAAATTGAAAGTTTTTATGCCATACACGAATTTTATTGGTTAATATGACATTTTATAGTTGATTAAATGTATTTTTTTATAATAAATCATATTTTTATGACTTTCAAAAGAACCACATACTTAACAGTGTCGAAATTGACATAAATGAGTTTTAAAACAAATACTATTTTATTAAATTATATAATAGTCCTAAAAATCTAAGGTTCAACCAAAGGACATATATAATCATATATATGTCATTAATTAACTACTTGAGTTTCTCTGGCATTTTATAGTAAGTTTTTTAACCATGTACTATAATAATACAAGAAGACATGGTAAAAGTTAAACTATTTAACTAAGAGTTAAATCGAAAAGATAAGGTTAATATGGTGGCCTAAACTTGTCTAAAACCTATTTTTGAGAGGTTTTTGACTCTTACTCTCCTTATCCTTTAAATAAATCAATTTTGATACATTATAAACCGAAAATTATTTTATAATAAAATAATATTTCAAGTTTTTCTTGAAGTGACCCTCACCTCTCTTATAAAAGGGTACTTCCCCTCCTCTTAATTTCACACCTACAATGCCTTTTGTCTCAACCAACCCCTACTCAAATATCATCAAAACTACCCTAAATTCAACCTAGAGGCCTCAGTTTTATCATAAATCCAACCTAAGGATCCCTTTTGTTCAAATCAAAAGGAAGAAACCGAAGAATAGGTAATTACTTTATCGCCTCTTTCAAAGTTCTTTTCTTCCTCCACTTCCTCTTTCATTGTTGTTTCCATAATAAAATAATAACTCCAGTAAATTATACATATTTATGTGTTATTATAAATATGGTACAACCACATTCATTATTATATTAATCCTATAAATGACAAAGTCACCATACATGCGCACATACGGTTTACCGTCTCCACGTCGTAGTGTAGTTTGTTATTCAAAACTTCGTTATTTGGATGGGTATAATAATAAGTATAAATGATAAAAATAATAAATATAAAATGTTAATTATTCTTTATATATAATATAACAATCCAATTACATATGATTTCACCACTAATAGAATGATATTGTCACTCGTGCGTACGTACAACTTACCGTCTCCATGACGCGATGAGATTCTTTTCCCCATCGTAACCATTCAAGAATAATTTTCATTTTATGATTAGAAATAATGTTTAAGAACTTAATATCATTATGTATATGAATAAAATACTTCCTATCCATAACACACATGACTTACATAACAAAATATATAAAGGAAAACAAATCAGTTAACACCCAAAACAATGGTACTACTGAAATATCATTAACAAAGAAATATTAGAAGATAATATATGATATTATATTTATGTATGTGGTTATTTTATAATTTAATAACAATTTTCTAACCATTATACAAGAGGTTAACTTACCCTCGACTAAGGAAAATTACAAGGTAAGGGGTTTTCATCTCACTTTTTATTCCTGTGAGATTCATGCTATATTTGCCACTATTTCCTTTCGTGTGGCATATGTACTGCACATGATTGTATTAATTTTGTAATATAATTTTATTTATGGGTATTTACATATTCATTGTATGATACTTATTTCATGGAGTGTATTCTTCATAAGTTACCAAATTAGTAAGGGAACTTCCAATTTCAATTTCAACTCATTGGGTTTTACGCACACTTCAATGATTATTTTACTCCAAAATTATGTGTGAAATCACTATTTATTTGTTTATGTAGTAATTTCAACTCCACTTTGTCTGTGTATAATTTTTATACACATAATAACTCCATTTATAAATTCCCAAGTCAATGATATGTACTTGATAAGGGTATTCTTAACTCAATTTCCGTTCATTGAGTTAAACATCAATGTCATTGGTTTTGTTTCTACAAGAATATGTGTGAATGTAATCTGATTGATTTACACTGAATATACAATAATATTGTGTGTATTTATATTTTTCAAACATAATTATTTCATTTATTTATCCTTAATTTAAGGATACAGTCTTTATAAGGGATTTCGTCTCAATTTACATTCCATTGAGACTTCTTTGTTGTTATGCGCCAATTCAATTTTATATGGTGTATATACTATCCTTTGATATATTATATCATGAATCCCTTTATTTTAATGATATTTTAAATTTTTTATTAATGTTATTCCTCAATTAATTGTATTCAAGCGTCCTTCGTTTGGTTATGAACTCTTTATATAAAATATTGTTTCAAGTGTTTTAAGGATTTATTATTCTAAATCTTTATCATTAATGTCCATGTATTAAAAATAGCTTTAAGGATTTAATTATATGGAAATTAATGTTTTATAATTAAAATTTCTTTCAAAAGTTTCAAAGTGATATGGGACACATTGATTCAAAAATCTCTTCTAAGCGACTTCTTTGATACATAGTGCAACTTTTAAATGTTTTCAAGAAAAAGGGGATATTTCTCCCAAATAGTTTTACAAATTATTTTCATCTATATAAGTATCCTTAATTGTATTTTATTCCTGATTTAGGTTGATCTATTATAATACAATCTTCCATATTTTATTTAATGAGTTATGTTCGACTATGGATGTGGTATTTTTATACCATTCATGGTTTGTGGTTAAAGTATTAACATTTTGTATGCTAGTTTTAATACAAATGTTTAGATTTTGTTTCACACTTTTCATATGAGGAATGAATTGGACTTAGTAAGTGATGTGTGGGGCCTGCTATATCCCCTCGATGCATCGGTAGGTCTCATGAGGCAAACTAGTGTCTTGGCACAAGGCCTTTAAAAAATTATTATTTGTAGTCTTGGCACAAGGCCTTGACTATGTGGTTATGTTGTCCGACATTATGAATTTCATGATTATGAAATTAGCTATTGATATTACATGTGATTATTTGACTAGTAGAATATCCATGTGAATAATTAAATGGCATTATTTGATTAATATTTGCCATATTATTCTGAATTTTATGTTTAAATGTCTTGTGTTTAAGTCTTATACATTTCCATAAATGTTTATGTTTCATTATAATAGTTTCTGTTATATTGTTATCCTTACTAAAAATCTGAGATCACCCCTTTATTATGTTTTATCTTTCCCATGATGTGAAGAAGTATATTATGATTGACCTGTAGGAATAGGCTAAGGTATATTATTGTGTTCAAAGGAGAGACAATGTTGTAGTTTTTTCATTTCATAATGTAATGTCAAATGTATGTATGTATCTAATACCTTCAAGGCTACTAAACTAATCGGTCTTTCGAGGCTTGATCCCTTGTGATCATGCTAATGTTATGTAATAATGCACCGACTCTGGGTTACTAGGGTCGGGGTGTTACAGTTTGTATCATAATAAGTTTAGTAAAAGCCTTTGAAACTAGATTTAGAAAAACTCTTATTAGAGAACATTACCCTAAGATAGACTTTGAGGATTAGTATAAAATAACTTCCTAGAATTTTGGTAATGTAGATATTTTTTGAATTTTCCAAGAAATTCATCTTTATCTATATACGAGTAGGTAGCGGCGGCTCTGACACAGATGTATCTAGGGGTAAAACCTGAAAACACCACTTTGAGCTAGACTCGAATGACAACTAGTGCACGACAACATGCCTTGCTACACTCTTGGATACGACACTCCCAAGGGATATGCTTATGATAATTCACATTTTATTTACAAACCATTTTGAATGATTTTAATATAAGATGATAATAAATAACCTTGGTTAATACTAAGGTGTTTTAGATTGAAAATAAGGTCTCATGATATTCTCTAAATGATTTTATGACTATTGTTACTCACACTATGCTTTCTGGTATTAGTCAATGGATGGATTAAAAAAAAGTAATATTAACATTGAACATGATGTACAAGGTGAGAATGATGGTGGAAATGAGCAACTAAATGGAATGTTGATAGGGTTAAAGATATCGTGTACATGCCGAAGCAGGTTTCCAAAAATATGATCAACAACATATACATTAACCAACTCCCAAACTCACCATAGAAGAGAAAGGTGGATAATGATAATAGATCCACCAATGGAGACCGTGGAGAAAAGAAATATCAATTTCCATCATGCAGGAAATGTGGAAGGAGACACCCAAGAAAGTGGCTCGATGGAACAAAGAAATGATTTATGTGTGGGAAATAAGGACATAAAGTAAAGAACTGCTGAACAAAAATGAAGAGTACTAAGGAAGAAAATGAAAATGATCCTAAGAATCCATTTACTTTCATTTGTCATAAATTTAGGGGACCTAGGTATTACCCGAGTCAATTCCCTATTCTATAGGATAACCACTTGGTAAAAGAAGAACCTATGTGGAAATAAATGGATGGAGAAATTTTTAAAAGTATTATTGCTCTTTGTTGATGGGATTACTTTGGAATGCTTTTCTCATGTATGTTTAACCCTACAGTTTGTTATGTGAAAATTATATTTGAGGAATAATTATCTTTTCTTTTGTGTATATAGTTATAAAGAACCATTTGTGATTATATGATCCTTGAATTTGATGCAATTACAGATTATTAATTTTTGGGACGAAAATGCGAGGTATGAGATAAAATTTTTGGTTAAATTATGTTATGGGTATTTTGAGGAATTTATCTCATTTTATGAATATTATAAAATATAGTTTTTAAAAAAGGACAACAAGAAGATTTTATGACAACCCGTCACGTCGGACAAAGCTGTGGGAATCAAACCCACAACCAAAGTGCAACTAGGATTTATCACCTACCATAGGACTGCATGAAGTCCCTTATTAGTGTAACTAATTATTTTTAGTTAAATGATTTTATTGATCAATAATAAGTTGATTTCGGATCTTATGTTTTATCAAATGGATATCCTTTGAATAGGAAAATGATTTGGTGATTAAGTAATAAATGTTATTTTGGAAGATGTTTGCTCTATTGAGAACACTATATGCCTAACGAAAATAGAATACTATGGGATTTCATTTGATGTGCAATGGTTTATTCTTATTTAGGAAGAATCTATGTTTATTATTGAGATTCAGGTTATTAATGGAAATTATTAATCTATCATAGAGAATATGTGATTTGGTTAATTACACTTTTGTATGAGACTTTAAGAGTAGTTGATGTTATTTGGAGATAAATGTTAAGATTTAATATGAATGACTATGTGATTAAATTATTCTGAGTTTTGGGTTTCAAACTTAGTTTGGATTATATTTAAGGATTTTAAGAAAAAAATGGTCTTTATTGAATATTGGGTATTGTTTGTTTAATTTTGGAAATTAAGATTAGTATTTATTTCTATAAAGGATTATCCATTTTGGTGATCATCTGATCTTGTACTAACCATTTTGGTTTTGGTTAATCTCTAAAGACAAGGAAAATATATAGTTTATCCTTTTTGTATTATGTGATTCTCTAGAAGTTGATTCTAGTGCTTCAGGTATGACCAAGTCACCATGAATACTCATCGTTTGGAGAAAAGATGAGTTAGTGGTAGAAATTTATTAAAGGATGAAACTCTACTTGAAAATTAATTATATCTCTTTATTTTCTTATTTAATATCATAAAAAATTCCTCATATTTATGAAATGGAACTTAAAACAAATAACTTTGTCCATTTACTTTTCCTACTAGGAATCTAATGACTGTTTAACACATCACAAGTTTTTGGTTTTATTGTTGTTAACTTTCTCCTGATCGTGTTTTCTATCACTCTCCATCATAACTTGACATTTATTTTATCATCCATATCCATGTTTTCCTACATGGAATCCTAGTATGGGTTATCTTAGGTGACCTTTGTACTTCTCTTTCATTATTTTAAAGTGATAGTTGTATTGACTCTTATTCTGATGTGGGATTTTCAATGAAGTTCTCAAGCATAATTTTAAAATTGCGAGGATTCAATTTCCAAAAGGTGGGAAGAATGTAACACCCCAATATTTTATAGTAAGTTGTTTTCTTTAAAGTAATTAAATAGCTTGTGCTACACGCAACATCGATGTCAAGCGCACCACAACTAACGAAACTAGTCGTTCAAAAAGTTGTTATGAATATTATTAAATACATTTTGAATTTTATATACTCCATATAATTTTAAAATCCATATTATTTGTTTCTTAGTCATAATATAATAACAAATTCAATTTTCTAGATAAAAGAAGTATTTTTCAAAAAAATGTAATATTATCACCTTTTAATGGAAAACCCTTTTTAAATCCAATATTTTACACTTTTATATATTTAATTTGATATAAGAAACTTCTATTTTATAAGTGGGACATAAAAATTTAGTTTGGACAAATTTTCGGTGCTTTTCTGATAACTTTCAAATTTTTATGAATAGTGAAAAATACTAAATTTTAATTGAAAACAACTTTTAATAAAAATAATTTATAGTGTTAAATTATAAATTTGAATGGTTTTGAAGAATAATTAGATTATATTTTTATCATTTAATCCAATTTTGGTCATTGGAAATAATTTTACATTT
The DNA here is from genome assembly GCA_963277665.1 of Viscum album. NCBI lineage: Eukaryota > Viridiplantae > Streptophyta > Magnoliopsida > Santalales > Viscaceae > Viscum > Viscum album. The sequence continues at coordinate 1,475,567,023 of OY728134.1, forward strand.
AAATTGGACATAATCCCATATCAATCTTTTGATAGTTTTTACTTCTCAAAAACCCGATTTGTGGTTTTAACAACAAAAATATTTTTTAAATTAATTAATACATATTATATATTATTAATTTGGTAAAATATAAATCATGTTTATATTTTTAATATCAAAATTATCTTTGGGTGAATTGTTTGGTATTTTTCTAAAAACCTTCAATTTTTGATGAATAGTGAAAAACATTGTGTTATTGTTTAAAGACGGCTTTTTATTTAAATAATTATTTTTAATTTAAATTTATTTTAAAGTCAAAATAGATAAATAATACCTATATTAGTCCAATATAATTCGTTTAAGTCATTTTATAATAATATTAGATATGTAAAATTTTATTGAACTTTTTACCGTGTTTTACTCACCTTCTAGGCACATTTTCAAATTTGCATAAAACATAATTTTACAACTTTTATGAATTTAATTTAAAAAATATGAGAGACATGGTTGAAATCAGTAAGTAAAATGTGTTTCAATGGGATGAAAATAATTTTGGTGAATAGTAACTTCTGAATTTTATTTACCCTGGTTAAAAGTAAATAGGGTAATTAAAGGTAAAAATTATATTATAATTACCCTAACACATGTCCTAATTCTATTGGATAAGTTTATTTCAACCAAAATAAACCTTAGAACAAAAATATGATCCTTTTTGATCCACTTTTATTATATTAGGACATTTATTATATTTTATTTAAAGAAGAGTTAAAAGTGTTAAAATTCAAATTTTAATAACTAAAACATTTTTAATATAAGCTTATACATAAGATAAATTCGACAATAAATATTAATTAGAAAGGTAAAAATATTTCCTATATCATTATAGTTTATTTATAATTTTAATAAATTAAATAATTAAATTTATTTATGACACAATGATGATGCACTAACTACCTTATTAATGAAAAAGTAAAATAATGGATGTTATAAATATTGAAATAAATGTAAATTGAAACATTTTATGAAATACACGAATTTTATAGGTTAATATGACATGTTATAGTGTATTTAATGTATTTTTTTTTGAATAAATCATATTGTTATTACTTTCAAAAATACCAAATACTTAATAGTGTCAAAATTGACATAAATGAGTTTTTAAAATAAATACTATTTTATTAAATTATATAATAGTCTTAAAAATATAAGGCTCATACAAAGGACTTATATAATGATATATATGTCATTAATTAACCACTTGAGGTTTTCTTGTCATTTTAAAGTAATTTTATTAACCATGTATTATAATAATACACGAAGACATGGTAAAAGTTAAACTATTTAACTAAGAGTTAAATCTAAACGATATGGTTAATATGGTGACCTAAACTTTCCTAAAACCTATTGGTTTATAGGTTTTCGACCCATCCCCACCTAATCCTGGAAATAAATCCATTTGGATCTATTAGAAACTGAATATTATTTTATAATAAAATAATATTTCAGTATTTTCGTAAAGTGACCCTCACCTCTCTTATAAAAGGGTACTTCCCCTTATCTTAATTTCACACCTCCAAAGCCTTTTGGCTCATCCCAACCCTACTCAAATATCCTCCCAATTACCATCACATCAACCTATATGCATTACTTTGATCAAAAAGTAAACCTAAGGATCCCTTTTGTTTAAATCAAAAAGAAGAACCTGAAGAAGGTACTGTAGCGGGAACTGTGTAGTACTGTAGAAGGTATTGTAGCAGGAACTGTAGTAGGTACTGTTTGGCACTATATAAGCTAGGAATATGCCCCCGTTTGGGCATTCGGGTCATCGATTTGGTCCTCATGTCCTTTAAGGCCTTTGGGCCACCCAGGCCTTCAGGTCAGTAAGGTCTTCGGGCCACCTCAAGGCCTTCAGGCCACCTTAAAGTGCAGATACAAACCAGACAACCTACAAATAACAAGCTCTACAAGGAGGATGGGCAATGATCTTTCACCAAAATATAATCTAAATGGATTGAAATAATGAGAGGTTATGTAACCTACCATCAGGACAAGCATGTTCATACACAGGAATGCCTAGCTGAACAGCCATGTGGAGGTGGAGAGATGATTTCACAATGAAGATGCGGGGGAGGATCAGTTCCAAGTAGTTAGTCTGGGTTGTATGTAATGTTTGAATCTTATGGGAAATGAATTCCTCTAAGGCTTACGGGATGTGTAATACTTATTCCTATGGGCCTTGTAAGGATTCCACCTCACCCCTTGAATGGTGGATTATAAAAAATCAATAAAAAATGAATGCCTTCGGGCCATTGGATCGATGGACGGAAGAAGAGGAAATTACTTCATCACCTCTTTCAAATTTGTTTTCTTCCTCCACTTTCTATTTATTTTTGTTTTACATACTAAAATAATAACTCTATTAACTTCTATATACTTAGATGATATTATAAATATCTTACATCCATATTCATTATTCTATCCATCCTATGAATGACAAAGTCACCATACGTGCGTACGTACGGCTTACCATCTCCACATCGTGGTGTAGTTTGTTATTAAACAATTCATTATTTGGATGGGTATAATAATGAGTATAACTAATTTAAATAATAAATATAACATGTTAATTATTTTTTATATATAATATAACCATCAAATTACATACGATTTCACCTCTAATAGAATGATATTGTCACGTGTGTGTACGTACGGCTTACCGTACGACATGATGAGATTTCATTCCCCATCGTAACAATTCAAAAATAATTTTCATTTTATGATTAAAAATAATGTTTAAGAACTTAATATCATTATGTATATGAATCAAATACATCCTATCCATAACAAACACAACTTACATAACAAAACATATAAAGGAAAACAAATCAGTTAACACCCAAAACAATGATACTACTGAAATATCATTAACAAAGAAATATTAAAAGATCATATATGATATCATATTTATTTATGTGGTTATTTTATAATTTAATAATAATGATTTCACCATTATACCGGAGTTTAACGTACCCTCAACAAAGTAAAAGTACAAGGTAAGGGGTTTTCATCTCACTATTTATTCCTGTGAGATTCATGCTTTATTTTCCACTATTTCCTTTTGTGTGGCATATGTACTACCCATGATTGTATTTTTTGTGTAATATAATTTAATTTATTGGTATTTACATCTTCATTTTATGATCCTTCTTTCATGGAGTGTATGCTTCGTAAGTTACAAAATTGGTAAGGGAACTTCTAATTTCAATTTCAACTCATTGGGTTTTACAAACAATTCATTGATTATTTTGCTCCAAGATTATGTGTGGAATCACTATTTATTTATTTATGTAGTAATTTACACTTCCATTTGTGTGTGTATACTTTTAATACACATAATCACCCCATTTATAAATTCTCAAGTCATTGATATGAACATTATAAGGGTAATCTTAACTCAATTTCCATTCATTAAGTTAAACTTCAAAGTCATTGGTTTTATTTTTACAATTGTTTCTGACGCTTTCAACGGGGTGCGCACATCTATATTGATGGGGGACAGCGGTGCTATTTTGTTTCCCCGCATTACCTCTTTCCAAAGGCGGGCGACATTTGTTCCTTGTTCAAAGATGTTTTCTCCTTGATCGAAATGGGATGATGGGATGTTAGTTCTTCCTTCCGTGGATTCCTCCTCGAAACTCGTCACCTATTTTGGGTCTCCCTTGTAGATTTAAGATGTTGTCCGTGATACTCTTCCTAGTTCCATATCTTCATGGACACTAGTTAATTACACTACTTCTGTTGGGACATTCCAAAAGGTCTGGTCAGGGAAACAACATTTGGTCAGGGGAGTAGTCACGTTGGACATCACTGGCATGTCTAGACGCTAGGAGACTAGCGTGTCTGGGTTTCTTCCCCTTATTATAGGGCTTCTCGAGGGCGCGGAAGCCCGAGGAATCTCGCATCGAATGCAAAGAATTGTATTCCCTAGTCATGTCTCTGAGGTTTTCCTCAACTTCCCATGTTTAACATAGGGTATGCCACAAGTTTAACATCCAGCGGAGACGGATCAGACTGATCAGAACACTGATTAGAGTGGATCAGATCGGTGCAACCCATGGAGGGAACACTGATATAGGGGGGTGAGCTGTCATGAACTCACCGGGATATGGCGGCCCAGGTAAGAATCAATATGGATGATGAAGTGTTTGAATGAAGTGGATGGTGAATGGGATGGAACTGCCATGGGGATGACAGTAATGTTGGGCTTGAGTCTCAAGGAGACTTACTACATATCCCCATAGTAGGGAATCAAAGTCCGCTTAGTTTGGTATCTAGGTTAGGGCATGACCTTTCCAAAACACATAGGCTCAAAGGGAAGACCAGGCAATGGACTTACATTAGGGCATACACATAAGACGACAACCCGATGATGTGTATGGGGCTCATGCATAGTTAGTAGCCCTAGTTGGTCTGAGGCCACTAGGAAGGACCAAAGATGAGGGTCCCAGCAAAGGGGATTACAATGGCTTGCCACTGAATAGGGGATGCAACGACTTATAACCGATTGAGGTCACAACGGCTTACCACTGGAAGGGGTTGATCCTCATGGAAGATTCCTACATACCCTGCCTAGGAGACAGAGATCAAACCCATGTAGTTCATATGGGATGGGGGTTGGTGAACCGACATGGAGGAGGACTTTGGGTCCAATGGTTGTTGGGCTTGAACCTCAGGGAGGTGTCCTACGTACCTTGCCTTGGTAAGGATCAATGTCCACTTAGTTCGGGTGGGTGCAATGCCTTGTTGCTGTTTGGGGAAACAATAGCTTATTGCTGATTGAGGTCCACAGTTTAACTTCATGCAGGACAGAGGCAAACCGACATGAAGGAGGACTTGGGGTCCAGATAGATAGTGGGATTGAATCTCTTGGAGGCTTCCTATGTATCTCGCCTTGTCAAGGAACAAAGACCACGTAGTTTTGGCAGGGGGGGGGGGGGGTTGGGAGAACTGACGTGAAGGAGGTCGGAACCAATGGATGGTGGGATTGAACCTCAGGAAGGTTTTCTACGTACCTTACCTTTTGAAAGATCAAATTATGCATAGTTCAGGATGGTATATGGGTATTACGCTCTAGGATGCCCGAATATGATGTCATGGTCAATGCTTTCTCTAATCCCAAGTGAGTCATGCTCGGTGTGAGAAACAAGGGACAACAAAGACCTCATGATCACTTCACTAAAGGTGTGTTCGTGGGAAGTAAACTGGGGCCACTTGTAGTTGGCGGCCCACAGAGGAAATAGGGGCTTACAAGTGGTTAGCATCCCAAGTGATGGAGATTGGGACTTACATCAGGAGGGAGGCCCAGGTGGTGACAAAGCCCAGCGGTAGAGGGAATTGGCACCCAGGAAGAGAGGAGGAGCGGAGGTGCTGCCTCCTGTAAGGAAAGCTTGGGGATTGCACCAGGGTGGTTTCCCTTTCCCCATGGAAAGACGCTACTCTGATAAATAGGATCTCATTACACATGAGGAATGATCTCACTCCCGTGGAGACCAGTGGGTGTAGAGAATGTTAAAGATGGGGCACCCCATGTCTGAGGCATAAGGAGAGGTCATAGTTTAACATCATGTGCTGAGGACGATGGTGTTTGGAAATTTAATGTCCTGCTGCTCAGACGAGGTGGGTTTACTCTTCACCCCTAGGACTTACACAATCGGCACCTTCTACACCTTGGTGAAGAGAAGGTACAGACAATATCTTGGTCAGAGGGTGTCATGAGATGATCCCACTGGGGGGTCCACGTTAGCGTGGCTATGCGAAGAAGCAATAGTCGTGAGCATGCCTATGCGAAGAAGCATGAGGCGAAGCAACGCAATTTGAAACATAGCCCAAGGGAATTTAAAGTTACTTCGTACAAGCCTATAAGGTTCTATGGGAAAACGGTGTGTTTCATAGATGTTTTGGGTGTGGGAGGTGCCCGAAAATGATGTTTGGAAGAGAGAAATCAAACACGTGCGCACAAGGAGGGAGGCTTGCGCGCAAACGGAATAGTTGCACAGAAAATACCAAGTCGGCATGAAATCGAGGTACTTGCGCGGAAAATATCGGGTTGGAACGTAATTGAGCTGCTTGCGCGGAAAAAAACGGGTCAGCATGTAATTGATTCACTTTCACGCAAAAACCCAGGTCGGTGCGTAATTGGAGAGTCTGGGCACCGAAAGGGGAGATGAGGTTTTGCACACAAATAGAGGAGATTACGCACAAGGCATAAGGGTTTCTCACAATTGGAAGAACTTGTGTGCAATTGGAAGAGATTTCACGCAATTGGAAGAGCTTGTATGCAACTGGACAGGATTGCATGCAATTGGAAGTCATTGCGCATAGGGAACGGGACTCAAAGGGATTTGGATGAGGGTTAAGCCCGAGTGGTCTCGCGCGAAGGCAGACCTCGGGGCGACTTGTTGTAAAACAAATCGTACCTGAAAGCCATCTTTTGCGAACAGGAGATGTGGATTTCATACAGAGGAGACAGTTCAGATTCTTTAGCCCTCAGAAGATGAAGGGGCACCCATCTATTTATAATTGCTTGGGTTCGCCCAGTCTGCGTGGAAACAGGTCCGCGCGAAAGTTGGTGCGCTAGTGTCGGCAGCGCGAAAGATCATCCACACGGGGGGTGACACGCACAAATTTCTGCGCCCGCGGTCGGTGGTGAAAAAGTTCCTGTGCCGGCACAGAAGTTTCCGTATGGTGTGGAAAACTGCCTCGGATCCCATGGGTTTCCACGCCGGACAGATTTTTTTCATGCACCCATTATATTTTTTTGTGTGGCCATTCTGGGTCCCCCGGAATGGATCTCCAGGTCAAAATATGTCTTCACTTTTTCACGCCAAAACCTCCTTCATCCCTTGATCATTTTTTGGCATCTAAAAATTCCCCCACTTAGAATCGGATCGGTGAGGGGACACAAAGGTTAGATTCTAATGGAAGTACCGAGACTCATAACTTCCTGGAGTCCACATGCGAAAACCCTATAGATGCGCAAAAAGCCAGAAAGTGGCGCGTAAACCTCTTTTCACACACACAAAAGTCCTGCTACACACCTATAAAAACCCTCACATGTCCCTCAGTCCATACGTATTTTTCTCACGCGATAAGTCTTGAGCTCTCACGTGTGAAAAACTTCCACTATTTTGTGTCAAAAACCGCTTCAGTTGCACGTAATTGCCCAAGTCCAGCCGTCGTTTTACGCGCAAACCTGGGGTTTTTCATGCCAATTCCTAATTTTTCGTGCCACCTCCTAGTTTTTCACACCAACTCCAAGTTTTTTGCGCCGACTCCTTGACCCCTCACTGGAAGAAGATGTCTTCTAATCGGGCTGACACTGAGAGAGAAGTTGTGTTCGCTGCTCAGAGGGCTGAGATGGTTGCCAACCATGAGGTTTAGGGCGCCCGAAAGATCGTATCCAGCAACCATACTCTCTTTAACATGTTGAACCTAGACCATAAAGAGTACGCACTATCCAACAATCTGCCGATATGGGACTTCGGTGTTTTGGAGGAGGTACCTATGCCCCGATTTGAATTCGACACACCGCGGTCATGGGTGACCCACGAGGATGAACTACCTCGATATAATATCACTAACAATGTCCATCCTTCTAGAGAAACTAGGAATATGGATGTTTACGTCGTGAATCCCAGGACTAGAACTATTTTGGGAAGTGACCCAGTCGCAAAAGATTCTATGGCTCATTACGCAAGTACTTTCCGACAGAGTGTTACTAACAAAACTAAAGGCTGGCTGCGGGATTGGGATCTGTGGTCTGGAGGAAATTTCACTAGTGAATGGGCCTAGTCATATTGGGTACGCCAGACATGTGACCAGTTTGGGGCTGAACTGTGGCACATTGGGTTGTTCGAGGCGGTGTGGACGTCGCAGTTCCATTTCTACTGTCAGCATGAACTTGGGCCTGATCTATTTACCCAATTGTCCCATAATACCAATACCTTCCATCTTCACCATGGGGAAGTTGGTATCAGCCTTTGGGATATTCATCACATGGGATGTATCCCTTTGTATGGGGACCAGTATGATGAATTCCTTCCGACAAAGAACATCTGGGGAGACAGATCACGAACTCCCATCCTAACATGGCATCTGTTGGAGCTAGCTAAGGAGATGCTGGGGGTCAATGAGTTTTTGAAGGAAGTCACCTACAAAAAATGGTTTAGCTTGTTTCTGCAAAGAGATCTGGAAGTCAAGATGTCGGGGCGAGGAAGGCGGTGTCTGACCGCGACATAGAGGAGCAAAAGCAGATCGTACTGGAGGATCCTGGAGGTGGGGGAATATCAATCATGGGGATTCAGTCTAAATGAGAGTTGGGACCCAAATATCTGGTGCGCCAGATTTCTTGCAACCTTCCTGAGTGGTTGGATCCTACCAATGATGGAAACAAGGATGGGAGTTCGTCCAGTGACCTTGGTTATGGCTGGAATCATGGCCGCTAATCAGAGGTTCAATCTGGGATTCCCCGTGTTGGCCCACTTGTACGCCATTCTGGGGTGCATTTCGAGGGGGGGGTCACTGAGGAGGATATGTGGTCCCTTACAGATCTTTCATGGTTGGGTCATGGGTCATTGCGTCGGGTATACCTTTCCGAACATCATTCATCCTCTGGGTAGTGGCATGTGACCTTCCTTGCTGAACATTTTCGGGGTCATGCCGTTGATGATCAACAAGGAGGGGGTAAGGATCAGAATTGGCCATCATGCCAACTTCACTTTTAGCCGAATCCCCACCCCGACTGGATGATGATAGAGAATGGAAAATAATCACTAGAGAAAGGGGAATACTTCCAAGGCATCAGAGGTGGGTTTCTTGTGGCATGAGTTGATGGGAAGATCCTTTGTGAGCCCTACGTGCCGTCAAGATTCGCCAGGCATTTTGGATGCCTCTAGAGGATGCCGAAGAAAGTGTATACAGATGTCCAGGTGGAGAGGAATCCCTGCGTTCTTCGCCAAATGTGACTGAGGTTCACAGCCCATGGCTCTGGCGACGTCATTACCTTTCAACCCACCAGAGTCGATGTTGGTCTCTCGACAGAATATGTCGAACATTGGGTTGTAGAATACCCTGAGGGGATTTTGCGGAAGAAAGTCTGGAAGTTCAAGGTAGCCAGTGTAGAACCTGGGTGGTGAGTGAGAAGATAGGGAACTATTGTGGAGGAAAGGCCAAAAGTAAGCTGGGCAACTGGGCCCACATAGTTCGGGACTACAGTAGCAGGAACGTCGCATGACATGGGCATGCCTTCACCGCCCAGGGGGAGAAAGGCCCACAGAGAGGTCAGGGAACTTCTTGGGAAGAAAATAAGATATCTGCTTCAACCTTATGATGATGCAATCTTCCCGGCTCTATGGTCGGCCTGGATGACCCTACGGTAGTCGATAGATGTCAAATCCCTCTAAAAAAAGATAATACAAGACGGAATCCAACTGCCAGAGGTCAGACTCATCCGGGTTGATGACAGGGTAAACTTCCATCGTCAGCATGTGTACCTAACGGCCATGGATGCGTATGCACACCAACGAGGTCAGTGTGAGGAACCACCCCTCTTGGTGAAGGTAATGCTCAGCCAGGAGCATGATCCAGACAAGTTGTCGCCCGAGGATGATGACAACGATGAGGAGCCAGAGGGAAGTGAGACGGAAGAGGAGGAGGCAGAAAGAGAAGGTGAAGGAGAAGAGGAAGGAGTAGGTGAAGGAGAAGAGGATATTGAAGTTGGAGGGTCTTGAGGGACATCCTACCATGGGATCCTTCGAGAGATTGGAGAGATCATTGGATCTGATGTAGATATAACTGAGCTACTCGAGGTATGTCTAAGCCCTTATCTATCCCCCCCCCTTCATTTTTTTCTTTGTAACCCTCAATCAGATCTCATTATTTTTCTCATGTGCATATTGGCGCCGACAAAGAGGCTCCATCCAGAGGGGGGGAGGTGCCAATAGAACAAGGTGGGGAGCCGACACCCATTATTGAGCTAACAAGTGTTGAGGGATCCCCCACCATGATAGCTCCTTCGGCGACAGGAATGCCATAGGCGGATGCACTGAGTTCTTGTAAGTTTTTTATCACTTATCCACTCGTATGGGATATTAGCGAACCCAACTGATGAGGTTGTTCATTTTTTGTGTAGTAATCACGGAATTGGAGGCTCGGCAGGATGCCGAATCCAGACCATCTGCAAGTGATTCGATGGAAAATGTGTCGACCCATTCAGGGCACATTTCTCAAACCGATTCGGCCCGGGCACATAGTGAACAAAGAGATGTGTATATCAGTGGTATTAACACTAGGGTAGGGCCTGAAGTCGGTGAAGGAGCTGTTGAGACTAAGGAGAGAGAGGAAGGTCTCCTATACATTGAAGAACCCAACCCCTTGGGAGGAATACCTGAAAAATACCTTGTCGGTGATCTCTTGGCTGCTTTCCCCAACCATCATCCTGTAGATCCTAAAAATATAGATGATTTTGATTCAGAGGCAGCTGATGAGAGCTATATTACATGACGCAAGGGGTGGAAGTGTATCAGGAACTTTCACAGTCAGCCTTAGATAGAATGGATAAAAGGGATGGGATCGCTCCACACCTGGCTATGCTTTCTCTATGCTGGAGGGGTGGATGCTCACTGTCTTCATTCGACAGTCTGTTACTACATGGATAAGAATTTGCGTGAGATCATCCAATGCTCTAACATTGACCCGGTGTAAGAAAGATTCATGGAGTACCCAAGAGTTCCTAATGGCGGAACAATAGGTCCGACACCTTGAAGGACAGATGAAATAAAAGGAGGTATTCATTGCCAATTGTTCCGAGCTTGTAGAGAAATTGAGGGCCCATCTGGTGGTGCCCAAGAGCAGCTAGTGGAAGCGGGTCACCAAATGACTGAACTTCACACTGAACAGGCGCAAGCATAGGCTAGGGAAAGTGCACTGCGATCTGTGGCCGCTGATGAAGATAGATCTCTCAGGGGGTGGGAAGAAATCCTGGAGGCCCCAAGGAAAAAGGTATCGGTGCTGGAATGATCTATCCATGATGCTAATACTTAAGGGCCTTGTTTTGGTCGAACTCATAAACTCATTTATCCTTACTAACTCTTGTTCTAAACTGCATGTATTGATAGATGTATGGATAGGTTTATTTACTTGGTCATTTGGCTTAATGCATTCAACTAAAATCCTGAAATAAATAGAAATCTATTCCTAAGATCACGTGGGTCATACCCGATGTGAGAAACAAGGTATGCTCACACTTATTACTTCGTTTGAATGTAGGAGTGCCAACCAAGCATAAGGCACCCGAGGTTTGAACAACCAATTTGGATTCCTAGGAAGAGAAGGGAGAGGCCCGATTAGGGGACGAGGACCTCAGAACAATCGATGTGTTGTCTTCTCAATGTGCTCTAGTGCACGAGTGGGGTAACGCCATGGGAATTTGAAATCAACCTGAAGATAAGGGAGTGAAAAGTGTGAATCATAATACCCTATATTCGGGACACTGTGTGGGTGGCATGACAATAGAGGATAAATGTTGACCATGTTTGAAACACAGTATCCATATTGTATTAGCCTAAAATGGGGATGAAAAATGGGGGCCGACCACTGACCATGTTTGAAACACGGGTCCTGACTCATAATGTCATCCATTAGTCTTTCGGAACATTGGACAAGGATAGTAGGTGAGCCATAGACCAAGCATCTATACTATTAGGGGGTTCCTTTAGATGTGAAAGAGGATGAGGGTCCGAATAAAGGGCATGCAAAGCATGGAAGTTCGAGTGGTGGTTTTCTTGAATTTAATCAAACACTCTTGGCATTATGCCACCTTGGTGGGAACACATTAGGTGGGCACACCGGCCTGATTATGGATCATTCCTTCTTCTAAACAGGACCTCTCTAGTGAGGAAACTGTCACCTCCCAATGTTATTATGGGGAATCCAGAACTTGTTAAGGGTAGAACTACAGTTATAGGGTTCTCTGAAATAGTTCGGGCTAAGGGGCTGAAAAAGAGGAGGAAACATGATTTCATATTCCTAGGGCTAGACCCAGAGACAGGATGTTTGGACGTTCCTACATATCCCATGAAGATGGGAATCAATCCATACGTAGTTCTGTAAATTGTCGTGCAGTTTGATGTCTTACGGAAAGGACGAAGGTTATCTTAGTTTAGGGTCGTAGATCTCGGACTGTAGATGGTAGGGAACATGGGAGACACATGGTGAGGTAATCATAAAACCTGACGTGAATGTGGACCCAGCGTCTAGATCACCATGTGTTTCTTGGGAAGGTTTTAGGTCGAGGGAATGAAAACGTAAGTTAGGCTATGCACGAGGCAATGTGAACGAGAGTTCCTACATATCCCATGCATATGGGAATCAAGCCACACGTAGTTCTAAAAGGTGGCACGGTAAGGTACCAGTGATGAAGACAATAAGGTCATGCGGGTCTGGCTCTTGCACCGAAAGAAGCGGTATTTGATAGATCTTGTTTTTCCTTTTAGGATGAATGAGTATTTTTTTTGGTGTAGCGATGGACCTAGGAGAGAAAGTCCAGACATCACCACAAGAATCAAGTCGTATGCAGGCATTGAAAAATGGTATAGTGTATGATCAATACCAAACATGATTCCCCCTTGAGTGAGGATATCACAGTGCAGTGCCATTTTTTGTCATGCGTCCAGGACAATAATGTCACAGTTTAGGGTCATGTGATGGGACCAACCATGCATTTTAACATCGTGAAGGATAGACGTGACAGTTTAAAGTCATGTGGGACTAAGCATCATAGTTTAGGGTCATATGGCTTAAACGTATACAGGAGAGATGAGGTTCCAGAGGGGATGCACACAGCATGATAAAGCATACCCGACGTGAATGAAGATGAGGTCCACACCATACCGTGCACAATTCCGAGGAGGAAACCTCGGGATGAGGGGCCAAGAAAGATTAGAGGATAAAGGGCAGGAGAAACTAGCTTCCAATTGAGTCGGGCCTGAAGACAAGATGTCCAAGTGTTCTTACGTATCCCATGAGAATGGGAATCAAGCTACACGTAGTTCTTGAAGGTTCCTTTTAACATCGTGTTGGACAACATATAGTTTAATGTCATGTGGGATAGGAAGTAGGGGGGCTAACTCCTAGAAAGGGGCATACATAGTGCGGTTAATGCTAACCTAACGTGAATGAGGACATAATATCATACCACGCCATACAGTCCCGTAAGATTTAAATCCCTGAAGGCATAACAAAAGAGATAAATTAGTGGAACTCAAGTTGGACCCAAATACAAGAGTCTAGGAATTCCTACGCATCCCATGGGAATGGGAATAAAGCTGTACATAGTTCTAAAAGAGATATTAGTTTATGGACTTAGAGCTCGGACCATAGAGGAGCGTAATCCGTTCGAGTAAATGCAGACACCAATCCGATCCCTAAGCCCACGTGAGTCAAACTCGGTGTGGGAAACAAGGGTGGAAGAGGTTTTTGCAATACCTATAACACACGCCAAAGGGAAGTCGGTGTGGAGCCCCGAATGAGGCCTTTACTATGGCTTTTGTCCTCCTAACATGCAAATGTTCACTGAGGGATAATGCCAGGAGTGTTGAGATTCAATTTGGATGTGATGGGGTGGGAAATAATGTGAACCATATAACCAACATTCAAGGATTAAAGGGGATGGCGTGACAGTGGAGGATAACTATTGACCGTGTTCGAAACATAGCATCTATATCATGTTAGCCTGAAATGGGGACAAACAAATGAGCATCGGTCGCTGACCATATTCGCAATGCGGGACTTGTATCGATTTTTTTGTCTGAAACCCTCAAGGATGTTGGACTGTAATGGTAGGAGAGCCCTTAGGCCTAGTATCCATGCCATTTGGGGGTCCCTTTGGGTGTGAAAGATTATGGAAGCCCAAATGAAGGGGAACAGGAAGCCTGGAAGGTGGGTGGGAACATGTCCAAGTAAAATCTGACACTCTAGATGTTGAACCAGAGTACTCTTGGGAACATTGGTGAATCACAGAAGAGGGTCGAGGGGCTGAACTTGAGATGTCCTATTTGAGAAGATGAGTATAAAACAAGAGGATAGAGATCTCTCAGGAGAAAGGGGTACATGGTGTGGTTGTTACAAACCCGATGTGAATGAGGACATAGTCCCATACCACACCATATATCCCTCTCCCTTTGAAAGTGCAGGCCAAGGGGCCATGGTGAAAATGAGTTTTCTAAGAGATGGGACTGGACCCGAAGTCTAGATGTTCATGAAATCCTACGTATCCCATGAGGATGGGAATCAATTCACACGTAGATATACAAGAGGGTAATGTGCAGTTTATCGTCATGCAATAAGGAGGCAAATGGGTAAGATACCCCCAAACAAGAAAGGTGTACGGTGTGGTGAGTAACCCGATATGAATGAGGACATAATCCCATACCACACCATATAATCCTGAGTGAATACTTAGGTTAGGGGCCCGAAAATGCCATGGGGCCTGAGGCTGGGCCTTGGAAGGAAAGTCCCGGCTAGTTTTTAGTTTAACTTCTTGCAGTGAGGATGAAGGTAGGGGTAAGGTATCTCATCAAGGGATCTGTACAAAACAGAGAGTAACCCGGCGTGAGTGAGGAAATAATCTCATACCACACCATACAACCCTAAGTGAGAACTTGGGCCAGGGGCCTGAAAAGTCCAAGGGGCCTGAAGCTGGGCCTTGGATGGAAATTCCCGGCCAGTTTGTAGTTTAACATCTTGCAGTGAGGACGAAGGTGATATTATTTTAGGGTCATAGAACTCGGACCACATATGCCTAGTTTAATATCATATGCGTGGTATAGAGAGGGAAAATCATCGCGCTTATGGAAGACCACAAAGTGGAAATGATGATCATGGACAACTGTTGACCAGGTTCGTAACACAGTATCCACCCTTATCTGACTGGAGGTCGGGGCAAACAATTGAGTGTCAACCACTGACAGTATACACAACATGGGACTTGTATCAATTTTTCTCTTTCAATCCTTGAGGGTGTTAGCTCGTAATGATAGGAGAGCCCTTGGGCCATGCATCCATGCCATTTGGGGGCCTTTATGGATATAGAGGGTGATGGAAACCCAAATGACAGGTCATGCCGAGCATGGAAGGGCATCTTCTTGCAGAACAAATGATAAATTAAGGAAGGGATATCTCAAGGGGATACATGTGGCGTGGTGAAATAGCCCGAAGTGAATGAGGACATGAGTCTGTACCGCACCACACAATCATAAATGAGAACTTGGGATAGGGTCCCAAAGGGGTCGAAGGACCTGAGGCTGGGCGTCCCAGCCAACTATAGCCATATGACCTCTTGTGTGATTACCGCCTCATCACAGCTCCTAATCCCACGTGAGTAGTGCTCGGTGTGGGAAAAAAGGAGTCTGATTCGGTTTTCCCTGTCATATAAGGGTATGATATCTGGCATCGCCCGAAGGGAGTCACAACTCAAACATACAGTGGGTAGGATGAACCACCACACTTAATTTTTGGGATCTACGGGGGTGGTGAAAATGACAAATTATAAACACTGACCATGTTCGAAACACAGCGTCCTTATAGTGTGACCTGAAATGGGAACAAAAAATGAGCATCAACCGCTGACCATATTCGCAACGTGAGACTTATATCAATTTTTTGCTCAAATTACTTGAGGGAATTAGCCTGAAGTGGTAGGAGAGCCCTTAGGCTGATCATCCATTCCATTCAGGGGACCTTCTAGATGTGAAAGATAATGGAGTCCCAATCAAAGGAGTGGGTAAAGCATATTTGTGCCCATGCATTTTAATGTTAAGAAAGGCTGTGAAAGTGATGGACATCTCTAGGGAGTGGGAAATATGGCAGGATTGAGATTTGGTTGCGCCCAAATTTACCCTACTGGTAAAAGTGGCCGTTGAAGTACAAGTAGGGATCGAATCCACAGGGACCGAAGAAAAAACATTGAGACACTCAAATTTGTTGATAGATTGGCTATTAAGGGGCCAACTTTTAGGTACATTTTAATTTTATAACAAATGATATAATTTAAATAACAGAGAAGAAAAATGATGTGGAAAAAAACAATTATTGATGATGGGTTGATCTTAGGGTTTCGCTTGGGGTGCATTGGATAAATTTCTTTTCTTAAAAATTTCATGTCATTAATTGAAGACGTATTCAAACAATCAGATAATTCTCCCAAATCATTAACCAATTTAATCCCAACACAATTCCAAGGCCAGTAACTAATCCACTTTGAGGATCACTTTACTAATCACTCAAAGGAAATAGATCATACTAGCACTCAAAATGTGTCATTGTTAAGGTTGGCGAAGATAAAAAAGAATGTAACTCATCAAATGTAAATCCTAAAACAACTAAAAGATTTAAATATTAAGTACATGAAATAAAATCCAATCCCTGACCTTGATACTCCCTCGAATCAAAACCATAAGTGTTTATCCCTCCATTGATGCTATTATACCAATGGAAGCGGGATGTAGACTTATGGGGGAGGAATTGAAGAAGAAGAAAAATATTAAAATAACGAACACTCCACCGTTGTGTGATTGAATTCACAAGTGCTGGTGTAAATAAATTCACACCTTGATTCAACGGAATAAATGTGTAAAGAAAAGGAAAAGAATAAGTGAATAAGAAGAATAAATTTTATTAAAATACTAAATGTGAAAGAAAAACTTACATGGGAAAACTGGACGATGTGATTACAAATTGAAAGCAGAAAATTACAATTGAAGGAAATACAATGGATGAAAGAAAAACCCGGATTCAAAAAAAATATTAGATGATAATTCCCTTCACCACCAGCTCCTTATATAGGAATATTATGAGCCTTATAGACACTCCACCAAAATAAATTCCATCCCCATTAATTTAGAGGGTCAAAATGAGGGTGAGAAAATTAAGGGATTTTGACGTTTCGAAGTTGACACGGAAATTTCTTCCAGATTCGTCCACCAATTTGATGTGTGAATTGTAACTGAATGAGGCCGAATCCTGAGGAGTAGTAGAAGAAAAATATTCTCTTACATCTGTCCTCTATGAGATGTAAAAAATTTAGGAAATTTGGTGCAGCCGTTTAAAAGTTATGGTCGAAATGGTGGGACTACTTGATGTGCATTAATGTCGGTCCCACCATTTAAATTTCATCTTGAGATCCCTTTATCATCATGAAAACTTCCGAATTAGCACTAGCCATAGTTGAATAAAATGATCCTAATATTTTTATCTTTCTACTGTAAACATTTGAGCTTCATTGGGCTTGGTTTGTGGGCCTCGCATTTTTTTGATGGGCCTTAGGCCCATTACGCTTTTTCCAGCAAATTTCTGCATTCATGCGCAAAAATATCCATCTTCCCTCGGGATTCATCCATCGAACCTAAAAAATAAAATATTCCAAACAAAGTGATAAATCATATCCCAAAAGACCAAATTCAGAAAATGAATATAATGCTGTCCACAAACAGATGAATGATTGGGCCCAAATTTTCATTTTAAACATGAATTGCATTAAAAATGAGAAATGAAGTTCTATTTATATAATTCACTAAAAACAATGTTTATGGACTTTGGAACAATGAATATAAAGATATTAAAAATTAATATTAGCTGCTTTTAGTGACTAATCACACCCCCCAACTTGAGTTTTGATAGTCCCAAGAAAAATATATTACAAACATGAAATTCAAATCCCATTTCCCAAAGACATTTTAATACACATTTCTCTCCCAAAGACCTCATACCCAAAAAAATTATGAAACCCATAAAAATTATTTAAAACAAGATAGGTCTATAAGCATATCCCAAGCCCAAGCTTATTCCTTTGTTCAAATTTCTCGCCACATTTCATCCAATTTCAATTAAGCATGATAAAGTGGTGTGCATCACAAAAGATATGGGGTCCATTTTGTTGTTCAAGGGAAAAAAATAGAAGCGCTAGGTGGGAATCACATTAAACCTTATGATGAGTATCCTTTTTGTATTTTATTGTTTGTTTTTATTTTTTAGTTTTTTCTAACCACAATAGACATGAAAAGACTAACTCTGGGCAAGACAACTATGGAGTCACGATCCCCAAGTGTCGGACGCCACATATATTGTCAATTCCATGCTCGACAATAGAGATATAAAGCCTAACTATGGTCAAGAAAATTATGGAGTCACGATCCTCAAGTGTTGAACGCCACGCATTTGGACAAAACATTTCTCTATGTGGTCATAATTTTTTTCGTTTTTTTTTATACTCAAATTAAACTAAAAGTGACCCCAGAACCCTATTCTATAATGAAAGGGACCCAAGAACTCAAATTTACACCTACGATCCAGTAGATGTGCATTGTGTCATTTTTATTAAGAGGATGAAAATGTAAACTTTGAAAAATCACATCGGACAACTGAACTTTCCAAAAAATATTCTCATGAACTTAAACTTGCATTAAAATCAGAATCAAGGCATGAAAAATTATTTGATACCAATTTCAGAGTTTTCAATGTGTGTTATCATGTTCAAGGGTAATGGAATTTTTCTTTCCATGCATGTTCTTATTAAAAAATAATTTTTTATTTCATCTCCCCCCAACATAAAATAACATTGTCCCTAGTGTTTAATGAAAACTTAGAAGGGGGTAGCAAAAGATGAGCGGTGTTCTAAAAGGAATTTGAAACAATAAACATGGAATAAATTCACCTGGTTTTTGAAGTTGAAGTTCATGATGCTCCGGATTACTCCTTTGATCTATTGGGAGATGTAGGCACCGCCTTGATCGAATATGTATCACCCAAAATAGTCCTTGAACCATACAAAAAAGAACCAACAGGAAAAAACAAACAACACAAAAATTTATTTAAAACCAAGTATCAACATTTTTATGGTTTTCCTTGTTTTTTTTAAAATTTTAAAAATCAAACTGATGATACATTTTCTTCTTTATATTTTCTGGGTAAGGTATTACTCAGGGATCACACCGCTTGACACGGATGAATACGGTGCTCCCCTTTCATACCCATCCTTACTCATAAAATAAGAACAGGTAAAAAATATATTTTTTTAAATACCTACAAAAACATAAAATAAAATAAAATAAATTGATGGCACATTGTCTTCTTTTAAAATTTTTGGTAAGGTATTACTCAGGGATCACACCGCGTGACACAGATGAATATGGTGCTCCCCTTTCATACCCATCCTTACTTATAAAATAAGAACAGGTCAATAGTATATGGTAATTTATTATGTTAAAAACAAAAAAAAAATAAAAAATAAAGATGATTCACAAAGATTGGAAACATGAAAACCATGGGTTGCCTCCCATGCAGCACTTTTGTTTAACGTTGTTATCTCGACTTGAACCCTCCAACTTATCCAATTCCAACTTTAAAAATTTTAATGACCCCATATTTCTCCACTTCAAATTGATTGATATTTATTGTTTTCTTTGATTTCTTATAATGTAAGAACCCATGTTTAACAAGGGGTGTAAAAATCCAAGGAATTTCAGTAATGGTTGATTCGGTTTCTTCTACAGTCTTTCCTACGATTTCAAGGGTTAACCCCCCTTTGTGGGTTTCATGAGATGAATGAATGACTAATACAAGGTCATGGTTATCACCTATGATGATATTTCTGAGTGGGGAAGTAAGGAAATTGATTATGAGTTCAGGTTGGATAAGACATTCAAACATAGATAAAAAATTAGAATCAAAATTAATTTCATTTTCAAAATTTCCCAACACAATTGGTTCCATTTGAATTGAATATTCAACCCAAAAATTTTCTAGATGAGTTTCATGAATGGGTATGGATTTGATGTTTGTGATTTCGCCCAATGGTTTAGTGATTGGTGTTTCTAAAAAATCATCATTAGAGAAATATTCCGGACATTCAACCCATGAAGAAATATTTCCCTCTTGTGAATTCATGAAATCAGTTTCCTCTTGATTTAAGGACCCATCAACAATTACTTGATTATCTTAAACTATCCCAAATCCAATGGATGGTTCTTCAATAAATTCATGTGTGGTTTTTGGGAGACACAATTCTTGTATTAGTGATGAGGAAGAGACAACCTGAGTGGGAATGGGTTCCACAAAAGTCTTAATGCTTTGTATTTCTAATCTCAGTGATGAAACTTCTGAATTCATTTTAACCATTTTTTCACATAATTGATCAAGACTGTTTTCAGGATTAGGGTTGATAGATGTTTTTACATCATGGAATTCTTCATTATTCATCTTTTAAATCATTCTTGATAGGTATGGAAATTGATCTTTTAAACATTAATCATTATAAATATCGTTCATGTTATTGGGTGTGGGGTATTCATTCAAAGGTTGATCAAAGTAATTTAAAAAGGTTGGTGATTCCCAATGTGGATTTTATAATTGATTCCATCCTGAGTTTGTGAAGGGATACTGTTGATTATACTCCATTGTATGTATTTGGAAATTTGGAATTGTAATTTTTTGGGAGCCAAAAAAATAGAAAAGGGGAAAGAGAAGAGAAATGGGATGAGAAAAGAGAAATGGGGAAGTATATAAAGATGTTCTAAGATAACTTACTTAGTCCCCGGAAACAGTGCCAAAATTTGGTTGCGCCCAAATTTACCCTACCGGTAAAAGCGGTCGTTGAAGTACAAGTAGGGATCGAATCCATAGGGACCGAAGAAGAAACCTTGAGACACTCAAATTTGTTGATGGATTGTCTATGAAGTGGACAAATTTGAGGTAGATTTTAATTATAGAAATAATGATATAATTTAAATAACAAAGAAGAAAAATGATGTGAAATAAACAATTATTGATGATGGGTTGATCTTAGGGTTTCTCTTGGGGTGGATTGGATAAATTTCTTTTCTTAAAAATTTCATGTCATTAATTGATGACATATCCAAACAACGAGATAATTCTCCCAAATCATTCACCAATTTAATCCCAACACAATTCCAAGTCCAATCACCAATTCACATTTTAGGATCACTTTACTGATCACTCAAAGGAAATAGATCATAGTAGCACTCAATATGTGTCATTATTAAGGTTGGCGAAGATGAAAAATAATGTAACTCATCAAATGGAAATCCTAAAACAATGAAAAGATTTAAATATTACGTACATGAAATAAAATCAAATCCCTGACCTTGATAATCCCTTAGATCAAAAACACAAGTGGTTATCCCTCCATTGATTCTATTCTACCAATGGAAGTGGGATTTAGACTTATGGGGGCGGAATTTAAGAAGAAGAAATATATTAAAGGAATGAACACTCCACCGTTGTGTGATTGAATTCACAAGTGATAGTGTGAATAAATTCACACCTTGATTCAACGGAATCAAGTGTAAAGAAATAGAATAGAATAATTGAATAAGAAGAATAAATTTTGTTAAAATAATAAACGTGAAAGAAAAATTACATGGGAAAACTTGACGATGCGATTAAAAATCGAAAGCAGAAAATTAGAATTGAAAGAAATACAATGGATGAAAGAAATACTCATTTTGAAAGAAAAATATTAGATGATAATTACCTTCAACACCAGCTCCTTATATAGTCATATTAGGAGCCTTAAAGACACCCCACCATAATAAATTCCATCGCCATTAATTTAGAGAGTCAAAATGAAGGTGAGAAAATTAAGGGATTTTGACATTTCAAAGTTGACCCGGAAAGTTCGTCCAGATTCATCCACCATTGTGACGTGTGAATTGGAACTGAAGGAGGCCGAATCCTGAGGGGTCATAGAAGATAAATATTCTCTTTCATCTGTCTTCTATGAGATGTAAAAATTTCATGAAATTTGGTGCATCCTTTTAAATGTTATGGTCGAAATGGTGGGACAACTTTATGTGCATTAATGTCGGGCCCACCATTTAAATCTCAACTTTAGATCCCTTTATCATCATGAAAACTTCATAATTAGCTCTGTCCATAGTTGAATAAAATGATACTAATATTTTTATCTTTCTATTTTAAACATTTGAGCTTCATTGGGCTTGGTTTGTGGGCCCCACATTTGTTTTATGGGCATTAGGCCCATTATGCTTTTTCCAACGAATTTATGCATTCAGGTGCAAAAATATCCATCTTCAATTGGGATTCATCCATCAGACCTAAAATATAAAATGTTAAAAACAAAGTGATAAATCATATCCCAAAATTTCAAATTCAGAAAATGAAAATAATGTTTTCTACAAACAGATGAATGATTGGTCCCAAATTTGCATTTTAAATATGAATTGCATTTAAAATGAGAAATGAAGTTGTATTTATGTAATGCACTAAAAACAATGTTTATGTAATTTTGAACAATGAATATAAGGATATTAACAACTAATATTAGCCACTTTCAGTGACTAATCAAGATTAGTTTGACTTGAATTGCGGGAAAAGCCTGTATCATACCATATGTCTTGACCCAAGGAGAGATTATGAAGTTTGGGCTGGGCCAACAGAAAAAATTTCCGAGTGTTCCTACATATCCCATGAGGATAGGAATCAAGTCATACATAGTTCTTAAAGGCCATGAATTTTAACGTCATGTGGTGAGGATGTGGGAGGATAGAAGAACGGGGAGGGGGAACATGGTTCGCCCGTCATAATCCTGACACGAGTGGGGATAAAGAATCCAACACTATACCATGCAAGGACCCTCTGAGAGAACTATACCCAGGGGTAGTCAAAGAGAAGAGTCTAGGGTATGGACTCAGGACTGAGCATCTAATCATTCCTATGTATCCCATTCATATGGGATTCAAGTCATACATAGTTCTAAGGGTGTTGTTTAATGTCTTACAGGATAAAATACAGTTTAACATCATGCATGATGTTTTACTATTTAAAGTCTTGTAGAACCGGGTAGTTTAGGGTCATGTGGGACCAAACAGTTTAGGTTCATGCCAGACCAAATAGTTTAGGGTCATGCCAGACCAAACAGTTTAGGTTCATACTAGACCAAATAGTTTAGGGTCATACCAGACCAAACAGTTTAGGGTCATTCCAAACCAAACATTTTAGGGTCGTGTAGGACCAAATAGTTTAGGTTCATGCTGGACCAAATAGTTTATGGTCATGCCGGACCAAACAGTTTAGGGTCATGCCAGACCAAACAGTTTAGGGTCATGCTGGACCAACTGGCTCAGGCAATGTATTGCTTGAGGAATTTGGCATTGGTGGTAGGAGTTATACACTCACCATCCATGGTCACCAGCGAGTACGCACCATTGGGGTAAACCTTGTGAACAATGAAAGGTCCTTCCTATATGGGCTCCAACACGGGTGGTTTCCTGCCAGGTATCATTGGTGTCCGGAGGGACAATACCATATCACCTTGCAGGAAAGAGCAGAGGCATACCTTTTTGTTAAAGGCTCTGGCCATCTTGTTATGGTGTCTTTTTAGGTTGTGTAGGGCACGAAGCCTGTTCTCGTCAAGTGCTTCCAATTCAGCCAGACGAACTTCAGCTACCTTATCTTCCACCTACTGGTCATAGACCACTATGTGTAATGAAGTAAACTGAATCTCGATGAGCAAGATGACCTCAGTTTCGTACACCAGGGAATATGGGGTCACCTGGGTGGAATTACGAGTCGTTGTCCGATAAGCCCATAGGTCGTTGGGGAGCTTGTCCTGCCAAATATTTTTTTTATGACCAACCATTTTCTTCAAAATGTTAGAGATGGTTTTGTTTAACTCATCGATCTGTCCATTATCTTGTGCATGATAGTGGGAGGTATGGTTAGAGCGGATGTTGTACTTGGCATAAAACTTCTTCAACTCAGATAATCGGAAGTTGGTGCCGTTATCAGGTAGCAAGGCGTGAGGGACTCCAAACTGGTAGATGATATTGGATCTCACAAAGTCAATGATAGAACGGTCCTTGACCACCTTTAGTGGAACTTCCTCTGCCCACTTGGAAAAGAAATCTGTAGCAGTCAGGATGAACTAACATTGGCGAGTTGTCGCTGGCGGATATGGTCCCACGACATCCAGTCCCCAAACTACAAAGGGCCAAGAGTATTTGGTATTTTGGAGAGGCTCCAGTGGTTGGTGCATAAATTTAGCAATAACTTGACATGCATGACGCCTTTTGGCAAACTCGATGCAGTCATGGATTATGGAGGACCAAAAGTACCCCAGTCTCTAGATCTGGTGAGATAGCTTCAATCCAGTCTGGTGGGCGCCGTAGGAACCAGCATGAACCTCCTACATGAAATGAGAACTCTCGAATCCTTGGATGCAACAAAAGAAAATACCATAAAACCCATGCTTGTAGAGGACCTGATCACGACTGGAACCGTCCTGGAGGGTAAACTATAACGGTGGCGTCAGATTCACTTACACTCAGCCCGATCATCCAGGAGGTAACCATTTTAGAGATACTCAACAAAGGGGGTCCTCCAGTCGGGAATCACTTCAACCACTGCATATGGGGGTCCTGATGTGGAGGCTCCGGAAGTAAGATGGCTCACCTGTAGGTCGTCATCATCACCTAGGGAGACAGGAGAAATGTCTCTCTAATATGCCATGCGGATAATCAGGTCCCCCTGCTCGGGCTCTTCAAGTGATGTTGCTAGGCTAGCCAGGGCATCAGCTCGACCGTTCTGAGATCGGGGGAAATGAGTAACTTCTGACCGAGATGGGAACTAGGCCATTAGTTGGAGAGTGCGCTCCAAAAATGGTACGAGCTCCATCTTTCTGACGACATAGTCACTGTTGATCTGCTTGATGACTAGTTCGAAATCCCCTTTCACATGAAAATGGGGCACATCAATCTCGAGGGACATCTTGAGGATAGGGATAAGAGCCTGATACTCTACCTCATTGTTGGTGCAGCCTTCTGACAATAGGAATGAGTATGACAGGATGACTTGTGTCGGGGTGATAAAGACGATACCCAAGCCTACCTTATTGAGCCTAGGATCATTGAGCCTCCTACCGTTGTGACTCTGGGAAGCACCATTGAAATGAATCTTCCAACACGTTATGTCATAGCCTACCGAAGAGAATCGCCTCATCGGGGAAATCTTGATCCAAGGACTGGTCAGCAGGAGCCAGATGGGTAGCATGGAAGTCTGCCAATGATTTCTCTTTAATAGCTTTCTGAGGGAAAAACCTGATATCGAACTGCTGTAGAATCACTGCCCACCGAGCGAGATGGCCTCATGGTGCTGCAAGTAATGTCGCAATTTTTGTACTATGAATACCAGTGCAAGGCAGCTCTTTTTGATGGGGGAGTATCTAGTCTCTGTATTGAGGAGCACACAGATAAGGTAATAAAGGATTTTCTCTATCCCCTCATTGTTCTTCTGGGTGAAAAGGGTGCCAAGAGATCATTCCAGGGCAGTCACATAAAGGACCAGTGGATTTTTAGAGACAGGTGGCATTATGACCAGAGGCTGGAGCATATACTGTGTGATTTCCTCGAACGCAGTCTGGCACTCTCCATCCCATTCCTAGGAGGTGCCTTTCTTCATGAGCCGAGAAAAGGGCTTACACTTGTCGGCCAAATTCATAATGAATCGGCATATGTAGGCTAAGTGTCCTTGAAAACCTCGAAGCTCCCAAATTTTTCTTGGGGGAGGAATGTAGATGATGGCCTTGATCTTCTCTAGATCGATCTCGATGCCCCTATATCTGACAACGAAGCCAATAAATTTTCTAGAGGTGACCCTAAAGGCACATTTTAATGGGTTCATCTTCAAGTGACGAGAATGGAGGAAGCTGAACACTTTCTCAAGGTCTTTGAGATGGTCCTGGTACCGACGATATTAGACCACCAGATTGTCCACGTAGCCTTCCACCAATTTCTTGAGGATTGTCTTGAATATGCGATGCATGGCCCGCTGATAGGTGCAACCTGCATTCTTTAGGCCGGAGGGCATAACTTGGTAACAGAAAGTACATTGTGGTTCTTTGAAGGCTGTAGACTCTTCGTCCTTAGATTCCATTCGGATCTGGTTGTACCCAGAGTAACCATCCATCAAGGGTAGGGCTTGGAACCCAGCCATAGCATCAATCAACAATTTCATCATAGGAAGGGGAAAATAATCCTCTGGATAGTGACAGTTAAGATCTCGGAAGTCGATGAAGACTCTGATCTGCTTGTTCTTTTTCCTGACTAGCACAATGTTGGCCAGGAATTTGGGGAACTGGACCTCCTTAATGAAATTGGCGCTGATGAGCTTATCAACTTCCACCTATACCATGGCATCTTGATAAGGGTGTATCTTCCTGGGAGGTTGCTAGAACCCACGATGATTTATATGGAGACCGAGGCGGTGGACGACTACTTGAGGATCTAGTCCTAGTATCTTGTCATATCTTTAGGAGAATACATCATGATGTTGTTTTAGGAAGTCTACATACTGCTACTGCTCCTCGAGGGACATGGTGGCACAAATCAATGTGGGTCTCAGGTCTACCTTGCTACTGGGGTTCACCTGTACTAGTTCATTGACCATAGTGGAGATGCCCTCTTCAAAGGTGGGGGAGCATCCTCCAAATCCTCTTCTTCACTTGCAGAGGAGGAATCCCCAGTGAGAGAAGATTCCTCATGGTCGACAGCCCCCTGCGATAGGCTGGTACCAGCCTGAGAAACAGTGGATAGCACATCAGAAGATTCATCTGTTTCCAAAACAATAGCAATGAAGGGTTTTGATTTGATCCCGTCTGGTATTCGGCTCAAGGGGCCATGCTTGATGATATCAAAGAAATAGTGGTGCGTTGTCTTGGTCCGGTTAATTCCAACCTGGTGAAACAGGAATGTATGACGTATTGTCGTTGTCATGGGGCAGACATCCTGATACCTTATGGGGGTAGAAGGATCCGGGATCACCTGAGATTGATTTTTATAGAAGTACGAAGTGATATCCTGACGTCACTTGGACATAATAATATGCTTCCCCCTTGTACCAGAGACAACAAAACATTGCCCCATATCGGGGGGTCGTGGCCTCCAATTGATGGATCGGGAAGACGTAGGCGTCATCTTGTCCTTCCCAGGGCTCAGTTGCAACTGCAACGGGTTCAACCTCACTGGCCTGAATCCGCTTGACCTTTCTCTTGTAATAGTCGACATCTAGGTTGCGGGCTTCACAAGAGGCAAAAAGAGATTCATCACCTTGGAGAACGCCTACTCGACCATTGAGGGAGTACTTGAGGCACTAGTGATATGATGAGGGAACTGCTACGTGCAGGTGGAGCCGTGGTCTGCCCATCAATGCATTGTGCGCAATGTCTTGGGAAACAACCATAAACTCGGTAATGGAAACTAGGCCACCTAACTGGGTCTTCAAACCGATCTTGCTGACCGAGGTCTACTCTATCCTGTCGTATCCTTGGATTTTCAGGTCGGAGGGAGTCAAGTCATCTTCGGATAACCCCAGCACCTGCTGTGTCCGTGTCGGGATAGGGTCAATCCTGGAGCCAGTGTCAACAAGACAGCAGCGAACCTCCATGCCATTGAATTGACCGGTAATGTATAGTGGGAGAATGTTCCCCTGTATGGGAGAACCTTCGTCTTCTCCGGAGAATGAGACAATGGATTGGCATTCAGAATTCTCTATCGCTTCTGCATGAAAGACCTCTACATCTGCTACCTCTATCTCAAACTGGAGGGGGCTTCTTAAAGCCTCAGCGAGGGCCTCACGCATATCTGCCGATAGGAGAAGGGACTCGAGGATAGAAAGACTTGATGGGATGATGGAAAGGTGCTTGAGAACATCATACCTCCACATTAGACATGAACTTCTACTTGTAGGAGGTTGTTCTATGACAGGAGGTACGGTGGCCCCTGCCAGCTGGACAGGTGGCTGACTGGTGCTGGGCATATCCCACTGCTCACTAGTCAGATCCTATAATGTGGCGACCGAATGAGGGCCAAATGACTGAGACTGGCCTGTAGCAGGTCATGGCTGGTCACGACATGGTCGAGGTGGCTCTGCCTGATCCAGTAGCACAAACGGCGGTGGCGGCGGGCCTGATGACATCGAATGAGAAGGTTGTGCATGCTGAGCTCTGCGTTGGGCCTACTGTCTGGTCTCAGTGGCGTGCGTGGCCTGGTTGGGAGTGCCAACTAATGTGCCTTAACGACCCATATAGCCATGGCTCCACTGACGTTGGCCTCGACTGGGGACGTTGGGAAGATCTTCCTGGCACTCCCTGACGTTGGGAGTCATGTAGGGTTTTACCAACTCCACGGTGTTAACCGAAGCATACCCTTGACTATCACTCGAATATTCATCCACTAATGGGCAGATTCTAGGAGGAATCTCCATCTCTGGGGGAATGAAGTCCCCGAGAGTACGGGATGACAACGGCATCAGCGGGGGACTTTGCTTTCTCTTGTGTCGTCGGTGTTTGCTCTTCTGGGAAGAGGTGAGCTGAGACAATGATGGATAACTAGTGGTTGTGGCTTCTAAAGGCTCCAGCCGATTCGGGCATGCACGAATGACACCATGGGCACGAGAAACCATTTTGCGATCCATGCAGTCATCATACTTCTGGGACCCACGGTTAGAAACCTGATTCCACTCATCTTCGTCGTCGTTGTTGCTATCTGGCCTTACGAAAACACATTCCACTTATGTCGGGGATGGGCCCAACCTGCCTATGTTGTTATCGAACTTGTCTTGAAGCCAGTATTTTGAACACATAGCACTTCTTGAGGGTGTGCCCCAGGATCCAGTGATAGGGGCATTAGTTGGGGTGATCAGTGATGTTTGCCTCTTCTGGCCTTCTGCACTCAGGTAAACGTACAATTCCTTATTCCAAGGAACTTTAGAAATAGATGGGGACCTGATTCTCATTGAATGAGTATGTCTAGTTTCTTCTATCCAGAAATGGGGCCCTTGGATCCTGACCCTAATGGGGGTTGGAGGAGCCTATCGAGGAGGTGGGGCATGATTGTCCCGCCTAGGAGGTGGAGGCGCATTACACAGGGGAGCCTTTCGATTTTTAGGGGAACACTACTGGGCCGGAGGCTGTGCCTGTGGCGGTGGGTCTCTGTGATGTTGCGGAGGCAACTCCACTGGCAACAATTCCAGCTGTCTGGGGGCCTCTATTTGGGCCACCACAGCGGGCTTGTTTTTGACAGCCCTCCTTATGGGAATTGCAGGAGGCAACGGACATGCCTGGACGGCCTGTTGCGGGGCTTCTTCCAGGCGCTAGGCCTTATCAGAGAAGTCTCAGAATCCTCCAGGGTATTTATGGGTAATCAGAGAGGGAACTAGTTCTATCTTAACATTTCCCACACACATCGTCAGTAATTTCTCCTAGGTCAGTGGCATGTCAAGGGAGTACGTTAGTACTTTACACCATGCGACAAACTTGGTGACGCACTCATAAGGCCTCTACTTACACTTGAAGAGGTTCGCGATACTCGTTTTCTGCATCGTGGAGATGAAATGGTAGAGGAATTTCCTACGGAGGTCCTACCATCTAGTTACAAATACTATGGGGAGCTGGTTGTACCAGAAAAATGCAGGCCCCTCCAATGTCTACACAAAACATCGGAGCTTGGAGGCCTTCTGATGTGCTGGAGTCCCTAACATGGGCCCACACCTTGAGGTGAAGTGGGACAGATGCTGTGGTGGGTCCCCTGTCTTATTGAAGGTGGGAAAGGTGGGATTCCCAAAACCCGGAGGTTCCGACATATCATCCACCCTAGCTGGATATGGCTTTCCATCAGGTGGGATTACCACCTGTCGTGTTTCCAAAGCCTTAAGGTGGGAAATGAGTGCCGCCATTGGATCATCTGAGCGGGGGTCCCTATCTTGACAGGGATCCCCAACCAAAAGTGTGTTGGCGGGTTCTTTAGCATGGTAAGTAGGCCCAGTGGCTCATGGAGCAGCTGGTGGCACGACCCTCAGGGCAGCTGGGGGAACACGAGCTGGGTCCCTTGGATTGTCACGCTGTTCTGGAGGGTTTGGTGATACATATTGCACCCTCTTGCTGTATGTTTCGGCTTCAACCCTATCCATGGGGGCATAATGGTGAGGGTCTCCTGGAGGATGCTCGCTGAGGGGAAGTTGTTCCTGCCCCTGTTGTACTGGTCGCAGATCCCCATAATCTGGTCGTCGCTCTGCAGCCCGTTCAACCAGAATCACATTAACCGACTTCTTCTGTTCGACAAGTTTTTGATGCAACGTGGCTTTTTTGGGGTCTTCCTCCGTCTTCTGCACTAAGTCGGATGGGTCAGAGGGTTTGGCAGATCCGAGATGCTCTTTACCCTTACTGTGATTTCGGCTAAAGACCAATGCCTCGGTGGGTGAAGGGAGACCCAGCAGGCTCCTCTGTTGACGAGTAGCCCTCCCCGAGGGGTCCAGTATTTGTGGCATGGATTCAGGGAGAAGGTCCCTATCTAGGATCTCCAGCTCATTTTCCTCTTTCTATAGGGTGGCCATGTTGACCGCAACTCTACCTGGGGGAATTTCCTCAATGTTGCATAGTGATTCGGGTTGTCGTTGAATAGGACTGAAGAGGAGGGTAGCATACTGCCCCCAGCCACAGATTTGCACATGGGGGGGAGGGAGTGCCTCCTTGATAATCATGTGGAGTACCTTGAAACTCTGAATGCATTGTTGTTATAGGGTCCTATGAATACCTGGTGACTCAGGCCTCTGGGCCACAGGTAGTGCAGTGAAATCAATTAGATGACATTTCTTGCCAATGTCGTCAAAATGCATTTGGCTCCTGTAATAAACCACTCACTGATGAAGAAGATGAAAGTGTGTCACCTAGAGGGTTGTATGGAAACACTCATCTTTCTCTGGGGTGAGGGATTCTGGCATGTATAAATTCAGTGCTATCACAGGCCAAAACATCTCAGAGAAGTGATCTGCTCTGAAGATATTCCATAAGCTCCTTGGCTCGGATTCAAGGTCTGGCCTTTAATTGCCCCACTCATCAACCAGAGGGGGATGAGGAACCAGTAGCGGTACTAAATTAGACCACTGGGATGGTAGGCTGGATGGTGGAGAGTACGACAAGCGATCTGAAAAACCGCCACATCTCGGGTTGTCCTACGAATAGTGTAGCGAATTAGCCACCACATCGCGG
The DNA here is from genome assembly GCA_963277665.1 of Viscum album. NCBI lineage: Eukaryota > Viridiplantae > Streptophyta > Magnoliopsida > Santalales > Viscaceae > Viscum > Viscum album. The sequence goes on from OY728134.1 coordinate 1,475,598,134, forward strand.
TTGGATGGGCCGACGACCACAGTTCCTGGCGCAGGGAATGGGGCTACTGGCGATGGGCCATGCTGCTGCTCACCCTCCATTGATCCCCATAACAGCTCTCTGTGAACTCTAGTTGAGATAGAGAGTGATTCTAATGACGACGGTGGTGATTGCACAACTGTAAACTACAGGGTTTCCAAATTTTATTCCACCTGGATATACCTGCGGAGGGAGGCAAGAATCCGATGGACCTCTCATTTTGGGAGTACTAGGCTGATACGCCTCATTCCTTCACCATCCCTTGACTCAGAGGAGCGAGGGGAGGGTTCCTGCGCTGAGTCGTACTCTTCTTCGGAGTCTGAGAAGAAGACTGGTTTGATCTCTATCCGGAACTTCCCAAAATTATTCTTATGGCGGCGACGACCCGACTTCCTGCCCCTAGATGGCTCTCTAGGAAAGGGTAGATTCCTGACACGGGGAGGTTTTTCAGCCATACTGGTGTTGGGGCAGAGAGGGTTTCCACATGAGTAAGCCAGGGTGCGAGGATCACTGAGAAAAATATTAAAGGGGACATGGGGAGGACCTCCGTGGGAAGTCCTGGAGTGGGCAGGACCTCCGCTGGAACCGGTAGGAGCATGTGGAGGACCTCCATGCTTATTTTCTCTGGTGACATCAGTGTGAGGAATATCCCCGTACTGGTCGAGCTGAACATGGGTAGGACCTCCGTGCTGAGCACTAGTGAAGTGAAGTCGGCCCTCACTCCTCTGATTTCTAGGGTGAGGAGGACCTTCTCCAGCTGCTATGAGGACACGGGGAGGGTCCCTGCGTTGGAGAGTGACCGGATGTGCAACGTCCCCATACCAATAGTCTGTGACGAGAAGAATGACTCCATATCCAGTGTGGTGGGAATGAGAGAGACTTCCGTACTGAGCATCACCGCCGAGAGGAGGACCCTCATTTGGATTTAAAGTTCCATGGGGTGGACCTCCATGTAGAGCTTGTAAGTGGGGAAGATTTGTGTTATCCATGGTAGGGGTACAGGGAGGACCTTTGTACTGGGTGTCATTGCCACGGGTTAGTCCGCGGCGGCCACTACCTGTGCCAAAAACCAAGAGAGTCGAACCAGTCTGCCCATGGGGCATTTGGGGCCTCAATCCAAGTCGGTTTTATAAATTCACATGCTCAGCATATACAGGGAGCTAGTGATATGCATCAATAGTGGATCAGGCCACAGTAGCTGCTGACGTTGACGCCCCTTGGAGAGCATCCACTTTAGCTTGCGCCCGACGCTGGAATTGGGTTAGATGGACCAGATCCGATGGTGTAGGTACATGGCTTACTTTATCCTCATTTAATAATATCGGGCGGCGGTGCTGACATGGCCTAGTGGGAGCCCTTGCTGGGAGCCCCTGGAATGGGATCCTGGCTGGGCTGACCCGGATATCCCCTACCTCATCGGAGTAGGGTAGGGAGTCATCAAATCATTCGGGGGACAGGCTCCTGAAATGGTTATATGTTGGAGTGGGGAGAATTGGCTCCTTGCGCAGCCCTCGGGGCAGTGTTGACAACAAGGCGCAGATGCCCTTAAATCTAGGTGGGCCATAACTCGAGTCAGGATAATACCCTCCTCCTCGAACCAGCATAAGAGGCCATTGATCACCCTTCATTGAATGAAATCTGAGGGAGAGATGGGGCGGAGGAGCCTAGTGGTCGTGGTTGTTGAGACCGTCGCAGAAGAGGTAGAGCCGCGCAGGACTGTTGCATTGGTACTTCCCCTACCCATGCATCGGTGGGAAGGCATTTACCGAGTTCCGGGTACAGCAGCTTGGTTTCTGAAAATAGGGAGATTAACTCATCAGTGCTGAAAAAATGGAATCGAAGACTAGTGCCCCAGTGCCACCCCATCTTCCATGACCGATAAGAGGGGTCCACGATGACAACGTCGCAGATCGGGGCATCCAAAGTTCTACTACCCCAACTTCTGGTGAGTTTCACACTAGGCCCGCTATTTTCTTAGCAGGACCTGGCACTTAATAGCTGGATCTGGTGACACGCTAATCCACTGATGTCTCGAATGCTACTAATATCCGTGTAGAGGAGAATAGATTCACGTCGGGTTCACCATTTCTGTTTCTGATGCTTTTGTTGGGGCGCGCGCGTCCGTCTTGTTGGGGGATGGTGGTGCTGTTTTGATGCCCCACATTCCCACTTTCCAAAGGCGAGAAACATATGTTCCTTGTTCAGGGATGTCTACTCCTTGATCGAAATGGGATGATGGGATGTCAGTTCTTCCTTCCATGGATTCCTCCTCAAAACTCGTCACCTATTCCAAGTCTCCCTTATAGATATAAGACGTTGTTCGTGAAACTCTTATTAGTTCCATATCTTCATTGACACCAGTTAATTACACTACTTCTGTCGGGACATTCCAAAGGGCCCGGTCAGGGCAGCAACCTTCGGTCAGGGGAGTAGTCACGTTGGACATCACTGGCGTGTCTGGACACTAGGACACTGGCGCGTCTGGGTTTCTTCCCCATATTATAGGGCTTCTCAAGGGTGCAGAAGCTCTAGTCATCCCGCGTCGAATGCGAGGAATCATATGACCTAGGCAGGTCTCTGAGGTTTTCCCCTGCCTCTTATTTTTAACATAGGGTATGTCGCAAGTTTAATGTCCAGCGGTGATAGATCGGACTGATCAGAACACTGATTAGAGTGGATCAGATGGGCGTAACCCCTGGAGGGAACCCTGATATAGGGGGTGAGCTATCATGAACTCAATGGGATGTGGTGTCTTGGTAAGAATCAATATGGATGATGGAGTGTTTTGATGAAGTGGATGGTGAATGGGATGGAACTGCCGTGGGGACGACTATAATGTTGGGCTTGAGTCTCGAGTAGACTTCCTACATATCCATGCGGCATGGAATCAAAGTCCGTGTAGTTTGGTATCTTGGTTGGTGAATGACCTTCCCGAAACACATAGGCTCGAAGGGAAGACTAGGCCATGGACTTACATTGGGGCATACACATAGGATGACAACCCGATGATGTGTATGGAGCTCACACATGGTTAGAAGCCCATTTTGGTCTAACGCCACTTGGAGAGACAAAAGATGAGGGTCCCAAGAAAGGGGATGGCAACAGCTTGATACTGAATAGGGGACGCAATGACTTACCGCTGATTGAGGTCACAACGGCTTACCGCTGGATGGGGTTGATCCACATGGAAGATTCCAATGTACCCTTCTTAGGAGACAGAGACCAAACCCACGTAGTTCATATGGGATGGGGATCAGTGAACCGACGTGGAGGAGGACCTGGGGTCCAATGGTTGTTGGGATTGAACCTCAGGGAGGTGTCCTACGTACCTTGTCTTGGAAAGGATCAAAGTGCACATAGTTCTAGTGGGTGAAATGGCTTACCGCTATCTGGAAAAACAACGACTTACTGCTGATTGAGGTCCATAGTTTAACATCATGCAGGATGGAGGCGAACCGACGTGAAGGAGGACCTAGGGCCCAAATAGATGGTGGGCATGAATCTCATGGAGGATTCCTACGTACCCCGCCTTGGAAAGGATCAAAGACCACGTAGTTCAGGTGGGTTTGGGCGAACTAATGTGAAGGAGGTTGGAAGCAATGGATGGTGGGCTTGAACCTCAGTGAGGTTTTCTATATACCTTACCTTGGCAAGGATCAAAGTCCACGTAGTTCGGGATGGTTTGTGGGGCTTACACTCTAGGCTGCCCAGATAGGATGTCATGGTCAATGCTTTCTCTAAGCCCACGTGAGTCATGCTCAGTGTGAGAAACAAGAGACAACAAAGACCTGACGATCATGTTGCGAAAGGGGTGTCTGCGGGAAGTAGACTAGGGCCACACATAGTTGGCGGCCCAAAGAGGAAATAGGGGCTTACGCATGGTTAATAGCCCAAGTGATGGATATTGGGACATACTCTAGGAGGGAGGCCTGGGTGGTGATAAAGCCCAACGGTAGAGGGATTTGGCACCCAGGAAGAGAGGAGGAGCAGGGGTGCTGCCTCCTGCAAGGAAAGCTAGGGGATTACACCAGGGTGGTTTCCCTTTCCCCACAGACAGACGTCACACCGATAAAGAGGATCTCATTTCATGTGAAGAATGATCTCACTCCCGTGGAGACCAGTGGGTGTAGAGAATGTCTGAGATGGGGAACCCCATGTTTGAGGCACAGGGCAAGGTCACAGTTTAATGTCATGTGATGAGGATGATGGAACTTGGCATTTTAACATCCTACAGCTCGAATGAGGTGGGTTTACTCTAAACCCCTAGGACATACATAAACGACACCTTCTATACCTTGGTGAAGAGAAGGGACAGACAATGTCGTGGTCAGGGGGTGTCACGAGCTGATCTCACTGGGTGTCCACGTTAGCATGGTTATCCAAAGAAGCAAAATCCATTAGTGTCTCTATGCGAAGAATCACGAGGAGAAGCAACGCAATGTGAAACACGTCCCAAGGGACATTAAAGTTACTTTGTACGATCCTAGAAGGTCGTACGGGACAAAAGTGTGTGTCGTCGATGTTTTGGGCATGGGAGGCACCTAGAAATGATGTTCGAAAGAGATACATTGAACACATGCGCACAAGGAGGGAGGCTTGTGCGCAAATGGAACCGTTGCGCGGAAAACACCGAGTCGGCATGCAATCGAGGTACTTACGTGGAAAATCCTGGGTCGACGCGTAATTGAGCCGCTTGCGCGGAAAAGGACTGGTCGATGCGCAATTTAATCTCTTGCATGCCAAAACCCAGGTCGGTGTGCAATTAGAGAGTCTGGACTCCCAAAGGGGAGCCGAGGTTTTGCACGCAAATAGAGTATATTGTTCACAAGGTGTAAGGTTTGTGTGCAATTGGAAGAACTTTCATGGAATTGGAAGATAGTTTGCGCAATTGGAAGAGCTTGCGTGCAATTTTATAGGATTGCACGCAATTGGAAGTAATTATGTGCAGGGGACATGAATCAAAGGGATTTGGATGAGGGTTAATCCCAAGTGGTCTCACGCGAAGGCAGACCTCGGGGCGACCTATCGTGAAAAATATCGTACCTGAAATCCATATTTTGCACACAATAGAGGTGGATTTCATGCAGAGGATATGGTTTGGATTATTTAGCTATCATAAGTTGAAGGGGTGCCCTTATATTTATAGGCACTCAGGGTCGTCCGATACACGTGGAAATAGGTATGTGTGAATGTTGGTGCACCAATGTCGGCAGCGCGAAGGATCATCCACGCGGGGGGCGGTGCGCGCAATTTTCCACGCCTACGGTTGGCGGTGCGGAAGTTCCCGCACCGATGCAGAAAACTACCTTGGATCCCACGAGTTTCCATGTGGGAGAGATTTGTTTTCACGCACCCCTAATATTTTTTCGCACGGCCCTTCCGGGCCCCCCAAAATGGATCACTGGGTCAAAATATGTCTTCACATTGTCGCGCCAAAACCTCCTTCAGCCCTTGAGCATTTTTTAGCATCTATAACAAGAATATGTGTGAATGTACTTTGATTTATTTAAACTTAATATCCAATCATATTGAGTTTATTTATATTTTTCACACATAATTATGTCATGGTTTTATCCTTAATTTAAGGATACAGTCTTTATAAGGGATTTCGTCTCAATTTACATTCTATTGAAACTTCATTGTTGTTATGTGTCAATTCACTTTTATATGGTGTATGTACTATCCTTTGACATATAATATCACGAATCCCTTTATTCACATGATATTAAAATGTTTTGATTAATTTTTTTCCTCAATTAATTTTATTTAAGCGTCTTTCATTTGGTTAGGAACTCTTAATTTAAAATATCGTTTTAAATGTTTTCAAGATTTATTATTCTAAATCTTTCTAATTAATGTCCATGTTTTAAAAATAGTTTTAAGAATTTAATTATATGGAAATTAATGTTTTAAAATTAAATTTTCTTTCAAAAATTTCAAAGTGGAAGGGGACACTTTGATTCACAAATCTCTTCTAAATGAATTCTTTGATACATAGTGCAACTTTTAAATGTTTTCAAGAAAAAAGGGATATTTCTCCCAAATAGTTTTACTAATTATTTTAATCTATGTCAGTATCCTTCATTGTATTTTATACTTGATTGAGGTTGATTTATTATAATAAAATCTTTCATGTTGTATTGAATGAGTTATGTTTGACTATGGATGTGCTATTTTTATACCATTCATGGTTTATGGTTAAAGTATTGACATTTCATATGCTAGTTTTAATACGAATATTTAGATTATTTTTCACACTTTTCATATGTGGAATGCATTGAACTTAGTAAGTGACGGGCGGGTCCTGTTATAGCCCCTTGATGCATCGGTAGGTCTCATGAGACAAACTAGTGTATTGACACAAGGGCTTGACAAAATTATTATTTGTAGTCTTGGCATGAGGCCCTGACTATGTGGTTATGATGTCCGAAATTATGCATTCCATCATTATGAAATTAGCTATTGATATTACATGTGATTATTTGATGAGTACAATATACATGTTAATAAGTAAATGGAATTATTTTATTTATCTTTTCCATATTATGCTGAAGTTTAAGTTTAAAATTATGGTGTTTTAGTGTTATACATTGCCTTAAATGTTTATGTTTTCTTATGATAATTTCCACTATATTGTTATCCTTACTGAGCATCTGAGATCACCCCTTTCTTATGTTTTATTTTTTCCAAGATGTGAAGAAGTATATTATGATTGACCTTTCGGAATATGCTAAGATATATGAGTGTGTTAAAAGGAGACACAATGTTGTAGTTTTTCCATTTCATAATGTAATGTAAAACGTGTGTATGTATCTAGTACCTCTAAGGCTACTAGACTAATCTGTCATTTGAGACTTGATCTCTTGTGATCATGCCAATGTTATATAACAATGCATTGACTCTAGGTAACTAGGGTTGCGGTGTTACACTATTTTACATGTAATTGATTTAGTATAACCTTTTTGAGTTTTTTCATAACCTTTGTGATTGGTTATGAGGTTTAATTTCATTATTCGGGTTTGTTTGTTTCATGATCCGTTTACTTATATACATAAATTATTAATCATGTAAAATGAGGATTGTTTTCTAGAATTGGAGTTATATTTTATTACTGAAAATCCAGAATGTTACATTGTTGTAAATTTCATTTGGTTACTTGGATTGATGATAAATCATTATATAAATCTTTTGTGATAAGCTTTTGGGTTAATTGGTGGTTTTTTATCATAATGAACAAATTTTGTTTTATAATTCAAAACAATGTGTAAAAAAAGATTGTAGAACCATATATGAAACATAATACATATATTATATTTTGGTTCAACCATAAGAATGGTTTCATGGCCAGAATTGAATATGGTAATAGAAATTGAAAACCCATCATCCTTGAATGTCGTGAATTAAGATATCTCAAATGGTGTCTTTACTACTATAATAAAAAATGGGTAAAGGAGATATGATAATAAATTATTACATCATCATAAAAAAATTATTACATGTATGGTACTGGATTTTTCATAACATTTGGATGAGGAGGGGTAAGGATACACAAGAAAACAAAGGAACTTGAAAAACAAGTAATAGAATCGAAAAGAGGAATTTACCTCTTGAATTAATCTTTATGAGAGCCTCTTTAAGGGAGAGGATTTGGACTTTTGATGAGACCAAGGGATGTTGTATGTGGGGAAGAATATTGGGGAGATATTTGAGAAAAATTTAGTCAATTCACAAGGCTTGAGTGGAGTGAACATAAGAGGGGAGTGTGAGCTGTTTTTATAGTGGAGGGGAGGAGGGTTTTCTTAATATTTTAATCATTAGTTTATTATTTTCCCATAATGAAATAAATTGTGATGATTCTAGGTAAAAAAATGTTAATGAGTGCATGTAAGTTTGAACTAAGGGTACTTACATCAGCGATGATTCTAGGAATAGTGTATTTAACATAAAATGTATATATACGGTAAATTACAGTATATTACAATTCATCAAAAAATTCAAGTATTTTAGAAAAATACCAAAAAAATCACCCTAGACATTTTTGTATGTGTAGAATAAAAAAATGAACTAAATTTTTCAAAAAATGTTTTCCAAATATGATTAATTAAATTTTTATTAAAATCATAATCTACTTGAAAAATACTGATTTTAAATTTTTAAATGATTTTATAATGATTTCAAAATTTACATATGGTCTTATAAAATTATCTTCAAACCAAAAGACATAAAAATTTTAATTTATGAACACATTTTAAGAAAATAAATTTTATTTTAAATTTATTAAATAATTGTAATTAATTATTTATGACTTAAAAAAATACCGATATTTTTATTATGGTCGTATTATCACTTATAAGATACCTAAATATTATTTATACATTCATGGGTGAGGTTACTATACTTTTGGATGATTTAAAATTTCATAAGGTCCATATTAGTATTCCTAAGGGTAGGTTAATATTTATATGGGCATGTTACTATTCACCAAAAAATATGTTTGTTCCATCAGACCCTAAAAAACACCCTGAACATAACCGTGTATCAGATTATTTAAATTCAAAACACAAAAGTGGAAAAATTATGTTTAATGGGTACATAGTATTTAGTATCATGATATTTCATTGTGTTTCCAAATGTTATTGTACTATACGGAATAATTATAAGAATAGAATTCCATTGATAAAACATTGGGTCATTACAGCTCAGCTATGCGCTGCGTGATAGTTATTATTATAGAGGTTATCTTGGGATCAATTGGTTAGTAACAATTAAATCTCAGTGGCAGTTTGGATCAGACTTCCAAGTATTCTACTTCTATTTATAAATCTATCTATTATTTAGAATATGGGAGATGTGTTGGGTCACTTTCTTAATTTTGATGAGGATATATGGATCTTAGAGTTGGCAGCATCCAAGAATATTTGTGTGGAACTAGACCTCGATATTCCCTTGCCTCATTTAATTGTCATCTGAGTAGATGAAAATTTTTCATGGAGTAAAAAGTTCTTTTATGAGGCCCTTCCTAGAATCTGTTAGGATTTACAATTTCAGGGGAATGCAGTGCCTTCTACTAGGCACATTTGTGTGGTAAGTTCAGAGGAAAAACCAATAGATGTTAGAAATATTGGAGAACCCTATGAGATTGGTATTCAACTTGTGGATATTAAGAAATATCATGGATTCTCTAAAAAACTAGTGAATTCATTTATAGTATCTCCTCTAGTGGCTAGGGGAGATCCTATTTTCCCCTCAGTTTTTAGTGAGCCTCATGAGGTGGATCTTGCTCTTGAATCTCTTTTTTCTTAGAATACATTTATCTTGGGATTTTCTGGTGAGGGGTTGGGACATCCTACGACTTCTATTGTTATTGATGTGAATGGGAGTCTTCCTATGGTGGTCTTACTATATGTTTCCATGAATCCCATTCATTCTTTAAGGGTAACAGATTTAGTGACTTTTGGATAGGATATGGAAGGTCATGGTGCATCTAGGGATGATATCTTTGGTAGGATGGGTTCAACTTAAATGGCAGTTGCATTGTTCCCTTGATTTCCCCATTCAGATCTCTGAGGGGTTCTCCTATTTTTAAATGTGGTGGATGAATACACTTCCTAGATAGTTTATTTATCCTTGGATAATGTCTCTTCATCTAAATCTACGATCAATAGTTATCTCTCAATAAAGGAATATTTTTCTATCCTTAATCAAATTATGTTCTTGAAAAATAAATTTGATATTTTGGGTGTCTCAGAGGCTTGGGAGAGATCTTATATCCTTCATCACTGTTAATGAGAGGCCGCTCGAAGAGGCTATCATCTTATATTGACAGTTCTCACCTATCTTGAGCCAATTCTAAGGAGGTCCCCACTATGACTCGAACATCTTCTCCACTCATCGAATCCTTAGAAAAAATGGATATCACCTATGGTTCTCAATTAAAATTCACCTTATATGGAATTCCAAGTATCTTATATCTTGGTAAAAGTTTGATTTTATTTCAGTTAAGCTCATAGGATCCATGCTTCTATGCTGGCGGTTCTAGATCCCAAAAAAGATGACATTGTTAACTTTTTCATTAGAAGAACAAGTTTTTAGGAATTCATGCCTCTGTCTGCATGCAACTCGCATGTCATGATTTTTTAGAGGAATATTGTTTTCATGAAATAAGTTGATGTTTCTTCTCAATACATATTATTTAAAGTTATATCTTGGAGGTATGATTTTTTATTCTCCTTAATGTATGCTTGTTGCGAGGTAGCTGAAAAAGTAGATATGTTGCAGTATCTTTATGGATTCCCACCTGGGACATCTACATGAATTTTAGGAGGTAACATTGACACCATATCATGGGAGTTATAAATTAAGGGATGTATTGATTATTTATATAGGGCCATGAAATAGTTTAGGGAGTTCACGACTCACGATGGTCTTATGGATATGTGGTTCTTCGGTGAAAATTATACATAGTGAAATAATAATAAAAGGTAACAGTTGTACATAGAGGTGGTTGGATATATGTATGGACAAACATAAAGCTATATATTATTTATCTTAGGCTACTATTATTCTTATTAACCATTCTATATTAGATCACTCTCATGTAGTTTTGTAATTGAATTAGGATAATAGGTGAGGTAACCAGCTTTTCTATTCATCTAGCTAGGCTTTGGATGAAAGCTTCTTAATATTTTTTAGAAACTCTTGGAAAAAAACAATTAGAGGAACCATGTTGGTAGGGAATAATAATCTCATTAAGAGGTTTAGAAAAGACCTTACTGAATGGGGATCCAATATAAATAATAATAAATATAGATTGTAGGAGAGTAGAAAATATATTGAGAGACTATAAGTGTCTTATACAAGACTTATTTTAAAGGTATTTTTCATTTAATTTCCATTCTTTCTTTGTTTTGGGGGTTTCCCATGCATTTTAGTGGAAATGGTGGGTTTTCAAATTTTGGGCCAAACCGTGAGCCCATTTCCAGATTTAAAAAAATGTTTCTTTTATAACTCCTTAATTTTTAACATTTTACACCCATTCCACTTCATAATTGACATCATCCGGTATATTAAAACCACAATATCAATTTGGACTCAATAAAAATTCATAATAGTGATGGATTTGGGTTTTTTATGAAGATGTTAGGCCTGCCCAAAATCCATTTTTCTACTTTAATTGTTGTTTTTTAATTATTTAATATATCATTCATTTTTTAATTTTTATTGGTGATTCCAACTCTCCCCCGAGACTAGGTACCCAATCCATTCCGTCAAGATCTCTGCCCCCTATTTGGAGCTTATATTCAATGTGAATTAGGTATAAACTTCTCTAGAGTTCTCAAATCGTCCATACTTGAAGAGGTAAATTGTTTCTTTCATAACTCCTTTAATTTCTACTCTTTTCCTTCCATTTTAGTTTTCACATGACCTAAGAAGACTTATTCAAACCTTAATTTCATTTTTGTATATTTTTTAAATTCAGATACTAGTGTATTTTAGGTGTCTTATTCACGATCTCTCAATTAATTGAGTTTCCTCTCGTGTTCCTCCCATTTTCTTAGGTTTTCTTCCCCTTTTCATGAGGTTATAAAATTTCCAACAGCTAGGGTTAATACCTAGGGTTTGATTTTGTGTAATGTTTCTGAAATATTTTGGATTAGGTCTTGATTTCACTTCATTTTGGTACTATGGTGGTGCAATTGAAGTTTAAAACAATAGTTTGGAGTTTTTGGAACAAATGGTAGGTGGTTCCATGTGTTAACATCCTAAGATGAGTTTTATTTTCTTCATTTATATTTTTAGAATGTTCCTCTTACATTATTTTTGGAGCGGGAACCATTTTTGGGTGATATTGATTAAGCGTTTAGTTTCAAAGTTGCATATTTGTTTGGAAATGTGTGTTTTTCATGTGTTTCTTTTGTGGTGTTATTTGAGGTAATTTTATAACATTTGAGAGTGGTTTAATAAATTTTTTATGGGATTATAACTCTGTTTTGGATTGGTATTGGTTTGATTCTTGACTTTAAAGAGGTTTTAAAAATGGGGATTGTGTGCAAAACATGGTTATACCCCTTGGGATTGGTTTATGAAAATTGTAAATGATTTATTGAGTTAAAAAAGTGGGTGAAACTTGGAAAAAAGGATGTACATGTACTGTTTGGTGAGTATGTTCACTTAAGATGGGTTTCTGAAAGGTAAAGAGGTGATTTTAGATATAAAACATTTTTAGAATGTTTTATAAATTTCTGAAATGTTTTATCAAACTGCAAGAAAGGCACAAAACCTGATTGTGGGCTGATTTGTGTGAGTATGATGTCAAAAATGAATGTTGTTTGTGAAGTGAGTATCATGTGACATGAGTGTGGGATTTTGGCCTGTGTATGTGACTTGAAAGTGTTGTTTTCTTATGAAAAATGTATTTTATGGCTTTTGGAACTTGTTTGAGCACAAGAGGGAAAACTCAGGTATCTAGGTGGATGGGTGTGTACTAGTATGCTAGTGATCCCATGGAGTTTGGCCCCTGTTTCACATAGAAAGTTTGAGGATGACAAAAATAACTAAACTATGAGGATAATGATGATAATGGGGAACCACTAGGTTATGGGTATTCTTCCTACTAGAAGCTCTTTTCCATGAGAACAGATATTTTTATGGTTACTTTCACTAAGATACGAGGTACCTGGGACCCACAACAAGCTAGTGCCTAGGGGTTATTTTCCTGTTGCTTCTTATCATTAGATACTTTATGCTTACCGTCAGTATATGGTATATTTGGCTGGAAAACTCTGTATCTTTGTCATTCTATTTAAAATTGTTTATTCTTTAAAGTAACCCACCTGAAAACTATTTTTATTTAAAGTTGAATATCTTTAAAATTCATATTATCATTTCTTATTTATAAAAACTTGTAAGATTTTTATCTTTGAATGTTTATCACATGGAATATTTTAGTGGTGGAATCATACAAGGATTTGTATCACACCCTACTTACACCTTTGGGTGTAAGTAGACTTGGTTATGTTTTTGCAAGTTTGGGTAAAGCTTTTAGTGCCAATGGTTCGGGTTTCTATCGGTCCTTGGTACAGTGTCGTGGAGATGACTTGAGGGTGGGGCCTCTTTCTATGATGAGGTTCTTGGGCTGTACATTTTGTGTTTCTTTATTTTTTATAGTCTTTGAGAATGGTTTTAAATTATGTAATTCAATTCTAATGTTTTGTAAAAGATGAGTTGGAGGAGATATGGGATGAAAAAAAAATTGTTATTTTTTCTGCCAATATGACTATTTTATCTGAAAAAATTATGCAAACTGAAAGAGTGGTCTAAAAGATGTTGAGGGATATTTATATTAGGGAGGGTTTTTGGAAAAATTCTTATTCCCATGAACTTAATAAGGAAAATTAGGTTTACAAAATGATTAATCTTAGATTTCTCGACAACTTTTATATAATAGATTTTAAGGTCGTAGGGATGCTTCTCATGGAGCACATTGATGGTGTTCTAGCAGAAAAATACAACGATGATAGAGGGATGTGTCAAAGTGTGAATAGAGAAGATAATTTCCTTCAAAACATTCCATTCCTGGTGGAGGATAGTGACAATGAGGTACTGGAGGCCATTCTAGATGATAAGGAAATAAAGGATTCAATTGATATCCCAAACATAGATAGCACACCCAATATAGATGGATTCCCCAATTTTTTTTATATGGATACATGGGATATTATCAAGGATTGGGTTATTGAGGTCATGAAGAATTTATTCATAGGTTGTTCACTAGTGAGATAAGTTACTGCCTCTATAGTGGCTATGATTCCAAAATTCAATGATACCTCATCTATAAATAAATATAGTCCCATCTACCTGTGTAACATATCCTATAATATTATCACATTCCTATTGAAAAAATACATGGATTGGTTCATGCCAAGAATCATATTGGATAAATAAAATAGTTTCATTCATTGAAAGAGTATTCAAGGAGTGGTGGGAATTTTCAAATAACTTTTTTATGATATTAAAATATAGGATATTATATCCAATGTTAGGATCAAAGTAGATATGGATAAGGCTTGTTTTCATATGGAGTGGGTTTTTATCATAATAGTTATGAGAAATATTTATTCTAGTAATGGATTTGTGACTTATTATTCAAATGTTTTACTTATCATTGGATTTCTGTATCGCTCATGGGAAAGGGTTATAGAATATTCAAGATAGTAAGGGGAATTAGGCAAGGTGGCCTAGTTTTTCCTAGCCCTTTTATTTCATACTATGAGTCTATCACAAGGAATATAAAATGCAGATTTTATATGGGGAATATAAGGAAATAGATATATATTTTAGGGTATATAATTTTGTTTCACCTCATGATTTCTAATAACATACCGGTTTCTCATTTGGGATTCCAATAATTGGGTAAATTCCAATGGGAATCTTGGGTGAGAATGATGAACTAGATCAAAGAAGGGGGAATTAATTTAAGAAGTGTGAAAGTTGGAATGAAAATAATTTAGACATTATTTGTTTTGAACATAATTAAAGGGATTTCCTTATGTGTGACATTCATGAGGAAAATGTATGGGGTGGATTGGTGATAGTGTTTGTACTAGTTCAGAATGAAGTACAATCTTGTGTGTTGCATGATCGATCTGATGGAGTCCCTCAAGGAGAAAGTGGTGTGGGATATCGGTAATAGTGATATTGGATACTGAAAGTATAATTGCGATGGAGAGACTCCCTATTTATCAGTATTCATAGTTCTAGAAATCTTTTTCAAGAAAGCTAACATATTTCTTGGTCTTGTTAATTATATGATTAGTGAGGAGTATAATAGGAGACATGAGATTATCACTCTAATGGAGGAACCAAAATCTTGCATTTTTTGGATTATCCATATAGATGATTTAGTGTTCTATATTATCATGAGATTATTCATTCATGAAATGAAAAATATGAGTGGGAGAGAAAGTATTGGTCAAAAGATACCATGTGGAGGAAGAATTTTATGTTGTGTAATTTGAGGATCATAGACATACCCACAAATGATAATGTGAAACGGGTAATTTAATGGGATCTTATATCCCATGTTTCTTGTCTCCTTTCAAAGAACCAGTTTGGAATCTTTTCATCAAAGACGAATGAGCTAGTTAAACGTGGGAGTTCATTGGATGGTACATGGGGATTGTGGTGAATGGTGATTTACTACTAGAGTTTCTTGTGTACAGGTTTCATGGGGTACATCAGAAAAGTAAACAGATTAAAATCCATGTCATGGTGTTGAAAACTTGTGGGGTTCTTCTATCTCTTTAAGTGGGATTATTTTTAGGATGGAATGTATCTCATTGGAATGGGACTAATTCGATCTAGGGTGATGGGTTAAATGGAATCCTCATGCAAATAGTGTGAAGATGAATGTCAAAGACTCCTACGTATTAAGAGAAACGCAAGTGGGTGGATTGGTTCTGGATGAAATAGGTTTTTTGAAATTTGTCTTTAACACTTATGATGGATTGGTAAATTCAATTGGGGTGGAGACCCAAGGAATTTTTAGTGGTATTTTATTATTTATACTACACAACATCAACATTTACATGGTGGATATTGAAACTAAGATCCTAGTTGGCTTCCTCTATGAAAAAACAAGAACCCCATATGATCTGAAATATTTGATTAGGAAGGGTAGAATGATTGAAAATTTAACGTAAGGGGTTTTTTTTAATTTTTTTTAATGGGTATAGGGTGAAAATAATTAAGAAAATGGGTTGGTTGAGAGCCACATGAAGTGGTTCTCAAAGGGTGAGGAGGCAGAGCGCCACTTCAAGTGGCGCTCAACCATTTCGGCTGAGCATCCCTTCGGCCCCACTTGAAGTGGCGCCGAAGGCCTATCCAACCAACGAACAACGCCACTTGAAGTGGCGCTGCTCCTTTAACCCTCCCCATTCGGCGCCACTTCAAGTGGCACCGAAATCCTCCCCCTACCTATAAATAAGGCCGCTCACCCTCCCCATTTCTCTTCTCCTCACTTCCCCCCCCCCCCCCTCTCAAATTCGCATCTCCTCACTTCCCCCTCTCTCTCTCTCAAAGTTCTCCGATTTTTTCTGCACATTGCCTCTCCGGTTGCTCTGCCTGCGTAGCTACGTCCCCACAAATTTGAGGTAAATCTTTCTTTAAATTTATTTAATATTTTGATTTATTAATTTAGTTGTTTAATTTATAGAATTAGTTTATAAAATTTGTATTATATAAATAGTATAGTTTTTTTAAAATGTAACGAGGTAATGAAGTGATTATAGTTAGTTAACTAATTAACTAATTATAATTAGGTAATTAATTAATTATAGTTAGGTAATTAATTAATTATAATTAGGTAATTAATTAATTATAATTAGGTAACTAATTAATTATAATTAGGTAAGTAATTAATTATAATTAGGTAACTAATTATTTATAAATATGTAACTAATTAATTCAAATTAGGTTAATAGTTAATTCTAATTAAGTAACTGATTAATTCTAATTAGGTAATTAATTAATTCAAATTAGGTTAATAGTTAATAATAATTAGGTAATTAATTAATTATAATTAGGTAATTAATTTATTATAATTAGGTAATTAATTTATTATAATTAGGTAATTAATTAATTATAATTAGGTAATTAATTAATTATAATTAGGTTATTAATTAATTCTAATTAGGTTATTAATTAATTCTAATTAGGTGATTAATTTATTATAATTAGGTAATTAATTAATTATAATTAGGTTATTATTTGATTCTAATTATGTTATTAATGAATTCTAATTAGGTTATTAATTAATTTTAATTAGTTTATTAATTAATTATAATTTGGTTAATAAATAATTACAATTAGGTAATTAATGAATTCTAATTAGGTAATTAATTAATTCTAATTAGTTAGTTAATTAGTTCTAATTAGATAATTAATGAATTATAATTATATAATTAATTAATTATAATTAGGTAATTAATTCATTATAATTAGGTTATTAATTAATTTTAATTAGTTTAATAATGAATTCTAATTAGGTTAATAATTAATTCTAAATAGTTAATTAATTAATTATAATTAGGTTATTAATTAATTATTATTAGGTTATTAATGAATTCTAATTAGTTTATTAATTAATTCTAAGTAGGGTATTAATTAATTATAATTAGGTTAATAATTAATTATAATTAGGAAATTAATGAATTCAAATTAGGTAATTAATTAATTCTAATTAGTTAGTTAATTAGTTCAAATTAGCTAATAAATGAATTCTAATTAGATAATTAATAAATTCTAATTGGGTAATTAATTAATTATAATTAGGTAATTAATTAATTATAATTTGGTAATTAATTAATTATAATTAGGTTATTAATTAATTTTAATTAGTTTAATAATTAGTTCTAATTAGGTTAATAATTAATTCTAACTAGGTAATTAATTAATTATAATTAGTTTAATAATTAATTATAATTAGGTTAATAATTAATTATAATTAGGTTAATAATTAATTATAATTAGGTTAATAATTATTTATAATTAGGTTACTAATTAATTATATTAGGTTACTAATTAGTTCTATTTAGGTTAATAATTAATTCTAATTGCGTTAATAATTAATTCTAACTTGGTAATTACTGAATTCTAATTAGGTAATTAATTAATTCTAATTTGGTAATTAATTAATTCAAATTAGTTAGTAAATTAGTTCTAATTATCTAATTAATTAATTCTAATTAGGTAATTAATTAATTCTAATTTGGTAATTAATTAATTCTGATTTGTTAATTAATTAATTCTGATTAGGTAATTAATTAATTATGATTATGTAATTAATTAATTCTAATTAGGTAATTAATTAATTATATTTATGGTAATTAATTAATTCGAATTAGGTAATTAATTAATTATAATTAGGTAATTAATTAATTATAATTGCGGTAATTAGTTAATTCGAAATAGGTAATTAATTAATTATGATTAGATATATTAATCAGGGAAGTAGTTATATTAATCAGCAAAGTAGTTATATTAATCATCGAAGTAGTTATATTAATCAGCGAAGTAGTTAAATTAATCACTGAAGTTGTTATATTAATCAGCAAAGTAGTTATATTAATTAGCGAAGTAGTTGTAAATTGCTTCTGAAATATACCTTTGCATTACATTCTCGGTATGATAATGAATTTAGTTTCCAATCTACCTTGACCTCGGTTTTTAATTAAAGTTATGAACTTCAATTTAGTAGTTGAATATAATTTTTTTCATATTAAGTGTTAGAGTTGTCATGAAATGATTGCTCTCTTGAGTAAAGTATCCCCGGGTAGAGGGGCTTTGGGTCGGACCACCTACTTTCCTGGAGTTTTTCCTTGTCTAGGAAAGAGAATGGGGTTGGCTATCTGTCGCTCCAGGCTTACTCACGTGGAGATTTTCAATTTCATATAACTCTATGATTTTACATGACGTGTTCATGTACCTCATACATATAATGTATGTGGATATGTATGAATATGTTTGACTTCTATTTTTGGGTAAGTAACACAAACATGTGGGTTGTGTAAATAGTTACACATCAATATAGTTTGAACATATTGATTTGGTGGAGGGATTAGGATTCCAACCTAAATTACTAGAAGCATGCATACATAAATTGATTCTTTAATCAGATTTAATTAATAACAATGGTTTATTTTAGATAAAAAAGATGGCCGCCGCCTATATTTATTACAATGGTCAAATAATTGAGAGAGAACAAGGATGTGGTTATATTATACATCCAGAAGCTGTTGTGATACTTGGAGGATGTACTACTTTGGAAGATGTGCAAAGGTAAATTCATCGAAAGTTAAAACTGGCGAGGAATCAAGTGACAGAGTCCATCACATTCAGACATCTCCAATTTATAGATAGGTTTTTTCATGTGCCCTATCCGGTAAATGATGATGATGATTAGGAATATATACTTTCATTGGTTAAGTATATACCTGAGAATCAAATGATGGAGTTGTATGTCACTATAGCTACAATGGAGGTTCCATCGACATTGGAAGTTGACCCATATCAAATTCATGAGACTATGTCACATGCTCCTTCACATCAAGAAGTTCCATCAGCATCGGTAGTTGTTCCATCATTTCCATCGGCCACAATTTCAATGGATAGTCCTCCACATACTTTAGATTCATTGGTCGATGAATTTGAGGATGATGACAATTTCGAAGAAGAAGCTGAAGAGGAAGTTGAAGAAGAAGAAGAGCATGCGGAAGATTAGTTTGTGCCAACTCATGTGAGGTTCAACCGACCATTGAACCATCCTCCACTATTGGCTTCTTGGTCGACTGAAGGCATGAATCACTTTCCAAAATTTGATTATTCAGTTATTACTCCTAGTTCAGAATTTCCAGGAATCATTGGTGGCACAAATCACCTATCAGATAACGATGTTCTGTATATTAGCAGAGAGTTTGAGAGCAAAGAAGCAATGAAAAATGTGATAAAACAACATCACATTGAAAGAAATTACTCATATGTTGTAGAAGAGTCAAAGAGGTCTTACTATTTGATCAGTTGTGACAAATATGAATTGAACTGTCAAATGCGTCTGCGAGCTATTATTGATAACACTTTCCATAGCAGGCGCATCACTAGATTTACTCCACACACATGTCTGACCCCAAGATTGTCACAGGAACACACTTCATTAGATGTTGAGTTTGTTTCAACTGTTATTGTTGAAATGATTAGAGCATGTCAATACGTCCATGTGGTTATGGTCATTGAGCGAATCAAACAACTTTTTGGGTATCAAATCTCTTACTGGAAGGCATTGGCAGCACGAAAAAAGGCTATTGTGAAAGTGTACGGTGATTGGGACGACTCTTATCAAGTTTTACCACAACTGTTGGAGATTTTATGCCACAATAATCAAATAGTATATCGGTTACATACTGTTGAATATGTTAACCAACAGAACCAACTTGACCGCTCAATAATTGTGTTTGATAGATTATTTCGGACATTTTTACCATGTGTGGCGGCTTTTAGACATTGCAAGCAGTTCATATAGATTGATGGAACATTTTTGTAAGGAAAGTATATAAGAACATTATTTATTGCTGCCACACAAGATGGAAATCGAGACCCTCTACCTATAGCATTTTCAATTGTGGAGATAGAGAACTTCTCATCATGGAACTGGTTTCTGGCATGTCTCTGAGAGATTGTTACGGATGCCGAAGGGATTTGTCTTATTTCTGATTTCCATCATGAAATCAAAGAGGCGATACAGTCTAAGGGTCTTTCATGGAGACCACCATATGCCCATCATCAATACTGTATTTGACACATTGCCAACAATTTGCAAAAGAATTTCAAGAATGAGTCGATGAAGAAGAAAATCTTAAAAAAATTTATGAACATACTTTTCTGTTTTAAATTTTTTTGTCATAGTTATTTTCATTACTGTTCAGATGACTACTTGTATGATAGCATATGTGCCTCAACAAGAAAGGATGGAGGAGCATCTTCAAGATATTTACAGAGTGAATCCGGAAGTGTATGATTACATGACGCAAATTCCAAAGAAGAAATGGTCATTGGCATATGATGATGGGAAGAAATATGGTCATATGATGACCAATATCATAGAATGTATAAATGGAGTTTTCAAGGGAGTTTAAAAACTACCTATCACAGGTAAATACGAATATTTGAATATATGTTACTCAGAAGAGCTACTATTATAATATAATATTTGTATAATGTCTTAAATCTAAATTTCAGGGTTGGAACAAGAGACCTTCTATCGTAGTGTATAGTACTTTCTAGATTGAGGAAAGAAGGCTAAAGAGGGCTTGAACAGAGGGATGCACTATAGACACCATTTCCAAAGTGAGCTAGATATAGTTCTTCATGAGGCTATAAATTATCGTGTAACTGTATTTAATCGTCCAAAGCAACGATTTGAGGTCTCGGATCCCAGTGATGTTGTGGCATGTAGTGATGGTCGTGTGCGAGTTATTTTACTAGAGAAGTGTTATTGTGAATTTGGAAACTTTCAGGCACTGATATATCCTTGTGGCCATGTGATTGAAGCATGTGATTACGTACACGTATCTTGGGAGCAGTTCGTTGATCCGGCTTATCCACTCGAGAGAATCAACTCCTACTACACTACTCCGTGGATGCCAATTAGGGAATATCAGAATTTTTGGCTGCCTGATGGCGCACCCACACTTCTACCGAACAATAGTAGACTTACACCTAAAGGGAGGCCAAAGTCGACTCATATTTGTAATGAGATGGATTGGCCTAGTGAACATCCAGCTGGACGGCGGTGCATCATTTGCCGCCAGGAAGGTCATACGAAGACACATTTCCCTAGACAAATAGGGCAATCAGCTAATCGTTAAAATGAATCATGTACTGTATCAGTTACTTTAAAACTTTGTACATGTAATCATTTTTATAAGAAAACATTTATACGTCGTGTGTGGGTTCATTGAAATGATGTATTATGTTTATTTTTGTTGTTGTTTCTACTAATGTAGTGTGTGGGAAGAATACTGATATTTATTTGGCTTCATTGATCAATGAATCGAAAGCATGGATTGGTTGTGAATCACTCCCAAATTTAATAAACAAACTACAGATTCTCTGTGCATTTAACTACTGGAGGTTAACTATTGCTTAACATAGTGTGTTGGAAGAATATTGATGTTTATTTGGCTTCATTCATCAGTCTTTTATAAAGAAAGATAAACTTACAATGGCCACACAAAACAAATGAGGAAACTCTGAACGTCATCACCCCAACACCCCAACACGGGAGATAACAACTGATCCAATGTGTTTATGATTCTTTTAATCATTAAATGATAAATTTCATATCTTACATGATAAATGGAATATCTTAGATGAAATTAATGTTTTATTGTTTGCACATTCATATGGAGCAGCGACTTTTATCTGGCCAGGAGACGCACGTGTCGCGTGATGTGTTGGCGCGGTGACCTTTTAGACATCTTCATGTTCAGAGAGCACATCATTTCCATCATGAGGCACCGCCGACAGCTATTTTTCCATACCGTAGATGTGTGAGCTTTTATGGAGTTGCTATGTGTGACTTCAAGACCATTGACCATCATTTGATAGCTGCGTTGGTTGAGAGATGGTGGCCAGAGACACACACAT
The DNA here is from genome assembly GCA_963277665.1 of Viscum album. NCBI lineage: Eukaryota > Viridiplantae > Streptophyta > Magnoliopsida > Santalales > Viscaceae > Viscum > Viscum album. The sequence goes on from OY728134.1 coordinate 1,475,620,352, forward strand.
TTCATCTCCCTGAGGGGGAGATGACTATTACATTAGAGGATGTCACCTACATGCTGGGGTTACCTATCCATGGACATGCAGTTACGGGTGCCAGTACTAGAAATTGGGCTGCAGTCATATAGAGGCTGCTAGGCATTGACGTCATTGGCGCACTGGGTGTCCTCCAGGGTTTGCACTTGCGCATGAGGTGGCTTGATTAGAATTTCGATGTCATTCCTGATGATGCAGACGAGGATACACTTCTTCAGCACACACGTGCAAACATTTTGCGGCTGATCAGGGGCATGTTCTGCGTCGACTACTCCACCGCTTTGGTACACATGATGTACCTCCCATTACTTGAGGATCTGGATCATACTGGTACGTACAGTTAGGGGTTCATTGTACTAGCACATCTGTACAGATCTCTCTGCACCAGTTGTCAGGCCGATTCACATCAGATTGCATGTTGCATGGTGTTAGTACAGATGTGGGCCTGGGAGAATTTTCCACACATCGCTCCTCGAGTTGTCGCACCGCTTGCACCAGAGCTACTTCAGGACTGTCCTTGGGGATGATGGTATGTCTACATAATTACTTTAAATTATTTAGTACTTTTGTTATTTATTTTTATAAACGTACAATAGATTGCTCTTTTTTGACCAGGTGGAATCAGTCTCATAAGTTTTCACATACTCCGAGACATAGTGTGCACAACTTCCGACAGATATTCGACGCTATAGTGCCAGCTGATGTAAGTTAAACAGTACATTTTTGTAGGAAAATTTGTTTTGTTATTACTATTTTAAGTTATTTCAATATAATCTCAGTAACATTATCATGCTACTATATGATTTATTTTTTGAGTTTACATTTCATGTTTCATGGACTCCTTATACAGTTTATGTCTACGCATCACTTCCACTATACTGAACAACTATGGTTGGAGATCGTGTTGTAGTGGTGCCACTCATTCACTTCCACATCATTGAGTAGCATTGGCCAGACTAGGTCATGCGCCAGTTAAGTTTTATACAGCATATCCCCATGGCACCATGACAGTCTACCGAGTTACATTCGATTGCTCTTATAGGTAGATATATGACAGACTGGTGGCAGCATCATACATCTTATATCAAGCTTTGGGACAGGCGTGCCCGATTCAGTATCTTTCCACATGGATATACAACAACACACTCTCAGTTATCTGATTAGGGGTATTATGGACACGGGTATCGATGTCACACCATCATGCACCTTACACGTCAGGGGATTGGCATTCAGCAGTTGGTATGTTTACTAAGATTTATTATTTTTGTGTAACTCATTTTTTATATTAATTTGAATGTTATTTCATTTGAAGGAAGATGCCATTGGTCGTCTTTCACATTCCACATAGCCTCATGAGCATGAATATATTCTGCGGGAGGTAGTTCATCGGGATGTGGTGGCTCTATTCGATCATCTCTGGTTCATATGTGACAGTTTTTTTGATGAGGAGTCACAGATATATCATGATCCATATCATCAGGCTGAAGCACCTGAGGATGACGATGTCCCTTATGTGCCTGCTTAGGAGGATGCACCACCACCGCCACTGCCAGCTAGACGATAGGGATGAGCACATCCGAAGGGGAAGAGGTGACGACATCGACATCCTAGAGCGGCTCCTGCAGATGTCGCCGCACCACAGAGAGATGATTCGGCCCAGCCGACTGATGATTTTTCATAGCAAGGAGATGCTTATATACCACATATGGCGTCTCTGCAGACTATTATGGACTTCGATCTCGGTGTAGTCACACAGCTTATGGCGGCCCCCTCTCCTCTCGATGAGGCCTTCTTCAGTACCCCATTTCTACCATTTATAGGAGCTTCAGAGCCATATGCCACCCCATATGATTTTGGGGCATCCTCCTCACATGGTTTTGGTCAGTCCTCTACACAGCACCATGAGGAGGCACCAGAAGCACCGGAAGAGGAGGAACACGTAGAGAGGACACCGGAGCGACACAGACGTTGGACACGGAGAGGACGTGAGATTCAGATGCCTCGTTGTGGTACCAGGGGGAATCATCGTTGATGTTTTTGGATGTAATATTTTATATATTAAATAACTTATTTACTATGATAAGTAATTGATGTTTAAGACAAATAACATGAGAATAAAAAATATAATAAATACAAACTGATTTAAATTAACTGCTAAATTATAATTTATAAGTACAATATAAACAAAATTTTTCACACAGACTAAACATCTGATAATTTCTTGAAAATTGAAAAGAAAAACATACATATAGTAAAAATAATATTTTACATGACTACTTAAATATTTAAAAATATTACATTTATAATTATATAATAATAAATATATTTATAAATGTAAATTACTAATTAGTAATTAATTAATTAATTAATTAATAATTAACCATTAATAATTAATAATTATAACGACGAATAATAATTAATAATTATATTACTAACTAATTAATTATTGTATATGAAATAATAATATTTTATAGGCTTTCAAAGTCACATACTTGAAACATTTTCATGTTTCAACTAGGTGGTTTTGAAAGCCTGTAAAATATTTTTTATCGACATTTTTTACGTAATTTTTTTATTTTCATCTATTAAGTATATTTGTAATCCATGTTTTAAGTTTCATTCATATTGGTCATATAGTTTATATTTCATAGGCTTTCAAAGTCACATACTTAATACATTTTTAAGTTTCAACTAGGTGGTTTTGAAATACTATAAATTATTTTTTATCGACCTTTTTTACGTAATTTTTTTATTTTCATCCATTTAGTATATGTTTAATCCATGTTTTAAGTTTCATTAATATTGGTCATATAGTTTATATTTTATAGGCTTTCAAAGTCACATACTTGAAACATTTTTATGTTTCAACTAGGTGGTTTTTAATGCCTATAAAATATTTTTTATCGACATTTTTTTACGTGATTTTTTTTATTTTCATCTATTTAGTATATTTTTAATCCATGTTTTAAGTTTCCTTCATATTTGTCATATAAATTATATTTTATAGGCATTCAAAGTCAAATACTTGAAACATTTTTAATTTTCAAGTAGGTGGTTTTGAAAGACTATAAAATATTTTTTATCAACAATGTTAACGTGATTTTTTTAATTCGATCTATTTAGTATATATTAAATTCATGTTTTAAGTTTCATTTATATTGGTCATATAGTTTAAATTTTATCGTCATTAATAATACTTTTGTTATTACCAATTTATTATATGTTTAACAATATTTCAAATTTATTTGTAAATAATTACTTATAACTATATAAACATAGATTAGTAATTATATATTTAAAATTATATATATATATATGTAAAAATATATAATTATAAATATATAAGTATAACTATAATTGCAATATAATTCTAAATATAATTTTAAATATAATTATACATATATATATATATATTTATATATGAATATTAAATATATTTATAACTAAATTTTAAATATATATGTAACAATATTTTCATAATTATATATTTATAAATATATTTGTATTTATATAATTATAAATATTTATTTATAAAGATTAGTTTATAATTATATTATTAAAAATATATTTTTATTTCAAAAATATATATAAATAGATTTATATTTAAAAATATTTATTTTTAATTATATATATACATAATTATATTTATACAAACACATATATATAACTATTTATAATTATAATATTTATATGTAAATATATAAATAAAACACACAAATCGAGAAAAAAACCCTTATATTTTATATAATATAACTATATAAATATAAATAAACCATATATTTTTTATTTAATACATATTTTTTATTTATAAAATTATATATAAATTTATAAATTTATATAAATAATTATATATAAGGGTTATTTCATTATTTTATTATATAATTAAATAAGGTTTATAACTGTATAATTATAAATTTATAAATTATATATTTATAAATATAATTATAAATAATTTAACGTTTTTAAATACATATTTATAAGTATATTTTTTAAATTTTAATTATTTATTATTAAAAAATGGATGGGGTGCCAAAAAAACAAAACAAAAAGAGGGGTGCAAAACAAAAAAAAGAAAAAAAACAGGAAAAAAGGTTGCAAAGCGCCACTTGAAGTGGCGCTAGCCACCCGAACAGTTGAGGGAAAATTCATGTGGCGCTCAACCAACCCATTATCCTAATTATTTGCACCGTATACCCATTAAAATAAAAAAACCCCTTACACCAAATTACCCGTAGAATGATCATTAACTAGGGATTCAATTTTATTCATAATTTAAGGGGTGGAAATGTTTTTGAATACTTATTGTCCGAAAAGGGGAATTCATGTGAAAACAAAATTCTATATTATTGTACCGGGTCTTTACCATAGGATTTTAATATCATTCTAAGGGGTGATACACTAGTTTTCTATATTTTCTGCCCCTGTGAACCATTGGATTGTGTGATTGGGAATAAAAAGTTTTCTTAGCATGTATATTTAAGGTGGAAATTCAATCCAAATGGTGAATGAGTTATAAAATTCAAGTGTATCTATAAGAGCATGTTATATTGGAGAAAGAATAAGAGACTTCAAATAAAAACTATAGAAAAATAAAGGGTTTAGAGCAATTTATGTTTCAAATTTCAAAATCAATAATTACATGATGGGCTAAGGAATTTTATTTGGTATGCTTCCTAATCATATATTAAAGAAGTTTCAAATTCCAATATGAAGTATTGAGTGATTTTATGATAATTTCAGGTCTCAAAAATAGACATCGGCCCATATAAAGATGGTCTTAGATAGTAAATTAAGAGGAAAAGTACATACATTCAGATAGAAAGCTCATGTTTTTTTAATTTTTGATCTAGCAATGTGGTATAAACTGACGGTTTTTGGTATACTAAAAGATACATAAAAGTAGATCCTTATATTGTATATAAATTCAAGTGTGTAATGTTATTGCTGAGAAGCATAGGAGGAGATGGAGTTTGATGATCAGGATTTAACGGTTTTTTCCTCATCTAGAAAAGAAATACCTTATGAATGGAAGAATGATCTTGGACTAAAAGTCATATCATGAGTTTATCATAACAAGATTCATTCACTAGTTAACCATGTGGTATGACTCACGCTATTTTCAAGTTATTTCATTTTCACTTATGATATTCTGTAAGTGTGATTAAAATCAAAGAAATATAACCATTTAAAGAATTAAAATATTATATTTTATGTGTCTATGGAAGTAATTGAGTGAAACATATCTAAATGAGGTTGTTAACCTAGGTTCCTTTTTCCTACAGCATGCTTTAACTCAGTAAGGTTAAAGGATTTTTTGATGACTCATTTCCATGTTTTATGTTCAAGTGTAGAAATTATTTTTGAAAATGTAGGAATTTTTAAATGATTTCTGATCATAAAGAGAAAATATATAATTTTTTTGATAAACAGGTATCATATAAATATAGGAAAGTGGATTTTAATCCCTTTATAAAAAAACATGTGGTGTCAAGGATGGAGTTATATTGAAGAGTAAATGATGAAGTCGTAGTAATGATTAAAATATCAATGTTTTTTCAATGATCATTTAAAAGTGCTTAAATGAGACCAAAGGATCCGAATTTAAATGAAAAAGTGATTAATAAACCCTACTGGTGCAGAAATGAGATAAATTTACTAGAAATTATAGGATTAGTGCAGTGTATGATAAAGGGGAATATTATTATCTATTAAATTAATCATAAGAGTTATACTAAAATGGTTTAGGAGATGATTAAGTGACCCCTATATGTTTTAGTGATAGTGAGGGATACATAAATTTAATATTTGTAAAATAATGAAACAACTGGTGGAGAGACCCATTGAATTTTATTGAAAAAATGGGATAAATTTAGGGAAAATATAAATTATAAATATATACCTTACATTTGATTTTTTATAGGTAAATGATAGAAAAGGATTTATACTGGTATTCTCAACATAATCCAAAGGTGGAGTATGTTCCAACTAGTATGATTTTATAGGATTTTTTTATAATAAATTGATGTTCATTATAAATAAAATTTGGAAGTGTTGATTTGAGGAGACATGTAAACATAGCGAAAGATATATTACAATGATATACATGGAATTGTAGTTTGATTATGATCATGGAAGATCAAAAGTTTAAGCATTGGAGTCACAATAGTGAATATATTGTGGAGGTCGTGAATGGATTCAAAGAGGTACATTGATAGTATTAATATCAAGTTAATGGAATGATAAAATTTTGAGTCTGAGTAATCTTGAATGGACAGATGTTTCAACAGGATAAATGTTTTAAAAACCACTTTTGAGTGATTTTTGGGTTGTGTTGGTTGAAAAATTGTAATTGGAATCTATCAAAAAAATATTTTAAGTATTGGATAATATTAAGAATTAAAGGAATCATAAATTATATTTAACTATAAATTTTTAAGTGGAACCTGGTACAGTTTCCTATAGTGATATGTTCAGCTACACCTTGAGGCAAAGTTAATAAGATTATTGCACATTGTTATATGATTCCTTCATGATGTGACATATATGGTTGATAAGATGATGGTTTTTAGAGTTAATTTGGTGATTTTAGAGAATAGGTTCTCACATTGTGAATGAGAAGTCATGTCATGAAGTTTACCTAAAAGAATTAAACTTGTTTTAGAATGAATTTATTCACATCATAAATGTATCAAAATACCATAATGGGTTTCAATTTGAATTTGGTGGCTTTTGGATATTCACGACTCTCACACTATGACATGTAGTACGTAATAAAAATATTTTTTCAAAAATTTCAATAGTTTTATAAGTCCAATGTGCATGCCTTTATGATTTATCTACACTAAGGATTTTCTATTAGTTGAATGAAAATACTAAATAAACATACCAATCACACCCTAAAGATTTATTCATAACATGATTTATGGTGTCTTTTTTATTTCATAAAAAATTATATTTTTTCTTTAACATATAGTTTTGGTGGAAATTTCAACATCCAATAACTAACATTTGGAATTAAATAGTAGAGATACATATGGAATTAAATAGAAGGGATGTATTTGGTTGAAATGTTAATTTGTATTTTCAGTTTAAAAAATAATATTCATATATTCTATAGAGATAGGGAATATATGTTTTATAATTTATATTGATAAAGTATAAATAAGAAACATATATATCTCCATAAACTATCACTGACATATAAATTGAGGAAAATTAGTGGAAGGGAATTAAAAGTATATGCAAAAGAATATTTGTGATAACAAGGGGGTATTCTAGGAGTTCTACTTTTATTGATGTTTTTAAAATCTATAAAAGAAGTGACTCACCATACATGGTAATATTATTAGAAATGTTTTTTAAATAAAAATATCACCAACAAAGGTGTAGTGAGAAGCTATATTTAAAAAGGAGTAGTGTTCTTATCATTGTAAAGAAAAAGAGATGTGATGTTTCAATTGATTTTTTGGAAAATTATTTTGAAGGGTCATTGAGGATGATTCATAGGGTAGTAACATAAAATCGGTGTGATTTTATGGTCTAGATTCATCTGAACATCTCTAGTTTCATCTTCCATAGATTATCCCATTTAGGAAAACATGGTAAAAAATTATTATGTTCTTTACTAATTTTATGACTCAAGAGAGTTTGCAAGGGATATAATATTTTGATCATCATATTTATAGAGCATTACTTTGATCAAGTTTAAATTTAATTTAAATATTAAATACCCTTATTCACGAACTCTCAGGATATATTCACTGATTGGACCAATATTTGGTATCAGAGATGTGGTTATTAGGGTGATGTTTTTCTCTTTAAAAATCATGGGGATTATTCAAAAATGTAGTGGAATAACTACTTTTTAATATTTCAATTTTAAACTAAGAAATATATTTAAGAAAAATTATTATATTTTATTGAGAATGGATGTGTATGTGGCAGCCATGAATGAAATTAAAACTATATTAGAGAGAAGATAATTATTAAAAAGAGATTAAAGAGATTTAGACATGGATTCCTAAGAAATTAATAATTTAGGAATAACTCTCTAAAATAATGTTCACATAAAGGTTGTTCCATGTAATACATTTAATAAAATGTGGGAGAATCTTTTCAATATATTTGAAGGAGATTCCAAATTTTTATTAGAGAAGTTAAAAGTCTCCTAGAAAAAATATGAATATTTTATAATGTGTACAAATGAGTTTGTTGATTCTAACATTTATCAGATAAATTCCCAAATAGAATACACACATTTTCCTAGTGATGATATCAAAGATAAAAAATTAGTTAAAATAATTCTAAGAATGATACCTCCCCATTTCAAGGTAAAAGTGTATGTACTTGAAGATTATTATTCAAATTAGATTATAGTTGAAAACCTTTATGACACCATCATTGTATATGAAATTTGGAATGAAGATAATTAAAAAAAGATAAAGGACAACACATTGGAGGTTAATTTTAAATATATTAAGAAAATCATGGTGATAGAGGATCAGAGAGAGGATGAAGTCAATGAGGTAGTTTTCTTTTATTTCTATAGTCATTAAAGATGTAAATGAATGTTTTGATTAAGGATTACACATTATTTATTTAAATTTTTTAAAGTTGTACATCATGTTTAGATACACCCTTAGAGATTTTAAGTGGATAAAAAAGAAGATGTTATTTCTAAGAAAACACTATTGGAGTTGAATTTTAAGAATGATTCATATTAAATATTAATAAAGAATAAGGACATCCTTTACCAAGATGGTGATATTTCGGAAGAAATTTAAGTGGATGAGTTTGAGGATTATAAATATCTAGATGAGGATGCATTGATATCTATGGTGGAGAAGTCACAAGGTGTTTATATTTATTTTGAAAATAATGATATTGAGGGAATATTTGATCATCAAGCAAAAATTGAGGCATTCCTCAAAGAAATATATATTTTTAAGGATGAAGCTATGAATTCCAAAGGATATGTGTGTGAGTCCAAGCCTTTCATTAAATAATAGGGGGCATAGATTTCTTAATGGAAGGTGAAAATTGAAAAAACATAGGCTTGGAAATTTATTAAATTTAGACAAAGGAAGTTGAGTTGAAACTCAAGACTAAGGATCATGCCCAAATACATAATTTATTGACTAATTATGTAAAGGTAATGGTCATGATAATTGAAAAAAATGAGGGATAATTCTTATCATGATGATGGGATTGTGAATATTATGGGATACTCATCACTATAAGGATAGAATTGGGGAATTATAGTACACCAACCTCTAATGTGGATAAGGTCACCCCTGAATGATTTGATGAAGATTCTATTTTTATTCCACAAGTGAAAAATTTCAAGAACAAATGAATTTTTTTGTGGAGAATAATCATAAAAAGAAGATATCCATTTTTGATGTTAAACCTCAACCACAAACACTTTGAAATAAGTTGGATTTTATAAAACAAGAAATATTACTAATAAAAATGTTAATGAAGAAAATATGACTTTAAATATAAGGTATTACTTATGTGGGAATTTGGTAAATACCTAATAAATTTGTTCCATTACAAAGAGATATTTATAAGATAAAGAATACCAAAATCAGCAAATATATTTTTTATATAATCTTATGATTTAAATATATACATATTCTTTTGATGTTTTTGGAACAAATCAATTTATTTTTCATCAACTTTGTATTAGATGGTGCTCAAGCAGACTCCATGTGGTAGAACATATCATTAAAATCTACTTCAATAATGATTAAAACTCAAAATATATTTTATTTCATGAAATATAAAGATGATTTTATAGAATTTGAGGATACAAAGACTTATACAAAATTTAAAATAGTAATATGACAATCATAATTGATGAATAGAATGAATGGAAAGGAAAATGTTACTGATATTTTCTTGAGAGAAACAGAGTGGTCTAGAATGTGGATCCTTGATTATGGGTGAACGTCTCATATGATATGAAATGAAGACCTTATTAGATACATCAAATTTAATAAAGATAGAGTAATTATATTTTCAATTGATGTGGGAATCAAAAATTTTGGCTATAGAAAAGATAAATTAGGTTTAATGGATCATAGAAGAATGGATGTACTATTTGTTAAAGGTTTTAAGAGGAAAAATTTAATGTCAAATTTGATAAAAAAACAAAGACTGGTTCAAAAAGTGTCATCCAGATTCTAGGATACCTAATTTAGAGTCACAATTGGGATAATGTGGTAGGATAATGAACTCATGTAGAAACATTAAACTACCAAGCGCTAATGAAGTGAATAATTTGGAGAATATATTGGATGTTAAAACTTTTATTGTTCTTCAAAATCATTAATAACATGAAATAAAATTTAATAATACTCAAAAATGAAAATTTGGATTCAACTAAAATCAAGATTCTAGACATCGTAGGAGATAGAAATCTAGAAAATAGCACTGAATTTACTATTAATCATGTTTTTATAATTGAAAAATAAATTAAAAAAATATCCCCTAAGACTCCACATGACAATGGGTCATCACCCACGAGTCGTCTCCACAACACTGCACCATTGAGAGAAACTAGAAACCCAAACCGCCATGGCCCAAGGCCTTACCTTTTCCTATGTTAAACATGATATAGTCTACTTACACCCAAAGGTGAAAGTAGGGTGTGAGACTAAGACCAGTAGGATATCACCAAAGGATTATAAGTGATATTAATTATAAAATAAAAAGCTTACAAGAGTTATAAACAGAAAATGGTAGCATTTATTTCTAAAAGTGAAAATTTGAAAAGAAAATAACTTTCAATGGGGATAACATTAAAAAATGAATTCATTTGAATACAAAATTCCAGTTACTAGTTTTAACATCCCAAAATACCATAAAGAAAGGATTAATGCAAAAAATTCCATGAGCACCAAGCATAGGAACACCCCTAGGTATTAGTTAGTTATGAGCCCCAAGTACCTCGTACCTTGGAGAAAGTAACCATAATAAAATTTGTTCTCGTGCACGAGCCACTAGTAGGGAGAATACCCATAACCTAGTGGTCTCCAATCATCTCCATTTTAGTTTTTTTAGTGTTTTCCATGGCATAATTTCTACGTGAACCATCGTTAAAACCCCTCTATTCACTAGCGTACTGGTACACGTTAGCCCACCTAGTTACCTGGGTTTCCCGTCTTGTGCTCAAATAGTTACAACATGCTACCAAAACAATTTTCACATATAAATATCAGTTCTGGTCACACACATTCAAAATAGTAGCTACACATTCTTTTCACCTTTTATATAACTCAATAAACCACTTATAATTTCCCTAAAATAATTTCAAGAAAAGTAATCAAATTTTGCACATTAAATTCATCTAAAATACCAAATTTAAAACCTAATGGAGACCAATGTTATTAGAAACCAGAAATTTAATCATAAAAACATATTTATAAATCCAATCCATGAATTATAAAACAACACCAAGAGGCACAACATGGGTTGCACATGTAAAACACCCATTTTCATACAAAATTGGCACTTAAAAATCAACCACTTTGAAAATACTACCCAAATCAATTTTTTCAATCCAAATAATGAAGTAGGAACATAATGGAAACATAAATAGATAAGGCCACCACATTATACAATACCTACATATGAAATCACCTACCAAAAGAGTCAAAACCCCCAAATCCTTGTGTGTCACTTCAACCGCACCTCCGACGCACCACAAGGGAGTAATATTGAACCTAAAACCAGAGGATTGGACCAAGAAACTCAAAACTAAAACCCTATTTAAGAATCCATAGCTTCTTTATATTTGGGGATTTAATAAAAAAATAATAAACCCTAAGAAAAATGGAGGAGGAAGGAAGGGAACCAACTTACTTGATAAAGCTTGACATTTTATGGAGCTCGAGAAGTTCATCCCTAATTCGTGATTATTATTAGCTCCAAAGAGGGGAAAACGAATATGGGGGTTCGGCTGGGTTCCTTGGGAACATGTGAGTGGTGGAATCACCAAAAAATGATAAAAAATGAATATTTTATGAAAGAATTAAAAAAAACCTTTCAAAACTAAAAATGGGATTTCAGGTTGGCCCAATACCAAATTTGATCACCCAATTACAAGACTATAATGAATTTTTAAGGGGCCAAAATTTCTTCTGTGGTTTGAATAGTTAAATTAAGGTCATTTTGGAAGTTGAATGGGTGAAAAACGTTGAAAAACGAAGGAGTTATTAAAGAAACAAAATGAATTTTTAAAACTGGAAATGGGCTCTCGGGTTGGCCCAAATTTTAAAAACACACCCATTTCCTTCAAACAAATGCATGGAAAACCCCAAAACAAAGAAATAATGTAAATTAAATGAAAAATAACTTTAACATATGTCTTGTATGTGAAAATTACATAGTGAATCCTCCAAAATGTATAAAAAATTTTATGATTTTAAATTCATTTCATTAATAATGTGACTCACCTCCACATAATAAAGGATAATATTTTATTATCTTAGTCCCTTTTTCCAAATAAAGTAATATTTTCCACCCATATTTGTAAAAAACCATGGGAAAATACCATGTTATTATTTGTGTTTTTGAATATTTTAGTGTGTACTTTCCAAAACCTAAATAATAAAGAATTCCCTCTCCTTTCCTATATAAACCCACACAAACTACCATTCCTCATCACTAAAATCCCTTGAATCACGTAATAACTCTGATATCCACTCCCTATAGTCCTCCAAAAGATCTCAAGCTTCCAATAAACCTCTCCCAAGCCTCTCCCAAATCATTGGGGTAACACATCCAAGTATGAGATTCCTTCCTTTGTCATTTTTATCCAAGTCTCTTTTTGTTGTTATATCTTTTTATATTAAATTAAAAATGTTGGGGTATGATTTATTACCTACCACATACTTCCCTCCTTGTGTTTTAATTTTGATATACCCCTTTTTATCTCATTAATTCCTTCCGTGTATTCCCATTACCATGCCGAAATTCTGTAAGGGATTTCTCCCTTTTTATTTCCATTCAATAATTTCTTCTATATTATGCATCTAAATTCTATTTCATATGTTGGGATATTATTTTACATGACCCAATTACTGTATATTTCATTTATAAATTATGAGAGACCCATTTATCTCTCATCAACCCAATTTATGAATATCTATATAATGCCATTATGCTGCCGAAATTGCACTGTAATTTTCCAAGACAAAATCATCGTCTTGTGAATACCATACCAATTTCTCTATCAAGGGAATTTTCCTTTATGAACATATAATTAATCAATATTACTTAAATGTATGTATTCCACATTATTTGATCATTTAATATATTATGATGTTGAAAAATTCCATGTTATATGATCTATATGGAACACTTAATCATGAGATTGAAATGATTATGAAGGTTGCACCCTGATAGCACTCCAATGCATTGGGTAATGTTTAATATCATGATACGCAAGATTGGGATATGGGTTTTTTATTTTGGGAAAATTTTCCACCAAATTAAGAAAGGGTTTTACCTAATTTCTTTATGTTACTGATGCAGTGTTTTAATTTGTTTCCACATTTCCATGTTATGTTTGTCATGCTATATCATGCCTTTATGTTCATGTTTCTCTTGTGCTCCATTGATATTCCTATTTCCTAAGATGTATTTTATTCTTCATGTCATGCCTTTTTTACTCCCTAACTGGGCTTTACAAATCTCCATTATCTTATTTATGTCCTCATGTTATCCCATGCAATGATAAGTACGAAAGAATGTTGTGGTCATGTAAAAGAAGTTTTCAATAAAGATGTTTTATTTTATGTCTCAAGTTTTCATTTATGTTCCTAAACCCCAAATACACTATAACTATCAATATTATGGGTTGTATTAAGTGCATTTTTATGTAATAAATCATGTTTAACTGTGTTATAAAGACTTATGATGTTATAACCCAAGATTGGCATACATGGATATTACATCATTTTAGATGAATATTCACCACATTAAAATAATACATGCACAAGGATCATAATCGATTAGTGTCTTTGGAAGAATGGAAACAAAATATTCTATCCCAGTGAATGATCCTTACAATATCCCATAATTATCTTCACATTAGTTCATCTACCTAAAATCTTTCATCATTACCTAGGGAAAGGAAATATAATAAAGGGGTTCGCTCAAATGCACCTTAAGGGTAAATAATTGAAATTGGTAAGAATACCATGAATTTTTTTATGAAACATGAGTATAAAATTAAAATATTATACACTAAATATTAGATATCATAATAAAGATTGGAAGCTTCTAAAACATTGATCATAAGAGAATTAAGAGCATAAGTCATGAAAGCATAACATCGGAATAAGACATGGAATTTGTGGAATGCTCATTGTTTTATAATGTTGTGAACATGTATATATAGAAAAAGGTTCAATCGTTAAGTTAAGGACATGAAATCAGGCCCCATAAACAACTTATGGAAATGTGATGAAGTGCATGCATGACAATGTTAATCTGTAATCAAGTTCATGCATAACCTTATGGACATGAAACTAGTTCCATGCATAACATTGTGAACATGTATTGAGGTTCACTCATAACATCGTGAACATGTAATCAGGTTCACACATAAACTTGTGGACATGAAACTAGGTCCATGAAAAACATTGTGAACACGTAATAAGGTTCACTCATAACATTGTGAACATGTAATCTGTTTCACACATAATCTTGTGGACATGAAACCAAGTCTATTAAAAACATTGTGAACTTGTAACAAGGTTCACTAATAACATTGTGAACATGTAATCAGGTTCACGCATAATCTGGTGGGTATAAAACCAGGACCATTCATAACATTGTGAACATGTAATAAGGTTCACTCATAATATTGTGAAAATGTAATTAGGTTCACGTATAAACTTGTGGACATGAAACTAGGTCCATACATAACATTGTGACATATAATTAGGTTCACACATAACATTTATACTCATGAAACATCCATTAATAACCAATTTATTGGAGGGTGATATAGGTCCAACCCATCTCATAATAACATCATTCATACATTTATCACAAAATAAAACATTCATCATATCTTGAACTATAAAAAAAGATAGGTTTTATAAAAATCACATCATAACCCATGAAATAACACTACAAGAAAACAATGTTTTAGCGGCGATTTTTCCGTGGCTATTTTTAAAATCACCACTAAATGTTTTTCGATCAATAATTTACCGGTGCTTTTTAAAACCACCGTGATTTTTGGTTTTTAATTTTTTTAAAATTTATCAAAAATAAAAAAATTCAATTTTTTGGTGGCGGTTTTTAAAAAAAACCATCCCGAAATAGCGGCGGGTTTTTCAAAACCACCGCAATAATTTATACATTTTTTAAAATATTATTTATTTATTATTTATTATTTACAATCAAATATGGTTAATTATTTATAATTTTAAATATTTTTAATGTGTCAACTAATTAATATTTATAATTATTATTTAATACTATTTTTAATCTGAAAAGAATTCTTTAATAAGTAGAAGAACAGACTTCGACATCAAATGACCATAACTTCTGATCTGAGAGTCCATTTCAGCTTCACAATCAGTCAAATCAATGTTTACCAAATGAGCCAAAACCAAGTGAGATTTAAATCATGTGATAATCAAAGGGAAAAAATATTTTCAAAATTCAAAATTCGAAAATCAAACTCAAACATCAAACGGTCATAACTTTTAATCTGTGTGTCTGTTTGGGCTCTACCACATATCAAATCGAAGCATACGACGAGCTCTATGCTGCTTAGTTCTGGTACCAACTCATTGAGTAATGTACCCCTTTTTATTCTTCTTGAAAGTCCCAAAAGGCCTCCGAAACAGAGGTTTTAGTTGCAAACACCGATTTTTTAAAATTCAAACCGTTATAACATTCAATACAGGTGTCCGTCCAGCCAATACCATATATTATATCGAAGCTCATTTCACGATATTTGATTTGACTGGTTGTGCCACTAAAAAGGGAGTCTCAGATAATATTTTATGGTCATTTTTTTGTTTTTAGTGTTTTTAGAAGTTCTTAACGTTTTATGATTTATTTATTTATTTATTTAATATTTATTTACTTATTACTTATTTATTAATTATTAATTAATTAATTATTTTTTTATCTATTATTTATTTATTATTTATTTATTTGATATTTAATATTTATTTATTTATTATTTAGTTATTATGTCCACATTAATTATTAATTTATTTTTAATTTATTAATTAATTAATAATTATTTAGTTATTATTAGTTTATTATTCAGTATAAGTTTATTTATTTATTCGTTATTCATTATTTATTTATTAATTGTTAATTATTAATTAATTAATCATTATTTATTTATTGATTATTTATTAAATATTAAATTTTGAATATTAAAAATTAGATATTAATTTTCAATTTTTAATTTTTAATTTTTAATTTTTAATAATCAATTTTTAATCCTTAGTTATTAGTTATTATTAATTATTAATTAATTATTTTCTATTTATCTATTTATTTATTTATGTATTTATGATTCATATTTTATTTTTTATTCTATATTCTTTATTATTTATTATTTATTATTTATTATTTATTAATTTATCTTTAATTTAATAAATATTAATTTATTAGAATTTTATTATTCATTTATTTATTATTTATTATTTATTGATTATTTATTAATTAAATATTAATTATTTATTAAATATTAAATATTGAGTATTGAATGTTAATAATTATTTATTATTAATTATTAATTATATTTTATTTTTTTATTTTTTTTATTTATTAATCTATTTAAATAAGTATTTTTTATTAATTTATTATTTAGTCTTTATTATTTATTATTTATTATTTATTAATTATTAATTTATTTTTATTTTACTAAATATTAATTTATTATTAATTTATTATTCATTTATTATTCATTTAGTATTTATTTATTTATTCAATATCCAATATTAATTATTTTTAATTAATTAATTAATAATTCATTAATTAATTATAAATTTATAAATGTTAAATATTAAATATTTAATATAAATTCTTAATGATCAATTCTTAATTATTAAATATTATTAATTATTAATTTTTAATCATTAATTATTAGTTATTAATTATTAATTATTTACTATTTATTATTTATAATAGATAATTTATTGTTAATGATTAATGATTAATTATTTATTATTTACTATTTATTATTTATAATTTATAATTTATCATTTATCATTTATCATTTATCATTTATCATTTATCATTTAATATTTATCATTTATTTATTATTTCTTTATTTATCTATTATTTATTAATTTATTATTAATTTGTTATTTATTTATCATATATTCAATTAATTTTTAATTAATTTATTATTTATACATTACTTATATATTATATGTTATATATTATATATTATATATTATATATTATATATTATATGTTATATATTATCGATTATATCTTCTATATTATATATTGTATATTATATATTATATATTATAAATTATATATTATATATTATATATTATATGTTGTATGTTGTGTATTGTATATTATATATTATATATTATATATTATATATTATATATTATATATTATATATTATATATTATATATTATATATCATATATTATGTATTATGTATTATATATTATATATTATGTATTATATATTATGTCTTATATATTATATGTTATATATTATATGTTATATATTATATATTATATATTATATATTATATATTATTAATTGTTATTATTAATTATTGATTATTGATTAATCGGTTTTGATTAATAATTATTGATTAATAATTATTTTGTGTGTATCTATTTGTTATGTATTACTTGGTTTTCCAATTAATATATATGTGTATAAGTATATTAAATTCGATTTATTGACCACATAAAGAGCCTGCTGGAGTGGTAAAGTCTTTGGAGAATAAGCATGAGGTAAGGGGTTCAAATCTCACCAAACGCAGAATTTCTATATATTGCATGGGCATGTGCATGAACATGGACCTATGCATGGATATGGGCATGAGTGTGGTAATAATAAACAAATAAATACATAAATAAAATAAAAAAAAATAAAAAAAAATTAAAAACGATTTTGCGACGGTTTAAACCGCCGCTAAAAAACCGCCTCTAAATCGTTTTACGATGGTTTCAAAACACTGCTGCTAATTATTTCCCGACACATGATTTAGCAGCGGTTTTCCAAAACCACCGTAGAATGATTTATCGGTGGTTTAAACCGCCGCTAAATGAAAAAAACGCCACGAAATACAAATTTTGGCGTAGTGTGAAATGAGTATCATTAATATTTCATTATATCATAAACTATTAATTGATATTAGTTTCGTAATCACTTCACAAAAGCATAACTCATGAAAATTAGTTGGTTTCAAAAGTTTATAACTCTTGGAAGAAAAATGGATTCCATAAACATCATGTCATCTAGAATAATCTATTCATATAAAGAATATGAATGGATCATTTAGATCATTTTCTATAAAGGCATGAGTAACATCAAAGGATGCCATCTTAGAGGGAAAATAATTTTGAAATTACTTTTAAAAATGTTTCTTGAGGAAAATATATTTTCTACTTTGAAAAAAGGTTTTCAATACCTAAAACCATTTGAAAATCATTTTAGTTTAAAATACTTTGAAAATTTATAAAGAGGACTTGAAATCATTTTTGAAAACTTTTTTACTTGAAAACTTGTAAAATAAGGTTAAAAATATTTTATAACACTTTTTCTTTAAAAAAATATTTGAAAACTTATAACGAAAGATTGAATATTTTTTGAAAACCATTTATTTAAAAATAACATTGAAAACATATATTTAAAGATTTTAAAATGATAAAAAAAAATTAAAAACCCATTTCCTTGAAAATTATCTTCAAATATCATCTGGAAAAATTTTTTGAAATCATTTTTGAAATAAAACCGATTTCGGACCGAAGAGAGAGATACAACCATATTTTCTTAAAACACATTTTCTTAATTATCTTAACTTAAAATGATTGGAAAAAATGGTACTAATACATGGTTATATATTGAATAAATAAGGGATAATGAAACTCATGAATATTCTCGAGACATGGAAAAATATTTCATGAAAGAAGCATAAACATAAACTATCTCAAAAAGCAATGATATTGTATCAATAAACTCTTATAACTTGGTCACTTGGGATTATACTCTCCAAAAATTAAATTACACTAATCTTGGAATATTATAAAAATATTTAGATTCATGATATGTAAAATGGAATTATATACACCTTAGAGAAATTGTTTAGATGCATAACAATACACTAGTCTCAAAGAAGAAAAATTGTAAGAAAACTATTTTACCGATTTGGTAACTTTTGAATCTTAAACCCCAAGGAAGAAGGATCATAAAATGGAAAAGTGAATACCCATAATTTTATGTATAAGATAAATATAATTCAATCATGGGAAGTACATACACCACACAAATGGAAAGAGTGGTGAACATAACATGAACCTCACAGAAATTTAAAAGTGAGATGAAATCACCTTACCTTGTGTCTTGACTCACATTGTACTCATTCAAACCATAAGTATAATAAATATAAATTTATTATACATATTTTAAAGTACCATATTGTTATATTTAATTCTATATATTGTTTTATTACGACCTTATATTACCCCTTTGTTAATGATCATATGTTAAGGTTTAATTTCGAGTAATATTTGCTTTGTTCTTCACATGTGTCTTAATTTGTTATATCATTGGTCCTTATATTTTTATATTGATTCCATAATGTAAACTATGATATAAATTTCATGTATGACTAGTATATGTATATTTTAATAATATATATAATATATAAGTATGAAATGGAATACACCGTTCATGGAGATAGTAAGTCGTACGTACGCATGAACGTTGTTTCTGTTTTTATTATCGTATTGAAAGAAATTATGTAAATGAAATATGTTTATATAGGTATGTATATAGATATAATTAATCTAGTAGAATTATTATATCTTATATACAATCTATGTTCACTAAACTTATCCTTAATACATTCCACATGGTGTGTGAATGAATCACATCGTTTTGAGGGGGAGGTAGTCCACATTTCCTCAAACGAGATTATCATATTAACATCATGTGGAAAGTGATAAGTTATGTATTGTAAAAAGTAATAAAGAATATTAAAGTGAAAAAAATATAATTTATGACATATATAAATCGATTTTCCATCATAATGGACACCATGATTGGCGCTAAAGGAGAAATGAAAAATCATCATTTCCTGAGGTAGTATTTTACTGTACACAGAAATAGTATGTTTGATATCTATTAGATGAAGGTGTGTGTAACTGTAGGATGAACCCTTAGAATTAAATAATCCTAGTATATTTAGAATACTTTTTTTCATACAATAATGGAATAAAGAGAGTGTAGGGGTGAAGAAGGCAAATAAAGGAAAGGATCATGAGAGAAGATGTTACCTCTTAATCAGGCAATTCCAATTGGTTTGTTCCAAAAGGATTCCATGAGAGGATTTCTACCCAAAGAGAGGCTTAAAGGTATAGGTTAGAGATTTTGGTAGGCTATTTGGGTAGATATTTTCCAAACCTAAAAGGTTTGAGTGGTTTGATTAATGGGTAGATGTGGTGGTCTTTTATAGTGGAGGAGGAGTGTCACTCTTGTAAATATTTGAAGAGATAATTCCACCAACGTTTTTCTAGTTTCAAGTGGATCCAATAATAGACCAAGGTCCAACCAATTGATTATAGGGTCTAAATATGGATATCTAATGGGGTTTTATGAGTTTCTAGGTCATTTGTGGTCTTAAATTTAAGGCTTCGTACTTTGTTAACATAATGTTTCTGTAAACCGACGTAATTAATTTTAATCACTATTATTGGTCAAAATTTTTTTTACTTAATTTAAATTATAACTAATTATTATTCAAAATATGGAATGAATTCTTTAAAATTCTAATCACAGAAGTGACATAAATTAATTTAAAATTAATCCAGCTGATTGGACGACACAGCGAGTTTTTAAAGTAAAAACATTGAAACATTTTCTAAGTTTTTATATCCAATTTCAATGTGAAATTGGTTCCAATGACCTAAATTTTTATATATGATAAAAATATTATCTAACTAATCTACTAATGCATTTAAAAATATAATTTATCCTTATAAATAAATTAGATGAAAAATCAGTTTTGAATTAAAATCCAGTATTTTTAACAATTCATTAAAACATGAAACCTTATATAAAAATAAAAATATATCCTAACATAATTTTCATGTTTGACTTAAAAATATAAGTTTTTTTCATATTAAATCTATAAAATTTTAAAAAATTGGATTTTAAATGGGTTCTCCATTAAAAGGAGGTAAAATAATATTTATAAAAAATAGGTTTTTATCCAAAAAAATTGATTTGTTATTATATAATTTCTATGGAAACTATTGGATAAATATCAAAAATATTGGATTGAATATAAAAAATATTAAATTAATTAATAATACTTACAAATTTTAATTAATTTAATTTACTATGTTAAAATAGCTTGGTGACTATAATAATATTTTCCTTTATATTCAATCGGTGGTCATATTAATTAATTGGTATCCTATGAATTCATCATATATTTGTTTACACTATATATTTTCATTATTTTGTTTATACTATTCATACCCATCAACTTAATGGTTAGGTTTTATCTCATTATAATAATATTTTTAATAATATATTATAGTTATATAATACTTGGTCATGTGTGTTATGCATGCCTTTGAAGAAGCTAAATCTTGCATGTAATGTACGATGACCTCATTGTTCCATGTAATATACGCCAAGTAGGGATTGTGTGTAACATACACCAAGCCAGTTCTCTATGAAAGGAATGTTTGAAATAGTGAAAAAATATTTTCAGTGTTGCGTGAAATGAGAAATATCAAAATATTAAATTAATTTGAAAAAAATATATTTCAAAATATTTCAGGGTGTTACATTCTACCCCCCATAAAATGAATTTCACCCTCAAAATTCATCTGAGTTATTAAAGTTGGAATACTTGAAAGTTTCATTCATTGAAATCCACATTGTAACAAGGAATACTAAAACATCCCTTATTAAAAGATATTGGAACCATAATGGTTACCAAAGTAACATATAACTAGGTTTCAACATGGGATAACATAGGTGGTGAGTGTAATCATGAGTATGGAAGAAAAAAATTACCATAAAGTTTTGATAGATATTGATAAAGAACAAGGTTATGAAAAAGGTAAAACTCACAAATCCATAGATCTTTGATGGCCTAAAAGACCATCTGATCCCTTAGAAATGAAAGTACTAGGATAATATTTTTGGAATGAAGATCTTTTTCATGAAAAGATATACATGCATGGTTTCAGGACATCCTCACACTTTTTTTGTTCCATGACCCACTTCACCTCTTTCTCCAAAAAGGAAGGATACCTTTTAATTCCTGAATTACTAACAGATCATGAGATTCATAAAATTGCATCCCATTTTTCATTAGTTAACATCATTACAAGGTAGTTTGGACATGATATCCAATATGTATAAATCATCATATAGATAGAGAACGCTTTAATCATTCGGAATTCAACTTATGCTTAACTTAAACGTTCTATAAATGATAAACCTTATAACCCTTATGAAATATAAAAATTCAAAGCATTAGAAATAATGTCATGAAATATGATTAAAATTGATCGCCAATGTATCACAAAGTTCCACTTGGTTGTCACATTCCAAACTTTTGATTATCCTCATCATAAATTCTCTCAAAACATGTTAATAATATGAATTACCATAAATAAGTTTTGATAACATGCATGAATCCTTATTCCAATGATTACTGTATATATCATTTAAATCTAATAAGTTGTAAAATTCATTCTTGATGACATAGAACACTTTATCAATAATCAGTTCTAGGGTAACCCATACCATCCAATTAACTTATTCATTTCCATCATATCTTTATCCAAACATCATTATCTCAACATCAAGCATTAATTAAGGGTTACCTTATCTTAATCAAAATATCACTTTCCCATTAAATCACTTTTCTATGTCTTCATCACCATTCAACATGTCCTTTTCAATCATTAATGAAAACTTATATTGAAAATACTTATACATTTCATGATTCATATAACATAATCTTTGAGTTCCAAAACATAAATGCTTCATTAATCTAACTGTATTCTAAAACCATTACTTGTGCTTCATCAAATTATTCCCTAATACCTCTTTCCATGAATATGAAATATGAATAATATCTTAACATTTTTTAAACTCAACTTAATCATGATTATCATAAAAAATAGCCTATACATTTCATATGTCATTTCTGGTTTCTTCATTATCAGTAGAAAAAGCATTACATTTACTACATTGCTGATTCTCTTCATGATCCTTCTACATTGGACAATTATTTTAATAATTCACATACATTACATATTTAATTTAATCATAAATTGATAATACCTTAGTGAGTCCAATATTACCATTCATTGTGTTAATTGATCTCTTCAGTTTACATTTGTAGTTACGTTATTTTTGTCCTTTTCCATAGTCAAAACACCTTCATGTTCCTATAAGACATTCACATAGGTGGTTATTTCCACATTCTTGACATAAAGAAACCCAAATCTTATTTCCTCTATGGTCTCTATTACCTGGACTCTCAGTAAAATCCTTTATTCTCTTACTTGGTGAGTCTGATAGTTGGTTAAGGTACACATGGTTGATCATGTTTCTTGAAAATTTATTATGCTTGATCAAAACATACATCACTACAATTATCATATCATTTGACTTCTTATCAGTAGGTTGTCCATTAAATTCTATGCTAATCATGTTCCTCCTAAATACCTCCATTGTCTAAAACCATAAAGAATTTAATAATAAATTATTATCCTAATGAGGAGTATCATATTCATGAAAAGTAACATATAGGATGTCTAAAGTATGACACCTTACTTAATGAATGAAACCTTATTTTTATACATGGATTTTCAGAGCCAACACCTATTTAAATTCTTCACTATGATACATGAAGTGTTTTTGAATTACCAAAACATATCCCCCAGGAGTGTCATACCATGTGTGCAATAAAGATCATTGTCAGGTACCAGATTACCCCAAGTCAGGCCCATAACATCATGTTAGAGTTTTTACCCCTAGGTATATCTATGATAGATCCACATACACTTGTAGCATACATATATGTATGTGTTTCTAGTAACCACTCACTCTATCCATTACCAAAATTGAAAATTTTCCAAAACATGAACTCATCTGTATACATATCCTAAGAGAAACCCCTAGATATATCCTTTGAAATATACCTAGGGATCTCACTGATGTTTTCTCATCTTATTTTCCAAATTTTGAATAAACCTTTCCTTTGATACCAACTATAGTGATGTAGGCTTGGCATACGTTGATATTACATTATTTTTTATGAATATTCTGTACATTACAATAATACATGCCTGAGGACTGTAATAGTTTAGTGTCTTTGGAAACATGAAAAAAATTCTATCCTTGTGAAATATATTCAACATCTCACATAAAGATCTCCACATAAGTACTTATACCTAAAAACATTCATCATAACCCGGGGAATGGAAACATAATAAAGGGGTGAGATCAGATACTCAGTAAGGTTAAAAAAATGATATTTGTAATCATAACATAAATAAAAAGGTTATATAACTTGAACATAACATTTGAAGATCATACCATGCATATTATAGATCATAATAAATATTTATAGTTTATAAAACATAGATCATAAGATAATTAAGAGCATAAGTCATGAAAACATAACATAGGAAGATGACAAGGAATATGTGACATGCTCATTGGTTTATAATTTTTTGAACATGTATAAGTACAAATAGGTTCACTCATTATGTTATGGACATGAAATCAGGCCCCAACATCAACTTGTGGACATGAAACCCGGTCGATTCATAACATTGTGAATGTGTAATAAAGTTCACACGTAATCTTATGGACATGAAACTCGGTCCATGAATAAAATTGGGAATATGTAATAAGGTTCACTCATAACATTTTGAACATGTAATTAGGTTCACGCATAAACTTGTGGAAATGAAACTAGGTCCATGCATAACATTGAGAACACATAGTGAGGTTCACTCATAACATTGTGAACATGTAATCAGGTCGACGAATAAACTTGTAAACATGAAACCAGGTCAATGAATATCATTTTTAACATGCAATAAGGTTCACTCATAACATTTTGAACAAGTAATCAGGTTCATGCATAAACTTTCAGATAAGAAACCAGGTCCATGGATAACATTGTGAACATGTAATCAGGTTCACACATGTCATTTACTGTAAGTCCCCAGCCTTAAACCTTTCTTAATCTTGATTTAATACAAGATTACACATTGAGGATCTTTTTAGGTTTATAGTTTTAGAGAATTAGATCATAAAACTTTCATTACATTCCACATTTAAACAAAGTGGTTACATAAAAGATAGTATTAATTTTTTCCCATCAACGGAAACATATTTAAAATAAAACAGGGATTCTTTCTTGACACTTCCTTGACACTATCATCATATCATGTACCTTTTCCTTGACCTATGAAAAACATTTCAAAAACTTGGGATGAGCATAAAAAGCTCAGTAAGGGATATAAAAATATATGGAAAGGAAACTTGAGTACAGGTACACATAAGAATCAATGAAATCATACTTTACTCATAAAACATAAGCACTTTAACATACCTCATCAAATAATGAATAAATCATAGAAATTATAAGACATAAAGGTAACTTGAGTCATTCATAACACTCTTACGTAGGGAGTAACCTTCTTTGTTACGTTTGGAATACCCACCACAATATATTCCCTAAATCTCTTCGGAGAAACCTTAATGTCTCACTCCTTCGCGTTACCCAATGCATTGGTGAGCTATATCGGGCTCACCCTCCCTTAGTGTATCATGGAACCACCCGTGTTCATAATAATACCCAAGAACCATAACATAATCATATCACATAAAACATGCATAAAGGAAACATAAAATTTCCACTTTTCAATCAAAAGATATCAATACAACACATTGATATAAAAACATTATGAAAACCATTTTCAATACCAAAATAAAAGAAATGTAAAACATCGTATTTATTTTTCTTTTTAAAAAAAAGGTATGTCTTGTAGTGGAAGCCGAAACTCAAATAATGGTCACGGCGGTGGAGAAGTCGTTGCCGCCGCATACGTACGAAAAAAACAATCCCTTTTGTCGTTTAGTAAAACGCTTCGTATAAAAAAGATTCCTTTTTGGATAAATGTAAAAGTCAAAGGGGTTTATACACCGTATAAAATAAGTTTGTGTATAAAAAAAAATATGCCTCAGTGAATGGAGATTGAGACGAAGTCCCTTACAAAGACGGTATCCTTGGTTTAAGGATAATTCAATTAAAAAATTATGTGTGACAAACGAATACACCAAATATAAGTGGATATTAAGTGTAAAACAATCAGAGGTTATTCACACATATTCATAGAATGACATATTCAAGGATTAAAAGTTTATCCCAAAGAATCAAATTTGGGTTAAGAAGTTCCCTTGCGAAAATTTGACAGCCTAACGGCGTCACTATAAAATTCAGAAAATGAGTTGATGAGAGATAAAAAGGGTATCTCATCACATGAACATAAAATTTAAATAAATAAGGATATAGAAGAACATATCCCAACATAATAGTATGTGAATTAAAAGGAAAAACAAAAGAAGTATTTTAAAAAGAAGAGGGTGAAAGGTTCCCTTACCGACATGGGTATCATTCAAAACATACACCCCATGAAAGAGGGAAAAGACAACATTGATGTAAATACTCATAAATGAAATTATATTACACAATGAGTAAAATAATTGGCAGTACATACACCACTCAAAGTAAATTGTGGCAAATGTTTCATAAATCTCATGGGAATAAAAGTGAGATGAAAAATCCCTTACAAAAACTCGGCAGCCTAACGGCGCCACTTAAAACTTCCAAAATGGATTGATGAGATCAAATAGGGTATATCATAATATTAACCTAATGTTTACAGAAAGAGGAATATAAAAGAACATCCCCCATCATAACAAAGAGGAGATTAAAAGAAGTGACATAAAGGATAGTACTTAAAAAGAAAGAGAGAGGTTAGACCTCTTACGAAAATTCGGCAGCCTAACGGCGCCACTCAAAACTTCCAAAATGGATTGATGAGAGAAAATATGTTCTCTCATAATATGAAAATAAAAATTAGAGTAAGAGTAATATAAAATAATATCCCAATAATAAGAAATATGAGCTTTAAAAGGAATGACATAAAATAGTGTACTTAAAAAGAAAGAGAGGGTAGGATCCCTTACCTCTGGTCTGACTTGACTCGATCATTCTTTAATCTATTGAATAATAAACTTGAGTTAATTTCTACTTCCTTAAGAACCTTTTTCAAGTTCATTATTCCTTTTATATCACTTATTACCATGTCATGAACACTATGTTATTATTAATGTTAATAATGGTCGTTTTAACGATCATTGGTACTTGAGTCAAAAAAATAAACTCTTTATAATTACAATTTGTTCATGTGGTAAAATATCCCTTATATCTAGAATTGTATTCATGATGTAGATATCATATATATCATATATATCCAGTATATTCATGCATTTATAATATTACATAACATTTAGAGTTAAGAAATGAAATGCGCCGTTCATGGAGACGGTAAGCCGTACGTACGCATGAACGCTACTTCCATTTCTATTTCATATTTAATTAAAACATAATGATACATAATAGTATTTTAATTACAGTATGGTATCATATATAATATCATTAAATATATCCTTTATACGTACCACATATGGTATTAACGAATCAAATCACTTTGAGGGGGCGGTAGTCCGCACTTCCTAAAATTAAGATATCGCGTATACCCATAATGGAAGCCATAAAGGTATGCCATAAATGAAAAATACAGAAGCTTAAGGAAAACATAAAAATATTATATATCATATATAAATGTAGTGACATCATAATTTCCACCATAAAAGGTGTTAAGAGAAGATTGAACAATCATCGTTTCGTGAGGCAGTAATTCGCCATCCACAGAAACAGTATGTTCTTTAACCATTAGACGAAGGTGTGTGTAAGTGTAGCTCGAATCCTTAACATAAAAAAATCCTAGTATATTTACGAAACTGGTGTTGTTACAAAATAAAGGAATAAAAAGATTTTATGGGGTGGAGAAGCAAAATAAAACAAAAGGACTCAAGTGAAGACATTACCTTAAAATCGGGTAACTCCATTTGGTTTGAGCTCAAAGGCTTCCTTGGAAAGACTTCTGACCAAAGTGAGGCTTCAAGGAGTTAGATAGGGATGTGGAGAGACAAAATGGGCAGGGTTTGGCCGAGCCAAAGGCTTTGGAAGTGTGGGTAATGAGGTAGAGGTGGGGGCCTTTTATAAGAGGAGAGGAGGGGCACTCTTGTAAAGTAAGGAAATGGTACATTATTTTAGAATGAGTTTCGGATATTAATGGTCCCACATTGATGTGTTTCTAGGATAAGGTGATAATGGTTCGAAATCCACCCATACAATTGGTTTTGGACATGTTTAGGTCTTAGAATTTACATTATATTTCCATTTTATTTAAATCGTTAAATAATGAGGTCATCGCTGCATCATCATGATGTCATAAATAATTTATTTTATATAATGTCTAAAAATTATAAAAAACTACTATGGTGTAGGAAATCTTTTGACCTTTCCAATTACTATTTATAGTCAAAACTCAGACTTTTATAACCCCATGTAAAAATTGTTTTAGTAAAACAACTCATGTTTGTGTCATTTTAATTTTAACATTAAATAAAAAGGTATTTATGTCATTTTCCAACCAAAGTGGCTCCATGGGGTCCCCAAGTTGACCCATGGATTGTCTTTGTAGGCCATTACTCATCCAATTATGGTAGTACATGTGTCTAGGTCATTTAAATTTATTAAAACATTATTCATACCTTAAACTACACTAATTACCTCTAATCACGATTAAAAACTTAATAAATTACTATTCACCAAAAAATTATTTTAATCCCATTGAAACACATTTTACTTCTTAATGACAACCATGTATGTCAAATTTTTGAAATTGAAAACACAAAGATGGAAAATTTTCATTTAAACGGAAAATCAGTTTTTATAAGTACCACTTAGTAGTTTCACTATTCATCAAAAATTGATGTTTTTCAGAAAATTACCAAAAATTCACCCTAAGCTATATTTGATATTCCGAATTCAAAAATGATGTCTATTTTACAAAATTCAAAACATATAATTTTAATTAATTAATTTAATAATTAATTCCCGCTGTCAAAACAAATACCGTGTTTTTATGAAATAAAATGTATCATAAGATTGACACTAGTTTAAGTCTGATTTCAAAGTGAAATTAATTCCAACGACCACTATTGGATTAAATGGTAAAAATATATTCTAATTTCACTTTAAAACCAATTCAAAATATAATCTAATCATATAAATAAATTATATTAAAAAGAGGTTTTGAATTAAAATACAACATTTTCACTATTCATTAAAAATTGAACTTTTTTGGAAAAATACCAAAAATTTACACAAAATATATTTTGATGTCCTGATTCTAAAGAAGAATTTTATTTTGTCAAATATAACACATAAAATTGTCAAAAATTGGATTTAAAAGAGGTTCCCCATCAAAAGGCGGTTAATCGACCTTTTAAAGAATATTATAGTGTTTACGCTTAAAATTGGATTCATTCGCATTTTTAATCCTGTAACATTTATTGGAAAAAGAAAAAATATTTGACAAACATATATACTCATTTTGTAGTTAGTTCTGTTCATTCCCGCCATTACAACGGCTAGGCGTTAACTACTATTAAAAATAATATTATTTTATTATTAGAGTGCAACGTAAGATTCCCAAGAAACTCATTGTTGCGTATTGGGTACGCCATCGAGCATAGTGTCCCCTTTAAAGTAATATTAATATTTTATTCACAAATATGGATAAATATAAAAATGTCATATTCTTTATTTACCTGGTGTGTTACATCCTTCCCCCCTTTTGGGAATTGCATCCTCGCAATTTTAAAATTGAGCTTGGAAATATCCTTGAAAGTCCCACATCGGAACAAGAGTCGGTAAAACAATCACTTTAAAATAAAGAAATATAAGTACAGAGGTCACTCGAGTTAACCCATACTAGGATTCCATGTAGGAAAACATGGACATGGAGGAGAAAACATAGGGTCATGTTCTGATGGAGAGTGACAGAAAACATGTTTAGGAGAAAGTTAAACACAAGAAAATCACAAACTTGTGATGGGTTAACCGGTATTCGATTCCCCAGTAGGAAAAGTTAATAGACAACATTTTTGTTTTAAGTTACTTTTTATTGAGGAATTTATTCATAAGGAAACATAATGACTTATCATGTTTACTTTCAACTCTTATTAGATTCCTTACACAAACTCATATTTTCTCCAATAGACGAGTATTTAGGAAGACTTGTTCGCATTAAGAGTACTATAATCAATTTCTAGAGAATCACCTAATCCACAAGAGAGAACTATATACTTCCCATGTCTTTAGACTCTAAACAAAACCAAAACCAAAAAGGTTAGTACAAGATTAGATAATCCAGAAAAGGATAACCCTTTATAAAAAAGAAAATCTCTTCATAATCTCCAAAATTTGTCCAACAAAACCTAGAGTTCAATGAGGACCATTGGATAAACAATTTTTCCATAAAATTCTTCAAATTAAACCAATATAAGATTGAAACCCAAATATGTGAAGGATTTAGTCACAT
Source organism: Viscum album (assembly GCA_963277665.1). Taxonomy (NCBI): domain Eukaryota; kingdom Viridiplantae; phylum Streptophyta; class Magnoliopsida; order Santalales; family Viscaceae; genus Viscum; species Viscum album. Next base: position 1,475,651,353 of record OY728134.1, read on the forward strand.
ATTCTTCCAAGTTAAATTGTAACATTTATCTTCAAACAACATCAGTTTCTCTTAAAGTCTCGTATTGAAAAGTAATTAACCTAATCATATATCCTCCATGATAGGTTAATAATTTCCATAGATAACCCAAAATAAACTTACTCTTCATTCCTAAAATCATCTAACTAAAACAAATTAGTCAAAATAACCAGGTACTTCACGTAGTCCAGTGGTAGGCGATGAATACCAGTCACACTTTGGTTGTGGGTTCGATTCCTGCAGCTTTGTCCGACACGACGGGTTGTCACACAGTCTGCGTGTTGTCCCTTTTTCCAAAACTATATAATTCTTAAAACATTCCCCAAAAAGAGATAAAATCATCAAAAATAACCATAACATAATTTAACCTCAATTTTATCTCATGCCTTTCACATCCATCATAACATATAGTAACCCATAATTACCTCAAAAGTAAGGATCATATAAACCCTAATGGTTGCCTTTATAATTATTACCTGAACTTCCACATCGATTGGTCAACTCGTACATGATGCATTACAGAGCATACCAAGGTTCAAGTGGTTGATCATGACTCCTTGATAGTTGGTTTAGAGGAACCACGAGTTTCCTCATTGAATCCCCCATTTCATCCAGTCTCTTAATCAGAGAACCACCACCATTTCCTTCAAACCTATTGTCACTTAGGTGCCTGCTAGATCCATCCATTCACTAAAAACAGAAATGTCAGTGTGAGTATATCAATAAAACCATCATGTACTAATGAGGAAGATATACTTACTCATTCATTTTATCTAAAAAAGATGACTCTTTCTGAAATCCTAACCATTATGGTAATGTCACTTATTCTTAAAGAATACCCAAACCTCTAAAGTTATCTAAACCGACCTCTGATACCAACTATAAGGCCCCAGCCTTAAACCTTACTTAATCTTGAGTTAATACAAGATTACACATTGAGGATCTTTTCAGGTTTAGAGTTTTAGAGAATTAGATCATAAAACTTGCATTACATTCCACATTTAAACAAAGTGGTTACATAAAAGATAGTATTCATTTTTTCCCATCAACGAAAACATATTTAAAATAAAACTGGGATTCTTTCTTGACACTTCCTTGACACTATCATCATATCATGTACCTTTCCCTTGACCTGTGAAAAACATTTCAAAAACATGGGATGAGCATAAAAAGCTCAGTAAGGGATATAAAAATATATGGAAAGGAAACATGAGTACAGGTACACATAAGAATCAATGAAATCATACTTTACTCATAAAACATAAGCACTTTAACATACCTCATAAAATCATGAATAAATCATAGAAATCATAAGACATAAAGGTAACTTGAGGCATTCATAACACTCTTACATAGGGAGTAACCCTCTTGGTTACGTTTGGAATACCCACCACAGTATATTCCCTAAATATCTCCGTAGAAACCTTAATGTTTCACTCCTTCGCGTTACCCAATGCATTGGAGATCTATATCGGGCTCACCCGCCCTTAGTTTATCAAGGAACCAACCGTATTCATAATAATGCCAAATAACCATAACATAATCGTATCACATAAAACATGCATAAAGGAAACATAACATTTCCACTTTTCAATCAAAAGATATCAATACAACACGTTGATATAAAAACATTATGAAAACCATTTTCAATACCAAAATAAAAGAAATGTAAAACATGGTATTTATTTATTTTTTCTTAAAAAAGGTATGGCTTGTAGAGGAAGCCGGAAGTCAAATAATGGTCACGGCAGTGGAGAAGTTGTTGTCTCCGCATACGTACGACAAAAACATTCCCTTTTGTCGTTTAGTAAAATACTTCGTATAAAAAAGATTCCTTTTTGGATAAAAGTAAAATTCAAAGGGGTTTATACACCGTATAAAAGATGGTTGTGTATAAAACAAAATATGCCTCAATGAATGGAGATTGAGACGAAGTCCCTTACAAAGACGGTATCATTGGTTTAAGTATAATTCAATTACATAATTATGTGTGACAAAAGAATAAACCAAATATAAGTGGATATTAAGTGTAAAACAATCATAGGTTATTCACACATATTCATAGAATGACATATTCAAGGAGTAAAAGTTTATCCCAAAGAATCAAATTTGGGTTAAGAAGTTCCCTTGCGAAAATTTGACAGCCAAACGGCGTCACTACAAATTTCAGAAAATGAGTTAATGAGAGATAAAAAGGGTATCTCATCACATGGACATAAAATCTAAATCAATAAGGATATATAATAACATATCCCAACATAATAGTATGTGAATTAAAAGACATAACAAAAGAAGTCTTTTAAAAAGAGGAGGGTGAAAGGTTCCCTTACCGACATGGGTATCTTTCGAAACATACACCTCGTGAAAGAGGGACAATACAACATTGATGTAAATACTCATAAATGAAATTATATTACACAATGAGTAAAATAATGGGTATTACATACACCACTCAAAGGAAATTGTGGAAAATGTTGCATAAATCTCACGGGAATAAAAGTGAGATGAAAAATCCCTTACGAAAACTCGGCAGCCTAACGACGCCACTTAAAACTTCCAAAATTGATTGATGAGATCAAATAGGGTCTATCGTCATATTAACATAAAGTTTATAGAAAGTGGAATATAAAAGAACATCCCCCAACATAACAAAGAGGAGCTTAAAAGAAGTGACATAAAGGAGAGTACTTAAAAAGAAAAAGAGAGGTTAGATCTCTTACGAAAATTCGGTAGCCTAACGGCGCCACTAAAAACTTCCAAAATGGATTGATGAGAGAGAATAGGGTATATCATCATATGAACATAAAAATTACAGTAAGAGTAATATAAAATAATATCCCAATAATAAGAAAGATGAGCTTTAAAAGGAATGACATAAAAGAGTGTACTTAAAAAAGAAAGAGAGGGGTAGGATCCCTTACCTCGGGTCCGACTTGACTCAATCGTTCTTTAATCTCCTGAATAATAAACATGAGTTAATTTATAATTCCTTAAAAACCTTTTTCAAGTTCATTATTCCTTTTATATCACTTATTACCATGTCATGAACACTATGTTATTCTTTAAGTTAATAATGGTCGTTTTAACGATAATTGGTACTTGAGTCAAAAAATAAACTCTTTATAATTACAAGTTGTTCATGTGGTAAAATATCCATTATATACAGAATTTTATTAATGAGGTAGATATAATATATATCATATATATCCAGTATATTCATGCATTTATAATATTACATAACATTTAGAGTTAAGAAATGAAATTCACCATTCATGGAGACGGTAAGCCGTACGTACGCATGAACGCTACTTCTATTTCTATTTCATATATAATTAAAACATAATGATACATAATAGTATTTTAATTCCAGTATTGTATCATATATAATATCATTAAATATATCATTTATACGTACCACATATGGTATTAACGAATCAAATCACTTTGAGGGGGCGGTAGTCCGCACTTCCTAAAATGAAGATATCGCGCATACCCATAATGGAAGCCATAAAGGTATGCCATAAATGAAAAATACAGAAGATTAAAGAAAACATAAACATATTATATATCATATATAAATGTAGTTACATCATAATGGCCACCATGAAAGGTGTTAAGAGAAGATTGAACAATCATTGTTTCGTGAGGCAGTAATTCACCATCCACAGAAACAGTATGTTCTTTAACCATTAGATGAAGGTGTGTGTAAGTGTATCTCGAATCCTTAACATAACAACATCCTAGTATATTGAATATACTGTTGTTGTTACAAAATAAAGGAATAAAAAGATTTTAGGGGGTGTAGAAGCAAAATAAAACAAAATGACTCAAGTGAAGACATTACCTTAAAATCGGGTAACTCCCTTTGGTTTGAGCTCAAAGGCTTCCTTAGGAAGACTTCTGACCAAATTGAGTCTTAAAGGAGTTAGAGAGGGATGTGGAGAGACAAAATGGGTAGGGTTTGGCCGAGCCAAAATCTTTGGAAGTGTGGGTAAGGAGGTAGAGGTGGGGGCCTTTTATAAGAGGAGAGGAGGGGCACTCTTGGAAAGTAAGGAAATGTTACATTATTTTAGAATGAGTTTCGGATATTAATGGTCCCAAATTAATGTGTTTAGAGGATAAGGTGATAAGGGTTCTAAATCCACCCATCCAATAGGTTTTGGACATGTTTAGGTCTTATATTTTACATTATCTTTCCATTTTATTTAAATCGTTAAATAATGAGGTCATCGTTGCATCATCATGATGTCATAAATAATTTAATTTATTTAATGTCTAAAAATTATAAAAAAATACTATGATGTAGAAAATATTTTTATCTTTCCAATTAATATTTATAGTCAAAAATCTGACTTGTATAACCCCATGTAAAAATTGTTTTAGTAAAATAACTCATGTTTGTGTCATTTTAATTATAACATTAAATAAAAAGGTATTTTTGTCATTTTCCAACCAAAGTGGCTCCATGGGGTCCCCAAGTTGACCCATGGATTTTATTGGTCGGTCCTGACTCTTCCAATGAGGGTAGGACATGTGTCTAGGTCATTTCATTTTATTAAAACATTATTCTTACCTTAAACTACACTAATTACCTCTAATCGCGATTAAAAACTTAATAAATTACTATTTACCAAAAAATTATTTTAATCCCATTGAACCACATTTTACTTCTTAATGACAACCATGTATGTCAGATTTTTGAAATTCAAAACACAAATATGGAAAAAATTTCATTTAAACGGAAAATCAGTTTTTATAAGTACCACTTAGTGGTTTCACTATTCATCAAAAATTGAAGTTTTTCAGAAAATTACCAAAAATTCACCCTAAGCTATATTTGATATTCCGAATTCAAAAATTATGTCTATTTTACAAAATTAAAAACATATAAGTTGCATTAATTAATTTAATAATTAATTCCCGCTGTCAAAACAAATAGCGTGTTTTTATGAAACAAAATGTTTCATAAGATTGACACTAGTTTAAGTCTGATTTCAAAGTGAAATTTATTCCAACGACCACTATTGGATTAAATGGTAAAAATATATTCTAATTTCACTTTAAACCCAATTCAAAAGATAATCTAATCATATAAATAAATTAGATTAAAAAGAGGTTTTGAATTAAAATACAACATTTTCACTATTCATTAAAAATTGAACTTTTTCGGAAAAATACCAAAAATTTACAAAAAGTAAATTTTGATGTCCAGATTCTAAAGAAGAATTTTATTTTGTCAAATATAACACATAAAATTTTCAAAAAGTGGATTTAAAAGAGGATCGCCATCAAAAGGCAGTTAATCGACCTTTTAAAGAATATTATAATGTTTATGCTTAAAATTGGATTCATTCGCATTTTTAATCCTGTAACATTTATTGTAAAAAGTAAAAATATTTGATAAACATATATAATCATTTTGTAGTTAGTTCTGTTCATTCCCGCCATTACAACGACTAGGCATTAACTACTATTTAAAATAATATTATTTTATTATTAGTGTGAAATGTAAGTTTTCCAAGAAACTCATTGTTGCGTATTGGGTACGCCATCGAGCATAGCATCCCCTTTAAAGTCATATTAATATTTTATTCACAAATATGGATAAATATAAAAATGTCATATTCTTTATTTACCTGGGGTGTTACATTTACACTCTTGAGTCATCAATCATTACCCAATGCATTGAAGGGGGATATAGGGCCCACCCATATTATAATAACATATTTCATACATGTTTTATAAAATAAAACATTCATCATATATTGAACCATAAAAAGGGATTTGATTTTATAAAAATTAGATCATAACCCATGAAATGAAATGGGTATCATTAACATTCCATCATATCATAAACTATGAAAATATATCAGTTTTGTAATAACTTTACAAAATCATTACATGTGAAAATAACAAGTTTTCAAAAGTATATAACTAGTGGATGAGAAATGGGTTACATGAGCATCATAAAATTAAGCATAAACCATTCATAGAAAGAATATGAATGGATCCTTTAAATCATTTATTATAAATTCATGGGTAAAATCAATGGATTTCATCTTATATGGAAAATAATTTTGAAATATATTTAAAAAAATTTTCTTGAGAAGGATACCCTTTCTTCTTTGAAAAAAGTTTTTTTAATACATAAAACCACTTTAAATCAATTTTCATAGAAAATAAGTTTAAAATTTATAAAGAGGACATGAAAATATTTTGAAAACCTTTTTCCTTTAAAACATGTAAAATATGATTTAAAATATTTTAAAACCTTTTTCTTCAAAAATACTTGTAAAACTTATAAATAAATATTAAAAATGTTTTAAAAATAATTTATTTGAAATTAAAATTGAAATATTATATAGAATGACCATAAAACTATAAAACATTTTAAAAATAAACTTTCCTGGGAAATTATATTCAAAGATCACTTGAAAACATTTTTAAAATCATTTTGGAAAAAGTTTTTTAAATAAAATAGATTTCCGACCGAAGAGAGAGATACAATAATATTTTTTTAATTTTATATAATTACCTTAAGTAAGAAAGAGTTGAAAAAATGTTACTAATACATGGATATTTCTATAATAAATATAAGAGAATTAAACTCATGAATATTATTAAGATACAGATCATAAGATTTCTTCAAAGGAAGCATAAACATAAACAATATAGAAAAGTGATGAAATTTTCTCAAAATACTCTTATAACAACATAACATGGTATTATACTTTATGAAAAGAAATATTATAATATAAATAAATTATTTAGATTCATTATAAGTTAAATGGATGTATATACACCTTTAATAAAGATTTTAGGTGCATAACAAAACATGAGTCTCAAATAAAGAAAAATTGAGACAAAACTATTTTAATGGTTTGGTAACATTTTAATCTTAGACCCCAAGAAAGAATGATAATAAAATGGACATGTGAATACCCATAATTTTAATAATAAGATAAATATAATTCAATCATGTTAAATCCCCACACCACAAATAATGAAAGAGTGGCGAAAATAACATGTATCTCATAGAAATTAAAATTTAGATGAAATCACCTTACCTTGTGTCATGACTCACGCCGTACTCGTTCAATACACATATATAATTAATAAAAATTTATTATAAAAAATTTAAATAAAAATTTTATTATATTTAATACCATATACGGTTTGATTATGACCTTGTATTACTATCTTATTAACAATCTGTTTTTACAGTTTCTTTTTGGGTAATATTTTCTTTATTCTTCGCATTTATCTGAATTTGTTATATCTTTGGTCATTATATTTATATCATGATTCAAAAATGTAAAAAATGGTATAAATATCATGTATAACCGTTATATTTATATTTTAATATTCTATAGAATATATAATTATGAAATAGAATACATTGTTCATGGAGACAGTAATCTATACATACGCATGAATGATGTTTATGTTTTTATTATCGTATTGGAAGAAACTATCTAAATGAAATATGTATATATATTAATATGCATATATAACATTAATATAGTATAATCATTATAACATATATATCATATAATTTCATTACAACCATCCTTAATACATTCCATGTGGTGTGTGAAAGAATCACATCGCTTTTAGGTGGTAGTAGTCCACACTTCCTCAAACATGATTATTATATTAACATCAAACAGAATGTTAAAAGGTATATGTTGTAAAAAAGAATATATAAGCTTAAATTCATAATAAATACAATATATGACATATATAAATAGATTTTCCATCATAATGACCCCCATGATTGGTGGTAAAGGAGAAATGAACAATCATCGTTTTGTGAGGCAACAGTTCATTTCACACAGAAACAATATGTTCGATATACATTAGATGGAGGTGTGTGAAAGTTTAGGTAGAATACATAGAATAAAAAAATACTTGTATATTTATGATACTAGTTATATCATTAAATAATGGAATAATGAGATTGGGGTGGGGGTGATGAAGGAAAATAAAGGAAAAGACCATTAGAGAAGACATTATCTCTTAATCAGATAACTCCTTCTGATTTGTGCCAAAAGGATTCATTGAGAGGCTTTATTCACAAAGGTAGGCTTAAAGGTTGATGGAACTGATTTTGGGAGGATAATATTTCATATATTGGCTGAAACTAAATGGTTTTTGAGGTGTGATAAATGGGTAAAAGTGGTGGTCTTTTATAGTGGAGGCGGAGTGAAACTCTTGTAAATATTTAAAGAGAGAATTACACCCATGTTTTTTATGCTGAAAGGGGATCAAATAATGGACGTAGGTCGATAAAATTGATTATAGGGTCTATATATATCCATATAATCAGTTTTTTACAAGTGGATAAGTCGTTTTGGGTTTATTATCTTAATTTTTGTGTTAACAAATATAATTAATTTTAGTCATATTATGTAATATTTTTTTTTTCAAAAAAAAATTTGACCTTATCAGACATTATAAATTATTATGAATTCAAAAATTTAATCCATTTTTCCAAATTCTAATAACATAAGTGGCAGAAATTAATTTAAAATTTATCCCGCTGACGGGACGGCACTGCGAATTTCTAAAGTAAAAACATTGAAATGTATGCTAAACTTTTATATCCAATTTTAATGTGAAATTGGTTCCAGTGAAATATATTTGATTATTTTATAAAAATATTATCAAACTAATCTATTAATCCATTTGAAAATATAATCTATCATTATAAATAAATATGATGAAAAATTAGTTTTGAATTAAAATTTATTATTTTTAACATTTCATTAAAAGATAAAACCTTACATAAAAATAAAAAAATACTTTCCTAACATAATTTTTATATTTATATTCCAAATATAAAGTTTATTTTTACATATTAAATCTATAAAAGTTCCAAAAAAAGGATTTAAATTGGGTTCTCCATTAAAAGGTGGTAAAACAACCTTAATAACAAAATGTTTTTTTGCATAAAAATGGATTTGTTCTTATCTTATGTCTTTGGAATCTATTGGATAAATATAAAAAATATTTGATTTAATATATACCATATGTATTACATTAATATCACCAAGCAATTGAAATTAATTTAATCTTATATGTTAAAATAGCTTGGTGACTATAATAAAATATTTATTTATATTCAATCTGTTGTTATATTCATTAATTGGTAACTTATGAATTACTCATAGATTTGTGTACAATGCATAATTTCATTATTTAGTTAATATTATTAATATCCATAAACTTAATTTCTATTTTATATCTCATTATAATAAAATTTTAATAATATATTATAGTTAGATAACACTCAGTCTTGCATATTACACATGCCATCGAGGAATTCCAGTCTTGCCTGTAATGTATGATAACCCCATTGTTACATATAATGAATTCCATGTTGTGATTGAATTTAACATATTAAAAAATGGTTCTATGTGAAATGAATTTTTTACATAGTGAAAAACAATTTTCAGTATTGTGTGACATGAAAAATATCAAAATATTATATTAATTTGACAAACAATATTTCACAAAATCTCATGGAGTTGTAAGTAGGTCCAAAACATTCCTTAATATTTAATATATAGTTTTTTGACATGTTTTAATACCCTCAAGATTTAATTTCATAGTTGATCCCAAACATTCTTCTTGTGGAAACGTTTTCCCTGTGGTAGGTTCCATTTTCTCATTACAGTCAATTTTCATCAATGGTAGATAAACTTTTCTTTATTTTGTTATTTTGGTTCTCTTATTTTAGTCTCATTAAAAGGTATTTTTATTTTTTATTATTTTGTTTTCTTACCCAGTTTGATCAATTATCCTCAAGACCACATTAATATTTTTCATCTGAGGCATGACTGGTGCTGAGATAGATTTTTAGATTACAGTTCAAAAAAATTATCTTGGGAAAGGAAGACTTTTATCCTAGATAGTTCTTTATAAAACAACCCTAAACATAGAATATAGTTTTATTTTATATAGATACTTAACTACTGGTTTATGATATTTATCCATCTTATTTTGTAGTATCTAATACTCACCAAATATAGGGAATTAATCAAGGAACAAAAGGGGTCAAATTTTGAATAAACATAGATGATTAATATTATACTCTAAGTGGAATTATTCTTTTGAATAATCTATTTTAAATTAATCCCACAAAATTAGTTTTACATTATACGATTGAGAACTATTATAGGGATATTCCATTAATTATTTTGTATAAAATTTGGTTGAATCTTGGAATCTTTATTAGGTATTTATCTTGAATATATATTCATTGTTGAACATGAAAATGAAATAAACTTAAAAACATGATATAAATCTTAAAATTACTTTTATTTCATGTTTCAATTGCTTTGTAATTATTATTTAAATATAAATATTATGCAAGTTTTATTAAAAATGTATTCAAATTTTACAATTAAAAATTTATTTTGTATTTTTTTATTCTTGTAATTATGGAAAATTATCAACTAAATTTCTTGTAAACCATAAAAAATTCAATGATCTACTAATTTTAAAATCATTTTTTATCATCACATTAATGTTTCTCATAGATTATAATTCAAATTTGAGAATATATTTGGTTTAATGTGTGGATGATGGGTCATAAATATGATTAGATACACTTCATGTTGTACATATAAGAAACCATTAATATTTTTAAATATTTATTATTCTTGAGCTTCAATCCTCTTACATAGTTTTTAAAAAAAATTAATGTGTGCTTTTTCTTCCACATCGAGGAGGTTATATTTTTCTACTTAAAAATGGATCTATTAGGGATAAAAATTTCTTTATATCTTGATTTCTTTTATTTCAAAATAACATTAGATGTAGGATTTATAAAAACTATTTAATTTTATCCTCTTTACTTGGTTTTGATTTTTTTCTGATATTCACATAAATGAAAAATGAAATGAAAATCTCCAACCAAAATGAATTCATTTTTATTTATTATTTATGGTTATATGGGTATCTTATTCTAATTTTTTTAATCCTTATACATTCAATGGTGTATATAAATTATCCAGTTTGCCTAGTTTTTTATTTTTATTCATCATATACGAAATAGATGTTTGGACGTTTTAGTTAAATTCACTTTAATGATTCATTAAAAAATATTAATATATTCAATATCAATAATTTTTTTAAAACACAATTAAATTAAAGGGAAAAAATTTTCAAATAGGGAAAAAATTTATTCTAATTAATAGATTCAATGAGGTGAAATAAATTTTAATGAGATTTATTTATTCTGATATAATTTCCACCCATTGGATTTATTTTCGTGTACATATTTGTTTAATTTTTTTCTTAAGGAAATTTAATATGCTATATGTAGGGGAGTTTTATATGGCCTTATATGGATACATTTTTCCACATATTCATTAAGTAATAATTTATCCTTTTAATGTATTAATATTTTTCTACTTAGAATTTATTTAATTCCTTTTGATTTGATTGTAAATTTTAATTCATTGATTATTTTAATGGAAATGGGTGTTTTTTGGATTTATATTATAATTTTTTTTGATTTATTTTCACAATTTCATAAGTATAAATTATTTTATTGATAGTGTTTTTATTATAATGGTAAATTATATATGGTTTTGGTCTTGTAATTTACTATTCTATAATCCCAAATATTTAATTTGAAAACTTATTTTTGGAAATTACATTTAATTTTGAAATTTCATGATTCATGGAAATTATTTTTGGACCTCTAATATTGTAATTGAAAATTGAAAATATAGGTGGATCCATAGATTATTCTGAATAACTTAAGGAATAATATGGAGAATCACAAAGTTGTTTATATGATTAATCAATCCTGGGACTTTTTCTAGAAACATTGAATTTTTTTTAACAAACTTAGATGAGGTTCATGACTTCTAAAGTGGATATTTAATAGGGTCACATGAGAGAGTTATTAAACAGTGACATGTGTAGCACATGGCTGATTGAGAAGGCTAGTATGAGGATTGTATCTATTAGATCAAGATATAGATCAGGTTTGTGATGTAATTTCAATAAGGTTACTTGGTTATTTGTGTGACGGGTATGCAAACTAATTTTTAGGCAAGACACATTATCCATGACCATCACACATGATATAGTGTTCTTAGAGCATGAGGGAAGTAACCAGGTGAAAAGGTATGACCCTAGAATTGGATCATATATTTTGAGTGGATTCTTGTTACCTTTTAATTCTACTATGTAAGAATTTATTTTGATATTATTATGTAAACAATTATCATAGAATAATTTTTTAGGTTGAATAATATTTATTAGTTACTCTTTTTTACTCATTTATGGTTCTATTCACTATATGTTAGTCAGATTATCAAATCTTATAGATTTAATTTTTCTAAAACTTTGAGAATCTATGATAACTAATCTCAGTATAATCAGTTTATTTACTAAATAATTGTATGAGAATCATTCTAAAATATTTTTTAATCATGATAGAGTAATACTCAGTTTTAATGATAGTTTTTTCTTAGGGAAAACTGATTTTAACATTTTGTTAATGATTGAGTGATGAAGTTAAAAATGGTAGGATCCTTTCATTCACATTTTTACCATTTTAAACAACGTTCTATTTAATTTTATTTATATTCAAGTGTGTTTTTATAGTTCATTAATAGAGGAAAATATTTTTCAAACTAGTTAATAAAATTCCCCTATCTCGTTAATTATACTCCTTTATTGTTTGATATCTTCCTTCATTCTTGAACTATTATCCTCTTCTTAATTCTACTACTTTTTTATTATACTTTTACTAGAACTATTTCAATATCACATCCAATTATTTCTTTCACCACTATCATTTTTTTCATTTCTTGACGGGTTTTCATTATTTTTCATTCATAAACACGTATACCTTTCTTGATGATTCAACCTTGATCACTTTCTATACAAGATATTAGTATTAAATATATAATTAATTTTTTGTTTTTAAATGAATCTATTTTGTATCATGTGTATAATACATCAAAATATGGTTTATTTAATAAAAAATGTAGTTTATGTCAACATGGTTAAATTATCAAATGTAATGGTGATCAAAGATTTAAGAAAAGTTTTTATAATTTGCAGAGGCTATTTTCATCCATTTATTAAATTAAATTACTGAGAAATAAATATTAACCATAAAATCCATGTCTCACATTCCCTCATAATGGATTATGTGTAAAAAAACCCAACCCCGTTATCTAAGAGTCGATGACATACATTTTTACACTAGAATAAGATACAAGGAATCACATCCTTTAAGACTAGATATTTTAATAGTCTTGGTAAACTAAATATATACTTGAGTCTTTTATTACATTTGAAAACATAAATTAAAACATTTTTATTGAGAATATAATTATTCCTTATAGAATATCCTTCCATATAATTCATAGTAAACTTCTTAGATTCCTGGTAAAGGAAAAAAATAAGGGTCATCTCAAATGATCAGTAAGGGTTATGTATAATTGTAGATATCATGACTAATTAAGAATAATCAACATGTAAGGGAAAATAAATTCACACACATTTAATTTAGGTAACTTGACTATCATGACATGATAAGGAAAAATCAATACAGAATCGTAAATCATTGATATAAAACACTATTTTAAAAATAAACTGAGAATGACTTGTATCCATTTATAATTTCATTGTTAAAATAGAATGGATAATAAGATAAGGCATATTCAATATAGAAAGGTAAACAACTGAAAAAACATGATTTTTAATCAGTAAGATAACAAATAAATTAATTCAAAGATAATATCATTGTGAAAGAATCATGGATAATAATAAATAATTTCTCAATGAATGAAATGAAAAAATATTTGATTCTGTGATGTCAGGAATCAAGAAAACCACTACTATCAAGACCTTTCTCAAGATGGATTAAAACCGATGGGTAGGTTTACACTAAAAACTCACTTATGCTAGGCCGACAACCTAATTCATCTCAAGAGACTACTGATGCATTAAGTGGATTTATACAATGAGGCCCCACCCACTTCTTCATCTATAAATCATTACTAACATATCAGATAATCTATTTAATTCATAAACAACGCTCCATAGCATCAAACATCCACATTTAGTAAGGAATACTAATTTATCAATATTTTATGAGATAAAAAAAAATCAATATATAACACCATAGATAGAAATGATATATGATTTAAGAAATAAACATTTCCATTATAATTTATATTGATATTTAGGTGAAATTTAAAGTTCACTAGAAAGTAAATAATTAAAGTGAAAGTTAATAACTGCAAAAACGAATCAAGGAAGTGAATGTCAATAAAATACATAGTAAAAATAATCAAAAACCTTCTAGATTAAGAATAAGGATGGTATCAATAAATAATATCCCTACTATAGTATAACTAAAATAAAGGGTTGTTGTTTTTGTGGAATATAAATACCACAAAAGATATTTGGAAACATTTTTGAGTAAAATAAAATATTCATTTTAAACATCAACTTTTAAAAATATTCCATTAATTTTTTTGAAATTAATTTTTTTTTAAAATTCCTTCAAAACTTATAAAGGATGTTTATAAAATGTATAGTGGTCATGATGATAGGATATCCTGTCTATGCAGAGTATGTTGAAACAAATATTCCATTCACTTTTTTGGTAAAAGCAAATGGGTATTACTTAGAAAAAAATGAAGATTCCTTTTGATAATTTTTTAAAATTAAAAAATGTTTAAAAATTTCTTTTAAAAATCATTATATATTAGAAAAAAAATTTAAACCATTTTTAGAAACCATTATTTTGGAAGAAAACTTGATTTCCAACTGAAGACAGAAATGAAGTTAGATTTTACTAGAAAAAATGTCAATTATTTTAAGTACCATAGAGTGGGAAATAGTACTATTTCAAAAAATAGTTCATGAATATATTAGGGAGAATACAATGAAATGGTTTATTAAAAAATTATCATATAATTTACCTTAATGGAAATTTAATTATAATCAATCCCAATTAAAATGAGATTTTGGAATAAACCCTTATAAAGATCACAAAACTGAAGTCATAATTGACCAATTAAACTATTATGTGAATAAAATGTAAATCTACATAAAAAATTGGATATAAACCATAAATTAGTTAAAATATAATACACACATAATCATATAATATGAAATAAAATTAAGAAGTAATATAACCTAATGAAATAAGATGAGTTATTAAATTCATTACCCCTAGTTAATTTTCAATTCAAATCACGTTATATGAAATTATTAAAATTGAATCATAAAATTCCATGAATAATAAATTATTCATAATATTATATATCAGAGGAGAGGTATATAAAACATAAGAAATAAATTAGGTATATAACGCTGCAATTTTCCTCAATGAATAGAAATTGAGATGAATCCTCTTACCGTGAGTCTAACTTCTCACGTGCATTATTTATCTCAAAGAATAATAATATTGTGTTAATTATTAAATTTATTAATAACATTTTTCAATTTTACTATAAAATTTATTTCAATTATTAATATTTTATGTGATATTACTTAATCAATTGTGTTTATATCAGGTGTTTCGACGATATTTGGATTTTGGGGAAAATGACTTTAGTAGGTTAGCTATTGGTCTAATATGTCGTTAATTCAACATATAAAGAATAATAATCATGAAATAATTATTTTATTAATAAGTAAATTATAATTTTTTGACCAATCATGAAAAATAGTTTTGAGAAATGAAGTGTGTTATGATCATGGAGATGGAAGGACATATGTATATATGAGTAACGTTTCCATTTTCAACGATCAATATGGAAAGGTGGTAAATAATATTCCATCATTACACAATGATAATAAAATAATAAATACCATATTTTTTATTTAAATATATTTATATATATCATCCATGTGTTGCGGTGATGATAATAGAGTCACATTACTTAGTGATGGCGGCAGTTCACACATACACGAACAATGCTATTGTCTTTAAGTGGGTGAAAAGGTAAGAAAGAAAATAAAATATTATATTTTGAGAATTATAAATATTACATTAATATCATAATTTCTTCATTTATATCAAATATATTCATTAAATATATCCTTATTACCTTCAATTAAAAGTGTTAGTGAAATAAAATCACTTCGCTTCATGAGGCAGTAGTCCATCGTACACACGAGTAACATTTTTGTATCCCCTATAGAACGAAAAGTAAAAAAAGGTATATATAATATAATGACTAAATATGTTTAAATATATTATAAATATCACATATATATACACATTAGATACATCATATAGCCCAATTGTAATAGTATTTGATGGAAAACGTGTCATATCAGTTTGTGAGGATGTGGTCATCCATATACACAAGAGCAGTTATAATTTCCCATTTGAGGGAAGAGAAGGTGGATAATGTTCATGATATTAGCATAATAATGTCTTAGTATATAGAAGATAATAGTTTTTTTATATAATAATAAATTAATAATACTTTTAGGGGGAGGAAAAATAGATAAAACAAAGACACATAATCAGGAATTTTACCTCTTCTCAGACCACCTATTATTGACTATACCTAAAGTATTCCTAGTGTGGATTTATCATAATTTAAAAATTCTTCTAAGAAGAAGGTATAGATGTTGGAAATATGTTTTTCTATGGATTGGATGAAATAAAATTGTTTTAGGGTGTGAATAATAGTGGAGAGGTGTTGTCTTTTTATAAGTGAGGTGAGTGACACACTTGTAATTTTTGAAATGAAAAAGAAGTGCACAATTGTTTTGACATGGAAAAAGGGTTTAAAATTGATTATTATATAGAGATATGAAATATAAAGTTATAATACATCCATAAAGTATATTTTATCCAATTTATCATGACATTTTAACACTAATCATTTTAATTTAACCCCATAGTAAACCCATTTTTTGGCTTAACTGTGGTAAATGATTTTTACTAGTTTTACGGATAATTATGGTAAAAATTTATTTTGACCTTATTAGAAAATATAAATTATAATTATTACTAACATGTAATCTAATTTTCAAAATTAAATTCACATAATTGATAAAAACTAATTTTAAATTAATCACATTGACACGACGTGAAAGTGAGTTTTCGAAGAGAAAATGATCTAAAGTTTACAATGTTTTATATCCAAATTCAACATGAAAATGATTCCAATGTCCTATATGATTTAAATTTTAATAAAATTTTACTAAATTTACTTTAATAAAAAATTAAAATATATTTTTTCATTATAAAAAATTTAAATGAAAAGACTATATTCAATTAAAATTTAGTATTTCTCACTATTCATCAAAAGAATAAAATAATTATTAAAAATTCCTAAAAATAACTCTAAGTTAATTTTTATAAGATGATTTGAAATATTAATTTCTTTTTTTCAAATAAATTTTCCTAAAATGGTATGAATTAACTTTAAATTATTTGGGAAAAGTGTGACTAAACCATATTTTAGAAAAATAAAAAAAATTCAGATAATTTTTATTTTAAAATTTTATTGTTTTATTTATAATCAATATATTACCATAATTTTCATAATTTATTTAGTACTATTAATATATTTCTATTTAACAAACATTTTATGATGGTATACTACATTATTATTTATTTATACTCGGGGTTTCATGTTCTTTAAACTATCAAAGAGCTTAAACTTTTTTAAAAATATATTTCATGGGTTCTTTAACCTCATGTTTTTGTTTCAAATAAACTATTTAATACAATATTATTATTTCATATTTTTTTCGGTGTTACATTATCTAACCCTTAATTAAATTATTTCCTCTAATTTAAAATTGATCTTGGCAATCAAGGGATTGATATTTGAAAATTATATTTTTGGGAACCCACATTGCCAAAAGAGTTAACAAATTTTCCACTTCATAAGATAGAAATGGAAGTAATAAGGTTATCTGGAATAACACATAACTAGTTATCCAAAGTAAGATAACATTGGTGTAAAATTAAAACATATATATGGAAGATAATACAAACACCCAATGATTAATATAGAGATAAAGATACCATTTATCATAATAATGTGGATGATCTAGAGAATGTTTACAATCAAAAATCCATAAATCAATAATGAGTTATAGGACTATTTGATTCATCGAAAATGAATGTACAAGGATAAATTTGTTGTCAAGATTTTTTTCCCAATGTTGGTTCTTTATATTTACTATATATGAGTATAAGGAAAATTACTTTATAATATTATATCTTATAAAAATAATTTTCCTTCGATAAATTTTCAATTAATTACTTAATCCATGAAAATAATATCCAAAGATGAATTCTTATAATTGAATAAAAAAATTCACATTTAACATATCATAATTTCTATAAAAGGGTGATAATATTTACCATCTATCTATAACTATTTTTCAAAATATATATGATTAAAAAAAGTTATCCAATAAAATACATTAATTTTCAAACCTTAATAGTAACTCCATAGGTTCATCCTTAATACTTATTCATCAAATCATATAAATAGAAATAATGATAGACTAACTAGCACATCACATAGGCCAGTGGTTGGTTATTTCCCTTTATCATCCTTTATTTGTGGTTTCAAGCCCCATGTCTTTCTCCAGATTAAATGAGTTTTCATTTTTTGAAAACTATATTAATATAATTCATATAAAATACCCAATTATGATGACCCATAATTAATACAACCTTAAAGATATGATACAAATTTAAATATTCCAATAAAATTAGTCTTATTTCCAATTAAGGTAAATTCATTATTCCTTCAATAACTCTTTCATATTCTAATCCAATAGGTTGTATCCCTATAAATATTTTCTAAAAATATTGTTAATCATGTTATAAAATTAACCCAAAATTTTTCAAAAGGGGTGTTTAATAATTTTCACTTATGATCAACCTTAAACTTGTAACCCACGATGATATCCTTAAATCTTATGTTAATTATGAAAAATATGATTCTAAAATTTCATCCAATAATATGAAGTTTCATAATTATTATAACAGAAATACCATTGGTTAAAATAATTCAATAATTTAATTCTTGACTCTGGATACATGTATACATAATCTGATTTATTTCAACATAGTTCTATCTTTGGACTAGGGTTTATCCTCTTGAAGAGGAAATTGACTCAGTTGATTTTTAGGTTCCTCACATTTTGAACGGTGAACTGTAAATATATATCTAGGATGATATTTATTTACTTATATCATACTATTCATTTTTTACTTGGTAATTAGTTTTATTTTTACACTTACTTTCAACACATAAATAATTTTCTCATTCCATTGTGACATATGCTTCAGTGTCTATTCTGAAAATTTTC
This sequence comes from Viscum album, assembly GCA_963277665.1. Taxonomy (NCBI): domain Eukaryota; kingdom Viridiplantae; phylum Streptophyta; class Magnoliopsida; order Santalales; family Viscaceae; genus Viscum; species Viscum album. The sequence goes on from OY728134.1 coordinate 1,475,670,712, forward strand.
ACATGATTGAAATAGATCCTTCTTTCTTCCATGGTCTCCACTAACCGTGTTCTTAGAAAACATCATCCTTCTCTACATTGGTGAGTTTGAGGGTTGGATAAGGTATAACTTTTAGATAATATTTTTGGATAATTGATTATGTATAGTCATGATATCTTTCAGTCCTATCATTATCACATTTTGTTTCTCGTAGTCACCACCTTATCCTTCATATTAAATGTTAACAATATTCATCAGGTTCCATCCATTTAATAAAACCAATAAGAATAGTGTTATGTATAATAAACATTGTTGGAAAATCATATAATAATTTATATGATTTTTATACCATAATACATTGTTTTAAATATATGAATCCTTAGGTTTAACCAAGTTCATTCATTTTCATTATCTATTTAAATCCTTCATAATGATTTGTAACAAAAATATGAAATAACATAATCATATCACCTGAGAGTGTCAAACCAGGTGCCCAGTAAGGCTAGTTTTACTACACCAGGTGATGATTAGGTAATGACTAATGTGCACTTTTAGAATTATTACTTCTAGGTAAATCAGTATCAGAATCATGTCCACATGTAGTATCCAGGAATTGATTTATTTTTTAGGTAAAACCACATAATATATTACTAAAACATTATGTTGATCTTTTATACATATCCTCAAAGTCTATCACAAGGTTATTATCCCTAATCTATGTTTTCCTAATCCTAGTATCCACAAAATCTACTAAACAACCTCTATTACCAATTGTAATGACCCCAAACTCAATAGTTCAAAGCCGATGTATTACTTTAGTTCACTGGAATAAAATACAAGGATTATCATCTTGAAGGACTGAATAGTTATGTAGTCTTGGTAAACTAGATACATACTTGAGTCTTGTATTACATTCGAAAACAAAAAATACAATATAATTTTTTCTAAAATTATCACCATTACATCTAGAATATCATTTCATATAATCCATATTAAGGTTCATGGATCCTTGGGAAAGGAAACAAAAAAAGGGCGATCTCAAATGTATAATAATATTTAATTACAACATAAGCTATCATAAATCAATAATCCAAATCCACATGGAAAGCTAACTAACTGAACACACACACCATTTAAACAATATGACTATCATGATAAGATAATGTATGATCAATATAGAAGGTTAAATAATTGAAAAAAAATAAAATTTAATCAATTAATTGAGAATGAAATTCATCCATAAATAATATCATTGTGAAAATATAAAGGATAATAAGATCAGGAATAATAACTATGTCAATGTAAATATCTGAAAGCAATGGTCATTTAATGAATAAACCAAAAATGAAATGAATATAGAGAAAATATCCTTATGAAAATCATGTAGATAATAATAACAAAATTCTTAAGGAAGGAAATACTTATTGTTGGGCATCATGATCTCAGGCATCATGAAAACCTCAACTATCAATACCATTGTTAATTTTTTTTAAATATAATGGGTAGGTATACAATAAAAACCCATGAAACTAAGGATATCCAACTAATTCTTATCACGAGTCTAAAAATTCATCAGGGGATATTTATAACTACACCCCACTTGTGTCTACATGTCCTAATAATTCGCTATATATATATATAAAATAATCTATTTAATTCATGAACAATGTTCCTTACCATCAAATATATGTCTTGAGTAAGGAATAAATATTTATGAATACTTCTTTAGACAAAAAAATAAATTTCAATGTTTAAAACATTACCTAGAGATTATATATGGTATAATAAATTATCATATCCTTGATAAATAATATAGATATTCAGAGTAAATTTAATGTCCATTGAAATGTGAATAATTGAAGGGATACATAATGAATTAAAAAATTAATCAATGATGTGAATGTTAATAGTATCCTGTATTAGAATAATGATAAACCACAAAGATGAATGATAAGAATGGTATAAATAAAAAATATCCATAGTGAAGTATATATAAAATAATGTGTTTTTTCAATGTCAAATAGAAATACCATAAAATATCATTTAATATTTTTTTGAGGAAAATATTATTTCAATTTTGAAAATAATATTTTAAAACAAATAGTTCAACTTTTTTTAAATACCTCTATTTGAAATAAAACTTTTAAACTTATAAGGATGTCTTAAAACATTGAGTGGTCAATATGTTAGGAAATTCTATACATGTTGAGTAAATTAAAACAATGATTCCTTTTACATTTTTGATAAAATACCAACATAAATTGTTTGAATATCTAAATTAAGATTCTTTTAGAAACATTTTTTTAAAATTAAAATAATATAAATATGTATTTTAAATATCATAGTAATATATTAAAGAATGTTTCAATATTTTTTTGAAAACATGGTTTTGGAAGTAAACTGGATTTCTGACTGAAGAGCGAAATGATGTCATATTTTAGTAAAAAATTCAAAACCAATTTATTACCAAAGAGATGAAATTTGTATTATTATATGAAATGGTTCATGAATAAAAAAAGTATAATAATATTAATGTTTTTATTAAAAAATTATTAAAAAATTTATTTTCACGAAAATTCATGTATAATTTTTTTTATTAAAATGGGATTGTGAAATTAACCCTTGCAATGACCACAACATTGAAATGAGAATTAACCAGTGTATTGATTATGTGTATCAAATTTAAACCCATATAGACAAAGATTATATAAAAAATAATGTAGTCAAATGGAAATTCACAAATAATAATAGAATATAAAATATAATTAATAAGTAATATAACCCAATAAAAGAAATTGACTTATGAAATTCATTACAACTTATTAATTTTCAATTTAGCACCCCTTGGATTAAATAATTAAAATTGAGACATAAAATACCATGAATAATGGTTTATTATTGATATTATAAATAAAATGGTAATAATGCACACCATATAAATTAAATTATCTTCAAAACATTACAATATGCCTCATTGAATATAAATTGAGAGGAAGTCTCTTACCTAGCGTCTAAATTATCACGTATGTTATTTGTCTTCCAAAATAATAAAATTATGTTTATTATTTACTTGTTTAATTTTATTTTCATGTGTAATATTTATTTTATTTTACTTATTAACATACTATATACAATTACATAATCAACTATGTTTACATAGGTTGTTTCAGTGATATTTAGATTGTGTGTCAAAAATGACTATGGTTGGTTTAATGTTGGTATTATAGGTCATTATTACAAAATCATCATAATAATATTCTGAAAAAAAATTTCATATTTATACAAATATTATACTTTATGTCCAATCTTGAAATATGGTTTTAGAAATTAACTATGTTAGGATCATGATGACGGTAGGCCATACACACACATGAGTAACATTTTCATTTTTAAAAAATCAATATAGAAAGGTGGTAAGTAATATTTTATCTTTAAATTATGATGATAATATAATAAATACCATAATTTTTATTTAAATATACTTATATACATATCCCATGTGGTTTGGTGATGAAAAGTGAGTCACATCACATTGTGATGGTAGTAGTCTACACGTACATGAACGATGTTATAAAATTTCAGGGAGTGAAAAGGTATGAAATAAAATGATATATTAACATTTAGTATTGAAAAAAGTCATAAATACAATAATAATGTAATTTATATAATCTATATTAATTAAATATATTCTTATAACCTTCCATGTAAAGTGTTATTGAAAAACGAATCACAATGCTTCACGTGGTGGTAGTCTACCCTACACAGGAGAGACGTTATCGTATCCCATACAGAATTGAAAGTAAAAAAATGGTACATATGAAATATTTATATAAGATATATAATAATGTTATAAATATAATAGTTATACTTTAGATCCATCATCATACCCAACTATGAGAGGTGTTTATGGAAAACGTTTCACATCGATTCTCGAGGAGGTAGTCCATCGTACACATGAGTGACTTTATCATTTCATATTTGAGGGAAGATGAGAAGGATATATGTCATTTACATAAAATAATAAAATCTCAATATATTTTAGATACCTTTTCTATTATATAATAAAAAATTAATACGACTTTAAATAGGTGGAAGAATAAATAAAACCAAAAGAATAGTTCGTAATTTTACCTCTTCTTGGATCACCTCTTTAGGATTATACATAATATATTACTAAAACTGATTTATTAAAAAACCAAGGATTATAGGTTGATCTTATGGAAGTTTTGAAGTGATTTTTCTAGGTATTTCAGGAAAAAATGGTTTGAACTTGTAAATAAGAGAGGAGAGGGGGTGACATTGTAAAAGTGAGGTGAGTGAAACCCATGTAATTTTTGAATAGAAATAGGTATACCCAAGTTTTTTAAAATAAAAAAGGTCCAAAGATTAGTATTATTCAGATTGAAAAATAATAATTTCTAAATATTTACATAAAATAGTTTTTAGACAAGATTTTAGGTCATTTTAGCCCTTATCCTTTTAGTTTAAACAAATGGTAACTCATTTTTATCTTAGCCGGGGTAAATACTTTTTACTATTTTAATATTGATTATGGTAAAATATTATGTTTATATTATTAGATAATATAAATTACTCTAACTAAGAATATGGAATCAATTTCTTTAAATTACATTCACAGAAGTGGGAAAATCTAATTTAAAATTAATCCCACAGATAGGACGAGAAAGCGAGTTTTCAAAGAGAAAATTATTAAAATTTAACAATGTTTTTATATAAAAATTCAACATTAAAATGATTAAAATGATATATATTAGTTATATTATAATATAATTTATCTAATTTTACAATATAACCAAATTAAAATATAATTTATCTTTATAAATATCTTAAACAATTAAATTTCATTATTTTTCACTATTAATCAAGAAATGAATCATTATAGAAAAATCCAAAAACATCCCCCTATATAATTATAATATTAATATCTCGAAAATAAAGATCATTTATAAAGATAATTTTCCAAACTTTTTAAAAATTATTTTTAAATTCTACGCCCAAAGTGAGAATAAAAACTATTTTCAAAAAATACAGTTTTTCATAAAACATATCATTTTATTTTAAATGATTCTTACTTTATTTATATTTTGAAGATAACAATAATTTTTGTTATTTAGTTAGTTATATTCATACCCACCAATTTGAAATATACATTATAATAGTACACTATATTACAATTCATTTAGATTCGGAGTTGGGTGTTCCATAAGCTATCAATGATATTAAATTTAAAGAAATATATATTGTGTGTTGTTTAGGCTAGATGTTGCATGTAACATACACTATAAAAACAATTTTATTATTTTAGAATTCCAGGGTGTTACATTTCATCTCACAGTTCACTCATTAGTTATATTTTTTATCCTGATATCTAGTTGGAATAAAAATTAAATAAATACATCCTTATTAAAAATATTTATGTCTTTTAACACTTATTCAAAAACATATATTTAGAATAATATATTAATTTTTTTTGAAAAATATTGTGAAATAAATTTTAGTGGAACATTATTATTTTTTTTATTTTTTAAATTTGAAAATATTTTAGGGAAATATTTGTCCTGAAATGGAGGAATAAGATTTTTGTTATATTATTTATTATGATAATGTCAATTATATTTTGGAGTGGATTAATAAAATTCCTATTTATATTTTTCATGAGTATTCCACTCTTTTTCAATTTTTGGGAAGAATCACTTATGTAGAGATATTTGTTAGTTTTCCAATAGTTTAGTATTGATAATTTGGAAAAAATAAAATGATGATCTTATGGATAATAATATTCAAGAAAATTCATTATGGATTCAACATTCCTGAAAAACATTGAAGTATTAGAGGAGGGAAAACAACTACATTGGAAAACAGAATTATGTGGATCATCCATCAAAATGATCAAGGCCAATATATCCTTGGTTTTTGATAATATTTTGATGCAATAATATTGACAGAGTCTTGTGTTGATATATTTTTGGTATGAAGGAATTTTAATTGTGATATATTTTTTTGATTTCAAGTTTCATAAGCTATTTATAAAGACTAATTTATAAATATTAGGCTAGTTCATTATGTGATTATGAAAATTATTTCTCCTGATTGGAACCATTTTTTTAGATTTATTTCCTCTAGGTGAGTGTAGTTTTTTCTTACTATAGAGGTCTCAAAAATCCAAACCCTATACATCCTTTTTTTCTGGTATCAGATTTGTTGAGATTGATTTTGGATCCCAATGAATAGTAGGAAAATCAAATTTTAGATTCATTTTTTAAAACCACGATAAAATGACTTGTTTTATTTTCTTTTACATATGTTTTAGAAATATGATGATAGAAAGTTTTGGTTTTTTCAAAATTTTCATATATAAGAAATTATTAAAATGTTAATAAATATAGAAATTTATTTTCTATGTTTATATTTTGTTCTGTGGATGGTTTTTTAAAATTCTCTTCCAAACATACTTTAATAATTCATAATAATTAATAAACGATAATTAATTTATAAAAATATATATTTTAAATGATTAAAAATTAGTATAAAATAATTCATATTAAATATTTTATAAATAATTTTTTTAGATTGCAATATTATTATCATTTTGGTTTAATAATTTTTCATTATCAACTACTCAATATATATAATTAATAAGTAATTACATGTGTTTATATGTAATTATTTATTACTAATTAAAATTATAGTAATTAGGATTTGAAAACTTATACTTATAATTTTTAATATAAAATTAATATATAAATATATAAATATTAACTTATAAATATAGAATATAAAATTTAAAATAGATCACAATATTACATAGATATAAATAAATAAATAAACAAATATATACCTATGAATATATAATTAGATAAATATATAAATGATTATACGAACTCATAAATGAGATTTTATATATAAATAAATTTTAGAAAATAAATAGTTGAAGTTATATATATATATATAAGTTTTTATTTATATAAATATAATATATATAGATAATTATATATATATTTCTGTAAATAAAATTATATATATGTATATTATTAAATAATTAAATGTAATTATGTGTAATTATGTATATTTATATATATTTTTAACACACACACACACATATATATATATATGAATATATTTATAATTATATTTTCTTTTATAAATTCACATATATTAATTGATATTTATTTATTTATGAATATAATTATAAATACTTATATACAATAATTTATTTTCCTTTACACATAAATATACAATCATGTATATTTACATATAAGTACATGCACTCATACATACATACATACATAAAAACATGTATATAAATATATATATATATATATAATTTTAATTATATTTATGTAAACACACACACACACACACGCGCACACACACACATATATATAGTTACATATACATACATAGAAACAAAATTCTCTCTCTCGCTATATATATAAATTTATATATATATATATAAAGAAATATATATATATACACACACAAATAAATATATTTCATGGAAGGGAGTTATCAAATATTTATGTTATTCTTTACTATAATTATTCCACTTGTATTTAGTAGTGGATTTATCACATTCCTTTTTCTCTTCGTCACGAGTATTCATCTATTTTTCCTATGGTTTTTATGGGGGAGAATAATATAAGTAAATATATTTCTCATTTTTAATGTGTTCTATCATGGTTGATTTTGAAAAAAAATGTAATGCCGAACTTAGGAATAATGATTTCTATCTTAGTTCATTATGGATTCAATGTGTTTGATTAATTTTGGAGGCATAGAGCAGTGAAAATAATTTTATTAGAACAAGTAATTATGTGGTTCATCCTTTTTTATAGATTATGCCAAAGAATCCTTGTTTTACGATTAAGGTTAATATAAAAATATTGATTTATCCTTGTTATTCTATTATTTTGGATTTAAATATTTTTTAATCTAATGTTATTTCTTTGAGTGTTATGGTTTCATATGAAGTTTTAGGTGTCACATTTATAGATGATAAGTCTATTCGTTATAGAATTTTTATAGTGATGGATTTGAATTAAACCCGTTGGGTTTTTTAGATTGATTTCCTTTAGAAATGTTCAACATTATCTCTACATAGAGGCCACGAAATTCCTAGCACTCTGCATTGGGTTTTGTGTTAAAGAAGTCATTGAAGGTGAATTTTTAGGTGGATGTAGGAAGAATATATGAGTTTTTTGAAACATTTTCCATTGAATCACTAATGATGACCATATTTATAGTTGTTTCATCAGGATTTGTGGATATGTAAAGATGGACATGATTTTACATCATTCGTTAGAGCTTATCCTTTTGGTTGGGGTGTGATTAGTCGAGGAATGATGAGTTTGGTGGAACCTTAAAGACTTTATTTTGTTATTTTATTGTTGGTATATTTTAGATGGTTGTGTCATGATAGTTTTTATTGCACTATGTGGTTTCTTGTGTGGTCTTTAAAATAAAGAGTTGGATAAGTTGATAAATTAGAGAATGTCAAGTTTTTCACCATGAAGTTTGGGAATTTGTTCATTATATCATGATGATTCTTGTTGCTACGTGAATATTCCATTTATCATCAATTTTGAATGTTTTATAACCATGAGATAATATAGAAAATGGGGGGGAGAAAATGTAGTGGTTTTAAAGAAGAGGTGGACCCAATATTATTACTCCATGATGAGGGTCAACACACCATGATTCTTTATCTCACCTTATATATTTTAATGTTTAATGATCTTTAAAATTATTTTATATTACTATTTATTTCATTGAACACTAAGCATCCAACAACTTGGATTCATTAAACATGGGTGACCCTTCCCTTTCAATCTATGATTCTCTTTCACTTTTATACTCTACATTCTTGTTTCTTTCTCTAGAAGAGGTATGATAACGGGAGTTTCTCAGTTTTGGGGGAGGATGGTTGATGTTTTTCTAAAGGATAAATGTGATTTAAATTATTTAAGGATCGTTTTGACTTAAATGGTGTTTAATTATTAGTTTCCATTTTTTGTGTGTTGTTTTTTTGACACATTATTGGAGATTTTCAATTTAGGTAATCACTTTTTCTATATAGTATTTTTTTTAAATTAGCCAGATTTATCTTTTATTTGGATAAATAGTAGGTTGGAAAAGTGAAAAAGGGTTCTTAATGGTTTGAAACTTCTCATAATAATGATTGACCCAATTAATATAATATTTTTTTATAAATGAAACGGTGGGAAAAATATTAAAAACACATTTATCTTGTCTTCTATGTTATTGAAATGATGTTGTTGAATGCTATTTATGTAAATATTGTTTATATGTTTACTTATAATTGATGGAATTATGTAAATAATATGAAAATGGTTCAATTACATATTATGATAGTATGAGGGAATGAAAATATGGAATTTTTTGTAACATGAATGGTTGTTTGATGTATATTTATAATATAAGGGATGCGGAAAAGTGATTATTATTTTCAATATTATGGGGTTTATTTTTTATCCATTCAATGTTACTAGAATTGTAAATATATTTAAGGGTTATGACCTTATTTTTGTTAGATTTGTGCATTTCGAGGGGGGGTGGAGGTGATGGTTTTTTTATTAATGTTGTTATTGTACTATGATGATGTGGTGGTTTGAATGGTAGTTTCCCAATGTGAGAACCAAAATCTTCTTTTTCAGGTGTGCTTTCATTTTCTGAATGTTTTTTAGAAAAAGAGGAAATTTTGGAAATTTTTGAAGTACACGCCATGTACTTTTTGAGTACACGCTGTGTACTCGGTTACTGTGGGTACCCGTGTGCTGGCCGTGTAGCGGCCATGAATAGGGCCATGTGGGGGTGACCTAGAGGCCACCTAAAGTGGCGTACGGAAACAGAAAGTACATGTTGTGTATTTTATTTATTTTCATTAAACACACCGGGGTTGCATCTTACAGACAGAATGGGCTTCTTGTAGGTCTGGTTTGTCCCAGAGCTCTCATCTAACCACTATCTTCCTCCGAGCCCCCGACTGAGCATCTGATCTTTGATTCGGCCGCCATCGATTGCATTGGGATTGCCTCGGTAAGCTATTCCTTCTGCTTGATCTTCGTTTAATGATTCCTCTTCTTTCTCAAGTTATCCTCTGTTGAACATTTTAGATGTTTTTTGTAGATCTTTGGCATTCTAAGGTGATTCAAGCCTTAAGACTCAAGTATATTGATCTTACAATGCTGAGGTAGGTGGTTTGTGCCTTTCCGTTAAATGTCTTTGAGTTATATGTACAATTTTTCTCAATACACATGAATGAGGTATTGCGTGTTTACCATTTTAGCCCTATTGTTTTCCTGCAATGCTTGTGTGTTTGATTAGAGGTTAATTGAATGTGAATGGGGTTAATTTATATGATTTGGAAGGTTTTTCCCATGCATGATTGCATGTTTTGACTGTTTGGTCTAGTTTTCCTGTTAGGCTACTGTTTACTTTCCAATGCCTAATTGTAGGATGGTGTGATTTTTTTGATATGCTAATATGATGTATACTGCTAGCCAAGTAGTTCTTGAGGATTACCTTGGCCGATACACGTTGTTATACCTACTTGACTTACACAAGTCCATGAGAACCTGGTGTATTATACCACAGGGATAATGGACATAAGGGATTCTCCAGAGTGTTTGTTTTACATACGATGTGAGACCATAGGGGGAATTGATGTAAGTGATTTCTCAGAGTGTCTATAGTTTCTCAATGCGGGCCACAGAGGGAATGTGACATAAGCGCTTCCCTAGAGCATCTTTAGTTACAATACAAGACTATAGGAGGAATTGATGGAGAGTGGTTCCTAAGAGAGTCTATTCTTAAGCTGAACAAGAGGGGTTAGACTGAGTGTACTACCTAGAGGGTTGCTTGTACTTTTTCGGTTGGAGCAGAGGGGATAGGCTGTGAGTAATTTCCATAGGGTTACCTGTTGTGTCATTCGCTTGCTTATGTTTCAAGGTAGGACCAATGGAGATAGGTTGTGGGTAATTTCCAGAGGGTTGCCTTTTGTGATTATCTGCTTTGATTAGCTGTTGCTTGAGATTTGAACTCTGGATTGTTACTGCTGAGTAATTCCTTGTTTACTTCTTTCTGTACTTTACCTAACATATATTCACTAACTTTTGGGAACAGATATTGTGATGTTTTCCTACTGGGATTTAGTCTCTCACCCAGTTTGGGCCATGCTTTTGGGCCCAAACTGATTATATTGTTGTATGAATAGATAAGGGAAAGCGCCCTTCTACTTCAAGAAATTGATTTTCCGTGGAGTTGGTGAGCATGGGACCAAGATATGGCATGCGATGATGAGGATTTGTTTACTTTATTTCTTTTGTACTTGGGTTTTATACTATTGTATTCCAGCATTGTGATTTGTTTAGCTACTTTCCTAGACATATGTATCATGCATCATTCATATATATATGTGTCCTCCAGTTTATTATTTTCCACTCTTCTGCTGTTTACTTTTGTATGGATTTTTCCTACTTACATTTTTTCTATTTCTTTCCTCTGCTATGTTACTCTTATAATAAGGGAATAGTTTACCCACTATCACACCCAAGGACCTTTCTGCTAGTCGGCAGTCTCTGGCGACCGGGGAAATGCGCTTGAGGCCATGTGACAAATTGGGTACGGGGTGCCTCTGGGTGGCTTCGCCAACCAGGATGTTACAATATGGTATCAGAGATATTATTTTCTCTTGAGTTACTATTTGGAGCCTATAGACAGGGATAGGAAGGAATAGGTACATGCTAATAAGATGTGCCCAGGATTAGCTAACCCATGTATAGTGAAAACCCAATCTACCAAGGTTATTTCAATTTTTCTGGTTTTGCAAGTTTATGGATGATCTAATTTTCACCGTTGTGTGAGTCACATGTATTGTGTTGTTATTGTTGACGTTATTCATGTTCTATTTATGTTTCAACCTGATGAGATGAGGGTATTCCATCTCATGTATCATATAGTCACTTGCTAGAAATCACATGTCATGCATTCTTGCCATGCCATTTAGGGTGCATCAGCAATTACAGGTTGTTGTGATAGATGTTGTGATAAAGATGCATGTTTTTGTGATAGTTTCCTTGATAAAATACATGCTTTTTCATAGGGAATAATTTGTGTAAGTTTTTGTTTGAATGAATTCCAAACTATGGTTCTTGAGGTGTTATGGGCCCTCATTGACCAGAATTTGGTGGATCATTGAATTTTTTACCTTGTTTATAACATGAATAAGATGACAAGATTTGATTCGTGGAAAGTATGTTCCCTCATGGATCGGAATTTGGTATTTAAATGATCATTTCAGTGTTTTTATGGGATCTGGAGTAGTTTTCGAGGCTAACTGTCTAAACAAATCCAGAATACACGCTGTGTAGTTTTGAATACACACCATGTGTTCTTCTGTTCGGGAAGAAACTATTTTTCTTATGTACACACCGTGTACTTTATGTACACGTCGTGTAGTCTCTAATCGTGTCTCAGACTATGTGGGTGGGGACACGGGGTTTGGAGTCTTTGGTAAGAAACGCCATGTAGAGGATGTACACGTTGTGTCGTAGAACCATGTAACCGGCCGTGTCACTAACAACATGGCTCGGAAAAATTTTCTTAGTACACGTCGTGTTCGTCTGGAACACGCTGTGTGGTTTAACTGACATACCCGGCCGTGTAACTAACAACATGGGTCAGAGTTATCATTTCTTGTACACGCCATGCCTGTCTGGAACACGCTGTGTAGTGTGAGCTGTGTAACCGGTCGTGTATCTAACAACACGGGTCAGTGAGGTTAGTCTAGTACACACCATGTTTGGCACTAACACACCGTGTAGTCTCATTCTAAGTAGAATTGTGTGGCTTAGCCGTATAGAAGTACTCGAGCAGGGAAAGATGATTCAAGTACACATTGTGTGTTAGGTGAACACGTCTTGTGTATGGGGTGTTACACAATCGGTTCCGGCACCAGTACATGCCCATATGAATGGAGGAAGGTAACATGTCATGTAGTTTTTATACACGCCGTGTAGTCATGTTTTGTAAAACTTGAATTCTTTTTTTTTCTCATGTTCCCTTCTTATGTTTTCTATTTTTTGTCCATGATAATCTTGATCTATGTTGTGCGTTTAACCTTGCAGATTCATGCCACCGAGACATCCTCCGGTTGTACTCTAGTTGTAGGGTAGTGATCAGACACCGGATATAACTGATCAGGGACTACCTGTACATCCTCCCGTTGTGCCAATCTTGACACCAACCATTAAACTAGACGCAGGTGTTGATCCACAATTCAGGGAAGGCTTTATAAGGATGATGCATACCTTTTAGAGAGCACCGACTCCTAAATCGTCAATGGTAGAATTGACACATGTCTTTCAATAGCAGAATCCTACCACTTTCTCAGGGGATGGAGGGCCCCAGGCTGCAGAGTCATGGCTGGAATCCATGCTGACGATCTTTGAGAATCTGGAGATGCCTCCGGAGAGGCGGGTCAAGCTCACTACATATATGCTTCAGGACTCCGCCAAGAGGTGGTGGGATGTGATCTCACAGGATGGACACCAGTAGGTTATGACTTGGGAGGAGTTACAGCATATCTTCGATGACTACTTCTTTCTAGATACTTTGAGGTCCAATCGAGCCTGAGAGTTTATGAGTCTAAAGTAGGGTACACTTTCGGTTATGGATTATTCCTCTCATTTTACCGAGTTGGAGCATTCCACGCCTATTTCAGGAGGAGATCAGTTATACATTGCAAGGAAGTTCGAGGATGGTATGAGGAACGACATCTGATCTCAGGTGAACGTCTTCAGGTTGACTTCTATCACTTCTATCGTCAACCAGGCGCTGATCAATGAGCACAATCTGAGTGATTTTGGTGTTGTGAGCCTGGGTGGCTCAACATATGGATTTAGTATCCCTCTTACTAACATTAGGAAGTGTCGTAGTGAGTCTTCACACGGTGATCCAAGGAGGAAAGAAACATATTTTTGTAGCAAGGTGGTGTGCTACCAATGTGGGAAGAGTGGGCATACGAGGCAACATTGCCCGAGAGACCCTGTGGAGTGCTGATCTTGTGGTAAGATGTGTCATATTAAGAAATTCTGTAAGATATTATCACCAGCAGCTGGTGATAGGGGTTCTTCTATGACTCCTCATTCAGGAGTAGCACCACTAGTTTCTCACCAGTCTGGGAACTGGAGTTCTTCCATCCATTCAGGCCGAGGTGGTGGTCATTTCCATGTTAGCCAGTTGCTCAGTTTTCAATGACAATAGGGTGTCTAGATAGGGTCACCCGGCTGCAGTGCAGGTTAGACTTTTGTAGTGGAGCATACCCAACAAGAGCAGGATTTTATGCCTTCTACAGTTCACGGTACGATCTCAGTTGCCTTAGTTTTAGCTTCTGCTCTTTTCGATATAGGGAATTCCTATAGATTTATATCTATTGCTGTTGTGGAGAGCCTTGGCCCCTTAATCTTTTCTTCTACTGATATCTTGACACTAGACACTCTGTTGGGGACTAGAATGGAGAGTGTACGTTAGTGCAAGGAGTTCCCCCTAGATGTTGGTGGGTGTCACTTTTTATGGGACCTCTAGAGATGACGGGAAATGATGTCATTCTTAGAATGGATTGGATAGTTCTCTTCCAGGTATTCGTTGATTATTATCGCCACCGGGTGAGTTTTATATCACCATAGGGTGGATCATTTCTTCATAAGGGAGAATGGGATGTCCAGGAAAGCAGAGCAGGACTTGAGCATCATAGGTTAGGAGGAGTTACATCCCATGTTGCTAGTCTATATCTGGATGAATAGGGGACTTCATAGAGGGACTTTCCCCCAGTGGTGGATCATTTCAGATATGTCTTTCCAGAGGAATTTTTAGGTTTTCCTCCAGAGAGTGATGTTGACTTTTCTTTTGAGCTTCTTACAAGAGCGGCACCGGTGTCCATTCCTCCATATAGGATGGCTACACCAGAGTTACAGGAGCTTAAGAAACAGTTGGAGGAGTTGCATTCAAAGGTTTTCATCTAAAACAATACTTCTCCTTGGGGTTTGGCTTTTCTTTTTTGTAAAGAAGGAAGACGATACCCTCAAGCTTTTTGTGGATTATCAGAAGTTGAACCAGTTCACGGTCAAAAACTGATATCTATTACCGAGGATTGATGATCTCTTTGATCAGCTTCTAGGATCCCGGGTGTTCTCGAAGATTGACTTAAGGTCCGTTTATCATCAGTTGTGCATTAGACCATCTAATATACCTCTTAGAGACTTCTGGAATAGATATGGTCTATATGAGTATATGGTTAGGCCATTCGGTCTCATGAATGTTCCTACAATTTTCATAGCACTGATGAACCGAGTGTTCCATCCATACTTGGATTTTTTTGTGGTGGTTTTCATGGATGATATCTTGGTGTACTATCACACTCGACACGACCATGCCACCCATCTTGAGATCATTTTGGTTACACTGAGAGAGCATTAGTTATATTCTAAGCTATCAAAATGCCACTTTTTGATGGATCAGATTTACTTCTTGGGTCATGTTATCTCAGAGACAGGAGTATCAATATACCCAGAGAAAGTGAGAGAAGAAGTTTCCTGGGAGCAGCCAAAAAACGTATTTGAGGTGCAGAGTTTTATAGGGTTGGCTGGATACTATAGACATTTCATACACGATGTTTCACGCTTAGCAGCGCCATTGACGGGTCTGACTAAGAAGGGTGCAAGGTTCTTGTGGTCAGATTCTTGTGAGTCTTCCTTTCAGGAGCTGAAAGTGAGGTTGACTTCATCACGGATACTACTCTTTCTAGATCCAGGAAATATCTATACTGTGTACTATAATGCTTCAGGTATTGGGATGGGACCTGTACTTCTGCAGGGAGAAGGAGTCATTGCATACGGGTCTCGACAGTTGAGACCACATGAGAGGAATTACCCGATGCACGATCTCAAGTTGGATGCAGTTGTTCATGCCTTACACTGTTGGAGACAATATGTTCTGGGAGATCATTTTTTGGTTTTCACCGACCACAAGAGTCTCAAGTAAATCTTCACTCTGTATGATCTAAATTTGAGACAACAAAGGTGGGTTTAGTACCTTTAGTTTTTTGACTTTGAGCTTGCCTATATGCCTGGGAAAGGAAATGTAGTGGCTGATGCAATGAGCAAGATGACTCAAATACAAGTAGTTCAGGAGGCCAGTAGTGAGTGGCATCTTATGGATCTATTCTCTGAGATGCATTTGGAGGTGCATGACAGATAGGGGAAAATGTTTCTTTCTTCTATAGCTGTTACCTCTACTCTTCTTGATTGAGTGTGAATGAGGTAGATATCAGATTATGAAGGTCTAGTCCTATGGGAAAGTGTATCAGGATAGGACCTTATTCCTGGATGGACCATAGGCGAGGATGAGATCTTGCATTTCCAGGGGTGCGTATGGGTGCTAGAAGACATGCACGAGGAGCTGATGCAGGACTTTCATTCCTCAGTTTGGGCATTTCATCCGTGTGTCACCAAGATGTATCGTGATCTACACCATTAGTATTGGTGGCCATGTATGAAGAGAGATTTGGCTGGTTTCATCATGAGGTGTTCATCCTATCAGCAGGTGAAGGCGGAGCATCAGTGACAAGAAGGGATTTTACAATAGTTACCCATTCCTGAGTGGAAGTGGAATGATGTCATGATGTATTTCATGACAGGTTTACCAAGGTCGCCTCGAGGGAATGATGCAGTTTGGGTTGTCATTGACAGACTCATGAAGGTTTCTCACTTTTTACTGATCAATGAGACCTTCATTGTTGATGAGATGGGACGGTTGTACATCCGTGAGATTGTTCACTTACATGAAGTTCCACATTCTATTGTTTCAGACAGAGATGCACGTTTTACTTCTCAGGTCTGGCAGGGGCTTTAGAAGGCTTTGGGTACACATGTACTTTTGAGTACAGCTTACCACCCCCAGACAAATGGCCAGTCCGAGCGTACAATTCAGGTGCTTGAGGATAGGCTTCGAGCATGTATCCTGGATTTTGGAGGTTCTTGGGAGAAGAGCATAAATCTTGTGGAGTTTTCCTACAACAATAGTTTTCAAGAAACTATTCAGATAGACCCTTATGAGGCTTTGTATAGTAGGCCATCCCGATCACCCTTATGTTGGATGGAGGCAGGATAGGCAGCTATGTTGGGACCTTGTCTTGTTCAGGAGACCTCAGAGCAGATTGAGTTGATTCGGAAGAGGATGGCTACTTCACAGTCTCGACATAAGTCTTATGCTGATCAATAGAGATGACCTCTAGAGTTCGAGATCGGGGATCAGGTTTTTCTACGTGTCTCACTAAGGTTGGGACACAATAGGATTAGGAGATAGGGTAATCTTTTCCCAAGGTACGTCGGGCCATTTGATGTGTTGGAGAGAGTTGGGCTGGTTTCCTATTGGTTGTAGTTACCTCAGAGGTACTGGGCTATGCATGGAATCTTCCATGTTTCTCAACTTCGGCGTTACTTCTCAGACCCATCTCATGGTTTCCAACCTGAGGAGGTTGAGTTGGAAGTGGATGCATCATTCGAGGAGAATCCCATATAGATCGTTGATCGAAGTATGAAGGTTCTCCGTGGTTGGTCTATTCCTCGGGTATGGGTGCTATGGAAACATGGGCAAGTATTGGATTAAACTTGGGAGAGGGAGGCCGATCTGCAAGCATAGTGGCCAGAGCTTTTTGGGGTTTCTTCTCTTATGCCACCTTGCTAGGGAAATTTAGAGATGAATTTATTTAAGGGGGGAAGTTTGTAAGAACCTGTATCTTCTTTTCCATTTTTGTTTTCCTTTTCGGGTCGTTTTTTGAGATAAAGAGAAATTTCTAGAAATTACCAAAGTACACGCCGTGTACTTTCTGAGTACGCTCCATGTACTCGGTTACCACGGGTAGCTGTGTGCTGACCGTGTAGAGGCCATGCACACAACCATGTGGGGTGACCTGGAGGCCGCCTAAAGTAGAGTATGAAAATGGAAAGAACACACCGTGTAATTCCAAAGTACATGCCATGTATTTTCTTTTTTTCCATTAAATGCATTGGGGTCGCGTCTTATAGCCAGAAAGGGCTTCTTCTAGGTCTGGTTCATCTGAGAGCTCCCGTATGGCCGCGATCATCCTCCGAGCCCCCGATCGAGCATCCGATATCCGATTCGACTATCGTCGATTGCATTGGGATCACCTCGATAAGCTCTTCCTTCTTCTTGAGCTTCGTTTCAGGATTCCTCTTATTTCTCAAGTTATTCTCTATTGAACGTTTTAGACATTTCTGTAGATCTTCCGTGTTCTAAGGTGATTCAAGCCTTGAGAGTCAAGTATATTGATCTTCCAACACCGAGGAAGGTGGGTTGTGCCTTTATGTAAAAAGTCCTTGAGTTATATGTGCAATTTTTCCGAATACCCATGAACAGGGTATTGCGCATTTACAATTTTAGCCCTATTGTTTGCCTTCTATTCTTGTATGATTGAGTAGAGGTTAATTAAATGTGATTAGGGTTACTTTCTATGCTTTAGAAGTTTTTTCACATGCATGATTGCCTGTTTTGACCGTTGGGTCTAGTTTTCTTGTTAGGATATTGTTTACTTTCCCATGCCAAGTTGTAGGATGGTGTGATTGTTCTGATATACTAATATGTTGTAGACCCGTAGCCAAGTAGTTCTTGAGGTTTACCTTGGCCTATATTCATTGTTATACCTACCTGACATACACAGGGCTATGAGAACCTAGTGTAGTAGACCATAGAGAGAATAGATGTAAGGGCTTCTCCAGAGTGTCTGTTTTGCTTAAGATGCGAGACCATAGGGGGAATTGATGTAAGTGCTTCCACGGACATTCTGTAGTTCCTCGACACAGGCCACAGAGGGAATGTCACATAAGTGCTTCCCTAGAGTGCCTTTAGTTATGAGACAAGACTATAAGAGGAATTGATAATGAATGATTCCTCATAGAGTCCATGCTTAAGCTAAACCGGGGGAGTTAGACTGAGTGTACTACATAGAGGGTTGCTTGTAATTTTTAGGTAGGACCTGAGGGGATAGGCTATGAGTACTTCCCAGAGGGTTACATGTTGTGTTATCTGTTTTCTTATGTTTCTGGGTAGGACCAGAGGGGTTAAGTTTTGGGTACGTCCCAGAGGGTTACCTTTTGTGATTATCTACTTTGATTAGTTATTTCTTGATATTTCAATTGTGGATTGTTACAACGGAGTACTTCCTTGTTTACTACTTTCTGTACTTTACCTGCCATATATTCAATGACTGTTAGGCATAGATCATGTGGTGGTTTCCTACTAGGATTTAGTCTCACACCCAGTTTGGGCCGTGCTTTTGGGCCCAAACAGATTATATTGTTGCAGGTATAGATAAGGGAAAACACCCTTCTACTTCAGGTACTTGATTTGTTGTGGAGCTGGGGAGCATGGGACCAAGCTGTGGCTTGCGATGCTGAAGAGTTGTGTACTTGCTTTCTTTTGTAATTGGGTTGTGTACTGTTTTATTCCATCATTGTGATTTGTTTGGCTGCTTTCCGAGACATATGTATCATGCATTATTCATATATATGTGTGTGATCCAGTTTATTATTTTCCAGTCTTCCACTATTTACTTTTTTATTGATTAGTCCTACTTTAGTTTTTGCAATAGCTTTCTTCCGTTGTGTTACTCTTCCAATGAGAGAATGGTTTCCCCACTATCACACCAAAGGCCCTCGCTGTTAGTCGGCAGTCTCTGGAATTCGAGGAAATGTGCTTGAGTCCATGTGACCAACCGGGTATGCGGTGCCTCTGGGTGGCTTCCAGAACCGGGACGTTACAACCAAGGATATGGATAAACAATGAATTATAAAATAAAATTTAATATGAGAATGTGTTGTGTTGATATAAATGATTGGATAATTATTATGAATTTACTATGGATCAATAAAATAAAAGGAAATTTAATTAAAAAATTTATAGAATAATTTGTTATGAGAATATTATATACTTTAATTTTAAAGTGGTTTGTAAAGACCAATGACGTTGCAGGTTCTGAAATTTAGAGGTAATTAGAATTTCCATTTCTAAAGATGAGGATGTCCCAATTAATGCGATTTAGATTGTAATTATTAGGGTTTTAACATATCAATGAGAATATTCTGGATCCTTATCCAGGCTAGGAAGGTAAATATGGTTCTCATGTGGGCATTGGAGAGGCATCTGGGTGACACGCTCACAGTGCTCATTTTGTGTGCATTCAACCAGTCACAATATCACCACCTTCATCATTTAATGATGGATTGCAATAAGGCTCAATGATGTGTAATGAAGGGAACCAATCCACAATAGGGAATCCTAGAACATGCCAAACATAGATGAAGAGCATCCTACCATGATTGTGAAAAGTGGTGGTGGGGAGGGGGAGGCAAATGACCCCTCTAATTGGTGTGGTCATGCCATGACCAAGGTGGTTCATTCTGTGACTTAGTCAGCTGAATTAGGGTAACAATATGACCCCCATGGTGAAAACACACCTGAGATATAGACTAGTTCCTTTTATAGGGACATATTGACATTTTTGCGATCAACACACTACTAATTTTATTTGAAAATAGGATCAAGAGGGGTCTATTAACATAATTTAAGCCTGCTATTTATGGCATAATAAAGGCTCATTATTGGATCCAATGTATTTCTGAGGTTGATTGTCTCTATTCGAGTGCAATGATATCTCAAAATATAGGTAGAGTCATTCCTTAACCAATACATTGAGGTTTTGTGGTCCTGGAGGAGTTGATATTGAGCTTGTAATAGGTTGAACAATAGGAAAGACAACCTATAGTGGTGGATTTCATAACTACTGATAAATGCTTCATTTTAATTTTTTAGTGGTGGATTTAAAATTTAGTCACTAACTGATAGTGACTTCTTCAAAAACTATTCTAAATTAGCGGCCTTTAAATGCATTGTTAAATGCATAAATTGATTTATTTATTTTTAGAGATAAATAGTGAAAAATATATTTTAAAAATATCATAATTATTAATAATAAGTAATAAATTAAAACTAATATATATATATATATATTATAAATATATAATAATTTTTAATAAATAATTCAAATTTAATATTTAATAATTTGTAATTTATTTTATAAATAAAATATTATTATTATTATTTATTAATAATTATTCATTATTAAATATTAATTATATATTATTAAATAGTAATTTCATATGATTAAAAGTAATTCATATAAGGTCTGGAATGATGCAAAGGAAATGTAAATAACACTTACACCCATGGGCCCACAAGGATAGGACACAACTCTATCCAAGGGTCGACCTATGTAGTATCCAAGGTTTGGTTTGCTGATTAGTAGCCTAAGCTAAGAGCTACATAGCCTTAAGAGAGCATCCTCGTATGCGAGAGGATGCTGAATAGTAAGAAGGGACAATGATGTCGTGGTGAGGATACCATTTCCTAATGATAAAAGTGTTTCACAAAGGTATATAATAAATGTGAAAAAGAAGAAATAGTATAATTCATGAACTACATGAGAATAAATCATCCATATATTATAAATAAGAAGAAATAGTAACCAAATTCCTATACAAATCCAGACAATGTCAGGATGTTATAAAAAGGGGGATGAAACAGAAATCAGAGTAACACACATGAACCAAATTCTTTCTATACAAAAGGGAAAAAATGCTAACGAGATATCAAATAGCATCACAAGCATAATCACAGTCCCATACTCCAAGGCTCTTTTCTAGTTTCAAAAATAAATAGTCTAAAGTTGGACACTTCCCTTTATCCAAACATGCATCATTGCAGTATCTTAGGGTACCATCATTTTCCCAACTAGAGTGTGAGATATACTTTGGGGGCCACCACCAGCGGCATCCAATATGACCTGGAAAGTACATATAAAATGATAATTTTTGGGTATAACAATAGTAAGAATAGGCGTAAACTGTAACCAAGTCAACTCTGGTCCCTAAAGGACACCCAACCAACTCGACCTACTTCAACCTATGTCAAGATATCTCTGATTATGCATCACTCTGTGTATATATATATATATATATATATATATATATATCTTTGTGTGTGTGTGTGTGTCTTTAGTGTGTGTGTGTGTGTATGTGTACTATATACGTGATAACATAAATTGCCACATATATAGATGTGTGGTACCATACTAGAACCGAGGCATAACTCATACATCCTTGCATAATAATAAGAGTCTCATATATAAAATAAGGGTCTTAATAACCATTCTTCTAATTAAATAATATTGGATTCCCTTCTTGATTATCATGATTAATAAGGGACATTATTCCCAACTATCAAAACAAATAAGGGATTCCATGCTTGAGTTTCAAGAATAATAGGGGACACCATTCTCGAGTATCAAAAGTAATAAGGGAAACGATGCTCGTGTAACATAAATAATAAGTGATGCCATGTCTAAGTATCACGAGAAATAATATTTATTGGTCATTTTATAATATAATTCAAGATATTTTTTCAACCATTCTATTATTCATTTAATCGATAAAAGAATCACAATATATATAAGGGTCACGTGACATGTTCATACCATTCACATGCATTTAATTTTAAATTGTCATTTCATTTAAAATTCAATCCAAAATCAATTAGATGGTGGTTTTTTAATATAAAAATTCATAAATTCATGGGTAGTTTCATAATCAAACCTCAAGAGGTTGTACTAATCAAGGGGGAATTCTCCGATGAGGACAATGTGTGTTTGATGGTATTTCCAACATGGCTACCAAACCAATTTAGGATAAATCATAACTCTAAGGAAACATGTGGAAATATTGTCATGCGACATCATAGAGTATGATGTAAAACAATAATGATATAATTGAAAATAATTAGACCACCAAATTTATGGCTGTAGGTTAATCCTCATCTGACATCAGTATATTTTTCAAGCTATATTTAACGAAATCAATGAAAAAGAGAAATTATTTAAAAATATTGAATATTATCCCAAATAGATTAATAATTCCAAATGTCCTGATAATCGAATAAAGGATGGATGTTCATTTTGGAGCTTATAGTTTCTGATCCAACATGTGAAACAGAAATAAATTCCAACATTGTATGAGGGAGGATGCTCAAATTATAGAAGATTCATAAGAATATCTCTCCTCTACATATGTCTTCCTTTATAAATAAGGGAGAAATGAAAATATTATTTTATAAAAAATTAAGAGGAAAACATAATTTCCCTATATTTTTAACCCACTCAACATATTTACAATGTAAAAAAAGGATATATGGATTAAATCTTATCATTACTATAAGACCCCAAGATATTATGGTATGCCTTTTTTAAAATTCAATATCTTTGATAGTTTAAGATTTATGCAACCCTGAGCATAAAACTTCATATGCTATTAAATATGATAGATGAAATAGTAATGTGACCATTAGGAGAAGGAATATTATCAATAAAATATAAAATTCATTGGTGAATGTATAAATAAAATTTGTGAATCTTATAAATGAAAATATGATAAAATTATATAATAGTTTAAGTAAATAAATGACTTCAAAATAATAAATTAAGTATTTGTATTTTTCGTAAATATAAATGTTTTTTATAATTTTATAATTAATATAATTACACAAAATAAAATTAGTTTTAATAAAATGGATTCATAAATTAATATTTTTTTCATATAATTATATCGTTACTTTATTAGACCTTTAGTAATTTGTGAAAGAGTTATAAGATTAGTTATAATTTAGAAATTGTAAATTTTTGAATAAATGATGATTTTAATTAAAAATTAAATTTCTCATATTTATAAAATAATTCTCATAAAATGGATTTCATTTTTCAATTCTATATGTTGAAAAATGGTTAGGTTGTTTTTTTGATTTTTATGAAATAGTTGGATTTTTGGTGAATAGTGAAACATTAATTTATGGTATAGGCTAAATATATAAGCTGTTGAATCATGGAAGATGTTTTGTTGATGTAAACACCTTTGGGTTGAACTAACATACACTAGTTACTATCCATGGTCATAATAACCAAAACTATTCATAGTTTGAGCCAAAATAATGAACAAATGAGTAAAATAATTAAAAAACACTCATCTCCTCAACTATTAACACCACCCCTCACCACCTCTTCACTTCAGAACTCATAAGCATTTAAGATTTTACAATTTATTCCCAATAATATTTAAAATTCTCTTAAATGAATCTAGAAGTTTCTTGTCTCAATAAAATACCAAAACCAATTTCTCTAAGAGAACCTCAAGGAGAAGAATTGAAGAGGTAAAATCATCTTTCATTTTATTTATTTTATTTTCTATTTACTTTATTTTCTTATAATATCCTAAAATTATCTATAAAAACATGAAATATAACTCCAATATCTTATGTCAAATATAATTATCTATGATAATGGGATATCCACCATTAATTCTTTTCTCTCTCCCATTTTTCTCTAAAAATGAAAATGCAGTCCGTGAGATGTCGATTTACCAACTACGTGTGTGACGATTCATTCATTTTTTAATATCTCCTTCAATGATGGACATAAAACCATTTTATGGTTATAACAAATTATAAAATGTATATTACAACATATCTTTTTTTTGGAACAAGTATAAATAAATAATAATAAATAGCTTGCCAAGATCGATAAGCCGCTGAAATAATCTAAATGATTATCACTATTGAGTTTTCAAATGATTCATCCTCACCATATATTATCAAATGGATAATATAACCATTTTATATTATTTATGATAATTAATAATATGTAAATTAAATTTTGGAGAATTTTTCTCATTTTTATGAACCAATATACTCTTATACAAGTAAACCAATCACGAAAAGCCAGAAAATGAATAGTCCCGAATGATAAAATTAAACCTTATAACTCATCTAAAATTCTATAAATGAACTTAACTATGTTATGATAAATTAAATACATGTAGAAAATGTTTTTAAATAATTAATTAATGTATTTAATTTTATTATCCAGTACATTAAGATATAGTGAAGAATGCTTTCAGACATAAGGTAAGGGATTCTCCTCGAACATATAATTTTCATTCGGGCTACACTTTCTCTCGTTTAACCACAATGTAATTCTAATTTATTTGTATATTATTCTTATAAATTATATTCATATGTTCCAAAATCATGAATCTAGATCATTTCATCTTTATTTGAATTAAATACATTATTTTATAAGGTTCTATTCTCAATACATCCTGATAAGCAAGTCCGAATTAAGGGAACTTTGTAATTTATTAACTATTTTATTGTTCACTCCATAATATATTTTAAGACACCATTATTTTTATAAAATCCCTCATTTTATTATGAAAACTATTTTTCCTTTCTTTTTTATAAAACACATATTCCTTTGTTTAAAATACTCTTTAGTATTTTCCCTTAAACCGTACTAAAACAACTCATTTATAAAGATTCATAAATGCTATTTTTACAAGTTTTCACTTAATTTGGAAATAATTTATGCCTAAAATACACATTAATTTACCCTAAATTCTTTTTTATAGGATATAAATGTTTATAATATGATTTAATGGTGATAAAATATGATTTTCTTAAATAAAATTTATTTCCAATGTAAAAAATGGTCTTTCACAAAAGAATTCCTCTATTATTTTATTAGAGTATCTTAATATATTTCAACACCCAATGTTGAATATTCTACTTAATTGGGATTGATCATTTATGATATAATCTACAATATTTTTTAAATGCTTTATGATCAGTTTGATTGTGGATGTATTATCTATTTACCATTCACCATATTACTCAAAATTATTGGTGACTATTTTTATTGATTGGGGAAAGTTCTTTACATTTAATATGTTTATGTAGTTTCAAAACAGTCATATGAGGAATTAATTGGACTTAGTAAGTTACAATAAGAGATATATATATCTTATTGATGCATCAGTTGTTCTCATGAGACAAAAAATGAACGGTCATGGATGAGTCCATGCCCATTTGTTTTCATATATAGTTTCAGGTGAAGAATTAACCATTTATTATTAGGTGTCTTGGTCGAGGCCTTGATGGTATGTTTTAAATGTAATTAATTATGCATTCCCTCATTATGATACTTGTAATTGATATTCCATGTTATTATTAGACTAGTATAATATCCATGGTTAAGATTCATTCTAATGTGATTATTTATATGTCATTATTTATTCAGATTTTATTCCAGCCATATTATTCTCAAGATTACTTTTTAATGGAATGTGTTTTAGTTATTCACCTTTACTTTTTAATTATGACTATGATATCTTATGCTATCTTTCTTACCCTTAATGTGCATATGAGGTCACCCCTTTCTTATGTTTCATTTTTCCTAGGTTTTGTAGATATATATTATGAATGAAATGCAGGGACAATCATAGACTATATGGGTGTTTCCCAATAGAGTTACTATGTTCTATTTCATTTCAAGTTGTAATGTAAAAATTATGTATATATCTAGTTTTCCAAATCTAATAAACTATTCAATCCTTCAGTATGATACTTCCTTGTTTATTATATCCATTTAGTAATGTAAGGCATTGGTTCCAAGCTACTGGGGTTAGGGTATTTACAATTGGTATCAGACAAAGTTTATTAGAAACCTTGGAAACTATATATATATATATATAGATTAAGGAACATAACAATAATATATATTTTGAGGATAACCCAATTTTAACATCCAGGCATTTTATATGGTGTAGACTATGTTACTCTACCGAGAAATACATCCCTATGTGGATAATACAAGTGGACATGGTTCTTGAATAGATGTACATAGGGGTAATAACTCTAAAAAGGTGCATCAGTAATGACTGGTCATAACCTGGTACTTGATAGTGAGCCTTACTACATTCATGGTATGACACTCCTAGGAAATATTCTTAGGATAATTATCATTTTCATTAAAAACCAATTTGAAGTATTTAAATGTAAATTTTTCTCCAAAGAAATCATTTTTATGATTACGATATTATCTATGCAGAAATATTAAATTCATTTAAAGTGTTTTAGTGGTTCTAAATTATGAATTATGATTCAAAAACATAATTTACTATATTCCAACATTTAGAAATGGAACCTGGTGGAAGAAATGAGAACCATATCAATGCGGGTATCCCATGTAGGGATTTCCATCCTATAAAAGATAATCATATTGGAGAAGGAGTTGTAATTGGAGATGATAAACCTATAACTACTCTAGGACAGATGAATTAGGTTATGAATAATAACCTCACCCATATGGAGCATCCTAATCCCCCACATTGTTGAACAATGTTAGACCGCTTCATGAGACAACAACCTCCAGCATATAATGGGACTAAAAACCCATTTGTAGGGGAGTAATGGATGAGTTCGGTAGAGAATATATTTATTTATTCGGGAAGTAATGTAAAGGATAAGGTTATCATTTCATTTTATCATCAATAAATAGATGCTGATGAGTGGTGGTCGTTAACTCAAAACACATAGGAGGAGGAAGAAATTACAAAAATGGATGTTGGCTCCAAAAATCAGAAGAGAGAAGGATAATAAGAAAGGATTCAAAGATGCCTTGTGAAGACTTTTCATGGAGCACCTTTTCCCCACAATCCCTCCACGAAGCCAATAGGAGGGATGCTCCATGAGCCCCTCTGACGTTCGCGAGCCCGCCGCGAAGCCAGGAGGAAGGATGCTCTACGACCCCCTCTAAAGTTCGCAACCCTGCGGCGAATCCAGGAGACGTGATGCTCCACGAGCCCCTATGACATTCGTGAGGCCGCCGCGAAGCTAGGAGGTGGGATGCTCTGTGATCCCCTCTGAAATTCGTGAGCCCGCCGTGAAGCTAGGAGGTAGGATGCTCCGCGAGCCCCTTTGACGTTCACGATCCCACCATGTAGTGGAATCCATCTTCACGCCGAGCGAGCGCTGCTCCGTGGTGCCTCTTGCCTATAAATACTAGCCTCATCCTAGGCCCAAAGGATGGATCATCCGACCTTTCCTCTTCCCGGCTCTCAAATCACGAAGAACATTCTGCTCTGTGAATCATGAGCTGCTCAAGGTACTTTTTCTCCACAAAGTGCCTCCCCTTTTCCTTGTTTTCACAACCTATTTCGAGAGGAATGCCTTTCGCAAAGCCCACAGGACTTCGCGAAGGAAGGAGACCCCCACAAGGAATCAGGCATCACAGAGCATTTATGCTTCGTGAATCACCGCCATGCACGCATGACTCAAATGATAAGGCTAAGTCACTATGCCTCATGAAGCACATTACTTCACAGGACCTTGCTTCACCAGGCACCCATGCTTCATAGGGATTTGCTTCATGAATGCCCTTCCACGTCACAAAGCTCCTCTTCTATGCACCTATGCAATATGTCCAGGTTAGGACACTTCACTTCGCGAAGCCCGAACCTTCACGAAGACCTTCCCTTGCATGGAGCACAAGATCTCTACGAGGCCTCTACTCGTCAACCCCTTTTCTCGTCAACTCTCTCTCTCATGCAACCTCCTAGGTTCGCAAGAAGCAATTTCAAAGTCCCTTTGATGATACTTCCCATCGAGTTGCTTCGCCTCATGCTTCTTCGCATTGGAACGCTAACGACTATTGCTTCTCCGCATATCCATGCTAACGTGGACCCCCAATTGTTCTCTCCATGACACCCCCTATCCATGGCGTTGCCTGTCCCTTCTCTGCACCAAGGAGCAGAGGTTACCAGTTATGTAACTCCTAGGGGTGTGGAGTGAACCCACCTTGTCCGAACTGTAAGACGTTAAACTGCCAAGCACATTCGTCCTCAGTATATGACATTAAACTGTGACTCCCCCCCACACATCCTACGTGGGGAAAGGGCAACCACCATGGTGTAATCCCCTATCTTTTCTTGTAGGAGGCAGCATCCCTAATCTTCCTTTCTTTTCCCGGTGCCCAAGGCCAGCAAAGGACATGGTAGGGAATAGTGCTCCTCTCTTTCGTGTCGAACCCCTCTCCCACTAGGCTTGGTCGCTATAGGGCCTCCATCCTAGAATAAGTCTCAACCTCCAGGATGCTAACCATGAATAAGCCCATGTTTTCTCTTTGGGCTGCTAACCATGTGTAAGCCCCATTTCACTTCCCACAGATGCACCATTCGCAATGTGATTTTCAGGTCCCCGCTGCCTATTGTTTCTCACACCGAGAATGACTCGTGTGGGATTAGAGTAATCATTGACCTTGATATCCTACTATGGATAGCGTAGAGTGTAAGCCCCAAAGTGACACCTGAACTACGAGGTCTTTGATCCTTACTAAGGAAATGTACATATGAAGCCTCCACGAGGTTCAATCCCACCACTCATTGGTTCCGACCACCATCACGTCGATTCACCAATAGTTTGGGCAGCCTAGAGTGTAAGCCCCAAAGTGCCACATGAACTACGATGTCTTTGATCCTTGCAAAGGAAAGGTACATAGGAAGCCTCCATGAGGTTCAAGCCCACCACCCATTGGTTCCGACCACCTTCACTTCAGTTCACCAATACTTTGGGTAGCCTAGAGTGTAATCCCCAAAGTGCCACCAGAACTACGAGGTCTTTGATCCTTTCTAAGGTAAGGTACGTAGGAAGCCTCCATGAGGTTCAAGCCCACCACCCATTGGTTCTGACCACCTTCACGTCGGTTCACCAACACTTTGGGCTGCCTCAGAGCGTAAGCCCCAAATGCCCCCATACCTGAACTATGAGGACTTTGATCCTTGCCAAGGAAAGGTACGTAGGAAGCCTCCCGGAGGTTCAATCCCAACACTTGGTCACTCTGACCACCTTCACGTCGGTTCACCCCCATCCTGCAGGACGTTAAACTATTTACCCCAATCAGCAGTACGTCGTTGTTTCTCCGGTCAGCGGTAAGCTGTTGCATTCAAATCCTACCATGAACTACATGGTCTTTGATCTTGGCCAAGGAAAGGTATGTAGGAAGCCTCCATGAGGTTCAAGCCCACCATCCACCTAGACCCCAGGTCCTTATTCATGTCGGTTCACCAACTCATTCCCCATGCTGAACTATATGGACTTTGATCCTTTCCAAGGCAAGGTACGTAGGAAGCCTCCATAAGGTTCACGGCCAACTCCATTCCTGAACTACGGGGACTTTGATCCTTTCCAAAGCAAGGTACATAGGAAGCCTCCACAAGGTTCAAGCACACTATACCTTAGTCACTCTAACACCCTATACGTCAGTTCACCAATACCCTGGGAAGCCTAGAGTGTAATCCCCACACCAACATGAACTAAACAGTCTCTTATCCTTGCTAAGGCAAGGTACGTTGGAAGCCTCCATGAGGTTCAATACCACCACCCATAGATCATCCTGATAATCTTTACGTCTGTTCAAACCCATCTAGTAGTAATTTGTTGTGACCTCAATAAGTGGTAATCCGTTGTGATCTTATTTAGTGGTAAGCTGTTGACATCCTTATCCAGCGATAAGCCGTTGCGACCCAATTCAGCGGTAAGACGTTGAAAACCCCAATTGGTGGTAATCCATCGTCGGATGAACTACATGGAATTTGATCCCCTTCCATGGGGATATGTAGAAAACCCCTTCGAGGCTCAAGCCCAAAACCATTGTTATCCTCATGAAGGTTCTATCCCGTTCACAATCCACCTCACGGAACCTCCCGTCTGCCATCTTGATTCTTACCCAGGCCGCCACATCCTGGTGGGATCATGCCACCCATTTCTCCATACCATTTAACAACATTAGGGGAGTCGACCACACGTTGGCCCCTACATCGGTGTTTCATCCAGGGATTGCACCCATCTGATCCACTCTAGTTAGTGTTCTGATCGGTACGATCTATCTCCGTTGGACATTAAACTTGTGGTATACCCTGTGTTAAACATGGGATGCTGAGGAAAAAATCAGATACATGCCCATGGAATATGATTCTCTGCGCTCTATGTGGGATTTCTCGGGCTTCCACGCCCTTGAGAAGCCCTATAATAAGGGAAAAAAGACAGACGTTCCAGTGTCCCAGTGCCTATACACGCCAGTGATTCCCAATGTGACTACTCCCCTGACTGAAGGTTTCTTCCCTTAATGGACCCCTTGGAATGTCCTGACTGAAGCAGTGTAATTAACTAGTGTCCATGAAGATATGACACTAGGAAGAGTTTCACGAACAACGTCTTAAATCTATAAGGGAGACCCGGACTAGGTGACGAGTTCCGAGGAAGAATCCAAAGAAGTAAGAACCGACATCCCATCATCCCGTTTCAATCAAGGAGAAAACGTCCTTGAAGAAGGAATGGATGCCGCCCGCCTTTGGACAACAGGAATATGAGGCAACAGTCGCGTGTCCTCCCTAAACAGATGCACGCGCCCTGGTGAAAGTGTCATAAAGATAAATGTTGAAACCGACGTGAAATTATTCTCCTCAATATGGAGAGTAGTAGTGCTTGAGGCATCAATGGATTGAAATTCCACTTGATCCAGTTATCTGGTACTGGTTCCTGCCAAGAAAATAGCGATCATGGCGTGAAACTCACCATAAGTAGGGGCAGTAGAATTTTGGACATCCCGTTCTGAGACATTGT
Organism: Viscum album; assembly: GCA_963277665.1. Taxonomy (NCBI): domain Eukaryota; kingdom Viridiplantae; phylum Streptophyta; class Magnoliopsida; order Santalales; family Viscaceae; genus Viscum; species Viscum album. The sequence goes on from OY728134.1 coordinate 1,475,702,365, forward strand.
CAGCGTGGATCCCTCTTACTAGTCATGTAAGACGGAATGGCGTTGGGGATTTGGTCATAGATTCCTTTTTCTTTTAGCAATAACGAGTTAATATCCCTGCTCTCAGGAATCAGGTTGCTGCATTTGGAACATGATCAACTCCTGCACACCGACACAGGGGCAGGGGCAGCGCTAACACAACAGTCCCACGTGGCTTCACTACTTCCACGACGGCCTCTACACCGGTGGATATGGGGCATCCATTCCCCATCTCCCCATCGGAGGTTATTCAGTGGAGGGTAATCAATGACCTCATGCGCCGTTATGAGGAAAAAGGCATAATACTGACTCGGGATATAGACCGCCTAGATCTGGAGGCGTCTACGCCTCGTCGCCAACGCCTCCCCCGAGGTCCGCGCAGGGAGCCGCTGCTCCCCATGCCGACATATAACCATTTTTGGATCCTCTCCCTAGAATGATTTGATGACTCCCTACCTTACGCTGACCAATTATGAGACGTCAAGCCCAGCCCGGTCAGAGTCCCATTCTAGGGGCACCCAGTGAGGGCCCCCACACGGATGCTTCAGCACCGCCACACGGTCTTGCTGGATGAAGAGAAGGTAAGCCACGTACATGTACCACCAGCTCTGGTTCGTCCGACCCGACACCAGCATCTGGCACAAGCTGAGGACGCCCTACAGGTGGCGTCAACGTCGACAGATACTGTGGCCCGAGCCACCGCCGACGCATACCGTCAGCTCCCTGTGAACACAAAGCAGGGGAACTTATATGCCCGACCAGGATCGAGGCCCCAACCGCCCCATGGGCGGGCTTGGTCGACTCTCCTGGTCGCTAGCACAGGCAGTGGCCGTCCCGAAATAAATCACAGTGATGACACCCGGTATAGAGGTCCTCACCGTACCATTACCACGAAGAGCACAGGCCTTCCCCGCTTCGAGGCCTGACATGGAGATCAGCCCCATGCCACCCTAAATCCAAATGAGGGCCTTCCCTATGGCAATGAAACTCGGTAAAGAAGCCTCTTTCGTTCCCATTACACTGGGTATGAATCCATTCCTCCAGCCCCTGACTGCCGGTGTTGGGACATGGCCCATCCGGTTTCTCTTCAACGTGGGGATCCACCTCGTGTCTTCTTAGCAGCTGGTGAAGGTCCTCCTCGCCTCAGCAACCAGAGGGGTGAAGGGTAGCCTCACCTCACTAGTACCCAACATGGAGGTCCTACCCTTGTTCACCTAGACTAGTACAAGGAGCCTCCACGTACTAAGGTCACCAGGGGAAACAAGCGTGGAGGTCTTCCTCATGCTCCTTCTAGTTATAGTGGAGATCTTTCCCACTCCAGCACTATACAAGGAGGTCCTCCCAATGTGACCTTTGATATCTTTCCCAGTGCTCCTCGCACCCTGACTTACTCAGGTGGAAACCCTATATTCCACAACACTAGTGTAGCTGAAGGACCTTGTGTTAGAAATAATCCATGTCCCGAGGAGCCACCCAGGGGAAGGAAGGCGGGTCGCCACCTCCATAAGAAAGATTCTAGGAAGGTCCGGATAGAGATCAAACCAGTCTGCTTCTCAGACTCTGAAGCGGAATATGACTCAGCATGGGAACCCTCCCCTCGCTCATCCGAGTCAAGGGCTGGCGTAGGAGCAAGGTGCTTCAGCCTAGTACTCCCGGTGTGTGAGGTCCATAGGATTACAGGCTCCCTTCACAGGTATATCTAGGAGGATTAAAATATGGCGACCCCATAGGTCCCGGTAGTGTAATCACCACCATAATTACCAGAAGCGCTCTATACCTTGACCAGAGATCACAAAAAACTATTTTGGGGACCAATGGAAGGCGAGCAGCAACACTAACTATCGCCAGTGGACCTAGACCATGAGCCAGGAACTGGGGCCATCAGCCAGTCTTATTGAGACATATCAGCCAAGTCGCTACACTCTTCGGAGGACATCCTGAGATTCAGCAGCCAGTCAACCTGCTCACTGTACTCTCCACCGGCCAGCCTGCCATCCCAGCAGTCTGCCTCAGTACCACTGCCATTTCCTCAGCCACCCCCAGTTGACGAGTGGGGAAATCAAGGGGTAGAGCCTGAATCCAACCTGAGGAGCTTATGGAACATCCTCGTAGTGGACCACTTCCCTGAGATGTTCTGGCCTGTGGCAGCACCGAATTTTCGTGTTCCAAAATCCCTCACCCCAAAGGAAGTTGAATGTTTCCTCCAAACTATTTGGGTGACGCACTTTCACCTTTTCCATCAGCGAATGGTATATCCCAGGAGCCAAGTGCATTTTGAAGATATTGGTGAGCAATGTCATCTAGTCGATCTAGCTGCGCTCCCTATGGCCCAGCGCCCCGAGTCACCAAGTCGTCGTAAGGTACTCCAAGAGCAATGCGTTTAGAGTTTCAAGATACTCTGCAAAATCACAAGGAGGCTTCCTCCCCATGTGAAAGTATATGGCTGGAGGTATTATGCTACCCTTCTCTTCAGTCCTATCCAGCAGTAGCCCGACTTGCTAAGAGATATCAAGGACATGCCCCCAAGAAGGGTCATGGTCATCAAGGCCGACATAGTAGACAAGGAGGATGATTTGGAGCTTCCTGATGGGGAATTACCCCCCAAGGGCGTGCCACAACTATTGGACCCATCGGGGAGGATTACTCGCTAGCAGAAGAACCTACTAGGTCTCCCTGCTTCCACCGAGGCCTTAATACTCAACCGGAATGCCGATAAGGGTAAAGAGCACGTTGGAGGTTCCAAGCACTCCGACCCGTCCACCTCAGTGCCAAAGACGGAGGAAGACTTTGAGAAGGCCACATTCCACCAAAAACTTTCCGGAAAGAAGATGTTGGTTGATGACCTCTTGGATGAACATGCTGCAGAGCAACGACCGGACTACAATGATCCTAGGCCAGGGCAATAGGGGCAGGAACAACTTCCCCTCAATAAGCTACCTCCAGAAAACCCTGACCGTCCTACCCCCGCAGACCGGGTTGAGGCCGGAACTTAAAGAAATAGGGATCATTATGTCTCTCCAAATCCTCCCGAATGGCATGACAATTCAAGGGACCCAGCCCGGGCTCCACTGACCGCCCCAAGGGTCATGCCTCTAGACACTCCACGAGCCTCTGGGCCTGCTTACCATGCGGAAGAACCCGCCAACTCACTTGTGTTTAGGGATCCCCTTCAAGAAAGGGACCCCCGTCCAGATGATCCAATGGAGGCACTCATTGCCTGCCTAGAGGCGTTGGAAACATGCAGGTGGAAATCATGCCCAATGGCAAGCCATATCCAGCATGGGTGGATGATATGACGGCACCTACGGGTTTTAGGAATCCCACCTTCTCCCCCTTTAACGGGACAGGGGACCCACCGCAGCACCTGGACCACTTCAACTCAAGGTGTGGGCCCATGTTTGGGACTCCAGCACAGCAGGATCCTACCAAGCTCCGCTATTTTGTTCAGACATTGGAAGGGCAAGCATTCATCTGGTACAACCAGCTTCCCGTCGGATCCATGACCAGCTGGGAGGACCTTCGCAGGCAATTACTATACTAGTTTAGCTCCACCACAAGGAAAATGAGCATCAAGAAAACATCAACTACAAATAGAGGTCTAATGAGCGCATCACGGACTTTATCACTCGGTGGAAAGGGCTTACATATTCCCTTGACATGCCACTGACTTAGGAGAATTTACTGACGATGTGTGTAGGAAATGTTAAGACGGAGCTAGTTCCCTCTCTGATAACCCAGAACTACCCCGGAGGATTCCGAGACTTCTCCGATAAGGCCCATCTCCTAGAAGAAGCCCTGTAATAGGCTGGCCAGGCACAGCCGTTACCCACTGTAATTCCCGCAAGAAGGTCTGTCAGAGCCGATCCTGCCGCGGTGGCCTAAATAGAGGCCCCTAGATAGAGGGAATTATTACTGGTGGGACCACATCCCCAGCCTCATAGAGGCCCACCACCACAGGCACAACCTCCAGCTCAACAACGGCTTCCTCATAATTGGTAGGTTCCCCCGCGGAATGTGCCGCCACCACCTAGGAAGGACAACTAGGCTCCGCCTCCTCGACAGGCTCCTCGAGCTCCTCATCAGGGCCATGATCCAAGCCCCCCTTTCCAGAAAAAAGAAACTAGACCTACTAAGTCAATGAGAATCTGGTCCTTGGCTATTGCTGAAGTTCCTTGGAACAAGGGATTGTGCATTTTCTTGAATGCAGAAGGCCAGAAGAGGCGAACCTCACTGATCGCCCCAACTACTGCCCCTATCACCGGATCCTAGGGAACACCGTCAAGCAGTGCTATGTGTTTAATGACTGGATTCAAGACCAGGTCGATAAAAACATAGTCCGGTTGGGCCTGACCCCCGCACAAGTGGCATGTGTCGTCGTAAGGAAAGACAACAACAGCGATAGTGAAGGTGAGTGGCAGTAGGTTTCTAACCGCGAGTCCCAGAAGTATGATAAATGCATGGATCACAAAACAGTTTCTCGTGCCCATAGTATCATTCAGGAATTCCTGAATTATCCAGATCCTTCAAAGGATGCAACCTCTACTTCTTCATCGTTATCTCAGCCGACCTCTTCCCAGAAGAGCATGCATCGACGACGCAAGGGAAAGAAACGTGCACTGCCAATGTCATCATCATCCCACACTCTTGGATAATTAATGCCTTCGGAGATGGGTATTTCTCCCAGAATCCTCCCAATGATGGATGACTCTTCAAGTGATAGTCAAGGGTACACTTCGGTTAATACCGTGAAGTTGGTAAATCCCTATATGACTCTCGAAAACGGGGAGCACCAGGCGAACCTCCTCAATATCCCCAGTCGACGCCAACGTCGGCGGAGCCACGACCATATGGGTCATCGAGGCACATCAGTTGGCACCTCCTGCCAGGTCGTGCATGACAATGAGACCAGACAGTAGGCCTAGCGTAGAACTCAACACGCGCAACCTCTTCATCCGGTGTCGTTGGGCCCGCATCCACCGTTGTTTGTGTTACTGGATCAGGTAGAGCCACCTCAACCATGTCGCGACCATCCACGCCCCACTATAAGCTGGTCTCATTCATCTGGACCTCATCTAGTAGCTACTCTGCAGGCTTCAACTAGTGAGCAGTGGGATATGCCGAGCACCAGTCACCCACTGACCCAGCTGGTAGGGCCCGCCATGCCTCCTATCATAGAGCAGCCTCCTGAAAGCAGAAGTATGATGTTCTAAATCACCTTGCTAGAAAATCAGTGAGGATTTCCATCCTCAAGGACCTTCGCCTATCTCCAGATATGTGTGAGTCTCTTGTCGAGGATTTAAGAAGCCCCCTCTAGTTTGAGACGAATGTAGCAGCTGCAGAAGCCTTTCATGCTGAAGCGGTCATGAACCCTGAATGTTAGGCCATCATTTCATTCTATGGAGAATATGAAGTCTCTCCCATATAGGGGAACACCCGCCCACTATACATTACCTTCCAATTTAAGGGCGTGGAGGTTCATCGATGTCTTAATGACACCGGCTCTAGGAATAAACTTATCCCGACAAGGACACTGTGGATATTGGGGTTGTTTGAAGATGATCGGACTCCCTCTGATTTAAGAATCCAGAGATATGATAGGACAGTGTAGACCCCGGTCAGTAAGAACCATTTGAAGACCTAGTTCAATGTCCTAGTCGCCAGTACCGAGTTTATGGTTTTTTTCCAAGACACCATGTATAATGTATTGATGGGCAGACCATGGCTCGAAAGTCCCCTCATCGTATCACCAATGCCTCAAGTACTTCCTCAATGGTCGAGTAGTTGTACTCCAAGGTAACACGTCTTCTTTTGCCTCTTGTGAAGCCCACTATCTAGATGTAGACTATTACAAGAGCAAGGATAAACAGATTCAGGCAAGTGAGGTTAAGCCCGTCACGGTCGCAACCGACCCCTGGGCAGATCTGGATGATGCCTACATCTTACCATCCATTGATTGGAGGCCACAACCCCCGACATGAAGCAATGTTTTGTTGTATCTGGTAAGAGGGGGAAGAATATTCTCAAGTCAAAGTGATGGTAGAAGATCACCTCATACTCCTACAAAAATCAGGCTCAGGTGATCCTGTAGCCTCCTACCCCCGTAAGGTATCAGGACATCCGCCCCATGGAAACAACAATACGTCATACGTGCCTATTTTTCCATGTTGGAATTAACTGGATCAAGCTAATTCCCCACTATTGATTTGATATCATCAATCGTGGCCCCTTGGGCTGAAGACCACATGGGATCGGGTCGACAACCTTTATTGTTATGGTTTCGGTAGTACCAGAATCTTCCGATGTAGTGACCACTGCTGCTTGGGCTAGTACCAGCCTCCCTTCAGAATCTTCTAACCTAGAGGAAGCTTCTCCCACTGGGGGTCCCTCCTCTGCAAAATAATAAGAGTATTTGGAGGATGCTCCCCCTACCTTTTAAGAGGGCGTCTCCGCCACGCCCAATGAATTGGTACAGGTGAACCTTGGTAGCGAGGTAGATCCAAGACCCACATTGATAAGTGCCGCGATGCCTTCCAAGGAGCAATAGTGGTATGTGGACTTCCTTAATCAACATCATGATGTGTTTTCTTCGAGTTACGACGAGATGCCAGGGCTAGATCCTCATATAGTTGTCCACCAGCTTGGTCTCCTGACAAATCATCGTGGATTCAAGTAGCCTCCTAAGAAGATTCACCCTTCTCATTGTGTTATGGTTGTGCCTTAATTTTACATGATCATCAGAACCAACTTCGTCAAGGAGGTCCAGTACCCTAGGTGGCTAGCCAACATTGTGCCAGTCAGGAAGAAGAAAGAACAGATCAGAGCCTGCATTGACTTTCATGATCTCAACCTTCACTACCAAAAGGATGATTTTCCCCTTTATGTGATAGAATTGTTGATCGATGCCATGGCTGGGTTCCAAGCCCTTTCCTTCATGGACAGTTATTTCGGATACAACCAGATCTGAATGGCCCCCGAGGATGAGGAGTCCACAGCTTTCAGGGCACCACAAGGTACGTTTTGTTACCAAGTCATGCCCTTCAGCTTAAAGAATGCAGGTGCCACCTATCAGAGTCCATGCATCACATATTCAAGCCAATCCTCAAGAAATTGGTGAAATGTTATGTGGATGATCTTGTGGTCAAATACCTCTATCGCCAGAACCATCTCAAAGATCTTGAGAAAGTGTTCAGCTTCCTCCGTTCTCACCAACTGAAGATGAACCCACTAAATTGTTCCTTCAGGGTCACCTCTGGAAAGATCCTTGGCTTTGTTGTCAGGTACAGCAGCATCGAGATCAACCCAGATAAGATCAAGGCCATCAGCTCGATGCCTCCCCCAAGAAATATTTTGGAGATTTGAGGTTTCCAAGGCCACTAAGCCTACATAGGCAGATTAATTGTGAATCTGGCTGGAAAGTGTAAGACCTTTTCCCAGCTTATAAAGAAAGGTACCACCTACTAGTGGGATGAAGAGTGACAGACAACGTTTGAGGAAATCAAGCATTATCTGCTCCAACCTCCGGTCATGATACCACCCATCTTCGGAAAGCCACTGATCCTATACGTGACTGCCCTGGAACGATCTCTCGGTGCCCTTCTCACCCAGAAGAACAATGAGGGTACATAAAATAGCCTCTAATACCTCATTCGTATTCTCATCGATACAGAGACCAGGTACTCCCCCATCGAAAGAGCTGCCTTGCGCTAGTATTCGCAGTACATAAATTGTGACACTACTTGCAGCACCATGAGGTACAGCTGGTGTGTCGAGTAGATCTACTATAGTACATTCTGAACCGCACAATGTTTAATGGCCGTCTAGAATGGTGGGTAGTAATTATTCAGTAGATTGATATCAGGTTCGTTACCTAGAAGGATATTAAGTGAAAATCATTAGCAGATTTTCTTGCTACCCATCCAACCCCCGCGGACCAGTCCATGGACCTGGATTTTCATGATGAGGGAATCCTCTTGTTAGATACTGCCATCTCATGTTGGAAAATGCACATCTATAGAGCCTCCCAGAGCCCCACCAGCAGGAGGTTCAATGATCCCATACTCAATAGAGTAGGCATGGGTATTGTCTTTATCACCCCAGCGCAATAAATTCTGCCGTACTCATTCCTGTTGTCGGAAGGCTGCCCCAACAACGAGGCAGAGTATCCGGCTCTTATCATTGGCCTTGAGCTGGCCCTCGAGATCAATGTGACCCATTTGCATGTGAGAGCAGATTCTGAACTAGTCATCAAGAAAATCAACAGTGACTATGTCGTTAGAAATCCAGAGCTCGTACCATTATTTGAACACACTCTCCAGCTAATAGCCCATTTCCCATCTTGGCCAGAAGTTACTCATGTCCCTCGATCTCATAATGGTTGAGCTGATGCCCTGGCCGGCCTGGTTTCATCACTTGTAGAACCCGAGAAGGATAAACTGATTATACATGTGGAACATCGGAGATTCATTGCTCCCATCACCCCAGATGATGACAAAGGCCTACGGGTAAGCCATCTTACCGACGGACCCTCCACGTTAGGATACCTCGGTCCCTCAGATGTTTTGGTTGAAGTTAACCCCGACTGGAGGGCCCCCTTTGTCGAGTATCTCTAAAATGGTTACCACCTGGCTGATCAGGCTGAGCGCGAGGGAATCCGACACCACGTGTTTCAGTTTACCATCCAGAGTGGTCCCAGTCTTAAGCATATCCTCTATAAGCATGGGTTTGTTGTATTCTCTTCCATTGCATCCAAGGAGTTGAGATTTCTCAGGTTATGAAGGAGGTTCTTTCCGGTTCCTACGACACCCACCAGACTAGGCCGAAACTATCCCTTCAGATCTGACGACTGGGGTACTTCTGGCCCTCCATGATCGATGATTGCATTGAATTCGCCAAGAGATGTCACACATGCCAAATTCATGCTAACTTCATGCATCGTCTTCCAGAACCTCTATACTCCACCAAGTACTCTTGGCCATTTACGGTGTGGGGACTCGATGTCATGGAACTGTATCCATCAGCGACAGATTTTCGGTGCAGGTTCATCCTGAATACTATAGATTTATCTTCCAAGTGGGCAGAGGCAGTTTTGCTCAAGGAGGTCAAGGACCGTTCTATCGTAGACTTCGTAAGCTCCAATATCATCTACTGGTTTGAATTTCATCATTTCGTCCTCACCGATAACGACACTAACTTCCAAGTAGCTGAGTTGAAGAAATTTTACGCCAATTAAAACATTCGTTCGAACCATACCTCCCTCTATCATGCACAGGAAAATGGACAGATCGAGGAATTCAACAAAACCCTCTATAACATTTTGTAGAAAATGGTTGGTCAGAACAAGAAGAGTTGGCCGAACAAGCTCCCCAATGCCCTTTCGTTTTATCAAACAACAACTTGTAATTCCAGCAAGGTGACCATGTATTCCCTGGTGTACAGAGCTGAGGTCGTCCTGCCCATCAAGATCCAGCTACCTTCATTATGCATAGCAGTCTATAACCAGAAGATGCCAGATAAAGTAGTTGAAATTCATCTGGATGAATTGGAAGCACTTGATGAAAATAGGCTTTATGCCCTGCACAATCTAGAAAGACGCCACACCAAGATAGCTAGGGTGTTCTACAAGAGAGTATGTCTCCGCTCCTTGCTAGGTGACTTGGTATTGGCCCTCTGGACACCAATGATCCCTGGTAGGAAACCACCCAAGTTGGAGCCCAAGTGGGAAGGAACTTACATAATTCATATAGTTTACCCCAATGGTGCATACACCCTGGTGACCATGGATGGTGCACGTATAACTCCTCCCACCAATTCCAAGTTCCTCAAGAAATAATTTTCCTGAGAATACTGGTCCGACATGAACTTAAACTGTTCAGTCCCACATGACCCCAAACGGCATGATGGTCTGGCATGACCCTAAATAGCTTTGTCCCGCATGACGATAAACTATATGTCATCCTGCAAGATGTTAAACTGCACCCTTAGAACTACATGTGGCTTGATTCGCATCCGCATGGGATACGTAGGAATGCTCAAACATTTCGTGTTGAGCCCAGCCCCAAATTCACTTCTTCTTTGACTATTCCCCTTGGATATAGTTCTCTCAGAGGATCCTTGCATAATATGGTATGGTATTCTTTATCCCTACTCATTCCAGGATTATGATGGTCACACCATATGCCCACTCCTCGTTCTTCTATCCTCCCACGTCCTCCCCATATGACGCTAAATTACATGGCCTTCAAGAACTATGTATGACTTGATTATTATTCTCATGGGATACGTAGGAACGCATGGAAATTTCGTCTGTTGGCCTATCCTAAATGCCAGAATCTTTCCTCGGGTCAAGACATATGGTGTGGTGCAGGATTTTTCCCCAATTCAAATCGAGCTCATCTCGATCCCTTCATATGTCCCACTCCATGGAGGTGTTCTCCTCTTTCAGAGATGGGTACAACTATGCTTCACCTACTCCTTTTATTGGGACTCCATCATCTTTCCCATCTAGAAGGGACCACGAATGGAATGGATGGTAGGCATAAGGGCCCTCCGACCGCTTCAGGAGAATTCCATCGAGGATGTTGAGCAACAAGCCGATACAAGTCCCATATTGAGAATATGGTCAGCAGTCGATGCTCATTTTTTATTCCCAGTCCAGGTCACGATAGGGACGCTATGTTTTGAACATGGTCAATAGATATCCTTTGTCATTAGAGCCACCCCAAGATGTCCCAAACATTGAGTGTAGTGGTTCATTATGCCCTATTGTATCTCCAAGAGACAAACTCCTTTAAGGTAATGGCATCTATTAGACCCCTATATGACAGGGAGAGACGAGTTTGGCTCATTGTTTCCAACACCAAGCAATGCTCACGTGGGCTTAGGAGCTGTGATGAGGCGGTAACCACAAAAGAGGTCGTGTGGCTACCATTGGCCAGGATGCCCAGCCTCAGGCCCCATGGCCCTTTCCGGCCCCTTGACCTTTTTCGGACCCTTTCCCAAGTTCTTGTCAATGTTCGAATAGAAAAAATTCATTTTCAATGATTTTTATATCTTGTAAAATATGTGAATGATCCATTGAATCTATCATTTTCTGAGTCAGGATAGACCCAGATAAGTACTTCAGTTGTGACTAGAACCATCTAATGGTTTATTTATTGGGATTTATTATGTTTATTTTACATTTTTTAATAATTTTTTTTGAGGAACCCATTGAGTATACATTTTATTCACACTCTACATATTTAAAAACAATTTTTCAGGTCTGCATGATCCGGTTGGTGATGGAGCTGGTCATTACTAGTTTTAAGATTTTATCAAGAGATATTTGAGCTTCATGGTCACTGTTGAGGATTATCATCATCAATATTATCATTTTTTTCAATATAAAACACAAAGTACAAAAAACACGGTACAAAGTACAATGTACCAAGTGCAAAGATAGAGGGTTAGGGGGGCCTAATGTAATGTAGTCCAAGGGCGTCCCCTCGAATCAAATTCACCCCATCAGGCTTCAAGAGATCAATATTGGATAAACAAGCTACATTGGAGCCTTGGAAAGCTAAAGAGGTAAGATAATCTACTACATTGTTCCCCTCGCGCCAGGTGTGAGTAACCAATTCATCATTTTTGAGGAGGCCCTTTAAATTGTTACATTTTATGTATGAAATTACATTCATTTATTTGGATCACTTATTTATTTATGTATGGGGGTTTGTTTGCTAATTTCTCATTTTATTTCATAATAATTAAATTTATATTAAGGAAAATTCCTCACATGTGTGTGATTTATATACACTCAGTTCTAATCACCAACACATGGAATATTATAGTTGGGATTTAGAGTTAATTATCACTCAATATCTCTCTCCATTTTAATACAAGGTTTGATACCTTTGTATAGAGGGTTTAGGATAGATATAATAAACTCTATTACTCTGTTATTCTAACTTTCAGATCTTCACCACAATTTTAACCAAAATAAAATTCCAAAAATAAGGCCCAAACCGTCAGGTAAGCCCTATTAAATTATTTTTTTACACAAGACAGTCTATATGAACTTGGTTTTAGCATGAAACTACCCATTTGTATGATCTATGTCTTGAAGAGTACTTCTTTGGATGAAATCTCAATCTTATTATTTGAGGTGTTTTCATTCACAGTCTTAATAATTTAATATAAATCATATTCATATTAATTTAATTACTATTGCATCACATGTGATATTAATATTCTTATGTTTTTTTCCTATAGTGTATGCAGGATTCTAATGATTTAGTTTTGGATTCCTCAATCCGTCTACCCAAAAAATGTATTCAGACCACATTAATGTGTAACCATTTACACAAACCACAGTTTTTATAACTTTCCAAAATATATATTCCAACCAAATTTATACATATCTATATACATTTTACACATAAGGTATATTAACTCCCAATATAAAGGTTTATAATCTTATGAGATATATAAACACTCCATGATTATGTTTGGAACCACATATTTCCAACCCCAACCTTTCTAGCACAAGGTATAATCCTCCAAGCTAGTGTGAGTCTGACCCAAGTTCCCCTACCTAGAAATACTTTACTAAATCAAGAATTCAGTTGATAATAATTCTAAAACATAATATTCCCAAACTATTCCCAAAAACTAAATTCAATATAGGAACTTCAATTAAAAACAGAGGTCAAGTTTGATAAAAACTAAATTTTATAGAGTCATACCAAGGATTAAATACAATTCTATACCTCCTATAAGAAATTTATCCCTATAATATTTCATATAAAATAATAACATGTCATAGAAACGTTTCTAAACATGATTATTAAATTAATAAACAAATAAATAAACATTTTATTATACTTTTTTTTAAAACATGTGATAATCATTTATGAAATAGTCATAAATAAAATCTTACTATAAAAATTTAATAATTATGATAAACATTAAGGCTGCTTCATAATCTTGAATATAAACATTTTATATCCATATTTAATTTTAACTCTTAAATATTATTCATTATATATAATCTTAATTTAAAAATATGATAATTTATGAACTATAAACATTTTATGATCAAATATCCGTCATGTAAACTATTTGTATAATCTAAATACCACATATTCAAACATTATTTACATATTGAGAAAATATTTCAATAAAAATACTTCTGATTTGGTCTAAATAATATTTTAAATCAAGTCCCTTTAAATTCAAACCATTCAAATTATTTAATTATAAATAATTTATAATTTTAAATATAAATACATTTATATTTTTAACTTATTGATGTATTTTAGGAATTATTTATAAATTACCATTATAATTGTTTAATAAACACAATATTGGGAAATTAAAATGGGTTTCATATAATTTTTTCAAAGGTAACATATATTTTACTATGATTTATAAACATTTTATAAATCATATAAATTTGAATAAAAAATATTTTTTATTTTAACTCTTTAATATTAATGGAATGTTTATAATAACTATTTCAAAAACATTTAAACAATTAAAAATAAAAATTAGAGTTAATTAATTTATAAAAAAAATTATAAATTCAATAAATATTCCATAATATCTAATTCCATTATTTATAAAAAAATATAAATATCCTAGATAACCTTTGTGTGATTTTCCCAAGCTTACCTTATCATATTAAAGAATGTTGAGATGGGAAAAATATATATGATTTCCTAAAATTTATACTTCATTTATCATTTAAAGAAATATGTTGATTTGGTGAGAAAGAGGGCTATAATACCACTAATTGGTTTTAGGGGCTCATCATATAAAAAAAGGTAGAAACAAAAATCCTATAAATGTGTTTGATCTATCATTGAAGGGATAAAAATGTAATATAAATGAAGAACATAAACATGTATACCTAGATAAAAATAAGCTATATATTTAGCCTTTGATTGAGTATGCTTGATGTCGATCACTTGGGTAGTAGAAAAAATCCTTTGACCACTGAGAGGACTACATTGACCAAAGGATCCAATGACATTTTTTAAAGTTTTCTAAATAAATAAGGGGTGTTAATGCCTTCAACTAGTGACAAATAGAATCTTGGGAGGAAGAGAGTATCTAAAGGGTTCCATGCAATCATTTGTATCCAACAAGAGGGATCTCATCCCTTTATATATCCATCCTCAATAAGTTTCATTTAAAGTAGTAAATAAGATATATTCAATATATTATCATATTCAATGTATAAACATATGCTTATTCTCATTGAAGTTATTCGTTGAGTTCCTTCATTTAATGCCTTCAATTTAATCCATTCATAATGGATGTCATTTAACCCTTTCATAATGGATTATATCCAATAAAGCTACATGAGATGATTCATGCACATATGGCCATGTATATGATTTAGTGAACATCCAATTCAGAACACCTTTCTAAAAATGCATCATATCAATAATACCATCTAAAAATTTTAATCTAAAAATACATTCAAAAATTACCATCGAAATAATCAAATTTTAGAAAACTTGTTATCATATCTAAAATATAATACACTAATAATATTTGCATATAAACTTTAAAATACTATAAAAACCATTTTAAAATCATTAAAACACAATTCATATGGGATTTATCACCCCATAGAAATAAATATAACTCAATTATAAAAAAATTATATATATTTTTCAAAAATAATAATATTAAAGGATTTTATTCAAAAAATTTAAATTTAAATAATCTATTTAATGAAAACCTATCCCATAAATCACTATAATAAAAAATATTTTTAAAATAAATCTTTCTTATTAAATTGGAAATTTATAATCAAACACATATAATCATTCGACATAGTAGTAAATCATGTGTGATTTGAGTAATCAATATGCTTATATATGATTATATGATGTTTGTGACATAAATCTTATCTTTCCCCGCTGTGGGTTTGGGAACTACCGACAAGGAAAAAAATAAGGAGTAACTCAGAAGGGTTGAATGATATCTTACATTCCCAAACATCCATTTATATGTCTAGACTCTCTATAGAAACATTATCCATGCATTTATAAAACTATATTTTTAGTTCCAACCACCCAAGATCTATGCCAAACATTAAAATTCCTAGAATAATTGACAAGACCTCTCTATAATGACATTTATAATGAGCCAAACCTTGAGGATTGATACATGAATCATATTAACAAAAACCATCAATAAATTCCCCCAAATCATCATAGGCTTCAAACAAGTAGTAATGATATATATAATCATACAAGGAATTAAACATCCCATTATACATTTAAAATAGATAAAATAAAACCAAATCTAATCCATAACTACCAAAACTGAGTGAAAAAATACCATAATAAAACAATAAAACAACTATATAATAATTAATATAATAAATTTAAATTTTATACCATTAATATATAAAAATAAAATAAAAATAAAGGGAGTGCCTAAGTGGTCTTTAATATTAATGGTGAAGGAACCCCAATACACTAACCATAAACCACAATAAAAATTCATCACTAAACCTACAACTCAATGAAAGTGATATATTCATGTTGAAGTCCACATATAGGGAGTAAACACAATGTTTTATAGGATTTCATCAAATGAATATAACTTACCCCCATGCATGTATAAACTAATTAACTATTGTTTGTTTGTAAAATATACATACCCATCAAATAAAAAAATTTAAACCAAATAAAATGGTTTAATAATAAATACACATAACCAATGGATACACACAAAAAAAACACATTTTATTTAATTTCAACACAAAAAAACATCCATATTTTTATTATTTAACTTTAGAGAACACATAATAAAATACATATTTTTCATAAAAACCCTATCTCATGAGTAATAAAAAATGACCCATTCATATCATATATAGATCCAAAACAATTAAGTAGTCATGTCATGTCCCTAGATCCCCTATCCTATCAATGTGTCCACAAAACCTAATCTATGAATATATGTTTCTCTTAATAACTTACTCAACCCAATTCTTTCATTTAAGCACACTTTAAATTATAACCCATCTAAATAATTAATCTAGAACCACCATTTATTAAAAAATCATTTCATAATTTAGTAACACCCTCTTTTCTAGAAAATTGTAAAATATACCATATCATAAAAAACTCAAAAATTGAATTTATTTTAAAATAATATCAATATAATTTATAAACACATTTAATTTTTATAATTATATTCACTAGAAAACAAACTAACGATTTAATTATTTTAGAAATACCAAAAATAAACTTTTTAAAAATAATGTAACATGATATGTTCAAATGATTATTTTAACAATATAAAAAGGGCTTTCCCAAAAAGCATACAATCATCTTCAAATAGGATTTATATCAATAGAGATGATAAATATGATCCTTCTTCCTTAGTCACTTTATTAGAGACTACACAATATCTTAGGATAAAGATATATTATCCCTTAATAATATTTGTAAGATTAAATTTAAAATACCTAATTTATATAAAAAACTTATACCCAAATGAGAAGAAATATCATTTACTAGGATACCATTCCAAGGATAAAATAAAGAGTATTATTGGAGATTCAATCTAAGACACATACTTTTAATCTTGTCTTGATTTATTAATATAAGAGGATAAGAAATATTGAAGAAATAATCTCTTTTAAATAATCTATCTTTGGTACTGTAGATTATATAGTTTGGGTGGGATATAAATAAGGGAGTTCAAATTAAAAAAAAAATCCCATGAGATTTAATACTATAGATGATTTGTTTACATGGTTTATAATCCCTTCACTAAACATTTAAACCTCACTGACACTTTTCTAGAATATTTAAATATTATTATATCCATCTTAATGGTTTATAAACCATGTATAAAAACCAAAAGATTTATAAAATTCCTCTAAATCCCCCACTTTCAAAAAAATAGATGTTAAATCATGTATTTAGGTACATATTTCTTGTGAAGTGTTGTTTGGGAAGGTGGGTCAAGGATGAAAATGAAAAAGGATTAGATATACTTAGATATATTTTTTAATAATTAAATAGTATTTGATAACATTTGATTGTGTATATTTAATACTTTTATAAAGAATAAAAAACCATTTTTTGATGTATATCTGTCCCTTTAGAAAGCTATTTTTAGTTTAGAGGAAGTAGGATAAACATACAAATTTTCATTAGAATATGAAATATAGAATTTTATATCATATAGTACAATAGGGATTGTCATAGATTACAACACGCCATTTGGGAAGGTATTAAAACAAATGCAGTGGGCATGTCATATTTTATAATAAAGTGATATAAAATTTAGGTTATTTATTTATGATGTAGTGTGTGATATTTTTGAGTCTTCCCACCTAGTATAAAATGGAATGATATTCTAAAAAATCTCATGAAAAAATTATTCATATGAATAGTAAATGGTTGATGTTTAAAGTCTCCTACCCATAAACTATCATTAACTAACAATTTTATGTGATTAAATCGATGATAGAGTTATGGTTGATAGTTACATGTGATGTAACTGGATCCATTAATTATATGTTTCTAAAATATATGAGTAATTTTGGATCATAGATTCATGGATTATGGAAAAACCTTGTAACATATTTAGAAGAGTCTTCACCTTGGGTATTGGTGTATACTTTTCTCAAAATTATCTACTCAAAACTCTCTCTATTTAAATATCTCTCTTAATCATTTTTACTTTTAAGATTCCAGCATATGGTAAAGGTTTAAAGTGTCTTGAAAATATTTTTTTGGGTGATTTTGTGATTCTCATGGATATACCTTAGAGGAAAGATCCTTTCAGTTGTTCCTTTGTAATCATCATCACATACAGATATATAGAATCCATAATTATAAGAGCATAAAAATTTAAAGGTACACAATACTAATTTCTATTATGTGAGGTTTTCATTTCAAAAACTTAGTGATATTTGTTTTTAGGTTTCTTGATCCTATATAATTCTTTGATTAATTGTTAATCTATGATAATAAACCTTCAAATTATATCAAAACATTTCATGTATTTTAATTCATGAAATAAATTCAGAAATGAAGTGTATCACTATTGTAAATCCTATTTATATTGTTATTATAAAATACAATTCAATAAAACCATCTTTTTTGTACAAGTCGTAGAATATGACATCATCATATCATATTTGAAAATAGGTTAGTGCCTCAGGTTTGGAAAAAAAAGTTTCATATTGCTATTATGGTATCTGTGTATATCATAAAATATGATATTACATGTAAGGGTGTAATTTTATTTATCAATAATTGGATATAATATGGAAATTAGTCATAAATTATGACTAATAATGATAAAACCAGTTTAGTGTCATAGGAATATCAATAATATTTTATGATTCCCACTAGATCATAAAATATGATTGATAAACACAATTTTTTTCTTTATTTTCAATCATTAATTCAATTTGATTATTTATAAATTATTTATATATAATGAAAAAAGGTGTTATGTTGATATTTAATTATTTAACCGTTGTTTATAAATTAATTATTTATAATGTTTTTATATTTTTTGGATAGAAACCCTGACCCTCCATACAAATCATGATGTTCCTAGCATATTACATCCCCCATTTAAGTGGTTACTAGACATGGGTCCCGAATGTGATCTCTTAAAAACAAGGTAAAATTATCACACATCCACATACCCCAACACAGTAAAGTGGTGTAAAACTTTATTGAATATCATTATGACCCTTTTAGCCGACTAGTGGGAATCAAACCCCTGACCTCCAAGAATTCAAGTGAGTGACCATACATTGGGGCACTGTGGTGGGGGAAATTATTTATTTAAATGTTTATGATACTTATATAAATAAATATTCTACAATATTAAGATCCAGCATTAATTAATTTTTGAATATTAGTTAGAAAGATTTATAATTTGGTTATAAATTTTTTAAAATAAAATTATAAGTGTAATTTATATATGGTTTATAAATTAAAAAATATTGAATGATATAAAAATATTATATTTAAAAAATTATGAATTATTCATAACATTTAATTTCAAATGTCCAAACTAAAAGGATCATACATGAAAATAATTTAAGCATTATCAAAAGAGTTTTGATTGAGTATATGATTAAGGTTTAAATCATATAAATATATGATATTTATATTATATAAATGTTTCATAATAGAAATTAAAATTTAAAATTTTAATTTTTCCTGAAATATTATATATTAAATTAAAACTCTATATAATGTATAATATAAGGGGCATTATATTGAATGAATATAAAGATTTTATTTTCAAGATTATGGAATGTATATAAAGAATTATAAATTATTTATAATTATTTATTTATAAATTGATCATATATATATCATGTCTAAAAAAATTGATTATTTATTTATTTTATTTATTTTTAATATTCAGGTTTATAAATTTTTTATGAAATATGTATATTATGTATTATTTAATTTATTTGGAGAATTACTACTTTTAAATTTCTGATATGTGAATTATATGCTATTTGTGATAATATAAGATTTAGTTTTCATCTGCATGTACCTCAGTCTATAATTAATGTTATTAAATTGAATATAGCTTGTAAACATGAGGTGTTATAATTATAATGAATTTAATTATCAATTGAGTAAAGTATCATTGGGTATAGAGACATTGAGTGTGAAATCTCACTAACCGAAAGGATTATTCCTTATTCTATGAAGGTAGGATTTGGCTATATATGGATCCAGTCTTACTCATGTAGAGATTAGGTATCTCATATAATTCTAAACCTTTACATGAAAAGTAAATGCACCATATTCATAAGATACATTTGGATATGTATGAATGTGTTTGGCTTTTACTTTTTGGTTGTCTAACCCAGACCATGGGTTATGTAAAGAGTTACACATTAATATGATGCGAAAATATTTATTTGTTGTATATATATTTCAAAAGTAAATCGTTATAAATAATCACATATAAAGGAATAAAACAATAGATAATAAATATTTCACATAATTGAGTAGTTATGAATTTAATATCCATATAATTCATATTATATTGGTGAGAGAATAAAATAAAACCATTCAAAACACTAAGTTTGAGATTCCATTTAAAGAAAAAATATGTCAATATCTCAATTATCCAATCGGGTATTTTCATACCAAAGCGGTTTTCCCACAGATTATCTTGTGTAAGGAATTTTAGTTGTATTTAATACTTAGGGTTAGGTAACCACATATCATTCTGATATTTGGGTTACACTTAATTGTAAACCCCTAGGTCTTGAGATACTGGAGGAATAGAGTTGAGTTTATTCATGTGATGATTTAGGAAAAGAGTTGTCTGCTCAATTATCTAGGAGTCATATATGGTATGATTAGGATGATAGACCACCTAAATAACTGATAAATGAGTTTCATGATAATTTAGGTTCATTTTGTTATTGAAATACATATACTGACTCACTAAATGGATATGATTCATGAGGTTTTCATTTTTATGGGATACATTTTAACAAAAAATATTATTAAAAGAATACAAAACATGATACTCATCTTATAAAAGCATATTATGTAAATAATTTCATTGTCAAAATTATAAATCATAACTTTTGGATCAATATTGGATAAATAAAATATAAAAAGTAATAACTTCCTTGACTAGAATCAGAACTAGAGAGTAGTTCTCAAGAAATAAGGAATAATTTATTTGTTAGAAGAATTTATTTTAAAGAAACTGATAAGAGAATCATGGAGTTAGCTGTCTATAATAGTCATTTAAAGGGTTCACTGAACATCTACACTCTAATTCTTGTGACAATGAAAGAAAAGTTACAAAATAAAAATGAAACTATGGATTCCTATAATATAATATAACACCTAAAATGATTTATTAAGAATATTATAAGAATGGGTGGTATGAATTGTTAAAGGCTATTTGTTTGTGAAAACGGAGGAAGTAACCTCAATATAAAATAATATTCCCAACATTATTTTGTATGTCAATGACTTGGAGAGACTTCGTTCACCTATTAGACTCAATCTAGCATGAACTTTATTCTGTTTTGAGTGTAGAAAAGGTTTTGACTATCAATTTTGAGTTATAATTTGAATGAGTTAAATAAATGTTTACCTAATCTCTATAACATGTTGATGGTAGTTGATCAAGACATGGGTGGTCTAGGGTCAAGTTCCATGATGATGACACAAAAGGACAAGTGTAAACATTTTCGCTAGAGAGAAAATAAAAGAGGCAATGTACAGTCTAAATTTATTGATAAGATGAAGAAAATGAAGTAAAATGATTTCAATATGTCAATCGAGACCATAGGATAAGTAATTTTATACAATACCTGAAAGGTTATAAGAATTCATGTGGAGAGTCTACATCAGGTATAAATGTTATCGAGTTTGATTATATTATTCTAAAGGGAATATGATACCAAATGTATGTTTTAAAAATGTTGTAAATATATAGTAGTTTGAAAATAAAAGAAGAATGAATGATTAGAGCTTGGAATTTTTCTTTCAAGTGAAGGATAAATAGAGAAGTTTCCTTAAAGATTTGTATGTAGTGAGCACTTTAGGCCTAGATCAAATGTCATAAAAGATGTGTATTTTTTGTCATATTTTTCTCTTAAGAATATC
This sequence comes from Viscum album, assembly GCA_963277665.1. Classification (NCBI taxonomy): domain Eukaryota; kingdom Viridiplantae; phylum Streptophyta; class Magnoliopsida; order Santalales; family Viscaceae; genus Viscum; species Viscum album. The sequence continues at coordinate 1,475,724,018 of OY728134.1, forward strand.
TTGTAAACAAATATTGTTCAAATAAATGAGATTATTTTTTGTGAGACACATGGTTTATGATTCATATAACATTATAAAGTAATTTAAAGGGATATAATGAAAATAGTGTTTTTATCTAGGATAAAGTATTTATCTTAAAATATGAGGGAATATGATTCCACCACCTCTAGTGACAAACTAAAATATTATTTTGAATAAGTACTCCAAACACACAAAAAAACATATATGATATAAAAATAATAGTTTATTTTTAATATACTCCCACAAATAGAAAAAAGTTTTGTTTCCTAGATAAAAAAATAGTTTTTGTTTCTTAACGTGATATTATAAAAGAAATCAAGTATCTAAAAAACTAGTGAGAGTATGTTTTGACTCATAGAAATTCAAAGTTAAAAATTCAATGATTATGATAGTTTTAAATTTTATTCACTAAAATATCCTTAAAAATATTTTTAGGATATAATAATAAAAATACAACGTAAAAGTCACATTTAATTATCATAATATAGTGAATTTCACTTTATATATTAAACTATTTAGGATGTGATGGTATAGAAATAATATAAAAATTTCTTTAACTAAAACAACAAAGTAGGCCTCACTTTATCTTGAAAATTTTAAGATACAATATAATGTAAAAGTTACATTACATAATAAATTATTTCAAGGAAAATAAATTATAAAGAAAATAATATAAGTTATTAACATTGTAATACTATATATTATGGAGTTAAATATTTTACAATGTGTTGAAGGAGTTGAACATTTGTAATATTATTCTTAAGTCTCTTTGTTATTTAAACTATCTTTCATCATTTATATTTCTCACTAAAGAGGTTTGTGGGAGAATTTTATCATATGGTTTGTATGTGTTGTCACAAAATTCCACATTAAGAGATTTATAACAGTAAAACTATTGTCTAAATGAAAATATGGTCAATCCTATAGGGAAATTGTGAGTAGATATCAGTAATGACCTCTTTAAATATTTCTTAGTAAGATTGAGTTTTTATATTATTAAGTCTATAAATTAATGAAATTAAAACAAACTATTATATAAACAATAAACTAAACTAATAGAAGTTGATATGTAAGTGTAGGAGTTAGAACTTATACTTAGGTACAAGTGATGGTGATCAATTTATTTCCTTGTCTAATTCATTAATCATTTATTTGTCACCGATTATGAATTTAATCAAAATATCATTATGTCTCATTCATTAGTGATAAAAAATAATATAATTTTTCTTAAATTATTCAATATATCATTCTTTGATGTAGTGAAAAATTTGCGAGAATCTTCATTGTCCAATCACTTTGTGATATACCATAACCCATTGCTCGTTAAATCGGGGTACATATTTTTTCTAGCTTCACTCGTAAGTGACAACCTTTTAGTTATCACCCATGTATTTTTGAAAATAAGTCACATAGAATACAATTTTTTCAATTAATATATTTATTTATTCTATATTTTCTCATATACAACTTATGATTCTCTTAAGAATAAGATAAAATTCTGAATAAAAAAAATTCATGTTGTTTTCCCACTCATGAGTACCTATTAGGTATCACATGAATGGGCACTAAATAATTTGTACATATCACATGAAATAATAAGTATAGACATAGATATAATTAAAATATATAAAAGTCCAATTAATATTAATTAATAAGAAACCGAATATAGAAATTAAAAAACTTGATGCACACCCCATCATATTCATCAAAACACTGACATAGTGAAATTATTCATCTATAAAAAGAACATGGAACCTAAAAGTAATAAACATAGATCATTTTTGTTCATTTTAACTCAAGGATCACGGTAAGCCGTCACTGACTATTGATGATTCCAAAGTGGACACCACAAGTGTTTTCAATGCATGTGGACCACCTCCAATTAAAAATTTAATTAGAATCACTATGCATGTAATCTTCACCACTCACATTATGCACATGAACCACCATAATGAACATGTACTAAAGTAAGGGATTAGGTGACCAAAGTGCATAGAAGATAGAGATCGATATCAAATTGGTACTGTGCTACATATAAGGTAGTCCAAATTTGTCACCTGGGTGATTTATTTTAATATAATGCGGGTAGGATAAGTTTTTTATGGGAAATGGGGGTGGCCAACACCAGATCTGTTGGTATTATCCCATAATGTGGTCAGCACCAATTTATATGGAAATCACCCCCATTCCTGATTACCCCTCCCCATATACAATTATAAATATATAAATATATATTTATAATTATATATATATATTTTTAAATATATATATATAAATTTATAATTATATAAATTTATTTATGTAAAAATATATGTAAATAAGGAATATATTTTATATGCATATTATTACTATAAAAATATATGTAATTTTAAAAATATATTTATTTATAATTATATTTATAAATATATATTTATAAAAATATAATTGTAAATAAATATTTATAAATAAATATATTTTTGTTTATAAATAATTATTTATTTACAAAAATATATAATTATATATATATCTATAATTATATAATTATATATAATTATATAAATTATTATATATTTATATATATATATAAATATTAAATACATTTATAAATAAAATTTAAATATATTTATAAATATATTTTAATAACTATATAATTATAAATATATTTTTTATTTATATATATACTTATACAAATAAATTCATACTTATAATTATATTTATAAAGACATATTTATAATTCTTTAAATATATTTAAAAATATATAAAAAGGATGGTGATGTGGTCTCTCATGTGGGGCTATGATGATTTCTTGGGTTTTTCTCGATGGCGTTGTGTTCTACTTCTTCGGATGCCAATCTCCTCTTGGATCCGAAGCAATTTGATTCACATAGGTAAGGTGCATCAAAGGTTCACTCTATTGTCTCCCCCAAGATTACTATAGTCCCTTTTATTCCACTATCAAAGAATGTCGTGGCACCGATAGTGGCATGTGTGTTTCACTTGGCTGGCTTTAGCGCATCTGTGTTTCGTCCTCTGCCTTCCACTAGCGTTTAAGAAAAAATAGAGAATTCATCTATTTCGATTTTGATTGGTGATGATGTATGTGGTCAATCCATTTCTATATTCAAGTGATCCACCAATTTCTATTTTCATAGATGAGGTAATGTGGTTCACTTAAAAGAAGATCCGATTGTGGTCTCTCATCAGTTGAAATTAGGTGAGTTCTCTAGAATTGGTCATTTGATTTTTTCCATAGGGCTCGAAGCAATGGAAAATTATGGATCTTGAAAAACACCTCTCGTATATTTAGGGTTTTTTTATTAGAAGTGTGAATCATTAGGTTTGAGGTATCACTATTTACGTTTATCCTATGAAGAAAGAAAGACCAAGGCCTAGGGTTTTGGATCCATCTCCCCAAATCCTATACTGATTCACATACGTAAATGGGACAAACCTTTCAATTATTTGAAGTAGTTAATGATTCTTTATAGCATTGGATCATATTTTTTGGTTTAAATTGGATTCTTTATCACCCTAAAATACTTTATGATATTGATTTTACCATTAGTATTCCTATTAAAATAGATCATGAGACTGAATTAGATATATTTGGACATTATTCATGATTTTTGGTTGAATTGGATCTTTTTTATCCTCTAGTGGAGATATTTGTTCATTCAATAGAAGATGAGGATCTCAATATTATATTTGAGTATGAAAACACTACTTGATTTTTCTTGATCTACGAAGTCATTGGTCATGATGTTCAAAGTTATAGGAAAACGAGCATATGATCATTCTTCCACAATCATTAACATGAGGAAAAAAATGTGTTTCAAAATGTCGAAGCAATGAAATCCCACTACTTAAGGTGTATTGTATATTTCTTTGGGTTTTTATGGAGATACTATGATGGGAGGTAATTTTCTTATGATTTATGATAAAAATAATTTGGGTAATGGTAACTCTACGCAGCTGATGGTGACTCTTGATAGTAGAGCATGGGTTGGACTATTGGGCTCTATACCATTAGAGATTTACCCTCTTGATATTTTTATAGGGAATGGAAATGCTCAACAAGATTATTTTGTCTTGACTGTAGAAGATTACAGTTCTAATATGTTGGATCGAAATATTGTTGTAGGGCATGAGACAACCTCTTCTTATTTGGATGAGAATACTGTACAATCTGAAGGTGATGGTGATTTACCAACTAGGATAGTGGAGGAAGGGGTTCCTAACCATTTACAATGCACTTTTAAAAAGAAACTATTGTCAAATATTGTTGCTGGGAATGATCAGAGTATAGGGGATAGTAGTCACGATGCTCAAAAATCATTATTGATAATAAATCACATATCATGGATAAAATGGACCTGATTGAACATGATAAAGGATTGAAATCTGTGGTGAATTAAGCATCAATAGTCATCAGTAACTCTATGGAGAAGCCTTTCATTATTTCTAGGGGGAAATATCCAGAAGGGAGTTGGAAGCAAACCTAAGACATAAAAGATAGGTCGAAATCCCAAAACCATGGATGAGGACATGGCAGAGATGATTGGACTGTTGGGCTTGGCAGTTCTACCAAGACTTCTACAAAGGAACTCGCACGGGAGAATGTTAAACTCAAGAAATAGAACATTGTTCTTTTCAATCAAAACATATTACAGTCTAAATGGGAATCTACTGATGATACCTCTGATGATTTGGGGGATGTTCATGGTTCTACACATTTTTAGTATTCCCTTTCAGATGAGGACTTTTCCCTTATTTACCATATCCTTTATTCTTTTCACGTACTGTCTTTTATTTTTCAATAAATTTGTGTAGGACCAAGTTCGTTTGTCTCCTAGACCATTTTTTGTTTTTATAAATATATTATTATTTATATAATTATAGATATATTTACTATATATATATAATTACATTTATTAAGAAATATTTAAAATTTCTTTAATATATTTATAAGAATATAAATATAGAGGGATCGATCTCGCTCGGGGAAATGTGGTGAGTTCTGCTCCTACTTCTTAAAGGCGGTGGCCAATGTGCCAATCCCTCTCCCTCTAACAGTGGAGGGACCTCCATCATCATTCAAGGGAGAGGCATATATATTTTCTCCCTTTTCCAAACCCAAACACCTTCCCATATTCCCTCAATGTTATCTATAAACTAAGGTTCTTGATTTGTATAATGGTATCCCAAACCACTTGATCTCGATTTCTGAGTTTAACGGTGCTTCAGCTCTCCTCAATTAGACTTTTATTGATTGATTCACAAAGATGAGTCCTTCTATGGATTATTTTGACCACTTCATGTTCAGATCCTGTTATTTTAAATATTGAGCAATAGTGAGGTTGCTCGATAAGAAGAACATCATGATACAATTTTCTTTATAAGAGGATTTGATCAAATCTTGGGATTTTTCTCCCTATAGCTGCAATGATTCCTAATTCTTTCTCTTCATATGGACCTATGTCTTCCACATGAAGCATGATGCTTACTCAATTCTGATTTGGGTGATATTTCCCATAATTTAATTACCATTTCAAAATCCTTCGATCTTTAGGATGTTAGGGAACATCATAGGTATGTTCTTGTGTTCTGATAGAAGAACCAAATCTATTTTTCATCCTATTAATCCTCACACTTGTTTGGAAATCGATGCCTCAAGATCACCACCTGATTTTTTTAGATAACAAGATGAGAAGGTGTTAGTTATATGAAACATGTTGTTTATGAATCCTGGGTTGATTTCTATATGGTGTGTATGAGAATAGGTCACTCGTCAGTGGTCTAAAGGCGTGGGTCTATACATCAGGATATGAAAGTTGATACGGAAACAACAGGCATCTGTAAGGCTCTTGCAACCAGTGTTGTTGTAGATTCCTATGGTTAAGGACATGTGGATGCAAAGACCATGGAAAAGGTAGTCCAAAGTGAACCTCAGAAAGGGAACCCCTTGGTAATTGACATCCTTAGTTTGTTGACGAAGTACCTGGATGATCCTCATCCTTTTGTGAAATCTTTTGTGGATCAAAGGAGTTCAGAGATAGGGATGGATGCTAATTCTATTATGGAGCCTCAAATGGTAGAGGATGGATCTTTCATGACTCACTTGGGTGCATCATATGAGGAGGTTATGTTTCCTGGGAGAAATATTAGAGCTAGAGGCTAGGAATTATTTTCTAATGAACCTAGGGAGGGTGATTATATGGGTTATAATTCCTTGAGAAATGATTTAGGGGTGATAAATTGATCGGGACACGTAATAAGAGGAAGGTGACAACCACTTAGTTTGGTAATTTCTTTTAATGATTTCTGATTGATAAACCATTTCAAGAGTTTGAGGATGATTCAATTAGGCCTTCTATGATTGGGTATAAGGTCTTTGGAAGTGAGTCCAATGTAGGTGAAATACAGGAGGAGGTTCTGGGAGATAAGACTCTCATACCGAGGAGAAACATGATCGGAAAGGGCATTCATAAAGAGATGAAGGAATACTAATTTTTTCCACTTACAATGGAGATATGACCAATAAAGAAGTTGAAAGACAAGCAGACAGATAGTGATGTTGCTTGTCAGTAGTGGAAGTTAAGTGATGTGTTTGAGAAACCCTTGGAATTGCTTATGAGATCAAAAGATGAAGTGGTTAAACAGGTTTTGTGAATCAATTCTACTAAAGAGAAAGATGTTAGAATGATGGGGAGGTCATTGAGGGTGACTCTCAATGAGAAGAAATATACCTAGATCTACAAGTATGACCTAATACTTGTTGGGGGATTTAATAATGGAAAGATCATCATCGAGCAGTACGTACAGTCCTTGGACAAGTTTTCCTTTTAGTTTGATGATCTTCTAATGGATGAACCAGACACTCAGGTAACCAATATTTCTTGGAAATTGTATAGGGAGATTAAATCAGGTAGGATTAAATTATCCTTCAGTTGCTTTGTTATTTCTTTTTGTGGTTAAAATCATGGGTTTTCAATTTTTCTTAAAAGTGTTTGAATAATAAAAATTTAATTTTCATTCAGCTATATAAATAAAAATAAAATTGTATATACAAACATAAAAAAATTATATTAAATTTATTGGTAAATATATTTTAATAATTATATAATAATAAATATATTTAAATTTATATAGTTATAAATATTTCATCATCAATAAATTTAAAATATATTTTAAAAAATATAATAAATTTTTAATAATATCCTTATTATTAGTAATAATATTTTATATATTTATAATTTATTTAATATTTATTTTCAATTATATTATTAACTCTTTTAATAGTTTTATTTCCATTATTATTCATATTTATTAATGTCATTATTGTAAATATTTAATAATTTTTTTAATATTTATTTAAAATTTAATTAATAAATTCTAATAATAAAAAAATAATTCATAATAATTTAATTTATAATATAACACTTAATAAGAAATATGTCAATACAATGTTTTTAACGTTTAAATGAAATGTTTATAAAAAATAAATTTTGTGTCATGTAAATTAGTTTTTTTACTATGTTTTAAAATTTGTATTTATTTTCCAATAGTTTATTATATGTTTTTTAAATATGAAAAATTCCATTTAGATAGTATGTATACATTATAATTTATACGATTTAAGAGTCCCATAAATGAAACATAATAATTTTACAAGTATGTGACTTTGAATGTCTATAAATAAAAAAGTATAAAAAAAATTTAAATGAAATTTGAAACATTGACTAAACATATACAAAATAATATAAAATAAAAAAATTCATAAAAACTATTAATGAAAAATAATCTTAAAGTCAAAAAACATCATTGTTCCAAAACATGGAATATGTACGTATAGATATTTTTGAAATTCCATTCTCTACTGGAAATGAGATCTATATGGATAGAATAAATCAACGTCGATTCCCCTCGGTACTACAACATGACATTTGAACCTCACACCCACCCCATGTTTGACATCTACGTCATTCTGACATTTTTCGACATGCACGTGGTTTCATCATATGTGGTAATGTGGGTTCCTCCTCATGTTATCGTGTAGAGGACTTCCCAACATCATATGTAGATGATAGGAAAAAATCATATGTGGAGGAATGACCAAAATAATATGTGGACCATATGGCCTCAAAGATCCTAAACATACTGGAAGGTTGATATCAAAGAAGTAATTTCCAACTGAATGGTCATGTGAGGCATCTTCAAGCTGTGCTACCATACTCAGGTCTGAGTCCATCAAAACCATATAAGATAGAGATGGTATATCAGATATATGAGTTAGAATATTTGGAACAAAAAAATATCCTATATTTGGAAGAACCTATGCTTTATGTGAAGTATCCTCTCTCTATGGTGTAGTAGCATCTGAAGGATCCTATCTCAGGTGTCGCTCTCTCTACACTCACTTATGTCCTCATCTCCATCCTCTGACTAGTGGTGGTTATGAAAGTTCATCATCCTCCATGGGAATTTTAAGAACATCATCATCCCTGGGTACCTCAACTGAAGAAAGTGGATATGGATATAACGTTTTCTCCTCATAATAGACACACTCACATATAAAATAGGGAGTGTCTCTAAGAGCCACCTGATCTGGATGAACAATATACCATCTAATTAATTCCCCATCCTGAGGATCTATGATATTTACAATTTGATCAGGTCCATCTGACTATAAATTATATAACATTAAAATTAATATAAAACATGACCTAAAAATATAATTAATGTTAGTACACATACCAACTACTACATTTCTATTCCATAGTGTGTAAGGTACATGATCATGTGTTTTCGATAACAATATGATTATTTTAATGTAACCCATTAACCTATTGTGGTGAAATGGGGATATGATGTATATAGAAAACCTGTCACATGACATGGTCTGTCTGGTTTCACTCAATGATATGGAAGTGTATGAGTGGAACCAATAAACAATGATCTCCAGCCATAGTAAGGTAGTATGGTGTAAGTGACACGTATATGGATCCAATATATGGGGTCCATGAAACCTAAAATGACTACAAAAAATCATAAATTAGCATAGAAATATATTTAAGAAAACATTGAAATATCTTAAAAAGTAAATAAAAATTTATATTTTCCAGTAAAAAAATAATGTCTAGATTCCATCAGTGGATTGTATAGTGTCAAATACCTATTAAAAGACATGAACACTATGTCTTAGAGTATATAAATAACACTGAACCTAAATCCACCAGGTTAAAAAATTAATATAAGCTAAATTTATAAATTATGTTAATAAAATTGAAAATTTACTCAAATGAATGATGTAAAAATACCAACATCCTTAAGGATAGTCCAAAAATAGGTGTTGTGGAAGTTGTACGATAACTGTAGGAGGGATGCATGGAAAACTCTCCCAGGACCACATATATATTGAAGCCATACACTATATAATCTATTTCACATATGATAGAAAACTATTATGGATACATCTATATAAATATGATAATTTAGTGGGGCCCCAAATGTATTCAAGATCCTCATGTAATGGTAGATACATTATATGTACAGACACGGTGGAGTGGTCAACACACAACCTACCTCTAATCAATTGAAAAAATTGTTCAAATTTGTTCAGAATAAGTATCTCCTCAATATCATCATTTGAAATGATGGTGAAATTCTCATAAATCCCACCCCCCTTGCAAAATATGGAACCCGGACAGGCTGAAAATATCACCAACTACTAAATGGTATATGATCGCACGCTAGTCACATATACTTTAACCCATACACGACTATCTATGGATGAGTAGGCTAATATTCTAGGCCAAATACTATAAAGTAATGCAAATCTCACCCTTATACAGATGAAATGTGTGTCTCTTTGGATTAATCTCTCTTCTAGTGTAATAATAAAATGGTGATCAATTATCCCGAAGTCAAACATGGTGACTCTATGAAATCCAGAATGCTTGAGTGATAGTAAAATGACTATTGGAGGTTTATAAGGGTGAATATGATGTTCTCTCTAAATAGAAAGATCTCTCTCAGGTCACTATTCCAACTCCTTACATGACACATGTAGCTGTTGGGAAGATAACAAAGGATTCTCCATAGAAATGTATGAATAGTAATACATTAATGATGATAACTATTTATCACATTCCAAGTTTTATGATTTGGCATAAAAAATTGTTTCTAATTTGTTTTTAATATAAATTAATTGTTTCATTTCATATAACCCTTTATATACTTTGATATGGAGTTCTTTTTAAGTTAAATATGTGTTTGTTTGCTGAAATAGATATAATATTATAAAGAAAAATATAGAAACATATGAATGAACCTTTAATACACATAGGATTAATTTACAACTCTCTAAAATACTCTATTTTCTTTATCCTTATGTTCAAATCTTAACATCTCTCATCTCATGCATCAAATCTTCATATCTCTTATCTCTTTCTATTTATGTTTTAGCCTATTTTTCAAGATGGGTTTTTCTTTACTCTTTTTTTATTTTTTTCACTTTTTTTAAACCAAACCAGTATATGTTTCCAAACTATAAAAAATTACATTGATAATTAGATTTAACATGTTTCATATATAAAGTGTTTGATATAATAAAATCAGTTTTAAAAGTAAAAAAAAATGTTTTCAAACTTTTTCATAATTGAATTCTAATCAAACTATTCAGAACCATTTTCAAAGATCAAATTATATAAAGCTACCATTGTAGTTAACATGTAATTTTTATAAATTGGGGATATTGGTTTTATATTTTTTATAAAATAATTTATTTAGAATATAAATTCACCCCCTCTTGAGTGTTACACTTTGATAAACAAATTATGATAACAAAAAAATAACTTCATGTAAAACCTTTTACATTAATTAATAGAGTACATCATTCATTTTAACTATTAGATGACTGCCCTATACGTCTAGGGAAATGTTTCTTCTTGTGAATTCGTGGTTGTATAAGCCACACCTATATGATAGTTCCCATTCTTAGGTATAATTAATCTCATTTTGAATATGGGTCAACTTGGGCCTCCCTTTTGGATGCAAATTAGACATGTTCAGTGGAAGAATCGGAATTCTATCAGATAGATTGAAATTTTAAAACTCTTGAATATGAATCCATGGATAACTATAACTGTCATTAATAATCTCTAGTCCATAAACTAGATCAATTAACTACTCAAAAGATGAGTGTACATAAGCATATGTTGTAAACACATGTCCGCAAGGATATCATAATGCTTGAAATCTACCACAATCATAGTAACACTACTACAATAAAATGAAAAACAGAAAAACACTTTTACCAGTCATAGGATCATTAGAAAACAAAACTACAAATATATGCTTAGCATGATCAAATGAACTGAAAATAATTTTTTCATCCTCCTAATTAAATTTATCAAATTCCACATTAGAAATAGTGACCATATCACATCCCTCTATTCAGACTCTTTTTTGACTACTTTCTTCATTCCTTGTTTTACATTACATTGTGATAGAATATTTCTTCCATTGAACATATAATTTATATTTAAAACATTATAATAATAATATATTATAATTGTGGTATTCTAAATAACATATAATATAATATTATTATTTACTACTGTTGGGTAAATTTTAACTTCCTTGAAAACTCCATTTATACATTCTATGATTTTTTCATCATATTTTCATATGTTCTCCCATCATCATATGATAGTAACCATTTATAATTTATAATTTTCATCATGTAATCATAGTATTCCAAATTAACTTTGTGAATACCTTTGAGACACTACTCTATCCTTTATTATTGAGGCTCATATTAAAAAAAAAGGGAACAAATTTTAACACATATGAAAATAACTATTATAATGAATCTTCAAACCAAAATGGTTATCCATACCAATTTTTATGATTTATTTCTTCATGAAATCATCCTTGAACTTCTTTTACACATCTCTAGAAATTTTTTGAATACAGTATTGATGATGGGCATAGAGTGGTCTCCATGACAAACCCTCAAACATAATTATATTTTTATTTCTCAGTGATGATATGAAATAAGACAAATTCCTTCTACAACAGTCATGAACACTCTAAGTAAATCTATGAATCAGATCCATGATTAGAAGTTCTCCATTTTGGCAAAAAAAATTCCAAAATTAAAGGGAATCTATTACCATCTTGTATGGTGGAAATAAATAATGTTTTGGTATACTTTCTATACAAAAAATGCTTGATTAATCTTTATAAACCACTTACAATGTCTAAATGTTGTTACACCTTGTGAAAATGTCCAAACTAATATATCAAACACTACCTTAGACTAATAAACATGTTTTTATTGGTTAACATATTCAATAGGATGTAAATGATATATAACTTTATTTTTTTGGTGTAAAAGTTCCAAAATATGTGGGGAAACTCGATAAGAGTCACCCCAGTCACCAAAAAACTTTCAAAATATCCTTCTTGCATGCATACCACGCCTGCTAGTAATATATTCGATACCCAAAAAGAAGTTTGTTTCTCTCCAACACCATAAAGATATGAATATCTTGAAATGATATTTTCATTTAAAAAATCACAGTTGGAATGAATTCATCATATAATGAAGTGTGATACTACGATATACTTGGGTTCACACATTTGTGTAGACTAAATATAGTAATACACCAATAATAAAAAATGTTATAAATTATAGTGCTCAAACACATATGATAGTCTCAATCATATTTATCACATTAAATCAGATAATGAGATCTCTTTGAATCCTATACAATATAAATCAATTGTATTTTAATGTGATATTTTTTATCACAAATTTTATTGCTTCTTTTCTTTCAAACTCTCTTTCAATATACAGAACACCATTATCTGGCACTCGATTCTTACTAAAAGTAATTCCTATAAATTTTGTACTATGAGTAATAATTGACCAATGAAAATGTGGAAAGTGTTTCATGCCTTCAGTAAACCATGCTTCCAATAGTGGAGGGTAGTTAAATATTAATGTTAGATCAAACCTCAAAAGGGTGGGATCAGAATGTTCTTTGGCATCATGTTCTTGTTCACCTTCCTTGTCGTATTCTTATTATAAATTTTCTTCATTCTCAAAATTATCAACCATCACATCTAAATTATGTGGAGTACTATCCATGGATTCATCACTTCCTCTATGAGATATCACAACTTGAAGATATGAAGTAGTGGCCTAAGGATATGATGGAAAAACTACCATTATTGATGGAACTTCTTTAGGTTTTATAGATTGAGGATGTGAAATTGTATCATGAAGTTGTGATGGGACAACTTCTAATGTTGATAGAACATCTATTGTAGCTATGGTGACATACAACTCTATAGTTTGTTTTTTAGGTTGGTTCTTAACCAATGACAGTATGTGTTACAAGTAATCATCATAAATTACAGGATAATCCATATGCCACAACCTATATTTAAATTTTATATGTCTTTATATGATGAACTTAATCACTTGATTAGTCATCAGTTTTATCCTTTGATGAATTTTTTTTAATGCATTCAAAAGTTGTGCACTATCCATTAATTTCAACTCTTTTTGGTAATATAATATAACTACATCCTTATTTAGTCTCAATTATTTGATCATTGCAATAAATATAAGAAACCAATTTTTATCTAAAATATATAGGTTCAACGTGTAGTAGTAGTAGTGCTAGTTGATGGGTGACATATTAAAATATAGTTTAATAATTATTTATAAGAAACCCCAAGCTAGGATATTCTAACTCAAATTTATAATTTATTTATTTCATATAAGAAGAAACAAATACCTGATCTGATAATTATTTCTTCAATATAGATATCGATCATCGAAAAATACCATTTCAGATTGCCTTTATTATGTTCTGATGATCCAGAGATATAATCCCTCTAGTAGTGATCCACACATTTTCCTTTAATCTATGAGAAATACCAATAAATCTTGGGGTGAAATATTGGTGTGTTGATTGTCATGAATTGTCACGACCCGTCCTCGGGGCCCGTGCCGTGACTACCCCAAGCCCGCCTTCCATAGGCCAGGGGCAGTCGACTAGCACCAAGGCGTAAATCCCGATAAACAGGGAAGACATTGCCTTTGTAAAGTAAACAACCCCCATAGAGTAAGCAAGCGGAAAGAGTAAACACTAAGTAAAAAACTGTAACAAGCTGTGCTGAAAGTAAAAGGGGTCGGAAATACAAGCCCAACTGTAAAGTACAACTGAAAGGGGAAAACAACAACTGAAAAGAAAAGTCGCCGCGTCAAGCCGTCCTCTGGAAGTCCCACCTGAAGGGTGAGTACAGATAGCCTCCACAGCTCCTCGGTCCAGCCATCCGCTCCGAGTACACCCCGCCCAGTGGTCCACCTCCAGGTACCGTCTTGCTCCGCAAGCCTCCACCACGATCAGCGTTGTCCGTCGTCTGCAACCAACACAACGTAGTGCGGGCATATCCCGTTCAGGGGTGAGTATAAGCTACTCAGTAGGGACCCTGAGACCCCCGAAGGTCTCCCAGAATCCACAAAGGAAAAACGACAAAGGAAAGATACAATCACGAAGTAACATCCGACACTGCTTAGGTATATTCCCATACATATACCTAAGTTATAAATTTCCATCTGGATCCAACATCCGAGCCCAAGCACAACCCAATCCACACAGGAAAGCAAAACGTAAATCCACACAGGATAGCACAACACAATCCACAATGGAAAGCAAAACGTAAATCCACACAGGATAGCACAACACAATCCACAAAGGAAAGCAAAACAGGATTCAGCTCACACAGGTACTTCTTCGTATGACGTTGGAGATGATCAGAGGTAGCCACTAATTCATCTAAGCCATCAGATCCGCAAAGGATCTTTAGGTACTAACCCTCTCAATGACCCACACAAGATCGATCATGAAGTTGAAACCAAAACTATTGGGAAACTTCTTCTCCATCAAGCACAGTGGTTAAGCCGCTACAACCAAGCGCTTCCCTCCAACCTTGGACTGCTGTAGTACTCCACCTATCGAGTACTGCGGGCCTGCTTCTACAACCAAGCGCTCTCCCATGCCGTTACAACCAAGCGCTCCTCCGTCGTGGGTCTGCCGCCACAACCAAGCGCTCCCCTGTGCCGCTACAACTAAGCACACCTCTGTCGTGGGTCTGCCGCTACAACCAAGCGCTCCCCTGTGCCGCTACAACCAAGTGCACCTCTGTCGTGGGTCTGCCGCTACAACCAAGCGCTCCCCTGTACCGCTACAACCAAGCGCACCTCTGTCGTGGGTCTGCCGCTACAACCAAGAGCTCCCCTATGCCGCTACAACCAAGCGCACCTCCTCATAGACTCCAGAGGTACTTCTTCTGTTGTGTACCGCGGGTCTGCTGCTACAACCAAGCACTCCTCCGCCGTGGGTCTACCGCTGCAACCAAGCGCTCCCCACTGGGCTATCTGTAACACACCGAGTCGTTCGATTAGCAGTCGTCAAGTCTCAACCGGCTCTAGGGTTTCCGCACATAGCATACTCATTCCGGGAGGGTCCACTCCACGATCTAAGTGGTCGATGCATCAACTGACATGTAGTCCGGAGTTGATGTATCCCAAGATGTACCGTAGTGGTCATTGCCGAAAACACGGAGGACTCCCATACTGTTCTCATCATCGTCGCAGTCGAATCCACCGAGGATCTCTGTACAGTCGTTGCCACAGTCCACTGAGGATCTCTGCACAGTCGTCGTCGCAGTCCACTGAGGATCTCTGCACAGTCGTCGTCGCAGTCACAGTAGCAGTCGCAGCCAGCTCTAGGGTTCCCGCACACAGAAAGCTCGTTCGGGAGGGTCCGCTCCACAAGCCGAGAGGCAGATACATCAACTGACACATAGTCCAGAGTTGATGTATCCAAAAGTTCCGTATCATCAACAGGAACTCAACGTCGCAGACGGCGCGTCAATCGGACGCCCGGTCTGAGAGTTATTGGCTTTTTCGTCCCAGGGGCCCGGTTGGTTTTTAAGGGAAAACCAACTCGACCGTACTACTCCTGCGTCCAAACCTCGGGAGGAGTATGCCAAAAGATCCATCTCACTTAGAGGAATTCAACGAAGTCGACGGCACGTCAATCGGACGTCCGGAGCTCAAGATATGAGTGTTTCCGCTCCGAGGGCCCGGTTGGTTTTGTGTACGAACCAACCCGGTCAAACACAAAGTATTCTGAAACCTTTAGTGCGATATACCAAAAAGACCGCCTCGATCCAAGGATCGTGTTTCCGCTGACGGTGCGTCGTTCAGAGGCTCGTAGCTCATGTTATGAGCGAAAGACCGAAAACATCCGGAGACAGGGGGTCTGGGCCCGGGCCGACCCGGCCCGACCCCCCCTAGGTCGGCCGAACTGGGTCGACCCGAATCGGGTCAACCTGAACCTGTCCAACCCGGCTGGACCTGGTCCGGTCCGGCCAGGGCGCAGTCCAGCCTGGCCGGCCGGCCCGGCTCAGCTCGGCCGAGCGGCCGAGCGAAGCAGCCGCGGGGCGCCGCCCCCGCGGGTTGGAAGTGTCGCGGCCCCGCGTGGGGCTGCGCTGGAGTCAACGGACGCGGCATAGTCGCGTCCCGTGTGTGAGGGCCGGACCCGCGCGGTCGCGGGTCCGCTGGCCGCCGCCGCCGCGGCTTCAGCCGCGACGGTCCTGTCCGGCGGTGCGCCGGGGCGCCGCCGCCTCCGGCCGCCGGAGGCTTCCGCGGGCCACCGGAGTTGCTCCGGTGGTCCGTTTTCCTTCCCGACTGCGCCGGTGCTCCTCCCGGGTTCCGTTCTTCACTGTGGGATCATCAAAACGCCCTTGCGTTATGTTTCGTCGTCGCCCACCAAATCCGCAAAACAACGAAGAACGGCGGAGGGTTGTTGGGCCGGGTTCGTTTGGCCCACACCCTCCGCGTTAGACGATAACAATTAGGAGGATTAAACAACACATCAAACAACAATTTTAATAAATTAAAATTGTTCTTATGAAACCAGTTTTTTAATTTAAAAGTAACGTTCACGGGAAAATAAAATATTTCACAACAACCCCTACCTCGTCAAGTCGTCGCACGCGGGTTCTTCGCGGATTGGATCGTCGCGGAAGGAGGGGTTCATCGCGGAAGGAGTGGATCATCGCGGTATCCGGCGTTGCGTCGACGAACTCTGAGGACCAAGAAACAACAGATTTAATTATAAATAATTAAATCCGTGTGTTGTTATAAACCACAAAGAAGTTTAAAAAAAGAAACCCGAGATCTCTTACCTCAAGCGGTTGGTGATCGGAGATCAGGGCGGGGAAGAACGTCTCGGATGAAGAATCATCAAACTCTGAGGGTGACGGCGTTCTTCACGTTCTTCGCATTCTTCGCATTCTTTGCGTTCTTCGTGAAGGAGGATGAAGTCACAAAACTTGTCAAAACCTCTCAACGAGCATCTTTCCAGAAGTTGTGCGTTGGTCTTATTTTATTATTATGCCAACGGATTTCAAACAGGTTAAGAAACAAAAAAGAGATAAGTAACGACCCATTAATTCGTAGAATTAATTCAACGAAATAAACCACCCAATTAATTGGTTTGTTAAGAAATTAATAAAATGCGTCAGTTGACTTTCATAATGACGGGTTTTCGCGGGTGCGTTACTTAGCGGAAAAGAAACGGTGGGGCTCGTGCGGGCCCCACCTCACAAATATCCTACCAAGAGGGTAGGATATTTTTTGGATAGTACCCTATCCGTTTCAACTCATCTTAAGCCGCTTTAAGTGGCTTCAAGTGGCTTCCAAGTGGCTTAAGTGAAATAAAATAAAGTTTGTCGTACAATTATTTTATTTCTTAACTTTAAGCCCGAAAATTAAAAACCACACCCGAGAAAACGCAACCCCGGAAGAGGCGTTTCTAAGAAAGTACCGGCGCTGTGATTCCATCGGTTCCCTCAGAATTCGATTCCGAGAACCGGTTCAAAAGTTAAAAAAAATCCGCTCGTCCGTTCACTGAATGTACCCGAGCCAAACTTTGGAAAATGATTCTGGGCACACCGGGCCTCGGAATCAGGTGCCGTCAGAAACTGCGTTCTTGTAAAATTCCAAAGAGAATTAAGAAAAAAATATCCTTGAAATTTACGGGTCTTTAAATTACTCCCACCATAGGGCTTTACGTCCTCGTAAAGCTTCACCACAAACTTAGGGATACAAAGGCGGTGCTGAGCGTGCATCTGAGCCTCCCGCTCCCAAGTGCTCTCATGGAGGCTCCTGAGCTGCCATCTGAAGCACACTAGAGGAATCGATCGTCCACGTAGGGCCCGCTCCTGTCGATCCTCGATCTCCACTAGGACCTCCACAAAAGTCGCCCCTTCATCAAAGACCAGCTCTCCATGGTCAAAGATTTGCATCGGGTCGTGCACGTATCTCCTCTTCTGAGATACGTGGAAAACGTCGTGCACCCGGTGCAACTGAAGTGGTAGAGTCAGATGATAAGCCACCTCGCCAATCCTGCTGAGGACCTGGAAGGGTCCGATGAAGCATGGAGACAACTTTCCGCCTCATCCAAATCTCCATAATCCACGTCGAGGTGAGACATGCAAGAAGACGTGGTCGTCATCCTCGAACTCTAGTGGCCTCCGCCTCCTGTCAGCACAAGACTTTTGTCGGTTCTGAGCTATACTCATCCGCTCCTGGATGACCAGGACCTTTTCTGTCATGGCCTGGACCATCTTCGGCCCCACAAGTGCTGCTCAGATTTCTTCTTTGCCGATAAGAGAAATCTGATCTCATCCCCTGGATGAACCGCTTTCTTTTCCTAATACAGTCAATCCCGACATGGATGATACTAATCCATACCAAGGATGACGTCGTAAGGCCTCGATGCTACTACCAAGAGATCCAACCGTTACTCTCGACTCCAAGGGTTGAGTCACACTGTCGGCATCAGTGTGTGGTAACTGGGTATCCTCCAGTAGATGTCTCACAAGTGAGGGTCAAGTCAACAGTCTAAACTGGAACCTCTTAGTAACAACACAAAAGAGGACAGGAATGAAAAAATCACAAGGCATGCGTCTTTTATTATTGCAGCTCATAATACAAGGACGCTACACAACAGCAACAAGGAACTAGAAGTACAAAAGATGTATCCACTAGTTCCGCTCCTGTCCATCTGCTCCCAGAGCTCCATGATCGAAGGCCTCAGCTGCCTGAAGCTGAGCTCTCCCATGTCCACCAACTCTCTACGGTCGGGGTGGACCTCCTGGTGGTGGTGGTGGCAACACCTCGAAGCGTCATCCACTACCTGCTGCTCGGCCAGCTCCTCTGCCACGGTCTCTTGCTCCACGCGATCCGCCTCGATCGAACCTCTGCCTTTGCCTAGGAGGTCCTTCATTCATCTGCTGGTCATTCATATGGCGGGTCGGACAGTCACGAGCCATGTGACCAACCCCGCCGCAGGAGTAACACTGTCCGCTCATAGTAAGTCATTGTCCACCCCGGGTGCCTCGCACAAATGACCCTGTGTCACGCGGTCGACCACCGGTAGGTCTAGTCCTCTTGGACCCCTGCGTCATCTGTATATTGCCCGCTGTAGAAGACTCTGCCGCATGCCGGCAAGTGGTGGGTCCTGCTGCTGGAGACTGCTCAGCAAGGAAACTCTCCACTAAGAGGGCTCACTCCAACACTCCTGCCTGAGTCGGAATGTTGAGGGAGATCATCGAAGCCCTGATATCATGCCTCAGTCCCTGCTCGAAGGTCCAGGCCCGAAAGAACGGGTCTCGTACCATATCTGTGGAGTAGCGCGAGAGATCAGTAAATCTCACCGAGTACTAGGCCACTGTCATGCTGCCCTGCCGTAGCTGTAGCAGCTCTTGGATACGCACCGCACGGAGGGTGTTCGGGACGAACTCTGAGAAGAAGATGCTCTCAAAGTCCGTCCAGAGGAGAGATGCCTCCTCGTGCACCTGGATCATCAAACTCCACCATATGCCTACTGCCGCATGTAGGAGGATCGCTGCAAGGACCACCATAAGGTCCGCTGGTGTCCTCACTAGCCTGAAAACTCGAACAACTGCCTCCAGCCAGTCCTCGGCGGCCTGGGGGTCCGTCTCCCCGCAGAACCTGGGCAGTCGCTGGTGCTGGAACTCATGCACTGCACTAAGGCGACATGCATCGTCAGCGGTTGGGGCTGTAAGCATCAGTGGCTCGGCGGGTAGAGGTACCGTCGGTGCCTCTGCTGTCAAAGGGCCCTGTACCGAGGCCTCGTCGCTCGGCGGGCTGTCGTCACGTACAACACTCGGAACCCTAGATGGCTGCCGTCGTGGGGCCATCCTGAAAGGAAACAGGTGTGCCACGGTCAGAACAATATACCTGGTGAGCTGATAGAAATTAATCACGAAGAAAACTTTAAAACACACATGCAATCAATGTTTTTGTGTATTAAGTCGGAAATCAGAAGTTAGGGTCCTGGTGTACGGATACGTCGGCCGCCGCACCAACACTAGACTCCCTGGACTGATAACCACACCCAATACGCTAAACACTATTGCTTCACATAGAAGAAAGATCAGAGTCTGTAGTAGAACCGACCACCTCTGATACCAATTTGTCACGACCCGTCCTCGGGGCCCGTGTCGTGACTACCCCAAGCCCGCCTTCCATAGGCCAGGGGCTGGCGACTAGCACCAAGGCATAAATCCCCATAAACAAGGAAGGCATTGCCTTTGTAAAGTAAACAACCCCCACAGAGTAAGCAAGAGGAAAGAATAAACACTAAGTAAAAACTGTAACAAGCTGTGATGAAAGTAAAAGGGGTCGGAAATACAAGTCCAACTGTAAAGTACAACTGAAAGGGGAAAACAACAACTAAAAAGAAAAGTCGCCGCGTCGAGCCGTCCTCTGGAATTCCAACCTAAAGGGTGAGTACAGATAGCCTCCACAGCTCCTCGGTCCATCCATCCACTCCGAGTACACCTCGCCCAGTGGTCCACCTCCAGGTACCATCCTGCTCCGCAAGCCTCCACCACGATCAGCGTTGTCCGCCGTCTGCAACCAACACAACGTAGTGCGGGCATAGCCCGTGCAGGGGTGAGTATAAGCTACTCAGTAGGGACCCCGAGACCCCCGAAGGTCTCCCTGAATCCAAAAAGGATAAACCACAAAGGAAAGATACAATCACAAAGTAACATCCGACACTGCTTAGGTATATGCCCATACATATAACTAAGTTATCAATTTCCGTCTGGCTCCAACATCCGAGCCCAAGAACAACCCAATCCACACATGAAAGCAAAACGTAAATCCACACAGGATAGCCCAACACAATCCACAATGGAAAGAAAAACGTAAATCCACACAGGATAGCATAACACAATCCACAAAGGAAAGAAAAACAGGATTCAGCTCACACAGGTACTTCTTCGTATGACGTTGGAGATGATCAGAGGTAGCCACTGATTCATCCAAGTCGTCGGATCCATAAAGGATATGTAGTTACTAACCCTCTCAATGACCCACACAAGATTGATCATGAAGTTGAAACCAAAGCTATTGGGAAACTTATTCTCCATCAAGCACAGTGGTTAAGCCGCTACAACCAAGCGCTTCCCTCCAACCTTGGACTGCTGTAGTACTCCACCTATCGAGTATTGTGGGCCTGCTGCTACAACCAAGCGCTCTCCCGTTCCACTACAACCAAGGGCTCCTCCGTCGGGGGTCTGCCGCTACAACCAAGCGCTCCCTTGTGCCGCTACAACCAAGCGCACCTCTGTCGTGGGTCTGCCGCTACAACCAAGCGCTCCCCTGTGCCGCTACAACCAAGCGCACCTCTTTCATGGTTCGGCAGCTACAACCAAGCGCTCCCCTATGCCGCTACAACCAAGCGCACCTCCTCATAGCCTCCAGAGGTACTCCTTCTGTTGAGTACCGCGTGTCTGCCGCTACAACCAAGCGCTCCTCCGCCGTGGGTCTGTCGCTGCAACCAGGCGCTCCCCATTGGGCTATCCGTAACACACCGATTCGTTCGATCAGTAGTCATCAAGTCTCAACCGGCTCTAGGGTTTCCGCACACAGCATGCTCCTTCCGGGAGGGTCCACTCCACGAGCTAAGTGGTCGATGCATCAACTGACATGTAGTCCGGAGTTGATGTATCCCAAGATGTACCGTAGTGGTCACTGCCGAAAACACGGAGGACTCCCGTACTGTTCTCATCATCGTCGCAGTCGAATCCACTGAGGATCTCTGTACAGTCGTCATCGCAGTCCACTGAGGATCTCTGCACAGTCGTCGTCGCAATCCACTGAGGATCTCTGCACAGTCGTCGTCGCAATCACAGTAGTAGTCGCAGCCAACTCTAGGGTTCCCGCACACAGCAAGCTCGTTCGGGAGGGTCCGCTCCACGAGCCGAGAGGCAGATACATCAAATGACACATATTCCAGAGTTGATGTATCCAAAAGTTCTGTATCGTCAACAGGAACTCAACGTCGTAGACGGCGTGTCAATCGGACGCCCGGTCTGAGAGTTATTGGCTTTTTCGTCCTAGGGGCCCGGTTGGTTTTTATGGCAAAACCAAACCGACTGTACTCCTCCTGCGTCCAAACCTCGGGCGGAGTATGCCAAAAGATCCATCTCACTTATAGGAATTCAAAAAAGTCTACGGCACGTCAATCGGACGTCCAGAGCTCAAGATATGAGCGTTTCCGCTCCGAGGGCCCGGTTGGTTTCGTGTACGAACCAACCCGGACGAACCCACAAAGTATTCTGAAACCTTGAGTGCGATATACCGAAACGACCGTCTCGATCCAAGGATCGCGTTTCTGCTGACGGCGTGTCGTTCGGAGACCCGTATCTCATGTTATTAGCGGAAGACCGAAAACATTCAGAGACAGGGGGTCTGGGCCCGGGCCGACCCGGCCCGACCCCCCCTGGGTCGGCCGAACTGGGTCGACCCGACCCGGTCCGACCCGGCTGGACCCAGTCGAGTCCGGCCAGGGCGCGGCCCAGCCCGGCCGGCCGGCCCGGCTCGGCTCGGCCGCACAGCCGAGTGAAGCAGCCGCGGGGCGCCGCCCCCGCGGGTTGGAAGTGCCGCGGCCCCGCGTGGGGCCGCGCTGGAGTCAACGGACGAGGCATAGCCACGTCCCGTGCGTGAGGTCCAGACCCGCGCGGCCGCGGGTCCTCTGGCCTCCGCCGCCGTGGCTTCAGCCGCGGCGGTCCTGTCCGGAAGCGCACCGGGGTGCCGCCGCCGGAGGCTTCCGCGGGCCTCCGGAGTTTCTCTGGTTGTCCGTTTTCCTTTCCGTCTGCGTTGGTGCTCCTCCCGGGTTCTGTTATTCACTGCTGGATCATCACAACACCCTTGAGTCACGTTTCGTCGTTACCCGCCAAATCCGCAAAACAACGAAGAACGGCGGAGGGTTGTCGGGCCGTGTTTGTTTGGCCCACACCCTCCGCGTTAGACGATAACAATTAGGAGGATTAAACAACACATCAAACAATAATTTTAATAAATTAAAATTGTTCTTATGAAACCAGTTCTTTAATTTAAAAGTAACGTTCACAGGAAAATAAAATATTTCACAGCAACCCCTACCTCGTCAAGTCGTCGAATGCGGGTTCTTCGCGGATTTGATCGTCGCGGAAGGAGGGGTTCGTCGCAGAAGGAGGGGATCGTTGTGGTATCTGGTGTTGCGTCGACGAACTCCGAGGACCAAGAAACAATAGATTTAATTATAAATAATTAAATTTGTGTGTTGTTATAAACCACAAAGAAGTTTCAAAAAAGAAACCCGAGATCTCTTACCTCAAGCGCTTGGTGATCGGAGATCGGGGCGGGGAAGAACGTCTCGGATGAAGCGTCGTCAAACTCCGAGGGTGACGGCGTTCTTCGCGTTCTTCGCGTTCTTCGCAAAGGAGGATGAATTCACAAAACTTGTCAAAACCTATCAACGAGCATCTTTCCATAAGTTGTGCGTTGGTCTTATTTTATTATTACGCCAACGGATTTCAGACAGGTTAAGAAACGAAAAAGAGATAAGTAACGACCCATTAATTCGTAGAATTAATTCAACGAAATAAACCGCCCAAATAATTGGTGCGTTAAGAAATTAATAAAACGCGTCAGTTGACTTTCATAATGACGGGTTTTCGCGGGTGTGTTACTTAGCGGAAAAGAAACGGTGGGGCTCGTGCGGGCCCCACCTCACAAATATCCTACCAAGAGGGTAGGAATTATTTGGACAATACCTTATCCGTTTCAACTCAGCTTAAGCCGCTTTAAGTGGATTCAAGTGGCTTCCAAGTGGCTTAAGTTAAATAAAATAAAGTTTGTCGTACAATTATTTTATTTCTTAACTCTAAGCCCGAAAATTAAAAACCACACCTGAGAAAACGCAACTCCGGAAGAGGCGTTTCTAAGCAAGTACCGGCGCTGCGATTCCATCGGTGCCCACAGAATTCGATTCTGAGCACCGGTTCAAAATTTAGAAAAACCCGCTCGTCCGTTCACTGAACGTACCCGAGCCAAACTTCGGAAAATGATTCCGGGCACACCAGGCCTCGAAATCAGGTGTCGTCAGAAACTGCGTTCTTGTAAAATTCCAAAGAAAATTAAGAAAAAAAAATTCCTTAAAATTTACAGGTCTTTACATGAATTATTCATGTTGATCGCTCATCCATTGATCTTAAAGGGGCCTCTCTTGTTATTCTCATTCTTGTTAGGAAGAGAGAAAGGTGGAGTCAAGAGAGAGATAGAATTTCATTGTGCACAATGATTCTCATGTTTTTATTTTTATGGTTTCAATACACAATAGACCTAGTCATCTATTTATAGAGATAGGTTTTAGGTTAAAATATTATTTAATTGCATGTTGGCCCTTAAATAATATTATAATCTTTAACAAATCTCAATCCACAAAATAATAATAATAATATTTTTATTTATCATGTTCCAACATGCGCAATAAAAAATAATATTTAATAAATTTCTCAATTAATATTTATCACCTAACACGGTATTGGTTTGTTCGAACTCCTATAGAAATTATTGAATACTTGAATAAATATTCAATTTAAATATATAATTCATCAATAAATATTTTTGATCAATAATATATGAATAAAATTATCCATTTTTATTGAGAATAATTTTTATTTAATTAGTTAAATTCAAATATAATTTAATCAATATTATCAGAAATACTTTGTGTCTCACTCTCTACGATTATTTATCATTTTCATTAGGTCTGCTTAACAAAAGTCCAAGATTAATATATTAAAGTGGGTAAAGGAACCCTATAGAAAGAACATAATTTCACAATAATTAATACCATATCTGAATGCTCACTATGTTATATAATCCCTTTGTTTCAATATCTTATCATGAAAGTTGTACATATGTGTCACCAACCTATATGCTCAATACCTCTTTCTTTAACTATCTAAAATAAATGCATCTTTTCACCATATCCATGTAATTTTATGTGAGGGTTATAATCAAATAAAATGGATTATATATCAAATTCCATAAAGTTAGAAGTGAAAAATCCTTCCTCAACCTATCCATTAATGGCATGTCAATTGTGACACATCCAACATACCCTACCTCACCATGAATATATGGCATCAAAGTTTCATTAGAAAATATATGTGTATGATTCATCACATGAATTAATGATAATATTAAATTCTATGTACCATTACATATGCTCACAAATAGAAATATTTTATGAAACCAAAACATTTAGAATTCTTACTGGTGGGATTATTCTCTTAATCTCCCATCTTGGAGATTACCAAATTCAATTTTCGTGAGAAGAAGAATAATCCTATTAAAATTAAATTCAACTAAAATAATATATAATATGTGTCTCATCATAGTACATTATCTTATCATAGAACTATATTTAATCAAATATTCATAGCACTTCAAGGTTCTCATCAAAGAGGGGAACTGCTATAACTTTATCAATGAATCATTTACTCTAGAACATTATTACATTAGATTCATTAAAAAAATGAACAATATGTAATAATAAGCTTGATTAATATTATATAAATTTAATATACATGTAATAAAAGTAAAATGGTTTGTTATAGGATACCAACTCCAAAAAAAACTCATGCATGTACTAGAGCCAACTATATATGAATTTTGGTCTGCTAGACCTCACATGATAATATTGTTTTTACCAAGTAAAGGATTTATTCAAGTGGGCCTCCATGATGTATTACATTTAAATATTGGTCACTTCAACCTTACCTCTCTAAGAAAAATATCTCAAGAGATGATACTTCCTAATTATGTGCTTCTTCCATTGATTTGGCCTTGTCTCTTTTGCGAGATCCATTGTTGCAATATTTTCATAATAGAGTGTGATGTGATATTTACTTATAAGCATCACATTAGTATCTTGGTTGCATTTGTGAATCTATAATACATATTTGGATATCATATAAGTTCCAATATACTCATAATATATTGTAGAATCTACGACCACTTCCTGCTTCAAGCTCTTCCAACTCATTGAACCTCCATTCAAAGTGAAAATGTATCTCGTTTGTGACATTTTTCATCATTATTTATTTAGAAACTATCATCTACATATACTATAATGAATATTTACTCATATCCTACACAAACTAGGAATATATCCTTAGTATTACTTAGATAATTAAAGATAATCGTGACTGTCATCTAATGGTGGTCACTTGGGTCAGCTTGATATATTCCTACCATACTTAATTAATGTGTGGAATCTATAATGGTACATAGAATAGAATAAAATAATGATCCAATAATTTATACTTATGGAATAATTACCATTATATTTATTTCCTCATGTGTATAAGGAAACCTCTATATGGAAATATGAATTCCATGTGATGTTGGAAACAATCCCCTCTTGGATTATTTCATACTGAAACTCTGATGTATCTTTTCAATGTATGTACTTTCACTTAGTCCGAGTAGTCTCTAAGATATAAAAAAGGGGATATTGATCCAAATAATATATTCTTCCCCACCCAAGTCTTTCATGGAAAGTAATTTATTCATCCCTACCTTAACAGACTGTAAGACATGTATTTCACTTCTAATAAGTAATATGTCTTCAACATATAATATTAAGAAAATGACTACATTAACACTAAACCATTTGTAGAAAAAAGGCTCACATTTATTCTATATGAAACCAAATTTTGTTATGGATTCATAAAAATGAAAATTTCCATGACCTAGATTCTTTCTTTAATCCATAAATTAATTCTTATAATTTTTTTATCTTGTTGGAATCCTTTGGAGTCACAATCCCTTCGGGTTGTGTCATATAGAAATATTCCTAAAGTTTCCCATTAAGTAATTTTGTTTATATATATATATTTTTGAAATATCATAGGTATCGTAAGATCTAATGGAAATCATAATTCTGATGGAGTTCAGCATTGGAACTGGTGAAACAGTTTCATCATAGTTAATGACTTGATTGTGTTTAAACCATTTTGAAACCAATAAAAATTTATAGGCACTGACTTGTCCTTCCATGTCTAGTTTCTTCTTGAATAACCATTTTATACCAATATTCATTACATACACTAGATGATCTACCAAAATCCTGACATCATTTTGGTATATGGAAACCATTTCAGAATTCATGGATTACTTCCATTTGGAAACATCTATGAGACTTACTTATTTCTTATAAGTTATAATATCTTTACTTTCAACTAATAATGAGTCACCATCATTGGTGACTATAAAATCTTATCATTCTAGTTCTTTAACCTATCTTTTACTCCTATATAGAACTTGTTTCTATAAAATTATTTCTTCTTCCACATGTGTTTGTGCAGTCTATTACTATGTTAACTCTTGTATACCCTAAGCCTAAAATTAATCAAATTATATCTCACTCCCTCTATCCCTTTGAGTGATTTTATCCATCTCAAGAAATATTTCATGAATTGTACCTATTTCTTTTTTGTATGAGGGGTCATATTTCTTATATCCCCTTGTTTTTTGGGGTATCCTTTAGAGGTACACATTTGGACATGGGGTGAATGTTTTTTACATTAATAGGATTTTAAAAATGCCTCAAAACCCCACACATATATTTATGATATAAAAATTTTCATTACATTCCAAAAATGGTATGGTATACCATACCCCACTTAATTTGGAATTTTGTTTATCATTTCTGCTACTCTTTGTAACATATATCCCCAAAAAGATAATGAAATACTGACATTACTCATCATTGATCTCACCATGTCCAAAGATGTGTGGTTCCTCCATTCACTTACACCATTTTAATAATGTGTATATGGAGAAGTGATTTGAGATAGGATCCTAAATTCTTTTAAGTAATAAATGAATTCTTGATTAAGATATTCTCCACCATGATCTGAGTGGAGTTTCTTAATCTTATTACTAATATGTTTTTCAAATTTATTATTATATTCATTGAATTTATAAAAATAATCCAACTTATACCTCATTATGTATACATATCCATATCTAATAAAATCATTAATAAAAGTTATGAAGTATCAGTACACACCACTTACCTTAATAAGAAATGGCCTACACACATCTGTATGAACTAATTCAAGAATCACTATTTCCATTTCACCTTTTCTAGTAAATGGGGATTTTTTTATTGTACCTTGTAAACATGAATGAAATTTATAATGTGGTTTTAGTTTAAAAGAATACAAATATCTATATCGGTATAATTTGGTAGGGTAATTTTCATTTACATGACTTAGCTAGTGATACCATTGTTGGATGTGGTATGAGTCATGTGAAGTAGTTTAATTATTGATTTCTATTATTTGGTTTGTGTAATCCAACACATAAAGACCAATATTTAAATGTTCCTTACCATATAAATGTGGTCTTTATAAAATAGGAAACATTCATTCCTAAACATGTAAATAAATACATATGTAACAATTCTGGATATAGATGTAATTTTTTTGGTTTGTAGAGGAAATAAAAACAACCCTTTAAAATCAATATAATTCATGTTAGAAACATGACATAGTTTTCATTGATAAATAAAATAATAAGTTTATCTTTATTGGAAGCTCATAGATCCACCTGCCATTGGTTAATATTTAAAAATCTACTTGGTTCTTATATTTGAATACATATGTAAACACCAAAAGATATATCTAATACCCAATTTTTAGAAAATGATAATTTTCGCTCGATAACAAAGACAACTAAATATTCCGTTTTCTTCTTTGTATGGGTACATATTTTAATCCATTGGACCTTATTTCCACATGTGAAAAAATATATATCATATTCTATTGTTTTCCCATTGATATTACACTTCATGGAAGGGCAAGAAGACACTTTGGTATTAGAGATATTCGCTTTCCCTTTCCATTCTTTAACCATAAAGACCGAATATTTTCACACTTCTTCTCCTTATCTACACGGTGAATAAGAATGATATGATTTGGTAGAAACATCTCAATGTTTTTTGAATTAAAATTTACAATAATGTTGGATAAGCTATGAGGCAGTGATGCTATAATGATATTAGTGTCTAGTTCTTAGGGGATTTTAAACCCTAGAACCTATAGGATATAATTGTATCAAATGATCTTAACTACGTGAGACCCATATAGAGAATCCTCTTCAAGATTGTTCTGAAAGGGTTCCTTGTAAATTTCAAATAGTTCATTCATAACCCTCTCCAGGTTAACATCATGTATGTGATTAGGCATGATATATAAATCCAAGTTTTCATGAGACTTAATGTGTTCACTAGAAATATAAAAAAGCAGTAGACATTGAAAATTAACCATAACACTCAAATGTTTCTCATATATAAGGAAATATTCATGACTCGCCTCTTGTACAGTCATATTAAGAAGTGAGGATTATAACATGTACTATTTTCGTTCATGTTGTAAAACAACCCTAAGGTATTTTAATCACTCTATGATGTAACTTATAGTTAAGATATTTTATTTATCTAATATATATCAAAGGCATGGTGTGGATGATAGAAGTTCCATTTTATTCCACAAAAAATATTTTTATTGGTACTTTTCTTAATAACAAAATATGTTATAAATAATAAATTAATTGATTTTATTAAATCTCCCACTATTTTATCATGAACCAATATACCTCATCATTAAACATATATTTTCTTGTTTCAATTGAATTATAGTGGCTAGTATCCATAGGACCCTTCACAAGAACCCTTTGAGTGTTGGTCAAGCTACATGAAGGTATTTACGTAGGAAGGTCTTTGTCAACTATGGGATTGCATCTCCTTGAACCATTGAGTATACACCCTTATCCTAAAATCTAGACGTGGATTTTTTAAAAACATGATTCCATGTTACATCAAGTCTAGAAATGGATACTTATCTAGATGTAATATGGTTAAGTCAATCCATAACATATATAGGAACTCCATGTTAAAAGTAAGTGTCATAACGAGGGATGGTCAAACACTGAGTTCTAAGGATTACATTCATAATCAAGTTATGTAAGGCCAATTTTGAATTTATATGTATTTAAGGGATTTTAATTTACTATAAATAAATTTTATCTTGTTCTATCCAATACATTTCTTTTTAATATTAATTTGATGTTACATAATTAATTAACCATGCAGGACAAAATAGTTTTGAATAATTCATTTATTTAACTTATATATTTTCACATTATTTCAATCATTTATGTGATTTTGGTCTTTCATCCATAAGATTAAATAATTTATATATGGAAATAATTAGTTAATTAAATTACATAGTCACGAGATTTATATAGTGGTCGATTAAATGAGAATACACTAAATCAATCTATGGACTTGGGGAATAACTCATGTGGTCAGTCTTCCCGTGAGCTATAGTAGTCCACCTGTCCACCTATGTAACACATAAGTTGGAAGTATTATGGTTATATCATGAACCTCCTCCACTTTCCATGGTAAATTCTATTAATTACATGTATTTATAACTCACATACGGGTGAGAGGAACAAAAGTATTGGTTAAGGGGAATTGCATAAATAACCGTGGATACACTGGTCTAACAAAATAACGGGGATTGGGATGGATCACATTACATCATATTTAGTTTTATAATTAATAATTGAGAACCCATGAAATAAATTAAATTAAAACTTCAAACACATACACATTTCTTGGTCAAGATCATGTAAATTCATACATCCAATGTATACACAAAATTAAATGGTTAATTATTCATTTCATATTCATTATTTATTATTAAAATAAATGTTCTTTAATTAATTATTTAATTCTATTTCATCTTAATGACCATATTTATCCTATTGGAGATAGATATCATAAAATCATTAATGGAAAATAAATGGTCGAACCAATAGTTACAGATTTATTACAAAAAATTGATTGAGTATTTAAAATTCTATAAAACCCTTATTAAATTGTCAAAGATCTCAAGTTAAAATCAAAGAAATGAAGTTTTAATGTTGTTATATTCAACTTAAGGTAATCTAGTTCATACAAAAATTGGGAGACAACATAGAATGTACTATCTAGATACACACTATGTACCTTGGTTTTAGTGTATCCGGCTTACATACTTGGGGATTCAATGTGTTGAGTCTACTAGACTATCGGAAGTTTACATTCAATAAGCATGTTGTTTATCTTCTTTCAATGTTTCTGAGATACTCTCTTATGTATTTAACGGGTTTCTTAATGGGATCACACATCCTGCATAATCCAGTTACATGTTTTTTATCCCTTATTCCATGTGTTTTTTGTTCTTACTAAATGGATCATAGTGTATTTCGGATATATGAAATGATGTAATACACAGCATGTGCACCATATATAAGTTGTGTATATCATAAATTCTCTATGATGTTAGTATCACATACTTCGACTATGTATAATGATCACAAAGATAGTATGATTGATTATTTTTACCCATGAATACTAAACGGTGTGTTTACCATATACATGTCATGTAATCTAACAAACCATGTGTCAGGATGGACAATCAAAAAATGGCATAGACTATGATTAATAAACAAATGAAAGCCTTCGAGCCATTAGACGGAAATGTTGTGTATCCCATGACATGAATAGGTGCAGTGTACATGGGTACACAGTGTGTGACCTTATCTTATCAAATAAAAAAAATTAGTTCCCGATGGTGTCTCGAGTCATTCTTCATATATTCTTATACTGTTATGAAAATTAAATATTGAACAAACAATATTTATACATCAATAACATTATAATTCAAAACAAATTAAAGAATGAATATATGAAATAAAAATTTAACCATGACTGTGTATGGATCAAAAATGAAATAAATTATTATAAATTTAAATTTAACCTCCATCTGATACAATTAGTAGTTTTCAAGTATAGTAAATGTGTCGGTTGATTGGAGATATAATAAAATTTAATTTAATATTGAGTTTCCCCAAACCCCAAGTGGGGATCTTTCATGTAAAATTTATAATTAATTTATTTAATATCAAAATAAATAAATACCTGATCTAAGAATTATTTTATCGATATAGATGTTGATCATCAAAAAATACCCTTTTGAATTTCCTTCATTGTTCTATGAGGATCTAAGGAAAAAATCCAACTGGAGGTGATCCACATGTGCTCCTTTGAACTCCAATTAATAAAAATTGATCTACAGGGGATTTCATAGTGTTTTGATTTTCTTGTTTTATTCATGTAGATCACTCATCCATCAATCATGAAGGGATATATCTTGTGTTTATGATTCTTAAGGGGGTGATAAAAGATCAGTCGAGAGAGATAAAGAGAGATCAAGAGTTCCAATGTGCGTAAGGATTCTCAATTTTTAATTTTTGTATATGAAATTCACAATAAACATAACCTTCTATTTATATAGATAGACTAGGATAAATTATTATTTAATTAGATGTTACCCCTTAAATAATATTATAATATTTAATAAACCCCATTCCATATAATAATAATAATAATATTTTATGGTGCATTCCAACTTGCGCAATAAAAAATATTATTTAACTAACTTGTTCATTAATATTCTTCATCAGATGTAGTTGGGGTTTGGCTAAGTGGTAAGCACCCCGTAATACTACATGAAAAATGGGGGTTCAAAACCCATTGGGTGAAGGTTATTGTAGTGGTATTGTAGCAGTGGCGGTACTGTGCGGGTACTATAGCAGCTTGGTTATTATTCACAGAATGGGAATTGGGTCACAAATTTGGGCCTACGGGCTATGTAATGGGCTACAAGCCCACTGGGCCTTCAGGATATGTAATGGGTCTCCCTCTAACTAGTTAAAATAGGTCTTTGCTTTTCTTTATTAATAAAAATGAGGCTTCGGCCCCAACCTTAAAAAATATATTCTTCATCAGACACAGTATTAGTGTGTTCTAACTCCTATATAATTTATTTTGTAACCAGATAGTTAATTAATTTAAATATTTCATTCATCAATAAATATTTTTTTATCAATAAAACATGAATAAAATTATCCCTTGGTCTTGAGAATAATATCTATTCAACTAATTATATTCAGATATAATTTAATTGAGATAATCATATACACTTAACGTGTGCCCCTCTTGGATTATTTCTCATTTAGATTAGTATGGATAAACTAAAGTCCATGATTAGTATCTAGCATTGGGTCAAGGAACCCAAGAGAAAGAACTTACTTTTGTAACAAAGAAAACCACATAAGAATGATCACTATGTAATATGATCCTTTGTTGCAATATCTCATAAATCAGTTTGCACATTTATTTCACCAATATATAGGGTTGATGCATATTTCATTGACTATATGAAGTAAACATGTCCTTTCACCAAAGACATGTAATTTACTGAAAATTTTATATTCCAATAAAAGGGTAGCGATATAAAATTCTATAAGGATGGAAGGGACATATTCTTCCTTGACTTATCCATTAATTACATGTTAATCATGATAGACCCAACATAACTTACCTCACTATAAACATATAGAAACACATTTTTTATCATCAAGTTTAAGTTTGAAAGTCATGACATGCATTAATGATAATATTAATGTCTAAGGACCATTATATATTCTCATATAAAATAATATCTGATAACCCCAAAACATCTGTAATTTCTACTAGTGAGTTTGTTCTCATAATCTTCCATATTAGAGATTACAAAGTGTAAACTTTAGGAAAATAAGCCTCACCACTTATGAGTAATAACACCTAGTATTCTATATACTATGTGTCTCTTTATAGTACATTATCCTACCACACAACTATATTTAATAATATATTCATAGAACCTAAAGGTTCTCATCATAGTGGTAAATAGTTATGACCTTATAAATGTGACGTATTCTCTAGGACATTATTAAATTAGAGGGATAAAATATAATAAACAATATGTAAAAATAGGTGTTATTAATATTCAATATATAGAATATACATGTAATTAAAGTACAAATATTTGGTCATGGGACATCTCTAACAAACACCCTCTTAGACTAGAGATAGCTTCTTCCAACTTTCAATCTACTAGACCTCACAAGATAAACATGTTTCTACAGAGAAAGGCTTTATTTAATGGGTCTCCCACATTGTATTTTAGGGAAATAATTCTCACTATAACCTCACCTCTCTGAGATAAATCCCTCTAGAGATGATGCATCCAAAGTATGTGATTCTTCCACTAATGTGACTTTTGATCATTTATGAGATCCACCACTACAATATTATCATAATAGAGTGTGATAGGATATTTATTGCTAGGTATTATTTCAATATCTAGGATTAATTTTTTCATCCATACTTCTTCTTTAGATTCATATGAATATGAAATATACTTGGAATCTACTGTAGAATTTGTGACCACATCTATCATCGATCTCTTACAGATCACAATACCTCCATTCAAAGTGAAGATGCATACCATTTGTGACATTATGTCATCATGATCTCTTTAGAAACTATCATGAACATATCTTATTATTGCTAGTTACTTATATCTTCAACAAACCATAAGCATATCCTTAGTATGCCTCAAATACTTAAGGGTAGTCTTAACTTCCATCCAAGGGAGGTCACATGGGTCATCTTGATATCTTCATATTTCACTTAATGAATAGGTGACATCTATCTTATTATATAGCATAACATACATAACTTACCCAATCACTAATGTGTATGGAGTCATTTCCATTCTATTTCCTTCCTCATGTTTTTGAGTAAATATCTTCTAAGAAAGATGAATTCCCTGTGATGCTTGAAATAATTCCCTCATGGATTGTTCCAAACCAAATATCTTCAGTATCTTATCAATGTATATACTTTGACTTAGGCTGAGAATTATCTTGGGTCTACCAAGATGGATATTAATCCTAATAGTATATACTACCTCTCCAAATTCTTTTGAGGATATGTATTTATTCAATCATGCCTTAAAATAATATAACACTGGTATTTCATTTCTAGTAAGTAGTATTTCACCATCACATACTATTAAGAAAATTATTTTACTCCCAATAATCATTTTGTAGACAGAAGGATTACATTCGTTCTTTTTCAAACCAAATTACTTTATGGTTACATAAAAACTAATATTCCATGACCTGGATTCTTTCATCAAGACAAAAAATGATTAATTTCAATTTTTATATATTGATAGAATCATTTGGAGTCACAAACCCTTTGGTTTGTTTCATATATACATCTTCTTGAAGTTTTCCATTAAGGAAGGTTTTTTTATATCAATTATCCAAATATCATAGCCATGGTAATCTATACTGGAAAGTATAATTTAGATGTATTTAAAAATTGAAACTGGTGAAAATGTTTTATCCTAGTCAATGCCTTGATGCTGTTTAAATATTTTTGAAACTATTCATGCCTTATATTTACTAAATTTCCCTTCCATGTCCATTTTATTCTCGAATACCCATTTACAACCAATGGGTTTACATCCATTGGAGAATCTACCGAAATCTAGACTTCATTTGGTATATGGAATCCATTTCAGAATTCATGGATTCTTTCCACTTGGAAACAATTGGGGCACTTACTACGTCCATTTAGGTTAGAGGATCATTATTATAATCTAATATTAGGTCACCATCCTTGGTGACTAGAAAACCATACTATTCCGGTTCTTTAACCTCTCTTTTACTCATACACAAAACTTATGTCTCTAGAATAGTTTCTTCCTCCATGAGGCTTTATGGAATATATTCTTGTTCCAACTCTTGTGTACCCTGAGCTCCAAAATCATTAAATCCTATATTTCTCCCACTACCTAATTTAGATATGTGATCCATCTCAATGAATATAGTATATCTTTCCCTTATTACCATTTTATCTAAGGGTTCATATAGTTAATATCCCTTTTCTTTTTTGGGGTATCATATAGATGTACACATTATTCCTTAGGATGAATGTTTTTTACCTAAACATGTAAGTATGAAAATGAGAGTTTCATTCCATTCCATAAATGGCATAGGATACCACATAATACTTTTGTTGGTACTTGGTTTAGTATTTTTGCTTCTATTTGTAACATGTATCTTCAAAAGGATAATAGAAGACACACCTGACTCATCATTGATCTCACCATTTATAACAAGTAATGGTTTATCCATTCACATACACCATTCCATTGAGGTGCATAAGGATGAGTGAGTTGAGATAAGATCCCAAACTCCCATAAGTAATCAATGAAGTATTTATTAATATATTTTCAACCATTTTTTGAGCATATTTTTTAAATTTTCATACCAATATGGTTATCAGCTTCATCCCTATATTCCTTGAATTTATCAAAAGAATCTAACTTATTTCTCATTAAGTATACATATTCATATCTACCAAAATAATTAGTAAAAGTTATGGGGTTTGTGTACCCACCCCTTTCTTTAATAGGAAATGGTCCACACATGTATATATGAACTAATTCAAGAATCTATTTGGCCCTCTCACCTTCTCCATTAAACGGGGCCTTGGTCATTTTACGATATAAACATCCCTGAAATATACCATGTGGTTTTAGTTCAAAAGAATATAAATATCCATCTTGGAATAATTTATCCAATCACTTTTCATTTACATAACCTAGATGGTGATTCCATATTTGGGTGTTGTATGAATCATTTAATGTAGTTTTTTTATTACCCTTACTTGGTTCCTATAATCCAACACATAAAGACCGTTATTTAAATTTCCTTTACCATAACAAATGATATCTTTATAAAAGAATAAAAATTTATTTCTAAACACGAAAATAAATCAATATGTATCAAGTAGGAATATAGAAATAATTTTTCTTTTAAATTGAAGGCACATAATAAAAAACCATTAAAACCAATATCATTCAATCCAAAAATATGAGGTGGTAGTCACCAATAGCGAAAATAGAAATTTTAGCTCCATTGGATTCTTATAGATGGACCTCCCCTCATCCATTCTCTCAATATCTACTTGGTTCCTATATTTTAATACATATGTACACACCATAACCTATATCTAATACCCAATTTCAAGAAATAGATAAATTGCACTTGATAACAGATGCACCTGAAGCTTCCCATTGTTTCTTTGGTTGGGTGTATTTTTTATTCAAGTGGCCCTTATTAACACATCAAAAACAAACAAAATCTCATTCCCTTGATTTCCATTTTATATTCCTCTTCTTATAAGTCTATCAAGAAGATTTGGTCTTAGAGATCTTAAATGTATCTTTCTATTTTTTCACAATAAGGATAAAAGGATTTTAACGCTTAATATACTTATCTACATGGTGAAGAATATTGAGAATATCTGGAAGAGAAATCACAATTTTGTTTATATTTATATCTAAAACAAAGCTTGAGAAGCTATGATGGAGTGATGAAAAAATGATATCAGCGTCTAGATCTTTGGGGATTTTAAGCCATTGAACCTCTAGGATCTCAATGTAGACAATGAGCTTAACTATGTGAGGCCCATATGGGGAACCCACTCCAAGCATTATATGAAAGATCACCTTAGAAATATCAAATTGTTCCTATCTAGCTCTCCCATGGTAAATATCACTGTGGTACTCAACCATGCAATACACATCCATGTTTTCATGAGACTTCACGAGTTATCTATACATAGATGAAAGAATTAAACATTAAATGTTGACTACATTGATCAAATGTTTTTCATAGATGAGGAAATATTTATCACTTTCCTCTTCTGTGGGTGAATTTGGAAGTTTGGATTCTAGCACATAATATTTTCATTCAGGGCGCAAAACAACCCAAACGCATCTGAACCACTCCTAGAAGATACTTCCAGTGAGGATTTTTTCATTCTATAAAATATATCTAAGGACATATATGGATGAAATGATGTTCATTTTATTATATAATTAAAAGATTATATTATTGTAATATTTTGTGCTTATGAAATATACGTGAAATAATAAATTAATTTATTTTATTAAATATTACACTATTTTATCAAGTCCCAATATCCCTCACAATGTAACTTGGAATTTCTAGTTACTGGGATATTCTACAGGAAAGGATCCTTATTCCCATTTTCATAACCCCAATGAGTGTTGCTCAACCTAATTGAAGGTATTTGGGTAGGCATGTATTTTCCAACTGCTAGCTTACAGCTCTTTGATCCTTTAAGTGGACTCCTATATCCTGAAATCTTGACATGTAATTCCCCAGCACTTGCTACCAAGTTACATCAAGTCTACAGAGGGTTACTTACCATGATGTATAATGGATAATTCAACCTATATCCTTCATAATAAATCAAATATAAAAGTAAGATTCCCAATTACGGTTGTTCAAACACTTAGTTCCAATTATTTTATTCATAATCAAGTGATTGAATTCCAATTATACCTTAATATATATTTAAGGGGTTAAAATTTAATTTTCATAACTTTATCTTGTTTTATTCTTTAAATGTCTTATTATTATGAAGTGTATGTTTCTCAATTAATTTACTATATTGTATAAACAATTTATTCATAATACATTTATTTAAATTTATTCTTTTCACAATACTTCTTTCATTTATGTAATTGTGGACGTTCATCCAAAAAATTAAATAATATGTAGATAGAAATAAATAAATAAATAAATGATTGTTCATGAGATTTATCTAGTGGTTGATTTAATGAGCCGAAATTAAATCAACCTATGACCTAGGGGACATATCCCACGTTGTTCTTCTTGGAATGAGTTAGAGAATTCCACCTCACACTTGTGTAACACCAGGGTTGGAATCATTGCAGTCTCATCTTAAACCACCTCCATGATCCTTTGGAAACACAATTAATTACTTTTATTTATAATTCACACATAGGTTAGGGGAACAAAACAATTTGTTATGGGGAATTACATAAATAACCATGGATACGCTGGTCCTACATAATGAAGAGAGGGATGAATCATAGGACATCATATTTAATTTAATATTAAATAATTTAATAACCATTCAATAAATTAAATTAAGACATCCAACACATACATATGTCTTGGAAAAGCTCATGAATGGTGATACATGTAATGTATACAAAAAATTAAATGTCTAATCATTCATTTCTATTTATTTATTTATTATTAAGATAAAATGATTGCATTAATTTATTTATTTATTTATTTATTTTTAACTTAATGGACATATGAATCCTCTAGGATATGACCATCAAAATGACATTAATGGAAAATAACAGCAGAATCAATAGTTTCATGTTTATTTCAATAAAATAATTGAGCATTATAATTAATTAAAACCCTTATTAAATTGTCAAACACATTATGTTTAAATCGAATCAATATGGTTTTAATGATGAAATTTTCAATTTAATGTAATTTAATTATATAATAAACTGGGAGACTACAAAACGTGTACTATCCAGCTATACATCATGTACCTTGGTTGCCGTGTATCTTGGTTTCTTGCCTACTAATTTGGCATGTTGACTCATCCAGGCTACATAGTATGTACATGCCAAATACATGCTATGTATCTACTTATTTTGTGCTTGAGACACTCAACTGCATCTTCAGTGTGTATCTCAGTGGGATCAAATGAAGTTTTCAAGAGAGATACACACCTTTTATCCCTTATGTTGTGTGTATGTTGTCCTCACTGAATATATCACAATGTATTTTGAATGTGGGAATGGATGAAATTCATATTTTGTACACCACATACATGTTATGTATACTATAAATTCTCTAGTATGTTAGTATCATGCTATTTGATCATGTATAATGACCATGATGATTGCACAATTTATGTCGTTAACCCCTGCTAACTACACGAAATTTATACCGCATACTTTTTATGTAATCTGAAATACTAGTGTCTAGGTTGTCTATTAAAGACATGACATACACAACATGTAATAAATTTTTATCATGGTTTCTATCCCGCATCACAGCCAGGTGAAGCATACTAGGGAACATGACATGTACTCCAGCTACATGCCATTTAACTTTGTCTTACCAACCAAAAATTTTCTAGTTCCCAATGGAATATTCAGTCATTCTTTATCTATTATAATACCTGTAAGAGAATGAAACATTGAATGAACATGATTAATATATTGATAACATGTTAATTCCAAATGTATTTAAAAAATAATATGAAATAATAGTTCACTCATGATTGTGTACGGATCCACAATCAAATATTTAATTATAAATTTAAACATGACCACTCTAATAATAATTAATGGTTTTGGGTTTATCAAAAGTATGTGATAGAATTCAATATATTACAATTTATTTTAATATTGAGTTTCCAGAAACCCCTAGCAAGGATCTTCCATGTCAAATTTATAATTACTTTATTTAAAATCGGAATAAATTAATACCTGATCAAAGAATTATTTCTTCTATGTAGATGTTGACCAACCAAAAAAAACCCTTGAGATTGCCTTTATTGTGATATGAGGATCCAAGTATAGAATCCCTCTAGTGATGATCCACACATGATCCTTTGATCTCCAAGGAATGCTAATTGACCTTTGAGGGTAAGTCGATTGTCTTACATTATACATGTTGATCCCTAATTCTTTGTTCTTAAAGGTATATCACTTGAATTTCTCATTCTTTAGATGAAGATAGAAAGGAGGAGTAGAGAGAGAGTTTCATTGTGTGTAATTATTCTCATTTTTTTTATTTTGGATGCAATACACATTAGGGGTAATTTTCTATTTATATAGCTGGGGTTTAGGTTAAAATATAATTTAATTGCTTGTCAGACCTTAAATATTATTATAATTTTTAATTTACCCCATGTGACATAATAATGTTTTATTTATTATTATTTTTTGGTGCACTCCAAATTTCACAATAACAAATATTACTTAACCGACTTGTTAATTAATATTTTTCACCTGGCACGGCCTTCTTCCGATTGAACACGCCAAGCATTTATTTAACTCCTGAATAAATATTTAATTTTAATATTTTATTCATAAATAAATATTTCAGATATATAAAACATGAATAAATTTATCCCTTGGTATTGAGAATAATATTTATTAAATTAATGAGATTCAAATAGAATTTAATCATGATAATCAAAAACACTTATTGGGTGACCCTATAGGATTCTTTCTTGTTGGAATTAGGAGGGTTTACCTAAAGTCCATGATTATTGTATAGTAATGGGTCAAGGAACCCAAGAGAAAGAACTCAATGTGACAATAACAACAACCACATATGAACATTCATTGTGTAATTTAATCCCTTTATCACTATATCTCATCAATCAGATTGAACATTTGTGTCCCCAACCTTTTTTTCTGATGCATCTTTATTTGAATATCCAAAAAAATGTATCATATCACCA
The DNA here is from genome assembly GCA_963277665.1 of Viscum album. Lineage (NCBI taxonomy): Eukaryota > Viridiplantae > Streptophyta > Magnoliopsida > Santalales > Viscaceae > Viscum > Viscum album. The sequence continues at coordinate 1,475,765,840 of OY728134.1, forward strand.
TACCCATAGAATTTAATGTGGATGTTCTATTCCAATAAAAGTTCTAAGATATCAACTTATTTAATGACGGAAGGGAAAAATCCTTCCTAGACATATCCATTAATGACATGTCAATCACTACACACCCAACATGCCCTACCTCACCACAAACATATAGAATAACGGTTTTTGTCAAAAAAAATATAAGTGCGAGCATCATGACATGTATTAATGATAGTATAAATGTATAAGGACCATTACACACACTCACTTATAGGAATATCTGATTCCACTAAAACATGTGAAATTCCTACGTGCGGGTCGGTTGTAATAATCTTCCATCTTATAGATTACCAAGTGAGAACTTCAAGAGAAGAATCCCCATCCACATACGAGTACTCACACATAACAATCTATATAATACGTGTCCCATTATATTATGGTATCTAACTTTAGAACTATATTTAATAATATCATCATATCACTTTAAGGTTATCATCATAGAGGAGAACTACTATGACCTTATCGATGCAATGTATACTCTAAGACATTATTACATTAGATTCATGCAAAATAATGACCAATATGTGATAAAATGTTTTATTAATATTCAATACTGAATATATACATATAATATATTAGACTTTTAATGATGTACAGTCTTATTTATGTTTTATTTAAAATCCCTCAATTTAGGTTAATGAGATAATTATTGGGTAAATAGGAATGTTCTAGGGGTTTTGGGGGTTAAAATGTGAAAATGGAAGAAAAGAGGATTTACTGGGTAGGGTGTAGGGTTGGTGAATAGTTACTAGTAAACGAGAACCATAATCATGAATCATATAGGGGGAGGGTTCATGGTTAACCATATATGAATGTGGGAGACTATAAACCATGTGAATTTAGATAGATCCATTTCACACAGCCACTATAAGATTTTCCAAACCATGCAAGCTCCTAGGAGACTGTGAAACCTAGGCCCCCTTTGTATAGAGGGTGGTGAACAATTGGAAAATAATTTTTCTAACTATGAGGACAATCTGCAAGCCTCAATAAAGATGGGGAATTTCTAAATTTTCTACTTTGGGATTTATCAACTCCCATTTTATTTTCCTCACAATTCACCCTAAAGAAACCTAGGTTATGAACTGCTTCCCCCTAAGCTTACAAGGGACGATTATCCCATGATTCTTGACCACATGGAGTGTGTTTTGGTGTGAATAAACGATCCATGTGATTCTAAAACTCATAGTCCATCTATTTTATAGAAAATGGCTTATGTAGTTGTTTTTCTCCCTCTACATCCATAAAACCTTGTTTTTCAGTAGAATCTATGTTAGGGGATTTAAGGTTGTTTGAGTTTGAATCAAAGGATAAGGTTGAGTAAGAATTCACCTATGATAGTTTTTCTAGAAGTTATATCCCATTGTTTGATTCCTTATTTGAAGGTGCATATTTTTTTTGGTGTTACATTCTTGTTTCCCATTTTTTTCCTTCGTATAAATTGTTTTTTGGGTTAATTTAATAATGAATTGAAACCCTCATGATCCCCAGGGGATCCGACAAGGATAGGTTGACTGGGCCTATGGACACCCATGGGGTAGACCAATCCCATGAACATGAAATATTGGTATTTTGAATGATAAATTGTGGGGTTTATGATATTAAACCAATGGTAAATATGATTAACCCTGTAACATGGAAATATGTGATTTTTATATTAACTTGAAGAGCTAAGTAATTAATGATGGGTAAATATATGTATTTTATAATTAGTTAATGGGGATTTTATTTATGGTAAAATGGAATTGATTAGGATATAAATGGTTGTAATGAGATAAAATGAAAAAATGGGTTGATATTGGAAAGTGAAGACATGATGATGGTAATGAACATCGGGAATGTTATTAAATGGAAATGGGGAACCCCTATTGTTTTTTTAATGAAATGTTCAATGATTATGAGTCTATATGATTTTGATATATGGTAGTGGGATGTTGGACTAATGATACACTTGTTTAGGTGGGCTAGACTGATTCTCCGTGATGCCCTATGCATAGTAGTAATTTATGAAATGGACCGATTCTTCTAAACCAAAGGGTACGGATATGGAGATCTATATCGTGGTTGGGATGGTCAAAAAAAAGGTTATGAATTTTGGTTGGATTCATGGACCAAGACACCATGTTTTTCAAACTATAACCCTTTTGATACATGGTTTAGATGACCATAACAGGGTGAAACATGTTTGATTAAAATGGGTAAAACAAGGAATAAATAAATTAATGCAATTGATCTAATAAATGTTATGTGATGCAGTATATTTTATTTTCTTTACGTTGTTACTTGTATTTATGAATATACTGTATTAAAATATATATTTTTTAGACATCACTGGTGGTGTCCTACTGAGTTGTACTCACACCCTGCTTGGCCTTCCATTGGGTACTCGACCATACTTCATGGATTCTGGTAAAGATAATGGAAGATTCCATATTCTACAGGGTTTATTCTAGGCTTAAGGTCATTCATGTATATGTGAACCCGATTTGGTGTTGAGACCGATTTTACAGATCCTTCATTTTGTCTCTACTTTGGGATTTCCATTACACTTAGAAGTGCATGAAATTTCATTGTTAATGACTCATTAGGGGCATCTACCCAATTTTGGGAAATTTTTCTGGTAATGCATGAGTTATTACTTTATATTATATGAATTACTCTGAAAAAAAGAGGGTATAGTATCCAAATATGTTTCATTAGACCCTTGTTTCTAGTCAACAACCTTTGGTATATGAGGAGGCATTATTAAGGTCATGTAATGAAATCTATCGAGGCACTGGTTAGTGGAATCCAATCGGGATGTTACAAATTAGTATCAGAATTGTATCATTTATATTATTCGGGGATGGTAGACCAGATAGTAGGAGGTGTAAATCCATGGAAATTATCATATTCATGGGAGTAGCTTACCCATTTATGGGGTAAAACCCAAGTACCCAATGAAGGATTAATGATCATGAGGTTTTATGATACAGATGGATGTTATTTCACCTTGAGTGATCCACTAGTAGTGTGATGATTTTAATTTTTGATATTTCATTTGTTTTCTAATATGGCACAAGGTTTTATATGCATGAATCATTACAGGTACATAGGGATACATGTGACATGCATCATGTTAGGAACACATGGGAAAATGTGTTATAGTTAGGTATGGAATTGAAAATTCATATTGATCCTATTGTAATTTGAATGAAATTGTAAAAAATAAACAAAAATGTTATAATTGTAATTATAATTGAAAGATAGTTTTGGGATAATTAAATCAGTGTTCAATGTAAAGTGAAAATCTAGGAGTTGTTTACCCCTTGTTTTAAATGGCCTAGGTTAGGAGTGGTGGAGAGTAGTCCTGGGTTAGTGGTTGTGTCTGTTGGGATAGTGTATGTTGGGTGATATGTTTTTTTTCGGGGTGTCAACTTTATTTTGGGAATTTTTGAAAACATTGTGTTATGTGTTTTGATATGTGTGATTGGAATTTTTGAGAGACTTCCACCACGATGATGTCAACCGGTTGGAATATAGGATAATATCATTAATAATTATCATTTAGTAGAGGGGAACTAACCTCTAGTGACTCACCGTAATAGGGGAGAAGGGAATTTCTCTGAGAACTTTTCCCATTTACACAATTTTTTGGAGTGAGACCTAAGGAAGGTTGTAACGATTTTGTTGGATTTGAAAGGGGATTTCTAGCTTCAGGAGCCTCAAATCTTTGCTAAATAGGTGGACCTATGGTAGTAGAGTTTTTGATTTAGTTCATCTAGATGGTTTTAGTTTACTTAGATACCCCACCTAAAAGGAGAGTTAAGTTGGAAACATATATATTGCAACGACCAAAAATATGTGGTGGGATATACAGGACCAGGATGAGAAAATAGAGGTCAATGAATATAAGTACTTCCAAGAAAGGTTCGTAGAAATCTATTACCCTAATACCTTCAGGTAGACGAATCCTAAAAATTTTATACACTTGACTTAGGGAAGTATGATGGAGATGGATTATTCTTAATGATTTATAAATTTATAGTGCTTCTTTATGATGTTGGTAAAACATGATATGATTATGTCTATCCACTTTCAATATGATATTAGATGTGAGATCAAGTCCCAGGTTAATATCTTCCACTTAAATAGGTTTTCTAATGCGGTGGATCAGGCTCTCATTTCAGAAGGAAACCTAAATAAAGATTTTTGTGGTGGGTTGATTGTTGAATCTCGATGATTAGGTGGTATATCATCATATTGTAGGAATTGATGTTGTGAGATTATAGACCAGAGTAGTGGAAGAAAGAGTAGTCATGGAAGGGGAACCGTCTCCCAGGGGAATAGCCCAGTTGTCGTCTATATGTGTGGAAAGCTTTGTTAGATGAAATGATAATGTCCATGAACACCAGTGTAATGTCAAGAATTCTTAATGATGGAACATATGAAAAGGTTCAATAGGAACCTAAATAGATAGGTAGTGTAGGTGGATCTAGTGTAACGACCCAAAATTTAGAATAAATCCTGTTTCCTAATTTTGTGTGTTATTTGATTTTGTATACTCAAGAAAACAGTTTCATTTTATAACATGAGTATAATTAAAATGAGATTGTTGGGTTTTGACTGTTATATGATCATTGGTCAATATGACCACTGGAAACTAAAAGTTTTGACTATTGTCTCTAAATACAAGTGATCTTGGTTAATTAATATAGAAAGAAGATTTGACGGCCTCACCCAGTAGTCTTGGACCAATCAAAGCCCATCTAACAGAACTTGGGAAGGAGGTAGCACCACTGGGCTTTGCTCAGGACCAAACCAAAGCTGAACTTCCTCGTGTGAAGCTAGAACGGAATCGCCTTCACGAGAATTTGAAACTGATATAAATTACAACTCGTGCGATGTTGGCCGAGCCACCCTCAGATTCTCTCACCTTAGCACACCTTACACTTAGGTTCTATGCTGGGGTTATAAGGGGCTATGTAAGGAGATCGTAACTGCCTTTTGTAATCCTTTGCTTTAAATAAAAATTGGGATTTATTCTTATGATGAAGTTTATGAATTTTCAAATGACTGGATAAATATAGTATGCATATTTATGAGGAATTTTAGAAAAAGGATATTTTAAAAATGTTTATGTAAACCTTAAATAATTAAAAATGTGTAATGATTTCCAAAAAATGGTCTTCTAAAATTATGTTCAGTATGAAATTTAGAGTCTAATAAGATCAACTTGATTTTGGATGAATAGTAAATTATGAATAGTGATTTTATGCTTAGGATTAGTAATGTGACCAAATGGATTAGTAATCTCAGTTAAGAAAGTATTAATATAATTTAGACACCTTGATTAAGTAATGTGATTCAATAAAATGGGTAAATAAAGGTTTCATAAATATTCAGTCAAGTATTAGTTTTTCGAGTGAATAGTGTTTTTCTAATTAAAAATTAAAGTAAAAATATTTAGAAAATTATTTTTATAAAATGGACTTTATTTTTGAACTCAGAGCATCGATACTATGTTATGGTAATTTTTGGGTTTTTTTCTGAAAAAAAATGAATTTTCGGTGAATAGTGTATTTATTTAAAAATTAAATTAAAAATATTTAGAAAATTATTTTTATAAAATGGAGCTCATATTTTTAATCAGAATATAGATATTTGGTTAAGATGAAATTTTAGGATTTTTCTGAGAAAGATGAATTTTCAGTGAATAGTAAAAATGTAGTTTTAGGGTTTCGGTATGTTTAATGACATCATAACTGTGTCATGATGATTTCATGAGATATTTTAATGGTTGGCCGACCAAAGGTGATTAATTATTGTATTGGGGGCCCCATGTGGCCTAACTCCATGGGAAATACCATGGGAGAACCCATGGTTTTGGGAAAACCACTTGTGAGGTGTCTCATGAAATTATTAAAGTATCACCTCACCTTCCCTACAAATACCCACCCTTTCCTCCTTTATTTTTCACTCCCAACTCTTCCTCAACGAAGCTCTGGTCTCATTACCTCCCAAGGAGTCCTCCCAAGGTTTCCCCAAGCCCTCAAGGTCCAAACCTTTTAGTTTTAAGAGTTATGTTTTAAGGTAAGGGATCCAACCTCTCTATTTCTTTTCAAGTAATCTCTTTCATGTCATTTCTTTTATGCTCCATGATATTATGTTGAATTATGTTCTTTTATATTCATCTTACTTCCCTTTTCATGTTCATATTATGAGAGACCCCCTTTTTCTCTCATCATTTCATTTTAAGAATGTTAAAGTGGCGCAGTTAGGCTGCCGAATTTTTAAGGGATTCTTTCACCCTTCTCGTTTTCAAGATCTATTTTCATGTTATGTCTTTCATGTTTCTTTTTATTATGTTGGTGTATGATATATAAATCTATCATACTAAAATTTTATGTTCATATGATGAGAGAACCTATTTGATCTCGTCAAATCATTTTTTGTTGAAGTTTAGGTGACGCCGTTAGGCTACCGAATTTTTAAGGGATTCTTTCACCTTTCTCATTTTTCAAAGTTCTACTTTCATGTCAAGTCTTTCAAGTTCCTTTTTATTATGTTTGGGTATGATCTCTATATCTATCATACTGAACTTCTATGTTCATATGATGAGATACCCTATTTTATCTCTTCAATTCATTTTGTTGAAGTTTAAGTGACACCGTTAGGCTGCTTAATTTTCATAAGAGAAATCTTATTTTTGTCTTCCCTCCATGTTTTTCATTTCATATGGTATGTCTTTAAAATCTCATTACCATGTTCTTATATCCATTATATTATGTCCCTCTACTGTTCTTTGGATCATTTATGAGTGGGTGACCTATGTCCCCTCTCTTTTCAATGTTTTCTAAAACCCCGAAGCATAACTGTTATGCTGCAGAATTTCCGTCTCAAATGTCTCTCACTTTTTCTCAAATTATTTTATTTTATTAAGTGAATACTCAAAGCTCTTCCTTCTAAAGGGGTATTCACATATATACCAAAATTTTATATTTTAAATTCTTGGATTTACAAACATGAGACCCGCTTTCCTTTTCTGTGGGTTTTAAGTGACATAAAGATCATGTCTTTACAGAAGTTTTTAAAACGTTATGATTATGAAATGAAACCCATTTCTTTTATGATATATGGGTTTTTTATTAATTTATTGATGATGATATATGTGTCTCACATTATGATAAAGACAAATTTAAGGGTGCGCCCTGATAGCGCTCCAATGCATTGGGTAAAGACTTAATCTCTAGAGATGACCATTTAGACTGATACCTTGGTGAATAACCTTGGTAATTTTTATTGACACCTTGGGGATGGAACATGGTGAAACAGAAATGATTGTATTTGTAAAATGTTGTAGCCACATCTTCAAGTTATGAAATACGTTATTTTTATTATGATATGCCTCAGGATTTCATTCTCACGCCTTAATGTTTTTTTTCATGACTTTATTGATGTATCTCATGTTCACATGTTAAATGTTTCCCGTGTTTCCCTTACTGGGCCTTTTTCTCCCCCTTTCCTTTGATGTATGCTCCTAGGTTATGAGATGTTGTAATGAACTTAGGATGAACAAATGAAGAATCCTTTCAAGTGTTTAAGAAGAATGTTTTTTTTCTCATGTAATAAGTTCCTAGTTTCCAAGACACTAAACCTTAAAGATCCTAGGTTTTGTAAAATATAATGAAAAGTAATGTTATAAAAAGGCGGGATGCTATAGTTGGTATCAAATAGAGGTTTAGTTATTTTTGGAAATTAGGATATGAAAACTTTAGGAAGAATCCTATATAAAAATTTAAATATAGGAAATCTTCCCAGTATTTTGGTGAGTATTGAGTAAGGGGTTGCCAAGAAAATACATCCCTGTCTAGATACGAGCAGGTTGAGGTGGCTCTGGCATAGATGTACATAGGGGTAAAACCCGAAAACATCGCTTTGATCTAGACTCGAACAGGAACGGGTACACGAAAATGGTCCATACTGTACTCTTGGTTACGACACTCCCGGGGGATATGCTTTGGTAAATTCATAAGCTTAGTATGAGCCATTATTAAAGTAACAAAGATAAAATAAAATAAAGATTCACATAAGAATATATGATCATGGATAACCTATATTGGAACCTAGGCGATCACAAGTTAGGGTATACTTTCCTTCTACAAGTTTATCCTTCTATTATTAATGTTTTTTTAATGATTATTGGCTAAGTATTCAATCCCCTAATTATACTTTCTTTTCTTAGTTAATGGCGAGAAATGGAAGAACATGTCCCAACAACCAATGTGATAGGAAATGTGATGATTTCCCTATTGATGTGACAGAGATGACAAAAGATCAAGTTGAACATATTGTAATTATGCCAAACCAGCTATCAAATATCACAATTAATAATTGGTACCTAGTTGAATGCCCAAATTCATCAAGGAAGAAGAAGAAAAGGTCTCAAGGATGTTCATATGATAAAGTTGATAAGGGAAAGAAGACCCAATTTCCTTTGTGAAAAAAGTGTGGAAAGGGGCACCAAGGAAAATGCCACAAAGGAACCATGAGATGTTTTAAGTGTGGGAAGATAGGGAATAAAGTAGTCAATTGCTTTAAAAAATGGATAATGTGATGAATGGAGATAAGGTTCGATCTAATGTGCCTTATAAATTTCGATGTCATAAATGTGGAGAAGTTAGACATTATCCAAGGCAATGCTCTCTTGTAATGGGTGAGAAGCATGATGAGCATCAATAATCTTTGAGGACAAGGGAACAATGCAAGTCCTATGCTGAGATGGATCATGATGACTGAAGTACATATAACTTCTTCGCAATAATTTTCTATGTCATATTGTATTTTAGTTCGTGCTCTATGAGCATATCTTTTATGTTTTCTAAGATCATCGAGTCACTACCTAAGATGATTTTATATCATTAAGGAAAACATCTATTGTTATGTACCACATGTTGATGTAGTAAAGTTGTTCTTATAAAAAAAGGGTGATTAGGGGATTAAAATATGATTATTATTTTGGAACACGTTAAATATTTTGGGAACCCAATTTGATCGAGGTAAATAGATTACTACGGTATTTTCATTAGGGAGTAAAGGTTGACTTAATATTTTGAAGAATGGATGAATTTAAGGTGGACTTATAGTAATTTAGGTTACATATGGAAATGATTAACCTATCTTGGGGAAAATATGTTTAGGTTAGATACTTTTGGTATAAGATGTTAGGGGTGGTTGATGTTGTTTGGAGATGAACGATGAAGTTTATTTTGGAAGACTATGTAATCAAATCCTTCTTGTATTTGGGTTTCAATATTAGTTTGGTTTATTTTGAGAAATTTTAAGGAAAGTTATTTATGGAATGGTCTATGATGAACTTTGGGTAGTACCATGGAACTTTGATGATTTAAAAGTAGTTTCCCTTCATATGGGATTCTTTCTTTTGGGAGAGTTGTTTTATCTTACCCTTTCTGTTTTTGGGATAATGTTTAAAGATAGACGAAATTGATAGTTAATCTTTTGTGGATTATGTGACCCTCAAGAAGATTATTCTTGTGTTTTGATGAGATCAAGTGTTTTTGAATGCACATCGTTTAGATAAAAGATTAGTTTTGGTAGAAACTTATTAAAGGATGAAACTCTACTTGAAGGTAAGTATATTTCCTTGTGTTTTATTCTATGTATTAAATGAATTCAAAAATGTTGTCTGTTAACGTTTCCTACTGGGAAATCAAATACCATTTAAACCCTCATAATTTTTTGATTTTCTTGTTGTTAACTTTCTCCTAATAATGTTTTCTATCACTCTCCCTCAGAACGTGACCCTTTGTTTTCTCCTCCATGTCCATGTTTTTTTACATGGAATCCTAGTATGGGTTAACACGGGTGACCTTTTTTACTTCCCTTTATTTCTTTTAAAGTAATAGTGTTGCTGACTCTTTTTCCGATGTGGGACATTCAATGAAATTTCCAATCCCAATTTTAAAAATTACGGGGACACAATTTCTTAAGGGGGGAAGAATGTAACGACCCGAATTTTTGAATAAATATTGTTTCCTAATTTTGGGTGTTATTTTATTTTGTATAATCAACAAAACAGTTTCATTTGATAACATGAGTATAATTAAAATGAGACTGTTGGGTTTTGAGTGTTATATGATCGTTGGTCAATATGACTGCTGGAAACTAAACGTTTTGACTATTGTCTCTAAATACAAGTGATCTTGGTTAATTAATATATAAAGAAGATTCAATGGCCTCACCCAATAGTCTTGGACCAATCGAAGCCCATCTAATAGAACTAGGGAAGGAGGTAGCACCGCTGGGCTTTGCTTTGGACCATACTCAAGCTGAACTTCATAGTGTGAAGCTAGAAATGAATCACCTTTGTGAGAAGTTCAAACTGATAGAAATTACTACTCATGTGATGTTGGACAAGCCGCCCTCAGATTCTCTCACCTTTTCACACCTTACACTTAGGTCCTATGCTGGGGTTATAAGGGGCTATGTAAGGAGACCGTAACTGCCTTGTGTAATCCTTTGTTTTAAATAAAAATTGGTATTTCTTCTTATGATGAAGTTTATGAATTTTCAAATGACCGGATAAATATAGTATTCATATTTGTGATGAATTTTATAAAAACAATATTTTAAAAAAAATTATATAAACCATAAATAATTAAAAATGTGTAATGATTTTCAAAAAATGGTCTTCTACAATTATGTTCAGTACGAAATTTAGAGTCTAATAAGATCAACTTGATTTTTGATGAGTAATAAATTTTGAATAGTGATTTTATGATTAGCATTAGTAATGTGACCAAATGGATTACTAATCTCACTTAAAGAAAGTATTAATATAATTTAGACACCTTGATTAAGTAATGTGATTCAATAAAATGGGTAAATAACGGTTTCATAAATATTTAGTCAAGTATTAGTATTTTCGGGTGAATAGAGTTTTTTTAATTAAAAATTAAATTAAAAATATTTAGAAAATTATTTTTATAAAATGGACTTTATTTTTGAACTCAGAGCATCGATATTATGTTATGGTAATTTTTGGGATTTTTTCTGAAAAAAATGAATTTTCGGTGAATAGTGTATTTATTTAAAAATTAAATTAAAAATATTTAGAAAATTATTTTTATAAAATGGAGTTCATATTTTTAATTAGAGCATCGATATTTGGTTCAGGTGAAATTTTGGGATTTTTCTGAGAAAGATGAATTTTCAGTGAATAGTAAAACTGTAGTTTTAGGGTTTCGTTATGTTTAATGACATCATAACTATGTCATGATTATGTCATGAGATATTTTAAGGGTTTTCTGACCAATGGTGATGAATTATTGTATTTGGGTCCCCATGTGTCCTAACTCCATGGGAAATACCATGGGACAGCCCATGGTTTTGAGAAAACCACTTGTGAGGTGTCCCTTGAAATTATTAAAGTATCACCTCACCTTCCCTATAAATATCCACCCTTTCCTCCTTTATTTTTCACTCCCAACTATTCCCCAACTAAGATCTGGTCTCATTACCTCCCAAGGAGTCCTTCCAAGGTGCCCCCAAGCCCTCAAGGTCCAATCCTTTTAAGAGTTACGTTTTAAGGTAAGGGATCCGACCTCTCTCTTTCTTTTCAAGTAATCTCTTTCATATCATTTATTTTATGCTCCATGATCTTATGTTGAAGGATGTTATTTTATATTCATCTTACTTCCCTTTTCATGTTCATATTATGAGAGACCCCCTCTTGCACTCATCATTTCATTTTAAGAATGTTAAAGTGGCGCTGTTAGGCTGATGAATTTTTAAGGGATTCTTTCACCCTTCTCGTTTTCAAGATCTATTTTCATGTCAAGTATTTCATGTTACTTTTTATTATGTTGGGGTATGATCTATAAATCTATAATATTGATATTTTATGTTCATATGATGAGATACCTTATTTGATCTCATCAAATCATTTTTTCTTCAAGTTTAGGTGACGTCGTTAGGCTGCCGAGTTTTTAAGGGATTCTTTCACCTTTCTCATTTTTCAAAGTTATATTTTCATGTCAAGTCTTTCAAGTTCCTATTTATTATTTTGGGGTATGATCTCTATATCTATCATACTGAAATTTTATGTTCATATGATGAGAGACCCTATTTGATCTCTTCAATTCATTTTGTTGAATTTTAAGTGATGTCGTTAGGCTGCCGAATTTTCATAAGAGAAATCTTATTTTTGTCTTCCCTCCATGTTTTTCATTTCATATGGTATGTATTTAAAATATCATTACCATGTTCTTATATCCATTATATTCTGTCCCTCTACTGTTCTTTGGATCATTTATGAGTGGGTGACCTATGTCCCCTCTCTTTTCAATGTTTTCTAAAACCCTGAACCATAGCTGTTATGCTGCAGAATTTCTGTCTCAAATGTATCTCTATTTTTCACAAATTATTTTATTTTATTAAGTGAATACTCAAAGCTCTTCCTTCTGAAGGGTTATTCACATATATACCAAAATTTTATATTTTAAATTCTGGGATTTACAAACATGGGACCCTCTTTCCTTTTCTGTGGGTTTTAAGTGACATAAAGATCATGTCTTTACAGAAGTTTTTAAAATGTTATGATTATGAAATGAAGCCCATTTCTTTTATGCTATATGGGTTTCTTATTAATTGATTTATGATGACATATGTGTCTCACATGATGATAAAGACAAATTTAAGGGTGCGCCCCGATAGCGCTCCAATGCATTGGGTAAAGACTTAATCTCTAGAGATGACCATTTAGACTGATACCTTGGTGAATAACCTTGGTAATTTTTATTGACACCTTGGGGATGGAACATGGTGAAATGGAAATGATTTTATTTGTAACATGTTGTATCCATATCTTCAAGTTATGAAATATGTTATTTTTATTATGATATGCCTCAGGATTTCTTTCTCATGCCATAATGTTTTTTTTCATGACTTTATTGATGTATCTCATGTTCACATGTTAAATGTTTCCCTTGTTTCCCTTACTGGGCCTTTTTCTCACCCTTTCCTTTGATGTATTCTCCCAGGTTATGAGATGTTGTAATGAAAATAGTATGAACAAATTAAGAATCCTTTCAAGTGTTTAAGAAGAATTTTTTTTCTCATGTAATAAGTTCCTGGTTTCTAAGACACAAAACCTAAAAGAGCCTCGGTTTTGTAAAATATAATTAAATGTTATGTTATAAAAAGGAGGGATGGTATATCTAGGAAACTCCAAAGTTATGGAAGGGGGTTAGGTACTCCATATCAGTCATGTAGTTTGAGTTTCTCCATCCATACTGGCGGGGAGTGGGATGATGTAAATTAGGATAAGAGCATCCATATCAACAGTGTAGTGTAACATTGGGAACATAGAGTGGAACCCAAGGTAGAGGGGTAGGTCAGCTTCAGGGAGTTCAGCTTGCACTTGGTAGAGGCAAGGTTGGGCCATTGACTATTTGAGGTACGATTCTTTGGCTTCCATGATTTCTATTTTTTTTGTTTGATACAAGGGACACTAATTATTTTATATCTTATTGGTTTGTAAATGTTTTAGGTCTATAATTGAAAATTTTGTATGGGTTTATGTCTATTGAATCACCATAATGAGTACAGGAAGAAGATATATGGCAATATATGGAGTGTTCTTTCAATTTTGGTGGGTACCTCTTCCTTTGGGACTTGTTTTTTCTCATGATATCTAGTTATAATATGATTTCTAGGATGGGTTGGTAGGTTTAATATAGAGTCTCTATTGACTATTACCACTAAAGGGTAATTTTCACATCACTTGAGGCGGACACTTATGTTCACTTAGGGGAATGGAATATCTAGGATGGCTGTGTAGGGCCTATTTGACAGCAATTAGGTGATAGCATGACCAAAGTATCATGTCAGGTGATTCATTATGGAAAAATATAGAATTATTTCTTTCTTACTATAGTGGATCAGTTTTAGGAGGTGTTTCCCAAAGAAATCTCATGGTTTCCACCTGAGAGAGATATTGAGTTCATGATTGAGTTAGCTCCTAGGGCTACCCTAGTTTCCCTTCTACCATGTACAATAGCACCAACACAGCTTCAATAGCTCAAGAAATAGTTTGGGGAATTTGAGGGCAGGGAATTAATCCACCCAACTACATCATCTTTGGGTTCACCCATCTTTATTTCCAAGAAGGATGATGGGTTTATGTGACTATGCATTGATTACAGGATGTTAAATAGGATGATAGTTAAGAATCAATATCCTCTTCCATGTATCGATGATTGTTTTACCAATTGATGGGAGATTATGTATTATCCAATATTGATTTAGGATTTTCTATCATCAGTTAAGGGTAAGTCCTTCCGATATACCATGGACTACATTCAGGAGTAGGTATGGTCTATATGAGTTTGTTGTGATTCCATTCATGTTGATGAATACTTTAATGGTGTTTATGGAACTAATGAACTGAATATTATACCTATACCTAGATCAGTTTATAGTTGTTTTTTGGATGATATTGTTGTGTACTCCTAGACTCATGATGATCATGTTGAACATCTAAATATTATATTTACAATACTTAGAGAGCTTCAAATACACACCAATAATTATAAGTGTAGCTTCTAGATCGACAAGGTACATTTCTTAGGTCACATCTCCTCCAATAAATTTGTTTTAGTGGACCAGAAAAAACTGGAAGCAATTGTATCTTGGGAGAATCCTAAGAATTTTTTTAAAATCAACATATTTCTAGGTTTGGTAGGCTATTTCCAATTTTTCATTAAGGAATTCTCTCTGTTAGAGGAACCACTATTGGGATTGACCCAAAAGGGTGTCAATTCTGAAAGGTCTATAGACTCTAATAATTACTTCTAGGAGATAAAGAAGCTTTTGACTACTAACCAATTTTGACCTCACTCGAGCCAGGTAAAGAATACACCTTGTTTTGTGATGACTCTGGGGTCATACTTTTAGTAGTGTTGATGTTGGAATATCAAATTGTGGTTGTTTCCCCTTAGATTTCACACCCCGTGATGGTTTACTGTTTCCAAATGGTTTCCAACTGTAGGATCGAAATAGTGATGTAGATGCTCAATATACAAGAGGGGGGTGAATTGTACACTTTAAAAATTCATTTGGAACTTTTAAAGTTAGTTATGAATAAATATGTTTTCCTTAAGCAAAGTAAAGGGCTAAGTTTAACAAAGTTAAACTAAGAAAATTCACAACACCTCTAACACCGAATGAAAACTTGGAAAGAGATTCCGAAAGTAGGTTCCGGAAATATGGTTCCGGAAATTGAAACTTAACAAAAGATTACAATATGATATTCTACCTTAAAGCGTATAGAATCTAAATTAAACAGAGTACAAGTAAGGAAGTATAAGAAAGTTATACTTTCCTTATAATAAAAAATGCAGCGGAATATAAACAAGTAGTAGAACTACTAGTAACAAGATATAAGTCTTTTAACCCAAAGAGAAGGGTATCCAACAACCTTGGATAAAGGTCCCTTGATTTATACTTTCAAGCAAGTCTGTCTTACCCACACCAGGGTAAGCCCTCGATACGAAGATCGTAGTGTCTCTGTCTTGCTATCCCCGCAAGCCCTCAACTTCAAGGTAGTTGGCAACCTCTGTCTTCATCAGCAAGGAAGCCCTTGAACTTCAAGGTAGTCTGCACCTCTATCTTCCTATCCCCGGAAGTCCTCGAATGTAATCACCAACATTCGGAGTCGCATGAATCTTTGAGAGTTAATAATAGCCTCTCTCTCTAGAAATCACTTCAAGCATGTAATCACATGATTCAAAGATCAGTCAGCCTTTCAGCTCTGAGCTCTTTCAAATGAGCTCCTATTTATAGGAAAATTTCCAACGGTCGGCTCCTTCTTCCAATGGTCATATTTTCCATGAAATTTGGAAGGACCTGTACATGTGTAACTCAACCAAGGGTTAATAAGAAACAGAATAGATGACATTGTTTTATAACAAACTTTGTATAACTGAATGTACGACATCGTTTTGGAATGAAGAAAATGTAATTAAATACTAATTAATAGTTCGGAGTGTTAAGCAAGTCAAAGGTTCGGAGTCTAATCAAAATGAAGTTCAGAGTCTATGTTAAGGAATATTCAGATTCTATTTTATAGGAAATCAGAGTCTGGTTTCATCAGAGATCGGATTCTAAATCTGTAGAGTTCGGAGTCGAACTGCTAAAACGTTCGGATTCAAACTTCTTAAGAGTTCGGAGTCGAACTTCTTAAGAGTTCGGAGTCAAACTTCTTAAGAGTTCTTAGTCAAACTTCTTAAGAGTTTGGAGTCGAACTTCTTAATAGTTCAGAGTCGAACTTCTTAAGAATTCAGAGTTTAACTTCTTAAGAGTTTGGAGTCGAACTTCTTAAGAGTTCGGAGTCGAACTTCTTAAGAGTTCGGAGTCGGACTTATTAAGAGTTCGAATTAGAACTGCTTCAGAGTTTGGAGTCCAGAATTCGGATTAAAACTATATTACAGATCACATCTATGATTCGGATCCTAAAAACAGAATGCTCCAACTTTTCATTATAAGGCTCCGAAAAAATAGCTATGTATAAGAAAATCTATGTTAAGGTAAATTTCCTTAAGTAAGTAAATTTTCCTTATTTGAGTAATAATAATATTTGCTTAAGTATAAGGTGTTTGTGATTTTCAAAACAAGAAGGAATGGAAAAGTCATAAGGAAAACCTTATTGACTCAATAATCTCCCCCTTTTTGGAAAGCACAAACATCCTTTTGAAAAAGTATAAGGATTTTGAAAATTTTCATTAGACTATTTAAAACTTATCTCCCTTCGTTCATGGATAGAAGTGAATACAACTAACTCCCCCTTAGGCATTGAAACTCTAAGGATTGTATTCTGGGTTTCCGGAGTAGAGTTTTCATTACTGTAAGAATGAAACAAAACATAGTGGGAAACTCCCCCTTTCCTTAAGGATATTTCTCTCAGAAATTTTTATTTTCTCCTCCTTAGGAATAGTTCTTTTTCCTTCTCACCCTTTGTGATTTTCAAAAAGAATTGAAGGGAATGGAAAACAAATTATGCTACCTGAAACATTAGTATACAACAGGAGACAAACCGAACAGATAATCATTTCATTAGAGTTGTGGGAAAAAAAATTACAGGGAAAGACAACTACAACAAAAGATCGGAGTGGGTTCATTTGCCTTCCTTTTCCTTTGGAATAAGCTGCTTCAACAAGGCTTTGAGTTTCTTCAGGTCTCTTTGGTCTTCCTCTCATTGCCTCTCCAAGGCTTTTACCTTTTCTTCTTGAGCTTTTAACAGTTGTGCTTGAGCCTCCAAGGCTTCTTTTTGCAAATTCAATAACTCATCCTGCTTCTGCATCCTCTGCTGAAACTCAATCCGGAAATCTCTTTCAAATTTCCAATTCTGAGATACTGAGTTAAGCTTTCCATTCAAATCCCTGACCTGTTGATTCCGGACATTTTGTTCCTGGGTCAACTTCTCAGAAATTTCAGTAAACTTTTTGTCCTCCATTCCAAAAGCACTTTGAACATCAGCCTGAAAATTTTCAAAGTGTACTAAATCTTCATCCAATCTCTTATACCACTTGGTTACTTTACTACAAGATTTCCTATGCACGTCATAATCGATCAGAAAACTTTTATGTTCAGCTTCCAACTTCACAAACTTATCCATTACCATGGATAAGGAATCCGATTTTTGATTCATAGATTGTTGCAGCAACTGGCATCTAGAATCTATAGTTGGAAGAATCGGTATTGTGTCCACCAGCTTTCTCAGAGATTGAACCACAAAATCATGCCCGTGGGATGATGATTCCGAATCAGAGGCTTCTTTTTGAGATTCCTCTTCTTCAACTGGAATCAGCTTCCTTCTAGAGGTACCACCAACCTCTTTCTTTCTAATGATATCCTTAATAGGTGTCTCCATTAAAGTTTGCTTGCCTTTATCAGATTTCGGAATGGATTGAACATTTAGAGAAACTTCCTCAAATTCAGAAACTTGAACAATCTGATCTTCATCTAGTTGATGTATTTCTTGTCCTTCTTCAAGATAGTTCCTTTGATAGGATTCTTCTTCATCAAACAGCTCATTCTCTTCTTCTTCCTCTTGGTGTTGCTTGCCGGCTTCCTCATCACCCTTCCCTGGAGATACTATTTTTCCGGATTCAGCCTTATAATCCTGAAATTGTTTGATCAAGGTATCTAGATCTTCACTCTACTCTTCTTCTTCTTCTTCTTCCTCTACTTGTTCTACTTATTCCTCAACTGCTTCAGCACCTTCGTTCTCAGCTTCTACTGCAAGTTCTTTACCCTGGTTCTTTTCCGGAGTGACAAATTTTTTTGCTGATGTTTCTAGTAAAGAAGGTTCGACTCCGAAAGTTTCTGGAACTGGAATCCTTTCAGAGGCCAACTCTGTACCTTTTAGCAACGATTGTACTAGTTCAGCTTCAGTCATCTTCTTCCTCAACTTCTTTTCCTTCGTTTGTCTTTCCATCTCCTCAGCAGCCTTTTCTTTTAAAGCCTTAGCCTCAGCAGGGTCGAGTCCGAATTGAGGATCCCCTTCCTTCCTCATTTCCTTATCTTTCCTCCATTTTGCTGCTACTTCATCTGTATAGATTTCATGCTTCTTCGGTTTGGGTGGTGCAGATTCAGTTTTCTTTCGGCTGAGGAAATTCTTCATCAGTAACTACTTCCTTAGACTTTCTCTTCTTCCTTTGATTTTTTAAAGGTTCTGGAGATTGTGATTCTTTTTCAGCTTCTTCAAATTCTTCCACAGATAGGGGGTAAAATTATCCGGATTCACTAGAAAATCCCATCTTCATTCTCTTAAGCGTATCATCACTAAAAATCATAAGCTTGCAATTCTGGATCTTTGATTTGCAAGAAACTTTGAAAGATTCTAAGCATCGAACAATCAACTTTGATAATAAGGTTGGATACATTATAATCTGAGCTCTCAGATTTCCTTCTTTGATATTCTTGATCGTAACCAAGACATGCCTTATCAGATTTATCTTTCTTAGATTTACCAAAAAATCTAAGACATAGATATCACTCTTCTTCAGATTGTCTTTATCTCCTCTTCTCAGAACCAGAAAACCTTGCACCCATAGTTGCAGTATTCTATTATTCGGAGCGAGCCGAGAAATCTTAGTATTTGAATCATCCTTGAGCCCAAGACACTGCAGTTCGTTTTCCTTAACGAAACTTCCTTGCACATCCGGAAGTTTGTGAGAGCAAAATTCAGCTTCTCCCTCATATTCTATACCAACCAGGCTTGCTGCCTTAGTGTAAGAAAGTTTATAAGTCTTTCCATAAGACTTAAAAGAAAAATTTTCTCTGCCATCTTCCACTAGGAAGGAAACAGACTCATAAAATTCTATCAATAAATTTGTGTAAATCAGATCCTGTTTATCTGACTTGGCTATGAAGACGTCTTCCCATCCATTTAGTCTAATATTTTTTGAAATAATAGAATCAAGCTTATAAAAATCCAGATGAACTAACCTTTCTCTGTAAACTAACCACTTTGAAATTGGTTTCGTAGTTTACATATCTTGTGAAGTTGCTTCAATAGACATTCGGAGTGAAGTAAACTGTAGGATTCGGATCAGCTTCACAAGGTTCGGAACCGGCCTTAAGAAGAGTAGCAGGTCTTCGAGACGCAAAAGCTTGAAAACCGATGTGGGACGAGTCTCGGGACCCCCTTTTTATAGGAAAAGAGAATGACCGTTGGTCTTCCAATGATCATCCAATGGTTGAAAATAATTTGATCTGATCTGACGGTTGAGAATAACCCCGTAAAAAAAATGACTCCAACCTTTTGAGGTTTTTAAAAAAACATTCGGAATTGAGGAAAAACTAGAATCTGAACTAAATAATGAAGATACCAGTAATCAAAATTTGATTATAAAACTAGATAGGTAAATAATAACTTACAAATTGATAAGAAATATTATTTGAAATTGGTAATATTCTTCCCAAAAAAAACTTATTATGAAAAGTCTAGTAAAAAAATGTTACGAAAAGCCCAGTCTGAAAATCTTCGTTCTGAAAATTTTCAGTACGAGAATTCCATTCCGAAAGTCATTAAATGTGAGAAAAAAAATCCAATCTGGAAAATTTCAATTCCGGAAATTTCCATTCTGGAAATCGTAGTTCCGAAAAGTTTGAAAACAATCTTTGAAAAAAAATTGTTATTCTAACAAACAAATGTACTCCCCCTATGAAAATAAGTTTATTACTGTAAGGAGACTTTTTCAACAGAAGGTTAATTAAGAAGGATTACCTTACGGTTATCATCCCTAACTTCTGTTTAATGTATTCAAATCTATTAGAAGGAAAAGATTTTGTGAAAATATCAGCAAGTTGATCCTGTGTTCCGATAAATTGAAAAATGATATCTCCTTTGAGTGTGTGATCCCTAAGAAAGTGATGCCTAATATCTATGTGTTTTGCATGGGAGTGATGTGCAGGGTTCTTACTAAGGGCAATGGAACTTGTGTTATTACACAAAATTTGAGTTTTAGTAAAACTCATGCCATAGTCTGTGAGTGTGTGTTGCATCCACAACACTTGAGCACAACAACTTCCAGCTGCTACATATTCAGCTTCAGCAGTGGAGAGTGCTACAGAATGTTGCTTCTTGCAGGACCAAGAAACTAGTGAATCTCCTAAGAAATGACAAGTTCTGGATGTACTTTTTCTATCCATTCTGCATCCACCAAAGTTAGCATCAGAAAATCTTTTTAGAACAAAATCATTTCCAGAAGTATAAAATAATCCTAGATCCATGGTTCCCTTAAGTTAGCGAAAAATTATTTCTACTGCCTTTAAGTGAGATTCCTTAGGATTAGATTGATATATTGCACATAAGCATACAGAAAACATTAAGTCTGGTCGACTAGCTGTTAAGTAAAGTAAACTTCCTATCATACCTCTAAAAGCTGTTTGATCTACTGGTTTCCCAGCTTCATCAAGATCTAAAGAGTTTGAGGTACCAATAGGAGTACTTATGCTCTTAGTGTTGTCATAACCATACTTTTTAAGAATATCTTTAATAAACTTATGTTGAGATATGTAGATTCCTTCTGGTTTTTGGAAAATTTGAAAACCAAGGAAAAAAGTTAACTCACCCATCATACTCATTTCAAACTCAGATTTCATTAGACTTTCGAAAGAGTCGGTCAAAGATTGCTGAGTTGAACCAAATATGATGTCATCAACATAAATTTGAACAATCAAAACATTTTTCTTATCTTTCTTTATAAAAAGAGTTGGATCTGCATTTCCCTTAACATAGTTATTTTGAAACAAAAATCCAGTGAGTCTATCATACCATGCTCGTGGGGCTTGTTTAAGACCATACAAAGCTTTGGTAAGTCTAAAAACATGATCAGGATGTTTTGTGTCTTCAAAACCAGGAGGTTGTTCAACAAAAACTTCCTATTGAACATAACCGTTAAGAAAATCACATTTCACATCCATTTGGAAAAGTTTGAAATTAAAGAATGCTGCAAAGGCAAGTAGAATACGAATAGATTCAAGTCTAGCTACTGGAGCATAGGTTTCTTCATAGTCTATTCCTTATTGCTGATTATAGCCTTTAGCAACAAGTCTTGCTTTATTTATTACTATGACTCCATTTTCATCACATTTATTTCTGAAAACCCATTTTACTCCAAAAACAGAAGTTTCCTTAGGTCTTTCAACCAAGGTCCAGACTTTATTCCTTTCGCATTCATTTAGTTCATCTTGTATGGCTTTAATCCAATCATCATCACCTAAAGCTTCATCAGTGCTTTTAGGTTCTAATTGGGAAAGAAATGCTAGATGTTCTACTTCATTTCTTAAGGAACTTCTAGTCCTTACAGGTTGATTTACATCACCAATGATACTATCACTGGGATGATTCTTAAGAAACACCTGATTTGGGTTTTGTAAAACCTGTTCATCAACATAGGGTAGAAAGTCTTCTGGGGTAAATGTTTCAGAAGTATCTTCTAGAACATTATCCTTATCAAAAGGTTCTTCTATCAAAGGTTGATAATCAGTTTTTGAAAACACATCCGAGGAAGAAGGTAGGGATGGTTTAAAAACAAAAGGATCCGACTCATCAAATTTTACATGTACTATTTCTTCAACAGTGCAAGTATTTTTATTGAAAACTCTATAAACCTTAGAGTTTGTGGAAGATCCTAATAAAATTCCTTCATCAGATTTTGGTGCGAATTTATCTAGGTTATCTTTAGTATTCAAAATAAATACCTTGCAACCAAAAACTTTGAAGTAGGAAAGTCTTGGTTTTCTACCATTCCATAACTCATAAGGAGTTTTGTTAAGAAAAGGTCTAATTAAAACTCGAATTATAGTATAGCAAGCAGTACTTACAGCTTCAGCCCAGAAATGTCTAGCAATAGAATATTAACTCAACATCGTTCTAGTTATCTCTTGAAGAATTCTATTTCTTCTTTCAACTACACCATTCTATTGAGGAGTTCTAGGTGCTGAAAAATTGTGAGTAATACCTTTCTTACTACAAAAAGTTTCAAAATCAGAATTTTGAAATTCTCCTCCATGATCACTATGAATAGTTTTCAATGGAAGGTTTTTCTCATTTTTAACTTGAGCTCTAAAACTTTTGAAATATGAAAAATCTTCAGACTTCTTTGCTAGAAAACAGACCCAAGTAAACCTAGTGTAATCATCAACTAGAACAAACACATAGTATTTGCCTCCAATACTTCCAGTTTGTGTTGGACCAAAAAGATCCATGTGCACTAACTGTAATGCATCAGTTGTTGAGACTTCACCGATTTATTTAAAACGAGATTTATGTTGTTTTCCATATTGACAAGGATCACAAACTTTATAAGAATCAAATCTAAGCTCCGGTAGATCCTTAACTAGTTTCTTCTTAGAGATTTTACATAGGTTCCTAAGGTTACAGTGACCTAGTCTTCTATTGCATAACTATGAGTGATCTTCCATTGCACATAGGCAAGGTAAATCTTGGCTTATGAGGTCTTCTAAGTTTAGATTGTAAACATTATCTTGCCTATTGGCTGGGAGAATAAATTCTTCCTTGGAATTGTGAACTAAGCACTTATCATTCCTAAAATTCACAAGGTAACCTTCATCACATAACTGACTTATGATAATGAGGTTGTGCTTAAGACCTTTAACAAAAAGAACATTTGAAATCAAGGTTTTACCAAGAAGAACAATATTACCAATACCAACAATATATCCTTTAGCATTATCTCCGAAAGATACCTTTCCTCCTTTCGTTTTGATAATCTTTTCAAAAAAGCTTTTCTTACCATTCATGTGTCGGGAACATCCACTATCCATGCACCATGTATTGTTGCTGCTACTCTCTTTATTTTTCTGAAATCAAGAAGAAAATTAGACTTTTGGAATCCAAACTTGTTTGGATCCGAGATTTCTAGATAATAAAATTTTAGGAACCCACATCTTCTTAGAGAAGTAAGCTTTGTGAAATCCTAAAGATTGGGTTTTGTTTAAGGAACAATTCTTTGCCCAGTGACCACCACATTGACACTGGGTACAAAATGAGGCACTTTGAGGAACAAAATAATTGTTACTGAAAATTGGGTTTTCATGGGTATAACCAAATCCGGATTTATTTCTTAAATGTCGTTTTTGAGAATACATTTTATCAAAATTTTCCTTACCATGGGTAAAGTTTGATAAACACTTCTTTAAGGAAAAAATTTCGGACTTGAGTTTTACAACCAAGTTTTTATCCTCAAAATCATTAGTTTTAGAACTAGAGCTAGGCTCAAAAACATTTTTATTAGAAATTACTTTTTCTAATTCTTTAGAAAGTTTGTTCTTCTCAGAACTTACTTCCTCAAGATTTTTTGAAATATTTTCAAAATCAGTATTTTTCTTATCAAGATATTTAGAAAGATCTGATATCTCTTTTTTAAGAATAGAATTCCTAGAGTTTGCCTTATCATGTTTCTTATTGAGTTTGGAATTCTCAATTTCAAGAAGTTCAGAAAACCTAGAGACTTCTTCATAAGTAGGTAAATTATTTTCCTCATCAGAAGATGATTCTTCATCAGAAGAGTTATAATACTTACTATCATTGGAATTTAAAGAAACATTGGTCAATGATTCAGCATTTCGTACCTTAGCCATAAAACAATGATTATCAATAGGTAATCTGGCTATAAGACCAAGATTCTTCTGTCCTAGAAGATTCATAATCAGAAGATTCATCTGAAGAGTCACCACCACTTGCACTCCAGGTGTCATTGGCTTTTAAAACTTTCTTAGCTTTAGCTTTATAATATTTCTTTATGTTCCTGTCTGAATTCCTTTCTTTTCATTCTTTTTTTTAGCATAGGGTAATCTGGTCTAATATGTCCAGCTCTTTTGCATTCATAACAAGTAACTTCTCCATCTTTCTTATCTTTCCTTTCCTGTTTCTTATACTTTGATTGGAAATTTCTCTGGCCAGCTATCTTGTTCATCCTTCGAGCAAGATTTTCTAGTTCATTTTATGAGACTTCACTCTCACTAGATTCTGATTGGAAAATAACTTTCTTAGACTTGGATCTGGTTACTCTCTCAGGAGTCTTAGCTTTCATCTTATTTGAAGTTGTAGTAAAAGCAATAGTACCACTTCCATTCTTCTTCTTGATGTTGTCTACATCTCTCTTCATTCTGGTTTCATGTTGTAGAAGAGTTCCAAAAATCTCATCAAGAGAGATCTGAGTGACCTTCCGGTTTTCATCTATAGCTGTTCTTTTGGATTCCCACTCATTGGGCATAATATCAATTATTTTATCCACAAGATATTCGTCATCTAAACCTTTCTCTCCCATAGATTGTAGGCTGTTGACTATAGTCATGAATCTCTGTTGAACTTTACAGATTGCTTCTCCATAAGGAAAGTTGAAGCCATGATATTCAGCTCTAAGCATAGCTCTTCTAGTCTCAATCACTTTAGAAGTCCCAAAGTGTGTAACCTCTAACTTCTTCCAGATACAGTTAGCTGCTTCACAAGAAGAAATTTGGCTATATATATTTATAGTCATTTAACATAGTATAGTATTGCGTACCTTATAATTAAGTTGATATTCTTGCTTTTCCTGGTTAGTGAAAGTTCTAACTTCCTTGTCAGGAATTTTATAATCACCAGTAAGCATTACAAAATTATCCACTCCAGTGTTGATAACAAAAGACTTCATTCGATCTCTCCAGTACTCATAGTCATTACCATTAAATATAGGTGGTCTTGTAGGATTTAGATTATCAATCGAACCAACATTAATTCCTGCCATACTAGAACAACCCTTGGCACACAAATTTGTTAGTAGCAAAAGTTTTGTAATAACAAAGTTCGGAATGAGAAAGTTCGGAATGGTAAAGTTCGGAATGTCAAAGTTCGGAATGACAAAGTGAGCAAGAAAAACTTATTCGCAAGTATAAGTATTTCAGAAACCTCCTCTGATACCAATTGTAGGATTGAAATAGTGATGTAGATGCTCAATATACAAGAGGGGGGGTGAATTATACACTTTAAAAATTCCTTTGGAACTTTTAAAGTTAGTTATGAATAACTATGTTTTCCCTAAGCAAAGGAAAGGGGTAAGTTTAACAAAGTTAAACTAAGAAAATTCACAACACCTCTAACACCGAATGAAAACATGGAAAGAGATTCCGAAAGTAGGTTCTGGAAATATGGTTCCGGAAATTGAAACTTAACAAAAGATTACAATATGAGATTCTACCTTAAAGCGTAGAGAATCTAAATGAAACAGAGTACAAGTAAGGAAGTATAAGAAAGTTATACTTTCCTTATAATACAAAATGCAGTGGAATATAAAAAACTAGTAGAACTACTAGTAACAAGATATAAGTCTTTTAACCCAAAGAGAAGGGTATCCAACAACCTTGGATAAAGGTCCCTTGATTTATACTTTCAAGAAAGTCTGTCTTACCCACACAAGGGTAATCCCTCGATACGAATATCGGAGTGTCTCTGTCTTGCTATCCCCGCAAGCCCTCAACTTCAAGGTAGTTGGCAACCTCTGTCTTCCTCGGCAAGGAAGCCCTCGAACTTCAAGGTAGTCGGCACCTCTTTCTTCCTATCCCCGGAAGTCTTCGAATGTAATCACCAACATTCGGAGTCGCACGAAGCTTTGAGAGTTAATAAGATCCTCTCTCTCTAGAAATCACTTCAAGCACGTAATCACATGAGTCGAAGATCAGTCATCCTTTCAGCTCTGAGCTCTTTCAAATGAGCTTCTATTTATAGGAAAATTTCCAACGGTCGGCTCCTTCTTCCAACGGTCATATTTTCCATGAAATTCGGAAGGACCTGTACACGTGTAACTCAACCAACGGTTAATAATAAACAGAATAGACGACATCATTTTATAACAAACTTTGTATAACTGAATGTACGACATCGTTTTGGAATGAAGAAAATGTAATTAAAGAATAATTAATAGTTCGGAGTGTTAAGAAAGTCAAAGGTTCGGAGTCTAATCAAAATGAAGTTCAGAGTCTATGTTAAGGAATATTCGGATTCTATTTTATAGGAAATCAGAGACTGGTTTCATCAGAGATCAGATTCTAAATCTGTAGAGTTCGGAGTTGAACTGCTAAAAAGTTCGGAGTCAAACTTATTAAGAGTTCGGAGTCGAACTTCTTAAGAGTTCGGAGTAGAACTTCTTAAGAGTTCGGAGTCGAACTTCTTAAGAGTTCGGAGTCAAACTTCTTAAGAGTTCGGAGTCGAACTTCTTAAGAATTCAGAGTGGAACGTCTTAAGAGTTCGGAGTCAAACTTCTTAAGAGTTCAGAGTCGAACTTCTTAAGAGTTCGGAGTTGAACTTCTGAAGAGTTTGAATTAGAACTGCTTCAGAGTTTGGAGTCCAGAATTCGGATTAAAACTATATTACAGATCACATCTATGATTCGGATCCTAAAAACATAATGCCCCAACTTTTCATTATAAGGCTCCGAAAAAATAGCTATGTATAAGAAAATATATGTTAAGGTAAATTTCCTTAAGGAAGTAAATTTTCCTTATTTGAGTAATAATAATATTTTCTTAAGTATAAGGTGTTTGTGATTTTCAAAACAAGAAGGAATGGAAAAGTCATAAGGAAAACCTTATTGACTCAACACCAACTGGTTATTTCATGGAACCGGAAGCACTAAATGGTTCTGTATCCATGGGGGAAATTCTTTCCAAAGGTAGGAACACTTAATGAATTTTGACCTATGTTGCTTAAGAAATCACTTTGGTTGAGAGGATGGGAGGTTTGGCACATCACCCCATTTTGGGGGGACTTATTTCCAACTCCGAGGAACTCTAAAAGATTTAAGATATATTCATGAATCCTTTATTAATTCCAATGTATGTCGTGGGTTTACCATGAAATTAGAAACCAATTATTTGCATGTACTGAATTTAGAATCATTTGTATGTATCTAAGTTTCTTCATTTATGGAGATATCTATATGTATCTAAGGTTCTCCATAAATGGTAACCTCTTAAATACAACTTAGTGATTCTTTGGTCATTGTTATAATGATTCTGGTTTTACGGAAACACAGTGGGGTGATCTAGAGTTTATTTTCTTCCAGGGAGTCATAGGTCAGTCTGGAGTTTATCATCATCTAGGAAGATAGGAGTTGTTTTGATGTTGGGATTGCACACATATATATTCTTCCTGTGTATCATTGTGAAAGTAACTAGAACCCACACAGTTTAGCTTCAAATAATAGGTAACATCTTTGTTGATGCTCCTTTATGTCACATTGTCTAAATGAATGGAAAGGGAAATGTTTTAGCTCAAATTGATTCATCCTTTGAAGAAAAAACATCAAAAATCGACAAAGGCATAAACAAGGCTTCAAATGAACTTGTACCGTGAAAGTTCCCTCATAGTTGTGCAAGTACACTTGAGAGCTTCCTAGTGGTCGTGTAGGTGACTTGCACGCCCTCTTTGAAAATCACCCAGGGTCTTCTCTGGCCTATAAATATCCCTATGGGCCCCCCATTTGAAGAGGATTTTTTCTATAATTCAGATACAGATCTAAGAACGCCCAAGTCTCTTCTTCAAGTCTTCCGAACACTTATAAGGTAATTCTTTACCTAGAATGGAAGGTCTAAACAAGAGGAATAAGGTCTATGTGTTATAATTCACTAACACTTGCCCGCTTAAGTGTTTTACCCTTAAGGAAAATCGACACACTTGCGCGCCTCCTTACCTACTCAATGAAACTTGTGCACCACTCTTCTAAAACTTGTGCACCACTCTTCTGAAAGTACCTCGGGATAATTCTAAAGGCTTTGGTCAAGGATTACCCAAGTATTACCCTACTGGTTAACCATCGCCCAAGTATATTGGTATCGTGCAAGTATACTTGCGTAACCAAGACTTGCGTGCCCATGCAATACTTGCACGACCCCCAAGGACTTGCATGCCCTTCTATTTTTGGGTGCCCTTCTTTCCCATTTCACCTCTCTTATGCCATTCCACCTCTCCTATTCAAGATTCAGTCTTCAAGACACTCTCCAAAGCAATTTATGGCATGTTTTCTTGATTGAATTCCTTATCTGAAAGGAATTTCACGGAACATCTCTCAAAACCTAGTGATTTAAACATCTTTATGTCACTAAAGTTAGAGATTTCATTCATTCAACCTCATACTTTAAGATGAGATAACCCTATTAATGGTCATCCTCTTTAGAGTAATCCCCAACCATAATTCCCTTAACATAGGCCTCCTCTTCAGGAGTAAGTCCCAGTCTTAATTTCTCTTAACCAGTCTTCATTTACTTTTTATTTGAGGTTCCTTTTCAAGAGTAAAATTCAATCATAAGTCCCCTCTTAATTTGGGCATCTTTCTCAGGAGTAAGCCCCAAGTTAGAGTATCCAAATCTCCATAAAGTACATATACCTTTATGGACCCTGTTTCTGGGTTTTTTCCCTGAAGTAAATCCTAATATTCATTTATCTGGGCAGTCATACATACATAAGACCCACATTATTTCTCATGATTGCATCTTTCATGGCACAATTGTCTGGTTTTACCAATACCTCTTGTTTCTCACACCGATCATGACTCACGTGAGCTTAGAGTGTAAAATTAATTATGACATCTTTCTTTGAGCCATGAATCATACATAAACCTCATTCTCCCTTACTCGAACTACGTGGGTTTTGATCTCTTCTCTAAACAAGGATACGTAGGTAGCCCATCTGTGGGTGCGATCCAAACTCTAAAATAATCTATGTCCTTCTGAATGAAAATAAACATGAAGTGCCCCCTTGAGTGGCTTTAAAACCATTATGGTCATCATAATGACCAAGAGAGTTTTATGTATTGAAGGATACCATTGACTAAAAATCTCTAACAAATATAGATGAATCTCTATCGATGAATAACCTCGAATACATATAAAAGATTCTCTAAATTTCCTACATATTTAATCATTGATTGTCAGATCCAAAAGAAAGCTCATTTTATACTTGGTGATATAATAAGGATTCACAAACATAACATAAATCTATAAAGAGAGTCTCGGAGTAGACAATAATTCCCTCAAAAAGGTGTGATGAGTCTGACCTCCCATCCTCTCGACCAATGAAAATTCTTAAGTCTCATCAGTTCACAACTAATGAGAACCTACCTTTGAAAGTTAGGTCCAAATGGATATGGAATCCTTGGATGTTTCCGGTTCTATGAAAAAACCCATTAGAAACCGATTGGAAAGTTTGTACCTTAAATCAATGAGGTCATCCCCAATTCTAGAGGGAAAAAAATGGTGAACCCGACGTGAATCTTTAACCAAGTTAAAATGATGTTTTACCTATTTTTAGGCCCCTATTTAAACTCAATAGGTGGGACAACAAATAAATCAATAACATATTTTCTCATCCAAAAGATGTAGTGGCCGGACTTATCTTGATTACTTCTGTTATATCAAACATGCACACTTTTCCAGGATCTTATGCATTACCAAAATGGCTTCTCTTATGTTCACACCCATGATAACGTCTGCTATGAAAACTTCTGCTTCAAGTGCCACTACTGCTACTCCTGCTAGATCATCATCTGCTCTGAGGATGATATCACCTACTCATCATCTTCAACACTGGGTATCAAACGCACTAGTTAAGGAGTACCGTCAACATGGTACCATTCAAACTCTAGAGGCTGCCCGACAAGCCCTCCAAGTGAACAACTCACACCGGTCGTCCGAACAATGACGACCAGTGATTAAGAAGCAGGTGGTGCCAACCACCATCTCCAACCATTTTGGGTCGTTATCCCTGGAACGCAATCACCATTCCCTCCAATATTCTAGGGAGGTGAATGAGCAGGTCCCTCAGAGCCTTAATTCAAGGAAACATGATTCCTTCCCGAGGGTTTTCACCAATAATCTCCTCCAGACTCGTGTGGCAGTGCGCCCTCAACATGATGAGGGTATAGACTCTGGGCATTCGGCTTAGGTTCCTCGAACCCGACCAGGAAAGACAGATCGCCAGAGTCGAAATACGGTCAATAGTGAGCAGGTCCTCATCTCTTCCATCTCCGGAGAAGTCCACCAACCTAACTTGGTGGCAAGCAACGAGCGGGAACATACACCCATCCGTTTTAATTCCATTGTCCAGCAGACTCATTTGGCACCAACGCGCCAATCCTTCCAGACAATTCTGGCAGAGTATGATAGACAGGAACATACACCTGTTTATAAATCATCAGTTAGTCAGTAGGCTCTTCTGACTACATACAATGGATCCTGCCAACCCAATTTATTGACAACTGGTAAACAGGCACATACACCTTCTTACACTAATCAGTCCTTCCAGCAGCCTCGTCTGTCAGTGTTGAAGGAATCTCATCAACCATGTTTAGCGGAGTACAATTAGCAGGCACATAAACCTTCTAGTATTGATCAAGTATACCAATAGTCTCGTTTGGTAGCACCAGGAGAGGTTAGTCAGAAAGATCCGGTGACAAACAGGAGGCAGACTCAATTCTATGCCCCCATACTTGAGTACTGTCAGGATTTACTGATAGGAAAAGGAGGACTAGAGCAGGAACACACACCTAATCCAAGCATAGAATGGAAGTATATCCCCGTTCTGGAAGCTGAAGTCACCAAACACATTTTATCAATGGTGAAAGAGCAGAAGAAAATCCCTTCTCATATTCTGGATGCCTGCAAGGATATTATAACAGCTTCAGCAGCATCACAGGGAAAGAAATGAAAATACTTCCCTACTAGTGGAGCGATTCATCAACATATCACTCCAGATAAGATACACACCTCTTTTCCAGTCCAAGAGGGTTGTGGGGTGTACTCCCCCATATCATATGGACAACCAAGTCAGGCACATACACCTGATTTGAGTGGAGATCATCATCCTAACCTAGCCATCTCTCCTGATCAGGCACATAAACCTGCTCAGAGTATCCACTTTCGTCAACAAGTGTTTTCCAAGGCGAGTAAGAAGGTTTCTAAGAAGAAAACCCACCCAGCACAGTCAAGAAATCAAGAGCCAATATGTAACAAGGCCTCTCTTGATCCTGGAGTTCTTGAAGCCCTCAGACAGTTATCTGTTGGAATCCAAGATTTTACTCCCTCATTTCCCAATAGTGGGAACATTAATTCTGAAGGTCTTCAAAAAACACTTCCTTATGAAGGCTTTCTTCATGATAGTTCGGTCGATCTTGAAGTTTCATCTTCAGATGAGAGCTACAATAACCCTCTTTGTGTCCAAAATACTAAGGAGCAAGAGATCTCAACTTTTGTTGTAACCCACCATGGTGGTCCTCCCCATGATGATAAATTTCACTGCAAAAGTCCTCTCCTTAGTAGTGATGCACATTGCCCGGAAAATGATCTAGTGGACAATGTAGTGCCGAGAAAGCACTCTTATCTTGAGTAACTTTAAAATGAGAAACCAATCATGTCTGATGCTTTACCATCAGCAAGTGAAATAATTTCTCAATCAGAAGAAAGCCCGGGGTGTGGGTCATTCTTCGAACCACCTTCAGGTCTTTCATCTTCTAGTTTGATCATTGAGTTCTCTACCAATCCTGTTGAATCTGATGAAGCAAAAAAGGAAGCACAAGCTCTGGTCAAATCAGGTAGAATAATATTCATTAAATGATAAAGAGGAAGTGCTGAATATGATAAAACAACTGGAAAATGGTGAAGTGCCAGTCATGTTTTGGCCTTTGGCTGACTCTCAGTATGACATTCAAAAAATGTTGACAAAAGATTGTATTCAAGATATTCGTCTCAACATATGGAAAAAACTTTGTCAGTTGAAAAAGAAAATATTATCTTATGATGAATATGAAAATCATGTCAAGATAATAGAAGTGTTACAATGCCAGATTGATTTGGCATCTCTCTTAGTCTCTCGATATCCGAAGGATGAAAAGCAGCAATGATCCCTTCAGCGTTCATGCCTTGGTGCACTAAGAAGATTGTGTTAGTTAATTGCCAATGCCCCATATGGTATTCATGTCAGAGGATGGGGTGTTTATGGAGAAATACATTTCACTGTACTCTCCAATCAGCAAAGCCCACCAAAGGTGGTTTCATGCAATGTTACTTCCCAGAATTGGCCACATCTGGATGGTTTTGTGCGAAATCAAAGGCTTTCCCAAGAACATGCCTCAACTAGTTGTTCTCAAAGTCATGAATATAGAGAACAAGTTTCTGAATTACTCCTGCATCAAGCAAACGATAATATAGAACAGGCCTCTCGTATAGAGCAAGCACATCATCAAGTGACAGAAGTGTCAAAAATTATCCAACGGTCTTTTGAGCCGGGTAATAAAAGTGGATGTCGATTGATGCATCCAGATAATTTCCGGACTAAGGTCCGCAAGATCAAGAGAGATTATAAGAAAGTCTCAGACATAGCATGTCAAGAGCCACCCCACCTTTCCAAATTGGGGACTCTTTAAACCCAACCCTTAGAATCAACAAATAGGATTAGAGGAGTTGAGCGAGAACAGTAGGAACAACCCCATTCCCCTAGACTGGGGACTTTTTCAAATCTTCAATCCCTCCCTCGGAGAAATTCGGTCTTCTCTCGATTGGGGAAGAATCACCAAGAGGAAAGAAGAGCCAAATTATTAGGATATTCTCTCCAAATTACGGTTTTCCAAGAAGTTTCTGGGGGATCAAATCAACAAAAGCCAATGTCTCGTCAGGGGCATGACAGAAGACAATATCAGAAAAATGATGATAGAAGGGATGTGATGCGTTATGCATCAATTAATGTCATCAATGTCATTGTTGTTGACCCACCAGATGAGGCTCACTCAGAGGGATCAAATGAAGAGGTTTTTGCTAAAGAAGTTGTACGCATAGACACAAATGAAGAAGGTGTGCGTACACAAAATCAAAGGCTTTCCCAAAATCTGGGTGTTCCTTCAAGTAACCCACTTCCCCCTCTACGAAGGGGATCAATTAAGTGGAAGGGAAAGAATCAGGTTACATATCCTTCCTCTGGAGAAGGCCAATTGCTCTCACTAGAGAAAAAATTTGTGCCACAAGAGGAAGAAAGGAAAGAATTAAGGAAGATGAATGCAGAACTACTTCAGGGTAGTCTTCCTCTTAAACGTGCTGGAGTCAGTTAGCCAAGGGAGTTTGTTGCAGCTACTGAGATGGATCAAGAATATCCTCCTCTATCAGTACACCCTCAAAGGTAAAATCCTACGTGTCAAGTGCAACAACAATCGGTGGTTCTACCATCAGTTGCAGTACCAGCCACCATACCTATCCAGACTCCAATTATTGCACCTTCCCAAGTCCAAGTTCAACCGGATGTTTCTCAAAAGTTAATAACTACCATTGAGTCATTAACAGCTCGGTTAGAGTCTATGGAAGGGAAGCGTGTGCAGGTTCAACCAGAAAAGAGAGCTTACCTAGAATGGGTAGATTCAATCCCACCCCCATCATGTTCTGGGAACCCTGTATTCCCTATTTTCAATGGATCGGGCAATCCTGAACAGCATTTTATGCATTACGTGTCTTGTTGCGATCCTATTATGGGAACTCTAGAACAGAAAGAAGCAGTGAAACTTAGATGCTTTGTGCGAACCTTGCGAGGACCAGATTTTGTTTGGTATGCAAACTTGCAATCCCGGTCAATTACTAAATCGGAAGATCTCCATCAACAATTCCTTCTGCAGTTCAGGTCAAATTTTCCAAAGACAACATTTTTTGATCTTACAAACTGTAAGCAAAGGGAGAATGAAAGGGTTTCATATTTCATTGCTCGCTGGAAGGGATTAACATATTATCTAATTTTAGCACTCTTTCAAGAAGAACTATTCCCAATATGTGTGGAAAATCTGCGTGACGAATTACGCACGCCGTTGATCCCTGTGAAATACACAGGAGGGTTTCGAGACCTTAATTCAATCGCTCAGTAGATTGAAGATTCCCTTATACAGACTAAGGCTAAATCTTGTGTAATTCCATCAATTCCAGAAAGAAGAATGGGTAAAGCAGAGACTGCTATAGTTATGCTTAAGCAAGAACCTGTACCTGTTTATACTTCAAAACCTTCATATTCTCGAAGGGCTCCACCTCCTGATCGTCAACAATAAAGGTCATTTCGTCAAGATGATCAAAGAGATCAAAGACGGAAATAATTTGAGGATCTAAAGAGTAAAGTCTACTCTTTCCAAAATGAACAAGTTCCTGGCTACATCATTTCGGCTCTGGAAAATAATTTGGTTCAGTTGCCATGGACCAAAAGGCCAAACAAGGAAGGAGATGAAGACCGTCCCAATTATTTCCCCTTTCATCAAATGTTGGGACATCCCATCCAAGAGTGTTTTGTCTTCAAAGACCTCCTGCAAAAGATGGTTGACTCGGGACAAGTCAAACTAAAAGGCTCTTCATCCCTGGTAGTATGTGTTACTGCTACAGTTCCAGAGGAAGAAGGTGAATGGCAAGAAGTCAAAAGCAAAAATGCGCAGAAATATGATAATTGGATGGTCAGGAAAACAATCAACCGAACTCATGCCATTTTTTGAACACAATTGAAGAAACCAGTTGTGTCTTCTGCTATGGATGCCACAACAAAATCCTTTTCAGAGAGAAAATTCTCAAAACGGTGGCATAGTTCGAAGAAATAGAAGCAATCAGAGGAAGATGAAATTGTTTCAAAGACTAAGTTGTCTTTAACTCTGGAAGACTTCATGCCATCTACTTCGAAGCCGCGGTCACCGTCCCACCAAACGGCACAGCCTAAATTGGCTAGTTAGGCAGAGTCTTCATCAAATGAAGAGCTGATCTTCGGTTCTGTTAATATGATACACTTAACAGATCCTTATGCCAGTCATAGTTTTGATCTCGATGAACATAGGTTCCCTGTATCAAACAGAGGAATCAAAGGGAGTTCCAGAGGTCAGGGATACAGAGGAAGACGTGGATATCCCAAAATCCACTATTCCAATTCTACCCCTACTAGAACAGTCTATGCAGCGGAAACTCGTGGCAGAGCCCTTCAGCGGACTCAACAAGAACAAGAAAATTCTTCCACCAATAACATATTCAGTCTTGGCACAGTTATTCTGGAGGATCGGTTGGAGGTTCCACTTTCATCCTCTCAGCAGGTAAATAGACCTAATCATTCTGATCTTCCAAGGCCAGGAGTATTTCCAACTCCTACCCCGATACAAGATGCATCAACTTCCAAAACATCAACTTAAAAGGCACCTACTAAACCACATGTTCTTGTTGGGAAACGCAGTCCTTTGGATCAAAAGTATTATGTATTGAAACACCTGTCCCAAGTACCATCCATGTTGTCAATTTTGGATTCCTTGAATTTATCAAAGGATCTTCGGGAGGCACTCATTGAGGCTTTGTCAAGTCCTCAGGAGTTTAAAACTGAAATTGCTGCAGCTGAAGCCTACCATGTTGAAAATAATCCTGCAGAATGCCATGCAGTGATATCTTTCACAGATGAAGATGTAGATGATGTTGTGAAAGGTCATATTAGACCTTTGTACTTATCTAGAAAGGTCAATGGTGTGGACATCCTAAGGGATTTCATTGATAATGTTTCAGGATCCAACCTCATCCCCATTTGTACACTTCGTCGATTGGGCCTCAAGGAATCTAATTTATCCCCTTCTACTAAGAAGTTACAAGGATATGATAAAAATTAATAAGAACCACTGGGCGATATTACACTTAGAACTCAGTTTTGAGATCTTGTATCCAATTCAGATTTCATGGTTGTTGATCAAGACTCAGCCTTAAACATCTTTCTTGGAAGACCCTGGCTACATCAACATGCGGCTATCCCTTCATCATACCATCAATGACTCAAATATTGTTTTGATGGTCAAGTTGGGACATTGTATAGTGATAAGGCCTTGTTCAAGACATGTGAATCTCAATACATTGAGGCAGAATTCAATCACATGAAGGGAAATGAGAAATCCACAACAAGGGAGATTACCAAAGTTAATGCTCCGTATGGTTTGGAGAAGATTCTAGTAAATCCATTTGCACATGTGAGTATAGATTATGTGTTGCCTATCAGTCAAATTGACAAGATAAACCCAAATCAAAATACTCTTATAGAGACTTCTATAATGTCAATTATGGCCATCAAGCCAGACAACATGGGAGAAATTGGTGAGCCACCAAGCAGTGATGAAAGAACAAATGGAGATGTCTTTATTTCATCTGCTGAAATCCAGCAAGTTTATACTTCGCCAACTAGGCCAGAAGAAGTGATAGAAAAGTCAGAGGTGAACAATGATGTTGATTCTCAATCCATCATCTCCTCTTTATTTCCCATGGAATACCCTTCATCATAAATTGGGTCATAAATGGAAGCCTCTTCTTCAAGATGTTCAAATTTTAACATATCTATTAATCATGTAAATTATACTTCATCATCTACTATGCAAGTAGATATAGAAGAAGTAACACATGTTGAAGAAGAGGAGGAAGATCTCAGAGATGCTCCTCCAGCATTTGAAGAGGGTATCTCTACCACCGTGGATGAACTCAGAGAAATAAATTTGGGCACAAAATAAGATCCACGCCCCACTTTAATCAGTGCGGCCATGACTCTTGAAGAACTAGAGATGTATATTTCATTTTTAAAGAAAAATCGAGACATATTTGCTTGGAAATATAAAGAGATTCCCAGGCTTGATCCTGATGTTGCAACTCATCATTTGGGTTTTCCAGAAGAACATCGAGGATTTAAGAAAGCTGCGAGAAGAACACGCCCAACTTATGCTTCCAAAATTGAAGCTGAAGTGTATAAGCTTATTAAAGATAACTTCGTCAGAGAATTTCAATATCCCATGTGGTTGGCTAATATTGTCCCTGTGAAGAAGAATAAGAACAAACAAATTAGAGTTTGCATCGATTTCAGAGATCTTAATCGGCATTGTCCTAAGGATGATTGTCCACTTCCGATTACAGAACTTTTAATCGATGAAACAGCTGGCTATGAAGAACTTTCCTTCATGGATGGATATTCCGGATATAATCAAATCATAATGGCTCTAGAAGATGAGGAATCCACAGCCTTCAGATCCCCTTAGGGTGTGTTTTACTATCGGGTAATTCCCTTTGGCTTAAAGAATGCAGGTGCAACATATCAGCACGCCATGCATCGTATCTTCAAACCCTTTTTAGGGAAGTTTTTTGAATGTTACATGGATGATTTGGTGGTCAAATCCAAACAATTTTCTAATCACTTGGTTGTTTTGGAAGTCATATTCCGCAAGCTTCGACAATCTATTTTGAAGATGAACCCCTTAAAATGTGCTTTTGGGGTAACCTTAGGAAACTTTCTCGACTTTGTGGTATGCCATCGTGGTATCGAAGTCGATCTTGAGAAAACCAAGTCAATCCTTAGTATGTCACCTCCTCGAAATTTGAAAGAATTAAGAGGATTTCAAGGACACTTATCCTATATTCGGCGTTTCATCGCCAATTTGGCAGGAAAAAGTTTACCCTTCACCAAATTGATGAAGAAGGGATTCACTTACCAGTGGACTGAAGAATGTCAAGAGGCATTCGATAATCTTAAAAAATACCTATTGAGTCCACCGGTACTCATGCCACCTGTTGAAGGAAGACCACTTATACTCTACATGATAACTCTAGAGCGATCATTGGGTGCCTTTCTTGCTCAGAAGAATGATGTTGGGAATGAAAACAACATCTACTATCTCAGTCAGACTATGCTTGAAGTAGAAACCCAGTATTCAAATATTGAGAAGTGCTTCCTGGCATTAATCTTTGCAGTTCAGAAGTTGAGACACTACCTACAACATCACGAGGTCCAATTGGTATCTTGCAATAACCTACTCAAATTCATCCTTAGTCGTCCAATGCTTACATGACGTCTGGAAAGGTGGGCAGTTATTTTGCAGCAATTCGACATTCAGTATGTGTCTCATAAGGCAATAAAGGGGGCAAGCTCTAGCTGATTTCCATGATGAACATCCTTCAGTAGAAGATACATCTTCAGATATTGAACTCCCTGATGAGGAAGTCTTCTCTATTTAGGATAGTCCTCAGGTATGGAAAATGTATTTTGATGGTGCTTCTAGAAGTCCAACAGGGAAGAAAATGGAAGATCCTAAATTCAACAAGGTTGGATTAGGAGTTATTATTATTTCCCCAGAAAAGGCAGTGTTACCTTATTCCTTCTTATTGTGGGAAGGTGGTACCAATAATGAAGCAGAATACCAGGCCCTCATCGTAGGATTAGAGTTGGCGCTTCAAGCACAAGTGAATCACTTAAGGGTGAAAGGTGATTCAGACCTGGTAATCGAAGAATTCAATGGGGATTATGCAATCAGAAAAGAATAAATGATCCATTTTTATGCTTACGTCAGAGATTTAATGGAGGAATTTTCTATGGAACCGACATTTTCTTATGTCCCATGATCACATAATACTCAAGTTGATGCACTGGATAATATAGCCACAACTCTGGCAGATCCAAATAGGGACAAAAATACCATCAGTATTGCCCACCGTCATACAATTGCACCTTATGTTCGAACCAGAACAGAAGAGATCAATGAAAATAGTCTGATTCCTGAACCGTATGGTCATACTACATGATGGATTACACCTATCAGGGAATACATTCAAAATGGAACACTTACACCTGATAGAGCCGGTAAAGAACAAATCCGGCGACGTGTGGTCAATTTTACTCTTTATGACAGCCCAGATCACCTAGATAAATTTCCTTACAAGCGTGGTTTTGATGGAGTTCTCTTTAGATTCATTTATGGTGAAGA
This sequence comes from Viscum album, assembly GCA_963277665.1. Classification (NCBI taxonomy): domain Eukaryota; kingdom Viridiplantae; phylum Streptophyta; class Magnoliopsida; order Santalales; family Viscaceae; genus Viscum; species Viscum album. Next base: position 1,475,805,211 of record OY728134.1, read on the forward strand.
GACAATGGTTGTCATGAAAGAAGTTCATGAAGGAGTCTGTGGTGCCCACTAGTCTGGACATAGACTGTCTGATCATATTTGAAGGCTTGGATACTTTTGGCCTTCAATGATACAAGATTGTGTTGATTTCACAAAGAAGTGTCATTCATGCCAAGTACATGCCAAATTCATTCATCAACCTCCAGAGTTGCTTCATACAGCTAAATACTCATGGCCATTTTCCACATGGAGAATGGATGTGGTGGAACCTTACCCTTCAGCTACGACCAAGTAGCTTAAGTATATTCTTACTGCTACTGAATTCTTTTCCAAATGGGAAGAGGAAATACCTCTCAATGAAGTTATTTATAAAAGCATTGTTAGCTTCATCAATTCTAACATCATTACTATATTTGGTGTCCCTCATACCGTATTGATGGAAAATGGAACCAACTTCTGTTCATCCAAGGTGAAGAAGTTGTATCAAGAATACAACATCAAATTCAATCATTCATCTCAGTATCAAGCAGTGGACAATGGACAGATAGAAGCCTTCAACAAGACTCTTTCAAACATACTGCAAAAGATGGTGGATAAAGATAAGAAGTCATGTCCCGATAAACTCTTTCATGCTTTATGGGCTTATCAAACCACCACCCGCACTCAACGCGGTCAACTCCATATTCATTGGTATATGGAATGAAAGCAGTCTTGCCTATTGACATTCAACTACCCTTGCTCAGAGTATCTATTTGTGATCATTCATCTACAAATGAACAATCTCAAAAGTGATTGGATGAATTGGATCGGTTAGATGAGAAAAGATTGTGCACACTGCACCATTTGGAAGTTTATCAGAATCGAATTGCACGAGCTTTCAACAAAAAATTTAGTCTTCGTTCATTCATTAAGGGAGAACTGGTATTGGTTCTCAGAACTCCAATGATCCCAGGAAAGAAACCTCCCAAGCTTGAACCAAAATGGGAAGGACCTTATTCAATACATAAGGTATACTACAATGGAGCATATTCATTAATCTCAATGGATGGAGAACTCATCACTACTCCAACCAATGCCAGATTTATGAAGAATTATTTTGTATAAACACAAAATACATTGTTGTGGTCCATACATATGACCTTAAACTATTTGTATTACTTTTGTCCCACACGACGTTAAACTGTGATGTCCTAACTACATGATGATAAACTGTACAGGAGTCTCTTATGTCTAGAAAGACATTAAACTGCACCATCTGCAGTCCATACATATGACCTTAAACTATTTGAACTTTCGTCCAACATGACGTTAAACTGTGAAAAAGTCATTAATACGTCCAACATGACATTAAACTATGTCCTCTTTTGTCCTTACTTCATGACATTAAACTGCACAGTCCCCCTTTTTTGTCCAAACATGACATTAAAATGTATTTTTCCCATCGTCCTAACTACATGACGCTAAACTATATAAAAATTCCTTAATACGTCCTACATGATGTTAAACTGTATTTTGTCCCTGCTACATGACACTAAATTGTGCAGCACCAATAGTCCTAACTGCAAGACTTTAAACTGCATAGTCCCTTCATATGTCCTACTTGACATTAAATTGTGCATTGTTAAGGTTGTTGTTACCTCTTGTTTCTCACACCGTGTATGAATCATGTGAGCTTAGAGAAAACTTCAACCATAACACCCTCTCTGGGATGCTAACCATGCATAAGTCCCAACACCATTTTTTAAGGTTGTTGTCCCCAAGAACAACTAGATCACTAATTCATTCTTTAATTGAACTACACGGACTTTGATCCTTGCCTTCCAGGCTGGGTATGTAGGCAACCTCCTTAGATTAAAGCCCAAAACCAATCTCTTCACATCGGTTCACCTCCATCTCGTACGATGTTGATTTGTGAAACTGCCCCCAGAATCAATATCTTTACATTGGTTCAACTTTGTCCTTGCTATATGACATTAAAACTGTACATCATTTTTCTGTCCAGTATAAAAATAAACTACAACATTATTTGATACCCTCACCTGAGAAAAAATAATTATTTACATTGATCTCCAATCATGTTTTATTCCAAAGACTACGTGCATACATGGCAATGCCCGAACCTTTTATTTTGGGTCAAACCATCATTGCACTAAAGTCCCCTTTCACCCTTCACTTGTATGAACCAAATCTGTATAAAGGGTATTTCTAGAACTGCATGGGCTTGATTCCCATCCTTATTGGATACGTAGGAACTTTTGAGTGTCCCTCGAATCCATCCCCAAGTCTTTGGGCCTAACCCCAAATTCCACTTTCAGTCCCTTGACTAAAAATTCCCCCCATGAGCACATAAATGTGATATGAAAACTCTGGTCTTCATGAGGTTTATAACAAACACACAAATGTGTCTCCCTTATTATGGTCTGAGCTCTATGACCCTAAACTAATATCTCCCATACTTTAGTCCCACACGATATTAAATTACATTTCAAGAACTACGTATGGATTGATTCCAATCCTTATGGGATACGTAGTGATGTCTAATATTTCAATTCAAGACCCATCTACAACGTGATTATGGTTATAATTGATATATGTATTTTTACATAAATTGAACAATACCCATTTTTATGTGTCATAATCCTAACCTTAAATATTTTCAGATCTTAATAACCCTTTTTCCTGACTTCTAATCACAAAATGTCCGAATTCTGATAATTCTTTTGCCTAACCATGCAGCACGTTCCCTTAGGCGGCCTTGCATAAACAAGTATACATAATGGATCTATCAGCCAAAAGATGCTATTATTTGACTATGCAACCAATTCCCTTAGGTGGCCCTGCATAATTCAACCCCCTAACGGGTTTATTAAATAATGGTAACTTCATTCTTCGGACGAAAACCTCTTTTTGTCCTTAGTTGTCTTAACGACAATATGTAGGGATCCGAAAAAATAGCCATTCTTTACATATTTGTCTCATAATCTTTTTCATGATCTGAAAATATTCAAGTCTATGGTTTATATTTTCCCTTCCCTACGTTTGGGTCAGGCCTTCGTAGGAGTGATATTCATCCAGTTCTTAAAAAATCTTTTTTGGAAATATCTTCTCCATATTCAAGTACCTATCTTCATACAAAAAACTCTATTCTTTAGAAAATTTCAATCTCCATAAACTTCCACTGGCTTTTTAGCAGTAGAAAAGTAACTTTCTGAGAGTTCTTTTACCTGACTATGCAGCACGTTCCCTTAGGCAGCCATGCATAAACAATTCTACATAACAGACCTGTCATCCAAAATAAGCTATTATTTGACTATGCAGCCAATGCCCTTAGGTGGCCCTTCATAATTCAACCCCCTAACGGGTTTGTTAAATAATGGTAACTTCATTCTTGGAAAATACTTCTTCTAATGCCTCTTAGTCCTTTTTCATATCATTCCTTAGATTCAAGATTTCTTAAGTCATAGTTTACATTTTTTTTCTTCCATACTTGAATATGGTAATATGTTTTCAAACAAATTATCAAGGAATTGAGTCAATTTTTAATCCATTCGGTCAAAGATACTTCGACTTTAAACAATAGCCTTTTTATGTCTGACGTGCATGACATTAAACTACCCACAAAAGACAAAGGAACTCTAAATAAAAGTCAAGTTCCAGCTCAGTAAACATACATTTTGTATGATTTAGGTAATATTGAGCAATCAAGAGATTCAAAGTTTGTAGGGTTATTTATATTAATCCTAGTAAAAATCAAACTGTGCTAACTAGTCCCATTGGCTTAGGTAAAATTTTAAGCAGGTAGCAGAAAAATACGTGTACAAATGATTGAAGATAAAAGTGTTCATTTCATTTTATGTACAAAAGTTATAAGGACATCCACATATTGGAGTCTCTTCTCTTTTCAAAGAAATTACAAGAGGCTATCAACATAAGTCTTCACTTGATGTACAACATCCCGAGCTTCATCAGAAGCTACTTGAAGCTCATGAACCCGACCAACTTCACTCTTCTCAGCCTGATGGAGTGCCTTCTTAGAATCTGCGATGGATTTCATATCGTTCGTTTGAGCTCTCTCCAGCGAATTATTGAGTTGGTGAAGTTCCCCAGTAACAGCATCTAACTGTTTCTGAAGGTGAATCCGTTGAACGACTTTATCGTTGATCTTATGCTTCACCTCCTTCATCTTGGAAGCATAATCAGCCTCAGCTCGGGATACCGCAGCCTCAAATTTGCTAATATTGGCTGACAGCTTCACCCTGGTCAGATCTTCATGGCACTTTTTCTCATGCTCCCTTATTAAGATGACCTATTTTACCGCGGTATGGATCTCTTGATATCCAAAACCACCAAGTCCTAGCATGACGAACATGGATGACAATCGGGAAGTCTTTGATGACAGCTCTTCAAGAGGTACTTCAAATATGATTTTCCGTATGTTGTTCCTTGCCTTGCGTCGTGAAAAGCTGAGCGCCTTAAGCACCTCTGGTTCTGATTCGACATCATCATCACAGGGGGGCATGTAATCTGAGATTAATTCACTTAAGGAAGTGCCATGTTCTGCTTCTTCCTCCATGACCCTGGTTGCTTCACCTTCTACTACTATTTGGGCGGAAGTTGAGACTTTACCTCCATATCTAGACATTGAAGTTGATGGACCTATTTGATCAATTAAAAGTATGGTTAGTTTCATAGAACAATTAAAGTTGGTTGTCAATCTTGAAAACTCAGTACAATCATTACCTAACAGTAGATCAACATCTTGAGAAGACTCCTCCCCATCTTTACCAGTTTCAAAAGGATCTTCCAGATAGGTCTCAAGAGGGTTTACTGGGTTTAGCTACACTTGAGCTAATGTTTCTGCAATGGTAGGGTTGACATCAATGTCCACACCCTCTTCAGGAATTGGCAGTTCAGCAGCTTCTTTGGATGGAACTGCATATTATTTTCAATCATGATTAGAAGTGTAAATTATAAGAAAATTTATCGGATGAAGGATAACACTCACACCCAAGATCTTCTAAATCACATGGTAATTTAACATGATTTATAAAATCTTCGAAACATGCGCCATGTTCCATCATTTCATCTAATGTCATATCAAAATCCTGGTTAATCTCACTAGTGGGAGCATTTTATGTGTCTTCTTGGCGACCTTCATTCTGCAGTCCTTGACCCTGGACTGCATCTTCAGATAAAATCAAGGCATCAGTTGCAATAGCCACTAAAACCTATAATGCAGGGGTTGAACCTGATGTATCACAGAATGGAAGTTATTTTATGTTTCATTCAGCATTTTATGAAACATTGTTAACTTACTATAATAGGGTTCTTCTCTTCTTGCAATAGTAGCAAGAGGGATACTGGGAACAGATGCTGGCTCTTCTCCAAGAGCAGCTAAGTCAGCTTGAATTTTCGATTATTCCACAGCACCTTCCATGGTCCTCAATTTAGGATCAGTCCTTTCCCTAAAAGGATAAATTGAATAAGCCCTTGAAATCCCAAGGAAAATGAGCAATCTTTTCATGGATTAAGACTCATAATTATCCGAAGGACTTAACACTACTGATAAAGCATTTGGTTGTGGTCTTCTTCCTTCGATGACTTTGATTCTTTGGTTTTTTGGGAGTGTCAGTAGTCCCCATTATAGGTACCTGAATGGGAGAATGAAAATCCATGTCCAACTCCTCATCCATGGCCTGCTGGCCTGGAGATGTCTCGGACAACTTGCGAGGAGATTCAGCAGCAGCCCCGATGGCAGTACCACCAGGGTTATATTGTGGTGAAGGAACCTCAGTAGTTCCTTTCTTTGCAAGATACAAGATGAATAAAATAATTTCCTTGAGTAACAATCCTTTGACTGGAATCAAGTTGTAAGGAAAATAAGGAAAGAAAACTTACATCTTCAGGAGCCACGTAATCGTTCCACTCCTCATCATTCCCCTCAGCGGCGCCACGATCAATCATTTCCTTCACAACTTGGTGATGGGAATGGAATCATCGGTGGCATATATGAGCATTTTCATCTCTCTTATATAAGCTCGCACGTCATCAGGGCTATCTTCGAAATTGATATCGATAGAAGCCAGAAGTGTCCCTATTTCAGGGAGGTGTAGCCCCTCGTATAAATCCAGCCAAGCAGTTTCAATACCACAGTATAAACTCTACCATGTATGGACAACCTATGGTCGTAGATATTCAGTTCATCTACCAGAAGGCTGCGAGGAAGGTCCTACAATCTTTGATTTCAGCTTCTTCCCATCTCCTGCAACTACAAATAGAGAATAAGAAAATAAGACTTATTTCCCTATAAAGTAGTAATGATTAAAGTACCCCAATGAATTAAACTCACCAAGAGTTGATGGAGTGGGTCTTTTGATTCTGACTGGAGGTTTATATCAGGAATGAGGCCGCTTTGCCACTTGTTGTACCTCATCATCCCCATCTTGGGAATCTGGTGAGCCAGTCCTTGATGAGGAATCCGGAGAATCAGCTTCAGGTGGGGAAGAATCACCTTCATGAGGAAGGGTTTCTTTCTCTATAGTCCTCTTCCTTTTCCCCACCTGATAAAATAGGTGATTCAGCACCCCTTTAGGGTATGATGCTATCCATTTCTTGGCATACCATGTAGTCAAGTTATTTTCCAGTTTTTCAACTGGTAGCTCAAACACTACCCCGGTCCTCTCCCTAGATGTCAGCAACCATAGTTGTCAGGAAACCATCAAATGTTGCTCTAACCTGACATGTACAGGGGGAGATACAACAGTCTGCTGCAAACACTTGAATTGATGTGAAAATATATATTGTTCATAGGACTCACATATATTCTCTCCGTCAATCCTGGTGACCAGCACACCATCTCTGCAGGCCAGCATGTATGCCCTCAAATCTAGGTTGGCCGTTCCTTCATCAACAAATCACCCAGTTGGCGGATTTCCATAAATAAATAAGTTGAATTACTGATACATGCTTATCCTCACCTTCATATCATAAGCATTGATAACTAATGGAGTAATTCCAAATAATTCCTGCACCAATGGCCTGAATGAACTTCCAAGAATCTGTACTCCATTCTGTACATTGTACGTCCTGAAGTGAGTGGCGATCCATCCCCACAAAATTGGAATGGTACCACTATTCTCAAAGGAGACATTACCATGAAGACATGGAGTAAGATCCTATGAATCTTTGCTAAAATGGGGGTATCCAACCCAACCATTTTCCCCTCAGCCAACTTGGCAGCAATAACGAAGGTCTCTGGCCTGACACCTCCCTTTGAGTCCTTGACTGGAAAGAGATAAACATTGAGCCACAAGTCCAAGAAGCCCTCCAGACAAGTCTTCTTTGGGATCCTCTAATTCATCTCATATCCCCACTTCTCAAATTCTCCTGCTTCTAGGGTCGGCCAGAATGTGCCAGAAGCACCCCTTTTCTCTATTTTAGGGTAGGTGGTAGGACAAGTGGGCATCTTCTATTTGGGATTCTTTTTCTTGGATCCCTTCTCCGTCGGCTCCTTCTCCTTCGGTTCCTTCTCTTGATTTTTGGTAATAAACATATACATCCACTCCTCTTGATGAATATCCTTTCTGGAATTAGTTAGGGAGGTCTCTGAACTCTTGATCTTGTAGAAGATTATAAATAATTCCTGAGCTAAAGCCGGAGTCTTCTCCGAATCATTCCAAGTCACCTTGGGAGGGATGAATTCATCATACATATCACCCAAAATTGGATCCCCTTAGATCTTGTGGACATCCCACAGACTGATGCCTACTTCTCCATGGGTCAAATGGAAAGAATTGGTTTCTGGGATCCAATGGCTGAGTATCTCCGGCACGAAGTTATCATGTCTGTAAACATATGTTTTCCCAACCCAGACAGCTTCGTATATTGCAACTCCTTTCAAATCCACATCAAACTCTGCACAGTTTTGTCATACCCAGTATGCCCACATCCAAGTTGGTTTCACACCTCCTCCAGGACGGAAGTCCCAACTTCTCTTCCAGCCATTGGATTGATCCATCTGAGAGTTTTGAAAAATTGAGGGATAACAATGTGGTTGCAGCTCGGGCTTATGAGGTTTTAGATCCTGTGTACAAGGGCTATGATGCATCATATGAGCCTTCTCCACAGTTACATCATTTCTAAATACTCCTCCACATGATATATTTGCTGAAGCAAAATTGGTGTAGTTCTGAAACCAAGAAATTGGGAGGTAGTTCTTTGCCTCTGGAATCATAACATCTCGCAGATGTCCATAGCGATACAAAGGCAGATAAATGCTTTGGGGGAAGTCACAATGATATTTCTTCAGATACATGGCTAAATCCGGGAGAGTGCTATCGCAGACAGTATAATAATCATGTCCAATGATGTTTATCATATCATCAAGTCGCTTTCTTACCAGTTCATCAGCCATTCTGATTCTCTTGAGAGTCATTGAATCTGCACAAAAGTTGAATAAATTAAACTTTTAAATGGGTTTATTTTCATAAATTTTTTGAAGGAATTCGAAAAAAATGGCTAAGGAATTAAGGCACGCAAGTCTAATCTTGGCGTGCAAGTATGAAGATGTCGTGCAAGTGTGAATGTGTCATGCAAGTTTTTGGCATGCAAGTATCACCGCCCAAGTCCAAATACCTTGACAGCAGCGCGACAACGAAGGGACAATGGAAAACAGAGCAACCTGTGTGGTGAAGGCAACTTGGGTGGCAAGAGATCAAAAATTCTAAATCTGGGTGCTTTGCGTGAGAATGACTGCCTATTTATAGCCCAGGCCGCTCACCTGTGTGCCTAAAGGCCAGCACGCTCAGAAAACCTGTGTGGCTCGCACCTGCGCGACGATAGTGGCGCACTGAGTACTTGTGCGCCACTTTCACTTTGATTCTATTCTTTTCCTAAGAATCAAATCCTCATTTCGTTCAGATCCAACTCTGTGGGGGGACTTTTGTTGAAGCTCATTTACGTCACATTGTCTAAACAAATGGAAAGGGAAATGCCTTAGCTCAAATTGATTCATCCTTTGAAGAAAACATCAAAAATCGACAGAGGCATAAACAAGGCCTCAAATGAACATGTGCCGCGCAAGTTCCCTCATAGTCGCGCAAGTACACGTGCGCGCCACCTAGTGGTCGCGCAAGTGACTTGCGCGCCCTCTTTGAAAATTGACCAGGGTCTTCTTGAGCCTATAAATACCCCTATGGGCCCCCCCATTTCAAGATGATTTTTTCTAGAATTCAGATATAGAGCTCTGAACGCCCAAGTCTCTTCTTCAAGTCTTCTTGAACACATCTAAGGTAATTCTTTACCTGGAATAGAATTTCTAAACAAGAGGAATAAGGTCTAAGTGTTAGATTTCACTAACACTTGCGCGCTTAAGTGTTTTACCCTTGAGGGAAATGGACACACTTGCGCGCCTCCTTACATACTCATTGAAACTTGCGCGCCACTCTTCTGGAAGTACCTCGGGATAATTCTAAAGGCTTTGTTCAAGGATCGCCCAAGTATTACCCTACTGGTTAACCATCTACCAAGTATATTGGTATCGTGAAAGTATACTTGAGTGACCAAGTCTTGCGCGCCCCATGCAGTACTTGCGCGACCCCCAAGGACTTGTGCGCCCTTCTATTTTTGGGTGCCCTTCCGGTCCATTTCACCTCTCTTATGCCATTCCACCTCTCTTATTCATGATTCATTCTTCAAGACACCCTTCAAAGCCATTTATGGCATGTTTTCTTGATTGAATTCGTTATCTAAAAGGAATTTCGTGGAACATATCTCAAAACCTAGTGATTTACACATCTTTATGTCACTAAAGTTAGAGATTCTGTCCATTCAAACTCATCCTTTAAGATGAGAGAACCCTATTCATGGGAATCCTCCTTAGAAGTAAGCCCCAACCATAATTCCCTTAACTTGGGCCGCCTTTTTAGGAGTAATTCCTAGTCTTAATTTCTCTTAACCAGTCGTCATTTACATTTGATTTGAGTTTCCTTTTCAGGAGTAAAATCCAATCATAAGTTCCCTCCTAATTTGGGCATCTTTCTCAGGAGTAAGCCCCAAGTTAGAGTATCTAAATCTCCATAAAGTACGTATACCTTTATGGACCATGTTTCTGGGTTTCTTCCCTGATGTGAATCCTAATATTCATTTATCTGGGTAGTCATACATACATAATCCCCACATTATTTCTCATGATTGCATATTTCATGGCACAATTGTCTAGTTTTATGAATACCTCTTGTTTCTCACACCGAGCATGACTCAAGTGAGCTTAGAGTGTAAAATTAATTATGTCATCTATCTTTGAGCCATCTATCATACATAAACCCCATACTCCCTTACTCGAACTACGTGGGTTCTGATTACTTCTCTAAATAAGGATATGTAGGTTTCCCATCTGTGGGTGCGATCCCAACTCTAAAATAATCTATGTCCTTCTGAATGACAATAAAATTAAAGTTCCCCACTGAGTGGATTTAAAACTAGTATGGTCATCATAATGACCAAGAGATTTTTATGTATTGAAGGATACCATTGACTAAGAATCTCTAACAAATACAGATGATTCTATATCAATGAATAACCTCGAATATATATAAAATATTCTCTAAATTTCCTACATATTTAATCATTGATTGTCAGATATAAAAGAAAGCTCATTTTATACTTGGTAATATAATAAGGATTCACGAACATAACTTAAATCTATAAAGAGAGTCCCAGAGTAGACAATAATTCCCCTCAAAAAGGTGTGATGAGTCTGACCTCCCATCCTCTCGACCAATACAAATTCTTAATTCTCATCAGTTCACAACTAATGAGCACCTACCTTTGGAATGTAGGTCCAAATGGATATGAAATCATTGGATGTTTCCGGTTCTATGAACAAACCCATTAGAAACAGATTAGAATGTTTGAACCTTAAATCAATGAGGTCGTCCCCAATTCCAGAGGGAAACAATCATACCTTCTAAGGTCACTTGATGAGGACCTAACCACATTGTTTAACATCATGTGGCAAGGAATTCTAGGAAGAAGATTCCTAGTCAATGTTTTGTGTGGGACTTAAGTGTAAGAAGCCCAATGAACCTAGAAGGTATATGAGTTCCCAAGTTGAATTAGACACTACAAGGGATACGGCCTAGAGAGAACAATGTTGATTTGGGGTGTTGGGTTTGAACCTTAGGGATACTTCCCATGTATCCCATTTGGATGGGAATCAAAGCCCGCGTGGTTAAATAAGTCTCAAAGGGGAGTATGTACCTTTGAGATAAATAAGTTTAGGATTTCTCCTAAAGGGGGTGATTTGTAAAAGGGACCATGAGGGATATTTTGACTCATGGTTATTTGGGGGGGTTGGTGATTATACCTAATGATGAGGTACATATAATATATTGTGGAGCATACTCCTAAGAATAATTCCCTAGGGAATTTAGGGTTATGATTGGGACACAATTTTGAGGAGGATAACTCTTTAGCTTGGGAATTAGTTATGAATCCTATGTATCCTAATTATGGAATGAATCAAAGTTCTCATAGTTAAATGGAACATGTGGATTTTGTGGGTGTCATAATCCTCACTAACCACTAAGCCCACGTGATACATGCTTGGAGTAAGAAACAAGATGAAGTGGATGATTCGATGAACCACATACTTTTCCTTTTCTGGTGGTGGAAGAGGTTTGGGATACAACACTTCCCTCTTTTCACTTTACATTGGACATGAGTCCAAGGTCTGGAGATCGAAGAAGGAATGAATGTGAAGGATGCTGGGGTAGATAAATGCAAGATGAAAACCTCCTATGAGGAAGGTTATGGAATTACTTCTTTGAGGGGTTCCCTGAAATTGGTTTTATAGTGGGAGGAGGATCTCATTCCATGTTGGATAGAAAAGAAATAGTGATCCTTACTGTCCCTACCAATAACTAGAGGCTCTGGGTCTTAGAGAAGAAAAGGGGAAGACATGGTCCTAAACCTTATATTCGAGACCAGGAACTCCCTGAAACTACCCTTTGGGAAAGGGTTCTCATGACCATGGGGATACATACTCACATGCACCCTTATAACCCTAACCAGACAATTAGAAAAGAGTGGGGAACCTCTAACCATAGGAATACATACCCAAATGGAGGACATGATGGTGTTCCACTCACCTAGGTTGTGTATGTTTGAAAGTGTTGGTGCAGTCTTTGAGTTAATACCTCTTAGAAAAGTGATCCAAAAGAGGAGAGGGACTACTATGGATGGATTCGAATAAGTTATCATAGATGGTTCTCCCAAGATATATGGTAGGGAGTACGAAGGAGGCTAGAGAAACAGGTTCTTTTCATAGGAAGGTTTGGGTGAATTGGTAGCACCTTGACTGATGGAAAACCTAGATGACTACACTTGGGAGAGACCTTGTTCAATCCTTCAAGGGTTTCCACAGGTGTTCCCAGAGGTAATGCGTATAGGTCCCTATTTGAGGAAAGGTACCTCGATTTAATCTTTGTTAATCATTGGTTGGGAGAATTACTTTCTCGTTATTTCATTATCCCAAAGCATAGGAGGAATTTAATTCCATAATACCTCTTTAATTCCCTCTTCTTTAGGTGTTAGAAGACTACTTAGAATAATTCAGAGGGCTTGAGTGAAGGACTAGGGTGAATAGATCAGCAGTTAGCCTTCAAGAATTTTCTTCCATCCAAATAAAGACCATGATAACCTATTTTTTTGGAAAATAAGGGTCCTTGGAGATGTAAATCTTTTCATCCATGTGTCACACATAGGTTTCAGACACAAGGACCTTGCACACTGATGGTACATGCGTTACCTTGGGGAAACTGATATCGGGGGCCTTTTTATCCTTATTAATTATCATCTTCATTCTTATCCTTTTTTTCTAAAGTATTTTTATTTGTCTCTTTTTCATCCATGTGAAAAAATGAAGTCTCAAAAAAATACCCCCATCAGGATTGGCTCCAATATGAAATAGGATGGTCTGATCCTAAGGTAAAGGGACTAAAATGATGAATAGTTTATGTAGGGATTACATAATGGTTTTTTTGCTCATTTATGCCATGTAGGTAGAGTTCATATCCAGGTCATGTAGGTAGGAGTCCTTGTCTATAAATAGGTACCTCATTTCAGTGAACAGATCTCATGACTCAAATTTCCAGATCTCACCGTGCTGGTCTCCCACACAGATCCTTAATTGAAGTTATTTTGTTGAAGATCTCATTCACACAGACACAGAATGTATCTGTTTGTACAATGCATAGTCTTGGTCAAATTACTTGAGTGGGAATCATGAATGATTCTCTTTTAAGGGGAACATGCGCGATCCATTTGAGAGAGCCACTTGCATGAAATAATACCTTGGACGATTTTTCTTATTTTCATGGATTTCTTCAAAATGAAACTACTCTAAAATGGTTTTGAAACCTTTTGTAGATTCAATTGATCCTAGGAATATTTTAGTTTCAAAAAAAATCTATTAAATGAATTGAGGAGATGATGAAATTGTTAGGGCATTATTGTTATAAAATCTATGATAATACTCTTACAGAGTTGGGGGGTATTTGAAGAAATATCACTGTGATTATCCAAAGAGTGAATATCTACCACATTATGGTCATGGGAATCTACTATAAGTCCTCACACTATATCCAAAGAACACCCTCCCAGTATCTTGGTTTCAAGAACACAATAATTTCTCAACTACCAATATTTCTGGCATGGGTACTTACATAAATGTTAGGTTATCATCCACAACCTATTTTAGGAAACACAACCTATGTACTCCAAATCTAAAAACACAAATGATTAATTTAATGGAACACTTCTATTAATCTATGTTTTAGGATTCATAGACATATTATTCGAATGGATGGAGGAATGTTTGGGACTTCCACCAAGAAGGGGGTGTTAATATTGCATGGATGTGGGCGTACTGGGTGCACCAAATATATGCATAATTAAAAAGGGATTTGAAAGATTTTTTAATTTATGAGTTATTGTTGGGAAAGTAGACTTATGTGTATAGTAATGATGAGTTTTTTCTGTGCATACTAAGCCAGTAGAGTCCATAGATGAATTATTTTCATCTAATGCATGGAAAAGTTGGTATCAGTTTGTAGGATGTTCACAAGATATATAGGGTTCCAATACTTGGAGATATGTATGATGAATTTATACCACTAGTGGTAACATGGAATAACAATGACATGATTCCATCTTTAGCGCATGAGCTACTAAAAATAACTTATAACATCAATAAGGTAGAGCCCCACTTAAAAGGGGATATTCTTGTGGATGCATGGATGAAGACTTTATTAAGGCTAAAAGGGGAAGCTCCCACTAACAAGTGTCCAACAAGATATCCCAAGGAGGAGGAGAGAAGTGTACTTGGTAACATTTGATCGATGTTCAAAAAGGGAGTATTTGATAAGTGGATATATGAAATTAATCCAAACGTTCCAACTAAGAAATGTCTTTCAAGATTTCTTTCCATGTGGATTAACATCTATTTTCTACTTGTTCATGATTCCAAAGGTATCATAAGGCCATGAAAATTCATTATAGAATCCACGATGGTGGAGGAATTTTCATGGGGTTGGCCTCCTTTGTATATGAAGAAATATATAGGATCTTGATGCATGTTCAAGTAGGGAAAACTCCTTCTAGAATTGAAGAATCATTTTAGATTTTTTTGGGGACGGATTTCAGTCCACATCATAACTTACTCTATGAAAAGTGAGATCATGGTCCTCGAGAGTGATTTTCGACCATACGTCCAGGTTTTATCAATTATTAAACCCGTGTATTTGAAATCCAGTGAAATACAAACAAGGCTGTGTTTATTTAAGGAGTTCAACTTATTTCCTCATAAGAATCCACCCATGGGGAGTTTTGTTGATGATGGAAAGGATATCATTTAGATAAGGTCATACATGATGCCCTTCAAGAATGGTGTTTTGGAAATTATGATTGATTGTGAGACTATATTCAAGGCTTATTCTCCTTACCAGTCTACACTCCAGTTCATGTTCTTGTAGAAAATCACCATATCCCCCAGTGCACATTAAATTAGAAAATCATCTGATGGTAGCTTAATAGTTATGTCTACTCATATCCATGGAGTTTATGGAGGCAGTGATAAACTAACCCTCACTGAATGCAAAAAGTGGGTTAACCACCTAGTATGTCATGGCCTAGATTTCATCATACCTTTAATGGGTGGTAACCAAATATATTCCCAGTGTTGCGATGAAGAGGTGGAGAAGTTAGGGTTACCCTCACTTGTAAGGTGCTTCATATCCTTGGGAGTTTGTGTCATCTATGTCAAAGAGTGCTGACGATGAGGTTCCCAACTCATTAAAACAAGTTTTTTCAATGTTCAACCCACCAACCAAAATCAGCAGTGTTATACTAATTGAGGCTGCACCAATTCGGTCCATTCGAAACTACCAAGAGGAGTATTAGGTTCCATTATCTCATCCTTCATCCATTCGAAACTACCAAATTTGGATCAAGCATTAGAGGATTATTTCATTGTATCATTGGAGACCTAAGGACCAATACCAATTCACCATATAGGAATGAACGGAGGATGACTTTCTTGTTGAAAGCTAACAGAATCCATTTTTGATAGACTTCCATGTGATTCGAGGTATCCAATCTCTTTTTGTAAAATCACTCCAACTCATCTAGTCATTTATGGAATTTCTCATCTATGGATAGCTTATCACATATTTCCACTAAAAGATATGGAAACTGAACCTCAATGGGAATGACTTTTTCTATCCCATATACCAGTGAATACAGGGTTTCCTGTGTGGTGGTACGGGCCGTAGTTTGTTATTCCCATAAGGCATTAAAGAGTTTTTCAGGATATGAATTTTTATCTTTATCTACCATATTCTAGATTAGATCTTATAGGTTTTTTTGAATGCCTCTATCTATCCATTAGTCAATTCATGATAGTGTTATGAATGGTTGGATTTGATAGAATATTTTGTATATTGCTTCTCTACATCAGCAGAAGAAAAATTGGTGTCTTTGTCTATCAATATGGTTTGAGGTACACCGAATATGTTAATTATATTGGTTTTGATGATGATGAAAATTATTTCACCCCCAAATTCTTTGAGTGTTATTTTCATGCCCCATTTGGAGAATAAATTGATATTAGTAAGGATGTACTTGAACTACTTAGTCATATCCAGAAGATAAGGCCCCACTAAATCTATTCCTAATGTAGAAAATGGTCAACAATATTTGGTTATATGTAGAAACTCTAATGGTTGATGGATGAAATTGGAATGCACTTGGTAGGGATGACACAACTTAGTGAACTCTATGCAATCCTACATCATCAAAGTCTAGAAGTATCCAACCCTTCAGATTTGATTAGAAAGCCTATACCTGAACTGGTGGGAACCACAAGCTCCATCATGACCCTCTTCCATGAAAACTGTACTCTCTTATGCATTCCTGAATATGGGGAGGACTCCATTGGAGCCTCATATATAGAGGATATTTTGGTGATTTAGGCCATCATAAAGAGTGAAATTAACCACTCATCGTCGGATTTTCTATTTCCTTTCTCTATCTAGTGAAAGTAATTAATCTTAGAGATATTCCATTATAGGTTTAATCCATCCCATGGTCGGACCATATGGCTTGAGAATTGGGATGATTTCATTAATTCCCACTATTCTGATTTGAACAAAAGGTGACACCATACACCGCTAGGAAAAGTTGTTGATTGTTGTGTCCTATTTTATATTTTCTAGGGCTATGACTACATTTTATAATGGATCAACCTATGTGTTTTATTTATTATGGGACATACAAAAATGATTTTTCTGAGGGAAATTCTACCATTAACCCTCATTTATAATCGCACGGGGTGATTAACACCTCTTTTCTGATGGTGTATTCTCTGTTGACCTATTTGATTACTAAATCTGATTCTCCATTAACTTATAGGTGGTTCAGTAATTTTTTGAGTGCCAATTCCATTCCTGTAATGAGATCCTAACATTATACCTCATTGTTGGTACAGCCTTCTGATAACATGAAGGAATATGACAACGATGCCATTTTGAGGAGAAAATCACAATCTCAAACACAACTTTTTTTGAGCTTAGGTTCTTCCTTTGTCTTCACTATGGAACTCCTAGATGCACCATTATAATATATTTCCCATGTTCGGGGTCTCTCCTGAATAGGAAATATTTCCAAATCAGGGATTTCAGTATTTAATGATGTCTCTTCTGCAGATGGGTGCTCAATGATAAAATCTTCCGAGGCTTGAGATTTCACTACTTTCTGAGGCACAAACTATATATCAAACTGCTGGATATTAACTTCCCACTATGTCAGATGTCTGTTCAATATATGACGACTGAGGATAAATTAGATTAGGTTATTATCATAAAACAATTGGACCTCGTTAGGCTATAGATAGTTTCTTAACTTCTAAATGTAATGATTAATACTTGGAATATCTTCTTAATATGTAAATACTGAGTATCTATATCGAGCATGTTTTAAATGTGACATGAAAGTTTTTTTTCATTCCTATAATCATTCTTTTTCACAAGGAACACACTCAATGATCGCTCCAAGATAGTCACATAAATAATGAGTAGATTTCCCCTATAGGCATCATTCACAATGGTGGGATAAAGAGGTATTTATTGATAATTTCAAAAGCTTCTTTGTAGTCGTTGGTCCATAGATATGTGACCCACTTATTCATCAATTTGGTGGAGGGAAAACAATTTCCTACTAGATTGGATATGAAGCACCATATATAGGCTAAGTGTCCTTGAAGTCCTCTTAACTCGTTAAGGTTTTTAGGAGGCGACATTCCAGGTATATATTTAATTATCTTAGGATAAAAATTTATGGCATGGTGACATACAATGAAGCTGAGGAATTCCTCTGAGGTTACCCCAAAATCACACGTCAAGGGATTCATGTTCATGTAATACTGTCGCAACTTGTTGAAGATGGATTCTAGGTCAGCTAGGTGGTTCGAAAATTACTGCAATTATGCTATAATATCATCAATATAGAATTCAAAAAACTTCCCTAGAAAATGTATGAAGATGTGGTGAATTTCACGTTGGTATATGGATCCATCATTATTCAATCCAAAGGGAATTACCTGATATCAAAAAACCCTTGGGGGCTCTGAAGGCTATGGAATCTTCAACGTTTGGGAACATATGGAGTTGGTTATACCCTAAATATCCTTCCATGAGGGATAGGTCAGTGTAACTTTCTATTACATCAATTAATAGTTATGTGATTGGAACCGGGAATTCATCTTTGGGAAAATTCCAGTTAAGATCCCTAAAATCAATGTGAACTCTAATTTTACCCTTATTGTTTTTCACCAAGACAATATCGGCTAACTATTTTGGATATTGAACCTCTTGGATGAAGTAATACTTTATGATCCTTTCTATTTTAGCATCAATTTTGGAGGCATGAGTCATGTGTGTTCTTCTTTCTACCTTTTTGTTTCCTCAATTCTATTCTGGAAAACCCAAATTATGGGTGGCCACATTGGGGTGAAGTCCTAGCATCTATGTGTAATTACAAGAAAACACATCTTAGTGTTTCTTCATAAAGAAAGTATATACATCATATTCTTTAGGATTAATGGCCGCACTAATTAGATTGGACCATGGATCTTCCTATGTACCCTGATTTATCTATTTGAGTTCATTCACAATAGGGGAGATTCCTTCCACAAATGATGGAGGGGAGTCCACGAGGACTTCCTATTCTTTATATTCATTTTTTAATTATTATTCTTCTACTTGGAAGGTAGGTGACGAGGTAATAATCACATAGCTGGGGGAGGATTATTTATTTGGACATTCACAAGAGGAGGTTACCATTTTCTTCCCAACATATAATGAAGGGTCATCTCAAATCTCTAAAGGGATAATGAATAGTTGAGGATCATTATCCCTCTCCTTTTTCATTAGTGTGAAAACATCTTCCATCCTGGCTGATGAAGCATAGATTTTTTAAAGCTCTTGGGATGGAATGAAGACCTTTTCATCCAGGATTTCATCACTGGTTGAAGAGTTACTGACTTCTCACGAGGAATTCGGTTTTGTTTCCATAACTGACATT
This sequence comes from Viscum album, assembly GCA_963277665.1. NCBI lineage: Eukaryota > Viridiplantae > Streptophyta > Magnoliopsida > Santalales > Viscaceae > Viscum > Viscum album. The sequence goes on from OY728134.1 coordinate 1,475,824,327, forward strand.
ATAGATGCCACTGAACAAGTGATTTAATTTATGCTAACCCTTATGATTTGATTAACGGTAAGCATGTAATATGAACTGATATTCTCAAAATGGTTAGTCAGTATCTTCTCTAGACCATTCATGGAATATAGTCATGTAACATCATCCTCCATGGACCGTTTTCCTATCTTGTGATAGAACCGGGCATTAATGTACTATGACTCAAAAGATTTTAATGGGGCCTTGTCACCATGAAATGTCACAATTTTTTTGTTGACATGATATTTGAGAAATTGGCGGATTGAAAAATGAATTTTTTCATGATGATGTATCTGAGGTCTTCCTAGTATAAAATTTAAATTTGTATCCTACTGGACAATCCTGAAATTTTTATCAAACACAAGATCTTAAAAATCAGTTCTGAGTGGAATATCACCAAGATGTTCTTGATCATTCTTGTCATAACCCTATAAAATTAGAGTGGATCGAGACAAGGGAGATTCAGTGAAACCCAATTGGTAAAGTTTATGGACTGAAATGAGTTTGACCCCTAATCCATTGTCAATAAAGGCTCATTAGTTATTCTATCAGATATCTATAGGGGCCTGATGTTTCCTTGTATGATAGAATCCTTATCCTAGACCACTAAATATAAGACCATAAGGAATTATTATAAATTATTCTCTATATGGTAAACCTCTGCGATAGTAACCTCAACTTCAAACTCTTGAGGACTTGACAGGGCCTCTATGAGTGCTTCACAAAGGTCTTTTGATTGACTCATGGAATCCATGATTGATAGCCTGACCGATACTTGTTTCGGTTGCTTCAAAACATCTTAATTTTAATCTAAAGGTATGTGGTTCCCTGTATGGGGATGCTATTTTTCATGTGCCTTGGGAGATAATGTTCCTGATGTGGATGAATCTTCCCTTGGGGTAGGAGTTGGAAGTGCTTCTTCTCTTAGTGGATTAGGTCAGCTAGGTCTTCCTACCTACCAATCGGGTAGTGGCATATCTTATAACCATTCTTCCAAGGTGATCATGTTATGGTAGAACCTGTCATGTGTAGGGGAGTTCCCCTTTTCCTTCTAAGCACGTTGAAGGGCTCTCCCATGAGTTTCGGTTTCATAAAGGGTTTGATAATGGGTGTGGTCAAATTAGTTAATCCTAGCACAACAACATCTTTCCTTGTATCCTTGACCTAGACAACCTATTCCTTCAGTTCCCCAATAAAGTATAGGTAAATTCAGTTCATAACCATACTCATCACTTCATAAGAAATCTGTTACTTTAATAACATTAATGGAATGAAAAATGAAGTCCTCATCTCATAAAGAATCGGCTTGATGGGTCGACTCTTGTTGTGTCATTTAGTGGGGTGGTGCCCGTTATTTTGAGATGGTTGGAATGATATCTGCTATAGTCAAGGGAAAATATGTCCTTAACACGAGATCATATTCTATTTTTTTCTTTTTTATCCTTCTATCCATGTCACATTTTTGAGTATTGGTCTTCAGAGGACTGGGCCTTTGATGAAGCTGGATTTACTATAGATGAAGTGGGAGGAGGCATAATCGTTTTTTTCAACTATTTGTATAGAATGGCTTGAGTATTGTTGATTTTTTTACTAGCCATACAGTCACTGACCATTTGTTTCCTCTTGATTTTAACTTATTTACACTCACCTTACTCCTCTATATTGGAAGCAGAAACACATGCTACCAAACCTGGTAAATTTTTCAGTTTCACTTTCCCATAGTCCACAATAATTTGTAGAGGGTATTTGAAAATAAAACAATCCAGGATGGGGTGCCCCATCATTTTATTGATGGAAAAATATTTTGGAAGATCTTTTTCGCCTTCTTTTATAGGATTCTTGGGATTTGGAAACTGAACTATGTTGTTCTCCAACACCGAGATGAATTAGTCAAGGACTTGGTCATTTCGAAAAGAATAGACCTTATATTTTATCTCCTCAAACTATTTGTACCTCTAATGTATTTGATCATCTTGATGAGGTGTCCCTTGATACTGATTCTTGGGAGGTGGAACCGTATGGAATGATGGAGGTTTTTAAGTTGGAGTGGGTACAAGGTCTTGATTAAGTGTAACTATAATGGCCTATGATTTTCATATTCTCCTTCCTAGAGCTGATGGAATCACTCAGGACTTATATTTTGTCTCTGTGAGGGAGTTTTCCACCTATTGAAAAATTTAGGCATGGTCTTGAAACCCTAATCTGTATTTCATAGGGATCAATAGTGTGAAAAAATCATCATGATTATTCTTCACATAGATTGGAAGTAATTATTCTTTAAGGAGAGGTAGGTTTAAGAAGTATGTCAATCTCTTCCATTGAGAAATAAAATCTTAAACTCTTTAGTTATCCCTTTGCTTATAGTTCGTGATATTGAAGACTGCCTTCTTTTCCAGCATTGAGCTGAGATGAAAGAGGAACTTCTAATGGAGATATTCCCATCCAATGATTGATCAAGAATGAAAAATCATGTACCATACAAAGGCTGGCCCCTATAGTGATTGCACGAAGCATCTAAGTTTCATTGCTTTTTATTGTTCAAGAGTACCCATCATGGGATCATAGTGAGAGAAAAAATGCATCATGTTCTTCCCCAGGTATCCTAAACCGTTAATGAATATAAATGATGGATTTCTAAAGTTTTCAAGGAGGATTCGTGTCTACCCATTTGGGGTAAGCCTTATTTTCCGGCTGTATTGGTGTGCACAATTCTTCAATATCTTCTAATTGATCTGTTAATGACTCAATAGTGTTCATAAGAATTTGGGAAACATCTGGCTAAGAAGGGACCTAAATAGGTGCGATGGATAGCTCCTAAATAGGAGCGGTGACTAGTAGGGCCATTAGGGGTGGTACTATTGGTACTTTATGTGGATAACAAATAGGTGAAGTCCTATGAGGATGTGCATGATCATGTTATGGTTTTTTTTAAATGAAGGATACTCTCAATATACTATTATAGGGTCCAAATATATTGTTTTTTTTTAAACATTGAACATGATTTATAGATCTGCTGTAGTTTCTACAAAAAATCTGTTGACCTCACCTGTTTTGATAATCCCAATTCTTATTTCATATACTTTGATAATCCGAATTAATATTTATCTATATCCTAATTCTTTCAATATATGATATTGTGTTATCAAGATGATAATAATATTAAAATAATCTTTGAAATATGTTAATAATTGTTTATCCTATGTTTATATGAGTTCTGAAGTACTTATAACCCATTCTGATATGCTTTTCATAAAACAGACAAGTATTAAGTCAATGGTCTGCGTATGGATACTGATACAGAGCTACCGGTAAGCAGATACCAAGTCTACCGATAGAACAGACTAGAGCTACCGATAGAATAAGTCTACCAATAAAAGTGAAAACAGCTTCCGATATGTACAAGTGCTACTGACAGAAACTGAGGTATCAATAGAACATGTCTACCGGTTTGCTTAAGTATTCTTGTATACAATTGATCACTAATATATACAGAGCTACCGATATGAAGAAGTCTACCGATAGAACCAGTTCACAAACAGTTACCGATATAAGTCTGCCGATAGATTAAGTCTACCGATACGAGCTACCGACCGGCCTACTAATACACAGACTGGAGACTGATATGAAGCAACTAACATATTCTGCCGATACAAGTGTTGAGTCACTGATACATCGAGCTATTGATAGCCCAAGAGCTACCAAAGGACCAAGAGCTACCGATGGATTAAGAGCTACCGATAACAAGAGCTACTGATAGAATGAAGTCACTGATATATATAGCTACCGATACAAGTTCAAAAGAGCTACTGATGGAAGGTCCTGCTACACAAAGTCCACTGCACATGTCTACCAACAGAAATCTACTAATGATTGACCAACCAGTCAAACTCTATACTCTCAATACTATTTATTTATTAAGGTAACGGTTACATTTGTTGATTTTAATGAAGTTAATGTTATTTAATGAATTCTATTGCCATGTCAGGGAACTATACCTAGTACCCATGCAGAAATTAATCATTCCTTTTTATCGGAGATGAAAGCTATAAAGGGAAGGAAAGAGAACACTACAAACAAGAGATACGAAAAAGATAGAACAAAGGTGTTGTTTTGAAGAAGGAAAAAGGCTCAACAGGCATTCAAACATGGAGAATTCACACAAGGCTACATCCATTCTCCAAGAACTCTGAACATACTTGAAGTCAGTCATTCTGAATCAAACCACAAGCTGCATCTTGAGTGAAGAACTACCACAAACACTTCATGCACTCAAGCTGAAAAGATGAACCTAGAACCAAAGAGGAAAACTACACTCTGTTTTCTGTGCAGAAACCAGAGAAGGACTCAAAATCTTGTCTGACCAAACAAACGTGTCCAGAGATGCACTTACAATCACTAAAGCTCTTCTAAACTCATTCTCACTTACTTTAGTGATTCTTTCATTTACATTTCGAACAGTGTGTGTATCCTGTTTATTTTACACATACACTGTCTCCTGAGGTAAACTAGAGGATTCTTAAATCCTCATTCAAACTCTTTAACTCTCTTGTTTCCCACTGTGGATAGTGGTAGAGGTCGAGTAAGACCTGAATATCTGTGAGCTATTGTTTGTTTCCAATGAAGAACTGTGGTAGAGGTCTTTTTACCTAGACAATATTGCACTGTTGTTTACCTCGATCCAGGGTGTGGATCAATTTATATAAATTGTTTGAGAAGACTAAGTCTCGACTTGAGACTGAACCTCTTGGTTACATATGTTGTGTTTTTTAGTTTAAATCATAAGTATACTATATATATATTTCATATTATGCTGCTGTTACTTTGAAATACAAAATTATTTTAAAACTACTTTGATAGTTAAATTAGCAAGTGTTTATACTTATTGTAAACCAGTAAGGTAGTTTCAAAAGTTAATTTAATCTTCAGATTAAGTTAACTGAGACCTAATCAATCTTTGAGAAACTGATTGAACATTTATACTATGTATAAATTCACTACAGTTTAACTTTGATTTTAAATTGGGGGATTTTTAAAGAAAATATTTTTAACAGAAATTTTAATTGGAACTCAATTCACCCCCCCCCCCTCTTGAGTATCCACTCCAACCAACATTTGGTATCAGAGGATTGTTTTTATTAATACTAATATTCAAATCATTCTATTTTTCAACTGTGATTTTTGTTTCATCTTTAAAGATCTTATATTTCTGTTAGTTCTAAATTTTATCTCTTTAAATTTATTTTCTAAAATCTATTTATGGACAATAGACTAGATGGTGTTGCTACTAACCGGCCACCTTTCTTTAATGGAACAAACTATGCCCAGTGGAAACTAAAAATGAAAATTCATTTAGAGAGTATGGGTTTTGATATCTGGAATGCTATAGAATCTCAATATAAAATTCTAGAAACTGAAAGAACAACGTGGTATGAACCTACAAAGACTACCTACAATAATAATTATAAATCTATGAATTCCCTGTATTGTGATTTAGGAGATGAAGAGTTCAATAGAATTTATGCTTTCAAAATTGCTTATGAAATATGGGATACTTTGTGTGTTTCTCATGAAGGAACAACCAATGTTAAAGAAATGAGATTAAATACATATACTATTAAATATGACAATTTTAAAATGAAAACTGATGAACCTATTTCTAACATGTATCTCAGGTTCAATGAGATAGTAAATACAATGAGCTCACTTGGAAAGGATGTTCCAGCAAATTAACAAATCATGAGAATCTTGAGATGTCTTCCAGACATATGGAGAGGCACATCTGTTTCAATCAGAGAGTCATGTGACATTGGAGATCTGCCTGTCAAAGAACTTATAGCTAAACTAATGATGTATGAGGAAGAACTCAAGGTAAATAAGGAGGAAGATGATAAACCCAAGATAAAATCCATGGCATTCAAGTCTACTGCTTCAAAGAGAAAAGACAAGGAGAAAATGCATGCACCTACTGAAAGTTCAACCAATGAAGATTCAGATTCAGACAGTAATGCTGAAATGGCTCAAATAGCCAGGAAATTCAAGAAGTTATATAGGAATAAGAAGTTATTTAGAAAATATAACTAAAAAGGAAAGTATTACAATAAGGGATATTGTAAAAAAGATTGGAAAAAGCCTGACAAGGAAGATGATACAGTCTGCTATGAGTGCAAGTGGAAAGGACACATCAAGGATGACTGTCTGAAATTAAAATTCAAAACGAAACATGATTATAAGGACAAGAAGTACAAGAAAGCCATGAAAGCAACTTGGAGTGCTTCGGAGGACAGCACAAGTGAATCTGAAGTTTCTGATTCTGAAAAGAATCGTGCCATCATGTGCGTCATGACTAATACCTCTGAGGTACCTGTTTCCCCTATGCTGAATGATTATTATTTTGGAAATAATTGTGATTCATACAATGATAAAAATATGTCTAAGGCTGAATTGTTTTAATATTGTAATATGCTGGAATAAACATGTAATGAACTTAAAGACAAATATAAGTCACTAAAGAAACAAAATGCTCTCACTATCAATGTTAGATCTGCTCTTGATGTAGAAAAAGAAAAGAATGCTCAATTGTTAAAGGAAAATATTGAACTGAAAATGTCTAATGAGGAACTTTGAAAGCACTTAGAAAATTACACAAAGGGAAAAGACACACTTACTCAAATTTTAGGTAAAAAATTTTCACCTAAATACACTACTGGTTTGGGATACCAACCTGGACAGAGACAGTTCACTATAACTCAATTTATTCCTAAGTTTGGACAAAATTCTGCTTATTCCAGTTCTGGAAATTCCTATGATTTAACTAGTTATTAATATGGTTATAGATAAAATAAAGTTTATCCTTCAAAATCTATTGATTCTGTAAATTATATGAGACCCATAAGACAAATATGGGTACCTAAAACTTTGATTGCTAACCTTTCTGGACCCAAGAATATCTGGGTACCAAGATCATTTTCTATCTAAATTTGTATTGTAGGAAACTTGTTTGAAGAGTTCTCACAAAAAGGTATGGAACTTAGACAGTGGATGTTCAAGACATATGTCTGAATATTACTCATGCTTAAAAAGATTAATAATGGTTGATGGAGGTCATGTCACCTTTGGTGATAATTCTAAAGGAAAAATCATCGGCCTAGGCCAGATTGGTAACACTGATTCAGTTTTAATTTCTAAAGTTTTATTTGTTGATGGACTTAAGTATAACCAGTTAAGTATTTATCAATTATGTGATGATGGATTTAATGTTAAGAATAAAAATGATTCTTGTAATGTTTTTAACTCTAAAAATGTTTTAGTATTCTCTGCTTTAAGAAATTAAAATGTTTATGCTGTTGATTTAAATTCTTTAGCTAAAAAAATGTTACTTGTTTAAATGATTTTCATAAAGAATCTTGGTTGTGGCATATAATATTAAGACACTGCAACATCTATTCACTTAGAAAATTGACTAGGAAGAACTTATTTAGAGACCTACCTAAACTTGAATTCCAAAATGAGAAAGTTTGTAATCACAGCCAAAAGAGAAAGCAACATAGAATTTCTTTTAAATCAAAGAAATAAGTTTCAACTTCTCAAACTCTCGAGTTGGTTCACATGGACTTGTTTAGACCTTCTAGATATTCTAGTTTAAATGAAAATCACCATGTCTATGTCTTTGTAGATGACTTTTCTAGATATAATTGGGTATACTTCTTGGCTCACAAAAGTGAAGCTTGTTCTTACTTTGTTAAATACTCTAAATCTGTAGAAAACCTTAGTGGACTTAAGATTAAAACTCTAAGAAGTGATCTTGGTCGTGAGTTTGAAAATCATGAGTTTGAATCTTATTTCTCACACAGTGGCTATAGTCACAACTTTTATGCTCCTTGGACACCTCAGTAGAATGGTGTACTAGAAAGAAGGAATAGAACCCTTCAAGAAATAGCTAGAACCATGCTTAATGAATATGACCTGCCTATTTACATTTCGGCTGAAGTAGTGAATATTGGTTGTTTTATTATTAATAGAGTCTTAATTAGACCCATTCTTAAGAAGACCCCATATGAGTTATGGAACAATAGAAAACCTAAAGTTAGTTAATTCAGAGTCTTTGGCTGCAAATTTTTTATTCTTAATACAAAGGATAATCTGGACAAGTTTGCTTTTAAAAGTGGTGAAGGAATTTTTCATGGTTATTCCTTAACTAGAAAAGCCTATATAGTGTTTAACAAAAGAACCAAATGTTTGGAAGAATCTGTTCACATCATGTTTGATGAAAATGGTCCACATGAGCCAAAAACCTCTCATGAAAATCTTGAAAAGAATTTGATTGTTCTGGTCCTTAATGATAAATATAAAGAACCTACTGTAAAAACATCTAGTTCTGGACATATTCTAGAATCTGCTAATATAGAACCCGAACCTATTGATGAACCATAAATTTTTAGTCCTACCTTTACTAGATCAACAATAATTCTAAAGAATCATCCTTTGGATGTTGTTGTTGGTAATCTTGATAGAGGGACACAGACTAGAGCTTCTCTAAGAAACCAGGTTGAACATCAAGCCTTTCTTTCACAGCTAGAACCTAAAAATGTCAATGATGCAATAAATGATGAATTTTGGGTAATGGTTATGTAAGAAGAGTTAAATCAATTTGAAAGAAACAATGTCTGGGAATTAGTTGACAGACCCAAGGACACCTTGACAATAGGCACTAAATGGGTTTTTAGAAACAAAGTTGATGATTCTGGAAACATAGTTAGAAACAAAGCTAGACTAGTTACACAAGGATATAGTCAAGAGGAAGGTATATAATATGAGGAAACCTTTGTACCTGTATCCATATTAGAATCTATTAGAATCTTACTTGCCTATTCTTCCCATCTAAATTTCAACTTGTATCAAATGGATGTTAAAAGTGATTTTCTAAATGGTTTTATAATTGAAGATGTTTTTGTTGAACAACCACCTATATTTACTAATCCTCATTTTCCAAATCATTTTTTCAAAAATTTTAAAGCTTTATATGGTTTAAAACAAGCTCCAAGAGCTTGGTATGACAGACTTAGTAATTTTCTTATTTCAAAAAGTTTTACAAAAGGGATTTCTGATCGAACACTTTTTATTAAAATAATTTCTAAAGATGTTTTAATAGTTCAAATCTATGTTGATGATATTATTTTTGGATCTTATAAACACTCCTTATATATTGATTTTTCAAAGAGTATGCAAAATTAATTTGAAATGAGTTTAATGGGAGAACTTAAATATTTTCTTCGATTTCAAGTTTTTCAAAATGAAAATGGTATTATTTTGAATCAAAGTAAATATAAAAAGGATATTTTAAAATATTTTTGTTTGGATAGTATTAAGGAATGTGAAACTCTTATGAGTACATTCTGTAAATTGGATGCAGATGAAACTGGGAAATCGGTGGATCAAACCAATTATAGAGGTATGATTGGAAACTTACTTTACCTTACTTCTAGTCAACCAGATATTATATTTAGTGTGTTTATGTGTGAAAGATTTCAAGATAATCTTAAGAAATATCATTTAATTGCTGTTAAATGAATTTTTAATTATCTTAAACATACTGTAAACTTAGGTTTCTTTTACCCAAAAGGACAATCCTTTGAGTTAATGAGTTATTATTCAGATGCTGACTTTTCTGGTTGCAAGTTGGATAGAAAAAGAACATATGGAACATGTCATTTATTGGGAAAGTCCTTAGTATCTTGGTGTAGTAAGAAGCAGAATTCGGTAGCTTTTTCCACTGCCAAAGCAGAGTATATAGCTACTGGTAGTTGCTGTGCACAAATTCTATGGATGAAACACACTCTTTTGGACTATGGATATGACTTTAAGCACGTTTCAATCAACTGTGACTACACTAGTGCAATTAACATCTCGAAGAACCCTGTATGTCAATCTAGGACCAAACACATTGATGTACGACACCACTTCTTGAGAGATCATAACCAAAAGGGTGATATTACTCTTGAATTTATTGGTACTGAACATCAATTAGCTGACGTTTTCACCAAACCATTGAGTTCGGATAGGTTAAGTTACATTAGACATGAGCTAGGTATGATTAACCTTGATCGGTAGCTACCTCACCGATGTAAATCCTCACCAATGTAAATTCTCGCCAATGTAAATCCTCACTGATGTAAATTCTCACCGATGTAAATCCTCACCAATGGAACCTCACTCATAGAAATTCTCACTGATAAACCCTACCGATGAGTGCGCTATTTTAAACTTTTGTTTGCGGCCAGAATCTGAATCATTTTTTTACTTTATCTTATTTCATTTATTTATTTTATGATTCCTAAATGATAAAAACAAAGTTAAATCTAATTCTCAATACACCGAGTCTCAAACCCTTTCCCTCAACCTTAGCTCTCAAATCTTCTGAGAACCCTAAATCCCTCGAATCTGAGATGGAAAAAACCAAACTCCCTTCTGTTAGAGATGTTTCTGTTGAGCCTAAGGCAAAGAAGCAGAAGTCTGATCCAGAAGCAAGTGGAAGTTATAGAAGAAAAAGATCAGGAAGACGACCAGTAAATCCTCATTTATAGAATAGAGTTATTGTAATCGAAAAAGATCTGTGCATGGGATGGCTGCTGGAAAGTAAATCGTTAGTGCTCAAAGTGCTGAAAGATCAAAAATGGGTAGCTTGTTTTTCGAACAGAAATGGTCCCTACTATCTGAAGCTTGTGAAGCAATTTTATGACTATGTAAGTTTTGAGAAATCTGAATATGAGAACCGAGTAACTTCGTTTTTGAATGGAAAAGAGTTGTCCATTTCATCGACTGAGTGGGATGAATGTCTGAAAGTTCCACACGAAGGTGTATCTGGATATGTCTCAAGAGCTATACCACCTACAAGTGACATCTTTGACTATGAGACTTCTTTGGAAGAGCTTACTAGAGATGGAAATCAAAGACAAGTTGTAGCTGCTGAAATGGATAGAGAGAACAGATTTATGTTCAAGTTTGTTCAGCATGTCCTAATACCGAGGAGAGGAGACTTTGAAAATTTAAGATATTGGGTATCTATCTCCTGTATCTTTTGAGACATGGAGTCAAGGTGAATCTATTCATATTGTTGATGACTCAAATTTAGGATATTAATAGACCCAAGTCAAAAACTAATTCCTTGTTCTTTGCCAAACTGATCTCAGTAATGATCAAAGTGAAAGGAATAGATGAGTCTCAATATAGGATAGTGGTAGTAAGGAACTATTTCTGTGTCACTAGTATAGTTTTAAAATACATTAAAATAAATTGGAACCCATGGATTGGAGAATGGGACACTGATGACAAGAAGGTGTATGATAAGTTCAATCTTGTGGATCACCATTCAAGACCGAAGGATTTGAGGGATCTAGGTCTAGGACCTGATGAAGAGGAGTCGGAATACAGTGATAATTCAGAAGGGGAAGAGTCCTCTACTAATGAAGGAGGAGACCCTGACTTACCTTCTAGTCCAGCTCCTGAAAATCTAGATCAACATAAATCAGATAAGGAAGAAGCTACTTTAGAGGCTGTTGAAGTGGCTTCTGTAGAGAATGAAGAAGATATTCATGAAATTAAAGAATCTTTGTCATCTGATTTGAGCCTTAGTCCAGTGATTGGACAATCTTTAGTGCCTACTACGGATGAAAATGAAGTTGACATACCCTTGCCTATTTTGGAAGACCCTCCAGTTATTGCAGAGAAAGAATTGATAGTAGAAGATTCTCCTGAAAAAGGAAGACCTGCAGAGGATGCGGTTGAAAATGCTGTTGTTTTACATGAGGATGAAATAGTTGAGGGGGAGCATCAACCCAAGTTTTGAAGTGTTACAGTGGCTGTTGATATTGAGTACTGGGCATAAGACCCAGGTTTTGTTGTTTTTGGATTAGACTATCTTGATTCTGACAATTAATCATCTCTAAATAGACAAAAAAATCATTTATGGTGTTGAGACTGAGTTGCTACCTGAATATGTGGTTAGAATGAATGACCTGGATACTTTAAAGAAAAATCTTAAGGACAGTTTTTTGGAAGAGGTAAAGAAGATGGATGTTTCTCTGGTATCTTCAATTCAATCGATCATGACTGACTAAGTGGTCAGTTTAGCATATGAAAGAGTACATGTTGCAGTTGCACCTGCTTATATGATCACTAGGGTTGACCTGGAATCCTTAAAGGATGAGTTGAAAGAGTCTTTTAGTACCTCAGTTGCTGATATGAAGCACTGTTTTGCTGAAGATATGAGTATGTTGGAAAGATCTTTTGAACTCTCTCTCTATGTTGTAGTTTTTCAACCTTCATGGCCGAAATATTGGAAGAAGTTAAAGACTGCCAAACTCAAATAACTATACTGGAATTAGATCTTAAATATCTAAAGAAATTGGTAATCTCTTTGGAATCTTACATGAGATCAAAATCCCAAGCAGACAAGGACTTGGCCTATGTTAAGAGTGTGGTAAGCCATATGGTTTCAGTATTCAAATGTTTTAAAACTTCCATGAAAGATCATGTTAAAACCCAGGATTCTTAAGTTTAAAATATTATCAGTGGGTTGAACAATAAATTCAAGGAAACAGTAACCTTCTCTATTGGTTCTATTTCATCTGAACCTTCAGTAGATTTGAATCAGATTCGAGCTATGATGAAGGAGGAGCTTGGTTCATCCTCAACTAGTGGCTCTGTGGACTCATCTGATCTGAACAAAGTTGTGCTATCTACTCTAGATTCAGCTAGAGAAATAATGATGATAGTCCAAGACTATATTAGAGAAGCTTCTACCTCTCATAAAGAAGTGAAAGATAAAGTGGACTACTATTTCCAAAAGATTTACATGAAGAACCAAAGGACCAGTCACTTCATGCTTCTGATAGAAAATATGAAGCTCCCTCCTGTCAATCAAGCCTTCAGAGAAGAAGTTAGTAAGCTAGGGGAATTGACTTCATCGTTGGAAAAATTTATGGAGAACAAGGATGACTTCATATCTTCTATGGAGAGAGGAGGAGGAATAATTATGGATTTCAGAAATCTGTTGTTGCCTTTTATGCATGTTGATGCTAGGCCAGTGATTATCCCTCCTGCCTTACCTGCCTCTGCCTCTACTGCTTCTCCAGTTCAGATGACTCCTGCCCAAGAAATTTGAAGCCTCACACATATGATCACTCAAAGATATCCTCAATACAGGCCAGGCACAGTGTCAGTGGCTCAGCCCCCTATGATCATCTCTGGTGTTCCTAATCCTTCACCTACATCCACACAACCTGAATCCTCTTCTGATACCAAGGGAAAATCTCACATTGCGGATGTGGATTGAACAAGTGGCTAGACTATTTGATAGGAATCCATTGTATTTTGTTTTATTCCCTTGTACCTTATTTTCAACATGCAATGAAACTGGATTTTATCTCTTTTCTCATTTTTTTCTTCTCTTTGTTGTTTCCCACTTTTTGATTATCACAAAGGGGGAGAAATATTTTACCAAGATTTTAAAAAGAGGGAGAAATATTCACCCAGTGGGAGAAGTATTAAAGGGAGAATAAATAATGGGGAAAAGCATCAAAGGGGGAGAAATTTTCTCTAAGGAAGAGATATCATGCTTTTCCCCTCTGATGCCATTACATTTAGTTCTCTGATACCATTTTTTTAACTCTCTGATACCACTAAATTTTACCTCTGATACCATTACATTTAGTTCTCTGATACCATTTTATTTAACTCTCTGATACCACTAAATTTTACCTGTGATATCATTACATTTTCTTTTATCTCTGATACTATAACATTTAATTCTACCTATGATAAATTATGTTCTATAATATACTATTTTCTCTGAGAAAATTGAGTTTAATTATATATCCTCTAATACAATTATTCACATTTTTAAAATGATAATATCATAAGTTGTGATTATCAAAAAGGGGGATATTTTTTACCTCACCTGTTTGGATAATCCCAATTATGCTTTCATATACTTTGATAATCCCAATTAATGTTTATCTGTATCCTAATTCTTTCAATATTTGATATTCTGTTATCAAGATGCTAATAATATTAAAATAATCCTTGAAATATGTTAATCATTGTTTATCCAATGTTTATATGAGTTCTGTTGTACTTCTAACCCATTCGTATATTCTTTGCATAAAATAGACAAGTATTAAGTCACTGGTATGTGTATGGATACTGATACAGAGCTACCGGTAAGCAGATACCAAGTCTACCGATAGAACAGACTTGAGCTACCGATAGAATAAGTCTACCAATACAAGTGAAAATAGATTCTGATATGTACATGATCTACCGACCAAAACTGAGCTACCGATTGAATAGGTCTACCGGTTTGCTTAAGTATTCTAGTATACACTTGATCGCTGATATGTACAGAGATACCGATATGAATAAGTCTACCGATAGAACCATTTCACAGACAGTTACCGATAGAAGTTTGCCGATAGAGTAAGTCTACTGATACGAGCTACCGACCGGCCTACTGATACACAGACTAGAGACTGATATGAAGCAACTGACATAGTCTACCGATACAAGTATAGAGTCGCCGATACATCGAGCTACCGATATCCCAAGAGCTACCAATGGACCAAGAGATACTGATGGATTAAGAGCTACTGATAATAAGAGCTACTGATATAATGAAGTCACCGATATATATAGCTACTGATACAAGTTCAAAAGAGCTACCGATGGAAGGTCCTGCTACACAAAGTCCACTGCACACGTCTACCAATAGAAAGATACTAATGATTTACCAACCAGTCAAACTCTATAATCTTAGTACTATTTATTTATTAAGCTAATGGTTACATTTGTTGGTTTTAATGCAGTTAATGTTATTCAATGAATTCTGTTACCATGTCAGGGAACCGTACCTAGTACCCATGTAGAAAGTAATCATTCCTTTTTTCCAGAGTTGAAATCTATAAAGGGAAGGAAAGAAAACACTAAAAACAGAGATACGAAAAAGATAGAACAAAGGTGTTGTTGTGAAGAAGGAAAAAGGCTCAATAAGAATTCAAACGTGGAGCATTCACAGAAGGCTACATCCATACTCCAAGAACTCTAAACATACTTGAATCTGATCATTATAAGGCAAACCACAAGATTCATCTTGAGTGAAGAACTACCACAAACACTTTATGCACTCAAGCTGAAAAGTTGAATCTAGAACCAAAGAAGAAAACGACACTCTGTTTTCTAAGCATAAACCAGAGAAGGACTCAGAAGCTTTTCTGACCAACCAAACGAGTCCAGAGCTGCACTACCAATCACTAAAGCTCTTCTAAACTCATTCTCAATTACTTTAGTGATTCTTTCATTTACATTTCGAGCAGTGTGTGTATCCTGTTTATTTTACACACACAATGTCTCCTGAGCTAAACTGAAGGATTCTTAAATCCTCATTCAAACTCTTTAACTATCTTGTTTATCACTGTGGATAGTGGTATAGGTCGAGTAAGACTTGTACAACTATGATCTGTTGTTTATTTCCCACGAAGAACTGTGGTAGAGGTCTTTAGACCTGAACAGTATTGCACTGTTGTTTACCTCGATCCAGGGCGTGGATCAATTTATATAAATTTTTTGAGAGGACTAAGTCTCGGATTGAGACTGAACCTCTTGGTTACATCTGCTGTGCTTTTTAGTTTAAATCATAAGTATACTATATATATATTTCATATTCCGCTGTTGTTACTTTGAAATACAAAATTATTTTAATGCTACTTTGATAGTTAAATTAGAAAGTGTTTATACTTTTTGCAAACTAGTAAGTTAGTTTCAAAAGTTAATTTAATCTTCAGATTAAGTTAACAGAGACCTAATTAATCTTTGATAAACTGATTGAACATTTATACTTTGGGTAAATTTACTACAGTTTAACTTTGATTTTAAATTAGGGGATTTTGAAAGAAAATATTTTTAACAGAAATTTTAATTGGAACTCAATTCACCCCCCCTCTTGATTATCCACTCCGACCAACAAAGTCCACTTTGTTGAGGTGCGATAGCTGGAAGTACAAGTTGAGGATCTTTTTATATAACATATCTAGCATGATGTTTACCCTAGAGAAATTATGTATTAATTCTCCTCAATTCATTCATATCATCATCTTTATGAGTGAATATTTACTCTATAGAATGGTACTTACCTTCCCTAAAAGGTATATGAGTTACAATTTGACCTTTACCTATTTTCTTGTTATGGGTGCCTTTCAAGGAGGTAGAGGTAGATTTTTTGAGGGAGCACCCAAATTCTAGGTGAGCCTCTAGTTTTGGGTATGTAGAAATCCTTCATTTTTTCGATATAGAACACTTCATGAACATGAACCTCATCTATTGAATCATTTGAACTAGACTCATGTTTCCTAATATGTTTAGTGAAACCATTGATGAAGTTCATTGACATATAATTCATTTTTGGAATTCTGTGGGTATATCTATGAGATATCCATCTTCTTCATTCTCCATAAGGCCTTGTATTCTCCCTTATTGATTCCCTAGGAGATATTTGGTGGATAGTAATCTAAAGGGAGTCTCTCTATAGTTCAGTCATTCACATTCCAAGTGAATGTACTGGATAACGTGATGTGATGAACGAAGAGAATAAAATTTTGCATCATTTTCCCCAATCGGATGAAGGATTATTCTTGCTGAGGGGGGGGCGGTTAGGTAAAAAAGCTTTAAACCATGAGGGATGGGGATGTTCCTATTTTAATTTCACAACCATTCGGGACCGGTTTTCTAGCTCCGAGGGTTGGGGAAAAAAAGACCCCAGCACTACAGGCTGGGGTTTCTCCCAAACTATCATTACTGATATTACCATCACTTCTATTCTGATTTTTAGGGTTTTTGTTCAGAAATAGATTGGGTGTATTATTTGACACTAACTTACACCACCTTTTTCAAAATGCGATTAGGTAATTTTTGACATTTGTGAAACATGACATCTAACATCCTTTAAATGGGATGTATGGTTGATGTTCACATATTCTTGATGAAAAATTATCTCAACCACATTCCATATTTGGACCTGATGTTGATGAGAGTTAGATGGGCCTATTCTTGTTGAGAATGTATTCAATCATGAACATGTTCCTTTTCTTGGAGTCGGCTTGAAGCTATAACATTGAATATTAAAACTCTTGGTGGGATTTTCTGGTTAGGGAGTGCATTGAAATGAAATGATCCATGTGCACCACATCCTCTGATACGAAAACTATATGGGGTATCTATGATCAATAGGTGCAACCTCATTAATGTTTCAAGTATTTATATTTGAAGGGATCCTTATTTTTTATCAGTATTTGGATGTCGTGATCCTAGGAGTGATGCCAAGTCAATTTGGTGATTGAACCCTTCTATTACCTTGACATGCATTTGATACTCATAAAAAGGTAATACTTTTTATTTTAAGTGATGAAGAGTTTTCCATATCTTGAGGCGGATGTCAGGCAAACAATCTTCCGTCAACACCTTTGGAATGAAGTATTGAGGGGTGGATAAAGTGAAAAACAAAACTGGTATTTCATCTATATCCAATTGTTTATTCATGTTTAACATATATTATTCATCTTTTTCTAGAGTCTCCTTTACCTGATCAGACCAAAGTTGGCATTTTCTTTCTATTTTATCAAAATTTGCAAGATCGGTAGGTATTTCATCTCTTTAACTGGAAGGTAATAGGCCTAAGGGTGGTTTGAATAATGATTGTCACCTTGGTATATCTTCTGGTTGAGAATAGATTTATCCTACTAGTGACAAGGCATCAGACATGACTGGTCTTGTTTTCACAAGTGTCTCACAATAGGAAGGATTTATCATCCCTACATTTTCAGTTGGAGAATTCAATTGACAATGTGAAACACTAATGTAGAGAGAACTTTCTCATTGAAACCCATTATGGGTACGAACATCATGGTGGATTATAGCAAGGGGTAGACCCTCTTTCTCATTGTTCTTTTGACCACATGAGTATTTGTCAGGGTTCTCATCAAGAGATAGGCCCTATAGATTGAAAAGATTTTTTTTCATGAATCAAGATTTTGATGGGGAAGTGTTCGAAGAGGGCCATCGGAATTACTGATACTACTCCCATAACATGAAAATAGGAGGGTAAGATCTTGAGTTACTATAGATAAATGTTTGAGGGCTTCAAGAACTCCAGAATTCAGCGGAACCAGATTGTAGATTGTCTCTTGATTATCCAACCATTTTTTATGAGAATTATTATGGTATTACTTCTTATAATAATTTGGGACCACTTGCTGGGAGAAGTGGTTGTCATGGTCAGGTGTATGTTCATACCTTGGAGTGGCTATTAGGATCGGATGACTATCTCCAGTTGGAGAGGGTGTATGTTCCTGGTCTAGTTATCCATATGATATGGGGGAGTTTTCCCCTACAACTCTCTTACATGTAAGCATAGGTATTTATGTTCTCTAGGATGAAATTCTAATGAACCACCCCACTTATTGGGATAGATTTATGTTTCCATCCCTCGGGTACTATTTTCATCGCCATTATGATATTTTGGAAAGTCTCTAGGATATGGGAAAGGATTTGTGTCTTCCCTTTCACTATTTATATGATGTGTTTGGTGACTTAAGTTAATAGAATAGTGATATAAATCCATTATTTATCTAGAGTAGGTGTATGTTTCTTCTCATTTCCTCCCTTTACTATCATTATATACTAAAAGTACTCATGTTTGGTGGAGAGAGTTGAGTCTTCCCCTCGATTTTCATTATAGATTTCTAACTAACTTCTCCAAGTGCTTCCAAATGAGGTTGTTGGCAGGACTGGTGGGTGTAGGCAGGTGTGTATTTTTTCTTGTGATACTCTACTAGATTTGAATGAAAGGATTCATTGGGTGCCGCTAGAAAATTCCGTTGGATGACTCAATGAAGACAGACAGGTGTTTGTTCCCACTCATTGGTTTCCACCAAACTGGGTTAGTAGGCTTCTTTAGAGGGAGAAAAGGAAGGACCTTTCTCCATATATTCCATATGTCATCCCAAGGGGTTCTTCTTGCATGACTGGTTTAGAAAGACTTGGGTCAAATAGTTGAAGGCGAAACCCTCATCATGTTGAGAGTTCACTGTCGCGCGGTGTTGGTGGTGGTGATTTTTGAATGGATCCCTTGAGATTGACCCTTGTTTATGTTGGATGAGGCTGTACCCAACATATTGATCCACCCACTTATGATATGGGAGGTAATGGTTGATACATTCTAGGGAAAAACTCCTAAAATGGTTGAAAACGATGATCGAAGCCATCTCTTTGGGACCACTGGGCGTAGTTGATTGGGCAATCAGGGGTGATTATTGAGATAAAGGGCCTATCGAGCAGACACTGGTTTTTGGATGCTATTGCGATGATGGTACTCTCGAACCAACACATTATAGACTCATCATTGTATACACAGGGTTGTTGATGGTTTCCTCTGTGTGTATGATGACCCATATGGATTTATTCCTAGGGAATTCATCCATGGTTGTAGGAACAATTCCATTGGATTGAGGGGAGTTTTGAAAAGTTCCTAGAATATATGATAGAAACAAACAAGGAAACCCTATTAAATCAGAATCTTTTTGGATGAACACATGCATGATGGATTTCCTTTTTGTCCCTATTTTCTTTAAAGGGGCCTAATATATGAGTAACACTATCATCTTGTTAAGGATTCATGCCGGGTTTACCATTTTTCCCCCTCAGATTTGGTGGTCTATGACTGGTTGATATTTCCAAACCGTTTCCAATGGGTTAGTTTATAGAACTGGAAATACCAAATGGTTTTATATCCATGGGGACCTTCTTTCTAATGGTAGGCACCTGTTAGGTATTTTGACCTACGATTCTTAAGAACTCTCATTGGTTGAGAGGATGATATTTTGGGCTTATCAAACCCTTTTGGGATAATAATTTCCTATTGAAAGACTCTCTTATAGATTTAAGATATATTCATGAATCCTTTATTAATTCCCAAGTATTATGTGGGTTTCCATTGAAATTAGTAGTCAATTTTTAGCATGTATAGAATTCAAAATCAACTATATATATATGAGATTCTTCATCAACATAGATATATGTATGTATTTGAGGCTCTCAATAAATGGAATCCTCTTATATACTACTTTGATATTCTTTGGTCCTTATTTTAACAATTATTGTTTTCTACACACACAGTGGGGCACTCTAGAGATTATTTTCATCCAGGGAGGTACAGGTCACTCTGGAGTTTATCTTTATCCAGGGATAGAAGAGTTGTTTTGATGTTGGGATCGAACCCATATATGGCCTTCTGATATATCCTTGTGAAAGGAATCTGAACCCACATAGTTTGGTTCCACTTAATAGAGAACATCACACCTTTTAAACTCATATTATGATGACCTAACCATATAGTTTAAATTCATGTGGTACAGACGTCTAGGTAGAATATGCCTAGTCAAATTCGGGTGTGGAACTTAAGTCTAAGATGACTAATAAACCTAAAAGGAATGTGATTTTCCAAGTTGAATTAGTCCCTGCTAGGGATATGTCCCAAAGAGAATAGGGTTAATTTGGGGTGTTGGGTTTTAACCTCAAATAGAATTCCTATGTATCCCATTTGGATGGAAATGATATCCCATGTAGATCGGTAATTCTCATAGGGGAGTTTGTACCTTTGAGGGAAATAAGTTTAGGCATACTCCTAAAGAGGATTCTTTATAAAATAGATCATGAGGGATATTTTGACTCATGGTGGTTTGGGGTTTTTTTGGGGATTATACCTAATGAGGAGTCTCATATGATGGATTGTGGGGATTAATCCTAAGGAGAATGACCTAGTGAATTTGGGATAATTATTGAGACTAAATTTTGAGGAGGATGTCACTTTATCTCAAGCCTTAGATAGGTTTATTATATATCCTGGTTATGGAAAGAATCATAGTTATCATAGTTCAACAGCTTGGGTGGATTGTGTTGGTGTCATGATCATCACTAACCTCTATGCCCACATGAGTCATGCTTGGTGTGAGAAACAAGAGGAAACATAAGATTTGATAAACCATAAACTTTTCCTTTTCTATTGGTGTAAGAGGTCGGGGATACTGAACTTCCCTCCCATCACTTTACATTGGAAATGATTCCAAGGCATGGAGAATGAGGAATGAATGAAAGTTAAGGACAAAGAGGTTGAGAGGAGTAATACTAAAAACTCCTATAAGGAAAGATAAGGGATTACTCTATGAGGGATGCCCTGAAATTTGTTCAGTAGGAGGAGGAGGATCTCATTACATGTTGAATGGAAATGCAAGTGTGATCCTTACCCTCCATTCTAGGAACTAGAGGCTTCGGGTCCTAGAGGTGAAATGGGGTGGACATGGTCTTAACCCTTATATTTGGTACTAAGAAATCCCCAACACTGTCCTTGGGGAAAGGTTTCTCATGACCATGGGGATATATACTCATATTCACCCTGATAACCTAGATCGGTCAACCAGACAAGTCAAGGGGACCTCTAAACATAAGAATACAAACTCAAATGGAGGACATGTTGGTGTGCCACTCGCCATGGTTGTGTAATTTTGAAGGTATTAGTGGAGGCTTTGAGTCAATCCATCTCAGACAATGGATCCCAAAGAGTAGAGGGACTACCATCGATAGATGTGAATAAGGCCTGATGGATGGCTCACACAAGCTGGAAGGTAGGTTGAACCAAGAAGTCTTGCACAATAGGTGCTTCGCATAAGTAGGTCTGGGCGAATTGGTATCATCTTGGCCAATAGAAAACCTGGATTACTGCAATTAAGAGAAACCTTGAAAAATCCTTCAAGGGTCTCCACAGGTGTTCACGGAGGTAAATTGTGTAGGTCCCTATTTGAGGAATGTTACCTTTAACTAGACTTCATTGATCAATGGTTGGTTGAATGATTCACATAGGTTTTGTTTTTTTTAACCCTAGGAGGAATTTAATTACATTATTCCCCTTTAATTGACATTTATTTAGGTGTTAGAAGACTACCTAGAAGATTTTAGAGGGCTTGAAAGAAGGAATTAGGAGACTAGATCATCATTTGATAGAACAACCCAATCCTTTTACATATATCATTACACGATTTTAAGCATAATTAAACATCAAATTATAATCCAAAGATCGTAAAGTCTAGTGTCTTGGAAGACAAGGTACATAATCAAACATTGTAAAAAATAACTTTTTAATTAATCTCCATAATGAGATCCTATATTCCATTGTGCTTATACATATATATAGAATAACCTAGGTATGACATGAACAAAGGGATGCGCTAAAAGACCATCAAGGAAAAAAACATATTAATAATGTTTTAGCACATGGGTTAGAAGGCATGGAACAATGATATAAAAAGGCATGGAACATGTGAAATCATAACATATAAATATGGGATCATATAAAAATGGAGTCATAATAATGTGTAATCAATATAAAACAAGACTTTAGAATTATTTAAGGCTCGTTGAACATAGAGGAGAACAATGGTTAACCCCCAAGACCAATTCACATTGTAGCACGAGTCAAGGCTAACTGCCAAGACCGTTGCACATAACGTATCATGAGACTCAAATTTACCCAATTAATTGGATCCCTATATGGGTGCACCCAACATAACATGTTCATGAATATATTTTCCAGATTAATAATCATACATAATCAATCATAAATAAACATAAGGGCACCCATGTAAAGAAATGGGTATCATAATCATGCCATAAATCATGATTTAATGGGCATATCATACATGTGTCGATGAAAAAAAGGAATTATATCAATCATGGACATTAATAAGGTAAAATAGGAATATATCATAATAATTGATTCCAAATTGAAGTGATAACATGTAAATTATTTTTTTAGAAACATTAAAGTTAAAACATATTAGTGTGGTTTATGGAAAATATCAAAGATCATTTAATATAGAAAAGGGAATAAATTTTATATAAACCCATAAGTGAACTAAGAATATTTTCATGATAAAAATAGTTTTTTTATAAATATAATGGTTTGTTAAAACATATCGTATTGTGATCTTGAAATGGGTAATAATAAGGAAGTTCCCTTAAATGGGTTTGGTTATCGGGAAATAATGAGGAGGGAACCACTTAAAAACATGTATATTACCAAAAGAAAATGAGGGATGGATATTGAAACATGATTTTTAAAAATATACACTGTATTTATAAGTTTTACATAAAAAAGAAAAGACAAATCCATTTGGGTAAAAATAAACATAGAGCAACCCGAAGGAATATAGAAGATTCAGGTAGAATCCCTCACAGAATAGCGGCATGGTATCAGGTGTAATTATGAGGGATTAATGTGAGATAAAGGGGTTTTTTCATATTTTATACATCATGAGAGTAGTATGGGTGAGGTTCTGAATCATACCCCATCATTATTAATTTCACATAAAATGGAATAACAGAGAGGACATTCTTGAATAAGAGTGAGATAGAGAGGATCCCTTACCTTAAGTCTAATGGTGTTTTTCGCCAGATCATAATGACCTGAATAACAAAATTAGGTTCATTGTTTAATAGTTACAGAACCTACAAAAAATGTTTTTTATTTTTTATAACCTTGTTAAGTTCATTCATGTCCCTTTTTGATGAGTTACGATGTTCAATTTCATTGTTTTCAAGAATTTGCTTCCTTGGTTTTAATGATCGGTTCCCTTATATTCATGTTTGGATAAACATGTATGTTGAGTTGGGTTGTCCAGAATTCAAGTTATATGATATCAGTGAACATATATAAGATTACATTGTTAAAAAATTCATTTGTTTATTTGTAGTGAAGGTGAATCATTATATAAAACATTAATGATAAACATTTTGATTAATTTGGGGATTCTTCTCACAATTTAGTTATTTTGTATTATTATTTTTAATCATGTGTGAAAACGGGCTCCAGAACATAAAATAAGATAAAATAAATATATAATATTATTTTTCAAACATAAAAATGGTTTCCTGACCATAATTGAATATGATAATATAATTGATGACTCATCATCATTGAATGTGATAAATTAACACATCTCTGACAGTGTTTTCATTTCATTCGTATAAAAGAAGGGGAAAGTAGAGATGATAATGAATTATCCCATTATCATAAAAAAATTACAATACATTTATGGTTCTAGATTTTTCAACTGATTTTCATTAGGAGAGGTTAGGAAAGAAAAGAGAACAAAGTAACATGAAAAGAAAATTAAAGAAAAGAAAAGAGGAATTTACCTCTTGATTTAATCTTGCTTGAGAGCCTATAAAGGGGAGAGGATTTGGTATTTTCAAGAGTCCAAGGGATATTGTAAGTGGGGGAGGATATTAGGGACATATATGGGCAGACATTAGGGAAGGAATAAGGCTTTATAGGAGTAAAGAGATGAGGGGGGTGTGGGTGTGTTTTATAGTGGAGGGGAGGGGGCTTTCTTAACATTTTAATCGTTAGTTTATTATTTCTCCATAAGACAATAAATAGTAATGATTCTTGGAACCAAAAATAGTAATATTTTCATGTGATTTCGAACCAATGTCCATCTACATCATCCATGACTTAGGCATGATGCCGAAATTCAGGTTTTGGCATTTATCATGAATTATCCTATTTTACTATTCATAAAAAATTCAATTATTTTAGAAAAATACCAAAACATCACCCTAATAATTTTTCAATGTGTAGAATCCAAAAATGAACTCAATTTTTTTAAAATAATTATCTAAATATAATTATTTTAATTTTAAATTAAAATCATAATTTTCTGGAAAAACGGATTTTAAAACTATAACTGATTTTAGAATGATTTGAAAATTTTCATAAGGTATTATAAAATTATCTTAAAACTAAAAGACATAAAAATTTTAATTTATGAACATCTATTAGGAAAATAAATTTTATTTTAAATTAATTAATTAATTTTAATTAATTATAATTTTTTATTTATGACTTATAAAACACCAATACTTTTACTATGGTCATATTATCACTTATAAGATGTCTAAATTTTATTTATACATTCAAGGGTGATGTTAATATTCATTTGGAGGATTTACTATTCATAAGGGTCATATTACTATTCATACTAGTAACTTATTATTCATAAGGGTAGGTTACTATTTACCAAAAATTATGTTTGTTACATCAGACCCCAAAAATCACCCTAAACCCAACCATGTATGTCAGATTTTTGAAATTAAAATCACAAAAGAATCAATATCATGTTTAAAGGTCACATAGTACTTAGTAGTTCATTGTGTTGTGATTTCATGTGATTATATGGCATAATTATAAAAAGGGAATTTCAATTGATAAAACATTGGGTCGTTACATTATTCCCCCTTATGAAATTTCACCCTCAATATTTTGTTTTACATTCTAATCCATAAATAGGTGGAGGTAATTTTCCTTCATTTACTCCTCTAGTTCCCATGTTTCCTCTTCATACTAATGGTTCTACCACAGTACTTTGACCTGGTGAGTTTTCTAGTTATGCTGAACTTTATCTCTACAATCCAAGATCTTAACTAGTTGTTCCTCAGAAGAAAGATTGTTTTCCAACTATACGACCTCTGATGAAAGTACATGTGAAGGGTCTGGTGTGTAATTCCTTAGGAGGGATACATGAAATACATATTGTACTTTATACATTTTAGGTATAAGTTTTATTCAATAGGCCACATCCCTGGCATGATCTAGAATCTTTAAGGGGTTGATGTACCTGGGACATAAATTTCCTTTCTTCCCAAACCTAATGACCTTATTCCATAGAGATACGCGTAGAAATACTATGTCTCTAACTTTGAACTCAAGGTCTCATCGATGTTTTTCTGTATAACTCTTTTGTCAACATTGGGATGACTTGATATGATGCTGAATGGTTTTCACCTTCTCCACCATTTTTTGACCATTTAAGGTCCTAGCAGCTTACGATCACTGACCTCATATCAACACGCATGTTTTTTTCACCTTTTATCATAAAATAATTGGTATGGTTCCATTGAGATGCTCGAGTGGAAACTATTGTTGTAGAAGAATTCAACCTATGGAAGATATTGGTACCATCCTCCTTTGAATTCCATAGAACATGATCTAAACATATCTTCTAGTGTCTGAATAGTTCTCTCAGATTGGCCATTATTTTGAGGATGATAAGACATACTGATGTTTAGTTCAGTGCTTAGAGCATGTTGTATAATTTTCCAGAACATTGAGGTGAATCTCGGATCTATATCAGATAAAATAGATAGTGGTACTCCATACAAGCTTACCACTTCTTTGATATATATCCATTCAATTTTATCTAATGAGAAGTCTTCTCAAATCATGATAAAGTGAGTTATCTTTTTAAGATGATCCATAATAACCCATATAGATTTGTTTCCTCTAGATGTCCTTTGATGTCCAGTGACAAAGTCCATGGTGATGTTCTCCCACTTCCATATAGGTTTGGGTAGTGGTTTTATCATCCCATTAGACTTCTTTCTTTCAACCTTCACTTATTGACATACCAGGTACTTTGATTTATACTCATAAATCTTCTTCATATTTTCCCACCAAAAGTTCTCTTAAAGATCTCAATACATCTTTGTGCTCCCTGAGTGAATAGAGAAGGTTGAGTTATGTGCATCTTTCAAAAGCTCCTTTTTTGTATCTAGATCATATGTTACACATAATCGTGACCCAATTCTTACAAATCCTTCCTCATCATCATAAAATCAGAGTATTTCCCATTTTTAATGGATTCCAACCTTTTTTGAATTTCCACATATTTTCTTTGATAATCCCTTATTTTCTCCATGTGGAATGGTTGGGCAATCATTTAAGAAAGGATTGATGATGTACTTACCTTAATTATTCCCATGCCTATCCTTTTAAAATATAAGAAGATCGGATCCTTTTCAATTCTCAGCATTGATAAAGATGTAGGATCCTTTATACATATGGGAGTCACCACCTTGTTTTCCTTACCAAGATGGTAGTGGATTGATCAGACATAATCCTTGATGAGCTCTAACCATATTCACTAGTTCATATTAAGATCTTTTTGTGTGAATATAAACTTGAGACACTTGTGATCAGTATAAATCTCACACTTCTCCCCATAGAGATAATTTTTTTCAGATTTTTAACACAAAGATCACAACCGCCAACTCCAAATCATTCGTATGATAGTTTTGCTCATGGATTTTCTGCTGCCTTGAGGCATAGGCTAACACTTTATCATTTTTCATCAGCACACAACCTATACACTGATTTGGATCATCACTGTACACCACAAATATTTCTCTAATTGTTGGGAGTGTGGGTATTGGTACAGTGATAAGCCTCTTTTTCAACTCCTAAAATCATTCTTCAAATTCTTGAGTCTAAACAAACCTCACTCCCTTTTATGTCATCTTGATAATTGGATTTTATAATCGTGAAAAGTTCTTCACAAATCATCAATAATACCCAGATAGACCCAAATAGCAGTGGATCTCTGTTACAGATGTTAGAATTATCCACACTTTAATTTACTTTGTCTTGGAAGGGTATATATATATATCCCTTTGATGGTGATAACCTTCCCCATGAATGATACTTCCTCCATAAAAAACTCACACTTATTGTACTTTTCATATATATTCTCCCTTCACATAGTCTTTATTAAAATATTCAAATGCTCCTTGTGTTCCTACTTGCTCTTGGAGTATATCAGAATATCATCAATAAAGACTACCAAAAAAATTTCAAGGTAATCTCTAAATAATCTATTCATTAAATCCATGAAAATTTTTGGGTCATTAGTGTGTCCAAAGGGAATCATTATGAATTCATAGTGTCCATATCTCATTCAAAATGTAGTCTTGGTAATATCTTCCTTCCTCACATTTAATTGGTGATATGCTGACCGGAGGTCCACCTTAAGGAAATAACTAGACCCATGAAGCTGATTGAATAATTCATCTATCCATAGAAGGGGATACTTGTTCTTTATCATGATTATATTAATCTCATGATAATCAATGCACAGGTATGTTGATCCATCCTTCTTCTTGATGAGGAGGACTAGAGCACCCCATGGGGAAGCACTTGGGCGTATAAAACCCTTCTTCAGATTATCCTATAGCTGCTTCTTTGGCTCCTCTAGCTCTATGGTGGCCATTCTATAAGGTGTATTTGATATAGGAAGAGATCCAAGAATAATTTCAATTTAGAACTCAACAAATCTATCAGGAGGAATACTAGGAAACTCTTTAGGAAATACATTAGTGTAATCCCTCACAATGGTCATGTCTTCAAGCATCATTCTCTCCTTTTTCTCAATCATTTGAGTTAGACATGCTTGCTCATAAAAATTAATATTGACACATGAGAAAATAATTTTAAAGAAGATTCATCTTCCTCCTTAAACTTGAAAATAATTGGAGGATGCTCTGAGATGTGAAGAGTAATCTTCCTTTCCTAACAGTTGATGTTGGCTTTGTATAAATATAGCAAATCCATGCCCAAGATAACATCAAACTCCACTAAAGAAAGTATGAAAATATTTGTTGGTAGGATTACTCTACAAACATTAATTAGGGAGGAGAAATAAACCATGGATAAAATAATTTCCCCATTCGTTGTTCTCACAGATAAATTTTCATCTAAATTTTGAGGTGGTGTTTGAATAGTTCTACTAAACTTGGAAGATAAGAAAGAATGTGTAGAACCAGAATCAAATAGTATTTTCTCTATTCATGAATGAATAACTAGAATACCTGTCACCACATCATTTTCTGGATCTACCTCAGCTATAGTGATAACATAATACCTTCCTTGTTTCCTTGGAGGTTGTTTTTTATTACCTCTAACAACCCTTGTCTTAGAGAAATTGTTTTCATAATTCCCATGCTCCTTGAAATTGTAACACTACACTACAACAAGAGTGTTGATCTGAACCTTTTTTTATTCTTCCACATTAGTGGGATTCTTCATATCTCTTTGATATTTTTTAGCCATATGTCTCGTCTTTCGCCATTTGAAGAAATTCTTGGTTCCCTTTAGACAGTTCCCAGGATGATTCTTCTCATATTTTTTACACATGGGATATTCAGGCTTCTTTGCATCATGTAATTTATTTGTGGGACCACCCAAATTAGATTCCATTTTCCTCTTTTTTTCATTGCGCTCACAATACCACTAAGAGTATTTGATATTCATTTCAACCTTGAGGGAACAACGGACAATATCCTTATAGATGTTGAAGTCTCAAATCACCAACACTTTTTATAGACTCATATTCAGTCCACTAAAGAAGTGATCCACATTGATTTCAGTTTTCATGACAAAGCCAGAGGTGTACCTTACAAGCCTTGAAAATGTTTCATCATATTCCTCGATTGAATCATCTTCCTTCTGCTTGAGTTCAAGGAACTCTCTTTCCATCTTAATATGGAGGGTTGAGGGAAAATATTTATTGAAAAAAAATCTATTGAAATTCCCTTAATCCAAGGAATAAATTTCTTACTAGGGATTTGTATTCAAGACCAGTGTCCACCACTGATAAGCTCCCCATAAAAAATATAGACCTCCTACACAACTTTCTATTCTCCGGAGCAATGGAGGACATAAAATATCTTTTCAATGGGGTTAATCCACTATTCCGTGAGGGGGGGGGATTGGAAGATCCACTAAACATGGGAGGCCTTTTCCACATGAAGGATTCACCGACAACTTTATCTTTCCTTAGAAAAAGAGGGTGTTCCACATAATTCAAGTTATTATTCATAACTTGAGCTAGCTGGAAATGTACTATCATGAAGTTTTTGAGTACCCATTCCCATCATATCAGGCATATCATTAGGGAAATGTTCAAATTCAGTGTCATAAATATTTTGGTCCCATGTTATTTTATTTCCCACCATTAACTAAGAAAAATATAGAACAATTAGAGTGCTTGAATACATAGCTATTGAGAATAAAATGGAGACTTTGAACATAAGAGGATAAACATACATAGGATTAGTATATACTAACTTGTGATTCCCTATGTTTCAATCTTGGTTTTCCTTGATATATTTCTTATATTATATTCTTATGTGTTTTTTTATTCCCCTAATAATTTTTTGTACCAAGCTCATGAATTTACCAAAGCATATCCCCCAGGAGTGTCGAAGAAAGAGTGCAGCAAGGCCCATTATCATGCACCAGTTCCCATTAAATTCTAGCTAAAATCAGTGTTTTTGGGTTCTACCCCTAGATACCTCTCTACAAGATCCACCTCTACCTATTTTTATCTATACATGTCTGTATTATCTTGATAAACCACTTACTCTATACTTACCAAATTTTAGGGGTGTTTTCTTATACTTAGTCTCATTCTGAAGGTTCTTAATAATGTTCTCTATTCCTAATCTCAAAAAATAACTAGACCAGCCTATGATAAAAACTAAAGTGACCGTAGCCTTTTACATATATCATTACATTATTTTATGTATAATTAAAAACCAAATTACAAGCTAAGGATCGTAAAGTCTAGTGTCTTGAAAGACTAGGTGCATAATCTACCATTATAAAAACAAATTTTTATTTAATATCCATAATGAGATCTTATATTATATTTTGATTATACATATACATAGGATAACATGGGTATGACATGAACAAAGGGATGAGCTAAAATTTAAGTATGGGAAAAAACATAGTAATAATGTTTTAGCACATGGGTTAGAAGGCATGGAATAATGATATAAAAAAGAATGGAACATGTGAAATCATAATATATAAACATGGTATCATATAAACATGGAGTCATAATAATGTTTTAGCAACATAAAACATGACTTTATCATGATTCAAGTCTTGTAGCACATAGAAGAGAACAAGTAAAAGTTAAGCACCAAGACCGTTGCACATGGTAGCACGAGTCAAGGCTAACCACCAAAACCATTGCACATAAGTCTCATCAGAAATAACTTTACCCAGTGAATTGGAGTGCTATCTGGGCACACCCATCTTAACATATTCATGAATATGTTTTCCTCATTAAGAATCATATATAATAAATCATACATAAACATAATGTTACCCATGGGAAGAAACAGGTATCGTAATCAAACCATAATGCATAATTTAATGGGAATCCCATACAAGTGTGCATGAAAAAAAAATGAATTAGATCAATCATGTAAATTCATAAGTTAATATATAAATATATCATAATACGTGATTCCAAATTGAATTGATATCCGGTAAAAGGGTTTTTAAGAAACTTTAAAATTAAAACATTTTACTGTGGTTTAATGAAAATATCTAAGATCATTTAAAATAGAAAAGGTCATAAATTTCATATAAAACCAGAAATGAACCAAGAGGGTTTTCATGATAAAAATATTGGTTTTATAAATATAATTATTTCTTAAAAAATATCATACAGTGTACTTGAAATTGGGTATGAATTCGGGAAGTTTCGTTAAAATGGGTTTGCTTATCAGTATGTAATGAGGACGAAACAACTTAAAAACATGTATATACTAAAACATTAATGAGGGATGGATCTTGAAAATGATTTTGGATTATATACATAGTATGTATAAGTTTTACATAAAAATAAAATAAAACTTTTTTGGGTAAAAAGAATGATAGAGCAACCCGGAGGAATATAGGAAGTTCGGGTAGAATCCCTCATGAAATATCGACATGGTATCGAGTGTACTTAGGAGGGCTTAATGAGAGAGAAATGGGTTTATCATCATTTATAAATCATGAGGTAATTATGGGTTAGGAGATAAATTATACCCCATAATTATTAATTACACATAAAATGGAATAACATAGAGGACATTCTTGAATAAGAGTGAGATAGAGAGGATCTCTTACATTAAGCCTGACGGTGTTATTCACTTGATCTTAATGTCTAGAATAACCAAATTAGGTTCATTAATTAATACTTCTAGAAACACCAATACATTTTATTGATTTATTATAACATTATTATGTTCATTCATGTCCTTTTTTGAGGAGTTAAGAGGTACATTTTCATTGCTTAGGAGCATTTGCTTCCTTGGTTTTAATGACCGATTCACATATATTCATGTTCGGATAAACATGTATGATGAGAACGGTTCTTTAGAATTGAGTTATATTAAATTATTGAAAATACAGAATATTACATGGTTATAAAATTAATTTGGTTATTTGGAGTGAAGGTGAATCATTATATAAAACATTAATGATAAAATTTTGGAATAATTTGGCGATTCTGCACAAAATTTACTTGTTTTGTATTATTATTTTTCATCATGTGTGAAAAAGGGTTCCCGAACATAAAATAATATAAAATAAAAATTTAATAGTCTGGTTCAACCAAAAAAAAGTTTTTTTGACCATAATTGAAGATGGTAATAGAAATTAATAACATGTCGTCCTTGAATGTGATAAATTAACACATCTTAGATGATGTTTCATTTCTTTCGTATAAAAGAAGATGAAATTAGAGATGATAATGAGTTATCCCATTAGCATAAAAAAATTCCAGTACATATATAGTACTGTATTTTTCATACCATTTGGATTAGGAGAGTTTAGGAACGAAAAGAGAACAAAGGAACATGAAAAGAAAATGAAAGAAAAGAAAAGAGGAATTTACCTCTTGACTTAATCTTCCCTGAGGGCCTCTTAAGGGGAGTGGATTTGGTCTTTTTAGGAGACAAAGTTATTATAGACATGGAGAAGGATCTTGGGGAGATATTTAGGCAGAATTTAGGGAAGACACAAGGCTTGAGAGAAGTGAAGAGAAGAGGGGAGTGTGAGTGGTTATTACAGTGGAGGGGAGGGGGGTTTTCTTAATATTTTAATGATTAGTTTATTATGTTTCCATAAGACAGACAATAATAATTATTATTATGACCAAAAATAGTAATATGTTAATTTGAGTTTAAACCAATGGCCATTTACACCATCCATGACTCAAGCAAGATGCAGAAATTCATGTTTTAACATTTATCACGGATTATTGTATTTTACTATTTATAAAAACTTCAAGTATTTTATAAAAGTAAAAAAAATCACCCTAACCATTTTTTGATGTGTAGAATCCAAAAATGAAATCCATTTTTCATAAATATGTTTCTAAATATGAATAATTTAATTTTTAATTAAAACGATAATTTTCATGAAAAAATACGGATTTTAAAACTATAACTGATTTTATAAAACTTTAAAATATTACATAAGGTCTTATAAAATTATCTTAAAACAAAAAGACATAAAATTGTTAATTTATGAACATATTTTAGGAAAATAAATTTTATTTTAAATTAATTAATTAATTTTATTTAATTATATATGACTTACAAAATACTTATACTTTTACAATGGTCATATTACCACCAAGAAGTTGCCTAAATTTTCATTATACATTCGAGGGTGAGGTTACTATTCTTTTGGAAGATTTTCTATTCATAAGGGTTATATTACTATTCATAAGGGTGGGTTACTATTCACTAAAAATTACATTTGTTCCACCATACCCCAAAAATCACCTAAAATGCAACCATGTATGTCCGATTTTCAAAATTCAAATTAGAGAAGTGAAAATATTATGTTTAAAGGTCACATGGTACTTAGTATTTCATTGTGTGGTGATTTCATGTGGCTATATGACATAATTATAAAAAGGTAATTTATGTTGATAAAACATTGGGTCATTACATTTGGCCTTCGAGGATTTATTTCCATCCCAATGAATACCCTAGGTGCCTATTTATAATAAAATAAGTTTCCTTATGACAGTTTATCTTGACACTCCAGTGTCGCATATAGGTGGAATTTATAAGGACTATGTGCACTGATGGTGCCCAAGGTACCTTGGGCGAACAGACTTTGGGGGCCTTTGTGATCCTTGTCCTTTATCATGTTCTTTCTTCTCATTTTTGTCTAAAGTAATTCCCTTCATATTTTTTAATCCATGTGACAAAACGGAGTGTTAATAGTGGCGTATAGGTCTCAACAGTTGAGTATGTGATGGTTTTTTCGGGCGCATCAAATTAGTTGTTTAATTTTGACTAGAATTTCTACAGTACAACAGCAACCCTAGGTCGTCTCTCGAAGGTTCCGTAGATCATTAATTTAAAAATAGAATTTCTATTATTAAATTAGAAAGTTAAATGGGTTTTATTAATACTTGGTTTTGGTGATAAAATATGACAATAGAAAATGAAAGTGATAAAACAAAGTAGGAGTAAACAGGATTGATTAAATGTGATCAACTCGGGGTACTCTCATGATGTTCATCCTTCATTTCTTCATGAAATAGGGTTATGATATTTTAATCCCTAGTTTGTAACAACTATAACAAGAATGTTATGGAGTTTATACTAGGATACCTCCTAGGGTTCAGTCGAAAACACACAATGATTCACCGGACACTGCCGATGATTGGGTGATTTGTGTTCGACATCATAACCAAAACTCACCAAGGCAACACACAAAGAACTCAATGTGATGTCCAGGTTTGTATGTTATTTAATTTTCATACCATGACATAAATTTACGTTAAATTTATAGTGTTTATGTGAGTTCAATTGACCAATATGAACCGCAAAAATACTGCAATTGAAAGCGAGGAAAGGAAGTGGTGAATGGTGTGTGAAACATCACATGAATTGGTACCACCAAACATGATAATATGAGTTGAGCATGACATACCAGTACATAAATAAATAAAATTAGAATAGAGGATGATTAAAAACAACATAAAAACCTTTAATTATAAATATCATTCAAATATTACAAACATGAAGCTTGGAATTACATCACGTTCCTCCCCGGGTGATCACATGGGGTTTAGAAATCCATGAGAGGGGAGGAAGAAGATGATGTTGAAGTAGAACTTCCCATATCCTCTATAACTTCTAGTGATGATGAAAAGACCTCTTTGGGACTCCAAAATGGTAGCACCTTTCATCTTATTTGAACTACCAAATGGGGTAACCAAGGTGCCAATTTATAGGCAAAGTGGGAAGGTGGTTTAAGGCACACATATTTCTTCAAACCACTTGTACCACTTTTTTCGGCCTCTAGACAGAAATATATTTCTTTTGAGAAAATAAAAAAGTTGTAGTTCCACCTCTTGAATGTCTCCACCGAAAGTTTGGAACCCTTTGGACGAATATAGCTCGATATATTGATAAAATACAGAACACCACATCTGACATTGTGCAGATTTGATTCCTTGGACAGATCAGTTTGGATGGGAATTTTAGAGGCCTAATAAGGCTTCAGTTCCTTAATATTAAATGTATCCCATTACATTTTTGAACATCCCACAAAATATAATCCCATTTGGATGCACGAAATTTTCTAAACAGGAACAACAGTGGACAAGTCTTCATGGATCCATGCAATTTTGGCCCATTTTTCTTCCAATTCATCAAGGGCCCTCCAAATCATCTCCTCCTACATTGAAATAATAAAAACAAGTAACATTTCCCATTTTAGTAGTGATTAATATTAATTAATTGATTAAAACATAAAGTGAAATTTATTATTATATTTGGAATATTCATTACAAAACCAGTGTAAAACAGTAGTGTAAAGGTGGATTTGAATAGTGAATCATTGTGTGATCACACCCCCACACCTAAACATTTGCACTCTTGGGAAAAGACACATTTCAAAAAAAAATATGCATGTATAAATTAATGTAATGTTCTCAATGCAAAAACCATACCAAGGAGTTCTTCCTAATGAAAATAGAAAACGATGTCTCATAAATCATAACACAATGAAATTAAAAGAGATTCATGATACCAAATTGACCAAGGAATCCAAGATTTAACCATGCCACAAACTCTACATGTGTGTGTGTATGTGTGAAAACCATTCCATGCTATTCTTTCTACTTATATCCAATAAATATAGTTTATTTTAACATTATTCATATTTAAATCTTTTTTCCACCGAACTTACCATACATCCTTGGAAATCATATTTGAAGACCCACTCACTTAAGAATTCCAGGAAGTTAAACCATATGATCCTGACCTATATATCCCCATATGTTGCACATTTCATCACTTCCCTCATTTATTATTTTTGTTTTTTTTCATAAGTTGCATTTGGAGCAAATCTCACACTCATCTCTCAACCATTGTTTGATCTCCTCACGACACTAATTGTAATACTAATAATAAGATCAAATGTTCAGGATAAGTGGTTTTTGACCTTCCCAAGACACAACCCAAAATTGTTTTTTTAGGGCGTGCAACAGTCGGATATCAGGTACACATGCATAGGTAAATATGGTACAATAATGAAACAGATCGAATAAGGAACGAACGTATGTAAATATCATTTTAAGATGAAAAATATTAACCTAACTTATATTTACCTTCTAGTAATTAAGAAATATTCACACTTTGTGGTTTGGTGCAAAAATGTGTGGAAATATTAGTGACACAGTTTTTCTAAAAACTACTCACACAAGGGGCATCAATCATCTCAATGGTTTTACATAGATACAACAATTTATATCATTGATAGAAAACTGATTCACTAAAAATCACTCCCTAATATTCTTTTTTTCCTTCCTTATAGTATTTTTACTTTCCCCATTATTCTCTCAAAATCATGTAACTTTTGAATTTTTGATGGGGAAAAATGAAAATACCATAAAGAAGATGAGAAAGAGAAGAAAGAAGAAAGACAATGGAAATCCTAATGAACCCAGGAATGTATCCACCCCCACACTTAGAATGTGCAGTTTCCTCATTGAAATAATTGAGAATGTGAGAAGGAAGGATAAAACCTGGTATGTTTTACTGGTATGTTGAGTCTAAAAGGTGGATTTCCTCTATCATATTCTTTGAAAAATCCTCATAAATTCACTGCCCATTGACGGTAAGACTTCATCCACTCTGCTCATGAAAAATCTGTATTTCACCAAAAGGGAAAACATTAGTAACAATATAAGGCTTGAGCCATCGGGAACGAAGCTTACCTAGGTGAAGGTTTATCCTGGAATTGTACATGAGGACCTTCTCACCAATATGGAGCTTCCACTGATGAATTATTCTATCATGGATAGCCTTTGTTTTCTAATTATAGATCTGGGAGCTCTCATATGTATCACATCTAATTTCTTCCAACTCTTGAATCTGTAGCTTCCTATGCTCACCTGCATCTGAGAGATTCATATTACATTGTTTAATATCCCAATATGCATGCTGTTCTACCTCCACCGAGAGGTGACAAGACTTTCCAAACATAATACCGTATGGTGACACTCTAATTGGGGTTTTAAAAGATGTACGGTATGCCCAAAGTTCATCATCCAAGCACAAACTCCAATCTTTCCTATTGGGTTGTACCATTTTTTTTCAAGATTTGTTTAACTTCTTGATTTGAGATTTCTGTTTGTCCGTTAGTTTGGAGGTGATATGCAGTTGAGACTGTATGATCAATCCCATACTTATGAAGCAAAATTTTCATGTTGTGATTGCAAAAATGTGAGCCCTGGTCACTAATGATGAATCTCGGTAAACCAAACCTACTAAAAATATGAGACCTTACAAAATCAACAACCACACGAGAGTCATTGGTCCTAGTGGCCTTTGCTTCCACCCATTTAGATACATAGTCAAAAACCAATAAAATTTATAAATATCCAAATGAATTTGGAAAATGCCCCATGAATTCAATGCCCCATGCATCAAAAATTTAACAGAATAACATGGGTTGTTGGGGCATTTCATTCCTCTTGGAGATATTCCCTGTGAATAGAAAATAACTACATGATTTGAAAAATCTATGGGCATCCCTATACAATGTTGGCCAATAAAGTCCTGAGTCAAGAACCTTTCGAGCTATATATTGAGAGAAAAAGTGGCCCCCATAGGCCAAGGTGTGGTAGAAGGTCAAAAAAGAGGTGAACTCATGGTTAGGGACACACTGATGAACTACTTGGTCACTAAAAATTCTCCACAAGTAAGGGTCATCCAAAATGTACCACTGATAATCATGCTTAAGTCTATGGGATTGTGAAGTGCTGAAATCAGTGGGAACCCTAGATGTTGCTAGAAAATTCAAAATGTCTGCATACCAGGGGGTAAGTTCCACAACATCACAAATGTTCTCATGAGGAAAGAATTCTCCGATGGGGAGGGATGAGTCAGCATGGTGGTCCAGTGGTGGAGAAATCCTAGTAATGTGGTCAGCTAAAACATTTTATACTCCCCTATTATCTCAAATTTTATGGTCAAACTCTTGGAGGAGGAGCATCCACCGTATGAGGTGGGGTTTAGATTCAGGTTTCTTTAAGAGGAATCGAAGGGCAGCATGGTCAGAAAACACAATCAGTTTTGACCCAAGAAGACATGAAAAAAAATTTCCAAGGAAAACACAATAGAAATGAGTTCTTTTTTAGTGGTTGTATAGTTTACCTGGGTAGGACCAAGGGTACATGAGGAATACACAATGACATGAGGAGCCTTCTAAACCCTTTGTGATAAAACTACCCCAACTGTAAAGTTAGAAGCATC
Source organism: Viscum album (assembly GCA_963277665.1). NCBI lineage: Eukaryota > Viridiplantae > Streptophyta > Magnoliopsida > Santalales > Viscaceae > Viscum > Viscum album. The sequence continues at coordinate 1,475,862,904 of OY728134.1, forward strand.
ACACATAAGTTCAAAGGGGAGATCTAACCCTGGTGGCTGGATGATGGGAGGTGATGTGAGACTCCTTTTAAGTGAATTGAATTCATCCTCAAAATTTTTATCAAACACAAAATCAGAATCTTTTTGTAATAACTGGGACAATGGAAGTACGATCTTACTAAAGTCTCTAATGAATCGCTGGTAAAAACCAGCATGACCCAAGAAAGATCGCATCTCAAGAACACATTTTGGATTTGTAAGGGATGAAATTAATTCAATTTTCGATTTATCAACTTGAATTCCTTTATTTGAAATGACATTCCCAAGAACTATCCCTCGCTCAACCATGAAATGGAATTTATCATAATTTAAAACAAGATCTTTTAAATGTAGCAGCGGAGGGACGAACCTAAGTGTTCCAAAAAATCATCAAAAGAAGGACCATATACCATGAAATCATCCTTAAATACTTCCATAAAACTCTCAAGGTACTCAAAAAAATACTCAGAATACATCGTTGAAAAGTACCAAAAGCATTACATAGACCGAATGGCATCCTTCTGTATGAAAATGTGCCGAATAGATGAGTAAATGTTGTCTTTTCTTGATCCTTGGGGGATATATGGATTTGGAAATAACCCGAATAGCCATCAAGGAAACAAAAATTTGAATTACCAGCCAATCGTTCTAACATTTGGTCAATAAAAGGAAAAGTAAAGTGGTCATTCTACGTGGATTGATTCAGTCGACGGTAGTCAATATAGTCTCTCCAACTGTTTTGCACATGTGTTGGAACCAATTCATTCCTTTCATTTGACACAAATGTTATTCCTATTTTTTTAGGCACAATTTTCACTGGGCTAACCCATTTACTATCATATATAGGATAAATGATTCTCGTAGTAAGTAATTTACTAACTACCAATTTTACAACTTCAAGGAGAGTGGGATTCAACCGGCATTGAGACTGTCTTACAGGCTTAGCCTCATCATCCAAAAGTATATGGTACATACAAATAGATGGGATAATCCCAAGAATATCATCCAATGTCTATCCTATTTCCTTTTTAAACTCTTGAAAAAGGTTTAGCAGTTTCGATTCTTGTTGTGGAGAGAGGTTATTGGTAATAATGATGGGAAATTGGTCAATACCCTCAAGATATGCATATTCTAAATTTGAATGAGGTTTTTTAAGTTCCAACATCGGTGGTTTCTGGATTGAGGGAGGGAATTTAGGGGGAGTGAGGTCCAGTAAATTGTATATCTGCTCATATTTATTCTCTAAAGATAGAAAATCTATTGAAATGATATTTGCAGAATCATCGACGGTCATGAGTACCTTAGAATGAACACACTCAACAATTAAAGAACAAAATTTACACTTTTCAGAACCCACACAACACTCAAAACATGAATCAAAACTCAAATCATCCAAGGGTGAAGAAAAGGAAGATGAATTAGAATTTTGATTGAGGAGAGAATTATGTGTGTGTGCATCGTTTGGGAGCACTTCCATCAAATAGAGAGGAAGAGTGGAGTGCTCTCTAACGGGGTGTTTCATTACCTCAAGGATGGTAAAACAGACCTTTTCACCTCCAAATTCCATGGAAATCATAACATTTTGAACATTGATGATTGTATTTTTTGTTTTGAGGAATGGACTCTCACGTATGAGAGGAGCATGTCCTTGGGTTCGGGTATCTTCCATCTTAAGAATGTAGAAATCATCAAGGAATATTAGATTCTTCACTCTTACCAGGACATCCTCAATCACTCCTGTTGGATTCATAGTACTTTGGTCGGCAAGTTTTATGACAATTCCCATTGGTTGAAGATCTCCAACTGGAAAAGAAGTGTACATGGAGTGAGGCATTACATGAATGGAAGCACCTAAATCTAGCATAACATCAGAAAATAAATTCTCCCCTATGGTACACGGTATTTTAAATGTGCCCAGATCCTTGCATTTAGTTGGCATTGCTGGTTGAATCAAGGCCGAGACATTCCTCCCCCAGTTGACACTCTGATTCCCCTTCATCATTCGTTTATGGGTGCAAAGTTCTTTAAGAAATTTGGCATAACGGGGAATTTTCTTGACTGCATCCAACAATGGAATACTAACTTGAAATTTTTTAAATGTATCCATTATTTCATTGCCAATATTATTATCAATGTTTTCATAGATTTAGAGAGTATTTGAGGGAAAGGAAGTGGAATGGATTGTTTATGGGTATCCTTAATAATAATTTGATTGCCCTTTTTATTTTGTTTTTCTTTATTGGAATCTTTTATGGGTGGAGAATGAGTGTTTTCAAAAGGGGGACATACATGTTGCACAGAATCAGTTGAATGAGAAACTTATTTACCACTACGAAGTGTAAATGCACATACATTACCTTTATCCTTCGGAATGATAATGATTTGGGATGGTAGTTTTCCAGAACCTTGCATCTTAAGCTCATCGATGGTGTTCACCAATTTCCCCGCTTGAGTTCGTAGGTCTTGAATTATTGATTGTGTGGTCTGTTGGAACTAGAGGTTCTAGGTTTCCATTTTCTTAACCATATCCTTGTGGCTTGGATCAGATTTTGGAGGAGTAGGATGATTTTTTTGAGATGTTGAAGGATAAGAAGGTTGCATACCTTGGCCTTGTTGACACCAATTATGCTGGGGTAGCTTGAGTTTCCTCCTTGTCGGTACTGGGGTTGCGCTTGCCACCCTGGATTTGGATTTGGCCTGAATTGTTCTTGCATTAAGGGAGGTGCTTGTTGGAATAGAATCCTTGGAAACACAGCTTCACAAGACTTGGGTGAATACTGAAGTTGTGTGCACTGGTCATAAAAATGAGAATTATCATAACAAATACCACAGTGTAATGGAATAGGAGGAGATTCCGAGTTACCTTGTGCTTTAGATAACTGCCTTAGAAGGGTATTCATCTCATGAATATTTTTATCTACCTTTTGTTCTATAGATTAATGACTTACCTCATGAACTCCTCGAGTTGGTGCAATAGCGCGTGTACAAAATTTTTGTGCATTTTGAGCCATGTTGGCTATTAAGTTACGAGCGGAAAAATAAGTTTTATCAACCAAGGCTCCACCAGTTGTTGCATCTATCATTCCCCGATCCATGGGGATAAGTCCCTCATAGAAGTATTGTATTAATAGTTTTTAACTAATTTGATGGTGGGGGAATCTTGAGCAGAGTCGTTTGAATCTCTCTCGGCATTCATGAAGGGTCCCTTCTTGTGATTAACAAATGCCAAGAATTTCTTTCCTAATAGATGCAGTTCAGGAGGTAGGGAATAACTTCTATAGAAAGAGTATTTTTAGGTCGTTACAGCCCCCAATTGTGGTAGGAAAATAGTATAGACAATCTTTAGCTACACCATCAAGGGAGAAAGGGAAGGCCCTAAAATTAATTATGTCCTCAGACACATTTTGGGGTTTCATGGTGGAGCATACTAGGTGAAATTTATTAAGGTGTTTATGAGGGTCCTCGCCAGGAAGACCATGGAATTTAGGAAGAAGGTGGATGAGGCCTGATCTCAGCTCAAATTTGGCTGCTTCCTTGGGATATTATATGTACGCAGGTTGGTACTCCACATTCGGGGTAGTCAGTTCTTTTAAGGTTCTATTATTTGCAGCCATGTTTTCTTAGATAAGACTGGGTTTAATTTTTGATTGGTTTATTAACACTTTAGGTTCCACAATGGGTTCTTTAGTGTTACTTGATTGACCTTCTCTAGATTCCTTGATTTGTGTGAGAAGTGTCTTTTCAATTTCCGAGTCAAATTCAAGGACTTTTTCTTTTTCTGATCGGGTCATGAAAATAAGTTGTGAAGTTTTTTTTAATATGGATAAAATAAATTAATAAGGGTGAAAAGAGAATATAATTTTATAATACATAATTATAGAGAGGTAGATGGAGAAGAATAATATGAGAGTGAGAGAGAAAGAACACAAAACAAAAATACCCAAAATAAAGACAAAACCTAAAACAAAAACAATAAAATGGGGGTGGGGTATTGAAAGGAGTATTAATTAAGAAGTAAAATAAATAAATAAAATGAAATAAAATAAATAAATGATCTTTAATCCCTATAAATAGTTCCAAAATTTGATCGCGTTGTCATGCGCGTCAAATTAGTTGTTTAATTTTGACTAGAATTTATGTAGTACATCAGAAACCCTAGGTCGTCTCTCGAAAAAGCCTTAGATCGTTAATTTAAAAAGTGGATTTTGATTATGAAATTAGAAAAGGTATATTGATTTTATTAATGGTTGGTTTTGGTGATAAAATATGACAATAGAAAATGAAATTGATAAAACAATGTTGGAGTAAACAAGTTTGATTAAACGTGATCAACCCGAGGTACTCTCATGATGTTCATCCTTCATTGCTTCATGATATAGGGTTATGATATTTTAATCCCTGGTTTGTAACACCTAGAACCAGAATTTTACTGATTTTATACTAGGATACCTCCTACGGTTTAGTCGAAAACAGACAATGATTCACCAGACACCGCCGATGATTGGATGATTTGTGTTCAATGTCATAACCGAAACTCACTAAGGCAACCCACGAAGAACTTGTTGTGCTATCCAGGTTTGTACATTATTTCATTGTGATACCATGAAATAAATGTACATGACCTCGATAGTGTTTATGTGAGTTTAATTTACCGATATGAACCACACAAACACATCAATTGAAAGGGGGAAAGGAAGTGGTGAACGGTGTGTTAAACATCACATGAATGGGTACACCCAAACATGATCATATGAGTTGAGCAAGACTTACCAGTATGTAACTCAATAAAATAAGAATAGAGGATGATGAAAAATAAAATCTCAACCTGGAATTAAAAATAACATTCAAATATTACAAACATGAATCTTGCGATTACATCACGTTCCTCCCCATGTGATCACAAGGGGTTTAGAAATCCATGGGAGGGGAGGAAGAAGAAGATGTTGAAGTATCACTTCCCATAGCCTCCATAACTTCTAGTGATGATGAAAATTCCTATTTGGGACTCCAAAATGGTATCCCCTTGCCTCTAATTCTAACGACCAAATGGGGTGCCCATGGTTCCAATTTATAGGCAAAGTGGGAAGGTGGTTTACGACACACAGATTTCTTCAACCCACTTGTACCACTTGTTTCGGTCTCCAGACAACATTATATCACTTTGGAGAAAATAAAAAAGTATTATCCCCACCTATTGACTATCTCCACAGAATATTCGGTACCCTTTGGACATATACAGCTCGAGATATTGAAAAAATATAGAACACTGCATCTGACTTTGTGCATATTTGATTCCTTGGACAGATCAGTTCAGATGGGTATCGTAGAGGCCGGATAAGGCTTCATTTACTTAATATGAAATGTATCCCATTAAATATTGGGCCAATCCAAATAATATGATCCCATTTGGATGCACGGAATTTTGTAAATAGGAACAACAGTGGAAAAGTCTTCATGGATCCATGCAATTTTGGCCCATTTTTCTTCCACTTCATCAAGGGCCCTCCAAATCATCTCCTCCTACATTGAAATAATAAAAACAAGTAACATTTCCCATTTTAATAGTGATTAAAATTAATTCATTGATTAAAACATAGAGTGAGATTTATTATTATATTTAAAATATTCATTACAAAACGAGTTTAAAATAGTAGTGTAAAGGTGGATTTGAATAGTGAATCACTGTGTGATCAGGATGTATAAACAAAATTACCATACGCATGACCTCAATTTAGTTATGGAGGTTTATGATTTAAAGTGTTGGTGGAATTACCTACTATGATAAAGGTTTATTTTTTATAATAACCATAAAATCCTAAATAAAATCTTTTATTAATAATATTTGAACCTATGATACTGAATATGGGTTGATTATATGCAATATTTTTATTTTTAGTTAGAATATATGCCAGGAAAAAGGAAAAATTCTTCCCACACTTTAATCCCTAAGATAAAAACTGAAGTAGTTCTATATTCTAGTTATGAGTGAAAAATAATGGCATTGTTCACTTAGATGCATGTGGAGGTACAGGACAGCCAGAGATAGATGACCCTCACATCCATGGATATTGAGTCCAATCTTCTGAGCTAGATCAAGGAGAGGTAGTATGAGGGTCTGGTGTGTTTGGACTTGAGGAAAATCCTTGAAGGTTGGTATGCACCTTTAGATTGTAATATAGATGAGGATGAGATCATTTATGTCTAGGGTCATGTTGTTATTCCTATGTGTATGTGTGATGAGCTGGTGTGTGAGTTCCATGCCTCAAAGTGGGTGATGCATCCTAGTTTAAGAAAATTATATCATGATATTTGTAGGAAGTATTGGTGGTCTGGGATGAAGAAAGAGGTTGTAAGATTCACAACATTGTTCTAAAACTATCAGTATGTAAAGCCTGATCATCAGATATCAGGTGTTATTTTGCAGCTCTTACCCATCCTAGAATGGAAGTGGGACAATGTAACCGTGGAATTTTTTTATGGTCTTTCATGGAAACCATGTAAGAATGACACGATATGGGTATTTTATGATTAGTTGACAAAGGTGGCCATTTCTTACCAATTCGAGAGAATTGTTCCATGGTTGAGTTGGGTGACTTATATGTTTGGGAGATAGTATGGTTTAATGGGGTTCTTGGGATATTTTTTCCATATCATTGTCCATGTTTTACTTTGTGCTTCTGCAAAGTCTTGTAGAAGGCACTTGGTACCTTGGTCCTTTTGAGTGCAGTTTTGTAACCACAAACAAACAAGTAGATGCAACATACTATCTAGGTGCTAGAGGACATGCTAAGAGCATACAAGCTACATTTTGGTGGAACCTAGGAAAATCACTATACAAATATTGAGTTCACATACAACAATATTTATTAGGTGACTATTCATATGGAACCATATGAGGTTCTCTATAGTAGGTTTTTTTATCTATGTTAGGTTGGATGGAAGCTGGGGAATCAGAGTTGTTGGGGTCGGGTTTCATGTCGGAGACATCATAGTAGGTTTATTTGATTCAGAAGCATATGTATATAGATCAAAGTTGGAATAAATCATATAATGATTGGCATAGATGACCCATTTAGTTTACAGTACAAGATCATGTGTTCCTTTGGGTGTTGCTGAGATTGGGTCACCATCAGATTCAGAAATAGGGTAAGTTGGAACTCATGTATGTGGGGTAATTTGAGATTTTGGAGAGGATAAAACTAGTGGAATATTGATTGGATCATCCATAGCAGTATTATGGAATGAATGATGTTTTTCATGTGTCAAAACATTTACAATATCACCCCAACCCTTCACATGTGATCGATGTTGATGATGTAGATCTTAAGGCTAGTGTTTCCTTTAAGGATAATCAGTTCGTATTGTGAATCACAGTGAGAAAATATTGTGGTGAAAGACCGTGTAGTTGGTTCAAGTTTTGTGGCAGCATGGTAACATTTCGGAGGAAACTTGGGAGAGAGAGAAAGAAATTCAGATCTAGTGGACTGATATTTTTACCTTAGATAATCAGTAATTCTTGGGAGTGTAGATCAAGGAGAATCTTTTATTACGTGGGGAGGTTGTAATATTCCAAAACTCTAATGAGGAACATTCTTATTTTTGTTTTTTTTAACTCCTGATATATTGGTTAATTATAGGATTATCAGATAAATGGGGATGGTCAGGGGTTTCCCAGTTGTTCGGGATGTAAAAAGGTAAGAAAACAGCCTTTACTATGAAGGGTTCATGGTTATCACACAATTAGTAGTAACAATGCACCATAAACATACAACCTATAGGGGGATGGTTCGTGGTTAACAAACCATGAAATTGGGATCCTACAAACTGTGTGAATTTAGAAAATCCATTTTTCATAGCCACTGCATGATCTCCCAAATCATACGGGCTCTCATGAGTTTCTATGACCCAAGACCCCTTTTTATAGAGGGTGATTCATGGTTGGTGCACAATTTGTCCATCTATGCATCCAAATCATGCACCTCATTAAATAGGGGTTATTTCAAAAAAAATCCTTAATATTTATAAACTATCGCCTAATTTTCCTCCCATTTCACCCTACATCAACCTAGGTGATTACCTTCCTCAACATAGGCTTATAAGGGAATATTCTACTATAATTCTTGATAGTTTGGATTTTTTGTGTGAATCAATGATTCAGGTGAGTCTAACAGTCCCCTTCCTTCTATTTTCTGGAAAATGCCTTACATGGTTCTTATTATCTTTATGAGGCCCTTAAACATTATTTTTCTAGAAGAATTTTTGTTGGATCCTTGGAGGTTGTTTAAGTTTAAATAAAATTCTGTGTTTAAGTGATCATTATTCTATAAACATGATGTAGGTGGTCTATAAGTTATATCTCATAGTATTGATGTCCTATTTAAATGTTGATTTGATTTTTTGGTGGTATGTTATTGTTTTCCATTTGGTTTACTTAGTAATAAATGGTATTTTGATTAATTGAATAATGGATTGAAACCCCTGTGATCCCCATGGGATCTGATGTGGATGATTTGAAAGGGCCTATGGATTCCCATGGGGTGTAACACTCCCTAGAACATGAATGATTAGGATGTTGAATGATAAATTGTGGGATATATGATATTAAACCAATAGTAAATGTGATTATCCTAGTAACATGGGATGTATAGATGTGTGGATTTACATAAAGAGTTAAGTAATAGACGATGGTTAAATGCATATATATGTGATAATTGGTTAATGGGGCTTGGTTTTATGGTTAAATGGATTGGAAGATGTGATAAATGGTTGTAACATGTTAAAATGGTAAAATGGGATGATGTTGTAAATTGAGAACATGATGATGGTAAAGAACCATATAAATGTGATAAAATAGAAATTTAACAACCTTTTTGTTTTTTTGTAATGAATTGGTTAATGATAATGAGCCTATGGGATTGTGATATATGGTAGTGGGATGTTGGATTGATGTTCCACTCCCATGGGTGGGATATACTGATTCTTTAGGCACCCTTATTCAGAGTAGTTATTCAAGGAATGGACTTATGCTCTTGAACCCAAGGGTATGGACATGGTACTCCATATATTGGTTGGGATGGTCGAACATGGACTCCTAAATCATGGCTAGATTCATGGACTGAGGAACCATGTATACTGACCTGTGAACCTTTTCATACATGTCTTAGATGACCAACACAGACAGAAGTGGGTTTGATGAAAATGGATAAAACATGGAACAAGGTAATGAAAATAATTGATCTAATAAATGTTAAATGATGTAACCTATTTTATTTATGTGTTTCATTATTACTTGTACTTTTTCATACACTATATTAGAATGGATATTTTTTACACACCATTGGTGGTGGCCTACTATGTTATACTCACACCCTTCTAGGGTTGTCATTGGGTACCCAAGCAGACTTCATTTTTGTAGGTCAAGATAAGGGAAAAGTCCCTATGCTAGAGTGTTGATTTCAGGCTCAGGAGCATTTATGGATTATGGAACCAAACATGGGTTAAGGACCAATTTTAGGGATTCTTATGGGTGTCTTTACTTTGGGTTTTTCATTACACGTGGAACTGTATGACATGGAATGGTTATTGTTTGGTTGTGGGCATGTTTCCAGTTTTAGGGAATAGTTTTGGTAATGCATTATTACCTTTGTGTTATTTCTCTTAGTTATTGTTTACTCTATGGTGTATTACTCTAATAAAGAGGGTATAGTCTCTCTGTATATTTCATTAGACCCTCATTGTTTGTCGGCATCCTTTTTCATTCAAGTAGGTGCACCTGAGGTCATGTAACTAACTAGATCTGGGAACTCATTAGTGTCTTTCGGGATGAGATGTTATAATACATGTAATAAAAGTACAAAATGTTAGTCCTAGGTTACAAAGAATCATAAATATTTAAAACATCAATACTTGAGGATATGAAATAGTGTCTTAAGGTTGTTTCTATTTTTATAATCCTCAAAATTAGGTCTATTCAATAAATCGAATGTACATGTTTCGTCGGGTGAAATGATTCTCAATGTTTTGACTATTTTCAAGGTTATATATATTTTCAATGAATATATATGTTTTGTTATGGAATGGTATTTATTAAATATTAAAATATTATTTAAGTATCAACTTGAAATTAAATAATATCTTAACCTAAACTGTAGGTCTATAAAATATAGTTATATCTATTGTGTATGGCATCCAAAATTGTAACTTGAGAATCATTGCACACAATGAAACATGTTGTGTCTATTTTCACGGTTATTTAAATTTTCAAGGTTATGTTTATTTTCAAGAAAATATTTTTATGACTATCCATAAAACATCAAGGAAATTTCTACTCTTAAAATCATAAAAATTATTAACTAGAGCATCTAAATTATGTGGAGGACTATACATGGAAACATCACTTCTTCTGTGAGACATCAGAACTTGAAAATTTGAATGGTGGCCTAAGGATATGATGTAACAACTACCATTGTTGATGGAAATTTATTACCTGTAATATCTTGAGGATGTGGCATTGTATCGTGAATTTGTGATGGGGAAACTTATAAAGTTGACGGAACTTCTATTGTAGTTATGGTGACATTAAACACCATCATTTGATTTTTAGGTTGACTCTTAATCAATGACAATATGTGTTATCGGTCATCATCCACAGTTACTAGATAAGTCATATTACATAACCTATCTGGAAATTGTAGATGTTTTTATGTGATATTCTTTTTTACTTGACTATCCATCTATTTTATCCTTTGATAAATTTTTCTTTAAATCAATTCTAATGTTGTACACTCCCCAAGAATCACAACTCTTTCTTGACATATACTATGACTACATCCTTGTTTAGTCTCAATTATTTTTTCATTATAATAAATATATGTAGCCATATTTTTTATCTAAAATAAAACATCATTATTAATTAAGTTTGATAAGATAAAAATAATACTATTTTTAAATATTTCAATGTATCAATGTAATATCACACTTAGTATTCGAGTAGGATTTAAGCTCACTAACTTATCTCATGTTATTCGTTTTTATGTATGCATGCTTCTAGTTTGGGTTTTGGATTAGTGGTAAGTACCCCGTAATTATACATGTAAAATGGGGGTTCAAAACCCCTAGGGCACAGACTGTAGCAGTACTGTAGCGTACTATAGCAGTGGTGACACTGTAGCAACAGCGGCACTATAATAATGATGGGCACTCTAGTGGCAGCTGGTGACTATAGCGGAGGCATGGTACTGTAGCAGCGGTGGGTACAGTGCGGTATTGTAGTAGGTGGGTACTATAGAAGTACTATTCACAGAATGTGCCTTGGACCAAAAATTTGGCCCTACGGGCCATGTAATGGGATGAATGCCTACTAGGTCTTCGGGCTCTGTAATGGGTCTCCCTCTACCTAGATAAAATAGGTCTTTACTTTGCTTTAATAATAAATGAGGCTTCAGCCTCAACCGAAAAAAAATATGTTCAAACCATATTAATCTGTAACTCTTTACATGACCCATGATTTTGTGTTACATACCCAAAAATAGAAGACAAACATATTCACACATATCCACATACATCATATTCTTGAAGTGCATGAAAGTATCATGAAATAGAATAGAGTTATATGACATTGAAAAAATTCACATGAGTAATCCTAGAGTGATAGATATCCAATCCAATTCACTTTCTTAATTAAGAAAAGCCTCTAGGAAAGTTGATGGTCAGACCCAATGTCTCTCTGCCTGGGGATACTTAATTCTAGAGATACTTCAATTCCTGAAAACTCTAACACTTAATATGCCGAAAATATATTCAACAACTAAACTCAAGTTCACAACTTCAATTACTAACATAGGTCAAGGTAGATGAAAAACTTAATTCATTATCAAGCCTTGCATGTATGCAAGTCTCTATTCTAGAAGAAATTTTTCAATTATACTTGGGCATTTAGTCATTCAAAATATAAATAATTTATAGATATGAATAAAAAATTATGAAGTAATTATTTTTGTAATTAAATGTATTAGTTATTATTAATTATTAGTTATTAAATCGTAATTATCAATTAGTAATTATAATTCATTATTAATTATTAATTACTAATTATAATTAATTAATAATCTTAAATTAGTGATTATAAGTAATTAAGTAATAATCAATAATTTTAATGGAAAATTTATAAAGAAATTAGTAATTACAATTAAATGGTAATTATATTTAGTAACTATAATAAATTTTTAATTATTATTAATTTGTTATCTATTATTAATTAGTTATTTAATTAGTTAAAAATTATTAACTAATTAATAAAAAAAATTAATCTTTTATTGAATAATTAACTAATCTTATTTTTCATTGTCAGTTATTATATATATTAATTGAAAATGAAATTTATTATTTATTAATTAAATATTAATTAATTATTAGTTAATTATTAGTTATTCATTTTAATTATTATTCATATTACCAGGAGAGCATGAACCATGGGCTTTGGCCCATTATCTTGAAATTTATTTAAAAATAATAGCAAAGTACAAGAGAGAATAGGATTTGAAGGATAGTTATAACCACTACAAAAAAATTCAATGTTTTTACTCATCTATGGGAATGACCACCATCTCTACTTTTCATATGATGGATCCACATCCATGTTTTGGTCTTCTATTATATCTTTCCATCTACTCGAGAATCATTTGTTGGGATGGGATCCCCAAGGTTCGAATCATGTTTTCTAACTACATATGCAACCTCCGAGGATACCTTCCCAGGGTTGATCCTTATCACAGTATCAATAGCATGAGCATTACCAAATTCTTCATAGAAGAACTCATTGATGTTAGAGATATTTAAAAGGTTAAGTAGGATAAATATATTTTTACCAAAATCCAATGGATTTGAGGGATACTTCATGCTCAGCACTGAGGTTTTTTAGGGGTTCCAAGGTAGCTTATTCCTATTCTTCATCAACTAGTCCATACTTTGTTTAAAGGACAACTAAGATGGATTTATTATGGGTTACCATATTAAAGTATACATCATCAATGAAAACTTTATTTCCCTTATTTCCTTTAGTGACTGGCCTATCCACTGTCAGAATATCAGAACTAGCCTCCATGGAGGTGTAAGTCTTAGGAATGCTCAAATCTTCTTTTTTATTAGCCTGGCCATGAGAATTATCATCTGTAACTACAACCATTACAGATTCATCATGTGGTATATCTACCTTCTCTCGGGGGAACTTCCCTAATTACTATATTGCAATAGGGTATTTTTACCACTAGATATCAATTTAGTTCGATCAACAAAAAATATTTATAGGGTACTGTCTACCTTCTTTATGATAAAACAATAATTCACTTCATCATCTAGAGAGGCCCTTCTCGCCTTATTTCCAAAGGAAACATCCTTAATTTCTACTTTATATGGATCTTGACTCAACACCAAAGTGTTCAATTCAATATCACCAATTATAGGTATATCATCCACAACACTAGCCCAATGAATCTCTACCCGGATCTTAGAAGTAGTAGGTAAGACACTTCCTTTGGATTGATACAACATGGGACTAGAATCCTGATTAGCATGAGGGGAGCCTACCAGATCCAAGGATCACTTTCTCTCTTGATAATCCACCAATCTTGTCTCTTTAAACACAAAATCTTAGGGAACTAATGCATTCTCATTTGATCCTTGTCTTAGAATAATAATTCTAGACTTAGAATTATTATTTACCTCCTCATCCACTTTTTTATTTCCTTTTCCTTCCCTTGAATAAATAATACACTCTTAGATTATCTTTTTATTAGTAAAATATTATGTCATTGCTTCATCAGTGGAACCATGTTGCCCTTTTTCCACAATCTCCACCCAAGACATGGAAACCTGCTATCTATTTTCATCTTATCCAAGCACACCTGTAGAGGAATGAAAGTTAGAGGCATTCAAAGAATTAATTGTGAGATTTGGTGTCCTATTACCAACTGGTTTTACTTTGATTACATGGATATTTAATGTATTATTACATAATGTTCACTATTCTTCATGAATATTATGTAATAATGTCCTAGAGTATTTTTTGAAATGATAAGGTCATGGAAGTTCTCTGATATGATGAGATCCTTGAAATGATATAAGAATATTCTAAAATATTCATTTATGGTTGGATTACATTCTATGATGGGACACATATCATGCAAACCGTCAGGTGCGAGTACTCGTAAGTATATGAGACTTCTTCTTATGATGTTCACAATTGGTAATATCCAAGATAGGATATTATGAGAACATATCCGCTAGTAGGAATTCTTCATGTTTTGGTGTCATCAGATATTTCTATCAACAAGCATGTGTAATGATCCTTAGACATTAAGATTATCATTAATACGTGTCACGACTTACACACTTTGATTTACTGATGAAAACTGCCATGCAGACAGTTGGCGGGATGTAGGGTATGTTGGGTGTGTCATGAGTGACATGTTATTAATGGATAAGTTGAAGAAGAATTTTTCCCTTCCATTTATGGAAGTTGATATCACGGCCCTTTGATTGAAATTGAACCATCGCGTGAAATTCCATGGACATGGTGTAACGATGAGTTTATTTCATGTAGTAAAATAATGAAAAATCAAGCATAATAGTTGATGACACAATCATGAAACCTACTTGACGAGATGTGGCAACAAATAGATTATATTACACAGTGAGCATTCGTATGTGGATGTTATTGTTGTGACTTTACGTTCTTTCTTTTGGGTGCCTTGACCCATTGTTAGACAGTACTCTTAGACTTTTGGCAAGCTCGCCTAATGACAAGGAGAAAGAATCCTAGAGGGTCACACACTAAGTGTTTTTGGTGGTCTCGGTTAAATTTTATTTGAATTTAATTAATGAAATAAAATTTATTCTCAAGACCGTGGAATAATTTTATTCAAGTTAAAATGATCGCATAAATTAAATAAAATATATTTATTTATTTTATTGGACATTTAATAAATATTTATTTATTAGTTTGTAAATAAAATATTTATTTTAGATATTAAATCATTTATTTATTTATTTTATTGTTCAAAAAATTGAAGTGGATTTCGAGTGGACCAAGGTCGGTCTAGTATTAAAATAATTATTTTCAAGATGGTAAATAATTATTTAATTAGTTGGAACAAATTTAAATAACACTGCTTTTATTTTGTGACGCATAATTTATAATTCCATTTTGTGTAGGTTGGAACACCATAAATAATGATGCAGTATTATTATTAAATGCATGGGTTTTCTCTAACTTTATGATTGTATTTAATTGATGCTATGAAATTAAATATTGTAACTAAAATACCATTTATATAAATAGACATGTACACCTATTGTTCCAGACACCACACCACATGCCTGGTGAATTGATAATTGTTGAGCCCAACAATTTCTCGCTAGAATTATCTTCTCTCTCCTCTTAAGAATGAGCGACGTTATTTATGGTCAAAGAGAAAACGACCAGGAACAACTGAAAAAAGACACTCGCTTCCCCACGCTAGCACACGGAGAATGAGCAATGTCAATCAGATGCCATCAGAGCAGGTGTGGATCACCACTAGAGGAATTCTAGTTTGGATCCTTACAGGCAACATAAGATAATCCGGAAGGGTCATTCCAGACGATCAACATCATCAACACAGAAAAATACCAAAGATACAGGTATTATTTTTCTTTATGAAATAATTAAATTAATTATAAACATGATGTGCATGATCCTCTCTAAGGTTTCAGGCCTCTTTCTTATTTATCTAAATCTTTGATTATATTCCATGGAGACTGGCATTCATCATCGTATTGATGCTAGAATAATCACTAATCACGGTAAAAATCAATGTTGGGTGTCGTCCCAACCACACTTCCACTACGCCTAAAACCTTCAAGTTGTATCAGAGCAGTTAAATCATAGTTTATAATTATTTAAATATTTTATTGATGAATTACACATTTAATAATTTAGTTGTTTCAATTCAAGTTAATCATTATGAAAATATGAATCTTGAGATCTATTCCTCCCCTTTTGTTTCTCATTCACATTACAGAAATGATATTTTCTTTTAATTTTGAATAAAATAAAATAGAGGATCTCATTCAGTGGTACCAAAGCCTCCTGGACGTACATCACTATAACACATGATATGTATTCAGCAATACACACAATGTAGTCAAGATTCAATGTATTAGACTGATCTTCCAAACCAAGCTGTGTGTTGAAGTCTTTCTAATTCTTAAATGACTCCATATATTGACCAGGAATAAGTGGCACATGGTTTCCGTATTACACGCCATGTGGCCTAATGGACACGGTGTGTAGTCCCTTCAGGTTAGGGTTGGACCGTGTACCTCATACATGACTTTCCTGTCAAGAGACCGTGTAATGAGGAACTACATGACGTGTGTCCCACTGGACATGTCGTGTACTCCTAAGATATCCGAAGAATTTTCACACACCGTTTCCCCGGAAGTGTACTTCGGATAGACGGTGAAAAATAGCACACACTATATAGTTGGTACTACACGTCGTGTACTCATCCAAATTACATATATTTATTAAATTTTATTATTATATTGTACAAACTCTTAAGACATTTACCATAGTGTGGGCATAAAGCTGAGGCACATCACATGATAGGTGTTTCATATATATGTGTTCAATTTAACATCTGTGTAAGGCTCATTTCTACTCATTGGGTAGTTATAAATATGAATTCATCGGGTTGCCTCCAAGGTACAAGTTACATACAAAGATAATTTTAATTTAATTTATTTATTAAAAATTATAATGGATGAGAATCTCAAGGAAATTCAGAGAAGGGTTTAAGATAAAAGGATTGATTAATTAAATATGATAATTAATTGATTTGAGAAATATTTATCATGAACAATAATTATTAAAGAATTTATTGCTAGTTTTATTTATGTGTAAATATCATTGCATGTATGGATGATCATTAGATAGACTAAGACCTTTTTATTTGGATGTTTACTTTTAATTTATTTATTTGAATTAAATTTGTTAGCATGCAAGCCTTCTCCTCATTAATATGTTGGGCCTGAATGCCCAAGGTGTATTTTATGTAAAACCCCTTTTTAACCCTCACCTACATGTGAGTTAAAAAAGACATATGTAATGGATGGATGTCTCAAGATAGTGGAGGTTGTTCAAGATGGAGCTAAGACGAAACCAATCCTAGGGGATACAGAGGTGGATAGGTGGAAGCTGTAAACACGAACCCAAAAGGTTCAAGGTGTTTTCCCCTAGGTCAGGGTTAGTTTATCCACAGCTAGATAAAATAATCATTAGAAAATCTCGTGATCATGCCATTTACTTTATTTTATTTCTATCAGTTGCATGGTTTATCATTATGGATGTGTTGTCACGATCACATAATTAACGAATTAAACAATAATACAAGATGGAACTAAAATAAACTATACTTATGTGTAAATATTATCAAGACATGGTTAATCACTTAAGTAAGATCCAATTAATATTTACAAGTGTGTGGTAATGATAATAAGAAATTCACACATAATAGATAACAATACCTCAAATAAAATATTAAGTCAGAACAAGCCTTCTATTACGTGATTAAGGGAAAAAATCAATAAAACTATGTGTTTGACCAACCCTTATAGAGAAATTTACTTTTATACAGAAAGACCTTATGAAAGGTTTCAGTATAACATTACCATATTACATAAAAATGAGTATCCCTTGCTATAATTGGTGTAATATTGGAGGCAAGAGTTGAGGAAATCCAAATTCATGATTTCAGGATTGGGGAGTCCACTCAATATATCAAGGAGCTGCAAGCCCGTAGTTGGAAAAGACCTGCCGACCTAAATACCTTATAATAGCTTGACTAACCCTTATTGGGGATATGAGAATGGGAATATGGATTTTTTCACTAGAATTCCATGGCAACTGGAAATTCTAAGTTCAATGGTGAGGGATTTTGGGACATGATAAAATAGTGGGAGACTTAATAAAATTTATTATTTCTTATAAAATGTAATCAACAAAGTACTAATGATCTGATTTTTTAATTGTAGAATAAAAATTACAAACTCGTCAACCACACTATCCTTATGATCAATTCTAGATAAAGATAACATCCTCACCGTTAGTAACGTCTAATAATGGTTTAGACACCTTCGGGTTATCTTATGCCACGAACAAAAGTCTTATGTGCTGGAGTCAGCATTACCTGATTCGCCTACCAAAGAGGAAAGTGATGAGGATTTCCTAGTCTATGAGAAACATATGAATGACACAGTTGATGTTTAATGTTTTATGTTATCATCAAGGTATAGTGAGCTCATTAAGTCTCATGAAAACATGGATGCTTATAGCATGCTCAAGAACCTATGTGGTATTTACCAAGAGAGAGAAAGACATGAAAGGTTTGAGATCTCAAAGGCACTATTTCAGAGAGATCTTGGAGAAGCTTCCCCAGCTGGGCCTCATATAGTTACGCTCATTGTCTAAATTGAGCGCCTGGAGGTTCTAGGGTTTAAACTCCCCAAATAACTAGAAAATGATCTCATTCTCGAATCAATCCCTCATAGCTTCTCTAATTTTGTTGTCAATTTCAATATGAACAACATTGAGAAATCTCTATCTGATCTTCTTATACTCATTCTCCAAGTGGAAAAAGATATGAAGTGTGAAAAGCCTTCTGTCCTTATGGTGAATTAGAGGAATGGGAAGGTGAAGAGCTTTAAGCCCAAAGCTTCTTCATGACCTTCCAAGAAAAGGAAGATCAAAGGGGATGCAAGAGAACCAGAGGGTATTTGTTTCGCATGTGGTAAGAAGGGCCACTAGATGAAGAGCTGAACCCAAACTAAGAAGCAAGGGGAAGCTTCAAGTGCGTTTGTTATTGAATTCAATCTATATGTTTCTACAAATTGAGTATTAGATACATCTTGTGGTGCTCACATATGTATCCAAATACAGGAACCAAGTAGATTCAAGAAGATTGATCGAGGGGAGGTAGATCTAAGAGTAGCAACGAAACCCGACTTGCTACTGTAGATATTAGGGATTACAACCTCACGTTTCCAAATAGGATGATCTGGGTGTTAAAGGGTTGTTATTATGTTCCTTCTGATACTAAAAACATTATTTATATATCTAGATTAGATATAGATGGAATTTTTTTTAAAGTTATGAAATTAATTTTTCTTCTTTTACAAAGATAACACTTGTTATGGTAGGGCAGATTTGTACAACGGACATTACGTGATGGATTACACAAACCAAGTAATGGAAATCGATAACAAAGATACATCACATGACTCATACCACACCCAACTTTGGAATCACTGGCTAGGTCATGTAAATGAGAACCCCTTGAAAAAGTTACATCAAGATGGATATTTAGATTCTTTCTAACTAAAACCACTTGGAGTATGTCAAGCATATTTACAAGGAAAAATGACCAAATACCCATTTAGTTGGAAAGGGGAAAGGGCTAATGAAATTATTTAATTGGTTCATACCAATGAGTGTGGACAATTTCCAGTTGAAGTAAAGGGAGGGTACTCATACTTCATAACTTTTACTAATGATTTTAGTATATATGGATATATCTACTTAATGAGGTATAAATATGATTCTTTTCATAAGTTCAAAGAATATAAGAATGAAGTTGATAACCATATTGGTAAGAATATTAAAAAACTTTACTCAGAATCAGGTGGAGAATATCTTAATCATGACATTATTGATTACTTACAGGAGTTTGGGATCCTATCCCAACTCACTCCTCCAAACACACCCTAGTGGAATGGTGTGAGAAAAAGGAGGAACTACACCCTGTTGGAAATTGTGAGATCAATGATGAGTCATGCGAGTCTTCCGTTATCCTTTTCAAGATATTTGCTACAAATAGTGGCACACATTCTAAACCAAGTACCAACTAAACTGATAAATGGTATTCCATATGAGTTAGAGAGTGGAAGAAAAGCCATGTTATCGAATTTACATGTGTGGGGTAGAGAAGCATTTGTTAAGGCCTCATCCAGTTACAAACTCACACCCCGAGGCATAAACTCTACCTTTATAGGATACCCTAAGGAAACAAGGGGATATTACCTATACAACCCCTTATACAAAAAAGTTATAGTTGAAAGACATGGCATATTCCTTGAGAGGGATAACATCTCCAAAAGATATAGTGGGAGTGAGATAGACTTCGATGAAGTCGAGGCTCAAGGTACACAAGAGTTGGTACATGAAAAAATTCAATAAATCCCCATGGAAGAAGAATCTGTTCCAAAGACACAAGTACTGAATAGGAGTACAAGAGAGGTTAAAGAAATGGAATATTATGGTTTTCTAGTTACTGAGGATGGTGACTCTTTATTAGATGATAATAATGATCCTCTAACCTAAAAGGAAGCAGTAAGTGGAACAGACATTTACAAGTGGAAAGAATTAATGAATTATGAAATGGATTCAATGTACTAAAACCATTTATGAATTTTGGTAGATCCTCCAGTTGATGTAAATATCGGTGGTTTCAAATGGGTACTCAAGAAGAAGCTGGACATAGAAGGACAAGTCAGTACCTATAAGGCATGTCTGGTTGCAAAAGGGTTTAAAAAAACGTCAAGGAATTGACTGTGATGAAACCTTATCACCAGTTACAATGTAGAAATCCATTAGAATTATTCTTTCCATTTCGGATTACAATTACTATGAGATTTGAAAAATGGATGTCAGAACAGAATTCCTTAATGGGAACCTTCAGGAAGATGTCTACATGACACAACCTGAAGGGTTTGTGACTCCAAAGGATGCCAATAAGGCATGTAAGTTGCAAAAATTCATTTATGGATTAAAGGAAGCATCCAGGTCATGGAACATTCGTTTTGATGACGCCATAAAATAATTTGGTTTTATAAATAATGAATATGATCCATGTGGATACAAACGTTTTAGAGGGAGTGTAGTCATTTTCCTAATAGTATATGTTGATGACATATTACTTATTGGAAATGAGATACCAGTCTTACAGTCTATTAAGGCATGTTTGAATCAATTCTTCTCCATGAAATAATTTGGTGAGGCAACATATATTATTGGGATCAAGATCCATCGTGATAGATCCAAGAGATTTCTAGGCCTAAGTCAAAGTGCATACATTGATAAGATATTGAAGAGATTCAGTATAGAAAAATCCAAGAGGGGATTATTTCCAGTGTCACATGTAATTCATATTTCCAAGAAAATGTGTCCTCAAACACATGAGGAAATAAAGATAATTGAAAGGACTCCATACACAACAGCAATTGGGTCTGTCATGTATGTCATGCTATGTACTAGGCTGGATGTCGCCTATGCATTGAGTGCAGTAGGCCGATATCAAGCTGACCCAGGTGACTGCCATTGGATGGATGTCAAGACTATCCTAAAGTATTTGACGTGTACTAAGGATATGTTCTTGGTTAATGTAGGATATGAGGAACTAGTCATCAAAGTATATGCATATGCTAGTTTCAAGACTGATCAAGATTACATGAAGTTGAAAATGGGATATATCTCCACTTTGAATGGAGGTGTAGTGAGTAGGAAGAGCTCAAAGAAGAGTGTGGTCGCAGATTCTACAGTAGAGTCTAGGTATATCGCAGCTAATGAGGTAGATAAAGAAGATTTTTGGATGCGAAGCTTCATCTAGGAGCTAGATGTGATACCTAGCACTAAAGATCCCATCACACTGTACTGTGATAATATTGTAGCGGTGGCTCTCGGAAAAGTGAAAAGGTCACATCAGTAGAAAAATCACTTACTTCAGAAGTATCATCTCTTGATGGATTTTTCTCAGAGAGGTGAAGTTGCAGTGAGCAGTATTTCCATATAAGACAACGTGGTGGACCCCTTGACTAAAGCCATGACTCAGCAGAAACATGATCATCATGTGACGTCTATCAGACTTAAAGTCGTAGGCAGTTGTCTCTAGTCCAAGTGGGAGTTTTTAAGATTTAGTGTCCTATAACCAACTAGTTTTACTTTTATTACATGGATATTTAATGTATTATTACATATTGTTCATTGTTTTGCATGACTATTATGTAATAATGTCCTTGAATATTTGTTGCATTGATAAGGTCATGGTAGTTCCCCGCTATGATGAGAACCATGAAATGCTATAAAATATTATTAAATATAGTTCTACGGTTGGATGACATGATATGATGGGACACATATCATTCAGACAGTCAGGTACGAGTACTCGTAAGTAGATGGGACTTCCTCTCATGAAGTTCTCACTTGGTAATCTCCAAGAGAAGATATTATGAGAATAGAACTGCTAGTAGGAATTCCTCATGTCTTGGTGTCATCAAATATTTCTATCTACAAGTGTGTGTAATGATCCTTAGACATTAATATTATCATTAATACATGTCATGACTTACGCACTTTGATTTACTGATGAAAACCGTCACGCAGATAGTTGGCAGGAAGTAGGGTATGTTGGGTGTGTCATGAGTGGCATGTTATTAATGGATAAGTCGAGAAAGGATTTGTACCTTCCATTTATGGATGTTGATATCTCGGCCCTTTGATTGAAATATAACTATCATGCGAAATTCCATGGCCATGGTGTAACGACGAGTTTATTTTACATAGTCAAAGAACGACATATCAAGCATAAAAGTTGATGACACAATCATGAAACCTTCTTGATGAGATATTGCGACAAAGGGATTATATTATACTGTGAGCATTCGTATGTGGATTTCGGTGTTGTGACATTACATTCTTTCTCTTGGGTTCCTTGAACCATTTCTAGACAGTACTCTTGGACTTTAGGCAAGCATGCCTAATACCAACGAGAAAGAATCCCAGAGGGTCACACACTAAGTGTTTTTTTTGTTCTCGATTAAATTCTATTTGAATTTAATTAATGAAATAAATATTATTCTCAAGACTGTGGAATAATTTTATTCAAGTTAAAATGATCGCATATATAAAATAAAATTTATTTATTTATTTTATTGAACAATTAATAAATATTTATTTACTAGTTTGTAAAAGAAATATTTATTTTAGAGAATAAATTATTTATTTATTTATTCAAGTGTTCAATAAATGGATGTGGAGTTCGAGTGGACCAAGGTTAGTCCGGTAGTAAAATAATTATTTGCAAGACAGTAAATAATTATTTAACAAGTTGACACAAATTAAAATAACACTGCTATTATTTTGTGATGCGGAATTTATAATTTCGTTTTGTGAAAGATGGCACACCATAAATAATGGAACAATATTATTATTAAATGCATGGGTTTTCTCTAAGTTCATGAATGTATTTAATTGTTGCTATACAATTAAATATTGTAACTAAAATTCCATATATATAAATAGACAAGTATGGCTATTGTGCCAGACACCACACCACACGCCTAGTTAATTGAAAATTGTTAAGCCAAACAATTTCTCTCTAGAATCCTCTTCTCTCCCCTCTCAAGAACAAGATATATTATTCAAGGCCGAAGAACAAGGTATCAAGAATGACCAACACAAGACACTCACTTTGTCGTGCTAGCTCCCGGAGAATGAGCGGTGACGATCAGAGGCCATCAGAGCATGCGTGGATCACCACTAGGGGGATTCTAGTTTGGATCCTTACAAGCACAGTGAGATAATCTAGAAGGGTCATTCCAGATGATCAAAATAATCAACGAAGAAAAATACCAAAGAAACAATTATTTATTTTCTTTACGAAATTAATTAAATTAATTATAAACATGATGTGCAATATCCTCTCTAAGGTTTCAAGCATCTTTCCTTTTACCTATATATTTGATTATATTCTATGCAGATTGGAATTAATCGTTGTATTGATCCCATAATAATCATTGATCATGGTAAAAATCAATGTTGGGTGTCGTCCCAACCATGCTTCCGCTGCACCCAGAACCTTCATCAAGACCTTCCTTCTGATGGGAGATACTCCCAAGTTGAATTTTCCTACTGAGTAAATCTACATTAGCAGTCACATCATTAAAAACATCATTAAGAGAAGCAGTAATCACATATTGACCAATCTTATAGCCATTCCCCTTTCCCAATGAGACCATATGGCCTCCTGTTTGAGGCTGGGTATGCCCAACAAATATTTATAACATTAAACACCGAGCATCTTAAAAACTAAAACAATCAAATAAAAAGACTAGAATCTAAAAAGGGGGAAATAAAAAGTGTATTGTAGTATCATAAACAACATTTTAAATGTATTTTTCTTCTAATAGAAGAACTTCTTCCAATCCTACCATCATGAAACCTCATTTCGATCTATTGATAATGTTGTTAATTAGAATAAAAATCAACTTCACACAGAACCCCAAAAACCCCATGGTGATGAACCCGGTGGTTGTTTCGAATGTTACCTTGGAAAATTCTTTGGGACCATGCTTGTGGTATTTTTTAACAAGGCGAACACTATCCTTTGCAAACTCCCTCAATGGATTGAAAACAGAGTCGTTGGTATCCATATTTCAACAGCAACAATGGTCAAGGAGCTTTGATCTGATGTTTTAGATAATGAAGGCAGCGAATTATTATTCATATTGATAATAATATAAATTGGTAGTCATATTAATTTATTTCTTATTTATTATTCTTTCACTAATTACACATATTATGTTGATTTTGAATTATAATTAATTGGTAATTATAAATTACTATAAATTCATTGTCAATTAATTATTAATTGCAGTTAATTTATTATCAGTTGATTATTAATTACAATAAATTAATTATTATAAAGTTAGTAATCATAATTAATTGTTAATTAATTAATTTCATTGACAAATTATTAATCAATTAGTAATTATAATTAAATTGTAACTAAATTTAGTAATTATAATTAATTATAATTATAATTATTATTTATATTTAATAATTATAATTATTTATTTATTCGTTATTAATTAATTATTTTATATTTATAAATTAGTAATTAATTAATAATAATAATTTATTTATTTATATAAAAATTATTAATTAATTCATAATTAACGTTTTATCATTTATTTTATAATTAACTATTCATATTTTTAATTGTTAATATAGATATTAATTTTAAATGATATTTATTATTTATTTATTAAATTTTATTTGATTATTAATTAACCATGTTAATTATTTTTCATATCGATAACAATATGAATTGGTAACCATATCAATTAATTAACAATATATTATTTATTCACTAATTAAATGTATTAAATTAATTACTAATTATCATTAATTGGTAATTATAAATAAGAAATATCATTTTCAATTAATATCTATAATAATTAAAAATTAAAAATATGACTAAATAAGTAATTAATTATTAATTATTGATTAACTATAATTACTAATTTCATAATGATTTCTCAATTTCAATTTAAGTATTAATTACTTAATAATTAAAACTAATTATAATTACTTACTAATTATAATTACTTAATAATTAATTACTAATTATAATTACTTAATAAATAATTACTAATTATAATTACTTAATAATTAATTACTAATTATAATTACTTAATAACTAATTACTAATTATTAACACTTTTTTTATACTTCATCATTACATAAAATTTTTAAAAATGAAAATTAATATTACAATATACTAACCACTCAACAATTAATTAAATAATATAAAATATTAAAAAAATTAAAATATTAGTATAAATCCCAAAAAAAATGGTAAGGTGGGAAAACACATAACATTGGGAGCATGGGAGCTTGAGAGATCATGAGTGGGGGAGCTTCGATAGTGGGGGGCTTGAGAGCATGGAAGAGGGTTAGCTTTGGGAGAGGCGAAGCTTCGATTATATGGGAGCATGAGAGCATGGGATAGGGGGATCTTGAGAGTGTGGTGTGTAATGACATTTTCATGGGAGGGGGATTTCCCTCTTTTATATGGAATAAAGGGAAGGGTGCCACTTCAAGTGGTTCCCTTAGTGTAACTTCTTAAGGGAATGGTACCACTTGATGTGGCGCCCTTAGGGTTTTAATTTCAAGGAGGACATCACTTCAGGAGGTGTTTTTATTTAAAGTGAAAAGTGACACTCTAAGTGATGATTTTATAAATTATCTGGTTAGTGCTAACTGATATTGCATGTGCTACACCCATTTTCCTTAAGAACTTAACCTATACCATTATATTAAAAAAATTATCCAGATCAAAAACAAATTAATAGAAGAGGCATGATACACAATCATGAAATTGGTTCTATTTATGTGAAAAAAATATTGTAATTTTTTTGCAACTACCTAGTGATTCAATGGTGTGGAAATGAGGTCGTTAATGGGATAAAGGATGTTGCCTTGTGTGGAGGGGGATTGAGTGGTTTAATGCTAGGATTTGTTGCATGCTTTTTGGGGAGGGGGACTACTACGAACCAAGGTTAGAACCAGGGTAAATGGTGGAGATCAAAAAAACATGGAGGTGATCATGATTCCTTAAGAATAAGGAAAACTCGAGCCAATGAAGAGAAATCCCACGTGTATATCTGCATAGAAACTATTTTTAAATTTTCAAAATAAATTTAATATTTAAACTTCAATTTATCTAATTTTTAGAAAATATTATAATTATATATATATATATATAACATATGAATAAATAATTAGGTAATATTATATATAAAAAATAATTATATTAATAATATAATAATGGTAATTTAATTTATTGATAGTAATAATAAGTAATAAATCTAATAAGATACAAATATTAATAATAATACTACTAATAAAATATATAATGTTAAATAGTATTTGATTAAATTAATATATATTTAAAATAATATTATTATCTAATTTTAATATACAATTTAAATAATTATTTAACTATAACTAAAATACAACAAAAATAAGCTAAAAACACTAAAAACTATTCCACTAGTTAAAACTAAGTTAAAATCTTATAAAAATGATAGTAATTTCCATGTGCGTAAAATCCCCCACACTAAAACTCTTGAACCCATTGGAAAGAAATAAAAAAATAACACACTATTTCACCATTAGTCTACAAGAGAAACCCAATAACAAGTTTAAATTTTATGAATCCCTTTACCTATAAATTATTAGGCTTTGTTTAAGATCCCAAT
Organism: Viscum album; assembly: GCA_963277665.1. Classification (NCBI taxonomy): domain Eukaryota; kingdom Viridiplantae; phylum Streptophyta; class Magnoliopsida; order Santalales; family Viscaceae; genus Viscum; species Viscum album. Next base: position 1,475,890,057 of record OY728134.1, read on the forward strand.
TTTCAAAATTGGTTTTTCTTCCTCCCGTATTCATCTCAAAATAATAACTTACACTCATATATCATGAGACTTATCTCTCCATAACTCTCATAAATCAAAACAATTTATGATCAAAGCTATCCTAAATTATAATACATTTCAATTCTTACTACATGATTGTAATTATGTTCACATATCAACTAGTGTAAATCAAAATAATGCAAAAATCTTAAGGACTTCACATTAGGATCAATTTTTCTCTGAGGCTATAAGATGGTGGGCTCTAAAAAATTGGTAGTTTTGGAAAAAAAATGAGGGTTGAGTCATGAAATATATACATTATAAAGTTTAATATTTGTGTCTCTATCAAAATATCACTCCACCACACTTAAAATTTTTCTTTTCATGAAGTAAGTGATGATATCAATATACATAGAATGAATAAGGGGGCATAAATAACTCATATAATAAAAAGAAAAAATGAGACTATCATCTTCAAAACCCTGTGAAATAGATATAAAACAAAATACCATTAACTCAAGATATGGATAACTCATAATCTGTAAAATATTAGTAGAATTGGGTTATATAAAACTCTCTATCTCCTGGAGTAATGGGTTATCACTTTTATTAGTATCTCTAAAGGTGAGGGTTACCTCTTAATAACTAAATAAGTAATCATTGTTCAAACCAAAAATAAATTTCATTTCCATATCAAGATACATGAAATGAATGAAACCACTATGAAAACAAAAACAATATAACATGTGAAGATAATTTTTATCCATGTTCATCAAATGACTCATTGTCCCTCAAAAAACCCTCACAATGAATAACTCCCCAACCCAAACACTTAGATTGAAAATGAGGTTATAATGGTGTAACCTAATCTTTTGAAAGGATTTAGGTCAACTACAAGTTTCCCATAATGTAAAAATGATGACTGACTCTAATAGGTTTGACTAGCGGCACTGAAAATAGTATTGTAGTAGTGTGTAATTCGATATAATACTATAGAAGTAAGTGATTATGACACAAAAATAGTAATATAGCTCTGCATAATTTCAATGACTATTATTGTAGCACAATGGATGTAATTTTTAGTTCTTTTACTATATAAATGTGGTTTACTATAGTAGTATGTTGTTGTATGAGCCCATTTAGAGTTATATTTCTGTATTCTATGATAATTGCCCTATAATTTTATCCTAATATAGTGAAGTGTTCTTACAATCTCTAGATGTAGGGTTTATGAACCACATAAATATTATTTCATTCTATATTTGTCTTTGTCATTTTTTCTCCCTTCTATACTTATTTTTGAATCATTTTTCATTTTTGTATCCTAGAATTTTCATAACAAATCATCATGTAAATATTCAAGAAATATATTGGTAAGGGTATTGGATATTGTCTAAATGATTCTTCATGGATATTATGGGTAATACAATATATAAAATGAAATTTTGGATTAGTTTTTTAAGGAGGAAAAATTAAACAAACAAATGCCTTATTTATTGTAATATAACTTTCAAAATTGTCAATTTGATAAAATGATGAGGAAAGTTATAGAAGAAATAGAATAGATTAGATTTCCTCTTGAAAAATATAAATATGAAGTGATTTAAAATGGGTACAAATTCCTCTCCAAATATGAAAATATAATTTTGGATAGTATATATGAGCATGAGTGGAAATAAGTGTCTAAAAAATAAAAAAAATCAGAAATTGTTTTTTCAGATAATGAAATGATATCTGTAATCATCTAATATATGGATTGAAAAATCAAATCATTTTTACTAGGAATCATATACTCAAGCTGAATAGAGACAAAAGTGGTATTCTCCCAACAATTTTTATTATAAAAATATAGCAGTTTCAATATGGATTCAAAAATTATAGGGTTGTTAGTTTTTATTCATTTTGTTTAGTTTTTCTTATTTTTTAGTGTTTTTATTTTTTGTTTTAAATTTAGATTTTCTACATGATGTTTTTTGGAAGTTTAAATAATACTTGACTATGTTTGGGGGACTACATAAGTTTTTAGTCCCCCTGTAATCCAACATGATATTCGGGTTCAAATTATAGAAGGATAGAATTATTGTGATACTATAGAAGTATTATGGTACAGTAGTAGTGCAGGTTGTGTAATAGGTGGTGTTATTGGGTACTATAGCAATGGTACTATTCAACCAAACTATAATTTCATGTTACAAACCATCAAAGAACTCTATCAGAATTGGAACCCAAACTATCCCTCTATATACTTGAGGAGCATTCCTAATCCACCCAAGAATATGAGAATCATTAAGGGTATTAAACATCACTATTGGGGATGGATACACCCTCAAAATACAAAAAAACAACATCCAAGAATGTAATAACTATAAGGAAACAATATAATTTATTGAAAGAACACTTATAACAAATAATAATTTATGATAGAGTTACAAAGCTATAATGAAAGCATAAAGAAACGAAAATGGAATACCAAAGTGTCTGAAACAAAACATGATCCAAACAGTTACATGAAACTGAAGGTTCGGCCGCCATTTCCATGTGACTCTCTAGTCACTAACATGATCCCAACAACCACCTTCTTCCCAAGGAATAAAAATTGGATCCACTTAAAGACAAGAATTTAAGAAACATGTAAATGAAATGAAGACTACATACCAGCCAATGTGATTATTTAGGGTGTCTTCCAAAGCTAGTAGGATGCCACCATGATTCCAATACATTTCTTTTATAAAACAAACCAAAAAAGATAGTTTGGAAATAAAAGGAAAATAGGTTTTCATTTTAAGTTACATATTATTGGAATTCACAAAATCATGTAATAATAGATTTCTCAAATCAAAACTTTCATAAAACAAGACATAAATAGGTTGTAATAAAAGCCATACCAATTTCATGTGCTAACCAATTCCTTTAAGCTATCATGATTTTTTAAATAAATACGTATTGGTTTAAAAAATATCAAAAACATTTTTTTCAAAGTTGGTAGTTTAAAACCCCTTTACCCATATTTCCCTTGAAATCTTTTACACACCCAACACAAATGTAAATAATGAAACAAAGAAAATCATTACAAAACATTTCCACAAATGGTCACAGCTAATTCCAATAAATGGATGTAAATAAGATAATAAACAATAATAATAAACCATAAAAGAATCAACATAAAAAGAAATCACTTCCAAGTCATAAGTAAAAAACATGCCAATATAGATAACAAAATCATAACAAAGGTTAAATATTATGAGCCAACACTACAGGTACTAATGGGAAAACACAATACATGATCAAAAGTGGACCAAATATGCCATCACATAAATAATCACACATCCTATAGTGACCCCAAATCTTCAACACATTAACATTACCTAACTTTTTCAAAATACATAAACATTACACAAACCGATTTCCAAATACCATAGTTGGTATAGTGCCTTTGGAAACATGGAAACATAAACACTGGTACATATGTAAGCTACATCATCTCCCACTTGGTTCTTCTTGACTAGCACCCTTTTTATACATATCAGAAATAGTAACATCATCTTGACCTGGGGGAAAGGAATCATAAAAGGAGTGAGCTCAAATGCTCATTAAGGGTAAACAAGGGAGAAATATAAGCATAAAAATGAGTATAAGGGTATGAGAATGTGATCATGAAAAATAGAAGATCATACCCTGAATATCAAAGTTTATAACACAAATCATGTAAAAAATCTTAGAAGTTCAAAGGATATGACCCATATTTAAATAAAGTGCATAATCCATGAAAACATGACAGGATAAATACATGGAGGTGTGTAAAACACATAAGCATATACTGATTTCCACTATAACCAAGGTATCACTCCTAAGACCATATTCGTAGTATGGGTTCACTTCCCATACCAACATAGTAACATGAGTTAACTCCTAATACCATATTAGTAGTCCTGGTTAACTATCACATACATAGCTTATTTTAAATTTATCTTTATTTTAATTTCCATTAATTCTTTTTTTGGTGATTTCTAAAGGTTTTATAGAGAATAGGTGAGTTTTCATGAATTGGGCCAAACTGTGAGCCCAATTCCAGATTTAAAAATAATTTTTTTTATTTTATAAATTTTTCAATTTTTAATACTTTTTACTCATTCCAACTCCTAAATGTCCTACCCTGATATATTAACACCTCAATTAAAATTTGGAGCCTTTAGAAATCCATAACCAAGGTTTATTTTTGTTTTTATTTAAGGTATTGGGCATGCCCGAAGCCCATATCATGTTTTAAAAATGAATTTTATGTATTTAATAAATTATTCAATATTGGGTATTTTTCAGTGCTTCCAAGTCTCACACGAGCCCCTTACACACAGTCGCGCCCCTAGCATCTTTCCCCACTCTTTGGAGCTCTTAGGAATCACGATTTAGGGACAAACTTCTTAGGGTTCCTCAAATCGTCCAGATTTGAGAAGGTAAGTTGATTCCTTCATAAATATTTTAATTTTCACTATTTTTCCCCCATTTCGGTCCCCACATGACCTAATATAAATCTTTCAATCCTAAATACCAGTTTAGGGAACTTCAAGATTCAAATATTGGTGGATTGGGGCCTATTTCTTCAAGATATTTCAAGTAAGGGAATTCCTTCTTGGTTTCTTCCATCCTCTTTTAGTTTTATTTCCTCTTTGTTGAAGTTCCTCCTGTCCAGAAGTTGGGGTTCGATCCTAATGTCTGATTTGGTATCTTTTGGGTCAATTTTTGGTGGTCTAGGTCTAGATTTATAATCCTTGTGGTGCTGCGGTGGTGCGCTTAAGGTTTCGCACCATGTTTTGAGGGTTTCGACTCGAAAGGTAGGTGATTCCATGTGTACCCATTTTATAATGAATTATTTTTCTTAGATTTTTAATTTAGAATGTTTATAATCTGTTTTGTGTGCAGTGAAAACTTTTTTTGATGGATTTGGTTAAACATTTAATTTTTAGTTGCATTTTAGCTTGAAATTGGGTACTTTTCATGTGTGAATCATGGGGTAATGTTTGGGTTAGGTTTATAACATATGAAAGTGATTTATTAGTCCTGAAATGGGATTAAAATTATGGTTTTTTAATTCCTTATTGTCATGTGGGCCTTCAAAGGAGGTTTTTGAATGAGTTTAAGGTGTACAACCGTGTTGTACTTCTTGAATGTGATTTGTGAAAACATGTGTTTTTCATGTATATCTTTGTGGTATTATTCGATATATGTTTATAACACTTGTGGGTGTTTTAATAATTGTTTTAGGGCTGAAAATTATGTTTTGGATTGGTATTGGTATGATTTTGGTCTTGAATGAGGGTTCTGAAATGGGTTTAGTGTGGAAACAATGGTTATACCTCTTGGGTTTGTTTTATAAAATTTTTTAATGTTTTATTTGGTTAAAAAAAGTTGGAAAAGGGTGTATATGTACTATTTGGGTGAGTGTGTTCACCTAATGTGGGTTTTTTAATGGTAAAGTGGTGATTTGAGATGTCAAACAATTTTTTGAATGTTTTATAAATTGCTGAAATGTTTTACTAAATTGTGTTTTGAGTGAGAAACATGGGTGTGAGATGTTTCATGTTAGTTTATTGATAAAATGAATTTTTAAGGTGATATGGATATTATGTGACATGTTTGTGGGCTGTTATGTGAGTTTAATATCTTGTAATAGTTTTATAAAATTGTTTAAAGGATTTGTGGAAGTGTTAAAGAAATGTGAAAAGTGTTGTGGGCAATATTGGTGTGAGTATGATTTCAAAATGCATTTGAACGAAAAAGTGTATTTTGTGACTTGTGTGATGTATGTGTGGGATGTTTAATGAATGTGTGATGTGGAAGTGATATTTTCATGTGAAAATTATATTTCTTGCCTTTTTGAACTTGTTTGAGCACAAGAGGGAAACCAGGGTATCTAGGTGGGTGGACGTGTACTAGTATGCTAGTGATCTCGTGGGGTTTGGCCTCAGTTTCACTTAGCAAGATTGAATCTTACAGCTCTAACTAAACTATGATGATGATGATTAATGGGGACCACTAGGTTATGGGTATGTTCCCTACTAGTGTCTTGTGCACGAGAATGGATATTTGTGACGGTTACTTTCACCGAGATACGAGGTACCTCGGACCCACAACGAGCTAGTTCCTAGGGGTTATTTCCCATTGCTTGTTCTCATTAGATACTTTGTACTTACCTTTGTTATACGGTATTTTGGGGTGGAAAAATCAGTAGCTTTGGTATTTATTTTAAAATTGTTGGTCCTTTAAAATTTCCCCACATGAAAACTGCTTTCATTTATTATTGCATCCTTTGGAAAATTGTAACAAGCATTTCTTATATACAAAACATGCAATGATTTTTGTCATGAAATGTTTATCACATGGAATATCTTAGTGGTGGTATCCTACTGGTATTTCTCTCACACCCTACTTACACCTTTGGGTGTAAGTAGACTTTCTTAATTTATGTCACAGGATTGGGTATAGGTTTTATGCCTTTGGTTCGGGGTTTTAGCGGTCCATCGTGATGCAGTGTCGTGGAGATGGCTTGAGGGAGGTGCCTCTTTCCACGTGGAGGTTCTTGGGCTGTCTTTTTTTGGGTTTTTACCTTTGTAATGGTCTTCAAACATTTTTTAAAATTGTGTAATTCTGTTCTGAATTTTAGTAAAAGATGTCTGGGTTTGAAAAATTCAGATTTGATTTCTTGGATTCATTTGTTGTTTTGAGTATAAAAACTCAGGTAAATCGTTCCCAATTTTCAGTTTTTGATACCCGGGCAGTTGTGCCAGCCTATGGGGATCAGGACTGCCCTTCGGGACTTGCCACGGGTCAGGTCGGGTGCCGGTTTTGGTGGCGACCAGATTCAGTTCGTGACAAAATTGTGTCAAAGGAGGTTCGCTCTATTTGAGTCATGTTATTTAGGAAATAGTCGGGATAGTCTATAGTTAAGATTGTCAAGACATGAAATTCCTGTTATGGGTAGTGTGCTTGATCACCATACCTCATGAAGGGATTCAAGTCTCCAGGGGAAGTTGGGACCTTTCGGAGTCCTTTTGTTTTCTTGGTTTAATGATGATTAGGGGAAATGAAAAGAGTGTTGGGTTAATGGTCTCAGTAAGATCACAGGGCCTGGAAAGCCATGTGGAGCTAGGGATATTCCCTAGAACACTCTCTATGACAATGAAGTGATTGGAATATGGCCGCCAACTATATGTCCAAGTCACCCACTGAAACTAGTTTCTTCTCACATTGTCTTGTGTTATTCAGTTTTGAAATCTTGGAACTTTGGTTTTAAAGTGACTTGGTTTTAATAAGGGTAATGTTTTTGTGAAATAATTTTCAAATAAATATGGAATGGTTTGATTTATGAAATAGTGGAACAGAATATTTATAATTATTTTGAAATGGAAAATGTTGTGCTTACACCTCTTTTGAAAGAAGAAACTATAGTGAAGTTGGTTTTGAAAAATTGTTTCCAATAGAGTTTTCTAAACTATCATAAGGTGTTTTTTTGGAATGAGATGTTATGAAATTGATGTGAAAAACATGAAATTGGGTTATTGTATAAATTTTTGTGTCTTTTTGAAAATTTTAGTATTATTTGAATTGGGATTTGGATCTCCTGGTTAGCAGTTTTGAGAAAAAGGATGTGTAGGTTGACCGTTTTGGTTTTGAAAAGTGGAAAGAATATTTGTTTTAACCTTTGGTATTTGCATGACTGACCACATGCATGGGGTTATATGGGATTATGGATGGTTGATGGCATAATTGGATGAGTGTCGGGATGGATATGAGGAGGGTGCCCGGTGTGGCACAAAAACATGCATGTGTGAGGCCCATGGGGTACCATTGGTGGATACAGTTACTGCTAAACCGTTTTTTTTTCAAAGAAATGGTTTTAAAGAAAAACATGACATCTTGATGAATAGTTTGGTATGGTTTTTATTAAAGGTTTTTGAAAATGTTGATGTTGTGTGATGTTTTGAGTCCAAGAACCCCTCCTGTTTGAACAGTGTTTTGGGTTTGTGTTTGTTCAGTAAGTTGTGTTGTAGGGAAGGTTAGTGTTCTCTTTTGAAAAAGGTTTTGGGATGCCTTTACGTTGGTTCCCTTCATGTGTTTGGATCTAGTTTGTGGAATGTTTTTACCAATGGACCATCTTGGTTGGGTCCTTGGGTTCTCTCATTGGATAAGGTAAGCCCCCATTAAGGGTTAATGCACAACTGAAGTGCAACCCGTATTGTTTCACCATTGGAAAATCCTCCAGTTTATCAATATAAGGAATATTTTATCTATAATTGTTGATTGATTCTACACCCATTCATGTAGTTGATTTGTGTATCCCCTTGTAGTGGGATAGTTCTTTTGGAAGGTTAAAAGAGACCTTAGTTTCTTAAGTTTCTTGATTCATCGAAGGTGGAAGTGTTCTTTGTTTGTTAGTGTGGATGAGTGTCTTGATGGTGTCTAAGAGGGCCTCTGGGTTCTTCATAGTTTCTATGAAGCATGAGTAATTATTAAACCACCAATTTTGGGATTTTGGTCATGAGAGGCTATTGTGTCCACTTTTTGGACTTGTCTGTTGTTTAGGGACTAAGCATAAGGTCTCGTTCCATGTATTGTTTCTATCAATCACAAGGGTCATGTTCAATGATGCATTGTGATGTTGTGTGCTCATTTGACTGTAAAGGTGAAGGTTGTGCAATCCTATGAGGTTCTCTATTATGTTGGGAGTATGTATCCCTTTAGAAAAATATCAAATCCTCTATCTTAGAGGAAGGTGTTTATACGTGTCTTGCCCTTCTGTTATTTTTCACCCAAAGAAACAAGGTGTGATGTGTGTGCATCTTATGATCCCTTTTTCAGTGAAATGTATGGTTTTGGTAAAGTGTGTTATGGAGTGTGTTATGTCTTGATGAACCCATCGGGGTATGCGGTGTAGGTGTTTGTGGCACCAAAAGAAGAAGTTCTACAAATCGGTTTCTACAGCCTAACTGTGAGGCCGAAGATGCTTCAATATTTTGAGCTCCAGCAATAAGTCCTGAAGAGAAGCTGGCACATAGTTAGGGGAAACCCCATTGTTGTTTAAACCCTTCTACAAAGTCTTATCCTCAGTATGAAAGTTAATAAGAGTTTAAACCTATGGTTTCATCATATTTATTCAATTGTTCCTATTCGGTGGAAATAGGTGGAGGGTCTTGTAGCCATGTCATCACACAATGTTATTACCTCCCCCTTTGGTTTCCATTGAGTCTTTGGAGAATGGTTGGGAATTTGGCTAGAAGAGTTGAGCACAAAGTTTTCAAATGGCTAGTTATAACCACAAACAAAAAAATAACCATGTAGATATAAGAATCCACATAGTTATCGCACAGTTTCCCAAACTATGCAGACTAACCGTGCGGCCGTCCCAACTCCTTAATTTTGGGGTCTTTTCGTGTCGGCCCACGCCAGACGGTTAAGATGGTTGGTTCTTGTGGTGGGGAGACACATCATGGGTATCATGAATATTATTTTTTAAATATCTAATGGATTTATACCCCTTGTACTAGGGAGTCTATTTGGGTCTCCCCCTATTAGTGTCTTGATTCTATCTCGGGAAAGAAATTTAAGTTGTCTCTTATAGTGGGGAGCCCATTTGTGTCTCTTCATACGAGTAACTCAGACTTTTCCTTGGTATTTTCTGGAAAGTAGGTATTATCATTCGAAGATATCTAACTACCTACATCTTCCTTGGGTAAACATTTATATTGGAGAGTTTCTTATGGTTTAGTTATAGTACAGTAAGTGTTACATTGTTCGATGTTGTTGTTTATTCGGGTAAATTGATTGAGTATTGTTCAGATTGTGTTTGAGGAGTTTACATTTGGGATAAAGCCTGAATGTGCTTGATTATTTCAGAAAAGTGGTGTAAGTTTGGTTTGTGAGAGTATTCCTTCCTTCGTTGATCACTGGAGGTGTTTTGGCATTTGGGGGAGAAACCTGGAAAGGGAGTACCTCTTGGTATCTCAGTTGGGTTTGCTTGTTGTTTTGGCCTTGTTGTGACTTTCTGGGGCGGAAATTTTTCATGGTGGGGATAATTGTCACATACATATCTTATTTAAAATTTATTTTTATTTTAATTTCGATTAATTCTTTGTTTTGGTGGTTTCCATAGGTTTTATGGAGAATAGGTGAGTTTTCATGAATTGGGCTAAACTGTGAGCCCAATTCAAGATTTAAAAATAAATTTTGTTTCTTTTATAACATTTTCAATTTTTAATATTTTGCACTAATTCCAACTCCGAAATGTCCTACCCTAATATATTAACACCAAAATTAAAATTTTGAGCCTTTAGAAATCCATAACCAAGGTCTATGTTTGTTTCTATGTAAGGTATTGGGCCTTCCCGAAGAAAATATCCAGTTTTAAAAATGAATTTTATTTATTTAATAAAATATTCAATATTGGGTATTTTCTGGTGATTATAAGTCTCACACGAGACCCTTACACCCAGCCGCGCCCCCAGCCTCTCCCCCCCCCCCCTCTTTGGAGCTCTTATGAATCCCGATTTATGGACAAACTTCTTAGGGTTCCTCAAATCGTCCAGATTTGAGAAGGTAAGTTGATTCCTTCATAAATCTATTAATTTTCAATCTTTTGCATCCATTTCGGTCCCCACATGACCTAATATAAATCCATAAATCCTATATACCAGTTTAGGGTACTTCAAGATTCAAATATTGGTGGATTGGGTCTGATTTCTTCAAGATATTTCAAGTAATGGAATTCATTATTGGTTCCTTCCATCCGCTTTTAATTTTATTTCCTATTTCTTGAAGTTACTCATGTCCAAAAGTTGGGGTTCGATCCTAAGGTTTGATTTGGTATCTTTTGTGTCAAGTTTTTGTGGTCTAGGTCTGGATTTATTTTCCTTGTGGTGCGGCGGTGGTGCGCTTAAGCTTTCGCACCATGTTTTGAGGGTTTTGACTCAAAAGGTAGGTGATTCCATGTGTAGCCATTTTATGATGAGTTATCTTGCTTGGTTTATTAATTTGGAATTTTTATAATCTGTTTTTTGTGCTGTGAGAACTTTTTTTGATGGATTTGTTTAAACATTTAATTTTTAGTTGCATTTTAGCTTGAAATTGGGTACTTTTCATGTGTGACTCTTGGGGTAATATTTAGGTTTAGTTTATAACATATGAAAGTGATTTATTAGTCTTGAAAGGGGATGAAAATTATAGTTTGTTAATTCCTTATTTTCATTTGGGCCTTGAAAGGATGTTTTTGAATGAGTTTAAGGTGTAAAACTGTGTTGTACTTCTTCAAGGTGATTTGTGAAAACATGTGTTTTTCATGTGTATCTTTGTGGTATTATTCAAGGTATTTTTATAACACTTGGGGTGTTTTAATAATTGTTTTAGGGCTGAAAATTCTTTTTTGGATTGGTATTGGTATGATTTTGGTCTTGAATGAGGGTTTTGAAATGGGTTTAGTGTGGAAACAATGGTTATACCTCTTGTGTTAGTTTTATAAAAGTTGCGAATATTTTATTTGGTTAAACAAAGTTGGAAAACGGTGTATATGTACTGTTTGGGTGAGTGTGTTCACCTAATGTGGGTTTTTAAATGGTAAAGTGGTGATTTGAGATGTCAACCATTTTTTTGAATGTTTTATAAATTGCTGAAATGTTTTACTAAATTGTGTTTTGTGTGCGAAACATGGGTGTGGGATGTTTCGTGTTAGTTTATTGATAAAATGAATTTTGAAGGTGAGATGGGTATTATGTGACATGTGTGTGGGATTTTATGTGAGTTTAATACCTTGTAATAGTTTTATAAAATTGTTTAAAGAATTTTTGAAAGTGTTAAAGAAATGTGAAAAGTTTTGTGGGAAACTTTGGTGTGAGTATGATTTCAAAATTTATTTGAACGAAAAAGTGTATTTTGTGACTTGTGTGATGTACGTGTGGGATGTTTAATGAATTTGTGATGTGGAAGTGATATTTTCATGTGAAAATTATATTTCTTGCCTTTTGGAACTTGTTTGAGCACAAGAGGGAAACCTGGGTATCTAGGTGGGTGGACATGTACTAGTATGCTAGTGATCCCGTGGGGTTTGACCTCAGTTTCACTAAGCAAGATTGATGCTTACAACTCTAACTAAACTATGATGATGATTATTATTGGGGACCACTAGGTTATGGGTATGTTCTCTACTAGTGGCTTGTGCATGAGAACGGATATTTGTGATGGTTACTTTCACCGAGATACGAGGTACCTGGGACTCACAATGAGCTAGTTCCTAGGGGTTATTTCCCATTGCTTGTTCTCATTAGATCCTTTGTAGTTACCATCAATATACGGTATTTTTGGGTGGAAAATTCATTAACATTTCTATTTATTTTAAAAAATTTGGTCCTTTAAAATTTTCCCACATGAAAACGGTTTTCATTTATTATTGCATCCTTTAGAAAATTGTAACAAGCATTTCTTATTTACAAAACTTGCAATGATTTTTGTCATGAAATGTTTATCACATGGAATATCTTAGTGGTGGTATCCCACTGGGCTTTCTCTCACACCCTACTTACACCTTTGGGTGTAAGTAGACTTCCTTATTTTATGTCACAGGTTTGGGTACAGGTTTTATGCCTTTGGTTCAGGGTTTTAGCGGTCCATCGTGATGTAGTGTCATGGAGATGGCTTGAGGGCGGTGCCTCCTTCCATGTGGAGGTTCTTGGGATATTATTTCTTAGGTTTATACCTTTTTAATGGTCTTCAGACATTGTTTAAAATTGTGTAATTCAGTTCTGAATTTTAGTAAAAGATGTTTTGGTTTGAAAAATCCAGATTTGATTTCTTGGATTCATTTGTTGTTTTAAGTATAAAAACTCGGGTAAATAGTTCCCAATTTTCAGTTTTTGATACCCGGGCACTTGTGCCAGCCTGTGGGGATCAGGAATTCCCTTCGGTACTTGCCACAGGTTGGTTCGGGTGCCGATTTTGGCAGGGACCAGATTCGGTTTGTGACATTAACTCCCATAGCCATCATAGCAATCAAGGTTCACTCCCAATACCATATTATTTTATCTCATGAGATATAAAACGTTACCCAATGCATTAGAGGTATATATAGGTCCCACCCATCTCATAATGAAATCATATATACATGAGTCACAAGATCATTAAAATTCCTAACATAAACAGTGAAATGAAATGGATATCATAAACATGTAAACAAATCATAACCTGTGAAAAGATATAGGTTTCATAATCATTTAATTAAAAACATAACCCAGTAAAAGAAGATGTTTTCAAAAGCATATAACATGTGAAAGAGAAATGGGATTCATAAAAATCATTCAATAAAAATATAATCCATTAAGAGATAGAATATGAATGGAAATATTGAATAATTACCTATAAATGCATGAGTAACAAAAATGTTTGTTATCTTATATGAAAAATAATTTTGATAATGTACTAGAAATTAATACTTGATGAAAATATCCTTTCTTCTTAAAAACGTTTTCTTTTTGTAAAACACCACCAAATTTTAAATTAAAACAATTTCATTGAAAATAACCATGAAAACTTGTAAGATAATCTTCATGGAAATAATGTGTTATGAAAGTGTAAAAATCCATTCATGCCATATAAGTTAAAAAAACATTCTTCTTATAAATTTTCCAAAAATGTAAAAATGTAGCTTATATGGAAAACGAAAGAAATTTTTCTTCCAAACCATGTAGTAAAAAGTAGAAAATGGATAAAAATTATTTTAAAAATACAAAGGAGAATATTAAAACATTTTATGAAATCATTTTTAGAAAACATAAACATGGATGATAAATAAACCCCAGTAAATGCTTATGTATAAACAATTTGAATAATAATGAGATTGTGAAATTATCCCTTACATAAAAAACCCTAAAAACATTTCTTTTTGAAAAAAAAATAAATTAAATTAAAATAGACCTAAAATTTTCTTTATAATCGATTATATACATATAAATAAATATGTAAGATAATACCAATAATACTGAAATGGAGAAAGGATTAAATATTTAATCATTCAAAGCATCTTATACCACTTTGAACATTTAAATAAAAACCCCAGTATATTCAAATGAATATTTAAAAAACATGAATATAAATGTACTCATGATATATAACATAATAGGGGTAGTACATATGCCTTAGAGAAGAAATATGTGGTGAACATGGCTTATATCTCACGAAAATTAAAAGTGAGATGGAATTCCCTTCCCTTCTGTCTGATACTCTATCTAGGTGTTTGAAACTACTATATAATTAATTTAAACAAATTATTAACTTCTAAAAGAATAATAATAATATTTATTATATCATATATGATTCATTTATGACTTTATATTTCCCGTATATTAATAATTTTTAAGTTAATACAACATTTTGGGTAATAATCATTTTCTTTGTCGTGTGTATTTTGACTTGTTATTCTTGATAGTATTACTTATATCATGATATAATTAATTACATGATTTATAAAATGATTTATATATCATATATATCCAGAATATAAATATAAATAATATATATATATATATATATGAAATAGAATATACATTTCATGGAGACAATAGGTCGTACGCACGCATGGACATTATTTCCGTTTTCTTATCGAATTGAATGGAAGTAAGTGATGAAATATATGTAAATATATATATATATATATATATATTATTCTAGTAGAATTATTATTTTATATATTTCATACTTATTAATAATATATATATTTATATTCATTCTTATATGGTGAACGTGGAAGATGAAACTCATCACGTCGTCGAGACGGTAAGTCGTATGTGCGCATGAGCAATGATATCATTTACTGAATGGTTAAATGGTATTGAATTGGATGGAATATAAATTTTTCAGAAATAAAATCAGGCTATATTTATTATTTAAATCCCATAATTTCATCACTATAACCATAGAAGTAAAGTGTACATGAAAAACAGTTTACACCACGATGTGGAGACGGTAAGTCGTGCGTACACATGCATGGTGATATTGTTTTTAATAGGATGAGTAAAATGATGAATATGGTTGTCCAATAATAATTATAATATCTTATAATATATTATATAGTGTAGTTATTAATTTATTATGGAAATAGAATAGGAAGATGAAGTAGAAGAAGAAAATAAATTGAATTGAATTGGAAAAACAATTAACTCTTCTTCGAGTGTCTCCATTTGATTTTCCCAAAAGGACTCCTTATGTTGGATTTATTTCTGAAGTATGGAATATAATATGAATTGAGGGGGGTTTTTGAGAAGAAATGGTCAGGTTTTTTCCTGAGACAATGGGCTATGGAGGTGTGAATTGAAGATAAGGAGAAGTTCCCTTTTATAAGAGAGGTGAGGGGCACTTTTGGAAGATCTTAAACTATTAATTTACTATAAATTGATTTTTTTAAAATAGCTCCAAAATGATTTATTTCTATTCTAAGATGTTTTGGGTCTAAATACCCTTAACCAATTAATTTTATACATTCTTAGGTCATAAAATTAACCTTACCTTTTGGATTTAACACTTAATTAAATAGTTTAACTCTTACCATGTATTCTTGTATTTTTACCCTATATGGTTAATATAGTTACTATAAATGTCAAACAACCCCAAATTGGATCATTAATTACATATTTTTAATTATAAATGTTATTATTTGGGACCATATATATTTATTAAATTTATATCTTTTAATAAAATATTATTCATTTAAAAATAACAATTATGTTAATTTTAATAATAATAAGTATTTATCATTTTTTTTAAATATAAAAACTGTATTATAACCTCAAACCAAAACATCCAATATGTCATTGACATGTCTATGTTCTTTATAAAATTAGTTTATTTCATTAATTAAGTCAAATTATATTTATTTTAATATTATTAATATCATTTATTTGATTCTCCATTTAATAAATCAGTTATTGCATCATCATTATTCCACATTTAAATTTAATTAATTAATTTCTAAAATTTTAATATGAAAATTTTAACTAGTTTTAAAATAAATTATAATAAATGTCTTGATCTAACACAAGTGGATTAAAAAGGATCATATTTTCTAAAAATATTATCCTTTTTAAGAAACTTGGTGTCCAAAATTTGGAGTTTGGTGAGTATCGTAAAATCTGGATTTCCTTGAAGATCTCATCAAAATATGGAAAAGGTGTGAGTTTCGTGAAGATGGGATTCTTGATGTGGATTTCATAAAGACATGAAGAAAGTTGATGGTGTTCTTCATGATTACGATGAGCTTCTCAAACAGCATGGTTGAAGAGAAATGTGGCAGCAAAGGGTATTGAGAGTGGAGCTTCGTGGTGAAGGCACAAAGGAATTGACAAAACACTCCACGTTGACGATGAGCTCCATGATACAAAAAATTTCATGGTGCTTCGTGATATTGGGTAGAAATTTCGGAGCGTCGCGATTTGAGCTAACGTGGAGCTGACTATGTGTGGAAGATTCGAGGGTCTGTGGAATCGACTATAAATAGGACTCGACCCCCTCGAGAGAAGTGAGGAATTGTTCATGAAAAATTTATAGATCTCGAATCACAAAGGAGGTTTGCATAGGCAGTGTGCCTTGAAAAATGTAAGAGCTTCGCGGTGGCTATTCTAGCTCCGTGAAAGAGGTGTGTTCCACATTGGATTAGTGAGCTTCGCAAAGTCAGGTGTTCCGAGAAGGCAGTGTGCTTCGCGATGGAAGTGGGTTTCGCAAAGGCTTGTTGATCGATGTGAAAGGAAGGTGCGTCACGAAGTCCAGTATGGATTTTCGGAGGACGTGTGCATTGAGGAGGCTTATTTATCTTTGCAAAATCACAAAGACCAGTGTGAGATCTACGATCTAGAGAGCACTGCGATCTAGTGAGCTTTATGAAATTGTGATATCTGCGAACCTATGAGCTTCGCAAAGAGGTTGGATCATTGCAAAGGCTTGTTTGAGCTTTGAAGAAGTGGGAGATTCGTGAAGCCAATGTGCTTAGTGAAAGAGTTTTCAAAGGAATTGACCATTGTTTTAGAGGAAAAGTAGTATTCATCAGTGAATGAAAGTTGGACATTAACAAAGCATCTATCAATAGTTTATGATGTATTCAACAGTGAAAATCATTGGACATACTAGTCCATAAACTATGAGTGGATCCCTTCTAGGTGAAATGAGCAGAGGAAGAGGAAGAAGGTTATCCTTTCTACATGCAGTGAGACAGTGAGAGAGAAATAGGCAGTGACCCTTGGGAAATCAGTGAGCTAGACCTAAACATTGTAAAGGTAGTGTGCCTAGGAATATAATTGATATAGCCCAAAAATTATTGGTAGTGATATTTAGTTGATTTGGTACAGTAGTACATCACCGTTTTATGCTCTTTGAATGTAGCCCAGTGAGGGTGAACTAAGTAAAAATATCTCTGTCTACCTGGTTTCTTCCTTGCATTGCATCTAAAACATCACCATCAGATAAAGATAAAAATAAGTGATCAACATAAACACACAAGTGGAAACAAAGTGACCCTAATAATAAAGAGATCATGATCCAGTGGGAAAAGAAGAAGATTGAAAAATAATATCCATACCCTAATTCACCCCCTCCCAAGGTATCTAGGCCCCTTTTGGTCCTAACAATTATTATCCGAGGGAAGGTTTCTTTTATAAGATTTGTTTTCTCTGACTCGGTTCATCTGATTATTGAAGTTAAATATTCAGTTAGAAATTATCTAAGTCTGCCATGGAAAAGGGTATAACTTTAAAGAAGCATAAGAAGTCTTGGGAAATTACCCAGTGTGTAAATGTCAATGGAAAGAGTGTGATTCAGTTAAAGGAATCATATAGTGAACAGAAGAATGGTTTTGATGAATCATACAGTGAAAATACTTGCTCATTAAATGATACTGAAGTAATAAGTGAGGAACCTAATATTCCAAGTGACGTTGGAACCACTTATGATGAAGAAACTCCAAGAAGTCAAAAAGTGTCATTTTTTCACAAGGAAAAGGAATTAGATCAGAAATTGTATGAAGAGATGAAATCTAAATATATCTAAATCCAAGAAATGTAAATTGAGGTTAACAATCTAAGAGGATAAAATCAATGGCTTATTGATGTGGCCACTGATCTAATAGATAAGAATTATTCTCAAGCTGAAGAACTACAAAAGATATCTTCAAACAGAGAAAAATACAAAGCTAATGACAAGGGAGATAATCAAAAGTCAGATTAAATTCTGAATATAAAATCCAAAAATGAAAATATTGTTACATAAAAATCAAAAATTGTTCGGTAGAATCAAAGGCTGCAATAAGAGAATGCATCATGCTCTGATTCTGTTGATGAATAAAATTTTAAAATAAAGGAAAAAATTGGTATGGTAGAAAATCTCACACGAGAACTAGAAGATTATATGAGTATGAAGAAAAATCTTTGAATAGAACTCAATGTTCAGCTTGAATCAAGAGATAAAAATATTCAAAAACTGGAGGAAGAGATAGAATCATCGAAGAAATAAATGGAGAAATAAAATGACAATGGAAAGCCTAAGTTGAAGGATTCACTGCACTTACTATTCGATTGTCCTTCGGCAGGTGATGATAAAATGAAAAGAAAGTATGCTATTTCTGAGTAGAAAAAACAACATATTTTCTAAGCTCAAAGACCATGCATTTTATGAAAAACTGGTATTGGATTTGATGAATCCCCTCCTATGAATGATAGAAAGAGAGCCATGAATATTTCCAGAAATGGAGAAAATCATATAGGTGCTAGAGATAGACCTAAGAGGAAATTCACAAGAGTTAGTGAGGACATTTCTATTTCTGTGGGATTTATGGCCACACATCAAGATTTTGTTCAAAGGATTTGGAATATATTTTCGGATGTAAAGATAGAAAAAAATGTAAATTTGAGAATAAGAAGAAGCATCTTGAGAAGACTGATAGAATATTCTCTCAGAAGAAATTATCCATGAAGTGCTTCTATTGTGGAAGAATGGGACACACCATAAGTACGTGTCGGGAAGCCCATGAGCTCAATGTCACAAGGAGAATGCAAGTAGAATCAAAATATCTACTGAGAAATTATTAAATGAGGTACACCTTTTATAAAAGATGATTCATATATTCTAATCATGGGAATTTGGCCAAACATTCCAATAAGAAGAAAGTAAGAAAGTAAAAGAAACCCAAAAAGATATTCTCGACTCCAATGATGTATAACGAAAAATATTACATTAGAGGAAAAATTATTAAGATGAAAATAGGTTTACAGTCATACGGGAATCACAAGGTGCTCAATGAAAGATGTATCAATAACCCCCTCTGTTACACTTACTAAAAACCCCTGGAAATGTTGTGGGAAATCTTGGATAAAACAGGGAGGAGATGCTCCAAGTGTAATTAAGAAGAATGTAAAGTCAGGGGAAGACTCAATCATAACAAGAAAAGGTGGCATGACTAAAAAAAATTGTTAAAAGAAATATTACAAAAGAATGTCCTAGAAAATTCACTTTTCATGCCACATACCAATAATTAAAGGCAAGAGAAAGAATATTCTAATGGAATAAGAAAAATGAGAAGATGACTAGGGGAACGATTCCTACTCAAAGAAAGAGTCATGAAAAATGGAATATTGGTGGACAATCAAAGAATAAAATCTATACCAATGGGATTAATTCCCATATTTTGAAAAAGTCCAACCATCCAGAATCTAAATATCAGAAGAAGACTCGGAATGTGGGTAAAGAATGTCTGGTCATATTGTAGAACATTTGAATATGTATAGGTAGTTTGAGCAGGCAAGAAAAGAGTGTGACGCATTGCAAGAAAGAATCAATGGGTTGACCTATCTGGGTAAAAAACAATCATCTTCTTAACGATTCGAAAAATTCCCCTCCGTATGTATTTAAATGATGTTAACTAATGATTCAAGTGTTTCAGGTTTTAAGGAGATACTATCCATGGGGAAGTGGCATCTAAAGATACAAAGTGGAGAAGTGATATTCTTTAGATCTACAATTGATTCAAATTAGGTACCAAAGTAGAAGAAGAAAGGTAGCAATAGAGCACAATAAGAAGTGATTGTGTATTAACTTTATCTCTTATTTCCTACACTGAGTTCCAACTCAGTAGGCTTAGAGATTTTGTTGATGGATCAATGACAAGTGCCTAATGAGATTAAATTATGCGGAAGGAGAAGAATGTTTATGGGTCTAAACAGTGGGCTTAACCACATGAAGTGTTGCATAAGATAGGTGGAGCATCCAATATTATAATCAGATTCCAGATCCATCAAAGTAATAATTGGATGACCCAGCTTTGGTGTTGTCTATAGAGAGAATACATATTTCGGGAGAAGAAGAAAGATTCATGTATTTCATAATTATCTATTTCTTTCTAGCATTATAGTATTAGATAATTGTTTTTAGGATACCAAGAATCCGCGAGAGAATATCAACGGTGTTTCAACAAGAATCTGAGAAAAGTAGTTGAAAGAAATAACGTCATTGGAGAATGACACAGTGAAAAGTTTTCTATGATGAAGTGGTAAGAGACTCAGGGGGATTAGAAGTGGAAATTTCTAGTTTAGAAGTAGACACTGACAATGACCGTGAAGAAGGAAAATCTATATCAACATGAAAGTCAAAGAGTTGAGATGAAATTGACTTGAAAGATGTAAGTGGTAATAAGGCAGTGCCAATGTAGACATGGAAGATGATGACTCTACAATAATCATAGTACTTATCACAGGTAGAGCCAAATTGTTTTAGTGAAGTTGTTGAAGATGAGAATTGGGTTCAGGCTATGAATACAGATATTTAACAAATTGAGAATAATTTGACGTGGGAAATTGTTTCGAGGCCAATTGATAAGAATGTAATTAGGACTAAATGGGTCTATCGCAACAAGATGAATGAAGATGGCATAGTGATTCGAAATAAAGAATGACTAGTGTGCACAGGATACTCCCAGATAGAGAATATTTATGTCTATGAGATATTTTCACATGTTACAAGGCAGGATACAATCAGCTTATTCTTGGCCATTGTAGTGCAACAGAAGTTTGGAGTTTTCCATATGCATTTCAAGTCTGAATTTTTTAATAGGGTTCTGGAAGAAGAATTAGATATTGAGCAGTCAGAATATCATAGTATTCAATGCTGGATCAGTTTTTGAAGAAGCTCTATTTTCGGCACAGCAGAAATGATTTCAATCTGTATGTCAATAATGATTATAATCAAAGGATTATCATGCTAGTATATGTTGATTACATGATATTCGAAGGATCTAATGAAGCATAATGAAAGAAGTATTCTGAATTGTGAAAAGGAGGTGTTGAGAAGGTTTTGGAATGGATAATTCCAAGGAGATGATAATTCTAACTACTATTAGTATGAAACAGTCAGGGGATATAAAAATGAAGATTGGGCTAGTTCAGCAGATGTTTGGAAGTCAACGTCGGAAGGTGCCTTTTATCTTGGCAGGCTATGCATTTCCTGGATAAGCAAGAAACAAGATTTCATTTCATCTAGCACTACAAAAGCTGAGTATATTGCGGCCACTCAAGCATTCACACAGTTATTGTTGATGAAGCATCAGCTTGATGACATGAGTCTTGAAGTGAAGTCTCTGATCAAAATCCAGTGCGATAACTCAAGTTCTATAATTCTCAGCAAAAATCTCGTCTATCACTCCAGGACAAAACATGTTGAGATAAGGTATAATTTTATCAAGGAGAATATTGATAAGGGAATCATAAAGTTGGAGTATGTGCCTAATGAACTACAGGTTTCAGAAATTCTGACAAAGGCCTTACCAAAGGAATCTATTGAGAGGAATCAACTGGCTCCGGGAGTTCAGTCGAATCCCTATACTTGAAAAAGTGTGAATGTGGGATCCCCCTCTCCTCGAGGTATGGTGTGTTTTTCCCTAATGTTCTGGTATGTTCACTACTTTGTTACAGACCACAAAAGAGTGACCTTTGGGTTCGTTGAAAAAGGGGGAGAAATAATGACTCTTCAAGGGGCGAAACTCTGGCTAAAGAAGAGAGAAAATTTCTTAGTCAAAAACATGGGGATAAGCTGACAGGAGAGTAATGAGATAGGTGGAGATCAATGTGATAGGGGGGAGAGTTCTAAATATTACAATGCTAAAAGTGATAGATCAATGAATAGATATCACGACAGCTAAGGATCAGGATAAACACAGATGAGTGGCATTGGAATGGTGTTAGAAGGTTTCAAGCGATCAACAATTAGAATCAGTTTGACAATTGGTATCAGTTTGATGTCAACAGTTGGTGTCATAAATGAAGTGATTCATTGATGAAATTTTCATTTACTATTGTTTCTCACACCGAGCATTTCTCATGTGGGATTAGAGAATGTGGTGAGTGAGTCTTTGGTCACTATCTGACTTGAAAGAGCCAAATGGTGGAAGATAATGGAAGGGTCTTTAGTGAGGTATCAAGTGAATAGAATCATTATGAGAAGAGTTTTCAACAAACTCAAAGGGGGATATTGTTGGTAAAAAATACCTCAATGCAACCTTGTATCATTTTTGGGTTTTTGTGTTTATGGACAATGCATTTTTTCATGGTGAATTATCGAGTTCCACAGATGTTGTTTACAATCCATGTTGACAAATAACTATGACAAAGGAATAGATGATCTGGAGGTGGAACAAAAAACAGATACAAGGTGGTGTTGTTTTCTAGTGTTTTCCAAATAATTGGGGTCCAAAATTTGGAGTTTGGTGAGACTTGTGAAATGTGGATTTCCTTGAAGATCTCAAAAAAATATAGAAACGGAATGAGTTTTGGGAAGATGATATTCTTGATGTGGATTTTGAAAAGTCTTGAAGAAAGTTGATGGTGTTCTTCGCGATTATGACAAGATTTGCAAACAGCATGGTTGAAGATAATTGCGATGGAGAAGGGTATTGAGAGTGGAGATTCATAATGAAGGTGTGAAGGAATTTACAGAACACTCTATGATTGCGATGATCTTTGATATCCAAAAATTTTTGTGGTGCTTTGTGATATTCGGTGGAAATTTAGGAGCTTCACGATTTGAGCTGGCGTGGCACTGGGGATGCGTGGAAGGTTCGAGGGTCAGTGTAATCAACTATAAATAGTAATCAATCCCCTCGAGAGAAGTAAAGAGTTTTTCACAAAACATTTGTAGCACTCAAATCGCAAAGGTGGTTCACGAAGGCAGTGTGCCTCACGAAAGGTAAGAGATTCGCGATGGCTATTCTAGCTCCGTGAAAAAGGTGTGTTCTACATTGGCTCAGTTAGTTCTCAAAGTAAGGAGTTCTGATAATTAAGTGATATTTGCGACATAAGTGGGATCCACATATGCTAGTTGAGCTATGCGAAAGGAAGGTGTGCTGCGATGGCTAGTTTGGCTTTGTAGAGGACATTCACAATATGAAGGATTGTTTAGATTTATGAAATTGCAATGACCAGTGTGAGCTCTATGAAGTAGTGTGCTCTGCGATCTAGAGAGATTTTCTATCTACTTATATTTGAGAAATTGTGAGCACTAGAACATGTGAGATTTGCGAAGAGGTTGGATCATTTCAAAGGATTATTTGAGCATTGCAAAAGTGGGAGCTTTTCGAAGGCAAAGTTCATAGTAAAAGAGTTTCAAAAAAAATTCCCCAGTATTGCAGAGGAAAAGTGGTATTCATTAGTGAATGAAAGTTGGACTTTAATAGAGTATCTATCAATAGTTGAGGATGTATTCATTAGTGAAAATGATTGGACCTGAAATTCCATAAAATTTCAGTGGATACCTTCCAAGTGAAGTGGGCAGAGGAAGAGGAAGAAGGTTATCCTTTCTACAGGTAGTGACCCAATGAGAGAGAAATAGGGTGTGACCCTTAGGAAAGTAGTGAGCTAGCCCTAAACATTGTAAAGGTAGTGTTCCTAGGAATAGAAGTGATCTAGCCTGAACATTATTGGAAGCTATCTTTAGTAGATTTGGTACAGCGGCACATCGTTGTTGTATGCTCCTTGGACGTAGCCTAGTGCGGGTAAACCAAGTAAAAATCTCCATGTCTGCCTGGTTGCTTCCCTTTATTACATATAAAGCATCATCATCAGATAAATATAAAAATAAGTGATCAACATAAACACACAAGTACAAACAAAATGACCCTAATAATAAATAGGTCTAGATCCAGTGGGTCAAGAAGAATTTTGAAAAAGAATATCCATACCCTGATTCACCCCCCTCTTAGGGTATCTAGGCCCCTTTTGGTCCTAACTAGTGTCTAAAATTATCTTTATTAAAAGGACATTAAAAGTGGATCATTCGAGAAAACAATATTTTTAAACATAGAAGGATTTTATCAAGAATAATATCTTTTATTATCAATATGTTTTATTTATAAAAAATAATTATAAACAATATATGAAAAGTATTTATTACTATTTATATAACTAATTTTAACAACAAGATTATATTTCTCTTATTTAAATAATTAAATTAATAAAATAGATGTTTTTTATAAATCTAGTATTGCGTGTATCATACGCCAACTTAGTGTTGTGTTCATCATATACCAACTCGGTGTTGCGTGTAACATATGACAAGTCAATTTAGTTTTAAAGTAATATTTTTCTTAGTGAAAGGCTATTTTTAGTGTAATGTGAAGTGAAAAATATCAAAAGATTAAAATAATTCGAAAAAAATTCACCAAAATTCATGGATATTACATTCTACCCCCTTAAAATGAATTTCACCATTGAAATTCATCTGGGTTATCAAAGGATTAATACTTGAAATTTTCATTCATAGAAACCCACATTATAAAATGGGATACTAAAACTTCCCTTAAAAGGGAAATTTATAACCAAAACAGTTACCCAAAGTAACATATAACTGGGTTTCCATATAAGAGAACAAAGTTTGGGAGTGATGATTAGACATGGGGGAAAAGTGTAAATATTTATAGGTAGTTATTGAGGTCATAAATCAAAAACAATTGAATGATAAAAGTAAATTTGGGGGCCTCAAAGTCATAATTATGCGATGATTTAAAAGGCCATCAGCTCAATTAATTTTTTTATCACTATCAAAACATTGAGTAATTCTTGATAAATTTATACAAATGTAATTTCATTCTTGTGTTGTTATTTTAACAATTTATAATACATCCATTACGTCATGTAATTAATGTCCATAAATTAAATTCGATGAATAAACCACTAAAATATGATTTTAATGGATTTTTAGGCCCATAAAAGAATAAAAAAACTAACTATTTGTATCCAAAAAAATCAATAATGCATTAATCTATAAAAATAAAAAGTAACACTACCGGTTCATCATAAATATTTATTAAAAGACAATTATTCATTAACCAGAAAATTGTGTAGTCTAGTGGAAGTCATGAAACCCTTATCATCCTTCAGTCATGGGTTCATGACTTGCAGCCTTGTCAGAATTGATTGGGTTTCACCTGATACACATGATGTTCTTTTTTTAAAACTACACTAATATAATATAAAATATAGACATTTTTTAAATAAGGTCAATCACTGATTATCCTTTTAACCAAGGGTTTCAACACAAATCAGTGAAAAAGTACTTCATCTAAAGTTTAACTTAAACATTTCATGAATGGTTAACTATATAACCCTTCTCAAAGGTGAAAATCCAAAACTTTAGAAAGTGATTCATGAAATAAGCTTAACATTGATTCATTTTTACATCGCAAATTATATCTTGGTTATAACATTACAAACATGTGAACACCCTTATTTTATATTTTCTTCAAGCATGTTAACAACCTGAATTACCATAAATCCTTTTGGAAAACATGAATTCTTACTGATTCTAATGTTTTTTGGATCAATTCCTTAAATCCAAAATTGTTGTAAACTTCATCAATGATATCATATACCACCTATCAACAAGTCCTTACTTAATTACAAGGTTATAAATAGTGTCCACTTTACTTATTCATATCCCATGTATCTTTATCCATACAACATTATCTTAACATAAAGAACATTTCAAGGGTTACATTTCCTTATTCAAAATATCACATTATCATTAAATCACTTCACTATTACAACATAATATTTAAAATACTGAGTAAAAAATATAAATAGAAAAATCCCTGAATATTTAATCATTCATAACTTTTGAATCCAAATACATAGATACTTTGATTACTTCATCCTTAACCCATTAATAATAATACCTCTTTCCTTTCACATTTCATCTGTAGTCTCATCATCATCCATAATGTAACCATTACTTGTACCACCATGCCGATTCTCTTTATGAAGATTACTCTTGGGACATTGGTTTGCATAATGACCATTTTATCTACACTTAAAACCCTTAACCATTGATGATGAATTAGGGAGTCCAAAATTTCCATTCATTTCGTTAACCGAACTCTTCATTTTTCCCTTACAGTCACTTGATTTGTGTCCTTATTTTCCATAGTAAAAAAAAACTTCTTGTTACTCTAAGACATTCACTTAGTTTATTCTTTACACATTCATACCACAAATGAAACCAAATATTCATTCCTTCATGATCTCTATTACCCAAACTCTCAGCGAACTCATTTCCCTTCCTTGCTGAGTCATGGAGATGGTTAAGGTAAACATTGTTAACCATGTTCCATGAAAGATGATTCGGCATTATCACAACATATTTCACTCCAGTCACCATCCTGCTTGAATACATAGTAGAAAATCATCCAATGCATTCAACATTTATCCAGTTCCTTCTTCTTCCTTACATTTACTAAAACTAGAAGCCTAGTATGATAATTACTTATCATAGTAGAAAGCCTCCTAGTCATGAATAGAATTATTTATAGAATTTATAAATCCTAGAACCTTCTATAATATATGACACATTGGGTTTCTACTAGGTTATTAATAGATAAAAATTATTTTAATTATTCATAATGGTTCATGAATATTTTGTGAATTCACAAACCATATCCCCTAGAAGTGTCAAACTAGTTGTTTAGTAAGGCCCATTGTCGTGTACTAGATTACCCCGAGTCAAGACCGACACATATTGTCATAGTTGTTACCCCTAGGTACATCTGTACTAGAGCCACATCCACTTGTAATATCCAAATAGGTATGTATTACTTGGAAAACACTCACTCTATTCTTTACCAAAATTCTAGGATGTTTTTCTAAACGTTAACACAACCTTATAATTATTCTTAGAGACATCCCTAAACATATCTGTAGAAATAAACCTAGGGGTCTCAATAAGGTTTTCTCCTAATAATTACCCAAGGTTAATTATACCTTTTCTATGATACCAACTATATAAACCCTCACTTTTTAAACTATTAACATTACCTAACATTTTCGAAATACTTAAACATTATACAAATAGATGCCCAAAGACCATAGTAGGTATAATTCCTTTGTAAACATGGAAATAAAAACAATGGAAAATATGTGAGATACTTCATCACCCACTAGGCTCTTCTTGACTAGAACCCTTCTAGGACATACCAAACATAGTACATTTCATCTTAGACTAGGGTAAAGGAAACATAAAAGGGGTAATCTCAAATGATCAATAAGGGAAAACAAGGGAGACATATAAGCATAAACATGATTATAAGTATATGATAATGTGATCATGGAAAATATAAGATCATACCCTACATATCAATGATCATAACAGAAATCATGTCATAAATATTGGAAGTTCATAGGATATAATTCATAATTAAATAAAGAGCATAATCCATTTAAACATTACATCGGAGTAATACATGGAGGTGTGGAAACCACATAATTATATAATTATTTCCATAGTATCCAAGGAATAACTTCCAAGACCATATTAGTAGTATGGGTACACTTCCCATACCATTATAGTAGCATGAGTTCACTCCTCATATCATCTTAGTATTCATGGTTCACTCTAATGGTCATCTTAGTAGTCAAGGCTAGCTCCTACGATCATCTTAGTTTATCTCATGAGGTATAAAACTTTACCCAATGAAATGATGGGAGATATGGGTCCCACCTATCTCATATTGAAATCATACATACATGTTCCACAAGATCATTAAAAATCATAACATAAGCAATGAAATGAAAAGGGTATCATAAACTTGTAAACATATAATAACCTATGAAAATAGATAGGTTTCATAATCATTTTATCAAAAACATAACCCATGAAAAGAAGAGGGTTTCAAAAGCATATAACCAGTGAAAGAGAAACAGGCATCGTAAACATCATTCCATAAAAACATAATCCATTCAGAGAAAGAATATGAATTGAATTATTGAATAATTTCCCTATAAAGGAATGAGCAGCACTAATATATGTTATCTTATATGGAAAATAATTTTCATAAAACACATGAAATTAATTGATGAGGAAAATATTTTCTCTTCTTAAAAAAATTATTCTTTTCTTAAAACACCATGATATTTTAAAAGAAAATAATTTCATAGAAAATAACCTTAATAACATATAAGATAAGCTACATGTAAATAATGTGTTATGAAATCGTAAAAATCCATTCATGCCATATAAGTTTAAAAACATTCTTCTCTTACTTTTGCCGAAGAAGTCAAAAAATACCTCATATGAAAAATAAAAGAAAGATTCCTTCCAAACCATCTAGTAAAAAGTAAAAAATGGGAAAAAGTGACTCTAAAAACTCATAGGATAGTAGTAAAACATTTTATAAAATAATTTTTTTACAAAACATTGACATGGATGATAAATAAAACTCAGTAAATGATTATTTATAAACAATCTCGAATAATAATGAGATTACAAAATTATACCTTACATAAAAACTTTAAAATGATTTAATTTTTAATAATTTGAATGAACATAAAAATATAAATAAAATTTTCTTTATAATACTTTATATAAATATAAATAAATATTTAATATAATATCAAGAATATTGAAATAGAGAAAACATTAATTCTTTAACATTCAAAGCATCATACCACTTTGAACATTTCAAAAATAATCCCAATATCTTAAAATGAATCATTAAATAACATGAAGATAAATATATTCATGATATAAAATATAATAGGGTCATTATATTCACAAAACAGATGAAATAGGTGGTGAACGTGGCTTATATCTCAAGAAAGTTAAAAGTGGGATAGAATTCACTTACCTTAGTTCTGATACTCTCTGCATGTGTCTAAAACTCTTGTATACATGTTTTAAACATATAACTAACTTCTAATAGAATAATAATAATATCTAAGTTATCATATATGATTCATTTATGACTTTATATTACCCTTTTATTAATAATTTCAAAGTTAAAACAACATTTCAGGTAATAATTGCTTTCTTTATCGCATGGGTTTTGACTTTCTATTCTTGATAGTATTACTTAGATCATGATTTACTTATTTAAATAATGTATAAAATGATTTATATATCATATATATTCCGAATATAAATATTTATATAATAAATTGATATATGAACTGGAAAACACCGTTCATGGAGACGGTAGGTCATACGTACGACTGAATGTTGTTTCCGTTTTTTTATCGTATTCAATGGAACTAAGTGAATGAAATATATGTACATTCATTCATTAATACACACACACACACACATATATATATATATATATATATTATTCTAGTAGAATTATTATGTCATATATTTCAGACTTATTCCTAATAAACATATTTATAATCTTTCTTGGATGGTGAACGTGGAAGACGATTCTCATCGCGTCGTGGAAACAGTTAGTCGTACATACGTATGAGCAAAAATATCAGATTATTAATGGTAAAATGTTATAGAATTAGATGGAATATTAATTGTAAATAAAAAATATAATTTTATATTTATTATTTAAATCTTTTACATTCATATTCATACCCATAGAAATAAAGTGTACATGATAATAGTTTACAGTACAACGCGGAGATGGTAATCTGTAAGATCGCATGCGTGGTGATATTATTTTCATAAGATGGGTAAAAGGAATAACATGGTTATACCATAATAATAATAACATATCAGAATTTATTATATTCTATAATTATAACTTTATTATGGATAAAATAGGAAGACAAAGTAGAAGAAGAAAGGAAATTGAATTGAATTGGTAAAACAATTACCTATTCTTTGAGTGTCTCCTTTTTATTTTCACAAAAGAACTCCTTAGGTTGGATTTATGCCCAAATTATGGACTCTAATATGAATTGAGGGAGGTTTTTAGAGTATATGAGCAGGTTTTGGATGATCAAAATGGATTTGGAGGTGTGAATTAAAGAGAAGGAGAAATTCCCTCTTATAAGAGATGTGAGGGGCACTTTTGAAAGATCTTAAACTATTAATTAATTATAAATTTATTTTCGGTTTCAAATAAATAAAAAGTGATTTATTTATAGGATAAGATTATAATGGGTATAAATCATCTCAACCAATGAATTTTAGACATTTCAGGTCATAAAAATAACCTTATCTTTTGGATTTAACCCATAGTTAAATAGTTTAACGCTTACCGTGTCTTCTGGTATTTTTACACTATAGGGTTAATATAGTTACTATAAAATTACAAAAGAACACCAATTTGATCATTTATTATATATTTGACATTATCCAGGGTATTTGGATGAACCATATATTTTTATGAATTTTATATAATTTAATAAAATAGTATTTATTTTAAAATATCATTTATGTCAATTTTAATTCTATTTAGTATTTTTATTTTTAAAAATATTAAAAAAAACATTATAACCTAGAAACAATACTTCCAATATTTTAATAACATGTATAATGTATCTATAAAATTATTTTATGTCATTAATTAAGTAAAATTATATTTATTTTATTATTATTAATATAATTTATTTGATTCTTCCTTTAATAAATCAATTACGACATCATTATTTTATCATAGTTAAATTTAATTATTTAATGTATAAAAATTATAAATAAATTATCATGATGTAGATAAATTTATTAGAATTAGAATTAATATTTATAGTAGAATTTATCTTATGTATTAACATATATTAAAAATTATTTATTTATTAAAATTTGAATATGAAACTTTTAACTCTTATTTAAATAAAATATAATAAATGTATTAATCCAGCACAAGTGGATTAAAAAAGATCTTATTTTTTTACCTAATATTTATTTTAGTCTAAAAAAAATTATCCAATGAAATTAGAAAAACTTTTAGTGTAATTTTATATTATTATAATATTATTTTTACCATTAATTAACATATTTACCTTTAACCGTTGTAAATGAAATTAAAAAGTTACTATTCACAAAATATTATTTTGATCCTATTGAACCAAATTTTTCATAATGATTAAAACCATTTATTTCTGTTTTTCCAAATTCAATTCACAGAAGCGGTAAAATTACGTGTAATGCTAATCCGCAAATGTGGCTAGAAAGAGGGAAAAGACGTTAAACAAAATCAAAGAATTTTTATATCTATTTCTATTATAAAAAATTATTAGTATGACCTGTATTGGGTTAATATATGTATTATTTATCTATTATGACTTCAAAATAAATTTAAATTAAAATGATAATTTAAATGAAAAGGTCAGTTTTTAACAACAATCTAGTATTTTTCACTATTCATCCAAAATTGAAAGTTTTTAGAAAATTACAAAACATTCACCCTAAGATAATTTTGATATTTCAAATTCATAAATGTATTCTATTATAACAAAATAAATTTCCATGAGTGTCTAAAATTATCTTTATTAAAAGGAAATTAAAAGCGGTTCATTGGAGAAAATGGTAGTTTTAAACAAAGAAGGATTTTACCAAGAATCAAATCTTTTATTATCAATAACTTTTATTTATATAAAAAAATTATAAAAAATATTTTAAAATTAGTTATTACTATTCTTATAACTATGTTTAAAGGATAGGTTATAATTTTCTTATATAAATAATTACAATAATAAAAAGGAGATGTTTCTTAGAAACTCGGTGTTGCGTGTATCGTATGTCAAATCAGTGTTGCGTGCATCAAATTACAACATGGTGTTTCATGTAACGTTCAAAAATTTGGTTTAGTGTGAAATAAATATTCAACTTAGTGAAAAGCTATTTTAGATGTTATCTATAGTGAAAAATATTAAAAGATTAAATTAATTCGAAAAGAATTCACCAAGATCTCGGTGTGCTACACATCCTTCATCTGACTCACTCTCAACTAGCCTCATCGGTAATATAAAAATATCCAGAACATGACTCACAAATAAGGGTGGCTGGCTATGGGTAATCTCAACTAGTCCTATCAAGCTCCCACTACTTCCCACTTAGTGACCTTGGTCTCCTCATGGTATAGTAAATAAAGGTGGTCCACGAATAATCAATGTCAGCACATGCCAATAAAAAATCTACAAAATCCAACACCACAATCACATCCTTGCCACCTCACACTTTCCTTCAAATGAACCATAACACATAATCATGTCATGAATCATATCATAAAGAATCCATTATACAGATAAACATTATGTCAATAATAATAGAAGTGGGCTCAACAAGGGATCAATCAATATCAAATAATTAGTTCCAACCATGCCTTCACTTATATCATATCCATTTGTAAATCCCTTTTAAATATAATTTTAAATTCAAATAAAATTACACAAGGAAGCAGAATTATGAACAAACAAAACTAAATAAGATTAAGGTAAACTCAATTTTTTCATTATAAAACTAAACTGTCCTTTCAAACAAGGAATCCCCTTTAAACAGAAAGAAAAAGGAACCCTCTTTAAAATAATCATTCATCATAAATCCTAAATAAAACGTTCATTTATTGAATAAAACCCTATTTTTAATTTTATAAAACATAATGAATTCATAAAATACCATTTAAAATCTATGTTCCATAGCATGAAACATTTCAATAATTTTTTCCAATGGATTAACAACCCAATCATGTGAAAACATTATAAAATAAAAACTAGATATCAAAAACATCTTTACTATCACCCAAAACAATTTTAAAGTACCATGCATTCATAAAACTCTTAAATAAATTGTAATGAATCCGAAACTCCTACCTAAGGTGATGGAATTATGTCATCTTTGACAAAATTAATGGAAAAGGAACTCCTATGATGGATCACAACCATTAAAAACAAAAATCCCCAAATCCAACCATTCCAAACCAATGAAATCATCCAAACATTCCCAATAGGGTTATATTAGAAGAGTAAAAGATGATAAAACCAATGAGGAGAGAATAGAATCTCATACCTCTTGATACAGGTGAAGCATCACCAAAAAAGCACTTTAAAAACCTATTATTGGATCTTGGGAGTGGAATAAAGCTCCATGGAAGGTGCCTAGGTAATGAGAAAATGAGTGAGGATGTCAAGGGAATAAATCCCACATCAAAGGAACTAAAAGGATAAAAATACCCCTCTTCTTGTGGGTTTCATAGTTTACTCACACGACTAAAAAAACTATGTAGAAACTATGAAAAACCCAGTTGTTAAGACATTCATGTGATATTCAATTAGGCTAAACAGTTAGTTTAACCATGAACCATAACCATGTGACCTAGAAAGATTCTCTAAACTTTCACCTTTTCAGCCCAAATTTACACCAACTTGAGCGTAAAACTATCCATAAATTACCCCCACATAAAAGTGACACTAGGGGTGTCACAAACTCCCCACCATGCCACTTTATTCCCCTATAATGTCTTTATAAATATAGGATAGTAGGAATTCCAAGACCACCTCTACATTAATGAGGACTTTATTAATATCCAACTCCTCAAACATCAAAACCAAGGACATGAGGCTCAAATAACCCATTCCCTTGATAGAACCAATATAATACACATTAGGAGTCCTAATTGGTAGGCTCCCCACTGAAAAAAAGTTAGTAATCAACAAGAAATGACATTGGGATAGCCACTCTCATGATCTTCTTTGAAATTGGCATCATCAAGATATCCACCACTACTCCTAAGAGCATCCCTAATACCTGACTAGATCGTAGGAAAAAATGGAGAAACCATCTCTGGAACATCTGAGGTTACCTGATCCAAACAATGACACATCATATTAAATTACATCCCAAAGGATCACCTCACAAGAACTAGAATAAGTACACAAAGACCTAGCACATGTATCCTAGATATTTATAATTACATTACAATGGTGTAACTTTAGATAGGGGAACCCAAAAGGTAGATTGTCTCCAAAGGAAAATGATTCCACTAACCATGACAACCAGCTCAAAAAACCAAAAGATATTACATCCTTCAGAGCAACTAAAAGGTTGCTAGACTTAATCAACAACCTGATTCAACAAATATCTAAGTGAATAGAGGAAGAATATCTATCTCTCTTCTATTTAGAGTTAACCTAAAATGATCGATCAACTAGAAGCCTACTCCACATAAAAGAAGAATAAAATACCAAGAAACTAACTTCTAAAAATATCCTATGGGATTTCACAAACCTCGAGAAGATAAAACTAAACAAAGTGAGACCATAATAATAACATAGGCACTGAACATCCCAAAGGACCAAAAATCAGGTCACTGAATCTCAATGTGTCTAAAAAGGCATGGGAACATGAGACATGACTTGTTAAGAAATTATAGGTCTCTAATATTTTCACAACCAGCATTTGAGGTTGTTTACATCCAACTCCTGGGAACACCATCTTACAATAAGTTTGATGGATACATATGGCATGGTGGCATATGAAGCCTAACTAGAAACAAAACCACGCCCTAAGTGTCCAAGAATGCACCCTAGGTCCATTCCATGTCCAAATCAGTGAAAAGGAAATAAACCATGGTTCACACCATACAAGGGAAACACGCATCAAGAAATGTGTCACAAACATCTCAAAATATGCAGAAATAGAGTCAAAATACCTTTTTATCTGTTGTATAAAAAGGAACTAGATACACAAAACATATGATACAAGCCCCAAAACACAAATAAATACTAAAAAATAGGATTACCACAAAGAAATAATCAATTTATAACTCTCCCATTGAAGAAAAAATGTTGAACACTAACTGGAAATAATCTAGGTCTGAGACTTCTTCTTATAATTCCTGAGCATCTCAAAAAACCTCTTAATGTGACCAGGATAGCCACACTGATGATAAGTCTTTGGATATGACAAACATGAAGATATATTGTGCCCAGACAACCCACACTAGAAACACACAATTTTCATCAAATTTTCTAAAATTGGAATGGTTGGATGATAATATGGATCCATGTACTTATTTCCATCCTTCTTCCCCTTGTAATTAGTTGGATCATCCTTACTAGATCCAACAGAAATCAATACATCATCCAATGTAGTTTTCCCTACTAAGATCACCTCCAAGATGATGTCCTTGTAAACTAATTACTCAAAGGTAATAAGGCTAGAATAATGCACTAGTGAATGAATCTTTGAATTTAGGTCTCATGAAAAGAACCACACCTTATTTGTATTATTAGCATACAAATCATTATAGAAAGGCACCAAGCCAGTGAAATGAATGTTTCATTCTTTTAGTAACTGATCACCTTGGGGGATACCCAAAAATCACATTTCACTCTCCACCATCAATTATTCAGAAAAAAACCTTTGATGGAATGCATCCTTGAAATATTCCCAAGAGATACAATTGAAGTTTTATCATGAACAATGATCTTCCACAACTCCAAACCCAAGCCTTCGAACAAAAGAATGATGCACCTCACAATAGAGGCTTTATAAGTTTTTAGTGAGTCAAAAAACTACTTAGCCTTGGTGATCCACTCAACCACCTCATGGGATCCACA
Organism: Viscum album; assembly: GCA_963277665.1. Classification (NCBI taxonomy): domain Eukaryota; kingdom Viridiplantae; phylum Streptophyta; class Magnoliopsida; order Santalales; family Viscaceae; genus Viscum; species Viscum album. The sequence goes on from OY728134.1 coordinate 1,475,925,885, forward strand.
ATCACCATATAATACTAGATGAAAATGGTCTAGAGACTCTCATCTATAACCCATGTGTAGATAAGAGCGTGTGTCTACCCCTTCATAACAATTATGGGACGAGTCAAAGATGTAAGAGACAACTCCTAGATCACCAGGACAAATAACGTAGTCATTATATTCTTAAATTTCTAATTCCTTTCTCATGGTTTCATTATAAAACATCAAAAAATAAGACATTTATTCAAACTAATTTTTACAAGATCTCAACACAAGGATAAAAAACCATTAAAGCCAAATCAAAATAAAAAAACACCTCAAAATTCCACACAAGGGAGAAAAATCCCAGAGCCACCAAACAGAGGTCAGAAACCCCCTTTCAAAAGAACTTCAAAAGTGAGTTACGTTGGATAAAACTCCAAGCACAACACTCTATGAAGCTAATGTTTAGTTTACTTGGTGTAGCATAGGGGGCTAACCAAGGTCGTCTCTCAAAGGGGGAAGTGAATTAAAACATCTTATTAGAGGTATTCTAAAAATAAAATAAAAGAGAATAAAAACACTACTAGAAAATGATGGGGGTTGTTTATAGTTTATGAATCTAGAAGAAGTTTTCTGGAAGAAGATTGTATTTTTTTTGTTTTTAGTTTTGAAATGAATTCCGATTAAAATAACACAACAAGAAGATGTTTTTTTTTTAGAAAATATTTTAAAAGGAGTAATCGATCTAACTCTACCTATTCATTTACATATTAATCATTATCATTTAAATGAATATCCACTTAATTATGATCCTCTAATTTGTTAACCCTCGAACCCTACAAGAGTTAACTTAACCACAAAGATGGAATTACTTAAACCCTAGGCTAGCTTCGGAACATGCAATCGCAGAACCCTGCTTTGATTGTTGTTCTAAGGTTAGCTTATGGTCAGTGGTTAATTAGAGCACAAATCCATTCTGGAAATGAGGATGAGTTGTGTTTAGGGATTATATTTTAACTCTACAAATTTATCCCAAGTGGTCTTGTATTACCGATTAAGCTCGCACTCTCACAATTTACACAAAATCTCGACCTCGCGTGTTTTTGTATTAATTGTTCAATTGCTTGCTTAGTTTCTTAAAATTTAAAAACATAATTCATGGATCATATTAAGTGAATTACAGTAGGCTCAATGATTCAAAATAATTAAATGAAGAGGGTAGAAGATAGATCGATCACTAAAAATTACTCTTCCATGGGTGGCGTAATCATCGTAGAAGCGTTTTGCATGTGCAAAGGTTTATAATGGGTATAACCCAATATCGCTTCTACTCAAGAATTCCAGCCCCAAGAGGAAGATTAAGAGAAGAATAAATTTAAATAAAACAGAGGAAAAGAGAATAAATAAAATAAGAACAAAGAAGTTTATTACACAAACAAAACAATTACAACATGAAGGAGAGAAGGAGGCTTTGATGAGAGGATCCTTGCTTCAAGAGCTACCTCTCTTACAATGGTTGTAGAATTTGGTTGAAACCAATTCTCCTCTGCCTCCAATCTCCCAATGCACGAACCAGCCTCTCCAAATGAGAAAATCACTAATTTATAGAGTGGAGGGGAGGCTAGGTTTAAAGTGGTTTCAAATGTGAATGCAAAATCTCGGCCAAATATTTTAATGAAACTTGCACCGCCCATTTGACCTCCAAAACGCGTGAATTGACCGGCCTTCCAGAAGGATTATTTGTGCCACATCATGTCCCCGAGCTTTCCTCAAAATTTGGGCTCAATCCAAGCCCGTATGTAGAGGATATGGCCCAAATACAGAACCTTCTCCATTCTGGCGAGCCCAGCCCAACTTTGACTTCATGGCTCAATTTCAACAACCAAATTAACTCTTTAGCTTTAGTGTCCTGAATAGAAGTTGTAGATAATTACGTTAGGAACACTGTTACAAAATTCCAAATTCAAATAATAAATATAAAAATATTTATCTTCGAAATAATACAGTGCACTATTAAGGGTAAAACTGGAATTTTCACCAAATTTTCAAATGAATGATCAAATCCCAAATATTTTATAAATAAACATATTTAACACAATTTGAGGAAATTATATCATTTATTATCAATAAAATATTCAATAAAATAGTGTTTTATCAACTCCCCCACACTTACCCTTTTGCACACCTGGGCAAAACCTCATATCAAGTAAACATCAATATCAAATCAAAACCAATTTTAAAACACATATCTTTAAGATCAATCAATTTCACACCAAGAATAAAAAAGATATCATGCCTCATAAAAAACCTTATTTCAGGTTCTCCATTTATATCATTCAATATATTTCCACTTCATTTATCCACCCATGCACAAAACACTTACCTCGCTTGAATTTTCTCTCATCACTCAAATATCAATTTTTTTGCAATGTCTTTCTCATCCAAACTCATACAAGGGTCACCATAGGCTTGATAGATTCCTACATCGCTACCTGATGTGAGTCAAGGACATTTGTTTATCATGAGGACTTTTCAGGGTTGTTCTGTGGCTTTCGGTTGGTAGGATTAAGATGTGAAAAACTCTGAGGCTGAATGAGGAGGGCTTGACTCTTTTAAAGCAAAATTGCATTAATCTAATTTTCACTTAAATATGGTCTTTTCTTCAATCCCCATAGTATCAATTCAGCTCCATCATCATGAAAAGTCATGAAAGGTTTACACCATTCATCATTTCAGCATAAAAAATGTCAATCTTCTAGAACATGATTTTCTTGAAAGCTCCAGATGGGCACAGCTTTCCACCTCAATTAGAAGCTCCAGAAAAGGCACAGCTTCACTTGTCATGAAAGCTCCAGAAAAGGCACAGCTTTCAATATAATGACTTTCTTTAGCAGCAAACACATCTCTTCAGAATTTAATTTTCCACCCAAAGTATCACATAATGTGGTGGCACAACACAAGACAGCTTCCCCCACACTTAAGCTCAACTAGATTATGCAATTTCACTTCAAGAGTTGGTTGGATAGGGAAAATTGGCTTGTAATGTGGCTTAACCTAACAGGCTGTGCATGGCTTCTAAGGGCTACAAGGATTAAATATTCAAGGTAGGCCATTATAAAAAAGGATTATTTGAAATAGGGGTTTTAATACCAAACAAATGCCTCAATCATTTAAACACAAGTACCTCAAACCCTCAAGTTTTGACAGGAATAGATCAAATTCTGGTTAAATCAAGTATGGTTTGGCTCTCTCAAGAAGTGAGGTGAATGTAAAGAATATGAAAATAATGGTTTAGAAGCCTCACAGGAAAGTGATTTCAAATATAAAGACAGTGAGATTGGCATGGGATTCAAAATTCAGCATACTTTGCATGAAATTACTAAATATTTGAACTTGAAACAAAGTCATTTCAGCATTCATTTAAGATTAGTTTCAAGGGGTAAATTGTTTCACTTATTGATATGGATTTAAAAATGGTGATGAGAATCATTTCAGCTCAAAAGTTTCAAAAACACACAGAAAATTGTAAAATAAACACACAAATTTTGAAAAAACACACAATTTTTGTTTTTTGGTTTTGTTTTTTAACAGGAAAACAATTGAAATTACTAAACTAAAAGGTTCCCTCCCCCACACTTAAAATATTGCATTGTCCTCAATGTGAACCCGTGAGATGATATATGCACATGAAATGCAGAATTTTTAAATAGGACAAATAATATAAAAGTGAAAGGGTTAGGAACAGCCTGATGTGATCAAGTGATGATGGGGTGATGCAGTGTGATAAAATCCACTGCATCAGTAGGATGTCCCTCAATGTATCTCTTCAAACGTTGCCCATTGACTGTAAAGCTCCTTCCAGTGTCCTCTTGTGTTATCTCCACTGCACCATAAGGAAAAACATTAGACACAATATAAGGACCTAACCAAGGTCGTCTCTCAAAGGAGGAAGTGAATTAAAACATCTTATTAGAGGTATTCTAAAAATAAAATAAAAGAGAATAAAAACACTACTAGAAAAGGATGGGGGTTGTTTATAGTTTATGAATCTAGAAGAAGTTTGCTGGAAGAAGATTGTATTTTTTTTGTTTTTAGTTTTGAAATGAATTCCGATTAAAATAACACAATAAGAAGATGTTTTTTTTTAGAAAATATTTTAAAAGGCGTAATCGATATAACTCTACCTATTCATTTACATATTAATCATTATCATTTAAATGAATATCCACTTAATTATGATCCTCTAATTTGTTAACCCTCGAACCCTACAAGAGTTAACTTAACCACAAAGATGGAATTACTTAAACCCTAGGCTAGCTTCGGAACATGCAATCGCAGAACCCTGCTTTGATTGTTGTTCTAAGGTTAGCTTATGGTCAGTGGTTAATTAGAGCACAAATACATTCTGGAAATGAGGATGAGTTGTGTTTAGGGATTATATTTGAACTCTACAAATTTATCCCAAGTGGTCTTGTATTACCGATTAAGCTCGCACTCTCACAATTTACACAAAATCTCGACCTCCCGTGTTTTTGTATTAATTGTTCAATTGCTTGCTTAGTTTCTTAAAATTTAAAAACATAATTCATGGATCATATTAAGTGAATTACAGTAGGCTCAATGATTCAAAATAATTAAATGAAGAGGGTAGAAGATAGATCGATCACTAAAAATTACTCTTCCATGGGTGGCGTAATCATCGTAGAAGCGTTTTGCATGTGCAAAGGTTTATAATGGGTATAACCCAATATCGCTTCTACTCAAGAATTACAGCCCCAAGAGGAAGATTAAGAGAAGAATAAATTTAAATAAAACAGAGGAAAATAGAAGAAATAAAAGAATAACAAAGAATTTTATTACACAAACAAAACAATTACAACATGAAGGAGAGAAGGAGGCTTCGATGAGAGGATCCTTGCTTCAAGAGCTACCTCTCTTAAAATGGTTGTAGAATTTGGTTGAAACCAATTCTCCTCTGCCTCCAATCTCCCAATTCACGAACCAGCCTCTCCAAATGATAAAATCACTAATTTATAGAGTGGAGGGGAGGCTAGGTTTAAAGTGGTTTCAAGTGTGAATGCAAAATCTCGTCCAAATATTTTAATGAAAATTTCACCGCCCATTTGACCTCCAAAACGCGTGCATTGACCGGCCTTCCAGAAGGATTATTTGTGCCACATCATGTCCCCGATCTTTCCTCAAAATTTGGGCTCAATCCAAGCCCGTATGTAGAGGATATGGTCCAAATACAGAACCTTCTCCATTCTGGAGAGCCCAGCCCAACTTTGACTTCATGGCTCAATTTCAACAACAAAATTAACTCTTTAGCTTTAGTGTCCTGAATAAAAGTTGTAGATAATTAAGTTAGGAACACTGTTACAAAATTTCAAATTCAAATAATAAATATAAAAATATTTATCTTCGAAATAATACAGTGCACTATTAAGGGTAAAACTGGAATTTTCACCAAATTTTCAAATGAATGATCAAATCCCAAATATTTTATAAATAAACATATTTAACACAATGTGAGGAAATTATATCATTTATTATCAATAAAATATTCAATAAAATAGTGTTTTATCAACTCCCCCACACTTACCCTTTTGCACACCTGGGCAAAACCTCATATCAAGTAAACATCAATATCAAATCAAAACCAATTTTAAAACACATATCTTTAAGATCAATCAATTTCACACCAAGAATAAAAAAGATATCATGCCTCATAAAAAACCTTATTTCAGGTTCTCCATTTATATCATTCAATATATTTCCACTTCATTTATCCACCCATGCACAAAACACTTACCTCGCTTGAATTTTCTCTCATCACTCAAATATCAATTTTTTTGCAATGTCTTTCTCATCCAAACTCATACAAGGGTCACCATAGGCTTGATAGATTCCTACATCGCTACCCGATGTGAGTCAAGGACATATGTTTATCATGAGGACTTTTCAGGGTTGTTCTGTGGCTTTCGGTTGGTAGGATTAAGATGTGAAAAACTCTGAGGCTGAATGAGGAGGGCTTGACTCTTTTAAAGCAAAATTGCATTAATCTAATTTTCACTTAAATATGGTCTTCTCTTCAATCCCCATAGTATCAATTCAGCTCCATCATCATGAAAAGTCATGAAAGGTTTACACCATTCATCATTTCAGCATAAAAAATGTCAATCTTCTAGAACATGATTTTCTTGAAAGCTCCAGATGGGCACAGCTTTCCACCTCAATTAGAAGCTCCAGAAAAGGCACAACTTCACTTGTCATGAAAGCTCCAGAAAAGGCACAGCTTTCAATATAATGACTTTCTTTAGCAGCAAACACATCTCTTCAGAATTTAATTTTCCACCCAAAGTATCACATAATGTGGTGGCACAACACAAGACAGCTTCCCCCACACTTAAGCTCAACTAGATTATGCAATTTCACTTCAAGAGTTGGTTGGATAGGGAAAATTGGCTTGTAATGTGGCTTAACCTAACAGGCTGTGCATGGCTTCTAAGGGCTACAAGGATTAAATATTCAAGGTAGGCCATTATAAAAAAGGATTATTTGAAATAGGGGTTTTAATACCAAACAAATGCCTCAATAATTTAAACACAAGTACCTCAAACCCTCAAGTTTTGACAGGAATAGATCAAATTCTGGTTAAATCAAGTATGGTTTGGCTCTCTCAAGAAGTGTCTTGTTGTGTTATTTTAATCGGAATTCATTTCAAAACTAAAAAAAAAAAATACAATCTTCTTCCAGCAAACTTCTTCTAGATTCATAAACTATAAACAACCCCCATCCTTTTCTAGTAGTGTTTTTATTCTCTTTTATTTTATTTTTAGAATACCTCTAATAAGATGTTTTAATTCACTTCCTCCTTTGAGAGACGACCTTGGTTAGCCCCCTATGCTACACCAAGTAAACTAAACATTAGCTTCATAGAGTGTTGTGCTTGGAGTTTTATCCAACGTAACTCACTTTTGAAGTTCTTTTGAGAGCGCGTGCGACAAAGAAGATTGCTGGAAGAAGATTGTATTTTTTTTGTTTTTAGTTTTGAAATGAATTCCGATTAAAATAACACAACAAGAAGATGTTTTTTTTTTTAGAAAATATTTTAAAAGGCGTAATCGATCTAACTCTACCTCTTCATTTACATATTAATCATTATCATTTAAATGAATATCCACTTAATTATGATCCTCTAATTTGTTAACCCTCAAACCCTACAAGAGTTAACTTAACCACAAAGATGGAATTACTTAAACCCTAGGCTAGCTTCGGAACATGCAATCGCAGAACCCTGCTTTGATTGTTGTTCTAAGGTTAGCTTATGGTCAGTGGTTAATTAGAGCACAAATCCATTCTGGAAATGAGGATGAGTTGTGTTTAGGGATTATATTTGAACTCTACAAATTTATCCCAAGTGGTCTTGTATTACCGATTAAGCTCGCACTCTCACAATTTACACAAAATCTCGACCTCGCGTGTTTTTGTATTAATTGTTCAATTGCTTGCTTAGTTTCTTAAAATTTAAAAACATAATTCATGGATCATATTAAGTGAATTACAGTAGGCTCAATGATTCAAAATAATTAAATGAAGAGGGTAGAAGATAGATCGATCACTAAAAATTACTCTTCCATGGGTGGCGTAATCATCGTACAAGCGTTTTGCATGTGCAAAGGTTTATAATGGGTATAACCCAATATCGCTTCTACTCAAGAATTCCAGCCCCAAGAGGAAGATTAAGAGAAGAATAAATTTAAATAAAACAGAGGAAAAGAGAAGAAATAAAAGAAGAACAAAGAAGTTTATTACACAAACAAAACAATTACAACATGAAGGAGAGAAGGAGGCTTCGATGAGAGGATCCTTGCTTCAAGAGCTACCTCTCTTACAATGGTTGTAGAATTTGGTTGAAACCAATTCTCCTCTGCCTCCAATCTCCCAATGCACGAACCAGCCTCTCCAAATGAGAAAATCACTAATTTATAGAGTGGAGGGGAGGCTAGGTTTAAAGTGGTTTCAAGTGTGAATGCAAAATCTCGGCCAAATATTTTAATGAAACTTGAACCGCCCATTTGACCTCCAAAACGCGTGAATTGACCGGCCTTCCAGAAGGATTATTTGTGCCACATCATGGCCCCGAGCTTTCCTCAAAATTTGGGCTCCATCCAAGCCCGTATGTAGAGGATATGGCCCAAATACAGAACCTTCTCCATTCTGGCGAGCCCAGCCCAACTTTGACTTCATGGCTCAATTTCAACAACCAAATTAACTCTTTAGCTTTAGTGTCCTGAATAAAAGTTGTAGATAATTAAGTTAGGAACACTGTTACAAAATTTCAAATTCAAATAATAAATATAAAAATATTTATCTTCGAAATAATACAGTGCACTATTAAGGGTAAAACTGGAATTTTCACCAAATTTTCAAATGAATGATTAAATCCCAAATATTTTATAAATAAACATATTTAACACAATGTGAGGAAATTATATCATTTATTATCAATAAAATATTCAATAAAATAGTGTTTTATCAACTCCCCCACACTTACCCTTTTGCACACCTGGGCAAAACCTCATATCAAGTAAACATCAATATCAAATCAAAACCAATTTTAAAACACATATCTTTAAGATCAATCAATTTCACACCAAGAATAAAAAAGATATCATGCCTCATAAAAAACCTTATTTCAGGTTCTCCATTTATATCATTCAATATATTTCCACTTCATTTATCCACCCATTCACAAAACACTTACCTCGCTTGAATTTTCTCTCATCACTCAAATATCAATTTTTTTGCAATGTCTTTCTCATCCAAACTCATACAAGGGTCACCATAGGCTTGATAGATTCCTACATCGCTACCCGATGTGAGTCAAGGACATATGTTTATCATGAGGACTTTTCAGGGTTGTTCTGTGGCTTTCGGTTGGTAGGATTAAGATGTGAAAAACTCTGAGGCTGAATGAGGAGGGCTTGACTCTTTTAAAGCAAAATTGCATTAATCTAATTTTCACTTAAATATGGTCTTCTCTTCAATCCCCATAGTATCAATTCAGCTCCATCATCATGAAAAGTCATGAAAGGTTTACACCATTCATCATTTCAGCATAAAAAATGTCAATCTTCTAGAACATGATTTTCTTGAAAGCTCCAGATGGGCACAACTTTCCACCTCAATTAGAAGCTCCAGAAAAGGCACAGCTTCACTTGTCATGAAAGCTCCAGAAAAGGCACAGCTTTCAATATAATGACTTTCTTTAGCAGCAAACACATCTCTTCAGAATTTAATTTTCCACCCAAAGTATCACATAATGTGGTGGCACAACACAAGACAGCTTCCCCCACACTTAAGCTCAACTAGATTATGCAATTTCACTTCAAGAGTTGGTTGGATAGGGAAAATTGGCTTGTAATGTGGCTTAACCTAACAGGCTGTGCATGGCTTCTAAGGGCTACAAGGATTAAATATTCAAGGTAGGCCATTATAAAAAAGGATTATTTGAAATAGGGGTTTTAATACCAAACAAATGCCTCAATCATTTAAACACAAGTACCTCAAACCCTCAAGTTTTGACAGGAATAGATCAAATTCTGGTTAAATCAAGTATGGTTTGGATCTCTCAAGAAGTGAGGTGAATGTAAAGAATATGAAAATAATGGTTTAGAAGCCTCACAGGAAAGTGATTTCAAATATAAAGACAGTGAGATTGGCATGGGATTCAAAATTCAGCGTACTTTGCATGAAATTACTAAATATTTGAACTTGAAACAAAGTCATTTCAGCATTCATTTAAGATTAGTTTCAAGGGGTAAATTGTTTCACTTATTGATATGGATTTAAAAATGGTGATGAGAATCATTTCAGCTCAAAAGTTTCAAAAACACACAGAAAATTGTAAAATAAACACACAAATTTTGAAAAAACACACAATTTTTGTTTTTTGGTTTTGTTTTTTAACAGGAAAACAATTGAAATTACTAAACTAAAAGGTTCCCTCCCCCACACTTAAAATATTGCATTGTCCTCAATGTGAACCCGTGAGATGATATATGCACATGAAATGCAGAATTTTTAAATAGGACAAATAATATAAAAGTGAAAGAGTTAGGAACAGCCTGATGTGATCAAGTGATGATGGGGTCATGCAGTGTGATAAAATCCACTGCATCAGTAGGATGTCCCTCAATGTATCTCTTCAAACGTTGCCCATTGACTGTAAAGCTCCTTCCAGTGTCCTCTTGTGTTATCTCCACTGCACCATAAGGAAAAACATTAGACACAATATAAGGACCTAACCAAGGTCGTCTCTCAAAGGAGGAAGTGAATTAAAACATCTTATTAGAGGTATTCTAAAAATAAAATAAAAGAGAATAAAAACACTACTAGAAAAGGATGGGGGTTGTTTATAGTTTATGAATCTAGAAGAAGTTTGCTGGAAGAAGATTGTATTTTTTTTGTTTTTAGTTTTGAAATGAATTCCGATTAAAATAACACAACAAGAAGATGTTTTTTTTTTTAGAAAATATTTTAAAAGGCGTAATCGATCTAACTCTACCTCTTCATTTACATATTAATCATTATCATTTAAATGAATATCCACTTAATTATGATCCTCTAATTTGTTAACCCTCGAACCCTACAAGAGTTAACTTAACCACAAAGATGGAATTACTTAAACCCTAGGCTAGCTTCGGAACATGCAATCGCAGAACCCTGCTTTGATTGTTGTTCTAAGGTTAGCTTATGGTCAGTGGTTAATTAGAGCACAAATCCATTCTGGAAATGAGGATGAGTTTTGTTTAGGGATTATATTTGAACTCTACAAATTTATCCCAAGTGGTCTTGTATTACCGATTAAACTCGCACTCTCACAATTTACACAAAATCTCGACCTCGCGTGTTTTTGTATTAATTGTTCAATTGCTTGCTTAGTTTCTTAAAATTTAAAAACATAATTCATGGATCATATTAAGTGAATTACAGTAGGCTCAATGATTCAAAATAATTAAATGAAGAGGGTAGAAGATAGATCGATCACTAAAAATTACTCTTCCATGGGTGGCGTAATCATCGTAGAAGCGTTTTGCATGTGCAAAGGTTTATAATGGGTATAACCCAATATCGCTTCTACTCAAGAATTCCAGCCCCAAGAGGAAGATTAAGAGAAGAATAAATTTAAATAAAACAGAGGAAAAGAGAATAAATAAAAGAAGAACAAAGAAGTTTATTACACAAACAAAACAATTACAACATGAAAAAGAGAAGGAGGCTTCGATGAGAGGATCCTTGCTTCAAGAGATACCTCTCTTACAATGGTTGTAGAATTTGGTTGAAACCAATTATCCTCTGCCTCCAATCTCCCAATTCACGAACCAGCCTCTCCAAATGAGAAAATCACTAATTTATAGAGTGGAGGGGAGGCTAGGTTTAAAGTGGTTTCAAGTGTGAATGCAAAATCTCGACCAAATATTTTAATGAACATTGAACCGCCCATTTGACCTCCCAAACGCGTGAATTGACCGGCCTTCCAGAAGGATTATTTGTGCCACATCATGTCCCCGAGCTTTCCTCAAATTTGGGCTCAATCGAAGCTCGTATGTAGAGGATATGGCCCAAATACAGAACCTTCTCCATTCTGGCGAGCCCAGCCCAACTTTGACTTCATGGCTCTATTTCAACAACCAAATTAACTCTTTAGCTTTAGTGTCCTGAATAAAAGTTGTATATAATTAAGTTAGGAACACTGTTACAAAATTTCAAATTCAAATAATAAATATAAAAATATTTATCTTCGAAATAATACAGTGCACTATTAAGGGTAAAACTGGAATTTTCACCAAATTTTCAAATGAATGATCAAATCCCAAATATTTTATAAATAAACATATTTAACACAATGTGAGGAAATTATATCATTTATTATCAATAAAATATTCAATAAAATAGTGTTTTATCAACTCCCCCACACTTACCCTTTTGCACACCTGGGCAAAACCTCATATCAAGTAAACATCAATATCAAATCAAAACCAATTTTAAAACACATATCTTTAAGATCAATCAATTTCACACCAAGAATAAAAAAGATATCATGCCTCATAAAAAACCTTATTTCAGGTTCTCCATTTATATCATTCAATATATTTCCACTTCATTTATCCACCCATGCACAAAACACTTACCTCGCTTGAATTTTCTCTCATCACTCAAATATCAATTTTTTTGCAATGTCTTTCTCATCCAAACTCATACAAGGGTCACCATAGGCTTGATAGATTCCTACATCGCTACCCGATGTGAGTCAAGGACATATGTTTATCATGAGGACTTTTCAGGGTTGTTCTGTGGCTTTCGTTTGGTAGGATTAAGATGTGAAAAACTCTGAGGCTGAATGAGGAGGGCTTGACTCTTTTAAAGCAAAATTGCATTAATCTAATTTTCACTTAAATATGGTCTTCTCTTCAATCCCCATAGTATCAATTCAGCTCCATCATCATGAAAAGTCATGAAAGGTTTACACCATTCATCATTTCAGCATAAAAAATGTCAATCTTCTAGAACATGATTTTCTTGAAAGCTCCAGATGGGCACAGCTTTCCACCTCAATTAGAAGCTCCAGAAAAGGCACAGCTTCACTTGTCATGAAAGCTCCAGAAAAGGCACAGCTTTCAATATAATGACTTTCTTTAGCAGCAAACACATCTCTTCAGAATTTAATTTTCCACCCAAAGTATCACATAATGTGGTGGCACAACACAAGACAGCTTCCCCCACACTTAAGCTCAACTAGATTATGCAATTTCACTTCAAGAGTTGGTTGGATAGGGAAAATTGGCTTGTAATGTGGCTTAACCTAACAGGCTGTGCATGGCTTCTAAGGGCTACAAGGATTAAATATTCAAGGTAGGCCATTATAAAAAAGGATTATTTGAAATAGGGGTTTTAATACCAAACAAATGCCTCAATCATTTAAACACAAGTACCTCAAACCCTCAAGTTTTGACAGGAATAGATCAAATTCTGGTTAAATCAAGTATGGTTTGTCTCTCTCAAGAAGTGAGGTGAATGTAAAGAATATGAAAATAATGGTTTAGAAGCCTCACAGGAAAGTGATTTCAAATATAAAGACAGTGAGATTGGCATGGGATTCAAAATTCAGCGTACTTTGCATGAAATTACTAAATATTTGAACTTGAAACAAAGTCATTTCAGCATTCATTTAAGATTAGTTTCAAGGGGTAAATTGTTTCACTTATTGATATGGATTTAAAAATGGTGATGAGAATCATTTCAGCTCAAAAGTTTCAAAAACACACAGAAAATTGTAAAATAAACACACAAATTTTGAAAAAACACACAATTTTTGTTTTTTGGTTTTGTTTTTTAACAGGAAAACAATTGAAATTACTAAACTAAAAGGTTCCCTCCCCCACACTTAAAATATTGCATTGTCCTCAATGTGAACCCGTGAGATGATATATGCACATGAAATGCAGAATTTTTAAATAGGACAAATAATATAAAAGTGAAAGGGTTAGGAACAGCCTGATGTGATCAAGTGATGATGGGGTCATGCAGTGTGATAAAATCCACTGCATCAGTAGGATGTCCCTCAATGTATCTCTTCAAACGTTGCCCATTGACTGTAAAGCTCCTTCCAGTGTCCTCTTGTGTTATCTCCACTGCACCATAAGGAAAAACATTAGACACAATATAAGGACCTAACCATCTGGAACGCAACTTACCAGGCATCAACTTCAGTCGTGAACTATAGAGAAGGACTTTCTCTCCAATATGAAACTCCCTTTGTTGGATCATTTTGTCATGAGCTGCTTTTGATCTTTCCTTATAGAGCCTTGAGTTCTCATATGATGACAGGCGAATCTCCTCAAGCTCTTGAATTTGAAACTTCCTTTGAATTCCAGCTTGGGCCAAATCCATGTTACATTTCTTTATAGCCCAATATGCCCGATGCTCAACTTCCACGGGGAGATGACACGCTTTCCCAAAAACAATCTGAAATGGGGACATACCAATGGGGGTCTTGTATGCTGTCCTATAAGCCCACAATTCATCATCCAAGCGCTTGCTCCAATCCTTCCTATTTGGCTGCACGGTTTTCTCCAAGATTTGTTTCAACTCACGATTTGAAACCTCAGCCTGGCCATTTGTTTGGGGGTGGTATGGTGTTGATGTTTTGTGTGTCACCCCATACTTCCGAAGGAGGGAAGCAAAATTCCTATTGCAAAAGTGTGTCCCTTGGTCACTGATGATGGCCTTTGGTACTCCAAACCTGCAAAAAATCTGTGCTTTGACAAAATCCACAACAACATGAGAATCGTCAGTCCTGGTGGCCTTGGCCTCCACCCATTTACTCACATAATCGACAACAACAAGGATATACAAGAAACCAAATGAACTAGGAAAAGGTCCCATAAAATCAATTCCCCAAACGTCAAAAATCTCACAGAATAAAATGGGTTGTTGGGGCATCTCGTGTCTTCTTGAAATGTTTCCAGTGTGTTGGCAACGAGAGCATGACTTACAAAATACATGGGAATCATGGAATAAACTAGGCCAATATAATCCTGAGTCTAAAACCTTCCTAGCTGTCCGTTGGGGTCCAAAGTGTCCACCACAAGCAAGTGTATGACAGAAATGCAAAACAGACTCAAACTCATGATCGGGAACACACCTCCTAATGACTTGGTCACTACACATGCGCCAGAGGTATGGATCATCACTACACATCTTATTAGAGGTATTCTAAAAATAAAATAAAAGAGAATAAAAACACTACTAGAAAAGGATGGGGGTTGTTTATAGTTTATGAATCTAGAAGAAGTTTGCTGGAAGAAGATTGTATTTTTTTTGTTTTTAGTTTTGAAATGAATTCCGATTAAAATAACACAACAAGAAGATGTTTTTTTTTTAGAAAATATTTTAAAAGGCGTAATCGATCTAACTCTACCTCTTCATTTACATATTAATCATTATCATTTAAATGAATATCCACTTAATTATGATCCTCTAATTTGTTAACCCTCGAACCCTACAAGAGTTAACTTAACCACAAAGATGGAATTACTTAAACCCTAGGCTAGCTTCGGAACATGCAATCGCAGAACCCTGCTTTGATTGTTGTTCTAAGGTTAGCTTATGGTCAGTGGTTAATTAGAGCACAAATACATTCTGGAAATGAGGATGAGTTGTGTTTAGGGATTATATTTTAACTCTACAAATTTATCCCAAGTGGTCTTGTATTACCGATTAAGCTCGCACTCTCACAATTTACACAAAATCTCGACCTCGCGTGTTTTTGTATTAATTGTTCAATTGCTTGCTTAGTTTCTTAAAATTTAAAAACATAATTCATGGATCATATTAAGTGAATTACAGTAGGCTCAATGATTCAAAATAATTAAATGAAGAGGGTAGAAGATAGATCGATCACTAAAAATTACTCTTCCATGGGTGGCGTAATCATCGTAGAAGCGTTTTGCATGTGCAAAGGTTTATAATGGGTATAACCCAATATCGCTTCTACTAAAGAATTCCAGCCCCAAGAGGAAGATTAAGAGAAGAATAAATTTAAATAAAACAGAGGAAAAGAGAAGAAATAAAAGAAGAACAAAGAATTTTATTACACAAACAAAACAATTACAACATGAAGGAGAGAAGGAGGCTTCGATGAGAGGATCCTTGCTTCAAGAGCTACCTCTCTTACAATGGTTGTAGAATTTGGTTGAAACCAATTCTCCTCTGCCTCCAATCTCCCAATGCACGAACCAGCCTCTCCAAATGAGAAAATCACTAATTTATAGAGTGGAGGGGAGGCTAGGTTTAAAGTGGTTTCAAGTGTGAATGCAAAATCTCGGCCAAATATTTTAATGAAACTTGCACCGCCCATTTGACCTCCAAAACGCGTGAATTGACCGGCCTTCCAGAAGGATTATTTGTGTCACATCATTTCCCCGAGCTTTCCGCAAAATTTGGGCTCAATCCAAGCCCGTATGTAGAGGATATGGCCCAAATACAGAACCTTCTCCATTCTGGCGAGCCCAGCCCAACTTTGACTTCATAGCTCAATTTCAACAACCAAATTAACTCTTTAGCTTTAGTGTCCTGAATAAAAGTTGTAGATAATTAAGTTAGGAACACTGTTACAAAATTTCAAATTCAAATAATAAATATAAAAATATTTATCTTCGAAATAATACAGTGCACTATTAAGGGTAAAACTGGAATTTTCACCAAATTTTCAAATGAATGATCAAATCCCAAATATTTTATAAATAAACATATTTAACACAATGTGAGGAAATTATATCATTTATTATCAATAAAATATTCAATAAAATAGTGTTTTATCAAACACCACTTAAGAAACCATGGACAATCTTCTTCAAGAAAAAGAGAGGATCAAGACAACATGGGAGGTAAACAACCAAATTTATCTACCTTACCCACTATACATGGTTTTTGGTTTCGGACTGTTTCATACCATGCACCAAACACATGATTTCTAGTGGAATTTATCTTGAACGGTCTGCATAGCCTATGCATGGTTTGTTAGACCATGTTACTTAACTATGAGACCTCTAAAAACCACCCAATTGTCACTTTGAAATGAATAATTTACTATTACATATTCATAAAAGCCTCTACAACTCTAATTAATGACACTTTTCCCAAAAAAAACTTCAATAAAGAGCCATTATAACTATAATAATAAAAATATGACTCCTGACAACCCATGAAAACTCAATATATGACCCAAGGAAGAGAGTTCCAAGCACATAAAAAAACATACCACTCAAGTCATGATGGTTTTATATCCTTTCTACCACCGACAAACCTAAATAACAAGAAGGTGAATCACAAGAACCTAGTCCCCCTTCTAAGAAATCAGATGCTCTGATACCATTTTGTAATGAACCAAGCTAGGATGCCATCTGAATTAGTGCCTAAACTAGTCCTACACATGACCAATGATCATCCCTAATACCCGAGGTAGATGAAAAGTATTTTGAAAATCAATCATCACCATTGGGGACAGTTTCACCCTCAATATCCAAAAAACACAACATCCAAATATGGAAAAACTAGGAGGAACAAAGATAAATTCTATTAAGAACACTAATAAAAAATTACTATGCATAACAGAATTAAAAAGATATAAATGAATATAAAAAAATAAAAATAATAGAAAAAAGGCCAAATAAATCAAGACAACTAGTTTCATGGAAAAGAAGGTTTGACCATCGTTTCGATGTGAATATCAAGTCACCTCCATGATCCCACAAACTATATTCTTCCTAATAAAGATGATATTGGATCCAACCTAAAATTCACTTCTTTAAGAAACCTATAAAATAAATGAATACTACATAATCACCAACCTAATTATGAAGTGTGTGAGACAAATCCAATAGGATACAACTATGATTCAAATTTCCCCCTTTTATAAAAGAAACGAAAATTTCCAGTTCAGAAATAATATGAAAATAGTTTTTCGTTTTTCCATACATTTTATTGGAATAAATAATTCATAAAAATGAACTTCATCAAAGAAGAAAATTTGTAAAACATTCCATAAATGGGTTTTACTAAAAGACATGTCATGTTCAAGTTCTAACCTTTTACCATAAGATCTCATGCTTTTGGAAATAAAACCACATCTGGATTAAAAATTACCAAATAATTTCCATCAAAACCAGTACTTAAAAAACCCCTTACCACCACATTACATTAAAACATTTTATATACTCAACATAAATTAAAACAAGGTAACAATATAAATCATAAAAAACACAACCAAAAACTATCATAGTTAATGCCAATAATTGGATGGAAATAAGCTAACCAACAATAATACTAAACCATAAAGGAATAAAAAAAATTATCAAGTCCATCAAAGAAACAATAAACACACATGAATATATATATAAAAGTATAATATATGATACACATCATGAGGAAAAATTGTAGATACTAATGTGATAGCACAAGACACAACCAAAGTGGACTTAAACTATCATCACATAAATGGTCACACATCACTCATCCAAATCACTCACAACAAGCCTCATTAGTGACATCCCACTATCTAGTGTGTGAATATTAACTAGGGGTGACTGACCAGTGTGTAATCTCAACTATCCATATCAATATCCCACTACATCCCACCTAGTGACCTCAGTCTCCTCATAGAAAAATAGATGGAGGTAGGCCATGAACAAATAATGTCATCACATGATAATAATAAATCTGCAATTTCCAACACCAGAGTCAAATCCCTCCCATGTTATAATTCCCTTAAAATGATCCATAACCCATTATCACATCATGAATCACAACATAAATCATCCATCATATAGATAAGTATAAAATCATCAACAGCACAAGGGGGGTCAATAAGTTCTCAATCAATCACACTTCCCAAGTTCCAACCAAGCCTTCACTTATATAATATACATCTGGAAATCCCTTTTTTAATTAATATATAAATCAAACACAATTATAAAATGAAGAACAATCATCCGCAAAAACAATCAAATAATATCATGGAAAACTCTATTTTCTTTATAAAAGCAAACAACCCATTAAAATAAAGAACACCTTTAAACAAAAAAACCCACTTTAAGAACCCCATTTAGCCTAAAACCTGAAGAAAAATTGAATTTCATGCTGAAAAATCTATTTGAATTTTTATTGAACATAATTAATGCATAAAATGAAATTTCAAATCCAAGTTCAATATCACAAAATAATCAAATCATTTTTTCCAAAGGATTAACCAACCCAAGACTGGAAAATGTTTAGAGAATCCAAACTAGGTATCAAAAAATTAATATCTTTCACTAAGAAACACTTTTAAACCATAAATAATTCATGGAACTCTTTAATAAAAAGAAATTAATAAAAAAACACATGCCTTGGGTGGTGTAATCATATTGCCTTCATCAAAATCCTCTATAAAGGAACTTCTATAAAGGATCACAACCCTTAAAATTTGAAATCCCCAAATATAACCAACCCTACCCAGTTAATGATCCAAATATGACCTTTATGGTTATAAGGAAAGATAAAAAGAGGATAAAACCAAATATAAAGAGAATAAAATCTCATTCCTCTTGAATCATGAGAATAATTACCAATAAACCACTTGAAATTCACTTGAAGTAGAATTGGATATAAAGAAAGCTCTATGGAAGGAACCTAGGTCAAGGGAAAATGAGTGGGGAATCTAAGGGAATAATTCCAAAATAATAAAAAACTAAATTGAAAAAAATAGACCTCTTCATGTTGGTTTCACAATTTACTCACAAAGTTAAATAAACCATACAGTAACCTTGTATATCACCACTATTAAGAGCTACATGGTATGAAAAATTGTGCTACATGGTTATTTTAACCTTGTACCATAACCGTGTGACCTAGAAAAGGTCCCTAATATATCACCTTTTAAGCTCAAAATTCCTATAACATTAGGGGAAAACCATTCATCAATTACCCCCATATAATAGTGACACTATGGGTTTCCTGTTTTAGGAAATGTATTGGTAATTTAGTCCACTTGGACTCTAGTACTTAATTTTTGGGCCTCTAGGCTATCCAAATAAGCTTTTACCAGTGGATATGATGGTGTGCTGGTGATTAATAGTGAATATAAGATATAGGATGGTCATCTATGTTTCCAATTTCTATAAGTAGTGATGAAATTTCAATGCACACCCAAGTCCTGATTCACCTCAGTGCGAGGTGGAGATGGAAAGCTACAAATGTGATGTTAGAGAATCGAGTTTAAATATGATAGGATGGCGGTAGGGGATGTTATATTTTAGTTCTTTATTCAGGTCATGTATTCTGGGACTTTATGGCCATATAAGGGTTCCCTCTCACCCAAATTAAAATGATGGATTATCTAGAAAATAAAATAAAATTGTTGTTTGAAGTAAGGTAAATAAAATATGAAAAAACTAAAACTTAACTTAATAATTGAAGATAAATGTGGATAGGTTCTATGTATCAAATGAATTTCCCATAAATGATGTAATCCATAAAATCTACACATATGTAGTATATAAATATATCATATCAAAGAAATAACACCATAAATAGAAGCATGTGGATAATAAAAATATATATAAGGAGTACAACTCCACTGTATTTCCATAATAAAAATAGTTACAGGTAAATTCATTCCATTTTATTACCTAAAAAATAGAATAAACTGAATACGATGAAATAAAAACTAATAAATGACGGTTTGCCTCACAGTTAGTGATAGGTTTTCTTCAACTTCATTAATATGATAATGAAACTACACCATTATTGAAAGGAAATGATACATAGTATCTACTTCTTCATTGATAAATTTTTCACATTCATTCATCAATAAGGTAATTATCCTATATCCATTAATCCAAATCATATTTTTATTTAAAATAGGAATCTTGACATGGAACACCAATGTTAGGGGTCCTAAAATAGTGCAACCTGAGGGAATCCCCTCTAACCAAATTAACTCTCTATGGCTTAAAGATGATATGATTGAGGAGAAAAGTGTGGATGGAGCTCTGGTCCGCTAATGAATCTAGGTAATCTACAACTTTATTCCCTTCATGCCACATATGGGTAACTTGGATGCTATTGTGGAAGAGGGATCTACATTGCATGAGTATGTAGGAAATGGACCAAGGGGTTTATCCTTTACTATGTAGGGAGTCATGATGGATCAATGAGTCAATCTCCGCTTGAGAAATATAAATATTCTATTGTGTACAGAGAGTAAGCCTGGTTATCATGGCTTTGGCCTCAACCATAAGAGAGTTACCATTGCCATAGGATGATGTGAGATCAAGAACCACACTCCCCCTAAACCACGAACCACTCCCCCTCTTCTCATATTGCCCAGCAAGTAGGACCCATCAGTATTCAACTTGTATCCTATATCTGGAGGGTACCGACAAACCCATCTCCCCAACAATCTATCTAGGGGATTGAGTCGAGAGGTTACTAACCTACAGAAAGTGCAGTGATGGAGCGTCCCGCAAGTCTTGGGTTAAAAAAATACATCAGAATAAAATGAGGTAAATTAAAATCATGTGAATAATTTCATTACCCGAACCACCAGTTCGCACCTAGATGGCGGTAATCTGAGAATGAAACCCCAAGCCTACCACTAATAGGCTAGGGTATGGATACCAATAGAGAGTGGTTATATCACCCAAATGAGAGTCCTTAGCCTAAGATAATTGTGCACACACACACACACATATCCAAACACCACTGAAATGCAGAAATGAATAATATAATTGATAACAAAAATTCATACGTAAAACTAATTGCACATTAGAGTATGAAAAAATTATGGGAAATCAAAAGGGACAAATATAATCCCACCAAAACAACAAAAGAGTCCAACCTTCTAGTTGAAAGGATTCTATTTACAAGATGATAATCCAAGAACAGAATATATTTCATCTAGAAAAAATAAGATCTATCCGCTCTTAGTCCTCCAAAGACTCCATCCAAAGTTCGATCATCTATATAAGACATGACAAGTGAAGGCATAGACCATATAGGGTTGAGTATAAAAATACCCAGTTAAACACCCTAAAATCACAAAACATAAATCATCAGAAGAGATTCAACGCAAAGATGAGTCAATTAGAGATTTGGAAAATAAAAAAAACAACCCATATATGCTCAATATAGATGCTAAGATTCAAGTAAGGAAACTCCCTCACTACAAACTAAGGATTTTACATGATGCTCCAAGGTTTCCTCATGCAATATAAGTCACTCCTAGGGTCTTAATAACAATATTGGAGCTCATATGAGATTTCATTCTTATCAGGCCTCTCTATAAATAGGTACATACAGGAACATAGAAGATGTTGATACACATGTGGGGAATCACACAAAGGTCCTATGGGGGATTCCGAACTCTATCCTGATTAACCTAGTAAGATGGGGATTACACACCCTAAATGTTGGTAATATGATACTAGACCCAAACAAGGTAAAATGAAAGAGGATGAATCCATGGGCCACAGGGAGGGATACCTGATTCTATCCAAGATTAACCTATAGAGGGGATCACTCATCCTATTCTCAGTATGGGATGCCTCATTATACCATTATAGGGATGGACCAAGGGAACATACCCTACTAATACTTGTTAAAATAGAAGATAACATAGGATTTAACCTTCCCTAGAAAGAGTACCCATCATGTATATTAAATATACCGCTCATTTTTGTGTCCTCCAGCCTATTTTTTGTGTCCTTCTAGTTGTGTTCATGTACTTTAGTCATTCCCATGTACACTATTCATTCCTATGTGCCATGCTCTTTCCATGCTCATGTACCCGAGGGTACATGTCGGGTTTTTATCTCGGGTCACATAGCCTATGGACATGTCACACATCATTTGATATTTTGTATATGAATAATCTCTCATGGTTTCTAAATGGGGACCACATAGTGTGTGTTCTTCTAGACTACATGCAATGTCATTCAGAATTTTCTAGATTCCAACAGTCTTAACATGTATCTAACTACGTTGTATACTCCTTAAATCCAATATCATATTCAACTAATAAACTCAAATATAAGGTTGAAAAAACTCAAATTATCATTGGTGGTTGGATTTGGGTAATGAATATACTCATTAATCACCTCCATTGTACCACATCACCAATACACCAAAACAAAAAAAAATGGGAACCTTCAATCCTACCTTGATCCCCCGAAATGTTCATCATTGAAAATATGTAATTTTGATCCTGGATCCAAACTTAAAATCATGATCTATTGTGCTAAATATCCATTACCCAAAAAATATTTTCCAAGTATTATTTACCAACTAGCCAAAAGAAATACTGGTGATTAACACTCAAAGAGATAGGGGATAAAATAACAAAACAAAAAAGTTAAGAAACTAACATCATCCATTGTTTGGGTTGAACTTAATATATTTATGGGGAATTCATCGAATGAATAGAAATAATCAATAATTAACTAAACATAATTCTAAGAATAGAGTTCATCAATAAAAAACTCAACCATCGATTCAAAAATTATTTCTATAATTAAATTAATTCATGTTTGATTTTAGAGAGTAAAATATGTAGATTAATTAAATTAAAAACCATCCTTGCAGTTAGATCGATCACTAAAAAATAATGATTTTGTATCATTTTCATTTGTGAGATCCAAGAACCCTTTTCATGAAGTCGAACTCCTTGGTAAACCGATCATCGATCCGTGGTCTCATTATAACCTTTCAAAGACACAATCATGGTCTTCCATAAATTCATATGGTTATGGTGATAACTATAAGATTTATCCATGACTAGGTTTAAATAATATAGGATTATGTCATGGGGAAATAAAAAACAATAAATCATTTAAATAATTTTTATATTTAATATTCCAAATGTGACTTCTCTTAAACAAAATCACCCAATGCGTAAAAGGATTATGTTATTCGTAGGGTAAAACAAGTATTTTGGATTCAATGGTGGAATTATTTTTAACATAAGAGAAAATGTTTTCGATTTATTCCATTATTTTATAAAAAATATGCATGTACGATGTATTATATTCAATATACTTATTATATCAACACTGAGGCGCCACGGGCCTCAGAATTCCATGTTGACTCTGCACCTAATTCCCAAAACATTCTTTAAAAATATTCCAAAGTGTTATAAGGAAAAAACATATTCAATGTATTCTCCCTATATGGGTGCTTTTCATCCCAAAAAGAAAAAATCCTGTTTAGAAAGATTAGGCTACTGAGCTTGCATCTGGTTTTCCTACCCCCATGAGCTCTCCTAAAGGATCCCGTGATGTCGTCGAACATGCCCCAAAAAAATTTATCACCCTTAAATGTTATTATCCTTTCGATCATTAATATATATTGGGTACTCAATGAAGGTATCCCCATCCTCTATGTTCATCTGACCATATTCAATAACATATGATGGGTCATTCACATACTTACTCAATTGCGATACATGGAAGGAATCATGCACCCAGTCCAATTGTGGTGGTAGGGATAAGTGGTAAAATGCCTATATAACCTTATATATTATACTGAAATGGATAATGAATCTATGAGATAAATTACCACCCTAGACAAACCTATGTTATCAACATTGAGGTGAGACCTTAATGAACACATGGTCTCCCACATTGAACTCCAAGGACCCCTATCATTGGTCCGTATAAGAATTATGATGTCTTTGGATAGTCTTTATCTACTAATGGATGATTTTAACCATCTCATTAATCACTCACACTAATTCAAGGACCATGAGTGCTAGCTCACCTAGATCAGTCCAGCATAGTGGTGACCTACATGGTCTTCTATACAATGCCTTAAATGGCTTCATATCGATGGTGGAGTGGTAGTTATTATTGTACGAAAACTCCTACAAGGCTAGGTGATACTCCCAACTATGAAAACAATTGTAACATATATTCTTGAATCATGTACTTGAAAAACTAAATGATCTTATCATGAAAGCATGAATAATTTTCTCTAGATCCTGAATGGTCTACTCAGTCTAGACATTTATCTAGGGGTGGAATTCCATGCTCAACCACAACTAAGTTCCAAATGACTCAAATAATTCTCTTTATGATTTTGATGTGTAGTGAGAATCAAATTTTAAAACAATCATAAAGGGAACTCCATGAATCAAAATTATCTCCTACACTTAAAAGTATCAAAATATCTATATTGAAATCTTCTCTATGATGTCTTGGAAGTGGACTGACTTGAAGAGTTTATCTAAGATCAACTTGATAGCATCATTACACCTAGATAATTGTGGTAGTACCCACTTCCATTGTATGATATCAAGGATTTTAGCCAAACCAATTGGAACATAGTGTTCTGCCTTCACCTGTAGATAATTGAGGCATCAGAAGATAAACATAGCTACAAATCACTTCATATTTGGGTACCATATTTTGATTTGAAGGTCTTAGTACATATTTTCCACTCTAATATTTACCACTAATAGGGGTGTATGAAACTCACTTGACAGCTACTCTTGTAGCATGAATTATACCATTGTCTTCCCCCAAAAAATGATGATATAAGACCAACCATTAGAAAAACCATTAGTAGCATGTTAAGTGTATATCTTTCCATGAACTGTATCAAAATAAATATTTCTGAATTGTTACCCCCAAATATGATAATGAATTGGATGGGTAACAACCATCGAATGGAGGTAAGATTCACCATCCTCATCCATTAAGGACAAATTCAATGAGGCTAACTACTCTAACACTTCACTCAATGGCTAAGAATAAGATCTCCTGTTGAGATAATCTGGGACCATATTAACCATTTTGGGAGTATAGAATATCTCAAAGTCATAATATTATAGAAACTTCAATCATCGCCTCCATCTCAAGTTAAGATCATTTCATAAAAAGTTATTTATGGGACTATTGTGGTTATAATATACTATAAATCCCTCTTCCATAAGGCAGTTTCACCACATATTTAGGGAAAAGACAAGTATTTTATTCTCTAGAATGTGGTTAAAACAATTTTTCTCATGGATTATTAGCTACTGATATTGTAATTGATCACTTCCTACCTCTAAATTAGAATGTATCTAAGCCCTGTTCTATAGTTATCACAGAACACTACATACTCAACACCCTCCTTTGGTATTTTCAATATGGGGGAACTCATCAAACATTTCCACAACATTAAAAATATCATGTTAGAATTTATATTCCCCCAAAAAAAGGCTTCCCCTTTTAGGTCACAGTATTCAAGAGTGATGAAATCCTGTAGAAATTGGGCATAATTCATTGATAGTAACCTTCCAACCCTAGTAATATTTATAATTTAGTCACACTCTTTGGTGGATTCTAAGCTAGAAACACATCATACTTTTCTTGGTATACTACTACTCCCTCTTATGAGATTACATGTCCTAGGAATTAGACCTCTCAAATCATAAATTGACACTTCAAGAGATTTCCATCAATATTGTGATCGCAGGGAATGTCCAGAATCATCCTTAAATGTCTCAAGTGCACCTCCTCCAATATCGAGTACATAGGGATTTCATCGACGAATACTACCATCAACCGGTCCAATAAGGGTTAAAATATATAGTTCATAAGTACCATTAACACCACTGGTTCATTTTCCACATTGAAGGGAAACACTAAATACTCATAGTGACTATCATAGCACCAAAATTTCATCTTCAGTATATCCTTCTCTCAAACATGAAGCCGGTTATAACCCAACCTGATGTCAAACTTCAAGAACCACCTAACCCCTTTCAATTGTTCCAATAAATCCTAAAATTTCAGAAGTTGATACTTAATGGTGGCCAAATTTAGAATATGGTACATACAACCTCAAGATACCATCCTCTTTATTAGAAAACAACATTGGTGTTTCCCAGGGAGACACACTTGGTATGAAAAATCCCTTCCACTATAAATCCTCCGACTATTTCTTTAGATCTAAAATCTATGAAGAGGCCATCTGATATATTGGAACAAATATCAAGGTAGTCATTGGTAGTAATTATATGTAGATATCAATCTCTTGGTTGATAGGTAAGCTCGACATGCCCTTAGGGAAGATATCCTTGTACTCCACTACTACTAAAGGAAGTTGAGATCACATAACATCTTATTATCCAATCGTAATAATATCCAACTTATGAGTAGTCAATTGTATCATCCTGTGCATGAACCCATCCTAATGTACATGGATTTCCTTCACACCAATGAAGTAGAATATCATCCTATAAACTTGAATGCACCCCATCCTCCACCCAAAATAGTCAATTTATGCATGAACCAAAAATAGCAATTCTGGAAAAAGTATAAAATTATAAGGCCTTATTGTATCCACAAAAATATCCTAAAATAAGATCTCTTATCTAAGATTCAGGTCACACTATTGAAATAATTGTGTCACTGGTGAATCTACCCAGGTGGAAGTCTCTAAACACAAGATTTTATCTAAGGGATCCACTAGAATAACCAAATCACAAACAAGCAATGTTGCAAGGAAAGAGTATACTATTCATATGTGTATAAATATTGTAGCTAAAGTAAAGAATACACATTCCACACGTCAAATCATACCCAAATCCTCTAGGTCATAATCCTCCATTTCTTGCAGTTCCCATACCCATGGCCCCCAACTCCTTGGGATTTTGTATAGACCACCTTGGGATGGTGGTGGAAACAGATCAAGATGTTGGCCACCTCATGCTACTCTCCCAAATCCTCTTCCACCTTCATTACCCTATCAACCTCCCAACTCAATTAGTTACCTCTATAAGGGTGTTCCATAAACCATATCCCTGCCAGGTGCATGGTGGGTCATATAATCCCACAAGATATTTCCTCTCCCATCACAGAAGTAACATCACCTCTCCCTTGACTGATTAGAACCATCTTGAGATCCATTAAATATAATCCCTTTATCATGAGATTGTCTTTATAAATTCCTCATGTGTAAGGATCTATAAGTATATATCATCTACTACCAACTACTGAAGCCTCACCTCTAGTGTTCCCACTGTGAAAACCAACATTCATAATTTAATCAACTAAAATTCTCTCCTTGAATAAAGAATGATTTGAAAATTTATCATAGAAAGGGATGAAGAGATATACCACTCAATTTTGGATATCTCAATGAAGGATAGGCTCAAGGGTTTTTACGTAAAATTATGCATCTAAAACCATGTCCATGGAGTTACATGAGAGGTTAGTGTACCTTGACACATACACTATGAATAACATACTTCCCTATTAGCGATAAATAAGCTCTTATAAATATTCACTTCCCACAATGTCACCAGGTAAAACTCTTCCCTAAAGAGGTTCTTGAACCCTATCCATGCAAGACTATCCTTGTCATGTGTCGGTGTCACTAAATTCCACCATCTCCCAATTGATACATGTAGAATTCTCAACCCTAAAACCACCATCAAATAAAGAGGGTTCCTAATATGATTTAAAATTTTCCAACTAACTTAGGTCAGTTATATGCTTCCTGGGGATCTGGATCACTAAAAACATGAGAAATATCTACCTTTGGAACTCATGAAGTGTGCTCATCCAACTCACATTTTCTTCTGGTATGGTTAAAATAATATATTGTCATTTATGGATCATCCAACTACATAGTGGGTGGAGATAAGATCATAAAACCACCTATAGGTACTACATCCTACATTTATTCCTAAACTAAATCCTCAAGTTTGGAAGATTATCATAATGATTCTACTATGGAACCCTAGATGGTTGTCATCATTGAAGTTTCATGAAAATTTCAAGATTAACCATGGTCACTAAGAATATTTGGGGTGCTGACTCAAGAAGGACATGGAAACAAAAACTCATTCATATATGATGAATGTACTAATGTTTTCATTGCAACCAATGCCTATATATATTGAGCCATCAAGAAGGGTATCAGAGTCCAGGTGAATGGATACATCATCCACTACACCATAAAAGGGTTTGACATCCTAAGATCGAAACTTTATACACTTTAACAGTGCCATCCTAGTTCCCATACCAAACCACATGGGTAGACTATGTTCAAACTCCAATCTAAGACATCCTCCTTTAATACCACTTCTTTATGACTTGACCTACCAGGGCCTACTTGGATGATAGTAAGCTGACTGTGACAACCCATTCCAACCATCAATAGGCTATAGGCTAGTGACCAGTGCCAATTAAGAATATCATAGACACGGTAATCCTTATCCAAAGGTATATTCACCTACCCACACAACTCTAGAAATAACTATAATAAATAAATAAAAGATACAACTTATATATAAAATGCATGAATACAAAAAATCCCACATCAAAGTACGACACAATTATGTGAAATAGAAACAATCCAAATACAAGCCCACAAAAATTTAAAATATTCTAACCTCATATTAGAAAGGGTGCTATTTATTAGGTGAATATTTAGGTGCCAACAATGTTTTATCTATCCAAACTGAGATATGTCCACTCCCATACCTCCTATAACTCTATTGGAAGGACCATTATCTACAAAATACAAGAAATTTTTTGGAAGATCACATGAATCTGTGAGTATTAACATACCCAATAGGGAACCCTGAAATCCCAAAACATAAAGAATCAGATGACAGGGATTCCCTCTTTCAGCTTCATTTTGCTGAAGAATCAATATTCATTGTAGTTTTCTGGTGGATCTTTGACATTGTCTGTGAGGTATATGGATGAGTGATTTTACTTCCATCCCATTAATTTGTTGTTTATGTTCGTTATTTTCAGCTTTTATAGTCACAATTGTAGAGGTATTTTGAGGGTTCCCCAGTAGCGACTCAGTAAACAGATGAGCATGTGGGATACGATCCATTCCAATTGAGATGACACTGCTAAAATGGAGTGATGGTGTCAATGTTGCATACAATCAAGCTTCTAAATACTATTTTTTAGATCTAGTTGGTGTTTCATAGTAGCAACACCTAGGTTTATGGGATAGCATATTGGATGAATGAGAGGGTATGGCTTCGACCAATGGTATTAGGCACCATTCATATCTATACTAGGAAATGTTTTTGTGTGTTCTTGTAGTTTGAGATCTGGTTAATTATTCCTAAATTTGATGGGAGGGTCTATTCTAGTGCTATCTAATATGTAGGTCTTTTGGGTTCATGTTTTAGTCCATTTCCCTTTGGTCCTGTGGGTCATTTAAGGTTCCATGTTTACCATTTAAAAATGTGATTATCCAAAAATCCATAAAAATTTAAAGCCATTTGGATTCCGAGTCAGGTAAGTTCACTCCCTCATGGCATCTAAGGAATTTTTTTGAGGCTCCAAGGTAACATCATCCATGAGAATTTACTCCTTGGGTACGGTTAAAACTGATGGTGCTCATCTGAGAGTTCATTCATATTAAGCTTTGGCATGAAGAAGTGCAAGTAGATATCAAAAGATGTCAATTATAGTATCCCAACCCAGAATACGCTTAAAACGATGCCTTTAATTTGATTGTATACATGGCCTCAAGTGCACCACCCCGTACGCTAGATGTTTCCAACTAGAAGAGAGGCTCTAAATGTGGTATATTGGGGAAACTATACACAGTATATAAGTTGCAAATATAGTGAAATAAATAATAGGAAAGGTCAAAAAAAATAAACAATAGCTGATAATAATAAATGGAAGAGTGATCATGTATGAACATGATCTGAAATAAATATAGGTAGGTAAACAATTTACATGGTGAGAATAAAAATAAAAGTAATTAAATAAAAGTCTCGGCAGTTATCTCAAATATAATCACAAGAAATGGATCAGTCCTCTTATCTCACACTCCATACAAGCATATAAGGATTATAGCAAGCAAGTACAATCCAAGAACCTACTCCTGTAATCATGATGTCTGTTTGGGTACCCTAGTTTAATGGTGGCCTGAATAGGGTGTGAGATATAAATATTAGGACACCACCAATGGTGACTAATGATATTCAATCTGTGTATATAAAATAAGAAATATTCAGGTTTATCATGATGAAATTAAATAAATAAATGTGAATAAGTTGGGATCAGGTTTCTCAAGGACACTTGGCTGACCATACCTTCTTCGGCCTAAGATGAAATATCTTTGAACAAGAAAACATGGATATATAACCGCATATGTAAATATATATATATATATATATACACAAATATATAAATTCATTGATGAGGATCCAAGGAATCAACATACTAGTACAGGTGATAATAATAAGGTAGTCCTAGGAACCATGGATATAATCCCAAAAATACATAAATCAGTATGCTAACCTCATAAGGTACCATTAGACATATATGATAATAAACATGCAAGATATAATATGTTTTTATTATGATCCCATCCAAGGTGTTCCTTAAGAAGGAACCCAAGTATCACTAAAAGTGTAATGTAATTTTGTTTATTCTATGAGCCCATCCATAGTGTATCAGAAAGAGGAAATCCAAGTATCTCCAGAAAACTTTTCATTACCAAAAGATCCCATCCAAGGAATTCCATAAAAAAGAAACCCAATTATTGCACAATTTGTAATAATAATCAAGTGATATATGAGCCCATCTACCACATTCTGAAAAAAGGAAACCCATGTATCACTCATTCCATGATTAATTTAAAACTACCTAAGATCCCATCCAAGGTGTTTCATAAATAGAAACCTGAGTATCGTTCGAGCAGAAAAAATCATTTAACCCTTTAATTTTAAGTAATAGATATGGCCGTATTTTTAAACATGACACTAATTATGTCAAATTGAAAATTTTAGAGGCCATGTAATAATCAAGCCTAATATTTATATAAATTAATTAACTTAATTTAAACAATTCTCTAACATTTCCACTTAACATCGAAAAGGATCCATTTATTATGTCATTACAAATAATTTAATCAATTACCTTTCATTTATACATGACAAGGTTCAAGGAAGGTTTTATACCTATTAACATTCTATTTCTAGTGATTATATCCAAGAGAAGCATGCTTTCCAAAATATAAGTTGTCAATTTAACTTTTTGAATTATTTAAATTATTTTATGAAGTCAAACCAAGCACACCAATGGATGTTTTGGTTAATAAGGTGTAAAGGGAACAATGGAATAAGTATGTTATAACCTAGAGGTGGCTCAAGTTGAGTTACTTTACCTCTAAACAAAGTAAAGGGGCCTAATAGGACGTTTATATTTCCAATTAAAAAACTATTATAAGTAAATTTGGTTCTAGGGGCATGTAATAGGTAAAAAATGTGTGAAAGAATAGAAGATATCATAAATGAATGAGACATCAAGGGAAAGAAACTAAACCACATACCTCATACTTAGGATGGTCCAATCATATAATAGCGGGATTTGATTTGAGCTGGAATGGGAGAAAATGAAATAATCATCAAACTCCCAGAAAATGGGAAAAAATATCTCACATGGATTTATTATTATATATGGAGAGATATATGATGAATATAAACATGAGGATTTTCAAGCATACTGATACGGTTCTAATGCACTTGATGGAATTTGATTTGTAGATCAGACAGAGATGAAGGATAAAGTCCTAGAAGGTAGGGTTAGAGCTCAAGCATCTCCCTATTGGGCATGAAATGGGAAAGAAAAGTGAGGATATAAAATCAAAAGATGGAGGGTAAAATAGTCTTTTACAAATATTTAAAGAGTCATGAATTTTAGACTCATAGTTTAGAAAACTATGCACCAACCATGCGGCCTCCTCTTCTAAGAATCCAAGCCCTAAAAGGTTATCTTGGAGGATTTCATATAACCCCACACCAATTGTTTGGTGCTATTAGTTAAGTGACACTAAGGGTGTGGGTTGGGCACAAAATTTGGAAAAAACATGCAAAGCCCATGTGGGTCACCCCTACACACCTGCACCATGTCACAAAGTTATTCTGAGGAGGTTGAATGGTTTAAAAATATCATTCCCCTTATGAAAAAAGGCCTCATGGTTGATCTTCATGGTTAAACTACTTGTACACCAACCATGCACCATATTCTGTTTCTCCAAAAACTAGTGCTTTCAATGTCTTATGCTTTAGGAACTAAAAAAACACCCAAGACAGCTCTTGGGAGTTAAAACCAATCTAAAACAAAACTTCCAAGTGTTCCAAATCTTGAATTTATATTCTAAGCCTTAGTTAAAGATTCATCTCATACATCAACTAAAAAGATCAAATTATTTAAAGAATTAAACCAGTCCAATAACACGGGACATTAAAACCTCCCCACCTTATATCTTATCATCCCTGATAAAACATGAGGAACAGTGGTGAAACACCGGACCTATTCAGGTTGTAACCTCACATTTTAATGGTCATGGTGCATTTTTGAACACCAAATTCACCTTCAAGTGATATTTTAAACATATAGAACATGAATCTTTAAACTCAATCCAATTATTATATTTAGAATTGGAACATTGTGAAAGTGCCTACCTAATCCTTTATAACATAAGATATGATCATGTCATAATCTCTTTCATCAATCAACCTATGGTTCTCTCCACTATAGATTTTGGTTTTAAATGGCCAATTCCAAGTCAAGGTACTTCCACCATCATAATTTTCTACCGAAAATGTGTGTATCATTCTATTGACACTCCCGATAAATTTATAAAATTAAACATGAGTACACTACCATCAGTCCTCGAAATGATCGAAATAATAACACTCTAATTTACTAAGCTCAAATAGGTCACACAATATTTTCCTCGAATAGCCACAATCGACCCTTGAAGCTGCACCTATCTCATTCTGATGATATTCCTGATGTGGTCTCCTCCAAAATCACATCCCTCTATTTATAAAATCACATCCCAACCACTTCTGTAAAACTATTTTTTGAATATTCTTGGATCTTATTAATGATGTGTCAATAAAAAAATTCTGAATCACTTACTCTAAGGTGCATTGAGATCTTTTTGAGCATACTCACTGAACACCATACCTGACTTTTGATGATATCTCCTTGATTAACCATCTCCCAAGAAAACACATCATCATGCCCTAACCCAGAAATATCATTATCTTAATCCAACATCTGTAGATAATCATGAGTTACTCTAGGATTAATTCCCACATCTATATTTTATCAAAGATTACATTTATACCTGATAACATTCATATAATTTAATACACGCACAAAAACTATCATCAGACAACTAGTCTTTAAGGCCCCACAACCCTACTCACATGAGGGTCAACCCTAGAAACTGATATCCCACTCCCCTCCTTAGGAGAATACTTTTCATTGCATCAAAAAATAGAAAACCAATTGACTCAATGCATTCCATGTCCTCACTAGACATAAAAACTGGAATGTCTAGAATCCCGCTCATCTCAAGAATCAATATAGATGTCAATAGTCACCCATTCTCATTTATAGAGGACAGTTGCCATGGTTAAAGTCAAACTTGAATCATAGTGAGGGTTATCACCTTCTAATGTCCAGTGGTGTACTACCCACCATTTTTATTATCATAAAAATTCTACTTGGCCCCAACTCCTAATGATTCCTTTCATCAAACCATATCATCTACTTAAAAAGGAGCTTGATGTATATTAGATGATCTCTATGAATACTTAGGGTGATGTCAAGATAAGGGGAATGATCATATCTTAATTAAGAGTGAACTTAGATTTTATTGATAGTAATGTATTGCATCTTATGATTCATGATCGCATTATCTAGTTTATGCCTTTTTTCAATGCTTAACACCATGTTTTCTGACCATGCATGTCCAAGTCCATCTTATTTTATCCTTCATCCTGGGAAAATTATTTTTAATTAACCAAATATTTAAGTCACCCTAACCACAATATTCAGAATAGAAACCATTGACCCTCATCCATTAATCGTATGCTCATTGATTTATAACTCTAAGTAGTTTATATTTACAACAGTAGAGAACTCACTTGTCATTTATAGATAGTGTACTATCTTGTACCACTTGGTTCAAGAACACAACTCATGCTTCCAAGATTCATTATTCAACAAGTTCAAACAGAGCATGCACCATGACACATCACTTTCCATTACACAATGAGTACACTTGGAAATCCTCTTCAAAATTAGGCATCTCACATGTCCCATGATTTTTCAAACAGTTTCCCACCTCACTACATCATTTTTGAGAAGTAAGAATCAATATTTGGGGCACTTTTTAACTAGGCTAGGAACCTAAAGAATCCTATCCAATGTAGATAATTTCAAAACACAATCACTCAGGGTGCTTTTTAAAGCATTTCCATCACCATACTTGATCACTTACCATGCATCAGGGTCTTAGTAAAAGAAAGGGAATTTAGGTCTATCAACTAAGACCTATGGTTTCTAGCAAGAGTACCACAAACCATTCACAAATATTTATCACAAAGTGTCTAACACTCTTGAAACCCCTCCTTTAGAAGAGTTCAAACTAAAAAAGGTAATAAATTATTAACATACAAGGGTTAGAATCTATCACAAAAAGTGTAACAGTATCACATGCCAAACATAGGGCTACTAGGCCCTCGTAATCACGAAGAATCCAAAAAGGGGAGTTATTATGGAAAGATTACAATGTTGAATTAATGATTTAAAATGATGACACTCAGGGGTACACAGATATGGTAATACCCCCTCAATGTTTAACATACCATAAAAAACTACCTACCAGGGGGTCCTCTCATTAATTTGAGTCATACTCGGGAAAACCGACACTCAAACACCACCTCTCATCTCAAATATGACAGGAGGAATTTATCAATGCTTTAATTTCAAAAGGTGCTACCATAACTAGGATAGATACTTACATACACAATGAATCAATCCTAAAATAGGGTTACACCTAAAATGATTACTAGGACTTACTACCTAACCTCTAATTCCAATGTATCCTAGAATTAATTCCTTGGAGTTTCAAGGCAATGGTTATGTTCTTATTCATGGAAAATCTCAGGGAAATAATTAAAATTTAACCCTACATGAGGTTACATACAACAAGATCTTATAAAAGATTTAATTTTAATACATTTAAACAATGGTCATTCATTTCAATATTTAATACAATACATATTCCAAGGATATAAATTTCCAATTGTTAGAGAAACTGTACAATCACTTAATTTAGCTAATTCCATGAAGAATTTGAAAATGTATCTCATAATTTTATTTTTAACCATTTATCTGATTCAATATGTTTAATAACTAGCTCGGTTAAAGAAAATTTCAATTTCCAATCTCAAGATGAAACCACTCTTTAGTTTTTAATTGGAATTTTAATTAATTGACACCTCATAATCATAAAGATGAAAAGAAGATAATGGTTATTTTATTAATTAAGATAACCATTCAAGTAATATTCCACCATAAGTTTATATATAACACCATATAAGTAGTTATGCATGCTTTAAATGACAATTATATTTTCATAACTGTACCCCCATGCAGTTAATCACTATGTGTTGGCGCTCCTTTTCTTCACAGAGTCTAATGAATAAAAAATGGAAATACTTTAGTCCAAAGTGATTCATCCTTTGAAGAAACATCAAAAATTGACAAAGGAATGAACAATGATTTCATCACACTTGGGTCGCGCAAGTTTCATCATGTTCACGCAAGTATACTTGCGTGCAAAATATTGGTCGCGCAGGTGACTTGCGCGCCCTCTTTGATTTTCGCCCAAGGTCTTCCCTGGCCTATAAATACCCCTTGTGGGCCCCCCATTTGGGGATGGAAAAATTCCAAAAGTCAGATTTAACCTCTTGTCTCCCTAGTCTCTACTTGAAGTCTTCCGATCACTTATAAGGTAATTTCTTACCTAGAATGGAAGATCTAAATAGGGAAAACAAGGCCTAAATGTTGAAACTCATAAACACTTGCGCGCCTAAGTGGCCATCCCTTAAGGGAAATGGCCACACTTGCGCGCCGCCTTATCCCTTCAACAAAACTTGCGCGCCACTATTTTGGAAGCCTATAGTGTTAATATTAAGGGCTTGAGCCAAGTCTCGTCCAAGTGTTACCCTTTGGGTCAACCGTCACGCAGGTACACCTGTGTTGTGCAAGTATACATGCGCGCCAAGACCTGTGCACCCACGCAGGACCTGCACACCTACTTCTTTTTGGGTGCCCCTCTAGCCTATTCACCTCTTTTTCTTCAAATCCACCACCCATCTTCAAGATTTAGCCTTCAAAACCCTCTTCAAAGTCATTTCTGACATGGTCCCTTTTTTGGCTTCCTTACCTGAAAGAAATTCTGTGAAACATCTCTCAAAACCTAGTGATTTACATATCTTCATGTCACTAAGGTGAGATATTTCATTCATTCAACCTCATCCTTTAAGATGAGAGGATCTTTAACCTAGGTCTCCTTCTCAGGAGTAAGCCCCAGTCTCAAATTACCAAATCTGGGAATCCTTCTCATAAGTAAGCCCCAATCATAATTTCCCAAATTTGGGCCTCCTTATCAGGAATAAGCCCTAGTTCTCAAGTCCCCTAACCTGGGCCTCCTTTTCAGGAGTAAGCCACAGTCTTCAAGTTCTCCTAAACTGGTCCTCCTTTTCAGGAGTAAGCCCCAAGTTCCCAAATATGGGCATCCTCATTATGAGTAAGCCCCAAATTCCAAATTCCCTTAACCTGGGAATCCTCCTTAGGAGTATGCCCCAGTCATAATTCCTCTTAACATGGGTATCCTCCTTAGGAGTAAGCCCCTGTCATAATTCCTCTTAACCCAGGCATCCTCTTTATGAGTAAGCCCCAACCATAATTCCTCTGAACCTGGGCATCCTCCTTGGGAGTAAGCCCCAGTCATAATTCCTCTTAACCTGGACATCCTCCTTAGGAGTAAGCCCCAGTCATAATTCCTCTTAACCTGGGAATCCTCCTTAGTAGTAAGCCCCAGTCATAATTCCTCTTAACCTGGGAATCCTCCTTAGGAGTAACCCCAGTCATAATTCCTCTTAACCTGGGCATCCTCCTTAGGAGTAAGCCCCAGTCATAATTCCTCTTAACCAGTCTTAATTTCTTTTGATTTGGGCATCCTCCTTAGGAGTAAATCCCCAAGTCCCCTCTTAATTTAGGCATCTTCCTCAGGAGTAAGCCCCAAGTTAGAATATCCAAATCTCCATAAAAGCACATATACCTTTATGGACCCTATTCCTGGACTTCTTCTCTGAAATAAGTCTCGATCTCTATCTATTTGGGAAGTCATACATAAATAAGCCCCCATCATTTCTTATGATTTCATCTTTCGTGGAACAATTGTCTAGTTTTACCAATACCTCTTGTTTCTCACATCGAGCATGACTCACATGATCTTAGAGTGTAAAAGTAATTATGGTAATTTTATTTGAGCCATCAATCATGAATAAACCTCATACTTCTTTACTCTATCTACGTGTGTTTTGATTCCCTTTCTAAAACAAAGGATACGTAGGTATCCCATCTGTGGGTACGATCCTAACTCAGAAAGAATCCATGTCCTTTTGAATGACAATAAACCTCAAGTGCCCCGCTGAGTGGTTTTAAAACCAGTATGGTCATCATAATGACCAAGATATTTCTATATAATGTGTTGAAGGATACCATTGACTAAGAATATCTAAAAAAATACGGATGATTCTCTATCGATGAAGAACCACGAATACATATAAAAGATTATGTAAATTTCATACATACTAATCATTGACTGTCAGATCTAAAGGAAAACTCATTTTCATACTTGGTAATTTAATTAGGATTCATGGACATAACTTAAATCTATAAAAAGAGTCCCTAAGTACACAATAATTCCCCTAAAAAGGTGTGATGAGTCCGAACTCCCATCCTCTTGACCAATGAAAATTCTTAAGCCTCATCATTTCACAACTAATGAGCACCTACCTTGGGAAAGTAGGTCCAAATGGATATAGAATCCTTGGATGTTTTCGGTTCTATGAACAACCCCGTTAGAAACCACTTGGAATGTTTGATCCTTAAAACCAACGAGGTCATACCCAATTCCATAAGAAAAAAAATGGTGAACCCAATGTGAATCATTAACCAAGTTAAAATGATGTTTTACTTATTTGTTAGGCCCCGATTTAAAATCAATGATAGGGGCGACAAAACAATCAATAACATATGTGTTCATCCAAAAGATGTAG
Source organism: Viscum album (assembly GCA_963277665.1). Lineage (NCBI taxonomy): Eukaryota > Viridiplantae > Streptophyta > Magnoliopsida > Santalales > Viscaceae > Viscum > Viscum album. The sequence continues at coordinate 1,475,964,577 of OY728134.1, forward strand.
TGGCCGAACTTATCTTGATTATGTCTATTATATAAAAAAGTCACTCTTTTCCAAGATCTTCTGCATTTCAAAAATGGATTCCCTAATGTTCACACCTGTGAATGCCTCTACTGTGAATACCTCTGCTGCTACTCCTGTTGGATCGTCGTCCGCTCTAAGGAAGAAATCACCTACTCAGCATCTTCAATGTTGGGTATCAAATGCACTGATTAAAGAATATCGTCATCACGGTACCATTCCGACTTTGGAGGCCGCTCGAAAATCCCTCCAAATCAATAATTCAACCTGGTTGTCTGGACAGCGACGACTAGCGATCAAGAAGCAGGTGGTGCCAACCACCGTTTCCAACCGTTTCGGGTCGTTATCCCCAGAATGCAATCACTAGTACCTCCCATATTCTGGGGAGGTGAATGATAAGGTCACTCAGGGCCTTAATTCAAGGAAACATGAGTCCTTTTTTAGGAGTCCCACCAACAATCACCGCCAGACTCGTGCGGCAGTGCGCCCTCAACATGATGAGAGTGTCGTCTCCAGGTGTTCAGATCAAGTTCCTCAAACCCAAGCAGGCAAGACGAACCACAAGAGGCGATGACCGGTCAAAAGTGAGTAGGTTCTTATCTCTGCCATTTCCGGAGAAGTCCACCAACCTAACTTGGTGGAAAGTGATGAGCGGGCACACACACCCGTCCGTTTTAATTCCACTGTCCAACAGACTCATCTGACAGCAACACATCATTCCCACCAGATAATTCTGGAAGAGTACAATAGACATGAACATACACCTATTTATAAATCATCATCTAGTCAGCAGGCTCGTCTGACTACATACGATGAAGCCCGCCAACCCAATGTGTTGACAACTGGTAAACAGGAACATACACCTGTTTACACTCATCAATCCTGCCAGCAGCCACATCTACCAGTATTGAAGGATGTTCATTAACCATGTTTGGCGGAGTGCAATCAGCAGACACATACATCTACTAGTATTGATCAAGCCTACCAACAGTCTCATTTGGTTGCACCCGGAAAAGTCAATTGGAAAGCCCCAATGACAAACAGGAGGTAGACTCAACTCTCTGTCCCCACACTTGAGTACTGTCAGAATTCACTAACAGGAAAAGGAGGATAGGAGTAAGAACACACACCTACTCCAAGAATAGAATGGACGTATATCCCCATTCTGGCAGCTGAAGTCACCAAGCATATTCTGTCAATGGTGAAAGAGAAGAATCAAATCCCTGCTCATATTCTGGATGCCTGTCAGAATATTATAACAGCTTCAATAGCATCACAGGGAAAGAAATACAAATCTATCCCTACCAGTGGAGTGACACATCAACAGTTCACTCTGGAACAGATACACACTTCGGTTCCAGTCCAAGAGGGTTGTGGGGCATACTCCCCCATGTCATACGGACAACCAAGTCAGGCACATACACCTGATTTGAGTGGAGGTAATCAGCCTAACCTAACTATTTCTCCTATGTAGGCACATACACCTTCCCATAATAACCACTTTCATCAACAAGTGCTTCCCAAAGTGAGTAAGAAGGCATCTATGAAAAAGACCTATCCAACACAGTCAAGAAATCAAGGGCCAATTCATAACAAGGCCTTGCTCGATCCTAGAGTTCTTGATGCACTCAGACAATTATCTGTTGCAACTCAAGATTCTACTCTCTCAGTTCCCAATAGTGGGAACATTAATTCTGAAGGTCTGCATCAGATACTTCCTCATGAAGGATTGCTTCATGATAGTTCGGTCGATCTCAAAGTTTCATCTTCAGATGAGATCCACAATAACCCTATGTGTGTCCAGAAGACCAAGGAGAAAAATGTTTCATCTTTTCCTCTAACCCACCATGGTGGTCCTCCCCATGATGATGGATTTAGTAGAGAAAGTCCTCTCTGCAGTCATAATTCGCATTGCTTGGAAAACTCTTCAAAGGACAATGCAGTGAGGAGAAATCTCTCTTATCTTGAGGCACTTTTAAATATGAATCCAGTCATGTCTGATGCTTTACCATTAGTAGGTTAAATACTTTCTCAATTAGAAAATAGCCTAGGGTATAAGTCATTCTCCGAACCACCCCTGGGTCATTCATCTTCTAATTTGATAAGTGAATTCTCTACCGATCTTGTTGAATCTGATGAAGCAACAATTAAGCACCAACTCTGGTCTAATCAGGTAGAATAATATTCATTGAATGATAAAGAGGAAGTGCTAAATATGAGAAAACAACTGGCGAAAGGTGAAGTTCCAGTCATGTTTTGGCCTTTGGCTGACTCTCAGTATGACATTCCAGAGATGTTGAAAGAAGATTGTATTCAATATATTCATCTCAACATGTGGAAAACTCTTTGTCAATTGAAAAATAAAATATTATCTTATGATGAATATGAAAATAATTTCAAGATAATAGAAGGGTTACAACGCCAAATTGATTTGGCATCTCTATCAGTTTATTGATATCCGAAGGCTGAAAAGTATCAGAGAGCCCTTCAGCGTTCTTGCCTTGGTGCACTATGAAGATTACGCCAGTTAATTTCCAATGCCCCATCTGGTATTCATATCAGGGGATGGGGTGTTCATGGAGCACTAAATTTCACTGTACTCTCTAGCCAACAAAGCCTACTGAAAATGGTCTCATGCAATGTTATTGCCAATGGCTGGCCACAGCCAATTGGCTTTGTTTGTAATCAAAGGCTTGCTCAGGAACAGGCCTCAACTAGTTCTTCTCAAAATCAGGCATATAGAGAACAAGTTGTAGAATTATTCTTGCATCAGGCAAATGAGAATATCAAACAGTATTCTCGTTTAGAGCATGCACATCATTAAGTGACAGAAGTGTCAGAAATCATCCAGCATTCATTTGAGCCAGGTGATTTGAGTGGATGTAGGTTGATGCATCCAGCCAATTTCCGAACAGAATTCTGCACGATTAGGAGAGATTTTAATAAATTCTCAGATATAGCAGCTCAATAACCACCCTAGCTTGCCAAAATGGGGACTCTTTTAACCCAACCCTTGAAATCAACAAATAGGATTCGAGGAGTTGAGCAGAAATAGCAGGAACAGCCCCAGTCTACCGGACTGGGGACTTTTTCAAATCCTCAATCTCTTCCTCATAGAAAGTCAGTCTTCTCTCTATTAGGGAAGAAGCCACAAGAAGAACAAAGAGACAAAATATTATGAGATTCTCTCCAAATAACAGTTCGTCAAGAAGTTCCTGAGGGATCAAATCAGAAAAAGGCAATGTCTTATCAATGACATAAAAGAAGACAATATCTCAGAAATGAAGATATAAGAAATTCAATGAGTTATGCATCAAATAATGTCATAAATGCAGTTGTTGTAGATCCCCCAAATGAGGCCCATTCAGAGGGATCAGATGAAGAAGTTCCTGCTCAAGAAGTTGTACGCACAGACACAAATGAAGAAGGTGTGCGTACACGAAATCAAAGGATTACCCAGAATCTAGGTATTCCTTCAAATAATCAACTTCCTCATCTCTGAAAGGAGTCAAACAAGGGGAAAGTAAAGAATCAGGTTACATACCCTTCCTCTGTAGAAGGCCAATCACTCTCACTAGAGAAAATATTCACACAAAAAGTGGAAGAAATAAAGGAATTGAGGAGGTTGAATACAGAACTACTTCAAGGTAGTCTTCCTCGTAAGCATGCTGGAGTTGGTCAGCCAAGGGAATTTGTTGCGGATACTAATATTGGTCAAGAATATCCTCCTTTATCAGTACACCCTCACAGGTCCTATCCTATGGGTCAAGTACAACAACCACTGGTGGTGTTATCATCAATTGCAGTGCCAGCCACCACATCTGTTCAAGCTCCAGTTATTGCACCTACTCAGGTCCAAGCTCAACCGGATGTTTCTCAAAAGTTAATAGATATTATTGATTCATTAACAGCATGTTTGGAAGCTATGGAGGGAAAACGTACTCAAATTCAACCAGAAAAGAGAGCTTACCCTGAATGGGTTAATACAATTCCTCCCCCATCAAATTTTGTGAGTACCACATTCCCAATCTGTAATGGTTCGGGAGACCCAGAGCAACACATTTTGTTTCTCGTTGTGATCCTATGATGGGAACCCCTCAGCAACAGGAATCAGTTAAGCTCAGGTGTTTTGTACAGTCATTAAAAGGGTCTGCCTTTGTCTGGTATACAAGATTGCAATCCTGGTCAATTACCGGGTGGGAGGATCTCCGCCAAAGATTCCTTCTTCAATTCAGCTCAACGTTGCCAAAGAAAACAGTTTTTTATCTTACAAATTGTATTCAAAGGGAGAATGAAATGGTTTCAGATTTCATTGCTCCTTGGAAGGGATTAACATATTTCCTAAGCTTAGCACCCCCTTAAGAGTAATTGTTGCCAATCTGTGTGGAAAAGTTGCGTGATGAGTTGCGCACACCGTTGATCCCTGTGAAATACACAAGAGGGTATCGAGACCTTACTTCGATTGCTCAGCAGATTGAAGACTCTCTTATAAAGACTAAGGATAAAACTCATGTAATTCCATCAGCTTCAGGAAGGAGAATGGGTAAAGTAGAGACTGCTACAGTCACACTTAAACAAGCACCTGTACCTTCTTCTACTTCAAAACCTTTATCTTATCGAAGGGATACACCTCATGAGCGTCAAAAACAGAGGTCATTTTGTCAAGATGATCAAAGAGATCAAAGACTAAAACAATTTGAGGATCTGAAGAGAAAATATTAGTCTTTCCGAAATGAACAAGTTCCTGGTTACTTTATTTCAGCTCTGGAAAATAATTTGGTTCAATTACCAAGGCCCAAAAGGACAAACAAGGAAGGATATGAAGACTATCCCAATTATTTACCCTTTCATCAGATGTTGGGGCATCCCATTTAGGAGTGTTTTGTCTTTAAGGATCTCCTGCAAAAAATGGTGGACTCGGGACAAGTCAAACTAAAAGGTTCTTCAGCTCAGGTAGCATGTGTTACTGCTACAAATCCAGAGGAGGAAGGTGAGTGGCAAGAAGTCAAAAACAAAATTGTGCTAAAATATGATGATTGGATGGTCAGAAAAATGACCAACTGAACTCATTCAATTTTTCGAACATAATTGAAGAAACCAATTGTGTCATCTGCTATGAATGCCACAGAAAAACCCTCTTCATCATAGGGAAAATCTTTTAAGGGACAGCATAATTAAAATAAAGAAGAACAATCAGAAGAAGATGAGATCGTGTCAAAGCCCAAGTTGTCTTTGACTCTGGTAGATTTTATGCCATCTACTTCAAATACACGGGCACCGTCCCACCAAACAGCACAACCTAAATTGGATAATCAGGTAGAGTCTTCATCAAAAGAAGAGTTGATCTTTGGTTCTATTAATATGATTCATATAACATATCCTTATGCCAGTCATAGTTTTGATCCTAATGATCCTGAGTTCCCTATATTTAACAGAGGATTTAAATGGATTTCCAGTGCTCTGGGATATAGAGGAAGACGTTGATATCCCAGAAGCCACTATTCCAATCCTACCCCTGCTAGAACTGTATATGCAGTAGAAACTCATGGTAGATCCCTTCCGCGGGCTCAACAATAATAAGAAAATTCTTCCACCAAAAGAAGATTTAGTCCTGGCACAGTTATTCTGGAGGATCGGTTAGAAGTTCTACCTTCTTCCTCTCAGAAAGTAAATAGACCTAATCGGTCTAATATTCCAAATCCAGGAGTATTTCCAACTCCTACCCCGATACAGGAAGCATCTACATCCAAAGCATCAACTTCTAAGGCACTTGAGAAACCACATGTCCCGGTTGGGAAACGTAGAACTTTGGACCAAAAGTATGATGTATTGAAACATTTTGCCCATGTGCTGGACATGTTATCAATTCTGGATGCCTTGAATTTATCAAAGGACCTTCAGGAGGCGCTTATTGAGGCTCTGTCAAGTCCTCAGGAATTCGAAGCTAGAATTGCTGCAGCTGAAGTCAACCATGTTGAGAATGGTCCTTCAGAATGTCATGTAGTGATATCTTTTACAGATGAAGATGAAGATGATGTTGTGCATGGACATATCAGACCTTTGTACTTATCTAGAAATGTCAATGGTGTAGAAATCTGAAGATCTTTCATTGATAATGGTTTAGGAGTGAACCTCATCCCCATTCGAACACTTCGTCTATTGGGCCTCACATAATCTGATTTATCTCCTTATACTTTGATGTTACAAGGATATGATAAAAACAAACAAGAACCACAGGGCAAGATTACACTCAGAACTCAGTTTGGAGACCTTGTATCCAATTCAAATTTCATGGTTGTTGATCATGATACACCCTTCAATGTTTTGCTTAGAAGACCTTGGCTACATCAACATGCCGATATCCCTTCATCATACCATCAATGAATCAAATATTGTTTCGATGGTCAAATTGGGGCATTGTATGGTGATAAATCCCCCTTCAAAACATGTGAATCTCAATACATTGAGGCGAAATTCTATCACATGAAGGGTAAGGATAAATCCACAACAAATGAGGTTACCAAGGATAATGCTCCATATGGTTTGGAAAAGATTCCAGTAAACCCATTCACACATGTGAGTACAGATTATGTATTTCCTATCACTCAAATTGACAGGATAGACCCGAATCCAAATACTCTTATGGAAACTTCCATAATGTCAATTACCGCAATCAATCCAGAAAACATGAGAGAAAGTAGTGATTCATCAAGCAATGATGAAAGCTCAAATGGATATGTCTTCATTTCATCCGCTGAAACCCAGCAAGTCTATACTTCACCAACAAGGCCGGAAGAAGTTACAGCAATGTCTGAGGTAGAAACCGAATAAATAACACATGTTGGAGAAGAAGAGGAAGATCTCAAGGATGCTCCTCCAGCATTTGAGGAGGGTATCTCTACCACTATGGATGAACTCAAAGAAATAAATTTGGGTATAAAATAAGATCCACATTCCACTTTTATTAGTGCGGCCATGACTCTTGAAGAACAGGAAATTTATATTTCATTTTTAAAGAAAAATCAAGATATATTTTCTTGGAACTATACAGAAATGCTAGGGCTTGATCCTGATGTCTCTACTCATCATTTGGGCTTACCATAAGAACATCGAGGATTTAAGCAAGCTGTAAGAATAACACACCCAACGTATGCTTCCAAAATTGAAGATGAAGTGGATAATCTTATCAAATATAACTTCTTCAGAGAAGTTTAATATCCCAAATGGTTGGATAATATTATCCTTGTGAAAAAGAAGAACAGAAAAATTAGAGTTAGCATTGATTTTAGAGATATTAATCGGTATTTTCCTAAGGATGATTTTCCAGTTCCGATAACAAAACTCTTAATTGATACAACATATGGCTATGAAGCACTTTCCTTTATGGGTGGATATTCAGGATATAATCAAATCTGAATGGCTCCAGAAGATGAAGAATCTACAGCCTTCAGAGCCCCTGAGGGTGTGTTTTGCTGTCGGGTAATGCCCTTTGGCCTGAAGAATGCAGGCGCAACATATCAATGTGCCATGCATCGTATCTTCAAACCCTTTTTAGGGAAGTTTGTTGAATGTTATGTGGATGATTTGATGGTCAAATCTAGGAAACGTTCTAATCACTTGGCTGATTTGGAAATCATATTCCAGAAACTTCGACAACATAATTTGAAGATGAACCCCTTAAAATGTGCTTTTGGGGTAACCTCGGGAAAATTTCTCGGCATTGTTGTACGCCATCGTGGTATCAAAGTCGATCCTGAGAAGAAAAAGTCAATCCTTGGTATGTCATCTCCTCAAATTTTGAAATAATTGAGAGGACTTCAAGGACACTTAGCCTATATTCTGTGTTTCATCACCAATTTGGCAGGCAAAAGTTTACCCTTAACCAAATTGATGAATAAGGGATTCACTTACCAGTGGAATAAATAATGTCAAGAAGCATTCAATATCCTCAAGAAATATCCCTTGAGTCCACCAGTATTAAAGCCACCTGTTGAATAAAGGACGTTGATTCTTTATGTGACAGCTTTAGAGCGATCATTGGGTGCCTTCCTTGCCCAGAAGAATGATGTTGGGAATGAAAATAGCCTCTACTATCACATTTGGACTATGCTTGAAGCATAAACCCAATATTCAAATATTGAGAAGTGCTTACTAGCATTAATCTTTGTAGTTTAGAAGTTGATACACTACTTGAAACATCATGGGGTCCAATTGGTATCTCACAATAACCCGCTCGAATTCATCCTTAGTTGTCCAATGCTTACGTGACGTCTGGCAAGGTGGGCAGTAATTTTGCAGCAATTTGATATCCAGTATGTGTCTCAAAAGGCAATAAAGTGCCAAGATCTAGCTGGTTTTCTTGCTAAACATCCTTTAGTAGAAGATACATCTCCAGATATTAAACATCTTGATGAAGATGTCTTTTCTATTCAAGATAATCTTCAATCATGGGAAATGTACTTTGATGGTGCTTCCAGAACTCCATCATGGAAGAAAATGGAAGATCCTAAATTCAACAAAGTTGGGTTAGTAATTGTGATCATTTCCCTAGAAAAGTCAGTGCTACCTTATTCCTTCTCATTATTGGGAGGTGGGAAAAATAATGAAGTATAATACCAAGATCTTATCGCATGATTGGAGTTGGCGCTTCAAGCACAAGTGAATCACTTAAAGGTGAAAGGTGATTTAGACCTAGTAATCAAACAAGTCAATGGGGATTATGCAATCAGAAAAGAATTACTAATACCTTTTTATGATTAATTTAGAGAGTTAATGGAGGAATTTCCTTCGGAACCGACATTTTCTTATGTCCCGATATCACAAAATGCCCAAGCTGATGCACTGGCTAATATAGCCATAGCTCTAGAAGATCCAAATCGGGACGAGACAAGCATCAGTATTGCCCACCGTTGTACAATTTCACCTTATGTTCAAACCAGAACAAAGGAAATCAATGAAATTAGTCCCATTCCTGAACCATATGGTCATACCACATGATGGATGACACCTATCAGGGAGTACCTTCAAATGGAACACTTCCACCTGATGGAGCCAGGAAAGAACAAATACAGCGACGTGTGGTCAATTTTACTCTTTATGACAGCCCAGATCACCTAAAAAAATTCTCTACAAAATATTTTTTGATGAAATTCTCTTCAGATTCATCGATGGTGAAGAAACAATGGCTGTCATGAAAGAAGTACATGAAGGAGTCTTTAGTGCCCATCAGTCTGGACATAGACTATCTGATCAAATTCGAAGGCTTGAATACTTTTGGACTTCAATGGTACAAGATTGTGTTGATTTCACAAAGAAGTGTCATTCTTGACATGTACATGACAACTTCATTCATCAACCCCCATTTTGGCTTCATACAGCTAAATACTCGTGGCCATTTGCCACATGGGGAATGGATGTATTGGGACCTTATCCTTCAGCTGCATCCAAGAAGTTTAAATACATTCTTACTACTACTGACTTCTTTTCCAAATGGGCAGAGGCAATACCTCTCAAAGAAGTCAGTTCTAAATGCATTGTTAGCTTCATCAAGTCTAAAATCATTACCAGATTTGGTGTCCCTCATACCATATTGACGGACAATGGCACCAACTTCTGTTCATCCGAGGTAATGAAGTTGTATCAATAATACAACATCAAATCCAACCATTCCTCTCAGTATCATGCAGTGGCCAATGGCCAGATAGAAGCCTTCAATATGACTCTATCAAATATACTACAAAATATGGTGGATAAAAATAATAAATCATGGTCCGATAAACTCTTTCATGCTTTAGGGGCTTATCGAACCACCACCCGCACTGTAACATGGTCAACTCCATATTCATTGGTATATGGAACAAAAGCAGTCTTTCCCATTGAGGTTCAATTACCCTCACTCAGGGTAGCCATTTGTGATCAATCATCTATAGATGAACAATCTCAAAAGTGATTGGATGAATTAGAATGATTGGATGAGAAAAGATTGTGCACTCTGCATCACATGGAAGTCTATTAGAATCGAATAGCATGAGCTTTCAACAAAAACATTATTCTTCGTTCATGCATTCAGAGAGAATTTGTATTAGTTCTCATAACTCCAATGATACTAGGAAAGAAACCTCCCAAGATTGAGCCAAAGTGGGAAGGACCTTACTCAATACATAAGGTTTACTCCAATGGAGCATATTCCTTAATCTCAATTGATGGAGAACTCATCACGACTCCAACCAATTCCAAATTTCTAAATAAGTATTTTGTGTAATACAAATACTAATACGTCCAACAATATGTTAAAATGCATAAAACGTACAACATGATTTTAAACTATGACGTCCTAGTTACATGACTCTAAACTATACAGAAGTCCCTTACATCCAGCAAGATGTTAAACTGCATAATCACCAGTCTATGCATATGACCTTAAAATATTCGCACCATCTTCCAACATGATGTTAAACTGTGTTATCGTCTAACATGACGTTAAACTGTATTGTCCCTTTTCATCCAACATGATGTTAAACTATGTCATCGTCCAACATGATGTTAAACTGTGAAAAAGTCCCTAATACGTCCAACATGATATTAAATTGTATCCCCATTGTCCTCACTATAAGACATTAAACTATATAGCCATACGTCCTAGCAACATGACGCTAAACTATACAACACCCTCTTTTTTCCTTGTTGCATGACATTAAACTACATAGTCCCCCAATGTCTAACATGATGTTAAACTATGAATCGTTAGGGTTGTCGATACCTCTTGTTTCTCACAATGAGTATGGCTCACGTGAGCTTAGATTAAACTTCAACCATAACACCTTCTCTGGGCCGCTAACCATGCGTAAGTCCTAAAACATTCTTTTTAGGTCGTTGTCCTAAAAAAACAACTTGATCACCAATTTATTCTTCAATCGAACTATGTGGACTTTGATCCTTTCCTTCTAGGCTGGGTACGTAGGAAAATTCCAGAGGATCAAGCCCAAAACCAATCTCTTCACATCGGTTCACCTCCATCTCATACAATGTTGATTTGTGAAACCGCCCCCAAAACCAATATTTTTTACATTGGTTCACCATTTTCCTTGCTATATGACATTAAACTATTCGCACATTTGTCCTGTATGAAAATAAACTAAAAAATTATTTGACACCCTCCCTTGAGAGGTAATCATTATTTACATTTATCTCTAATAATATTATATTCCAAAGACTACGTACACACATGGCAATGCCCGAAACTTTTATCTTGGGTCAAACCATCATTGCACTAAAGTCCCCTTTCACTCTTCACTTGTACGAACCAAATCTGTACATAGGGTATTTCAAGAACTACGTACGGCTTGATTCCCATCCTTATGGGATACGTAAGAACGTTCAAGCGTCCCTCGAATCCAGCCCCAAGTCTTTGGGCCTAACCCCAAATTCCACTTTCAGTCCCTTGGCTGAAAAGTCCCCCTTGGTCTGAACTCTATGACCTTAAACTAAGATTTCCTATACTCTCGTCCCACATGACGCTAAACTGTATTTCAAGAACTACATTTGGCTTGATTCTCATTCTAATGAGATATGTAGTGAAGTCCAACATCTAAATTCAGGACCCAGTCATAACATGATTATGGTTAGCATTGGTTTGTGTATATCTACATGAATTAGACAATACTCATTTTCATGTGTCATATTCTTAACCATAAATACTTCCAGATCTCCATAACCCTTTTCTTGACTTCTGGTCACAAAATTTTTTATACTTGAGAGTTCTTTTTCCTTACTACGCAACACGTTCTCTTAGGCGGCCTTGCATAAACAGTCTATAGAACAGACCTGTCATCCAAAAGATACTATTATTTGACTATGCATCCAATGCCCTTAGGTGGCCCTGCATAATTCAACCCCCTAATCGGTTTGTCAAATAGTGGTAACTTCATTCTTGGGAGAAAAACCTCTTTTTTCCTTATTGTTATTATGATAATATTTAGGGATCCACAAAAAACAGTCATCCTTAGCATATTTGTTCCATACTCTTTTTCATGATCTGAAAGTATTCAAGTCTGTGGTTTATATTTACCTTCCCTACGTTTCGGTCAATCCTTCGTAGGAGTGACATTAATCCAGTTCTTAGACAATATTGATTGGAAATATCTTCTCCATATTCAAGTACCTCTCTCCATACAACAAACTCTATGCTTTGGAAAATTTTAATCTCCATAACCTTCCACTAGCTTTTTAGCAGTTGAAAAGTAAATTTCTAAGAGTTCTTATTCCTGACTATGCAACACGTGCTCTTAGGCGGCCTTGCATAAGTAGTATACATAACGGACATGTCAGCCAAAAGATGCTATTATTTGACTTTGCAGCCAATTCCCTTAAGCAGCCCTGCATAATTCAACCCCCTAACGGGTTTGTCAAATAGTGGTAACTTCATTCTTAGGAAATACTTCTTCTAATGCCTTTTAGCCCTTTTTCACATCATTCCTCATATTCAAAATTTCTTATTTCATAGTTTACATGTTTTCCTCCATAATTGAATATGGTAATATGTTTTCAGATAAATTATCAAGGAATTGAGTCAATTTTAATCCATTCGGTCAAAGCAATTTCGACCTTAAACATTAGCCTTTTTATGTCCGACGTGCATGACTTTAAATTGCCCACAAAAGACAAGGGAACTCTGAACAAAAGTCAAGTTCCAGATCACAAAATATACATTTCGTATGGTTTAGGTAATATTGAGAAATTAAATATTCAAAGTTTGTAGGGTTATTTATAATAATCCTAGTAAAAACAAACTATTTTTACTAGGACCATTGGATTAAGTAAAAATTTAAATCAGGTAGCAAGAAAATTCAGGCACAAATGATTGAAGATGAAAGTATTTTTCATATGATGCACAAGAGTTAGAAGGACGTCCACAGACTGGAGTCTCTTCTCTTTTCCAAGAATTACAAAAGGCTGTCAACTTAAATCTTTATTTGATTTATAGCATCCCGAGCTTCATCAGCATCCACTTGAAGCTCATGCACTCGACCAACTTCATTCTTTTCATATTGATGGAGTGATTTCATGGCATCTACAATGGCTTTCATACCATTCATTTGAGCTCCTTCCAGTGAATTATTAAGTTGGTCAAGTTCCCCAGTAACAGCATCTAACAGTTGCTGAAGATGCATCTGCTGGACAACTTTCTCTTTGATCTTATTCTTTATCTCCTTTAACTTGGTAGCGTAATCAGCCTCAACTCAGGATACCGCAGCCTCAAATTCACTGATATTGGCTGACAGCCTGACCCTGGTCAAATCATGATAGTACTTCTGCTCATGCTCCCTTCTCAAGATGACTTGTTTTATCGCGGCATGGATCTCTTGATATCCAAAACCACCAAGTCCCAACATGGAAAACAGGGATGACAGTCACGGGAACTTTGATGAAATCTCTTCAATAGGCACTTTAGTTATGATCTTCTATATGTTCTTCCATGCCTTGCATCATGAAAATTGGAGCACCTTTTGTACCTCTGGGTCTGACTCAGCATCACTGTCACAGGGGGGAATATAATCCGAGATTAATACACTTATTGAAGTTACCTGTTCTGCTCCTTCCCCCTAAACCGTGTTACTTTACTTTCTATTCCTGTTGGGGCGGAGGATGAGAATTCACCTCCAGATCTAGCCGCTGAAACTGATGGCCCTGCATAATCAATTGAATGCTTTGGTTAGTTTCAAAGAATAATAAAAGTTGATTAGTTTTCTTGAAAATTAAGTACTACCACAAATTTTGTTATCTCTTACCCAATGGTAGACCAACAGCAGGAGAAGACTCCTCCCCATCTTTCCTAGCTTCAACAAAATTTTCAGGACGATTTTGAGGAAGCTCTACTGGGTTTAGCTCCACTTGAGCCAATGTATCTGCAATAGTGGGGCTATCTGTACCCCCTTCAGGCATTGGTAGTTTGGCAGCTTGTTCAGATGGAACTGCACATTTGAACCATTCATGATCAAAGATGTAATAAGAAGTTATTTTAATAGGATGAAGGATAACACTGACGTCCAAAATCTTCTAAATTACATGGTAATTTAACATGATCTAAAAAATATTCAAAAGATGCGCCATGTTCTATCATTTCATCCACTGTTATATCAGATTCCTTGTTATTCTCACCAGTGGAAGCATTCGATACGTTTTCTTGGTGACCTTCATGCTTTGGCCTCTGATCCTAGATAGCATATTCAGATAAAATTGCAGTATCAGTTGCAATGGCCGCCAAAATCTCTATTGCAGGGGGTAAACCTAAAGTATCACAGAATGGAAGTTAGTTGATGTTTCATTCAACATTTTATGAAGCATTTTTAATTTAACAGAAGCAGGCTCTTCTCTCCTTGCAACAACAGCAGGATGGATACTGGGAACAGACACTGGCTCTTCTCCAGGAGCAGTCCAGTCATCTTGAACTTGTGATCGTTCACCAGAACCCTCTTTCATCCTCAAAGGAGGGCTAGTCCTCTCCCTCAGAGGCGAAATTGAACCCTGCAATCCCAAGATGTATGAGCAATCTTTTAATGGATTAAAACTCATGTCTATCTGAAGGACTTACCACTACTAATGAAGCATTCTGCTGTGTACTTATTCCTTCAAAGCCATTGCTTCTTTGGCTTCTTAGGAGTATTGACATCATCATCTCCAAATACAGGAATTGGAGAATGAAAATCCATGTTTAAATCCTCCTCCATGACTTTCTGGCCTGAATATATCTCATCTGGTTCGCGAGGAGATTCATTATCCTCGATGGCAATACCACCAGGGCTATACTGTGGAGAAGTAACCTCATCAGTTCCTTTCTTTGCAAGCTCCGGGATTAAGAAAGTAATTTCCATAAGTAACAAATCTTTAACTGAAATCAGGTTGCAAAGAAAATAAGGAAAGAGACTTACATCTTCATGAGACACATAATCATGCCACTCCTCATCTCCGAAACCCCTAGTCCCCTCAGTGGCGCCATGATCTTTCATTTCCTTCACCCGCTTGGTGTCAGGAATGAAATCATCGGTGGAATATATGAGCATCTCCAGCTCTCTGATGTAATCCCTCACTTCATCGGGGTTATCCTTGTAACATATATCTGTAGAAGCCCGAATATTCCCTATTCTAGGGATTTGTAGCCCCTCGCACAGATCCAGCTAGGCAGTTTTATCATCGCAATATAAATTTCTCCATGTTTGGATAGCCTCTGGTTGTAGATATTCAACTTGTGTACCAGAAGGCTGTGAGGAGGGTCCTACAATTTTAAACTTCAGCTTCTTCCCAACTCCTACAACTACAGATAAAGGATAAGAAAATAAAGACTTGCTGCTTTATAAAGTAATGGTGATTAAATTGCCTCAATGAAGTAACTCACTAGGGGTCGATGGAGTTGGCCTCTTGATTCTAACAGGGGGATTATATCTGGCACGAGGCCGCTTTGTCACATGTTTTGCCTCATCATCCCCATCTTGGGAATCCGACGAGTCAGTCCTGGGTGGGGAACCTGATGAATCATCTCCAGGTGGGGAAGCGTCACCTTATGATGAAGGGTTTCTTTCTCTACAGTTCCTTTCTTTTTCCCCATCTGATAAACCAGATGATTCAGCACCCCTTCAGGGTATGATGCTATCCAGTTCTCGACATTCCATATAGTCAAGTTACTTTCCGCTTTGTCAACTGGTAGATCAAACACTACCTCGGTCTTCTCCATAGATGTCAGCAACCATAGTTATCGGACAACCATAGGATGCTGCTCTGACCTGACATGCACAGGAGGGGATACAACCGTCTGCTGTAGACACTTGAATTGGTGTGAAAATCTGTATGAAGTATAGGCCTCGCATATAATCTCTCTGTCAATCCTGGTGGCCAGTAAACCACCTCTACAAGCCAACATGTACGCCCTCAATTCCAGACCGGCGGTTCCATCATCAAAAAACCGCCCGGTTGGCGGGTTTCCATAAGGAAAGAAATTGAATTCCTTGTACATGATCAGCCTCACCTTTATATCATAGGGTTTAAGGGATAATGGAGAAATTCTATAAAATGCCTCCAATGATGGCCTGAAGGAACTTCCAGGAACCTGTACTCCATTCAGTACATTATATGTCCTGAAGTGAGTGGCGATCCATCCCCACAAAACCTGGAATGGTCCCACTATTCTCAATGGATACATACCCATAAGGACATGGAGTAAGCTCCTGTGAATCTTTTCCAAAATGTGGGTAGCCAACCCAACCATTTTCTTCCCGTCCAACATGGCTTCCACAATGAAGGTCACTAGCCTAACGCCTCCCTTGGAATCCCTGACAGGTAGAAGATAAACACTGAGCCACATGGCTAAGATGCCCGCCAGAAGAGTTTTTTTTGGGATTCTCTGATCTACTTCATACCCCCATTTTTCAAATTCTCTTGCTTCCAGGGTCGTCCAGAATGTGCCAAGAGCACCCCTCTTCTCTATTCTAGGCAGGTAGTAGGACGAGTACAGGTGGGACCCTTCTCCTTTGAATCATTCTCCTCCTTATTGGAGCCCCCGAGATCTTGTGGACATCCCACAGACTGATGCCTACTTCTCCATGATTCAGATGGAAAGTATTGGTTTCTAGGCTCCAGCGGCTGATTAGCTCTGGCACAAACTCATCATTTTTATAGACATATGTCTGCCCAACCCAGATGGATTCATATATCGCAGCTCCATTCAAATCCTCGACAAACTCTGTACAGGTTTGTCGCACCCAGTATGCCCACATCCAAGTTGGATTCACTCCTCCTCCTGAACGGAAGTCCCAACTCTTCTTCCAACCATTGGATTGATCCATCTGATAATTTCGGAAGATTGAAGGATAACAATGGGGTTGCAGCTCGGGCATGTGAGGTTTCAGATCTGGTGCACAAGGACTATGATGCATCATATATCCCTTCTCCACTGTTCCAGTATTTATAAATGCTCCTCCACTTGAGATATTTTCTGAAGCAAAATTGGTTTAATTCTGAAACCAAGAATGTGGAAGATAGATATTTGCCTCTAGAATGTTGACATCTTGCAGATGACCATGCCCATACAGATGCAAGTAGATGCTCTGTGGAAAGTTACGATGATACTTCTTCAATCACTTGGCCAAATCCAGAAGAGTGTTGTCACATATATCATAGTAATCATGGCTTACAATGTTCATCATATCATCAATCCTCTTTCTAGCCAGTTCATCAACTGTTCCAATTCTTCTAGGAGCCATTGAATCTGCACAAAGATCAAATAATTAACTCTTTAGTGAGTTGAGTTTTCATAAAATTTGTGAAGAAATTTGAAAAAAATGGGTAAGGCATTAAGGCGCACAAGTCCTATGTGGGCGTGAAAGTGTAGATGTGTCGTGCAAGTGTTGGGCACGCAGATATCACCGCGCAGGTCAAAATAACACTACAGAAGCATGACACAAAGAAACAGCAGAAAACAAGAAACTTGTGATGCGAGAGCGGGAATCCATGAGAACCTATCGCTTTGCGTGAGGAATGGCTGCATATATATAGGCCAGGCCGCACCCCTGCACGCCGAAGCCTACGCGACTTGCATATGCGCGCTCAATACTTGCGCGCCGCAGTTCCTTGATTTTCTTCTTCACCTCAGAGTAACATCCTCCTTCTTTCATATCCAACTCTGAGGGGGCACTTTTGTTGATGCTCCTTTCCGTCATAGAGTCTAATGACTAAAAGAGGGAAAGAACTTAGTCCAAAGTGATTCATCCTTTGAAGAAACATCAAAAATTGACAAAGGCATAAACAAGGATTTATTCACACTTGGGTCGCGCAAGTTTCATCATGGTCGCGCAAGTATACTTGCGCGCCAAATATTGGTCACGCAGGTGACTTGCACGCCCTCTTTAATTTTCGCCCAAGGTCTTCCCTGGCCTATAAATACCCCTTGTGGGCCCCCCATTTGAGGACAGAAAAATTGTAAAAGTCAGATTTAATCTCTGGTCGCCCTAGTCTCTGCTTGAAGTCTTACAGTCACTTCTAAGGTAATTTCGTAACTAGAATGGAAGATCTAAATAGGGGAAACAAGGCCTAAATGTTGAAACTCATCAACCCTTGCGCACCTAAGTGGCCAGCCCTTAACGGAAATGGCCACACTTGCACGCCGCCTTATCCCTTCAACAAAACTTGTGCGCCATTATTTTGGATGCCTTTAGGGATAATACTAAGGGCTTGAGCCAAGTCTCGCCCAAGTGTTACCCTTTGGGTCAACTGTCGCGTAGATACACCTATGCCGCGTAGGTATACCTGCGCGCCCAGGACCTACGCGACCACGCAAGACCTATGCGCCTACTTTTTTTTGGGTGCCCCTCCTACCTATTCACCTCCTTTTCTTCAAATACACCTCTCATATTCAAGATCTAGCCTTCAAAACCCTCTTCAAAGTCATTTATGACATGGTCCCTTTGTTGGCTTCCATACCTGAAAGAAATTATGTGGAACATCTCTCAAAACCTACTGATTTACATATCCTCAGGTCACTAAGGTGAGAGATTTAATTCATTCAACCTCATCCTTTAAGATGAGAGGATCTTTAACCTGTGTCTCCTTCTCAGGAGTAAGCTCCAGTCTCAAATTCTCAAATCTGGGCATCCTTCTCAGGAGTAAGCCCCAATCATAATTTCCCAAATTTGGGCCTCTTTCTCAGGAATAAGCCCCAGTTCTCAAGTCCCATAACCTGGGCCTCCTTTTCAAGAGTAATCCCCAGTCTTCAAGTTCTCTTAAACTGGGCCTCCTTTTTAGGAGTAAGCCCCAAGTTCCCAAATATGGGCCCCAAATTCCAAATTCCCTTAACCTGGGCATCCTCCTTAGGAGTAATCTCCAGTCATAATTCCTCTTAACCTAGGCATCCTCCTAAGGAGTAAGCCCCAGTCATAATTCCTTTTAACCTAGGAATCCTCCTTAGGAGTAAGCCCGAGTCATAATTCCTCTTAACCTCGGCATCCTCCTTAGGAGTAAGCCACAATCATAATTCATATTAACCTGGGCATCCTCCTTAGGAGTAAGCCCCAGTAATAATTCCTCTTAACCTGCACATCCTCCTTAGAAGTAATCCCCGGTCACAATTCCTCTTAACCTGGGCATCCTCCTTAGGAGTAAGCCTCAGTCATAATTCCTCTTAACATGGGCATCCTCCTTAAGAGTAAGCCCCAGTCATAATTCCTCTTAACCAGTCTTAATTTCTTTTGATTTGGGCATCCTCCTTAGGAGTAAAGCCCCAAGTCCCCTCCTAATTTAGGCATCTTCCTCAGAAGTAAGCCCCAAGTTAGAATATCCAAATCTCCATAAAAGCACATATACATTTATGGACCTTGTTCCTAGACTTCTTCTCTGAAATAAGACCCAATCTCTATCTATTTTGGAAGTCATACATACATAAGCCCACATCATTTCTTATGATTGCATCTTTCTTGGAACAATTGTCTGGTTTTACCAATTCCTCTTGTTTCTCACACCGAGCATGACTCACATGAGATTAGAGTGTAAATGTAATTATGACATCTTTCTTTGAGCCATCAATCATGAATAAACCTCATACTTCTTTACTCGAACTACGTGGGTTCTGATTCCTTTTCTAAAACAAAGGATATGTAGGTATCCCATCTGTGGGTATGATCCCAACTCTGAATTAATCCATGTCCTTCTAAATGACAATAAACGTGATGTGCCCCTGCTGAGTGGCTTAAAAACCAGTATGGTTATCATAATGACCAAGAGATTTCTATATAATGTGTTGAAGGATACCATTGACTAAGAATCTATAACAAATACATATGATTATCTATCGATGAAGAACCTCGAATACATATAATAGATTCTCTAAATTTCATACATACATATCATTGATTGTCAGATCTAAAGGAAAACTCATTTTCATACTTTGTAATTTAATAAGGATTCACGAACAAAACTTAAATCTATAAAGAGAGTCCTAGAGTAGACAATAATTCCCCTCAAAAAGGTGTGATAAATCCAACCTCCCATCCCCTCGACCAATGCAAATTATTAAGGCTCATCAGTTCACAACTAATGAGCACCTACCTTTGGAAAGTAGTTTTAAATGGATATAGAATCATTGGATGTTTCCGGTTCTACAAACAAACCCGTTAGAAACCGATTGGAATGTTTGAACCTTAAAACCAACGAGGTCATCCCCAATTCAAGAAGAAACGCTATGTTTTAAAGGGAAAAGGTGACCTACAAGGGTCTCAACAATAAAATAACAATGGAGGCCTATAAGGGTGCCATCATGTCATCTCGGGTTCACTAAATGAAACCCATAACAATTTATATCATTGAAAATTTTAAACACCCTTAATCAGTTTATCTCGTAATAACCACGCTAATATCAACCTACTTGGGTTGATCTACATTTTACTCATAAGTAACATGCCCCAATGGAGCTAAGCGAGTCTAGTTTTTCATCTAAGGATTTAGTCATACAGGGAATCACACCTAATGATAGAGGTATAATCTTGTATAAAGGTATCCATTTTATATAATAACTCCAATATATCATATGCATATAATAATCTTAGTTTAGATAATTGAATTATCATTACCATGTTATAAAGTTACTCTCCTTTATACGTCTCAAATGGAATTCATGCAACTCTAAGCAGGTTTTTATATGTGGTCTTCAATTAGAACAATCCATATATTGTGGTTCAATTACATGGGTTTTCATTCTATATTTATAAAGTATCATACACTTTATAAATTGGATTATTGGTTCCCATTTAATTACAAATAGATTAATAACTTTTATTTGAAAATATAGTAAGTCTATATGTGATGTTTTGTCTATATGGGTCATCATTCCCCTATTTATAAAACACCCATACACTCATAAATTGAAAACATGGAACCCATTTTATCAACAATATTAAGGATTAAACTCATGAATCTAATAATCATGGCTCAAAAATATCCAAATAGGTTGATCAAATACAATTCCACTATCAAAACATAATGGAAAACACCATTTAGATTGATGTATACAGTTTATTTAATAAACCATATATCAAGAATACAACAGACATTCCATCACAAGTAATAAATATGTGATCATGAAAGTCTCTCTCACGTGGTGAGAGCTCCGTCCAAGGATATCCTAGGGTTTCTTCCCTGGTTTATTGACGGCCGGCTGCCTACTCCAACTCACTTTCGAAGCGAGATCTCTGCCCCTTCCATTGGATCATGGACATATCTTACTTTTCCCCACAGAAAGTGCGGGGTGAGATTTTCTTCTCCCCTCTGAGGTCCAGACCATCGCTCAGTTCTCCCTAGCTTGGTGCCGCATCCGGTAACAGAAAGGGAGGTTTCCACACCTGCTTCGCCGAGAAGGCTTTGGCAGCGATCCGACTCACAGTGGCTTTGATCTGGATCTCGACGATAGATTTCGTTGAGGTTCTACCTGATCTGGGGAGATCTCAGTCAGTGGATCTGATTCACGGAGGCAAATATCTGCGGATCTGACTCTACACACGTCGGAAGTTGGCTTGCTGAATTTTTGGCGACGTATTTTCATCGCTCATCTATGCTGTGTTCCTGTACAGTTAGGCTTATGGTTCACGAAATACTGATCACGATAATCGATTCCCCCCCCACCCCCCCCCCCCCCCCCCCCCCCACGGTTCACGAAGAGCGTAGATCGGGGTCGCGATGGTCGCGAGAGTGGGAATGCAGTATCCTAGTCATGAAGACTTCTTGCGAAGAGCTGGTACCGAAAGGCGGGTCATGGTTGAAGGGAACACATTTGCCTTGCCTCAAAGACTGCTCGTGAAGTGCTGATCGCGAAGGGCTGAACGCGGTTGAAGGAAACTCGTGATGGGATTGGACCGGTCCAGGATGGAGGCTTTGTGGGCCGGGACTTCAAGAAAGAGGTTTGGGGCTGGGCATAGTTGGTGAGAAAATCGCTTTGACCGGGACGTGAAGCCCTTTTGTGGTTTTGTGATGGGGAGGATGGGCACGTCCACGAAACTCTGTTTACCGAGCTATGTTTGTACGGAACCTGTATTCAGGGGCGTAGAGGAACATGCACCTCCATAGGCCTACACATATTCCTCCTATGAGTGGGCTGCTCAAGGGTGGTGTGATGGAAAAACTGGTTGCTGAATCAAGGTACGGGGGAAAAGAACAAAATTAAAAGGAAAAAATAATCAAAACAAAGTGATATGCACCATTTAAGCCTACTTAATGAAGAAATGGAAGAATTTTTCTTCGAACGACAAAGAAAAGGAGTTGGTTGAGACTCAGAGGAATGAATATATGCTTCTGAAAAAACGTTTGTTGTTAATGGTTGTCGGAAAATTTGTGGAAAAAACCTTAGTCAATTAGTGGGCTCTCAAAAACACCCTCCAGAATCTATGGAAACTGGAAGCTGGAGTGGCTATTCAGGAAGTAGAAAATAACATTCTAGTTTTTGAGTTCTTCAATGAAAAATATAGAGACAAAATCCTCAAAGGTAGGTCGTGGTCCTTTGACAATCAGCTCATCCTCATGGAAGAATTCAATGGTGGGGATGATATCCAGCATATTAACGTTACCTGTTCCCCCTTCTGGATATGCATCAAAGGAATCCCCTTTCATGGGAGAACGGAACGGGTTATGAGTGAAATTGAAGACCACATTGGACATTTCCTTGAATGGGACTGCTCCGACCAAATCTAATGGGGACCTGTGGTGCGGATTAAAGCCGAGGTCGAAGTAGAAGAGCCTCTAATGAGGGGCATGTTCTTGAAAATCAATGACTATAACACCTAGATCTCATTTGAGTTCGAGAAACTCCCAATTTTTTGCTTCTTTTTTGGGAATATCGGCCATCTAGAGAAAACGTGTGATGCAAAGAAAAATAATGATTCGGGAAATATCATTCTGCAATATGGTCCTTGGCTTCGAGCCAAAACATCAAGATATGTCTTCATCCCTGAGGCGGAAAAACTAAGGGATCGAGACTGTCTAACGATGGCTCACACTAAATAGGTGGAACCTGAACATAACAATGTCATAATGCTTGGACCACCATAGTTCCATGAGGACAGTCCAATAGATCATATGGCGGCTGGAGGGTCTTCCCTGGACATAAACATCACGGGCAATACTGGGTAAAGACATGAGATTCATACGAAGAAGCTTTTCATCGACTCAGACAGAGCTATTACCCTAATGAAAGTAACTGTCTTACCATCAACAGAGCCGTTTCTAGAAGATTTGGACCCACCAAATCAATGTCCAAAGCCAAAGAAATTTTGCGTCGAACCACCTGATCCTGACCCTGATCCAGATATGGCCACGTCAGAAATCTTTCCACAAGGTGACTCAGGGATGACATGAATAACATCATCAGTCCCAATTACTCATTGAACTTGGAAAAGGGCGCACGATGTAAACAGATATGGGAAAATAGTTAACCCAAAACCTGGGGAACTTAAATGAAGAATTGAAATAAGTAATTCGGCTGAAAATTCCCAAAAAATGGAAAGCGGTGGGTGACACAATGATCCCGGAGGACTCAAAGGCGGAGGCAGGTATGTCCTAGACCCACCTAGAGTAATGATTATCTTATGATGGAATTGTTGTGGGCTTGGAAACCCACGAATGGTTCGCATGTTCTAGTGCCATTGCGCTCAAAGTTGCCCTGATATAGTTTTCCTTTATGAATCCATAATGGAAAACAAAGACACTACTGCTCTTGCTCAGAAATGTGGCTTTCAGAGTTGCCTCTCGATATCCCAAAAAGGCCACTCAGGGGGAATTTTCTTCCTTTGGAAGGACAATGTTGACGTCGAGATCTTATCCTTCTCTTCGCACCATGTGGCTGCGGCAATCCATGAGGCCCAAACCCCACCATGGACGTTCGTGGGTTTCTATGGTTGGTCATCCCATAATGAGAAGTGGAAATCATGGGATCTTCTATGAAATCTTCTACACAATCTTCCAAACCCCATTCTCTTTGGATGGGACTTTAACGAGATCTTGTATCAGAAGGAAAAAAGAGGTGGTGCTCTTTGATCCTCTAAGTCGATGTCAGACTTCAAGGAGGCGATTTCTAGTGCAGAATTGGTCGATTTGGGTTACGTGGGTAACCTATTCACATGGTTTCAGGGGTAATACAGATGGTACCCATATTGTTGAGCGCCTTGATAGATTTATGGGCTCAATGGATTGAATGAATTATTTTATAATGTTTCACATCGGACACCTGATGCTCAATTGGTCGGACCACTGCCCGATCGTCATTGAATGCACCCAAGGTGACCGCATCACTAAAGTTAGGAAACCCTTCATATTTTAAAGCATATGGTCAAAAGAACACGAATGCGAAGATGTTATCCGATTAGGCTAGAAGTGTG
This sequence comes from Viscum album, assembly GCA_963277665.1. Classification (NCBI taxonomy): domain Eukaryota; kingdom Viridiplantae; phylum Streptophyta; class Magnoliopsida; order Santalales; family Viscaceae; genus Viscum; species Viscum album. Next base: position 1,475,988,996 of record OY728134.1, read on the forward strand.
GACAAACAGACATTGGGTCCAACCTCCAACAGGTGGCAACCGATCTGAGGTCTGGGAGGAATAAAAAATTCTATCAACCTGACAGGCACTGTGAATTTCTTGAAAGAAAGTTGTTTAACCTTCTCAACCAAACCCCCATCCAATTGCACACTTTCCACCATCGAATCCATCCAATGAGACCTAGTGCCACCCTGTGTATCAAGGAAAGCTTCTGGGCTATGCGGGCGTGTGACATCCACATCGCAGAAGGGGATGCAAAAACCCGATATTTTCATCATAAAGCATCGGTTAGGCATTGGAAAAATTTTATCTCTTGCATCTCGCACCTGGATGGGAGAAATGTCTAAGACACAGACATAATCCACATTGTTATATCCAGTTATTTCCAGAATCTTTTAATTTCAGGAAGCCTTAACATCTCGGCTGAGGTGGAGGATTGCATCATACCTGTGATCACCGAGGATATTAATAGACAACTTACCAAAGATGTTACAGATGAAGAGATTCTTCTGGAACTGAAACATATTCACCCTACCAAGGCCCCGGGGCCGGACAGCTTCCATGACCTCTTCTTTAAACAATACTGGCACATTATTGGTCTCAACATCTACATTCTGATGAAGAACATTTGGGAGGGGTGAACAAACCTATCCACTATTAACAAAAATGTCCTCATCCTCATCCCCAAGATCAAGAAACCTCTCGCGATCTCTGATTTCAGACCTATTAGCCTCCACAATGTCTCTTACAAGATCTTCTCAATGATTCTAGTTATTCCACTGCGTACTTGGTTACCTGAAATCCTATCAGAAAACTAGAGTTCTTTAGTGGCCAAGAGACTAATCACTGATAATGCCATTGTGGCCCATGAAGTGTTTTATTCTATGAAAACATGCTCCACCGTGAAAAGAGGAACCATGGCGTCGATACTGGATATCACCAAGGCCTACGATAAAGTGGAATGGAATTTTATCAAATTTGTGATGCTGAAAATGGGCTTCTATTGAAAATGGACAGATATGATCATGCAATGTGTCTAATCGGTCTCCGTCCGCATTAATGTCAATGGGGTGATTACCCGAGGCTTCTCCCCTACCCGAGGCCTTTTCCAGGGAGACCCCATTTCCACATTTTTTTCATCTTGGTGGCTGATGTTTTTTCTAACCTCATTTCTAGGGCAGCATCCTCATATATAATTCATGGGGAAAAGGTATGTCGTGAAATCCCACCGGTGTCACATCTCTTTTTCGCCGATGACTGCCTTCTATTTTCTAGAGCCACCCATAATGGGTGCCTTGCTATCGGCCATGAAATCCACCAGTATGAGAGGGCCTCAGGGAAAACAATTAATCATGGAAAGTCGGAAGTCTCTTTCAGCTCTGGGGTACCACCATCCAAAAGGGAAGAACTCTGAGTCACTACATGAATTCATGTGGTTGAGAAGAATCATAAGTACCTCAGGCTACCCACGGTGATTGGCCGATCCAAAAAAGAAATATTCGCATCTATGTTGGAGAGGATCGAGAAAAAAAATCCTTGGGTGAACCCCAAATAGAATTTCCAAAGACGGTAAGGAAACCCTCATAAAATCTAATCTTCAGTCTATCCTAAGATATTTCATGTCCCTATTTAAACTTCCTGATACTGTTGTTAACCAGATCTACTCATGCACTGCCAACTTCTGGTGGAGAAAAACAATGGAAGGAATAAAACCCACTGGATCACTTGGAATAAACTCTGCCAACCCAAATCAGAGGGAGGTATGGGATTCCAGGACCTCTTTCATTTTAATGATGCACTGGTGGCTAAGAAAGGATGGAGATTTATTAACTGTCCATCCTCTCTCTATGCGTGGGTACTCCGAGATAAATACTTCCCCCACACGGATTTCCAGGATTCCTCTCTGGGCCCCTGACCCAGCTTTCTCTGGAGAAGTATCTGGGGATCCCTAAGTCTTCTGAATAAAGGGTTGGGTTGGAGGATTGGGAATGGATCAACTGTTAATGTTTGGACTGATCCCTAGCTGATTGACAAGGAAGGCGTGCAGGCATCATCCCCTGCTCAACCAGGTTTTAAAGGGGCCACTATCTGATGCCTTTTTGCTGATAATGGGAATGGGTGTTGCATCAAAAAACATCACCCATGGTTCAATGAAAGGGACAAAAGGATTATCCTATGTACCCCCTATGTTTCGGATACAGGACCTGACCATCTCTTCTGGATCAACGACATCTTGAGAACCTATACGATGAAGTCTGGCTATCAGCTCGCCCTCTGTACTCAGACAGATAGAGATGATGGGGGGCCCTGGGAACAACTGTGGATGCTCAATGTCCCTCTGAAAATCGACCACTTCTGGTGGAAGGTGTGCACTGGCATCCTCCTGATCAAGGATCTTCTCATCCTCCGTCATATTTCCAATGACATGTTGTGCCCCTTCTGCCTGAACACCCCATAAACTCCCCTCCATGCTATCATCTAATGCCCGGGGGAAAAGGCGGTCTAGTATAAATGGGTCTCTAGTACGAATCTCTCCCTGGACATGGTCTTGGACCTCCCATCTCTCCTGATGCATTGGTGCTCCTATTTTTCACCAGCCAAAGGGGGATCACTTTGCATTTTGGTCTGGATCATTTGGTTGCATCGTAACGATGCCATTTTCAACCACATCATAAGTCCCCCCATATTCTGGATTGAACGAACGTTATCATGGATTGAGGGATGGCAGCATCACACAAGACAACAAAAGCCATTTGAAACCCCATCCTCTTCTTCCCATTGGTTCCCTCCTCTAGAAGGGATTCTCAAGATTAATGTGGATGCGTCTCATCCCAAGGATAGACCTATTAGTCTTGGTCTATTGGAACATGATCATTTTGGGCAGACCATCGTAACCAAACATGAATCATGTCACATTCTTTGTGAAATCATGGTCACTGAAGCTGCCACCATCCTCACTGGGATGATGTTCTCTAAAGATCGTAGATGGGACACAATCCACTTGGAATTGGACTCTCTCACCATTATCAAGTTCATCAACCTCAACGATGGCGTTTTCAACCTTTTGGTTCACTCATCAAGAAAATCCAATCTCTTTGTCAATGATTCACAATTTGCACCTTCTCCTTCATTAAAATGGAAGGAAACAAGGCTGATCATTAGGTGGAAGCCTCTGGCCCTATTGACAATGACCATCTCTGGCTGGATCACTTTCCTTTATGGTTAAGTGGTTGTACTTCCTCTGATCTTTGTTATTAATGATTACGTCTTATGTCCAAAAAAGTAATAAATATAGGTAATCATGGAAACAATCATGGAAAGTTACTACATATATAGGAACACTCAAACATGATATATAGATCTAGGAATGAGAATAAAGTACCAAACATGGTATACAAACCATCTTGCATTAGAAAATATATAATGCAGTCTTCATGGCATGGCATATGCATGGAATATGAATTTCTAGGTTCCTAAAATGATGCATGTAGAAATTCATCCTTGTGATACTGAGCTAAGGGTATAATCCATCAAATCAATAAATCAATAACCAATGGGAGTATAATGGTAACTCAAGGTGAAATAATTGAAAACTGTACTAACAAACAACATGAACAATACTCTCAACCCTAGATACTTGATTATTCCCTCATATGTTGGTTGGCCAAACCCAGACTCAAGCAATTTATCAAGTGCTAATAAATTTCAAGTCTCCAACCTAAAATTTACCAAATAATTAAATGAAGTAAATTAATTATTTGATACAACTTGTAGTGTCCTGAATTTGAATCCACATAAAATGGTTCCCCAAGCTAGTTGGCCATTGGGCCTCAAACGTGCAGCCCCATACACCATAGAGTCTTGACTATCAGTGAGGGTCTAAAGGTGGTACAGTGGGTATACTATACACTTTGTATCACTAGTAAATATATTGAAAGGAATAATAGATAAGTTCATTGGAAATAAACAATATATGACAATAATAAATGGAAGAGTAATCATGCATAAACATGATCTAACATAAATATAGGCAGGTATAAAAAGTATATTGTGAGTCTGACAATAAAAGTAAATAAATTAAATAATAAAACGATATCTCTAATAGTATCATGAGCATAGGATTTGTCCTCTGCTCCCATACTCTATCCTATAATGGAATAATAATAGTAAACATGTACAATCTAGGAATTTGATCTTGTAATCATGAGTTCTTTTCAGGTACCCCAATTAAATGGCAGTCCAAATAGGGTTTGAGATGTACTCAGAAGGCCACCACTAATGGTGTCTAATCTATTCCATTTCATGTCTATAAAATAATAAGTGTGGAGTTTTATCAAGAAAATTTTAAATAAATAAATGTGAATAAGTGGGGAACAAGTTCCTCATGGATCTGTGGTTGACCATATGTTCTTTGGAATAAGTAATAATATCTCTAAACAATTCCCCTAGAATATATAATCACAAGTGTAAATAGATATATGTAGATATATACATGCACCATTGGGGATACAAGGCATCCACATAGTAGTACAGGTTATATTAATAAGTTTGTCTTATGATGCATGTCTATAAGACCATGAATCCATAAATGATCATGCTAACATCATAAGGTACCATTAGATATATGTGATAATAAATAGTCATGATATAATTTCATTAAACAATGATCCCTTCCATTGAATTCCATCAAGAGGAACCAAAGTATTGCTCAAGGAGTAATGTAATTTCATTTATTCTATGATCCCTTCCTTGGAGTTCTGTAAATAGGAAACCCAAATTTGACCCACAAAAATTTCATTTCCATATGAACCTATCCAATGTGTTCCATAAAATGGAACTCCAAGTATCACTCATAGGATATGAAACAACTAGCCTATGGGCCAGTCCATGGAATTCCATAAAAATGAAACCCAAGTATCACTCAAGGAATAATAATATTTAAGTGACCTATGAGCCCATCCATGGTGTTCCGTAATAAGAAAACCCATGTATCTCTCATGGAATGATTATTTTCAAACATTCTATGAGCTCGTCCAAGGAGTTCCATAAATAGGAACCCAATTATCACTCATGGCGCACATAAATCATTTGACCGTTTAATTTTAAGTAAAGTTGATGTCCATGGCCATAAGAATTCCACTAATTATCTCAACATGAAAAATTAAGAGGACATGTAATAATCATTCCCGATAATTATATCAATTCATTCACTTTATTTAAAACAATCTCCACCATTTCCACTCAATATTGAAAAAGGTCAATAAAAGGTGTCCCGACATTTATCATTTCATTCCATGTAATTTAAGACATTACCTTTAATTTATACATTACAATGTTCAATGGAGGTTTCATACTTGTTAAAATTATATATCAAGTGATGAGAGCCAAGATAAACATGATTTCTCAATTATAAGGTTTCAATTCAACAAATTAATTTATTTAAATCATTTTAGTAAGTCAAACCAAGCACACCAAGGGGTGTTTCAGTTAATAATGTATAAAGGGTTTATATGCATAAGCATGGAACACACTAGGGGTGGATAAAGTTTAGGTCATTAAAATCCCACCCTAATAAAGGAGTTCAATTGGGCATTTATACTCCAAATTAAAAAACTGCTTGAAGGTGATTTGGTTCTAGAGGAAAGGTGCAGGTAAAACCAACATGCAACAAAAATAAAAAATGTATAAATGAATTCAATTTTATGGGAAAGAAACTAGACCACCTACCTCATACTTAGGAAGTTATAATATAATAATATCTATATTTTATTCCAGATGGAATGGGAGAAATCAAAAGAATAATCTAATTCCTTAAAAATTGGGAAAAGGAGGTCGTATGTATTTAGCATTCTATGTGGTGAGATAAGGGAATAAGAGAAACATGGGGAGTCTAGAGACTACTGATGTGGTTCCAATGAAACTAGTCATGTTTGATTCAAATGTTAGATGGAGAAGGATGCTAAAATACTAGGAGGGAGGGGAGGGGATCAAGTAGCCCCCTACCATACGAGAAATGGGAAATAAAATAGGGGATAGAATCTTAATGGATGGATGGCAAATAGTATTTTATAGATATTTAAAGAGTGACATGGTTTGGCCACATGGTATGGAAAACTATGTGCCCTCCTTTACCTTGGAACCTTTACTTGCATGGTTTTGTTTCATGGTTTTATACAACCATGCACCAACTATGTGGTTCTATTGGTTAAGTGGTGCTAAGGGTGCGGTCTAGAAGCACAGTTTGGGAAAACCATTTTCATCCCATACGGTTCATCCCTGCACAATTGAACCTTATCGCACAGTTATTCTTTGAAGGTTACATAATTTAAAAAAATCATACCCCTTATGAAAATGGACCACATGGTTTTTCTATAGGTTTAAACTAACCATGCGTTAATCATGCACCTTGTTATATTTCTCCAAAAACTGGTCCTTTCAGAGACTGCTACTTCTGAAACTCAACCGAACACCCAAGAAACCTCTCAGGACATAAAACCCATAAAAAATAACACATCCATGTATTCTTAAGATCATATAGACATTCTGATAATCAGTTAAATATTTGGACCATCCATCAACTAAAACGTTAAAATTCTTTCAAGAATTCAAGAGATCCAAAAACATGGGATGTTATAGCGATACATATGTGAGGGATCTCACTTAGGACCTTTGAGGGATTCCTAAACCCATCCAAAATAACATATTAGGATGGGTATCATAGTACCTAAATGTTGGTTAGGAATACCTAACATAGACTATAATGAATAATGCAGGATCACTCTATGAGCCATATGGAGAGATACCAGAGGCAATCCAAGATTAACCCATAAAAGGGATTACTCATCCTATGATCAGGATGTGATGCCTCATTGTACCCAAATAGGGATGGACTAATGGATCGTACCCTACTGATAATCATGTAGACTAAACATAATAGGGACTTCAATCAACCTTGTAAGGATTACACAACCTTTATATTAAATACATAGCTTGTTCTTCTAACCCGAGACCCACCCTAGTCCATTCTTCTACTCATGTCCTCCAACCTATTCATGTACCCTTAATATCATTCATGTGTACTCTGGTTATGTAGGTGTACACTATTAGTAATAGTTTACACTAGTTTTTCCCATGTACCATGTTTGTGTCTATTCCCATTTACCCAGGGGTACATGCGGAGTCCCTAGTTTGGGTCACACTATAAAACTCAGATGTTTGAAATTAATATTTTCTCTAAATAATTTTTAATCAATAGATTGCATTCCACTCAATTGTTATCTTATAAAAACTGTGAGACACCATTAATATAAAATGACCATTATAGTATATCTATTAGATCACTGGGAATAAATATAACAAACTTATGAAAATGTATAAAAAATATAAATCAATTATATATTTGTATATTTTTTATGTGACTTATAATTAGTAAATGAAAGTAATGAAATATATATGTTATATAATTAATGAAATATTTTTTATATTCATCCAATGGATATTTTTTTCATAGGGTATGAATAAACCCTATTTGATTTATTAAACCCTATATTTTTCCAAAGGGCAATTTTTTGACTTTTAATGGGGAAACCCTTTTAAATTAATATTTTGACAAATTAATAATTTTTATATGAAAAAATAGACATTTTATTTTGAAGTAGTACATAAAAATTTACTTTGTATTAATTTTTGATATGTTTCAGATAACTTTTATGTTTTGATGAATAATAAAGATACACTAAATTGTAAGTGGAAACAATTTTTTTCATCAAAATAATTTATATTATTAAATTATAATATTTAATGGTTTTAAAGTATAAAAAGAATATAGTTTTAGCATTCAATATAATTTATGTAATTAGTATTAATTTTACGTTGAATTTACATGTAAAAACATTTTGACATTTTACAATGTTTTAACTTTTAAAAACATGTTCTCTCATTCTGACAATTGGATTAATTTTAAATTAATTACTACAAATTTTATATTTTAAATTTTAAAAAATCGAATCCGTATTTGGGATCAGTAGGTCAAAATTATGTAAATAGATTTATTTTCTTTTCGGTTATTATGAATTGCAACTTCAATAATTTTTATTAATAAGGTAAAAGGGAAAACCGGTAATTAATGATTAAAATATTGTTATAACTTTACCCTAACACTTTTATTAATATCATTTTAAGTGTTTTATTTGACCTAAATCACCCTTGGGTTGAAATGGTGTCCATTTGAATCCACATGGATGAGATTAAGACATTTCATTTATTTTATTTAAAGAAAAGTTAAATATGTCTCACTCAAATTTTAATGAGTAAATAATTTTTTATATAAGGTTATAAAGAAGATAAATTCGATTATAAAGACTTACATGAACTATAAAATGTTTTTATTTATTATTCTAATTTATTTGTAATTTTCTGTAAATAAATAAATACCTTAATATCTTATACATTAATGATGGAGAAATTATTTAATTGATGAAAAATCAATAATATAGTTTTTATTAATATAATAATTCTGATTAAAAGACCCAAACACTTGAATAAATATTATTCCTCAAGTATATATTGACCATAATCATTCAAGGGTTGAGTTATTGGCCATTTGGAGCCTTGTAGAAGGGATTATGACACTTATATTATTTTATTTAAATTGATGTTAAGGTTGTCACATTCATAATTTAATAAGTATGACATTTTAAATATTGTATTTTCCAAAAGATAAATTCAACTAAAAATATTATTCTTAAAGATAATAGATTTAGAGTAATTATAGTATTTTATTTTTAATTTTTATTCAACAAATATGTATATTAAATAATTACACAAAATTGATGTAGTAATTATTTTACTAATAGAGATGACAATTAAATGTTATAACAAAAGTTAAAATAAATATAATTTTGGACAATTAATATTTATAATTAATTTTATATATTACCTTTACCTCTTATTAATATTATCAAATAGTTTTTTTGAAGTTAAATTATCTTAATATATTTTTTTAAAATCAAATGAATAGAATAGTGTCAAAATTGACACTATTTATTATTTATCAAAATAATGTTTTATTAAATAATTTAAAAATGATAAAAAAAATTAAAAAATATATAATAATTATGATATGATATAAGAATTTATAATTTATTCATTTATGGTTTATTTTACATCAAATAAGTAAATAATTTACCCTTTTAATATTAAATTTGTTTTTACCTTAGTTTAAATAGAATAATTAAGTGTTAATTAAATTGATAATGTTTATATTGATAGAAATACGTGTAAAAAAATTATCGTTTATTGAGATTGAAACCCTATCTCATATAATCTTTGAAATGTTTTTATTTTAGAGGTTTTTGGGGAGGGTTTTATTTTATTATAAATTATTAATTATGGAGTTTCCAAAAGTACCCCTCACCTCAATTATAAAAGGGAATATCCTCCCTCATCTCATCACTTCACATTGAGCCTTCAAGATTTCCCATTACCTGGAATTTTACTTCCTCAAATTCCCTAGTTTTATTTTAGAGGTTATGGTCTTCTTCAAATACCAACTCTATTGCTCTAAGAGGATATGTAGAGGAAGCATGCGGAAGAAGAGGTAATCTAGTCTATCGATTCATTAAAAATTCTCTATTCGTCTACTTCCTCTTCATAAGTTATTTCATTATAAAGAAATAACTAAAGTATCACTTATATAATTAGGTGTTATTATAATTATTAAAAAACCATATTCAACTTTCTATCCATCCTACAAAAAATGAAATCACCATGCGTGCGTGCGTACGACTTACCGTCTCCACGTTGTGGAGTAATATGTTTTTCACCACCACCTTACGTGAATGGGTATAATGATGGAAGTAATAACTATATATTATTATTAAAATATGATATTAATTCTGAAATATTATACACCATCCAATTAAATACCATTAAACAAATTTAGGAATGATATCATCGCTCGTGTGTATGTACAACCTACTGTCTCCACGATGCGATGTGATTCATTCTACATGATCCTCATTAAAGCATGATTATAAAAAATTAAATAATGAATTAATGTGGTATATATTATATTAATATCATTTTTTAATGATATAACTATGAACTAATATGGAGAACCATAGATTATTCAACAAAACATGCATAAGAACATAAAGTAGTTAATATTTGAATAACGAGTAACAACAAAATGTTATTAACAAAAAGATGATCATATGATCATATATGATAACATAAAAATAAATATAATTCTTAAATAAGACAATGAAATTATTTAAATCATTATATAATAGGTTCAGATGCATAAAAAGGAAATCCGACATAAGGTAATGAATAATTTCATAATCTCATTATTATCTGAGATTGTTTATACGTAAGTATTATATGGGGTATATTTATCATGCACGTCCATGTTTCCTAAATATTTAATATTATTTCTATTCTTATAAAATTTTTTAAAGTTAATTTTACCCAATGGTGAATTTTTATTAAACGGTATGGCATGAATCTTTTTTTTTCAACACAAGGTTCTTTTTGAATTTTCCAGCAAGAGTATGCGGAGAATGTTTTTTTAACTTATATGGAGTGAACATATTTTAATGCTTTTACAACTCAATATTTTCATGAAGATTACATTACAATATTTCAAGTGTATTTTAAATTAGATTCTATTCTTTTAAAATTTTGTTGAATTTTGAGAAAAGAAAACATTTTTGAAGAAAATGATATTGTATTCAAGAATTAATTTCAAGTGTTTTATCAAAATTATTTTCCATATAATATGAAATTCTGTAAATAGGGTTATATTTATATACCTATTACTAATATAACTTTATTGTGTTTATGATGTAATTATTTTTATAAAATCATTTTATTTTATATGTATTATGATGGAATGATGTTTAAGAAACCCATTTTTGTTCCATAGGTTATGCTATGATGAATGATTTATATTTTTGTGGCATGTGTAAGAATAATTTCATTATGTGATGGGTGGGGAATATGTATCCATCCAATAAATTGGGTAAAGATAAATATCTCATGTGATAAACATTACTACAAAGGAAAGTAAATCTGGTTCAGTAATACAGGGATGGAATGAGGAGTGAACTTGGTTTAGTAATGGACTTCATCTACTATGATGGTCTTGACAATGAGACTTTAATAAAATGAAATGATTTTCTACGATTATGTGTATGACACAAAATTTCATGTCTTGTGTTTTGACTTTTTGGGATTACATTGAACATTTACGATTTATCTCATGATATGATATCATGATCTTTTATATATAGGATAATATTTGAAAATTTTATGTATTTAATTCCAATAATTATGATTTTATTAATATCTCCCCAATTTACCCTTACAGATCATTTGATCTCACCCATTCATATGTTTCTTTTTCATTAGGTTATAAAGAAGGGTATTATGTAAGATTTTCCAAAAAGGATTATAGTTATGAAGAAATAAGTGTGAGACAATGTAGATGTTTTATGAACCTTTTGTTTATGTTACCTAGTTTCTAAAGACATTATACTTATACAGTCCTATAATGGATTTATTATATTTTGTAATGAATATTATTGATCTTTGATGTAATATAAATGTATGTAAATTATAGTTTTCTATAAACATGACATGTGGACATTTCACATGGCGTGTGATATTTTTATCTATATGTAAACCCTAGCCACCACTAAATGAGGATCACACAACATCTGTTCTTATAATGTACAAGTCATTTATTTCATAATTTTGGAAATTCTCAAAGTCTTCAGGTGTGTCTTCCCACGCCATCTACTCCTTTGATCATATGGCTAGATCCTAGCCACCAATATACTCACAAATCAACCCCCATTGTATTATATCATCGATACTCCAAAACCCATAAACTTTAAACCCCAGATCCAACCCTTATTTCCCATCATCATCGTCCTTCCAAAAATCATCCTTTGATCCAGGATATTTTCCCAAATTGATGTTCCATTATGCTAAATATTTATTTCACAATGATCATTTTCCACGTATTTTCGAACTATCAGTCAAATGAAAAACCTATGATAAATGATCGAAGAATGAGGGGTTAAAATCACAAAACTATAAAGTGAGGAACTGATTTTCATCCATTATTCAGGTTGGACTCGATCTATTGGCAGAAAAGGCATTGACTGAAGATAAATAATCAATAATTAATGAATCTTAATTATAAGAAGAAAATTAAACAATCGGAAAATCAACAATCAATACATGAATTAATTTGATAAAATAATTAATTGACATTCTATTTGAGAGTCATATAGAGAGATAAATGCAATAATAAAATTCCATACCTTGATATTATATCAACCATTTATAAATAAATATTTTGTATCATTGTCAATGGATTCATCCAAGAACCTCTTTGATGGAGTAGAACTCTTGGAAAATTTATCATTGATCCATGATCTCATTATCTCTCACCAAGGCCTCCACCACAGTCTCTCAGAAATCCTATAGTTATTTAACTAACACTAGAATTTTTACATCACTAGGTTCAAATAATATTGGATTAGGACATGTATAATCAATAAACAATTAATTAATTAATTATATTATATTATATTATATTATTATTCCCCTTGTGAGTTCTCTTAAACAAAGTGCCCAATGCATACAAGGATTATATCACACCTATGGTAAAACCTACATTCTGGATTTAATGGAAATATCATTTTCCCATATGATACATTTTATAGTATTTATTCCAATATTTTATGAAAACCATGTTCACTTTATATATTATATTTAATATTTTTTATATCAATATCAAGGATCCATGGACCATAGAATCCCATGTTGACTTCATGCCTAACTCATAAAATATTCTTTAAAATATTCCAAAGTGTTAAAGGGTGAAAATAAAATTTTAAAATGGAAAAATCAATTAATAATTAAATTTTGTGTTGAGGAAGTTAGCATAAAGATCAATAAGATTGCCTATCAGAATGTGTCCCATATAAAAAATGTATATACCAAAATCCATTCAAGATTAGATTATATCCATCACATCCATGAATGTAGTTTCAATGTTGGTGATGTATCCCTATTGATTTTGTTATAAATGAATCAAGGGAAGGGATGAAATATATGGTCTAATAAAAACAATATAATAGATCAACCAATCAATTGAAAATACCTTTAGAATATACCTTTACCCTACAAGTTCAACTTTTACACTAACTAACATTACAAATTCATGTGGATTCAACGTTTGAAAATGGTGATAGGAACATCATTTATTTTGAATAAAAAATGTATGGAGAGGCCATTATAGAGTTTATTGGTCTTGATAATGTGGATGAAATACTAAAAAAATTAATTTCTAGGAGTATCGATTATAAATGTATACATGAGGCGTGTTTTCATAATTTGTTTGTCCAATAGCTGATCTAAGTTATTAATTATAGTTAAATATTATTAATATTTCTTATACGTGTATATATTAGTATTATTTTATGGGAAATACCTAGAAACAAAACTTAGACTCATTAATCCTCACACCACTTCTAGGCAATAATTCTCATTGGAAGAAAATAAATATACAATAATAGTGGAAAAAATGGCCAGAATGTTTGAAAACAATATTACTGTATAAATACACTTCATAAAACCCCTGATGTAGGGGAAACACTCTAAAATTCAATCATATCAAATATATTTTAATTCCTTTAATTACTTTTTTCTTTTTTTAGGGACTATAAAATTTCTCATTGCAATCAATTTGGATACTTCGAATATTTATTTTATAGATTTAATGTGTGGATCCCCAATGAATAGACCACATGAAATGATTTTTATCAATTTGTAATATACTACAAGAAACATTTAAAAAAATCATGTTATAAATTTTATATTATGTTTTAATTAAAATTTTATTATGATACGACATTGTTTAAATATCATCAAAATCGTGGCATGAGGACAGTCCATGATCACAATAAGCCTATTGACTTCCACAGGTGGATAAGTATTAGGGTATATATAATAATATATCACTATAACAACAAGTTAGTCTTTTTTCATACTATTTCTACAGTTTATTAAACAAACTAATGGAACATATTGTGGTAATTAAGTTTCCATATTTATGAAAGATATCATATTTAATCAATAAATAAGATTCCCAATGAGGTATTTTTGAGGATAATAACAATTTCATTTAAAAATTATATTATTCCTTTTTATTTATATTTTTACATTATTACCAAGACTATCAACATTCCTCATATTCAAAATAGGAAATATGTTTTTTAGCTATGAATGGGAAGCAATCATGGTTTTAGAATGAATGTAGACATCATGAATATCTAACTTCCTACTACTTGTTTTCTTAATATTTTCATCATTTTATCGAATTTGTTAGTTAATTTACTTATCATATCTAACTGATACTTATTTAGTGTATTTTCACAGAGACTGTGAATAAATTAATGTGTCGATAATTAATTTTTATTCTACCATTTGTTTCTCTTTTAAGAGAAAAATATTCTCCAAGAAAAAACTGTTATTGACCAAGTCTCCAAAAAGGATGATAAAATCATGTACTATGATCATGTAATCTATAAAGATGATTCGCTTTTCTTTTTATTTTTCAATTCATTCAATATTTCCGGTAAAAATACAAAAAATATTCATATGGGTAACTGTAGCAACAATTTTTTATCAAAAATTTATTATTTTGAATCAGATAGAAACCTTGTTATATATTCCATAATTTTTAATGAATTTCAGAATAAAAATAAATTGTTTGATGTGTCGGAATTAACCAAAGATCGATCTAATATATAGTGAGCCTCGTATGACTTGAAATATATATTTTTAGTTTAAAATTGACAATTTAGTTCAAAATACGTGATACATACTCAAAACTAAAAAAATACATTTAGATTATTTTGATATATTAGGAAAGTGATTCGTAATTAATTTTTGATGTGTAGAAATTAGTCTAACCTCAATAAAATACATAGTGTTCAGGGTATGTCTCAAAGTGTAGGTTTTTAGATTAAAAATAAAACTTTAGTTCAAAAAACACACCACATACTAAAATTTGAGAAGACACATTATTATTGTTTTGATATATTAAGAAAATGATCCCAAATTTATTTGTGATGTGTATGAATCAACCACACCTCGATCCAATACATGGTGTGACCTATATGACTCAAAGTTCATGTTTTCAGTTTAAAAATGAAATTTTACTTAAAACATGTGTCACTCGGTTAAAACTAAGAAAATATTCTTGGACTATCTTGATAATTTATGAAATGTTCCTTGAGTCATTTTTTATATATATGAATCAACCACAAATCAATCTAACACATGGTGTGACCAGTATTACTCAAAGTGCGTTTTTATTTAAAATGGAAATTTTAGTTAAAAACACATACAACATACTCAAAACTGAGAACTAGAAATCATATTTTTTGGATAATTTATGTGAATGATCCATATGTAATTTTTATGTATATAAAAACATTTATACACCGATATGATATAAGTTGTGACCGGTATGACTCTAAGTGTGAATTTTAACTTTAAAAATGAAATTTTAGTTAAAAACATGTGTCACTCACTGAAAATAAATAAAAAACTATTGGATTATCTTATGTTAGTTGGATATTAATCCTTATATAATTTTTGATCTATAGGAATCAACCATATATAAATCTGACACATGGTGTGGCCAGTATGACTCGAAGTGCATGTTTTTATTTAAAATTGAAATTTTAGTTCAAAACAAAAACCTCACACTCAAAACAAAGAAAATACATTCAGATTATTTTGATACTTTAGGATAAGGATCCATAAGAAATGTTTGACATGTACACATTAACTGAACCACAATATGATACATTGTGTGACCTGTATGAATCAAGGTGTGTGTTTTCATTTTAAAAATAACATTTTAGTTAAAAACATGTGTCACTCACTGAAAACCTAGAAAAAAATATTCAATTGTCATGATGATTTATGAAAATGATCCTGAAGTTATTTCTAATTTTTTTTAATAAAAATTAAATTAATTTGACACATAGTGTGGCTGGTATGACTCGAAGTGTTTTTTTTATTTAATATTGACATTTTATTTCAAAACACATGACACATACTCTAAAACAATCATACACATTCATATTGTTTTGATAATTTTGGATAATGATCCATATGTCAGTTGTGCCATGTAGGAATCAGTCACACCTCAATCTAATACTTGGTGTGACTTGTATGACTGAAAGTGCATGTTTTCAATTTAAAAATTACATTTTAGTTAAAAACATGTGTCATACTGTAACACCCCAAGCTTCCATGGTACACTCCTCTTTGAATAATAGAGCAACGTATGTTTTACGCAACCTCGAGTTCTAACACACCGCGACCAATAAAAGTAGCCGTTATGAATTGTAATACCCACTTTTTGAAATTATATAAATTTTATATTTCAAAATGGACTTCAGTTTTGTATTCGGAATATGGAAATTATCCTAAGTTGAATTTTTTGTAATTTTCTGAGAACATCCAATTTTCTGTGAATAGAGAAAATACATAAAAACAACTTTTTTAATAAAAATAATTTATATTGATAAATTATACTATTGAGTGGTTTTAAAGTATAATTATAATATATTTTTACCATTTTATCCAATGGTGGTCATTAGAATTAATTTCACTTTGAAATTGGACATAAACAATTGTCAATCTTTTGATATATATTGTTTCCTAAAAACACGCTACTTATTGTGACAACGAGAATTAATTATTAAATTAATTAATTCAACTTATATGTTTTGAATTTTGTAAAATAGACATCATTTTTGAATTTGGAATATCAAATATAGCTTAGAGTGAATTTTTGGTATTTTTCTGAAAATCTTCAATTTTTGATGAATAGTGAAACCACTAAGTGGTAGTTTAAAAACTAATTTTTCGTGTAAATGAAACATTACCAAATATGTGTAATGAATTTAAAAAATCCAACATACATGGTTTTCATTAGGAAGTAAAATTTGGTTCAATGGGATTAAAATAAGTTTTGGTGAATAGTAACTTTTAAGTTTTATTAATCACGATTAAAGGTAATTAGGGTAATTTAAGGTAAAAATAATATTTTAATAATATTAAATGACCTAGACACATGTCCTACCCTAATTGGATGTGTCAAGGCCGACCAAGACAATCCATGGGTCAACATGGGGACCCCATGGAGCCACTTTGGTAGGAAAATGACAAAAATAACTTTTTATTTAAAGTTAAAATAAAAATGTCACAAACATGAGTTGTTTTACTAAAACAATTTTTAAATGGGGTTATACAAGTCATATTTTTTACTATAAATATTAATTAGAAATATAAGAAGATTTTATACATCATGATATTTTTTAATAATTTTTAGGCATTAAATAAATTAAATTAGTTATGACACCACGATGATGCAACGATTACCTCATTATTTAACTATTTAAATAAAATGAAAAGATAATGTAAAATATAAGACCTAAACATGTCAAAAACCTATTGTATGGGTGGATTTAGAACTCCTATCACCTTAACCTATAAATATATAATTTTGGGACCTTTAAAATCCGAAAAGCATTTTATAATAAAGTAACCTTTTATAACTTTCCAAGAGTGCCCCTCCTCTCCTCTTATAAAAGGCCCCCACCACTACCACATTATTCACACCATCAAGCAATTTTTCTCGGCCAAAATCTACCCAAATACTCTATCAACATCCCTATATTACTCCTAGAAGCCTCACTTGGGGAAGAATTCTTCCCAAGGAAGCCTTTGTCTCAAATCAAAAAGAGTTACCCGATTTTAAGGTAATGTCTTCTCTTATGTTATTTTGTTTTATTTTGCTTCTCCAACCCCTTAAAATCTTTTTATTCCTTTATTTTGTAACAACAACAGTATCTTCAATATACTATTATGTTTTTATGAGAATGATTTTATTTACACTTACACACACTGTAACACCCCAAGCTTCCACGGTACGTTTCCCTTCGAATAATGCGATAGCGTGTGTTGTACGTAACCTCGAGTTCTAACACACACCACAACTAATTAAACTAGCCGTTGTGAATAGTAATACCTACTTTTTGAAATCATATATATTTTATATTTCAAAATGGACTTCATTTTTGGATTTGGAATATTGAAATTAGCCTAGGGTGAAATTTTGGTACTTTTTGGATAACTTTTATATTTTGATGAATAGTGAAAATTACTAAATTTTAATTAAAAACAACTTTTTTAATCAAAATAATTAATAGTGATAAATTGTGAATTTGAGTGGTTTTAAAGTATATTTAGAATATATTTTTACCATTTAATATAATGTTGGTCATTGGACATAATTTTACAATTAAACCGAACATAAACAAGTGTCAATCTTTTTATAGTTATTATCTCTTAAAAACACGCTTTTTGTTTTGACAGCGGGAATTAATTTTAAATTAATTTCTTCCACTTCTGTGTTTTGAATTTAGGAAAATGGATTCCATATTTGGAATCAGGATGTTCAAATTGTGTAAATAGGTAACTTTTATTTTTAGACATTTTGAATAGTTACTGTGGTAAATATTTTATTTACCATGGTTAAAGGGTAAATCCGGTAAATAAGGGTTAACAAATAATATTATAATAATACAAAATTACCCTAAAACGTGTCCTAACCTTATTGGTGGACACATACCCGACCATGGGCATCCTTGGGTCAATTTGGGGACCCCTTGGAGCCACTTGTATGTGGTAGGGACACATTATATTAATAAAGTTAAAATAAAAATAAAAATGGCATAAGCTTACATCTTTTAGAAGAACAATTTTTACATAGGGTTATACATGTTGGATTTTCGATTATAAATATTAATTAGAAAGCTAAAAAGATTTCCTACATTATGATATTTTATTTATAATTTTTAGACATCAAATAAGTTAAATTATTAATGACACAATAATGATTCAATGTTTACCTCATTAATAAATCATTGAAATAAATAATATTATAATGATTAAAATATTATCTAAAACCTGTCCAATTATTATTGGTTGATGTTATTTAGAATATTAGTCATCTTAGCTTCTACCTAAATGATTTTTGGACCATTATAAACCGAATATAATTATATTATAAAGTAATACTTTCACTCTTTCCTAAAGAGCCCCTCCTCTCCCTTATAAAAGGAGACCACTTCTACTCATTCCTCACACCTCTCAAGCCACTTGGCTCGTCCAAACTATGACCAAATAAGCTCCCCACATCCCTCTACTCCTCCTTGAAGTTTCCCCTTAGGTATAAAGCATTTCAACAAGTCCTTTGGTTCCAACCAAAGTGAGTTACCTAAATTAAAGGTAACGATTTCTCTTAAATTATTTTCATTTATTTTGCTTCTTCAACCCCCAAACTCTTTTTATTTCCTTTCTTTTGTAACAACAACAGTATCCTCAATATACTAGGATGTTGTTATAAGAAGGATTCAAACTACACATACACACAACTCCATCTAATGGATGATGAACATAATGTTTCTGTGGATGGCAAACTAACGCCTCACGAAACGATGATTGTTCAAATACATCTTACCGCCTCTCATGGTGGCCATTATGATGGCACTGTAATTAAATATGATATTAATGATATATATTTTATATATAAGCTTCTGTAATTCCATTTTATTTCATACCATTATTCGTTTCATGTTGTATATACATACGATAATTTCATTTGAGGAAGTGCGGACTACCGCCCCCTTAAAATGATATGACTCGTTCATACCACACATGGAACGTATAAAAGATGTTGTTAATGAACTTAAGTAACATATATAAAATATTATATTATACTGGAATAGTAATATACCTATGTATCATTTGGATTCGATTCTTTTAAAATAAAAATTAAATGGAAATAGTGTTCGTGCGTACGTACGGACTACCGTCTCCACGAATGCGATGAGATTCATTCTCCATCGTATCCATTCAAGTATAATTATCATTTAATGATTTAAAAATGATGTTTAAGGACTTGATATCATTCTGGATATGAATAAGATACAACAAACATGACTTATGTAACAAAACATATAAATAAAATGAGTAAGTTAACACCCGAAACGGCGATAATACTAAGATATTATTATCAAATCAATATTAAAAGATCATATATGATATCATATTAATGTATATGATTCTTGTATAATTTAGTAACAATTATTTCACTATTATACAGGAGGTTAACCTACCCCAACCAAGGAAAAGTACAAGGTAAGGGTTTACTTTACAACCTCTTCATTATCCAAGGTTGTTTATACGTAATAATCTACTGGGATCTCTTTATCATCCACATCCATGTTTCTTAAAAATGTATTTCAAAACATTTTTACTTTTACAAGAATATGGGTTAAAGTCATTTATACCCTTGTTTGACTTTTTTATAAGAGGTTTATAAAGGAATCTTTCCGTCGTTTTCAAAACAAGGTCCTTTTTAACCTTTTCGACAGAATTGAGGTAAGAATGTTTTTTTTAAACTTATACGGCGGGTGCGGTTATTTTCCGCCATTATAAAATCGTCGAAGCTTTCCATACAAGCTTATAAGAATATTTTCAAAGAAAATGTTTTATTTTATATGGATCTTAAATGATTTCAAAATAAAAGGAGATACTTCTTTAAAAAGAATTTTGATTTCATCTATGTCAACATCCTTTGATGGATTTTAAGATTATTTGAAGTTGATTTATTATGATACAAAACTTCTATATTGTATTTAAGGTTTTGTGATATGTTTCACTGTGGATGTGCTATTTTTATACCATTCATAGTTTATGGTGAAATTATTGACATTTCGTATGCTAGTTTTAATACGAATGTTTATGTTATTTTTAAACCTTTTCATATGGGAATGCATTGGACTTAATAAGTGACGGGTGGAGCCCGCTATAGCTCCTCGATGCATCGGTAGGTCTCATGAGACAAACTAGTGTCTTGGCACAAGGCCTTGACAAAATCTTATTTGTAGTCTTGGCACGAGGCCTTGGCTATGTGGTTATGATAGTCTGGCATTATGCATTCCAACATTATGAAAGTGGTTATTGATATTGCATGTGATTATTCGATTAGTAGAATATCCATGTGAATAAGTAAATGGCATTATTTCATTTTACTTTTGCCATACTATGTTGAAGTTCAATTTTAAAAGGCTTTTGTTTTAGTAATTCATTGCCTTAAATGTTTATGATTATTTTGAATGTTCCGCTATATTGTTATCCTTACTGGGCATTTGAGCTCACCCCTTTTCTATGTTTTATTTTTCCCAGGTAGTGAAGAAGTAAATTATGAATGACTTTCAGGGATATTATGAGGGGTTAATAGTGTGGATATGAAGACTTTGTTGTTGTAGTAGTTTTTCACTTTGAAATGTAATGTAAAACTTTATGATTATACCTAGTGTTTCCAAGGCTACTAAACCAATCGGTCTTTCGAGATTTGATCTTTCTTGTGATCATGCCAATGTTATGTAATAATGCACCGACTCTGGGTAACTGGGGTCGGGGCGTTACAGTTGGTATCAGAGGAAGTTTAGTACAATCCTTGGAAACTAGATTAAGATAAACTCTGATTAGAGCACGTAGACCTAAGATGAACTTTGAGGATTAGTATAGAAGAACTTCCTAGAATTTTGGTATTGTAGAGATTTTGTGAGTTTTCCGAGAAATACATCCCTGTCTGGATACGAGCAGGTAGAGGCGGCTCTGGCACAGATGTACCTAGGGGTAAAACCCGAAAACACCGCTTTGAGCTAGACTCGAACGGGAACTGGTGCACGACAACGGGCCTTGCTGCACTCTTGGTTACGACACTCCCGGGGGATATGCTTAGGATAACTCTCATTTTCTTTACAAATCATTTTGAAGGGATTATGAGTATATACTTCCTCAAAGAAAACATTTTTATGATTATGGATTATATCCATAAATAGTTCAATTTATGTTGAGTGTTTTATAAGTATGGGATTATGTATTTTGATTCATAAACTGATCTAGTTTATGCCATTGTTTAGAAATGGCGCCTAGTGGAAGAAATGGAAACCGTATCAATGCACGCACTCCATGTAGGGATTGCCCTCCTGCTCAAGATAATTATAGTGGGGCTGGTGATGCAACTGGTGCTGATCAGCTAATCACCATACTGGGACAACTTACTCAGGTTATGAATAATAACCTTACCCGTATGGAGCACCCTGATCCGCAGCGTGGAGGATCAATGTTAGATCGATTCATGAGGCAACAACCACCAACGTTCAATGGAAATACAAATCCCTTAGTAGCTGAGCAATGGATATTTTCCCTAGAGAAAATATTTCAGGCTTTGGGGAGCAGTGAAAGGGAAAAAGTTATCATGGCAGTTTACCGCCTCACTGGAGATGCTGATCAATGGTGGTCATTGATTCAAAATACGAAGGAAGATGATGAAGTATCAAATATGGAATGGAGGGAATTCAAAGATCTGTTTTTAGAAAAATACTTCCCTCGCGACCATCGAGCGGATATGGAAAGACAATTTCTGAGTCTGAGACAAAAGGAGGATGAGAATGTCACAAAGTATGAGGCTAACTTTACAAGGTTAGCGAGGTATGCTGGAGATTATATTCGCAACCCAAGAAGTAAGATTGATCGTTTCTTTGATGGGTTAAAACCATTTCTCCGTCGAGCATTAGTCTCACAATCCTTTTCATCATACGAAGACATTGTCTCATGTGCTATAAAGACCGAAAAGGAATTCTCTAAGTCTTATGACTTTAAAGCAAAGCAAGAGAAGAAGAGACCTGCTGATCAATCTGGGAATGGAAATAAGGGGAAGAAGGGAAAGGTTGAATATCCATCTTGTGGTAAATGCGGGAAGAAACATCCTGGTACTTGCTTGAAGGGAATGGGAGTCTGTTACAAGTGTGGTGAAAAAGGACACCAAGCTCATGATTGCAAGGGGAAGAAAGAAGATACCAACGTTCAGTGCTACAATTGCAGGGAGATGGGGCATTATGCAAATGCATGTCCTAAGCGTCAGGAGAACTTACCTCAGAAAAGGCCAAGGGATCAAGGCCAGGCTTATGCTATCACTACTGCTGAGGTAGAAGCTCCGAAAGACGTGGTGGCAGGTAATTTAATGGTTTCCTCAAGTTTAGGAAATGCATTATTTGATTCTGGATCATCACATTGTTTCATATCTTCCCAGTTTGCTAAGAAAATTAGATATTTCCAATTTGATTTAATAAGGGAGTTGTCAGTTAAAACTCCTAAGGGAAGTATCGTTGCAACAAAGTTTTGTGAATCAGTCCCCATTAGAGCACATAAATTTTCTTTATCTGCTGATCTCATCGTCATACCTATGATTGAGTTTGATATAATCCTCGGTATGGACTGGCTTTCGGACTATGATGCGAAGATTTATTGTAAGAAGAAAGAGGTTACGATTCTTGATGATAATGATAAGGAACACCTTATTTTTAGAGCAGAATCGTCACCACCTAATTCTTATTTAGATCCACCCTCAATAGCTCAACTAAATTCAATTATTGGGGAGGAAGAGTATGAAATAACTGCGGGTGAGGAAAGGAATGTTCAAATAGAGGATGTACCTGTTGTGAAAGAATTTGTAGATGTATTTCCAGAAGATTTACCTGGACATCCTCCAGAACGAGAAGTTGAGTTTTCTATTGATTTGATTCCTGGATCAAGGCCTATATCGAAGAACCCTTATAGAATGGCCACTGTAGAGTTAGTCGAACTAAAGAAACAACTAGAGGAATTGAGTAATAAGGGATTTATTCTCCCTAGTGTTTCTCCATGGGGAGCCCCTGTTCTTTTTGTTAAAAAGAAAGATGGATCTATGAGGTTATGTATCGACTACAGGGAGATCAATGCTATAACGATAAAGAACAAGTATCCCCTACCTCGTATTGATGATTTATTTGACCAACTGCATGGAGCTCAATACTTTTCAAAGATTGACCTTCGATCTGGATACCATCAGTTGTGTGTGAAGAAGGAAGACATTCCGAAAACAGCATTTCGAACCAGGTACGGGCATTACGAGTTTACTGTAATGCCGTTTGGATTGACTAATGCACCCTCTGTATTCATGGATCTGATGAATAGAGTTTTCAAGGAGTATCTCGATGAATTTGTGGTGGTATTTATTGATGATATCTTGGTATACTCCAAAACCTACGAAGATCATGAAAATCACTTGCGCATTATCTTGAAGACTCTGAGGAGGCATGAATTATATGGGAAGTTTAGAAAGTGTGAATTCTGGCTTCAGGAGATTTCTTTTCTTGGCCATATTGTCTCTAAATATGGAATCTCTGTTGATCCTTCTAAGACCAAGGCAATCCAAGAATGGCCAGCACCTACGAGTATAACTGAGGTACGTAGTTTTATTGGTTTGGCAGGTTATTATCGACGTTTCGTCCAGAATTTTGCCCGATTGGCTAACCCATTAACGAAGCTCACACGTAAAGGGGTTAAATTTGTTTGGAAAAAAGAGTGTGAAGAATGTTTCGAAGAACTAAAGAGAAGATTAGTCAATGCTCCTATATTGACTCTACTATCGGGGAATGATGGGTTCGTTATTTATAGTGATGCATCGAAGAAAGGACTTGGCTGTGTCCTTATGCAGAATGATAGAGTTATTGCCTATGCATCACGACAGTTGAAAATTCATGAACAAAACTATCCTACTCATGATCTCGAGTTAGCAGCAGTGATATTTGCTTTGAAGATATGGAGGCACTACCTCTATGGTGAAAAATGTGAGATTTATACTGATCACAAGAGTTTGAAGTATATTTTCTCACAAAAAGAACTCAACATGAGGCAAAGGAGATGGCTTGAATTACTCAAGGATTATGATTGTACGATACACTACCACCCAGGGAAAGCAAACAAGGTGGCAGATGCTTTGAGCAGAAAAGACCATGGTGTTTTGAACAATATGAGAATTGAAAGGGATCCAATTTTCATGGATCTAGTGAAGATGGACATGGGAATAACCAGGGAAGGTGAAACATCAATGCTTTTTCAAATGGTTGCCAAACCATCTTTACTAGAAAGGATTAAGAGTTCTCAGACCGATGATGAAGAATTCCAAAAGAAGATTAAAGCTGTGAATGATGGGAGATTGAGAGACTTTTTGTATGAAGATGGAATTTTGAAATTCGGGAAGAGACTTTGTGTTCCCAATATACCTGATCTAAAAAGGGAATTGCTGGATGATGCTCATAGTTCCAATTTCTCTATACACCCTGGGAGCACCAAAATGTATAGAGATTTGAAGAAACATTTTTGGTGGGACAACATGAAGAGGGAGATTGCTGATTTTGTGTCAAGATGTATGGTTTGTCAACAAGTGAAAGCTGGAAGGCAACAGCCTGGAGGAGTCATGCAACCTCTTCCCATACCGGAGTGGAAATGGGACAATGTTACGATGGACTTTGTCATGGGGCTACCAAAGACTCCTAGAAGGAACGATGCAATATGGGTTATTGTTGATCGTCTTACCAAGACAACACATTTTCTTGCTATAAGAGAAGATCTACCCCTGGAACGTCTAGCAAGACTATACATTAATGAAGTTGTGAGACTTCATGGAGTACCCCTATCGATTGTTTCTGATCGTGATCCCCGTTTTACTTCAAGATTTTGGAAAAGTCTTCAGAAATCCCTGGATACTGAACTTCATTTGAGCACTGCTTACCACCCTCAGACAGATGGACAATCAGAACGGACTATTCAAACCTTAGAAGACATGTTGAGATCTTGCTCACTTGACTTTCAAGGTATGTGGGATCAATATTTACCTCTGGTAGAATTTTCCTATAACAATAGCTTCCATTCGAGTATTCAAATGGCACCATATGAAGCGTTATACGGAAAGAGATGTCGTACACCAACCTGTTGGGATGACGTGGGTGAAAGAAAACTTGTAGGCCCAGAACTGGTGGAGGAAACGGTGGAAAAGGTGAAAGTAATCCAAAATCACATCAAAGCAGCTCAAAGTAGGCAGAAGAACTATGCCGATAATCGAAGGAAGGATTTGGAATTTCAAGTCGGTGATCATGTTTTTCTGAAGGTATCTCCGTGGAAGGGAGTCATACGTTTTGGTAAGAAAGGTAAATTGAGTCCCAGGTACATCGGACCTTTCGAAATTCTAGAACGAATTGGGGTTGTAGCTTACCGATTGGCAATGCCGCCAAGTCTCTCCAAAGTTCACGATGTGTTTCACGTATCTCTATTGAGGAAATACATGCCTGATCCGACGCATGTACTCACCTATGAGGAATTAGAACTGGAACCCGATCTGTCTTATTGCGAAGAGCCCGTCAAGATTCTTGATACAAGAGAACAAGTACTGAGAAACCGGACGACGCGTCTGGTAAAAGTTTTGTGGAGAAATCATAAGATGGAAGAGGCAACGTGGGAACCCGATGAACTTATGATGAAGAACCACCCGAGTCTTTTTATGCAGTAATACCCTAGAAATTGCGAGGACGCAATTATTTGAAGTAGGGGAGAATGTAACACCCCAAGCTTCCACGGTACGTTTCCCTTCGAATAATGCGATAGCGTGTGTTGTACGTAACCTCGAGTTCTAACACACACCACAACTAATTAAACTAGCCGTTGTGAATAGTAATACCTACTTTTTGAAATCATATATATTTTATATTTCAAAATGGACTTCATTTTTGGATTTGGAATATTGAAATTAGCCTAGGGTGAAATTTTGGTACTTTTCGGATAACTTTTATATTTTGATGAATAGTGAAAATTACTAAATTTTAATTAAAAACAACTTTTTTAATCAAAATAATTAATAGTGATAAATTGTGAATTTGAGTGGTTTTAAATTATATTTAGAATATATTTTTACCATTTAATATAATGTTGGTCATTGGACATAATTTTACAATTAAACCGAACATAAACAAGTGTCAATCTTTTTATAGTTATTATCTCTTAAAAACACGCTTTTTGTTTTGACAACGGGAATTAATTTTAAATTAATTTCTGCCACTTCTGTGTTTTGAATTTAGGAAAATGGATTCCATATTTGGAATCAGGATGTTCAAATTGTGTAAATAGGTAACTTTTATTTTTAGACATTTTGAATAGTTACTGTGGTAAATATTTTATTTACCATGGTTAAAGGGTAAATCCGGTAAATAAGGGTTAAAAAATAATATTATAATAATACAAAATTACCCTAAAACGTGTCCTAACCTTATTGGTGGACACATACCCGACCATGGGCATCTTTGGGTCAATTTGGGGACCCCTTGGAGCCACTTGTATGTGGTAGGGACACATTATATTAATAAAGTTAAAATAAAAATAAAAATGGCATAAGCTTACATCTTTTAGAAGAACAATTTTTACATAGGGTTATACATGTTGGATTTTCGATTATAAATATTCATTAGAAATCTAAAAAGATTTCCTACATGATGATATTTTATTTATAATTTTTAGACATCAAATAAGTTAAATTATTAATGACACAATAATGATGCAATGTTTACCTCATTAATAAATCATTGAAATAAATAATATTATAATGATTAAAATATTATCTAAAACCTGTCCAATTCTTATTGGTTGATGTTATTTAGAATATTAGTCATCTTATCTTCGACCTAAATTATTTTTGGACCATTATAAACCGAATATAATTATATTATAAAGTAATACTTTCACTCTTTCCTAAAGAGCCCCTCCTCTCCCTTATAAAAGGAGACCACTTCTACTCATTCCTCACACCTCTCAAGCCACTTGGCTCGTCCAAACTCTGCCCAACTACGCTCCCCACATCCCTCTCTTCCTCCTTGAAGTTTCCCCTTAGGCAGAAAGCATTTCAACAAGTCCTTTGGTTCCAACCAAAGTGAGTTACCTAAATTAAAGGTAACGATTTCTCTTAAATTATTTTCATTTATTTTGCTTCTTCAACCCCCAAACTCTTTTTATTTCCTTTCTTTTGTAACAACACCAGTATCCTAAATATACTAGGATGTTGTTATAAGAAGGATTCAAACTACACATACACACAACTCCATCTAATGGATGATGAACATAATGTTTCTGTGGATGGCAAACTAACGCCTCACGAAACGATGATTGTTCAAATACATCTTACCGCCTCTCATGGTGGCCATTATGATGGCACTGTAATTAAATATGATATTAATGATATATATTTTATATATAAGCTTCTGTAATTCCATTTTATTTCATACCATTATTCGTTTCATGTTGTATATACATACGATAATTTCATTTGAGGAAGTGCGGACTACCGCCCCCTTAAAATGATATGACTCGTTCATACCACACATGGAACGTATAAAGGATGTTGTTAATGAACTTAAGTAACATATATAAAATATTATATTATACTGGAATAGTAATATACCTATGTATCATTTGGATTCGATTCTTTTAAAATAAAAATTAAATGGAAATAGCGTTCGTGCGTACGTACGGACTACCGTCTCCACGAATGCGATGAGATTCATTCTCCATCGTATCCATTCAAGTATAATTATCATTTAATGATTTAAAAATGATGTTTAAGGACTTGATATCATTCTGGATATGAATAAGATACAACAAACATGACTTATGTAACAAAACATATAAATAAAATGAGTAAGTTAACACCCGAAACAGCGATAATACTAAGATATTATTATCAAATCAATATTAAAAGATCATATATGATATCATATTAATGTATATGATTCTTGTATAATTTAGTAACAATTATTTCACTATTATACAGGAGGTTAACCTACCCCAACCAAGGAAAAGTACAAGGTAAGGGTTTACTTTACAACCTCTTCATTATCCAAGGTTGTTTATACGTAATAATCTACTGGGATCTCTTTATCATCCACATCCATGTTTCTTAAAAATGTATTTCAAAATATTTTTACTATTACAAGAATATGGGTTAAAGTCATTTATACCCTTGTTTGAATTTTTTATAAGAGGTTTATAAAGGAATCTTTCCGTCGTTTTCAAAACAAGGTCCTTTTTAACCTTTTCGACAGAATTGAGGTAAGAATGTTTTTTTTAAACTTATACGGCGGGTGTGGTTATTTTCCGCCGTTATAAAATCGTCGAAGCTTTCCATACAAGCTTATAAGAATATTTTCAAAGAAAATGTTTTATTTTATATGGATCTTAAATGATTTCAAAATAAAAGGAGATACTTCTTTAAAAAGAATTTTGATTTCATCTATGTCAACATCCTTTTATGGATTTTAAGATTATATGAAGTTGATTTATTATGATACAAAACTTCTATATTGTATTGAAGGTTTTGTGATATGTTTCACTGTGGATGTGCTATTTTTATACCATTCATAGTTTATGGTGAAATTATTGACATTTCGTATGCTAGTTTTAATACGAATGTTTATGTTATTTTTAAACCTTTTCATATGGGAATGCATTGGACTTAATAAGTGACGGGTGGAGCCCGCTATAGCTCCTCGATGCATCGGTAGGTCTCATGAGACAAACTAGTGTCTTGGCACAAGGCCTTGACAAAATCTTATTTGTAGTCTTGGCACGAGGCCTTGGCTATGTGGTTATGATAGTCTGGCATTATGCATTCCAACATTATGAAAGTGGTTATTGATATTGCATGTGATTATTCGATTAGTAGAATATCCATGTGAATAAGTAAATGACATTATTTCATTTTACTTTTGCCATACTATGTTGAAGTTCAATTTTAAAAGGCTTTTGTTTTAGTAATTCATTGCCTTAAATGTTTATGATTATTTTGAATGTTCCGCTATATTGTTATCCTTACTGGGCATTTGAGCTCACCCCTTTTCTATGTTTTATTTTTCCCAGGTAGTGAAGAAGTAAATTATGAATGACTTTCAGGGATATTATGAGGGGTTAATAGTGTGGATATGAAGACTTTGTTGTTGTAGTAGTTTTTCACTTTGAAATGTAATGTAAAACTTTATGATTATATCTAGTGTTTCCAAGGCTACTAAACCAATCGGTATTTCGAGATTTGATCTTTCTTGTGATCATGCCAATGTTATGTAATAATGCACCGACTCTGGGTAACTGGGGTCGGGGCGTTACACACACCATCGTCTAATGGTTAAAGAACATACTGTTTCTGTGGTTGGCGAATTTCTGCCTCACGAAATGATGATTGTTCAATCTTCTTTTAACACCTCTCATGGTGGACATTAAGATGTCACTATATTTATATATGATATATATTATTTTTATGATTTCCTTATGCTTCTATATTTCTCATTTATGGCATACCTTTATGATTTCCATTATGGGTAAACGTGATAATTTCATTTTAGGATGTGCAGACTACCGCCCCCTCAAAGTGATTTGAATCGTTAATGCCATATGTGGGTTGTATAATGGATGGATTAAATGATATTATATATGATATTATACTGGAATTATAATATACCTTTATATCATTGTGATTTCATTCCATTAAATACGAAATAGAAATGAAAGTAGCGTTCATGCTTACGTACGACTTACCGTCTCCATGAACGGTGCATTTCATTTCTTACCTCTAAATGTTACGTAATGTTATGAATGAATGTATATACTGGATATATATGATATATATGATATCTAAATCATGAATATAATTCTGAATATAATGGATATTTTACCACATGAACAACTTGCAATTATAAGAGGTTTATTTTTTACTCAAGTACCAAAGATCGACAAAACGACTGTTATTAACATAAATAATTACATAATATTCATAACATGGTAATAAGTGATATAAAATGAGTAATAAACCTTAAAAAGGTTCTTAAGAAATAATAAATTAACTCTAGTTTATTATTCAGGAGGTTAAAGAACCATCGAGTCAAGTCGGACACAAGGTAAGGGAACTTCTTAACCCAATTTCCATTCTTTGGGTTAATCTCCTACTTTCAAATTATATCATAATATTATTATGTCTTATCTTGTATTTGTACTTTATTTATGTGTACTTATAGTGAATACACATAATAGATATATTTTATTAAAAAAAATTCTTTTAAGGAACTTCGTCTCAATCTCCTTTCATTGAGGCATATTTTATTTTATACACAACTTTCTTTTATATGGTGTATAAACACAATTGAATTTTACGTTCGTTCAATAGGAATATTTTTATATGAAGCGTTTTACTAAACGAAAAAAGGGAATGTTTTTTTTTGTCGTACGTATGCGGCGAAAATGACGTCTCCGCCGCCGTGACCATTATTTGGGTTTTGGCTTCCTCTACAAGACATAACTTTTTTTAAATGAAAAACAAATACAAAGTTTTAATTTTCTTTTATTTTGGTATTGAAAATGGTTTTATTAGATCAATGTGTATTATTGATATCTTGTGATTGAAATGTGGAAATGTTATGTTTCCTTTATGCATGTTTTATGTGATACGATTATGTTATGGTTTATGATATGTTTAAACCTGTTCATATGAGGAATGCATTGGACTTAATAAGTGACAGGTAGAGCCCGCTATAGCTCCTCGATGCATCGACAGGTCTAATGAGACAAACTAGTGTCTTGGCACGAGTCCTTGACAAAATCTTATTTGTATTCTTGGCACGAGGCCTTGACTATGTGGTTATGATAGTCTGGAATTATGCATTCCATCATTATGAAAGTGGTTATTGATATTTCATGTGATTATTTGACCAGTAGAATAACCATGTGAATAAGTAAATGGCATTATTTCATTTTAATTTTTCCATATTATACTGAAGTTCATGTTTAAAAGGATTTTTTTAGTTACACATTGCCTTAAATGTTCATGTTTATTTATGAAAGCTTCCGCTATATTGTTATCCTTACCGAGCATCTAAGCTCACCCCTTTCAATGTTTTAATTTTTCTAGGATGTGAAGAAGTATTTTATGAATGACCTAAAGGGATAATATGATGGGATATAAAGACAAGATGTTGTTGTAGTTTTGTATTACTTTATGATGTAATGTAAAACTTATGAATGTATCTAGTGTTTCAAGACTACTAAACTAATCGGTCTTTCGAGACTTGATCTTTGTGAGAATGCCAATGTTACGCAATAACGCACCGAATCTGGGTAACTGGGGTCGAGGCGTTACAGTTGGTATCAGAGGTAGTTTAGTAATAACCTTGGAAGCTAGATTTAGATAAACTCTGATTAGAGCACATAGCCATAAGATAGACTTTGAGGATTAGTATAGAAGAAATTCCTATAATTTTGGTATTATAGATATTTTGTGAGTTTTCTGAGCAATACATCCCTGTCTGGATACGAGCAGGTAGAGGTGGCTCGGGCACAGATGTACCTAGGGGTAAATCCTAAAAACACCGCTTTGAGCTAGACTCGAACGGGAACTGGTGCACGACAATGGGCCTTGCTGCACTTTTGGTTACAACACTCCCGAGGGATATGCTTAGAATAATTCTCATTTTATTTACAAACCATTATGAAGGTTTTATGAGTATATACTTACTCAAAGAAAACATTTTTTATGATTATAGTTCAATTTATGTTAAGTGTTTTACAAGTATGGAATTATGTATTTTGATTCATAAACTAATCTAGTTTATGCCATTGTTTCAAAATGGTGCCTAGTGGGAGGAATGGAAACCGTATCAATGCACGCACTCCATGTAGGGATTTCCCTCCTGCTCAAGATAATTATAATGGAGCTGGAGATACAACTTGTGCTGATCAACTTATCACCATACTGGGACAACTCACCCAGGTTATGAATAGTAACCTTACTCGTATGGAGCACCCTGATCCACAGCGTGGAGGATCAATGTTTGATTGCTTCATGAGGCAACAACCACTAACATTTAATGGGGGTAAAAATCCCTTAGTAGCTGAACAATGGATAAATTCCTTAGAGTAAATATTCCATTCCTTGGGGAGTAGTGAAATGGAAAAGGTTATCATGGCAGTTTGCCGCCTCACTGGAGATGCTGATCAATGGTGGTCATTGATTCAAAACACAAAGGAAGATGATGAAGTATAAAGTATGTAATGGAGGGAGTTTAAGGAAATTTTCTTAGAAAAATAATTTCCACATGACCATCGAGCAGATATGGAAAGGCAATTTCTGAGTCTGAGGTAGAAGGAGGATGAGAATGTCGCAAAGTATGAGGCTAACTTTACAAGGTTAGCGAGGCATGCTGCAGATTATATACGTAACCCAAGAAGTAAGATTGATCGTTTATTTGATGGGTTAAAACCATTTCTCCGTTGAGCATTAGTCTCACAATCCTTCTCATCGTACGAAGATATTGTCTCGTGTGCTATCAAGACAACAAAAGCATTCTATAAGTCTTATGACAACAAAGTAAAACAAGAGAAGAAGAGAACGGTGTAACAAGAGACAGATAAAGGGATAAAGGGAAAGAAATATTTTCCATTATGTGATAATTTTGGGAAGAATCACCCCGGTACTTGCCTAAAAGGAATGGGAATTTGTTATAACTGTGGAGAAAAAGGTCACCAGGCTCATGATTGCAAGGGAAAGAAAGAGGCTATCAATGTTGAATGCTAGAATTGTAGGGAAATGAGGCATTATGCAAATTAATGTCCTAATCGTCAAGGAAATTACCTCAGAAAAGGCCAATGGATCAAGGAAAATCTTATGTTGTTACTACAGTTGAAGTGGAATAATTAATGTATTGGTGATTTTGGACTCAAGGATTATATTCTAGTTATAAGAATAATGTGATATATATAAGGATTGTACTGCAGTACTTGTTGTTTTCATTAAGGTTTTAATATGATGAAGGTAATAATATTTTTAGTATGTGACAATAAGAGAAACTTTACTTTGTTTGAGGAATCTGATGATACAATTGATTTTGGAATTTAGAGACTTTTTAGAGAAAGTCTGGATGGAGGTATTTTGGATAATTGTAAAGGTTGGAATGGATTAAGTTGAACTTTGGATAATATTGTTTAAGGTTTAAAAATTTCTAAAGATTATTTTTGGAATATTATAATACTATAGTTTTAGGAAAAGGACAACCCGCAGGTTGGGGGATAACCCATCGCGTCAGACAAAGCTGTAGGAATCGAACCCACAACCATAGTGCGACAGGCCTTTATTACCTACCACTAGCCTACAGGAAGTCCCTAGTTATTACAAAATAGTTTTCCTAATCTAAATGGTATGTGTTAATATTTGGAACCTTGTACGATTAGGATAAATATAATATTTTTGAGTTCTCTTATCTTTTTGAGCGAAAGATGGGTTTGTGGTAAAAATTTATTAAAGAATGAAAGTCTACATGACAAGTAAGTATATTTCCTTACGTTCTTAGTAAATCTCTTAAATAAATTCCTCAACATTATGAAATGTAACTTAAAAAAAATATTATCGGTTAACTTTTCCAACTGGGGATTCAATGACCGTTTAACCAATCACAAGTTTGTGATTTTCTTGTGGTTAACTTTCTCCTAATCCTGTTTTCTATAACTCTCCATCAGACCTTGATGGTTTGTTTTTCCTCCATATCCATATTTTCATAAAATACTAGTATGGGCTATCTCGGGTGACCTTTGTACTTCTCTTTCATTCTTTTAAAGTTATATTTTTATTAACCTTATTTCCGATGTGGGTTTTCCACAAAGGTATTTTCTATTTTCAACCTTTTATTTTCAAAGAAAAAAATTTAAATTGCGAGGACGCAATTTATTGAAGGAGGGGAGAATGTAACACCCCAAGCTTCCGTGGTACGCTCCTCTTTGAATAATAGAGCAGCGCGTGTCGTACGCAACCTCGAGTTCTAACACACCA
This sequence comes from Viscum album, assembly GCA_963277665.1. Classification (NCBI taxonomy): domain Eukaryota; kingdom Viridiplantae; phylum Streptophyta; class Magnoliopsida; order Santalales; family Viscaceae; genus Viscum; species Viscum album. The sequence continues at coordinate 1,476,023,899 of OY728134.1, forward strand.
CAACCAATAAAAGTAGCAGTTATGAATAGTAATACCCACTTTTTAAATTATATAAATTTTATATTTCAAAATGGACTTCATTTTTGTATTCATAATATCGAAATTATCCTAAGTTGAATTTTTTGTAATTTTCTGAGAACTTCCAATTTTCTATGAATAGAGAAAATACTTAAAAACAACTTTTTTAATAAAAATAATTTATATTGATAAATTAAACTATTGAGTGGTTTTAAATTATAATTAGAATATATTTTTACCATTTTATCCAATGGTGGTCATTATAATTAATTTTACTTTGAAATTGGACATAAACAATTGTCAATCTTTTGATATATATTGTTTCCTAAAAACACGCTACTTGTTGTGACAACGGGAATTAATTATTAAATTAATTAATTCAACTTATATTTTTTGAATTTTATAAAATATACATAATTTTTGAATTTGTAATATCAAATATATCTTAGAGTGAATTTTTGGTATTTTTCTGAAAAACTTCAATTTTTGATGAATAGTGAAACCACTAAGTGGTAGTTTAAAAAATAATTTTTCATGTAAATGAAACATTACCACTTCTGTGTAATGAATTTAAAAAATCCGACATACATGGTTGTCATTAGGAAGTAAAATTTGGTTCAATGGGATTAAAATAATTTTTGGTGAATAGTAACATTTAAGTTTTATTAATCGCGATTAAAGGTAAATAGTGTAATTTAAGGTAAAAATAATGTTTTAAAAATATGAAATGACCAAGACACATGTCCTACCCTAATTGGATGTGTCATGGCCGACCAATACAATCCATGGGTCAACCTGGGGACCCCATGGAGCCACTTTGGTAGGAAAATGACATAAATAACTTTTTATTTAAAGTTAAAATAAAAATGTCACAAACATGAGTTGTTTTACTAAAACAATTTTAAAATGGGGTTATACAAGTCATAGTTTTGACTATAAATATTCATTAGAAAGATAAAAAGATTTCGTACACCATGAGAGTTGTTTTATAATTTTTAGACTTTAAATAAATTAAATTATTTATGACACCATGATGATGCAGCGATTACCTCATTATTTAACGATTTAAATAAAATGAAAAGATAATGTAAAATCTAAGACCTAAACATGTAAAAAACCTATTGGATGGGTTTATTTATAACTCCTATCACCTTATCCTCGAAATATATAATTTTGGGTCCTTTAAAATCCGAAAATAGGTTTATAATAAAGTAACCTTTTATAACTTTCCAAGAGTGCCCCTCCTCTCTTCTTATAAAAGGCCCCCACCACTACCACCTTATTCACACCTTCAAGCCATTTGGCTGGGCCAAACTCTGCCCAAATACTCTCTCAACATCCCTTTATTACTCTTATAAGCCTCACTTTGGGCATAATTCTTTCCAAGGAAGCCTTTGGCTCAAATCAAAAAGAGTTACCCGATTTTAAGGTAATGTCTTCTCTTATGTTATTTTGTTTTATTTGGATTCTCCAACCCCTTAAACTCTTTTTATTCATTTATTTTGTAACAACACCAGTATATTAAATATACTAGGATGTTTTTATAATAATTATTTGATTTACACTTACACACACCATCGTCTAATGGTTAAAGAACATACTGTTTCTGTGGTTGGTGAATTTCTGCCTCACGAAATGATGATTGTTCAATATTCTTTTAACACCTCTCATGGTGCCCATTAATATGTAACTATATTTATATATGATATATATTATTTTTATGATTTCATTATGATTCTGTATTTCTCATTTATAGCATACCTTTATGATTTCCATTATGGGTAAACGCGATAATTTCATTTTAGGATGTGCGGACTACCGCCCCCTCAAAGTGATTTGAATCGTTAATGCCATATGTGGGATGTATAAAGGATGGAGTAAATGATATTATATATGATATTATACTTGAATTATAATATACCTTTATATCATTGTGATTTCATTCCATTAAATACGAAATAGAAATGAAAGTAGCGTTCATGTGTACGTACGGCTTACCGTCTCCATGAACGGTGCATTTCATTTCTTACCTCTAAATGTTACATAATGTTATGAATGAATTTATATAATGGATATATATGATATATATGATAACTAAATCATGAATATAATTCTGGATATAATTGATATTTTACCACATGAACAACTTTCAATTATAAGAAGTTTATTTTTGACTCAAGTACCAAAGATCTACAAAACGACCATTATTAACATAAATAATTAAATAATGTTCATAACATGGTAATAAGTGATATAAAAGGAATAATAAACATTAAAAAGGTTCTTAAGAAATTATAAATTAACTCTAGTTTATTATTCAGGAGGATAAAGAACGATCGAGTCAAGTCGAACACAAGGTAAGGGAACTTCTTATCCCAATTTCCATTCTTTGGGTTAATCTCCTACTTTCAAATTATGCCATGATATTATTATATCCTATCTTGTATTTTTACTTTATTTATGTGTAATTATAGTGAATACACATAATAGAACTATTTTATTAAAAAAATTTCTTTTAAGGAACTTCGTCTCAATCTCCTTTCATTGAGGAATATTTTATTCTATACACAACTTTCTTTTATATGGTGTATAAACACCTTTGAATTTTACGTTTATTCAAAAGGACTCTTTTTATATGAAGCGTTTTAATAAACGAAAAAAGGGAATGTTTTTTTTGTCGTACGTATGCGGCGACAACGACTTCTCCATCACCATGACCATTATTTGGGTTTCGGCTTCCTCTACAAGCCATAACTTTTTTTAAATGAAAAATAAAAACAAAGTTTTAATTTTCTTTTATTTTGGTATTGAAAATGTTTTTATTAGATCAATGTGTTTTATTGATATCTTGTGATTGAAATGTGGAAATGTTATGTTTCCTTTATGCATGTTTTATGTTATATGATTATGTTATGGTTTATGATATGTTTAAACATGTTCATATGAGGAATGCATTGGACTTAATAAGTGACGGGCGGAGCCCGCTATAGCTCCTTGATGCATCGACAGGTCTCATGAGACAATCTAGTGTCTTGGCACAAGGCCTTGACAAATTCTTATTTGTATTCTTGGCACGAGGCCTTGGCTACATGGTTATGATAGTCTGGAATTATGCATTCCATCATTATGAAAGTGGTTATTGATATTGCATGTGATTATTCGACCAGTAGAATAACCATGTGAATAAGTAAATGGAATTATTTCATTTTACTTTTTCCATATTATGATGAAGTTCATGTTTAAAAGGCTTTTGTTTAGTTATACATTACCTTAAATGTTTATGTTTATTTATGAAATCTTTCTCTATATTGTTATCCTTACTGAGCATCTGAGTTCACCCCTTTTAATGTTTTAATTTTTCCAGGATGTGAAGAAGTATTTTATGAATGACCTGAAGGGATAATATGATGGGATATGAAGACAAGATGTTTTTGTAGTTTTGAATTACTTTATAATTTAATGTAAAACTTATGAATGTATCTAGTGTTTCAAGGCTACTAAACTAATCGGTCTTTCGAGACTTGATCTTTGTGATCATGCCAATGTTATGCAATAACACACCGACTCTGGGTAACTGGGGTCGGGGTGTTACACATACACTGAAAACCAATTGAACATGATCCAATTGTCTTGATACTTTAGTTAAATGATATTTAAGTCATTTTTTATGAGTGGGAATCAACTACACATGAATATAAAACATGGTGTGACCGGTATGACTTTAAGTGTGTGTTTTTATTTAAGATTTATATTTAGTTCAAAAGAAATTCCATATAATCAAGACTGAGAAAATGGTTTCATACTATTTTGATACTTTACGAAAATGATCCATAAGTAATTTTTGATGTGTAGGAATCAACTACACCTCAATCTGATATACGACATGATCATTATAACTCAAAGCTTGTGTCTTCGGATTAAAAATGGAATTTTAGATAAAAATGTGTTTGACTTATTGAAAACATAGATAATATGCTCAAAATTTTTTTATACTCAATTAAAATGTTCCTTAAGTCATTTTTGATGTGTAGGAATTTACCTCACATCAATATGACCCATTGTGTGACTAGTATGACTTGAAGTGTGTGTGTTTTATTTAAAATTGACATTTTAGTTCAAAACACACACCCCATACTCAAAACATAGAAAAAAATTTATATTGGTATGATACATTAGAAAAATTTTCTATAAGTCATTTTTGACAAGTAGTGATTAGTTGTACCACATTTTGATACATGGTGTGACTAATATGTCTAAAAGTGTGTGATTTCTATTCAAAAATTACATTTTAGTTAAAAATGTGTGTCCCATACTCAAAACCAATAAATTGAATTCCTATTGTTTTGATATTTTAGGAAAATAATCCATTAGTCATTTGTGATGTATTGGAATCATCTTCACCTCAATATAATACAAAGTGTGACTGGTATGACTTAAAATCTGTTTTTTTAATTTAAAAATTACATTTTATTAATGTATTGTTTCATATTTTTGTTTAATTAATTTTTTCATAGTATTAATAATAATAAAAAATTATTTTTGTATACTATTGTACACTTTTGCTCATGCTGGGGTGTTTTTTAACAATTGATCGCATGATCAAGCTCCTTTGAGCAGGAGTCAGGGGATTAATATAATGAAACATTGATGTTTCTAAATATTTGTGATAAAATGTAAAAACTTATGTAATTTTACAAATCAATATTTTTGGTGTGTCTATAATAATGTTTTATTTTCTTATATATTTTATTTAAAATTTATTTTAACTAAATTATATATTTTATATTGTATTGTGTTGTAATTTTAGCTGAACATTGTAGCAGTGTGGATTTTATTAGAATTATTAATACCACCGATAAAGGATCCCCTTTATCAATGATATTTTTATCATGCATAAAATGGATCCCCCTTTATCATCTCCTAGAACACCTTCACTTTTTATCATTGAAAAATTGGTTTTATAGAACCCCTAAAAGGGGGACATGTTTTAGTGATGGATTAATAGTCAATCAATTATAGAAATTAAATAAATGCATACATGCACCATCACATTCATCATAACTCTTACCCGATAAAATTTTTCAACCATAACAGGAAAATAACACATAAAATAAGAAATAGTGTTTAGTGTGTTCCTATTCATGCAAGAACTATTACAGATCCCTATTTTATTAATGCTCAAAAACCCCTTGATCAATTCTAAAAAAGTGATGATGGTCTAAAAGATGATAAAAGGGGGATCAATTTTACCAGTATTAAAACTATAACTGATAAAAGGACCTTTTACGAGTGATACAAAGGTGTTGATAAAGGGGGTCATTTATCTGTGATAGTTTAGAACTGATAAAATCCATATTTCAACATTGTGCTCCTAAAATTAAAGCACACAACTACATAAAATAAAATAATTGAAATAAAATTTACTTCAAAAATACAAGGAAAGAAAACTATATTATATAATTTCAAACATATTGGTTTTTATAGTTACATTAGTAAGTAAAGTACATCATAGATATTCAAAAGAATAAATTTTTTGTTGTCTTTGGCCCCTGACCCCCTCTCAAAAGTACCTAATCATGCTATCAGTTGTAGAAAAAACCAACCCAACTTGATAAAAATAGTTCAATTGTATATTAAAACAATTCTTATGTTAGTATTAATATAAAAAATTAAATTAAAAATAAATATGAAATAATGTTATTTTTAAATTGAATCCAAACATTTTGAGTCAAACCGGTCACACCATGTATTATATTGATGTATATCTAATTCTAACACATAAAAAATGACTTGTGAATTATTTTCCTAAAGTATCAAAATAATTAAAATATGTTTCCTTAGTTTTGAGTTTTTAGCACATGTTTATAACTAAAATTTCACTTTTAAACTGAGTGCACACACTTTTATTCATACTGGTCACACCATGTATCAGATTCGGGTGGGGATAATTCCTAAAAATATAAAATTTCTTATCGGTCATTTTTCTAAAGTATCAAAACAATCTGAATGTTTTTTATGATATTTGAGTTAATAGTGTGTGTCTTGAACTAAAATACAATTTTCAAATAAAAACACACATTTTGATTCTTACCCGTCACATTGGGTTTTGTATTGATTCATGGTTGATTTATCCCCATCCCAATTGATAGAAGGATCATTTTCCTAAAGTATCAAGGCAATCTGAGTATATTTTCTAGGCTCATAGTGAGTGAAACATGTTTTTAACTAAAATTTCATTTTTAAATTGAAAACATGTTATTTGAGCCGTACTAGTCACATCATGTATTAGATTGAGGTGTGGTTGAATACTTCACATCACAAATGAATTATGTAATATTTTCATAAATTACCAAAACAATCTAATTTCATTTTCTCAGTTTTAATTATGTGGCATGTATTTTGAACTATAATGTCAATTTTTAATAGAGACACGCACATTAAGTAATTTTTTTCTATCTGTGTATCATATTGTTGTGCGTTTTATTCCTAAAAATCACAAATTATATAAGGATCATGGTCATAAATTATAAAGATACTCTAAGTATGTTTTCTATGTTTTCATTGAGTGACACATGTTTTTAACTAAATATCATTTTTAACTATAACCATACACCTTAAGTCATATCACTCACATCATGTATTATATTGATTAGGGACTACTTCCTACACATCAAAAATGACTTATGGTTCATTATCCAAAATTATAAAAATGTGTTCTCTTGGTTTTGAAAATTTGGCTTGTGTTTTGAACTAAAATGTAAATTTTAAATAAAAACACCTACTTAGAGTCAAACCTATCATACCATGCAACTAATTAACTTTTGGTTGATTCCTATATGTCACAAATTACATAAGGATAATTTTCTTAATGTATCAAGATAATATGATCATATTTTCTTTGTTTTCAGTGATTGAAACATGTTTTAACTAAAATTCCCTTTTAAAACTACAAACATAAACTTGATTAAAATTGATCACATCATTAATCAGATTGAGGTGAGGTTGATTCCTACACATCAAAAATGAATTATGGATCATTTTACTTAACTATAAAAGAAAATTAAATGTGTTTTCAAGGTTTTGATTATATAGTATTTGTTTTGAACTCAATTTTAAATAAACACACACACTTTGTATCATACTAGTCACACAGTGTGACAAGTTAATGTGTGGTTGATTAGTATATGTCAAAAATTAATTAAATATTATTTTCCGAATGTATTAAGACAATCAGAGTGTGATTTAATGGTTTTTAGCGAGTGGCACAAGTTTTGAACTAAAATTTCATTTTTAAATTGAAAATACACACTTTTAGTCATATTGATAACATAGTGTATCAGATTCAAGTTTGGTTGATTTATATACAACTAAAATAACTAATGGATCAATTTATTAAAGTATCAAAACAATATGAATGTGTTTTCTTGGTTTTGAGTATGTGGCGTGTTTTTTTAATTGAAATTTTAATTTTAAATAAAAACACACTCTTCAAGTTATACCGGTTATATCATATATTGTATTGATGATTGGTTAATTCCTACATGTCAAAAATCACATAAGGATAATTTTATTAAAGTATCAAGAAAATATGATCATGGTTTATAGGTTTTTAGTGAGTGAAAAACGTTTTTAAATAAAATGTCATTTTTAAACTAAAAACATACAATTTTAGTGATACCGGTTACACCATGTATTGGATTGAGGTATGACTGATTCTTACCCACCAAAAATTACTTATGGGTAATTTTCCTAAAGTTTCAAAAAAATCTGATTTTTTCATAGATTTGAGTATGTAACTAATGTTTTGAAAAAAATATTAATTTTAAACTAAAAAAATAAACTTCAATTCATACCTGGAATTAAGTTTATTGGATTCAATTTAGGATAATTACTACACATAAAAAAATACATATAAATAATTTTAAAAAAGTATCAAATCTATATGAATGTGTTTTCTTGGTTTTGAGCTTGTAACGAGTGTTATAAACTAAAATGTCAATTTTAAACTTGAAACATACAGTTCAAGTCATAACGGGAACACCATGTATTCAATTGAGGTTCTTTTTATTCCTACACATCACATAGTGTATTTTTATTCTATAATACATTCAACATTTTTTGATATCTAATAAGATTCATGAAATGACTCAAAATAATATTTTCTTGAAGGTGAGCTATGTCTACCATTCCATAGGTGATTTTTCTCTATTTGATAACCCAGAATGTAGAATTCATTATAAAATAAAAATAGAAGGGAATAATACTTGTTGAGTGCATGATCATAGTCTATTAGTGCATCATCCTTATTGTATAATTTTTTATAATTGTTTTCTCTTTGAACATTTTTTTTCTTTTAATAGAGTGAAAAGTGGTCGAAGAAAAAACAATTATAAAGGAATTAATTTCTTTATAAACTCTGTGAAATTTAACTAAATAAGCATCAAAGAAAAATGATAATAAAATTAACTAAATAAGGTATATAAAATTATGAAAAAATTAACTATATATATAGTATAAAGTCACCACTTCATAATTATTGAATTCATTCTAACACCATTAATGATGTCCATTCTTTATAAACAAACCTATTTCCTCTTGAATATGGGGGATTTTGACAGTCCTGGTAGTTCTTTAAAAATATAAATAAATAAATAATTATTCAATATTTTAATTGAAATTTTAATTATCATCGAAAATACTTCTTCAGAGATGCTAGTTTGTTGATGGAAATTTATATCTTTCATAAATTTTCAAATTTAATAACCAAAATATTTTCCTTTAGTTTTTCTTAAATTATATAAACATTGTGAGAAATAAGAAATCTATTTTTATATATGTTTTTATAGTGAAATATTATTATATATACCCTAACACTTATCCACTTGTCAAAATAGATTGGATTTAGGTGATAATGGATAGTCCTCAAGCCATGATTTTTATGATATTTAAACACCATCCTATTATACCATCTATTTCATTAAAACATTTTATAATATGTATAACTTGAAGTTTATTTGAAGAATTTTTCATGTAGTGTATTATAAATTGATAAACGTCATAATGTGTAGCCTATTTTTTGGGTGTTCATTCATTGAATCTAGTAAATAAACATTCAGAGTATCCAAATTGATTGTAATGAGAAATCAATGATTCCTAAAAAAAGAATAAGTAATGGGTAGAATTAAAATATATTTCATATGATTAAATTGTAAAGTTATGCCCCATCATTGTGGGTATTTAGAATAGTTGATCAGATGTAGGTTTTTTTTCAACCATTTCATCATGTTTTTCCACTACTGTTGAATATTTATTTTCTTCCAATGATATTTTTTTCAAAAGTGGTAGGAGGAAAAATGAGTCCAAATTTTTATTCATAGGGGTTTTCTTTCAAATAGTACAGATATATATGACTACAAAAAATACGAATTGTATTTGACTGTAATTAATGTAATTGATCAACAATTGGAAAAAAATTACTAAAAACACATCATTTATACATTTAAAACTGAGACACTTAGTCATTCATACATTCAGATTTCATCTATATTCTCAAGACTAATAAATTTTATAATGGCCTTTCCTTATATTTTTTCTTCAGAATAAATGATGGACATATCACCATTTTTGAACATTGAATCTTCATTAACATGTAATGTTAGTAAATGTGGAAGTTGAATGATCGGGGAAACATTAATTTCTAAATTCTTTTTCAATAGATTCATTAATCCTTTATATTGTTTTGATTCGACATTCTATTTCAACCCTTCCCTTTCTCCATTTTTAAAAACATTCATTGGTTATGTACATTTTCTTTAATTGTTAAAGGTTTTTTATAAAAAATGAAAAGGAATAAATCCTTATTTACATGTACTTTTAAAATATCAAATAGTCATGTTATGAAAGATCATAAAGAAATCTTGGTAGTATAAACATCTAGATCATCAAGGGGAACAGGTAGCTTAGCACTCAACTCATGAAATACCCAAATCCCTTCTCTCACATGAACTTTTGGTAATTGTTTTGTGTAGAATATATCCTAGTATATTGTACATTTTACACCTTGAAAAATGGATATGGGTGGGTTCTGATTTATATAAATCACATCCATTTAACCCTATAGAATATCAGTACAAGAAATGTATCAATGTCTTCCTTACTCACATTTCATAGAAACAGTTTTGAGAAAATTGATTACCCTATGTAAGGCTGACCTTTCAGGGAAATTTCGTAATTCACAGCTAGTGGGGTCTTGAGGTCTTCATGTAGTGATTTTTGTTATGTTTTTTATTGAGTTTGATTTCTTCTCATAATATTATCTAACAACTCAGACTTCCAATTATGTTTTTATTCTAGAGAAGTTATTTTTGTCTATATCTTAGATTTTTTCTTATCTTTATCCACCCTAATAATTTTTTTCTTAAAATATGTTTTGGGTGACACCCCAAATACCACACCTCTATGGTTTACATATCATTCTAGAAGCATCAAGTCCACTTATAGTAGTCATTCTTCAGGTATAGCGGATAATTACTCTAGGGTATAAATTGGATAAAGAATTTAAAAAAATAAGTGATCATTTTTATTTAATACTAATTTTAATCATAATAAAAATTTTATTATTTCATACATACACATTTCCTCATAATTTTTCTGTGTTTTCAAAAATTATTATATCATCCTTATTTACATGATACTCCTTCCATAGCACATAACATGGGATGGAAGTGGATTTGTATTTGGATTTGTAAATATTCATATAAAAAGAAACATAATTATGTTTTTATTTCATGTCACATAAAAGTATTACTATACATTTAAAATAAATACCATTTTTCAAGTGAAGTGTACCTCATACTTACTTTACAATTAGGGGTACATTGGTTTTACTGCACACTGCTTATTTTCGGCACTTAGTTATTATTTCATAAATTAATATTTCTTAATCAAAGTGATTAATATATCTATTTTCAATAAATGTATTACCCATTACAATGAACCTTAAAATATGTCTACTCATGATGACCAATTAATAAATTCAATATTCCTTGGTTTATCATTTGTGTATAAATCTGTGATGGGTGAATGCTTACTTTCCCTTCAGAATCACTGAGATAATACTTTGTAAGAACTATCTAAAAGACTCTATGAGACTTTATAGTGAGAATTAATACAAATTTTATTAAATATTCATCTAGTATAAATTTACTTTTCATGGGGTAATAAAGAGAACATCATTGTTTAATTATTTTTATTGTAAAATAAAGAAAGTATATCATAATGTTACCCTAATCACTTCAAAAATTAGTGTCTTAAGAATGGGAACAACATTATTCCACGTATCCACATCAATCAGCACATGAATTTTGAATGGTTATCCTAATGTAACTAATAAAAATGGACTTGTTGGGGTTAATAGGTTTGTTTTGTGCATTCCATCCAGCCTCGAATTTGATGCCTCTCATTCTCACCTTAATATTTTTTGTTAACACCATCGTGCTATGAAGATCTTTTTTTTGTGATATATGTTTTTCGCTTTATATTTCATGAGATTAAACATAATTAAGATGTTGTTCCTAAGTATTGGTAGCATTATCATGTGCAAAAACGTTTTGTTCCTCTATATTGGTCGAATTCACATGATGAGAAACCTATTGTTCCTTGGGAATGGAGCATCAACATGTGTAGAAACTTGTTGTTCCCCTATTTTGGGATCATTACATGTTGAGAAACCTATTATTTCTCAAGACTAGGTGCATAGACATGTGTAGAATCCATTATATGTGGAAATTGTTGAACATTTAACTTAGATTACATAAATTCTGTAGTGAACATGTAATAATATGTGGTAACACAATGTATATTACAAGAAAGAAAAATAACCAATTTATTGAACACTTTATTTTCTTCTTTAAAGGATGAAGGGATTTGACCCCTCTATCAAGTACCCTAATCCCATAATTAAATAATTAGTAATAATAATTAATAATTAGTTAATAACTAATAATTAATAATAACTAATAATTATTCACAAATCATTAATGATTATTAATTCTTCATTAATATTTAATATTTAATATTTAATATTTAATATTTAATATTTAATATTTATTATTTAATATTCAATATTCAATATTTAATAAATAATTAATTAATCATTGATTAATCATTAAAAATTTATTAAAAATTAATTAATAATCAATTAATTTTTAATGAATAATGAATAAATAAAGAATAAATAAATGGATAAATAAATATTAAATATTAAATAAATTTATAAATAAATAAATAGGCAAATAAATAAATAAATAAATAATAATATATAAATAAATAATAATTATGTAATTAAGTAATAATTAAATAATTAAATAATTATTTTTAAATAAATAAATAAATAAATCATAAAATGTTAAGAACACATGAAAACCCTAAAAACATTAAAATGAGCATAAATTTTGATCAGGGGCTCCTTTTTTATTGCCACAATGATTCAAATTGAATATCATGAAATATGATTCAATGTGGTATATGGTATAGGCTGAACAGAGACCTGGATCAAAAGTTATAGCCATTTGAATTTTAAGAAATATGGGTCGGTGGGTAAAAACTCTATTTCAGAGGCCTAAAGAGGAATTTTTGGGGAACAAAAAATGGGGAGATAATTCTCAAAGAGATGGTCCCAGACATCCATAGTGTAGATCTCATCAAAGGATTTTATTTGATATGTGGTAGGGCCCAAACAGACACTTAGATCAAAAGTTATGGTCGTTTGAAGTTCGAGTTCAATTTTTGACTTTTTTGAAATAGTAATAACCTTTATTCCTTTATTTTACACTCAATTTGAATGTAAATTATTTTTATCTCATTTCATAATCTTCTATTTTACTGGTTGTGGAGCTAAAACTGACTCTCTGATCAAAAGTTTTGGTCATTTGATGCCAAAGTCTGCTTTTCAACATATTGAAGATTTTTTTTCAGTTTAAAAATATTATTAACTAATAGTTATAAATTTTTATTAATTTAAACATAAAAAATAATTAAAATTATAACTAATAATCTATATTTGATTATAAATAATAAATAAATAAATAAATAATTTTTTTTAAAACATAATTCTTCAATTGTCCGATGGTTTTGAAAAAACCACCTCTATTTCGTAGTGGTTTTTTAAGAAACCACTGTGAAAAATAATTGTAATTTTTTTGGAAAATATTTTAAAACAATTATAAAAAATGTTCTGAAAACATTTAGAGGCGGTTTTAAAAAACACATCTAAAAACCCACCGCTAAATTTTTGATCAAAAAACATTTAGCAGTGGTTTTGAAAACCACCACAAAAAACCACTACCAAAATACTATTTTCTTGTATTGGCCCTTGTAATATTATATAATAAAACTATTATATTTGTTTGATGATTCCAAATTATGGAATATTTTCATATATTGTATTCATATCCTTAGAACTAGATACATAAATCTCTTTCGCCACAAGTGTAACACCATAGTTTTTCATGGTACTGTGTTCCTCATGTTCCTTTGTATAGAAGATATAAACATTAATTATATAATCATTCTAAGAAAAAACATACACACTTGGTCCTCTAGATAGATTTCGAATATGTTCTAAAATTTAATTCATATTTTTAGTTGACTCTTTATAAATATGGTCTTGAAACCATCCTATAAACTAACGATTTTGTGTATTTGATATCCATATTTTAGCCCTTGATGGGTTAAAATGCCTAAAAATTACATATTGGGTTTCAATATAAGGTGAAACATCTAAAATTTTATACAAAATACAAATTTGATCCCTCTCCCACTCTATAATATCAATTTTAGGAATATATATTCTAGAAATTTCTTCACCTACAAGTTTCCCAGTGTGATGAGATTTTGGTTGAAAAATGCTTTCCACATCAGATAGGTAGTTAGTAAAGAATTCAATAGATTCATCAACAATATATCACTCCACAATAAAACCTTTTATATAACTTATATTTTGGACCTACCCTTTCAAAATCTTCATATATTGTTCAATGTGGTGTACCCATCTATAATGTATAGGACCACATAGCCGAATATCTATAACCAAGTGAACTATCAAGTGAACCACCATATCAAAGAATGACAATGGGAAGAACGTATCCAATTCACATAATATGATAGAAATTTCCTTTTCCACAGTTGGAAATGTTTTTGGGTCTATTACTTTATTACATATGGTTTTGAAAAATAAGCATAGAATGGTTTATGTATGACGTATATTCTTAGGAAAAATGCAACGTAAAGCTACAAAAATTAGATCATGCATCAAAAATTACAATCATGTGATTTAGTTCCCTTAAACATTAAATCATTCATTTACATGATACTATTGAAATTTTTTGAATACCGCTATGGAACATTTACATCATTTATGAAGTTTAAAAATTTATATCTCTCTTTCTAGGAATGAGTATAACCATCTAGAGGAAGAAAATTATGTCTTTCACCCTTCACTATCACCATCTCTTCATGTATCCCCATGTCAATCATATCCAACCTATATCTATAATTCCATCCTTTTTTTTCATGTTCATTTAGTAAATTTACAAGGGAAATATCACGTAATTTTTTTCCACATGGATGACATCCATAAAATTCATGATGTACAAATAATTTTAGTATGGTAATTCAAAAAAAAAACAAATCTCCTTTTTCATACCAGTTTTTGTAATGTTTTTTGAAGAAGTTTTACCAAAAGTAGTGTTGATATATTTTCATTTATAAAGTATTTTTTCACCTATTATTGGGGATGGGGATGTACCTTATTCTAAACTCCCATTATATGATGTCATTTGAGATTAGTATTTATGTCAGTGGGGTAGAAATTTGTGATTTCCTAGAAAGAATGTCTTTGATGAATGTTTCAACCTAACTAAGTGTGTACTTTGTTCATAAATGGGATACCCATGAGTAAATTTAATACTATATCCTATAAAATTTATATAAGTAGTAAAACTGGATATCATCCCATAAAACATTTCTCCCAACGTAAAATATTCATTTCTGTAAGAATCATACAACGTGACACCAGAATATCGCATTAATTTCAAATATTCAATCAATGGATCCAAGTAACCATCAATATCATTACCCAATTTTTTTAACTGATATAATTAGAGAAAATATAATTTATTTTCACTTCATGAATATCCATGGTGAAAATTTATAATTTACCAATATAATTGACCATGCACTACGAGCTCTCATTTTAAAAAAATGGATTCACTCCATCTGTAGAAAATAAAAGATGAAGGTTTCTCAGCTCAATTCAAAATTTAAGATATTCATGATCAACTTTATTTAATTAAGGAAAGTTTGATGGGTGATGAAGTTTCCATTATTTATTTATTCTATTTTCATGCCACGTCAATTTTATTATAGTATCTGGACTTCCATATAGGCTCCTAAACATTAGAATGATTGGAATGTACCATACAACATTCAATGGACTTCATTCATATTTCTTGAATCGAGATACACCACACTTTGGGAATTTTTTAAGTGATTCATGGTCCTTGGAAAATATTATACATTCAATTGTATATACATATATTCTTTCATAGATCACACTCATTGAACATGTCCTTCGCTTAGTATCATATGTTCAGTGAGGAAGCTCATTGTCTTCTGGGAGCATGTAATTCAAGAGAGAACAAAATTTAGTAAGTAGGTTTCACTCCATCCATTCCCAGATTTTACATTAAATAGCTTTAGTGTGGATAACAATGCTGTATATTTTGTGAAACAAGTATATAATGTAATATTTACCCAACTCTTTAAATTTTGAACCGGTTTTGTATAATTATGAAGTTCATCTTTAACATTCATTTTCATTTCTTCAATTTTATATTTATCATCATTCACACCAATAATCATATCCTTGTTATGTTATCAATCATTTTTTTCACTTATAATCATATCATATGATCTATAAAACACTATGTTATCCTAGGCACTAGTTATATTCATTTTTTCTCTTATTTAGTCTAGTATTAATTACTTTAATATATTCCATGACAGATCAAGTTTTCTTGAAACTACTTTGGACTAATATTTCATGAATAAAAACAATATAAACATATAAAAAGGATTTTAGATAGTTAATATGCATGCTCATTTTCATATTTGATGATCTCTTACACCCCATCCTCATACTCTTTTATCATATGATTGTCATCCATGAATTTTTTATCTACATCCATCCTATTTGATTCAATAATTTTATTATTTTACAAAATAAATAAATACACAAGAAATTATGAGATTAAAACCCAAAAATTTTATTCTTAAAGAATCATTTAAGATAGATAAAGTTAGTTTTCTAAGATAATAAGAGTCAGAAAATGCATATAGAGACTATTTTTATAGTGGTTGAAATTAATTAAGGAAGGGAATGTATGATATTTATAATGTTATAAAGAATATAATTAAATTATCATCTATTAAAAAAAAGGATATCAAGGAAAATTTATGTAACTTTGTTATATTGGAGTATAACAAGAGGGTGGAGTTGGTTCTTATTTATTTTTTACGCGGTATGCGGCGGTCCAGGTTGTGTTCAAGTGATAGGGTAATTAGGATCACAATTTTAACTTTTTTAGATGATAAAAATGTTTATAGGTCCCAATCAGCTAGACTTGGGAGCTAAATGTTTGAATAATCTCTTTTATTTAATTGGTGTTTGATGAATGCTTCAAATTTAAACAATTCACATGTTGGGTTGAATCCTCAAAGAAAATAAATGAAAATTTTTATTGGGTCTCAAAGTTGGAATCAAATTCAACACAAGTTGAATAAGTGTCCTGATCGGATCAGCATAAACCCTCATCTAAAACTAATGATTGGAGTATAAGAACAACTACCTGGGATCACTTAAAAAAACTCATCCTTAGTGGAACCAATATAGAGAATAAAATCTAGAATAATTTAGAGTAGAAACTTAGAGAGATTTTTAAAAAATACAGAAGTAGATATGGATGTTTTGAATGCTAGTCATTATTCTAATTAATGGAGTAAAATGTGGTCTGAGTGGATCTTTAAAAGAAGTTTTGGGATTCCCCGTAACATGCCATGATTCCAACTAAACCATATTACTTTTAAAAAAATATATTCATTTGGATGGGAATGCATTCTTATATAGGTAATTCCTAGGGAACATAACACATGTTTAGAATCATATATTAGAGAAGGAATCTCTTTATCATCTAGTAATATATACATCAATAGGGAATGTAATTTTTCAAATCTTCTGTCACTCCAGCCATTTCCAACATTAAAATTATATAGTTTTGGTATGAGTGGTAATGTTGTATGTTTAGTTAAACCAACACACAATGGAATCTTCATCAAGTTTCTTAACTGAACAAACAACCTTGGATAATCATGATGGTCAAATTCTATCATTGTTGTAATTTTTGTAATTATGTCTTCATAACTGTATATAGTTGTGCTAATATCTGATGATCCATTAACCTAATATAATTCTATTTACTTGCTATATTATGTTATTCCCTATGTTTAGTCATACATTTATATCATTGGCCAATTCCTTAACATATCAAGTGTTATTCCAACTCATTTAGAAAAATTCATCTTGAATAATATAAATTCTTTAACCTCATCCTCATACTATTTTGTCATATGATTATCTTACAACAATTTGTTTTTTCATATTCAACCTTTTTGGTTCAACGATATTAATATTTCAATAAAAAAATACTTACATAAAAAGAAATGTAAGCATATAATGTGTATTTTTTACATATGTAAATTATATAAATTATACATTTAAAGGATATACTTATAAAATGTAATATATATATATATAAAGTATATAAAATATGAAAATATTAATATTATATTTTATATTTATATAAATTATACGTATAATGAAAAAATATATTAGAACATAATATAAATAATAAATATAAATAATACATTATAAATGAAAAACTGTATAAAGTACATAATACCTAGTCTATAAATACAAATTATATTTTAACATTATTTTTATATATATCAAATATTTGTGTTTGTGTGTGGATATTTATAAACATAATTTTTTCCATAATAAAATATATATTTGGATAATATTGGAGTAAATATATTTTTACATATATATGTCCATAAATTTACACACACACGCACACATATATATATTAATAGATATAAATATATATTTATTCAGGTGTGTGAATTTACATAATTTAAATATATATATATATATATATCAAAAAATTAAATATCTCTGTCTATAAATATCTATTTGTGTGTATAAACATATTCCACACACAAAAATATATGTGTGTGTGTGTGTAAGAACAAATATACATATATACAGATACATACATACATACATACATTCATACATACATACATACATACATACATACATACATACATACATACATACATACATACATATATCAATAACTATATATTTTGACTATATATATTTATATTAAGTATTCTATATGCCTGTGGGTATATAAGAAAATGATGATAAAATGGTAAATCGTTCAAACATAAACACATATTTAATTTGTAAACAAATCAATCAATCGAATACATACTACAACTTTAGAAGTCTAATCATTAAAAGGATTGAGATAAAAAATAGTAAAGCTTGAAAAGCTTGAGGAAGTTGATATAATGGATTGTAGTCTAGGGTTGACTAAAGGAAACCATGAGATATAAGAAGATCATAAATAACCACATACCATAGGTTTTGAGAGGGTTGACTTGTCTGAGAAGTTTTGGGGGGAGCGACGACAATGGTAGACTTCCATGAGATTTTGAATGGTGTGAAGAAACAGATTCTCTTAGGGTCTTATTTATAAGATTGGGAGGGGTTTTATCAGTGCTAAAACATAAATCATTGATAAAACTTATTCTTATCAACACTAAATTTGGAACTAATAAAGATATGCCTTTATCAGTGCTAAATAAGCACTCATAAAACATATCTTTATCATCAATATAATTTTAGTAATGATATATATATATATATATATAGGTTTTATTAGTGCTTTGTATTTTAGCGCTCATAAAATCTATTTTTATCAACATATTTTGGTAAATGCTGATATAAAAAGTTAAAAATAAAATACAAAAATAATAAATGAATATATTTCTTAAAAAATGAATAAATTATAAATAAGTAAAAAATAATTAACATTATTAATGAATATAAAATATTAAATGTGTGAATGTTAAAAATGATTGAAAATGAATAATTTAAAATGAAAAGAATTAAAAAATATTAGAAAAATAGAAATGTTTTATTAATTATATAAATTATTAAAAAAAATTAAAAATGAATATATATTAGGATAAAGATGAATACATATTGAAAAGCATAAAACTGAGTAAACATGTTCAAAAAATGAAATAATAATATTAATTACCATAATTGTAAACACAAACAAAAACATAAGAAAATATTAAAAAATGAATTTAAATTAATTAAAATATAAATATTATAAACAGTTTAGAAATATTATATCCTAATAAATAAAACTAAATAAATATTAATCATATAAATTAAAAACATATTAAGTATACTAAAACTTAGTAAATAATTGTGTATAATACATGGATTAATTATTGTTTCTGATGCTTTCGTTGGGGTGTGCGCGTCCGTCTCTTTTGGGTGGATGGTGGCATTGTCTATTTCCCCACATTCCTGCTTTCCAAAGTTGGGTGATATCCAATCCTTATTCAGGGAAGTTTTCTCCTTGATTGAAACAGGATGATGGGATGTCTGTTATTCCTTCCGTGGATTCCTCCTCGGAACTCTTCACCTAGTCCGGGTCTCCCTTATAGATTTAAGATGTTGTTCGTGAAACTCTTCCTAGCGCCATATCTCCATGGACACCAGTTAATTACACTACTTCTATTGGGACATTCCAAGGGGTCCGGTCAGGGAAGCAACCTTCAGGTAGGGGAGTAGTCACATTGGGCATCACTGGCGTGTCTGGGTGCTGGGACACTGGAACGTCTGTCTTCTGTCCCTTATTATATGGCTTCTTGAGGGCGCGAAATCTCGAGGAATCCCAAATCAAACATGGGGAATAATTTTTTATGGGCATGTATCTGATGTTTTCCTCAGCTTCCCATGTTTAACACATGGTATGCCGCAAGTTTGATGTTCAGTGGAGATGGATAAGAACGATCAGAACACTGATTAGAGTGGATCAGATGAGTACAACCCCCGGAGCGAACACTGATGTTGGGGCCAACACGCGGTTGACCTCCCGGTTAATATTGAGGGTAATGAGGAATGAAGTGGAATGATCCCACCTAGATGTGGCGGCCTGGATAAGAATTAGGATGGATGATGGGTGGATGAATGAAGTGGATGGGCAGTGAAATAGGACCATCGCAAGGGTGACGGTGAAGTTGGGATTGAGCCTCAAAGATACTTCCTACATATCTTAGTGGAAGGGAATCAAAGTCCACATAGTTTGGTGAATGCAGTTCATCTTGACAACGGATTACCGCTAGTTGGAGTTCCAACGACTTACCGCAGAAAGGGGTGACAACAGCTTGCCGCTGAATGAGGCTTCCAATGGCTTACCGCTGAATGGAGTGACAATAGCTTTCCGCTGAATGGGGGACAACAAGTGGAATACAGTTTAACGTCATGCAGGACGAGGGTGGACTGACGTGAAGTGGCCGGGACCATCGTTTGTTGGGCTTGAACCTCAGGGAGGCTTCCTACTTACTTTGCCTTGGCAATGATCAAATTACACATAGTTCGGGTATGGGGCAGGAGTCGGTGGACCGGTGTGAATAAGGACATGGGGTCCAGGTGGATGGTGGGCTTGAACCTCATGGAGGATTCCTACATACCTTGCTTTGGCAATGATCAAAGACCATGTAGTTTAGGGTAGGATTTTAGTGCAAAGGCTTACCGCTGACTGGGGAAACAACGACTTACCACTGATTGGGTTCTATAGTTTAACGTCATGAGGGATGAGGGAGAACCGACATGAAGGGGGTCGGAATGACTGAGGGTTGGTCTTAAACCTCATTGAGGATTCCTATGTACCTTTCCTTGGAAAGGATCAAAGTCCACATAGTTTGGAAGGGGGAATCTGGGGATTACACTCTGAGGCTACCCAAAGTGTTGGTGAACTGATGTGAATAGGGTCGAAGCGACCAATGGGTGGTGGGCTCGAACCTCGTGGAGGCTTCCTACATACCCTGCCTTAGCAAGGATCATAGACCATGTAGTTCAAGGTGGAGTTAGTGAACCGACTTAAAGGGGGGCCTGGGGTCCAATGGGTGGTAGGATAGGACCTCGTGGAGGCTTCCTACGTACCCTGCCTTTGTAAGGATCAAAGACTATGTAGTTCAGGATGGCGTCGGTGAACTGACATGATGGAGGAACCGGGGTCCAATAGGTTGTGGGATTGGACATCGTGGAGGCATCCTACGTACCCTTTCTTAGTAAGGATAAAATACCATGTCGTTCATAAGGATTGGGGCTTACACTCTAGGCTTCCCAAAGAGGATTTCATGGTCGGTGCTTACTATAAGCCCACGTGAGTCATGCTCGGTGTGAGAAACAAGAGGCAGCAGAGACCTGATGATCACGTCATGAAAGGTTCGTCCATGAGAGGTGAAGGGGGGCTTACACGTGATCACAGACCAAAGTGGAAATAAGGTCTTATGCATGGTTAGCAACCCAAAGAGGTTGGGACTTACTCCAGGATGGAGGCCTGATGGCGACAAAGCCCAGTGGGAGAGGGATTTGGTACCAAAGAAAGGAGGTTTCCGGTGTCCATTCCCCCCTGGTCCTTGGGACTGAAGAAGAAAGTATGAGCAGGGATGGTGCCTCCTATATGAAATCTAGGGGCTTACACCAAGGTGGTTGCCCTTTCCCCACGGACAGACGCCGCTCTGATAAAGAGGATCTCATTCTATGTGAGGAATGATCTCACTCCCGTGGAGACCAGTGGGCGTGCATAATGCCCAAGGTGGGGGCACCCCGTATGCGAGGCATGGGGCGAGGTCACAACTTAACGTCATGTGCTGAGGACGATGGTGCTTGGCAGTTTAACTTCCTGCAGCTCGGATGAGGTGGGTTTTCTCCACGCCCCTAGGACTTACATAACCGGTACCCTCTATACCTTGGTGAAGAGAGGGGATAGGTAACTCTGTCTCTAGGGGGTGTTGTTTAGCAAACCATTGGGGGGTCCATGTTAGCATGGCTATGCGAATAACCAATAGTCGTTAGAGTGTCTATGCGAAGAAGCGTGAGGTGAAGCAACGCAACAGGCAGTATTGTCCAAGGGACTTTGAAGTTGCATATTTCAAACCTTAAGGGCCACACGAGAAAAGAATTTTCAGAGTGAGAAGGGTCGTAGGTAGAAGCCTTGTGAAGCTCTGGTGCTCCATGCAATGGAGGGACTTTGCGAATGGTTGTGCTCTGCAAAGTGAAGTTTCCAAAGCTAGGCATAGGGCATAGGTGCATATGGGAGGAGCTTCGCGAAGTGGAAAGGCATTCGCAAAACAATGCCTTGCGAAACAATGGTGCCTTACAAATAACATAATGGGGAAGCGATATGCTTCACGATGCATAGTGACCCGGCCTTGGAACTTGGGTTACATGAGCATAGGGGGCGCTCCACGAAGTGGAAATACATTCGCGAAGTAATGCCCCATGAAGCAGGGCCTTGGGAAGCCATGTGCTTCGGGATACACAGTGACCCGACCGTGACACTTGGGTTACATGCACATAGGGGGTGCTCTGCGAAGCGTAAGTTCTCTGCAAATACCTGAGTCCCCTTTAGGATCTTCTTCCTTCATGAAGACTCGGGGGCTTCATAAAAGGCATCCCTCTCGGAAGAGGGGCTCAATTAACACCAAGGGCCTTCGTGGAGCAGAAACTACCTTGAGAAACTCATGGTTCGTAGAGCACAGGTGCTTCATGATTCAGGAGCTAGGAAGAGGAAGGTTGGAAAGTCCATCCTGTGGGCTTGAGGGGAGCCCTGTATTTATATCTAGGAGGTGTCGCGAAGTGTCTATCACTCGGCACGTAGCGAGATCTGCGGCGGGTCACGAACTTCACCTACATTCGCGGAGTGGTACCACCTCCTGGCTTCACGAGGGCTCGCAAAATTCACAGGGCTTTTCTAGGAGGTCCCGCCTCCTGGCTTCGCGAGGTCTCACGAACGTCAGAGGGCTTCACAGAGAGGTCTTTCCTCCTCACATCGTAAGGGCTCACGAACGTCATAGGGCTTCATGGGGCGGTCCCACATCCTTGCTTTGTGAGGGATTGAGAATGTCAGAGGGCTTCATGGGGAGGCCCGCCTCCTCTCTTTGCAAGGGCTCATGAACGTCAAAGGGCTTCATGGGGTTTTCCCGCATCCTCTCTTCAGGATGGCTCGCGTAGAAGCTTTTAGGCATCGTCAGCAGGGCTCCGACAAATTCGCGATCTGTATTCACGAGGTAGGCCTTAATGCTTTCAGAATATTTTGCTCGCCTCCGATTTTGGCATCAACAAATACCCCCCTAAGACTGGGAGTCGAGGAGAAAGTGATAATATGAGTCTAAGGGTCCATTTCCAAAATTTCATGGGTACCTATGGGGCGGCCTCTTGAAGAAAGATCGTGAGGCGGCTTTGCGAAGGAGGATCATGAGGCGGAGCACCAATGCACGTGCGGGGCACACCACGAAGTCCATGGTGGCTGGATGCGTCGCGAAGTTCATGGGGTCGTCGCCTATAAATAGATGTGTTGACTTCTCTTTTGTCCTTTTCTCTCCTCCGTGATTTCAACTTTTTGGCGCTCTCGATTCGAGAAGCTCTGTGTACTCCGTGATCGCTCTTTGTGAATCGGTCCTTTACTTCGCAACACACAGAGAATCTTCGACTTCATGACTTCGCATTAGTGTGCTCTGCGGCTTGTGTTTGAGGGTCCATTCTAGGCTCTGTGATTCCGCTGTCCAGAATGAGCACCGTGATTGATCTCCGCGATTGATCTCTGTGATTGAGATTTGTGACCAAGCATTGAAATTCATCCTGAAATTCATCTGAATTTTAAGGCCATGATGGCTCACCATGAGGTCATCAGGGGGGCCCTTGCAGATGCTACCCGAAAGGAAGAGATGGCGAACAGATTGGGTCAAGGGGAGTTGGTATGGAGTCATTTCGACCATGATTTGCTGGTGTAGCTATTGTCAGAAATCCAAAGGGAGTACCCATTGTTCAAGAGGCCGACCATGTATGGATTTGTACTGAGGGATGACTTCTTCATCCATGTATAAATTAGGAATGAGCCAGCCTACTGGTTTAGAAGCACGTTGTGCTAGCTCTAGTGGTTCAGGGCAGACAACAGCCATGCTCGAGAGAACTTTTCACCCGTTACCACTGATTGTTTTTACAATCATCTGAACGAAATTGATGGTAAATCATGGTTGTTGGAGTCATCCCCTCCTTTATACCAAACCATCCTAAAGGAGGTGTTGAGGAACCCGAAGAAGGGATGGTCTGGTGAGTGGGACTTGCGACAAGGTGGCAACTTCAAGGACAACTGGGCCTGGGCCTACTGGGTATGCGCCTCATGTGAAGAGTTTGGGGAAGAGATGAGGAGAGTGGTCCTATATGAGGTAGCCTGGGCCTCCCAATTTCACATCTACCATCCAAATAAGCGGATTCCAGATCTATTGAGCTGGTGGTCATCAGGGACCAATACCTTCCACCAGCATCACGGGGAGGTTGGCATCAGCTTATGGGATGCACATCAGATCTCTGGGGTCCTGATACTGGGAGCGATGTACGAAGAATTCTTCCATGCTATGGGTTCATGGGAGGATCCAAACTAGATGCCTCCAATGGCGATGGCGTTGATGAAATTGGTGCTAGGAGAAGACAAGGAATCAGTGAGAGATGTCCACTTCAAATAGTATTTTAGGAAATTTATGAACTTCCCGAAAGACAGGCAGTTTCTGGTGAGGCCTCGAACTTTCCCAAAGAGGGCTCAATGATGAAAGGAGCACTCAAACTGGCATCTAATAGAGGAAAGTCAGTGTAAGACCAGGGGATTCATCATCAGCATCGAACAGTAGCTGATAGTTAGGCTGGAGACATTCATTGTGGCCCTTATTTGTGGCTGGATCTTGCTGGTGAGGGATGCAAATATGGGCGTGCAACCAAGAACATTCATCATGGTCTCCATGCTAGTGATCGAAGGATGGGCGAATCTTGGAATTCTGTTGCATGCCAAGATGTACAAAATTCTCTAGCACATTAGTGAGGGGAAGAGGCCACAGAGGATATGTGGGTCTTTCCACCTCTGTACGGGTGGATAGAAGCGCACATTAGGGGGGTTTATGAATACTCAAACCCTATTTCTTCTCCAGGATCAGACTTTCACCCACCCATCCTGAACACTGTGGGGAGATTTCCAGCATTCTCATTGTACCATTGGTATTAAACCGAGTCTGGAAAGTAGAAGAGTTCAACTTCCATCTGTTCCCGTTGTCAGTGGGGCCTTCACGGAGGATGGTCGAGGGACAAAAGAGCATTGGTCTTATCTCCAGGACTTTAGAGGTGGATTCCTAGCAGCGAGGGTGGACCATGAGCCGCTCTGCAAGCCGTACACCCCACACCGATTTGCCCGACAATTTTGGTGCATGCAACGACTTACTCCCCAGGTTTTCCTATGGGTAATCCTTGAAGAGAATCCATGCGTGATGAGTCCGATGTGGCTCATGTTCACTCGTGAGTATGGAAAGATAAGGAATGAGATGCTTCCACATATTTCGGCCTTCGGGTTGGTTAAGAATTATGCTCAAAGTTGGGAGGTGGCCTACTCGGGGGAATGAGCTGGTGGCTGGAATCGCCCCAGGGTATTTCGTCGCTTGGATATACAATGGGGAAGAATGAACCACTACAGTCGATATTTGGGACGTCTTGGGGTGGCCCTGACGAAAAAGGAGAGTTATTGACCATGTTCGAAACACAACGTCCTTATAGTGACCTGGAATGGGAACAACAAATGAGCATCAAACGCTGGCCATATTCGAAACGCGGGACTTGTATCGGCTTTTTTCTCAACATCCTTGAGGGCGTTGGCCTGAAGGGGTCGGAGATCCCTTGGGCCTAGAATCCCTGCCATTCAGGGGCCCTTATGAATGGGAACGATGATGTATTCCCAATCAAATGAGTTGGTGAAGCAAAGTTGTAACCATATGTGAAAGAGGCGAACACCTCCGGGGAGTGGGACGTACGACAGAATCAAGATGAGATCAATGTGATTTGGGGAAAAATTCTGCACCACACCATATGTCTTGACCCGAGGGGAGATTCTGGCATTTGGGTCAGGCCAACAGATGAAATGTCTGGGCATTCCTACCAATCCCATGAAGATGGGAATCAATCCGTACGTAGTTCTTGAAGGCCATGTAGTTTAATGTCATCCGTTGAGTACATGGTAGGATAGAAGAACGGGGAGCAGGCAGATGGTGTGGCCATTATAATCCTGGCTTGAGTGGGGTTAAAGAAGCCTACACCATATCATGCAAGGATACTCCAAGAGAACTATACCCTGGGGGATAGTCAAAGAGAAGAGTTTGGGGGCTGGACTCCGAACAAAATGCTCGAGCATTCCTACGTATCCCATATAGATGGGAATCAAGCCACGCATAGTTCTTGAAGATGCAGTTTAACATCGTTTAGGCTAATGCACAGTTTAAATTCATGTAGGACTGAACAATTTAAGGTCATGCTGGATCAACTGGCTCATGCAAAGTATTTCCTGAGAAACTTGGCATTGATGGGAGGAGTTATAGGCTCACCATCCACGGTCACCAGGGAGTATGCTCCATTAGGGTAAACCCTGTGGATTATTTAAGGTCCTTCCCATTTGGGCTCCAACATGGGTGGTTTCCTACCAGGGATCATTGGTGCCCAGAGGGCCAATACCAAGTCGCCTTGCAGGAAAGAGTGGAGGCGAACCTTATTGTTGAAGGCTCTAGCTATCATATTCTGATGCAATTCTAGATTGTGTAGGGCACAAATCCTATTCGTATCAGGTTCTTCCAATTCAGTCAGACGAATTTTAGCTACCTTATCTGGCGCTTTTTGGTCATATAATGAAGTTTGTAATGAAGGTAGCTAGATCTCGATGGGTAGGATGGCCTCAGCTCCGTACACCAGGGGATATGGGGTCACCTGGTTGGAATTACGAGTCGTCATCTAATTAGCCCAGAGGGCATTGGGGAGCTTGTCTGGCCAACTCTTCTTATTTTGACCAACCATTTTCTACACAATGTTAGAGAGGGTTTTTTTGAATTCCATGATCTGTCCATTTACATGCGCTTGGTAGCGGGAGGTATGGTTAGAACAGATGTTGTACTTGGTGTACAATTTCTTCATCTTAGCTGCACGGAAGTTGGTGTCATTATCGGTGAGGAAGGAATGAGGGACTCCAAACCGGTATATGATATTGGAGCTCACAAACTTGACGATAGAATGGGCCTTTTCCTCTTTGAGCGGAACTACCTCTGACCACTTGGAAAATAAATACGTGGCGGTTAGGAAGAACCTGCACTGGCGAGCTGTCGTCGGTGAATATAGTCCCATGACATCAAGTCCCCACACCATGAACAGCCAAGAGTACTTGGTGGAGTGGAGATGTTCTGGTGGTCGATGTAAGAAGTTATCATGAATTTGGAACGTGTGACATCTCTTGGAGAACTCGATGAAAACATAGATCATGGAGGGACAGAAGTACCTCAGTCTCCAGATCTGATGGGACAACTTCAGCCCAGTCTGGTGTGCCCCACAGGAACCGGTGTGAACCTCCTGAATGACCTGAAAAATCTTGACTCCTTAGATGCAACAGAGGATAAAATCATCGAACCCACGCCTATAGAGGATCTTCTCAAGACTGGGACCACTCTGGAGGGTAAACTGCAGTGTGAAGCATCAGATTATCTCATGCTCGGCCCAATCAGATGGGAGGTAACCATTTTGGAGATACTCGACAAAGGGGGATCTCGAGTCGGGGTTCGCTTCAACCACTACATATGAGGAACCTGGGGGTCTATATGTGGAGGCTCTAGTGGTAATATGGATTACTCGTAGGACATCTTCATCATCTGGGGTGACGAGAGAAATGACTCTCTAATGTGCCACATGTATAATCATATCATCCTGCTCAGGTTCTGTAAGTAAGGCAGCCAGGCCATCAAGGGCATCAGGTTGACCGTTCTGGGAT
Source organism: Viscum album (assembly GCA_963277665.1). Taxonomy (NCBI): domain Eukaryota; kingdom Viridiplantae; phylum Streptophyta; class Magnoliopsida; order Santalales; family Viscaceae; genus Viscum; species Viscum album. The sequence continues at coordinate 1,476,052,191 of OY728134.1, forward strand.
CGAGGGACATGAGTAACTTCCGCCCGAGATTGAAATTGGGCAATTAGCCCGAGGGTGCGTTCCAACAATGGTACAAGCTCCAGTTTTCTGATGAAATAGTCACCGTTGATTTTCTTGATGACTAGTTCGAAATCCCCTTTCACATGCTAATGGGGAACGTCAATCTTGAGAGCCATCTTGAGGCTAGTGATAAGAGCCTGATACTCTGCCTCATTCTTGGTGCAGCCTTCTGACAACAGGAATGAGTATGGCAGGATGGCTTGTGCCAGGGTAATAAAGACAACACCCAGGCCTACCCTATTAAGCCTGGGACCATTGAGCCTCCTTCTGGTGGGGATCTGGTAAGCACCATCAAAGTGAATCTGCCAATATGGGATGGAATGATCTACTGAGAGGATTGCCTCGTCGGGAAAATCTAGGTCTAGGGAATTTTCTGTGGGGGCTGGATGGGCAGATAGAAAATCTGCCAATGCTTTTCCCTTGATAGCCTTTTGAGGCACGGACCTGACATCGAACTACTAGATTATTACTGCCCACCATGCTAGATGGATGGTCAACATGGAGTGGTTCAGAATGTACTTCAGCGGGTCTACCTGATACACCAGCTGTACCCCATGGTGTTTCAAGTAGTGTCGCAATTTCTGTACTGTGAATACCAATGCAAGGAATCTATTTTCGATGGGGGATTATCTAGTCTCCATATTGAGGAGCATGCGATTGAGGTAGTAGAGGCTGTTTTTCATCCCATCATTGTTCTTCTGGGCAAGGAGGGCGCCGAGAGATCATTCTAGGGTAGTCACGTACATGATCAGTGGCTTTCTGGATACAGATGACATCAGGATTGGATGCTAGATCAGGTACTAATTGATTTCCTTGAATGTGGTCTGGAACTCTTCGTCCCATTCGCAGGCAGAGCCTTTCTTCATGAGCTGAGAAAAGGGCTTGCACTTGCCGGCTAGATTCGCAATGAATTGCCATATATAGGCTAAGTGGCCTTGGAAACCTCAAAGATCCCGAATATTGCTCGAGGGAGGCATCTGAATGATGTCCTTGATCTTCGCTGGGTCGATCTCTATGCCCCGGTACCTGACAAAAAATACAAGAAACATACCATAGGTGACCCCGAAGGCACACTTCAACGGGTTCATCTTCAGGTGGTAGGAACAGAGGAATCCAAACACTTTCTCAAGGTTCTTGATATGGTCTTGGAACTGGTGATATTTGACCACCAAATCGTCCACATAGCATTCCACCAATGCCCCGAGGATTGGCTTGAATATGCGTTGCATTGCCCGCTGATAGGTGGCACCTGCATTCTTCAGGCCGAAGGTCATAAAATGGTAACAAGAAGTACCTTAGGGAACCCTGAAAGCTGTGGACTCCTTGTCTTCGGGGGCCATTCAGATCTGGTTGTATCTGGAGTAACCTTCCATGAAGGAGAGGGCTTGTAACCTAGCCATAACATTTATCAACAGTTCTATCACAGGAAGGGGAAAATAATCCTTTGGAAAATGGCAGTTGGGATCATGGAAGTCGATGCAGACTCTGATTTTTCTATTCTTCTTCCTAACTGGCACAATGCTGGCTAGCCATTTGGGGTACTAGACCTCCTTGATGAAGTTGTCTCTGATGAGATTGTCAACTTTGGCCTCAACCATGGCACCGTGAGAATGGTGCATCTTTCTGGGAGGCTTCTTGAACCCATGATGATTTCCAGGGAGACCAAGGTGGTGGACGGCTACCTGAGGATCTAGTCTTGGAATATGTTCATAGCTCCAGGAGAATACATCATGATGCTACTTCAAGAAATCTATGTACTGTTGCTAATCCTAGAGGGACATGGTGGCACTGATCAATGTGGGTCTCAGGTCTACCTCGCTACCAAGGTTCACCTGTACCAGTTCATCGACTGTGGTGGAGATGCCTTCTTCGAAGGTTGGGGAGCATCCTCCAAATCCTCTCCTTCACTTGCGGAGGAGGGATCCCTAGTAGGAGAAGCTTCCTCTGGCTTGGCAGATCCCGACGAGAGAATGATACCAGCCTGGGCAGTAGTGAACAACATATCGGGAGATTCATGTGCTGCCAAAACCATAGCAATGAAGGTTGTCAATCTGATCCCATCTAGTCTTCGGCCCAAGGGTAAATGCTTTATGATATCAAATAAATAGTGGCGCATCAGCTTGAGCTAGTTAATTCAAGCCCGGTGAAACAGAAACATATGACGTACTTCTGTTTCCATGGGGCGGACATCCTGATACCGTATGGGGGTAGGAGGCTTCGGGATCACCTGGGCTAGATTTTTGTAAGAGTACGAGGTGATTTTCCATTGTCTCTTGGACTTGGGAATATTCTTCCCTCTCGTACCTGAGATAACAAAACATTTCCTCATGTTGGGGGTTGTGGCCTCCAATCGATGGATCGGGAAGACGTAGGTGTCATCCAGACCAGCCCAGGGGTCAGTTGCAACCATAACAGGTTCGAACTCAATGGCTTGAATCTGATTATCCTTGCTCTTGTAATAGTCAGCATCCAGGTAGTGGGATTCACAAGAGGCAAAAGGATATGCATCACCTTGGCGTACACCTACTTGACCATTAAAGGAGTACATGAGGAATTGGTGATACGATGAGGGGACCGTCGCATGCAAGTGGATCCATGGTCTTCCCATCAATGCATTGTACGTAGTGTCCTGGGAGACAACCATATATTTGGTGATAGAAACTAGGCCACTGAATGGGGTTTTCAAATGGATCTTACCGACTGGGGTCTGCACGGTCTTGTCATGTCCTTGGATTCTTAAATCGTAGGGAGTTAGGTCATCTTCAGATAACCCCATCTTCCGCAATGTCCACGTCAGGATACGGTTATTCCAGGAGCTGGTTTCAACAAGATAGCAGTGAACCTCCATGCCATTAAACTGGCTGGTAATGTATAGCAGGAAGATTTTCCCTTTTATGGGAGAGCCTTTATATTCTCCAGAGAACTAAATGATGGCCTGACATTTGGCGTTCTCAACTACTTCAGCATGAAAGGATTCCACAGCTGCAACCTCCATCTCAAACTGGAGGGGGCTTCTTAAAGCCTTAGTGAGGGCCTCACACATATTTGATGATAGGCTAAGGAGCTTGAGGATGGAAAGCCTCGCTGGGATATTGTCAGGGTGTTTGAGGACATCATATTTCCATGCCATGTGCAAAATTCTTCTTGTAGGGGGCTGCTATGTGATAAAAGGCATGGAGGTCCCAGTCGACTTGACCGGCGGTTTACTGGTGTTGGGAATATCCCGCTAATATCTAGTCGAAGCCCGAAGAGTAGCTACCAAATGAGGACCAGATTACTGAGACTGGCCTATAGCCGGGCCAAGCTAGTCGCGGCATGGTTGAAGTGTCTCTACCTGATCCAACAATACAAACGGCGGTGGAGGCAGGCCCGATGACATTGGATGAAGAGGCTGCGTGTACTGAGTTCTACATTGGGCCTACTGTCTGGTCTCAGTGGCATGAACAGCCTGGCTGGAGGTGCCAAATAATGTACCTCAATGACTCTTATGGTCACAGCTCCGCTGACGTTGGCATCGGCTGGGGACGCTGGGGAGGTTCTCCTGTCACTCCTCCTCATCGGGAGTCAAATAGGGGTTTACCAACTCCACAGTATTAACCGAAGCGTACCCTTGACTATCACTTTAAGAGTCATCCACTACTGGGTGGATTCTAGGAGGAATCCCCATCTCATGGGGAATGAAGTCGCCGAGAGTGCGGGACGAAAATGGCATTGGTGGGGAGAGTTGCTTTCCCTTGTGCCGCTGATGATTGCTCATCTAGGAAGAGGCCCACTGAGATGACGATGCAGAAGTAGAAGTTGCAGCTTATAAAGGCTCTTGATGATTTGGTTGTGCCCGGATGATGACATGGGAACGATAAAAAGTTTTGCGGGCCATACAATAATCATACTTCTGGGACCCACGGTTGGAAACCTACTACCACTCGCCTTCTTCGTCGCTTTCGTTATCCAACCTTACGAAGACACGTGCCACTTGTGCCAGGCCCAGGCCCAGCTTGACTATGTTTCTATCGACCTGGTCTTGAATCTAGTATTTAAACACATAACACTTCTTGATGGTGTTCCCAAATATTCGATGATAGAGGTAGTAGTTGGGGCGATCAGTGAGGTTCGCCTCCTTTGGACTTCTACACTCAGGAAAACACACGATCCCTTGTACCAAAGCACTTATTAAATAGCTGGGAACCTAATTCTCATTGAATGAGTAGGTCTGGTTACTTTTTTCTGGGAATAGGACCCCTTGGGCCTGGCCCTGAAGAGGAGCTGGAGAAGCCTGTCGAGGAGGAGGACCCTAGTTGTCCCACCTATGCGGTGTCAGTGCATTCCGTGGGGGAACCTGTTGATTATGAGGAAGCCAATGCTGGGATGGAGGCTATACCTGTGGTGGGGGGCCACTGTGAGGTTGTAGAGGCAGTTCCACTCGTAATAATTCCAGCTGTCTGGGTGCCTCTATTTGGTCCACCGCGGTGGGCTCGGCTCTGACAGCCCTCATTGTCGGAATTACATGAGGCAACAGGCGTGCCTGGATGGCTTATTGCAGGACATCATCTACGCACTGGTCCTTATTAGAGAAGCCTCAAAACCCTCCAGGGAAATTCTAGGTGAATAGAGATGGAAACAGTTTCTTCTTGATGTTTCCAACACACATTTTCAGTAATTCCTCCTGAGTCAGTTGCTTGTCAAGAGAATATGTAAGCCCTTTCCACCGGAAGACAAAGTCTGCGACACCCTCATCAGGACTTTGTTTGAACTTGAAGAGGTCTACGATGATCTTTTTTCACATGGTGGAGCTTAACTGGTAGAGTAATTTCTTAGGAAGGTCCTCCTAGCTGGTTACAGATCTGATGGGAAGCTGGTTATACCAGAAGAATGTCGGCCCCTCTATTGTCTGAACAAAAAAGTAGAGCTTTGAAGCCTCCTTCTATGTAGGTGTCCCTAACATGGGCTCACACCTTGAGTTGAAGTGGTCCAGGTGTGGTGGTGGGTCCCCTTCCTCATTAAAGGGAGAGAAGGTGGGATTCCTGAAACCCATAGGCACCGTCATATCGTCCACCCATGTCGGGTATGGCTTACCGTCAGGTGGGATTTCCACCTACCACGTTTCCAACGCCTCAAGGCGGGTGATGAGCGACGCCATAGGATCATCTAGGAGGGGGTCCCTCTCTTGACAAGGATCCCTAACCACGAGTGCATTGGTGGATTCTTCGATGCAGTAAGGAGGCTCAGCGGCTCGTGGAGCGGCTGGCAGAATGACCCTCGGGGCAGCTGGGGGAGCCCGAGTTGGGTTCCTCGGATTACCGTGTCGTTCCGAAGGGTTTGGTGAGACATACCACACTGTCTTGTCATGCGCTCCAGCTTAAACCCTGTCTGCGGGGGCAGCATTATCAGGGTTTCCTGAGGGCATCTCACCAAGGGGAAGTTGTTCATGCCCCTTCTGTACTGGCCTAGGATTGCCGTAGTCGGGTCGTCGCTCAACGGTGAGTTTATCCAGGAGTTCATCGACCAACTTCTTCTTCTTATAAATTTTTTGGCACAATGTGGCCTTCTCAGGGTTCTCATCTATCTTTTTTACTAAGGAATATGGGTCGGAGTTCTTGGCAGCTCTGATGTTCTCTTTTACCTTACCATAATTCTTGCTGAGTACCAATGCCTCGGTGGGCGCAGAGAGACCAAGTAGGTTCCTCTACTGACGAGTAATCCTTCCTTATTCGTCCAATTGTGGTGGCATGCCCTCGGGGGGTAAGTCTCTATCCAGAAGCTTCATCTCATCCTACTCATCCACTATGTTGGCCATGTTGACCGTGACCCTTTCTGGGGGAATGTCGTCGATATTGCCTAGAGAGTCGGGCTGCCGCCAGATAGAACTGAAGAGGATGGCATCATATTTCCCCCAGCCACAAATTTTCAAATGGGGGGTAGCCTCCTTGATAATTTTGTATAGTACATTGATACTCTGAACAAATTGCTGCTAGAGGGCCTCATGGTGACCTGGTGACTCAGGGCGTTTGGCCACAGGGAGTGGAGCCAAATCAACCAGATGGCATTGCTCACTGATGTCTTGGAAATTCTCTTGGCTCATAGGATAAACCACTCGCTGATGACGAAGACTAATATGTGTCGCCTAGAGGGTGTGGCGGAAACTCTCAACTTCCTCCAGGGTGAGGGATTCCGGTATGCAGAAATTTGGTGCTACCACGGGCCAGAACTTCTCAGGGAAGTGGTCTACTGCGTGGATGTTCCATAAGCTCCTTATCTCAGATTTAGGGTCTAGCCCTTGATTTCCCCACTCGTCAACCATGGGTGGATGTGAGACTGGAAGCGGTACTGAGGCAGACCGTTGGGACGGTCGGCTGGTCGGTGGAGAGTACATCGACCGAGTTGACTGGGCGACGAATCTTGGGTTGTCCTCCGAAGAGTGTAGTGACCTAGCCGCCACGTCGCGATAAGACGGGTTTATGGCCACAATTTCTGGCTCAGGGGCTAGGGCTACTAACGATAGGCAGCGCTACTGCTCACCCCCCATCAGTCCCCAGAATAGTTCTATGTGATCTTATGTCGAGGTAGAGAGCGCTACTAGTGACGATGGTGGTGATTGCACAACTGTAACCTATAGGGATCCATATTTTCATCCTCCTGGATATACCTACGGAGGGAGGTGGGAATCCGATGGACCTCACGTTCTGGGAGCAACAAGATGATTCACCTCGTCCCTACCCCGACCCTTGACTCGGATGAACAAGAGGAGGGTTCCCGCGTTGAGTCGTACTCCGCCTCGAAATCTGAAAAGCGGACTAGTTTGATCTTTGTCCAAACCTTCCTATAATTATTCTTATAGCAGCGACTACCCGCCTTCCTTCCCCAAGATGGCTCCTCAGGATAGGGCAGATTTTTGACATGAGGTCCTTCGGCTGCACTGGTGCTGGGGTGGAAAGGGTTTCCACCCGAGAAAGTCAGGGTGCGAGGAGCACGAGGACAGATGTCAAAGGGGTTATGGGGAGGACCTCCATGGGTAGCACTGGAGCAGGCAAGACCTCTGCTATAATTTTCAGAAGTATTGGGAGGGCCTCCACGCTTTTTTTTCCGGCGAACTTAGTACGAGGAGAGTCCGTGTACCAGTCTAACTGAACACAGGTAGGACCCCCATGCTGGGTATGGGAGGAGTGAGGCCGACCTTCACCCTTCTAGTTTCTAAGACAAGGAGGACCTTCCCCAGCTGTTGAGAGGACATGGGGACGATCCCCACGTTGAAGAGATACCGGATGGGCAATGTCCATACAGCAGCAGTCGGGGGCAAGAGGTATGACTCCATACCCAGTGTAATGGGCATAGGAGAGGCTTCCATGTTGAGTATCACCACCATGTGGAAGGCTTTCATTCAGATTGGGGTGGCATGAGGTGGACCTCCATGCCGATCCTCAAAGCGGGGTAGGCCTACGTTCTCCACAGTAGTGGTACTGGGAGGACGTCTATACTGGGTGGCATCACTGCGGGTTGGTTTGTGGCATCCACTGCTTGTGACGAAAACCAAAAGAGTCGACCCAGCCTGTCCTTGGGGCAGTTGGGGCCTCGATCCTAGTCAGACATATAGGTTCCCCTGCTTAGTATATGAAGTTAATTGATGATATGCGTCAGCGGTGGCTCGGTCCACTTTAGTCGTCGACGTTGATGCCCCTTAGCGGGTGTCCTCCTCATCTTGCACCCGACGCTGGCATCTGGTCGGATGAACTGGGGTCGGTGGTTTAGGTACATAGCTTACCTGCTCCTCATGCAGCAAGACCTGGTGGGAGCGTTGACGCGGCCGAGTGGGAGCCCTCACTGGGAGCCCCTGTAATGGGACTCTGACCGGGCTGGGACGGATGTCACCAACCTCGTAAGAGTAAGGTAGGGAGTCATCAAAGAACTCCGGGGACAGGCTCTTGGAATGGTTTTATGTCGGGGTGGGGAGCAATTTCTCCCTGGGCGGCCCTCAGGGGCGGCATTGGAAACGAGGCACAGATGCCTCCAGAATCAAGCAGGCCATATCCCAAGTCGATATTATGCCCTCCTCCTCGTAACGACACATGAGATCATTGACCACCCTCCGTCGCATGACCTTATATGGGGAGATGGGGAATGGGATCCCCATGGTCGTAGATGTAGAAATAATTGTGGAAGAGGTGAAGCCATGTGGGATGTTCGTGTGGGCACTGCCCATGCCCCTGCATCGATGGGTAGGTGGTGATCGCGTCCCTGGAGTAGCAACTTGATTCCTGAGAGCACGAAGATTAAATCATCAGTGCTAAAAGAAAAAGGAATCGACAGCCCATGTCCCAACGCCATCCCATCATCCATGGCCGGTAAGAGGGATCCACACTGACAACGTCACAGAATGGGATGTACAACGTTCTAATACCCAAAATTCTAGTGATTTTCACACTAGGCCCACTATTTTCTTAGTGGGACCCGGTGTCAGATAATTGGATCCGGTGACACATCAATCCATTGATTCCTCAAGAACTACTAATCTCCCTTTGGGGATAAGAAATTCATGCAGGGTTCACCATTTCTGTTTTCTACGCTTTTGTCAGGGCGCACGCGTCCGTCCCTTTTGGGGGGACGGCGGCGCTGTCTGTTGCCCCACATTCCCGCTTTCCAAAGGGGGGTGGAATTTTCTCCTTATTCAGGGAAATTTTCTACTTGACCTAAATGGGATGATGGGATGTTGTTTCTTCCTTATGTGGATTCCTCCTCGGAACTCTTCACCTAGTCCGGGTCGCCCTTATAGATTTAAAACATTGTTCGTGAAACTCTTACTAGTTCCATATCTCCATGGAAACCTGTTAATTACACTGATTCTGTTAGGAAATTCCAAGGGGTCCGGTCAGGGCAGAAACCTTCAGTCATAGGATTAGTCATGTTGGGAATCACTTCTATGTCTGGGTGCTGGGACATTGCCGCATATGTCTTATGTCCCTTATTATAGGGCTTCTCGAGGGTACGGAAGCCCGAGGCATCCCACATCAGATGCGGGGAATCATATTTCATGGGAATGTATTTGAGGTTTTCCTAAGCTTCCCATATTTAACATAGGGTATGCCGCAAGTTTAACATCCATTAGAGACGAATCATACAGATCATTAGACTGATTAGAGTGGATCAGATGAGTGTAACCCTTAGAGGGAACACTGATGTTGGGGATAACACATGGTTGAACTCCCGGTTATTGTTGAGAGGGAATGGGGAATGAAGTGTCATGATCCCACTAGGATGCAGCAGCCTGGATAAGAATCAGTATGGATGATGGGTGGATGAATGAAGTGTATGGGGAATGAAATAGGACCATCGGAAGGGCGACGATGAAGTTGGGCTTGAGCCTCGAAGAGACTTCCTACGTATCCCCGTGGTAGGGAATCTAAGTCTTCGTAGTTTGGTGAACGTAGTTCATCATGAAATTGGCTTACCACTGGTTGGAGTTCCAACGACTTACCACTGAAAGGGGCAATAACGGCTTATCGCTGAATGAGGCTGAAAACATCTTACCGCTGAATGGAGTGATAATGGATTGCCACTGAACGGGGTACAAAAAGTGGAATACAGTTTAAAGTCATGCCAGACGGGGGTGGACTGATATGAAGTGGCTGGGACCATCGGTTGTTGGCCTTGAACCTCAGGGAGGCTTCCTACGTACCCTACCTTGGCAAGGATCAAAGTCCACGTAGTTTGGGTATGGGGCAGGAGTCGGTGGACTGACGTGAATAAGAACCTGGGGTCCAGTTGGATGGTAGGATTGAACCTCATGGAGGCTTCCTATGTACCTTGCATTGGAAAAGATCAAAGACCACATAGTTCATGGTAGGATATGTGTGCAACTTCATACTGCTGACTAGGGAAACAATGGCTTACCTCTAATTGGGGTCCACAGTTTAATGTCATGTGGGATGGGGGTGAACTGATGTGAAGGGGGTCAGAACGACTGAGTGTTGGGCTTGAACCTTGTGGAGGCTTCCTACGTACCTTTCCTTGGCAAGGATCAAAGTCCATGCAGTTTGGAAGGGGGATTTTGGGGCTTATTCTCTAAGGCAGCCCAAAGTGTTGGTGAACTGATGTTTATATGTTCGGAGTGACCAATGGGTGGTGGGATCGAACCTCATGGAGGCTTCCTACGTACCCTTCCTTAGAAAGGATCAAAGAAAACATAGTCCAGGGTGGCTTCAGTGAACCGACATGATTGAGGACCTGGGGTCCAATTGTTGGTGGGCTTGGACCTCGTGGAGGCTTCCTACATACCCTGCCTTAGCAAGGATCAAAGACCACATAGTTCAGGATGGCATCAATGAACTAATATGAAGGAAGACCTGGGGTCCAATGGGTGGTGGGCATGGATGTCATGGAGGCTTCCTACTTACGCTGCCTTAGCAAGGATCAAAGACCACATAGTTCAGGAGGATTGGGGCTTACACTCTAGGCTACCCATGGAGGATGTCATGTTCGGTGCTTACTCTATTACCACGTGAGTCATGCTTGGTGTGAGAAATAAGAGGTAGCAGAGACATGATGACCATGTCGCGAAAGGTGCGTCCGTGAGAGATGTAGTGGGGCTTACATGTGATCGCAACCCAAATAGGAAACAGGGGATTATGCATGGTTAGCAGCCCGAAGAGGTTGGGACTTACTCTAGGATGGAGGCCTGATGGCGACAAAGCCCATTGGGAGAGGTGTTTAGTACCGAAGAAAGGAGGGGTTCAGTGTCTATTCCCCCCAGGTCCTTGGGACCGATGAAGGAAGGAGGAGTAAGGATGATTCCTCCTATAAGAAAGCTAGGGGCTTACACCAGGGTTGTTGCCCTTTCCCTATAGACAGTCGCCGCTCAGATAAAGAGGATCTCATTCCATGTGAGGAATGATCTCTCTCCCGTGGAGACCAGTGGGCGTGCAGAATGTCCAAGGAGGGGGCACCCCCGTGCGAGGCACAGGGTGAGGTCACAGTTTAATGTCATGTGTTGAGGACGATGGTGCATGGATATTTAACATCCTGCAGCACGGACGAGGTGGGTTTTCTCCAACCCCTAGGACTTACATAACCGGTACCCTCTGCACTTAGGGTAAGATAAGGTACAAGTAACGTCGTGTCTAGGGGGTGTTATAGAGAGAACCATTGGGGGTCCACGTTAGCGTGGCTATTCGAAGAATCAATAGCTGTTAGCATGCCTATGCGAAGAAGCATGAGGCGAAGCAACGCAACGGGAAATATCGTCCTAGGGAATTTGAAGTTGGTTCGTGCAAACCTGAAGGGCCACATGAGAAAAGGATTTTTAGAGTGAGAGGGTCCATAGGTAGAAGCCTTGTGAAGCTCTGGTGCTCCATGCAATGGAGGGACTTCGCAAATGGTTATGCTCCGCGAAGTGAAGTTTCCTAAGCTAGGCATAGGGAATAGGTGCATATGGGATGAGATTCGCGAAGTGGAAATGCATTCGTGAAGCAATGCCTCACGAATCAAGGGTTCCTTACAAAGCATAGCATGGGGAAGCGATATGCTTCGTGATGCACAGTGACCCAGCCTTGGAACTTGGGTTACATATGCATAGTGGGTGCCCCATGAAGTGGAAATACATTCGTGAAGCAATGCCCCGTGAAGCAGGGCCTTGGGAAGCCATGTGATTCGTGATGCACAATGACCTGGCCATGGCACTTGGGTTACATGAACATAGGGATGATCCATGAAGCATAAGTGCTCCACAAAGACCCGAGACCCCTTGAGGATCTCCTTCCTTCCCAAAGACTCTGTGGCTTTGCCAAATGCATCCCTCTCAGAAGAAGGGATCAATTAACACGAAGGGGAAGGTACTTCGCGGAGCGGAAAGTACCTTGAGATACTCATGGATTGCAGAGCACAGGTCCTTCGCGATTGGAGATTTAGGAAGAGGAAAGGTCGAAAATTCCATCCTATGGGCCTGAGGGCAGCCCTGTATTTATAGCCAGGAGGCTCTGCGATGCATCACTCGCTGGGCGCGCAGCGAGCTCCGCGGAAGGTCGTGAATGTCACCTTCTGTTGTGGAGCAGTACCGGCTCCTCGCTTCGCGAGGGCTCACGAACATCAGAGGGCATCGTGGGGGGTCCTGCCTCCTGGCTTCACGAAGGCTCGCGAACGTTAGAGGGTTTTGTAGAGACGTCCTGCCTCATCGCTTCACGAGGGCTCACTAACATCAGAGGTCATCGCAGGGCGGGCCCGTCTGCTCGCTTCGCGAGGGCTCGCGAACGTCAGAGGGCTTCGCGGGGTAGCCGACCTCCTCGCTTCGTGAGGGCTCACGAACGTCAGAGGGCTTCACAGGGCGATCCTGAATCCTCGCTTCATGAGGGCTTGAGTATGAGCTTTTGAGCGCCGGCCACAGGGCTCCGGCAGCTTCACAATCTTTCTTCATGACGTAGACCTTAATGCTTTCAGAATATTTTGCTCGCCTCTGATTTTGGTGTCAACAATTATATTGATTTTAAACATATATAAAAATGAAGAGAATACTAAAAGATCATTTAACTAAATTAATTATATAAATTCCAAAAATTTAAAAAATACTGGAACTTGGTAAATAAAATTGAATAAGTATTAATCATATAAATTAAAAACATATTAAGAACATTAAAAGTTATTATATAATTATGTATAAACAAATATTAAAAATGAATAAATTCTAAAAATATTAAAAATTAATTGATATTATGGATGAATAAATAATATTAAATGAAATAATATTAAAATTGAAAAAGTTAAATTGAATAAATTACAGGAATATTTAAATAAATGAATTCATAACATTAATTATATGAATTACAGGTGCATAAAAATGAAAAAAAGAATAAATAGATGATATTTATTATATAAATAACAAAATTTAAAAAAATGAATTATATTGACTATAGATAAATATAAGTAAATAAATTAAATCGAATTAATTTAAATACACCAAAATATATTCATAATGAATAAATTAAAATAAATATAATTACATGATTTGATTAATTAAGTAAAAAATATGAAGAATTCATTAAATAGTATTTTAGTTTCATATATTAAAAAACTGTATTTAATAGAATAACATAATTAACTACAAAAACACTTAAATGGTGTTGGGGATGACATACATTGGGGTAACACCAAAATGGTGCAGATTAAATATGTCCTTAGAGGAATCAATTATATAAATTTCAAACATAATGAAAATATTATAACATAATAAATAAAAATTAATAAATAATACCCATATAAATTACAAAACATATTAAAACTTAGTAAATAAATATGTATAAATTTTAAAAAATGAATACATTTTGAAAATATTAAAAATTTATAAATATCAAAGATGGAAAAAAATATTGAATTAAACAATATTAAAAATGAATAAATAATATTAAATAAATTACAAAAATATTTTAAAAGAAGTTAATTCATAACATTAATTACATGAATTGCATACACATACACATACGCACATACATACGCATAGACATACATGTACATATACACATTCACATATACATATATACATAAACATATATACACATACAAATACATACACATTCACATACACATACATATACACATACACACATACATACGCATACACATATATACATGTACACATATATATACACATGCACATACACATACATACACATACACATACATATACACATACATACGCACATATGTGTGTGTGTGTGCATATATACATGCACATACACATACACATACACATACACACATATGTATACACATATACACATATATGCAATTACAGACACACACACACATACAATACACACACACACATAAACACACACCCACACATACAGTACACACACGTAAACACACACACACACACAACACATTGCATATTCATACACATACAACACATACATACATGCATACATACAGGCACACAAATAAATCCACATACATATATATATATATACATGTATTCATATTTTAAATTATTTAATATGAATATAAATATATAAATTCAAATATGAATCACATATTTAAATTAATATATTCATTTATATTTTATATAATTTTTTAAATAAAATATTAATGTATCATAATTATATTAATTATATACACATTTTGTAATTAATATATATAATATACTGTAAAAAAAATTGAATAAATATAAATTTTGTAATTATATATATATATATATAATTATAAAAATAACATTCATTTTATTAAAATTTATATAAATCATATTTATATATTATAAATACATATATCAATATAAACTTATTGTAATATAAATCTTATTTAAAAATATATAAATGTGTATATTTAAATTAAATTATTCAACCAATCATTTATCAGTGCTAAAGAAAATTGTTGATAATATGGGGACTTTTATCATCACTTAAAAATAATGACAATGGGTAACCATTTAACTGTGTTTTTTAGTAATGATAAAAGTTACCTTTATCAGTGATTTTTTCAAGTAGTGATAAAAGTCTCCCCTTTATCAGTTATTTTTGTTGATCATTGATAAAATTCAGTGTTGAATATTGAGTGATCTGTAGTATTGATTGATCATATGAAGTCACCACTAAAAATAAATAAATTAGAAACATTAGGTCTTCGATCACTAGACTACCAAAGTGAACACTGCATGTGTTATCAACATGTGTAGAGCACTGGAAATTACTAATTTAACTGGAATCACTATGAAAAGAATCCTCATCACTCTTTTCTCACACCCAAACCACCGCAATGAATGTATACTTCAACAAGGGCCTAGGAAACCAATGTATGGAGAAGACAATGAGCAACATTGGCCTATTGGTGTGTTGTATGCATGTAAGAGTGATGGAGTGTGATCTTGTCACTGGATATATAGATATGAACTAGGGTAGAATATGCATCAGTATCTTCCTAGTGATTTGTGCGTGTGAACAAGAGGAGGTCGAAAGAATGATGGATGTTATCTTATGCGAATAGGCGGGATTTTTTAATATAAGTTTTCTAAAAAAATATTAAAATAGATCTAGGTTAATTATTTTTAAAAAAAATAAGACAAATGGATTTAAGTCCATTCAGGCATCTAGAATTTTTCTGCTGGGTCAAAGGTGTTTGGGCACTTAACGCCTTTACTGTGAAATTTTTCCAAAGGAATTAAGGGCCATAAAACCTTTTCATAAATACCAAAAAAATAATATATTTAAAATATATATTTTTGTATATTTAAAACCTATATTTTATTTTTATTTTTTTACACACACATATATATAAATAATTTGAAAATAATACCAATATAATTAATAATTAAAACTGTTTATATTACTAATCTTTTTAAGATTTATTTTAAAATTATATTATTAAATACTTTATTTGTTATGTTAATAATTATATTATTTACCTCATTATTAATATTTATTATATTAATTAGTATGACTATTTAATACTATAATTTATATTTATTTGTAATATAATTACTAACATTTAATTATAATAACATAATTAATAATACTTAAAAATAATGTAATTAATAATATAATACTTAATAAGAATTTTTCCCATTGGTTTTTTAAAGTGTAAATGTTATGTTTTTAAGCAATAAGATATTTGACATGTTTATTAGCTTTGGTTTATAATATTTATGAATTTTTTTTAATTTTTTTTATATATTGTGTCAATTTTTTCAAATTTAATTCAGATTATATTTAAACATTATAATTTATATGCTTTAGAATTCACATACATGAAACATAGTAATGTTTCAAGTAGGAGTATTTGAAATTATATAATTAGTAAAGTATAAATACAATCTAAATGAAATTTGGCACACTTAATGAAAATATAAAAATTAATACAAAATAAAAATCATTTCATAAAAAACAATGAAAAGAAATTTTAAAGGCACAATATATTATTGTTTAAAAAAAATACATTTTTATTTATAAATTTTTTTACATTCATTTCAGTTGAAATTATCTTTTATATATTTCATCAAAGTTCTAAATTTAATTTTGATTTTAAATATACTATAATTTAAGTGCATATATTTTTTCATGTGTAAATATGATATTTTTAATAAATAATGTTTGTGGCATGTAAATATTTTTAAAGCTACATACATGAAATTTAATAAGTTTTCCTATGTTTCAAGTAGTCAACTTTGAAATCTTATAAAATTTAAACTATATGTAAAATATAAATGGAAATTAAAACACTAGATAAACATGTAAAAAATAGGTCAAAGTAAGAAACAATTTCATCAATTTAATAGACAAAAGATAATATATAGGATAGAATACATTGTTGTTTCAAATCCATTAAGTCAGTAGAAAACATATAAATGAATGAGTATAATCATAGTCGATGATGAGGTCTTTTCCATCATTTTAGTGTGTGAATGGGATGCCTGTATTGAGATCATCGACCAATGTGCTGGGGTGGAGCATGATAAGATGGAGAGGGGAATTCCTCAGGCACTGGTACCTTGAATGTCTGATGTTCTACCTATTAATCATTGAGATGAGGTTCCATATGGATATCATGATTTGTACCTGATCCTTCTCTCACTACATAAGTGAAAGGACCTATCATCGTCGATTGGGGGAACCATAAGGCCTCTGAAGGCATGATCGTGAAATGTGGAGCCATGGGGAATGACTCATGATATGAGTTGGGATCAAATATACCTGGTGAAAAATATAGTTATCCAAACAATATAAATGGATCTCATGTATCCTGGTACACATTCACAATCATATGAGGTTGGACTACAGTAGGTTTAACCTCTTCCTATGGAATAGGTGAGGCCTCACATACAACACAACATGGTCTATCTCATCTCCATCATTTATCCTCATCATCAGCAGCTATTGGAGGAGGTTCCTGAGCTAGAACATCCCCTCTCTAGGTAGGAACATCATATCCCTATGGTGGAAAATCAAAGATACAATTTTAAAGAACATGATACACTAGAGACATCTCCTCTGTTGTAGCATGGTAGGCTGCCAAGCTAAAAATATCACCCTCCTACATATTAAACATTCAAATAATATGTTATAGTTGAGTATATTGTAATGAGATTAAAAATGAATTTAAAAAATGTAAAAAACAAACTAATGTAAATTTATTGACTTTTTTGTTCTTGAATCCCTCTACAATGTCGATTAACATACAGTATAGACTTCAATCTATACCATGGATCATAATCTAGATACTTGGATAGATGAAATTAAATCATATCCATTCTACCAATATGAAATGATATATACCTATCCTAAAGATCATTATACTCTGTATTTTTTTGGTGTCATTCAGCATCCTTCATCCCTATCAGTTTCATGGAATAAAACCCTACTAATTTTCTAGATGGAACTATAATAAGATAAACAAATCCAAACTGGAATGTAACTCTATCAGGCTTGTTTTAGTTAACAATATGAAATTGAATGAGTGGTACTTCAGAATTGGCATCATCAATCCCATCGGTGATGTATATGATAAGATTTTCTAATAGATCCTAGTATGGTAGCCGTAAAATCTAAAATGACATGAGAAATTTGTTAAATTATTTTTTACAAACTTCCAAAAATGATAATATTATGAATTTTATTAGCCAAACAAAGAATTTATATACCTAAATTAGTGGGTAGTAAACTATCCAATGTGAGATGGTATGCGCCCAAATTGTGTCTCAGATTCCTAATGAAGTCGAATATGTGACTTCACCTATAACGTATAACATTTAAAGTGATAAATAATAATAAGTATAGTATAATAACTCATATTAGAAGAAAGAACCAATAAAAAACGTTTTCATACTAGTACCCATGGGGAGAATTATGCAACACATCCATATGAAGCACCAAACCAAATAAATATGGGCTTGGGGAGGGATATGCTTTCATTTAAACATCTTAATGAGGAAGAAACATCCCCCTAGGTCACTATAATCTAATGTTCATGACATACATAATGACTTGTACATGTATGTTAAGTATGCGGAAGCCCAGTTATATCTCTCAGCCTGATCAAAATCCTCTTGTCGACCCAAATACATCATGATGAAATGAATAATAGAGTTATCAGTGAATAATTTTTGGCCAATGAACTGCAAGATATATGTGCAATCATGATTCATGAGAGTCTTATTATCATCATCAGTGTATAAATATGAAAAATACACGTGTATCTAGATAAAACATACATAAACTCCATCAGTAGTAGTATTATCCCCCACAATGTCAACACCAAGAAATCCCTATACAAGCTTAGGCCTATCTCAACAGGTGGGTCCTATAACTGAAACACCATGGAAAGGAAGAATAAGAAGAACTTATACATCCTCAAGGGTGATGGCCATCTCAACCTCATAAAAGTGTAATATGTGAGTCTCAAGTCTCCATCTATCGATGAGGCCAGTAAGGAGGTGATGATCACTGAAAATACAATCAGATACAATGATTTTTATAGAATCTATCATGGTGAAGGTATGGTATAAAAGTATCTAGAGGCATAATGTGATGATTATACTGTGCTTTACACATCTTAATTCATCAAACCTCATGGTCTACTAACACATCACATTAAACATTCCTATACTACTCAGTGAGTAGAGTAGTACCCCCCGTCTCTATATATATAAATAAAATATATCTTAATTAAGTTTAAAATATAAATATAATTTTATGGTCATCATAATGTTAAGATAGGTATAATGATGGATATAACATTCATATTCCCATAGTTTTATAAAATTTATCATTCCAAAATAAAAGGGAATTTCTTCATATTTATTAAAAAATATTTATAATGCATTAAGAAAAGTATTTTTCATCTATGTCAACATCCTTTGATTGTTATAATCTTTCACATAGAAATATATTCAAATGATAGGATCCACCATCTTTCTCTGAATATATTATAATGATGTTTTAATAAAATTATCATGAAACATGTTTCTTTTATAGAGGGTAATTAATCTAGGAAGGAATGATGGATGCCTTGATGTTCTAGTGCCATACATAAGTATGGTATATCATTATGCGATAGTTGGGTTCTTATATAACCATCTGATACATTGGATAAAGTTTTATATCTCATGGTTATGATTTAATTTAATCTTGTTTTGTCTTTGAGGTCACTCAAGAGGTTTATCAGGATCTAAATTACTTCTTAGATCCTCGGTTGATCCCTTCTCCCTTTTGATGGGTGGGACTACAATATAACCATATAATACATTGGTGTGGTTTCCTCTTCTATTCTTATATACTCTCTAGAAACCTTCTCCTATTATCGCATTGGAATCCAATTGAGTAGTGGATGCCAGATCTAAGGTGTGTGGTGGAGGATTAACTTTTTTACTTATGGATCTAGGATTATGAGGACTTGATCTAATTTTTCCCGATATCCGTTTACAAATGTGGCTGGTTATTCATCTATTATTGTTGTAAGAGAGTCACGTTTTTAAAGGATTTTTACATTAAAAACATATTTTTTTACACATATGTTATATCGGTTGGATCCACCTTATAGATCAGGGATTTATTTCATTTCGAGGATGTATACACATATATTAGAGCCGAAATGGTTTTCTTTTTCATTCATGTATGATTGCTAATATCATGGTATATTTTAGGGTTATTTTCTCACATGATTATTATATAATGTGTCCTTAGTTATTTTTAATATGATATAATGCCATCTCACTTGTACTTATCATATTACTTATTGTAACACCCCAATCTTCCACGGTACGCTTCTCTTTCAACAATGTAATAGCTTGCATTGTACGCAAGTTCGAGATTCTAACACACCGCGAGCAATCAAAGTAGCCGTTATGAATAGTAATACCCACTTTTTGAATTATATAAATTTTATATTTCAAAATGGACTTCATTTTGGGATTCGGAATATCTAAATTATCCTAAGTTGAATTTTTGGTATTTTTCTGAGAACATCCAATTTTTGATGAATAGTGAAAATACTTAAAAACAACTTTTTTAATCAAAATAATTTATAGTGATAAATTATGCTATTGAGTGGTTTTAAAGTATAATGAGAATATAATTTTACCATTTTATCCAATTTTTGTCATTATAATTAATTTCACTTTGAAATTGGACATAAACAATTAAAATCTTTTGATTGATATTGTTTCTTAAAAACACGCTATTTGTTTTGAAATCGGGAATAATTTTTAAATTAATTACTGCAATTTATGTGTTTATAATTTGGTAAAATGGATTCCATATTTGGAATAAGAAGTTCCAAATTATGTAATTAAGACTCTTGTTTTTTAACATTATGAATAGTAATGACGATAATTATCTTTAATTATCATGATTAATTAGTAATCAGGTAGTTAAGGGTAATGAAATAATATCATAATAATATAAAATGACCCTAATATGTGTCCTAATGCTATTGTTTGTGTCATTTCCGACCATGGGATGCCTTGTTCTAACTTAGGGACCCCATGGACTCACTTTTGTGTGATAGTGACATTTTATCATTTTATTTTTAAATAGAGGAAAATATAACAAAAGTATGTAACACCTAAGTAAAACAATTTTAATTTTGTCTACATAAATGATCTCCTAGACTATAAATAATCATTGGAAAGATAAAAATAGTTCCTACATCATGATAGTTTTCTTTAAAATTTCTATACATTAAATAAATAAATTTATTTATGACACCATGATAATGCGGTGATTACCTCATTAATGAACGATTTAAATAAAATGAAAAGATAAGGTAACATATAAGACCTAAACTTGTCTAAATCCAATTGGATGGGTTTATTTCATACCCTTATCACCTTATCCTTGAAATATATCATTTTGGGACCTTTAAAATCCTAAAATCATTTCATAATAAAGTAACATTTCAATCTTTCCAAAAGAGCCCCTCCTCTCCTCTTATAAAAGGCCCCCACCTCTACAGCCTGATTCACAACCTCAAAGACATTTGGCCCAGCCAAAATATGCCCAAATACACTCTCAACTTCCCTATATTACTCCTAGAATCTTCACTTTGGGCAGAAGTCTTCCCAAGGAAGCCTTTGGCTCAAATCAAAAAGATTTACCCGATTTTAAGGTAATGTCTTCTCTTATGTTCTTTTGTTTTATTTTGCTTCTCCAACTCCCTAACCCCTTTTTATTACATTATTTTGTAACAACACCAGTATATTCAATATAATAGGGTGTTTTTATGAGAATTATTTTATTTACACTTACACACACCTCCGTCTAATGGTTAAAGAACATATTGTTTCTATGGGTGGCGAATTACTGCCTCATGAAACGATGATTGTTCAATATTCTTTTAACACCTTTCATGGTGGCCATTAAGATGTCACTATATTTATATATGATATATATTATATTTATGTTTTTTTATGCTTCTTTATTTTACATTTATGGCATGCCTTTATGGTTTCCATTATGGGTAAACACGATAATTTTATTTTAGGAAGTGCGGACTACCGCCCCCTCAAAGTGATTTGAATCGTTAATGCCATATGTGGGACATATAAAGGAAGGAGTTAAATGATATTATATATCATATTATATTGGAATTATAATATACCTTTATATCATCATGATTTCATCCCTTTAAATATGAAATAGAAATTAAAGTAGCGTTCATGCGTACATACGACTTACCATCTCCATGAACGGTGCATTTCTTTTCTTACCTCTAAATGTTATATAATAGTATAAATGCATGTATATACTAGATATATATGATATATATGATATCAAGATCATAAATATAATTCTAGAGATAATGTATATTTTACCACATGAACAACTTGTAATTATAAGAAGTTTATTTTTGACTCAAGTACCAAGGATCGACAAAACGACCGTTATTAAATTAAATGATTACATAATGTTCATAACATGGTAATAAGTGACTTAAAATGAATAATGAACTTGAAAAAGGTTCTTAAGCAAATATAAATTAACTATAGTTAATTATTCATGAGATTAAAGAACGGTCGAGTCATGTCGGACACGAGGTAATGGACTTTGTCTCAATCTCCTTTCATTGAGGCATACTTTATTTTATACACAACTTTCTTTTATGCAGTGTATAAACCAGTTTGACTTTTACTTTTATCCAAAAAAAATATTTTTATATGAAGCGTTTTTACTAAATGAAAAAAGGAATGTTTTGTCTTACGTACACGGTGACAACGACTTCTCCACCGCCGTGACCATTATTTGAGTTTCAGCTTCCTCTATAAGCCATAACATTTTTTAAAATGAAAAATAAATTCCATGTTTTACTTTTCTTTTATTTTGGTATAGAAATTGGTTTTATTATATCAATGTGTTGTATTAATATCTTGTGATTGAAATGTGGAAATGTTATGTTTCCTTTATGCGTGTTTTCTGTGATACGATTATGTTATGGTTGATGATATGTTTAAACCTTTTCATATAAGGAATGCGTTGGACTTAGTAAGTGACGGGTCGAGCCTGCTATAGCTCCTCGATTCATCGGTAGGTATCATGAGACAAACTAGTGTCTTGGAATGAGGCCTTGAAAAAATATTATTTGTAGTCTTGGCATGAGGACTTGGCTACAAGGTTATGACAGTATGACATTATGCATTCCCTCATTATGAAAGTGGTTATTGATATTGCATTTAATTATTCGACTAGTATAATATCCATGTGAATAATTAAATGGAATTATTTCATTTTATTTTATCCATATTATTCTGAAGTTCAAGTTTAAAAGGATTTTGTTTTAGTTATACATTGCCTTAAATGTTTATGTTTATTTATGAAAGTTTCTACTATATGGTTATCCTTACTGAGCATCTGAGCTCACCACTTTTTTTGTTTTATTTTTCCGAGGATGTGAAGAAATATTTTATTACTGACCTATAGGGATAGTCTGAAGGGGATATGAGTGTGTAATATGGAGACTATGTTATTTTAGTTTTTCACTTTATGATGTAATGTAACATTTATGAATGTATCTAGTCTTTCCAAGGCTACTAAACTAATCGGTCTTTCGAGACTTGATCTTTTTTGATCATGCCAATGTTACGTAATAATGCACCGACTCTAGGTAATTGGGGTCGGGGCGTTAGAGTTGGTATCAAAGGTAGTTTAGTACTAACCTTGGAAGCTAGATTTAGATAAACTCTGATTAGAGCACATATCCATACGATAGAATTTGAGGATTAGTATGGAAGAACATCCTAGAATTTTGGTAAATTATAGATTTTGTGTATTTTCTGAGCAATACATCCATGTATGGATACGAGTAGGTAGAGGAGGCTCTGGAAAAGATGTACCTAGGGTTAAAACTCAAAAACACCTCTTTGAGCCAGACTCGAACGGGAACTGGTGCATGACAACGGGCCTTTCTGCACTCTTGGTTACGAAACTCCCGGGGGATATGCTTAGGATAATTCTCATTTTCATTACAAACCATTATGAAGGTTTTATGAGTATATACTTCCTTAAATAAAACATTTTTATGATTATGGATTATATCCATAAAATGTTCAATTTGTGTTAGGTGTTTTGAAAGTTTGTTATTATGTATTTCGATTCATAAAATAATCTAGTTTATGACATTGTTTAGAAATGGCTCCTAGTGGAAGGAATGGAAACCATATCAATTAACGCACTCCATGTAGGTATTTAACTCCTGCGCAAGATAATTATAGTGGAGCTGGTGATACAACTGGTGCTGATCAGCTCCTCACTATACTGGGAAAACTCGCTCGGGTTATGAATAATAACCTTACTTGTATAGAGAACCCTAATCTGCAACATGGAGGATAAATGTTAGATCACTTCATAAGGCAGCAACCACCAATATTCAATGTGAGTACAAATCCATTAGTAGATGAGCAATGGATAAATTCCCTAGAGAAAATATTTCAGGCTTTAGGGAGTAGTGAAAGGGAAAAAGTTGTCATGGTAGTTTACCGCCTCACTAGAGATACTGATCAATGGTGGTCATTGATTTAAAATACAAAAGAAGATGAAGAAGTATCAAGTATGGAATGGAGAGAGTTTAAAGAAATTTTCATAGAAAAATACATTCCTAATGACCATAGAGTGGATATGGAAAGAAAATTTCTCAGTCTAAGGAAAAAGGAGGATGAGAATGTTGCAAAGTATGAAGCTAACTTTACAAGGTTAGCGAGGCATGAGGTAGATTAAATACGTAACCCAAGAATTAAGATCGATCGTTTCTTTGATGGGTTAAAAACGTTTCTCCATCGAGCATTAGTATCACAATCTTTCTCAACGTACGAAGATATAGTCTCCTGTTCTATCAAGACAGAAAAGTAATTCTCTAAATCTTATGACAATAAAGTAAAGCAAGAGAAGAAGAGAATGGTGGAACAAGAGACAGATAAAGGGAAAAAGGGAAAAAAGGATTTTCTATTATGCGATAATTGTGGGAAGAATCACCCCGGTACATGCCTAAAAGTAATGAGAGTTTGTTATAAATGTGGAGAAAAAGGTCACGAGGCTCGTGATTGCAATGGAAAGAGAGAGGCTATCAATGTTGAATGCTAAAATTGTAGAGAAATGGGGAATTATGCAAATGAATTCCCTAAGCTCCAAGGAAACTTACCTCAGAAAATCCCAAGGGAGCAAGGCCAAGCTTATGTTTTTACTACATATGAAGTTGAATAATTATTGTATTTGTATTTTTGGACTCAATAACTATATTATGGTTATAATAATAATGTGATATATATAAGGATTGTACTGAAGTACTTGTTGTTTTCATTAAGGTTTTAATATGATGAAGGTAATCATATTTTTAGTATGTGACAATAAGAGAAACTTTACATTGTTTGGGGAATCTAATGTTACAACTGATTTTGGAATTTAGAGACCTTTTAGAGAGAGTCTGGACAGAGGTATTTTGGATAACTATAAAGGTTGGAATGGATTAAGTTGAACATTGGATAGTATTATTTAAGGTTAAAACATTTCTGAAGATTATTTTTGGAATATTATAATACTATAGTTTTAGGAAAAGGACAACCTGTAGGTCGGGGGATAACCCATTGCGTCGGACAAAGCTGCAGGAATCGAACCCACAACCATAGTGCGACAGGACTTTATTAACTACCACTAGCCTACAGGAATTCCCTGGTTATTAAAAAATATTTTTCATAATCTAAATGGTATGAGTTAATATTTGGAACCTTGTACGATTAGGATAAATATAATATTTTTGAGTTCTATTATCTTTTTGTGTGAAAGATGAGTTTGTGGTAGAAATTAGTTGAAGGTTGAAACTCTACTTGTCAAGTATGTGTATATATACCTCTCTCTTATTCTTTGAATAAATTAATTCTTAATCTTTAGAAAAGGGTTAATAAAAAAATGTGTTATCCTAATACCTTAGGTTTTGTTGAACTGATGATATTTTAAATCACCATAGATTGAAGTCTTGGAGGCCCTCAATTTTACACTTTTTTGTGATTGATGACCTCAATCACTCCCTAAAAATATTTACATTTTCCTCCAATTATGTGTCTCTGATTGCCACCAATGTTCCCCTAATCGATATCATAATTTGGTGGTGACTTTCTCATTTCCCTTTCCCTCTTATTAAGGCTAAATTTTATTAACCTTATTTCTGATATGAGGTTTCCACAAAGGTATTTTCTATTTTCAACCTTTAATTTTCAAAGAAAATTTTCAAATTGAGAGGAAACAATTTATTGAAGGAGGGTAGAATATAACACCCCATGATTCCACGGTACGCTTCTCTTTCAATAATGTAATAGCTTGCATTGTACGCAAGTTCGAGATTCTAACACACTGTGACCAATCAAAGTAGCCGTTATGAATAGTAATACCCATTTTTTGAATTATATAAATTTTATATTTTAAAATGGACTTCATTTTTGGATTTGGAATATCTAAATTGGCATAATTTTAATTTTTGGTATTTTTCTAAGAACATCAAATTTTCGATGAATAGTGAAAAATACTTAAAAACAACTTTTTTAATAAAAATAATTTATAGTGATAAATTCTACTATTGAGTGATTTTAAAGTATAATTAGAATATATTTTTACCTTTTTATCCAATTTTGGTCATTATAATTTATTTCACTTTGAAATTGGACATAAACAATTGTCAATCTTTTGATTGATATTGTTTCTTAAAAACACGCTATTTGTTTTGACAGCAGGAATAATTTTTAAATCAATTACTGCAATTTATGTGTTTAGAATTTGGTAAAATGGATTCCATATTTGGAATTATAAGGTCCAAATTATGTAATTAAGACTCTTTTGTTTTTAGACATTTTGAATCGTAACAACGACAATTATCTTTAATTATCATGATTAATTAGTAATCGGGTAGTTAAGGGTAATGAAATAATATCATAATAATAAAAACTTACCCCAACATGTGTCTTAATGCTATTGGTAGTGTCATGGAAGACAATGGGATTCCTTTTGTCAACATAGGGACCCCATGGAATCACTTTTGTGTGATAGAGACATTTTATCATTTTATTTTTAAGGAGAGGAAAATATAACAAAAGTATGTAACACCTAAGTTAAACAATTTTAATTTTGTCTAAATAAATGATATATTAGAATATAAATAATCTTTTGAAAGATAAAAATATTTCCTACATCATGGTATTTTTTTATAATTTTTATACATTAAATAAATAAATTTATTTATGACACCATGATGATGCAGTGATTACCTCATTAATGAACGATTTAAATAAAATAAAAATATAAGGTAAAAGCTAAGACTTACACCTGTCTAAAGCCTATTTTATTTGTTTATTTCTAACCCTTATCACCTTATCCTCAAAATATATCATTTTTGAACCATTAAAATCCGAGAAGCATTTCATAATAAAGTAACATTTCAATCTTTCCAAAAGAGACCCTCCTCTCCTCTTATAAAAGGCCCCCACATCTACCACCTTATTCACACCTTCAAAGCCATTTGGATCAGAAAACCTCTGCCCGAATACTCTCTCAACTTCCCTCTATTACTCCTAGAAGCCTCACTTTGGGCAGAAATCTTCCCAAGGAAGCCTTTGGCTCAAATAAAAAAAAGTTACCCGATTTTAAGGTAATGTCTTCTCTTATGTTCTTTTGTTTTATTTTGATTCTCAAACTCCTTAAACCCTTTTTATTCCATTATTTTGTAACAAAAAAATTATATTCAATATACTAGGATTTTTTTATGATAATGATATTATTTACAATTACACACACATCCGTCTAATGGTTAAAGAACATACTGTTTCTGTGGGTGGCGAATTACTGCCTCACAAAATGATGATTGTTCAATCTTCTTTTAACACCTTTAATGGTGGACATTAAGATGTCACTATATTTATATATGATATATATTATATTTATGTTTTCCTTATGCTTCTTTATTTTTCATTTATGGCATACCTTTATGGTTTCCATTATGGGTAAACACGATAATTTCATTTTAGGAAGTGCGGACTGCCACCCCCTCAAAGTGATTTGAATCGTTAATTCCATATGTGGGACATATAAAGGAATGAGTTAAATTATATTATATATAATATTATATTTTAATTATAATATACCTTTATATCATCATGATTTCATCCCATTAAATATGAAATAGAAATGAAAGTAGTGTTCATGCGTACGTACGACTTACCGTCTCCATGAACAGTGTATTTCATTTCTTAACTCTAAATGTAATGTAATAGTAAAAATTCTTGTTTATACTGGATATATATGATATATATGATATCAATATCATTAATATAATTCTATAGATAATTTATATTTTACCACATGAACAACTTGTAATTATAAGAAGTTTATTTTGGACTCAAGTACCAAGGATCGACAAAACGGCCGTTATTAAATTAAATGATTACATAATGTTTCTAACATGGTAATAAGTGATGTAAAAGGAATAATGAACTTGAAAAAGGCTTTTAAACAAATATAAATTAACTATAGTTTATTATTCAGGAGATTAAATAATGATCGAGTCAAGTCAGACATGAGGTAAGGAACTTCGTCTCAATCTCCTTTCATTGAGGAATATTTTATTTTATACACAACTTTCTTTTATGTTGTGTATAAACCCATTTTACTTTTACCTTTATTCAAATGGAATCTATTTATATGAAGCATTTTTACTAAACGACAAAGCGAATGTTTTGTCTTACGTACGCGGCGACAATGACTTCTCCACCTCCGTGACCATTATTTGAGTTTCGGCTTCCTCTACAAGCCATAACGTTTTTTTAAATGAAAAATAAATACCATGTTTTACTTTTATTTTATTTTGGTATTGAAAATGGTTTTATTATTTCAATGTGTTTTATAATATCTTGTGATTGAAATGTGGAAATGTTATGTTTCCTTTATTCATGTTTTATGTGGTACGATTATGTTATAGTTTATGATATGTTTAAACCTTTTTATATAAGGAATGTGTTGGACTTAGTAAGTAAAGGGTGGAGCCAGCTATAGCTCCTCAATGCTTCAGTAGGTTTCATGAGACAAACTAGTGTCTTGGCACGAGGCCTTGACAAAATCTTATTTGTAGTCTTGGCACGATGCCTTGGCTACGTGGTTATGATAGTCTGGATTTATTCATTCCATCATTATGAAAGTGGTTATTGATATTGCATGTGATTATTCGACTAGTAGAATATCCATGTGAATAATTAAATAGATTTATTTCATTTTATTTTTACCATATTATGCTGAAGTTCAAGTTTTAAAGGCTTTTGTTTTAGTTCTACATTGCCTTAAATGTTTATGTTTATTTATGAAAGTTTCCACTATATTGTTATCTTTACTGAGCATCTGAGCTCACCCCTTTCTATGTTTTATTTTTTCCAGGATGTGAAGAAATATTTTATGACTGGCCTGTAGGGATAATATGAAGGGGATATGAGTGTGGACTTTGGAGACTATGTTATTTTAGTTTTTCACTTTATGATGTAATGTAACATTTATGAATGTATCTAGTGTTTCCAAGGCTACTAAACTTATCGGTCTTTCGAGACTTGATATTTTGTGATCATGACAATGTTACGTAATAATGCACTGACTCTGGGTAACTGGGGTCGGGGCATTACACTTATTATTTTAATATGAAAGTATTATTATAAATACCTATGAATGATTTAAAAAATGTTTTTATCATGTGAAAATTCACTCTAATTTTTTTTTGTTTTAAAGATAGAGAAAACTCATTATTGATATTATAATTTGTATAGATTATTTTGTGAAATTATATGGGTATTTTTGCTCACACCCTACTTTTTTATTTTTGGAAATTGTTTTAACACCCTATGTTTTTACTAATTATTATATTTTCTAATAAATTAAATCTCATTGTTATCCTTTGTTACACACAACACATAGTTTTCGAAAACCATGGTATTTAAATGTGGTAATTAAAACCTATAAATTAAACATAGTATAATGAATATTAATAACTAATTTTAAAATATTCAGTATAATTTTGTTATATAAATAAAAAATATTGATAAAAAATTACATAATTTTTAGAAAATTCTTTATATTTTTTGAAAATACTATTTTCTTTAATAGATGTTTTTATTTTTTTTAATGAACCATAAAAAAATTAATGTTTGAAACTTTTAGAAAATAAATTTAATAAAATAAACATAATTTTTGAATTCATCATTTCAAAATTATATTAATGTTAATATTTGGGATTTTTCAAAAAAGAACAATTTTTCAATGATTAGTAAAAAATATTGGCTTTTCATAGAAAATTTCTTTTTCATTTACTGAATTTGTAAGATTACTTTTTTTTGTAAAATGGGTTTAAAATTTAAATTAGTTCAATTATATATCTATTAATCTAATTTTGGTCATTTTAATCAATTTCATATTGATTTATGAAATAATAACTTTTTAAACTTTTGAAGGTTTTCTCTTTGAAAATATATTTTTTCATTGAGCCTATGGGATTAATTTGAAATTAGATTTTACAAGTTTGGAGTCATGAATTTGGAAAAACAGATTACATATTTGGAATCAGAATGAATTATATTTTATTATAATTTTAACTTAGTTTTTGACCACAAGGAATTGTGAAAATAATAAAAATAAATTACCGCAGTTAAGGTAAAAATATGAATATCAGTGGTTAAACTAAGAAGAGAAGACTTAAAAGGACTATAACACTTGTAAATTTTCTATTTGAAGGAAATGTTTTAGTATTATACAATAAGATTTCTAATATATGGTCATTTGGAATCTTTTTCAAGGTACTGAATATTATTTTTTATTCCTTTGGAAGATTTCCATGTAGTTTCAAAGTGGGTTCTTTTCCCACACATATAAAAGGCCACAACCACACTTCACTCATTCCAACATATAAATCCATACAGTTTATAAAAACATATAAAAATCCCTCCCAAACATCCTTATTCATGTTCTATAGCTACTGTTCCTCCCAAAAAAACACAAGGGTCCTTAATAAGAGATCCCAAGGATGTGCTTCTAAGCGATGGTTATTGTCTTCACTAATATCATTCATTTTATTTATTATTTTTACACATTAAATTATATATTAACACTTAAATTATAATAAAACCAGTATATAATACATACTTAAATGTTATTATGTTAATTTAATAAACTATATCCATCTATGTTTCCGTCAAATGGGAAGAAAAAATATCGATCGTGTGTACGGTGGACTACCGCATCATGAATTGAAGTTATTAATTTTCCATCACCACCACTCATGGATGGATATAATTATGTATTAAATGTTTATATATAATATTATTATTATTTTAGAATCATTATATCACATATATCTTCATACTTACTATTCTGCAAGAATAAGATAAAATCGCTCGTGTGTACGACAAACTACCGCCTTGCTAACCAATATGAATCGTTTTTACTTTACATTGAAGGTAATAAGGATGATTATAATGAACATATGTGATATATATTTCATAGTAATGATTCTATAATGGTAATATATTATTTAACTTTCTTTCTTTTAATCCGTTTATAAAATGGAAGCAGCGTTCTTGCGTGTGTTGGTCTTACTGTCTCCATGAATGGTGTATTTAATTTTACATATATAGAATTTATATATTACTATAAAAAAAAATATACATAATATATATGATATTTATATCATGTTTAAAATTTTTATATGAGGTAACCATGATTAAATTAATAGTATTAAAAATAAAAAATCTAAACATACATGAAAAACAAAGCAATTATTTCCCAAAACATGACTTTAACATACGATTATTAATAAATGGGTAATAAAAGGTCAAAAGTAACTCATATATGGAATTATATATGTAAGTATGATTCTATTATTTATTTATAATAAAATTATATTTATTATGCAATAGTTTTTAAAATGTTCGACTGAAATTGAGACTTAAGGTAAGGGATTGTTGTCTCAATTTTCCATCTTTAAGACATATGTTATGTTATGCATCTATCGTATTTTATGAAAAGTATATATAGCCTTATTTATATGTTATATAATTAATTAATTTATTATCATGGAATTTTTTTGTTTCATTTAATTTTATTACTTCGTGGTCCTTACAATTCAATGTTACCAATATGGTAAAGATTTTATATTACCATCTAATCATTTATCTAGATTGTTTATGATTATATTTACGATGATAAAGTATCACGATCCATCCCTCAACATAATCATAATTTTTAGTATAATATATTTAATTCATGATAATACATGTTTCCTTTCATTTTACTCCCTTTGTGTACTCATGATTTTAATATAATTTTTTTAAGAAAAATTCCTTTATTTCTCTATTCAGTTAAAACCCTGTTTTTCATCTAATACCATATTTTCTGAAAATATTCAAAAATATTTTTAAAAATACGAAACTTATTTATTAAATACATTTTTACCCATGTTATACATTTTAAAAAAAATTGAAAGGAATATTCATGCCATTTTTCAAACAGTGCTCGTTTGGATTCTACCAAAAATGTGAAAGGAATCTTAATTTTAGCATGTATGACATGAAAAGAATTTTCCAATATCATGACCAATAATTACATGTAATATTCCCCTATAATGTTACAAGGTTATTTTCAAACAAAATTATTTTGACAAATCTTATGTTTTAAACAGTTTTTTTTTCAATGTGGAAATGAAATTTTCCAATAAAAATATTATAAATGATTTTTAAAGATTCCGTTATAAGTTTTTAAGTTTATTTCCAAAGAAAAAATATTTCCAAAATATGTTATGGATTTTTAGTTTTAAAATTTTATTTTCAAAGAAAATTTATTTTCCAGAAGAAATTTTCCATGTGATAAAACACCCCAAGATTTTACGACATGTATTCTCTTAAATAAATTAAATTTATTCAATAACATACGTTAAACGCAACACTGAGCTTAAACAATCACTTATATACTACTAAATCTTAACATTACCATTGGACTTGTAATGTGTCCATTAGGAATAGTAATCTAACCATTAGAATAATAACCTAACCTATGATAGTATAAATAAAATTTAGGAATTTCATAAAATAAAATATGATATATTAATATCATGGAATAAGTAAATAAATGTATTAAAAATAAAAAATTATGGGTTGTTTTTTTTCGTTAAATGTAAATGTTAATTTAAAATTTTATAATTAATATAATTAACTAATATAAAATTTATTGTCATAAAATAGATTCATGAATTAATAGTTTTTTATTATAATTATAAGATAATTTTATGACATAATAATTTATTTTACAAAGTGTTGTAAAATTGGTTATAATATTTAAATCAGTATTTTTTGAATAAATGATGATTTTAATTAGAGATTAAATTTATAATATTTATTAAATTATTTTCATAAAATGGAGTCTATTTTTGAATCTACACATCAAAAAAGGGTTTTGGTGAATTTTTGGTATTCTTCTCAAATAGTTGAATTTTTTATGAATAGAGAATTACAGTAAATCACCCTCCGCAAGTAGATATCTCTCAGGAGATCCACCCTTGGAAGCACCCTAAGGATTCAGATTCCTTCTTAGCGGCACTGGTTATCGAAGTGAGGAGGGATTTTTCGGTACGAATCTAAGGCAATAGGTAATGGTGGCTTCATCTTCTTCTACAGATATCTTTTCCAAGAGGTAGTTTGTTCCTTGGATTGGCTCGGGTCTTTAGGCAATGAATCTCAACTTGGCTTGAAATTTTTATCAGTGGTGAAGACGGTCATGGTGTTGACGATTTTGGAAGTTGGCTCTTGCTTCTCAACCTTCCTTGCGCGGCGGCGTCCTGGTCTCAACTCGGCTCGGGTTTTCGAGAAGCCGACTCAATATTGATAGCATATCTTCTTTATTGTACGACGATGTCATATATCATCTTGAATTTTAGTTTTCATTGGAGAAAGGTGACTCATATCATCTTTAATTCAACACAATCATGGTGGTGGATCTCCTTTTTAGCGTGACGACTTCCTCTCTTGGCTTGCCTTTCATTTTTCAGCGAAGCAAGGTTGCTGGTTCATGGGAAAGGATGGACTACCCCAACTTCATTCACAGCTGTGCTTCCTTGGTTTTGTTTCACAATTCTATTACATGGTTCCATTTCAAACTTGTGTTTCATTCTAGTACCATCGTTTATGGTTTTGGTGAATTCATTTGCATCTTATGGTAGGAAGTTCACAGAATGGTTGCTTCATTTTTCTAGGTTTATTTTTTGTTTTATTTGTGTCGATCGAAAGACCTAATTCCGAAACCAATTTTAAGAATGGAGGAGTGTAATGTTCTAGTAGAAACAAGAGGTTATGTGTTGGTTTGTTTATTTTTCCTCGTGTTGGTGATGCTCAAGTTGTTTTTTGGCAACGGTGACCCAATGGTTCCAAGTCAGGGTATCATTGGGGATTCATTATACCTTTGTTTAATTTGTCCTCTAGGGTTAGGATTCCTCCATTCTATCCGAGATGGAGATACACAATGGTCTTCTTGGTACTTTGGGATTTGAGTTCAAGTGGCCAGTTCAGAGAGATCAACAATGACTATCAGTTTTCTTCCTTTTGGCATATTTTTGGATTGGTTTTTTGATTTTTCATTTATGGTGGTTTTTGAAATCTGATATGGACATATTTTGAGGTGCATTTGGATTTTGGTGTTTTCTTTTGAATTTTGA
Organism: Viscum album; assembly: GCA_963277665.1. NCBI lineage: Eukaryota > Viridiplantae > Streptophyta > Magnoliopsida > Santalales > Viscaceae > Viscum > Viscum album. The sequence continues at coordinate 1,476,086,418 of OY728134.1, forward strand.
TGGTGGTATAAAATGCACTCTAAAAGGATTAGCTCTAGATGAGGATACAGAGCAGGAATATTTCTTCTGGAATGACCTTCTAGATTTGGATGAATGAGAGGGTATGGCTTTTCCATCGGTATCAAGCCCGTGAAACTCTATACGGGACAGATTATCGAGCGGTCATGCGAGGTGAAGGCTTGAAATATCGATGTAATTTCTAGGGAGGGTTAGTTATAAGTATTATTGATCTGGGTTAACTCTTGTATGAATGTATTTCAGCTCTCCCACTTTTTCCCCAAAAGAGCTTTTGAAATAAAAATTTAATTTTCAGCCAGTGAATTATAGTAATTTACAATATTTAACATTACAAGTTAAATGCATGAATTTTTTAGTCGTTGTTTATATAATCACCCATTAGTTAAAACTCACATACACTAGTTATTATAAATAGTTTCAATAATCAATTATATTGATAGTCTTGAACTAAAATAATAAACAAATGATTAAAATAAACAAAAAACACTCCTCTCCTCCCATGTAAATACCACGCATCACCACCCCTTCTTCTCACACCTTATAAGCCTTGAATCTTGTCTGGATTATACCCAAATTTCTTCCCAACACTCTTCCCCACATCTAACACCTACTCATATTACAAAAATTCCAAATCCAAGTGACTTAAGGTGGTTTCTAAGGAGATGATATTCAAGAGGTAAAATCCTCCTTTTTCTTTTAATTTATTTTCTTTTGTTATCCTCTACTCAAATCCCCTATACAAAGTGGCATGGTAAATCCTGTATCATATATATACTATAATTTTATTTTTCTAATGTAATATACATCATCAAATCTATTATCTTCTCCTTTTATTTTTAAAAACGAAAACATCATCCATGATGTGTCGATTCACATCCTTCATGGACGACGAGTATTTATTTTCCACTATCGCCATCATTACTGGTCATAAAACCATTATTATGGTTAAATAATATTTTAAAATATATATTACAAGTTATATAATATTTTGGAATCAATATATACACCTAATATTAAATTAAATGACACAGGTTCATGATGGTCGTAAAACCACCAAAATAAATTAGGATATTTTCATTAGTGTTTTATCTAATGAATCATCATTATACCAAATAACCAAATGATTTATGGGACCATTTAAAATTATGTAAGTTAATTTATACTAAATAAATTAACTATTGGAGAAGTTATTCCCATTTGATAAGAACAACCATAATTAAACACAGGGGAACCAACCATAAAACCATGAAACAAACACTCTCAGAACAACAAATTAAACATTATAACTCATAAAAATGCACATAAATGATCTTAATAAAATTATAATAAATAAAATATATGTTTTATATGTTTTTAATTAAGTAATTAATGGATCTAATTTGATTATATAGGAAATATATTACAAGTGAAGAACACTTTTTGACTTAAGGTATGGGTTTTCTCGTCTGACTTTTACTTCTATGAGAAATATTAATTATTAAAACACTATTTCTTATGTGTGGTGTACATACTACCATTTTATATATCATATCATGAATATATTTATCTTCATGGTATTAAATGTTTCATTTTATGGTTATTATTTTTATGGTACATATGTTTCGACCGATCACAAGTGGTAATAGTCTTCGTCTCAATTTTTACTTCATTGATGCTTACTTGGTATTGTGATCCTAATAATTTTTATGTGATATATCTAACACCCCTTCAGTTTTATTTTTCATTTGGATTATATTTATATTAAATTTAAAAATTATTAATATCATGGATATGATTATTTCCTAAATTGAATACTATTTTTACATATAGTGTTTACTTTGAATATTATGTGATAATTAGGGGAAATATTGATAAATCTATATCCTCTAATCAATGAAGATATTTTGATAATACATATTGTTCATAAATTAAAACTATGTGTGAAAAATTATTTGGACTTGTAGTGATGGGTGGGGCACAACATTATATAGCCCCTCAATGCATCAATAGTTATCATGAGGCAAAATAGTTGGAAACAAACCCTTTGTGTTTGTTTCTAGTAAAAATCAGATGAGTTTCTACCCACCAACTTACACCTTATTATGAAAAGTCTTGATGATAGTGGTTCATGTGATAGATACATGAAATCTAAAAATTAATCATTTCCTTCATTTAGTATTTAGTTATTACTATCCGTGAGAGTTTTCTATGATAAGATTTATGTATGCATTTTTATTCTCAATTTATTGATTGAATGGCATGTGTCTTTCAGTTATTTACCTTGTCATATTGATTATTCCTTATTAATTATGTTTCACTTATTATTGACTCATGTTTTTTATTTATGTGACCCTTATTGAGAACTTGATCTCAACCTTTTGTATTTCTCCTTCCCCAAGTTATGTAGATGAAATATTTGAATAAGTGTCAAGGAATCAGCTTATTTTCCTCCATTATGTTATATGTTTAATTGCCAATGTAATAAGTGAACCTTTTATGTATCTAGTTATTAAAGAATTCTAATTTGATCAATCCTTAGTGATGTGGTATATTTTATATAGGTCATTGTAATAAAATAACCAAAATATCTATTCTACTGGGTTCGGGGTTGTTACAGTTTGTATCAGAGTAGGTTTAGTAGAAACCTTGGGAACTGGATGTTAAATAAACACGAGAATTAAAATAATTTCTTGTAGTGAATTTTTAGATCAATACTCATGATGATTATAAGATAACTCATTGTATACCATTATTTAGTTAGGGAGACTAATGAAATAAATGGAATCAATAAACACAGACAATGTAGGAATTTACCTAATGAGAAATTAAACACAATTGGTGTTTGAGTTGAGATGATCATGACCATATTATGACATCCTAGCTAGGTTAGGACAAATAACCATAATATACCTTTGTTGGATCGTTTCATGTGGTAGAATCCCCCATATTTTATTGGGAATACTAATCTAGTGTTTGATGTGAAATGGATCAAGTCACTTGATATGATATTACTAGCATTAGTATGTAAAGAAAATGATAAGCTGGTATAGTAAATATATTATATCAAAGGATATGTTGATAAATGGTTATCTTCAATCTCGAATACTAGAAAGGTAGATGAAATAAAACACATGAAATCGAAATATTTTAATGAAACACTCTTCAAAAAATATTTCCCTCATGATAAACAAAGTGAAATGAAGAGGAAATTCGTTAATATAAAGAAAAAGGATGAATAGACGGTTGCAAAGTTTGATTCTCCCTTGACAAGACTAGCCAGGTATGCTATAGAATACATATGTGACTCAGAAAACAAGATTGATTATTTCTTAGAAGGTATTAAGATAATTCTATTAAGGGAACTGTCTTCGTAAACATTTTCATCATATAACGAAATAGTATTAAGTTCCATAAAAATGAAGAATTAATTTTCTAGATCTGATATTTTCAATGGAAATAAAGATAATAATAGGTCTTCAAATAACCATAAAATAGTTAAAGCATCAAAGAAAAATATAGGAACAAATAAATTCCCAATATAAGGAAATTGTGGAAAGAATCGTCCTGGGAAATGATTGAAAAGCATGGGAGTTTGTTATACGCATAGAGAAAAGGGTCATAAAACTAGTAGAACGATGGTTTCTAACATTGTAAATTTAATGTCAGTTTCTTATAAACTGACGTAAAATATGTTTGTAGAGACTTTTGGGCGTCGGTTTTTTAAAAAACCGAGGCCAAAAATAAAAAAAATTACATTAAGTAATGTTTTTTTAAACAGATTCCAATAATTTTATATTTATTTACTATGTTTTAGATTATTTCCTATGTTTCGATTTGACTAGTTTTGGAGAAAAGATAGAGTTATGGATTAAAAGTTATGGATGTCAGAGGTCGATATTCTCTTAGAGAAGTCTTAAAGAAGTCCAACTTTCAAAAGCCATAACTTTTAATCCATAACTCTATTTTAGCTCCACGACCAGTCAAATCGATTCTTATGAAATTCTCTAAAACATTGTATTTTTTTAAATTTTTTTTCAACGGTTTCATAAAAACTGATGCTAAACATATTTTTTTCATTCTTTTATAAACCGATACCAAAATGACTATTTAAATTTTTGTAGTCAGTTTTTTAAAAAAACGACCTGAAAGGTAACTTTTTTTTAAATTTTTAGTTTTTTTATTTAAAAACCGACAATAAGATTTTTTTTAATGTTTTTGTAGCGTTTTTAAAAAAATCTACACAAAAAATATATTTTTTTTTAACTTTTTAGAATTGGTTTATTGAAAAAATGAAGTCAAAATTATAGCGACCCAACATTTTCTTACATTACTATTACATCATTTCAAAGATAAACAACATAATAGTATTACACATAGAGGATACAAAGGTTTAGTGTCTTGGGAAAACTAGGACCACACATTACAAATACAACATCAACCATTAACATTAATTTAATTTCTTCTTCACTAGCTTCTTAGTGGCACTTGTCCTCTCCTTAGTACACATAGCCAACTGAGGATATACATCGAAAGGGGTGAGCTAGAAGCCCAATAAGAGGATAGATAAGAACAATATAGCATGGGGTGAGCATAATCATAACATAGGCAAAATATCATGAACGTGAGAGGAGCATAAATAAAAGACTTGAAATGTGGCAATGCCTAAAAATGAAACATCATGTCTTAGTGGTTAACTACCACACATACTTTTGAACCAAGATAGAATATTGTTCACAAATAATTTCACATTTACTCATGATATTCATCAATTTACCTAATGCATTGGAGCGCTATATAATTTCAGGCTCACCCGTCACATTTAAACATTCATATTGCGCTATATAATTCCGGGCGCACCCGTCACATCATAACATTATCATTTATCATGAATGCCACAATAAACATATAACATAAATTAACATAACTATACCATGAAAAGGAATGGGTTTCATCTCATAAGAACACATTCATAAACTTTGGGTTCCCAATAGAAATAGGGAACACCATTCTTGATACAAGAACCATCAACCTTAAATGAGAGATAAAAGTTGAGTTCTTAAGAGAAGAGTTCTTTCAGAAAACATTTTCATTGTCATACAATTCATTAGAAAACATGTATATCCCAGAAAAGTAAAGACAACGATGAACAAATGATCTTTAAGGAGTGACCATATCAAAAATGGAGTCAAAGAGGTAGAACCTGAAGGATGAACGTTGGGTTCGAGAATTTCCCCTTACCTTGTACCCGAATGCTTCCTTCTATTTAATGTCCTGTATAATGACATTATATCAATTAATTAGAAATATAGAACCATGTGTACATTAATAGGGTTCATTCTTGTTTCATTATTTCATATTATGTTGCTTTGGATGACTTATAGAGTCTAAAAACATTTTTCAGGGATGTTCGCTTTTATGGTTTTTCTTGGGTGGTTCACTTGTATTCTTAAATTGAAGTTTGGGTAGAACATGAGTAAACATCCAGATATGATATTAAATGAAATTAAGGATATTAAAATAGTTTTAATTATTTTATAATTAATTAAATTATATCCATTTTGATGAATCATTAGATAAGAATTAAATGATGGTTATTTGGGTCAATTTGGGCGGTTTTTGGATCACAACGAACTTGTTTTAACTTATCACTTAGTAATATATCCATAGGTTATTTCCATAACTTTAAATAGAACATAATACAAATAAAATATTTTGGTTCAACCATAAAAATGGTTCCATGACCATATCTGAAGGTATAAATGGAAGAAGAGAGCATGTTGTTTCTGAAGGTGATAAATTAACACCTCATGAACAACGTTCTCTTTAATAAAATAAAACGGAAGATGGACAGGGTGTGGGGTGATATAATATCCCATTATAATCATAAAATTATATTATATGTATAATAATGGAGTTACAAAACAATTTGGATGAATATAGGTGGGGACAGATCAAGAAAATAACTTGAACTTGAAAGGGAATTAAAGGAGAAGATGGAAGGAAATTACCTCTTAAATCTTCCTCTTGAGATCCTCTTTAAGGAAGCTAGGATTGGTCTTTTGATGAGACCAGAAGATTTTGGACGTGGGGGAGGGGCTAGGGAAGGTTTTTGTGCAGAGTTTAGAGAAGTCTTGGAATTTGAGAGGTGTGAGGAAAAGAGGGAGTGAAGGGTGGCTTTTATATTGGAGGGGAGAGGGGTTTCCTTAATATAAAATTCATTAGTTTATTATTTCCCCACAAGACAAGGAATAGTGAGTTTGGAATGAACAAGATTAGTAATTTTATAATGTAATCCCGAACCAAGTGGGATTACATCAGCAGAACATCATCAATGACTCAATTAATACATTATTTACCATTTATTGTGAATTATCTGATTCTACTATTCATCAAAAATTCATGTATCTCAGAAAAATCCCAAAAATTTACCCAAACCATTTTTCGACGTGTAGAATCCAAAAATGAATTCCATTTTTCTAAAATAATTTTTTAAATATTATTAATATAATATTTAATTAAAATCATAATTTACTTAAAAACAGTTTTTAAGATTAAAACTAATTTTATAGTTCTTTCAAAAATTAAGTTGGGTATTATAAAATTATCTAAAAACTATTATAAATTGATTCAATACATTTTAGGGAAATAAATATTCTTTTAAATTTACTAATTAATTATAATTAATTATTCATGACTTACAAAATACAAAAACGTTTACTAAGGTCAAATTGTCACTTTCTAAGATATTTAAAATTTATTTTATTATTCATAGGTAATGTCACTCTGATGTTGGATGATTTACTATTCATAAGGTTCATATTACTATTCATAGGGGTATGTTACTATTCTTAAGGGTACGTTACTATTCACCAAAAATTATTTTTGTTTCATTAGACTCCAAAAATCATCTTGAACACTACTGTGTATGTCGGATTTTAAAAATTCCAAACATAGGAGTGAAAAACTTATGTTTAAAGTTCACTTATCACTTAGTAGTTCATTATTTTGTGTTTTTATTTTATGACATAAATATAAGAAGGGAATTTTCCATTGAAAAACTTTGGGTCATTACATTCTTCCCCCCTTAAGAAATTTCGCCCCCGAAATTTCACTTTACACAAACAGGTGAGGGTACTTGTCCTTCATTACCTCTTCTGGTTCCTAAGTTGCTTCCTCAAACTTATGGTTCCTCCACAACAATTTGAAAAGATGGGTTGTCTTGTTGCGTAGAACCTTATCACTTTGTTCCAGAATCTTTACTGGCTACTCCTCATAGGATATATCATCTTCCAGCTGTACCACCTCTGAGTTTAGTATATGTGTGGGGTCTAGTATGTACTTCCTCATTAGTGATACATGAAACACATCATGAACATGGGCCATATTTTTTGGAAGTGCTAGACGATAGGCCACAACTTCTATACGGTCAAGGATCTTAAAGGGGCCAATATACCTTGGGCTTAGCTTCCCTTTCTTCCCGAATCACATGACTCTCTTCCATGGAGATATACGAAGGAAGACTTTATCTCCAACGTCGAACTACAAGTCCCTTCGACGGTTGTCATCATAGCTATTTTGAAAACTTTGAGCAGCTTTGATGTGTTTCCGGATGACTTGAACCTTCTTTGTCATCTCTTGAACAAGATCGGTCCCAAGCAGCTTTCTTTCTCCAACTTCATCCCAACAGGTTGGAGTTCTACATCTCTTCCCATAAAGAGAATCATATGGATCCATATGAATACTCGAGTGGAAGCTATTATTGTATGAGAACTCAACCAATGGGAGATGATTATCCCAACCACCTTTGAATTCAAGAGAGTGGGCTCTTAGAATATATTCAAGCATATGAATAGTCCTTTCAGACTGGCCATTGGTTAGGGGGTGATAGGCCGTGAGGAAATTTAATTCAGTACTCAAAGAATGTTGATGGTTCCTCCAGAATTTAGATATAACCCTTAGATCACGGTCAGATACAATTGAGAGTGTAACACTATGCAGTCTCACCACTTCCTTCACATATATCTTTGCAAGTTGTTCGAGTGAGAGGTCTTCCCAAATAGCGATAAAATGGGAAGTCTTGGTGAGTCGTTCAACCACAACCCATATCGCATTATTTCCCTTTCACTTCTTCGGGAGACCTGTGACAAAGCCCATAGTAACATTTTCCCATTTCCACATGGGTATAGGCAATGGTTTCATCATAACCTTGGACTTTTGTTGCTTAGCTTTAACTTGCTGACAAACCAAGCACTTTGATATATATTTCGCAATCTCCTTCTTCATGTTATCCCACCAGAAGTGTTCTCGGAGATCATAGTACATCTTGGTACTCCCAAGATGGATAGAGAAAGTTTAGTTATGTGCATTATCCAATATATCCTTCATTATCCCGGGTGATGAAGGTACAAAAATGCACGTTCCAAACCGAATCACACCATCATCGTCGATATGGAACTCTTGCAGCTTCCCATCCTTTACTTCATTCACCCTGTTTTGTATCTCCTCACCATCCCTTTGTGCTTCCTTAATTTTCTCTTAGATGGATGGTTGCAAAATAATTTGGTCAATGTAGGATGTATCCCCTACCCTTATGATTTCTAAATCCATCCTTTGCATATCCAAGAAGATAGGGTCTTTCTCAATCCACAACATGGAAAGAGTAGCAGGTTATTTTCTTCTTAGAGCATCAGCTACCTTGTTCGCCTTTCTAGGATGATAGTGAATAGAGCAATCATAATCCTTGATTAGCTCTAACCATCTCCTTTGACGCATGTTGAGCTCCATTTGTGTGAATATATACTTTAGGATCTTGTTTTTGGTGTATATGTCTCACTTTTCACCATAAAGGTAGTGCCACCAGATTTTCAAGGAAAAAATCATGGCTGCAAGCTCTAGATCATGCGTCGGGTAGTTCTGCTCATGGATCTTCAACTATCATGAGGCGTAGGCTATCACATTATCATTTTTCTTGAGTACACTACCCAAGCCTTTCTTTGAAGCATCACTGTATATCACAAAACTTTCTCCACTTTTTGGTAGTGTGAGTACAGGTGCAGTGATTAGCCTTCTCTTTAGCTCCTTGAAGCTTCCCTGACATTCTTCCGTCCAGACATATTTTACCCCTTTCCTTGTTAACTTCGTTAGCGGGCTTGACAATCGTGAGAAGTTTATCACAAAACGTCAGTAGTACCCAGCTAATCCAAGAAAACTACAGATTTCTGTGACATTAGAGGGCCTAGGCCATTCCTCAATTGCCTTTGTTTTTGAAGGATCCACAGAAATTCCCACACTTGTGATCACATGTCCCAAGAATGTGACTTGATTCATCCAAAGGTCACACTTTCTGAACTTGGCATACAAATTCTCCTTTCTCAATGTCGCTAACACAAGTCTTAGATGTTCTTCATGTTCCTACTTGCTCTTGGATTAGATTAGAATATCATCTATAAACACTACCACAAATTTGTAGAGGTAATGTCTAAAGACTCTATTCATCAAATCCATGAATATTGCAGGGAAATTAGTAATTTCGAAGGGCATCACAAAAAACTCATAGTGCACATACCTTGTTCGAAAGGCAGTCTTTTGAATATATTCCTTCTTCACCTTTACCTGATGATATCTAGAGTGAAGATCCGCCTTTGACAAGTATTGATCTCATCTTAACTGATCGAACATGTCATCAATCCTTGGGAGAGGATACTTGTGTCTTATAGTGATCTTGTTGAGTTCCCGATAATCGATACACAGATGCATTGTTCCATCCTTCTTCTTCACAAAGAGCACTGGTGAACCCCAAGGTGATGCACTAGGGCATATGAACCCTTTGTCTAGATGCTCTTGCAGCTACTTCTTTAACTCCTCCAGTTCGATAGTATCCATCCTATAGGGGAACTTTGAGATAGGAGTAGATCCTAGTATGAGTTCAATTGGGAACTCTACCTCACGATCCGGGGGAATTCCGGGTAACTCTTCAGGAAATAAATCACTGTATTCCCTCATGATGGGAATTTTCTCAAGGTTGGAACTTTCCTTTCACTCAACCATTTGGGAAAGGTATGATTCTTCATAGGGAATCAACACCCACACCATTGAAGAATTTTTCAAAGGAGATTCATGATCTTCCTTGAATTTCTAGAGGATCATGGGATGGTTCGGAATATGAAAAGATATTTCATTTTCCCAATAGTTGATATGTGATATATATAACGAGAGTCAATCCATTCCCATTATAGCATCAAATTCCACCAAGGGAAGTATTGCGAGATTTTCCGGAAGAATCTTCCCACATTCGCAAACAGGAGAAGAGTCCAACTCTTGGGTTGCAATGATTGCACCACTTGGTGTTTTTACAGATATCTCTACTTCAAGGTTTCGGGGCTTTGATTCTATAGTTCTAGAAAACTTGAAAGATATAAAGGAACGTGTAGAACCAGAATCAAATAAGACTTTTTCCATTATTTAGTGAATAGGAAGTGTACCTTGTATGATTTCATTATCATGCTCCACCTCCACAGTAGTGATGGCATAAGCATTCCCTTGTTCCTTTGGCTTTGGTGGTTTTTGACACTGATTACCCTCGAGAGCTCGAGGTTTAGTGCATTGGTTTGCATAGTTCCCTAGCTCCATACAGTTGTAGCATTGAACCACGAACGGTTCTCTACTTTCATCAGCTACATTATCCTTCTTTTTCATGTCTTTTCGACACACTTGAGCATGGTGTCCTTCTTTCCTACACTTGAAGAATTTCCCCGTCCCTTTGAGGCAGTTCCCATGGTGCAACTTCCCACATTTTTGGCATGTGGGTCGTTGATTTTTCTTCCCACCTTTTTCATTAGATCCACTAGCTTGAAACTCTATCTTTCTTTTCTTATCACCATATCCATGGGACTATTCTCCAAACTCCGTCTCCACTTTGAGAGCACACCGAACAACTTCTTCATAACTCCCAAAGTTTCGAATTGCGAGAGCCTTTCGAAGATGTGGTTTTAATCCACTAAAGAATCTATCAATTTTGCTATCATTGTTGATAACAAAACCCGAAGCATACCCTGAAAGCCTTGTGAAATTCGCTTCATAGGTTGTGACAGATTCTCTTTCTTTTTACATGACCTCTATAAATTCCCTCTCCATCTTCGTGTGATGAGTTTGTGGGAAGTACTTATTAAGAAAGATTATCTTAAAGTCTTCCCATTCCATCTCTTCAATTTCCTCCCTTGGATTGCTGTTCTTAATCAAAGCCCACCATTGATCAGCTTCTCCATCCAGACGATAGATGGATAGAGTCATCTTCTCTGTCTCAGAACAGTGAAGTACAGAAAATATCTTCTCCATTGAGTTGACCCACTATTCCACAACTAGTGGATCAAAAGATCCACAAAATGTTGGTGGTCGTTGCCGCATAAAACATTCGATAGCTAGTTTCTCCCTCTTTGGTGAAGGAGGAAATTCCCCATTATTATTGTTATTATTCATAACCTGAGATAATTGGGTAATCATTGCCATGAAGTTTTGAACTCCACCTCCAAAATCATTGGGGATGTCGTTCGGGCAATCGTTGCATTGTCCCTCGCATGAGTTGTTGTCCTGATTTCTCCTGGTTCCCACCATTTTCTAAAATAGAAACGGTTAGAACAAAACATAAGTAAACAAGTCATGAATAAATTATTCATTTAAACAATTATACCAAAAACCTAACATATGGGATCCCTAGGTATATGTTCTTGTGTGCATATTTTTACTTAATCTCATACTATAAGTTCTTTCTAGGGGTCACTAATCCTAATTCCCAAATTAAATAAACCTTTCCTCTAATACCAACTATAGCGACCCGGCCTTTTCTTACATTACTATTACATAATTTCAAAGATAAACAACATAATAGTATTACACATAGAGGATCCAAATGTTTGGTGTCTTGGGAAAAATAGGACCACACATAACAAATACAACATCAACCATTAACATTTATTTAATTTATTCTTCACTAGCTTCTTAGTGGCACTTGTCCTATCCTTAGTACACATAGCCACCTAAGGATATACATCTAAAGGGGTGAGCTATAATCCCAGTAAGAGGACAGATAAGAACAATATAGCATGGGGTGATCATAATCATAACATAGGCAAAATATCATGAACGTGAGAGGAGCATAAATAAAAGACTTGAAATGTGGCAATGCATAAAAATGAAACATCATGTCTTAGTGGTTAACTACCACACATACTTGTGAACCAAGATAGAATCTTGTTCAAACTTAGTTTCACATGTATTCATGATATTCATCACTTTACCCAATGCATTTGAGCGCTATATAATTCCTGGCGCACCCGTCACATTTAAACATTCATATTGCGCTATATAATTCCGGGCACACCCGTCACATCATAACATTATCATTTATCATGAATTCCATAATGAAAATATAATATAAATGAACATAACTACCCCATGAAAAGGAATTGGTTTCATCTCATAAGAACACATTCATAAACACTGGGTTCCCAAAAGATAGAGGGGACAACATACTTGATACAAGAACCATCAACCTTAAATGAGAGGTAAACGTTGAGTTCTTAAGAGAAGAGTTCTTTCAGAAAACATTTGGATTAACATAAACTTCATTAGAAAACATGTAGATCCCAGAAAAGTTAATACAATGATGAACAAATGATCTTTAATGAGTGACCATATCAAAAATGGAGTGAAAGAGGTAGAACCCGAAGGATGAAAGTTGGGTTCGAGAATTTCCCCTTACCTTGTAACTGAATGCTTCTTTCTATTTAATGTCATGTATAATGACAATATATTCATTAATTAGAAATACAGAACCATGTTTAAATTAATAGGGTTTATTCTGGTTTCATTATGTCATATTATGTTCCTTTGGATGACTTATAGAGTCTAAAAACATTGTTCAGGTATGTTCGCTTTTATGGTTTTTCTTGGGTGGTTCACTTGTATTCTTAAATTGAAGTTTGGGTAGAACATGAGTAAACATCCAGAAATGATATTAAATTCCATTAATGATATTACAGGAGTTTGAATGATTTTATAATGAATTAAATTAGTTCCATTTGGATGAATCGTTAGATAATAATTAAATGATGGTTATTTTGGTCACTTTGGGTGGTTTTTGGATCACAACGAACTTGTTTTAACTTATCACTGTGTAATATGTCCATAAGTTATTTCCAAAACATTAAATAGAACATAATACACATAAACTATTCTGGTTCAACCATAAAAATGGTTTCATGACCAGATCTGAAGGTAGAAATGGAAGAAGAGAGCATTTCGTTTTTGAAGGTGATAAATTAACACCTCATGAACAACGTTCTCTTTAATAAAATTAAAAGGAAGAGGGAAAGGGTTTGGGGTGATATAATATCCCATTAGAATCATACAATTACAGTATATGTATAATAATGGAGTTAAATAACAATTTGAATGAATATAGGTGGGGAGAGATCAGGAAAGGAACTTGAACTTGAAAGGGAATTAAAGGTGAAGAGGGAAGGAAATTACCTTTTAAATCTTCCTCTTGAGATCCTCTTTAAGAAAGCTAGGATTGGTCTTTTGATGATACCAGAAGATTTTGGACGTGGGGGAGAGGATATGGAAGGTGTTTGGGCAGAGTTTAGAGAAGTCTTGGAGCTTGAGAGGTGTGAGGAAAAGAGGGAGTGAAGGGTGTCTTTTATAGTTGAGGGGAGAGGGGTTTCCTTAATATAAAATTCATTAGTTTATTATTTCCCCACAAGACAAGGAATAGTGAGTCTTGAATGACCATGAATAGTAATTTTATAATTTAATCCCGAACCTAGTGGGCTTACATCAACAGAACATCATCGATGACTCAATTAATACATTATTTAGCATTTATTGTGAATTATCAGATTCTACTATTCATAAAAAATTCAAGTATCTCAGAAAAATCACAGAAATTTACCCCAACCATTTTTCAATGTGTAGAATCCAAAAATGAAGTCAATTTTTCAAAAATAAGTTTCTAAATATAAATAATTTAATATTTAATTAAAATCATAATTTACTTAAAAAATTGTTTTTAAGATTAAAACTGATTTTATAGTACATTCAAAAATTACGTAGGGTCTCATAAAATTACCTGAAAACTATTAGACATTTACTCAATACATTTTAGAGAAATAAATATTCTTTTAAATTAATTAATTTATTATAATTAATTATTTATGAATTAAAAAATACCAAAACGTTTACTAAGGTCAAATTGTCACTTTCTAAGATGTCTAAAATTTATTTTATTATTCATAGGTAATGTTACTCTTATGTTGGATGATTTACTATTCATAAGGGTCATATTAAAATTCATAGGGGTATGTTACTATTTTTAATGGTATGTTACTATTCACCAAAAATTATTTTTGTTTCATTAGACTCCAAAAATCATCTTGAACACTACTGTGTATGTCGGATTTTCAAAATTCCAAGCATAGGAGTGACAAACTTATGTTTAAAGGTCACTTATCACTTAGTAGTTCATTATTTTGTGATTTTATTTTATGAAATAAATATAAGAAGGTAATTTTCCATTTAAAAACTTTGGGTCGTTACAAAAATGATATAGATTGGCATTTTTTCCATCGATTTTGTAAAAAACTAATGCCAAAAGCCCAATGTAAATCCTCTTTTGCGTTGGTTTCAAATAAAATAGACGCCAAAGAGTATTCGCCAATACGCGGGATCAGAATTTCAAATTTTTACACAACGCACTTTTAACTTTTTAAAATCCCACATACATTTTCATACAATGCTATTGAAAATATTTTCATTTACTATATATAAATCCATTGTCTTCTTCATTCATCATTTTTATCCTCTTCGATTCAATCAAGTTTTCAATGTGGCTTCAATCATTAATTTGAACACGGTACCTATTCTAGTCATTTATTTTATTTATTACTATTTTCCTTAATTTCTAAACAAATTTATTATCTTACTTATAAAGATGATTTACTCTTATAATCGAGTTACAAATATAAAACATGCTGATGATATTTACCAACCATGGTGAAAATTTAATTATCAATCACCGTTTTCATTGTCACATGAGTTCTACCCTAAATATAAGATATATGATGATAAAAGAAGTATCATTTTTATTGAATCTCATAAAACCATTTAAATATGTTTTAAATATTGTGTTTATTTTATTTCATTTGGTGTATGTGATTTTAATTCATGTTTATCACGTTTTCATTGAAAAAAGTTGTATCAATTGAAATTTTGACAAATTCAACTTCTAACAGCCATAACCTTTGATCCGTAACTCCGTTTTAGCTCTACAAAAAGTTAAATCGATGCTTATAAATGATCTAAAACATAGAATTAAAAAAATTAATTTTTTGTGTCTGATTTTTTAAATACTGACACAGAAAATAATTTATTTTCATTTATGACAATGATTTTTAAAAAAAACAGGCATCAAAACTATTTTTGTAACTTTTTGGCGTCTGTTTTTTAGGAAACCGATGCGAAAAAAATACAGATGGGTTTTCTTGGATTTTTTTTAAAAAAATGACTCAAAAAACAAATGCAATTCATTCATCACATCGGTTTACAAAAATTGACATAAATAGTCATATTTTTTACGTCGGTGGCTTCAACATTGGTTAAAACTGAAATTAAAGACCATGTTTCTACTAGTGTCAAGCTAATGAATTAAAGGGTAAGAAACAAATAAATTATGTTTAATTATTCAACTATAAATAAATGGTTCATTATTTAAATCAATGTCACAGTCATTAGGGTAATATACCTTAGAAGAGCCCAAAAGAAGATGACCAAGCTTATGTGATCACCACAGCTGAAGTAGAAGTACCCAATGATGTGGTTTCGTGTACATTAATCATATCTTAAAATTTATACAGTTCTTTATTTGATTTACGATCATCTTACTCTTTTATATCTATCCATTTTCCATGAAAATTATACATTTCCATTTTCATTTTATAAGGGATTTGTCTGTCAGAACTTTTAAGTAAAGTCTCGTTATAAAAAAAAATGTATTGGGAAGTCCTCATTATTACACATTAATGTGATTTATTTGATAAAATTATCATCATACCTATGTTCATATTTTATATAATCCTTTGTATGGAATATAATTTAAAATATTATGTGAAAATTTATTACAAGAAGAAGAAAATTACAATTTGTGAGAAAGATGTGCAATTCCTTATCTTTAGAGTAGAAACTTCCTCATCTGATTATTATCTAGATCCTCCCCTAGTAGTTATACTAAATGAAATTCTTAGAGAGTAAGAGAAAACAACATCTAGATATAAGTAATGTAATCTTAAAATTTAGTATGTACTAATTGTATAAGAATACATTGATGTATTTCTTGAGAAATTACCTGGAAACCCCCTAGAGCATGAAGTTGAGTTTACCATTAATTAAATTTCTAATGCAAGACCAATATCAAAGACTCCTTATAGAATGGTCACTTAGTAATTATTGGATATGAATAAAAACTATATGAGTTGAGTAATAGGGTATTTATTCACCCTAGTGTTTCTCTAGGGGGATCCCATTCTCTCTTTATTAAGAACATAGATGGATCTATGGGGAAGTGCATTGACTATAGAGAAATCAATGATATTACAATAAAGATCAAGTATAATCTTCCTCACATTGATGATTTTTTTTTAAACTTCATGGAGCTTAATATTTTTTGAATATTGATCTTCATTTTGGGTATCGTTAATTGTGAGTAAATAAGGAATATTTTTTGAAGAAAACATTTCATACGAGTTATGGACATTACGAGTTTAAAGTAATTCCATTTGGATTGACTAATGAAACCTATGTTTTCAAGGATTTAATGAAAAGAGTATTCAAGGAATATCTTGATAGTTTTTTTTTAGTTTTTATTAATTATATTCTAGTGTATTCTAAAATCTATGCAGAACATGAGAATCACTTGTAGATCATTCTTGGGAATTTTATAAGGAAAGAGTTATATGGTAAATTTTACAAAAAAAAGGAAATAAAAAATTGCATATGATAATAAACATAAATGAGGTATGTAATTTCATTATTTTTATAGGTTAATATCATTATCTCATTCAAAAAATTCCTGATTGGATAAATTGTTAACAAAAATCACACATAAAGGGGTTAAATTATTATGGAAGGAATAATATACATATTGTTTGAATAATTGAAGAGAATATTAGTCAATGATCCCATTTTGACTTTACCATCAAGAAATTATGGGTTTCTGATATAAAACGATGCATAGAATAAAGTAGTGTTTTGTTTCCTTAAGAAAAATGATAAATTTATAACATATTCATTAATGTAGTTAAAGTTTAACAAAAAAATTTATCTAACTCATGATCTTGAGTTAGAATCTGTAATATTTTCTCTATAGATATGGGGACATTATATCTAAGGTGAAAGATGTGAGATATAAAATAATGAAAATAGTTTTAAATACATATTTATCTATAAATAACTCAACATATAGAAAAGATAATGGCTCGAGTTACACAAATATAATGATTTCTCAATAAACTACCACCCAAGAAAATAAACTAAGGTGTAAGATGAATTTAGTAGAAAATATCATGGAATTTTAATCCAAATTATGATTGATAAAGATCCTATGTTCATGGATTTAGTAAATATGGAAATGGGAATTTTTAAGGAAGAGGAAACTTCACCCTTTATTCAAATGACTGTGAGACCATATTTATTGGAAAAGATAAAAATCTCTCAATCTATTAATGATACTTTTTAAAAGAAAATTAAAGTCATTAATGATGTAAGATTATAAGAATTCATGTATGAGGACGGAATTCTGAAATTTTGAAATAGGTTATGTGTTACATGAATAGCTAAGCTAAAAATGGAACTATTGGATGATTCTCATAGCTCAAATTTCTCTATACACCCTAGAAGTACCAAGATGTATAGAGGTTTGGAGGAACTTTTTTTACGAGATAATATGATGAAGGAAATTGTTGACTATGTGACAAGATTTCTAGTTTTTAAATAAGTGATGTTTAAGATATAGAATCCTATAGGATTCATACAAACTCTACCTATTACTTGGTTGAAGTGGGATGAAACTATTAAGGAATTCGTCACTTTATTACCAAATCTCCCTAGAAAGAATGAAATGATATGGGTTATTTTTGATCTCTTTACAAAATCATCATATTTTCTTTCTATAAGATAATGTTTACCTCTTGAGATTCTGTAAAGACTCTATATTAATGAATTTTTAAGACTTCATGGTGCACCTCTGTTGATTTTTTTTATCAGGATCCCTATTTTATATCAAAATTATAGAAGAGTCATGTGGATCAAAGGATGTTGTTATTGATGAAACCACTGGAGAGGCAATCTTGGAGGCACCGGGTGATTTTTCTCCTGCTTTGAGGAAGGAGTCCAATGGAGGTGTAAATCCATCGGTTAGAGAGGTTTTTGATAGATTGAAGCACGATCTCAATTACAGTGTTACTGCTAAGTCGGGCATGTTGAATGAGCTTTTAGATTCTGAATGTAGCAATAGGGTGCCGGGTAAGGGGAACAGTGATGTTGGCCTAAAGGAAGGCAGCGTCATATCTCTAAGTAATCACTTTACAGAGTTGTCTGATATGGATTTCAATGCTCATGAAGCACAACACTCACCTTAGGATATTATCGCAGTTGAATATGATAAGTCTGATCTTGGTGATAATAAGGGAATGGGGGAGGCTGCTGGGGACCCGGCTGTCCTCATACATGAGGAACCAAATGAGGGATGTAGTGGTCCATAGAAGCGTGAAATTATGAATATGATGATAGAGGTTCTCGAAACATAAGATTGAAAATTTTCTGAGGATGTGCTGAAGGAGAATGCTACTTTGGAGCAGCATGATGTCGAGGATATATTCTTGGTTAGGTATGAATTCCTAGAGGTAAGCGAAATGAATCAGAACAATGGGGAGTATTCTCTGTGTTTGACACCTGTTGATGATAACAAGGAACTATCCTGAGGAACAGCCTCCTTGGTGCATGAGAGCTCTCAAATGGTGTACGAGGGGAAGGAGAACCAAGGATGTTGTACAAAGGGTCATATGAAGGAATCATATAGTGAGATTCTCAGGAATGGGGTGAAAAGGACCAAAAGCAATGGAGCTTCCACCGCTCCACCAAAGAGAAAACCCAGAAAAGATTACTCCCACATGCTGAGGACCATATCAACCAGGTCTTCTACAAAAAATGGAAAAGTGAAAGACACGAGTCCAATGAGGGGACGAAGCAGGACCATTGAACCCATGTCCCTAGTGTAGTTATGTCGGAGGGAGAAATACATACAAATGTTAAGTCAATATGCTCCGCATTCTGAATGGGAGTTGGCAGATCCGGATCAGTTCTCAGAAGGTGGTGGTGGTGACATATTTGATGCGTTATGATATATGATATTGTGAGGTATGTTGTTTTGTTTATTTTTCTCCTCTATACTATGTACTTTCTCTCCTTTTTTATTAATATATTTCTGGTGGACTAGGCACTCGGCCTAGTCATGGGACTTCCTTACTATAGAAGAGTCTTTGGATGGCTTTGGATACTAAGCTTCATTTGAGTTATTCTTATCACCCTCAAACCAATGGATAGTCTAAAAGGGATATTCAAAAATTATAAAACATGTTGAAATCATGCTCACTTTACATTCAAGGCATCTGGGATCAACATTTACCTTTGGTATAGTTTTCCTACAATAATAGTTTCCATTTTAGTTTTCAATTGGAACTATATAAAGAATTTTATGAAAAGATGTTTCATACTCAAACTTGTTTGGATAAAGTTAGTGAGAGGAAACTTACAAGAATAGAACTTATTGAATAGAGAACAACTAAGTTAAATACTATTCAGGCCCATATTAAACCATCACAAAGTAGGAAAAATAATTATGCTGGGAACCGGAGAAAGGAATTGGAATTTCAAGTGGGAGATCATACCTTTCTGAAACTATCTCTATGTAAGGGATTCATAAGGTTTGTTAAGATAGGGAAACTAAGCCTCATGTACATCAAACTATTTGGGATTCCGTAAATATTTTAATCTATAGCTTAGGTTTTATAAATGACACCAAGTCTCTCCAAATATCACGATGGGTTCTATATATCATTATTAAAGAAGTAAACTCCAAACCCAATGCATGTACTCACCTATAAAGAAATTGAACTGGAAACTTTTTTGTCTTATTGGGAAGATATTTCCAAGATTCATGACACTAGAGAGAAAGTATTTAGAAATATGATGACTCAACTTGTAAAAGTTATTTTGAGAAACCATAAAATGGAAGAATAAATGTGGGAACCCGATGATGTTATGAAGAACCACCCTCATCTATTTAGAATGAAATATTCCTAAAAAATTTCAAGGAATTTTTTTTGAGTGAGGTAAGAATATAACACCTCATGTTTTTATGGCATGCATCTTCTTAAATAGATTATACTATTCAATAACTTACATTTCACGCAACACTGAGCTTAAATGAACAATGTTGTACTATTAAATTTTTACATGATCATTGGAATAGTAATGTGACCATTATGAATAGTAATATGGCCATTAGAAGAATAAACTCACCTATGAAAGTATAAATAAAATTTAGGTATCTCATAAATGAAAATATAGTATATTTATATTATGGAATAAGTAATTAAATGTTTTATAAATAATAAATTAATTGTTGGTATTTTTTGTGAAACATAAATGTTTATTTACAATTTTATAATTAATATAATGATTTAAAATAATTATTTTTCATAAAATAGATTCATGAATTAATATTTTGTTGTATTATAATTATAAGATAATTTTATGTGACCATAGTTAATTTTTTAAAGTGTCGTAAAATCAGTTATAATATTAAAACCGTTATTTTTTTTAATAAATGATGATTTTAATTAGAAATTAAATTTACAATATTTTTAAAACTATTTACATAAAATGTTGCTAATTTTTAAAATCTACATATCTAAAAAATGTTAGGGTGAATTTTTGGAATTTTTCTGAAATAGGGGAATTTTTGCTGACTAGTGGAATATGATAATTTATGATATTTGAGATTATAAGTTAAATACATGAATTTTTGAGTCATTGATGTTGTAAAAACCCATTATTTAGAAATCACATGAACTATTTACTATAATTAGTCACAATAATCAAAAATACTAATATTATTGAGCCAAAATAAGAAACTAACGTATAAAATAATAAAAAACACCCCTCTCCTACCCTATAAATACAAACCTTTACCACCCCTTATCCTCATACCATAAAAGCCCTAAATATTTCCTAAATTCTTCCCAATTCCCTTTAAATGCCTCATAAGACGTCCAATACTAGATTTTATTACCAAAATACCAAAACCAAGTGTCTTTAGGAGGTTCTTAAGGAGACAATAGTCAAGAGGTAAAATCATCCTTCCTTTTCAATTTATTTATTTTCTGTTATTTTCATATCCTCACCTCCCCTATCCAAAATTTAATCATAACAAAATTATCATATATATACTGATATTTTATTTTTCTATTGTAATATTCATCATCAAATCTCTTCTCTTCTCCTTTTATTTTCAAATATGAAAACATCATCGGTGATGTGTCGAACCACCACCTTCGTGGATGACTAGTTTTCATTTTCCATTAATTCCTTCAAGGCTGATCATAAATAAATTATTATGGTTAAATAAGATTTTAATATTCATATTATAAGTTATATCATATTTTTTAACCAATATATAAAAAGACTTAAACAAAATGACATAAGTTCGTGATAGTCGTAAAGACCACCAAAATAAATTAATACATTTTCATCAACATTTTATCTAATGAATCATCCCCATACCATATACCCAAATGATATATGAAAGAATTTAAACTTATCTATGTTCTTTGGTACTAAATAATTTCACTTCTAGAAAATTTATCCCCATTTCACAAGAACTCCCAAAATTATACAAACGGGAGCCAACCATAAAACCATGAAACAAACGCTCCCAAAACTATGAAATTAAACATTATAACTCATAGAAATGGAAATAAATGAACTTAATAAAATTATATTAAATAAAATATATAATGAATATTATCTTAATTAAGTAATTAATGAATCTAATTTTATTATTCAAGACATTAAGTACAAGTTCAGGACACTTTCATACATGAGGTAAGGGATTTTCTCATCTCACTTTTACTTTTGTGGGATATATTCCTAATTAAACCCTTATTTATTATGTGGGGTGTAAATAATAACCTATAATATATCATATAATGTATCTATTTATATTCATGGTAGTAAATGTTTCATTTTAGGATTGTTAATTTTACTAGGAATACGATTCGAATGATCACAAGTGGTAAGGTACTTCGTCTCAATTTTCACTTCATTGAGACTTTCATGGTATTGTGCACCTAATCATTTTTATACGGTGTATCTACTACCCATTTGAGATAATTTTTCATTTGAATTATATTTATCTTAAATATATATATTATTTATATCATTGATATGATTATTTCCTAAACCGTATAACATTTTTACATTTGTTGCTTACTTTGAATGTTATTTTGATTAAATAGGGAAATATTGATAAATTTTCATCCTATAATCAATAAAGATATTTTGAGAAGGAAAATTGTTCATGATTTAATTCTATGTATGAAGAAATATTTGAACTTGTAGTGATGGTCGGGGACTGGCATTATATATCCCCTCGATGCATTGACAGGTCTCATGAGACAAAACTGTTGGTAACAAACCCTTCATGTTTGTTTCCAAGCATAATCAGATGAGTTTCTACCCAAAGAGTTAAACCATATTTTAAAATATCATGATGATATTGCTTCATGTTCTAGATACATGAATTCTAATAATTAAGCATTTTTTTTATTAATTATTCATTTATTATTATCCATGATATTTTAACTATGATAATATATATATACATGTGTGTATTTTCACTCTTAGTTTATTAATTAAATGCTATGTGTCTTTGATTTATTTACCTTTCCATATTGTTTATTCCTTATTTTTTATGCTTAAATTAATGTTAATTAATTTTTTTTTTGGTATGTAACCCTTAATAAGCACTTGAGCTCACCCTTTTATTTTTTTCCTTCCCCATGTTAAGAACATGAAATCTTTGAAAAAGTTTCAAGGAAGTGGTTAATTGTACTTTGTTATGTTCTATGTTTAATTTCCAATGTAAAAAATGGATCCATTTTTGTATCTTAATCTAAAATACTACTAAACATATCAATCCTTGGTGATGAAATATCTTGTATCTATGCCATTGTAATAAGATAGACATTGTCTCTATGCTACTGGGGTTGGGGTTGTTACAAGTGATATTTCAAAATCATTTTCCATCTAAAATTAAATCCTTTAATGATAATTATTCTTTACTCAGGATATGATCTAGGGATACCATTCCAATTATTTTTCTAGTTTTTTTTTGTGTTTATTATGACATTATTTTTATGAAATATTTTTCTCTTCCATAGTTTATACTATAGTAAAATGATTACAAAACTTGTTTCTTCTCACGAGTTATGCTATGATGGAATGATGAAATGATTATTAAACCGATATATTTTCCCTAAGTTATAATATGATGAAATTTTTATGAAATCCATTTAATTTTTTGGTTATGATACGATGAATGTTTTATGATCTTGTGGTGCACATACGTGTGATTTTCATTACAGGATGGGTGGGACCTATATATCCCTTTTATTCATTTGGTAAAGATTTATATATGATAGATAGGACAGGAATGGGGAGTAAATCCAGTTTAGTGAGGGAATTTATTTACTATGATGGTCTTGGGAGTGAACACTGACTACTATGATGGTTTGGAGATTAAACCCATTACACTATGATATCCTTGGAAGTTATCCTTGACTACTCTGGAAATAAATTTATATGCTTATATATATGCCACAATTCTATCTCTTATGTCAATGTTATGCTCTCATGGATAATTTTATTTCATTTCCTTATGATTAATGTCTTATGTACTTCCAATATTTATTCCATGACTCAAGATTTTGATCTTTGATATATAGATTATGGTTTTAAAATGTTACGATCATGTTCGCATACACTTTTATTAATGTTATACTTATGCATCTCCCTTGCTTTCCCTTACTGAGCATCTGAGTTCACCCTTTCTTATGGTTACTTTCCCTGGGTTATGAATAAATTTATTATATATGATATGTATAATAAGGATGATAGATATGATGAACTTAGCGGGATATGATGTAGTTCACATATGAACCAATTGTTTTTGTTTCTATTTATCCAAAGGAACTATACCTTTACTATCCTCAAGCTTATGTTGATATTTCATATATAATTTTGCCTCTAAAATGAAATCCTTTAATGCTAATTATGAATTATTTGGTATATGATCCATGGATACCATTCTTATTCTTTCTTTATGTGGTTTATGTTTATGATGAAAATCTTTTTATGAAACACATTTATCTCCCACACATTATACCATGATAAAATAATTATAAAGACCACTTCTTTTCATGGGTTATGCTATGATGAAATGATGAAATGATAAAATGATTATGAAACCTATATCTTTTCCACAAGTTATGATATAATTAAATGTTTATGAAATATATTTCTTTTAATGGGTTATGATATGATGAATGTTTTATGATCTTGTGGTGCACATATGTGTGGTTTTATTTGTGTGATGGGTTGGACCTATATATCCCTCTGATGCATTGGGTAAAGAATTATATCTCATGAGATAGATGGGGATAGAACGAGGATTGAATCCAATTTAGTAATGGAATTTATCCATTTTGATAGTTTTACAAGTGAACCTTGACTGCTTTGATGGTTTGGGTAGTGAACCCATTCCACTACGATAGCCTTGGCAGTGAGCCCTAACTACTACGAAATGATTTTCTATTCTTATATTTATACCAAAATTAAAGTCTTATTTCAATGTTATGCTCTCATGGATCTTATTCATTGATTTCATTATGATTCATGTCTTATAAACTTCCAATATTTAGGCTATGACTCATGCTTTGTTTCTTTGATATGCATGGTATGGTTTTCAAATGCTACTCTCATGTTCTCATAGACTTATGTTCATTTTATGCTTATGTGACTCCCTTATTTACCCTTACTAAGTATCTGAGATCAGCCTTTATTATTTTCCCTTTCCATGGGTTATGAAAAATTTATTATGTATGATATTTTTAAGAAGGGTTATAGTTATAAAGAACTTTTTGGGAGATGATATTGTTCACATATGAACCGGTTTTTTATGTTTCCATGTCTCAAAAGGCACTATATCTTTACGATCCTAAGGCATATGTTTATATAATGTATTGAATGTTCATATAAATGGATATAATATCTATTTAGGAAAACTATGGGTAATTATAGTTAGTATCATAGGATAGGCTCTGTTATCCTTTCCAAGCTCGGATGAGAAAACTCCATTGAGATCCCTCGGGACACGTTTAAGGGTGATACAAAGTATAGGAAAATGTCTTGGAATTTTTCTAAAGGATGGAGTGAGTGGTTTCTAAGTAATCGCATCCCAATATGGATATTACAAGTAGATGTAGATCTAGAATATAGGTACCTAGGGATAATAACTCTGAAAAGGGTGCATTGAGCTAGACTTGATCATCATCTAGTTCATGAAAATAGGTCTTACTACACACCGAGTCTGACAATCCAATGAGATATACTTTATAAATTCACAAAATATTTATGAAACGTCATGAAGGATTTAAATAGAAAGTTATTTTTAATGACCTAGGATAAACCTAATAAGTCGTATATTAAAAATACTTTATCATGATTTAGAAATCCTATAAGTGATTTTTCATGATTATGTGGTTCCCCATTATGATAATAATATATTATACTATAAGTTTTTGGTTTAGTCAATGGATGTAACCTAAATAGACCATGTTAGTGCTGACTTTGATGAAAAATATATTGATTATCCTCCTGTGTAGCTAACAATTACGGGATTTGGAGTGAAAAATCATATTTCCATGCTCTCCCAACTTTCACAAGACATGAATCATGCTGAACTTCTAAATGATAAAAGGATGGAACAATGTTCTATTGAGTTTTTAATGCGGAAACATCCACCATATTTTAGTGGATACACTAAAATTCTAGTTACTGATAAATGGATTGGTACCACTAAATATTTATTTACCTTTCTCCAGTGTTCAGAACCTAAAAAAATCATTTTGGTTGTCTATCATTTGGAAGTTGAAGTGGATCAATGGTGGAATATCATCAATTATACAAGGGTACATGATGAAATTGACAACATGGATTAGGAAGAGTTCATGAACTTGTTTTCAGTAATTAATTTCCTTATATTCTTTGTATGAATATGGAGAAGGAGTTCCTTGAGATAAATAAAAAAGGATGATGAATCCCTTAGTATCTATGAGACAAATTTTACAAGACTTTTGAGGTTCACTTCTAGTATTACCAACCAACCTAAATATAAGTTTGATTGATTATTCAGAGTCTTAAAACCAAGTATCTGAAGGGAGTTATCCATAAGATACTTCAATATATGTGAAGATCTTGTTTGATGTGTTATCAAGGAAGAAATGGATATTGGAGTTACGTATCAATCTCATGGTTTTGATAAGTAGTGAAATTTGGAATTAAAAAAGGAAAATCTAGAACCCATGGAGATAATAATATGATATTTTCTTTATGAAATTGTTTTGGTAAGAAACATGGAGTAAATTTTCTAAAGGGGACCAGTAAATGTTTTAAGTGTGGAAGGGAAGGTCATCGGACAATTTAATTCTGAAGTTATGAGAAGAAGTTAACTAATTATAAAATTAGAGAAAATTCTAAGAAAAATGCTCCACCCACACTCTAGTGTTTCAAATGAAAGTCATATAGTAATTATGATAACCAAGCCTCATATGTGAAGGTTAATGATGATGATTGAAGTCAGTAACCTCTTAAGATGAGAGACCAAGGGAAATATCATGTGATCACTATTTCTAATGAATGTTGAAATAACAAAATGGTGAAAGGTACACCTAGAATACTATCTAAAACTATTAATGTCATATTTGAATCTCAATCTACCCATTATTTCATATGTAAATATTTTAATAAGGGTGTAAATATTCCACCCAAATGATTATATGTATAATTAGAAATGAAAAAAATAATGGTTTGATGATCCCATCTTAATTTTATGATTATTCTCTAGTTGATGTTTTTGAGAATATTATTCCCGTAAATATTATCATTCTTCCTCTGGTTGAATTTGATGTTGTCTTAGGAATAGATTGGATTTCACTACCTAAACCTCAAATAAATTTTTAAGTAAAAATATTAACATTTTATATTCCAAACTAACCTATGATTATCTATCTGTGTAATGATAAATATAAACTTATGATGAAAATTTTATCTATTGTATGGGTTTTGAATCCCATTAAATAGGTTTGTTTATCTTTGATTGTTGGGGAGAAACTCAACATAGATGATTTACCTATTGTACACAATTTTTCTGATGTATTTCTAGAATAGTTACCTAGCCTTCGACCAAAATTTTGAGTAGAGTTATCAATAGGACTCATACCTTATGCCACATCAATTTCAAGGAATCCCTATAGAATATCTTGGATTGAGTTGTAGGAATTGAAAATGTAACTCTAGGAGAACATTTAAAAGGGATTAATTTGGCCTAACATGTCACCATGGGGTGAACTTGTTATTTTTTAAAAAAAAATAATGATGGATTGGTGTGTCTCTACATTTATTATCAAGATATGAACAAGATCATGATCAAGAACAAGTATCATCTACCACATATTGATGACCTATTTGATCAACTATATGGAGATAAATACTTTTCCAAATTGGACTTAATTCTGGATATCATCAAATGAGGGTCAAGAAGGAGGATATACAAAAGAAAACATTCTATACAAGGTATGGACACTATGAATATATAGTCATTTCAAGTAGCCTTACTAATTCCCCTACCATCAAAATGAATTTAATGAATTGAGTCTTTAGATATTACATTTTTCAGTTTTTGTTAGTCTTTATAGATGATAGTATGAACATGTGATAAATAATTTAAGATAATTAATATCACTTGATAATTATACTAAATAACCTAAGGAATGAGAAACTATATAAAAAATTTACAAAATGTTTGTTTTGACTGCAAAAGGTTTCATTTTTGGGTCATGTAATATCAAGAGAAGGTATATTAGTAGATCCATCAAAGACAGTGGCTATTGAGCGTTGTCCCAGAAAAACCACAGTGACTGAGATTTTTAGTTTTCTTGGTTTAGCTAGATATTATCAATGGTTTATAGAGAACTTCTCATGAATATCTAATACAATCACTAAGTTAACTCAGAGGGGAGCCATGTTCCTCTGGATAATGAGTGTGAGTAAAGTTTCAAAGAATTGGAGAGATTGTTATTTATCACACCTATAATTACATTACCCTATAGAAAAGAAGTGTTTTTAATCTATAGTGATGCATCCAATAAGGTATTGGGATGTGTTGTTATATATAATAACATGGTTATAAATTCTTCCTCATGAAAATTGAAGGTTTATGAGTAAAATTACATAAATCATGATTTGGAGTCGACTATAGTAATTCTTACCCTAAAGATACAGAGGAATTATATTTATAGAGAAGAGTGTGATATATATATATATAAATAGAAAAAGTTTAAAGTATATAATCATAGAGTAGAAGTTAAATATATTCCATATAATATGGTTATAATTGATTAAATATTATGATTTTTCAATAAATTTCCACACTAGGAAAGAAAACAAGGCGGATGATGCTTTGAGTCAAAAGGATTGTGCTAGATTATCCCCGATGAGGATCGAAAAAGATCCAATATTCTTGTATTTGCAAAGGATAGATCTAGAAATTCTGAAGGAAAGGGATAAATCCTATCTTTCTCAATTGAATGTTCATCCATCTATCCAATTAAAGATTAAATAGTTGCATAAGTAATATATAGAGCTATAAAAGAAGGTTAGAAATTTCCCGATTTTAACCTTGATTATGATGGAATGATAAGGTTCATTAACCATGTAAATGTTCCGTTCATTATAGATTTTAAGGAGTTGTTAGAGAAATATCATAGTTATTCATTCTCTATTCATCTTAGAAGCAAGAATATGTATGGATATTTTAATGAGTATTTCATTTGGAATAGAATGAATGAAGATGTTACAAAATTTGTATATTGGTTCTTGATATGTTAGCACATTAAGGATGAGAGAAAAAAATCTAATGGTATGTAAAATATATTACCCATACCAGGATGGAAATGGAAAAAACACCCATGTATTTTGTTATCATACTCTCCAGAAAATCTAAAGGGCATAATGTTATATGGATTGTAGTCGATCACCTTAAAAAGTTATCACACTTCATCACTATCAGAGAATACTTCTCTCTTGATTGTGTTGCTATAATATTCATTTAATAAGTGGTAAGGTGGCATAGAGTACCACATTAAATTGTATCTGGTTGGGATCCAAGGTTTACCTTGAAATTTTGGTGAAGTCTTCAAAAGTAACTGGATACAAAGTTATGTTTCAACACTGTATATCATCCTCAGATATTTTTTAGCCTAAGAGAATAATTAAAACCCTAGAGTATATTCTTATATCATATTATATGTATTTAAAAGGTTGTTGGGATCAAAACCTTCATCTAGTTGAGTTTTCATATGATAATAGCTTTCACTCGAGCATTCATATGGAACCTTATGAAACCATCTATATGAATTAGGGTAGAGATGAAACATACTAGAATGAATTTAGAGAAATAATTATATTTGGACCTAATATAGATAAATAAATGTACGAGAAGGTTATATCAATTCTACAACACTTCAAGGAATATCAGATTCAGTAGAAGAGCTATGCTGACAATCACTGATTTGATTTAGAATTTTATGTTAGTGAAAAGTTGTTTCTAAGAATTCTACTTTGGAAGAAGGTAATGATATTTTGAAATAAGGTAAAACTATGACCTAGGTATATTAGTCACTTTGAGATCTTGATCAGATCAAACTATATCCAATCAGTTGGTGCTTCCACAAACCCTCTCTCATGTTCATGATGTGTTCATTGTGTCTCTCCTAATGAAGTATATACTCGATCCTTCACATGAACTGAACTCAGAGATCATGTTGTTGTAGAAGGATATTTTTTATGTGGAAGAGATAAGAGAAATTATGGATCATAGAGATAAATTTCTATGAAATAAGACCACTCCCCAAGTAAAATATTTATAGATAACCCACAAGTTTGATGAAGCTATTTGGGAACCTGATAAAATGACGAGGTAGAAGCATCCCCATTTTTTGTATTATAGTGATGAATTTTGCGGGTGAAATTCACTTTATGGGGGGTAAAATGTTACACCCAGAGTTTTTATGAATTATTTATTTCTATTAAACTTAATTTATTTGATATCATATGTTACACACAACACAACGTTTAGCATACATAACACATAACACCAAGTTTATCTTGTGTCACATGCAACACTGAGTTTTAACAAATAGTGATATTTAAATGTGATTGTTATAACCTATCCATTAAACCTAGAAATATTAATTGTAATAAATACTATTAAAATAATAAGTATTATGGTTTTATATAAATAAAACATATTGATAAAAAATACTTAATTTTTAAAAAATTCATTATTTGTTTTGAAACTACTATTTTCTCAAAAAAAAAATTTATTAATTATTATGAAAAATAAAAAAAATTAAATTTTGTCACTTTTAGAAATCTAACTTGATAAAATAAGCTTCATTTTTTAAATAATAATTTCAAAATTATATTACTTTGATTTTTTGAAATGTTTTTAAATTTTTAAATTTTTTAATGAACGTTAAAAAATACTAATTTTTTATTAAAACTACCTTTTTGTTTAAAAAAATTATATGGTTGATTTTGTTTTAATAGTTTTAAAAGTAAAATTAGTTAAATTATATATATAATTATCCAATTTAGTTCATTTGAATCAATTTCATATTGAATTATGTTATAATAACCTTTTAAACTCTTGAAGCTTTTCTCTTAGGAAAACTGTCTTTTCATCATGACTGTTGGATTAATTTTAAATTAAATTGTTTTAATTGTGTGTGTTAGATTTGGAAAAATGGGTTCTATATTTGAAATCATAATAATTTATATTAATTTATAAGGCCAAATTAATTTTTTAATATAATGAATAGTGAAAATAGTAAAAATTAATTATTATGGTTAAGGAAAAAATGGGTTTATCAGGGGTTAAACTAAGAAGATAAGGGTTAAAATAACTATAACACTTGTAAAATTAATATTATATAGAAATATTTCAATATTATCCATCCCATTTTCAAATCTATGGTTATTTTGAAACTTTTGTCTTGGGGACGACATTATTATTTTGGAATCATTTGGGATATTTCCAAGTAGTTTTCAAGTGGGTTCCTTTCCCCCACTTATAAAAATCCACCCCCACCCTTCACATATTCATACGTATAAATCCATATATATAGTTAAACACATAAAAAATCCCCCCTAATCCTTATCCATGTTCTAGATATGTTATTCCTTCCAAAATACCAACATTAGGGTTTTTAATAAGAGATCTAAAGGAGGTGCTTCTATGCTAAGGTAATTGTATTCACCAGGATCCATATTTGTATTTCTTCCTTTTACACATTAAATTATTATTACCACTTAAAATATAATAACACCAGTATATCATATATACTAATATATTATTATGTTAATGGGATAACCTATATCCATATCCACTTCCATCAAATAGAAAACAAAACATTGAATTGTGTTTACGACAAACTATCACCCGACGAACCGATGTTACTCATTTTCCTTAACTACAACTCATGAAGAGATGTAATGATCGGTTAAATGTTTATATATTATATTTATGATATTATTATACTTATAGAATCATTATATCATTAACAACTTTATACTTTCCATTCTGTGCGAATATGATAATATCGCTTGTGTGTACGACGGGCTACCCCCTCATGAAGAAATTTGATTCATTAATGCTTTTAATAGAAGGTCAAAAGGATGGTTTAAATAAAAATATGTAATACATATGTCATAAAAATTATTATTTAATGATAATATAATATTTACTATTAGGTCTACAAGGTCGAATACCTTGAGAGGGGGGTGAATCAGGGTAAGAAAGGTCAAAACTTCTGCCCCTTTGGATCTTGTTTCGTTGTTAAAAAAACTCAATTATATCTTCCAACCGTAGAAATATATGATAAAATATGAAATGATGCACAGGATATGTAAATTTTTACTTGGATCACCCTCACCGGGCTATGTCTAAGGAGCATACAATAGTGATCTTCTGATGTACCAAATTCACTAAGGCTCTCATCCAATAATGAGTACAAAGTCCGGGCTAGATCTTTTATTCACAGGATCACTGCCTTTATAAGGTTTATGGTCTGATCACTGCATTCCTAAGTTTCACTCCTTAAGCCACCTTCTCTGGCTCACTACTAGTGGAAAGGGTCATTGTATTCCTCTTCCTTCGCTCACTACTCTTAGGAAGTAATTCACACACAGTTTATAGACATGTAGGTAAATCACTGTTTATGGACATGTAGGTCCCTTCACTTTCATGAATATTTCATTTTAAACTGTAGATAGATGCTCTGTTGAAGTCCCTTTTTCACCCATAGATGAAGTCCACCTTCTCGAGTACTGATAGGAACCGAAAAATAATTTCATAAATTGATTTGAGGCTTTCGTAAGCTTCCTTGTGAAAATATCAAACCACCTGCTCCTCTCATATACTATGTACTGGAAATGGTATTTGGATCACCTCTTCTGCACACTGCTTCCACTTCCTCAAACCTCCCTTCATCCATTGACTGCCTCTGCCTTCAATATCGCATACCACCTCTATGTATCGATTCCCTAATCCTCCCCTGTGAATCACACCATGTCCGTGAACTGTTCTCTGTTCACAGACATCATTCATAAACTAGTTATATACCATGCCTTCTCCTTCCACGTACAACATTCTTTGTGGTTTTCAGTTATCCACAAAAACCTTCAATGGAATTTCTTCTGCGTGAACCACAT
The DNA here is from genome assembly GCA_963277665.1 of Viscum album. Lineage (NCBI taxonomy): Eukaryota > Viridiplantae > Streptophyta > Magnoliopsida > Santalales > Viscaceae > Viscum > Viscum album. The sequence continues at coordinate 1,476,119,634 of OY728134.1, forward strand.
CAGCCTTCAATAGACTCCCCCCCCGTGAACCTCATTCGAACTTTGCTGAAATACTGGAGAAAAATATGTTCTCTAATGATATTACGCCTCCCTTCTAATCGGTGGGATTAGCTATTATTATAAAAGAAAATATATCCACAATATCCGTTAATCTATGATTTACCAAATCTTCTATTCACTTCATATCGATCCACATGTTTCCAAAAACTGTAAGCCTTCCTGCAAACCATATTTTTCATACGCAATCCACATACTACCTTTTCTCTTACATGGTCGATCTCCTCTACTAACGATAAGTCATCCGCGTACCATGCCGCCTTCCATCGCGAACCGTTTTTGGTTTCACGAACCACTCCCATGTACCGCTCCCAATGCTTGGTATGCGATACATGTCCCAAGATCCATGTTTCTCTTTCATTTCCAATTTAGTTCATCGTTCTTTACACCATTCTTTCCAATGAATAAAACCTTACATTTCCATAAACAAATTCTGAACTTTGAGGCCCAAAAATTTGGCAAACACTGAGAAACTGCTCCACCTTAAAATTCTATCTTCTGAAACCACCAACCATACTCATTTTTATTCACCTAACTTTGTTAGCAAACACAACCACACCCAAAACATATCGAGAGGACACCTTGAGGTATTTTTTCCCAACAATCTCCCCATTTGAGTTTGTTGAAAACTCTTCTCATAACAATTTTACACATTTTTATACCTCACTAAAACTCCTTTCAACATCAACCATCATTCATTATGCATGATTAAGATAGAAATCAAGGATTTACTCAACACATACTCTAAACCCACATGAGCCAGGCTCATCATGAGAAACAAGAATAGTATGAAAATTTCATCAATGAATCACTTCATTTCTAATCACCAATTTTTGATACCATACTGATACAAATAACATGCTTTAATCACAAACCATAGCTATCATGATACTTAATATTTCATTTATCACTTCAAGAATTGTAATATTTAATGCTTCCCCTATTTTATAGCTCTTCCAAATAGCTTCAGCTCAGCTTCAACTCCCTTTATCTTTTTGGTCCACTTAACAGCTTCTCTCTGTAGAATAGTTATACTTTCTCCCCCTTGGTCAATAAACTCTAAGGGCACTTCAAGTTTTTCTGCAACAGGGTAAATAAAACATATCATCATATTAGGGAAAAAAACATCATACCATAGGGAGAGAGGGACCCACATCTACACTTTTTTAAGTGCGTGAAGTTTAATGGACTCCCAGATCTAGTAAATGACTTTTAAATGCTTCTTTTGGGTAAGGCATTTGTTAAAATGTCTGCAACCTATAATTCTGTAGCCACATACTCCAACATCACAAGCCTTTGCTCCACCTTCTCCTTAATAAAATGATATTTGATTTCAATGTGCTTTGTCATTGAGTGATGTACATGATTTTTACTAAGATTTATAGCACTTAAATTATCACAATGGATTATGATTGGAGATTTCACTTAAAATACAATGTCTTCAAGAAGCTGCTTCATCCACAATAGTTGTGTGCAAGATTGAGTAGTCAGAATATATTCTGCTTCTACGATGCTCAATGAAATGAAATCTTGTTTCTTGATAACCAAGAAATACACAACCCTCAAAGATAAATGTAACCTCCTGATGTTGATTTCATATCATCTATTGAACCAGCCCAATCCGCATCTGAATATCCCAATAACTCTGGCTGATATTTTTCACCATACTTTAGGCCAAAATCCATTATTCCCTTGATATACCAAAGAATTATTTTTACTAAAATCATGTGGCTCTCCTTGGGACTACTTTGATACATCACTGCTTGGCATGTGGAAAATACAATATCAGGCCTTGTCATTGTCAGGTACAACATAATTCCATTGATTTTCCTATATTTCGTGATATTAACTACCTTGCCATCATCATACCATGACATTTTCAACTTGGTAGCAACTAGAGTCGTCATTTCATTGGAATTATCCATTCCAAACCTTCTCAAAACCTCCATGGCATATTTATATTGAGATATAAATGTTCCATTTCTTCATTATGTCACTTGTAATCCAAGGAAAAACATAATCTCACCAATCATCAACATTTCAAACTCGCTTTTCATGTATTCATAATACTGTCTACATTGTGCTTCATCTGATCCACCAAAGATTATGTCATCAACATAAACTAGCACCATCATCCTTTGACTATTTTCATTATTAAAATTCAAATTTTAATCAACTCCACCACTCTAAAAATGGAGATTCTTTAGAAACTGATCAAGCCTCGAATATCATGCTCTTGGTACTTGCTTCAAACCATATAAATCCTTCTTCAGCTAACAAATTCTGTTTTAATCTTCATGAATCATAAAACAATCAGGTTTCTTAGTATAGACTTCTTCTTCCAGAAATCCATTCAAAAATGATGACTTGACATCCTTATGGAAATCAATAAACTTACTTTGCACTGCTATGACTAGGAATAATCTGATTTTCTCCCAGATTGCAATAGGTGAAAACATCTCATCAACATCAATACCCTCTATCTGAGAGTACCCTTTTCACATCAGGCATGATTTGTTTCAAATCACAACACCATCTTCATTAATTTTATTGTGAAAGACCCGTTTTTTCCTATGACATTCTTGTATTATGGTCTCAAAACAATTTCCCACGTATGATTCTTCTTGATTTGGTCAAGCTCTTCATTCATTTCAGGAACCCAATTCTTATATCCAGCTGCTTTATCAATGCATTTAGGCTTCACTTTTGATAAGTATGATGCTTCCTATAGATACTTCTTCTTTATTGTCTGCACTGGTGTTGTCTAATCACCAATTATGTTCTTCTAATCAATTTAAGCTCTTCTTGTTGGTTTCAAGGTAGTCACCAATTTATTATCATCATTTAAGTCTTCTTTTGAATCATCCTATAGATCTATAACATCTCCTGACTTGATCATATTTTCGTCATTTTCCTTTTTAATTCTAATCATATATTTTCTGAATATTCTATTCATTATCCACTATATTCACATCATGAATTTAAAGTATCTTTCCTAGCCTCTTATTGAAGCATTTATGTGCCCTGCTCTTCCTTGAGTAACCAAGAAATATCCTTTCATTTCCATAAGATTCAAATTTCCTATACTTCTCCTTATTGAGAATGAAACACTTACTTCAGAAAACTCGAAATTATTTCAATGATGGATTCTTTACATACTATATCTCATATGAAGTCTTCTATTATTTTGGGAATAGTAAGTCTCTATTTTATGTGTAGACCGCTATCATCACTACCTCTTTCCAAAACATCTCACGAAGATCTTTCTCAATGAAAATTGTTCAATCCATGTTGTTCACAATTTGACTTCTTCTCTTAACTAATCCATTATACTATGGAGTTATTACTGCTGAAACAAGATTCCTTATCCCATGTTTATCAAGATAATCCTCAACTTGGATATTTGTGAATTTTTTTCCATTATCTATTTGAATCTTCAGTATTTTTTGACCAAGAATCTTTTCACATTCCCATCAATATCATGTAATGAAAATGAACACTTAAAATTTTTGGGTGATTATTGATACCCATGCCATTTTTCTGTAGTCATCAATGAAGAGAAAATAATATCTCCTCCCACCAATATCCACTGAACAAATTGGCCCACACACATCAATATTCACTAACACAAGCAATCTTGTTGATCTTTTCTCCTCTGGCTTATATGTCTTTAGAATGATCTTCCCTTGTTGACAGGCATCACATGAATAAGTATGATCACATGATGATATAGGGAGATTTTGAGCCGCATCATATTTCACCAGATCTTCCAATGATTCTTGGATTATGTGGTCAAGACACTTATTCCATAACTTGTTTTCTTCATCCTTAGACAGAAAGCACATATCATCATCTCCATTAAATAGGTATAGATTTACTTTTGTACATATTCCTTACAACACAATATCACCATTATTTTCCTTGATGATACATAGTTTCTTGTAAAAACTAATGACATGCCCTGAGACACACAATTCACTAACACTAAGAAAGTTGTGACTAATCCCCTTAACAACCAATACATTTTCTCGCCTCATGTCTTTTTCTCCAAACTTGGAGTTTCCAGAACCAATAATTTTCAATCCCTCATCATTATCAAATCTTACGATACCTTATTTATCATACATGATTCCAGTCACCAGATCCCTATTTCCCATTATGTGGGAAGTGCATCCACTATCAATGATCCATATCCCAGTGTGATCTGATTCCTTGAACTCAATTTCTGCAACCACTACCTGCTCTTCCCTTTTCTTTTTGACCCATGTATTTGACTTCATATCCGACATGGAATGATAATATTAATATTTCTCAGTATATTGTGATCTATCTTCGACCTACATAGATGCAAATTGATTTTTAATTTTCATCTCTTTTGAAGACACATTTGGCTGCTTCTTATGAACAATTTCAGTCTTCCTTGGCACATTCCTCTACATTGTTTATGTGAAATATCTTTCCATATGTCTGAGTCCTTTACACCTAAAACCATGACCATCAAATGATGACCAAGAATTTTGAGCTCTGTACGACCACCTTTATTGTTATTCTTCCCCTTTTTTACCTCTTTTCTATGGAACATACATTTTGAGATTGTCCCATTTTACCACAACAATATCATCTTATATTAGGTACATTCCTATGTGGAAATGATGCACCACTAGTTATACCTTGGGTTCTCTGAATTTTATGATTCTGGTTTGTACCCAAATCATTCTTCAATATTGGAGTTGGTGCTTGTGGTCTGAATTGAACCATAACTGATTTTTATTTTAGATTTAGCCCCATACCGACCTTATCATTCAGAACTGATTGTTTCTTCTGTTCTGATGAACCAATCTTCTCAAATCTCATCTTATTTGGTTCCTGTATGATCTTCTTTCCTGATGTGAAGTTGAGATTTAGTAGTTTTTCCTGATCTTCAATTGTTCGTCATAGACTAATGACTTACTCTTCTAGTTTTTTGATATGTTTTATTTGATCCTTTACAGTTTCATTCAAACTATCAATTTCCACTTTTTGTTCTTCAATTTTGAGTTCGTACCCAACAACCTTTTCTAAGATTTCTGGCATTGAATATCTCATCTTTTCAATTTCTACATTCAGCTCAGAATTCTCTTATTCTTGTTACTGTATAAATATTTTTTCATCAGGAAAAACTTTTTTATCTTTCTTTGATTTGTATCTCAAAATATCTACATCTTCAAGGGAAGCTTCTAATACATCCTGAAGATCAACTCTTCCTTCAATTTCTAATTCTTCATTGTCACTTTCTTCTCTTGTTAATGAATTTCTAACAACTTCCACCAAAGAAACTATTTTCTGATCCTTGCAGTCCTCCAACTCTTCTGCCTCAAATTCTTCTGAACTTTCATCCTATTTTGAATGTAGATTCTTCTTTTTGAATAACTTTCTCCTAGTACTTCTCATCCCTTTATCATTTGATGAATACTTCTTTTGGGGAGTTTCACCATTTTCTTTATTTTCATCATCAATCATTTTTGGACACTTTGCTGCAAAAAGTCCAATATTTCTGCATCGAAAGAAAGAAAATGGAAGTTTAACTTTGAAATTCCCTTTTCCCCTTTGTATATTTGAGGAGAAAAATGACATGACATCATCCATATTATCCTCCTCAAGATTATCCTCAATATATAGATTATTCATGGACATTAATTCAACTTATTTATACTTCCCCTTTTCCACTGCATCATTATCATAATTTCTCATTTCATATACTACATGTGTACTGTATAGGTTATCCAGTGTCTTCTCTTTCGTGTCTTTTTCTTCCAACACTGAAACATTTAGATTGAACCACAATGGAAGTTTCCTTAAGATACATTCCAAAATATTTATATCTTCAATGAAATCTCCAAGACCCTGCATGTCTTCCATAATAATATTTATCCTATCGAAGAAAGCCTCGACAGTGTCATTGGGGTTCATTCTGAGGTTCTCATACTTGTTCCATAGAACCTGCATCTTTTCTTCTCGAACTTTTGTGTATCCCTCATAAATGTTCAACAATTTTTCCCACATTTCATGAGATGTTTTATAGGACATAACCTTTTTATAAATTTCATTTGATAGGGCTCCCCCAAGAGAATTGTTCCTTTTTTCATTAGCATCCAATTCCCTTCTTTCATCTTCTCATAAAGCACCACTATTAATATCAGCATATATTCCTTGCATAGTTGTTGTTAAGACATCTATCCCTACTGATTAGAAGTAGTGCTTCATCCGATTCTTCTATAGTTGAAAATTATTTCCATCAAAGATGGTAATTCCTTTCTGATTGACCACCTTCATTTATTCATCTTGAGAGAGAACCACTAACTTTAAACCTTTCCCTATGATACCAATTGTAAGGTCCACAGGGTCAAATACCCTGATAATGGGGTGAATCAGGGTATGAAAAATTAAAACTTCATCCCCTTTGGATCTTATTTTGTTGTTAAACAAAACTCAATTTTCTCTTCCTCTCATAGAAATATATGAACAAATATGAAATCATGTATAGGCACAATAATTTTTACTTGGTTCACCCTCACTAGGATACATCTACGGAGAATATAGTGGTCATGTGCTGATGTACCAAATTCACTAAGGCTCTCATACAATAATGAGTAAAATGTTCAAGGTAGATCTTCTATACCCAAAATCAATTCCTTTGCATGGTTTAGGGTATCCTCACTGCATTACCAAGGGTCACTCCCTAATCCTCTTTATCTAGCTCACTGCTAGTGGAAAGGGTCATTGTCTTCCTCTTCCTTCTCTCACTGCTCTAGGTAAGGAATCCACACACGATTTATAAACATGTATTTTAATCATAGTTTATGGACATATATGTCCCTTCACTTGCAAGAATATTACATCCTCCATTGTGGATAAATGCTCTGTTGAATTGCATTTTTCACCCATAGATGAAGTCAACATTCCTGAGTACTTCTAGTTACTAAAAAATACTTTTCCAAACTGATTTGAGTCTTTCACAATCTTCCTTGTGCTGATCATGAACCACCTACTTTTTCCACGTATTGTGTACCGGGAATGGTACATGGATCACCTCCTTCACGTACGACTTCTGCTTCCATGAACCTCCCTCTGTTTACTGACTACCTATGCCTTCGCTATCACGTACCACCTCTGTGTACCAATTCTGAGATCCTCTCCTGCGAAACATCCTTAGTCCTCCAACTTTTCTCTATTTTTGGACTACCTTCACAAACCACCAGTGTACATTGCCTTCTCCACATGAGTATCGCGTTCTTTACGATTTTTAGTTCTCTACAAAAACCTTTGGTGGAATTTATGCCACACAAACCATTTTAGCCTTTGTAGGATTCTACCTCGCAAACCTCCTTCCAACTTTGCCAAAATCCCATAGAAAAAGATGTTTTCTAATGATATTAAGAATCCCTTATAATCGGTGGTATTAGTGATTATTATATAGGAAAATATATCTATAATATCTGCTAATCCAAGATTTACCAAATCTTCGATCCACCGCATACTGATCCTCCTATCTCCATGAACCGCAAGCCTTCCTTTGAACCATTTTTTAATACCTGGTCTGCATACTGCCTTTCTCCTTTGTGGTAAATCTCATCCTCTGATGAAAATCCATCCACATACCACCCCACCTTCCACCACAAACTGTTTTCGGTTTTGCAAACCGCTCCTTTGTACCATTCCCGCTGCTTGGTACGTGATCCATGTCTCAGGATTCACATTTGTCTTCTTTTATGATTTTGTTCAATGCTCTTCAAACCATCTTATCCTATGAATTAATCCTTAAATTACCAAACACAAATTCTAGATTTTGAGTCCCAAATATTTGTAAAATACTAGGAAATGGTTCCACCATAAATAATTGTCTTCAGAAACCACCAACCATACTCATTTTCTGTCATCTGGCTTTGTCAAAAAATAGAACCACATCCAAAAAATACTGAGAGGACTCCATGAGGGATTGTTTCCCAAAAACATCCCCCTTTGGGTTTTCTGACTCCTTTTCTCGTAACAATTTTCCACATTCTGATACATCATTAAAACTCCTTCCAACTTCAACCACCATTTGCTTCACGTAATTAAGATAGCGATCAAGGATTTACTCAAAACATAATCTAATCCCACATGAGCTCGGATTGAGATGAGAAACAATAATAGTTTTAAAATTTCATCAATGAATCATTTCATTTCTAATCACCAATTTTTGATACCATAAGGATACCAATAACCTGCTTTCATCATGAACCTTATCTATCGTGATACTTAATCTTTGATTGATCACTTCAAACATCATTAGATTTAATTCTCCCCTATTTTATATCTCTTCCAAATAGTTTTAGCTCAGCTTCAACTCCCCCTATCTTGCCACTCTACATAACACCTTCTCCCCATAGACTAGTCACACTTTATCCCCCTTTTTCAATGAACCCAAAGGGAATTTCATGGTTATCTGCAATAGGGTAAAGAACACATATCATCATATTAGGGGAAAACAAATCATACCTCAGGGATAGGTGGACACACATAGGCACTTTTTTAAGTTTGGGAAGTTGACTAGACTCATAGAGCCAGCCGATGCCTTTCAATCATTTCTTTGGGTAAAGAATTTGTCATAATGTCTGCAACTTGTTGTTCTGTAGGCACATACTCCAACTTCACAAGCCCTTGATCCACCTTCTTCTTGATAAAATGATATTTGATTTCAATTTTCTTTGTCCTTGAGTGATGGAATGGATTTTTTCTAAGATTTATAGCATTTGAATTATCAAAATAGATTCTGATCATAGATTTCACTTCAATTCCCATATCTTCAAGATGTTGCTTCATCCACAATAGTTGTGTTCAATCATGAGTAGCCGTAATATATTCAGCTTATGAGGTTCTTAATGAAATTAAATCTTGTTTCCTAGTCAACCATGAAATACACAACCCTCCAATATAAAAGACACCTCCTAATGTTGATTTCCTATCATCTACTGAACCGGACCAATCTGCATTTGTATATCCCAATAACTCTGGCTGATATTTCTCATTATACATTATTCCAAAATCCATTGTTCCATTGATACTTAAAATAATTATTTTTACTGTAATCATGTGGCTCTCCTTGGGATTTCTTTGATAACTCGCTGCTTGGCATGTGGCAAATACAATATCATGACTTTTTGCTGTCAGGTACAATAGAATTCCAATGATTTTTCTATATTACATGATATTAACTGCCTTGCCTTTATTATCCCATGAAAGTTTCAGTCGGTTAACAATCAGAGTCATCATTTATTTGGAATTTCTCATTCCAAACATTCTCAAAACCTCCCTAGAATATTTAGATTGAGAAATAAATGTGTCATTTCTTCCTTAGGTCACCTGTAAGCCAAGGAAAAATGTTAGCTCACCAATCATTGACATTTTAAACTCACTTTACATGTATTAATAAAATTATATGAATTGTGGTTCATCTGATCCACCAAATATTATTTCATCAACATAAAACAACACCCTCATCCTTTGACTGTTGTCATTGTTGAAATACAAATTGCAATCAACTCCACCATGCTGAAAATTGAGCTTCTTTAGAAATTGATCAAGACTTGAATACCAAGCTCTTGGTGCTTGCTACAAACCATATAAATATTTATTCAGATGAAAGACTCTGTTCTCATCTTCATTAATGATAAAACCATCTAGTTTCTCAATTTATACTTCTTCTTCTATAAATCCATTCAAAAATGATGAATTGACAGCCATATGGAAAACTTTAGAAAAATTTGCACTAATATGACTAGGTTTAATCTGGTTTTCTGTAGCCTTGAAATAGGTTCAAACGTTTCATCAACATCAATACCCTCTATATAATAGTACCCTTTCACACTTGGAATTCTTTTTTTTTTAATCACAACACCATCTTCATTAATTTTGTTATGAAAGAACCATTTTTTCCCAATGAAATTATTGTCTTCCAGTATCGAAACAATTTCCCACATATGATTCTTCTCGATTTGGTCAATATTTTCATTTGTTGATTGAACCCAATTTTCATCTTCATCTGGTTCATCAAATCATTTAGGATCCACTTGTGATACATATGATTCTTACTGTAGAGACTTCATCCATCTTGTCTGCACTGGTTCTATCTGATCACCAATTATGTTTTTCCTATCAATTCCATCTCTTCTTGCTAGTCTTTGAGAATTCACTGATTTATTCACATCATCTGAGTCTTCTTCTTAATCATTCTCTAGATCTAGAAAATATTCTGACCTTATCATTTTTTGAGCATTATCCTCTTGAGTCTCATCATGTATTTACGGAATATTCTGTTCATTCTCCACTATATTCACATCATGAATTTCAACTATCTTTCCTAGCCGCTTGTTGAAGCATTTATATGATTTTCTGTTCTTTGATAAAGCAAGAAATATCCCTTCATCTCTACAAGTTCCAAATTTATTATGCTTCTCCTTATTGAGAATGAAACACTTACTTCTGAAAACTCAAAAGTATTACAATGATTCCTTCTTTAGATAACATATATCATACAGAGTCTTCTCTTATTTTAGGCATATTAAGTCTCTATTTGATGTGTAGATTAGTGTCATCACTGCCCTTTTCCAAAACCTCTCTAAAAGATCTTCCACAATGAGCATTTTTCTAGCCATGTTGTTCGCAATTTGATTTCTTCTCTCAACTACTCCATTCTGTTGTGGAGTTTATACTGCTGAAACTTGATTCCTTATACCATGTTTCTCAAGATAATCCTCCACTTGTATTTTTTTTAATTTTGTTCCATTATATTTTTGAATTTTATGGATTTTCATACCAAGCATATTTTCACATTACCATCGATATCTTATAATGAAACTTAACACTTTAATTTTGTGACTGATTTTTGACACCCATGCCATTCTACTATAGTCATAAATGAAGAGAAAATAATATTTGCTCCCCTCAATATCCCTTGGCGAAATTATCCCACACACATCAATATACACCAACTCAATCAATCTTATTGACCTTTACTCCATTGGATTATATGTCATTCTAATGATCGTCCCTTGTTGACATGAATCACATGTATGAGTAAGATCACGTGATAATCTAGGGAGATTTTGATCCGCATATAATTTCACAAGATCTTACAAGGATGATTGACTTGCGTGGCCAAGATTCTTATTCAATAACTTGTTTTCTTCATCCTTGGATAGAAAGCACATATCGTCTTCTCCACTCACAAGGTAGATATTTCCTATTGTACATCTTCCTTGCAAAAAAAAATAGCATTATTATTTTCTTTGATGATACATAGTTTCTTGAAAAAACTAATGGCATGCCCTGAGTCACACAATTGACTGACACTTAGTAGGTTGTGAGTAAGCCCCTTAATAACCAATACATCTTCTCATCTCATGTCTTTTCCTCCAAAATTGGATTTTCCTAAACCAATAATTTTCAAGCCCTCATGATTACCAAATCTTACAATAACTTCTTTATCGTACCCAATTTTGGTCACTAGATCCTTATTTCCCTTCATGTGGGATGTGCATCCACAATCAATGATCTATACCCTAGTGTGATTTGATGCCTTGAACGCAATTTTGGCGACCACTGCCCGCTCTGCCCTTTTCTTTTTGACCCAAGTATTTGAATTTATATCCAACATGGAATGAAAATATTTATCTTTCTCAATATATGATAATTTGTCTTCAACCTGTAGAGATGCAAATTGATTTTGAATTTTCAACTCTCTTGAAGATAAATTTGGCTGTTGATTATGAAAAAATTAAGTCTACTTTGGCACATTCCTCTACATTGTTGATGTGCAATATATTTCCATATGTCCGGGTCCTTTACACCTAAAACAATGACCATCAAATGATGACCTGTAATTTTGAGATCTGTATGACCACCTCTATTGGTCTTATTCCCTTCAGTACCTATTTTTTGTGGAACATAAAATTTTAGAGTGTCCCATCTTACAAAAACAATAGCATATTATGTGAGGTACATTCCTATATGGAAATGATTCACTACTAGTTGTGATTTGGGTTCTCTGAATCATCCGGTTTTAGTTCATATCCAAATCAATCTTTAATCTTGGAGTGGGTTCTTATGGTATAACTGGAACCATGACTGATTTCTATTTTAAATCAAGACCCATACCAACCTTATCATTCAGAACTGACTTTTACTTCTATTATGATGTAGCACTCTTCTAAAATATCATCTTCTATGTTCCATGTATGATCTTCTTTCCTGATGTTGATCTGAGAGTTAGTATTTTTTTTCTAATCTTCAATTGTTCATCGTAGACTAATGAATTCCACTTATAGTTCCTTACTAGTTTCAATTAAACTATCAATTTCAATTTTCTATTCGTCTATTTTTAGTTTGTACTCAACCACCTTTTCTGTGATTTCTGTCATTGAATACCTCATATTTTTAATTTCTACATTCAGCTCAGAATTCTCTTCTTCCTATTACTGTGTAAATCATTTAGCATCACGAACAACTTTGTTAGCTTTCTTTTATTTGTATCTCAAAATATCTAATTATTCAAAGGAAGCTTCTAATTTGGCCTAAAGATCAACTCTTCCTTCAATTTCTCCTTCTTCATTGTCACATTATTCTCTTGTTAATGAATTTTTGAAAACTTCCACCAAAGCATCTATTTTATGATCATGGCAGTCCTCCAACTCTTCTGCCTCAGATTCTTCTGAACTTTCATCCTCTTTTGAAAGTAGATTATTCTTTTTTAAGAACTTTATAGTATAACATCTCCTCCCTTTCTCATTTTGTGAATACTTATTTTGGGGAATTTTTTTCATTTTCTTCATTTTCAACATAAAAATTTTTAGAAGACTTTGCTGCAAAATTCCTAATATTTCCACATTGAAGGAATGCATATTGAAGATTAACTTTGAACTTCTCTTTTCCCCTTTGCAGATTTGAGGAGATAAATGACATGAAATCTTCTATATTGTACTCCTTAGGACTATATTCAATAGAGAGATTCTTTATGGACTTGAATTCCACTTCTTTAGATATCCCTTTTTCCACTGCATATTATCATAGTTTCTCATTTTATATGCTACAAGGGTATTTTGTAGGTTATCTAGTGTCAGCTCTTTTGGGTCTTTGTCGTCCAACACTGAAACTTTTAGATTAAACCGAAGGGGATGTTTCCTCAAGATACGTTTCACAATATTTGTATCTTCAGTGACTTCTATAATACCCCGAATGTCTTCCACAATAATATTTATCCTATCAAAGAATTCATGAACAGTATCATTGGGGTTCATTCTGAGGTCCTCATACTTGTTCCATAGAACCTACAGCTTTGCTTCTTGGACTTTTGTGTCTCCCTCATAAATGTTCAACAATTTTCCCACATTGAATGTGATGTTTTATATGATAACATATTCCTATAAATTTCATTTTATAGGGATCCCCCTAGAGCATTGATCCTTTTATCATTAGCATCCAATTCCCTTCTTTTATCTTTTGATAAAGCACCACTATTAATGTTAGTGGATATTCCATGCATAGATGCTATGAAGTCATCCATCCCTACTAATCAAAAGTAGTGCTGCACATGATTCTTCCATAGTTGAAAATTATTTCCATCAAAGACCATAATTCCTTTTTGATTGACCACCTCCATTTCTTCTTCTTGAGAGAGAACCACAGAATTTCAACCTTTCCCTCTGATACGAATTGTTAGGTCTACAAGATCGAATACCCTGAGAGGGGTGGGGGTGAATTAGTGTATGATAGATTAGAAATTATTCACCTCTGGATATTGTTTCATTGTTTAACAAAACTCAATTCTCTCTTCCTCCCATAGAAATATATTAACAAATATGAAATCGTGCATAGGACACAATGATTTTTACTTGGTTCACCCTCATCGGGATACATCCAAGTAGTATATAGTGGTGATGTTCTGATGTACCAAATTCAATAAGGATCTCAGCAAATAATGTGTTCAATGTTAGGGCTAGATCTTTTAGTCTCAAACTCACTACCATTACAAGGTTTAGGGTCTACTCACTTCATTCCCAATGGCCACTCCCTAAGCCTCTTTCTCTGGCTCATTGCTAGTGATTAGGGTCACTATCATCCTCTTAATTTTCTCACTACTCTTTGAAAGGAATCCACACATATTTTATATACATGTAGTTCAATCATAGTTTATGGACATATAGGTCCATTTACTTGCATGAATACTGCATCCTCAATGGTGGATAGATGCTCCGTTGAAGTCCCTTTTTCACCCATAGATGAATTCTACCTTCTCGAGTACTTCTAGGTACCTAAAAATAATTTCACAAACTGATTTGAGGATTTCACAAGATTAATTGTAAAAATCATGAACCACCTAATCCTCCTGCATATTGTGTACTGGGAATGGTATGCAGATCCCCTCCTCCGCGTACTGCTTCCTCTTCTGTGAACCTCCCTTCTTCTGATGATTGCCTCCGCCATCTCTACCATGTATCACCTCTGCGTACAGATTCCACAATCCTCCCCTATGAAACACCCTTTGTCCATGAAATATTCTCTAATAATAGAATACCTTCGCAAACCACCTGCGTACTATACCTTCTCCTTCCACGTACTGTGTTCTTTGCAGTTTTCAGTTATATGCTAAAACCTTTGGTGGAATTTCTTCTGCGCGAACCACTTTAGCCTTCACATGATTCTCCCTCATGAACCTCCTTCATTATTTCCTAAAATCCTAAAGAAAAATATTTTCTATAATGATATTCAGTCTCCCTTATAATTGGTGGGATTAGCAATTCTTATATAGGCAAAGATATCTACAATATCCGCTAATCCAAGATTTACAAAATCTTCGATCCAATGCATACCGATCCTCATGTCACTGCGAACCACAAGACTTCATGGGAAACCTCTTTTCATGTGTGGTCCATGTAATGCCTTTTCTCCTACATGGTCAATCTCCTCCACTAACGACAAGCCATCTGCATACCGCACCACCTTCCATTGTGAACCGTTTTCGCTTTTGTGAATCGCTCTCGCGTACCGTTCCTGCTACCTGGTACATGATCCATTTCCCGAGCCCCACATTTCTTATCCTTTTCCAATTTGTTTCACCATTATTCACACCATAATGTCCAATTATGAAAACCTTACATTTACAAACAAAAATTCTCGATTTTGAGGTCAAAAAATTTGGCAAACACTGGGAAACTGCACCACCTTAAATACATGTCTTCAATAGCCACCAACCATACTCATTTGCAGTCATCTATCTTTTTTAGCGAACAAAACCATACCCAAAACATACCAACAGGTCACATTGAGGTATTTTTTCCCAACATTTACCCTAATTTTTTTCAATCTTTCCATAAAATGGAAATAGTGTTGATGCGTATGTATAACCTACCATCTCCCTGAATGGTGAATTTTCTTTTCGATCTATAACATTTATGGATTACTTTAAATAAATATATACTTAATATATTGGATATTTATATCATGTATAACATTATTTATATGATTTAACCATGATCAAATTAATATTACAAAAAATAAAAAATCAAAACATACACGAAAAAAACCAATTATTGCATGAAACATGACATTAACATGGAATTGTTAAAAAAATAGGTATTAAAAGGTCATTGGTAAATAATATAAGGTATGATGTATATAAATATGGTTTAATAATAGAATTATAATAATTTTATATTTATTATACATAAGGTTTGAACTTGTACGACAAAATTCAAGACTTAAGGTAAGGGATTTCTATCTCAATATTCCTCCCTTGATACATATGTTATGTTATGAACCTATATTATTTTATAAGGTGTATATACAGACCCTTTGACATTTCATATCATGAATATATTTATTCTCATAATATTTTAAGTTTAATTTAATTTTATTCCTTCACGGGGCATACAATTCAATGTTACCAAAGCGGTAAATATTTTATGTTACAATCTCATCATTTATGGGGATTTTTTATGGTTATTTTTCTGATGATAAAATAATATGATCAATATCCTAATAAACTCATGATTTTTTTATCCCCTAATTATTTCATGAGAATACATTTTATCCCTTCATTTTTCTCTCTTTATGTACTCAAGAGTTCAAAAGGAATTTTTTAAGAAAAATATTCTTTATTTATCTCTTCAGTCGAAAACCTAATTTTATTGCAAAATCATATTTTATAAAAAAAAATCCAAAATATTTTTAACATTCTCCAAATTATTTATAAAAAATTACCCATTTTTAATTTTTATAAAACGTTTTTAATGTAATATTCATGCCATTTTCCAAATAATGCTTGTTTGGATCTAACCATAAATATGAAAGGAATATTTGTTTTAATGTGTACGGCGTGAAAATAATTCTTCATCTTCCTAAAAAATCATTGATTTGAAGCTTAATTTATAGGAATATAAGTTTATTTTAAAATAAAACGATTTTGAAAAAGTTTTCTATTTAAAAGAGTTTTTTTCAAAGTGGAAAGAATATTCTACAAGAATTTTTTTTAATAATTTTTAAAGATTCCATTATATGTTTTCATGGCTATTCTCAAAGGAAGGTATTTAAAAAATATTTAATAAAATTTTATTTTTAAATATATATTTTGAAAGAAAAGTTATTTTCATCAAGAAATGTTTCAAGTGATCTTTAAAAATCATTTTCCATCTAAAATAACATCATTTCATGCTACTTATTCTTTACAGAGAATATAATCCAATGATACCACTATTATTCTTTCTCTAGATAGTTTATGTTTATGATTACAAGATTTTTATGAAATACATTTCTCTTCCAATGGTTATACCATAAAAAATATATTATTAAACCTACTTCTTTTCATGGTTTATGTTATAATGTAATGATGAAATGATTATGAAGCCTATATCTTTTCTATAGATTATAATATTTTGAAATGTTTAAAAAAAATCCATTTTTTCAAGGGTTATGATATAATGAATATTGTAGAATATTATGGCACACATATGTGTTGTTTTCCTTATATGATGGTTCAGACCTATATATCCCTATGATTCATTGGGTAAAGATTTAAATCTTATGAGATAGATTGGGATGTAATGGGAAGTGAACCTAGTTTAGTAAGATACTTTTTCTGTTATGGTGGTCTCGGGAGTTAACCTTGACTACTATGATGGTTTGGGGAGTGAACCAATTTTCTCAATGTTATTCCCTCATGGATCATGTTCTTTGATTTCCTTATGATTAAGGTATTATTAACTTCCAATATTTATTTCATGACTCAAGATTTTTATCTTTTATATGTGGGGTATAGATATCAAATGTTACGCTCATGTTCTCATACCCTTATGTTCTTGTTATACTTATATATCTCCCTTGTTACCCATACTAAGAATCTAATCTCACCCTTTCTAATGTTTCATTTCTCTAAGTAGTAAATAAATTTATTATGTATGATCTGTCTAACAAGGGTGATGGTTATAAATAACTTAGTGGGATATGATGTAGTTCACATATGAATCAATTGATTATGTTTCCACGTTTCCAAAGGAATTTTACCATTAATATCCCTAAGTGTGTGTTTTTATAATGTAATGATTGTTCACCTAAAAATATGTAATATATATGTGTGAACATCTTGAGTCATTATAGTTGCAGTTTTTTTGTTAAACACGAGTAAATGAAAGGGAATTCAGTAGTATGTTGATTTATCTTATTGTCATTCCATTTGTATTGGGATGGTTTTGTGTTGATGGATTGTCACAAAGAGACTTTTATATTCTTATCTTATGATTTATTAATCTTTATAATTATATTTTTCCCCCATGGTTACGTGAGCTCTCATGATTGTGATCTAACCATTTATGACTCATTTTTGAGTTTTCCCTTACTGAGATTTGGTCTCACTCCTTTTGTTTTCCCACTTTCCTAATAAATTATAGGTAGTATTACGAGTAGAAAAATGTTTTATTTATTGAAATTATGTCATATTTAAAAAAATTATATTGTTTGTGATTTATGTAAATGTTTTTATAATTTATGAATTGCTTATTATATGATTGTAAAAGTATTATAAAATGTCATAGAATTTTAAGAAATAAAGTAGTTTATATAAAACCCATGCAATTTCTAATATGTAAAGTTCAAATTTCAGTCAATACATCATCATGGATAAGAGTGTGAACTCGTTATTGTAATCTTGTGGCATCGTTTCCTATTATGAACATCAAGATGACATAAGTTTCACCACAAATGTTTCACTTGTTCTTAAGACCGGTCTATATAATTTTGCATCCAACTGGATTTAGTATCCATTGGGTTCATAACCTGTTGATGTTAGGTATCAATATCATATTTTCTTCAGGCATTGGGAAAAGTCAAAACTCCCCAATAGGAATCCATGGGTCACTATAATAGTTAGAATTTGTTTCGATCTAGTACACTAGATCAATATATGGTTACAATGATATGTTCATAGAGGCATGTGTTTCAATGGTGTGTGCACATGGAAAACATAATGCCTGAAAGATTCCACACTAAAATTAACTTGCATCCAATAAGACCACTACCACATAACCTCTACTACCTAAGATGGGGTCCTAACACTCTTACACTTCAAATCTTTTATCTTATCAGTGGAAAATTCACGCTCGGTAAGCTTAAGAATATTAAATGTTCTTGTCAATATCCCATTGAAAGTGACATTTGTACCATATCCCCTATTGAATTGCATTATTATTCTATTTCCTCTTTTTATGAAGTACTATACAAAATGATAAAAGGTCTCATGAACAAGAAAAGTTGTAAGTAACCTGAGAATCCCCTTGAAGGTGAAATTTATGTACTCTACAATGTTTATGGTCATGTGTAAAAACCTATTCCCCCCATCACATGATAATTTCTATTTATATTTTGGAATTTATGTCATGTAATCATACACTCCCTGATTATACCTATGGATTCCTTCTAATCGATACTCAAACCTTTGTTAATCTGGATCATATGCTATAAGAAAGTGATTATATTTCACATAAATTAACTTTATCATTATCTTGGCATAGTAAATAAAAAGAAATGGATTGTATACCAATATTTGTGATAGCCTTATACATAGGTTCATACTGAAAATTATCTTACATGTTTCTAGAAATGTGTTGGATGCATTATCGATGATATGAATTTAGGTATTTCCAAGTAATAGGATCTGCGTTGATTGCATCATCGATTTCCTAATACAAATCAAATATCATGCATATACCCCAAATTAAAGATAAATGGTTTCTAATACATTCTAAAACCAACTCCACCATTCATAATTTCCTTCTCTGTGATGGAAAATTCATGTGGAAGAGGATAATAGTTTCCATCTTGGGTTGATTCAACCAGTAATACACCAATGTACTTTCCATATCAATATATTCCATCAATTTGTAAAAAATGTTTGTAGAAAAAAAATGTGGAGATACAAGGAATTAATATCCAGAGAAACTAATGAAATTTTACATGATATTGATCAAGTCGGTTATCTTCAAACACATGTTCATTTGAATCTAGGTGGAACACAATATAGTTGTTTTATCTCGGTATAAACAATAATTATGGAAACACCTAATACGATTCATACCAATAACCATAAAGCTTGTAGATTTCATTATGATAAATATATCTTCTATAAATCCATAAAACTCATTTGATGGTGTGATAATATTCTATTGAAATTTAGAAAAATGTTTCATTTCATCAGATCAAGATTAAACGATAGGTTGATGATTTATTATGTAGTAAGGCTAATGTAAAATACTGTACTTATACTAAATTCCTCCCCAACTTTGGTATATTCTTTATCGTCATCATTTTTTGATCCCTCTATTCCATCAATATCCACTTCATCATCATCAAAATAATCTTACTTCATATTTGGGTTATCACTTTCGTTTTCTTCTTACACTAGATAGGTAATAACCTCATAATCTTGGGATAGACCTTATTTGAGACTCTTTTATGCCTATGTCATTGTACATTTTCATGTTGTTTCTGGATAGTAGAATCCTCCCCAAATAACTCAATAATGAAATTATTAGATCATTGGTTAAATAAAGTTGATTCTTGGACCCATTCCTCATCTTCAACTAATGGAAAAACTAGATGACATAGCCGATCCTATAATTATAAATGTCTATAACTAATATAATGGATCTCCTAATCATGTATTATATTTAACCAACCATAAATTATATTCTGATTTTACATTAGGGTAACATAATAATATGTCCTAACCATTACTACTGGTTGTGTACTATATGAATCTCATTTCTCAGATTTAATAACTTCCCTGTAGTGGTATACATATGAAAACCTGATTGTCTATGTGAAAAATTATTTCTAAGAAATATATCGATAGTGTAAATAATATTGAATTTGAGGGATAATCATTTAGTGTTAACCACGTAATATTTACTTTACAAAAAATTTAGAATTTCTTATTATATCATCAAAGATGACATTAATGTTTCACAGTACAAATTTTAATATTTCAAAAGGTATGTTCAATAGTTTATAAAGATGATATGAATCATATAAAGAATATCCCCTAGGAGTTTCAAAACATGTGTACACCAAGGCCCATTATTGTGCACCATGTTATTCTTAAGTGAATTCCCAATACACCCTTTTTAGGGTTATTACCCATATATACATTTGTACCATAGCGACAACCACTTGTAGAGTCCACACAAGGATTTCATTGCTCAAATGACCTTACAATCTTTACTTTAATGAAATTTTATAATGTCTTCTTATATCCTCAATAATGACACAAATTGTAGACACTGAAAAAGTCCATAGTTCCTAAAGGGAGTTCCGAAATGACAAAGTGAAGTCATATTTGGACTCAGAGGCCCATTCCGGAGGGCCCGAGAGTGGGGCATGAAATTAAGGGGTACTCGCGCGAAAAAATGTTGCTCGTACGAAGGACACCTGAGATTCACGAAAATGCCCTAGTGTGGCGCGCAATTTTGCGCGCCCAGTACCGCGTGGTGAGGCCTTCGTGTCGTTCACTCCTGGCGCAGAAGATTTTCCGCACCGCCCGGATTCTGCGACAGCGGAGGCTTATAAATAGAAGGCGACCCCAACTGTTTTGGGGTTGCAGAATTCAGACCAACTTCCATGCACGAAATCGGACTCTCGCGCGCGCAATATGACTTCCAGGTAATAACCTTTTTTGCACAACATTGCCCCGGGGTTCACCTTTGTGCGCAATCCCACTAGCTTAAGTGAATTTTCCAACTCTTCATGGTTCCTCCTTGGCACGCAATCCCTTCCAACTATGCGCAATCCCTTCCAATTGCGCGCAATCCCTTCCAAATTGCACGCAATCCCTTCGTTAGGTTTTTCCATACCTTAGGGATCAGCCATTTCCCCCCGCGTGCAATCCAATCCCACTGCGCACAATCCCCCCTAACCGCGCGCAGTCCCTCTTCCCCAATTGTGCACCATCCCGGTGTTTTGTGCGCAAACCTTCTCTTTGCATGCAAAACCCATGACCCCTCACCTTGACGCCCCCTGGGGTGCCTCCCTGCGTAGGCGCCCGATATCTTCCATTCCAGGCATGCACGCCATGCGTTGTTTTCCCGTACGACCTTCCAGGATTGTACGAAGTAACCTCAAGGTCCCTTGGGTGGTGTTTCCCGTTGTGTTTTTTTGCCTCATGATTCTTCTCATAGGTAGGCTAACGACTATTGCTTCTTTTCATATCCATGCAAACGTAGACCCCTCGATGGTTCGCCCTGCGTCCCCCCTTCACTACGGCGTTGCCAATGCCTTCCATTCCCCAAGGGGTAGATGGTGTTGGGAATGTAAGCCCTAGGGGTGTGGAGCGAACCCATGTCGTCCGAGCTGCAGGACGTTAAACTGCCAAGCACCTCATCTTCAACACATGACGTTAAACTGTGATCTGACCCCATGCCTCGCACGCAGGGTCCCCCCGGCTCAGACATTCTTTACACCGCTCGTCTCCATGGGAATGGAATCTTCCTCACATGGAATGAGATCCTCCCTTTTGGAGTGGCGTTTGTCCACGGGGGAAGGGCTGCCTCAGAGCGTAAGCCCCTAGCCTCTCATGCGAAAGGTTGCACCCATGCACCTCCATACTTCCCCACCACCAAGGCTAGGGGAGGGTGTGATAGGTAATGAGGGATCTTTTTTGTTCAGTCCCAAACCCCTCTTTCCCTGTGCTTTGTCGCACCACAGGCCTCCATCCTGGAGTAAGTCCCGGCACTAAGGGCTACTAACCACGCGTAAGCCCCTGTTTCCTATTTCGGCCACTCAACGCGTTAGCCCCTCTCCGCTTCTCATGGATGCACCCTTCGCGACGTGATCGTCTGGTCCCTGTTTCCTCTTGTTTCTCACACCGAGCATGACTCACATGGGCTTATAGTGAGCATTGACCATGACATCCTCTTATGGGTCACCTCAGAGCATATGCCCCATCCCAGCGAACTACAGGGACTTTGATCTGTGCTAAGGCATGGTACATAGGTAGCCTCCACGAGGTTCAAGCCCACCACCTAGTCGTTCTGACCTCTTCACGTCGGTTCGCCAACTCCTTGGGCCTCCTTAGAGCGTAATCCCCGAATGCCCGTCCCACATGACGTTAAATTATATGCCCATCTAGCATGACGTTAAACTGTTTTCCCTCATCCCGCATGACATTAAACTACACCACCCAAACTATGTGGACTATGATCCGTGCTAAAGCATGGTACGTAGGTAGCCTCCATGAGGTTCAATACCATCACTCTATTGTTCTGACCCCTTTGTGTCGGTTCACCAACACCATTGTGGGCCACCTCAGAGCGTAAGCCCCATACCCATCAATGTGGTCTGCCTCAGAGCGTAATCCCCATATTCCCCATTGTGGGATGCCTCAGAGCGTAAGCCCCATATCCAACTCCCATGTCCCATCCTGACCTCTCCCTCAATCCCACGTTCCTTGGGAGGCTCATGCCCTGGTCCAGAGGCCTTACTCCCTCTGGATCCCATCCAAGCTTTCATTCTCATGGGTCGCCTTCCCAGGTGTCGCACCGTATCTTCAAACTACGTGGACTTTGATTCCCTACCATGGGGATACGTAGGAAGCCCCATGAGATTCAATCCCTTCACTGCATCACCCATCCTAATCCTTACCCGGGCTACCACATCCTGGTGGTATCATGCAACTTCATTCCACTCCACAGTATCCGGGAAGCCGCCCACATGCTGGCCCCAATATCGGAGTTCCCTTCAGAGGATTATTTCATCTGATCCACTCTCAGTGTTCTGATCAGTCTGATCCATCTCTATCAGATGTTAAACTCATGTCATACCCCATGTTAAACATGGAAAGCTGAGGAAAACCTCAGATACATGCCTACGGCATGCCAATTCCCCACGTTCGATGTGGGATGCCTCGGGCTTCTACGCCCTCGAGAAGCCCTATAATAAGGGAAAGAAGATAGACATGCCAATCCCCCGGCATCAAGACATGCCAACGACGCCCTAGTGTGATCATTCTCTTCACCGAAGGTTGCTTCCCCGACCAGACCCCTTGGAGCGTCTCGACGAAAGAAACGTAATTAACTGGTGTCCATGAAAATATGGCGCCGGGAACGAGGTTCACAAATACGTCTTAAATTTATGAGGGAGACCCGGACTAGGTGACGAGATCCGAGGAGGAATCCCTGGAAGGAATAACTGACATCCCATCATCCCAGTTTCGATCAAGGAGCTGACGTCCCTGAACAAGGAACGGATGCCGCCCGCCTTTGGAAAGCAGGAATGCGGGGAAAAAAGCCGTGCGTCCTCCCCTGCATGACGGACGCGCGCGCGTGCCCCAGAGGGAAGCGTCGGAAACATAAAATGGTGAACCTGATGTGAATCTATTCTCCTCAATATGGAGACCGATAGCGTTTGGGGTGTCGGAAGATTAGTATGTCACCAGGTCAGGGTACCTAGCATCGGGACATGAAACCCACTAGGGGTTGAGGCAGTCAAGACCTTGAGTGCTCCGTTCTGCGATGTCGTCAGCATGAATCCCTCTTACCGACCACAGAAGACGGAATGGCATTGGGCTCTTGGTTGTTGATTTCATTTCCTATTAGTGCTAATGGGTTCATCTCCCTGCTTCCAGGAATCAGATCGTTACATCCGGAGCTCGATCGCCACCTGCCCACCGGCGCAGGGGTAGGGGCAGTACTAACGCGGCCACCACGCACGGTCCTGCCTTTTCCATAGCTGCTCTGACCGCCACGAATGTCGGGCACTCACGCCCCCTTTCCCTGTCAGAGATTATCCAACGGAGGGTGATCAACGACCTTGTGCGTAATTACGAGGAGGAAGGGTTCATCCCCACCAGGGACATGGCCCGTTTGGATCTAGAGGAAGCTGCGCCTCACCACCATCGTTGCCCCCGGGGGTTGCGCAGGGAGCCGCTACTTCCCACGCTGACATTCAACCATTTTGGGAGCCTATCCCCAGAATGCCTCGACACCTCCCTTCCCTACGCCGATGAGGTAGGGGATGTCCGGGTTCGCCCGACCGAATACCCGCTTCAAGGGTTCACGGAAAGGGCCCCTGCCAGGCCGTGTCGACACCGCTGCCCGACTCCCCGGGCCGAAGATCAGGTAATCTATGTGCCCGCACCACCGGCTCCAACCCATCTGACCCAACGCCAGCGTCGGGCGCCAGCGGAAGAGGATGCCCGCCCTGGGGCATCAACATCAGCAACCACTATGGCTGGTGCCCCTACTGACTCCTGTCATCAAACCCCCACACACGTTGATCAGGGTCAGTTACATGCCTGACCCGGATCGAGGCCCCGACCACCTCGCAGGCAGGTTGGTTCGACTCTCCCGATCGCTGGCACATTCAATGGCCGCCTCAGACCAATTCGTGATAGTTCCATCCAACATGAAGGCCTACTCTGTGCCACCATTTCTGGAGGTATGGGTCCTCCCTCATTCCAACCTCTGCCCAGAGTCCTTCCTGGCACCACCGTCACTGTAGGTAAAAGGATTCCCCATGACAGTCACGCTCTAGGTGGGACTCTTTCCCGCGCTTACTGCACTGGGTACGGGGTCACTTCCCCTACCGCATACCGCGAGTATGGAGTCGTTGCATGTCTGGTCACTCACCCACATGGAGGTCCTCCCCATGTCCCTTTCAACATCTGTCCCGGTGCTCCTTTCACCCCGGCCCTTGGTCCTCTCTACCCCAGCACCATTACGGCCAGAGGACTCCATGATGGAAATTAACCCTGCCCCAAGGAGCCACCCAGGGGTAGGAAGTCGGGACGTCATCACCGTAAGAGGAATGTTAGGGAAGTCCGGACGGAAATCAAACCAGTCCATTTTTTTTTACTTTGAGGCAGAGTACGACTCGGCGATGGAGCCCTCCCCCTGGTCCTATGAGTGAAGGGTAGCGATGGGGACACGACGCGTCAGCCTCGTACTCCCCGAATGCGAGATCTGTATGATCCCCGCCTCCCTCCGAAGGTATATCCAAAAGGAAGAGGACTTGGCGCACTCCTAGGGATCAAACATCCAGTTTCCATTGGCATCTATAGAAGCACCTTACACCTCAGTCAGAGAGGGTGGAAAACTTTTCTGGGGACCAACGGAAGAGTCGCGACATGACACACCATCGGCAAGCACCGACACAGTGACAAGAGGCATGTTCGCCAGCCCATACTATCGTGACGTGACATCCAAGGCACTGCAACCCTTGGAGGACGACTTAGGATTC
The DNA here is from genome assembly GCA_963277665.1 of Viscum album. Classification (NCBI taxonomy): domain Eukaryota; kingdom Viridiplantae; phylum Streptophyta; class Magnoliopsida; order Santalales; family Viscaceae; genus Viscum; species Viscum album. The sequence continues at coordinate 1,476,145,485 of OY728134.1, forward strand.
AGCGACCAATTGGCCTACTCACCGTATTCTCCGTCGGCCAGTCCACTGGCTCGGCGGCTGGCCTCGGCACCGCTGCCAGTTCCTCAGCCATTCTCGATTGATGAGAAGGGCCATCAAGGGCTGGATCCCGAACCCGCGTCATGGATCTTCTGGACCGTCCTCGCAGCAGGCCACATTCTTGAGAAATTTTGGCCGGTCACAGGAAAAGATTTTGATATACCAAAATCACTCACCCCGGGAGAGTTTGAATGTTTCTGCCAGACTCTCTGGCCGACTCACTCCCGTCTTCGCCGTCAGCGAGTGCCTTATCCTGGGAGTCAAGCACACCTCAAGGATATCAGTGAGCAGTGTCGTAGGGTTGACCTGGCTATGCTCCCTACGGTTCGGAACCCGGAATTACTTGGCCACCATAGGGCCCTCCAGCAACAATGCATTCAGAGTTTTCAAGTACTCCGCAAAGTTATTGAAAAGGCCACCCCCACGCGCACATCTGCGAATGGGGGCAGTATGCTGCCCTTCTTTTCAGTGCGATTCGCCGACAGCCCAACTCACTAGGGAACTCTGAGGGTATGCCACCAAGGGCAGTGGCGGTCAACATGGATGACCTTTCGGGAGAGGGGAACGGTGTAGAACTTCTGGACGGGGACTCACCCCCTGAGGACAAGTCGCTACTGGATCCATCAGGGAGAATTACCCACCAATAGAGGAACCTCCTAGGTCTCCCCACGCCCACTGAAGCATTAACACCGAGTCGAAACATCAGCAAGGGTAAAGAGCACATTGGGGCTATCAAGATCGCTAACCCATCTGCCTCAGTGCAGAAGGCAGAGGAAGATCCTGAGAAGGAAACACTATGCTAACATCTTGCTGAGAAAAAGAGGCTGGTTGATGAGCTCCTGGATGAATGCATTGCAGAACGGCGGCCTGACTACGGTGATCCTCTGCCGGGATAGCAGGGGCAGGAACAACTACCCCTCAACGAGACTCTCCCTGGAAACCGTGATCATACCATGTTTGCTGACAGAGGAGAGGTTGGGGCTCATGGAAATAGGGCGCAATATGTTTCATCGAAACCTCCTGAGCAGCATGATCACCCAAGATACCCCGCTCGGGTTCCTCCCGCTGCCCCAAGGGTCGCTTGCTAGCCACCCCATGAGCTGCTGAGAATAAATACCAGATTGAAGAGTTCGACAATGATCTTGTGGTTAGGGATCCCCGTCAAGACAGAAACCAGCGTCCGGATGTTCCAAGGGAAGCACTCATCGCCCTCTTAGAGTCTCTGGAAACTCGGCAGGTGGCAATCCCACCGGACGGTAAGCTATACCCAGCATGGGTGGATGATATGCTGGCCCCGCCGAGATTTGGGAACCTCACTTTCGCCCCCTTTAATGGGAACGGAGACCCGTCACAACACCTGGCCCACTTCAACTCGAGGTGTGGGCCTATATTGGGAACCCCAGTGTAGGAGGAGGTTTCCAAGATCCATTGCTTTGTACAGACTCTGGATGGCCCAACATTCGTCTGGTACAGCCAGATCCCTGTTGGATCTGTGACTAGATGGGAGGACCTTCGCAGGAAATTCCTCTACCAGTTCAGTTCCACAACCTGGAAGACGAACATCGAAGAACTCTTCAGGTGCAAACAAAGGCCCGAAGAGCTAGTCGTAGACTTCATTGACCAGTGGAAGGGGCTCACATACTCCCTTGACATGCCACTAACTCAGGAGAAATTACTGACAATGTGTGTAGGGAACGTCAAGGTAGAGCTTATTCCTTCTCTGATCGCTCAGAATTACCCCGGGGGGTTCCGGGACTTCTCAGACAAGGCTCAGCGCCTCGAAGAAGCCCTGCAACAGGCCATTCAGGCACGCCTGCTGCCACCTGTAATCCCTGCAAAGAGGGCCGCCAGAGCCGAGCCCGCAGCTGTGGCCCAGATAGATCCCCCCATGCAGCTAGAGTTGCTACCGGTAAGGCCAGATCCATAGCCCCACAGAGGTCCACCTCCACGAGCACAGCTCCCAGCCCAGTAGCGACCTCCTCAGAATCTGCAAGTGCCTCTGTGTAACGCACTACCACCACCTAGGAAAGATAACCAGGTCCTGCCTCCTTGGAATTCTCCTCTGAACCCTCGTCAGGGCCAGCCTCCAATAGCCCCCTTTCCGGACAGAAGGAATCAAACCTACTCGTTTGAATAGGCCCAGGTCCCCGGTTACTTTTGTAGTTTCTTGGAGCAGAGAATCGTGCGGCTACCCGAGTGCTGGAAGCCAAAAGAGGCGCATCTCACTGATCACCCTAACTACTACCCTTATCACTGGACCCTGGGGAACACCATCCAGTGATTCTACATGTTCAAAGACTGGATCCAAGACCAGATTGACAACAAGTAGCATGTGTCTTTGTGGTATCAGATGGCAGTAGTGGCAACGAGGATGAATGGAAGCAGGTTTCCGACCATTGGTCCCATATGTATAGTAACTGGATGGCTCACTAGACGGTCGCCCATGCCCATGGCATCATCCGTTCATGCTTGAATCATCCAGAGCCCCCGGAATCTGCGATTGCTACCTTGGCATTGTCGTCCCATCTGGCCCCTTCCCAAAAGAGCAGGCAGTGTTGGATTAAGAAGAAAGAGTGCGCCCTTACGACGTCGTCATCATCCCACACTCTTGGCGACTTCATGCCTCCAGAAATAGGGATCCCTCGGAGACTCCACCTGGTAATGGATGACTACTTGAGTGACAGTTAGGGGTACGCTTCAGTTAACACTGTAGAGTTGGTAAATCCCTTTTTGACTCCCGACGACGAGGCATTCCAGGTGTACCTTCCCAATGTCCCCAGTCATCGCCAACGTCGGTGGAGTCGTGGCTACATGAATCGTCGAGGCACGACAGTTGGAAACTCAAGCCAGGCCATGCACACCATTGAGACCAGGCAACAAGCCCATTACAGGGCTCAACACATGTGGCCCCTTCATCCGGTGTCGACAGGTTCGCCTCCGCCACCGTTTGTGTTGCTAGATCAGGTAGAACCACCTCGGATGTGCCGCGATCAGCTCTTCCCTACCACCGGTTGACCCCAGCCTTCCAGTCCTAATCTGAAAGCCACTCTTTGAGCTTCGACTAGTGAACAACGAGACGTGCCTAGTACCAGTAAACCACCGGTCCCGCCGGCAGGGCACATCATGTCTCCAATCATAGAGCGGCCTCTTGTAAGTAGAAGCTCGTGTTTGGCCCGAAGGTATGATGTCCTGAAGCACCTTGCCGGCATTCCAGAAAGGCTCTCTATCCTTTAGGACCTTCTCCTGTCGTCTGGAATGCGCGAGGTGCTCATTGAGGCCCTAAAGATTTCCCTCTAGTTTGAGATAGAATTAGTAGCTACGGAATCTTTCCATATCAAGGTGATTGAGAATGCCAAGTGTCAGGAAGTTATCTCGTTATCTGGTGAAGATGAAGACCCTCCCATATAAGGGAACATTCGCCCGTTGTGCATCACTGGACAATTCAATGGTGTGGAAGTCCACCACTGTCTTGTCGACACGGGTTCTGAGATTAACCTAATCCCAACTCAGACGTTGCGGAAGCTGGGGTTTTATAAGGATGATTTAACTCCCTCCAACCTCAGGATTCAGGGGTATGACAGGACCGAGAAAACTCCAGTCGGAAAGATTCTCTTGAAGACCAAGTTCGGTGGCCTAATTTCCAACACTGAATTCATGGTTGTCTCTCAGAACACCGCCTACAATGCATTGATGGGCAGGCTGTGGCTCCAACCTCACGCATCAGTCCCTTCATCATATCACCAATGACTCAAATACTCCCTTAATGGCCGAGTAGTCATGCTCCAAGGAGACACGTCTCCTTTTTCCTCTTGCGAAGCCCGATATCTGGACGCCGACTATTACAAGATCAGGGATAAGCAGATCCTGGTAGGTGAGGTCAAGCCTGCCACTGTCACAAGTGATCCCTGGGCAGGTTTGGATGACACTTATGTCTTCCCAATCCATCGGTTTGAGGCCACAACCCCCGACATGGGGTAGTTCTTTGTTCTTTTGGGTACAAGAGGAAGGAATATTTCCGGGTCCAAGCGACGGTGGAAAATCACCTCATACTCCTACACCAACCAGGCCCATGTAATTCTCGATCCTCCTACCCCTGTACGGTATCGGGACATCAGACTCATGGCAACAATGGTAAGTCATACATGTCTGTTTCTCCAGGCGGGAATTGACCAGCTCAAGACGATGCACCACTACTGTTTTGATGTCATCAAGTGTGGCCCCTTGGGCCGAAGACTATATGATAATGGATCGACTGCCTTCATCGCTATAGTCTCAGTGGCGTATGAGTCTCCTGATATGATGACCACTGCCACCCAAGCTGGCACCAGCTTCCCATCAGGGTCTGTTGGCCCCGAAGCAGCTCCCCCTGTGGATGATCCCTCCACAAGTGGAGAGGAGGAAATGGAGGATGCACCCCCCACCTTTGAGGAGGGCGTCTCCACCACGGTCAGCGAGTTAGTGCAGGTGAACCTCAGTAGCGAGGTGGACCCAAGACCCACATTGGCCATCGCTGATATGCCCCCCAAGGAGCAGCAACAGTACATAGACTTTCTTAGACAGCACCGTGATGTGTTCTCTTGGAGTTACGACGAGATGCCAGGACTAGATCCTTAGGTATCCATCCACTGCCTTGGCCTTCCGGAAAACCATAGCGGGTTCAAGCAGCCTCCCAGAAAGATGCACCCCTCCCACGGTGCCATGGTTGAGGCCAAAGTTGACAAGATTATCAAAGCCAACTTTGTAAAAGAAGTCCAGTACCCCAGGTGGATAGCCATAATTGTGCCAGTAAGGAAGAAGAACAGATAGATCAGGGTCTGTATCGACTTCCACGATCTCAATCTCCACTGTCTGAAGGATGATTTTCCTCTTCCAGTGACAGAGTTGTTGATCGATGCCACGGCCGGGTTCCAAGCCCTCTCCTTCATGGATGGGTATTCTGGGTACAACCAGATCCGGATGGCCCCTGAGGATGAAGAGTTCACTGCCTTCAGGCCCCCCCAAGGTACTTTCTGTTACCAGGTTATGCCCTTCGGCCTGAAGAATGCAGGTGCCACCTATCAATGGTCCATGCATCGCATATTCAAGCCGATTCTCAGCACGCTGGTGGAATGCTATGTGGATGACCTGGTGGTTAAATCTCGCCAGCGCCAGGACCATCTAAAAGACCTTGAGAAAGTGTTCGGCTTCCTCTGTTCCCACCACCTGAAGATGAACCTGTTAAAGTGTGCCTTCGGGGTCACCTATGGGAAGTTTCTTGGCTTTGTTGTCTGATACCGAGGCATCGAGATCGACCCAGAGAAGATCAAGTCCATCATCCAGATGCCACCCCCGAGTAATATTTGGGAGCTCAGTGGTCTCCAAGGCCACTTAGCCTATATACGCCGATTCATTGAGAATTTGGCTGGCAAGTGTAAGCCCCTTTCCCGACTCATGAAGAAAGACGCCTCCTATGAATGGGATGAAGAGTTTCAGACCGCCTTTGAGGAAATCAAGTAGTATCTTCTCCAACCTGTGGTCTTGATGCCACCCATCTTCGGGAAGCCGTTGGTCCTTTACGTGACTACCTTGGAATGGTACCTCGGTGCACTTCTCGCCCAGAAGAACAACGAGGGAACAGATAAAAGCCTCTACTACCTCAGCCACATGCTCCTCGATACGGAAGTTAGATATTCTCCCATCTAGAAGAGCTGCCTGGCACTCGTATTTTCTGTACAGAAATTACGGCACTACTTGCAGCACCACGAGGTATAGATGGTCTCTTGAGTAGACTCGTTTAAATACATCCTGAATCGAACTATGTTGACTGGCCGACTAGCACGGTGGGCAGTGATCCTCCAACAGTTTGACATCAGGTTCGTACCTCAAAAGGCTATAAAAGGACAAGCATTGGCAAACTTTTTAGCTGCTCATCCAACCTCTACGGACCATCCACTGGATCTAGGTTTTCTTGATGAGTTAATCCTCTCAGTCAATCATACCATCCCATGATGGAAGATGCACTTTGACGGTGCCTCCTAGAGCCCCACCGGTAGAAGACTCAATGATCATAGGCTCAATAGAGTGGGCCTGGGTATCGTCTTCATCACCCCGAAGAAATACATCCTTCCATATTCGTTCCTATTGTTAGAGGGATGAACTAACAATGAGGTAGAGTATCAGGCCCTCATCACTGGTCTCGAGCTGGCCCTCGAGATCGATGTGCGCCATCTGCATGTAAAAGGGGACTCCGAGCTGGTCATCATGTAGGTCAATGGTGACTATGTTATCAGAAAGACGAAACTCGTGCCATTGCTGGAGTGCACCCTCCATCTAATGGCTCATTTTTCCTCTCGGTCGGAAGTCGTTTATATTCCTCGATCGCAGAACAGTCGAGCATATGCTTTGGCCAGCCTGGCTGTGTCACTGGCGGAGCCTGAACAGGACGACCTGATTATCCACATTGCGCACCAAAGTGTCATTGCTCCTGTTACCCTGCTGGATGATCACGACCCACGGGTGAACCATCTTACCACTAGGGCCCCCACGTCAGGAGCCTCGAGGATTTCAGATGCGATAATTGAGATTGTTACTGATTGGAGTACACCCTTGGTTGAATACCTCCAACACGGTAATCTTCCATCGGACCGGGCCGAGCGAGAGCGACTCCGACGTTGCGCACTACAGTTTACCCTTCAGAGCGGTCCCAGCCTTGAGCAGATCCTTTACAGACACGGATTGGATGGTGTTATCCTCTATTGATTTCAAGGAGTCGAGATCCCACAGGTCATGCAATAGGTTCATGCCGGTTCATGTGGTTCCCACCAGGCCGGGTCGAAGTTGTATCACCAGATTCGGAGACTGGGATACTTCTAGCCCTACATGATCCATGACTACATTGGGTTTGCTAATAGGAGTCATGAATGCCATGTTCATGCTAACTTTGTGCATCGGCCACCAGAGCCTCTCCACACTACCAAGTATTCTTGGCCCTTTGCAGTCTGGGACTTGGATGTCATAGGACCTTACCCACCGGCGACAGCTCTCCAATGCCGGTTCATTCTGACCGCTACGGATTTCTTTTCCAAGTGGGCAGATGCAAATCCGCTCCAGGAAGTCAAAGCCCGTTCTATCACTGAATTCATGAGTTCCAGCATCATCTATCGATTTGGAGTACCTCGCGCCATCCTCACGGACAACATAACCAACTTCCGAGTGGCTGAGATGAAGAAACTGTACGCCAAGTAGAACATTCACTCTAACCAAACCTCCCGCTATCACACACAGGCGAATGGACAGATCGAGGTGTTTAACAAAAACCTCTTTAACATTCTACAAAAAATGGGTGGTCAGAACAAGAAAATTTGGCCAGACAAGCTCCCCAATGCCCTCTGGGCATATCGGACGACGAATCGTAATTCCACCCAGGTGACCCAGTATTCCTTGGTGTACGGAGCTGAGGTCGTCCTTCCCATTGAGATTCATTTTCCCTCATTGCGCATGGCGGTCTACAACTAGAAAGCGCCGAATAGAGTTTCCTAAATTCATCTAGCTAAATTGGAAGCACTGGACGAGAATAGGCTTCGTGCTTTGCAAAACCTGGAAAGGCATCAGAGCAGGATGGCTCAAGCTTTCAACAAGAAGGTTCGCCTTCGATCTTTCCTGCAGGGTGACCTGGTATTGGCCCTCAGAGCGCCAATGATTCCTGGTAGGAAACCACCCAAGTTGGATCCCAAATGGGAGGTTCCTTTCATCATCCTTAAGGTCTACCCCAATGGTTCATATTCCTTGGTGACCATAGATGGAGAGCGTATCACCCCTCCCACTAATTCCAAGTTCCTCAAGCAGTACCTTTCCTGAGTATAACCGTCCTACACGACCTTAAATAGCATTGGGGTCTAGCATGACCTTAAAATTCATGTTTGTCCTCACTGAAAGACATTAAACTTCATGTTGGTCAGGCCTTCCTGACTAAGGCCCAGCCTCAGGCCCCTTGGCCTTCTCGAGATCCTTAGCCCCAGTCTTTACCCAGAGTGTGCGATGTGGTATAGGATTATGTCCTCATTCACGGTGGGTTACCCGCCACGCCGTACACAATCCTGGGAAAGAATGCCCATTATCATCCTAAAATGACGTTAAACTGTGCTTCCAGAACTACGTGCAGCTTGATTCCCATCCTTATGGGATACGTAGGACCGCCTGAACATTTAAGTTTCAGGTCCAGCACCGTCTTTTAAGAGATCCCACAATCTCCCGGTCACCTCGGTCTCTTGGGCTGTCCCTCCCCACGAGGGGGATATATAGGTGTGGTACAGGGTTTTTGGTAGCATCCCCCCTTCTCCCGGGAATCCTCCATCTTTTGTCCGCTCTCAATCTGAACCCTTCGACCCTTTCCAGCAGTCTGCTAATGTGTTCGGAGTACTCTGGTCTAGGACCTGGAGTGTCAGATTCGACTTAGGAAAGTTTTTCCCACTTGTCAAGATTCATGCTCCCTTTCATTTGGGACCCCGATATCTACCATACCTGGAGGGACCCCCAAGAACGGCTTGGATAAAATGCCTAAGGGCTCTCCTACCGTCACGGGCCAACGCCCCAAAGGGTTTCAGATAAAAAATTGATACAAATCCCACGTTGTGAACATGGTCAATGGTCAATGCTCATTTGTTTATCCCCACATCAGGCTAACGCGACAGGATGCTGTGTTGCAAACATGGTCAGCGATAATCCTCTGTCGTCACGCCGACTCTTTGAGGCCCTAAATGCGGGTTGCATGATTCACATTATGTTCCGCCCCATCATGTCATGGTGGAATCTCAAAACTCATTGCACTAACCCCCAGTGCTCCTCCACACGTCAGACAAGCCAAGATGTGTGACGGCATCTCAGGGCTCCTGTGATCTGAGCGCTAAAGAATATTATTTCCCTCAGATTTCGGGAATGACCTCCTTTTGATGGGAGGTTCAAACGTTCCGATTGGTTTCTAATGTTTTTGTTCGTAGAACCGGAAACATAAAATGATTCCACATCCATTCGGACCTACTTTCCAAAGGTAGGTGCTCATTAGTTTATGGACTGATGAGGTTTAGGAATTTGCGTTAGTCGAGAGGATGGGAGGTCGGACTCATCACACCTTTTTTAGGGGGATTATTGTCTACTCCGAGACTCTCTTTATAGATTTAAGTTATGTTCGTGAATCCTTATTATGATACCAAGTATAAAATGAGATTTATTTCAGATCTAACAATCAATGATAAAATATGTAAGAATTTTAGAGAATATTTTATATGTATTCGGGGTTCTTCATCGATAGAGAATCATCTGTATTTATTAGAGATTATTGGTCAATGGTACCCTTCGACACATTTATATAGAAATCTCTTGGTCATTATGATGACCATACTGGTTTTAAAGCCACTCAGTGGGGCACTTGAAGTTTATTGTCATTCATAAGGACATGGATTATTTTAGATTTGGGATCGAACCCACAGATGGGCTACCTACGTATCCTTTGTTTAGAAAACGAATCAGAACCCACGTAGTTTGAGTAAGGGAGTATGATGTTTATGATTGATGGATCAAAGAAGAATTTCATAGTCACTTTTACACTCTAAGCTCACGTGAGTCATGCTTAGTGTGAGAAACAAGAGGTATTGGTAAAAATTAGACAATTGTGCCATAAAAGATGCAATCATAAGAAATAATGTGGGACTTATGTATGTATGAATGCCCAGATAAATGAAGGTTAGGATTTAATTTAGGGAAGAAATCCAGGAGCAGGGTCCATAAAGGTATATGTGCTTCATGGAGATTTTAAATACTCTAACTTGGAGCTTACTCTTGAAAAGGAGGCCCAAATTAGGAGATGACTTATGATTGGGTTTTATTTCTGAAAAGAAATCCCAGATCAAAGGTAAATTAGGACTGGTTAAGAGAAATTAAGACTGGGGATTACTCCTGAAAAGGAGTCCCAGGTTAAAATATTTGAAAAATTAAGGGACTTGGTGCTTACTCCTAAGGAGGATTCCCATTTTTGAGACTGGGGCTTACTCTTGAAAAGGAAGCCCAGGTTAAGAGAATTATGGTTGGGGCTTACTCCTAAAGAGGATTCCCATGTTTGAGGATTATGACTGGGGCTTATTCCTGAAATGGAGGCCCAGGTTAAGATATTCTCTCATCTTAAAGGATGAGGTTGAATGAATGAAATCTCAATTTTTAGTGACATAAATATGTATAAATCACTAGGTTTTGAGAGATATTCCACAGAATTCCTTTCAGATAAGGAAGTAAAATCAAGAAATCATGCCATAAATGGCTTTGAAGAGTGTCTAGAATACTGAATCTTGAATAGGAAAGGTGGAATGGCTTAAGAGGGGTGAAATGGGCAAGAAGGGCACACAAAAAGGTAGGGGTGCGCAAGTCCTGGTAGACGCGCAGGTACTGCGTGGGCGCACAAGTCCTGGTCGCGCAGGTATTCCGGCACGACACATGGGTTACTTTCACGATGTTTAACCAGCATGGTAATACTTGAGAAACTCTTTATTAAAGCCTTTATAATCCCCTTGAGGTTCTTCTAGAAGAGGGGCATGCAAGTTCTATTAAAGGAGTAACACGGCGCGCAAGTGTGGCCTTTTCCCTTAAGGGCTGGACACTTAGGTGCGCAAGTGTTGATGAGTTTCAACACTGAGGCCTTCCTCACCCTCTTTAGATCTTCCGTTCTAGGTAAGAAATTTCATTAGAAGTGTTTCAGAAGCTTTGAGAAGAGTCTGGGGTGCCGGGATCTCAAATCTGAGTTTCTGAAGAAACAAAATGCTTCTTGAATGGGGGGCCCACAGGGTCTATTTATAGGTAGGAGAAGACCCCTGGCGGTTATCACTTAGGTCGTGCAAGTCACTTGCGCGACCATCATGCATCGCGCAAGTAGACTTGTGCGACTATGAGGGAACTTGCGCGACCTATGGGCAATGTTCTCCTTGTTCATACCTTTGTCGATTTTTGATATTTTCTTCAAAGGATGAATCAATTTGTGCTAAGTCATTTCCCTTTCGATTATTTTAGAAAATTTGATGAAAAGGAGAGTCAACAAAAGTCCCCCCTTAGAGTTGGATCCGGAGAGAAAAGAGGATTTGACTCTGAGGAGAAGAATAAAAACCAATGGAAAGGCGCCGCACAAGTGTTCAGTGCACAACACTTGGCGCAAAGGTTCGAGTCGCACAGGGCTGGATCGCACTGGGTGCAGGCGTGCAGATAGGCCGCCTGGCTTATAAATCCACGGTCACTGGCCGCACATAGCATCTGATTCTGAATTTCTCGAGCTCTCGCCACGCAAGTCATCTTCACCACGCACGTCTTTTATTTCCGTTGTTTCCTCGCCGCCGCACTGCTATCAAGGTAATAGGACTTGCGCGGTGAAACATGCGCGACAAAAACTTGCGCGACACATTTAACACTTGCACGACATATTTATACTTGAGCGCCTTAATGCCTTAGCCATTGTTTTCGAATTTCTTCACAAAGTTTATGAAAAATCAATCCATTTAAGAGTTAATTTATTCAACTCTTGTGCAGAATCAATGGCTCTTAGACCCAGAGAATCGGAACGGCTGATGAACTGGCTAGCAAGCGGATTGATGACATGATGAACATTGTTGGCCATGATTACTATGATATATGCGACATCACTTTCCCAAATATGAATAAGTACAGGAAGAAATATCATCTAAATTTCCCACAGAGAATCTACCTGTCCCTGTATGGTCATGGTCATCTGCAAGGAGTCAATGTTCCAAATGCAAAGAACTATACACCTGAAATGAAGCTGCACTGCTACTCCTCTATTTCGGTTATGCTGTGCATTAAGAGCAACAACAATGGTGTGGACTTTCAAATTCTCAATCCATGTCATTTCCTTGTAGATATGAAAATGGAAAACCCATGGGCTGAAATGTTTACCGCTGTTGGTTGGTGGAGAGAAGACAAACATAGCATTAGAGCAATATCTGAAAAGAGTACTCTCTCCAAATGTATCTTTACTTCCAATTCTCCATTCTCAAATCCATGTATCCATATTCCATGTCTCTTGGACAGAAACAGAGTCACTGTTTGATCAGCAAAATTTTTTCCTCAAACCGCACTCAAGAACATCCTTTTACAACTGTTCCAAGAAGAGCTGGTATCACTGCATCTTTTATTGTATCTAGTTGAATGAATGAATTACAGGAGGTTGCTGATGAAGCCCAGGATGTCGTAAATCAAATGAAGAGTTGTGTTGAAAGCCTCTTGTAAATCTTGAAAAAGAGAAGAGACTCCAATATGTGGATGTCCTTCTAACTCTTGTGCATCAATGAAAAACACTTTCACTTTCACTCATTTGTACCTGCATTCTCTTTTGCTAAATGCTTTAGATTTTACCTAAGACAATGGGCCTAGTAAGCATAGTTTGATTTTTACTAGGATTAATGTAAATAACCATAAAAACTTAAAACCTTTTAATTGCTCAATGTTACCTAAATCATACAAAATGTATGTTTAGTGAGCTGGGAACTTGACTTTTATTCAGAGTTCCCTTGTCTTTTGTGGGCAGTCATGCACGTCGGACACAAAAAGGGATAATGTTTAAGGTCGAAATATCATTGACGGAAATGGATTAGAATTGAATCAATTCCTTGACAACTCATCTGAAAACATAGTACCATACTCAAGTATGAGGAAAAATATGTAAACTATGACTTAAGAATATTTTAATCTGAGGAATGATATGAAAAAAATCTAAAAGGTATTAGAAGAAGTAGTTCCCAAGAATGAAGTTACCATTATTTAACAAACCCATTAGGGGGTTGAATTATGCAGGGCCACCTAAGGGCATTGGATGAATAGTTAAATAAAATAGTATCTTTTTTCTAACAAGTCTATTATGTAGACTGTTTATGCAAGGCCTCCTATGGGCACGTGCTGCATAGTTAGGAAAAAGAACTCTCAGAAATTTACTTTCCTATTGCTAAAAGCCAGTGAATGTTTATGGAGATTCAAATCATCCAAAGTATAGAGTTTTCTGTATGGAAAGAGGTACTTGAATATGGAAAAGATATTTCCAAACAAGATTATCGAAGAACTGGATGAATATGACTCCTACGAAGGTCTGACCCAAATGTAGGGAAGGAGAATATAAGCCATAGAATTGAATACTTTCAGATCATGAAAAAGGATTTGGGACAAATATGTTAAGGATGGCTATTTTTCTGGATCCCTACATACTGTCATTTAAGAAAAATAAGGACAAAAGAAGCATTATTCCCAAGAATGAAGTTACCACTATCCGACAAACCCGTTAGGGGGTTGAATTATGCAGGGCCACCTAAGGTAATTGGCTGTATAGTCAAATAATAGTATCTTTTGGCTAACAAGTCTGTTATGTAGACTTTTTATGCAAGGCCTCCTATGGGCACGTGCTGCATAGTCAGACAAAAGAACTCTCAGAAGTTTGACATTTTTGTGACTAGAAGTCATGAAAAGGGTTACGAGGATCTGAAAATATTTAAGGTTAGGATTATGACACATAAAGATGGATATTGTTCAATGTATACAGAGATAGACAGATCAATGCGAACCATAATCATGTTATGGCCGGGTCCTGAATTGAAATGTTGGACTTCACTACATATCCCATAAGGATGAGAATCAAGCCATACGTAGTTCTTAAACAACAGTTTAACGTTGTGTGGGACAAAAGGATTAGAGATCTTAGTTTAGGGTCATAGAGCTTGGACCACTGTAAGAAATACACAATGTGTGTTTTCATGGGGACTTTTCAGCCAAAGGACTGAAAGTGGAATTTGGGGTTAGGCCCAAAGACTTGGGGCTGGATTCGAGGGACACTCGAATGTTCCTACATATCCCATAAGGATGATAATCAAGCCCACGTAGTTCTAGAAATACCCTTTGTACAAATTTGGTTCATACATGTGAAGGGTTAAAGGGGAGTTTAGTACAATGATGGTTTAACCCAAGATAAAAGGTTTGGGCATTGCCATGTTTGCACGTAGTCTTTAAAAGGAAACATGATTGAAAAAAATAAATGTAAATAATGGTTCCCTCTCAGGTGAGGGAATCAAAGAATATTGTAGTTTATTGTCATACTAGACAAAAGTGTTGTATATTTTAACATCGTATAACAAAGAAGAAAGTTAACCAATGTAAAGATATTGATTCTAGGGGCGTTTTCACAAATCAACATCGTATGAGATGGAGGTGAACAGATGTGAAGAGATTGGTTTTGGGCTTAAACCTTGGGAGGTTTCCTACGTACCCAGCCTAGAAGGAAAGGATCAAAGTCTGTGTAGTTCAATTAAAGAATGAATTAATGATCAAGTTGTTCTAGGGGACAATGACCTAAAAAAATGTTATTGGGACTTACACATGATTAGCGGCCCAAAGAGAGTGTTATGGTTCAGGTTTTCTCTAAGCTCACGTGATTCATGCTCGATGTGAGAAACAAGAGGTAACAACAACCTTAACGATGCATAGTTTAATGTCATGTAGGACATATAAAGGGACTATGCAGTTTAGAGTCTTGCAGTTTGGACTATTGGTGCTGCATAGTTTAGTGTCATGTAGCAGGGACAAAGTATAGTTTAATGTCATGTAGGACGTATCACGGACTTTCTATACAGTTTAACGTCATGTAGTTAGGACGATGGGGAAAATAGAGTTTAACGTAATGTTGGACGACAGGGGGACTGTGCTGTTTAATGTCATGCAGTGTGGACAAAAGAGTACACCATTTAACGTCATGTTGGACGTATTGGGGATTTTTTCCCTAGTTTAGCGTCATGTTGGACGAACGTGAGAATAGTTTAAGGTCATATGCATGGACCGTGGAAGGTGCAGTTTAATGTCATGATGGACAAAATTGTAGTTTAAGGTCATACAAGACCTTTGATGATTATGTAGTTTAACGTCTTTCCGGACGTAAGGGACTTTTATATAGTTTAGCGTCATGTAGTTAGGACGTCGCAGTTTAACGTCTTGCTGGATATAAGGGACTTTTATACAGTTTAGTGTCATGTAGTTAGGACGTCATAGTTTAACATCTTGCTGGACGTAAGGGACTTTTATACAGATTAGTGTCATGTAGTTAGGAAGTCGCAGTTTAACGTCTTTCTGGATGTAAGGGACTTGCAAATAGTTTAGGGTCATATGCATGGACCGTTGATGATGCAGTTTAAAGTCATACAGGAACAAGTTACAGTTTAAGGTCATAATGGACCATTGCCGTATAGTTTAACATCATATATCAAGGACAAAAGAGTAAACCATTTAAATTTATGTTGGACGCATTGGGGACTTTTTTCACAGTTTAACGTCATGTTGGATGAAAAAAGGGACGATACAGTTTAGCGTCATGTTGGACAAAAGTGCGAATAGTTTAAGGTCATATGCATGGACCGTGGATGGTGATGTTTAATGTCATACAGGACCTAGTTGCAGTTTAAGGTCATACTGGACCATTTAGGGAACTTTTTCACAGTTTAACGTCATGTGGGACGAAAGTGCAAATAGTTTAAGGTCATATGTATGGACCGTTTCTGTACAGTTTAACGTCATATAGCAAGGACGAAAGAGTAATTTGCAGTTTATACAAAATAATTCTTTAAAAATATGGCATTGGTTGGAGTAGTAATGAGTTCTCCATCCATTGAGATTAATGAATAAGCTCCATTGGAGTAGACCCTATGTATTGAATAAGGTCCTTCCCATTTTGGCTCAAGTTTGGGAGGTTTCTTTCCTGGTATCATTGGAGTTCTGAGAACTAATACCAATTCTCCCTGAGTGAATGAATGAAGATGAACTTTTTTGTTAAAATCTCATGCTATTCGATTCTGATAGACTTCCAAGTGGTGAAAAGTGCACAATCTTTTCTCATCTAACCGTTCCAATTCATTCAATCGCTTTTGAGATTGTTCATATGTATATGATTGATCACAAATGGAAACTCTGAGCGAGGGTAGTTGAACTTCAATGGGAAAGATGGATTCCGTTCCATATACTAATGAATATGGAGATGACCGAGTTGCAGTGCAGGTGGTAGTCCGATAAGCCCATAAAGGATGAGAGAGTTTATCAGGCCATGACCTCTTATCTTTATCCACCATCTTTTGTAGTATATTTGAAAGAGTCTTTTTAAAGGTTTCTATCTGGTCGTTGGCCGCTGTATGATACAAAGATGAATGGTTGGATTTGATGTTGTATTCTTGATACAACTTCTTCACCTCGGATGAACAGAAATTGGTGCCATTGTCTGTCAATATGGTATGAGGGACAGAAAATCTGGTAATGATGTTAGACTTGATGAAGCTAACAATGCATTTAGAACTGACTTCCTTGAGAGGTATTTCCTCTGCCCATTTGGAAAAGAAGTCAGTAGCAGTAAGAATGTACTTAAACTGCTTGGCTGTAGCTGAAGGGTAAGGTCCCACCACATCCATTCCCCATGTGGAAAATGGCCATGAGTATTTAGCTGTATGAAGAAACTCTGTAGGTTTATGAATGAAGTTGGCATGTACTTGCATTAATGAAACTTCTTTGTGAAATTGACACAATCTCGTATCATTGAAGGCCAAAAGTATCCAAGCCTTAGAATCTGATCAGATAGTCTATGTCTAGACTGGTGGGCACCACAGACTCTTACATGTACTTCTTTCATGACAGCCATTGTCTCTTCACCATCAATGCATCTGAAGAGAACCCCATCAAAACCATGTTTGTAGAGAATTTTATCTAGGTGATCTGGGATATCATAAAGAGTAAAATTAACCACACATCGTCAGATTTGTTATTTCTCAGCTCTATCAGATGGAAGTGTTCCATTTTGAAGGTATTCCTTGATACGTGACATCCATCCTGTAGTATGACCATACAGTTCAGGAATGGGACAAATTTCATTAATTTCCTCTGTTCTGATTCGAACATAAGGTGAAATTTCATGACAGTGGGCAATACTTATGGTTGTCTCATCCCGATTTGGATCTGCCAGAGCTGTGGCTATATTAGCCAATGCATCAGCATGAGCATTTTTTGATCTTGGGACATAAGAAAATGTCAGTTCCAAAGGGAATTCCGCCATTAACTCTCTGATGTAATCATACAAAGGGATTAGTTCTTCTTTTCTCATGGCATAATCCCCATTGACTTGTTTGATTACCAGGTCTGAATCACCTTTCACCTTTAAGTGATTCACTTGTGCTTGAAGCACTAATTTCAAGCCTACGATGAGAGCTTGGTATTCTGCTTCATTATTGGTACCACCTTCCCACAATAAGAAGGAATAAGGTAACACTGACTTTTCTAGAGAAATGAGTACAATTCCTAAGCCAACTTTGTTGAATTTATGATTTTCCATTTTCCTCCCTGTTGGACTTCTGGAAGCACCATCAAAATACATTTCCAAAGCCTGAGGACTTTCTTGAATAGAGAAGACTTCCTCATCAGGGAGTTCGATATCTGAAGATGTATCTTCCACTGAAGGGTGTTCAGCCAAGAAATCAGCCAGAGATTGGACCTCTATCGCCTTTTGAGACACATACTGAATGTTGAATTGCTGCAAAATAAATGCCCACCTTGACAGACGTCCTGTAAGCATTGGACGACTAAGGATAAATTTGAGTGGGTTATTGCGAGATACCAATTGGACCTCGTGATGTTGCAGGTAGTGTATCAACTTCGGAACTACAAATATTAATGCCAGGAAGCACTTTTCAATACTTGAATACCGGGTTTCTGCTTCAAGAATGGTTCAACTGAGATAGTAGAGACTATTTTCATTCCCAGCATCATTCTTTTGAGCAAGAAAGGCACCCAATGATCGCTCTAGAGCTGTTACGTAGAGGATAAGTGGTCTTCCTTCAACAGGTGGCATGAGTACCGGTGGACTCAAGAGGTATTTCTTGAGAATATCGAATGCTTTTTGAAATTCTTCAGTCCACTGGTAAGTGACTCCCTTCTTCATCAATTTGGTGAAGGGTAAATTTTTTCCTACCAAATTGGCGATGAAACGCCGAATATAGGCTAAGTGTCCTTGAAGTCCTCCTAATTATTTCAAATTTTGAGGAGGTGACATACCAAGGATTGACTTGGTCTTCTCAAGATCTACTTCAATACCACGATGGCGTACAACAAAGCCGAGAAAGTTTCTTGAGGTTACCCCAAAAGCACATTTTAAGGGGTTCATCTTCAAATTATTTTGTCGAAGCTTGCAGAATATTACTTCCAAATCAGCCAAGTGATTAGAATGTTGTTTGGATTTAACTAACAAATTGTCTACATATAATTGAACAAAATTACCTAAGAAGTGTTTGAAGATACTATGCATGGCACGCTGATAAGTTGCACCTGCATTCTTTAAGCCAAAGGGCATTACCCGGTAGCGAAACACACCCTGAGGGGCTCTGAAGGCTGTAGATTCCTCGTCTTCTGGGGCCATTCAGATCTGATTATATCCACAATATCCATCCATGAAGGAAAGTGCTTCATATCCAGCTGTTTCATCAATTAGAAGTTCTGTAATCGGAACTGGGAAATCATCCTTAGGATAATGCTGATTAAGATCTCTGAAATCGATGCAAACTCTAATTTGTCCGTTATTTTTCTTTGCAGGGACAATATTAGCCAACCATTTGGGATATTGAACTTCTATGACAAAGTTAGCTTTGATAAGCTTATCCACTTCAGCTTCAATTTTGGAAGCATAAGTTGGGTGTGTTCTTCTCACGGCTTTCTTAAATCCTCAATGTTCTTATGGTAAACCCAAATGATGAGTAGAAACATCAGGATCAAGCCCATGCATTTCTGTATAGTTCCAACCAAATATATCTCTATTTTTCTTTAGAAAAGAAATATACATCTATTTCTCTTCAAGATTCATGGCCGCACTGATTAAAGTGGGGCGTGGATCTTCTTTTGTACCCAGATTTATTTCTCTGAGTTCATCCACAGTGGTAGAGATAACTTCTTCAAATGCTGGAGGAGCATCTCTGAGATCTTCCTCTTCTTTTTCATCATGTTTTATTTCTTCCTTTTCTACTTTCATAGTAGATGATAAAGTAGAATTCTCATGATCCGAAGAGATGTCAAAATTTTCATATCTTGAAGAAGAAGCTTCCATTTCCGACCCGATTGATGATGAAGGGTCTTCTTTGGGTAATAAAGAGGAGATGATGGATTGAGAATCGACATCATTGTTCACCTCAGATGTTGCTATAACTTCTTCTGGCCTAATTGGAGAAGCATAGACTTGTTGGATTTCAGTAGATGAAATGAAGACGTCACCATTTGTGCTTTCATCATTGCTTTGTAGATTACCAATTTCTCCCTTGTTGTCTGGATCGATTGCCGTAATTGACATTATGGATCTTTCCATAAGGGTATTTTGATTTGGGTCTATCTTGTCAATTTGACTGATAGGCAACACATAATCTGTACTCACATGTGTAAATGGATTTACTGGAATTTTTTCCAAACCATATGGATCATTAACTTTAGTAATCTCCTTTGTTGTGGATTTCTTCCTTCCCTTCTTGTGATAGAATTCCTCCTCAATGTATTGAGACTCACATGTCATGAACAAGGCCTTATCACCATACAATGTCCCAACTTGACCATCGAAACAATATTTGAGACATTGATGGTATGATGAAGGGATAGTCGCATGTTGATGTAGCCAGGGTCTTCCAAGAAAGATGTTGAAGGCTGAGTCTTGATCAACAACCATGAAATCTAAATTGGATACAAGATCTCCAAACTAAGTTCTGAGTGTAACTTTGCCCAGTGGTTCTTGTCCATTTTTATCATATCCATGTAACATCATGGTAGAAGGAGATAAATCAGATTCTGTGAGGCCCAATCGATGAAGTGTACGAATGGGCATGAGGTTGACTCCTGAACCATTGTCAATGAAAGTTCGTTGGAAGTATACACCATTGAAATTGATAGACAAGTACAATGGTCTAATATGTCCATGCACAACATCGTCTTCATATTCATCAGTAAAAGATATTATTTCACAGCATTCTGCAGGATTATTCTCTATGTGATAGACTTCTGCTGCAGCAATTTCAGTTTCAAACTCCTGAGGACTTGACAAAGCCTCAATGAGTGCTTCTCGAAGATCTTTTGACGTATTTAGAGCATCCAGAATTGATAACTTGGCTGGTACTTGGGAAAAGTGTTTCAATATATCATACTTTTGATCCAGAGGTCTGCATTTCCCAACAGGAATATGTGGTTTAGCAGGTACCTTGGAAGCAGATGCTTTGGAAGTTGATGCATCTTGTATCGGGATAGGAGTTGTAAATATTTCTGGTTTTGGAAGATTAGACCGATTAGATCCATTTACTTGCTGAGAGGAAGAATATGTAACCTTCAACCGGTCTTCCAAAATAATTGTTCCAGGACTGAATTTTCTATTGGTAGAAGAACTTGCTTGTTCTTGATGAGCTCGCTAAAGGGCTCTACCATGAGTTTCTGTTGCGTACATAGTTCTAGCAGGGGTAGAATTGGAATAGTGGATTCTGAAAGATCCACGTCTTCCCCTGTATCTTGAGCCCCTAGAAATTCCTCTGATTCTTCTATTTGATACAGGAAATTCAGGCTCATTGAAATCGAAACTGCGACTGGCATATGGATCTATTAATTGCATCATATTAACAGAACCAAAGATTAACTCTTCATCTGATGAAGACTCTGCCTGATTAGCCTGTTTAGGCTATGCCGTTTGGTGGGGCGGTGCACGTGGATTTGAAGAAAATGGCATGAAATCCTCCAAAGTCAAAGACAACATAGGCTTTGAGACATACTCATCTTCTTCTGATTCTTTTTCTTTCTTTGAATCATGCCGTTTCTTTGAGGACTTTCCCTCTGACGAAGAGGGTTTTGCCGTAACATTCATGGCAGAAGACACAATTGGTTTCTTTAATTGTGTTCACAAAATAGCATGAGTTCTATTGATTGTCTTTCTGACCATCCAATCATTATAATTCTATGCATTTTTTCTTTTGACTTCTTTCCATTCATCTTCCTCTTCTAGAACTGTAGCAGTGACACATGCTACTTGGGCTGAGGAGCCTTTCAATGTGACCTGTCCCGAGTCGACCATATTTTGCAGGAGGTCTTTGAAGACAAAACACTCCTGGATGGGATGCCCCAACATTTGATGAAAAGGGAAACAATTGGGACGATCTTCATCTCCTTTCTTGTTTGGCCTCTTGGGCATTGTCAATTGAACCAAATTTTTTTCCAGAGCCAAAATGAAATAACCAGGAACTTGTTCATTTTGGGAAGAGTATGTTTTTCTCTTCATATCCTCAAATTGTTTTCGTCTTTGATCTCGTTGATCGTCTGGACAAAAATGTCTTTGTTGTTGGCGCTCAGAAGGTGGAGCCCTTCGAGAAGATGAAGGTTTTGAGGTAGAAACAGGTACAGGTGATTGTTTAAGCATAACTGTAGCATTTTCTGCTTTACCCATTCTCCTTCCTGGAGCTGATGGAATTACACGAGATTTAGCTTTAGCTTGTATAAGCGAATCTTCAATCTGCTGAGTGATTGAAGTAAGGTCTCTAAACCCTCCTATTTATTTTACATGGATTAACGACGTGCGTAATTCATCACACATATTTGCCACACAGATTGGAAACAACTCTTCTTGAGGGAGTTCTAAACTCAAGGAATATGTTAATCCCTTCCATCGAGCAATGAAATCAGAGACCCTTTCATTCTCCCTTTGCTTACAGTTTGTAAGATCGAAAACTGTTGTCTTTGTCAAAGTTGAGCTGAACTGAAGGAGGAATTTTTGGTGAAGATCCTCCCATCCGGTAATTGACCGGGATTGTAAGCTTGTATAACAAACAAAAGCTGTTCCTTGAAAGGTTCGCACGAAGCATCTGAGTTTCACTGCTTCTTGTTGCTCCGAAGTTTCCATCATGGGATTGCAACAAGACACGTAATGCGTCCAATGCTGTTCATGATCGCATGATCCATTGAAAATAGGGAATGAGGGATTCCCAAAACTAGATGGAGGAGAAATTGAATCTACCCATTCAGGGTAAACTTTCTTTTTTGGTTGAACTTGTGAACGTTTCCCTTCCATAGTTTCTAACTATGTTTTTAATGACTAAATAGTAGTTATTAAATTTTGAGAAACATCCGGTTGAACTTGGACTTGGGTAGGTGCAATGACTGGAGCTTGGACAGATGTGGCGATTAGTGCTGCAACTGATGGTAGCACTGCCAACTGTTGTTTCACTTGACCCGTAGGATTAGAACTGTGAGGGTGTACTGATAGAGGAGGATATTATTGATCCATCTCAGTAGCTGCAAAAAATTCTTTTGGATGACTAACTCCAGCATGCTTAAGAAGAAGACTACTCTGAAGTAGTTCTGCATTCAACCTTCTTAATTCCTTCATTTCTTCCTCCTGTTGTGCAAACCTTTTCTCTAGTGAGAGCGATTGACCTTCTCCAGAGGAAGGAAATGTAACCTGGTTATTTCCCTTCCCTTTGTTGGATCCTTTTTAGAGAGGGGGAAGTGGGTTACTAGA
This sequence comes from Viscum album, assembly GCA_963277665.1. Classification (NCBI taxonomy): domain Eukaryota; kingdom Viridiplantae; phylum Streptophyta; class Magnoliopsida; order Santalales; family Viscaceae; genus Viscum; species Viscum album. The sequence continues at coordinate 1,476,168,103 of OY728134.1, forward strand.
AGGATTACCTAGGTTCTGAGTAATCCTTTGACTTCGTGTACGCACGCCTTCTTCATTTGTGTCGATGCGTACATCTTCTTGAGCAGGAACTTCTTCATCTGAGTCCCCTGAGTGAGCCTCATTTGGTGGATCAACAATAATGGCATTGATGACATTGATTGATGCACAACTCATCGCATCCCTTCTATCAGCATTTCTGTGATATTGTCTTCTTCCATATATTTGATGAGACATTGCCTTTTGTTGATTCGATCCCTCAGGAACTTCTTGACAAACCGTAATTTGGAGGGAATCTCTTGATAATTTGTCTCTTCGTTCCTCTTGAGGTTTCTTCCCTAATCGAGAAAAGTCAGACTTTCTCTGAGGAGGGGATTGATGATTTGAAAAAGTCCCCAGTTCAGTGGACTGGGGCTGTTCCTGCTGTTCTCGCTCAACTCCTCAAATCCTATTTGTTGATTCTGAGGGTTGGTTTAAAAGAGTCCCCAGTCAGGTGAGCTGGGGTGGTTCTTGACATGCTATGTCTGAGACTTTCTTGAAAGTCCTCCTGATCTTGTGAACCTTAGTCCGGAAATTAGCTGGATGCATTAACCTGTATCCACTTTTATCACCCGGTTCAAAAGACTGTTGGATGATTTCTGACACTTCTGTCACTTGGTGACGTGCTTGCTCCAAACGAGAGGCCTGTTTAATATTCTCATTTGCTTGATGCAATAGTAATTCAATAACTTGTTCTCTGTATTCTTGATTTTGAGAGGAACTAGTTGAAGCCTATTCTTGGGCAAGCTTTTGACTACAAACAAATCCCATTGACTGTGGCCGGTTATGGGCAATAACATTGCATGAGACCATTTTCGACGGGCTTTGCTGACCGGAGAGCACCATGAAATGCAGTGCTCCATGAACACCCCATCCTATGACACGAATACTAGATGGGGCATGGAAATTAACTTACTCAATCTTCGTAGTGCGCCAAGGCATGAACGTTGAAGGGCTCTCTGCTGCTTTTCAGCCTTAGGATATCGAGAGACCGATAGAGACGCCAAATCAATATGACATTGTAACCCTTCTATTATCTTAAGATGATTTTCATATTCATCATAAGATAATACTTTATTTTTTAACTGACAAAGAGTTTTCCATATGTTGAGACGAATATCATGAATTTCATCTTCCATCAACATTTCTGGAATATTATACTGAGAGTCAGCCAAATTCCAAAACATGACTGCCACTTCACCTTTCGCCAGTTGTTTTCTCATGTTCAGCATTTCCTATTTATCATTTGATGAAGATTCTTCTACCTGATTTGACCAGAGTTGGTGTTTCCTTGTTGCTTCATTAGATTCAACAGGATTGGTAGAGAAATCCAGGATCAAACTAGAAGATGCATGACTTAAGGGTGGTTCAGAGAATGACCTACACCCTGGGCTATCTTCTGATTGAGAAAGTATTTCACCTGCTAGAGATGAAGCTTCAGACATGACTGGTTTCACATTTGCAAGTGCCTCAAGATAAGAGGGCTTTCTCGGCACTACATTGTCCACTGGAGCATTTTCCAGGCAATGTACATCACTACTGCGGAGAGGACTTTCGCTGCGAAATTCATCATCATGGGGAGGACCACCATAATGGCTTACATAAAAAGATGAGATCTCTTGCTCCTTGGTCTTCTGACCACACAAAGGGTTCCTGTGGCTCTCATCTGAAGATGAAACTTCGAGATCAACCGAATTGTCATGAAGCAAGCCTTCATGAGGAAGTGTTTGTTGAAGACCTTCGGAATTAATGTTCCCACTATTGGGAACTGAGGGAGTAGAATCTTGAATTCCAACAGATAATTATATGAGGGCTTCAAGAACTCTAGCATCGAGCAAGGCCTTGTTACAGATTGGCACTTGATCTCCTGAATGTGTTGGGCGGGTCTTTTTCTTAGATGCCTTCTTACTCGCCTTGGAAACCACTTGTTGACAAAATTGGCTGCTCTGAGCAGGTGTATGTGCCAGATCAGGAAATATGGCCAGGTTAGGCTAACGATCTCCTCTCAAATCAGGTGTATGTGTCTGACTTGGTTGTCCGTATGATATGGGGGAGTATTCCCCACAACCCTCTTGGACTGGAACATATGTGTGTGTCTGTTCCGGAGTGAACTGTTGATGTGTCACTCCACTGGTAGGGATAGATTTATGTGTATTTCCCTGAGATGCTGCTGAAGTTGTTATCATATCCTAGAAAGCATCCATAATATGAGTAGGGATTTGTTTCTACTCTTTCACCATTGATAAAATATGTTTGGTGACTTCAGCTACCTGAACGGGATTATACATCCATTCTGGGCTTAGAGCAGGTGTATGTGCCTGCTCCTGTCCTCCTTTTCCTGTCAGTGAATCCTGACAGTACTCAAGTGTGGGGGCAGAGAGTTGAGTCTGCCTCCTATTTGTTGTCGGGGCTTTCTGACTAACTTCTCTGAATGCTACCAAGCGAGACTGTTGGTAGGCTTGAATAATACTAGCAGGTGTATGTTCCTGCTGATTGGACTTCGTCAAACGTGGTTGATGAGATCCATCATATGTAGTCAGACGAGCCTGCTGACTAGCTAATGATGTATAAACAGGTGTATGTTCCTGCCTATAGTACTCCGCCGGAATTGCCAGGCGGGATTGGTGTGATGCTGCCAAACGAGTCTGCTGGACAACAGAATTAAAACGGGCAGGTGTATGTGACCGCTCGTTGCTTGCCATCATGTTAGGTTGGTGGACTTCTCCAGAGATGGAAGAGATGAGAATCTTCTCACTTTTGACTGGATTCCTCCTCTGGAGGTTCGTCTTACTTGCTCGGGTTCGAGGAACCTGAGTCGAACACCTGGATTCGGTACCCTCATCATGTTTAGGGCGCACTACCGCACGAGTCTGGCGGCAATTGTTGGTGGGAGCCCTTACGAAGGACTCCTGTGTGTTTGAATTAAGGCCTTGAGGGACCTGCTCATTAACCTTACCAGAATAAGTGAGCGATTGGTGATTGCATTCCGGGGATAACGATCCGAAACGGTTGGAGACGGTAGTCAGCACCGCTTGCTTCTTGACCATTGGTCATCGTTGTCCGGACGACCGATGTGAGTTGTTTACTTGGAGGGCTTGTTGGGAAGCCTCCAGAGTTGGGATGGTACCGTGTTGACGGTACTCCTTAACCAGCGTGTTTGATACCCCGTGTTGAAGATGCTGAGTAGGTGATATCATCCTTAGAACAGATGATGATCCAGCAGGAGTAGCAGCAGTGGCATTTGCAGCAGTAGTATTCACAGGTGTGAACTTGAGAGCAGCCATTCTAGAAATGCAGAAGATCTTGGAAAAGAGTGCATGTTTGATATAACAGACGTAATCAAGATAAATTCAGCCACTACATCTTTTGGATGAGCACATTTTTCAATGATTGTTTTTGTTGGCCCTCTCATTGAGTTTTAAATAGGGGCCTAACAAATGGGTAAAGCATTATTTTAACTTGGTTATGGATTCACGTCGGGTTCACCATTTTTGTTTCCCTCGGATTTCAGGAATGACCTCTTTTTGATGGGAGGTTCAAACGTTCTGATCGGTTTCTAACGGGTTTGTTCGTAGAACCGGAAACATCCAATGATTCCACATCCATTCGGACCTACTTTCAAAAGGTAGGTGCTCATTAGTTTATGGACTGATGAGGTTTAGGAATTTTCATTGGTCGAGAGGATGGGAGGTCGGACTCATCACACCTTTTTGAGGGGAATTATTGTCTACTCCGGGACTCTCTTTATAGATTTAAGTTATGTTCGTGAATCCTTATTACGTTACCAAGTATAAAATGAGCTTTCCTTTAGATCTGACAATCAATGATAAAATATGTAATAATTTTAGAGAATCTTTTATATGTATTCGAGGTTCTTCATCGATAGAGAATCATCTGTATTTATTAGAGATTCTTGGTCAATGGTACCCTTCGACACATTTATATAGAAATATCTTGGTCATTATGATGACCATGCTGGTTTTAAAGCCACTCAGTGGGGCACTTGAAGTTTATTGTCATTCCGAAGGATATGGATTATTTCAGAGTTGGGATCGAACCCACAGACGGGCTACCTATGTATCCTTTGTTTAGAAAAGGAATCAGAACCCACGTAGTTCGAGTAAGGGAGTATGATGTTTATGATTGTTGGATCAAATAAGAATGTCATAGTCACTTTTACACTCTAAGATCACGTGAGTCATGCTTAGTGTGAGAAACAAGAGGTATTGGTAAAAATTAGACAATTGTGCCATAAAAGATGCAATCATAAGAAATAATGCGGGACTTATGTATGTATGACTGCCCATATAAATGAAGGTTAGGATTTACTTTAGGGAAGAAATCCAGGATCAGGGTCCATAAAGGTATATGTGCTTCATGGAGATTTTAAATACTCTAACTTGGGGCTTACTTTTGAAAAGGAGGCCCAAATTAGGAGAGGACTTATTATTGGGTTTTATTTCTGAAAAGAAATCCCAGATCAAAGGTAAATTAAGACTGATTAAGAGAAATAATGACTGGGGCTTACTCCTGAAAAGGAGGCCCAACTTAAGATATTTGAAAAATTAAGGGACTTGGGGCTTACTCCTAAGGAGGATGCCCTTTTTTGAGACTGGGGATTACTCCTGAAAAGGAAGCCCAGGTTAAGAGAATTATGGTTGGGGCATACTCCTAAGGAGGATGCCCATGTTTGAGGATTATGACTGGGGCTTATTCTTGAAAAGGAGGCTCTGGTTAAGAGATTATCTCATCTTAAAGGATGAGGTTGAATGAATGAAATCTCAATTTTTAGTGACATAAATATGTATAAATCACTAGGTTTTGAGAGATATTCCATAGAATTCCTTTCAGATAAGGAAGTCAAATCAGGAAATCATGCCATAAATGGCTTTGAAGAGTGTCTTGAAGACTGAATCTTGAATAGGAAAGGTGGAATGGCTTAAGAGGGGTGAAATGGGCAAGAAGGGCACCCAAAAAGGCAGGGGCGCGCAAGTCCTGGTAGGCGTGCAGGTACTGTGTGGGCGCGCAAGTCCTGGTCGCACAGGTATTTCTGCGCGACACATGGGTTACTTGCGCGATGGTTAACCAGCATGGTAATACTTGAGCGAATCTTGATTAAAGCTTTTAGAATCCCCTTGAGGTTCTTCCAGAAGAGGGGCGTGCAAGTTCTATTGAAGGAGTAAGGCGGCGCGCAAGTGTGGCCTTTTCCCTTAAGGGCTGGCCACTCAGGCGCGCAAGTGTTGATGAGTCTCAACACTGAGGCCTCCCCCCCTATTTAGATCTTCCGTTCTAGGTAATAAATTACCTTGGAAGTGTTTCAGAAGCTTTGAGAAGAGACTAGGGCGTTGGGAACTCAAATATGAGTTTCTGAAAAAAAAATCCTTCTCGAATAGGGGGCCCACAGGGTTTATTTATAGGTAGGAGAAGACCCCTGGCGGTTATCACTTAGGTCGCGCAAGTCACTTGCGCGACCATCATGCATCGCGCAAGTAGACTTGCGCAACAATGAGGGAACTTGCGTGACCTATGGGCAATGTTCTCCTTGTCCTTCCCTTTGTCGATTTTTGATATTTTCTCCAAAGGATTATTCAATTTTTGCTAAGTCATTTCCCTTTCAATTCTTTTGGACAATGTGACGAAAAGGAGTGTCAACAAATATATGCTTGGGTTTTGTCTAAGGACCATCCGTAGCTTGACCCCCATCCCAATGGGAAACGAGGAGTCACCCATACATTGCATTTCGGGCCCATATTTTCTGGAAGCCAGCCTCTCCTTCCCCCTGATTGTTGGACCCTCATAGGCCCCTTGGCCCGAGCCCCTCTCTCAGAATTGCTCGTGGTGACGGTATGGGGATATGTCCTTGTTCACCCTTGGTGCGCCTTATCGCATCGTGTGTGTTCCACCAGGTCTAAGCCGTATGACCTTAAACTGTTCTGTTTGGTCCGATCTCTAAGACCATAAACTAAGATCTCCTAAGAACTACGTATTGCTTGATTCTAATCCTTATGAGATATGTTGGAACGCCTGGGTATTTCCCCGCAGGCCCCGTCTAACTCTCTTGTTCGGTCCCTCGGCCTAAACTCTTTTCCAAGGAATGCATGGTAAGCAGGACCCCGTCCTCATTCACGTTGGGTTTCTTCAGTCACTTTACCATGCGTCTCCTACCCTTTACTAACCCTTGGACCAAGCTCTAAGACCATAAACAATGACCTCCTAAGAACTACATCTGGATTGATTCCCATCCTAATGGGATATATAGGAATGCCCAGACCTCCTGTCTTTCGGTCCAGCTCAAGTTCAGCTAATTCGTCTCTTCGGTCCTACCTTCGGAACCCCAACTACGGGACTGCGTGGCGTAGTGCGAGATTATGTCCTCATCCACGTCGGGTTTGTAGTATCTGCACCACGTGCACCCCATTCTAAGAATTAGCCCTCCTGTCTCATCATCCTACATGACGTTAAACCGTGCTTTTAGAACTACGTATGGATTGATTCTCATCTTTATGAGGTACGTAGGAACACCCGAATGTTTCTTCCTGGGCCCAACCCCAGGGATTACCAAATCCTGCACCTCCTCACTATCGGCCTCTTGGGCTGGCTTCTTGGGGGGTGGTGTAATTACGACACCTACCCTGAATAATTTCGTGATTCCCCATAGTAATGTTGGGAAGCGACAGTTCTCTTGCCAGAGAGGTCCTGTCTGAAAATTGGGATGATCTGTGACCATATTTATATATCTACCTAATGCGCCTCCACCACGGTGGTGCAATTTTGGGGGTGTCAGATTCTGTTCGAACAAACCAACACTCCACTTTCCACGCTTTTCATGCCCCTTTATTCGGATCTTCACCCTCTTTCATGTTTGATGGGACCCCCTAACAGTACGGATGATAGACCTGTGGTCCGCCTGCTGTAACAATATGGATGATAGACCTTTGGTCAGCCTATTGTAACAGTATGGATGATTGACCCATGGTCCGCCAGCTACCCTGGGCCAACGATCCGTAAGACTGGTCATGTTTGATGAGACCCCCTAACAGTACAGATGATAGACCTGTGGTCCGCCTGCTGTAACAATATGGATGATAGACCCTTGGTCCGCCTATTGTAACAATATAGATGATTGACCCATGGTCCGCTTGCTGTCCTGGACCAACGTTCCGGAAGACTGATCAATGATATTTGAGTTAGGCCCCGTGTTGCGAACATGGTCAGCAGGCAACCCTCATTTATTGTCCCCATTTTAGGCCAATGTGATATGGATGCTGCATTTCTGCCATGGTTAACAGTTATCCTCCATCGCCGCACCCCCATATTGTTCCGAATTTGGTTAACGTGACTCACCTTTTTCATCTCCCATATGTTCGGATGGATTTCAATGCCCCCAGCATTTCCCCGCTAGTGTGTCAGAACACATTGAGAAGACGATATATCAAGTGGTCTGAGGTCCCCTCCCATTGTATGGACCTCCCTCTTCTCCTCAGAAGTCCAGGACCGACATCGGATGCCTGAAGCTTGGTTGATGCCCCACAGTTGGAAGAAATGATAGCACGAGCATCGTTTAGTTCTCACGTTGGGTGTGACCCACATGAGCTTGGGGGTGAGTTGTTATTCATTTCAGGATTATGGTTGAGAATATTAAACCAAAGGTATAGATAAATAGATTGGTCCATACATTGGATTGAAATATTGATCAGTGGCAAAAAAAAGTTCATGAGATGGCCAAAACAGATCCCTTAAGGATCAGTGTGCTGGATGGATCTTTCCAATGCTGCTACCATTTGGCTGGTAGCCTCCAGGACTGCTTCTCGCTCCTTGAAGATTCTCTCTTCATCAGCAGCCGCAAAGCGCAGCTAGCCAATCCTAGCTTGTGCCTGTGCTTGCTCGATTTGAAGTACGGTCATCTGGTGACTCGCCTCCATTAATTGTTTTTGGGCGTCAGCCAGCTGGGCCTTCAGTTGCTCCACGAGCTTAGAGGACGTTGCAATGAAGACCTCCTTCTCTGCCGCCAGCCCTTAGAGGCACCGGACATCCTTCACCGCCCTCAGAAACGCTTGGGTGATCTCCGATCTTTCCTGACACTGGGAAACGTCGGTGCGCCGGATGCTCTCACGTATCTTCTCGGCCACGTAATCACAGACCGTCAGGTGAAGGAGTTGAGCGTTAGCCCCTCCAGTGCACAGGAAGTGTAGCCAGGTCTGGAGTTATCCCATCCGCCTCAGCCAATCCATCTGAGGCTGCCTGAGAAAGTGCTGGATACAATTCCACCCTTTGCGCCATGTCATTCGGATCTCCTCGGCCGCTTCCAAGTCTGAATTGTCTATCTCCTCAGGATCAGCGGGCCGATACACAGGAAAAGTATCCAGCAGGTCAACAGCAGGGTCTGCCTCAGGGATGCCTTCAAAAGGAATATTATCCTCGACATCCGAGCGACCTTCCTCTCTCGCCCCAGAAACAGCGGTGCCTCCATCAGCTTCCGACCTCGCTCCAATGAAAGTGTCACTGATGTCCTTCGCTCCGTGCTCAAAAATTGTTGGGGCCGACTCAGTTTGGGAGGTATTATCTCGATTAGGTGGTATGTTTGCCACTAGTCCACTCACAGATGGCCTGGGCCTAGAAGCCCGACGAGCCTCCAACGCTGAGATCACTGTATGAGGAGCACCCTGTTCAGTTGGGATCTTTGACAGCAAGCACCAGTGGCGAAGCATGTGACTTACAAGAACCCAGAGCATCAGTCTCTGGTGTGTTGGACACTACAAGAGACGTTATAGCAGGAGACCCCTCTGTGCTTTTCAGTTCGATGATGGGTGTCAGAGCCTCATCCTATCCCATCGGTTCCTCTCCTCCCACCTCTATTTGGGACGTCTGATCATCACCTAGGTGCTCCTGAGTGAGATAGAGATATGTATTAGAAATTGCAGAAGAGAATGGACGAAGAAGGAATATGAATAAGGACAGAGAAAGACCTAGAGTATCTCGGTTATGTCAAGATTAGAGCCGACAATCTTGCCACTTTCCCGGAGACTCCCTTGGTAGGTTGCCCCCTGCGACCCCTCAATTTTGGGTTCTCTTTATCCTTATCCTTCATCTTCTCCTTCACCTTTATCTTCTCTTGTTTCCCCCTCTCCCTCCGACTCCTCGTCACTGTCGCCTTCTCCCGGCGGAATCATTTCCGAATTGTGCTCTTGACCAAGCAACACTTTCACCAGGAAAGGTGGCTCCGCACGCCGACCCCTTTGGCGCACGTATGTGTCCATGGCCATCAGATAGGCATACCGCCGATGGAAGTTTACTTTGTCAGTAACTTGAATGATCCTGACCTCCAGTAGCTGGATCCCATCCCACATTATCTTCTTCCAGATAGCTTCAACGCTCATTGATTGCCGCAGAGTCATCCAATCCGACCACAATGCCTAAAATATTGCATCGTGGGAAGGTTCGAGCAGATATCATATCTGCTTCCCAGGAAGCTCCCTGGCCACCTCGTGTGACCCCCCTCCGGGAAACAAGGTCGCAGCAACACCGCGCGATGTCCCCGCTGTTGAGGTCCCGGCCTGTGCAGGCCTCGCCGCCTAACGTGCCCCTGTTTCCCCCCTTCTAGCAACACCTTTCCTGCTCCCTCGTCGCCCAGTTTCCACACGGGTAGTATCGAGTTGCCGAAATCTCTTGCATAAAATCCCCTCAGGGTATGAAATGGTTCAGTTCTTGGCGTACTCGGTTGTTATGCCAGCGTCGACCCTGGTGGGAGGAAGGGTGATGACGTCACCAAAGCCAAAAGTGGTGAACATCAACCACATCTGGAGTAGTACGCATGGGTTCTTCTCCTCCCGGATATCCATGAATACCTTCTTCGGCATTCGCTGGAGGCACCCGAACTTCCAGGCAAACCGGGACAACACATAAGGCTTGCAAATGATCTTCCCGTCAATCTGAGCTACAAGCACCCCACCTCAGATGCTTTGGAAGTATTCGTTTTGCTCCAGTGAGCCTTTCCCATTATCCACCATCTGGCCGAATGGTGTGGGGAACATGTTGAGGTTGAAATTGGAATGGTTGCCGATTCAGATCCTTACGCCCTCCTCTTTGAGCATCATCGGTGCAACCCCGACAATGTTCATGAGACATGGCCACATGCCATTGCCCGGAGGACGAACGACGTTTGGGAATGTGTATCCGCCGAGATGAGCCACCACCCAGTTGTGAAAGATCTGAAAGGGGCCACACACCCTCGGAGGAGACCCCCCTCTGGAGATGTGTCCCAGAATGGCATACAACCTAGCCAGCACTGGGACCCCCAGATTTAACCTTTTTTTGGCAGCTATGGTGTCTTCCATCACTAGAGTTGATGGGCGGACGCCCATTCTTGCGTCCCGCACCGGCAGGAGCCAATCTCTCAGGAAGGTGTCGAGGAACCCAGCATATCGGACGTTTGGGTCTCGGGCCTCAATGACATGGTAGCCCCACGATTGGTATTGCCCCACCTCCAGGTTCCTTCAGTACGATCCGTTCTTGATCCTCTAAGCCACGGTTGGGCACCGTTTTCCCCGCCCCGACATCTTGACCTCTGGGTCCTTCTCTAGGAACTAGCTGAATGAGTCCTTATAGGCGATGTCCTTCTAAAATTTCATGACCTTCAGCCTCTCTTTGGCCAGGTCCAGAAGGTGCCACGTTAGCATGGGGGTCCGTGACCTGTCTTCCCAGGTTTTCATTGGAGGAATGAACTCATCGTATTGTTATCCCTCCAGAGGGATAGCTCCGATGCAGTGAATGTCCCAGAGGCTGATTCCAAATTCCCTATGGTGAAGGTGGAATGTGTTGGTATCAGGGGACCACCGGGTGAACGGCTCCAGCCCGAGTTCAGTTTGATGGTAGAAGTGGAACTGTGACGTCCACACCGCCTCAAAAAGGCCAATGTACTGTAGCTCAGCTCCAAATTGGTCTCACGTATGGTGAACCCAGAATGCCCAGGCCCACTCACTTGTAAAGTTTACCCCGGACCGCAGGTCCCAATCCTTCAGCCAGCCCTTAGTATCGTCTGTGATGCTCTGACGGAATGTTCTTTCATAGAGGGCCAGAGAATTCTCCGCAATAGGATCACCCCCAGTAATGGTCCTAGTCCTCAGGTTCAAGACATATACGTCCATGTTCCTGGTTTCCCCAACAGGATGGCCATTGTTGGTGATGTTGTAGCGGGGAAGCTCGTCCTCCCGAGTCACCCATGACCGCGGTGTGTCCACCTCCAAGCCTGGAAATGGAACCTCCTCTAAAATGCCGAAGTTCTAGAGAAGGAGGTTGTCAGACAGAGGATACTCCTTTTGGGTGGGGGTCAGCAGGTTGAACAAGGTTAGGTTGTCAGAAACGACCACCTTGGATCCATAAACCTCCTCATTCGCCGCCATTTCAGCTCTACGAGTGGCGGCTTCCCCCTCATCCACTTGGTTTGCAGCCATTTCGAATAGTTTGGAGATTTGCGCGAAATCAGGATGAGGTGCGCAGAATCGGATAGAGTGGCGCGAAATTTGGAGCTGGGGTGCGCAATTCTGGAGTTGGTCGCGCAATCAGAACAATCGACACACAACATCCCAAGTCGGTGCCTAAATGCGTCCGAAATTCGGAAGGAATTGCACGCTTCCAAAGTGTGTTTTATGCGCAACCGCAGTGCAATTTTGCGTGCGAGAGCTCGAATCCTATCACATGGAAAAGCTTGAGTACGGGCCATGGGGTGCAGGGCCCCTTTTTATAGGCAAGGCTCGGGTTCCGCGTCGCGCGGAAAGAGAATTCCACGCCATATGGGATTTTTTGTGGGCCACATCATTGTTTGCGCGCTAGAGGCCCCTGAAGCCCAACTCTTCGGTGTTTTGGCGTTTCCCTCGGAATCCGGTCGTTGCGACCTCTCGCCGATCCAATTTTGAGGGGGGGCATTTGTAGACGCCGAAAAAGTCCGTAGTTCCTAAAGGGAGTTCCGAAATGACGAAGAAAAGTCATATTTGGACTCAGAGGCCCGGTCCGGAGGGCCCGGTATTGGGGCACAAAATTAAGAGGTACCCACCCGAAAAAAATGTTGCTCGCGTGAAGGACACTTGGGATTCGCGAAAACGCCCCGGTGTGGTGAGAAATTTTGAACACCCGGTACAGCGCGGCGAGGCCTTTCGCACCGTTCGCTCCTAGCGCAGAAGATTTCACGCACCGCCTGGATTTTGCGACAGCAGAGGCCTATAAATAGAAGGCGACCCCAACTGTTTTAGTGTTACAGAATTCAGAACAGCTCCTGTGCGTGAAATTGGACTCCTGCGTGTGCAATGTGATTTCCAGGTAATAACTTTTTTCACTCAACCTTGACCCGGGGTTCTCCATTGCGCGCAATACCACTGGATTAAGTGAATCTTCCAACTCCTCAGGGTTCCTCCTTGGCGTCAAATCCCTTCCAATTGCGCAAAATCCTTTCCAATTGCGCGCAATACCTTCCGAATTGCGTGCAACCCCTTCGTTAGGTTTTTCCATACTTTAGGGATCGGCCATTTCCCCTCATGCGCAATCTAATCCCGCTGCGTGCAATCCCCCCTAACCGCGCGCAGTCCCTCTACCCCAATTGCACACCATCCCGGTGTTGTGCGCGCAAACTTTCTCTTTACGTGCAAAACCCAGGACCCCTCACCTTGATGCCCCCCAGGTGCCTCCCTGCATAGGCGCCCGATGTATTCCATACCGGGCATGCTCGCCATGCGTTGTTTTCCCGTACGACCTTCCAGGCTCATACGAAGTAACCTCAAGGTCCCTTGGGCGGTGTTTCCCATTGCATTGCTTTGCCTCATTCTTTTTCGCATAAGCCCTCTAACTGCTATTTCTTCTTCGCATGGCCATGCTAACGTGGACCCCTTGATGGTTCGCCCTACGACCCCCTTCACTATGGCCTTTCCAATGCCTTACCTTCCCCAATGGGTAGAGGGTGTTGGGAATGTAAGCCCTAGGGGTGTGGAGAAAACCCACCTCGTCTGAGCTACATGACGTTAAACTTCCAAGCACCTCATCCTCAACACATGATGTTAAACTGTGATCCGACCTCGTGACTCGCACCCAGTATCCCCCCGGCTCAGACATTCTTTACACCACTCGTCTCCATGGGAATGGAATATTCTTTACATGGAATGAGATCCTCTATTTTGGAGTGGCGTTTGTCCACGGGGGAAGGGATGCTTTAGAGCGTAAGCCCCTAGCCTCTCCTGTGGAAGGTTTCACCCATGCACCTCCGTACTTCCCCACCACCAAGGCCAGGGGAGGGCATGATATGGAATGAGGCATCTCCTTTGTTCGGTCCCAAATCCCTCTCCCTCTGTGCTTTGTCGCACCATGGGCCTCCATCCTGGAGTAAGTCCCGACACTAAGGGATGATAACCACGCGTAAGCCCCTATTTCCTCTTTGGGCCGCTCAACGTGTAAGCCCCTCTCCGCTTCTCATGGACGCAACCTTCGCGATGTGATCTTCTAGTCCCTGTTTCCTCTTATTTATCACACCAAGCATGACTTACATGGGCTTAGAGCGAGCATAGACCATGAAATCCTCTTATGGGCCGCCTCAAAGCGTAAGCCCCATCTCAACAAACTACGGGGACTTTGATCCGTACTAAGGCAAGGTATGTAGGTAGCCTCCATGAGGTTCAAGCCCACCACCCAGTCGTTCCGACCTCTTCAGGTCGGTTCACCAACTCCTTTGGCCACCTCAGAGTGTAAGCCCTGAATGCCCGTCCCGCATGATGTTAAACTGTATGCCCATCCAGCATGACGTTAATCTGTTTGACCTCGTCCCGCATGATGTTAAACTGCACCACCCGAACTACGTGGACTCTGATCCGTTCTAAAGCATGGTATGTAGGTAGCCTCCATGAGGTTCAAGCCCATCACTCATTTGTTCTGACCCCTTTTTGTCGGTTCACCAACACCATTGTGGGCCGCCTCAGAGTGTAAGCCCCATATTCCCCATTGTTGGCCACCTCAGAGCGTAAGCCCCATATCCAACTCCCATGTCCCATCCTGACCTCTCCCTCGAGCCCACGTTCCTCGGGAGGCTCATGCCCCGGTCGAGAGGCCTTACTCCCTCTCAATCCCATCCATGAGTTCATTCTCACGGGTCGCCTTCCCAGGTGTCTCACCGTATCTTCAAACTATGTGGACTTTGATTCCCTGCCATGGGGATACGTAGGAAGCCCCACAATGTTCAAGCCCTTCACTCCATCACCCATCTTGATCCTTACCCAGGCCGCCACATCCCGATGGGATCATGCCACCTCATTCCACTCCACAGTATCCGGGATGCCTCCCACATTTTGGCCCCAATATCAGAGTTCTCTTCAGGGGTTTCTTTCATCTGATCCACTCTCAGTGTTCTGACCAGTCCGATCCATCTCTGCCAGAAGTTAAACTCGCAGCATACCCCGTTCTAAACATGGAAAGCAGAGGAAAACCTCAGATACATGCCTATGGCATACCAATTTCCCGCGTTCGATGTGGGATGCCTTGGGCTTCCGCACCCTCGAGAAGCCCTATAATAAGGGACATAAGACAGACATGTCAATCCCTCAGCGTCAAGACATGCCAACGACGCCCCATCATGACCATTCTCCTCACCGGAGGTTTCTTCCCCGACCAGACCCCTTGGAGAGTCTCGATGGAAGCAGCGTAATTAACAGGTGTCCATGAAAATATGGCGCCGGGAATGAGGTTCACAAATACGTCTTAAATCTATGAGGGAGACCCGGACTAGGTGACGAGCTCTGAGGAGGAATCCCCGGAAGAAAGAACCGACATCTCATAATCCCGGTTTCGATCAAGGAGTAGACGTCCCTGAACAAGGAATAGATGTCTCCCGCCTTTAGAAAGTGGGAATGCGGGGCAACAAGCCGCACGTCCTCCCCTGCGTGACGGACGCGCGCATGCGCCCCGGCGGAAAGCGTCAGAACACTAATGTTTCATGGTAAACATTTTAATCATCCTAAAGGTATGTTCAGTAGTTAATAAAGAGAATATGAATCATATGAATCATATCACTCAGGAGTATCAAACTAGGTGTACAGCAAGGTCCATTGTCATGCACTAGGTTATCCTCGAGTCAAAGCCTAATACACCCTTTTTTGGGTTATTAACCCAAGGTTCATCTATTCTAGAGCCCCATACACTTATGGTATCCATATAGGGATTTCATTGATTAGATAACCAAATAATATTTACTTTACTATAATTTTATAATGTTTTATTATATCATCAAAAATGAAACTAATGTTTCATAGTAAAAATTTTAATCTTCCTAAAGGTATAAGTCATCTAAAGCAGATCTCATGGGAGTGAAAAATTAGGTGTGCATTTAGGCCTCCTTATCATGCATCTATCCCTATTTGATCCTAAGTTAATCCTATGTTAATCCAAATATAATCAGTAATAAATAATAATTTAATACTAAGTTAATCCTTAGTTCATCATTAATTAATCCTTACATAGTCATTAGTTAAGCATTATTTTATCCTAAGTTAATTGTTCCTTAATAAATCATTAATCATTCTATAATTACTAATTAATCATTAATTAATCATTAATAAATCATTTTTTAATTAATAGTTATTAAGAAGTTAGTTTATAGTTAATTAATAGTTAAAAAATAGTTAATGAATAGGTACTCATTAATTAATTATTGTTTAATCATTAGTTGGTCATTATATCAATATTAGTTAATCATTAGTTAATTCATAGTTATTCATTAATTAATTATTAATTATTAGTTAAGCATTACTTCATCATAAGCTAATTTCTCCTCAGTCATTTATTAATGAATCATTAATCACCCTCTGATCATTTGTTAAGATTTCATTAATTAATAGTTTTTAAGTACTTAGACTGTAGTTAATTAATAGTTAATCATTAATTAATTATTAGTTAATCATTATTTAATCATTAGTTAATCTCATGTTAATCATTTCTTAATGATTGATTAATCAATATTTAATCACTAATTAATCATTATTTAATAATCTATTAATCATTCATTAATTATTCGTTAATCATTCATTAATTAATAGTTATTAAGTAATTAGTTTATAGTTATTTAATAATTAATTAATCATTATTTAATCATTAGTTTCTCAATACAAAATCATTAGTTAAACATTGGTTAATTATAAGTAATCATTCATTAATCATTTTTTAATCATTAGTTATGTAATAGTTATAAAGTAGTTAGTTTATAGTTAATTGTCAATTAATTGATATTTAATAATTAATTTTATATTACATTATCATTAGTTAATCATTATTTCATCATTAGTTCATAATTTGTTCATCATTAATTTATCTTTAGTTAATCCTATGCTAATCCAATGTTAGTTATTAGATAATCATTATTTAATCACAGTTTCATCCGTAGTTAATAAATTCTTAATCATTACTTTAAAATTATTTAATAATTAGTAAGTTGTTCGATATTTAATCATTATTAAGTAGTAAATTTATACTTAATTAATAGATAATTAGTAGTTCATCATTATTAAAATATTAGTTAATTATTACATAGTCATCAGTTTATTATTAGTAAATAAATTATTAATCATTAATTGATCTTTAGTTAATTATTAGTTAATCACTACTTAATCCTGAGTTAATTATTACTCAATCATTTGGTAATCATTTGATAAATATTACTTATTTAATAGTTAATTATTATTTATTTATTAGTTTATAATTATTTCAATAATATTTATTCATCATATAATTTATATAATATAATAATTACTACTTAATTACATATAATGTATTTACTAGTAAATTCGAATTTCATAATGATTAATTCATTAATTGTAATCTAGTTGATAATTATGTCACTAATATTTAAAATTACTAAGGAAAACAACATAATAATCATTGTATAGTAATATTTTCATTATTGAGACTAATTATAAATTAATTACTAAATATACGTAACTAAATAATAATAATTTAATTAATAATATTAAATATTATTTATAAATTATATCTAATAAACTAAACAATTAACTAAATAAAATTATTAAAACTAAATAAAAACAAAACACCTAAATAAAAAATTAACTTTAAAATAAATTATAAAACGTACCTTTAAATGATGTTTCACAAATCCTGAACTTCTTTAAGGATAGAAAAAAAGTCTCAAAAAAAGGAGAAAAAACTGGATGAAACATAGAGAGAGGGGG
Organism: Viscum album; assembly: GCA_963277665.1. NCBI lineage: Eukaryota > Viridiplantae > Streptophyta > Magnoliopsida > Santalales > Viscaceae > Viscum > Viscum album. Next base: position 1,476,185,349 of record OY728134.1, read on the forward strand.
TGATGTTTTGAGAGAAGGATGAAAACTTTGAGAGAGGAAATGGGGGAGCTTTATATAGGGTTTAGAGTAAAATTGTTACCACTGAAAATGAATTTCACCTTTCATTCCATGTCATCAATCTAGGAAAATCGGTGGCAAAGGTGTTGTCCACTTTTACTTCTTATTTTTAAGAAAAATTAACCTAGGTTTATTTTATCTTATATTTTCAAAAAACATAGATAAAAATACACTGAGAGGGATAAAGCAGACTGCTTGTATGGTTTTCCACCTACTTAGTGAGAAGGGGGTCCACTATAAACCAAGGTCAGAGTAAGGGGTGATGGTGGAGATGAAATAAAACCATGGATGGATTCATGATCCCATCCGCTGAAGTTGGAGGCTTGTTGATGAAGAAAACCCCCTATGCATATCTACATCCAAACAGGTTTCAAATTTTAAAATAAATTTAAATTTTAAACTTCAATTTATCTAATATGTTAGGTAATAATGATGGTGGTGGTGGTCGTGATATAATAATAAAAATAATAATTATATATTATTATAATTGTATATATGTATATATATAATCTAGAATAAATAATTATGTAAAATTATAATGACATAAAAAACTATATTAAAAATATAATAATACTAATATAATTTAATGATATTAATAATAAGTAATAAATCTAATAAAAAAATTACTAATATTAATGATACCAATAATAATAATATATAATATTAAATAAAATTTGAGGAAATTAACATATAATTAAAATAAATTTTATATAATATATATTGTTTAAATAAAAATTATAAAAATAACTCAAATAAAACAAATCTATAAAAATAATCTAAAAACCTTAAAAACTATAAAAATATTTAATTGAAACTAAGTTTAAAATTTATAAAAATGTTAGTAATCTCCATATTCATCAATTGCAACATAGGGATGTGATGATATTTACATATATATGTAATGATTTTACAAAACCATAAAAAGTACAGAAAAAATAAGGATAGTCTAGAAGTTGACCATATATGATATGACATACTAATGCTTATATAGGGTTTTGTTAAGCATTTTTAAAAGAGTTTAAAGAATATATGCATGTCAACCAGGCATCAAGGCCTTTGAGTTTTTAATTTATTTTTTAGATAATCCCCCTTTTATGGGTTAAGGGGGAACCCTTACATGACATGTAGGCCTAATGGAAAAACGGCAATACATGACCCGAAGGCCCAAGGAACAGTGCTCATACATGACCTAAAGGCCCAAGACCTGACAGCATAAGAACATTCCCCTCCTTAGAATCTATATCATTGAATGTGTCTAGGTCCACACCTTGCATGGTTGATCAGATAGCATTTCCCTATGCAAAGCTTCATGGTTCCTGGTACTGATGGCAATTGTCATACCCTCTCGTCCTTCCAATCCCATTAGCTCTAATTTGGTGGATGAAACTTTCTCTTAATCATCATTTGGAGTCTAGTCATGTGTGATCTTCCATAGCTACTTTTGGTCCTTTGTGGCCAAGTGGCCCGAATGCCTATGGTGGCCTAAAGGCCTTATAACCTAAAGGACATTGGTGGTACTAAGGCCCTGAGACCCATAGGCCCAAACTAGTGGCCCGAAGGCCCAAATTGGATGAATAGTTAGGGATTCTACAATAACAGACAATACCTACTATAGTAACTACTATAGTACTACTACAGTAACCTTAAAATTCATCCCCACCTAAATTTGATCCTAGGTCTTTTGGATGCCAACAAAGAGTATATACCACTAGGGTACATGATTTTTGGATTTAATAATATAAAATATATCATATGTATTGAAATATATACATTATCATTCACACAAACTGGCTACATAAATGTATACATAGATATATATTACATGAATTATAATGATAATTAACCTCTCAATGTGAGACTTTGAGTTATCTCAAACCAATATTATTCTGGGATTATTATATGTTATGTTGAAATATTTAGGTTATAGTGAGTATTATTCTTGTATAGATACACAATATATTCTTATAAGGAACCAAAATGTTTTTTTGCACTGGATGACCCACAAAGTATGCCCCATGGTGTGTCATTCACCATGTATTTTGTATAATAGGGGTGCATTATTCATATTTGAGTCCCCACACTTAGCGCTACTACAAATCATGTGATTTCCAGCACTAAATTTATCAGTTCTAAATGAAAATCACTAATAAAGGGGGGATTTTATCAAAACTAGTAAAAAGTTCTGAAAAAGATAAAATTTATCAATGCTAAGAAAACTAATAAAAGTGTATCCATTGTCAACGATTGTTTCTAATTCTGTTAAAATTCATCCCTTTATTAGAAATTTTTATTTATTTTTTAGAAAGTTCATAATGAATAGTTTAATATATATATATATATATATATATATATATATTGAAAACGTTTGACTCTGAGTTGGTTACCCAACCCACACCCCCAAGATTTATGAAAAAATAAAGGTACAAAGTAAAAAGTGTATGCATGAGGTGCAATGTTCTTACACCAACAAGGGAATTAAATATAACACATGATAAATCCAAAAATGAAGAACAATAGAGATTAAAAGTTAATCAGAAATAGAAATTACCATGTCATCATGAAGCATCCATTTAAATCCCCACCAAATCTATATTATTGAGAGATCAAGTTCTTTGGATGGAACAGATAGTCTGGATTGAACCCCAAATTTTAATTGCTTCCCATTAAGAACCAAATTGTTTGACATAATTCCCAGTAAATATTACATAAACAATTTTTTGTGGAAATTCTTTGTTTCTTATCGCCCCCAAGTGTCTAGTAATGTCATCAACTAGTAGTTATTCCATAGTTATCTTCTAAGACAAAAAGGTCATCTGAGTGAATAAAATTGGTATTATTGATAGATGAAGCGATATAATTGTGTGAATACTAATCAAGAACCATGTTTTGAGATTCATGGGCTAGTATAGTGTTCTAACAAGGATTCATTCCTTCCTAAAAATATCCATTATTATGAAAACCATGTAGACAGATGAACCATAAATCTGAAGCATTCATCAATGCCAAGAAAACTATCCACAACACAATGAATTAAATGATCCATTATCTCAATTGAACTCAATAATAGTTCTAGATAATGATAGTATTTAATCCAAAAAGAAAAATTCAAGGATAAACATCCTCAAATGAAAGGCCCCTTACAATATCAGTCTCAACTCAAAGAATGAAAAAAACTATAAACCAAAAGCCTCAGAAGATAGAAGAGCTAACCAAGAATAATAACAGCCTCCAAACCTAGTATTTCAAAAGTGAAAACACACTTAAACATCACAGTCATGTGAAAGTACCAATTCAAACTATATAAAAAATAATAGAATAAAACTAAAAAATAAATTAAAATAAAAGGACACACAATGAAAAAAATAACCCTGGGAGGAATCATAAAATCAATTTTCTTTGGATTTACCAATAATTAAAATAATTTTTTTATTTTTATTATTCCACCATTTTATAAATCATTCATTCTTTAATTTTATGGTATGTTTCCACAAAAATTTCTCTCTATTTTTATTTTTTTAAACAAAAGCATCTTTCTCCTCCATCCCAAAAAGAAATATTTCATTCCCTAGGTCCTCATCAATCCTATATGTACCCATTATATCATGATCCACATCTTCATAAAAATGATACTTTTCACAGCATCTTCAACAGAGTATAAAATCACATGCAGTTAGGGGGTTTCCGTTTTTTCATTCCTAGCGGCCTCTAGGGATCGAGTAACTATTTTTCTCTTCAAATTAGAGTAATATATACATTTTTGAGTATTCATGGGGTTTAGAGTAATGAATCAGTCTAAATAATCCATTTTATTTTTACCTTTCCTAGAGCTTGAATTCAAGAAAGCATATTCGATCAGGAAAGGTTGGTAATAAGAATGTTGTAGTGATTCATAAAAATCATAGTGGCCATCCTGATCCACCTCTTTCAGGGATTATACCACTCCTTGTGTATCAAGGTTAGATAACTTATTCTTGTAATAATTTTCCTTATCTTCATTGATAGGTAGGGAATTATTAACAACATCCACAAAATCCGAAAAGGAGTCAGGAGACAGATGAGTCTTAGAAGTTCCTTCCATATTCTTATTAACGTTCTTATCAATAAGATTCTCAGTAGGTCCAGAATAAGTAGGATACATCCCATTATGATTTTCTTTTTCAACCCAAATGGAGACATTTCAAGTGAGTGGATAAGCAGGAGCATGCCTAATTCCACATACCCTAGTGGAATACCCAGTTTTAAAAACATTATGGTAACAAATTGAAAGGTTTTTAAAGACAACCTCTTTAAACAAAATAAGAGATTCAATTTTGAATCCGTATTTGGGAAGGAAGTGGTTGAGATATGTCTATATATACAAAACTTATAGAAATATAAGTCCTTCAAAAGGTCTTAATAGCATAGTATAATTTTATAGGTTGTCCAATTAAGTTATAAATCAAAGATTGGGACTCCTGTCTGAATAAATAAAGTGTAAATCTACTGAATCACAACTAGATAGGGATAAAGGGAATCTCATAATCAGTACTAAAGTCTAGGGACCATTTCAAAACATTCATGGGGGAATTACTAAAGAAAAATGATCCTCTTTTCCATATATGATAATATTCATTCTCATAGGAGAATCAGAAAACCACATGTGAAGAGTTCAATAAAACAATATGAAAGCAACAAAACCAATAGCATCAATAGTATTTCGAAGTAAAGTGATTAAGGGTCTATGATTGAATTTTTTTCAAACAAGGACAAAATGAATATTAGAATAAGGGAGGTGTACCTCTTCCGTTGAGAAATAGATCACTGAGAAACCGTTGTGTCAATATCTTTTTGGCTTGATGTGTACCAATTTTTTTGAATCTTCATGCTCGGTGATGATGTCGTGAAGGATTGAATGTTTGTGTTAGGGTTTCCTAGATGATCATTTAAGGGTGCACTATCCATTGTTATCCCACCTATATATTGATATTTTCTAAAATAATATTTATATTGAAATAAGTATATATATGTAAATAATATGTGTGTGTGTGTGTGATTTATATAACTTTTAATAAAAAAGGAAACTTGTTTTCATAATTTTATATATAAAAAATTAACAAATTTATATTTGTCAATAAAAAATTTTAATATAATATTTATATTCATTAATTAAAAAATATGTATATACTTAAAATCAATATGTTTTATTGATATTTTATTTAAACAATAATATAATATATACATGAATATATTTATTTAAATTTGTTATTCATATTTTAATTTATATATTTATGTTCATATTAAATAATTTAAAATATATGTGTATCTGTATGTATATGTATTCTTGTGTATGTATTTGGATGTATGTGTGTGCCTATATGTGTGTGTGTATGTATGCATGTGTTATATGTGTATGAATGTGTTGTGTTATATGTAGGTGTGTGTGTCTATATGTGTTTGTGTATGTATATGTGTATATGTGGATCTGCATGTGCATGTGCATGTCAATGTGAATGTGCATGTGTATGAGCATGTGCAAGTTCATGGGCATGGGCATGTGCATGTGCATGGGCATGGACATGGGCTTGGGCAGGGGCATGGGCACGGTCATGGGCATGTGAATATGCATGTGAATATGCATTGGCATGTAAATTTTTCTTGTTCATGTGCATGCGCATGTGCATGTGCATGGGCATGTGCTTGTGTATGTGCATGTGCAGGGGCATGTGCATGTGCATGTGCATGGGCATGTGCATGTGCATGTGCATGTGCATGTGCATGTGTATGTGTATGTGTATGTGCATGTGGGTGTGTGTGTGTGCATATATGTATGTATATGTTTATGTATGTGCACATGTATGTTTATTCGTATGTATAATGTGAGTACGTAAATGTTTATTTATTAGTTTAATATTATTTATTCATTTTTACTATATATCTATATTTAGTATTTTCAATAATTTATTCATTTTTAATATTTGTATAATTTTAATATATATTCATTTGATATTTTTGTAATATAATTGATTTTTATAGTTATTTATACTTTTTAAAATATTTAAACATTTAATTAATTAGTAATGCTTTCAATAGTTATTAAAAACTATAAAGGTTAATAATTAATTATATTATCTATATACAATAAATATAGTGCATACACCAATAATTAGCAATAATAATATTATTTATTTATTCATTTTTACGTATTTTCAAATCATGTAATTAATGTTATGAAATAAATTTTTTTACATAAATTTTTTATTTATTAATTTTTTTAATTCATTTTTAATATTATTTCAATAAATCATATTTTTTTATTTTTTTATTTATTAATTTTTAATATTTCTAGGATTTATTATTTTTTAAAAATTTATACATATTTATTTACTAAGTTTCAATATTTTCATTACATTTCTAATTTATATGATTATCATTTATTAATTTTTATTTATTACATTTTAACATTTTTCATATATTTTCCCACCCATGACATTCTAGCAAGAAATTGATCCCCTGTATATTACATCCCCAATGCCATTTGGATGTTTATATAGTTAATTCTATTATTGTATTACATTTAGATTTTTATATATGAAAGGTAAATATTATTTAACTAATTTTTCATATTTTAAATTAATTAATCAAATCACATAATCATGTTTATTTATTTTATCCATTCTGAATATATTTGAGCGTATTTAATTTAATTATTCATTTTTTTGTATAGTCAATGTAATTAATTTTTTAAAGGTTATTATTTATATAACTAACAACATATATTTATTCATTTTTGTTCATTTTTATGTGTTTGAAATTCACATTATTAATATTATGAATTCACTTTTTAAATACTTCTGTAATTTAGAAAATTTTATTTATTCAATGTTAATATTATTTCATTTAATATTATTTATTCATTTTTAATATTTTTGGAAGTTATTCATTTTTTAATATTTATTTATTCATAATTATTTACTAACTTTTAATATTCTTAATAGGTTTTTAGATTATTTGTTTAATATTTTTTAAATTTCATTTATCAATCTGTAATACTTTTAAAATGTTTTAAAATAATATAATTAATTTATTTAAATGATTTTTTTAATATTATCTTCAATTTTATACGTGTTTAAAACTAATGTGATTAATCTATTGAATTATACATAATTATTTACAAAGTTTTAATATTATTAAAATTATTTAATTTATATGGTTAATATTCATTCAATTTTATTGATTAAGTTGTAATATTTTTAAAATATTTGAAATCTAGATAATTAATTTATTTAAATGCATTTTTTTAATATTTTCTTCATTTTTTGAATGTGTCTACAATTCATGTAATTAATCTTATGAATTCATTTTTTATGCATTTACTATGTTTTAATATTTTTAATATGTATTCATCGTCATTTTAATATATATTTAATTTAATTTTTTTACTAATTATATAATAAATAAAACTTATCCACATTTTAAATATTTTTTAAGACTATTAATTTTGAATTATTCAATTTCACTCAGTATTAACATTAATTCATTTAATATTTTATATTGAATAATAATATTTATTATTATTTACTTTTTTGAAATTAATATATTTTTAACATACATTCTTTCAATATTTTTTAAAACAGAGTGTTAAAATATAAAGCACTGATAAAACCAATATTTATCGACATTGAAATTTTAGCACTCATAAAGATGAGTTTTATCAGTTCTTATTTAGCAGTGATAATGAATGGTTTAATCATTACTTATTATTTTAGAGCTCATAAAACTCATATTTATCTGTGATTTTTGGAAAACACTAATAAAATCCTTCTCAATCTTATAAATTCAACCATAATAGGAATCACTTCTTCATTCCATTCGAGCTCCCTCATGGAAGTCGACCTCTTCCATCATTCCCCCTCGAACTTCTTGGATGAATTCAATATATCAAAACCTATGGTATATGATTATATTTGTTTAATATGTGATTTTATTATTATTTTAATGAATTGTGTTTGAAAAAATAGAGGCACCCTGATTTCATCCTCCATTATAAGCTCTGTACCCTATTTTGAGAATTCAAGATTGAGGAGATTTAGTACGTCACCTGTAGAGACCCGTATCTTGACTTACATGGAAATTACATTACATTTGCGGAATACTTAGTACATAACAAAAAACACACACACAAGGATCGTAATAGTTTAGTGTCTTTGGAAACTCGGAATATAATCTTCTAATCGTGGTGAAAGATCTTCAAAATCTCCCATAAAGATCTTCTTTTTTTATACCTAAAACCTTTCTTTATATCCTGGGGAAAAGAAAACATAAAAGGGTGAGCTCAAATGCTCAGTAAGGGTAAAAAAAAGAAATATCAATCACATCATATACATAAGCACATAACTTTTGGAAATCTTAACCTGCAAAAGAGATCATAATTTCATAACATGGGGTAAATCATGGCAGTGAAATGTAATCACAATAATCATAACTTAAAACATGCAACTTTGTGGCATTCACACATAATCATAGAGAATCATTTCTTGTTAGTCAAGACTCATTGCCAAGACTATCTTAGTGGACAAAGTCCCTTTCTGAATCGAGTAACCCTCGTTTCAGTCCTGTTTCACTGAACCGGTATAACCTACCGTTCCAGCCCTGTCTATCTCATGAGATATAAAATCTTTACCCAATGCATTGGAGGGAGATATAGGTCCCACCCATCTTATAATGATACCATTCTTATGTGTGCCACAAAATCATAAATCATACATCCTTGCATAACCCATGTAATACAAATGGGAATCTTAAACATCATGACATCATAAAACAATTCATATAAGATAAAGGATTTCATAAAAATAATTCCATCACAACATAATCAAATCAATTTAATAATAGGGATAAAAACAGAACCCTTTATTATCTTAGATGGAAAAATAATTTTGATAAAACACCTGAACTCCATTCTTGAGGAAAATATCCTTTCTTCTTGAAAAACATTTTTCCTTTCTTAACATGTCAAACCACTTTAAACTAAAAGAAGTTGATTAAAAAAAACTTTAAAACTTGTAAAAAATCTTCTTGGAAATAATGTTGTAAAAATCCATTCATTCCGTATAAGTTAAAAAAAACATTCTTCGTACTTTTGTTGGAAAAGTCAAAAAGTACCTTGTACGAAAACAAACGACAAAAGATTCCTTTCATATTCTTTACTAAAAACTCACCGAAGGGTAAAATTGGATTTAAACTATTGTAAGTGGATGGAAACAATATTAAATATTGAGGGAACATGGATGTGGATGATAAAATACACCCCAATAAATACTTATGAATAAACAATCTCGGATAAAAATGAGATTGTGATATTTCCCTTACCTTAGGTCTGATTTACTTTGTACATGTCCGAAGCTCCTGTATAATGGTTTAAATAATGTCATTGACTTATTACAGAATCATATTCATTGTTATGATATCATATATGGTTCACTTATGACATTATATTACCCGTTCTTTTGTAAATTCCATGTTAAAGAAGCGTTTTGGGTAAAATCGTTTCATTTATCGTAGATGTTTTGACTTGTTGTTCTTGAAATTATTATTACTTATATCATGATTTACTTAATTCTAGAATATAAAATATGATTTATATATCATATATATTCAGTATATATATATATAATAGATAGATAAATGAAATGAAAAACACCGTTCATGGAGACGGTAGTCCGTACGTACGCATGAACGCTGTTTTCCTTTCCTTATTGTCTTGAATGGAAGTAAGTAGATGACATACATATATATATATATACATAAATCCATTAGCTTTATAATGTCATATGTTTCATTATTATTTCTTATATATACTTTATAATCATTCTTAAATGGTTAACATGGAGAATGAATCTCATCGCGTCGTGGAGACGGTAGTCCGTACGTACGCACGAGCGATGATATCATTTCCATAAATATTGAATTGAATTGGAGTAGATTATACAATATATCATAATCAATATGATGTTGTAATAACTATGTATAGTTATTCTTTACACCATTATACCCATCCATGTAAGGTGGTGGTGGAAAATAGATTACACCACGGTGTGGAGACGGTATTCCGTACGTACGCACGCGCGGTGATTTCTTTTTCCGTAGGATGGATAGATGGTGAAATAGGGTTGTTTCATACTTATAATAACATATCAGTATATGAGTGATACTGATGTTATTACTTCATAATGAAACAACCTAAGAAGAAGAAGTGGAAGAAGAAATAAAGATGAAAGAATTGGTAACGGTAATTACCTCTTCTTTGAAGCGCCTTTTGGAGACCTCCTCTTAGGGAACTAAAATTGGTCTTTGAGGAAGACCAGAACCTCTAGGATGTTTCTAGGGAAGTGGAGAAGAGATTTTGTCAGGGTTTGGCCGAGCTTGAGTGCTCAAATTGGTGTGAGGAGGAGGGGGAGGAGGTGTCCTTTTATAAGGGAGGAGAGGGGCACCTTAGGAATACCTCAAAATATTATTTTATATTAATGTCAAAATCGGTTTATAATGATTCCAAATGGTCTTATTTCGAAGCTAAAGTGGGGATGGGTCGAAATCCTATCAACCAATAGGATTTAGACAAGTTTAGGGTATTATTTTAACCTTATCAATTAGATTTAACTCTAAGTTAAATAATTTAACTTTTACCGTGTCTTTTTGTTTTCTTTCACTATATGGTTAATACACTTACTATAACATGCCAAAAGAACCCCAAATTGTTTATTATTAATATATATATCCTTATCTAAGTCATTTGGCAGAACCTTAGATTTTTAGGAATAAAATAAGAATTAATAATATAATATTTGATTTAAAAACTATTTTGTGTCAATTTTGACACTATTTGATATATGATTTTTGTGAAAATCATAACAGAATTATATGTTCGAACCAAGTTGATTAAATCAACACTAATATATCATAGTAACATATAAAATTAGTGGAATTCATAAAAATTCTCAAATTACATTCATTTGAGCATTTATAACATCAATTATGTTAATATTTCCTTAAAAGGGTAATTACTGCATCATCGTTGTGTCATAACTAAATTAATTTATTTAAAGTCTAAAAATTATAAATAAAATATCATTATGTAGGAAATCTTTTTAGATTTTTAATGAATATTTATAGTCGAATTTATCTTATGTATAACCCCATATTAAAAATGATTTACTTATTAAACTTTGATTTTAACTATTTTAACCCTTCTTTAAATAAATTAATAATAAATGTCCTAATCTAACCCAAGTGGGCCTAAATGGTCATATTTTATTCCTAAGTTTGTTTTTGGTCGAATTAAACTTATCCAATAGAATTAGGACATGTGTTAGGGTAATAGTAATATCATTTTTACCCTTAGTTACCCTATTTACTATTAACCGCGGTAAAAAAAGTAAAAAGTTACTATTCACCAAAAAATTATTTTTATCTCATTGAACCACATTTTACTTACTGATATCAACTGTGTCTGTCGTATTTTCGAAATTCCATTCACAGAAGCGGTAAAATTAAGTTTTATGCAAAATTCAGTTTTTAACCTACCACTTAGTGGTTTCACTATTCATCAAAAAATTGAAAGTTTTCATAAAAATACCAAAATTTCACCCTAGGATAATTTCGGTATTCTGAATCCAAAAATGAAGTCCATTTTGAAAAATAAAATTTATAAAATTTCAAAAAGTGGTTATTATTATTCATAACGGCTAGTTTTAATAATATTTTAATAGCATATCGTTGTTTAGTGAAACTCGGTATTGCGTACGACGCAAGCTATCGAGGAAGGTCGTGATTGCGTGTAATGCAAGGCAAGTCAAGGATGCGTGTTGTGCAAGCTTCTTTTGGTGTAGCGTACAACACAAGACATTAGTGAAATAAAAAATAATATTTTTCATAAAATCTCGGGTTGTTACATTCTACCCCCCTTAAAATGAATTTCGCCCTCGAAATTCGTCGGGGTTATAAATGGTTTACTATTCGAAAGTTTCTTTAATAGAAACCCACATCGTAAAAAGGAATACCAAAACTTGGCTTTAAAAACTAAAGTATGAAATGTAACGATTACCCAAATAAACTAATCACTGGGTTTCCACATAGGTGAAAATATGGATATGGAAGAGAAATCTAACCATCATGTTCTGATGGAGAGTGGTAGAGAACATGGCTATGAAATAGCCAACAATCACAAAGCCATAGATTTGTGACAATATAAGGTACCATCTGATTTATCAGATATAAGAGCACTAGGACAACATTTTTGGTTTTCAAGATCATTTCCCTAAAGTTAAAGAATTTGAATTATAATAAATAATTACTTTATTTTGGTACAATCTCACTGTTGTTCGTGCCTTTAAAAATTTCCACTTCATCTCTTAAATAAATGAAGTTGAATTTGTTATTCGTGAAGTGTTAGCAGATCATGTGATAGAATGACGGGTCATTCCATCTGTCTCAAAAGGTTACCAAAATTTATATACATAAGTCGGTCTATAGTGGGATTAATCATATATGGTTCCTAAAATGGGCTTATACTTCATATATCATACTGCTTAATATAATAAAACTAGTTTCTACTAAACAGGGACTTCCTGTAGGCCAGTGGTAGGCGATAAAGGCCAGTCGCACTTCGGTTGTGGGTTCGATTCCCACAGCCTTGTCTGAAGCGATGGGCTGTTGCCCGTCCCGCAGGTTGTCCTTTTTCTAAAACTACATTACTATAACATCCCATTAATAATATTGAAAAAAAAACTTCTATCCTTAAACAATACTCACTTATGTCCAACATAATCCATTTCAATCTTTAGGCTTATCCATAATACTACAGTCCACTCTCATAACATAGTGAAAACGATTACCAGAGATTTAATACCATCGTTGATCCCCATATATCATAAGATATGTTTTGTTGGTCACATTCCAAACATTCAAAGTCCTTAATCATGTATTCTCTTGAATACCTTAGTGAAAACATGAATGCAGTTTAAAGTTAACACTTTCCACATACCAAAATCCTCAAAATTCTATATACTCAAACCATGATATCACTTAGTCCTTATATCAATCATGAGCTCATGAATACTATTAAACATTTCATTTTCTCGTTTTCCCTTCATTATGCGCATATCATCTTATTTCTAAAAAATATCTCAATCACTTTGAATACCACATCAATAAATATTGCAATACTCAATGATACAACATTATTTTGGAATCCCATTACATAAACACTTAATCATTCCACCACATCGTTGTCATATTCAACATTTCCAATAGTGATCGCATGTGGCTTCCCTTTGTCCTTTGCCTTCAGTGGTTGCTCATGTTGATCATCACTAACCCTTGGATTAGGGCATTTATTAGCATAATGCCCCATTTCCTTGCACTTGAAGCATTGAAGTGTTGGTGGTGCGTTCTCTGCAGTGTTTGCTTTATTCACATCATTAGAAACCCTTTTTCCATTACTTTGACACTCAGCTGCTCGATGACCTTCTTTTCCACACTTAAAACATTTTCTAGTCCCTTTAAGACAATCTCCACCATGCTTCTTTCCACACTTTGTGCATAAGGAAACATTCATCTTCTTTTTACCATTATTCTGAGATTTCTCCTTGAACTCCATCTTTCGTTCTTGTCAAAACCATGAGATGGATATGTAACACCAACTTCCATTTCTACCTTGATAGCACAATGCACAATTTCTTCATAGCTACTGAAGTCTCTTATAGCTAATGCCCTTCGAAGACTTGGTTTTAAGCCACTGAAAAATCGATCAACTTTACTTTCAGGTTGGATGATAATGCCAGATGCATACCTTGCAAGTCTTGTAAAATTCGCTTCGTATATACCAATAGATTCATCATCCTTTTGCTTTAGTTCAAGAAACTCCTTCTCCATATTTGTTCTAAGAATACGAGGGAAGTAATTATTGAAAAATAAGTTCTTGAACTCGTCTCATTCCATGGACTCAATTTCATCTCTTTGCCTTGTATTCTTGATAAGATTCCACCATTGATCAGCTTCACCTTCCAAACGATATACTGCTAAGATGACTTTATCATGTTCAGAACATTGAAGAACTGAAAATATCTTTTCAGTGGTACTGATCCATTGTTCAGCAACAAGTGGATCAGAAGATCCACTGAAAGAAGGTGGACGTTTCCTCATGAAGGACTCAATAGAATATTGTTCCCTTCTCTGCTCATTTGGAAGTACAGAATGATTCATAGCTTGTGTAAGTATAGCAATAAGATTTTGCACTCCATCTCCCATAACATTTGTTTGTTCAGGAGGACAATCATTGCATTGTCCATTGCATTGATCAACACGGTTCCTTCGGGTTCCAGCCATCGTCTAAAACCCAAAAAGAATAGTGTGAGAGGCAAAAATCATGCTAGGGAAAACAACATAATAAAGGGGGAGTACCTTTAACATCTTAGGTTTAATTCTATGATCGTTAGCGTAGTTCTAGTACTATAACCTATACGTATACTTAACCTTAGGGACATCCCTAGACATACCGTAGAAATATCTCTAGGGATCTCACTAACGTTTTCACATCCTAGTTTCCAAAGGTTGACTAAACCTTTCCTCTGATACCAACTATAGATACCCGAATCTTAACGTACATGGACATTACATTACATTTGCGGAATACTTAGTACATAACAAAAAACACACACACAAGGATCGTAATAGTTTAGTGTCTTTGGAAACTCGGAATATAATCTTCTAATCGTGGTGAAAGATCTTCCAAATCTCCCATAAAGATCTTATTTTTTTATACCTAAAACCTTTCTTTATATCCTGGGGAAAAGAAAACATAAAAGGGTGAGCTCAAATGCTCAGTAAGGGTAAACAAAAGAAATATCAATCACATCATATACATAAGCACATAACTTTTGGAAATCTTAACCTGCAAAAGAGATCATAATTTCATAACATGGGGTAAATCATGGCAGTGAAATGTAATCACAATAATCATAACTTAAAACATGAAACTTTGTGGCATTCACACATAATCATAGAGAATCATTTCTTGTTAGTCAAGACTCATTGCCAAGACTATCTTAGTGGACAAAGTCCCTTTCTGAATCGAGTAACCCTCGTTTCAGTCCTGTTTCACTGAACCGGTATAACCTACCGTTCCAGCCCTGTCTATCTCATGAGATATAAAATCTTTACCCAATGCATTGGAGGGAGATATAGGTCCCACCCATCTTATAATGATACCATTCTTATGTGTGCCACAAAATCATAAATCATACATCCTTGCATAACCCATGTAATACAAATGGGAATCTTAAACATCATGACATCATAAAACAATTAATATAAGATAAAGGATTTCATAAAAATAATTCCATCACAACATAATCAAATCAATTTAATAATAGGGATAAAAACAGAACCCTTTATTATCTTAGATGGAAAAATAATTTTGATAAAACACCTGAACTCCATTCTTGAGGAAAATATCCTTTCTTCTTGAATTTTTTTTTCCTTTCTTAACATGTCAAACCACTTTAAACTAAAAGAAGTTGATTAAAAATAAACTTTAAAACTTGTAAAAAAGCTTCTTGGAAATAATGTTGTAAAAATCCATTCATGCCATATAAGTTAAAAAAAACATTCTTCGTACTTTTGTTGGAAAAGTCAAAAAGTACCTTGTACGAAAAAAATGACAAAAGATTCCTTTCATATTCTTTACTAAAAACTCACCGAAGGGTAAAATTTGATTTAAACTATTGTAAGTGGATGGAAACAATATTACATCTTGAGGGAACATGGATGTGGATTATAAAATACACCCCAATAAATACTTATGAATAAACAATCTCGGATAAAAATGAGATTGTGATATTTCCCTTACCTTAGGTCCGATTTGCTTTGTACGTGTCCGAAGCTCCTGTATAATGGTTTAAATAATTTCATTGACTTATTACAGAATCATATTCATTGTTATGATATCATATATGGTTCAATTATGACATTATATTACCCATTCTTTTGTAAATTCCATGTTAAA
The DNA here is from genome assembly GCA_963277665.1 of Viscum album. Taxonomy (NCBI): domain Eukaryota; kingdom Viridiplantae; phylum Streptophyta; class Magnoliopsida; order Santalales; family Viscaceae; genus Viscum; species Viscum album. Next base: position 1,476,201,445 of record OY728134.1, read on the forward strand.
GAAGCGTTTTGGGTAAAATCGTTTCATTTATCGTAGGTGTTTTGACTTGTTGTTCTTGACATTATTATTACTTATATCATGATTTAATTACTTACAGAATAGAAAATATGATTTATATATCATATATATTCAGTATATATATATATATAATAGATAGATAAATGAAATGAAAAACACCGTTCATGGAGACGGTAGTCCGTACGTACGCATGAACGCTGTTTTCCTTTCCTTATTGTCTTGAATGGAAGTAAGTAGATGACATACATATATATATATATATATATATATATATATACATAACTCCAGTATCTTTATAATGTCATATATTTCATTATTATTTCTTATATATACTTTATAATCATTCTTAAATGGTTAACATGGAGAATGAATCTCATCGCGTCGTGGAGACGGTAGTCCATACGTACGCACGAGCGATGATATCATTTCCATAAATATTGAATTGAATTGGAGTGGATTATACAATATATCAGAATAAATATGATTTTGTAATAACTATGTATAGTTATTCTTTACACCATTATACCCATCCATGTAAGGTGGTGGTGGAAAATAGATTACACCACAGCGTGGAGACGGTATTCCGTACGTACGCACGCGCGGTGATTTCTTTTTCCGTAGGATGGATAGATGGTGAAATAGGGTTGTTTCATAATTATAATAACATATCTGTATATGAGTGATACTGATGTTATTACTTCATAATGAAACAACCTAAGAAGAAGAAGTGGAAGAAGAAATAAAGATGAAAGAATTGGTAACGGTAATTACCTCTTCTTTGAAGCGCCTTTTGGAGACCTCATCTTAGGGAACTAAAATTGGTCTTTGAGGAAGACCAGAACCTCTAGGATGTTTCTAGGGAAGTGTAGAAGATATTTTGGCAGGGTTTGGCCGAGCTTGAGTGCTCAAATTGGTGTGAGGAGGGGGAGGAGGTGTCCTTTTATAAGGGAGGAGAGGGGCACCTTAGGAATACCTCAAAATATTATTTTATATTAATGTCAAAATCGGTTTATAATGGTTCCAAAGGGTCTTATTTCGAAGCTAAAGTGGGGATGGGTCGAAAGCCTATCAACAAATAGGATTTAGACAAGTTTAGGGTATTATTTTAACCTTATCAATTAGATTTAACTCTAAGTTAAATAATTTAACTTTTACCGTGTCTTTTTGTTTTCTTTCACTATATGGTTAATACACTTACTATAACTTGCCAAAAGAACCCCAAATTGTTTATTATTAATATATATATCCTTATCTAAGTCATTTGGCCGAACCTTAGATTTTTAGGAATAAAATAACAATTAATAATATAATATTTGATTTAAAAACCATTTAGTGTCAATTTTGACACTATTTGATATATGATTTTTGTGAAAGTCATAACAGAATTATATGTTCGAACCAAGTTGATTAAAGCAACACTAATATATCATAGTAACCTATAAAAGTAGTGTAATTCATAAAAATTCTCAAATTACATTCATTTGAGCATTTATAACATCAATTATGTTAATATTTCCTCAAAAGGGTAATTACTGCATCATCGTTGTGTCATAAATAAATTAATTTATTTAAAGTCTAAAAATTATAAATAAAATATCATTATGTAGGAAAGCTTTTTAGATTTTTAATGAATATTTATAGTCGAATTTATCTTATGTATAACCCCATATTAAAAATGATTTACTTATTAAACTTTGATTTTAACTATTTTAACCCTTCTTTAAATATATTAATAATAAATGTCCTAATCTAACCCAAGTGGGCCTAAATGGTCATATTTTATTCCTAAGTTTGTTTTTGGTCGAATTAAACTTATCCAATAGAATTAGGACATGTGTTATGGTAATAGTAATATCATTTTTACCCTTAGTTACCCTATTTACTATTAACCGCGGTAAAAAAATTAAAAAGTTACTATTCACCAAAAAATTATTTTTATCTCATTGAACCACATTTTACTTACTGATATCAACCGTGTCTGTCGGATTTTTGAAATTCCATTCACAGAAGCGGTAAAATTAAGTTTTATGCAAAATTCAGTTTTTAACCTACCACTTAGTGGTTTCACTATTCATCAAAAAATTGAAAGTTTTCAGAAAAATACCAAAATGTCACCCTAGGCTAATTTCGGTATTCCGAATCCAAAAATGAAGTCCATTTTGACAAATAAAATTTATAAAATTTCAAAAAGTGGTTATTATTATTCATAACGGCTAGTTTTAATAATATTTTAATAGCATATCGTTGTTTAGTGAAACTCGGTATTGCGTATGACGCAAGCTATCGAGGAATGTCGCGATTGCGTGTAATGCAAGGCAAGTCAAGGATGCGTGTTGTGCAAGCTCCTTTTGGTGTAGCGTACAACACAAGAAATTAGTGAAATAAAAAAGAATATTTTTCATAAAATCTCAGGCTGTTACATCACCTCTCCATTCATTACCATCAGCCCATATCAATATTTTTGATGCATTGCAATAAATCATCACATGTCCATCAAAACTCGTTCGATGTATTATGGTTCATCATTGCCTAAGTTTTATTTCATCGACATCCCATTCAGTTTGTTTTCTACTATGTAATATCAAATTCTAGCTAAATCAGGGATGATATCTCCCTCTCAAATCCCCATAGTCACGTAAAACCTCATTTATAATGGAATATTTTGATCGTCTAGCCCCTCAATCTCAAAAAATAAACCTGAGCCTACTCTGAACCTTTCTACAACAAAAAAAGTCAAAATATATTTTCTTTAACTGAATTTATATTTTATTCATACATCCTAATCACATGGAGTTTTACTTAAGGTACATTCCTAATTGTCACTTATAAATCAGTAGTCACTGAAAAATAATTTCACATCAGGTTGACCTCGTTTTCTCCGTTTGATCACGTGATACACATTTTTTATTCTAAAAATTTATTAAATTGGATATTGTATAGACATTTAAAACATCCATATATGATTTGGTCTTGTTTAAACCATTATCCTGGTTTCTACACTAACATTTTTTCAGAGTTCATTCTATCTGTTAGTTCCACTGAGGCAGAGTTTTGTTTTCACGTGATCCTAGGTATTTGTGATTATACTCTAATCATTAGTTTGTGATGAGGGTTTTTTGTAATCCCTCTGGGACACTTCTATAACTTATATTAAAGTTTATTGTTCCTTATATCCCCAATAATAATTTGTATTTTTGTTCATTGAGGCTTCACACCATCACGTGAATTGTTCAAATTTGAAGAATTCATTTAAACGCACTTAAATTCAATAGTATCTTCAAGCATTGGGTTATTAAGACTAGGTGATTGGGCCCTATAAAATTTTTCCTCAACTAAAAAAATATTAACTTTAGATCCTAGGAATCCTATAACTAAAATACCACCCAGTACACCACGTACCAAGTGAAGAAATTAATAAACATAAACCACTCCCTCTATTTGTACTCCCACCCAGAATTTTTACAAAATCCATCCTTGATATCTATGTTTTTAAATTAATGAAAATTTAATTATATTCATTATAACCTTATAAATATCACACATTCACATCCTTTAATGATTTCCACCACTAAAAAATAATATCAACACAGATCATTCAACTTTAATTATCTTAGATAAATTTTATCATATAGCTTAAATTATTCAATAAGAATAACATTTTAGAGTTATAAGTTCATACTATCTATGTATTTATTTATTTTGTTAAATATTTATATTACTGAATCAAATTCTATAGATGTGAATCAAAAATGGATTTTTTCCAAACATATGAAAAAAGAGTATAGGGATGGGATGAAAGATTTCATCGAATTTTAAAATGATTATGAATATGAACCATATAAAATCCTTTGTTTATGGTTACACTATTATTATTAAATACTAATTAATCTAGAGGAGTTAGAAGAACACTTTATATATCGTATAATAGATCAAAGTTATAAATGTTGGACTAAATATGTTTAAAAATAGGATTTAGCTGGTGTATATGATAACACTGCATTATATGAATCAATTGATGTGATTAAAAGTGTAGACACTTATTAAGACTATATCGAGGAAATGATTATAGGTGTGAATTATGATGTGGATTGTATTGAGGAAATGGAAATTAGTATTATATATGAAATTTTTGATTGTCAAAAACAATTTAATAAGTTAAAGATTGGTGAAAATACACCATATTATGTTAGTTCTTCTAATTATACAACATTGTTAGCCATACTGAAGCTATATTATGTAAAATCTAGCAATATATAGAGTGACACTAGCTTTACTAAATTTCTTTAATCTCTTGAATGATATTCTCCCTTAAGATAATAAGCTTCCTTTCAAAAAATATTATGCTATGTTCAATGGGTATGACCTCTAAAAATAATACATGCATGTCCAAATGACTATATACTATTTCTTAAGGTCCATGAATCACTAAAACATGCCCAATGTGTGTTACATCTCAATACAATAAAGATAAATGAAGTCCTTGGAAAATTTTATGGTAATTTCCATTCATTATAAGGTTTATGCACCTATATAGAAGTGAAGAGGCTATAAGAAAATTATCTTAACACATAGATACAAAAAAAATATGGGAATCTTCATCACCCATCAGACTCTCCCCAGTGGAAGAAAATTGATCATCAACATCTTGAATTTTGAAATAATCTGAGAAACCATCATCTTGTGCTATCAACAGATGGAATGAATCCTTTTGGTTTTCAAAAAAGTACTCACTGTACATGACCGGTTATGTTGGTAAATTAAAACTTACCACAATAGTTGTGCATGAAGAAAAAAACACATTATGTTGTCTCTTCTCATATCATGACCAAAAAACCAAGTAATGATATTGATGTTTATTTTCCACCATTGATCAAAGATTTTAAATTAATGTGTCCTTCAGGTGTTATGTTATGTGATGCATACATAAATGAATATTTCAAATTGAGATTCATGTTCTATGTGACAATAAATGATTTTCCTACTTATGGAGGATATAGAATTCAAGGAACTCAAGGGTGTCCCATTTGTGAACAATGAACACATAGAGTTAGATTAAAACATTAATTGAATATAGTGTTTCTAGGAAATCACAGATTTCTACCCCGATTATGAAAATACCAATCTTGAATGAAATAATTCAATGGGAGTTTAGAAGAAGGTAAAACACACCCTCCGCTAAAAGGTGATCAACTATTTGAGAAATTAAAACATATAGACACTTCTTTTGGTAAACCTTATTTGAAAACCCTTAGGAAAATCAATTGGAAAAAGAGATCAGTTTTTTTAATTTCCATACTAGAATTGTTTGTATGTCCTACATTTTATTAAAGTCATGCATGTGGAAAAAAATGTATGTAATATTGTAATTGGAGTTTTTCTAAATGAACCTATAAAAACAAAGGATGGAATTAAGTCTAGGTTGGACATGATTGATATGGGGATAAATGAAGAGTTGGTTCGATTGAAGGGATAAAGAAAAACTTTCTTCCTTAATTTGCTAAAAAAATTCTAGACAAGAGAGATACCAGTTTTATAACCTCCTGGAAAATATACAGGTTATATAATGGTATTCATCAAATATCAAGAATATAATGTCAATGACTAATTTCCATTTAAAGGGCCTTAAATAACATGACTATCATGTTTTGATGAAAGATATAATGTCTATATATTTATGTTGTATTTTTTTCTAAGATTTTATATCACATGTTAACCAAGTTCTATATCTTTTTAAAAGATATATATAGTAAAGTTATAGACCTTACAAAATCGCAAACGTTGGAAAAAGAAATTGATTTTATATTTTGTGAATTGGAGATATTCTTCCCACCTTCATTCTTTGATATGATGGTCCACTTGATAATTCACTAGGTTAGAGAGATTCTGGTATGTGGTCATATAAATTATAGTTGGATGCACCACATTGAATGTTATATGATGATATTGAAAGGGTATGTAAAAAATAAAAGTTTTCCAAAAGGTTGAATTATAGAGATATATAATACTGAGGAAGTTTTTTATTTCTATACCAACTACTTAACCGATGTAGAAAACATTGGTCTACCAAAATCTCATCACATCGGGATGTTTTTGGGTGAAAGAATTTCCAAAATTGATTTTTTCGAAATTACTATTATTATGTGGGAGCAGGATAACCTTCACATTCTTCATAAAAGTTTCTTGGTTTCTCCATATGTTGTAACCTATAAATTAATTATTAGGTATTTTAATTCATCAAGGGTTTAAATATGGATATCAAATACACATAATAAAAATTTTATAGGATGCTTTCGAGAACATATTTTTTAGGAGTCAACATTAAATCCAAGTTCAATTTCAGAATAGTTTCAATGGATTTTCAGAGTACCAAATGTGCATGTGTTATCTTATAATGGTTACGTAATTAATGGTTATATGTTATATAAAAAGAAACATGATGAATGAAATACCATTTAAAATAGAGGAGTTACACTTTTGGATAAATTGATTCATGTATCTAGTACCCAAAAAAAATCCAATATATATAAATATTCCATACTTTGAGATCATTGAAAAATATGGGAGATGGAATATACAATATTCCATGTGACAATTTTCAAATGAAAGTGGGTTTATAACAATAGTACAGTTAAAATCATTGAATTGGGATTAATAAAAGAGTATTTTAGTAAGTAAGGGTAAAAATATGAACTTTTTATAATGGAAACACAGGCAGTACATGTATTTTATGTTCTAGATTCTGAAAACAAGAAATTTTTCAATTGTTTTGATATCAACCATCAATACTAAAGGGTCATATGTAAATTCAAGTGAGGATGGACCTTTCATTAGGATATCGTAATCATTTCATAGCGGTCCCAATGTGTTTGAGGTCTTATATGTCAGAGGAGAACATAATGAGGGGATTTAGATACTCAATTAAGGGGTAAAATCCATTTAATATTTAAATAAAAAAAGTGTTAAATTATCAAGTTATATTTTTTTGTAATATACATTGACTTACCACATATTATTATCTGTTCACTACTACATTTACATAATCTAAATGAAATGTTAAACCATGTATAAATATGAAGTATTTTTCACATGTTGATGCTCCCAATTCGGAGAAACAATAGGTTTCCCAATATGATGATGCTCTAATAGTGGATGAACAACAAGTTTCTTCACATGGGGATGCTCCTAATGCAGTGTAACAACAATATTCAATACATTTCGATGCTACCAATCTCAGGGAACAACATATTGATGATGTTTAAGTAGAGGAATGGTAGAAGTTGATCAACCTATTCTCCATAATAAAGCATGATCATTGTAGCAGGATGATGTTAACAATAATTATTAAGGGGAGAAGTGGAGGCATAAAATTTTAGGTTACATAGAATGCAAGCAGTCATCCCATTAACCCAAAAATTTCCTTGTTCTCTAGTTACATTGGTATCATCAATCGAATTTATATTTCGATTGATATAGATAGATGGAACAATGTTGTACTCTCGATTAAGGGACCAATCTTGGAAGAGATTAGTTTAACATTATGGTATAATTTCTTTATTTCACTAAAAGACAAACTAACTAAACATTGATTTACTCAATATTATCCCTTATAGAGGTAATTTATATTAGATTACTACTGAATTAAATTTTTATTAATCTACACTGAAAAATTTCATAGAGGATTTTAGATAATTCTTAATAAGAATCATCTCAGGGATGTTGAAGTGAATGTAAACTCGCGTCCAGAACATATATATACACACATGATAAACCAAGAAACATGGAATGTGTATGTTTATTATCATGAGTTTTGGATATGATATCATGCATTATTTTATATGATATGATTCAAGGTGAAATGGTATTAAATTCTTTTATGCATTAGTGTAAGTGGGAGATAGATTAGAATATGTCTTGTTGGTCTAAGTGAGTATCTCAAGAGGGGGTAAATTGAGTACCCAATAAATTTTTTTTGTTAAAAACAAGTTTAAATAAAATCCCATAGTAAATTAAAACAATCTAGTTAACCGAAATAGTTGATCAATATAAGTTTTATTATTTTAAAATATTTCTCCAGGATTTATTAGGTCTCAGTTAAAACAACATATAATGTTACTTTGACCTTTGAGATCAATTTACTCAATCAATATCTTATATAAATAGTATTTAAGTTTAAATATCAAAGTTTTGGTTTTTTTATAGTTTAAATTAAATTAAATTTTAAATAATAGAAAATAAAATAGACAAAATAAACTACAAAAATGAATAAAAGAGGTTCAATCTCAATCCAAGACTAAATCCTCTCCACTTGGAAATCACCTACTACCAACAAGTTTATATAAAAATAAACATTGATCCATAACCTAGATTGGGTATACAACATCACAATATCTATACAGACCACATAGGGACCTCATCCATAATAATCATGAGAGTACAGATAAAACAAGACATAACCATACCTCTTCCACAACATGTAGTAAAATATACAAAAATAGTGTTGATATTAAATCTAGTATCTTCTAGTTTAAGTGAAGGAGACAATTTGCATGTAATAAAAAGAGTATACATATAACTCTTGTAATGTAAATGAAATTGAAAAACATAGTAGGTAAAGATAAGTTGAAATATTATGTTGATCTCTACCAATATATAAAGCTCATGACTCCTTGAATGTTATCTGAAATGAATCTCAAGTCATCTTTCTAAAATTCTTGGTTGAATAGATTGTCATAGATTCTTTGTTCTAATTGTAGGATCTGAATGTTCAATATGTTTCACTTATTCTACAGTTTATTACTGGAAAGGATACTTCCAATAAGGCAAAAAAATCTTCTTTTGATATTGTAATGTTCATATCACTTCACATGTGCATCTCTCTATGTGTATTGCGTGTGTATTCTATGTAGTTTGATTCAGCTCACTTTACATGTGTAGCTCTCTATGTGTATTGCTTGTGTATTCTATGTAGTTTGATTTATCTTACTTCACATGTGTAGATATATATATGTAGTTTGATTCCTATTTTAATAGAAGAATGGAACAACAAATAGAATCATCTATATATTATGTATCCTCATACTCAAGGATGACAAATTTTTTATTGAATCTCTATAATAGTTTTAAGAACAATCGTTAAAATAATCAGTCGCATTAAACTAGATAATGTAATGGTAAGAAAGATTTACTTCAAAATAAATAAAACAGTGGTGATGATTCTTTTGAACAATGACGTATTTTTAACACCCTGATATTTTATGGTATGCCTCTTTTAATATTTAACATCTTCGATAGTTTATGCTTCACACAACACTGAGTTTAAAACTCTAATATACTATTAAGTATGACTGTTGGAATAGTAATGTGATAATTAAGAATAGTAATATGACTAATATAATATTAAATTTTCATATGAAAGTATAAATAAAATTTGGGTATCATAATATGATATATTTATAACTTGGTATAATTAATTAAATGTTTTAGAAAAGATAAATTAATATTTGGTATTTGTGTAATGTGTAAATGTTTATTTATGATTATATCATTAATGTAATGTTTTAAAACCAAACTTATTTTCATAAAATAGATTCATAAATTAAAATTTTGTTGTCTTATGATTAAATATAATTATATGAGACCTTAATTAATTTTTCAAAGTGTTATAAAATCAGTTATAATTTTAAAATTGGTATTTTTTAAATAAATGATGATTCTAATTAAAAATAAAATTTATCATATTTAGAAAATTGTTTTTATAAAATAGAGTCTATTTTTGAGTTATAAAAATTGAAAAATTATTAAGGTGAATATTTGGTATATTTTTTTTAAATGGTTGATTTTTTGTGAATAGTGAAATACAATAATTTACGGTATATATACATTATAAGTTAAATACACTATTTATTGAGTCATTTCTGATGTAAGCACCATAATATCTAAATTTAATTCACTCTTTAATTTATATATTCATGTAATAAAAAATATTCACAATCTTGATCCAACATAATAATAAAATGAATTAATTAATCAAAAAACACCCCTCTCCTCTACTATAAATACCTCCTCTCACCACCCCTTATCCTCACACCTCCAAAGCCATTATGTTTTTAAAATTTAAACCCAATACCTCTAAAAAAAGTTTCCTCCATGTTATGTTTCTGTAGGTCTCACCAAAAATACCATTTAAAATTTCCTTAAGTTGGTTCTCAAGGAGAGGCATTCGAGAGGTAAAATCTCAATTCGTTCTTTTATTTTTCTTCCAATTTCTTTTCTTTTCATATCCTTTTATTACCTCTTCCATATAAAAATGCATGATAAATATATTATCTTATATATACTATAATTTTATTATGATTATGGTATATCCACAATCAATTCTTTTCTCTTACCCTTTTTGTTCTAAAACTGAAAACGTCGTCCATGAGATGTTGATTCACCACCTTTATGTATGATGATTCTTTTGTTTTATAATACCACCATCAAGGATGGTCATAAAATAATTTTTGTGGAAAAAATATTATAATATGTATTTTATAACATATTTAGTGTTTTGAAACCAGTATATATATATAATATTAATTAATAAAACAAAAATAGTGCATGATGATTGAAAAAATGAAAATATAATCCAAACAGTTATCATTAACGTTTTATTTAATGAATCATACTCATATAAAGATAAATGATATATAAGACCATTAAATATTATTTAATATCATTAATAACATATAATTTCAATTCTTGAAAACTATTCCCATTTCACATATTCATTCTTGCATGTATACAAGTGAACCAATCATAAAAACTATAGAAAATAACACTTCCAAACGATGAAATTGAATATTATAACTCATCAAAAAGACCATAAATGAACTTAATGAAATTATAATTAATCAAATAAATGTTTAATAAGTTCTTAATTAAATCATTAATGAATTTGATATCATTATCCATAATATTAAGTACAAGTGCATAATGCTTTAGAACATAAGGTAAGGGGTTTCCCATCTGAGGTATACCTTATTCACAACTATTTATTGTGTGTGATGTATGTATACTTTACATTTATGTATCATTTCATGAATCTATTTATCTTTATTTTATTAAATGTTTCATTTTATTATCATTAATTCTATGGGGCATATGGTTTGATTGTTTTCAAAGTGGTAAGGGATTCTCCCTAAACCTTTATTTTTCAATTGGGTTATGATTTCTATCCTTACACCAATGTAATTCTTATTTAATTTTATATTATTCTTATAAATTCTATATATATGTTCCAAAATAATGTATCAATATCATTTCATCTATCTTTTATGGGTAAATACATGTTTTATAAGGTTCCATTTTCAATTCCTCCCAATAAGCAATCCTAATTAAAGAGTACTTTCCAATTTCTTACCCATTTTCAAGTACACTCCATATTTTGTTATAAGGAACAAATAATTTTCTAGAATAAATATTTTTATCATGAAAATCTATTTTAATTATTTTCTGGTTTTATGAAAACAATTAATCCTTGTTCTCTTTAAGTACACTTTTACATCTTCTCTTAAGACGCACTAATGTGGCTCATTTCTAAATAATTTTATTACATGTTTCCATTTTAGTTGGACATAATTTATTCCTTGGAGATAATTTATTTTTACTTAAATTTTATTTTATGGGATAAACATGATTAAAATGTTATTTTTAAAAAATAATTTTCTAAAAGAACACTTCTTCCCAAAGTAAAAAAAGGCAATTCTCTCAAGAATTTATTATTAGTTTTATTAGAGTATTTTCATCTAATTAAACACCATTTTTTGGATTCTTTTCTTGATATATTTTTACCTATTATGATTCCATATATCATATTTTATTAGATGTTTTATTATCAGTTTGATTATAGATGTTTTATTCATGGTTTATGGTTGAAATATTCACATTTCGTATTATATTTTTTGAAAACGAATGTTTATGATATGTTCCACAATTTTCATATGAAGAATGCATTGGACTTATTAAGTGATGGGAAGGGATCACTATATCCCATCAATGTATCGATAGGTATCATGATTAAAACTATTTTGGTTGTTGTCTTTCTTCTTACCTGTTTATGGTGTCTTGTCCAAATCCTTGACGATATATTATGATGTTCGGTATTATAAATTAACTCATTATGATATTAATAATTGATAATACACTGGTTTATTTAAATATTAGAATATACATGGTTAAGTTTCTTACTCATGTGATTATTTATGGCATTATTTAATGAGATTTTATTCCTTCCATATTATGATCAAGATTATGTTTTAATGGCATGTGTTTTTAATTAGTCATCATGCCTCATTGTTTATGTTTATTTATGATAGCATCCATTGTATTTATTACCCTTACTGAGAATCTATGGTCACCACTTTATTATGTTTTAATTTTCCTCAGGATACAAAGATATATATCATAAATGGATTTCATGGATAATCTAGAAGTTTGTGGGTGTTTCCAATGTAGTTTCTATGTTTTTTCCTTTCAATTTTCAATGTAAAACTTATGTTTATATCTAGTTTTGAAAAGATACTAAACTATTAAATCCATTGGGATGTGATCACTTGTTTATATTACCAATTTAATGAAGTAAGTCATTCAATACAATCAAATAGGGTTGGGTTCTTTACATTTGGTATTAGGTAAATTTTAGTAGAAACCATTGAAACTAGATTTAGAAGACATTGATTAGGGAACGTAACACTAATATAGACTTTTAGGATAAGAAAATATTATAATTTTGGTAAAGTAGAGATTATTTGTGTCATTTTAGCATTATATACCAATCTAGATTCTACAAGTGGATGTGGTTCTATCACAGTTATACCTAGGGGTAACAACTCTGACAAGGTGTGTCAGCCCTGACTTGGTGTAACATGGTACATGACAATAGGCCTTACAATGCACCTAGTTTGACACTCCTAGGGGATATTCTTAGGATAATTCACATTTTTTTACAAAATGTTTTGAAAGATTTAAAATTAAATATGTCCCCAAATAAACCATGTTTATGATTATGATATTATATGTGCATAAATTTTCAATTTATGTTAACTGTTTTTCTACTTCAAAATTATGAATTATAACCAAATATATTGTATTAATTTTTTATAAATGGTGCCTAGTGGACGGAATGGAAACAAAATCAATGCTCTTTTTAGACCAGGGCTCGGGATGGTGTGTGGAAAAGATCCATGAATGGTTTAATGAAAGAGACCAAATAATTATTATGAGCATCCCCTGGGTCCCTGATGTAGGCCCCGACCATCTTTTTTGGACCAATGATTCTTCAAGAGAGTACATGGTGAGATGCGAGTACAGACTGGCCCTTGGCATTCACTCTCATGACCGTGATGAGGGACTATGGAAAGCGCTTTGGAATCTCAACGTCCCCTAAAAAATACGCCAATTTTGGTGGCAGGTGTGCACGGGCACCCTTCCTACCATGAGCCTCCTTGATTACCGACATATGGCTAGTGCTGATTCATGCCCGTTCTGCCCAAATATTCCTGAAACTCCTTGGCACGCCATCATGCACTTCCCGGGAGCCAAGGAAATTTGGAATAAATGGGGCTCGGCTACAGATGCTTCACCAGACATTACCTCTGACCTCCCTGATCATCCGATGCACTGTTGTTCCTCTCTTTCATTGGCTAATGCAAGCGCTCGTTGCACCCTGTCCTATATCATTTGGGTTCGGCGCAATGATTCGATTTTCCACCATGTCCATCAGCCCCCCGAGTTCTGGATTGAACGAGCCAATTCATGGATTGAGGGCTGGAAGGACTGCAATGTACACCTTTTTCTAGATGTTTCTCCCTCCTACCCCCCTAACTGGACCCCCTAAAGGAAGGGAGTATTAAGCTCAACGTGGACACTTCTCTCCCCAAGGATGGGCCTGTTTCTCTTAGCCTCCTGGCTCGAAATCATCCGGGGCAGATCATTACAGCAAAATATGAACCACATCATCCGTTCTGGGAACCTGCAGTTGATGAGGCCTATTACATTCTTGCAGGGTTGATTCTTTCTATGGAATGTTGATGGGATGTTATCAACATCGAGTCGGACTGCCTTTCGGTTATCAATGCCATTAACCACAATGATGCTGGACTTCAGGAATTTGGCTCCATCGTCAGGAGAATCGGCTCATTGCACCAAAGCTTCTCTTGCTGCACCTTCTCCTTTACCAAAAGGGAAGGAAATAATGCGGCCCATCAGCTGGCGGCCTTATGCTCCTTCGATGTCAACCATCTATGGCTGGACAACTTCCCTTCTTGGCTCTGCTTATGTACTGCTGCTGATATTCGTCATTAATATTATCCTCCTTTCTTTTCAAAAAAAAAATCGATCCATATTGTGGTGTAACAATTTTTGAACACTTTATGTGAACACAACCTCTATCATTTAATGAGAATACAAACCCATTTTTAGCTGAGCAATTGATGAGTTCCTTATAGAAGATATTTCTCACTTTGGAAAGTAATGAAAGGAAGAAAGTTATCATGGTAGTTGATCGTCTCTTAGGAGATGAGGATCAGTGGTGGGAATTAATTGAAAAAAATAGGATTAAGATATTTTATATATGGAATGGAATGATTTTATAGAAATTTTCTTAGAAAAATATTTTTCTCATGAAACGTGAGACGATATCGAGAGACAATTCTTTAATCTGAGATAAAAGGAGGATTATAATGTTTTTAAGTATGAATATAACTTTACAATGTTAGTAATTAATGTTGAGGATTATGTACACAATAAAAATATAAATATTGATCAATTATTTTATGGGTTAAAACCATTCTTCCTGATGGAATTGGTCTCCCAAAATTTCCAATCATACGAAGATATAGTCATGTGTGCTATCAAGACAGATAAATATTTGTCTATATCTTATGACTTTAAAGGAAAAAAAGATAATAAGAGGGTTATTAAACACTCTAGAAAATAAAATAAGGAAAAGGGGAATAAGGGAAGACTTGACTTTCCATCCGATAATAAATTGGGAAATAAACATTATGGAACATGCCTATTGGGGATTGAAGTTTGTTACAAGTTTGGAGAAAAAGGCCACCTAGCCCATGATTTTAAGTTAAAGAAATAATATACCAATGTTCAATGCTAAAATTATAAATAGATGGAACATTATGAAAATGAATATTTTAATAGTCAAGGAAAATTTCCTCATAAAATGATATGGGAGAAAGGATAAGATTTTGTGATCACAACAACTGAGGTTGAATTTCTTAATGACGTGGTAGTAGGTAGTTTAATCATCTCCACAAATTTAGATAAATCCTTATTTGATTCTATATCATCACACTCCTTTATATCATCCCAGGTTTCTTTAAAAATTAGATATTTTTGATTCACCTTAACATGGGGGTTTTCAATAAAGACTCTTAGTGGAAACCTAATTGCAACAAATATGTTTCAAGAAGTTCCTATTATGACATATAAACGTGCTCTAGTTACTAATTTTATCATCATACATATGGATTATTTTGATATAAACCTTGGTATGGACTAGATTTATAAATATAATGAAAACTTTTATTACAAAGATAAGTAAATTATTATTCGTGATGAAGGTATGAAATTTATCATCTTTAGAGGAGAGGCATTATTATCTGATTCATATCTGGATCCACCTCCTTTAGATCTTCTAAATGAAATTCTTAGAAAGAAGATAAAATATCGTATATGGATGAGGAATTAAATCATTAAATTTGGTACATACCTATTGTACATAAATACATTTATGTATTTCCATATGATTTACTTGGACATACTCTAGAGAAGGAAGTTGAGTTTTCTTCTGATTTAATCCCTGATACAAGACCAATATTAAAGAACCCTTAGAGAATAAAAATGGTAGATTTAATAGAGTTAAAGAAAAAACTAGAGAAATTTGGTGATAATGTATTTATACACCCTATTGTTTCACCTTGGGGAGATCTTGTTCTTTTTGTTAAGAATAATGATGAAGCTATGAGGCTGTGCATTGACTACAGGGGGATCAATTCTATTACAATAATGAACAAGTGTTGGATGCCTCGCATTGATGACTTCCTTTATCAACTACATGGAGATAAATATTTTTTAAATATTTATCTTTTATTTTGATATCATTAATTGCATGTGAAGAAGGAATATATTCCAAAGACTACATTTCCAACCTGGTATGGAAATTATGAGTTTACAGTAATTCTATTTGGACTGAATAATATACCCCAATTTATATAGATCTAATTAATAGAGTGTTCATGGAATAACTTGATGATTTTTTGTGGTGTTAATTGATGAAATATTGATATATTAAAAAATATATTTGGACCTTTAGAACCACTTAAGAATTGTTCTAGAGACTCTTGGAAGAAAAAGTTTATATGTAAAGTTTATCAAGTGTGAGTTATGGCTTCAAACTATTTCTTTTTTTGGTAATATTATCTCTAAGGATATAATTTTAGTTGATCCTATAAGAATAAAAGGCAATTCATGAATGTCATGCACCAATGAACATAACTAAGGTATGTAGTTTCATTGGTTTAGTAGGTTTCTATCAGCATTTCATTCATAATTTTACCAAATTAGCTAACCTGTTAAGTAAGCATACTCATAAAGGGATTAATTTTGTATGGGAAAAATAATTTGAAGAATGATTTAATGAATTTAAGACTAGATTAGTGAATGCTTCAATCTTGACTCTACCATTGGAAAATGATGGGGTTTTTATTTATAGTGATACATCAAAGAAATTAATTGGTTGTGTCGTTGTGTAGAATGATAGGGTTATTGCCTAGGTATAAAGGTAGTTAAAAAATCATGAAAGGAACTTTACAACTCATGATATTGAGTTATAATCTATAATCTTTACTCTGGATATATGCAGATTCTATCTCTATGGGGAAATATGTGAGATATATACAGATCAAAAGATCTTGAAATATATCTTCTCCTAGAAAGATCTCAACATGTGGAAAAGTAGATGGCTCATCCTACTCAAGGATTATGATTGTTCAATACACTACCACCCAAGGAAGGAGAATAAGGTAGAATATGGATTGAGAATGAAGGATCATGGGGTTCTAAAAAATGAATATTTTCTGGGATCATGTGTACATGTATCTATAAAATATGGATATGGGAATTATCAAGGGAGGTGAAACATCATTACTTTTTCAATTGATTTCCAAACAATATTTATTACAAAGGATTAAAAATTCTCAGTTTGATTATGAGAATTTTTAACGAAAAATTAAACATGTGAATGATGGGAAGTTGGAAGACTTCATTTATCGGGATTGAATTCATAAATTTTGGAGTAAGTTTGTGTCCCCACTATACCCGAGCTAAAAAGGGAGTTATTGGATGATTCCCATAGCTCAAATTTCTCTACACATCCTAATATCTATAATATTTATAGAGATTTGAAGGAATATTTATGGTAGGATAACATGAAAAAGGAAATTGTTGATTATGTATCCATATGTTTAGTCTATTAACAGGTGAAGGATGAAAGACAACATCCTAGGGGAGTAATGAAACCTATTTCTATTACTACATGGAAATGGGATGACATTACTATGGATTTTTTCAGTGGATTACCAAAAACACCAAGAAATAATAATGCAATATTGGGAATTTTTGATCGACTTACCAAATCTGCACATTTCCTTGCTATAAGGGAGGATTTTCCACTGTAGATCCTTGCACGACTCTATATTAATGAAATTTTAATACTTCATGGATAACTTCGTTCAATTTTTCCTGGTCGTTACACAATTTATAAATAAAAACTTGAGAAAATTATTCAGAAATATTTAGGCACTGAGCTTTTTTTGTGTACATATTACCACCCTCAAGCTGATGGATAGTCTGAAAGGACAATCCAAACATTAGATGACATGTTGATATCATGTTCACTTGACACTCAAGGTATGTGGGATTAGTATTTACCTTTGGTAGAGTTTTCCTACAATAATATTTTTCAATCTAGTATTGAAATGGCATCATATGAAACATTTTATTGAAAGAGATGTCATACACCAACTTGTTGTGATGAAGTTAGTGAAAGGAAGATTGTAGGCCTAGCACATTTTGAGGAAAATCAAAAAAGGTAAAGACTATTCAAACCCATATCAAAGAATCTCAAAGTAGGAAAAATATTTGTGTTGATAATTGAGGGAAGGATTTGGAATTTCAAGTGGTATATCATATTTTTCTTGAAATTATCTCCATAGAAGGGTGTTATATGATATAGAAATAAAGGGAATCTAAGCCCTAAGTACATTGGCCCTTTTGAAAATTTAGACATAATTTGATTTTTGTCTTATCATTTGGCGATTCTATCTACCCTTTATATAGTAAACAATATATTCCACATCTCATTGTTAAAGAAGTACATGATAGACCCAATGCATGTCCTCACATCTAAATGAATAGAATTGGAACCTATTTTTTTAACTCCGAAGAACCTATCCATATTCTGGACACTATAAATAAGGTGTTGAGGAATCAGATGTCTCAGTTGGTAAAGGTACTTCTGAAAATCATAAAATTAAAGAGGTGGTGTGGGAACCAGAGGAATTTATGATGAAGAACTACCAAAATATTTTTATTAGGTGAAATTTTAGAAATTTCGATGATGAAATGTTTTGAATGATGGGATAATGTAACACCCTAGTATTTTATGGTATGCCCATTAAAATTTAATATCTTCGATATGTTATGCTTCATGAAACACTGAGTTTAAAACTTTAATATATTATGAAGTATGACCGTTGGAATAGTAATATAACCATTAGGAATAGTAATATGAATAATAGAACATTAAATTTACCTATGAAAGTATTAATAAAATTTAGGTATCTTATAAATAAAAATACGACAGATTTATATCTTGGTGTAAATAATTAAATGTTTTAAAAATTATAAATTAAGTGTTTATATTTTTGTAAAGTGTAAATGTTTATTTATAATTTTATAATTAATATAATGTTTTAAAAGAAATTTTTTTCATAAAATAGATTCATAGATTAATATTTTGTTATCTTATTATTATATTATAATTTTATGAGACCTTAATTAACCTTTCAAGGTGTTATAAAATCAGTTATGATTTCAAAATTGTTATTTTTTGAATAAATGATGTTTTTATTTGAAATTTATATTTCTCATATTTGTAAAATTATTTTAAAAAAATGGATTCCATTTTTTAATTCTACATGTTGAAAAATTTTTAGGGTGAATTTTTTGGATTTTTCTAAAATAGTTGAATTTTTGGTGAATAGTGAGATATGGTAATTTACGGTATATATACATTATAAGTTAAATAAATTATTTCTTAAGTCATTTATGATTTAATAACAATAATATCTATCTATATTTATCTCTTTATTTTATGTAGTCATGAAATCAAAACTATTCATAGTCTTGATCCAAAATAAATAACAAAATAATTAATTAATCAAAAAACACTCCTCTCCTCCACTATAAATACCACATCTTCTCCTCCCAGCTCCAAAGACTTCAGGATTGTAAACTTTTTTCCCAATACCTCTCCAAAACCTCTCCCCATGTTATTTTCTTTCTGTTTTAACCCAAAATACCATTTTAAATTTATTTAAGGAGGTCCTCAAGGAGAGGAATTCAAGAGGTAAAAATCCCCTTTCATTATTTTATTTTTCTTTCAATTTATTTTATTTTCTTATCCATTACTTAACTCCAATGTCAAATAATTTAGGATAACTCTAGTATATTGTAACGACCCAAAGTTTCATTAATGAAAAATCCCTCTTGATCAAGTTAAATGTCTCTTTATGAAAAATATTTTTTTATAAGATGTCAACTTCTTTGGTCTTATGTTAAGAATTTTGACCGTTTCTAATATAGTCGTTGAACAGTAATCACATAGTTAGTATAAATATAGGACTTTAACAAATCCAATTTACTCAAACAAATGAAGTGATGGACTCATCCAGTAGAATTTCCCCATACGAATCCCATTTGTCGGAGCTCAGAAAAGAGGTGGCATCTTTGGGCTTCGCCCTTGACCAAGCCTAAGCTGAGCTTCATCATGTCAAGCTTGAACGTGACCGTCTATGGGAAAAGTGGAAGTTGATTGAAATTACCACTCAAGTGATGTTATCCGAGCCACCCCAAGAGTATGTCACCATCGCACACCTTACCCTTAGGTCTTATGCGGATGTTTTAAGGGGTTATGTAACAAATAAGTAGTACTATGTTCATGTACAATATTTGTTTTGTATATAATAATGAATATACTTTTTTGTCATTATTGATACATTGTAAATAGTTTTCAAAGTAAAACTAATGTTTTTAGTTATTATTTAATTAAGAATTATATTTTATTAAATTAAGGGATTTTTGAATTAAATAATATTTTAATAAAATATTATTATTATTATTATTAAATTAATTTTTATTAAATATAAATGATCTTATTATTTTATGAACGCAATTGTAATTTTTATTACGGTTTGAAAGCCATTTCTGTCAAAACCCGTGAATTTTCTATAAATGTCGGTTTTTATTTTAAAAGTGAAAATTAACATATTTAGAAAATTATTTAGATAAAATAAATGTTATTTCTGGAATTAGGACATCGAAATTATCCAATGGTGAATTCTTCATAATTTTCTGAGAGTCAAATTTTTGAGTAAAAATTAAATACCGTTTAAATATATAATGTGTTTTATGACATCATAATGACCCAATAGTGATGTAATAAAATTATATAATCTTTATGTTCGGCCAATATATGTTTTAAAATTAAAATAATGTGATTTTGGGTTTGTTTGACTTACTTTTCAAAACATTAATGGACCCCTCAAGACTTATTAAACACCTTGTCTTTTTAAATTAATTTCCATGGGAGTGTGACTCACCTCCACATAAGAAACCCTATTATTTTAAGAAGTTCGGACTTTGGCATTATAAAATATTGTTTTCCTCTTCCCTTTTCCAAAAACCATGGGCAAAAACCATGGGATGGTTTGTGGTTTGGATTAATTTAATGTAAGGGGACCCAAACCTAAATAATAAAGAATTCCCTCACCTTTCCTATATAAACCCACCCAAGCTCCCACTTCCTCCTCATTAAAAGACTTTTAAGTTCGTCCAAACTCTTCCCTACTCTCTCTATAATCCTCCCAAGGTGTCCCAAGATCCCAAGAAGCCTCTCACAAGCCTCTCTCTAGCCTTTGGAAGCACACTTCCAAGTAAGGGTTTTTTCTTCCTTTCTCATTTTTGTCCAATTTTCGTTAGGTTGTTTTTCCCTTTTAATTTCAATTATAAATGTTGGGGTATGGTTTATCACCTCCCTCATACTTCTCTCTTTATGTTTGATTGATATTATACCCTTTCTCTCTCATTAAATGCCTCCCATGTACACCTGTTACTATGCCGAAATTCCGAAAGGAACTTCTCTCTTTTCTTTTACATTCAAGCAATAATTTTGTATCATTAATATAAATTCCATTAAAATTGTTGGGACATGTATCTATATGACCTCCTTACTTTCCATTACATGTAAATATGATGTGGAAACCCTTTCTCTCTCATCAAACATTTTTATGAATTCTTATGTCACGCCGTTACGCTGCCGAAATCGCACTGATTTTCGAAGCCAATGCCATTGTGTAGTGGATACCATGCCCATTTATCCATCAAGGGAATTCACCTTTATGCACATTTACTTATTGATTATAAAGTTTCATGTATTAATTCCACATTCCTTCATCGTGGAATAACTGATTATGTTTTATGAATCCATGTTTTATGATCCATGTGGCACACTTATGCATGAAATGAAATGTTTAAGAAGGGTGCGCCCTTATAGCGCTCCAATGCATTGGGGAAAGTATAGTATCATGATACGTCATGTGAAATGAGTGTTGAATCATTATAATTCAAGTGCAACGAAGGTTTACTCGTGCTTTATGTTCAATGAGGGTTTACTCATGCTCCATGTGCAACGAGCCTCGTCTCATGCTAATTCCATGTTAAGTGTTGTTGCCACATTTCCATGTTATGATTACCATGCTTTATCATTAATTTATGTTCATGATTCTCTTGTGCTCTATTGATATGCCTATTGTCTAACATGTATTGTACTCCACACGTTATTCCATGTGTATTCCCTTACTGGGCTTTATAGCTCACCCTTTTCTTATGCATGTCCTCAGGTTATCCCATGGAATGCTAAGTATGAAGGAATGTAGTGGTCATGTAAAGGAAGTTTTTAATAAAGATGTTGTATTTTATGTTTTAAGTTTTTATGTAATGATCCTAAGCCCCAAAGACACTAAACCTCTCGATCTTCATTGTTTTATCAAGTGAAGTTTTATGTAATAAATCATGTTTAAGTTTGTAATAAAAGCAGGTTTGTCATATATATTATATATAATTTAATTTTATTATGATTTTTATACCTTCCATAAATTCTTTTCTCTTCCCATTTTTGTTATAGAAATGAAAACATTTTCTGTGTGGTGTCGATTCACCACCTTCATGGATGATGACTCTTTAATTTTCTAATTCCACCTTCAAGGTTGGTCATAATAAAATTATGGATAAAAAATTACAATATATATATTACAACATATTTAGTATTCTGTAACCAGTATATATATACATAATATTAATTAATAAAATAACTAGTGTATAATGATTGAAAAAATGTAAAAATAATCCTAGCGGTTATCATTTCCATTTTATCTAATGAATAATCCACATATCTAGAAAAAATTATAAATAAGACAATTAAATATTCATTAAGTTCATTAACAACATAAAATATGAATAAAATATGACCATTATCATTTCACATAATCTTTTGTACATGTATGCAAGTGAACTAATCACGAAAACCAAGGAAACGAACACTTTCGAATGACAAAATTGAATATTATAACTCACAAATAAAGTTGATAAATGAACTTAATAAAATTATACTAAATAAAATAAATGTTTAATAAGTCATGATTAAATTATCAATAAAACTAATTTCATTATCCAAGATGTTAAGTACAAGTGAAAAACACTTTCAGACATGAGGTTTGGGGTTTCTCGTCTCACTTTTATTTTTATGAGATATACCTTATTAACCAATATTTCTTATCTGTTGTTTATGTATACTTCACATTGATGTATTATATAATAAATATATTTATCTACAGTTTATTAAATGTCTCATTTTATGATCATTAATTCTATGGGGCATGTGGTTTGATTATTTGCAAAGTGTTAAGGGATTCTCACTGAACCTCCATTTCTCATTTGGGTTACAATTTTTCTCTATTTACACCAATGTAATTCTTATTTATTTTTAAATAATTATTCTAAATTTATTTTATACGTTCCATACTCATTTATCAATATCATTTCATCTTTATTTTATTTGTAAATAAATGTTTTATAAGGTTTCCTTTTCAATTCCTCCTGATAAGCATGATAGATTAAAGGATACTTCCCAATTTCTTACCCATTTTCAAGTACACTCCATAATAAATTATAAGGCGCCAATATTTTTCAAAAGTAAATATTTTTATCATGACAAAGTATGTTAGTTCTTTTTTGTTTTATGCAAAAAATCCTTTCTTATCAGTTTTAAGATTTTATATATTCTCTTAAACCGCACTAAAGTGGATCATTTATAAAAAAATATTTTTACATGTTTTCACTTCAGTTGTAAATAATTTATAAATTAAATATAATTTCTTTTCCCTTCACTTTTATTCTATTGGATAGAAATTATTACAATATGATTTTATACATATTATTTTCACAAATAAATATTCTTTCCAAAGTAAAAATGGTAATTCTCTCAAGAATTTATTAATGGTTTTATTAGATAATTTTCGTCTAATTCAACTCCCTTTTTGGATTTTAAGATTCATATAGGTTGATCTCCTATGGTACTATATACCATATTTTATTAAAGTATTTATGATTAGTTTGTCATTGGATGTTCTATTCATAGTTTATGGTTAAAGTATTCAAATTATTTATGTTAGTTTTTCAATACAAATGTTTATGTTTTGTTTCACAATTTTCTATGAGGAATGAATTGGAATTAATAAGTGTTATGTGTGTCATTATATAGACCCTCTATGCATTGTTAGGTCTCATGCGACAAACTAGTTTGTGTATTGGTTGTCATCTTACTGATTTAGGGTGTATTGGATGATCCTTTACGGTATGTTATGATTTCTGTAATTATTAATTCCCTCATAATGATATTAGTAATTAATAATCCATATGTTTATTAAACTAGGAGAATATCCATGGTTAAGTTTCTTTATCATGTTATTGTTTATGTCAAACTTTAATGAGCTTTTATTCGTACCATATTTTTTTCAAGATTATATTTTAATGACATGTGTGTTTAGTTATTCACCATGCCTTATTGTTTATGTTTATTTATGATAGCTTATACTATATTGGATTCCATTACTGAGCATCTGAGGTCACCCATATCATATATATTATTTTTCCCTAGGATATGAGGATGTATATTATGAATGACTTATAGTGATAATATAGGATTTTATGGGTGTTTTTAATGGAGTTTCTATGTTGTCGTTCATGTCAAGTTGAAATGTAATTCTTAGTTTTTTATCTAGTTTTCTAGAGAAACTAAATTATTTGGTATTTCGGTATTTAATCACTTTTTTATAGTACCAATGTAATAAAGTAAGGGATTAACTCTAGGATACTATGGTTGTAGTATTTATATATTATCTAGCGATGTCTTGATCTGGCGGTGACTGAATCTAGCGGTGACTGAGTCTAGTGGTGAGTGAGTCTGGTGGTGACTCAACTTGATAGTGGGACAATAAACACTTATCCAAAATTCCATTCTGATAGAAGGTGATCTTTAATAGTTATTATTCTTTGGTGGTAGGACTTTCTGACAATTATCTAAATTCTTAGTCTGATGATGAGTTTTCCTCTAGCAGTGAGTCATTCTACACTTTACAAAATTTACGTTATGGCGGTGACTCATAGCTGATGGTAGGTGATTATAACACTTTTCCAAATTTCACTCCTATTAGTGAGACATTATCTAACAGTGACTCAACCTCAATATTGAGTCAATCTTTATGATGAGTTATCCATGGCAGTGACTCATCTTCAACATTTATTCTTTCCCCAACTTAACCAAATATTCTCCAATCTACCTCACAATGTAAAATTCTACCATGAAAAAACTCATTAATATCATAATAAACATGATTTCATGATCATTAAAAAAGGGTTCCAACAATATCAAAAGGTGTTCTAACAATCTCTCCATTTTTAATGATCACAAATCATATCATTTTATACATATGGTATTAAATATATATCATGTCATTTTTTATTTTTAAAATAAGGAATCAAAGATAAAGATGGAAAGGAATCTATCTAAGGACAATAAAAACTGTCAAATAATAGATAGTATCAAATAAAGTTATATACACACATATATAAAAGAAGATCAATATGATATTGAAGGAATTTTATAGTATCAATGGAATTATAATATATATAAAATTCCATAGAAACTTCTCCCGCTTTTGGGATTATAAAAAATTAAACAAAAAAATAAGAAATGAAATAAAACAGAATTGAAATAAGAAGAATAAAATTAATTATATAATTATCTTTTAGAAAGTTCATTAAAGTTTTAGAAAAAAATTTCCAACAAAAATTTACACAAAAACATCCCATAAAAGAAAAATTATCTAATATCAATGCTTCTTCATGGGATGAGATGGGGGAACATCTGTGGATTTTACCTTACCTATTTCCAAAGTAGAAGGATTAGCATCAAAATATAAAGGAGGTCTATGAATGGTTTTGGGAACATCACTAGTTGAATGAGGTTCTCTGATGATGATAGGTATGAGTTAATGCATGAATTCTCTAAGAGATAGAGAAAAGGTCTAAAACAGGATGGAAAAGGTGCATATAGATCTATGGTGACACTAGAACTAAATTACACTGGATCGATAGCCAGAGGGGTCAAATGAGTTGTAACTAGAATTTCCTCATGATCCAAAACAATAGTTCCATGAAAATAAAAAATGGTTTCATCAAATTGATAAAGTCCATAATTATGTTGTCACCTATCTCCATTTAAATGAAAAAACATTTCTTCTCTTTCATGAAATGATGAATCACTGGAGTCATTACTTTTAACTGATTAACTTGTTCCTTAAAAGACTGACTGACTAGAGAAATCCTCATATTAAAAGAAAGAAACTGAAAATGATCATTCATCTCATGCTTACTAAATATCTTTTAAAGATAATACTTGATACCTTTATTTATGGTTTTGTTATGAGCCTTAATGTCTTTCACATACTACTTAACCAACATGAGTACATGACTACTGTTAAATCCTATTTTTCTTAAAGTATCTTGAGGATGGTCTGATACAACACTTGAAGCATCTATAATCTCTTCTTGGATAATTATTCTGATCATCTCAACATAAGCAGTAAGAGGAGCAGTAGAACTAGAAGCTACTGAAGTAAGGTTCTTCACTCATTAAAGAAAAGCATACATAGAAGAAGAAAAATATGTATATATCCCTTCTATAAAAATCTTCATAGACTCCAGTTCACTAGAAAGTATTATATTTTCAACCTCTAGTTCTTAGATATGGTGAATCATTTTCAATTGAATATGTTGGGTTAGCAGATCAAACAAATACCTTACATATGATTCACATAACTTAGTGATCTATGGAACTTGATTTCTCAACAATAGATTGGAGTTAGAAAGAATCCTTTCTATAAAGGATTCCAAGTCACCTCATGTGACAAAATCCACTCACACTGAAGGAAATGTAGGGGAAAAACTCTTTCATAGTCAAAACTGTGAAACATACCATCAACATCAATTTGATTAACCAAAGATCCAATAGGATTACTTTCTTCTCAAAGATTATGTCCACCATTATTTGGTGGGATCTTATTAAACTTGTCTCATTCATCAAACATTGAATCTAACCATTTTTTCAGAAAACATAACAAGAGTATCAACAACTATGGGCTCTGCAACTGTAGATAAACCAATATAAGGTACAACAATAGAAGCCTCAACAAGTCTCTATACAGCCAATGTCTACTCAATGGTAGCAGGCTCCACCTTTATTTGTTCAGAAATTGACTCTTTAATAACATCAAAAAATTTCATTTTCTCAAACACTGGCTGGTCAACAACAATCTTTTCAACAAAATATATAGGTACTATGAGATCACCAACAACGATATGATCAACCAGACGACTTTCCAAACTTGGGGATTCCTCCCCATAAACAATCGCTTACTTATCTTCTCTTACTGATATTCAACATCTCTAACCTGACTATGCCTCTGTTCATATCCAAAAAACACATGATAATCTTGGAGAATAATGAGGATTATAGTGACCCTACATTTTCTTACATGACTATTACATCATTTTTAAGATAAAAAACATAGTAGTGTTATAAATATAGGATCAATAAGTTTAGTGTCTTGGGAAAATTAGGCTTACACATAAATTTTACAAAATAAAACATAAACATTATTTATTTCCTTCTTCTCTTGCTTCTTAGTTTCCTTAGTTTTCTCCTTAGTAAAATTAATCACTTGAGGATATACATCAATGAAATGGGTTACCAATAATCACAATAAGTGGATAGATAAAAACATAAATCAATATAATGTGGGTGAGCATAATTATAATAATCAAAACTTAATCATGGGATTGTCATAATAATAATGAGAGTAAGCGTTAAATAAAGGCATGGAATGTGGTAATGCATAAAAATGAAACATCAGGTCTTAGTGGGAAACTGTCACACAAAGATGTGAACAAAGCTAGCCCCATGTTCACGCATATTACACTTTTTATCATGAGATATATCACATTACTCAATTCATTTGAGCTCTATATAATTCTGGACACACCCATCACATCATAACATTTAAATGTGATATATAATTCTAGGTTCACTCATTATATCATACCATTTACATTATCATCCATGCCATAAAAAACATATATCAATTTTGGACATACAGTAACCCATGGAAAGGAATGTGTTTCATTTCATAAATAATAATTTCATGAATAAACTTTGGGGTTCCCAAAATAAAGAGTGAATAACATACTTGATAAAAGAATCATAAATCTTGATTAAAGAATAAACAATCTCACGAGAAGCAAAAGATATATATCTAGAAAGAAGAGTTACTCTAGAAAAATATTTCCATTTTTCATAGAATCATATTGGAAACATCTATATCCTATAAAAGATAAGGGAAGGATAAATAAATTATCTTTAAGAAATATTAAAGTAACATCCATACTAAAAATGGAGTTAAAGAGGGAAAACCTAAGGAAAAGGAGTTGGGTTCGAGAATCCCTTTACCTTATGTCTGAAAACATTCTTCACTTTAATATCTTGGATAATCAAATTAAATTAATTAGTAAAAAAATATCGAACCTCTTCTACATTTATTTGATTTATTATAATTTTATTTAGTTTATTTATGTTCTTTTGGTGAGTTTTATAGTTCAATTTCATCGTTCACGAGTGTTTTTTAATAATCGGTTCCCTTGTTTATCAATATGGAAGTTCTTGTATAATGATAATGATTCTATAGAATTAAAATTATATATTATAAATGAACATAAATGAGTTTAATTGGTATTATATTTTATTTTTTTATATGTAATTTGGATTGTTTTTTATATATAATGTTGATGAAAATGATTTAATTTATTTGGGTGGTTTTTATAACCATTATGAGCTTATATCATTTTATTTAACATCATATTTATATATTGGTTATATAACATTATATAACTTTTAATATGTATATTAAAATATTATTTTAACATAATAATGTTTTTATAACTAGCCTTTAAGGTGTTAGTGAAAATTGAAAATGCATTGTCCATATTAGTAGTAGATCAACACACCACGGATGATATTTTCATTTTTAAAATAAAAGGAAAAGGGAAGAAATTTAAAGATTAAATATTCCATTAACATAATAAAATTCCATTATATAAAATATAATACTTTTATAATGTCACTTTTATATGTGTGGGTGAGGATAGGATAAGAAAATAAATAAAACTCAAAAAAATTAAAAGAAAAAGAAATAAGATTTTACCTCTTGAATTTCTCCTCCTTGAGAACCTCCTTAGCGAAAAGGGTTTGAACTTTTGATGAGGCCAAGAGCTCCTAAAACTTGGGGAGGGGCTTGGGAATAGTATTGGCTGGAAATTGGACATTCTTGAAGTCTTGAAAGGTGTCAGGATAAGAGGTGGTGAGGTGGTATTTATAAGGGAGGAGAGGGGTTTTTTCTTATTATGTTATTCATTAGTTTATTATTTCGTCTTAAGACTATGAATAGTTTTAAAATTATAAATAATTATATTAAAATAATAAAGTTAAGTTATAGATTATGTTTCTTACATTATTGATGTATCAAGAAATATTTTATTTAACTTTTAATGTATATATACCTTAAATTACTGTATTTCACTATTCACCAAAAAATCAATTATTTTAGAAATATATCATAAATTCACCCTAAAAAATTTACAAGGTGTAAAATTGAAAATTACACTTCATTTTATGAAAAGATATCTAAATATAAGAATTTTGTTTTTAATTAAAATCATTATTTTCTTGGAAAATACCGATTTTAAAATTATAACAGATTTTATAACACTTTGAAAAATTAATTAAGGTATCATAAAATTATATTATAACCATAAAACAAAAAAAATATTAATTTATGAATACATTTTATGAAAATAAAATTTCTTTTAAATCATTATGTTAAATATAAAATTTTAAATAAATATTTATGACTTACAAAAATAGCAACACATAATTAATAATTTTAAAATATTTATTTAATTATACTATGATATAATTATAGAACATTTTCATTTATAATATGCCTAAATTTTATTTATACTTTCATATTTGGGGTTACTATTCTGTTGGTCGGATTACTATTCTTAATGGTCGTGTTACTATTCCAAGGTTCAAGTTACTATTCCATCGGGATAAGTTCCATAATTTCTAGAAATACATCATATTTCATTCATTATTCATTTATAATGTTTTTATTGTGTTATCAAAGTGATATTATATGGTTTATACAATATAAAAAAATTATAAGAAGGGATTTTTCCATTAAAAAAATTCTGGTTTGTTACATTCTTCCCCCCTTATGAAATTTTTCCCTCAAAATTTCGTTCTACATACTATGGTGAAAACAAGTGAGGGTAATTATCTTTCATCACTTCCTTTAGTTCCCATATTTCCTCTTCATATATATTGTTCCATCATAGTACTTTGAAAATATGAGTAGACTTATTGCATAGAATTTTATCTCTATATTCCATGATCTTCACTGGATTCTCTTTGTAAGAGATATCATTTTAAAACTGTACCACCTCTAGATTCAGTACAAGTGAGGGATATGGTATGTAATTTCTCAATATAGATACATGGAAGAATGTTTTTACTTGAGACGTGGTACATGTAAGTGCAAGTCGATAGGCCATAGTTATGACATGATCAAAAATCTTGAAGGGGGCGATGTACCTCGGACTCACCTTTTCTTTATTACCAAATCTCATGATCCTATTACATAGGTATATATGGAGGAATAATGGTCTGTCATTTCATCAAAGGTATGTTTTCGGTGTCCCAAATTGATATTACCCACTCTTAAGTTACTATAGTGTAAGTACGAGGTCAATCCACAGGGAACCAGTGAGTGCGTGAATCTGATTACAATTAGAGTTAACTTAGTGAAATATGGTGAATTTAGAGTGGGATTTTTGTTTTTGATTATGAAAATTGTTTTTTTACAGAAATAAAGTTTTACATTTAATGATAAATAAACCAAAATGGTTTTTAACATGTTTGATAGAAAAGGAAGCATGTTGGGGCTATGATGATTATGGAGGTTATATGAACTTCTTATTTAGTTGTGTTGTTCATAATAACCCAACACTCTGGGTTTCAATTGTGACAAGGTTCCCTTAATCAGGTAAACTATGTATGGAAGTGAAGAAACTGACTCCTTGGTCAAGTATTCAGTGTTTCCAAATTCTTTATTTTGATTAGTCCATTTGTGAGTCGATGATTACTTACAATGATTATGAAGGTATTCATCATTATTCATCCTTTGATTCCCTAAAAATTCAGCCCTTGGTCTGGCTCATAATTTTCAGTGATAAAAAGAAATGATTAAGTAAGAATAATAAGAGTTAAATATAACCAAGAATGATATAATAATTAATCCAAATTACAACACTCTTTCATCACCCACAGCCCCAACACACAAGGTGTTTAGTTACATATGGAAGAAAATATAACACCATAACCCTCGATACCTGATATGTTCATCGAAGAAACTTTGAGGTTCTTTTGGTAGAATGGTGGATTGGTGGAGCAACAATATCACGGTAGCGGAACCTCCATCCTTCATGTATTGAAAAATGACTTTTTTAAAAACCAGAGGCCAAGCCCTCTATTTATATAAAACAAAAGTACATGGCGTGTATTTAAATTACACCCGTGTAGTTTTTTCAACGCGTTTTTGTCACAATTTTTCTCTGGTTGGTGGCTAGCTGCACTGCCCATGACTTCCATGGCATCAACGGTCGGTTGGTGAAGGGTACATAGCATGTGGTGCTGCCTCAAACGGCATGTAGTCTCTGGAAAACGCCACCAAAGGCATCTATAAGTATGTACATCACATGTAGGTATTACCCACATGGCGTGTTTCCTCTATTTTGGTTACTTGTGCATTTAATCATCCAACCGATATGTGTTTGAGTCTGAATGTACATGGCGTGTAGTTATGTTTATGTCGTGTAGATGGGAATTTTTCTCAGAGTTATCCCAATTTGTGCATTTGAAAGAAAACACCTAAAAATAAATAAGTTCACCAAAATCAAAGTATTTTTCCACTAAGCATTTGGTATTTTCTAAAAACATGTTCTTATTTCCAATAATATATGTGGAAATGTATACAAAAATTGTGTTTATCAAAATCTCCCACACTTAGTCATTTTCTTTCCCTCAAGAAAATATCAACATCTAATTAAAATAAGTCTATATTTTAAAATGAATTTATTCAATTAATCATAATTATAAATGATATAGTTATAAGAGAAAATTCTAAAAAGGTACAAAATAGATTCAATTCATAAGATATTCTAATCATTCCTAATATATAATTTAAATAACTACTTTCATCATCCTTTAAACACATTTTTCAACCTTTCAAAAATAAGCATGGAAATTAATAATCTATCTCACCAGTAAATAACACACTCAACATTCAATATATTTCTAATCAAAGTTATTCCCATCTAATTTATATACACTATATCCATAGATTTTCATGAAATATAGTTCTCTACATAAAAAAATTGAATTAGAAAAATCAAGAGGGCTCTTCAATAAGGTTCAGATGTCTCTGTGGCTAAGGGATGCTAGGTAAATATGTGAAAAATAAACTCTGAGGCTTGAAAAGGGAGGATAAATTATTTAAATAACAATGAATTATATTCAAAATAATGCTCAATGTAAAATCATCCTCAATAGATCTGTAAAATGCACTCATCAACACCAATTCCCTTAGTCAGGTAGGGTTCACAAACCATCAAGTGAATATAAGGTCCCCTTGTCTTTATCATTTTTTTAAACATAGGGTACCACTTAGGAATTCCAAGAATAGGGGTTTAGAACCCTTTCTACCCCAAATAAACAAGAGGAACTCCCCCACACTTAATTTCATAACTATTTTAAAAATATTCCATGAACATCAAATTCCCTCTCAAAAGCTCAAGTGATTAATCATTCAAAGTTAAAAATAATTAGGATAGGAAGGTAAATAGGTTTGCAATGTGGCTTCCTATCAAGGTTGTTCATGGTTTCTAGGGTCTTTATGAAGATCAGAAGGAGGGTAGGTCTCAAGATAAAAGGGGTTGAAACAATCTAATAACTCAATCATTTTAATGTAATTAAAATATTCTTCATGTTTTGAAAATAAATCTTGAAAAATATTATAGTCATGTATATCCTACGAATCTCTCAAGAAATAGAGTATTATGAAGAATACGACGAAGGGTTTATAATACCTCTGAGGAGTGGGAATAGAAAATAAAGAGACAATCAGGCCATGACATACATATGAATGATTAGCCTAATCAATGTAAGTAGCCAAGGATTGCAAGTTGAAATTTGAACTATATCAATAATAATTTTAAAACACTTAAGAACCAAAATAAGCATGAAACCTTGAAAAATTTCCTACTTATAGATTTATTATTTATAAATATGACTAACCAAAATTTCTTTACAATTTTAAACATATCTTCCTATAATGATGTCTCTTAGATGATAGTAAGGGTAAAGACTAAGGTGGCCAAGAGACTCCCCCCCCCCACTTAATACTCCACAGGGTCCACCAAGTCCACTAATAAGGGAAAAAGTGGAAGAAGATGAAAAAGGGTATGGGAGAGGGGATGAAGGAAAAGAGAAAATAAAAATACTAGGAAAACCGAAATAATACTCCCCTCATGTCGTGGTAAGAATTCAATATGTCCAAAAGTCGCTCCAGTGTACCTGTGACTGTCTATGGAAAAGAAAAATACCAATAAGCACATCATCGCATAATTGAAATAGAGAACATATATATATAAGAAAACTAAAATATCATAGTCAAGGGGTAGCCCCAGGTGAGGCACTATATAGTACAGGTGAGGTGGAATCATCAGAAGCAATAGTGGATGGAATAGAGCCCTTGACTTGTGGTAGTGATGTCGTTGAAGGGGCATCCGTGACTGGAAGCTCTACAAGAGGAGATGGGTCAGAACATTTTGTAAAGATGAGGATGGATCATGTGGCCACGACAACCTCAGTAGTGGGGACAGTAGAAGCCAAAGGTGTGGAAGGAGAAGTAGTCACCAGTGGAATGAGGATCCCTTGATATTGTATCAGTAGCTCTACCATCCGCTCAAGGAGGTCTAGGTGCTGAGCAGATGTAGTCTGTCATTGAAGGATAGTAGCCTACTGATTCTCTAGACAAGACTGATGGTGGTCTATCTCGGCCAGGTGGATGGTGATGGGGGGGTCAGCCGAGGGCGCGTAATGTGAAGGGGAAGGGGATGTTCTAGGAGGGGGAATGTATAACACCCCAAAAAATTTATAGTATGTAGCTCTTAAATACTTTATATTCCTTAGATAACCTATATTTCAAGAGAAACTAAGTCTTTTGTGAAACTAAACATCATAGGAGAAAGTTATATTCTATCCATTAAACATAAATTTTCCAATTCTCTGTTTTGAATTTTGAGAAATATTCATCTAGAGTTGTGACCAGTAATCCATTTGAAGTCTGATAGAACCAACTTGATTTTTTGATGAATAGTAACATACCCTTATGAATAGTAATATGATACTTATGAATATTAAATAATGATAACATTTTATTTTCATAAGGCAATAAGATAATGAGATCTTAATTAATTTTCCAATATGATATAGAACTAATTATACCTTTAAAATTGTTATTTTTCGAATTAATTATGATTTTATTTAAAAATTAAATTAAAAATAATTAAAAAAATATTTTTTTAAAATGGAGTTTATTTTAGAATTCTACACGTCGAAAAATGGTTAAGGTGAATTTTTGGGATTTTTCTAAAATACATGAATTTTTCTTGAATAGTAAAAATACAGTTTTGAGTTTTCAGTAGTTTAATGACATCATAATGAAATAATAAATAAAATAGAAGGCTGGAAGACTTTTATATAGTAACTTATTACATGAGGTGTCCCAAGTGTCTTAAACCATGGGCACGCCCATGGTTTGGCAAAAACCACTCATCAGGTGTCCCTTTGAAATTATTAAAAAAACTATCTCTCTTTTTCTATAAATACCCACTCATCCATTTGTTTTCTTTCATTAAAAATCCCTCAAACTCGAATCTCTGGTGTTTTTACCTCTCTAGGAGTCCTCCCAAGGTGTTCTTAATCCCCAAGGTCCCATCCTTCAAGATCTAGGAATTACTCTACAAGGTAAGGGAATCTTTCATTCTCTTCATTTAGTCGACACTTCTTTTATGTTATCTATTTGATTTTCCATTATCATATATTGGGGTTTTATTTTATCTGTTCTTCTACCTGTAATTTTTATTTAAATATGATTATATACCCTTTTTCTCTTATCATTTCATTTTATGAAATTTTAAGCGACGTCGTTAGGCTGCCGAATTTTCATAAGGGATCTCTCACCTTTTCTTTTATTTTCAAGTTCATCTCTTTTCTTTTTATCTCCTATCATCCTCTATCCAAATGACCATTATAAAATCCATTATCATCTATATACTGTAATTAAATCATGTTAATGGTAGAACCATAATCAATGTTCTTACTCCCTCCCTTTTATTTTTATAAACGAAATCAACATCAATGAGGTTACAATTTATAACCTTTGTGGACGATGGAGTTTCGTTCTTCACTTTCTCCTTCATTAATGGCCATGAAATAATTTTAATGGTTAAACCAGATAATAATATATGTATTTAATCTCATTAATCTTCTGGAATCCTTATACACTAATAATATAAAATAATAATACAAAACAAGTTCATTATGAACAAAACGACCAAGTTAATCCAAATATTTGTAATAAACTTTTAACTAATGAATCATCATCATGATTTATAACCCAAAATCATTATAAGATCATTTGTATCTTTTAATTTCATTAATAAGATATATTAAAAATTCGGTATGTTTAACCACATTTCAAATGAACTTCGATTCATGAAAGCAAGTAAATGAATCATGGAAACCAAGGAAGAAAGTGATTCCAAACCAATAAAATTGAACCTATTAAACCCATTAAAAGGGCCATTAATGAACCAGATAAGGTTATACTAAATCAATTAAATGTATAGGAGGTTCTGGAATTATTAATTAATGAATATAAATTTTATTATTCAGGTCATTAAAACAAACGAAGAACACACTCGAGCCAAAGGTAAGGGGTTTCTCATCTCACTTTCATTTCTGTGAGATTTTCATTGTTCGCCACTTATTTATTATATGTGGTATATGTGTAATTACATTTGATATATAAAAACTTTATTCTATTTATATTCATGTTATTCAATGATTCATTTGAGTGTTATTATTTTCTGATCACATGGTTCGACTGATTACATTGTGGTAAGAGACTTTGTCTCAACTACTGTTTTGTTGTGACTAACTCTGTATGGTGCACCTGAAAATCCTTATTAGGTGTAACTACTGCCCATTTGAGATCACATTTCATTTTGAACTTATATTTATATTAAATATCAATAATCTCATATCATGTATATGTTTGTTGTCTAAACCATATAACATTTTACATATAGTGTTTATTTGGAAAGTTATTTTAATTATAGAAATATTGATGAATCCTTATACTATACTCTATGTGGATATTGAAAGGCATATTGATCTTGTATTGAATTAATGTATAAATAATGATTTGTACATGCAGTGGAGGGTGTGTCCCGCTATAGCCCCTCGATGAATTGATAGGCCTCATGAGACAAATCAGTTGGCAAAAAACCCTTCGAGTTTGTTTCCAAAAAAATCAGACTAGTTTCTACCCACAGAACTAAACCGTTTTACGTTATTATGGTATCATGTTCTAGATACATGACATCTAATTAATAATAATTCTCTTTATTTCATTATCAGTTATTACTATCCATGAGGTTTTCAATATGACAAAATCTATGGATGTAGTTTCATTCTCAGTTTATTAATGGCGTGAGTTTTTAATTTATTCACCATGCCATGTTGATTATGTAAAATTGTTTACAATTCAGTTATTATTGATTCATGATTCCACCATTTTTAACCCTTATTG
The DNA here is from genome assembly GCA_963277665.1 of Viscum album. Taxonomy (NCBI): domain Eukaryota; kingdom Viridiplantae; phylum Streptophyta; class Magnoliopsida; order Santalales; family Viscaceae; genus Viscum; species Viscum album. The sequence continues at coordinate 1,476,238,467 of OY728134.1, forward strand.
AGCATTTGATCTCACCCCTTTCATTGTTTAATTTCAACATGTAACTAATAAGAGATCATTTATTGAGTTCTTATGGATGTAGCTTTTAGTTTTCTTTATGTATGATATTTTATAAACTTTTACAATGTAATTTGAGTAACATCTATGTATATAGTTTCTTCAATACTACTAAACTGATAGTTCCTTTGGTATTTTCCTTCCTTCTAACCATAAAAATATAACAAGTAATGCACTGTCTCCATTCTAGAGAGGTTGGGGTATTACAGTTGCTAACATAAGAAGTTTAGTAGAAAACTTGGAAACTAGAGTAGGAAATGTATAGTAGGGAATAAAGCCCTAAAGTAGTATTTGAGGATAAAGGTACAAAAAATATCCTGGTATTTTGGTATGGAATAGATTATGTGAATACTTTTAGCAAATACATCCCTGTCTGGATACGATAAGGTAGAGGTGGCTCTGGAACCAATGTACCTAGGAGTGAAAGCTTCGAAAAGGAGTTTCGAGATTGAACCTGGGTATCCTGGTACATGACAATAGGCCTTGCTGCACTCTTGGTTACGACACTCCTGGGGGATATGCTTAGGAAAATTCAGGTTTTCTTTAAAAGACATTATGAAGGATTGAAATTTAAATAATTCCTCAAAGAAACCATTTTTCTGATTATGGGATTAGCCATGCGAAGAATCTCGTTTCTTTATAGCAGAGACCTCACCATCTGATTCTTATCTAGAACCACCCCCAGTAGCTCTACTGAATTCAATACTTGTAGAGAAAGATAAACCAATATCTATGGGTGAGGAAAGAAATCTTAAAATTGAAGATGTACACATAGTGCAAGAGTACATTGAAGTATTTCCAGAGGATTTACCTAGAAATCCTCCAGAGCAGGAATTTGAGTTCTCTATTGACATAATTCCGGGTGCAAGTCCTATATCAAATACCACCTATATAATGGCCACTATGGAGTTAGTGGAGCTAAATAAACAACAAGAGGAGATGAATGAAAAAGGATTTATTCGACCTAGTGTTTCTCCATGGGAAGCCCCGGTCTTATTTTTCAAAAATAAAGATGGATCCATGAGGCTACACAATGATTATAGGTAAAGCAATGATATTACTAGAAAGAATAAGTATCCTCTTCCCCAAATTGATGATTTATTTGATCAACTTCATGGAGATCAATACTTTTCAAAGATTGAACTTTGATCCGGATATCATCAGTTGTGTGTGAGGAAGGAAGATATTCCTAAGAGAGAATTTCGAACTAGGTATGGGCATTATGAGTTTACAGTGATGCCTTTTGGAATAAATAATGCACCCTCTATTTTCATGGATTTAATAAATAGAGTTTTCAAGGAATATCTTGATAACTTTGTTGAGTTATTCATTGATAATATCCTTGTATACTCAAAAATCTATGAAGACCATGAGAATCACTTGAGGATTATTCTAAGAACTCTTAGAAGCAATAAATTATATGGTAAGTTTAGCAAGTGAAAATTCTGGATTCAATCAGTTTCTTTTCTAGGCCATATTATCTCTAAGGATAGAATCCTAGTTGATCCTGCAAAGACAAAGGAAATCCAAGATTGGCCCATGCCAACAAACATAACTAAGTTACGTAGTTTTATTCTCTTAGCAGGTTACTATCGGAGTTTCATTCAGAATTTCGCCTGACTGGTTAACCCACTAACCAAGCTCACACATAAAGGAGTTAAGTTTGTGTGGAAAAAAGAGTGTACATAATGATTCTAATAATTGAAAATAATATTGGTCAATGCTCCAATTTTGACTCTTCCATCTGGAAGTGATGGATTTGTGATATACAGCGATGCACCAAAGAATGGGTTGGGTTGCGTCATTATTCAAAATGATAAAGTTATTTCTTAAGCATTAAGACAGTTGAAGAACCATGAGAAAAATTATCCAACTCATTATCTTCAGTTAGCATCCGTAATCTGTGCTCTAAAAAGATGGAGAAATTATCTCTACATGGAAAGATGTGAGATTTATGTGGACCAAAAGAGTTTGAAATAAATTTTCACACAAAAAGATCTCAACATGAGGCAAAGGAGATGGCTTGAGTTACTTAAAGATTACAACTGTTCTATACACTACCACCCAGGAAAGCCGAATAAGGTGGTAGATGCATTAAGTAGGAAGGATCATGGATTTCTGACTCAAATGTGGATTGAGAGAGATCTTATATTTTTGGATCTACTAAAGATGGATATGGGAATTGTTAATGAAGGGAAAACATATTCTCTTTCAAATTACTGTTAAACTATATTTATTAGAAAAGATAAAAATATCTCAATCTGATGATGAGAATCTACACAAGATAATTAATGTTGTCAAGGATGGGAGACTAGATGACTTCGTGTATGAAGAAGGAGTTCTGAAATTTGGGAAGAGTTTATGTGTTCCATAATTACCTAAACTAAAAAGGGAACTATTAGATGATTCTCATAGCTCAAATTTATCTATACACCCGGGTTTCAGAAAGATGTATAAGGATCTGAAGGAATATTTCTAGTGGGATAATATAAAGCGGGAAATTGCTGACTACATGTCAGGGTGTCTAGTTTGTCAACAAGTGAAGGCAGAGAGACAAAATACCAAAGGAGTGATGAAAACTCTACCTATTCATGTGTGGAAGTGGGATAACATTATGATGGATTTTATCAGTGGACTACCGAGGACACCTAGAAGGAATGATGCAATATGGGTAATTGTTGATCATCTCACAAAATCAGCACATTTCCTTCTTATAAGAGAAGATTTACCACTTGAGCGCCTGGAAAGACTGTATATTAATAAAGTTGTAAGACTTGATGGTGGACCTCTATCAATTCAATCTGATCAAGATCCCCATTTTACATCAAAATTCTAGAAAAGTCTCCATAAGGTTTTGAATACTAAGCGTCATATCAGTACTTCTTATCACACCAAAACTGATGGACAGTCTGAAAGGACTATTCAAACTCTAGAAGATATGTTGGGGTCATTCTCTCTTGACCTCCAAGGTTTGTGGGATCAATACTTTCCTTTGGTGGAATTTTCATACAACAATATTTTCCATTCTAGTATTTAAATGGCTCTATATGAAGAATTATATGGAAAGAGATGTCAAACTCAAACTTGTTGGGATGAAGTTGGTGAGAGGAAACTTATAGGCCCAGAACTTATTGAAGAGACCACGACAAAGGTGATGAAAATCCAAGCCCATATTAAAGCATCCCAAAGTAGGCAGAAAAATTATGCTGATAACCAGAGGAAAGATTTGGAATTTCAATTGGGAGATCATGTCTTTCTGAAAGTATCTCCATGGAAGGGTGTCTTAAGATTCAGTAATAAATGGAAACTGAGCCTTAGGTACATCAAACAATTTGAAATTCTGGAAAGAATCTGAATGTAGCTTACTAATTAGTAATGAATAAAGTCTCTCAAAATTCCATTATGTATTCCATGTGTCATTGTTGAAGAAATACATGCTAGACCCAATGCATGTACTCACATATGAAGAAATAGAACTGGAACCTAATTTTTCATACTGTGAAGAGCCTATTGGGATTCTTGACACAAGGGAGAAGGTATTGAGAAATAGAAAAACTTGTCTAGTAAAGGTTCTTTGTAAAAACAACAATATGGAGGAAGAAACATGGGAACCAAAGGATTTCATAAAGAAGATCCACCCACATCTTTTTTGTGGGATTTATACATAAAATTTTGAGGATAAAATTTCCGAAGGAGGGAATATTATAACACCCCAAACATTTTATGGTATGTAGCTCTTAAATAATTTATATTAATTAGATATCCTATATTTCATGAGGCACTAAGACTTTTGTGAAACATAACATCATAGGATAAAGATATATTCTATCCATTAAACCTAAACTTTCCACTTCTAAGTTTTGAATTTTCAAAAACAGTCATCTAGAGTTGTGACCAGCAAGCCATTTGGAGTCTGATAGAACCAACTTGATTTTTTGATGAATAGTAAAATACCCTTATGAATATTAATATTACCCTTATGAATAGTAAATAATGATAATATTTTATTTTATTAAGGCAATAAGATAATGAGATCTTAATTGATTTTCCAATATGATATAAACCTAATTATACCTTTAAAATTTTAATTTTTCGAATTAATTATGATTTAATTTAAAAATTAAATTAAAAATACTTAAAAAAATTATTTTCTAAAAATGGAGTTCATTTTTGAATTCTACACGTCGAAAAATGGTTAGGGTGAATTTTTGGGATTTTTCTAAAATTCTTGAATTTTTTTGTGAATAGTAAAAATACAGTTTTGAGTTTTCGGTAGTTTAATGAAATAATAATGAAATAATAATTAAAATAAAATGATGGTCTACTTGTGTACAGTAACTTGTGACATGAGGCTTCCCAAGTGGCTTAAACCATGGGAAAATACCAAGGGCAAGCCCATGATTTGGCAAAAAACCACTAATGAGGTGTCCCTTTGAAATTATAAAAAAAACTACCTCTCTTTTTCTATAAATATCCACTCATCCATTCGTTTTCATTCATTCCAAATCCCTAATACTCTAATCTCTGGTGGTTTTACCTCTCTAGTATTCCTCCCACGGTTTAATTATGCCCCAAAGGTCCCATCCTTCATGATCTATGAGTTACTCTACAAGGTAAGGGAATCTTTCATTCTCTTATTTTAGTCGAAACTTCTTTTATGTTATCTATTTGATTTTCCATTATCATATATTGGAGTTAGATTTTATGTGTTATTATTACTTTCCTTTTTATTTCAATATGATTAGATACCATTTTTCTCTCATCATTTCATTTTATGACATTTTATGCGATGTCGTTATGCTGCCAAATTTTCATAAGTGATCTCTCACCTTTTCTTTTATTTTCAAGTTCATCTCTTTTATTTTTCTCTCCTAACCTACTATGTCTAAATGACCATGATAAAATCTAGTATAATCTATATAATGTAATGAAACCATGTTAATTGAAGAACCATCATCAATATTCTTACTCCCCCCCTTTTATTTTTATAAACGAAATCAACATCCACGAGGTTCCAATTTATAACCTTCATGGACGATGAAGTTTTGTTCTTCACTTTCTCCTTCATTAATGGCCATGAAACCATTTTAATGGTTGAACCAGATAATAATATATTTATTTCATCTCATTAATGTTCTGGAATCCTTATACACTCATAATCTAAAATAATAATACAAAACAAGTTCATTAGGAACAAAACGGTCAGGTTAATCCAAATATTTGTAATGAACTTTTAACTAATGAATCATCATCATGATATATAACCCAAAATAATTATAAGATAATTTATATATACTTAATGTAATTAATAAGATATATTAAAAATTCTGTATGTTTAACCACATTTCAAACGAACTTTCAATCATGAAAGCAAGTAAACGAATCATGGAAACCAAGGAAGAAAATGCTTCCAAACCAATAAAAGTAAACTTCTTAAACCCATTAAAAAGACCATTAATGAACCTAATAAGGTTATACGAAATAAATTTCATGTATATGACGTTATTTAATTATTAATTAATGAATCTAAATTTTATTATTCAGGTCATAAAACAAACTAAGAACACACTTGAGCCAAAGGTAAGGGGTTTCTCATCTCACTTTCATTTCTGTGAGATTTTCATTGTTCGCCACTTATTTCTTGTATGTGGTATATGTGTAATTGAATTTGATATATAATAACATGATTCTATTTATATTCATGTTATTAAATGATTCATTTTAGCGTTATTAAGTTTCGGTCATATGGTTCGACCGATTACATTGTGGTAAGAGACTTTGTCTCAACTACTATTTTGTTGTGACTAACTTTGTATGGTGCACCTAATAATCCTTATGAGGTGTACCTAATGCCCATTTGAGATCACATTTAATTTTGAAATTATATTTATATTAAATATCCATAATATCATATCATGCATATGTTTTTTGTCAAACCGTATACCATTTTACATACGGTGTTTATTTGAAAAGTTATTTTAATTATGGAAATATTGATCAAACTATACAATCTACTCTATACGGATATTGGAAAGGCATATTGCTCTTGTATTGAATCAATGTATAAATAATGCTTTGGAAATTAAGTTTTGGGTGGGGCCCACTATAGTCCCTCGATGCATCGGTAAGTCTCATGAGACAAATCAGTTGGTGACAAACCCTTCGAGTTTGTTTCCAAAAAAAATCAAACAGGTTTCTACCCATAGAACTAAACCGTTTTTACGGTGTTATGGTATCATGTTCCAGATACATGATGTCCAATTAATAAGAATTCTCTTTATTTCATTATTAGTTATTACTATCCTCGATATTTTCACTATGACAAAATCTATGGATGCAGTTTCATTCTCAGTTTATTAATGGTGTGAGTTTTTCATTTATTCTCTATCACATGTTGATTATGTCAAATTGTTTACAATTCAGTTATTATTTATTCATGATTCCTCCATTTTTAACCCTTAATGATCATTTGAGCTCACCCCTTTCATTGTTTACTTTGAACAAGTGACAAAGAGGAGATCATTTATTGAGTTCTTGTGGATGCAGCTTTTAGTTTTTTTATGTATTGTATTTTGTAAACATTTCCAATGTAATTTGAGTAACATCTATGTATCTAGTTTCTTTAAGACTACTAAACTGATCATTCTTTCGGTATTTTCATTCTTTCTAACCATGCCAATATAACAAGTAATGAACCGACTCTGGTCTAGAGGGGTCGGGGTGTTACAGAATGTGAAAGGAAGTAGGGAAGGGTGAGGAGATGGGAAGGGGTGGGGAAGGAGGTGCAGGTAAAGCCTAGGGGTAGGAGGGTCGGTAGGGGGTGGTGGTGGGGCATGAGTAAGTACGTAAGTACTTCCTGCTTTTAGACCAATCCCATGAAAATAATCATGATAAAGTCCATCCACTGGGGGTAATCTATTCGGTTTTGGGGACTGGAAGGCTTGAAAATGCTGAGGTGGTGGGCAAGGCGGGTGGCGTAGAACTCACCGTTCAGGTTTCCCTAACGGCCGGTGAACATGGAATGGAAATAAGAGGCGAAAAGGTAGGGGATGCCTGACTAGTCCGACCAGATGACATAGGTGAGGAGCTCCATGTCACGGTCAGTCACAACTCCCATATCATATTGGCGGGGAAAGAAGATGGCACTAAAGCACCGGTGGGTGAAACGAAGGGTAGGGTCAATGATGAGGGTACTCTTCTAGGAAGTGGGGGTGTGGCGGTGGTCGGGCCTAGCAATATCTCACCACATGGCAATGATCTCAGAATGCTTGGGGCAGGTCAGGGTGGAGACAAGGGGTGGGGTGACTCGATGGGGATAGAAGCCACACCCTTGGCCAAATTCGAGCATGGTAAGGGAAAAAGGTCAACGACCTAGCTGAAATCGGACCACTGGGACTGTGTCACTAGGTGCCACCTAGTACACAGGCCTGTCTAACTAAAAGGAAGCAGCGAACTCCAAAAATAATTCTCTGCAAATAGAAGTGTTGACCTGGAAGATCATGAGTAACAGGGTGTGCCTGAAGAGATCCTCTAACTCCCCCCAGATACCCAACTTATGAGGCACGCTGCTGTCAAGATACCGATTGCTAAACTGGATCGTGTGGTGATAGATGTGCCGGAATCGGTCGTGCACTAGGTAAGTGACTAGAAACACCAGGCAAGGATAGGGGCACCAGCAGGGGCCAGCCTAGGTGCGGAAGTAGCAAGGGATCGATTTGGTGGTGGAGCAACCTCAGTGGGAGAAGGTTCTCTGGGCGTGGTGGCTATTGAAGGATTAGCCGCTAATATGGAAGGCCTGGGAAGTGTGGAAGCTGGTGGTGAAGAAAGAGTGGTGGTCAGAGGATTTGTGAGGGGTGGTGGAGGTGTGGTACTAGTACGAGACTCTGTCGGGATTGTGATTGGTGGCATGATGGCCTGTGGAGGGGGCTGGTACTCCGAGAAGTCTGGGGATGGTGTTGTCGTGGACTGGAGTTGTATCAGGAAAAAAGTAGGCCTCTCGCCTTAGTATCAGAGGCATGAATTTTCTCATGAATAGGGTCTCCATCTTCCATATCCTGAAAATGAATGGAAAAAAAGGAAAAAAGAAAAGGAAAAGGAAAAGTAGAAAATGTGAGAAAATCAGAAAAGTAGAAGAATTAATGTGTGTGTATCCATAGTACATGGCCTTTAGTGTTAGAGGGTTATCATATCGTGTTCTATGGATAGAAATTCGAAGTGGTCATGTCACTCGTTAGGGAAGGATACACAGTGTGTACCGAACATACACGCCATGTACATGCAAATTGGTTCCTAGTCGTGTGTTTCAAAGACATGACTACTGTCTGAGTAGATCCAAAAATGAAGTACACATGATGTGAAGGTATGACACAACATGTGTAAGAACATAGTTCATATGGACATGTGGAGTACTAGACATGGGCTAGCCCATAGAAATGGGATTCATAGTCTGTACTAAACATACACGCCGTGTGTGTAAACATGGTTTGTGTGTCCATGTGAATGAAGTACCCCGGCTTGATTCCGAATGGTACACAGTGTGTACCAAAAATACACACTAGGTAATTTCAATTTTCAAAATGTCTAGTGTGTGGCCATGTAAAAAAGTACATGGCTTGTGTTCTTCATTTCGTGATCGTGTACTTCGGGAAGCTGAACTGGCCGACGATGCGAAAAACACCATAAACGCTACAAAAATTGTGAAATAAGGGGTGAAAAATATTGTACCTTGATTGAGGAATAAAATGAGGAAGAAATATGGACCTAAAAAACACAAAAATGGAGGATTGCAGGAGGAGAGGTCATGCGGCTTCCAAGAGAAGAAAACGGTGGGGGGGGGGGGGGGTCCGTACGACACAGGGTGTGGCCGTGTAGGGTTTCCGGCTTTTATAGCTAGAGTACACAGCGTGTACTCTAACAGACATGCTGTGTAGTTTTTTTATAATCATATGATATAATTATTATAGTAAACTATATAATAATTAATATTAGTAATTAAAATAATATAAAAATATACATATATATAATTTTGAAAAAATATCTATACATGTAATGTATCGGGAAGTACACATTGTGTGTTCTAAAATTGGAAAAAGAGAAGTACAACCTTTGGTCTGGTTCTTGGGGAGAGGTTCCAACCGGGAATTGGCCGATCCAAACGCAATCCCTCAACCACTGGAGAAAAGGTTGTACTATTTCTCATATTTATGAATTATATATATTTAATGTACATGTCCAATACTAAATGGGATGAAGTAAAGGAATGACATGTGGTTTTTAATTAGAATAAAAGGGATAATGCATGGAGATTAGCCGAGTTCAAACCCAGGTCTTTAGGATCATGAGCCAAGACTCTTACAATATACCAACTTCACCCACATGTATTCCTTTATTAGGAAAATATTTTGAGTTATTAATGAAAACATGGAACACATGATGTATATCTAAATACATATGTCATGTGGTTTTATTAAAAGGAAAAATGATAGAAATAGGACAATTTTCATGATTCGAACTCGGGTCTTTTGTAACCGGGTTACAACCCTAGCCAACTGGTCCATCCCCATCATGGGTTTTCTTTTATTTAAAAAGGTATATATATTATGAAAAATACCACAAAATCCATGTAAGTAAAAATGAGTATAAAAAGGATGAACCTCATACCGAAGGTAGGTATGGAGGTATTTGAACCCATGATGGCCCAGATAAACTCCAGTTACCTTACCATCGGTACAGGCATCATCCCTGTTTATTATTTAGTTAATCTATATATTTATAATATTAAGTATATGAACTAAAAGGACTCAGTACATGCTGTGTATACAGGTGGAACATGCCATGTGATCTCTAGATTTCCTCCCAGGAATCTCCTTTGTTTTAGGTCATTGGCTCGACTAACATACCTCTGCTTACCTGAGATGCATAGTGGAGAGTGTTCCCATTGTGTCTTCCATGAGATGGTAAGTATTCAGCCATTGTCTGTTCACCTTGAATGGTTGACCATCCTCCCTAGAAATTTCTACCACTCCATGGTGTAATACTCATATGACTCAGAATGGTCCCAACTTTCTTGACTTTAGCTTTCTAGGGAATAATCAAATATGGAAGTTAAAAAGAATTACCTGATCACCGGGTTGCAAATATTTTTTCGAAATCATCTTGTCAGGGATTTATTTCATCTTCTCCTTGTACATCTTGGAGTTCTCATATGCCTCCCATCAGATTTCATTAAGTTCTGATAGTTGGAACTTATGCTTCTCTTCAGTAGGGCCTTGATGGCCCAGTAATCTTTTTGCTCCAACTCTACTAGTAGATGGCATGGCTTGACATAGATGAGGCAGAATAGAGACATTCCCAGTGGCATCTTGAAGGTATTCTGATATGCCCACAAAGCATTGTATAGCTTCTTGGACAAGTTTTTCAATTAATTGTTCACTGTTTTCTCCAAAATCTTCTTGAGATCACGGTTGGAGAGATCCACTTGTCCACTGGACTGGGGATGATATGGTGTCCCCATATGATGCTTCACTCCGTACTTCAAGAGTTCTCCTTTCATCAATGTGTTGTCGAAGTGGGTCCCTCTATTGTTGATAAGAACATGGGGAATGCTGAACCTACTAAAAATTTGTTTCTTTAAAAAGGCCATGACTACCTTGGTAATGTCATGTGTTATAGCAGTGGCTCCTACCCACATGGATATGTAGTCGACACAGACCAGGATGTAAGTGTTCCCAAAAGATGGGGAAAATGTCCCCATGAAGTCAATGCCCCAGAAATTGAAGATCTCAACCTCCAAGATGGGGTGATGGGGAATCTCATCTCTTCATCCCACATTACCTATTATTTGTCATCGATCGCAATTGCAACAATGGCTCAGGCATCTCTATGCATGGTGGGATAGAAAAACCCAGACTGTAGGATCTTTGCTATAGTATGGTTTGGCCCATGATGTCCCATAATAGGAAAGGCATGAAAAAATTCTAGGACTCCATAAACTTCAGTTTTCGGGATGCAACGTCAGATCATACCATTCCCACAAGATCAGAGCAGTAGACGATCTTCCCAGAAGTACCGCTTGAAATCAAAGAGAAACCTCTTCCTCTACTGGAAGGAGTGGTTGGGGTATATGGCATATGTAACCAAATAATTAGCAATATCAGCATACCAGGGCCGAGGTGATGTTTTGACTAAAAAAATTGCTCATTAGGGAAATACTCCTTGACCTCTCGATCTTCCTCCCCCAAATATGGAAACTCCAAGAAGGAGATATGGTCAGAAATAATTTTTTCACTCCCCATGTGGTCTCATATCTGTAGATAAAATTATTGTAGGAGGATTACTCATCGGATCATTCATGTATTCACATACTTCTTTTCAGAAGGTACTTGAGTGTTGTATTGGCAGTATAAATAATAATTTTAGATAACACTAAGTAAAAAACAAAACCTTTCAAAAGTGAACACCAATACTAGCATCTCATTTTCTATGGTAGTTTAGTTCATTTGTTCCTTGTTGAGCATCCTGCTGGCATAGTAGATGGGTCCGAAAATTCGGTCAAGCCACTAGACCAGAACTACTCTCATTGTGTAGTTGCCGGAATCACACATCACTTCAAATTGCTTCTCCCAGTTGAGAGAAATCATCACTGTAGCTTCCACTAGGCACTACTTCATGTGCTCAAAATATGTGGCGCATGCCTCATAAAACTCAAAAATGGAATCCTTGGTCAGAAGGTTTGTGAGGGGATGAACTATCTTTGATAAATCGTGTAAAAACTTCCAGTAGAAACCTGCATGTTCCCGGAAGCTGTGGATGGCTCTGACGGAAGTCGGAATAAGAAGTCGTGAAATGACTTCTATATTTGTTGGGTCCACCTCTATCCCCTTCACTGAGGTTTTTTGTCCAAGGATGATGCCACTTTTCTGCATGAAATGACACTTTTCCCAGTTCAAAACCAGGTTGGTGTTCTCACATTTTTCCATTACCAGCTCCAGGTGCTGCAAGAAAGTGGTGAATGATTTTCCATAAATCGAAAAGTCATCCATTAAAACCTCTAGGATATATTCTTCTATGTCATGGACAATATCCATCATACATCATTGGAATGTGGAAGGAGGATTGCACATTCCAAATTACATCCTTCAGTAAGCAAACATACTATTGGGGATAGTAAATGTGATCTTCTCTTAATCCTATAGGGAAATAGAAATCTGATTGTAGCTGGAATAGCCATTGAGAAAGAAGTAAAACCTGTGCCCTAATAGTCTCTATAGAATTTGATCCATGAAGGGAAGGGGGAAATGATCCTTCCTCATCACATCATTTATCTTTCTGTAGTCCACACAGACTCTCTAGCCCATGATAGTGCATGTGGGGATGAGCTTGTTCTTATCATTTGAAATCACAGTGATACCACCTTTTTTGGTACCACTTGAAGGGGACTCACCCACAAACTATCTGAGATGGGGTATATGATGCATGTATCCATAAAATTGATTACCTATTTCTTAACAACTTCCTTCATGGGGGGGGGGGCAGGCGTTGTTATGGTTGCTGAGATGGATTAACTATTTATTTAATTAGCACCTTGTGGGAGAAAATTGTAGGGATAATGCCCTTCAAGTTGTCAACTGTCCATCCAATAGCCTGATTCTGCTGCTTCAAAACCTACAGAAGAACATCCTTCTTCTCATGTGATTATTATGTACTATGTATGATGGGAAATGTTTGATGGTCACCCATGTACCTGTACTTCAAAAAAGATGGGAGAGGCTTCAGTTCTAGTGTAGGCACCTTTAGAATCAAAGGTACAAGTGGTTGTACCTCTGCCCGCTCTAGAATGTTAGGAATAACAGCACGCTACCAGTAGTGGATTCCCTGGCCTTTAAAGAATTGAAGGTCCTCTAGTGTTTCATTAACTAGAATATTGGAAAAACCCAATTCATCTGAGGTGAAATAACATACTAGATCTTCTCCTTTTCTACTCAAGTGATCATCCACGGTGGTCACTACTTAAAAACCCTCATGCTCTGGTAATGATGTTTTCTTGATGGCTTTGAGGACATTGTAGGAGTCTTTTTTCTCTCCTACTCTAAAAATAATCTCCCTCTGGTGTACATCGATCAATACCTTCCCAGTGGCCAAGAAAGGCCTTCCTAGAATGAGATGTGCCTCCTAGTCTTCCTCCATGTCAAGGATGTTGAAATCTACGGGGAGGATTAGCCTTCCCATCTTCACCATCATGTCCTCCAGTATACCCCTCGAATATTTTTTTGGATCGGTCGACAAGATGAAGGTCTACTTGGGTAGTCTTTAGTTCATTGTTCCATAGCTTCTTAAAAACTCATAAGGGAATGAGGTTGACGCTGGCCCTTAAGTTGCAGAGGGCCCTCCCAAGATCACATGGTCCAATAGTGCATTGGATAGTGAAGCTACCTGGATCCTAGAGATTAGAAGGAATCAAATGTTGTACGACCGTTGAGCACTCCTTGGTCAGTGTAATGGTGCCCAGATCCTCCATTTTCCTTTTGTTAGAGAGGATATTCTTCATGAATTTTGTATACATGGGCATCTGTGTGAGTGCCTCTACTAATGGAATGTTTATGTGAAACTTTCATAACATATCCATGAACTTTCCAAACTGGTGGTCCAGATTTCTCGGCTTCATCCTCTCAGGGAAGGGTAAGGTAGGCTCGAAGGGTTTGAAATCCTCCTTTTCTTTACCCCGTGGGGCCTCTGTTGGTGGGCCTTCGGATAAGGAGGGGACTTTAACTTGGACTTCTTTATCAGTAGGGGTGTAGGTGAACCTAGTTGTACCGGTTCCTTCTGTTGTAGCTCCTTTCCAATTCACAGTGTGATGGCATGGGCCTCCTCTCTCAGGTTCTTCTCAGTGTTACCTGGTAGTGTATCAGACTACCTCCCCGAGAGTTGGATTTCCAGCTGGCCGATTTGGTTCTATAGGATTCGAATAGAAGCCTCCTAATTCTATAATCTAGTCTAAGTAAAAGATATAAACTTGTTCATGAGATCCTATAACCATGAGGTGTTCTCCTGCTGAGGTGGTTGTAAAGCTGGTAGAGGTGGTGGCTGTTGAGGCTACTATGGGTGAGGGTTTTGATACCCTTACTACTAGTAACAGCCCTGCTGATGCTACTGTTTCCTCGGGTATTAGCTCTGATACTAGGGTTGACTGTAGCAGAGCAGTCGCTAGGGTGGATGATTCTACTACTATGGGCCCCATCCTATAATCTGGTGATCACGCCATGCTAGGTTCTAGTACTAGTTTGGCCCTCAGTTTTGAGCAACATAGCTCACCTCACTCATCGAAGGGCCGAATATAGGTCCTAGTCATTATCCCATGATATTGTTGTCACCAAATTCGTTGCATGCTAGATGGTTTATCACATGTAATTGGGATGCACTATTTAGATTCAATGTGTCGATCTTTTTGGACACAACGTTCAACTAGCCAACAATCATAGTAGTGGTATCAATATTGTGCATACCAAGTTTCCGTGTGCCCCACTCAGAATTAAACTAGAAGCTATTGGCATACATGTCTTCCATCAGATCAAAAATCTATTTGGGGGACTTCCTCATAACTGTATCTCTAGCAGCCGCATCCACCATGGACTTTGTGTTCATTGTTAGTCCTCTATAGAAGGTCTAGACCTTCATCTAGAGTGGGAGTCCATGGTGTGGGAATTTGCACATAATCTCCTCAAAATTCTCCCATGACTCGTACAATGAATCTGAGTCGTGCTACTGAAAGTTTTTTATTTAATTCTTCAAGGTCACCATCTTTGAATGTAGGAAATATTTTGAGAGGAACACCTGGGCTAGCTCCTCATAACTGAGGATAGATCACTGCGGAAAACCTTTTATTCAGCCCTTTTCCTTATCCCTTAGAGAGAAGGGGACAAAAGAGAAGACGAATGGCGTCCTCGGACACTCTGTGGTAGTAGAACGTGTCACAGATATCTAGGTAATTAGAGAGATGGGTGTTTGGTCCCTCATTGGGCAGGCCACCGAATTGAACTATGTTTTGGATCAGTTGCATGATAGCAGGCTTGATCTCAAAATGTTGGGTCTGCACTGGCGGAAGGATGATGCTTGTGTCAACTCCGTGAATAGCTGGTAAGCCATACTTAATGAGAGTAAGGCATGGAGGTGGCTATTTAGGGAGTGGAGGCGGCATATATTGATTCTCCTAAAGGGATATGTACGGTCATTGAAAGATCTGTAGTGGCTATTAGGGATATACATACTCCATAGGGGGTTGTTGTGGTAGCCTCTGATAGTCCCTCGAAAAGAACTCCATGAAGCCTCCTTGTGGGGCCTACTCCGGCATACCCGCAGTGGGAGGCTGTTGATCTTGGTACGGGTGCCCTACTGCAGCTTCAGTGGCTATCTCTCCCTCATCCTTTTTTCCATGGGTGGTGAGTTCTGGTTGTGCTCTTTCACCAGTGCATGTCGATGTCTCAATAATTTCCATTTTATTTTTGGGTCAATCAGAATAATGTATGATGACTCGGTACTCTTGGACCATGTTGGATATCTACCCATGCATCTGTGATCCTACACATGCACAAAACAAAACCCATGCATAAAAGGGAAAAATAAAGATAAACAGAAATGAAACTAGAAAAGATATTTTTGGAAATTTTAATTTTAATTTTCACCAAATTAATTATAAAAAAATGAAATTGAACACTCAAACAAAGTTCCTCAACAACAGTGCCAAAATTTGGTATGTCGTTTCACCGAAGGTATGTTTTTGGTGTCCCAGATTGATATTACCCACTCTTAAGCTAGTATAGTCTAAGTGCAGGTTCGATCCATAGGGAACTGGTGAGTGCATGAATTCGATTACGATTGAAATAAAATTAGTGAAAGATGATGAATTTAGAGTGGGATTTTTGTTTTTGATTATGACAACTGTTTTGTTTTACTAAAATAAAGCTTAACATTTAAATATAGATAAATGAAAAGTGGTTTTTATTGTGTTTGATAGAAAAGGAAGTGTGTTTGGGATATGGTGATTATGAAAATTATAAGAACTTGTTATTAGGTTGTGTTGTTCATAATAACCCAACACTATGGGTTTCAATTATGACAAGGTTCCCTTGGTCTAGTAAACTATGTCTGGAACTGAAGAAACTGACTCCTTGGTATGGTAGTCAGTTTTTCACAATTATTTATTTAGATCATTCCATTTGTGAGTCGATGAATACTTCCAATGATCATGAAGGTATTCATTGTTATTCTTCCTTTGGGTCCCTTAAAAATTTTCCCTTGGTCTGGCTCAGAAATTTTAGTGATAAGAAGAAATGATTAAAGAAGAATAATTAGAGTTAAACAGAACCAACACAAACATAATAATTGATCCAAATTACAATAATCTTTCATCACCCATAGCCCTAACACACAGGGTGTTTAGTTACACATGGAAGAAAAGATAACAACAGAACCTTCGATACCCGATGTGGTCATCGCATAAACATTGAGGTTCGTTTGGTAGAATGGTGGATTGGTGGAGCAGCGGAGCAATAGTAGCATGGTAGTGGAACCTCTCTCCTTTGAGTATTGAATAATGACTTTTTAAAAAAATCAGAGGCCAAGCCCTCTATTTGTAGAAAATAAAAGTACATGACATGTATTGAAAGTACACGCCGTGTAGTTTCATCAACGCATTTTTGTCACAATTTTTCCCTGGTAGGTGGCCAGCTATGCTACCCTTGACTTTTGTGGTGTCGATGGTCAGTTGGTGAAGGATACACAAGGTGTGGCACTACCTCACACAGTGTGTAGTCTCTAGAAAATGCCACCAACCACATCTAGAATCTTATACACTATGTGTGGGTATGACCCACACAGTGTGTTGTCTCGGTTCTGGTGACTTGAGCATGTACTTGTCCGAATGATCTGTGTCTGATTCTGAATGTACACTTCGTGTAGTTATGTACATGTCTTGTAGTTGGTAATTTTTCTCAGATTTCTCCCAATTTGTGCGTTTGGCCAGAAAACACCTAAAAATAAATAAGATCACCAAAATAAAAGTATTTGTCCACTAAGAATTAGTTATTTTCTGAAAACATATTCTTATTTTCAATAATATATGTGTAAATGTATACACAAATCGGGTGTATGAAATACCATGTATCGAATAACATAATCTAGGACTCGTTGATGGTTGTCTACATAACTCTTTTGCTGACTTTGTGATGCCTTGATGTGTTGTTGAATGATATTCACCTTTTCCACCATTTATTTGACCATTTCAGGTCCTAGCATATTATGTTCATTGACTTCGTCCCAGCATGTCGGTGTTCTGTATCTTTTCCCATAAAGGTTTTCATATAGATCTATTTGAATTCTTGAGTGGAAATTGTTTTTGTAAGAGTACTCGGCTAGAGGTAGATGTTGGTCCATTCTTTATTTGAAGTCCATAAAATATGCTCTCAACATTTCTTCCAATGTCTGAATATTCTAATCAGATTAGACTTCATTTTGAGAATGATAATTCATAATAAAGTTCAACATAGTGTTTAGATCATGTTGTATACTTTTACAAAACTTTGAGATGATTCTCATGTCTCGATCAGATACAATCGATATTGGTACTCCATGCAGACTTAAAACTTCTCTGATATATATCTGTCAAAGTTGATCCATTGAGAAGTCATCTTGAATTGTGATAAAGTGAGTTGTATTTGTAAGATGATCCACAACAACCCATATATCATTGTTCCCTATGAATTTCTTCTGAAGTCTGGTGATAAAGTCCATGGTGATGTTTTCTCATATCCATGTTGGTATGGGTAATGGTTGCATCATACCATTATACTTTTTACTTTTAGACTTCAATTTCTAACATACTAGGAACTTTGATGTATATTCAGTGATATCTTTCTTCATATTGTCCCACCAATAGTTCTCTCATATATCTTGATACATCTTTGTGCTCCCTTGGTGAATAGAGAAGGTTGAGTTATGTGTGTCATTCAGAATCTTGTTCTTTATCTCTGGATTTGATGATACACATAGTCATGACCCAAATCTAACAATTCTATCCTCATCAATTTTAAAATATAATGATTTTCCCTTTAGCATATCTTCCACATTCTTTTAAATTTCCATATCATTTCTTCGAGCATCCTTTATTTTCTATATGAGGGATGGTTGATCAATCATTTGAGAAAGGATTAATGATGTTCCTTCTTTAATGATCCCCATGTTAATCATTTTAAAATAAAATATTATTGGATCCTTCTCAATTATCATCATTGGTAATGTCGTGGGATCCTTTCAACTTAGTGAAACCTCCACTATATTCACTTTTCCAGGATGGTAGTGGATTGAGTAGTAATAATCCTTGATGAGCTATGCCATATTCATTGGCACGTATTAATATCCTTTTGTATGATTATATATTTGAGTCTCTTATGATTAGTATATATTTAACACTCGTCCCCATAGATATAATTTTTCCAGATTTTTAATGCAAATATCACAACTGCCGACTCCAAATCAGGCATGGGGTAGTTTTTCTCGAACATTTTCAATTGAATTGAGGTTTAAGATATCACTTTATCTTTTTTCATCAATACACAACCTAAGACCTTGTTTTAAGCATCGTTATATACCACAAATAGTTCCCTACATGTCATTTGTGTAAGTACTGGGGTAATGATAAACTTATTTTTTAACTCTTTGAAGCATTATTCACATTAAATGGTCCCAAAAAACTTTTATCCCTTCCAATTCAGCTTGGATAGTGGGTTTGAAAATAATGATAATTTCTTCACAAATCACCATAATACCTATATAGAACAAGGAAGCTTACGTATCTCTATTAAAAATGTTGGTATGGTCCACTCTTTGATTGCATTTTTTTGGAAGGGACCACATATATTCCTTTGTTTGTGATAAATTACCCAAATAATGATACTTATTCCATCTTGAACTCACAATTACTATACTTTTCATATAGTTTCTCCCTTCACATAGTCTTTAAAACAATATTCAAAAGCTCCTCATGTTTCTTCTTTCTCTTGGATTATATTACAATATCATCAATAAAGACTACCAAAAATTTTTCAAGTTAATATCTAAAAGATCTATTCATTAAGTCCATGAATATTGTTGGAGGATTGGTGAGTCTGAAAGGCATCACTATGAACTCATGGTGTCTATACCTAGTTCGAAAGTCAGTCTTGGGAATATCCTTCTTCCTCGCCTTTAATTGGAGATATCCCAACCAAAGTTCCACCTTATTGAAATACTTGGCCCCACATAGTTGATCAAACAAGTCATCTATCCGTGGAAGGGGTGACCGTGTTGTCATGACACGTCAAATTGAAAGTGATTTAAAGAAGATTATGTAGTCTAGGGTAGAACTTAGGTCATCTCTCAAGGATCATTGATAGGTTTTGAGTGTGTATTTTTAATAAAAAAAATACTAAAATAGGGGGTGGTTTTGAAAACATTTTCAAGAAAGTAACTTAATTTAAAGAGTTATAAAGCTGAAAGACCAAGTGGATTGCGAAAAATATGAGATAAATAAGCGATAATTGATAGGTTACTACATAACATGAAGAGTTCTTAATTCTTAATTGATTATTAGTTTTTAGTGTAATCATTTGGTTGAGGGTTAACCAAGATCTTGGGTATCCACAAGCCTCTTAAAATGATGTGATTAAAACTAAACCTTGACATAACAATCATGTATTCAAGTTCCATCCCCTTAGAATGCTTTAAGGTTTGTAAAGGAACATTTAAATATCAAATGTTTGGGAAAGAAATGGGTTCTTATGTTTTCCAATCAGAACAACCCAAGATGCACACTTAAAATCGCACACCAATCGGCTATGAAATAAAAAGTGTTTGAATTCAATACATCAAAAAAATTTAAGATACATATGAAAAAATAATTCAAACCATAATATACACCAAAACAATAGATAATTATGTGTCAAAACTCCCTCTTCAAGTGTATAGCTCCATCGTAATGATCACCCACCGCTTAGCTCGACATCAGTAGGAGGAGGAAGCTCGGGTGGAACTCCTTCTTCATTTTCGATCCCCCTATGAGGATAGGGACCTCCATAACTTATAGGATGAGGAGGAGACTCATATAGGTCTCCAAAATGGAAGATATTTTCTTATGTTTCTAACATCCCAATAAGGTTCCCAAGGTGTCTTTTTATAGCCAGAATAGAACATGGTTTCAAGCACCCTGTTTTTGAGATTCAACTTGTGTCTCGGTTTTGGAATATTATAAATCCATATCATGACTATACCAAAATAGAAGAGTTTTTTACGGCCTCTTGACTATATCCATGTTAAATTTGGTGGACATTATCCATTTTTATAGGGATATATGGTCAAAATACCAACCCTAACTTCTGAATTTGGGCAGGTTCTGTTCCCAAAATAGAATGGTTTGGATGGGCCACCAGATGGAGGAATTGGACATTGGTTCCTTGATAAGATTTGTATCCCATGAGTTTTTAGAGATGAAAACAAAGTCTCAGCTCATTTTGAATCACAAAATTCTCTTAATTATCAAAATAGTTGAAAAATGTCCTTGGGATTCTATGCAGATTGTCCCATTTTTCTTATAGATCATCATCGGGGCCTCCAAATCACCTACACGTTCTATGAAAATATCAAAACAAGTATAATTTACCCTTTTAACAGTGATAAAAACAAAATAAATTAATCAAACATGATGTGAAATTTATTATTATATTTGAAATTTACAATAAAAATTTAGTTTAATACAATGGTGTATGGGTGAAAATGAAACAGTGAATCGTAGTGTGATCACACCCCCACACCTAAACATTTTCACTCTTGGGAAAAGTTACATTTTCCAAAATTATGCATGTAGATATTACCAACATCATGACATTTAACATTTAAGGAAATTTTGATTCATTAAAGTAATGTGATTGATACACAAACCACACCAAGGATTTCTTCCTCATGAAAATGGAAAAGATTTCTCATAAATCATTTCACAGTGAAATTCAATGAGATTCATGATACCAAATTGGGTAATGAATTCAGAAGTCAACCATGCCTCTAAGTCTCCATGTGTGTGTGTGAAAACCACTCCATGCTATTCTTTATACTTTCAATCCAATAAATATAGGTTATTTTATCATTTTTTATCTTAAATGATTTTGTCCACCGAATCTTCCTTACATTCTTTGTAATCATATTTCAAGTCCCACCCAGTTAAGTATTCTCAAAAGTCAAACTATAAGCTCCCAACCTAGATATCCCTATATGTTTCACATTTCATCACTCCCCTCATTTATTATTTATGTTTTTTTTCAGAATTTTCATTTGGAAAAAATATCATACTCATCTCTCAACCCTTTTTTGATATCCTCATGACACTAATTGTAATAGTTATAACAAGATAAAAGGGTGATGAGGAGTGGTTTTTGACCTTCCCAAGACACAACACAATTTTTTTTATGATTTTTGTTTTTTATGTCATATAATAGTTGGATATCAGATACACACGCATAGGTAAATATGGTACAATAATGAAACATATTGGATAAGGAATGAATGTATGGAAATATCATTAAAGATGAAAATATTTACCTAACATATATTTACCTTCTATTAAGTAAGAAATATTCACAATTTGTGGTTTTGTGCAAAAATGTGTGAAGATATTAGTGATATTTTTTTTGAAGAAACTACTCACACAATAGCCATCAATAATCTCAAATGTTTCACAGAGATACAACCATTTATATCATTAACAGAAAACCAATTCTCTAAAAATCACTCCTTGATGTTAAATTAATACAAGCACTCATTCTATAATAGATTCAGGTTTTCATCGAATGTTAAATCAACATGGAATCAAAAATTTCAACATGAATTTTCAGTAAGTTCCATGATTTGGTGACCATAAGGGTGGGAGAAGTTAAAATAGCATAAAGAATGTGAAAAAGTGAAGAATGAAGAAATACAATGAAAATCCTAATGAACTGAACAAGATGAGGAAAGGTGAAAATACCATAAATAAGGCGAGAAAATGATGAACATTCTTAACTAACCCATGAATGTACCCATCCCCCCCCCACACACACCTAGAGCATGCAGTGTCCTCACTATAATAAAATAGATTGTGGTAAGGAAGGATAAAACCTGGTGGGTGTCATTGGTATGTTGCTTCTTGAACAAGGAGTTCCTCTATCAAGAACTCCAGAATGGATTCATGGAAGTGATTTAGCCGCTGCCCATTGAAAATTATGGTTTTCTTAGTTTCCTCATTTTGAACCTGAACAACACAAAATTAAGATACATTAGTAATCGTGTATGGTCCAAACCTATGGAAACAAAGCTAACTTGGATGCAACTTCAGCCTTTCATTGTAGAGGAGAACCTTCAAACCATTGCATAATTGGTGATGAAGGATGATATGGTCATGGGCAGCCTTGGTTAGCTCCTTATAAATTCTAGATTTATCCTATGCATCTCTTTTCATTTCCTCTAGCTCCAGAATCTGCAACTTCCATTGAGAACCTGCACCATAAAGATTAGAATTGCATTGTTTAATGGCCCAGTAGGCCTTGTGCTCAATATCAATAGGGAGGTGACAACTCTTTCCAAACACTAGCCAATATGGTGACATGCCAATGGGGGTTTTAAAAGCTGTTCGGTAAGCCCATAATGAATCATTGAGTCTAAGACTCCAATATTTTCTATTGGGTTGAACTGTTTTTTCAGAAATCTGTTTTACTTCTCTATTTGACACCTCAGCTTGACCATTGGTTTGTGGGTGATAAACAATAGACACTCGATTCCTAACCCCATACCAATGCCTAAGGACTTGATCACTATAGGTGCACCAAAGTTAGGGGTCATCCCAAATGTACCAATGTGACTCATGTTTTAAACAGTCATCCTGGTTTTTTTTATATCAGTATGAATGCATGTTGCTACCAGATAATTTAAAATTTCAGAATACCAAGGAATAACATCTTTCACACGTTATAGTTACTCATAAGAAAACATATCATTTATAGGAATACAGGGGGATGAGTCAATCTTTGAGGATGGGTGGATCCTACTGATATGGTCAACCCTCACATTCTATGATCCTTTTTTATCTCTAATTTCTAAATTTAATTTCTATAGGAGGAGCATATGGCGAATGAGACGTGGTTTGGCTTCCTGTTTCTTAAGGAGATACCGGAGGGATGCATAGTCTAAGAACACAATGACTTAGGACTTCAAAAGGTATGACCTGAATTGTTCCAAGGAAAACACAATGGTAAGGAAATAATTTTTAGTTGTGGTTTAGTTTTCTTGGGCAGGGTCCAAAGTATGTGGGGCATAGGAAATGACATGTGGATATTGATCGATCCTTTGTGATAAGACTACCCCAAATGCATAGTTATAGGTGTCACACATGAGCTCAAATGAAAAATCCCACCACGGTGGTTGGATTACCAGGGGTGATGTGAGACTCCATTTTAACATATTAAAATCTTCTTCACATTCTTTATCAAAAACAAATTCATTTTTTTTGAGTAATCAAAAGAGGGGGAGTACAATTTTACTAGTCACGAATGAAATGATGGAAAATATAGCTTGACCTTGGAAACACCGCACATCCTATAAATTTTTAGGGAATGTTAAGGAAGAAATGACATACACTTTTGATTTATCTGCTTGGATACCATCCCCATAAATGACATGCCCCCACACTATACCCTGTCACACCATGAAATGACGTTTCTCATAATTTAATACCAGGTTTTTTTCAATACAGTGACATAGGACTAAACCAAGACAGCTCAAACATTCATCAAAAGAGGTTCCATAAACATTGAAATCATCCTTGAATAATTCCATGAAACTATATAGGTAATATGAAAAAATACTAACCATGCATTGCTAGAAAGTACTCGAAGCATTGCAAAGACCAAATAGCATTCACCTATATGAAAATGTGCCAAAGGGGAAAGTGAATGCCATATCTTCCTGGTCCTTGGGGTAAATATTGATCTGAAAGTATCCAGAATACCTATCAAGGAAATGGTAGTGGGATTTACCTTCCATCCTCTCTAGAATTTGGTCAATGAATTGAAAGGAGAAATTATCCTTCCTAGTGTGTTGGTTTAGTCGGCGATAGTCTATACAGACACGCCAACTATTCTACACACGAGTGGGAACCAATTCATTATTTTCATTTTTGATTACTGTAAGTCCAGTTGTTTTAGGAACTACTTGAATGGGACTGACCCATTGGCTGTAATATATGGGTTAAATGATTCCAGTAACTAATAATTTTGTTACCTACTTTTTCACAACTTCTAGGAGGTTTGATTTCAGTTGACGTTGTGCCTACCACATAGGTTTAGCCTCATCATTTAATAATATATGATGTGTATAAATTGATGAGCTAATACCAGTAATGTCAACAAGTTCCCATCCCAAATATTTTTTATACTCCCTAAAAAGGTCATGTAGTCTCAATTCATGCTCAGGAGGGAGTGAACTAGCATTAATGACAGGTATCTTGTATCATTTCTCAATATATGAATATTTTAAATCTTGAGTCAGTTGTTTTAGTTCCAATTCAGGTGGAGTTTTGATTGATAGAAGTGTGTGTGTGAAAGTGAAAGGTCACTAATCTCATCTAACTTCACAATCATATCATCCTCAGATGAGGAATGAGCTTTTACAAGCATATAAGTATCATCGATGGTCATTGGATCCTCAGTGTTCAAGAAATTATCATTTAATAAACATGTATGACACTTTTCTAGACCAATACAACAATAAATGCATGATTCATTAACTATAATTTCAATCAAGGATGAAAAATCAGAAAGGGGATTGAGGGAATGATAAGAATTGATTTCAGGGGAAGGGAGTGCATCAATTTAATTAACAGAGAGACAAGAATGTTAATCTGAGGGGTTCTTCATGGTATCAAGGATGTCGAAGTGGATAATGTCACCACCAAACTCCATAGATAATATTACATTATGGACATTAATTATGGTTTTAGTGGTTTTTTAGAAATTTATCCCCAATAAAATTGCGGCATGTCCATTCATCCTATCATCTTCCATTTTAAGCACATAAAAATCTAAAGGAAAAATTAGATTTTGAACCCTCACAAGAAAATACTCTAACACACTATAAGGGTGTGTTGTACTCTAATTTTCTAGCTGAATGACTATCCCAGTTGGATTGAATTCTTCAACATGTAATGAAAAGTAAATGGACTGAGGCATCACATTTTTAGAGGCACCTAAATCAAGAATATCATCGGTAAATGAATACTTCCCTATGGTTCATGGAATCAAGAAGGTTTTAGGATCATTTCATTTGGTAGGAAGTTATGGTTATATCAATTCTGAGACATTCCTTCTCAATCTTACATTCTCATCACCTTTAAGCCTCCTTCAGTGTGTACACATCTCCTTTAGAAACTTGGTGTATCTTGGAATTTGCTTCATGGCATCAATCAAAGGAATGTTAACCTATACTTTTTTGAATGTTTCCAATATTTCCTTATCAAGTTCAGTTTCCTTTTGTTTTCTTGGTTGGGTGTCCCTTTGGGGAAATTAAACAGGAATGTTTGGGATAGGAGACTCGTCGATATACACACTCTTTCATTTGGAAGGGTTTTTCTTAGGAGAAGGATTTTCTTCTCTTGGACCATTTTCAGCAGTTGGGATGGTGGTTTCATCATGAGTGGATGAATCTAATGGAGGGTTCATTTGGGTTTTAAGTTGTTTCCCACTCTTAAGGGTGATAGAACTAACATTTACCTTATACCTATGGTTAAATACTGGTTGAGTGGGTAGTTTACCCAACCCATGACTTTGAATTTCCCCCACTGAGTTAGCTAGTTGGCCTAATTATGTTTTGAGGTCTTGTATGGTTGCCTGAGTGGCTTTTTGGAATTGGATATTGTTGTCAGTCATTTTTTCATCATATATTCTAGACTAGGCTTGGGTTTTGGAGGGGTTTTTTGGAATGGAATTTTTTGTGGTTGAGGATTTATGGGTGGTGGTGGATGACTACTCTACCCCAGTTGGTACCATTGTTTTTGAGGTTGGTTTGAATACCCCCTTTCTTGTATGCTTGGTTTTCTTTCCACCCAGGGTTGGATGGATAGTAAGGTTATTTTCTAAAGTGTTGGTTATAGGGGCATCATGGAAATATTACCTCACAAATATCATAAGTTTCTATCAATTGGGGTAATTGGTTAGAATAGTGGGTGTCAAAAGAGTAGATTCCATAATGGATGGGAGGAGGATATTGAGATTTCCCTTGAGAGAGAGCGAGTTTCCGTAAAAGGGTACTTAGCTCTTCAATATTTGAGTCCACCTTCTTCTCAAATTCAGTACTTCGCACCTCATGGACACCTCGAATGGGTACACTGGACATTGTATCGAATTTTTGAGTGTTATGTGCCATGTTCCAAATTAGGGTCCTTGTAGCAATTGGGGTTTTATCCAATAGTGCACCACATGAAGCAGCATCAATGATGTTACGATCAATTATAATTAAACCTTCATAAAAATACTAAATTAAAAGTTTATCACTTATTTAGTGGTGTGAGAAAATTGAACATAACCATTTAAAGTGTTCCAAATATTCTTGAAGTCTTTCCCCTTGATATTGTCTTATACCACATATTTCTTTCCTTATTATTTCAATTTGAGAGCCAGGGAACTATTTTTCAAGAAAAAGGCATTTCATGTCTGTTTGACCTCTTATTAGGGAATCAACATAATAAAGCTAGTCTTTTGTAGTTTCTTCTAATGAAAAAGGAAATTCCCTAGGATTTACTTGTTCGTCATCCACATTTTTATGTTTTAATGTAGAAAACACAGTATTAAATTATTTTAAATTCTTTTGTGGATCCTCTCCAAGAAGTCCATGGAATCTTGGTAATAGATGAATTAAACCAGATTTTAGTTCAAAATTGGGTCCATCGCCTTATAATTGAATGTATGTGGGATGGATATTGAAATCAAGTGAGGTTAGTTATTTTTTTTGTGTCCTCCTTCAAAGGGTTCTCTTCTATGTCTCGATGTCTCTAATGTAGAATCATCTCCAGTTCAGGTTATAAAGGAGGTAAATCTCCTAGATTATAAAACTTCATGCACAAAACCTACAAAAAAAATATATCAAAATACAAAAGGATTAAAAATGTAAATAAATATTCGCAAAATTTACAAATATATTATAAAAAAGATGCACTAAAAACTAAAGTGCTACCCATAAATGGAACCAAAATTTTACCATGTTTTCATGACACATCAAATTGAAAGTGATTTAAAGAATATTTTTTAGTTTAGGTAAGACCCTAGGTTATCTCTCAAGGAGCTTTGGTAGGTTATGAGTGTGTATTTTTAATAAAAATTACTAAAAGAGGGGAGTGGTTTTGAAAACATTTTCCAGAAATTAACTTAATTTAAAGAGTTATAAATTTGAAAGACCAAGTGGATTGTGAAAAATATGAGATAAATAAGTGATCATTTCTAAGTTACTACATCACTATAAGAGTTCCTCATTCTTAGTTGATTATTAGGTTTTATTTTAATCCTTTGGTTGAGGTTTAACTAAGATCACGGGTACCCACAAGCCTCTTAAAATGATGCGATTAGAACTAAACCTTGACATAACAATCATGTAGAAAAGTTACATCCCATTAGCATGCTTTATGGTTTGTAAAGGAACATTGAAATATCAAATTTTTGGGAAAGAAATGGGTTCTTGTTTTGTCCAATCGGAACAACACAAGACCCACACTTAAAATCGCACACCAGTCAGTTATGAAATAAAAAGTGTTTCAATTAAATGAATCAAAAAAAGTTAAGATACATATAAAAGAACAATTAAAATAAAAATATACCCCAAACCAGTAGATAATGATGTTTTGGAACTCCCACTTCAAGTGTGTATCTCCCTCGCAATGATCACCCACCGCTTAGCTCAACATTGGTAGGAGGAGGACTTGGGTGGAACTACTTCTTCATTCTTGACCCCCTTATGAGGATTGAGGCCTCCAGAACTTATAGGATGAGGAGGAGACTCCTCTAGGAATCTAAATGGTAGATATTTTCTTCTGGTTCAAACTTTCCAATGAGGTTTCCATGGTTCTTTTTTATATCCAAAATAGAACATGGTTTTGAGAACCCATTTTTTGAGATACCACTTGTGTCTCAATTTTGGAATAGTATAAATCCATATAATGAATTTACCAATAGATAAGAGTTTTAGTACGGCCTCTTGAATATATCCATGTTAAATGTGGAGGCCATTAGACATTTGGATTTGGATATATGGTCAAAAGAACTAACCAAACGTTTGAATTAGGGAAGATTTTTTCCCTTGGACAAAATGGTTCGGACTAGCTACCAGATGGCCAAATTGAGCCTTGGTTCTTTGATAAGAGTTATATCCCATGATGATTTGGAGCGGAAAAAAACGTTTCATCCCATTTTTATGAACTTAATTTTTTTAATGTTGAAAATAGTGGACATATGTCTATGGGATACCATGCAGTTTTCCGCATTTTTTTTAATGTCTCAGGATGTGAAGATTGATCTCCCTTTCCTGAAATTTGATATTGGATTTGTATAAAGATACTCAATCCATGACCAATATAGCATCAAACTCAACCAAAGAAATTAATACAAGATTTTTTGGGAGGTTCAGTCTACAAAAATTAACTAGGGAGGAGTTATATACATTGAATGAAATAATTTCCCCACTTACTCTTATCAGAGATAACTCAACCTCCATATTTTGAGTTGGTGTTTGAATAGTTCTCCTAAACTTTCAAGATATGAAATAATATGTAGAACAAGAATTAAATTGTGTGTTCTCTATTCTTGAAAGAATATCCAGCATACCTGTCACCATATAATTATTAGAATCCACATTTGTAGTAGTGATGGAATAAAATTTCCCTTTATCATTTGGATTTGGTGGTTGTTGATGCCGATTACCCTCGAGAACTTGAGGTTCAGTGCACTGTCTTGCATAGTTCCCTTGATCCCTATAGTTGATGCATTGAACCATGGGTGGTCCTCACCTTTCCACCACCATATTATCCTACTTACTCATGTCTCTTCAACATTCATGAGCTTAGTTGACTTCTCTCGCATAGTTATAGAATTTCCCAATCCCTTTTAGGCAGTTCCCATAACACTTCTTCCCAAATTTTTAACATGTGAGTGGTTAATATTTCTTTTAACCTTTGCCATTAGATCCACTAGCTTCAAATTCAATATTTATTTACTTATCACCATAGCCATGGGACGAATCTCAACACTCCATCTCCATTTTGATATAACATCGAAAAAATTCTTCATAACTCCAAAATTCCCAAATTTATATATTCTTTTGAAGTTTTGGTTTTAAACCACTAAACAATATGTAAATTTTTCAATAATTATTGATAACAAGACCCAAAGCATACATTGTGAGCCTTGTAAAATTTTATTCATAGGTCATGAAAGATTAAACTTCCTTTTTCTTCATCTATATGAATTATCCCACCATCTTTATACAAAGAGTTTGAGGGAAATAATTTTTAAGAAACATTATCTTAAAGTCATCCCACTCCATCTATTCAATTTCATCCTTCATCTTGGTGTTCTTAATCAACACCCACCATTGGTCAGCCTCTCCATATAGAGGATAAAAATCCAGAGTCTCCTTCTCCATTTTAGAATGGTTAAGTATAGAAAATATATTTTCTATTGAGTTAACCCATTGTTTTTGTGACTAGTTGATCAGAAAATCTATTAAATATCAATGGTCATTTCCATATAAAATACATGATATCCAGTTTCTCCATCTTAGGTGTAGGAGGATGTTTCGAATTCTTTAGGTTATTGTTTATAGCCTGAGACAGGTGGGTATGAATCACCATAAAATTTTGAAATCCACCTCATAAGGCATTGGGGATGTATTTTGGTAAATCACTGCATTTTCCCTCACATGGGTTATTAGCCTCATTTCTTCCTGTACCCAGACTTTTCTAAAAATTAAAAGGTTTGGATAAAATAAAAGTCAAAAATTTATGAATTAATGATTTACTTCTTCATGAAATTAACTCTAAAGAAAATTCTTGTGGGATCCCTATATTTATCATTTTCCTTAAAAAATCTTCTTTGGTGATTACTTATACTTATTCTCATACTAAGTATTGTCACTAAGATTATATAACCCTAATTCCCAAATTAACTAAATCGTGATCTGATACCAACTATAGAGACCCTGAATTTTATTACATGACTATTACATCATTTTAAAGATAAAAAACATAATAGTGTTAAAAATCTAGGATCAAGTAGTTTAGTGTCTTGGGAAAATTAGGATTATACATAACTTTTACAAAATAAAACATAAACTTTATTTAATTTCTTCTTCTATAGCTTCTTAGTGGCCTTCTCATTCACTATAGTACAATTAATCACCCAAGGATATACAACAATGAAAGGGGTGAGCTAAAATCCCAATAGGAGGATAGATAAGAATATAAATCAATATAACATGGGTGAGAATAATCATCACCATCATAAATTATGCATGGGACCATCATCATAATAATTAGGGGAAGCATTAAATAAAGGCATGGAATGTGTAAAAACATAAAAATGAAACATCATGTTAATGTAGTTAACCACCACACATAGATGTGAAACAATATAGCAACATGTTCACGCATATTGAACTTTTTATCATGAGATAAATCAAATTACCCAAAGAATTGGATCAAAATATAATTCTTGGTGTACCTATCACATCATAAAATTTACATGCACTATATAATTCTTGGTGTGCCGGTGACATCATAACATTTACATTATCATGCATACCAAATAGAATATATATCAATCTTGGAGATAAAGTGACCCATGGAATGTAATAGGTTTCATTAAATAAAGAATAAATTCATGATTAAACTTTTGGATTCCCAAAATAAAGATATAATAATATACTTTATTAAATAATCGGTAATCATGATTAAAGAATAAACAATCTCAAGATAAGTAAAGGATGTATTTTTGGAAAGATAAGTTCTTTTAGAAAAATCATTGCACTTTTCATAAAATTAGATTGGAAACATTTATACACCAGAAAATATAATGTAAGGATAGATAATTTATATTTAAGTAATATTAAATGAACACAAATACTGAAAATGTAGTGAAATATGGAAAACCTAAGGAAATAGAGTTGGGTTCCAGAATCCCCTTACCTTATGTTTGAATGATATATTCACTTTAATATCCTGGAAAATGAAATTAAATTCATTAATTAAAAAAATAAATAACCTTCTATACATGTATTTTATTTTTTATAGCTTTATTAAGTCCATTTATGACCTTTTTTATGAGTTATAGAGTTCAATTTCATCATTTGAGAGCATTTGTTTTCTTGGTTTCCTTGATCGGTTAGTTTGTTTATAAGTATGGAAGCTCATGTATAATAAAAATGATTCCACATAATTGAAATTATATATTATTAATGAAAATATATAATTTTAATTGGTCTTCTATGTCATTTGGTTATTTGGTATGAGATTGATTTATTAGATAGAACATTAATGAAAATGATTTAATTTATTTGGACGGTATTTACAACCATTATGAGCTTATATTATTTTATTTAACATAATGTTTATATATTAGTTTCAGAAAATTATATAACTTATAATATGTATAATAAAATCTTATTTAACCATAATAAAGTTTTTATAACCATTCTTGAAGGTGATAGTGAAAAATTAAAACGCATCGTCCACGGTGGCGGTAAATTGACACACCACAGATGATATTTTAATTT
The DNA here is from genome assembly GCA_963277665.1 of Viscum album. Taxonomy (NCBI): domain Eukaryota; kingdom Viridiplantae; phylum Streptophyta; class Magnoliopsida; order Santalales; family Viscaceae; genus Viscum; species Viscum album. The sequence continues at coordinate 1,476,270,384 of OY728134.1, forward strand.
TTAGAATAAAAGGAAAAGGGAAGATATTTGAAGATGAATTATTCCATTAAAATAATAATAATATAGTATAAAAAATATACTATTGTTATCATGCCACTTTGATTAATTTATGTGAGTATAGGAAAAAAAAATAAATGAAATTGAAAAGAAATTAAAAGAAAAATGAGGATCCTACCTCTTGAATTTCTCCTCCTTGAGAACCTCTTTAGGGAAAAGGGTTTGGTATTTTGATGAGACCAAAAACTCTTGGAAGTAAGTAAGGGGCTTGGGAAGAGGACTGGGTAGAAATTCGAAAATATTCAAGGCTTGGAAGGTGTGAGGAGAAGATATGGTGAGGGTGGTATTTATAGGGGAGCAGAGTGGTGTTTTCTCATTATTTTATTTATTAGTTTATTATATTTATCAAGACAATAAATAGTTTTAACCTTATCACTATATATGTTAAACTAATTAAGGTTAGTTTGATATTACGGTTCTTACATCAATTATGACTCAGGTAATAGTTTATTTAACTTATAATGTATATATACCGTAAATTACTTTATATTAGTATTCACCAAAAAATCAACTATTTTATAAAAATCTCATAAATTCACCCTAACCGTTTTTCGACATGCAGAATTAAAAAATTAACACCAATTTATGAAAAAAAATTATAAATATTAGAAATTTAATTTTAAATTAAAAACATCATTTAGTTGGAAAATACTACTTTTAAAATTATAACTAATTTTATAACACATTGAAAAATTAATTAAGGTCTCATAAAATTATATTATAATCATTATAAAAAAGAATATTAATTTATGGATAAATTTTATGAAAATATATTTTTATTTAAATCATTATATTAATTATAAAATTTCAATTAAATATTTATGACTTACAAAAATACCAAAACTTAATTAATAATTTTTAAAAAATTTATTTACTTATACTATGATATAATTATAACATATTTTAATTTATAAGATGAATATATTTTATTAATAATTTCATAGGTAAGGTTACTATCCTATTATAGGGATTACTATTCCTAATGGTAATGTTACTATATCAAGGGTCATGTTACTATTCCATTGGGATAAGTTTCTTAATTTCTAAAAATACAGCTTATTTCATTCATTGTTCATTTATAAAGTTTGTATTGTGTTGTCAAATTGATTTTATGTGGTTTATGCTATATGATATAATTATATGAATGAATTTTTCCATTAATAAAATTTTGTGTTGTTACAAATATCTTGAGTTATCTCAACATTCTATTTTCTAATACGTCCAATAGAACCATCATGGTCAGATCCTCCATCATCATCATCTCCATTTCCACATCCATTAGCATTTCCATGCCATCTTCTTCTTCTTCATCATCTTCTTCTTCCTCATCATCATTTTCATCATTTTCATTCTCTTTAGAAGATTTCGAATTACTCTTAAATTTCTGTTCATGTGATACTTCGGCCTTTTATTCATTACTTCATTATTTCAAAAGCTTTTCTCTGATAGGGAGTATCCTAGGAGGGATAGTAGCACCATAGGTTATAGCAGGAGGAATTTTAGACAGGTCTGGATCACTTCCTTCATCCACAGTAAACTCTTATTCATCATTACCAACAGTAGAATCTTCTTTTTCTTTATCACTAGTGGCAGCAGCCTTTTCCTCCTCATCTGAGAAATCCACCACTTTTTCTTGTTCCTAACCAAGATCTACAAGATATTTCCGTCTTTAAGGATATTTAACTAGATTGAAGTCATCATACAAATTTTCACTATCATTGATCCACTTATTCTTCCATGGATTCCAACTAATTTTCATCCTAATGAAAATCACTATAATGATGTAGAAACCTCCACAACTTACTACATTTTCTACTTATTAACTGACTAATCCTTTGGTTTTTAGCATTTTAGAGATAAAATTTGGGTAGATCAAAGAATTTGACCTCAAATTTGGATTGTTTATTTTCAACATATAAAACATGAGATATCTAAAAATATTTATTTTCTCACCTACTTTCATTAGACATGGAAGGTAAACATATTTAAATATCAAGTTATAAAAATCTCATTTTCTTGGGCACAACATATGCTAAATAAATTTGAATAACCATATGCATTCACCATCAAGATCTGAATCAACTTTCCTTCTCAAAACTCCATATCCTCTTAAGTTAACTAAATAATCTTCATAAAAAAACTCATTGGACTCTGTAATATTTTATTGATATTCATCAGCAACTCATTCATGTGGAACCTTTAAACATTCATCCCACGGACTTGAAGAAAGCACTACATCTTGTCCTTTAATTCTAGTTCTCACCCATTTTTAATTTTCTTCAAATAAGAACTCTATAAACCAATAGAAATGATATATTAACCTAGGATAAAAAGTTATAACATTTGAATATAACTATTCCATCTATCCTTGGTCATGTTGAACTTTCATAACTAACGACATAATTGATACTAACCATTCCGTTTGAACTTATTTTTCTGGTACTACAACCTTCTTTGAAATCTTAGGGTTTGTAGGATCTAAAGCAGCTGTAATACTAGATTCACCTTTATATTTCATTTTGGGATGTGAATCATCTGGAGAAGAATCATACGAATGCTTCATTCTGACCATGTAGACTGTCTTGATAGGTTCAATTGATGGTGATAGAAGGTTGGTGATCAGGAGTGAAAATGTGCCAAGAGGTTTTGAGATAAAATGCATGAGGGAAGTCAGTGTTTAAATTAGACAATTGTCTAATTTATATAATTTGTGAATTTTACGGATTTATAAATTTTAAATTGAAAATTTTGAATATAATTTGAATCAAATAAAAATTAAATAAATAAATTTTCACAACTAAACAACAATGATGACTTAAAAAAATAAAAATCAAAATATTGACAAAGGCATGAGATTTCCAATGGCAGGTAAAACTATCGATGAGTAAAAATACATCAGTGAGAAAACAAAATGGTGAAAAAAACACAACAATGAGAAATTTAAAAATGGTGATACATATCAAAATGGTCATAAATTTCACAATGGTGAGACATTTCATAATGGTGAGACATTTCCCAATGGTGAGTCATATAAAATTAAACATAACTAATATTAATCATTCCTAAATCATGTTTTATGTAATTAATTCTTATATAATTCAAAGGATTATTTAATATATCACCAACCTGATGTTCTGTACCAATTTATTTAAGAGTTATATCACCATTTTGAAAACGATCTCTTAAAAAGTGATGCATTACATCAATATGATTTTTTATAGAATGTGATACAGGATTATTAGAAATATTTATATCGCCTGTATTATTACAATTTATAGGGACATGTATGAATTGATATCCATAGTCTAGTAATGTTTGTTTCGTTTAAAAAATATGTGCACATAGGCTACTTGCTCCAATTTATTCAACTTCAGTTGTAGATAGTGAGACAAAATTTTGTTTCTTACTACACCAAAAAACAAAAGACTAACCCAAAAAATGACATGTTCCAGTGGTGCTTTTTCTATCTAACTTATAGCTACCAAAATTAGAATCTAAAAAACTAATTCAAATGATTGTACTCTTGGGTCAAATAGTCCAAAACTAGCATCATATTTTAGGTATTTGAAAAAAAAACTATAGAAACCAAGTGTGACTCTTTTGTATTTTCTTGAAAATAAGGACACAAACACACAATAAACATGATATCAGGAAATATAATAGATAGCTAAATAATACTTCCAATCATACCTCTATAACTGATTTTATCCACTGGTTTCCTTACTTCATCAAGATCCAACTTATATGTAGTACTCATAGGAGTATCACTACTCTTAGTGTTATCCAAACCAAAATGTTTTAAAATAACCTTTTTAAATTTACTATGATTTATAATAATTCCTTATTTATTTTGAAAAATTCAAAAACCAAGGAAGAATTTCAGTTCACCAATTAAACTTGTTTCAAGCACATTTTCATCACTTTTGAAAATTCAATACATAAATAATTTTTAAATACTATCCTCTACATAAATTTTAACAACTAAAATATATTTTTAAATTTTTTTTGTAAAAAGGGTAGGATCATATATATATTTTGAAAACCCATTTAAAATAATAAAATATTTTAGACTAGTATACCAAGCTCTAGTGTCTTGTTTCAAACCATATTAATATTTTTTTAAATTAAAAATAGAATTTGGAAAATGAGGATTTTGAAAACCATGGGGTGTTCAACAAAAACATCCTCAAATATATACCCATTTAATAATTCACTTTAGACATTAATTTCATATAGTTTGAAATATATATGTGTTGCATAGGAAATAATTATTTTAATGGCTTAAAGTCTGGATACTGGTGAAAATGTATCTTCATAGTCTATAAATTTTTCTTGACAATACCCTTATGAAACTATTCTAGACTTATTTCTTACTATTGTGCCTGATTCATCAACCTTGTTTCTAAACACCCATTTTATGCCTATATTTGATGTGTATTTGTGTCTATTAACAAGTTCCCAGAATTTATTTCTTTAAAATTTATTTAATTCTTATTACATAGCCATTACCCAAAATTCATCATTAATTACATCATTGATGTTATTTGGTTCACAATGTGACAAGAAATCTTGATGTACAACTTAATTTATTAGATAATCTCCATTATATGTAACTATATATAGGTATCCAACTATAAGATATCAAGGGTGGTACATAAGGATCCTGATAGCACAAGAAAAAGAGGATACGGTCTCCTTAGGATTCTCTATAGGTTCAAGTTCAATGTCTAGAAATTCCTCAGAACTAGATGATTATTCTACTTACATTCCAAAAGAGTTAGCAGTTTTAGAATTTAAGTTCAGAGTGGATAAATCATCCTCAATATTATCTATAAAGGTATTAGGATAATGTAGATCTATCTCATAAATTTTTTCATGAATATAATCCACAGTTTTGGTCTTTTTATTAAAAAATCTATAATATTTACTAGAAGTTGAATAACCAAGGAAAATACCTTCATCACCTTTGGATGAAGCTTTTTCAAGATTATCTTTAGTGTTAAGAATAAATAGTTTGTAACCAAAAAATATAAATAAATTAACCTTAGGATTTCTATTATTCTAAATATCTTAAGGGTTATTCTTCAAGATAAGTCTAATTAACACTCTATTTATTATATAGCAGGTTGTGTTCACAACTTCTTCACAAATATATATAGGTAAGTAATATTCTTTAAGTATAGTTTTGGCTATCTCTTGAAGTTTTATATTCTTTCTTTATACAAATCCATTCTTATTAGGGGTCCTATGAAAATATAAGTTATGAATATAGCCATTCTATGAGAAAAAGGATTCAAAGTATTGACTTTCAAACTCACATCCATGCCCACTTCTTAAGGTCTTAATTCTAAGTCCACTTAATTTTCTATAGATCTAGGATACTTGGTAAAATAGGAAAACACTTCACTCATGCTATCTAAAAATAATACCCATGTATACCTAGAAAATTCATCTACAAGTACATAAACCTAGTGCTTCTCATTTAGACTAGAAACTATGTATGGTCCAAATAAATCCATATTAACTAACATAAGAGGTTTAGAAGTTGAAAATTCTTTATTAAATTTAAAATAAATCTTATATTGCTTCCCTTCTTGATAGGGGTTATAGAACTTGTCATTTGGGGACTCAAGTTTTGGTATATCCCTGACTAGTCCTCTCCTAGTAAGCTTATAAGTGAGTGAATATTATGGTGACCTGTTCTTATATACCAAATAAAAGATTATTTATGAAAGGCACTGAAGCTGTAAATATTTTCATAAATCAATAAATCAATATTAACAACATAAACATTCTCATTTCTTAATGAATTAAATACTAAATCATTTTTAGAATCAAAAAAATTTCATGAATTGTCCTCAAATTCAACATAAAAACAATCATCACATAATTTTGAGATACTAAAATATTTGTATTTCTAACCCTCAATAAAAAGTACTTTAGAAATTAAAAAATAATTTGTGTTACCAATCTGGCCAAGGCTGATGATCTTTCCTTTTTCATTATCACCAAGGGAGACATGACCACCACAAACCTTTATGAGGTTCCTCAAGTTATATTAATCTTCTTTCATATTCTTTGAACATCTGATATCCAAGTAGCATAGACTTATATAGGATCTCTTCAAGAAGATTTCATTCAAAAAAAAGTTTATACAAGAAATGATTTTGGTACCCATCTATTTTTAGGTATAGATATGTAAGATATTAAAGCTTTAGGAACCCACATTTTCTTAATTGGTTTCTTGTAATAAAATTTTAAGCTTTTCAAAATAAAAACTTTTTTTGGTTATTTTGAAAAAAAAAATAAATAGAAGTAGAGATTTCATATTTAGATTTAGGTAGAAATGTGCTCTTAACTGTTATCCTCTATCCAGGTTGGTATCATAAACTTGTAAGATACTTTGGAGAAATATATTTATATATAATCTATATAAGTGTTTCTTTACCATTGGTAAACTTTTTTAAATCCTTCTTTAATTGTTCATTAGATAATTTTAGTTCAGTATTTTCCTTTAATAACTAAACATTTTTTTCTTTCTATATAATAATATTATTTTTAATATATGAATATAGAACATGTCGTTTCTTTAGGAATTTATATAAATCATTAAGTTCAATAAAAGTGACCTCCAGAATTATGCGGTATTCAAATATTTCTTTTTGAGACATATAATCTTCATTATGTTCACTTTCAGAATGATCATAATTAATAATAGATAAATTAGTAGATACAACAGGTACCTTAGAGACATTTTTCGTGAATCACATGTTGGCTTGGTCAAAATTCTCTCCAGGAATAGAGTCTAAGGAAATGGAACTATCCTTAGAGGCACTCCAATTTTCTTTCATGTATTTCTAGAATTTTTTTCCTTATCCTAATATTTATTTTTTATTTCAATTTTGGATTGTCTTCCTTAACTTGTCCTTTGAATTTTTCATTCATAGTAGGTTATGTCATTTTAGTTGTCATCCTTTTTCAAAAAAACATTCCATGTTCCGATGTTGTAATAATTTTATTAGAAACTAGCCTTTATAAAAATATTCTTCTTACTATAGAAATTTTCAAATCTTATGGGAAAATGGGTCATCTCTTCATTATTTTCCAGTGGTGATTCATCATCAATGGAACAGTAAGCTTGAATCATCTCTTCTTCTTTTTTCCTAAATGTTATATTCTTCAAAGCTACTGATTTTATCTTTGGTTCATCCTTTTCATATCTATTGAATTTAACTTATTCATAATAAATAATCATTTTACTGATTAATTCCATAACTAGTAGTTTTATAATTTCACAAGATTCTATAACTGACATAAAAGTTTCTCTCCATATTTAATGAAGGTATATGAGCAGTCTCATAATATGATAATAGTTAGATACTAGATTTTATAAGGAGATCATGGTGTGGACTATCTCATTAAACCAGAGGTACATATCAAACATTAATTCATGAGGGTTCATCTTAAAATTATCATATTTAATTTTATATCTATTCAATATTATCTCTTTAACATTTGTTGTTCCTTCATGAAAATAGCTAAAGTATCCCAAATCTCAAATTCAGTTTTTCAAGCATATATTCTACTTAATTCTCCATCTCCTATAGAATAGTAAATAGAATTCATAGATTTTTAATTTATATTATAAGCATTCTTAGTAGCTTCATCCCATGTAACTCAAGAATTTGCGAGTAATTCATATTTATCTTCTATAATAGTCCAAACGTAAAAACCCATACTCTATATATAAATTTTAATTTTGATTTTACATTTATCATAGTTATTACCATTGGAAAAAAGAGTTTTGTTAGTATTATAACCTTCTTGTCTATTATACATTTAAATAACTAAATTTAGAACTAACCAAAATTTTAGATCATTAAAACAACAAAAATCATAGTTGAAAATATTTGAAAACCCATTGATACAAAATGTTGTTCAGAGTGAGTATCTCAAGAGGGGGGTAAATTTAGTACCCAATAAAAATTTCTTTTAAAAAAATTATTGATAAAATCTCCTAGCTAATTAAAATAGTCTAGTTAACCAAAATAGTTGATTAATATAATTTTTAATCTTTTATAATATTTATCAAATATTGATTAGGCCTCAGTTAAAATAATTCATAATATCACTTTAACCTTTGAAATAAATTTACTCAATCAAAATCTTATTTAAATATTATTTAATGTTAACTATCAAAGTTTTTACTTTGTTTATAGTTTAAATTAAATCTAGTGGTAAAGAATATAAAATAAAAAAACAAAACACACAACAGAAATGAATACAAGATGTTCAATCCCAAGATGGGACTTAATCCTCTCCACATGGAAATCACCTGATGCCAAGTAGTTTATATAAAAATAAACTTTTATCCACAGCCTGTATTGGGTATACAAAAGAACAAAATTTTTCAAGGCCACACAAGGACCACTTTCATAGTAATCAGGGAAGTATAAATAAAACATGATGCAACAAGACATCTACCACAACATGTGGGAAAAAATAAAATGAGCGTTGAGAAGATATCAAGTATCTTTTATTTTAAGTGTGGGAGATAGTGTGAATATAATAAATAGATCATACACACATTGTTCATAATATAAATTAAATAGAAAAATAGAGAAATTAATGATAAGTAGAAATATTATGTTTCTCTGTAAGATAAGCTCTAAATCATGTGACTCCTTTAAAGTAGTCTAAAAAGAATCTTGAATCATCATTTCGAAATTTTTTATAGAACATAGTGTTGTAGAATCTTTATTCTAACGGTTGGATCTTAATTCTTAATGAGCTTCACTTTTTCTGTAGTTGATCGCTAGAAAGAATTCTTTGAGTAACACATAACAATATTATTTTGATCATGAAATGTTTATCTCACTTCCCATGTGAATCTCTCTATGTGTATTTCTATTTTATTCTACATATACCCACATGAGGGAGTCCACTTCATCATTTAATAGTAGAATGAAGTAGAAAAGAGAATCATCTAAATATTTTTCATCCTCAAATTTAAGGTTGACACATTCTTTAATGAATCTCTGTAATAGTTTTAATAATAATAATTTAAATAATCAATTGCATTAATTTCAATAATGTAATCCTTAGAAAAATTTAATTAAAAATAAATAAAATATTGGCAATGAGTATTTTTAATGGTGACACATTCTATAGTGGTGTCTTGATCTAGAAGTGATTGAATCTAGTGGTGACTGAGTCTGGTAGTGACTGAGTCTGGTGGTGACTCAACTCAGATATAGGTCAATCAACACTTAACCAAAAATATATTATAACGGAAAGTGATATTCAACGGTGATTATTCTCTATAATTAGGTATTTCTGACACTTAAACAAATTTCTAGTCCAATTTTGAGTCATCTTCTAGTAGTGATTAATTCTATAATTTACCAACTTTATGTTCTTGTGGTGACTCATGGCTGAGAGTAGGTGATTCCAACACTTTTCCAAGTTTTTGTCCTGGCAGTGAGACATTGTCTGATAGTGACTCAACCTCAATGGTGAGTCAATCATAATGATGATTCATACTTGGAGGCTAATCATCTTCAATAGTGAGTATTTCCCATAATTAACCAAATATTTGACAATCTGCATCATAATGTAAAATGCTACCATAAAACATAAAACTCATTAATATCATAATAACATGATTCGATGATCATTAAAACAAGGGTGCCAAAAATCTCAACAAGAGTTATAACATTCCTTAAATCCTTTTATATCATATAATGATATAATTGGTTTTGTCATAGAGTATTAAATTCCATTTAAAAAGTTCTTAAAATTATGATATTGGGTATATCATATTTCACAATATAGTGATATATTATTCTAACTATCTGGTCATATCTTATTGTATAATATATTTGATTCATATAACCAAGTATCAAATGGGTTGATTATTTTAGAACTTCCATGAAACATTCATCTATTTGAATGTTAAGAGGTTAATATTTGAAGTCTCTTACTCATCATCTATCAATAAATAACTATTTCATGGGATAAAATAGATGGAAGAGTTATGTTTGAGAGTTATATGTGAATTAATTGAATCCATTACTCCTAAAATTATGAAATTTGCAAGTAATTATATGGAACATGTGGTTGATCAAATAACATCCTCATAACCTATTTAAAAGAGACTTATCTTTTGGTATTGATGTGAAATTATCCTTAAAGTATCTACTAAAATCTCTCCATCATGATTCTCTCAATCCATCCTTCTTCACTTTTGAGATATTATCATTCACGAAGGTTTGAATAATTTCACCCAATGTTTTTTGGGTGATTTAGTGATTATCATAGACACACCTTGTACAAAAGAAATTTTTATTTTTTCCTTTAAAATCACTTTAAAACAAATACTTATATTTTTGACATTTTCAAAATTATAAAAATGGGAAAGTTTCACAATATTCATATCTGTTATGTGGGATTTTTATTTTGGAAACATGGTGATCTTGGTTTTAAGGTTACTTGATCCCTTATTTTTCTTATTTTTTTAATGGTTAATCTATGATAAAAAACCTTACAAATGGATGGTTTAAGAAAAGTTATGAAGTAAGGATATTTATCCTTGGATACTATATTTCTAATGCATATTAAATTAGGTCATTTACCATTAATATTAAAAGTGTAAATTTTTTTATCATTGATAATTCCTTGATGATATTCTGGATAAACTTTATATCTTTAAGTGTGTAAAGTGATATATGCTTAAAATATGTGATAGATTGATCGTAATAAATTTAAACAATTCTAAAGCATCAAAATCGGATCTTTATACATAAAATTATTGATAGATTTTGAAATATAATAAATAAACTTATCTATAACTTTATGGTGATTTTATTACATATTTATGAATTGATTTAAAATTGAATTAATAATATAAGTGTTATAGGATTTCTGAAGTCAATATGTTAAGAAGATTTAAATTAATTTCGAGTTAACAGGTAAGGAAAACAAAACATAAAAAATATATTAAAAGAAGGTGTGATGCAATTCTAGGTTTTAAACATTATTTAATATCTTAAATAAAAATCTTATAAAGCTGATGTTTCTATAATTTTGAGTGAAAAGGGGTGTATACATTCGTTTACTTGTCCATGGTAGTAAAGAGAGGAGTAAAATCCTTTAATTTATTCATACCAAGTGAATTAAATGAAAATTTTGAATTTATAATATTGAATACATACTATTTGATTCTTAAAAAACTCAAGTATTTAAATGTGAAACTCATTCATTTAGTGAAAAAATATCTAATGGATTTTTACTAATAATTTATTTAATATTTAACAATTATTATAGTGGTTTTGGTTTAAATTTCATCAAATTTATGCATATTTTGAGGGAATTTATATCATTTTCCATTTAGAATTAATCTGGTAATTTTTCTTGTCTTATATAATCAAGAATTTGAATTTTATTTACTTAGTTATATTTTAATTATTGGGAATACCCTTAGGTATGAATTTCATTATTATTAGACTAGTTTTATTTTTTTATTTCTACCCATTGTTGGAGAGTTTTGTGACCCTTGACTAATATGGGACATAAGGGACACATATAATAGGATTTTACCTCTCTTAAATATTTTCTATCATTGAGTTTGGAGAATATATAGAGTTAGAATCCTAATATGAAATTTTAATGAAATATAGTTTATTTTTTGGAGGGTTCATTTTTGCATCTTGTAAGGAGTTCTTCTATTTTTATGAGTTCATAAAGAGTGGATGGGTTCATTATTATCATAGAAGGTGGAGTTTTTTATAGATTATTTTTTAGATTTATTTATTTTTCTTGATCATTTTTTAGTTGGTGATTCCAAATTTCTTCTTTTATATCCTTTATGAGAATTAGCAAGCCTATATTTTCTATCAATACAGTGGTGGTTAAATCATCTGATGATGACTATTTTATTGGGGTATTTGTCCTTATATTTATGTTTTATTCTTTATTTTTTGTATATATGGTGGATTTAGATGTTTCTGTTATGATATGAAAGGAATAAATAAATGATATACTTTGGATAGTTTAGATTATTTGGATTATGGATTGATTCATGATTCTTTTGCACAAAGATTTAAATTTTAGGATTCAAATCAAATTTCATAAATTATTAAGCTTCTAAAAGTTTTTGGTTGGATGGAGGAAAACAAGGACTTATTTTATGGAACTTTGGATGGTATATATTGGAATAGAAGGTTGGAGGGATTTTTTTCCTTCATGATATTTATGAGATTTTCCTTGTTTTGGTTTATTATTGGTATATTGTATACCAAATGTCATAAAATGGTAGGATATTTTCTATATAGTTATAGATAAATTTATATATTTTAACCACTGTGATTGGTTTCTAGATGTTGAACTCATAGGTTACTACTGTGTGATCTCTTCTTATGGTTTTTGGATAGTCATTGAGGACTTTTTGCAGTAGGTTGGTATAACCTTATTTAGAGGGTCAATTTACAACAGGACCATAAGGTTGATTTATTGTAACGCCCCGACCCCAGTTACCCAGAGTCGGTGCATTATTGCGTAACATTGGCATGATCACAAAAGATCAAGTCTCGAAATACTGATTAGTTTAGTAGCCTTGGAAACACTAGATACATTCATAAATGTTACATTACATCATAAAGTGAAAATCTACAATAAAAAAGTCTCCATAGTCCACACTCATATCCTCTTCTGACTATCCCTGCAGGTCATTCATAAAATACTTCTTCACATCCTGGAAAATATTAAAAAATTGAAAGGGGTGAGCTCAGATGCTCAGTAAGGATAACAATATTGCGGAAGCTTTCATCAATAAACATAAACATTTAAGGCAATGTACAACTAAAATAAAAGCCTTTTTAAACTTGAACTTCAGCATAATATGGAAAAAATAAAATTAAATAATGCCATTTACTTACTCACATGGATATTCTACTAGTTGAATAATCACATGCAATATTAATAAACACTTTCATAATGATGGAATGAATAATACCAGCCTATCATAACCACGTAGCCAAGGCATCGTGCCAAGACTACAAATAAGATTTTTTTAAGGCCTCGTGCCAAGACACTAGTTTGTCTCATGAGACCTACCGATGAATCGAGGAGCTATAGCTGGCTCCACCCGTCACTTATTAAGTCTAATGCATTCCTCATATGAACAGGTTTAAACATATCATAAACCATAACATAATTGTATCACATAAAACATGCATAAAGGAAACATAACATTTCCACATTTCAATCACAAGATATCAATACAACACAATGATATAATAAAAACATTATCAAAAGCATTTTCAATACCAAAATAAAAAGAAAGTAAAACATGGTATTTATTTTTCATTTAAAAAACTTATGTCTTATAGAGGAAGCCAAAACTCAAATAATAGTCATGGTGGCGGAGAAGTCATTGTCGCCGCATACTTAAGAAAAAACATTCCATTTGTCGTTTAGTAAAAACGCTTTGTATAAAAAGATTCCTTTTGAATAAAAGTAAAAGTTAATGGGGTTTATACACCTTATAAAGGAAAGTTGTGTATAAAACCAAATATGCCTCAATGAAAGGAGATTGAGACGAAGTCCCTTACAAAGATCATTTTTTAAATAAATCTATTATGTGTATTCACTATAAGTACACATAAAGAAGTACAAATACAAGATAGGACATAATAATATCATGACATATTTTGAAAGTAGGAGATTAACCCAAAGAATGGAAATTGGGTTAAGAAGTTCCCTTACCTCGTGTCCAACTTGACTCGACCGCTCTTTAACCTCCTGAATAATAAACTAGAGTTAATCTCTACCTTCTTAAGAACCTTTTTAAATTTCATTATTCCTTTTATATCACTTATTTCTATGTTATGAACATTAGGTAATTATTTAAGTTAATAACGGTCGTTTTGTCGATCTTAGGTACTTGAGTCAAAAATAAACTTCTTATAATTACACTTTGTTCATGTGGTAAAATATCCATTATATCCATAATTATATTCATTATTTAGATATCATATACATCATATATATCCAGTATATACATTCATTTATAATATTACATAACATTTAGAGGTAAGAAATGAAATGCACCGTTCATGGAGACGGTAAGCCGTACGTACGCATGAACGCTACTTTCATTTCTATTTCGTATTTAATAGAATGAAGTTATAATTATATAAAGGTATAATATAATTCCAGTATAATATAATGTATAATACCATTTACTCCATCCTTTATACATCCCACATATGGAATTAACGATTCAAATCACTTTGAGGGGGTGGTAGTCCGCACTTCCTAAAATGAAAATATCGTGTTTACCCGTAATGGAAATCTTAATGGTATCCCATAAATGAGAAATACAGAATCATAAGGAAAAAATAAACATAATATATATATCATATATTAAAATATTTTCATCAAAATGGCCACCATTAGAGGTGTTAAAAGAATATTGAACAATCATCGTTTCGTGAGGCAGTATTTCGCCACCCACAGAAACAGTATGTTCTTTAACCATTAGACGAAGGTGTGTGTAAGTTTAAATCAAATAATTATCATAAAAACATCCAAGTATTTTTTAGATACTGGTGTTGTTATAAAGGAAAGGAATAAAAAGAGTTTAGGGGGTTGGAGAAGAAAAATAAAACAAAAGAACATAAAAGAATACATTACCTTAAAATCGGGTAAATCTTTTTGATTTGAGCCAAAGGCTTCCTTGGGAAGACTTCTTCCCAAAGTGAGGATTCTAGGAGTAAGAGAGGGAAGTTGGGAGAGTATTTGGGCATAGTTTGGCCGATCCAAATGGCTTGATGATGTGAATAAGGTGGGAGTGGTGGGGGCCTTTTATAAGAGGAGAGGAGGGGCACTCTTGGAAAGATTGAAATGTTATATTATTATTAAATTCTTTTAGGATTATAAAGGTCCCAAAATGATATATTTAGAGGATAAGGTGATAGGGGTTCGAAATATTCCCATCAAATAGGGTTTTCACAAGTGTAAGCCTTATATTTTACATTATCGTTTCATTTTATTTAAATCGTTACTTAATGAGGTAATCGCTGCATCATTATGGTGTCATAAAAACATTAATTTATATAATGTCTAAAAATAATAAAAAAAATATCATGATGTAGGAAATCCTTTTAGATTTCCAATGAATATTTATAGTCAAAAATATGACTTGTATAACCCCATTTAAAAATTGTTTTAGTAAAACAACTTATGTTTGTGACATTTTTATTTTAACTTTAAATAAAAGTTATTTATGTCATTTTCCTACCAAAGTGGCTCCATGGGGTCCCCAAGTTGACCCATGGATTGTATTGGTAGGCCATGACACATACAATAGGGGTAGGACAAGTGTAAAAGTATTTTCATATTTTTATAATATCATTTTTACCTTAAATTTCACTAATTACCTTTAATCGCGATTAATTAAACTTAAAAGTTACTATTCACCAAAAAATTATTTTAATCCCATTGAACCACATTTTACTTCCTAATGACAATCATGTATGTCGGATTTTTTAAAATCAAATCACAGAAGTGTTAATGTTTCATTTAAATGAAAAATTAGTTTTTTAACTACCACTTAGTGGTTTCACTATTCATCAAAAATTGAAGTTTTTCAGAACAATGCCAAAATTTCACACTAAGATATAATTGATATTCCAAATTCAAAATTGATGTATATTTTAAAAAATTCCAAACATATAAGTTTCATTAATTAATTTTATAATTAATTCCCGCTGTCACAACAAATAATGTGTTTTTAAGAAACTATATATATCAAAAGATTGACAATTGTTTATGTCCAATTTCAAAGTGAAATTAATTCTAATGAACACCATTGGATGAAATGGTAAAAATATATTCTAATTATACTCTAAAACCACTCAATAGTATAATTTATCACTATAAATTATTTTTATTAAAAAATTTGTTTTTAAGTATTTTTCACTATTCATAAAAAAATGGAAGTTCTCAGAAAATTAAAAAAAATTCAACTTAGGATAATTTTGATATTCCGAATACAAAAACGAAGTCCATTTGGAAAGATAAAATTTATAAAAATTAAAAAATTAGTTATTACTATTCATAACGGCTACTTTGATTGGTTGTGGTGTGTGTTAGAACTCGAAGTTGCGTACAACACACGCTACTGTATTATTCAAAGAGAAGTGTACCGTGGAAACTTGGGGTGTTACATTCTCCCCTCCTTTAAATAATTTCATCCTTGAAATTTCATATAATATCACTGTATAAAAATACTCGGGTGGTTCTTCATCATAAGTTCATCGGGTTCCCACGTTGCCACCTCCATCTTATGGTTTCTCCATAGAACTTTTACCAGACAAGTTGTCCGGTTTCTCAGTACTTGTTCTCTTGTATCAAGAATCCTGACGGGCTCTTCGCAATAAGACAGATCGGGTTCCAGTTCTAATTCCTCATAGGTGAGTACATGAATTGGGTCAGGCATGTATTTTCTCAACAGTGATACATGGAATACATCATGAACTTTGGAGAGACTTGGCGGCATTTCCAAACGGTAAGCTACAACCCCAATTCGTTCTAGAATTTAGAAGGGTCTGATGTACCTGTGACTCAATTTACCCTTCTTACCAAAACGTATAACCCCCTTCCATGGAGATACCTTCAAGAAAACATGATATCCTACCTGAAATTCCAAATCCTTCCTTCGGTTGTCGGCATAGATCTTCTGCCTACTTTGAGCTGCTTTGATGTGGTTTTGGATTACTTTCACCTTTTCCATCGTTTCATCCACCAGTTCTGGGCCTACAAGTTTTCTTTCACCAACATCATCCCAACAGGTTGGTGTGCGACATCTCTTTCCATATAACACTTCATATGGTGCCATCTAAATACTTGAATGGAAGCTATTGTTATAGGAAAATTATACCAGAGGTAAATATTGATCCCACATTCCTTGAAAGTCAAGTGAGCATGATCTCAACATGTATTCTAAGGTTTGAATAGTTCTTTCTGATTGTCCATCTGTTTGAGGGTGGTAAGCAGTGCTCAAATGAAGTTCAGTATCCAAGGCCTTCTGAAGACTTTTCCAGAATCTTGATGTAAAACAAGGATCACGATACGAGACAATCGACAGGGGTACTCCATGAAGTCTCACAAATTCATTAATATACAGTGTTGCTAGATGTTCAAGTGGTAGATCTTCCCTTATAGCAAGAAAATGTGCTGACTTCATGAGACGATCAACAATGACCCTTATTGCGTCATTTATTCTAGGAGTCTTTGGTAGTCCCATGACAAAATCCATCGTAATATTATCCCATTTCCACTCAGGTATGGGAAGAGGTTGCAATACTCCAGCAGGCAGTTGCCTTCCAGCTTTCACTTGTTGACAAACCATACATCTTGAAACAAAATCAGCAATCTCCCTCTTCATGTTGTCCCACCAAAAATGTCCCTTTAAATCTCTATACATTTTGGTGCTCCCAGGGTGTATAGAGAAATTGGAACTATGTGAATCATCCAACAATTCCCTCTTTAAATCAGGTATATCGGGAACACAAAGTCTCCTCCCAAATTTCAAAATTCCATCTTCATACACAAAGTCACTCAATCGCCCGTCATTCACAGCTTTAATCTTCTTTTTCAACTCTTCATCATTGGCTTGAGAACACTTTATCCTTTCTAGTAAAGATGGTTTGGCAACCATTTGAATAAATTTTGATGTTTCAACCTCCATGGTGATTCCCATATCCATCTTTACTAGATCCATGAAAATAGGATCCCTTTCCACTCTCATCATGTTCAAAACTCCATGATCTTTTCTACTCAAAGCATCTTCAACTTTATTTGCCTTCCCTGGGTGGTAGTGTATCGTGCAATCATAATACTTGAGTAGTTCAAGTCATCGCCTTTTCCTCATGTTGAGTTCTTTTTGTGAGAAAATATATTTCAAACTCTTGTGATCGGTATATATCTCACATTTTTCACCATAGAGATAATGTCTCCATATCTTCAAGGAAAATATTACAACAGCTAACTCGAGATCATGAGTAGGATAGTTCTGCTCATGAATTTTTAGCTGTCGTGATGCATAGGCAAAAACCCTATCATTCTTCATAAGGACACAACCAAGTCCTTTCATTGATGCATCACTATAAATAATGAACCCATCATTCCCTGATGGTAGAGTCAATATAGGAGCGTTGACTAATCTTCTCTTCAGTTCTTCAAAACATTCATCACACTCTTTTGTCCAGACAAATTTAACCCCTTTATGTGTGAGCTTCATTAATGGGTTACCCAATTGGGCAAAATTCTGGACAAAATGTCGATAATAACCTGCTAAACCAATAAAGCTGCGTACCTCAGTTATACTTGTCGGTGCTGGCCATTCTTGGATTTCCTTAGTCTTAGAAGGATCAACGGAAATTCCATCCTTAGAGACAATATGGCCAAGAAAATAAATCTCCTGAATCCAGAATTCACACTTGCTAAACTTCCCATATAATTCATCCCTTCTAAGAGTCTTCAAGATAATGCGCAAGTGATTTTCATGATCTTCGTAGCTTTTGGAGTATACCAAGATATCATTGATAAATACCACCACAAAATCATCAAGATATTCCTTGAAAACTCTATTCATTAGATCCACGAATACAGAGGGTGCATTTGTCCATCCGAAAGGCATTACTGTAAACTCATAATGCCCGTATCTTGTTCGAAATGCTGTCTTCGGAATGTCATCCTTCTTCACACACAACTGATGGTATCCAGATCGAATTTCAATCTTTGAAAAGTATTGAGATCCATGCAATTGGTCAAATAAATAATCAATGCGAGGTAGGGGATACTTGTTCTTTATTGTTATAGCATTGATCTCCATGTAGTCAACACACAACCTCATAGATCCATCTTTCTTCTTAACAAAAAGGACAGGGGCTCCCCATGGAGAAACACTAAGGCGACTAAATACCTTATTACTCAATTCCTCTAGTTGTTTCTTTAGTTCAACTAATTCCACGGTAGCCATTCTATAAGGGGTCTTCGATATGGGACTTGATCCGGGAATTAAATCAATGGAAAACTCAACTTCTCATTCTGGAGGATGTCCAGGTAAATCTTCCAGAAAGACATCTACATATTCTTTCACAATAGGTACATCATCTATTTGAACATTCCTTTCCTCTCCATTAGTCATTTCATTCTCTTCCTCTCCAATAATTGAATTTAGTTAAGCTACTGGGGGTGGATCTAAATAAGGATTATGTGGTAACGATTCTGCTCTAAAAATAAGGTGTTACTTATAATTATCATAAAAAATCGTAACCTCCTTCTTATTACAATAAATCTTTTCATCATAGTCCAAAATCCAATCCATACTGAGGATTATATCAAACTCATTCATAGTTATGACAATGAGATCAGTGGATAAAGAACAGTTATGTGCTCTAATGAGGACTGATTCACAAAACTTTGTTGCAATAATACTTCCCTTAAGAGTTTTGACTGACAATTATCTTTTCAAATCAAATTTGAAATATCTAGTTTTCTTAGCAAACTGGGAAGATATGAAACAATGCGATGATCCAGAATCAAATAATGCATTTTCTAAACTTGAGGAAACCATTAAATTGCCTGCCACCACGTCTTTCAGAGCTTCAACCTCAGCAGTAGTGATAGCATAAGCTTGGCCTTGATCCATTGGCCTCTTCTGAGGTAAGTTCCCCTGACGCTTAGGACATTCATTTGCATAATTCCTCATCTCTCTACAATTATAGCATTCCAAATTGACAACAACTTTCTTTCCCTTGCAATCATGAGCTTGGTGGCCTTTTTCACCACACTTGTAACAGACTCTCATTCCCTTCAAGCAAGTACCGGAGTGTTTCTTTCCACATTTACTGCAGGACTGATATTCAACTCTTCCCTTCCTCCCCTTATTTCCATTTCCAGATTGCTCAGAAGATCTCTTATTTTCTTGCTTTGCTTTAAAGTCATGAGACTTAGAGAATTCCTTTTCCGTCTTGATAGCACACGAGACAATATCTTCATATGACGAGAAGGTTTGTGAGACTAATGCTCGACGGAGAAATAGTTTTAACCCATCAAATAAATGATCAATCTTACTTCTTGGGTTACGTATATAATCTGCAGCATACCTTGCTAACCTTGTAAAGTTAGCCTCATACTTTGCGACATTCTCATCCTCCTTTTGTCTCAGACTCAGAAATTGCCTTTCTATATCTGCTCGATGGTCATGTGGAAAGTATTTTTCTAATAAAATTTCCTTAAAATCCCTCCATTCCATACTTGATACTTCTTCATCTTCTTTTGTGTTTTTAATCAGCGACCACCATTGAACGACATCTCCAGTGAGGCGGTAGACTTCCATGACAACCTTCTCCCTTTCGCTACTCCCCAAGGCATGGAATGTTTTCTCTAAGGAGTTTATCCATTGCTCAGCTAATAATGGATTTGTACCCCCATTAAATATTGGTGGTTGTTTCCTCATGAAGCGGTCTAACATTGATCCTCCACGTTGCGGATCAGGGTGCTCCATACGAGTAAGGTTATTATTCATAACCTGAGTGAGTTGTCCCAGTATGGTAATAAGTTGATCAGCACCAATTGTATCTCCAGATCCACAATAATTATCTTGAGCAGGAGGGAAATCCCTACATGGAGTGCGTGCATTGATACGGTTTCCATTCCTTCCACTAGGCACCATTTCTAAACAATGGCATAAACTAGATTAGTTTATGAATCAAAATACATAATTCCATACTTGTAAAATACTTAACATAAATTGAACTATTTATGGATATAATCCATAATCATAAAAATGTTTTATTTTAGGAAGTATATACTCATAACCCTCCATAGTGGTTTGTAAAGAAAACGAGAATTATCCTAAGCGTATCCTCCGGGAGTGTCGTAACCAAGAGTGCAGCAAGGCCCGTTGTCGTGCACCAGTTCCCGTTCGAGTCTAGCTCAAAGCGGTGTTTTCAGATTTTACCCCTAGGTACATCTGTGCCAGAGCTGCCTCTACCTGCTCGTATCCAGACAGAGATGTATTGCTCGGAAAACTCACAAAATCTCTATAATACCAAAATTCTAGGAAGTTCTTCTATACTAATCCTCAAAGTCTATCTTCGGGATATGTGCTCTAATCAGAGTTTATCTAAATCTAGCTTCCAAGGTTAGTACTAAACTACCTCTGATACCAACTGTAACGCCCTGAACCCAGTTACCCAGAGTCGGTGCATTATTGCGTAACATTGGCATGATCACAAAAGATCAAGTCTCGAAAGACCGATTAGTTTAGTAGCCTTGGAAACACTAGATACATTCATAAATGTTACATTACATCATAAAGTGAAAATCTAAAATAACAAAGTCTCCATAGTCCACAATCATATCCTCTTCTGACTATCCCTGCAGGTCATTCATAAAATACTTCTTTACATCCTGGAATATATTAAAACATTGAAAGGGGTGAGCTCAGATGCTCAGTAAGGATAACAATATTGAGGAAGCTTTCATCAATAAACATAAACATTTAAGGAAATTTATAACTAAAACAAAAGCCTTTTTAAACTTGAACTTCAGCATAATATGGAAAAAATTAAATTAAATAATACCATTTACTTACATGGATATTCTACTAGTCGAATAATCACTTGAAATATCAATAACCACTTTCATAATGATGGAATGCATAATGCCAGACTATCATAACCACGTAGCCAAGGTCTCGTTCCAAGAATACAAATAATATTTTGTCAAGGCCCCATGCCAAGACACTAGTTTGTCTCATGAGAACTACCGATTCATCAAGGAGCTATAGCGGGCTCCACCCGTCACTTATTAAGTCCAATTCATTCCTCATATGAACAGGTTTAAACATATCATAAACCATAACATAATCGTATCACATAAAACATGCATAAAGGAAACATAACATTTACACATTTCAATCACAAGATATCAATACAACACATTGATATAATAAAAACATTATCAAAATCATTTTCAATACCAAAATAAAATGAAATTAAAACATGGTATTTATTTATCATTTAAAAAAAGTTATGGCTTATAGAGGAAGCCGAAACTCAAATAATAGTCATGGCGGTGGAGAAGTCATTGTCTCCGAATACGTAAGAAAAAACATTCCTTTTTTCATATAGTAAAAACGATTTGTATAAAAGTATTCCTTTTTAATAAAAGTAAAAGTCAATAGGTTTTATACACCGTATAAAGGAAAGTTGTGTATAAAACCAAATATGCCTCAATGAAAGGAGATTGAGACGAAGTCCCTTACAAAGATCATTTTTTTAAATAAATCTATTATGTGTATTCACTATAAGTACACATAAATAAGTACAAATACAAGATAGGACATAATAATATCATGACATATTTTGAAAGTAGGAGATTAACCCAAAGAATGGAAATTGGGTGAAGAAGTTCCCTTACCTCGTGTCCGACTTGACTCGACCGCTCTTTAACCTCCTGAATAATAAACTAGATTTAATCTCTACCTGCTTAAGAACCTTTTTCAAGTTCATTATTACTTTTATATAACTTATTTCCATGTTATGAACATTATGTAATTATTTAAGTTAATAACGGTCGTTTTATCGATCTTAGGTACTTGAGTCAAAAATAAACATCTTATAATTACACTTTGTTCATGTGGTAAAATATCCATTATATCCATAATTATATTCATGATTTGGATATAATATACATCATATATATCTAGTATATACATTCATTTATAATATTACATAACATTTAGAGGTAAGAAATGAAATGCACCCTTCATGGAGACGGTAAGCCGTACGTACGCATGAACGCTACTTTCATTTATATTTCGTATTTAATGTAATGAAGTTATAATTATATAAAGGTATAATATAATTCCAGTATAATATAATGTATAATACCATTTACTCCATCCTTTATACATCCCACATATGGCATTAACGATTCAAATCACTTTGAGGGGGCGGTAGTCCGCACTTCCTAAAATGAAAATATCGTGTTTACCCGTAATGGAAATCTTAATGGTATGCCATAAATGAGAAATAAAGAATCATAAGGAAAACTTAAAAATAATATATATATCATATATGAAAATAGTGTCATCAAAATGGCCACCATTAGAGGTGTTAAAAGAATTTTGAACAATCATCATTTCGTGAGGCAATATTTCGCCACCCACAGAAACAGTATGTTCTTTAACCATTAGACAAAGGTGTGTGTAAGTTTAAATCAAATCATTATCATAAATACATCCTAATATTTTTTAGGTACTGGTGTTGTTATAAAGGAAAGGAATAAAAAGAGTTTAGGGGATTGGAGAAGCAAAATAAAACAAAAGAACATAAAAGAAGACATTACCTTAAAATCGGGTAACTGTTTTTGATTTGAGCCAAAGGCTTCCTTGGGAAGACTTCTGCCCAAAGTGAGGCTTCTAGGAGTAATAGAGGGATGTTGGGAGAGTATTTGGGCAGAGGTTGGCCGAGAAAAATGGCTTGAAGTTGTGAATAAGGTGGGAGTGGTGGGGGCCTTTTATAAGAGGAGACGAGGGGCACTCTTTGAAAGATTAAAATGTTACATTATTATGAAATGATTTTCGGATTCTAAAGGTCCCACAATGATATATTTCGAGGATAAGGTGATAGGGGTTCGAAATATGCCCATCCAATAGGTTTTTGACAAGTTTAAGCCTTATATTTTACATTATCTTTTCATTTTATTTAAATCGTTAATTAATGAGGTAATCGCTGCATCATTATGGTGTCATAAAAACATTAATTTATTTAATGTCTAAAAATTATAAAAAAATATCATGATTTAGGAAATATTTTTAGATTTCCAATTAATATTTATAGTAAAAAATATGACTTGTATAACCCCATTTAAAAATGGTTTTAGTAAAACAACTTATGTTTGTGACATTTTTATTTTAACTTTAAATAAAAGTTATTTATGTCATTTTCCTACCAAAGTGGCTCCATGGGGTCCCCAAGTTGACCCATGTATTTTCATGGTCGGCCATGACACATAAAATATGGGTAGGACAAGTGTAAAGGTATTTTCATATTTTTATAATATCATTTTTACCTTAAATTTCACTAATTACCTATAATCGCGATTAATTAAACTTAAAAGTTACTATTCACCAAAAAATTATTTTAATCCCATTGAACCACATTTTACTTCATAATGAAAACCATGTATGTCAGATTTTTGAAAATCAAATCACAGAAGTGGTAATGTTTCATTTAAACGAAAAAATCAGTTTTTTAACTACCACTTTGTGGTTTCACTATTCATCAAAAATTGAAGTTTTTCAGAACAATGCCAAAATTTCACCCTAAGCTATAATTGATATTCCAAATTCAAAATTTATTTCTATTTTACAAAATTCCAAACATATAAGTTTCATCAATTAATTTTATAATTAATTCCCACTGTCACAACAAATAGCGTGTTTTTAAGAAACTATATATATCAAAATATTGACAATTGTTTATGTCCAATTTCAAAGTGAAATTAATTATAATGAACACCATTGGATGAAATGGTAAAAATATATTCTAATTATACTCGAAAATCACTCAATAGTATAATTTATCACCATAAATTATTTTTATTTAAAAAGTTGTTTTTAAGTATTTTTCATTATTCATAAAAAATGGAAGTTCTCAGAAAATTACAAAAATTTCAACTTAGGATAATTTTGATATTCCGAATACAAAAACGAAGTCCATTTGGAAAGATAAAATTTATAAAATTTCAAAAAATAGGTATTTATATTCATAACGGCTACTTTGATTGGTTGTGGTGTGTGTTAGAACTCGAAGTTGCGTACAACACACGCTACTGTATTATTCAAAGAGAAGTGTACCGTGGAAGCTTGGGGTGTTACATTTATTATCTTATTTCTCCATTAATTTATGAATTTAATGATGGAGGTATAACTTTTATGTAGAAAATTGATAGAGATCAAACCCATGTTCAGTAAAGTAAACTATAAAGGGTTGTCTCTGGTTCCTAAAGGACAATCAGCTGACAACACCTGCATAAGCCCATGCTGGGGAAACCATTAAATATATTTCATCCTAAACGTATAAAAATAAGAGTATATGAATGTATTTATATATATATATGTATTATATATACATAATGACATGTATAGCCATATGTATACATGCATAGTGATCTCTAGGACCCGAGGTATAACTCAAATGTTCATTTCAAGTCACTAGACTCTCACAATAGAGTAGGGAACAACATATCCTTGTATCATAGATCATATGGTCTCCATTCCCAAGTATTAAAGGTATTTGGGACGTCATTCCTGAGTATCATAGGTATAAAGGATTCCATTCCTGAATATTACAATTAAAAGGATTATGTGCCCTAGTATCACAAGTATAAGGGACTTCATGCCTGAGTATCATAAGTATAATGGAGACCATGCCTGAGTATCACAAGTATAAGAGACTTTATTCTTGATTATAAAAAGTATAAGGTATTTCTTTCTCGATTACCATGATTATAATGGATTCCATGCCTGAATATCGCAAGTATAAGGGACATTGCACCCAAGTATTGCAAGTATAAGGGATTCCTAATAGGCTTTTCAAACTATTAACATTTCACTTTTACATGGGTGTAACCAATGTATCCATTTAATCATGTGGCATGGTCCTACCACTCACTTATTAGTCAATTCACTATAGTCATTACATTTAGGAGTCAAGCCATAACCATATA
Source organism: Viscum album (assembly GCA_963277665.1). Lineage (NCBI taxonomy): Eukaryota > Viridiplantae > Streptophyta > Magnoliopsida > Santalales > Viscaceae > Viscum > Viscum album. Next base: position 1,476,296,250 of record OY728134.1, read on the forward strand.
AAATATGGTTTCATCACATAAGTAGTTATAATACTAAGGGGCAGTTCCATAAGCACACCTCAAGGGGTGTAAATATTATATAGGGACATATCCCAATATGAATAAGGGTACACAAGGTCATATCCATTGATGATATCAATTTAAATTTGGGTTACGTGTATTTATAAGGCAAAAAATGAAAGATCGGGTGTGTGGCATTATAGCCTGTAATATAAATCAACAATACTTTAAGGATAATCACTAGACCACCTACCTTGGGATTTTATATGAACACTCATATAGTATCAACATTTGGTTTGGTCTAAGTTGGAAGAAAATGGAAAAATAGAAAAATTACCTGAAAATAGGGAATTTGAGTTTTCACTAAAATAACTCCATCGACAGATAGAAGAATGATGAAAAGAGATAAAGGCATGGAGGGCTTACTAGTGTGCTTCCAACATGATAGATGAAACTCAAATCGGAGACTAGATGAATGAACGGGATCAAATCCTAGATTTAGGATGAAGGATGATCTCCTATAGCAGCTCCCTACTGGATAAAGAGGAGGTATTCTATCAAAATACGATTCATTGTATGCTTTTAAAAAAATACACAAGGCATTTACATAGTGTGTAAACTTTAAATGTCGGGTAATGATCAGAGTTTTCCCAATAGGGAAAAAACAATACACATCATTAAAAGGGTTTTTCTGTACCAATACACATCATCTATTTAATATACAATAATTATTTAAATGCACTTCATGTATTTGGACTTCATACAGGCTACAGATCTCCTAAAACCTTCCTTACAAAAGCAAAATTGACCAACTCTAAGGTGTGGTTTTGGAGTTTAATCCAAAAGACAACCTCAACAAGGGTTTACCAAAATTTAATGGATTTGAACCTCACATAAATAAATATAATATGACATTATTCCCCCTAAATGAAACTCATCCCTTAGTTTCACTTCTAAGGATGTTAAATAATCATCTAAGAATAACTATGGCCACTTAGCAGGTAAATCAGCCTCTAGATACTAGGTCTCATCCTAAACTTTGTCCTACCTCCAAAGCACCCGTACTAGAGGGACTGATCTGTCTTGGAGAGACTTCATGCTCCGATCCACAATAATGATAGGATGATCCTTAAAGGATGCATCTACCTCAATCTCGTCCTCATTAGGATAAAATATATGAGACAGATCTGGATAGTACCAGCGTATCTATGAAACATGGAAGAAGTCATGAATATCTTGGTACCTCTTTGGTAACTACAACAAATATGCTATTGGGTCGGCTCTCTCCACAACCTCAGAAGGTCTTAAAAACCAAGGTGAAAGATTCCCCGTACATATAAACCATCAATTCCCCAATATATTCAAAACACATAAGAATACCTTATCCCTGACCTTGAACCCTAGTGGTCGAAGATGATGATTGGCGTACGACTTCGACCTAGACTAAGTTGTAGTCATTTTCTTCTTGATCAAATGAACCTTCTATGAAGTCTCTTGTACGATATGAGGTTCAAGTATCACTATATTTCCTACCTATAACCAATATAAAGGTGAATAGAATAACAAACCATATAGAGCCTCATAGGGATCCATTTTTATTGTTGTTTAAAAGTTTTTATTGTAGGAGAACTCGACAAGAGATACATGTTTCTCCCAAGAAACTATAAAATCAAGGTTGAAAGCTTAGATAATTTCACTAGTACTTTTATCATCCATTATATCTCACCTTTATACTGAGAATGAAAGGATGTGATCAAAATTACTTGCATACCCAAATTATTATATAACCCCTTACAGAACCTTTACAGAAAATGATCATCCCTATCTGAAATGATAGTGCGAGTGAACCCACGTAGGTGTAAAATCTCTTGGATGTATATTATTTCAAGCTCATCCATTGATAAAGTCTATATAATAGGTAAGAAAATATAAAAATTCATGAGCCTATTGACAATCTCCTATACTGCATCACTAACTTAAGGGGATTTGGGTAAACTAGTAACAAAATCAATCATGACATTGTTTCTGATTCTTTCGTCGGGGCGCGCGCATCCATCTCGTTTGGGGATGAGGGGCACAACTTTTTGCCCCTCATTGCCGCTTTCCAATGGCTGGCGGCATCCGCTCCTTATTCAAGGACTTCTGCTCCTTGATCGAAACGGGATGATGGGATGTCGGTTCTTCCTTCTGTGGATTCCTCCTTGGAACTCGTCACCTAGTCCGGGTATCCCTTATAGATTTAATACGTTGTTCATGAAACTCTTCCTAGTGTTATATCTTCATGGAAACCAGCTAATTACGCTACTTCTGTTGGGACATTCCAAGGGTTCCGGTTAGGGAAGCAACCTTCGGTTAGGGGAGTAGTCACGTTTTGCATCACTGGCATGTCTGGATGTTATAGGATTGGCATGTCTATCTTCTGCCCCTTATTATAGGGATTCTCAAGGTCGCAAAAGCCCAAAGCATCCCACATTGAATGCGGATCGCGAAGCAGTGCTCTCTCGGCATGAATCAGACTTAGTTTGCTCTGTGGCGCGTCGCGAACATCAAATGCGGTCGCGGAGTGTTACCACCTCCTTGCTTCGCGGTGGGTCGCGAATGTCAAGGGTGGTCGCGGAGCGTTATTGCCTCCTTGCATCGCGGTGGGTCGCGAATGTCAAGGACGGTCACGGAGCATTACCACCTCATTTCTTCACGGCGGGTTGTGAACGTCAAGGGAGGTCGCGGAGCATTACCACCTCCATGCTTCAGGTCAGGTCGCGAATGTCAAGGGCAGTCACAGAGCATTACCGCCTCCTTTTTTCGTAGCAGCACAGTGCGACTGGTTCTCGGTGAATGGGATTTGCAAGGTAGCTCTCCAGTCTGTGTCTTCTTATCCTTCCTACATTTTGGCATCAACAAATCCCCCCCCCCGCCTCATACGTGGAGCCACAGAGAAGTCAAGGGTTGAAGTATGAGGGTCAATCGCCAAAATCCTCAGTCGTTCGTGAAGCTATCTCGCGAAGAGGGCTCGCCAAGAGGGAAAGTGAAGCTCTGGACGGACACGCCACGAAGCAGGCTTTGGTCAGGACACTCCGTGAAGCTCTGAGGGTCCGCTGCCTATAAATAAGGGGCTTGAACTCTCTTTTGTCTTTTATCTTCTCGATGATGTGGACTTTATCATTCTCGATTCGTGAAGTTCTGCATACTTCGTGATTTCTCACTGTGAATCCGGACTTCTGCTTCGTGGCGCTTCCGCGAGTCTTTGACTCCGCGTCTTAGCGCTTCATGACTTTGTGTTTGAAGAATGAGGCAGGGCTCCGCGAACAGGCTTCGCGAATGTCCTCCGCGAACTAGCTTCGCAAACCAACCCGAAAATCACCCAAATTTCGAAACTGAATGGCTCATCAAGAAGCTTCCCAGGGGGTACTTGAGGATGCCGCCTGGAGGGACGAGATGGGAAACAGTCTTTGTCTAGGGGATTCGGTACGGAGCCACTCCGACCACAATTCATAGGTGTAGTTGTTGTTGGAGAGCCAGAAGAACTACCCATTGTGTAAGAGGTTTCCTTTATATGTATTTATGTTGAGGGTTGATGTCTTCATCCTTTAAATAAGTCGGGACGAACCATCTTACTGGTTCAAGAGCACGCTGTGCCAGCGTCGATGGTTCAGGGTGGCTGATGGCCATGCCCGCGAGGATTTCACACCCATCAATGATGATGGATTATACAACAACCTGAATAACATCGATGGGAAGGTGTTGCATCCATAGACGTCTCCTCCTCTATACCACATGATACTAAAGTTAGCTTTATGGAACCCGAGGAAGGGGTGGTCCGAGGAATGGGACATGCGCCAGGGTGGCAACATCATAGATGATTGGGCCTGGGCCTATTGGGTAGGCACTTTGTGTGAGGAGTTTGGGGATGAGCTAAGGAGAGTGGTTTTGTATGAGGTGGCCTGGGTCTCTCAATTCCACATATATCAACCGAAATAGCTGATGCCAGAGCAGTTTAGCAGATGGTCATTGAGAACCAATACCTTCCACTTACACCATGGATAAGTCGGTATCAGCTTGTAGGATGTCCACCAGATCTTAGGGGTCCCAATACTGGGGGCAATGTATGATGAATTCCCCCCCATTATGAGTGTGTGGGAGGATCCAGAGCAAATTCCACGGCTGGAGATAGCGCTGGTGGAGCTTCTTCCCAGGAAAGAAAAGGAAGCAGTAAGAGATGTCCACTTTAGGCGGTGGTTCAAATAATTCTTGAACTTCTCAGAAAACATGCAGTTTCTGGGAAGGCCTCAGACCTGCCCTAAGGGAGCTCAGAGTAAGACACTCGTAATGGCGGCTTCTGGAGAACAGCCAGTGGAAGATGTGGGGATCCAGCATCAGCACTGAGCAACAACCAATTGTTAGGCTGGTGGCGTTCATTACGTCCCTTATCTGTGGTTGGATCCTACCAGTGAGAGAAACCAACATGGGAGTACACCCAAGAACATTCATCATGGCGTCCACATTGGCGACAGGAGGGCGGGTCAACCTAGGAATCCTGATGCTTGCCAAGATGTATATGGTGTTGTGCCATATCAGTGAGGGGAAGAGGTCGTAGAGGGTATGTGGGCCATTACACCTCCTGTATGGGTGGATAGCGGCACATATCAGGGGGATTTACGAATACCCGAACTCTATCTCTCCTCTGGGCTCTAACTTTTGCCCATCGATCTTGAATGTCATGGGGAGATTTCCAGCCATGCTAACCACACCGTCGGTTTTTCACCAGGTGTGGAGGGTGGAGGAATTCAATTTCCACCCATTTATGTTCCTGAAGAGGGTATTTACTGATGACGGTTGGGGGACGGAAGAGCACTAGGCCGATCTCCTGGCCTTTCAAGGTGGAGTCCTAGTGGAGAGGGTGCACTGTGAGCCCCTCTACAAGCTGTATACCCCACACTGGTTTTCAAGGCAACTATGATGTATGAAGCAACTGACCCCACAAGTCTATCTGTAGGTGTGCTATGAAGAACACCCATGTGTGATGAGGCATATGTTGCTCATGTTCATGTGAGAACATGGGAAAATTCGGAACGAGTTGCCTCCGCCGACCGCCATCCTCGGGCTGGTAAAGGAATATGCCCAGAGCTAGGAGGCGGGCTTCCCAGGGGAGAAGCTGAAGCATCTAACCATTTGGGTCAGTGATGGTGAGCTTTCCCGACCTCGGGGCTGGGGCTGGAAGACAGCAAGGGCATCCCGCTGTGGAGGGGCTGCCGTGGTGGTGAGGCTCGCACCAGTTGAGGGGGAAGTAGTGGTAGCGGATCCGGCAGTGGCATCCAACCTATTGATTCCCGAAGAGATGAGTTATCCAGAGGGGAGTCCATTGAGACGATTCTGCAGGATACCCACCCAGACTCCGGGGAAGCGGTTGTTCCATATCAACATGTCATAGGATGTTGTCTTCCCGGAGGCCTGGGACATTTGGGAAGTCAACAAGAAATTCATCGGCCCTGCCGAGTTGTGGCAGCACCTGAGCCATATCAGGATGGATTTTCCTAGAATAGGCCCCATCAGGTCCAGCTTTTAGGTGTCCCAATCTGAAGGGGAATAATATCTAACTGAGCTGGAGGACTTCATGCACTCTTGGGGTGCTCCGTGTCCGATGACGGATTAGGTCTATGTAACGACCCAAAGTTTCATTAATGAAAATCCCACTACATCTAATTAAATGTCTCTTTATGTTTATATAAAATGTCAACTTCATTGGTTTTATGTTAAGAATTTGGACCATTGCTAATATAGCCGTTGAACAGTGATCACATGAATAGTATAAATATAGTACTTTAACAAATCCAATTTACTCAGAAGGAAGCGATGGCCTCATCCAGTAGAATTACACCATACGAAGCCCATTTGTCGGAGCTCGGAAAAGAGGTGGCGTCTTTGAGATTCGCCCTTGACTAAGCCCAAGCTGAGATTCATCATGTCAAGCTCGAACATGACCGTCTACAGGAAAAGTGGAAGTTTATTGAAATTACTACTCGGGCGATGCTATCCAAGCCACCCCAAGAGTCTGTCACCATCACACACCTTACCCTTAGGTATTATGCAGCTGTTTTAAGGGGTTATGTAACAAATAAGTAGTACTATGTTCATGTACATTATTTTTTTTGTATCTAATAATGAATATAATTTCTAGTCATTTTGATACATTGTAAATAGTTTTTAAAGTACAAATAATATTTTTTTATTATTTAACTAAGAATTCTATTTTATTAAATTAAGGGATTTTTGAATTAAATAATATTTTAATAAAATATTATTATTATTATTAAATTAATTTTTATTAAATATAAATTATCTTATAAATTTATGAATGCAATTATAATTTTTATTAAGGTTTGAAATCCATTTCTGTCCAAACCTGTGGATTTTTTATAAATGTCGGTTTTTATTTTAAAAGTAAAATTTAACATATTAAGAAAATTATTTAGATAAAATAAATGTTATTTTTTGAATCAGGACGTCGAAATTATCCAACGGTAAATTTTTCATAATTTTTTGAGACAGTCAAATTTTTGAGTAAAAATTAAATACCGTTTAAATATATAATGTGTTTTATGACATCATAATGACCCAATAGTGATGTAATAAAATACTAAAATCTTTATTTTCGGCCAATATATGTTTTAACATTAAAATAATGTGATTTTGGGTTTGTTTAACTTACTTTTCAAAGCATTAATGGACCCCTCAACACTTATTCAACACCTTGCCTTTTTAAATTAATTTCCATGGGAGTGTGACTCACCTCCACATAAGAAACCCTAATATTTTAAGAAGTTCGGACTTTGGCCTTATAAAATATTGTCTTCCTCTTCCCTTTTCCAAAAACCATGGTCAAAAACCATGGGATGGTTTGTGGTTTGGATTAATTTAATATAAGGGGTCCCAAACGTAAATAATAAAGAATTCCCTCACCTTTCCTATATAAACCCACCCAAGCTCCCACTTCCTCCTCACTCAAAGCCATTGGAGTTCATCCAACCTCTTCTCTACTCTCTCTAGAATCCTCCCAAGCTGCCCCAAGCTCCCAAGAAGCCTCTCACAAGCCTCTCTCTAGCCTTTGGAAACACACTTCCAAGTAAGGGTTTTTTCTTGCTTTCTCATTTTTGTCAATTTTCTTTAAGCTGTATTACCCTTTTACTTTCAATTATGAATGTTGGGGTATGGTTTCGCACCTCCCCCATACTGCCCTCTTATTTTTTGAATGATGGGAGACCCCTTTCTCTCTCATTAAATGCCTCCCATGTATACCCGTTACTATGCTGAAATTCCGAAAGGAACTTCTCTCTCTTCTTTTACATTCAAGCAATAATTTTGTATCATGAATCTAAATTCCATTAAAATTGTTGGTACATGTATCTATATGACCTCCTTACTTTCCATTACATTTAAATATGATGAGGAACCACTTTCTCTCTCATCAACCATTTTTTATGAATTCTTATGTCATGTCGTTACGCTGCCGAAATCGCACCGATTTTGTAAGACAATGCCATTGTGTAGTGGATACCATGCCCATTTCTCCATCAAGGGTATCCACCATTATGCACCTTTACTTATTGATTACAAAGTTTCATGTATGAATTCCACATCCCTTTATCGTGGAATAAATGATAATGTTTTATGAATCCATGTTTTATGATCCATGTGGCACACTCATGAAATGAAATGTTTAAGAAGGGTGCGCCCTTATTGCGCTCCAATGCATTGGGTAAAGTATAGTATCATGATACGTCGGGTGCAATGAGTGTTGACTCATGCTAATTCAAGTGCAACGATGGTTTACTCGTGCTTTATGTGCAATGAGGATTTACTCATGCTCCATGTGCAATGAGCCTTGGATCATGCTAATTCCATGTTAAGTGTTGTTGCCACATTTCCATTTTATGATTATCATGCTTTATCATGCCTTTATGTTCATTTTTCTTATATGCTCTATTGATATTCCTACTGTCTAGCATTTATTTTACTCCTCATGTTATTCCATGTGTACTCCCTTACTAGGCTTTAAAGCTCACCCTTTTCTTATGCATGTGCTCAGGTTATCCCATGCAATGCTAAGTACGAGGGAATGTAGTGGTCATGTAAAGGAAGTTTTAAATAAAGATGTTGTATTTCATGTTTTAAGTTTTTATGTAATTTTCCTAAGCCCCAGATACACTAAAAATCTCGATCTTCTTTGTTGTATCAAGTGAATTTTTATGTAATAAATCATGTTTAAGTTTGTAATAAAAGCAGGGTTGTCATAGTTGGTATCAGAGGATAGGTTTAGTTATTTTTGGGATTAGGAAACCCTAGTAAAGCCTTAGATACAAGACTAAGTATAATAAAAACATCCCTAAGTTTTGGTAAGTACTGAGTAAGTTGTTTATCATACAAATACATCCCTGTCTGGATACGAGCAGGTAGAGGCGTCTCTGGCATAGATGTATCCTAGGGGTAAAACCCGAAAACACCTCTTTGAGGTAGACTCGAACGGGAACTGGTGCATGAAAACGGGCCTTTCTGCACTCTTGGTTATGACACTCCCAGGGGATATGTTTTCATAAATTCATAATCTTAGTATGAACACTTATTAAGGGAAAAAAATTCCCCTAAGAATATATGTTAGAATGTAGATCATGAAAAGCATAGATTGAAGCCTATGGACTCATGAGTTAAGGAAATGAAAGTTTATTTATAAGTCATCAACATTTGTCTTTGGATTACTCTTTATGTGTTACCCCTAACATTCCTTTTAATCATAAAATGGTCGGTAATAGGAGGACTCGGGCTAACAATCGATGTGAATATCGGTGTGATGGTTGTACTAATGAGATGCCCAATCTAATGGGAGCGGGAATCGTGAACTTTGTCATGCTTCTCTCTCAGCTAACTCAAGAATTGAATAGAAAAACGGGTCAAGAGGAACGTTCATCCCACCCTAAGAAAGAACAAGTAACTATCAAGATCTTCATGAGACAAAGGACTCCTACTTTTAGTGGATCATCCGATCCCATGATCGATAAACAATGGATCAACTCCATTGAAAAGATCTTTTCCATCCTTCAATGTTATCAAAAAGAGAAGGTTCTCTTGGCTGCCTATCATATGGAGGGTGAAGCTGATCAATGGTGGATGTTGATCAAAAATATGAAGCCTAAGGAGGAGATCGAGGTGTTGTAATGGAAGGATTTCCAGAAGATGTTTTTCAATAAATATTTTCTACGCACCCTTCGTCTTAAGATAGAAAGGGACTTACTTTCCCTCAAGAAAAAAGATGAAGAATCTTTTGGAGCGTACAAGGCAAACTTTACAAGGCTTCCACGATATGCTTCTGGCTTTGTCGTTACCCCCGAATGCAAAGTTGACCGCTTCTTTGGTGGGATGAAGCCTAGCTTGAGGAAAGCATCAGTGATCTGTGACTTCGATAGCTATGAGTAAATTATCCGATGTGCCCTCAAGGTCGAAATGGAGATCGAGGAATCACATGGGTATCATGGGTACAAGAATCATAAGTTGGACTTCAATGCTAGTGGTCCGATTGATAAATACAATGGTTCTAAGAAGATCCAGCACCCCACTTGCCAAAAGTGTGGAAAGAAGCACCCTGGAAATTTCCTTAAGGGGACGAGGAAATGCTTCAGGTGTGGAAGAGAAGGGCACCTAGCTGTTAACTGTTATTAAGAAAGACCTGCGGCTACGACAGAGGAGAGGAACACTCCGTTCAAACCTCAACGCATTGTTCAATGCTACAAATGCAAAGAACCGGGTCATTTTGCAAATCAGTGCCCTAATCCAAGGGTTTTCGGAGACAACCAACAACCTCCAAGGCAGCAAGGAAGAGATATTTCCATCACTTCTGTCGAAGTGAACCCCAACAACCAAGTGGTGATATGTACTCTAGTTATTCATTCAATAATAGTTAATTTACTTTTTGATTCAGGTTCTACGCATTCTTTTATATCTCGAAAGTTTAGTAGAACAATCCCAGCACCACCACTAATCATGGAAGTGATGATGTCGGCGAGTACGGAAAATGGGGCAATCATTTCATCCCATGAATTTAAGTCCTCCCCTGTTATAATCTTTGGATTGAATTTCTCGGAGAACCTCGTCATACTCCCTTTGGTGGAACTTGATGCAATTCTTGGCATGGATTGGCTTTCCTTATATAGATCCAATATAAATTGTCAGGAAATCACACTCCATATGGAGAATCGAACCCCGATTCTTTACAAGTGTCAGGAGGAAGATGAATCTCTTTTAGATCCATCATCTCAAGCATGTATATTACTACCTTATGAGCACACATATCTGGATCAGATGATTGAGTCCAAGGAAGAAACCATCCTTGAAGAAATGCCTATTGTGAGGGAATTCACTGAAGTGTTTCCTGAGGAACTGTCTGGTCTTCCTCCTAGAAGAGATGTTGAGTTATCAGTTGAACTTATACCTGGGGCACTACCAATATCCAATAATCCATATAGAATGGATGTTTTTGAGCTTGAAGAGCTGAAGAAACAACTATATTTGAATCTGGATAAAGGTTTTATACGCCCAAGTGCTTCACCATGGGGTGCACTAGTCCTCTTTGTCAAGAAGAAGGATGGGTCAATGTGGCTTTGCATCAATTATCGTGAACTTAACAAAATCACGATAAAGAACAAGTATCCTCTTCCCAAGAATCGATGACTTGTTTAATCAGCTACGTGGAACACAATACTTCTCCAAGGTGGACTTGTGGTCCGGATATTATCAAGTAAGGGTGAAGAAGGGAGATGTCCCCTAGACTGCTTTTCGTACAAGATACGGGCACTATGAATTCATAGTAATGCCTTTCGGACTCACCAATGCTTTAGAAATATTCATGGACTTAATGAATAGAGTATTTAGAGATTACCTAGAAAAATTTGTGGTAGTCTTTATAGATGATATTCTAATATACTCCAAAACCAAGGAGGATCATGAGGAGAATTTAAGAACTGTACTGGAGACTTTGCACAAGGAGAAGCTCTATGAAAAGTATAGTAAGTGTGAATTCTGGTTGAAGGAAGTCTCATTCTTGGGCCATATCATCACAAGCAATGGGATATATGTGGATCTCTCCAAAACAGATGCAATTGATGGATGGCTAAGGCCAACATCGGTAACGGATATTCGTAGCTTCTTGGGGTTAGCTGGATATAATCGACGATTTGTGAGAAATTTCTCATGATTGTCCAAACCTATTACAAAGCTAACTCGGAAGGGATTAAAGTTTTCTTGGAGTGATGAATGCGAAGAATGCTTCAAGGGTTTGAAAAGGAGGCTTATCACTGCGCCTGTTCTCACTTTACCCACAAGTGGGGAACTTTTTTGGTATTCAGTGATGCTTAAAAGAAGGGCTTAGGATGTGTGCTGATGTAGAATGATAAAGTGATATCCTATGCCTCAAGGCGGTTGAAAATCCATGAGAGAAACTATCCAACACATGATCTGGAGTTGGCGGTTGTGATCTTTGCCTTGAAAATCTGGCGGCATTTTCACTATGGAGAGAAATGTGAGATATATACTGACCACAAGAGTCTTAAATATATATTCACATAGAATGAGCTTAATATGCGCCAGAGAATATGGATAGATCTCATCAAGGATTATGATTGTTCAATACATTACCACCCTGGGAAAGTGAACAAGGTGGAAGATGCCCTACGTAGAAAGGATCCAGTGATTCTATTAATGATGAGAATTGAGAAGGATCCAATCTTCTTAGAATTGATGAAGATGGACATGGGAATCATAGAGAAGGGAAAATCATCAATCCTTTCACAAATGATTGCTCAACCATCTCTTTGGGAAAGGTTAAAGGATTCTCAAAAGGATGATCTAGGAATTCAGGAAAAAGTGGAAGCTATCAAAAAGGGGAAATCCTCAGATTTTAATGTTAATGAAGAAGGAATTGTGCGGTTTGGGAAAAGACTATGTGTTCTATCAAGTCTGGAGCTGAAGAAGGAACTTTTGGATGATGCACATAGTTCAAATTTCTCTATTCACCCAGGGAGAACAAATATGTATTGATATCTACGTGAAAACTTTTGGTGGGATAATATGAAGAAGGAGATCACTGAATATACATCAAAGTGTCTGGTGTGTCAGCAAGTGAAGGCAGAGAGGCAGAAGTCTAAGTGGATGATGCAACCATTGCCCATACCAGAATGGAAATGGGAGAACATCACCATGGACTTTGTCACTGGACTTACAACGACATCCAAAGGCAACAATGCAATCTGGGTTGTTGTGGATCGTCTTATAAAGACTGCACACTTCATTGTTATTCGAGAGGATTTTTCATTGGATCAACTGGTACAGATATATATCAGGGAAGTGGTAAGGTTGCATGGTGTACCACTATCTATTGTGTCTGGCCGAGATCCAAGATTCACCTCTAAGTTTTGGAAGAATCTTAAACATGCTCTGAATACTGAACTGAACTTCAGTACGGCCTATCATCCTCAAACTGATGGCCAATCCGAGCGGACTATCCAAACACTTGAGGATATGTTGAGATCCTGCTCAATGGACTTGAAAGGAGGATGGGATCAACATCTTCCTCTTGTTGAGTTCTCTTATAATAACAGTTCCCACTCGAGCATCCAAATGGCACAATATGAATCCCTGTATGGGAAAAGGTGCAGAACACTGGCATGTTGGGATGAGGTCGGTGAACGTAAGCTGCTTGGACAAGAAATGGTCGAGGAAATGGTGGAGAAGGTGAAAACCATTCAGCAGCATATCAAGGTAGCTGAGAGTTGATAGAAGAGTTATGCAGATAACCATTGACGAGACCTTGAGTTTAAAGTTGGAGACATGGTTTTTCTACACATATCTCCATGTAAGAAGGTCATGAGGTTTGGAAAGAAAGGGAAGTTAAGTCCAAGGTACATCGGCCCCTTCGAGATTATTGATCATGTCGGGGTTGTGGCCTATCGACTAGCACTTCCACCTACTATGGACAAAGTATATGATGCCTTTCATGTATCCCTCTTAAGGAATTATATACCGGACCCTTCACATGTACTCTCTTCTGAGGTGGTACATTTGGAAGATGATCTTTCTTATGAGGAGAAACCAGTGAAGATCTTAGATCATAGAGAAAAAGTTCTACGAAATAAGACAATGCCCCTCGTCAAGGTATTGTGGAGAAACCACAAGTTTGAAGAAGTGACTTGGGAATCAGAGGATATGATGAAGCAGAGTTACCCACATTTGTTTTAGTGTGGGAAAAGGAAAATTTCGAGGGTGAAATTTCTTAAGGGGGGAATATTGCAACGAACCAAAGTTTCATTAATGGAAATCCCTCTTGATATAATTAAATGTCTCTTTATTTTTATATAAAATGTCAACTTCATTGGTTTTATGTAAAGAATTTTGACCGTTGCTAATATAGCCGTTGAACAGTGATCACATGATTAGTATAAATATAGGACTTTAACAAATCCAATTTACTCAGACGGAAGTGATGACCTCATCTAGTAGAATTGCACCATACGAAGCCCATTTGTCGGAGCTCGGAAAAGAGGTGGCCTCTTTGGGCTTCGCCCTTGACCAGGCCCAAGCTGAGCTTCATCATGTCAAGCTCAAACGTGATCCTCTATGGGAAAAGTGGAAGTTGATTGAAATTACCATTCGAGCGATGCTATCCTAGCCACCCCAAGAGTCTGTCACCATCGCACACCTTACCATTAGGTCTTATGCAGCTGTTTTAAGGGGTTATGTAACAAATAAGTAGTACTATGTTCATGTACATTTTTTTATATAATAAAGAATATAATTTCTAGTCATTTTTGATACATTGTAAATAGTTTTTAAAGTACAAATAATGTTTTCTGTTATTATTTAACTAAGAATTATATTTTATTAAATTAAGGGATTTTTGAATTAAATAATATTTTAATAAATTATTATTATTATTATTAAATTAATTTTTATTAAATATAAATTATCTTATAATTTTATGAATGCAATTATAATTTTTATTAAGGTTTGAAAGCCATTTCTGTCCAAACCTGTGAATTTTTTATCAATGTCAGTTTTTATTTTAAAAGTAAAAATTAACATATTTAGAATATTATTTAGATAAAATAAATGTTATTTTTGGAATCAGGACGTCGAAATTATCCAACGGTGAATGTTTCATAATTTTCTGAGACAGTCAAATTGTTGAGTAAAAATTAAATACCGTTTAAATATATATTGTGTTTTATGACATCATAATGACCCAATAGTGATGTAATAAAATACTAAAATCTTTATGTTCTTCCAATATATGTTTTAACATTAAAATAATGTGATTTTGGGTTTGTTTAACTTACTTTTCAAAGCATTAATGGACCCCTCAAGACTTATTCAACGCCTTGCCTTTTTAAATTAATTTCCATGGGAGTGTGACTCACCTCCACATAAGAAACCCTAATATTTTAAGAAGTTCGGACTTTGGCCTTATAAAATATTTTTTTACTCTTCCCTTTTCAAAAAACCATGGGCAAAAACCATGGTATGGTTTGTGGTTTGGATTAATTTAATATAAGGGGTCCCAAACCTAAATAATAAAGAATTCCCTCACCTTTCCTATATAAACCCACCCAAGATCCCACTTCCTCCTCACTCAAAGCCTTTGGAGTTCGTCCAAACTTTTACCTACTCTCTCTAGAATCCTCCCAAGGTTCCCCAAGCTCCCAAGAAGCCTCTCACAAGCCTCCCTCTACCCTTTGGAAGCACACTTCCAAGTAAGGGTTTTTTCTTCCTTTCCCATTTTTGTCAATTTTCTTTTAGCTGTATTACCATTTTAATTTCAATTATGAATGTTGGGGTATGGTTTCAAACCTCACCCATACTGCCCTCTTATTGTTTGAATGATGGGAGACCCCTTTCTCTCTCATTAAATGCCTCCCATGTACACCCGTTACTATGCCGAAATTCCGAAAGGAACTTCTCTCTCTTCTTTTACATTCAAGCAATAATTTTGTATCATGAATCTAAATTCCATTAAAATTGTTGGTACATGTATCTATATGACCTCATTACTGTATATTAAATGTAAATATTTTGAGGAACCCCTTTCTCTCTCATCAACCATTTTTTATGAATTCTTATGTCATGTCGTTATGCTGCCAAAATCGCACCGATTTTCTAAGCCAATGCCATTGTGTAGTGGATACCATGGACATTTCTCCATCAAGGGTATCCACCTTTATCCACCTTTACTTATTGATTACAAAGTTTCATGTATGAATTCTAAATCCCTTTATCGTGGAATAAATTATTATGTTTTATGAATCCATGTTTTATGATCCATGTGGCACACTTATGCATGAAATGAAATGTTTAAGAAGGGTGCGCCCTTATAGCGCTCCAATGCATTGGGTAAAGTATAGTATCATGATACGTCATGTGCAATGAGTTTTGACGCATGATAATTCAATTTCAATGAGGGTTTACTCGTGCTTTATGTGCAATGAGGATTTACTCATGCTCCATGTGAAATGAGCCTTGGCTCATGCTAATTCCATGTTAAGTGTTTTTGCCACATTTCCATGTTATGATTATCATGCTTTATCATGCCTTTATGTTCATGTTTCTTATATGATCTATTGATATGCCTATTGTCTAACATGTATTTTACTCCTCATGTTATTCCATGTGTACTCCCTTACTAGGCTTTAAAGCTCACCCTTTTCTTATGCATGTCCTCAGGTTATCCCATGCAATGCTAAGTACGAGGGAATGTAGTGGTCATGTAAAGGATGTTTTCAATAAAGATGTTGTATTTCATGTTTTAAGTTTTTATGTAATGTTCCTAAGCCCCAAAGTCACTAAACATCTCGATCTTCTTTGTTGTATCAAGTGAAGTTTTATGTAATAAATCATGTTTAAGTTTGTAATAAAAGTAGGGTTGTCATAGTCTAGGTGTTTCTTGACCGCACCATTCCCTCGTAGTTGTTGGCTGCTGACTTGAGAATGTCTTTCCCACTATCGAAAGATTCAGAATAGTCCTCTGGGTGAGACAATTCCAGGATAGGGAGCCTGTTGGAGGGGGGCGAAGTCGGAGATCAAGGCTCAGATCTTGAAGGGTTCGTAGAAGCCCTTGAGGTAACAATCTGAAACCCCATTCTCTAAGACTTTCTTTAAGGTCATTCTGGACCCCTTGATAACATTTGAACGATGAAGAAGAATCTTATATACAGAACTCATTCTCATCCCTCAGTGGATGCAGATGCGGGAACTTCGGTATCTACGTTGGCCGCCGCATCTATTGTTGCGTCCAGCGGGGCTAGTACACCTGAGGCAACCCCTATGGAGTTTTTAGACCTTCCGACCATATATGGGGGGCCACGCTTCGGGGTCCCGACGACCTCAGCCCAAGAGCAACACTAGGGATTTGATCTCTGTATGTCCCCTCTACTAATTTTACGACTGTCATCCCCTAACCATTTTTACTGACGTCCATGTCCCTTTTTGGCACGTATAGTTCTTCCAATGGCGTGGGTTGCCGTGGAAAGGTTTTTCGGGGCTTCTGGCAGCATCCTTCCTAGGGGAATGCCATTGGTCTTGGAGGCGGAGGCCCCAACCGACCTAACTGTGGCGCTCTCGATCACTAGTGGGACCGTCAGCAGGGCTACGCCCAAGATCATTGAGGTGGGGTCTGACAATAAGGACCGTTCAGACAGCCCCAGTCCCACCACGCCTGATCAAACACCAAACATGGACCCTTCTGAAGAGTTCCTGGGGGCGTTCCCTGCGTATGAGCCTGCCAATCGTGCCGACTAGGATGAGATGGCCTACGATGAAGAGGATAGAAAGATAGTTCATCGCCGATCAGGGAAGCTGATCACGTGATTCATCAATGACACCCCCAAGCACTATGGTTGGATGATATGAACAAACTTCGCTTGCGACTACATGAACTGTGTGTTGGGGGAGTGGATGCATAGCATGCTCACATGCTCGTCCGAAATCCTATGGAGAAAAAGATTCTGGAGTATGGTCATGGCCTCGGTGTGGGCTGGCAGTGGAGGAAGGCGGTAAACATCAAGAGGCTTCAAGAGGCTGAAGATGTGGTCCAGCAGCTGCAGAATCAGGCGGATGAGCACTCGAACTCCCTCAATGAACAATATGAGCTAATATTGCGGTTGAAGGCCCAACTGGTGGAGGCCGAAGAGGGCATGAAGCGAGCTTCTAAGGAGATGACCGCTATTTGGACCAATGTAAAGTGGGCCCAGATCGTGGCCGATGAACTTTGCCCCATCACTGCCGAGGAGGTGCGGGAGCTGAACAGGTGGCAGCAACTCCTTGACACCACCAACCAGAGGGTGGCGGAGCTGCTATGCTCTTTTGACAAGGTTAACCCATCCATGGGGGGAAATGACCCCCAGGTACTATAATGATTATAAACCATCAAAATTACTTTCATGTATTGATTGTTTGATGCCATAGCATGTATGAGTTTTGTTGTTTTCATTGGTTTATTGCATTCTCGTGATGTTTGCGGAGCGTCCATCGATCATTCCCTATGCTCGCGTGGGTTGGGCCTGATGAGATAAACAAGGGATGACCACCTTATCACCTCATCCAAATGTAGGAGTGCAAACCAAGCTTCGGGCATCCGGGTATTGAACAACTGGCCCGAATTTCCAAGTGGAAATGGGAGAGACCTTACTGGAGAATGTAGCTCTTAGAACATCTGAATGACCATTTTCCCAGTGTGCTCTTGTGCACGAATGGGGTAACGCCAGGGGCGCTGGAATCAATCCGAACAGATGGGATTGGAAGGTGTGAATCATGATACTTAGGATTAGGAACACTGCGGAGGTGGCGTGACAATAAATAATAACTGTTGACCACATTCGAAACACGATATCCTTATTACATTATCCTGGAATGGGGATAGAAAATGAGGGCCGACCACTGACCATTTTCGAAACATGGGGCCTGACTCAAAATGTCATCTGTTAGTCTTCTGGAATGTTTTCCCAAGATAATAGGCAGGCCATGGGCCAAGCATCCATACTATTAGGGGGTTCCCTAAGACATGAAAGAGGACGAAGGTCTGAATAAGGGGAATGCAAATCGTGGATTGTGGAGTGATGGTTTATTCGAATAGAATCCAACACTCAAAATTATGCCACTGTGGTTGGAGAACATTATATGGGTGCATCAGTTTGATCATGGGTCATTCCTTCTTTTAGACAGGACCTCTCTGGTGGGGGACCTGTCACTTCCCAATGTCATCGTGGGGAATCCCGAACTTGTTCAGGGAAAAGTTGTAGTTACATGGTTCCCTACAAGGGGTCAGGCCGGGGGGCAGAAATGGGGAGGAATAGGATTTATGGTTCCTAGGTCTAGACCCAAGGAGAAATGCTTGGGTGTCTCTACGTATCCCATGAGGATGGGAATCAAGACATACATAGTTCTGGAGGATGTTATGCAGTTTAGTGTCTTGCGGCAACGACACAGAGTAGTCTTAGTTTATGGTCATAGAGCTCGGACCATGGATTAGTATGGAGTTCAGGGGGCACATGGTAAGTGATTATGAAACCCGACGTGAATGAGGACCCAGAGTCTAGATTACCATGTGTTCCTCGGAAAGGATTTAGGTCAAGGGACCAGAAATGGGAGTTAAGTTGGGCCTGTGGGGGAAGCGCTCGGGCATTTCTATGTATCTCATGAGAATGAGAATCAATCTGTTCATAGTTCTAAGAGGTGGCACGATAAGGTACTAGTGCCAGGGATAAAAGGGGTGTGTGGGTGTGGCCCTCACACCAAAATAATAGGTATTTGATTTTATTGTTTTTTCTTTAAGGTGAATGGTTTTTTTTGTGAAGCGACAGGCCTAGGATAGCAAGTCCCGACATCGCCACAAGAATCAAACTGTATGTAGGCGTTGAAAAATGGTATGGTGTGTGACTGATACCAAACATGGTTTCCCCTTGAGTGAGGAAATCACGATGCAGTGCCATTTTTCATCGTGCGGACAGGACGATAATATCAAAGTTTAGGGTCATGTGATGGGACCATGCATGCATTTTAACGTCATGCAGCACAGATGTAGTAGAGACAAGGCTAAAGGGGGAATGTGCAAGGTGCAACAAAACATACCCGTCGTGAACGAGGGCAGAATCCCATAACACACTGTAAGAAATTCCATGAAAGAAACCTCAGGCCAAGGGGCCAAAATAGAGGTAAGAGGGTAAGGGATAGGATAAAATAGCTCCCAATTGAGCTGGACCCGAAAATGAGACGTCTGGGTGTTCCTACGTATCCCATGAGGATGGGAATCAAGCCATACGTAGTTCTGGAAGAGGTCTTAGTTTATGGTCTTAGAGCTCGGACCATGTAGAAGCGAAATGCTTTCAAATAACAGTAGACCTCAACCTGATCCCTAAGCCTACGTGAGTCGAACTCTGTGTAGGAAACACGGGCAGATAAGGTCTTTGCAATACATGAAATATATACAAAAGGGGAATCGGTGGAGCCCCTAATGATTTCCTCATCGCGGCTTTATCCTCCTAATGTGCAGATACGCAATGAGGGATAGTGTCAAGAGTGCTAAAATTCCACTTTGACATGATGGGGTGGAAAATGATGTGAATCATGTAACCAAAATTCAAGGCTTAAAGGGGCTGGCGTGATGATGGAGGATAACTGTTGACCATGTTCGAAACACAGCATCCCTATCGCATTAGCCTGAAATGGGGACAAACAAATGAGCATCAACCACTGACCAAATTCACAACGCGGGACTTGTATCAATTTGTTGTCTAAAACCCATGAGGACATTGTCTCGTGATGGTAGGAGAGCCCCTAGGCCTAGAAACCATGCCATTTGGGGGTCCCCTTAGGTGTGGAAGACTGTCGAATCCCAAATAAAGGGGAACACAAAGCCTGAAAAAAATGGGCGAAAGCATGTCCACGTAAAATCTGACACTTCACACGCTGAACCATAGTACTCTTAAACAGATTGGTGCATCGCCGATGAGGGTCTAGGAGGGTTCTAATCTTGAGAGTAACCAATTTGAAGGGATGAGTATATAATAAGGGGATAGAGAACTCTCAGGAGGGAGAGGTACGTGGCATGGTCTTTACAAACCCGACATGAATGAGGGCATCATCCCATACCATACCATATACTCCCCTCCCCGGGAAAGGGTAGGCCAAGGGGCCAAGGTGAAAGGGAGATTTCTAAAATATGGGACTGGACCCGAAGTCTAGACGTTCGGGTGGTCCTACATATCCCATGAGGATGGGAATCAAGCAATAAGTAGTTCTACGAAGGGGAAATATGAAAAGATCTTAGTTTAAGTTCTTAGAACTCAGACCATGGATAAGGGACTATCCTAAGTAAAGGCGAACCTTAACCTGATCCCTAAGATTACTTGAGTGAAACCCAATGTAGGAAACAAGGGTGAATAAGGTATTTGCAATACGCGAAATATATGCAAAAGGGGAATCGGTGGAGTCCCGAATGATTGCCTTATCACGACTTTCCCCTCCTAATGTGTGGATGCGCACTGAGGAATAGTACCAAGAATTTCAAAGTTCTACTTGGGTATGATGAGTTATAGAACAATGACAATCATGTAACCGACATTTTGGGCTTAATGGGGTTGGCGTGATGATAGAGGATGACAGTTGACCATGTTCGAAACACAGCATCCATATCGCGTTAGCCTGTAATGAGGACAAACAAATGAGTGTTGTCCACTGACCATATTCGAAATGTGGGACATGTATCTATTTTCTATCTGAAACCCTCAAGGACGTTGGCATGTGATGGTAGGAGAGCCCTTAGGCCTAGAATCCATGCCATTTGGGGGTCCCTTTGGGTGTGAAAGGTGATGGAAGCCCTGGTGAGGGAGAACATGAAGCCTGAAAAACGGATGAAAGAATGTTAGTGTAGAGTCTGACATTCCAGGTACTAAACCAGAGTACCCATAGGCACATTGGTTAATTGCCGAAGAGGGCCGAGGGGCTCATCTTGAGAGCAGCTGATATGAAAAGACGAGGATAGAACAAAGGGGTGGAAAACTCTAAGGAGGATGAGGTAAATGGAATAGTTGTTACAACACCCGATGTGAGTGAGAGCATAATCCCATACCACACCATATACTCCTCTCTAGGGGAATGTGGGCCAAGGGTCCAAGATGGGGCTAGACCCGAAGATGAGATGTTCGGGCGGTCCTATATATCCCACAAGGATGGGAATCAAGCCATATGTAGTTCTGGAAACGCACATAGGGTTAAGATACCCTAACTAGGGGGTGTACGGTATGGCGAGTAACCCATCATGAATGAGATAATAATCCCATAGCACACCATATAACCCTAAATAGTAACTTGGGTCGGGGGCCCGAAAAGGCCAAGGGGCCTGAGGCTGGGCCTTGGTCGGAAAGGCTCGACCAGTTTGCAGTTTAACATCATATAGTGAGGATGAAAAGAGGAGGAAGATACCACAAACAAGGGAAGTGTACAGAACAATGAGTAACCTGACATGAATGAGGACATAATTGCATACCACACCATACACTCTAGGTAAGAACTTGGGATGGGGCCCGAGAAGGCCAAGGGGCCTGGGGCTGGGCCTCGGTCAGAAAGGCCCGACCAGTTTTCAGTTTAACATCTTGCTGTGAGGACGAAGAGAGGATAAGGTATCTCATCCAGGGATATGTACGACACAATGAGTAATGCGACGTGAATGATGACATAATCCTATACCACACCGTACAATCCCTTAAGAGAGAACCTGGGCCAGGGGCCTGAGGCCGAGCATCTCGACCAATGGTGACCATATGACCTCTTGTGAGATCACTGCCTCATCACAACCCCTAAGCCCACATGTTCAGTGCTTGGTGTGGTAAACAAGGAGCCGGTCTCAGCTCTCCTTGTCATATGGGGGTCTAAAAGATGGCTTTTCCCGAAGGGAGTTCATCACTTGGAGATACAACGGGGTAGAATGAACCACTACACTCAATGTTTTGGACATCTTGGGGTGGTTCCAATGACGCAGGATAGTTGTTGACCATGTTCGAAACACAGCGTCCCTAAAGTGACCTAAAATGGGAACAACAAATAAACATCAACCACTAACCATATTCACAATGTGGGACTTGTATCAGCTTGTTGCTCAACATCCTCATGGGTGTTAGTTTGAAGCAGTAAAGAGCCCTTAGGCCTAGAATCCATACCATACGGGGGCCCTTATGGATGGGAAAGATAATGGAGTCCCAATCAATGGAGTGGTTGAAGAATAGCGATACCCATCTATAATAGAGGAGAACTTCTCCAGGGAGTGAGACATATAGCCAGATCGAGATTAGATCGATGTGAATTGGGGAAAAAGTCTACACCCCACCATATGTCTTGACCCAAGGGGAAGATATGGCATTTGGTCTGGGCTGACAGATGAAATTTCTGGGCGTTCCTACGTATCTCTTAAGGATGGGAATCAATCCATACGTAATTCTTGAAGGTCATGCAGTTTAACGTCATGCGGTGAGGATGTGGGAGGATAGAAGAATGCGGAGTGGGCACATGGTGTGACCATTATAATCCTGGTATGAGTGGGGCTAAAGAATCCTACACCATATCATGCAAGGATCCCCCAAGAGAACTATGCCCAGGGGAAATAATCAAAGAGAAGAATATAGGGTTTGGTCTCAAGACAAAATGCCTGAGCGTTCCTACATATCCCATGCAGATGGGAATCAAGCCATACATAGTTCTAATGGTGCAGTTTAACATCTTGCGGGACGATGCATAGTTTAACGTTATGTAGGACATTTTACAGTTTACATTCATGTAGGACCAAATAGTTGTAAGTTCATGCTGGACCAAATAGTTTAGGGTTATGCTGGACTAGCATGCAGTTTAGGGTCATGCAGGACCGGTAGTTTAAGGTTGTGCAAGACCATTGTGGCTCAGGAAAAGTATTTCTTGAGGAACATGGCATTGGTGGGAGGAGTTATACGCTCACCATACATGGTCTCCAGGGAGTATGCTCCATTGGGGTAAACCCTATGAATTATGTATGGTCCTTCCCATTTGGGCTCCAGCTTGGGTGGTTTCCTGCCAGGGATCATTGGCGCCCATAGGGCCAATACCAAGTTGCCTTTTAGGAAAGAGTAGAGGAAAACATTTTTGTTGAAGGATTTAGCTATCTTATTATGATACCTTTCCAGATTGTGTAGGGAACGAAGCCTATTCTCGTCAAGCGCTTCCAATTCATCCAGAAGAATTTCGGATACCTTATCTGGTGCCTGCTGGACATATACTGCTATGCGTAACGAAGGTAGTTGGATCTCGATGTGTAGGATGCCCTCAACTCTATAAACCAGGGAATAGGGGGTCACCTGGGTGGAATTATGGGTCGTCTTCCGATAGGCCCAGAGGGAATTGGGGAGCTTGTCCAGCCAGCTCATCCTTTTCTAACCAACCATCTTCTACAAAATGTTAGAGATGGTTTTTTTGAATGCATCGATCTTCTCATTTACTTGTGTGCGGTAGCGGGAGGTATGGTTTGAACGGATGTTGTACTTTTTGTACAATTTCTTCAGCTCGACTGCTTGGAAGTTCGTTTCGTTATCGGTGAGGATGACGTGAGGGACTACAAACCGGTAGAAGATATTGGAGCTCACGAAGTCGATGATAGAATGGGCCTTGACATCCCTGAGTGGAACTGCTTCTTCCCACTTAGAAAAGAAATATGTGGCAGTTAGGATGAATCTTCACTGGTGAGCTGTCGCCGGTGGATATGGTCCCATGACATCGATTCCCCACACCGCAAATGGCCAAGAGTACTTGGTGGAGTGGAGAGGTTCTAGAGGCTGATGCATGATGTTAGCATGAATATGGAACGCGTGACATCTCTTGGAGAACTCGATGCAATCATTGATCATGGAGGTCCAAAAGTACCCTAGTCTCTGGATCTGATGGGACAGCTTCATCCCAGCCTGGTGAGCCCCACAGGAACCGGTATGAACCTCTTGCATGACCTGAGAAATCTCAACTCCTTTGATGCAATGGAGGAGAACACCATTGAACCTTCACTTTTAGAGGATCTACTCAAGACTGGGACCACTCTGGAGGGTAAACTGTAGCGTGCACCATCGGATTCACTCACGCTCAACCCGATCAGCTGGGAGGTAACCATTTTTGAGATGCTCGACAAAGGAGAATCTCTAGTCAGGGGTCACTTCAACCACTGAATCTGAAGAACCTGGGGGTCCTGACGTGGAGGATACGGAGGTAAGATGGCTTACTCGTAGGTCACCGTCATCATCTGGGGTGACGGGAGCAATGACTCTCTGGTGTTCCACGTGTATAATCAGATCATCCTACTCGGGTTCTGCAAGTGATGTAGCCAGGCCAACCAGGGCATCAGCTCGACCGTTCTGAGATCGAGGGACATGAGTGACTTCCTGCCAAGATGGAAACTTGTCCATTAGCTGGAGAGTGCGCTCCAATAATGGTATGAGATCTAGATTTCTGATGACATAGTCATCGTTTACTTGCTTGATGATTTGTTCAGAATCCTCGTTCACATGTAGATGGGGCACATCGATCTCAAGGTCCAACTCGAGGAAAGTGATAAGGGCCTGATACTCTGCCTCGTTGTTGGTGCAGCCTTTCGACAATAGTAATGAATACAGAAGAATGGATTTCACCGAGGTAATAAAGACAATACCCAAGCCTACTCTGTTGAGTATGGGTTCATTGAGTTTCCTGCCAGTGGGGATCCTAGAGGCACCATCAAAGTGCATCTTCCAACATGGGATGGAATGATCAACCGAGAGGATTGCCTCATCGAGAAAATCCAGGTCCAGGGACTGGTCCGAAGGGGTTGGATGGGCCGCAAGAAAATATTTCAATGCATGTCCCTTGATATCCTTCTGAGGCACGAACCTGATGTCGAACTACTGGAGGATTACTTCCCACCGTGCTAGATGGCCGGTCAACATGGGGCAGTTCAGAATGTATTTCAACGGGTCTACCCGAGACACCAGTTGTACCTCATGGTGATGCAGGTAATGTTGCAACTTCTACACAGAAAATACGAGTGCAAGGTAGCTTCTTTTGATGAGGGAGTATATGGTCTCTGTATCGATGATCATATGACTGAGATAATAGAGGCTAATTTTTGTCCCCTCATTGTTCTTCTAGGTGAGAATGGCCCCAAGAGATCGTTCCAGGGAAGTCATGTACAGGATCATCAGTTTTCCAGAGATGGGTGGCATCAAGACCGAAGGCTGGAGCAGATACTGCTTGATTCCCTCGAATGCATTCTGGAACTCTTCGTCCCATTCGTAGGTGGATCCTTTATTCATGAGCCGAGAAAATGGCTTACACTTTCTGGCTAGATTCGCAATGAATCAACATATGTAGGCTAAGTGGCCTTGGAAACCTCAAATCTACCAAATATTGCTCGAGGAAGGCATCTGGCTGATGGCCTTGATCTTCTCTTGGTCGATCTAGATTCCCCGGTACCTAACAACAAATCCAAGAAACTTCCTAGAGGTGACCCCGAAGGCACATTTCAACGGTTTTATCTTCAGGTGGTGGGAACGGAGGAAGTTGAACACTTTCTCAAGGTCCTTGAGATGGTCCTACTGCTGGAAAACTTTGACCACCAGATCGTCGACATTACATTCCACCAATGTCCTGAGGATTGGCTTGAATATGCGGTGAATGGCCCACTGATAAGTGGAACCTGCATTCTTCAGGCCGAAGGGCATAACCTGGTACCAGAAAGTACATTGGGGTGCACTAAAAGCTGTGGACTCTTCATCCCCAGGGTCCATCCAGATCTGATTATATCCAAAGTAAACATCCATGAAAGATAGGGGTTGGAACCCAGAAGTAGCGTCGATCAAAAATTCTATCACTAGAAGGGGAAAATCAACCTTTGGACAGTGACAGTTGTGATCTCAGAAGTTGATGTAGACTCTGATATGTCTATTCTTCTTCCTAACTAGCACAATGTTGGCTAGACACTTGGGGTACTAGAACTCCTTGAAAAAGTTTTCTATGATGAGATTGTAAACTTCAGCCTCGACCATGGCACCATGAGACGGGTGCATCTTACTGGGAGGCTGCATGAACCCGCGATGATTTGTTGGTAGACCGAGGTGGTGGATGAATACCTAATGATCTAGTCCTAGAATCTCATCATAACTCTTGGAAAACATGTCATGGTGTTGTTTTAGGAAATCTATGTACCACTGTTTCTCATCGAGGGGCATGGTGGCACTGATCGATGTGGGTCTAGGATCTTCCTCGCTACCAAGTTTCACCTGTACCAGTTCATCGACCGTGGTGGAGATGCCTTCTTCAATGGCAGGGGAGCATCCTCCACATCCTCTTCTTTGCTTGTGCAGGAGGGATTCCCAGAAGGGTAAGCTTCCTCGGGGTCAGAAGATCCTGTCGGGAGGCTGGTACCAGCCTGGACAGTGGTGGACAGCATATCGAGAGACCCACGTTCTACTAAAACCATAGCGACGAAGGAAGTCGATCAGATCCCATCTGATCTTCGGTCCAAGGGTCCACTCTTGGTGATATCAAAGCAATAGTGGTGTGTTGGCTTGAGCTGGTTAATCCCAGACTGGAGAAACAAACACGTATGACATACTGCAGTTACCATGGGGTGTACATCCCGATACTTTACGGGGGTAGGAGGCTCCGGGATCACCTGAGCCTGGTTTGTGTTGGAGTACACGGTGATTTTCCACCATTTCTTGGACTTGGGAACATGCTTCCTTCTTGTACCAGAGACAACAAAGCATTGCCCCATATTAGGGGTTGTGACCTCCAATCGATGGATCGAAAAGATGTAGGCGTCATCCAGACCTACCCAGGGGTCAGTTGCGACCATGACGGGTTCAACCTCACTCACCTAAATCTGTTTTTCCTTTCTCTAGTAATAGTCGGCATCTAGGTAGCGGGAATCACAAGAGGGAAAAGGATATGCATCGCCTTGGATTACACCTACTCGATCATTAATAGAGTACTTGAGGCACTGGTTATATGAAGAGGGGACCACCACGTGTAGGTGGAGACATGGTCTTCCCATCAATTCATTTTCCGCGGTGTCATGGGAGACAACCATAAACTCAGTACTGGAAACTAGGCCACCAAACTGGTTCTTCAAATAGATCTTGCCAAATGGGGTCTGCTCTATCCTGTCATACCCCTAGATTCTTAAATCGGAGGGAGTCAAATCATCTTTGGATAGCCCCACCTTCCGCAGTGTCCGCATTGAGATAAGGTTAATCCCGGAGTCGGTGTCAATGAGACGGCGACAAACCTCCCCACCGTTAAATTGGTAGGTGATGTACATCATGAAAATGTTCCCCTATATGGGGGAGCCTTCATCCTCTCCAGAGAATGAAATGATGGCCTGTCATTCAGAATTCTCAAATGCTTCAGCATGAAAATCCTCTACAGCTGCTACCTCTGTC
Organism: Viscum album; assembly: GCA_963277665.1. Taxonomy (NCBI): domain Eukaryota; kingdom Viridiplantae; phylum Streptophyta; class Magnoliopsida; order Santalales; family Viscaceae; genus Viscum; species Viscum album. The sequence goes on from OY728134.1 coordinate 1,476,323,762, forward strand.
CCAAACTAGAGGGGGCTTCTCAAAGCCTCAACGAGGGCCTCACGCATATCTAGAAATAAGCGAAGGGCTTAAAGGATGTAAATCCTCGCTGTGATGCTGTCAAGGTGCTTAATAACATCATACTTTCATTCTAGGCATGAAATTTTGCTTGCAGGAAGCCGTTCTGTGATTGGAGGTATGGCGGGCCCTGCCTGTTGGACCGGCGGCTGACTGGTGCTGGACATATCCCGATGTTCACTAGTCGAAGCCTAGAGAGTAGCTGCCGAATGAGGACCAGATGACTGAGATCGACCTGTAGTAGGGCGGGGCTAGTCACGACATGGTTGAGGTAGCTCTGCCTGATCTAGTAGCACAAACGGTGGCAGGTGCAGGCCCAACGACACTAGATGAAGAGGTTGTGTGTGCTAAGTTCTGTGATGGGCCTACTATCTGGTCTTAGTGCACAAGTAGAAAAATACCCTATAACAACGGTTTGAAACTGTTGGTATAGGTCTCCAAACCATTGGTATATCCTATACCAATGGTTTGGAAAACCGTGGCCAAGTAAGCCGTAGGGATAGGTCTATACCAACGGTTTTCCCTAAACTGTTGGTATAGACCTATACCAACGGTTTTCAAAACCGTTGGTATAATTACTATGAAAATTCTTTACCAACGGTTCCATAAAACCATTGTTATATGTATTTCAAAAAAGAAGCATTCGGTGGGTTTTGATCCCACTACCTGCAGTTTATAATTGAACGACATAACCACTAACCTAACATGACTTTTTTGAACATAATTTCATATATATATATATATATATATTCTCATAAATATTTTAAATTTTTATTTATTTAATGTTCTTTTTAAGAAGATTCCATAAAAAATACATGTAACTATACCAAAGGTTCTCAAAACTGTTAGTATAGGCCTATACTAAAGGTTTTAAGAACCATTGGTATAGATTCTTTGATTTTGTGACCTATACAAATGGTTTTGGACAAACCATTGGTATATGGGGGACCTATACCAATAGTTTTACGTTGGTATAAGGTCTCTATTATGGAAATATACCAACAGTTTGGCCAAAACTGTTGGCATAGGTCCATATAAGTGACCTATACCAACGGTTTTCCCCAAACCGTTGGTATAGGTCCCCCTATACAAACGGTTTGTCCAAAAATGTTGGTATATGTCCAAATTAGTTATCTTTTTCCTAAGGGTGTTGGAAAAACCATTGGTATAGGTCCATATAACTAAACTATACCAATGGTTTGCCCAAAACCGTTGGTATAGATCTTATTTCCAGTAGTGGTGGCATGCACGGCCTGGCTGGAGGTGCCAACTGACGTGCCCTAAGGACCCATGTGGATGCGACTCCGCCAACATTGGCATTGACTGGGGACATTGAGGAGGTTCTCCTGGTGCTCCCCATCATCGGGAATCGTGTAGGGGTTTACCAGATCCATGGTATTAACCGAAGCGTACCCTTGAATATCACTTGAAGAGTCATCCATCATTGGGAAAATTCTGAGGGGGATCCCCATCTCAAGGGGCATAAAGTCTCCGAGAGTGCGGGACGATGATGGAATTGGCGGGACACATTGTTTCCCCTTGCGTCGCTGATGCTTGCTCTTCTAGGAAGAGGCCACCTGAGATGATGATGTAGAAGTGGTGGCTGCAGCTTCTGAAGGCTCTAGCTGATTCAGACATGCTCGAATGATTCCATGGGCACAAGCAACCATTTTGTGATCCATCTGGTCATCATACTTATGGGACCCACAGTTAGAAACCTGCTGCCACTCACCTTTATTGTTGCTACTGCTATTTGACCTTACAAGGACACCCACCACTTGTGCCATGGTCGGGCCCAGACTAACTATATTGTTATCGACCTGGTCTTGAAGCCAGTCTTTAAACACATATCACTGCTTGTGGGTGTGCCCCCAGATCCGATGATAGGGCAGTATTTGTGGTGATCAGTGAGATTCGCATCTTCTGGCCTTCTGCACTTAGGCAATCGTACGATCCCTTGTTCCAAGGCACTTTTGAAATAGTCGGGGACTGGATTCTCATTGAACGACTAGGTCCGGATTCTTCTGTTTATAAAGGGGGATCTTGTAGCCTGACTCTGGCGAGGAGCAGTTGGAGGGGCCTGTCAAGGAGGCAGACCCCGATTGTCCCACCTGGGTAGTGGCGGCGCATTCCACGGGGGAACATGCTGATTCTGAGGAGGACGTTGCTGAGCCATAGGCTGCACCTAAGGCGGAGGGCCTCTGCGAGGCTATGGGGTCAGTGCCACTGGTAGCAATTCTAGTTTCATGGGGGATTCTATTTGGGACATCACGGTGGGCTCGGCTCTGGAATCCCTCCTTTCTGGAATTACAGGGGGCAATAGACGAGCATGGCTAGCCTATTACCGGGATTCCTCCAGACGCTGGGCCTTATCGGAGAAGTCTCAAAATCCTCCATGGTAGTTCAGGGTAATCAGAGAAGGAACCAGTTCTGTCTTGAAATTTCCTACACACATCGTCAGTAATTGCTCCTAAGTCAGTAGCATGTCAAGGGAATATGTGAGCCCCTTCTAATGGGCGATGAAGTTTGTGACTCGCTCATCAGGCCTTTTTTTCACTTGAAGAGGTATCCGGTGCTTGTTTTCCAGGTGGTGGAACTGGACTCGTATATGAATTGCCTACGAAGGTCCTCCCAGCTGGTTACGAATCCGACAGGGAGCTGGATGTACCAGACAAATGTCGGCCCCTCCAATGTTTGAACAAAACAGTGAATCTTGGTAGCCTCCTACTGCACTAGAGTCCCTAACATGGGCCCACACCATGAGTTGAAGTGGGCCAGTTGCTGTAGCGGGTCCCCTGTCCCATTAAAGGGGGAGAAGGTGGGATTCCCTAAACCCTAAGGTGACAGTATATCATCCACCCACACTGGATATGTATTACCATTAGGTGGGATTTCCACCTGTCACATTTCCAATGCCTCAAGGTGGTCTACGAGTGCCTCCATAGGATCATCTGGGTGGGGGTCCATATCATGACGGGGATCCCTAACTACGACCGCGTTGGCGGGTTCTTCAACATAGTAGATAGGCTCAACAGCTCATGGAGCGACTAGTAGAGTGGCTTGTGGGGCAGCTGGGGGAATTCGAGTTGGATTCCTTGGATTTTCGCTCCATTTAGGAGGGTTTTAAAGGATGTACCATGCCCTCTTTTCATGAGCTCTGACTTTAGCCCTTTCTGCGGGAGCAGCATGATTAGGGTTGCCTCGGGGCATCTCACTGAGGGCTAGTTGTTCCTTCCCCTACTGTACTGGCCTAGTATTGTCGTAGTCTGACCATCGCTCTACAGCGTATTCATCCAAGAGTTCATCGACCAGCTTTCTCTGCTCAGCAAGTTTTTGGTGCAATGTGGCCTTCTTGGGGTCCTCTTCCATCTTTTGCACTGAGGCGGACAGTTCGGAGTGTTTGGTAGCTCCGGCGTGCTCTTTTCCCTTACCAGAATTCTAGATGAGCACTAATGATTCGGTTGGAGTAGGGAGACCTAGTATATTCCTCTACTGATGAGTAATCTTCACTGATGGTTCCAATAGTGGTGGCATACCCTTAGGTGGTAATCCCCATCAAGAAGCTCCAACTCATCCTCCCCGTCCACTAGGTAGGCCATGTTGATTGTGACCCTTCCTGGGCACATGTCCTCGATATCGCCTAGAAATTCGGGCTGTCACCAGATAGGACTGTAGAGGAGGGAAGCGTACTCCCCCTAGCCATGGACTTGCGCATGGGGGTATTCCTCCCTGATAATTTTTCATAGTATCTTGATACTCTTAATGCATTGTTTTTGGAGGGCCTCACGGCGACCTGGTGACTCGGGGCACTGGGCCACGGGGAGTGCGGCCAGATCGACTAGACAAAATTGCTCGTTGATGTCTTCAAAATGAACTTGGCTCCTAGGGTAAACCACTCACTGAAGATGAAGACTAAAATGTGTCTCCAAAAGTGTTTGGCGGAACCACTCAACATCCTCCGGAGTGAGGGATTCTGGTATGCATAAATCCTACCCTGCCACGGGCCAGAATTTCATGGGGAAGTGGTCCACTTCAAGGATGTTCTAGAAGATCCTTGGCTCAGATTCAGTGTATGGCCCTTGATTTCCCCACTCATCAACTGGGGGTGGTTGAGGAATTGGTAGTGGTACTGAGGAAGACCGTTGGGCAGATAGGTTGGCCGATGGCGAGTATGGAGAACGGGTTGACTGGCCTCCATATCTTGGGCTTTCTATCGAAGAGTGTACCAACCTGGAAACTACGTCGTGATATAATGGGATGACGGCCGCAGTTCTTGGATGAGGGTCTAGGGCTACTGGTGATAGGTTTTGATACTTTTTTCCCGCCATTGGTCCCCAGAATATCTCTCTGTGATCTCTTGTGGAGTTAGAGAGCGCTTTCGGTGATGATGGTGGTGATTGCATGATCGTAACCTGCAGAGTCACCATAATTTCATCCTCCATGATATACCTGTGGAGGGAGGCAGTAATCATGTGAACTTCTCATTCCGGGAGCACCAGGCGGATGTTTCCCATCCCTGCCCCATCTTCTGACTCGAATGAGCATGGGGAGGGTTCCCGAGCTGAGTCGTACTCCGCTTCAGAGTCTGAGATCTGGACTGGTTTGATCTCCTTCCAGACACTCCCAGAATTCTTCTTTTTGCAGCGACGACCTGCCTTCCTACCCATGGGTGGCTCTTCGGGATAGGTCATATTTCTAACACGGGGTCCTTCGGCCGCACTGGTGCTGGGGTGGAGAGGGTTTCCACCCGAGAAAGCTGGGGTGCACGGAGTACCAGGAAAAATGTCGAAGGGCACATGGGGAGGACCTCCATGGATAGCACTAGAGTAGGAAAAACCTTTGTTGGGACTGGCAGGAGCATGGGGAGGACTTCCATGAGTTTTTTCCCGGGAGACCATAGCACGGGGAGGGTCCTTGCACTGGTCTAGCTACACACGGGTAGGACCTCCGTGTTGGGTGTGGGTGGAGTGAGGCTGGCCCTCACCCATCTGGTTGCTGAGGTGAGGAGGACCTTCACCAACTACTAAGAGGACATGGGGAGGATCCCCATGTTGGAGAGAGACCTGATGTGCGATGTCCCTACACCGACAGTCGGGGGCAGGAGGAATGACTCCATACCCAGTGTAATGGGCACAGGAGAGGGTTCGGTGCTGAGTATCACCATTACAGGGAGGACCTTCATTCAGATTGGGGGTGGCACGGGGTGGACCTCCATGCCGAGCCTCGAAGCGGGGAAGGCCCACGCACTCTGTGGTAGTGGTATGGGGAGGACCACCGTATGGGGTGGCATCGATGTGGGTTGGTTCACAGTGACCACTGCTCGTGAGAGCGGCCAAGAGAGTAAAACCATCCTGCCTGTGGGGTGGTAGGGGCCTCAATCCTAGCTGGGTGTATAAGTGCCCCTACTCAATGTATAAAGGGACCTGATGATATGTGTCGGCGGTGGCTCGGGCCACGGTAGTTGCTGATGTTGATTCCCCTCGGCGGGCGTCCTCCTCAACTTGCTCCCGACGCTGGCATCGGGTCGGACGAACCGGGGATGGTGATGCAGGTACATAGCTTACCTGATCCTCCTCTAGGAATATCGGGTGGTGGTTCTGATGCTGCCGGGTGGGTGCCCTTGCTGGGAACCCCTAGATTGGGACTCTGACTGGGCTGGGATGGACGTCACCTACCTCATCAGTGTAAGGTAGGGAGTCATCAAAGAGTTCTGGGGAGAGGCTCCTGAAACAGTTGTATGTCAGGGTGGGGAGCAATGGCTCCCTGTGCGGCCCTTGGGGGCGGCGTTGGCGATGAGGCATAGACGCCTCCAGATCCAGGCAGGCTATATCCTGGGTCGGGATTATCCCATCCTCCTTGTAGCGACACACGGGGTCGTTGATTACCCACTGTTGAATGACCTCGGACGGGGAGAGGGGGCGTGGGTGCCCCATGGCCGAAGATGTATAGGTCGTTGTGTAAGAGGTGAAGCCACGTAGAACGGCCATGTTGGAATTTCCCATGCCACTGCGTCGATGGGAAGGCGGTGATCACGTCACTGGTGCAGCAACCTGATTCTTGAGAAGTAGGGAGATTAACTCATCAGTGCTAAAAGGAAAAGGAATTTATGACCAATGCCCTAGTGCCATCCCATCTTCCACGGCTGGTAAGAGGGATCCATACTGACAATGTCACAGAACGGGATGTACAACGTTTTACTGCCCCAAATTCTAGTAAGTTTCACACGAGGCCCGCTATTTTCTTGGAGGGACCTGGTGCCAGATAACTGGATCCGGTGGCACGTCATTCAATTGATTCCCCGAGCACTAATAATATTCATATTGAGGAGAAGAACTTCACGTCGGGTTCACCATTTCTGTTTCCAACGCTTTCGCTGGGTCACGCGCGTCCATCTCGTTTGGGGATGAGGGGCGCGGCTTTGTTACCCGCATTCCCACTTTCCAAAGGCAGGTGGAATCTACTCTTTATTTGGGGACGTCTGGTCTTTGATCGAAACAAGATGATGGGATGTCGGTTCTTCCTTTCATGGATTCCTCCTCAGAACTCGTCGCCTAGTCCGGGTCTCCCTTATATATTTAATACATTGTTTGTGAAAATCTTACTATTTTAATATCATCATGGACATCAGTTAATTACGCTGCTTCTTTTGGGACATTCCAAGGGGTCTGGTCAGGGTAGCCACCTTCATTCAGGGGAGTAGTCACGTTGGGCATTACTGGCATGTCTGGATGCTGGGGGATTGTCATGTCTATCTTCTATCCCTTATTATAGGGCTTCTCGAGGGCATGGAAGCCTGAGGCATCCCACATCGAACGCAGGGAATCATATGTCATGGGAATGTATCTGAGGGTTTCCTCAGCTTCCCATGTTTAACACAAGGTATGCCGTAAGTTTAACGTCCAGCTGAGATGGATCAGACTAATCAGAAAACTAACTGGAGTGGATCAGATGGGTGAAACCCCCTGGAGGGGACATCAATATTGGGGAAAATGCATGGTTGACTCCCAATTACTGAGAGGGGAACAGGGTATGAGGTGGCATGATCCCACCGGGATGTGGTGGACCGGGTTAGAATTAGGATGGATGATGAAGCAGTTGAATGAAGTGGATGGATAATGGGATGGAACCTCCATGAGGATGATGATGGTTTTGGGATTGAGCCTTGGAGAGGCTTCCTACGTATCCCCGTGGAAGGGAATCAAAGTCCGTGTAGTTCATCTGATGATGGCTTACCACTGATTGGGGTTTCAATGGGTTACCGTCGAATGGAGTGACAATGGCTTACCGCTGAAAGAGGTCCACAGTTTAATGTCATGTAGGATGGGGGCAGACCGACATGAAGTGGGTTGGAAGTACTGGGTGTTGGGATTGAACCTCGGGGAGGCTTCCTACGTACCTTACCTTATCAATGATCAAATTCCTCGTAGTTCCTGGATATGGGGGAATTTGGGGCTTATGCTCTGAGGCAGCCCAAGGTGTTGGTCCACCGACGTGAAGATGGTAGAGACCAATTGATAGTTGTGGGAATGAACCTCAGGGAGGCTTCCTACGTACCCTTCCTTGGTAAGGATCAAAGTCCTCGTATTTCGGATGGGTGGGAGCCGATGTGAAGGTGGACCTAGGGTCCAATGGTTTTTGGGATTGAACCTCAGAGAGGCTTCCTACATATCCTGCCTTAGCAAGTATCAAAGACCACGTAGTTCAGGTGGTGTCAGAAAACCGACGTGAAGGTGGACCTGGGGTCCGATGGGTGGTGGTCTTGAACCTTAGGGAGGCTTCCTATGTACCCTTCCTTGGATAGGATCAAAGACCACATAGTTTAGGGGAGTTTTGTGAACCGACGTGAAGGTGGTCGGAATGACTGGGTGTTGGGCTTGAACCTTGTGGAGGATTCCTACGTACCCTGTCTTGGAAAGGATCAAAGACCTCATAGTTCAGGTGGTGTCAGCAAACCGACGTGAAGGTGGACCTGGGGTCCGATGGGTGGTGTTCTTGAGCCTTGGTGAGGCTTCCTACGTACCCTACCTTGGAAAAGATTAAAGACCATGTAGTTCAGGTGGAGTGTGGTGACCGACGTGAAGGTGGTCGGAACTACCGGGTGTTGGGCTTGAGCCTCATGAAGGATTCCTATGTACCCTGCCTTGGCAAGGATCAAAGACCATGTAGTTTAGGGGGAGTGTTGTGAACTGATGTGAAGGTGGTTGGAATGACCGGTTGTTGGGATGGAACCTCATGGAGGCTTCCTACGTACCCTGCCTTGGCAAGGATCAAGGACCGTGTAGTTCAGGTGGTGTCGGATAATATGTCATGGTCGATGCTTACTCTAAGCCCACATGATTCATTCTCAGTGTGAGAAACAAGAGGCAGCAAATTCTTGATGATCACGTCACGAAAGGTGCGTCCGTCGGAAGTGAGTGGGGATTATGCATGGAGTGGCCCAAAGAGGAAACAGGGGCTTATGCATGGTTAGTAGCCCGAGAAGGTTGGGACTTAATTCAGCATGGAGGCCCAAGAGGCAACACAGCCCAGTGAGAGAGGGACTTGGTACCGAAGAAAGGAGGGATCTAGTGTCCATTTCACCCCTGGTCCTTGGGACCGAAGAAGAAATGAGCAGGGATGCTGCCTCTGGCAAGAAAAGATAGGGGCTTACACCAGGATGGTTTTCCTTTCTCCATGGACAAACGCCACTCCAATAAAGAGGATATCATCCCTGTAATGGAAGATCTCATCCTCATGGAGACTAGTGTGCATGGATAATGTCAATGGTTGGGGCACCCCACATGCGAGGCATGGGGCGAGGTCACAGTTTAAAGTCATGTGCTGAGGACGATGGTGCTTGGCATTTTAACGTCCTATAGCTCGGATGAGGTGGGTGTTCTCCACACCCCTAGGACATACATAACTGGTACCCTCTTCTCCTTGGTGACGAGAAGGGACGGGCAACACCGTGGATAGGGGTTTTCATGGAGCGAACCATTGGGGGGTCCACGTTAGCGTGGCTATGCGAAGAAGAAATAGTCGTTAGAATGCCTATGTGGAGAAGCATGAGGCGAAGCAATGCAACGGGCAGTATCATCCAAGAGAATTTGAAATTACATCGTGCAAACCTGGAGGGTTGCACGGGGAAAGGAATCGCAAAGCAGAGGGGTTCATAGGTAGGGTCCTTGTGAATATCTACTACTCCATGTGGCGGAGGGTACTTGCGGAGGGGTGTGCTTCGCGAAGTGGGGTGCCTCAACCTTAGAATAAGGTAAAGGTGTATATGAAAGGTGCTTCACGAAGTGGAAAGGGATTCATGAAGCACTGCCTTGTGGAGAAAAGGTTCCTCGTGAAGCAAGGCATCATGAAGCAATGTGCTTCGCAAAGTATAGTGACCCTACCTTGGCATGTGCATCATGTGTACATGAAGGGTGTTTTGTGAAGCATAAATGATCTGCAATGACCCGGGTCCCCTTGGGGATCCCTTTCCTTTGAGAAGGCCCTTAGGCTCTACAAAATTCATCCCTCTCAAAAGAGGGGATCAAAATGAGACCAAGGGGAGGCACTTCGCAGAGCAGAAGTACCTCACACAGCTCATGGTTCATAGAGAAGAAGGGTGTTTCACGATTCAAGATCTAGAAAGTCGAAAGGTTGGATTGTCCTCCCTTGGACTTGGGGGGAGGCCGGTATTTATAGGGGAGAGGTACTACGAATCAGCGCTTGCTCGGCATGAAGCGGACTTCGTTTGCTCCGCGGCACGGCGCAAACATCAAATGTAGTTGCAGAGCATTACCACCTTAATGCTCCGTAGTGGTTCATGAATGTCAAGGGCAGTTTCGGAGCATTTCCACCTCCTTGCTTTGCGGTGGGTCGCGAACATCAAGGGAGGTCGCAGAGCGTTACCAACTCCTTTCTTCTCGGTGGGTCATGAACATCAAGGATTGTCACGGAGCATTACTGCCTCCTTGATTCGTGGTGGCGCGGTGGGACCGGTTCTCCACAAATGGGCTTCATGAGGCATCTCTCAGGTCTATGTCTTCTTCTCCTCCACACATTTTGGCGTCAACAGACATCATCCTATTTCCAATCAGGAATAGGAAATGACTGTAAAGTCCCTGATATCCATTGGTGCTCTTCCTTCACCTACTGATAGGTGGAACACGGACTAAAAAAACTATAATTCTCTATTTTCATACCAGGAAAAAATATTGGAAATGTATGTAACAATACATATTAATGATCCTAGGTTATAGTTCCCAAGTAGAAGCAAGATAAACTTGTATCAATTACTCTAAAATTTCTATAGGAACCTAGATGCATCCATGAATTCACAAGATATCATCCTCATCCACAACCCAACAAGGGGGTCGGTCATTGCCTGAAACAATCACCCTTAGGACTAAGCCCTCAGGATCCAATAACTACCTCATCTTTACTCTCACCAAATGTGAAGAGGTCACTGATAATAATGAAAGTACAAACTATCCATGATGGTCCTGGACCACCAAATGCATCTCAAAGAACAGAGCCATAAGTTGTAAATCATCACTAGTCTCTCAAATTTCCTATGTTATATTCCTCCAGATCAGAGCATCTATTATAGTATTCTATTTCCTAAGTGTATAAGAAAGATAAAAATTGAAGGATTGTAGGTACTCAACCCACCTTCTCTACATAAGGTTAAAGTCACACTATGTCAAAATATGACTGAGACTTTTTTGGTTCATGAACACCAGAAAATTATCTCCCATTAGTTAATGATTCCAATAATTCAAGGCAAGAACCACATCTTCCAACACGAGATCATACACCTAGTAATTTCTATCATGAAATCTCAATTGACGAGACCTATATGCCACGACTCAATCATTCTGCATCAGAACTGCTCCTAACATGATGGCTAATGTATCACAATAAACTATATTGATTTTCCCTAGATCTAGTAGAGTTAGAATCAGTTCTAAAGTCAATCTCCCTTTAATCTTTGGAAATTCCTTCTCACACACTTCAGACCAAAATAACTTCACACCCTTTTAGTCAAACCAATGAGAGGTGATTCTATGCATGAAAATTATTGTATAAATTGATTTTAATAGCCATAAATTCCCAATAAATTATGTACATAAAGTATTTTCTTATGATTCTATCACGTAACTATGGTACTCACCTTCTTTGTGTCAACAAAAACTTTGTCCTCTAAAATAATATGACCCAAGAAAATCACTGGATCGATCCAAAAGGATAATTTTTTGAGATAAGAATATATATAGTGATATATTAGTGTATTCATAACGTTATCAAGATGTTTAGTATGGTTGTGTTGATTAAGATAATACACTAAGATATCATCCACAAAGACTAACACAAATGAATCCAAATATGGGTGTAAAAACTGATTCATTAAAGACATGAAAATAGCTAGTTCATTCATAAGACCAAGAACCATAACATGACACTCATAAAGACCATACCTAATAATAAACATTATACGAGGTATTTATGAAGTTCTAACACGTACCTAGTGATAACCTAACCTCAAATTAATCTTTAAGAAAACCCTTACTCTTCAGATCTTGTCTAAGAGGTGATCAATATAAGGAAAAAGATACTGGTTCTTCAGTGTAAGCCGATTCAACTTCTGATAATCCACACAAATCCTGAGGGTTCCATCCACCTTTTTGGGGAAAAGGATCAATGAACTCCAAGGTGAGGTTTTGGGTTATATAAACCCCTTATCCTCTAAATCCACTAGTTGTCTCTTGAGCTCTTGCAACTTAGTATTGTCCATCCTATATTGGAGAATGGACACTAGTGCAGCTCTTGGAATTATTTCAATAGAAAACTAAAACTTTTTCTCATGAGGTAACTGTAAAATTCATCTTGGAATACATCCTCGAAAAGAACTACTACAATAGGAAAATATGTATGATGCCTTATCTAATCCTCCATATAGAGGCTAAAAATATAGGTTGTGAATCCACCCAACGCATGATGATATAGTTCATCTCTACTTTCCTGGACATCCCATTCACCCTTGTGAAGGAAAATACAACATTTTGGTGAGGTAAATGATAAGTTTTGGTGATATTAGTCTGCATAGCGATGATAGGGGACTAACCATTCCATCCTAAGAATGACATCAAATCTCATCATCTCGAGGATGAAAAGGTCCTACAAAAATGATAGTTAACTACCTCAAGGGGGAATTCCCAGAACTGGCATACCGTAACATCATGTTACCTAATTTTATGTTCATTGATCCATTTATATGAGTACTCAATGATTGTATCTCTTTTTGGGTTATTTCTGGAGTTGTTTTTTTGGACCTTTTGAAGGTTTTTTGGGCCTCTGCATGGTTTGTGCATAGTTTGAGAATGGTTCAACAATGTGTGAAAACTTGGAAGAAGGGGGTCACATGGTTTGCACATAGTTAAACTATGTGTGAAACAATGTCAGGAAACCCCTCTAGTGGCTTTGTTATGGGCACACAGTTAGTACTAATCGTGCGACTTATCCCGGGAAGTTGTGCTAACAGTTATTAAAGACCCAAAAAACTTTATAAAAATCCTAAAATCCCCCAAATTAACCCTAAAATCTTCCCAATCGTACCTAAATTGATTATTTGTATTTTGGGAACCCTATATATCCATTTTTATCAAACCTTATCTCTTGGTGGATCTAAGTGCCAATCTAAGTGGTGATCATCTTATAGGGAGTTTATTTATTCTTGATTTGTATATCCCTTTTTCTCTTGATTCTTTCCTCTTAAAGGTTATGATAGACTTGTTTTTTGTTGGATATTGGTAGATTATTGTAGTATTTTGGATCTAGGATCTCTTCTCTCTTCTTTAAATATCTATCTTCTTAGATCTGGTGACTTCCATCGAAGGTGACACATCTCAGATTCATTTTGGTTGGATTCCAAATATTACAATTAGGTTTTCCTATGATTTTCCTTCATTTTGTAATTCAGTATTTATTGATAAATTCATAGATGTGTGTTTCTTGATTTCTAACACTTGTTCTATGTACTTTTTTCCTTGAAATTACTCATAAAATATTATTTGACCAAATTCCATTTTATTTGAACCTGGCATTAATTGAATGGATATAATCTTTATATCTATCACCTTTTTAAGAATTTTTTAAATGACATGTTTGTTTGGATTTATTTTTAAATAACTTTTAATGATTTTTTTTGTGAAATAGAGGGCTTTAGTCCAAGTTTTGATTTCTAAAATTAACTTACTTGATTTTAATTAAATGAATTTTACTATTTTATTTTTTTCTAAATAGTTTAAAATGATTGAATTTATTAAATGAACAAGAATCCCATTTTAATTATTTTACCTTTGTTTTTAAATGGGTTCTTCTAGTTTTTTTTTGAAATAAATTATTTATTCACCTAGAAATAGTGTGTAAACCCATGTTTTGAAATGTATTCAATCCTTTTAAAATTGTAATACTTCCTTTAAATTCTTGAGGGATGATTTGAAATAAATGATTATTTTAAAGGATAATTTGGTGTTATAATGATTATTTGGTAATGAAAGTGGGTATGGTTACCCTTTTTGAATTTTGAAATTATTTAAAAATATTTTAATTTAATTGATGATTCTTGAAGGCTAGGTTAGTAATTTATGATGATCTTGTCTTGTAATAATCCCTTTACGTAACTTGTTGATTATTATACTTCCCATTATTGGGTTTTGAAAAATGGATTATTTTCTTTGAGGGATTTTGGGACTGAGGGTGAGGTGTAATTTAGGGACAATGACTATTATTGATAAGGATCCATGCCAGATCCTCGTAACTTAATTGTCTCACTCACATGTTTTGAATAGTCATTGAAACATAGATAGTTGGAGGGGATGAACTAAATATATGCTTTACTAGAAGACTCACACCCTTCTAGTGGATCTATAGAGAACGTGAGAGGTTCAAGCTATGGAAGTGCAACCAGGAAATAGAGTGTGCATGGAAATGGTTTTCTTGATACCTATGAGACTAGATGTAAGCTCATAAATTGGTCTTATTGTAATTTTATTAGCTATTCTGAGGTTTAATCACTATCATACTTAGGTTTTACCCATGAAATCCATATACTTGACACTCGATACATTACATCATTCATTTTCACTATTTGGCACCAAGGTTTCCTTACTTGATTCATTTATTTTTATTATGCACCTTGAATCTGTTGTATTGACTCTTGTTCATCCTTCAAAATTAGGTGTATATACTCGTATTTTATGGATTATTTAACTTTATCTTGTGAAATGGTTTTTAATGATTTTAAATAAATGATTAGTTTTTTAATGGTGAAATGGAATATTTTACAGGTCTGGTTTAATAAAAGATTTTTAGATTTTTAAAAAAAACCATTTTTAAACTAATCGTCATACTCTCTTATTTATAATGCTCTTTTACCATATTTGAATCACCTTATGAAGTAATTGAATATAATCTTTAGTGGAAACCTATTAATCTCATTAGATCACACCTTGCTTGTTCCTTTTGGTATTTGGAACCTTAATGATCTTATAGTAGGTGTTCATGCTTTCTTCTTCCATTGCGGGTTCATGCTTGGGTGATCAAGGGAAGTTGAATTAAGATATGGTGGGTGGTCTTGAACCACTAGGAGGCAGGTTCTGGTTGTTATGTTTTGCTTTTAGTTTTCTTATTGTCTCTTTTTTACTTTGATATGTATGTATTGATTTATATATATATAATGATGTTTTTTCATTGTAATCTGTTATTGTAACACTTTGATGGAAATTTTGTTCCCAAAAGTTATTTATTGATGCTCAGGTGCTTGTTTCCATCCTATGGAGATTGGTAATTCTCTTCAGGTTCGTAAAAAATTAGCTCGAATATATATTTAGCTGATATTTTGGGTTGGTTCATTACAAATTGTGTCATAGAAGGTCATTCCTTAAAGGGAACTAGTTGAATTTAAAATCCTTATGTTATTTTGGGGGTGTCGTGATAGAAAGGATGATAATAATATGTTGGTACTTAAGAGGTAGTTCATGAGTGGGTGCTTGATTACCACCTCTTCATGATGAGACTTGAGTTACCATGGATGTGGGGACTTGATAATTTATTTTTTGTTTTTTGTTTCTTGATAATAAATGAGGTTTATATTCCAAATGATAATATCTATGGATTTAGGAATCTCTTATGAGTTTTTAAACTATAATGGAAGGATGACCACAGTCGCATCATGTTTTCATGGTATGGTAAACAATGAGGAATCGATGTGAATGATCTAGAAATCCACCCATGAATAGTTGTACGGTTGGTGTGTGGTTTACTAGACCATACGACCAATCCTTTTATAGTTCCAATTTGGTTCTAAACATAAAACCTATTCTATTTTCTTACAATTGACTTCACATATGTGAGGTAGGTTATGTGGGTTATGGATGTGGGTTGTTTTATGCTCTTGTGTGGTTGTTTGACCTTAACCCCTTGTTGGTGATTGATAAAATGATATTTTGTTAAATATTTTATTGATAATAAATGACATAATTTCCTCACATTATGCTAAATATATTCATTTATGAAATATTTGGGATTAGATCATTCATTTGAAAATTTGATGAAAATTCCAATTTTACCCTTCTAAAATGCACTGTAGTATTTCGCACATAAATATTTTAATATTAATTATTTGAAATTAAATTTTGTAACAAAGTTCCTAAAGTAATTTTATACATCTTTTATTCAGGACACTAGAGCTAAAGAGTGCACTTGGATGGAGTAAATGGGCCATTAAGTCAATTGTGGGCTGGACTCGCCAGAATGGACATGGGTTCTGTATTTGGGTCATACCTTCTTCATCGGTTTGTGGATTAGGACCAAAGATTGAGAGGAGCTATAGGATTCAATTTTGAACAAATCATAATTCTGGAAGTAGAGCTGATTCACACATTGTGGTGTTCAAACGGGCATTGAAAGTTGGATTAAAATATTTGGCTGAATTTCCCCCATTCACACTTAAAACAACTTGTAACCTAGGCTCCCCTCCACTCTCTAAATTATTGATTTATCATTTTAAGGGGTTGAGACGTGAATTAGGAGATTGGAGTTATAGTATAATTGGTTTCACCCAAATTATCCAACCATTGTAAGAGGGGTATCTCTTGAAGCAAGGATCCCCTCATTGAAGCCTTCTTCTCTTCATCATATTGTAATGTTTTCATTTGTGTAATAAACTTCTTTGTTCTTATTTTATTTCTTCTATTTTCTTCTATTTTGTTCAAATTTATTCTTCTCTTAATATTACTAATTCGGTTGGAATCAAGAGAGGAGATGAGATTGGTTTCTACCCTTTCAATCCATTTCTCATGCAAAACATCTCCATGATGACTACACCGCCCATGGAAGAGTAGTTTCTAGTGATCGATCTATCTTCTAACCTCTTAATTTAATTATTTTGAATAATTGATAGAATGTAATTAAAATAATATTATCCATGAATTGTGTTCTTAAATTATAATAAATTAATAAATCAATTGAACAATTAACACAAAAACATGTGAGGTTGAGGTTTTGTTTAAATTATGAGAGCGCAAACTTATTCGGTAATACAAGACCACACAGGATAAGTTTGTAGAGTTAAAATATATTCCATAAACTCAATTCATCCTCATTCACTATAATGGAAATGTTCCTTAATTTACCACTTACCATAATCTAACCTTAGATCATCAATAAAAGCGGAGTGTTTTGATCGCATTTTCTGAAGTTATCCTAGGGTTAAATTTACTTCATCTTTATGGTAAAGTTAATTCTTGTAGGGTTCGGGATTTAACAAATTAATGGATAATAATTAAGTGATTGTTAATTTAAATGATAATGATAAATAATTGAGTGAAGAGGTAGAGTTATATTGATTACTCCTTTTAAGTATTGTCTAAAAAAACATCTTCTTGTTGTTTTTTTAATTGAACTTCATTTTAAAAATATAAACAAAAAAATGCAGTCTTCTTACATCAAACTTTTTTTAGTTTTATAAACGATAAACAACCCCCATCCTTACAAGTATCATTTTTATTCTCTTTTACTTTATTTTTATAATACCTTTAAGAAGTTGTTATAATTTTCTTCTTCCTTTGAGAGACGACCTTGGTTAGCCACTCTATTCCACCTAAGTAACCCAAAAACAAACATCATTTGAAAGCGCCCACGACAGTGCCTTTCAGTGATTTTGAATCATTTTTGAAAACTGAATTCATGTCCTAAAAAAGATTTTTTGAGTGATTTGAAAAGTTTTTTCAAGTACCATAAAGATATTTTTATGAAATGTTTGGTTTGGAAAAAAAGGTTTTAAAATACTCTTTGATTATGTGATATGGAATGTTTTAAGTAGATATTTAGTTTATAATAGATTTAAAATGAGAATTTGTTTTGGAAATTGTAAAATGGGATTAATGTTTTTGAAACCATGGAATAATTTAAAACTTTTTGTAAAGGTTTTTTGAGACTTTCATAGAATTATAATAAGATTTATCATTTTTCAAGGGATAGTAATGTTTTATAAATGGTGAAATATTATGTGTTTTGAAACCAATAAATCTTTAAAAAAGTGGGTTGTGACTTGGTTTAAAATACTTTTTTCTCTTTTTGAGTGTTCATTGATAAATGAGTTGATATTATTGTGTTTTGTGATGTTCAAAAATGTCTCCCATAAAGTACTTCAATAAATATATAATGTATATCCATCAGTGTAGTTTTTGGAGTGGTATATTTCATTTTCTAGAATTTGAATCCCTTTTCAATGACTCTACCCAGAATTTATACCAAGTGGTAGATCTAGAGAACTTATAACCTTTGAATCCCATCCTTGAATTCATGTATTATCATTCACCTTATTATAAAGGTTCATAAGGTTATATTGAGGTAGTACAGTGGCTTAAAGAAGTTTATGGGATCTTTTATTCTCTTAAGAATCCTAAAACTATGAAGTTCATGTCAATCAATTCCATCATTAAAGGGATCTATCTAGGAGTGGTGGAAATTTCTGGTTACCTCTGGTATGTATGAATTAATGTCTTGGGATTTCTTCAAGTTATTCTTTATTCAGTGGTAGTATCCTAAGGATATGAAGAAGGAAAAATTTACTAATTTCTTGGGTGTTTTTCAAGATGAGATATTAGTTATAGAGTATGCCAAACAATTATCACATTTTGTATGTTTCATACTAAGTATTTTTTGTAGTGAATTTATTAAGGCTATCTATTTTAGAAAAGGCCTTTACCCATACCTCTTAACCCCTATGCCTATGGATCAGTTGATCTCTTATTCAAGGATGCTCAATAAGGATTTATTGGCTGAAGAGGGTCTATAAAAATAACATAAAGGTAAAAATTCCTCATTCATGGTTGAGAAAGGAAATTCATCTCATTAGAATAAGAGCCATACCATGTGTTTCCAATGTGTAGAACTTGGTCGTCCTAAGAGGTTGTTTTTTAAATATCCAAAGGTTTGTTGAATTTTTGGTCGTTTAAGTCACCTTAATAGGTTTTGTAAGTTGGATAAATGGAAAGAGATTTATTCATTAAGAATATTATATCATGAATATAGGGTATAATCTTCTTCATGATAATAGGGCTCTAACCATTGGCCATAGAGTGAATCTTTCCACGCAGTGGAGAAGATTTCAGTTGTTAGATGTTAGTTTCTATATATGGTTAATGTTGATCTGTCTTGGTGTTTCCAACGTCACAGTGGAACTATTTGAGTCTTACTTCTTTTAGATTGTCTATTTTTTGAAACATTTTATTTTGGGATATTTGTGAATGATATCTTGTGGAACTTTCTTTCCGTTATTTTTGGATTAATTATGTAATGATAGTTTTATTTCTTGATATATTTTTTATAGTTCCTTGGTGTTCCTGTTGTTTTTTATTTATGTTTAGAGCTCAATTTTGTTATATTGGATGATATCCCTTGTGAGAGTGTAGTACCCTATTGTGCAATGACATTGATGTTTGAGATCATTAAAATTGGGCATGTATGGACCTTGGTAATGTACTTAGGAAACTTAGATGATATAGATTTTTGATAGACTGGGTAACTAGTGGTGTCTGCGTTTGATATGATGAGTTCATTGAGGTATGAGTCTTGGTTTTGAAAATACTATGTTATTGTTGAGTACTTACCCATGGTAGAAATCCTTGTCAATTCTTTACCACGCTTTTGGATGCTTGATCTTAGATGTTTCTCTTTAGCTAGTAGTTGAAGTATATCCCTTGTATTTAAGGGATGTCATTTTCTTATGTTACACCATTTTGGTGAGTCTTTAAATGGTTGAGAGACCTATTCTAGGTCTCCATCCTTTATCTAGTTTAGAGGCATGTGATGATCTTGGTTTGTTGATCTCGGAGTTGTGTGTGGGTTTTTAACCATTGGGTGAGTCTTTATTATGTACCATGGACCTTCCACCTCATAAGATGAGTGATAGATATATTCTTATGTTATCATGTTCTTTCTTTCAGAATTGATGATTTCTAAGGACAAAAAGTCCTTTGGTGGGGAGTTTTTTTCCATCCTGTTGCCTAATTTTATGTGTATTGAACCATTGATTTTAGTACCCAATGATTGGTTCTCTTCTTGGGTTGTTTCCAGTGTTTTTTCAGACTTTTTTAAGGTTTCTAGGAATGTGCATGCTTTGTGCACAATTTGAGTATGGTTTGAAAAAGTGTGAAACCAGGGGAAAAGGGGGTCGCATGGCTTGCACATGGTAAAATTAAGTCGGCAATAAAACTATAAAACCCTTCCAGTGGCTCTATTCTAGGGATACAGTTAGTACTAACCATGCAACATAACCTAGGAAATAGTATTGATGGCAATTAAATCCCTGAAAATCTTAATTAGAATCCTACCACCCCCCCCACAATTAACCCTAAACTCTTCCCACTCAAACCTAAATAGATTCTTTGTCTTCTAGGAACCCTCTTGAACAATTTTGGATCCCCAAACCCCATCTATTTGTAGATCAAAGCACTAATCGAAGAAGTGGTCTTATTCTGGTGAGTTCTTTTCTTATTGATCTTGGATATCCCGTATTCCCTTGATTCCTTCCTCATAAAGGTTATGATAGCCTTTTATTTTTTTGGATCATGGTAGATTTTTTTGGGATTTTGGATCTAGAATATCTTCTATCTTATTTCAATATCATTCATATTAGATCTGATGACCACCATCAAGGGAGATACATATCAGATACATTTCGATTGGATTCCAAATATTCCAAGTAGGTGTTTCTATGATTTTGCTTCATTTTATAATTCATTATTGCATTATAAATTCATATATGTGTGTTACTTGATTTATAACACTTATTCTATGTAAATATTTCCTTGAAATTCCTTGTAAAAGATTCTTCGATCAATTTCCCTTTGAATTGAACATGGAATTAATTGAATGGATGTAATCTTGATATATATCACCTTTTTATGAATTGTTTAAATGCCATGTTTGTATTTATTTATTTTTAATGAAATTTTAAAGGTTGTTTTAGTGAAATTGAGGGCTTTGGTCTGGGTTTTGATTTATAAAATGAACATCCTTTATTTCAATTAAATGAATTAAACTATTACATTTTTTTAAATTTTTTAAAATGCTTGAATCTATTAAATGACCAATAACCCCCTTGGAATTATTTTACCCTTAATTTTAAAATGGTTTATATTGGGTTATTTTAAATAAATGATTTATTCACATGGAAATATGGTGAAAACCCCATGTTCTGAAATGTATTCAATCCTTTTAAAATTTTAATACATTCATTAAATTATATAGGGGTGATTTGAAATAAATGATTATTTTAAAGGTCTGTTTGGAATCATAGTTATGATTTGGTAAAAGAAGTGGTTATGGTTACCCTTTTTTAATGTAGAAATTATTTAAAGGATTTGAATTGAATTGATGATTCTTAATGACATGGTTGTCACTTTATGATGATCCCCTCTTGTAATAATCCATTAATGTAACTTTTTGATTCTCATACTTCCCATTGTTGGGTGTTTAAAGGGGGGTTTTTTAATTTGAGGGAGTTTGGGGTTGAGATTAATATGTGATTTAGGGTCATCTCCCATGATTGATAAGGATTCATGTGTGTTCATCATAACTTGATAATCTTAGTCACCTATTTTGAATAGTCGTGGGATCCTAGATAGTTGGATGTTATTACCTAGATATATTATTCACTAGAAAACTCACACCATTCTAGTGGATCCATAGATAACATTAAAGGTTAGGTCTATGGATGTGGGGCTAGGAAAGTGGGTGTGAATGGAACTAGTTTTCTTGAGACCTGTGAGACTAGATGTAATCCCGAAAATTGGCTATATTGTAATGTGATCAGCTATTCTGAGGTTTACTCGCTATTGTACCTATTTTGTACCCATGAAATCCATATACTTA
Source organism: Viscum album (assembly GCA_963277665.1). Taxonomy (NCBI): domain Eukaryota; kingdom Viridiplantae; phylum Streptophyta; class Magnoliopsida; order Santalales; family Viscaceae; genus Viscum; species Viscum album. The sequence continues at coordinate 1,476,345,233 of OY728134.1, forward strand.
ATACTCAATACATGACAACATTTTTTGTCACTATTTGGTTCCGGATTTCCTTTCTTGATATATTTATTATTATTATGCCCCTTGACTTTTTGTATTAACTCTTGTCCATATTTCAATATCATGTGAATATACTCATATTTTATTGATTATTTAACTTTATCTTGTGAAAATGTTTTCAATTCTTTTCAATAAAATGTTTAGTTTTTAAATTGTGAAATGGAATGTTTTGCAGGTCTTGTTTAATAATTGGTTTTTAAATGTTTAAAACCCCATTTTTAAATTAATCCCCATACTCTCTTATTTGTAATCCTATTTTAGAATATTTGAATTTCCTTATGAATTAATTGAATAGAATCATTTGTGGAATAATATTGAGCTATTTATCTCACATGATTCTAGTAAATTTTAGTTTTTGCAGCCTTTATAATCTTATAGCAGGTGTTTGTGCTTTCTTCTTCCTTTTTGGGTCCAATATTGGGTGAACATGGGTGGGTGACTTGGGATATGGTGGGTGGTCGTGGACCACCAGGAGGCGGGTTTTGGTTCTTATGTTCTGTTTTTAGTTTTCTTATTATCTCTTTGTACTTTGATATATATGTATTGATTTATATATATCTAATGATGTTTCTGCACTGTACATTAATATTGTAATACTTTGATGGAGAAATCGGTCCTAATAGTTATTTATTAATTCTTGAGTGCTTATTGTCAGCCTAGGGAAATCGGGAACATTATTTAGGATAGTAGAGAATCAGCTCAGATATCGGTTTAGATGGTATTATAGGTTGGTTCCTTACACGTACACTCTCTGATCGAATCCCCAACGGAGTTTCAAGTTTCACAACATCATTAAAAAACTAAATACCAAGCCCAAGTCATTACAAAATAGCTACAAAGATAAATGAATGTGAAGCACCAATATCGAATAAAGAAGGAACGATATTAGAGGCCACTAGAATACTACCTTGAATTATATATGGTATGGAACCCTGCTCCTCATGTAACATCACAGGTAATGATAAAATAAAAAAATTATATATATTAATATTTATGGATTAGATATTAACTTTATTTTAAAAGGGATGCATTTTCCAAAATCATACCTGACACACAATAATGGGTTTCTTCGAAATCCTATGTTGCACACAAGACTAAGATATACTGTAAAATAATACATTATTAATATTTTTATTTTAAATGGTGGTTAACAAAGAACCATTGTAATTGAAGTAATGAGAAAAACTATCTATATTATAATTCCACATGTTTATTAGATGGTTTTAGTTTCTTATAACAAATTTTAGAGGCTTAAAACGAGAATAAATCTAATTGTAAGCATAAATACTCTAATATTTTTTAAAAGGTAGTTTTACGGACTTTTGAAGGAGAAATCTTTCAAAATATAATTTTTGACACATAAATAAGTTTTATTTGACAAAATAAACTTCTTATTTGGAAGTGTGGAATAAAAATTTAGTTTTGATAATGTTTTGTTATTTTTCGGATAAAATTCATATTTTAATGAATAGTGAACAAATACTACATTTTAATTCTAAGCTAACTTTTTATCTATTTTAATTATATTATTAGATTATAATTTTATATGGTTTTAAGGTATTATTAGATGAATTTATTATAATTTAATCCAGTTTTTTCCATTGAAAGTAATTTTACATTTAAATTGTATATAAACACATATCAATCTTTTGATGGTTTTTAAATTTTAAAAACATGTTTCCTCAATCTGTCAACAGGATTAAATTTAAATTAATTTTAGTCACTTTTGTGAATTTAATTTTCAAAAATATACATACATTGTTGTAATGTGTATGAAAAATATGATCTAATCAGATAAAAATATTTTTTAGTGAAAAGTAACTTTATTATTTTATTTACCACGGTTAAAGGGTAAATAAGGGTAAAAATAGTATTATGATAATAAAAAACTACCATAACACTTATCTCACCTTTATTGGATGAGTTATGGATGACCAAGAAGATCCTCGGGCTGAATTTTTGTCCTTTGGAATCCACTTGGGTGTGATTATGACATTTATAACATTTAATTTAAAGTAAAGGCAAAAATATCATAAATATGTCTCTTATTACTAAAACAATTTTAATATGGGGTTATATAAGTGATATATTTGACAATAAATAGTCATTATAAATATAAAAATATTACCTAAATCATGGAATTTTATTTATAATTTTTATATATTAAATAAATAAATTTAATTATATCACAATGATAATGTCGTGATTTCTTTATTAATGAAAGAATCAAATAAATAATATTATAAATATTAAACTAAATATTATTTGACATAATTTATGTCATCAATGAATTCCATATGTTAATATGATATGTTATTAGTGTATTTAAGGGTTTTTTAGAAGTTATCTCATTGTTTGGGTTTTTTTAAATTCAATGAAATGAATAGTGTAAAAATTGGAATAATTGATATTTTATAAAAAAAATTATAAATTATTTAAAAATACTAAAAATATTTTTAAATTACTAAGTAGATATGATAATTTATAAAAGTTCATTAAGTTTCTAATTATGGGAAATTTACCCTATATAAGTAAAATTTATATCCTCTTAATATTTAAAATTGTGTTACCACAATTATAATTAAAAGAGAATAATTCAGGGTAAACCGAAAAGATAAGGATTAAAATAAAATAAATCAATGTATAAAAGTTATTGTATGAGATGATTTATAACTATCCTCATCTTATATTAGACATATCTCTAGTTGGAGTCATTTGGATTAAATAATTAATTTATATTAATTTAATATTTTAAGAGTTTTCAAGGGTGCCCCCACCCCTCCTATAAAAAGGTACCCACTCTTATCTAATACTCACACTTAAAGAACCATTTGGATCATCCCAGATCTGATAAAAACTCTTACTATAATCCTTATACACTTTCTTTAGGCCTTAGTTTAGGAATAACACCTTTTTTATAGGTGTTAAGGAGTTCTTAAAAGGTGATCAACCGAAGAAGAGGTATCATTTTTTAAATGTTTCTATTTTATTTCTTCTTCTACTTACTTTAAATATATTTCATCTATGATGAAATAATAACTCCAGTAACCTTAATATACCATGATTTTATTATGTTAATATCATCACCTAAATCCAACTCCAATTTCATCAAATATGAAATGAACATTTCGTTCGTGTGTACGGTGAACTACCGCCTCGCGAACTGATATAGTTCATTTTTCATTACCGTTTATCAAGATTGGTTCTAATTATGGAATAAATTTTTTTATATGATATTAATTACATATTTATCATTTTAAAATAATAATATTTCAATTATTTTCTTACTTACCATGCACATAAGATGATAACGTCATTCGTGCGTACGTGTGAACTATCACCTCCACGAAGAGATGTGAATCGTTTTTATTCACCACATAACTTGTATGATATATATAAGTATATTAAAATTATTATTATGATTTTAAAAATATTATGATAATTATGTAAATATAAAATAATAATTACCTTATTTTCATTATGATCAATGAAAAATTAAAATGTTGCTCATACGTGCGTACGACCTACCATTTCCATGAATATAACGTTGTCTATTTTTCATAACAATAATTAATGGTTTGATTTAAAATGTATGATTTATCTATAAAATTGATTAATATGTCATGAATATTACTCTATATATGATGTACTTATGGCCATATGGACAATTTACATCATAACAAGTTCATTTTCAACTCAAGTACCGAATATCGACAAAATGTCCGATATGAACTTAAATAATTATGTAATTTTTATAACATGGTAATAAGTGATATAAAAGGAATAATAAACTTTAAAAATGGTTCTAAAGATATAAATTATCCAAAGATTATTATTCTAGAATATAACTATTGTATGTGATGAGTTGGAAGCAAGGTAAGGGACTTCATCGCAATCTCCTTTCATTGAGGAATATTTTGATAATATACACAACCTTATTTTATACGGTTTATAATAAATCCATTTTAATTTTAATTTCATTCAAAGTCTATCAAAAGGAATCTTTTTCTATTAAGATTTTTACTAAATGGAAAAAATGAATGTTTTTTAACATATGTGATGATAATGACATTTCTATCGTTGTGACCATTATTTGATATTTGACTTTCTCTATAAGTAATAATGTTTTAAAAAGAAAAATAAATACCATATTCCTTTTACATGTATTTTTTGTATTTAAAATGGTTTTTATACGGTATTTATTATGTCAATATCTTAAAATGATATCTTGTGATTGCAATGTGGAAATGTTATTTTTCCTTTATGATTGTTTTATATGTTATGATTATGTTATGGTTCTTGGTAATTTTTTATGTATATGTGTGGTTCCATGATAAACATTGGGTGGGTGAGAACGTGATATATCTCCAATTCATTGGGTAATGAGACAGATTTAAATGATAAGGTTTCTCCTAAGATATTTAGGGAATATATTGTGTTCGGTATTACAAACCTATTCCTACATTTTTCCCTCTTATACCCACGATTTAGAATAAAATATTTAAATATATAAGTTAATTAGATGGAGTGGTGAGGCATTGGGTGTCATAGGAGGAGGATGTGGGATCAAAACTCGCGGTCGGATTTTTTAGAAAACCTATACCCACAGTTTTAAAGTTGTGGGTATAGGGCTATGACACGGTGGAAAAAACCTATACCCATGGTTTTGAAAACTATGGGTATAGGTAATGGATCTAAACTGATTCCTCAGTTTCCCATGGTTCCAAAGTCTATGGGTATAGCATATAACCATAGTTATAGGGGTTACACCCATGATTTTGAATCGTGGGTATAGGTTGTTTTTTCAATAGTGATGGAATAATGTTTTGTTTATTAATTGTGTGTTTTATGCATGTCTACCACAACCACATCCACCTACTTGTCTTGTATAGCCATAATTATACTAGATTATTTCTTGATGTGGAGAAAATAATCCTACTCAAAAAGGTATAGTGAATATGGATCCTCTCCCACAAGGAACAGATGGGAAGGTCCTTCAAAAACACTAAAAATGCCCAAACCTACTACATCCTTCGGACTCAACAGGGTCTCTTAGACACTAGAGTACCTTAATCCCTATCTTCCCACACCAGTGAAAAACCATATAACTATAGGTGGTTATAATATATATGTCTCTTCTCCCGCATGTCATCTCAAAGAGACATTTCTGGTCGCTAATCGAACCAATTCCCTATCTCAGATCTTAACTTCCCTAAACCACATGTTCAGCTTCCCTTAGGTTCCACCTAGTGATGAGGGTCTGGTTTAGTATTTCCAAAATGGTGTTCAAATGAAAAAACATTAATTTGGGATCAGATTGAATATGTGATCCCATCCTTAAAATGCCTCGCCATCACCAATGTGACAACGACAAGAGTTGGTGAAAAACACTAGAGCTCTATGAAATGAGCATAATAGTCCTTCATGGACATAGAACCCTGATGTATATGAATACACTACCTAGCTTATCCTGATCTCATTTTCTGAGGAAAAAAATATATTAACATCCTAATTTTTTAAAAGGAAATACTATGTTTGATAGTGTACAGGATATGCAACACCAATCTCAAACAAAATACTAAATATTGTTATTATGTGACCATTATAACCAAATAATTAAATTAGAAATAATTAATATTATTAATTTAATTTTTAAATAAAAATGGTTCTACTCATTAATAATTTATTAATTAATGATTATAAAATTAACTACTTAATTTTAGTAAAGTCAATTTATTCTTCAAATGCACTTTCTTCAAGAGTATTTTGTATTTACTCTATGAGAGAAAAATATAATTAATTCATGAAAAATTTTATAAATTTTATATAATGAAATAAAATTCATTTTTTGGAATTATCATATCAAATTTATCTTATGATTTCATTTTGATTATTTTCTAAAAAGCTTGATTTTTCAATGAATTATGAAAAATAATGATTTTTATTCAAAATTGTATTTTCTTTTCAAGTATCTAAAAATTAAAATTATATTAGCTTTAAATTTAATTTGTTACTTTTTAATTAAAATAATTCAATTATGGTTTTTGAAATGGATTTTATACTTGGATTTAGTATGAAAATATTTTATGTTTCCGAAGAACTGTTTTCGTTGCGTTTTATCGATTTAAATTTAACTTAAATGCAAAAAATTATATGTTTTAAATTGTGAAAAATGGATTAATTACTTTTAATATTTATATAAAAATTTATTACATATTTCACTTTAAATTTTGAATAATATAAACAGTAACCATAGTAATTTTTGTTACAATAGTAAAGGGTAAATCGGGTAATTAAGGGTAAACATAAAACGATAAGGACTGGAAAATTACAATAACACTTTCCCCATTTTTATTTTATGAGTAATATTCATCCATAGTCATTAAATTTTTGGTTATATGACCATTTATGTCCACTTATCTTACATTATGACCTTTAAAATATTTTATTTAAATAAAAGTCCAACATCTCACACTTTTGTTTTTAATAAGTATAATATTTTTAATATATTGTTATCCAGAAGATATCCTTGACTAAAAATATTATTATTAAATAAAATATATTTATTTTTAATATTTTAATTTATTTTTAATTTTTAGTGAAAAATTAATTACCTTAAATTCTTGTACAACACTGATCTAGTAATAATTTAATTAATGGAAAAATCAAATAAATGATATTAAACATATTAAAATAAATATGATATGAGATAAATAATGTAATAAAATAATTTTATAGATTAATTTGACATATATTGATGTATTAAAAAAATTGAAGTTATCCTATTGTATTTATATTTTTAAAAGTCAAATTAATGAATAGTGTCAAAATTGACATTTACGATATTTTAAAATTAATAATATTTTATTTAATGGTATAAAATTCTTAAAAAACTTATATTAGGAAATATTATTAGGATAAGTTTTAATATATCAACTATTATCCAATTATGGGTTTTTTTCATTTTATAGTAACAATATTAAACTAGAAAGAGTAAAAATCAATATTGTCATGGTAAGAGTTAAATGGGTTAAATAAGGGTTAAAACTAAATGATAAGGGTAAGAAAGTGATATAAATTTATCTAAAAATTATTTTATGAGATTATTTAGACTCACACTCATATTATATTATAAATAACTCACTTTGGATAAATTTTGAAATAAATATTAATTTATATTAATTTAATATTTGGGAAATTCTAAGAGTACCCCTCCCCTCTCCTATAAAAGGGAAAATGTTCTCATTTCTTCACACATAAAACCCATATTGGTATGGATTATCTCTTTCCAAATACCTTCCTTGAATCAATATACTCATTATATAGTAATTTTGTTTTTATAACACCATCCTTAGGGTTTTTTAGGTGTTAATCAAAGGATGTTTTACAAAGAAGAGGTATAGTTTTAACTGCTTGTTTGAGTTTTTTTCTTCTTCCAACTCCTTAAAATAATATTCAACCGTAAAAAATAATAATTCCTATATACTACATATACTTATATTTTTTTATTTTAGTGTCATATCCTACAACCATTTCTAATTCTATCAAATGGGAAAATAGTTCGTAGTTTGTGTGCATGGTGGACTACTGCCTCGCGAACCTATATAATTCATTTTCCATAACCATATATTAATACTAGTTATAATTAAAGAATTAATTTTTATATATTATAGTAATGATATATTTATAATTATTTTAATATAATATACCATTTACGCTCTTATATTTCTATTCATAGAAAAATGATAACTTCATTCGTGCTTAAATATAGACTACCACCTCTACAAAGAGATGTGATTCATTTTCATCACCACATCACATTAATGAAATATATTAGAATATTTAAAGATATAATGTATGATCTAAGATATTATTATCATTATTGAAAGATAAAATTATACTTACCTTCTTCCCATAATGATCGTTGAAAATTGAAACATTACTCATGCATGCGTACAACCTACTCTCTCCCCGATAGTAATGTAGTTCAATTTTCATAACCATATTCAATGGTTAGATATAAAAGTATAATTAATCTATAATAATTATAATAATTTCATGAATATTATTTTATAGATTATGTAGTGATGACCTCTTGGACAATAGATGACTTACCAAATCCATTTTTTACATAGCTAAATAATATCATCAAAATGTATGATGTGAAGTTAAATGATTAAGTAATTGTATATAAAATATAAATAAGTGATATAAAAATAATAATAAACATTAAAATGGTTCCCAATCAAGTAGAAATTAACATAATTTTATTATTACTTAATATAAATAACGTACGTAATGTGGCGGACTCAAGGTAAGGGACTCTTAAACTAAAGAAACTCTTTTTAAAAGTTTAAAATATTTATTTTATTAATATTTATCTATCCTACCCATGTTTTTAAAATTATTTTTATTAATTTATTTATATTAAAATGAATTTTTTAAAAAGGAAAATTTAAAATTTCTCTCAATTTTTATAAAAAATGAATCTTTTTATGTTTTTATGTAAGAGACTTTCTTTTAAAACCCTCTTTTAAAGGTCCTCTATAATTTTTATAAAAATATATAAGGAATGTTTTTGTAACTTATATGGAATGATAGGATTTTATTACTATCATTAAACTTCAGTTATTTTATGATTCCTCTAAATGTTTACAAAAAAAAATTCAAATAAAATTTTTTTATTTAAAAGCTTTCATCTTTTTAAAAAGAAAAGTGATTTCAAAATTGAAATGTTATTTTTATAAAATATATTTTTTATGAAAGATTTATGTGTTATGATTATGTTACGGTTATTGGTAATAATTTATGAAGATGAGTGGTTATATTATAAACCAAGGGCGGTTGAGCCCTATATCCAATTCATTGGGTAAAGGTGTTGATTTAATTGATTAGGTTTCTCCTATGAGATTATGTGAACATACTTCATTGGTTATTCAAAATGTAAATTTGATGGTTACTCCCTTTAGAGCTATGAGATAAACAGAAAATATAATAGTTATATGAAAATTATTCCCCATGTTACCTATAATTTTTATTATGCGTGATATGTTTTTATATAAATCTCATGTTTTCATAAGGTAAGTTATTATCTTTATGTTCAAAGGAAAGGATATTTTACTTTTTATGTGTGAAAGGTATAACATTGTAAAAAATTATTCATGAGTTTATCATATTTTCAAATAATACTTTATGGGTTTTATTTTTAATTTAATATTTCTTATGAAAATTTTTATTGAAATAATAGGTCATAAAAGGAGATTTTTGCGCAATAAAATGTTTATTTTGAGCCCAAAGTTTTTTTTGAAAAAGTAAATCTTTTATAAGTGTTTATGGAATAATGGTTCCTTTATTTATTTTTATATCCCTTACTGGGATTGTTTTTCTCATCAAACATTTTTAAAATGTGTTCCATATGATTTTAAGGAATATTAGGGACAATGATGTGGTCATGATCAATATTATGAAGATATTTCATGAAAATAAAACATGTTTTATTTTAAAAGGGTTTACTTTGGTGGAAAAAATGATATTGAGTATAAGTGACCACTTTTAATGCATGGGTTATTATGTATGAGTTTTTCAAAATTCTTTAAAACATTAAACTTAAAATATATTTAGAAAAATAAATTTATTTCAAGTTTTAAAATAACTGGAATATGTATTGTTTAAGTCTGGGTCCTTACAGTTGGTATGAAAGTAGGGTTTAGATAATTTTGGAGAGTATGATATTTTTAGGTGAGGTTATCTTAAGAGTTATAGATACCATCATGGGTTTATAATTTTATAGTTTATAATAAGATCAATTTTTTAGAAATCTATTTTTATTATTTCTATTATGAAATTTTAAAGAGACTAATGATATTTTTTGAGATATTTATTTTTTAAAGTAATTATGGGTTATTAATTTTTTAGATGAAAAATGAAAAGTATGAGATTACCTTTGAGGTTAAAAACATCTTTAATGTCTAATATATTAAGGTTATTTTGAATATTTTATCATATTTTTGGAAATGTTATAATAATTTTATTGTTTTATAAATTCACATCTCATAGACTGTGCGGCAACCCATCCCATTCGGTAAGGTCGTGAGTTTTGAACCCACAACTGAAGGATGATAATGGTTCACCACCTACCACTGGACTATGTGAAGTCCTAGTTAGTATAGATTTTTTTTAGTTAAAAACATTATGGATGAAAAATAAATCAGTTTTTGTGAATATATGTATTATCATATAGAATACTATCGGATTGAAAATATATTTTGTGATTAAATGTTTAATGTTATTTTCGAATAACATAACTATGATTTTGGGAAGCATTATAGGAATATAGTAAAAAGAATACTATGAGATTTTATTTGATGAATAATGGTTGAATTATCATTTTATGGATTTATGATATATGGAAATTATTATCATATCTTGGAGATTACATGATTTGGTAATATACTTTTTGGTATGAGATTAATTGATGTTATTTGAAGATAAATTTTAAAATTTATCTTGGAAGACTATGTCATCAAATAATTATGAGTTGTGGGTTTTGATCTTAGTCTTTAATATTTTGAGTAATTTTAAGTTAAATTATTTATGGAATGATATCAATTGAACTTTTAGTATTTCTATTGAATTTTGGAGATTAAATTAGTTTTTAAACATATAATGGTGTATTATTTTTGGGGAATTATATCATCTTATATTAACCATTTTGGTTTTTGTGAATTCCTAAAGATAGGAGGAATATGTTGGACTCACCTATTTTGATAATCCCGAATCATGTTTCCATTCCATGATAATAATATGTAAATTATATGATAATGTTTTTATAGTTTTTATCATGTAGAAAGTATGTATATTCAAGCTCAAAACTTTGCTGGAATCAGTTTATAGTATAAAATATTATAAGTAAAAGGTCACTCTTGAGAGTTTATGTTAAGATCCTTCTATAGAAAGGTCACTGGTATAGGTTACAGTCAAGATTACCATTAAGGAAATCACTGATGGAGGTCACTACTGGGAATGTCACCATTGTAGACCCTACTGTTGAAGGTTACTGCAAGTTCACTACTGCAAGCATATCGCTCAAGATATTCTATTATGGAGTTACTATTGAACATTATCAGTACAAGGTTACTATTATAAAGCCAACCATTGAAATACTTGCCGTAGTACACAGATGCAGAGTTACTATCAGAAGTTCACTTTTTTCAACCTATTGTAACAAGGTTACTGTTATAAAGAGTTTATGTTGGAAGTCTTCTGTTGAAATACTTACCGTTTAGTGTCTACTACTGAAAGACTTACCACTGGAATTCTGCTGGTGTAGAGCTACTACTAGCTGATTGCTGATACAGGTTCACTGATGGAAGTCTACCGCTGGAATTCTACAGCTGATAAGTTCATTTTTGGATAAGTCTACAGCTGATACAAGTCTATCGTTGAGAAGGCTACTACTACGGGTCTACCATTACCAGTATACCAATGCTTACTCTTCCATACTTTGTCAAAATTCTTGATATTATTCTAACAGTCACATTTGATAAATTAAATGCTTCTAACATTAATTAATGTTGATTATAGACATTTCAGGAGACTATATCTAGGGACAAAATGAGGTATAAGAAAGAATGCACATGATCTACTCATTCCTATTGTCGGACATCAAGTATAAAAGGGTGTATAGTTGATACGAAAGTATGTCTATACATGTTAAGGAGCTTACTTTATGGATAAAAGAAGAACTCTCCAGCTCTTACTCTGATAATCCAAGATCTTCATGAAGATCATATTGGAGAATATACTCAAGGTTGTCTTACTGTGCTACATCAACTCCCTAAACCAAGAAGTTGAACATCTTTGTATCTGGACCTCGAGTTGTGACACTCTGTTTTGGAGGTAACTTCCATAAAAGGACGAAAACTTATCTTTCCTCATCACAAGAAGTCCAGAGCTGATTTGAAAACACATAGATCATTCTAAACTCAACCTTAATATTTTTATCTCTATTGTGTTCTCCTTTTACATTTTTGAGCAGAGTGTTCTTGTTACACACACGCTGTCTCCTATACTTAATCTGGGGGATAATGAAAATATTTACCCCAATCTCTCTTTGCCTATTGGTTCCCACACATAACTATGGAAGAAGCCTGGTGTGGCTTGGTTAGTTGTTTTCCCACAAAGAACAGTGGCAGAGGTTGGAACACCTGGATAGTTTGTTAAAACTTTGGTAAATCCCAATACAGGATGTGTATAAAGTTTTAATATAACTTCTTGGTGGCAGGTGATCACCAAGTGGAGAGGATTAAGTCTCGGCTTTAGACTGAACCTCTTGGTTAAATTGTTGTGTGCTTTACTTTCAAGTTCTCTGTTTTTCAATTATCTGCTGCTTATCTTTTCAAAGACAGAAAACTATTTTTGTATTCACTCTGATAGTTATTTTTTGTTAGTGTATATGATTAATTTAGTAAATATGTTTCAAAAGCTGAATAACTGTTCGCACTGATTCAACTAAGGACTAATCGACATATGAGAAACTCATTGAGCAATTAAACCTTTACATCTCTACTGCCTTAATTAATGGGGATGTTTTTATTTGTGGTTTTTAATAATTATGTTTTTAATATAATTTTTAAGTAGTAACTCAGTTCCCTCCCCCCCCTCTTGAAATTCAACTCTGACCAATATTTGGTATTAGAGGGTTCTTTATTTTCAAGTTTTCAAATTCTTTTCAACTGTGATTTTTGTTGAATCTTAAAGATCTTAAATTTTTTGTCATATCTAAATTTTGAGTTGTTTAAATTATAATTAACTGTGGATAATAGATTTGAGGGTGCTTCTACTAACAGGACACCTTTATTTAATGGTAATAACTATGCTCGGTGGAAATTAAAAATGAAAATGTATCTAGAGAGCATGGGACCTGAAATATAGGACACAATTGAAGAAAAACATATATTTCATGCTACTACTAGGGGAACATGGTCTCAGTTGACTAAAGCCACATATAACAATTACTGTAAAGAAATGAATTCATTGTAATATTCTCTAGGTGATTATGAATTTAATATAATATCTTCTTGTAAAACTGCATATGAAATTTGGGATATTTTACCTATGTCTCATGATGGAACAACTAATGTTAAAGAAATGAGATTAAATACATATACTTTTAAATATGATAATTTTAAAATGAGTCCTGATGAATCTATCTCTAAAATGTATCTCAGGTTTAATGAAATAGTGAATACCATGAGTCTACTTGGGAAACCAGTGGACAACAAAGATCAGATTATGAGACTTCTTCGATTCTTACCTGAAAAATGGATAAGAACCTCTATTTCTATTCAAGAATCTTATGACATAGGCAAGCTACCAATAAAGAAATTAATTGGAAAGCTTATGATGTATGAATAAGAACTTGAGTTGAATCAAGAAGTGAATGATGAACCAAGGAATAAATCAGTAGCATTCAAGACTGCTACCGCAAAGAACAAAGAAAAAGAAAAATTTCAAGCTCCTGTAGACACTTTCACAAGTGAAGACTCAAACTATGACAGTGATGATGAGATGGCTCATCTTTCAAGGAGATTCAAGAAGTTATACCAAAATAAAAAATTTCTTTAGAAAATCAAACTACAAAGGAAGGTATGATAATAAAGGACAGTGAAAAAAGGAAAGAAAACGGAATGATAATATAACTGATATAATATGTTATGAGTATAAACGAAAATTCCATGTGAAGGCTGATTAACCCAAGCTTAAGTTTAAGAAGAAGTATGAAAACAAGGTAAAGGATTACAAAAAGGCTGTGAAGGCCACCTGGAGTGCCTCAGAAGATATATCTAGTGGATATGACACTTCTGATGCTGACAAGATCAAACATGCAAATCTGTGTTTCATGACAGAAACATTTGAGGTAACACCCAATTCACCTATACCCAATGCTTATTATTCTGGGAATGAAAGTGACTCAAACAATAAAAAAAATATTACTAAGGATGAACTATTTAAATACCTCGGAATGTATGAGGATACCTTTAATGAGTTCAAGGATAAATATAACCTATTAAAAAATAAATATTCTTTAAATTCTAATTAAAAATCTAATTTGGATATTGAGAATGAAAAATGTGCTCAGCTATTAAAAGAAAATACTGAACTCAAAACATCAAATGAGCAATTAAAAGGGATTTGGAAAATTTTACTACTGGTAGATAGACCTTGAATCAGTTGATAGGAAAACAGATTACCCCGAAATACACAAATAGTCCAGGATATCAACCAATACAGAGAATAATTATTAAAACTAAATTTATTTCCAAATTTGGACAGTTCACTGCTAGTTCCAATTATGGACCATTATTTTAAAGACAATTTTCCAAAGGACCTAACAGAGTCCTTATGTCTCAAAATATATCTGTTGATTATAGGAAATATTTAAAACAAATATGGGTTCCTAATGTTATACTTGCTAACCTCTATGGACCCAATAAAATTTGGGCACCAAAGTTACCCCATGCTTAATCTATCTTGTAGGGAAATTTCTTAAATAGTTCCTATAAAAACTTATAGTACTTGGATAGTATATGTTCAAGACATATGATAAGTGACTATTCTTGCTTTAAGAGATTAATCAAAGTTGATGGTGGAAATGTCACCTTTGGTGTCAATGCTAAAGGAAAAATCCTCAGCTTAGGCCAGATTGGTAACACTACTACAATATTAATTTCCAAAGTAATTTTTGTGAACATATTAGTGTACAATTTAATTAGTATCTCTCAATTTTTTGATGATGTTTTTAATTTCATGTTTGAAAATGATGTATTCAATGTTTTTTATTCAAAAAATGATTTAGTTTTCACTACCTGTAGAAATGAAAATGTGTATGCTCTTGATTTAAATTACTTAGCCAAGAAAAATGTTTCTTGCTTAAATGATTTTCATAAGGAATCTTGGTTATGGCACCAGAGATTAGGAAAATGCAATGCACACTCTCTTAGAAAACTATCTAAGAAAGGTTTAGTTAAATACTTACCTAAATTGAAATTCCCACTTGACAAAGTGTGTAATCCCTGTCAAAAGGGAAAACAACACAAAGTTTCCTATAAACCAAAGAAAGAAGTCTCTACCTCTCCACCACTTGAGTTGGTTTACATGGATTTGTTTAGAACATCAAGAGTTTAAAGTTTAAATGGGAAGCACTATGTTTATATTCTTGTAGATGATTTTTCAAGGTATACTTGGGTATACTTTCTGGCTCAAAAAAGTAAATCTTGTTCTTATTTTATCAAATACTCCAAGTCTATAGAAAATCTTAGTGAACATAGAATTAAGACCTTGAGAAGTGATCATGGTCTTGAGTATGAAAATAAAGAGTTTGAATCTTATTTCTCACACAATGGCTATAGTCATAATTTCTCTGCTCCTAGAACACCTCAATAGAATGGAGTCATGGAAAGAAGAAATAGGACCCTTCAAGAGATTTCTAGGACAATGCTCAAAGAATATGATTTTCCAATTTATTTTTGGGGTGAGGCTATAAATAAAGATTTTTATATCATCAATATAGTTTTAATTAGTCCTCTTCTTAAGAAAACCCTTTATGAGTTATGGAAAAATAGGAAGCCTAAGGTTAATTACTTTATAGACTTTGGTTGCAAAGTCTTTATTCATAACAGTGAAGATAATCTTGAAATGTTTGCTCCAAAAAGTGATGAGGGAATTTTCCTAGGTTACTCAATCTTGATTAATGCCTATAGAGTATTCAATAAGAAATAAAAATGTGTAGAAGAATCAGTTCATGTCAAATTTGATGTGACTAATCCACATGAACCTAAAACCTCTCTTGAATATCTTGAGGAAGATATGTCAGTTCTGGACCTTAATAATAAAGATAGTGAAACCCCTGTAAAAGTAACATGTTATGGGAATCTTCCAGAATCCACACCTATTGAGTCTGAACCAACAGACAACCTTGAAGAATCTAGTTCGACCCTTTCTAGAGGCATTAGGACTCTTAAGAATCATCCTTTAGATGCTGTTGTAGGCGATCTAAATAGGGGAACACAAACTAGAGCTTCTCTGAGAAACTAGGTTGAACATCGAGTTTTCCTTTCACAGATTGAACCCAAAAATATTAATGATGCTATTAATGATAAATTTTGGATGATGGCAACGCAAGAATAGTTAAATCGGTTTGAAATGAATTTTTTTTTGGGAATTTGTGGAAATACTTAAGGACACTTTGACAATAGGCACTAAATGGGTATTTAGGAACAAAGTTGATGAGTCTGTAAATATAGTTAGAAACAAAGCTAGGTTATTTCACAAGGTTATAGTCAAGAGGAAGGAATAGAATATGAGGAAACCTTTGCACCTATAGCTAGGTTAGAGGCCGTTAGGATTCTACTTGCTTATACAGCTCATCTGAAGTTTAAAATTTATTAAATGGATGTCAAAAGTTCTTTTCTAAATGGTTATATAGTTGAGGTTGTGTTTTTTGAACAACCCCCTGGCTTTAAAAATCCTTATTTTTTAAATCATGTTTTTAAACTTTCTAAAGCCTTATATGGGTTAAAACAAGCTCCTAAATCTTGGTATGATAGGCTTATCTCTTTTCTTATTTCAAAAGATTTTTAAAAAGGGATAGCTAATCCTACTCTTTTTATTAAAATAATTTTCAAAGATGTTTTAAAAGTAAAAATTTATGTAGATGACATTATTTTTGGATCCTCAAAAAATTATTTATGTACTAATTTTTCAAAGATAATGAAAAA
Organism: Viscum album; assembly: GCA_963277665.1. Lineage (NCBI taxonomy): Eukaryota > Viridiplantae > Streptophyta > Magnoliopsida > Santalales > Viscaceae > Viscum > Viscum album. The sequence goes on from OY728134.1 coordinate 1,476,362,068, forward strand.
TGAATTTGAAATGAGTTTAATGGGGGAACTTAAATTTTTCCTCGAATTTCAGATTTTTCAAAATAAAAATGGCATTGTTCTGAATCAAATTAAATACATTAAGGATATCTTAAAACGTTTTGGTTTGGATAGTATTAAAGGTAGTGATACACCTATGAGTACCACTTGTAAATTGGATGCTGATGAAACTGGTGAACCAATGAGTCAAACCAACTACAGAGGTATGATAGGGAGTCTGTTCTACCTTACAGCTAGCAGACCTGATATTATGTTCATTGTATGCATGTGTGCTCATTTTCAAGATAATCCCAAATAATCTCATTTAACTGCTATTAAAAGTATTTTTAAATATCTTAAGTATACTCCCAACTTAGGACATTTTTATCCAAAAGATTAATCATTTAATTTGATAAGTTATTCTGATGTTGACTTTGCTGGTTGCAAGCTAGATAGAAAAAGCACCTCTGGAACATGTCACATTTTAGGCAAGTCACTAGTATCATGGTGTAGTAAGAAACAGAATTATGTTTCCTTATCCACTGCTAAAGCTGAACATATATCTGTTAGTAGTTGTTGTGATCAAATTCTATGGATGAAACACACATTGTTAGATTATGGATATCAATTCAAACATATCTCTATAAAATGTGATAATAAAAGTTCTATTAACATCTATAAAAATCCAGTATCTCATGCTAGGACAAAGAACATTGGTGTGAGGCATCACTTTTTGAGAGATCATTATCAAAAGGGTAATATCACTCTTGAATTCATTGGCACCGAACATCAATTGGCTGATATATTCACAAAGCCTTTGAATTCTGAAAAGTTAAATTTCATCAAACATGAGTTAGGCATGATTAATTTTAGTTTAGAACACCTCAATGTTAGACCTCACTATTAGAACACCTCCCTGTTAGACCTCACTATTAGAACACCTCATTGTTAGACCTCACTGTTAGAACACCTCACTGTTAGACCTCACTGTTAGAACACCTCACTGTTAGACCTCACTGTTAGACCTCACTGTTAGAACACCTCCCAGTTAGACCTCGCTGTTAGAACACTTCACTGTTAGACCTCCCTGTTAGAACACCTCACTGTTAGACCTCACTATTATAACACCTCACTATTAGAACACCTCACTGTTAGACCTCACTGTTAGAACACCTCACTATTAGACCTCACTGATAGAACACCTCACTGTTAGACCTTATTTTTGGACACTGAACTGTTGGACTTTACCGTTAATTTACTTCTTGTTTTCTACAGAATCTGAACTGTTTTGTTTTTTTTCCTTTTATTTATTTTTTTCATTTCTATCCCTAAATTATTAAATCATAATACAAGCACATTTCAATCCACTCCTTTATTTACTCTCAAACCTTTTATCTCAAAATCCTTAAACCCTAACTCTCTTCTAAACCCTCGAACCACATCATCTCGCAAATGGAAAGAGTAAAATGACCAATGGTTGGTGATAGAGATAAACCAAACCCCAAGAGATCTTGAGTCTATTCCAGTTGTGGAAGCAGTACTGCAAAGAAGTTGGTTAATCAGCATCTTTAAAAGAGGGAGATTGTGCTAGAAAAGGAATTGAATGAGGACGGGTTGCTTTTGAGAAAATATTTGCTGCTGGAAGTGGTAGAAACTCAGGGTTGGGTGGAGTGTTTCGCAAACAACAATGGGGCTTATTATCCGAAGTTATTCAAAGAATTTTAGGAGTTTCTGAGTATTGAGGAGACTAATGAAGATAACCAAATGCTATCTATAGTAAATGGGATTGAAGTAAGCTTCTCATTTGCAGAATGGGTTGAATGTCTAAGAGTCCCACATGAGGCAATCTTTGATTACTAATCTGGAGTAGCTCCTCAAAATAGTGACTACTTTTGATATAAAAAATTGTTGACTGAACTAATATGGAATGGAGTCCCTAGGAAGGTGATTGCTACCAAAATGAATGGGGAGGATAAATTTCTATTTAATTTTATCCAGCATGTTGTGAGTCCCATGAGAGGGGACTTTTCTGTACTGAAGTATCTTGATGTGTTTCTAATGTATCTAATGAAACATGGGCATAGGATCAATATATGTAGACTGATGATGGTTCAGTTAGAAGATATGACCAATCCAATTTCTAAGTCAAATTATTTTTTCTATGCAAATCTAATTTCTGTTATTCTAAAGGTAAAGTGTATTCCTAGAGATAAAGAGGAAACCATAGTGGTAAAGAATAGCTTCTTCATCTCAATGCTAATTTGTAAGTACATGAAGATAAACTGGAATCCCTGGAAAAGAGAATGGGTGAATGATGAGGGAAATCTTTTTGAGGATTTCAACCCTATTACCCATCCTTCTAGGCCAAAGGATTAGAGGGACCTAAGTCTGAAACCTGATAAGGAAGAGCCTGAGTATTCTGATGAAGAAATAGAGGAGGATGTGGTACATGGGAGAGAGGTTACCCCTACCGATAAATGGAGTGATCATGATCTACCAGCTAGTCCTCCAAGAGAGTTTCCCAGAAGAGAATATGTCCTAAGGGATGATGAGGATAAAGAAACCAGTGAAAAAGAGTATGATGATGCTTATATCACTATAAGAGATTCCTCAGAAGAGGAGGAAGTTGCTGAGTCTGGTCATTCTGACCATGAGGAATATAAGAGTGCTGCTGATGAGGACAGTGAAGTAGAGAAACTCAGTTTGAGTCCTCTTATAGGAGTCACTGAAAGGGAAGTAAGTGAATAGGATGAAGAAGTTGTATCTACTACCCTTGCTATGGAAATTGTGGTTGAATTGGTAGAAGCGGTGGCTCACTCTACTAATGAGTCATTTGATCAAGAAGGATCAATTGCTGAGGGTATACGACTAAAAGAGGCAGATATAGTTGTCTAGGAGGTAGCTCCACGTGAGGGGGGGCATCGTTTTTCCCAAGGATCAGTATTTGTTGAGCATGAAATTGAAGTCTGGGCTGAGGACCCTGGGTTTTTGGTGTTGGTTCTAGATTATGATGACTCAGAAGATGAAATTCCCAACATAAGACCTTCAGTGAATTCTGTTTTAGACTTCATTTTTGTACTTCCAGTAATCTCTCTCCCTCAATACTATGTCAGAATGGCTGACCTGGAATCCTTGAAATTTGAATTGCATAAAATGTATAAGGATAGGTCCTCTGAGATGGAAAAGGTTGTTTCTCTAGTTCAAAAGCATCCAGCATATGAGTTAGCTAAAATACACTCCAGTATTCAATCTAATCTTCTTTAGGAAGGAAAGAAGTATCAGAGTCAAATGAGTGAGCAGACAGAGTCTGTGGAGATTCTGAAATAATGTTTTGTCAGCCTGAATTCTCTCATGGCCTCGAAATCTCAAATAGACAAGGATGTTTTTTTACTAGGGGTGTAGTGAAAAAAATGGTTATAGTATTTTAGGACTTTAATACTTCCATGGAAGCCCATGTGCAGAGCCAAGATGATGATGTGAAGATACTGATCAGTGGACTGACCAAGTCCTTCAAGGAAACAGTATCTTTCACCATAGAACCTCTCAGTACTTCTGCCTCATCTTCAGCCTCACCTCCAACTGACCTCTAAGCCTTCAGGTCTGTGGTTAGTGAAGAAGTGGCCAAGGTTTCTGGTGCAAGTGCACTGAATCCTCAATCCTTGACCCAGGTTATTACCATCACTCGAGACATTCAGAATGTTGTAAGTAATTTCATGAAGGAGGCTACCCAAGACCAGAAGACCATCAAAGAGAAAATTAATTTTTATTACAAAAGGGTTTATACCAAGAATCATATGGATGGACACTTCAAGTTGCTCTTGGAAAAACTAAGTATCACTCCTATCACCAGAGCTTTTAAGGATCAGGTCAGCTGACTAAGATTGTTGACTTCTGCGTTGGAGAAATTTATGGAGAATAAAGATGACTTTATCTCAACCATGGAAAGAGGTGGAAGCATAGTCATGGACTTCAAGAACCTTCTCCTACCTTTATTCCATGTGGATTTATCCCCCATCATTGTTCCTCCAGCATTACCTTATGCCTCCACTGTTCAGCCTCGACTAGTGCTGCTACTGTGATGTCTCATGCTCAAGCCATCAGAAGCTTGACTCCAATGATTCCTCAGCAAGTCACTCACTATAGAGCCACTGAAGCTTCTGTTGCAACTCCTCCTACCATCCTTCCTTCTATTCCTAGGCTTATACCTCCACCTAAAGACCCTACCCCATATTCTTCCGAGTTCACAGACTCTTTGAATGTTTCTGATGTGGATTGAGTGTAGCTGTATCTTTTGATAGGGCTTTTGACTTTCGTTTTGTATCTTGTACTTTTGTTTCATTAATACAAACACACTCTCTTTTGTCTATTATTTTCTTTATTTTTGTTAATTATAAAGGGGGATAACATCCACCAAAAGTTTTTTATTGTCCATGTTTTGTGATACCATGTTCTTATTTCTCCTACAATATTTACTTTCCTATGTTATCTCTAAGATTCATTATCTCTAATAAAGTTGTAATTGTTCTTACTTTTAGTGGAATAATTTGTGATTATAAAAATGGGGAGATTGTTGGACTCACCTATTTTGATAATCCCAAATCATGTTTCCATTCCTTGATAATAATATGTAAATTATATGATAATGTTTTCATAGTTTTTATCAAGTTCAATGTATATATATTCAAGATCATAAATTTACTGGAATCAGTTTACAGTATAAAATATTTTAAGTAAAAGGTCACTATTGAGAGTTACTGTTAATATCCTTCTATTGAAAGGTCACTGGTATAGGTTACTGTTAAGGTTGCCATTAAGGAACACACTGATAGAGGTCACTGCTGGGAATGTCACCATTGTAGACCCTACTGTTGAAGGTTACTGCAAGTTTACTACAACAAGCCTATCTCTCAAGAGCTTCTGTTATGAAGTTAATGTTGAATATTTTCAGTACAAGGTTACTTTTATAAATCCTACTATTGAAATACTTGTCGCAGTACACAGATGCAAAGTTACTATCAGAAGGTCATTGTTGTCAACCTATTGTAAAAAGATTATTGTTATAAAGAGTTTCTATTGAAAGTCTTTTGTTGAAAGACTTATCATTGAGTGTCTACCTATGGAAGTATGCTGGTGTAAAGCTATCGCTAGTTTCTTACTTATTTAGGGTCACTGATAGAAGTCTACCACTAGAATTCTATAGCTAATATGTTCACCATTGGAGAATTCTATAGTTGATACAAGTCTACCGTTGAGAAGGCTACTACTACGGGTCTACCGTTACCAGTCTACCGATGCTTACTCTTCCATACTTTTTCAATATTCTTGATATTATTATAACAGTCACATTTTATAAATTAAATTCTTATGACATTAATAAATTATTATTATAGACATTTCAAGAGACCATATCTGGGGACATTACGAGGTATAAGAAAGGGCGCACGTGATCTAATCATTCCTATTGTCAGACATCAAGTATAAAAGGGTGTGTGGTTGATATGAAAGTACTTATATACATGTTAATGAGCATAATTTCTGGATAAATGAAGAACTCTCTAGCACTTACTCTGATAATCAAAGAGCTTCATGAAGATCATATTGAATAACATACTCAAGGTTGTTCTATTGTGCTACATCAACTCCCTAAAACAAGAAGTTGAACATCTCAGTATCTGTACCTCGAGTTGTGACACTCTATTTTGGAGGAAAATTGCAGAAAAAGACTAAAACTTATCTTTCCTCATCACAGTAAGTCCAGAGATGATCTGCAAACACATAGAGCATTCTAAACTTGACCTTAATATATTTATCTCTATTGTGTTCTCCTTATACATTTCTGAGAAGAGTGTGCTTGTTATACACACACTGTCTCCTATACTTAATCTGGAGGATACTAAAAATCTTCACTCCAAGCTCTCTTTACCTGTTGTTTCCCACACATAACTATAGAAGAAGCATGGGTGGCTTGGTTAGTTGTCTTCTTACGATGAACTGTGGTATATGTTGGAAAACCTGGACAGTTTTTTAACACTATTGCAAAGACCGATACATGATATGTATCATGTTTTAATAAAACTTCTGGGTGGCAAGTGATCACCAAGTGGAGAGGATTAAGTCTCGGCTTGAGACTGAACCACTTGGTTATATTGTTGTGTTCTTTACTTTCAAGTGCTCTGTTTTTCCATTATCTGTTGCTTATATTTTCAAAGACAGAAAACTATTTTTTTCATTCACTCTTATAGTTAGTTTTGGTTAGTGTATGTATATGATTAATTTAGTAAATCTATTTCAAAATCTAAATAAGTGTTTGCACTGATTCAACTGAGGACTAATCAACCTTTGAGAAACTCGTTGGGAAACTAAACCTTTACATATCTACTGCCTTAATAAATTGGGCTGTTTTTATTTTTGGTTTTTAATCATTATGTTTTTGACAAAAAAATTAATAAGGAACTCAATTCACCCCCCCCCCCCCTCTTGAGATTCCATTCCAACCAACAGAATAGATTTTAATCCTTTTGTGTATTTATTGATCTATAGAAGTTGGTTCTTATTCTTCAAGCATAAAAAACCTATACTCATTATTTGGAGAAAAAGGATGAGTTTTTGGTAGAAATTGATTAAAGGATAAAAATATACTTGTAAAGTAATCATATTTCAATATGTTCTCAGTACAGATGGTAAAATAATTCCAAAAATCTACGAAAATGATCTTGAAAAAAAATGTTATCCATTTACTTTTCTTGCCAAGAAATCAAAAAAAATTAACCCATCAGAGATTTATAGTTTTGTTCTCTCATGAACATGCTCTATAGAACTCTCAACCAATACTTGGGTGTTATATTTTCTCTTCTATATCCATGTTTTTTTATATATAAACCTAGTATGTTTTATCTCAGGTGACCTTCGTATTTCCAATTTATTTATTTTTAAATGGAAGTTTTATTAATCCTTTTTCCAATATGGGATTTCAATAAAGGTATTTGGAAAAGAAAAACTGTAGTTTCCGAGCCTGAATTCAAAATTATGAGGACGCAATTTCCAAAATGTGAGAGAATGTAACATCCCTAGTTTTTAAAAGTAAAAAACTATATTCAATAGCATACAAGATACGCTACATCATGCTCAAACAAAAAACTAAATATTATTATTATATGACCATTATAACCAATCCGTTAAATTGGAAGGAATGAATAGAATTTAATAAATTATGAAATATTAAATGGTTATACTTATTAATGATGTCTTAATTAATTCTTATAAAATTAAGCACTTAATTTTATAAAATTCATTTCATTCTTCAAATACATGTTCTTTTAGAATGATTTTAATTTATTTTGTGAGTGAACAATACAGTAAATTTATACAACTTTTAGAAATTTTATTTAATTAAATAAATATAATTTTTGAAATCAAAATATCAAAATTATCTTATGGTGAACTTTTGATAATTCTATGAAAAGTTTTATTTTTCAATGAATAGTGAAAAATATAAATTTTTATTGAAAATTGTATTTTCTTTTCAAGAATTTAAAAATTCATACTATATTATTTTTAAACATTAATTTTTTCATTTTTAATTAAAAAATAAACTAATTTTTATTAAATGGATTTTATATTTGAACTAGTTTAAAAACATTTTATGATTAAAAAGGAATTTTTCTGAAGAATCGTTTTTCGTTGCATTTTGCTGATTTAAATTTAAATTAAATGCTAAAACTTCTATGTATTTAATTTTGAAAATTTTATTACATATTTTTAATCCATAGTTCCAAATTTATTAAATAAGTCACTTTTATATTTGGACAATATGAATAGTAACCTCAGTAATTTTTGTTTCCACGGTAAAGGGTAAATCTGATAATTAAGGGTAAAAATAAAATGTTAAGGACTAGGAAATGACCATATCACATGACCAAATTTTATTTAATGTGCGATATTAACCCATAATCATTCATGGTTAAATTATATGAACATGTATGGCCACTTGTATTAAATTATGTCCTTTATGATATAATATTTAAAGAAAAGTTAAACACGTCACACTTTTGGTTTTAATAAGTATAATATATGTGATATGTTGTTATCCAAAACATATATTTTTCTATGAATATTATTTTAAAATATAATAGATTTATCTTCAACATGGTACTTTTTTTAATTTTTAGTGAAGAAATAATTACATTAAATGCTTGCATGACACTGATGCATCAATTATTTAATTAAAGGAAAAATCGAATAAAAAAATTAAAAAAATTAAAATAAATATAATATGAAATAATTATTGTAATACATTAATTTTATAGTTTACTTTTACATGTTATGGATGTATTAAAATATTTTTTTGAATTTATCTAGTTTGATTTATATTTCTACTGGTCAAAGTAATGAATAGTGTTAAAGTTGAAATTAATGATATTTTATAATAAATTATATTTTATTAAATGATATAGAAATATTAAGAAAATTAAATTATAAAAAATTATTAGCATAATGTTTTAAATATAAACTATGATCCAAGTATGGGTCTTTTGGACTTTTATAGTAACAATATTTTCCCTCAAAAGAGTAAAATTCAATGTTGCCATGGTAAGAGTTAAAAGGGTTAAAAAAGGGTTAAAACTAAATTATAAGGGCAATAAAGTGATTAAAATTTATATAAAACTATTGTATTGGATTATTTAAACCCAAACATATCTTATCTTAAAAATAACTCACTTTGGATCAATTTGGAATTAAAATTTAATTTATATTAATTTAATTTTTTGAGAAATTCCAAGAGTGTCCCACCCTTCTTCTATAAAAGGGAACATATTCTTCTCATTTCTTCCCGTGCAAAGAAAATTTTGGTTCAGCCAAGATCTTCTTGAATTCATTACTATAATACCTAAACTTATTCTATATTCCTTTTTTTATAACACCATCCTTAGTGGTTTTAAGGATTTAATCAAAGGAGGTATTCCAAAGAAGTGGTTTTGTTTTATCCGCTTGTTTGAGTTTCTTTTATTCTTCCAAATCCTTCAAATCATCTTCAACCATGATAAAATAATAACCATAGTATCCTCCATATACTTAGATATTATTATGTCAGTGTAATTATCTACATCCATCTCCACTTATATCAAATGGGAAATGAATTCATAGTTCGTGTGTGAAACAGACTACCGCCTCACAAACCGATGTAATTTATTTTCCTTAACCATCTCATAATACTAGTAATGATGATGTAATTAAAGATTATAAATTATATTCATGACATATTTATCTTTATTATAATATAATATATCATTTACTCTCTTACATTTCCATTTTCTTCAGTTGCTTTAGATCCTCATGGATCTTGGTATCTTTCATGGGGAAAACTTACAGCTTCTTCAAGGAAACTTGTGGTCTCCAGAAATGAGACCCTCTCTCTCCAAGTATTTTCATCCTCATGCAGTAATCTATTAGTCGTCTCATTAACAGAGCAATATCCAGTGGGGATATCCTCCCTTTTCGTAGAAAGTCAAACCTTCCCTCTATATCACACCTGATGTTTTCCGATGATACGATGATCTTCTCTAATGCTGGAAAACAATCAGTGCACAAGATTAAAAAGATTCTAGGGGAGTATTGTTACTAGAGCGTCCATATCATCAATAAATCCAAATGAAACCTTTATATATCTAACAAATGTGCTCTGAGAAGGGCCACCCAATTGTGCAACAGGATGGACATGCAGTGAGGATCTCTCCTGATGGTGTACCTTAGCACTCTGATATCTTTAGGCAGAATGAGAATACGCAACTTTGATCATGTAGTGAAAAGGATAACGAGTCGTATCTTCAACTGGAAGAATCATTAACTCTCCTTTGGTGGCTAGTTGGCTCTAGTGAACAACATCTTGTATGCCATCCCGATGCATGTACTGGACTCAACATATGTTCTAAAGGTAGTCATCAAATCCATTGATAAGGTCTTGCACAACTTCATATGGGATGCTCTCTTCAAAGGGAAAAGGCACTGGGTCTCTTGGAATAAGATGAAAATACCCATTCTCAAGGGTGGAATCAATTTTAGAAGCTTAAGTGACATGGTCCACGACATGAATGAAAAACATTCATTGAAATTTATTGAATATCACATGCTTTGGGGGAAGATAATGTCTCAGTCGGCCAGCGGCAAAGAAAAACTTGTAGGTACTCAGGGATCTCCTCTTTGGGATATGATATTCCCTCTCATTCTGAGCCTCAAGGTTCACTCTCGATGGATGGTTAGAGAGAGCAGTATCTGATTTTGGCATCACAACTGGGTAGGGGCTGTGCTTAGCTTCCCGGGGTGTCTGACCCTAGACATCTCCTTCAACAAGGAAAGTTGGTACCCAAAGTTCATCAAGGTTGTGCTGAATAAGGATCATCTTGGTATTTATGAGATTATCTCCTTGAACGTCGAGATGGAGAAATGTGTCTTCACTCCTTCTACCTCGGGGAATTTCACGACAAGGGACTTCCATAGGATCTCCACCCCACAAGATCATCAGGATACATGGAATGGGATTGTGTGGTATTTTAAGATACCAAAAAATACATCTTTCTAATTTGGGGATTAATGAACCAAGCTCTTCCTAAGGGTGACAACATCAGAAAACTGGGTATCCCTCTAGCCTCATGTTTCCAATACTATAAAAATAAGACTGAAGAAAGCATTAATCACATATTTTTTGAAGGCGACTGGGATCTGGATTTGGGTAGGTACTTCGGTGAGTTCATCTATTCTTTCTCCCACAATACCTAGTATGGAACGTTCCCGCATTGATGGTTCCAGGGAATAATTGATAAGGAACATGAAAGGATGGCTCGCTCCATCATCTTTAATGCAGGATGCTGGTGCATGTGGAATGCTCGCAACCAGACCCACTATGAGGGGTCATCTCCAACAGGGAGGTCCATCATCATTCAAACAATATTCATTCTAATTGTATTGGTTTATCTATAAAGTAACTATAAGGATGCTCCCTCCCCGATGATGCTACAAATTGATTAACCTTTAACCCAACACCCCTCCAAGTAGGGCCAGTGGGTGTGGTGGATACCTTCTGATAATGGTTTCAAACACAATATTGATGGCTCTTGCAGTGTGGGGTAGATGCGAGGGGGGGTCCATGACTCATGAGGTAGTTTCACCCTTGCATTCATAGCCCACTATGGCCAAGGATATCCCATGCAAGTGGAGGCAATGGCTGTCCTCACTGGACTCAACCTATTTACTTAGAGGAAGGTTGGATTATCCCATTTGGAAACAAACTCCAATATCATCCATGACTACATTAAGGGAAAAAGATCCACCCCATGGTTGATATCTTACACGATCAGGAAGTTCAAAAATCTCATCAACAACAATGTCTATGTGTCCCACACATGGAGGGAGGGGAACAAGGCTGCAGATCATATTTCTTCTTTGGTTGTCCAAGGTTCTAATGTCACCTGCCTCCAAACCATCTCTTGTTTTAATTCCAAGGGGGTGAATTTTATTCAAGGGTATTCCTTTTGTCTCCACTACTTTATAACTCCATAGGTCCTGTTTTTCTTTCCTTGAGTTTTCATTTAATTCTTCCCTATTGGAATAAAAATCTAACGTTATGATGATGACTACCACCACCACGAAGTGATTTGATTTGTTTTCATCACCACATCACATGATTGATATATATAAGAATAATTAAAGAATTTATATCATATTAAAGTCATTATTATCATTCTTTAAAGATAAAATTATACTTACATTATTTTTATGAGGATCATTGAAAAATGGAAATGTTACTCATGTGTATATATGACCTACTATCTCTATGATTGGAACATTGTTCATTTTTCAAAACAATGTTTAATGGTTTGATTTAAATGTATAATTTATCTATAAAAATGATAATTATTTCAGGAATATTATTCTATAGATGATGTAATTATGACCACTTTGACCAAAGTCGACTTTCCAAATCAATTTTAGACTTAGGTACCGAATATCATCAAAACATTTGATGTTATGTTAAATGGGTAAATAATTGTATATAACATATAAATGAGAGATATAAAATTATTTATAAACATGAAAAAGGTTCTCAATCAAAAATTAACTTATGTTTATTATTAAGGAAGATAAATAGCATACTTGAAGAGTTGAGCTCATGGTAAGGGATTCTTTAACTTAGAAAATCATTTTAAAAGTCTAAAAAATATATTATATAAATATTTATCTATCCTTTCCATATTTTTAAAATTATTTTTGTTAATTTATTTACATGGAAATGATGTTTTAAAAATTAAATTTTCAAATTTCTCTCAAATTATTTCAAAAGGACTATTTTTATGGTTTCATTTAAGGGAAATTATTTTTAAAACCCTCTTTTAAATTTCCACTTTCATTTTTATAAAAATCTAAAAGGATTTTTTTAACTTATATGGTATGAGAAGATTTTCCTACCAAAATTAAACATCAAGTTTTTGAAGGTTTCTTTTCTTTATTTCAAGTTTATTTTCAAATAAATATTTTCTATTTATAAGTTCACACCTTTTTAAAAATAAAATTAATTTCAAAATGGAAGGGTTATTTTACTCAAAAATGTTTTTATGCAATATTTATGTGTTAAGATTATGTTATTGTTTTTTATCATAGTTTAAGATGATGGGTGGTTCCAATATAAATCGAGGGTTGGTGATCCTATTATATCTCTCCAATGAATTAGGTAAAGGGATGGAGTTAACTAATTAGGTCTCCCCTAAGAAATTATGGGAATGTATTGTGATGGTTATTCCAAATATAATTATGATGGTTACTCCCTGTATAAATATGGGAGATATAATATATATAATAGTATTATGAAAATGATTCCCCAAGTTACCTATATGTTTTATAAATATTTCTATGTTTTTAAAGAAATCTCATGTTTTCACAAGGTAAGTTATTGGATTTCTGTTTAAAGGAAAGTATATATTACTTTTTAAGGGTGAAAATTATATATTTGTGAAAAAATTTGCATGAGTTTTTTTATAATTTCAAATATTTTTTTATGGGTTTTATTATACCATTAATATTTCTTAAGAAATATTTTATAGAAAAATATGGGTATAAAAGGTGATTTCTTGGGTAATAAAATATTTATTTTTAGCACAAAGTTTATTTTTTTGAAAAATGAAAAATTTTATATGTATTTGTGGAATAATGGTTTCTTTCTTTCTTTCTATGTCTCATAATATGATTTTTGTGCTCATCCCATTTTTTTAAAAAAATCATCGGATTTTAAGGAATATTAGGTACAATTATTATGTCAATATCAAATTTGTGAAGATATTTAATGAAAAGAAAACATTTTTTATTTTAAAAGGGTTACCTTTGGTGGTAAAATGGATAATGAGTATAAGTTTCCACTTTTAATATATGGTTTTACTATGTATTCATTTGTAATAATTATCTAAAACTCTAAACCTAAAATATATTTTGTAAAACAAAGTGATTACTTGTTTTAAAATAACTAGAATATGTATTGTTTAAGGATATGTCCTTAAAAATAGTAATAAAAGACTATCTGAAAACTAGACTAGACCATACCCTAATGACGATTTTCCTAGGTGATAACATCCCACCATATCTTGGAAGAATCACAAAACATATATATATAAAGATTCGGTCTCTTCTCAGGAGGTTTCTAAAGGTGATCAAAGATAGTTATCAAGGCCTCCATCCATTACTTTGCAATAAGAGGGTTGTTTTCCCTTGAAAACGTGGGTGGATGATGATGCTAAAATTATTACATTAGCTCTACTATATAAGAGGTAATCTATAGAGCTACCTAAAAAGTTTACATAATCTGAAGAAAATCCACACAGAACTCAGAATATATACCCATATAAGTTATAAAACTAGGTTCCCTATGATGCACTACTAGAGGTAATACTAGTGACCCAGGGCCAACCACCTCCATGGAATTGTCGTCTCCACCCTCCTAACACATGACTCGAAGAAGTTGTTATGTAATATATCTAGAAAAATGAAGAACACACCATATATAGAATTTTATAATTGCATAAGGAACTTTTATAAGAATATAAAACGTAAAAATTATTTCTATATAAAACTCACACACCTTTTCTTGCTCCTAAAGCTATGTCTAGGAAACATATATATCATAAGAATACAATAGATACTGCCTACTTCCCACCATTATGGTCAAGTTAGGGTCAAGTTATCTACTATATGTTAAGAATCACAGTATAAAGAGTTTCAATTTGAAGTAATAGAGGAATCACTCTTTAAGTTAAAATTATAATCCCCGTTTAATGGTGAACAGTTCATTTCAAAATTTAAATTTATTAAAAATTTTGTTTAATTAAATAGAAAAATTTTAATGGTTGAATTATATAGATCACCACTTGAAATTTACAAAAGAAAATATGATTTATAAATTGAAATATGGTATCCATTAAATCCCAACCATAACCACATTCCATCCCATATGACCAGTAGTCTATAACTTAACATTCCACAATTGACCACTTAAGGTGCCAGCAACATGATATGTAGGAAACACTATTATGTTGATTTAGATACTTTAAGTAACCAATTATGTTTCTCATTCCTCTATAATAAACTTTATCCCAATTCTATTTATATCTAACAGTCAAGGCACTCATAGAAATCATTGGAAATAAAAGTAATGAGATGAAAAAATATGTAATGGCATAATGCATGACATATGATTCTCTACATGCCTATGATGATGCATGAGTCAACACCCCCTTTCCATATAGGTACATGGGTAAATGGAATATTAAATCATAATAATAAGAAACATCACATATCATGTGTTTCAGCCAATGGTGGAATCAAATCAATAGTAGAAAGTAGAATTAAAAAAAATTATGTCCCTTGTAATTTATATTTTCTCTGTACATGGGTTAGATACTCCCAAGAAAAGTCTTATTACCAAACTCTATCTCATTTTAGTCTTTATTCTACCATCCCAAAAGAGTAATATAAATAAAATAAACCTTTAATACCAATTTATAATGTCTGAAACCTAGTTTACTCATGAGTAACTAAACCCAGTAGGTCACGTAGCCTCAAGAGTTCCCCCCATATTCCATAGGTTGTCGACTTGTAGCAAGTTTTCATGGTGGTATAGTGGGAAGACTATACCCTCATAATCATAGTAGAAAAATGTTGTAATAGATGAATAAATATCTGAATCATAATATCGACTAAAAATAAAAGGTAAATGATACAGTTAAAATAAACATTCAACAGTAATAATGTATAGTACAAAATACAAAATGATGAAATGTCATGTCTCTGTAAAAAATGGAACATACCAACATAAAATTTAGAACACATGCATACAATTATACCAAAAGAAACAAAAAATCAAAAGATTATGTACAGATAGCATTATGATCCATATCTCAGTCCTATTCTCACCCTCTCCCATTTTTTAATCAAATCGAGTATTGAAAACTGGGTTCTTTCCCCTGTCCCTACCTGTATCCATGAAGTTGTTCTAGGTACCAAATGATGGCCCAAAAAATGTGTTATATATAATTAATAGGCCACCACCAACAGTTTTTAAAATTTTCTAGTTGTTCATATAATATGTGCAAGGTGCAGAAGCAGTAGTGTAAATTGTAAAGGGTCGAGTCTCGTTCCTCAAGGACATCAGTCCGACACTACCTCCTTTGGATCATGCCAGAAAAACCTCTCAACAAATTTCATCATGAACATATACATATAAGAGTATATTCATGTATGTATTTATATTTTCTATATACATAGTTACATTTTTATACATTTTTATAGATACGTAGTTCTTACCAAGACCTGTGGAATAACTCAAACATCCATTTCTAGTTACTAGATTCTCATAAGGCATTAAGGAATTCCATGTCCATGTATCTTAGATCATAAGGGTTTACATGCCCATGTATCACATGTGTATGGGATTCCATGCCTAGGTATTACAAGTATAAGGGATACCATGCCCAAGTATAATAATTATAAGGGATTCCATGCTCAAGTATCATAGGTATAAGGGATACCATGCCTGAGTATCATAAGTATAAGGGATGACATGCCCGAGTATCACAAGTATAAGGGATTCCACACCTGAGTATCACAAGTTTATGGGACTCCATGCCTGATTATCACAAGTATAAGAGATTTCATGCCCGAATATCACAATTATATGGGAATCCATTCCCATATATCATATATATAAGGAATTTCAATTAGGATTTAGAAACTATTAACATTTTACTTTAACAAGGATGTAACCATTATCTCTAGTTAATAACGTGACATGGTTATACCACTCACTTATTAGTCAATTCCTAAAATTCATTACAATTAAGAGTCAATCCATAACCATATAAAATATGGTTTGGTCACATAAGCAGTTATAATACCAAGTAGAAGTTTTGTAGGCACACCTCAAGGGGTTGTAATAGTCGATGAGGACCTATCCCAACATGAATAAGGGGACACATGGTCTTATATGCTAAGTTTATCAATTTAAATGAAGGTTAATTTTATTTCTAAGGTAATTCATGGAAAAATTGTTGTGCAGAATCACAATGCATAATATAAAGCAATAAGACTTTAGGGTTAATCACTAGACCATCTACCTTATTGTTGTTGAGGAATACTCGTATAGTATCGTACTTTGGTTGGGTCTAAATCTGAATAAAATAGAAAAATATAAAAACACCATGAAAATATGGAATATTATCTCACACCAAAATAACTCTATTGGCAGGAAGAAGAATGAAAAATGTGGTAATGGATTGAAGATCTTACTGGTATGCTTTCAACATGATAGACGACACTCGAATCAAAGTTTGTATAGAATAACAGGATCCAAGCCTAAGTTTAGGCTGTATGAGGAGATCCTATGGTGAATTCATATTATATAAAGAGGATGGATACATTCAAAATAAGAGGCTATGACACCTTTTTTAAAAATAGACCTAGGTAATTTACACGACATATAAACTTTAAATGTCATGTAATTCTTGGGTTTTTACCTCCAGGTTAAAACTGATACATGTCATGAAAAGGGTCTGTCTAGACCAATACATGTTTTGTATTTAACACACATCATGTATTAAAATACATTCTACATATTTGTCCAACATCCAAGATCCTTCCCCCCAGTAACCACCCTTACAAAAAATAATGAACCTCCCTGAGGCATGGTTTTTGTTTTTAAGTCAAAAGACAAACTCAACAAGGGTTTACCAAAATTTGTAGGATCTGTACCTCACATGAAAATTTGGGATTTTATATATTCTCTATCTAGAGAGTAAATATATATTTTTACATTAAACTCATATATATATATATATATATATATATATATTCCAAACAATAATAATTGGTGATTGAATTCATGTCATCAACAAAACATGAATAATTATTCTTATTCAGCCTAGAGAAAGATATTTATTCTAACAATAAATTAATATAGAACTTAACTAAGATTTTTTTATAGACTTAGTGTATAATATTCTAGCCTCTTTATAAGTGGAAATAGGTAAGATGACCTAAATTCCAAGATTCGTATCTAAAAACATGTTAAGGCACCCATATTTAAATACATTAAGGTTACAATGACAAAAAACTCATATGAATTCTTACTTTGTAATATAATATCTTTATCTTGACATATCATCAAGTAGGAATGATGTTTTATTATAAGACTATAAACTTAATATATATTTCTTTGAATACCTGAAATGAAATCATTTATAAACTACCATGACCATGGAATTAATCAGAAAGTTCCATTACAATCAAGGGGATTTATATATCTAATTCCATTAAAATAGAAGGGGAAATCCTTTCTTGACTTATTCTTTAATGTCCTGTCACTTATGATGGGCTCAACATATTCTAACATGTTCTGAGAATATTTTCACATGATTTTTATCAATACATAAAAGTGAGTGACTCTTCATTTATATTAACAATAATCTCAATTCTAAGTAACAATACATGCAACCATGGATAGAACTATCCAATGACACATAGAACATATTGAATTCCTATTGGTGGGTCTGTTCTCAAAACCTCCCTTAATGGAGATTACCAAGTGAAAACCTTATAAGAATAAGTCATAATATCTTATGATACCTAACACCCAATAGTGAAACATTTTCTGCATCCTATCATATAGAATTCATCATAATATATAGCATATGTTTAAAAATATTTTCATATCACTTCAAGGTTCACATTATATAAGGAAACTACTATAGTATTTCAATCTAACAAATAATTTAAGGATATAATCACATTAATTTTACATAGAATAAAAATCATTATATGATAATATATTTATTAATATTATGGTATTTTAATATAAAAGTACTCAATAGTAAAAAGTAATTTAGTTCTAGGGAACCAACTCCAAAAAACTCCCACTTTCACTAGAGAAATTTTTTGAGAAATTTTATAATACTATCTCTCACATGATATTCATGTTTATTTTAAGATAAGGATTTTTTCCAATGGGTTTCTCAATTACACCACTGTGGAAACTCTACTTTTTGTAACCACTCATCATTGAGAAACAAATCCTTCAAGAGGTGATACTTTTTATATATATTATTTATCCATTAATGTGACCTTATATCCTTGTCTATGACCTCCACTACAATATTGTCACAATATAGTGTGTAACATATTTATTACTCAACACCATATTAATCCCCCATATTATGTTTTATATCAAAAATGATTTTTTAGTTATATCAAAAACTATAATATACTCAAACTCTACAATAAAATTATTAAACATTGGCTTCTTTGAGCTCTCCTAGATCATAGCTCCTCTATTAAGGTAGAATACATATCCTAACTATAATTTAATGTCATTATATCTTATCTAGAACCTATCATATGTATATCTCAGGATGACTAGTTATTTATCTCCTTTATAAACTAAAAATAGATCCTTAGTACACCTCATACACTTTATGATAGTATTTACACCTATCCAATGAAACTCAAATGGGTCTTCTTAATATCTTTTAACTATGCTCAAGGTGTATGAAACATTAATCATAATATATTTCATGGCATACATGATAAAATATATCATATAAGAATAAAAAAATTATACTCTTCCTCTCTCTCTCTCCCACCTTTTGTCTAAGGATGCATTTTCTTAGAGATATGTATATAATGTGACATTGTAAATAATCCCCACTTGGACTATTATATACTAAATATATTTAGTAATTTTTCAAATTATATACCCTGAATTATATTGATTATCCTATTAGATCTATCATGAATGGTCTTGATCCGTAGAATGTATGTTTCTTCACTAAATTCTTTCAAAGAGAATCATTTGTTCAACCACATCCTAGTTGACTGTAATATTGGTATATCATTTCCCATTAGTAATATATCATTGACATATACTACTAGTAAAGAAAATTCACTCCCACTAATCCTTTTATAATCATGGGGATCGCATTCATTTTTTATGAAACTAAATTATCTTATGGATTCATCAAAATGAATCTTCCATGATGTTGATGTTTTCTTTAACCAATAAATGGATCTCTATAAATTTTGTACCTTATTTGTATCTTTTGGAATTAAAAACTCTTATGGTTGTTTCATATATACATATTTCATATAATTCATTTTAAGGAATAATGTTTTCATATCCATTTTCCAAATCTAATTACCATGGTAAGTTCTTATAAAAAGAATAATTATGATGGATTTCAATATACAAACTACTGATAATGATTCATAATAGTATGTTCCAAGACATTGTTTAACCCCTTTATAAACCATTCATTCCATATAATTAATAACTTACCATCCATGTAAAATTTCTTCTTAAATGTATATCTTCACCCAATGGGATTTAGAACCATTGTAGAATCTACTAGAATATAGACATGGTTTTAGTACATGGAATACATTCCAAAATTCATGGATTATTTACATTATATAACTTATGAGATGATTAATACTTCCTTTTAGGACATAGATTCATCATTATTAACCAATAAGGACTTACCATCCTTGGTGACTATAAAAACATATCTCTCTAGAGTACCTATGTAATACTTGTGCCTTTTTAATAACAACGTACATAGGGATTTATGGATTTTTTTCTTATTACAACTCATGTGTTTCTTGAGCTTCATATTCATCTAAGTAAAACTTTCTCTCATATCTATTTTGAAGATGTACTCACACTAAAGAAATATGGATTGAATTTCAAATGTTACCCTTTTATCTAAGGACTCATATAGATAATATCCCCTTATTTAATTGGTATATCCTATAAAGATACACTTTATACCTCTAGGTGTTATTTGTTTTATAGAGATAGCTTTAATAAATGATATGAATTCCCATAAACATGTATGTGAAAAAATGGGTTTCTTACCACTCCAAAAAATCAATGTAATCCCATTTTCCATTTTATTTTTCACATGGTTTAGTGTGTATTTGTTTTTCTATAATAAATATCCCTAAAACAATAATTAAAAATTTGCATGGATCATCACTAATATCACCATTTATAATAATATTTGGTACCTCACTTCACTAACACCATTCCACTATGGTGTATAATGAGGAGTGAGTTGAGGCGATATCCCAAACTCCCTTAGATAACCGATGATCTATTGGTTAAGATATTATCCTCCATGGTCTGAGTGAAGTTTATTTATCTTATTAGTAAGCTAATTATAAACTTCATTCTTGTATTCCTTAATTTTATGAAAGTAATAAAACTTATACCACATTATGTAGAAATATTTATATCTACTAAAGTTATAAATAAAATTTATGGAGTAATATTATCCACCCCTAGCTTAAACTAGAAAAGGTATACACATGTATGCATGAACTAATTTAATAAGGTCTATAGCCCTTTTATCCATTCCATATAATTGAGGTTTGGCCATTTTCATTTCAAACAAGCATGACATATATCAAATCATTTTAGTTTAAAATAATTTAAATACCCTATATGATATAGCTATTCCAAATTATTATCATTCTTATAACTAAGTCAGTGATTCAAAAACTGGGTGAAATATGAGTCATGTAAACATGATTCACTATCGATTGTACACACTTGGTTTTCATATTATTATACATAAAGACAATTATTAAGATGATCCATCCCATAACATATGTTATCTTTATAAAATTATGAGATCATATTTTGAAACTAAAAAATACATCCATCCATATCTAAATTGGGCATGGATATACTATTTTTTGTCACACTAGGCACATAATATTTTTTAATATTAAAATCAATCTCATTGGAAAATTAAAATGGTAGTTTCCAATAGCTAGTGCAAGTATTCTTGCTCCGTTTGTAGCTATGAGATTCAATTACCTCTAGAAACCCTCTTGAATTTTCTTATTTTCTATATTTGGAAAAAAATATGAGTACCAAAAAATTTATATAATACCCAATTTGTAGAGATAGAGAGTCTAAATTTGATAAAAACACACTTGAATATTCCCATTGATTATTCACTAAGTTTTAGTTCTTATTATAGTGGCACTTCTTGCCACATAAAAAAAAATTACTTCATGTACCTTAGTTTATTGTTTGATCCTCTTTATTTTGGTTTGGTGTTATGAGGATTACTTAGACTTGATGTTAGTATTAGGACTTTTTACATTTCCATTTCACTATTTATCAAAAATATGGGATTTTTTCATGTCTCATGTTTGTATCTTCATGGATAATCAAAGTCAGTAAATCTAGGAGTAACCTCTCAATATTTTCTATGTTAAAATTCACAATAAAACTAAAAAATATCTATGTGATGTGAGAATGAGGCCTATTCATATTATTTGGGTAAATTGAAACATAAAATTTTCAAATGATTAATATAGCCAATCATCTTGACTACATGGTGTCCCACTAGTACACCATTTCCATGATTTCAATACAAAAGTACCTTGAATATCTTATATCTCTCATATATTTCCTTCTCTTAATAAAGATCGTGGAGATGGGACATTGTGGTGTATATGTTTTTCTCCCCATGAAACTTATGGATCCTTATAGTAATGGATGATAGCACAAGGCATTGGAAATCAAATGAATCATCTAAATGTTTCCATAATATAGTAAGCTCCACCTCACTTTTATCAATAGAAGAGTCATTAAGACTAGGGGACTCTTGCACATATAACTTTTACTCCTAGCATAGTATAATTCCCCATCACCAATACCACTCCTAGAAGTTTTCACCGATTCAAATATTGTATTTCTACAATATTGATCAAATGGATAATGTCGAGTTCATATTACTTTTCATTTTTTTCAAAAAAATAAAAACATATTTTTATACCTTATCCTAATTTTAAAAGATGATATAATAAATTTCATTTTATTATTTACCACTAGTTTATCCATCCATCCATCCATCCAATGGCCTGAAGGTCTTCATTTTTTATTGATTTTTGATAATCCCCCTTTCAAGGGGTGATGTGGAACCCTTACAAGGCACGTAGGCTTAAGTATTACATGGCTCGTAGGCCTGAGAGGAATTCATTGCCCATAGGCTTTCAAACATTACATACAACCGAGACTAACTACTTAGAACTGATCCTCCCCAACATCTTCATCGTGAAATCAGCTCTCCACCTTCGCATGGCTATTCAGCTAGGCATTCATGTTCATGCACAGGCTTATTCCAATGGTAGGTGCCATACCCTCTCATTCTTGCAATCCGTTTAGCATCTTCTGTGGTGAAAGCTCTTTTTCTCATCCTCCTTATAGAGCTTGTTCCTTGTAGGTTGTCTAGTTTGCATCAGAACTTAAGGTTTCCTGAAGGCCTTGAGGTGTCTCGAAGTCTTTACTGACCTGAAGGCATGGGTGGCCCGAAGGCCTTAAAGGACTTGGGGACCAAATCGATGGCCCGAAGGCCCAAATGGGGGCATATTTCTGGCTGCTACAGTGCCAAAATAATTTTTTGAATTAATATATTATTAATGGATTTTATTTTTCTTATGCATAAATATTATTTATTTTATAATTTTTCATGATTTTTAATATTATATGTATTTTTTAACACCCTGATACTGTATGATATATTTTCTCTTAAATAAATTCAATCTCTTCAATAGTTTGTGATACACGCAACCTCGGGCCTCAATTATAGTAAGTGAACATTACATTTTAATAAAAATAAAATACAATGCACATTTTAATATTTAATGGATCAAAAATTCTAGTTTTATAGGATGAATATCAATTTTAAACTTACTTGTTCAAAATATGCCTCGAATGAATTTTTAAAATTTTCCCTTTAAATTGTTTTTATGGAAAATAAAAAATATTGTATTTAAATATTCCCCAATTTTATTTATAATGATTTGTAATAATATTCAAAACTTAAGAATTATTAACTATGAATTTATATAAATAAATATAAGAAAACGTGGTGGTAAAAGTGATATTTTTCAGAAAAGTGATTATTTTTTAGAAAACTCTTTTTGTTTAAAAGGGCATAATGTATGACCATTTAAATTAATTAAAATAATATTAAATTATGAATGAATTAATTGAAATTTGTATATTAAATATCTAAATATATATTAATATAAATACATATAATGATGATTACTAGTTATATAGTTAAAATAATATCATTTTATGCTTGAAAAGTGTATTTCTTGAAAACCCATTTTAACACGTTTTGCGGGTTTATTTTAAATTAAAATTTTCCACTTTTGTGATTTTAATTTTATAAAATTGATTCTATATTATCAATAATAATAATTAATATTATTTAATAATTTTAACTTAATTTATTATCATAATTATTTTTAAAAATAGTAATAAAGTAATTAACATGGTTAAAGTTAAAATGATGTTTTGTGTGTTACATGCGCTTGTGTTACAATTAATTTTCCAAAAAAATAATTTTTATTTAATAAATTGGATTGATTATTTATAATCATTGGGTATAAATTATATAATATGTTTTATTTAATTTTATTTTTAATGGGTGAGTTACCTAGATTAAAAAATTAGTTATCATGGTGGAAACTAAAATGGTAAAATTAAGTAAACGTAGAGGATAAGGGAATAAAATGTTTAAAAATGTTTATTTTTATGTGTTTTATGTTTTTATAGACCTTAAATTCTCCATAATCCATTATTTATCAATTTTTTCCCACTTATGGTGAGATTGAATTCCCATTATTGAATAGTTTTGGGTATTTACAAGAATGACACTTCACCTCAATTATAAAAGGGCACTCCCTCCCCCCACTTATTCACACCTATAAAGTAATTTTAATTAAACAAAACCTTATAAAATCTTTATAAAACATCCTTATAAACATTATATAAATTATGGTCTTCCAAAAATACCAACCACAGAGTTCTTAAGAGGAGATCTAAAGGAAGTTTCTCTAAGATATGGTAATCGTCTTAACAAAGCTATTTTTTATTCTTTTTTTACAACCTTAAATTATATATTAAAACATCCAATATAATTAAACTAGTACATAAAATATACTAAGATATTATTATATATATTTAATAATATTTATCCATCTCCTTTTCTATCAGATTGGAAACAAATCCATCACTCGTGAGTACGATGAACTAGCACCACACGAACTGATGTAATTTTGTTCCATCACCGACTCTCATGGATAATCATAACAATAGAAATAATGAATATATATGATAAATGTGACATTATATAAATTCTTGAAAATTAATATGTCATCCCCTACCTTTCCATTTCCCACATTGAGGGAATGATATCATTTCTCAAGTGTGTGTACGGCCTACCATCTCTATGAAGGGATGTGATCCATTTCCCACAAAACACTTTAAAAAATGGTTATAAAGATGTACATAATGATTAAATATGATATTTATAACATTAATATAATTTATTAGATGATGGATATATATCTTATGTACAAGAACCAGAACAACCATGATAAAACACACATGAGAGAACAAGGCAATTAAAACTTGAAACAATGAAAACAATGAAATTTTATTAATAAAATAGTGGTAATATTTTATTAATAACATGATTAAAATCATTATACATTATTTTAAATTGTATTAAACCATAAGGAAGCAGAAGTTATGTGATTCTGTCTCAATTTCCTTTCATTTAGGCATATTTCAATTTGATTCACCTAATTTATATTATATGGTGTATATCCTACCTCTTTTACATTTGATATCATTAATCCTTTATAATTAATTTTATTTTAAGTTTCAATTAAAATTATTTCATCCAAGGGTATTTTAATTTAATATTACCAAGTGGTAAGTGTTTCATAACTCAATTTATTTTCATTGGGTTATATTACTTCTCCATTATATTTAATATTCAATGATTATGTGTTTTTAAGTATTTTGACTATTTTATATTGTATTTCCAATTTATATATATATATATATACATTTGATACACATAATCAATCCATTGATTTTTCCTCCCTTCAATGGTTTGATCATTTTAAGGGATTCCATCTTAATTTTATTTCATTAAGACATATTTTAATGTGATGCACCTAATTTATTTTATATATTGTATATATTTCCCCTTCTATATTTTATATCAAGAATCCTTTATAATTAATGGTATTTTAATTTTAAATTAAAATTATTTCATCCAAAGGGATTTGGATTGAGTATTTCCAAGTGGTAAGTGTTTCATAACTTAATTTCTTTTCATTAGGTTATATTATTTCTCTAATGTACTTGATATTCTATTATTATGTGTATAATGTCATTTGATTTTTTATGTTGTATTTACACATTTTTTGTGTGTATTTAAATTCAAACCACATAATAAATACATTTATTAATACTAGCTTCAATAGTACGATCATTTTAAGGGGTTTCATATCTATTTACATTCCACTGAAACATATTTATAATTATGCACTTATTCACAACTATGTGGTGTATATACTTCCTCTTTGATTTATTTAACATGAATAAATATTTATTAATGATGATTAATGTTTCAATTTAATTATATTATTTCATGGGGTTACAATATAAAAGTTACTGAGGTGGTAAGAATATATTTTACAATCTCACTTTCTTTTGGGATTGCTTTTACTTTTTTGAGGTAATCTTATCATTTATCCTTACTAAGCTCTAATAATTTTATTATCCACTAGATATTTTTAGAGTTTATATATTTTCTTCCAAATTTTCTTCTATTTTGTACTAGAATCAAGAAAAAATATTTTTTTTTAAATCAATTTTCTTTCTCTTTAAATCAGATATATTTCTTCTACATATCCCTATTTTTAAAAATTGTCTTACAAAAGTCCTTTTATTTACTCAAATTATATATTAATGAAAATTTAAGTAATACTTGACATTAAAAAAGGGTTTTAATAGTAGCTTTCTATTGTCTTTAAAATGGTAATTTTCAACAAAAATTCAAAATGAATGTCTTTTTTAACGTATATGATGATAACAGTCTTCTCTACGATCATAAACGTTTTACAAAATTTATATTCTTCTTCCTGTTTTCACTGGATTTATAATAAAACCATTTTTATTAAATATTAATTTAATATTATAATTCAATTACCTTTATAATTCAAAATTACATTATTTTGTTGTAAAAACTTTTATTTTGGTTAAACCAATAGTCACCTCTCATCTCTTGATTGATTTTGTGATTGTTAACTTTCACTAGAGAAAATCACTTTCTTATGATCATTTTTATTTTAATTTAAATTTATGCTAAATATCCATATTATTTTTATTATGGATATAATTATTTCCCAAACAATAACCATTTTACATATGGTTTTTACTTTTAATGTTATTTTATTAACTGATGAAATATTAATAAATTTGTAAAATTTAAAAAATAAATATATTTTTTGATAAGGTATATAATTCAGGAATTAAATCGATCATTTGATAAATGAGGAATGATTTGGACATACATTTATGGGTGGGTACTAGAATTATGTATCCCCTTAATGTATTTATAGGTCTCATGAGACAAATTATTTTTCTAAATTAAATGGGTTTTTACCTATAGTTCCAAACTATATTATGAAAGGTTTTCAGTATAGATATCATGTTGTCTGATATCATGAAATCAAAAAATAATAATTTTATAAATTATTAATTCATTTAATATTATCCATGAGATTATTTCATTGATATCATCCATGTATGCATTTTGCGCTTAAGTTATTGATTAAATGGAATGTATTTTCAGTTATTTACCTCACCATATTGATTATGACTTAACTAATAATGATATTCAAGTTAATGATTATAGGGAATTTGTGTTAAGTTATTTACCTTTCCAAATAAATTATACTTTATTGATTAATGATAACTTCCATTATAAGTTACCCTTACTGAGCATTTGAGTTCATCACTATTTTTTTCCTTTCCCTGTGATATAAAGAATAATTTTTTAAATGATTTCAAGGATACTTAATGTTTCCAACTCCTATGTTTTATTTTATATTCCCAATGTAAAATAGGTATCATGTATGTGTCTATTTCTAAAAATGTAGTATAGTGATATTTCCTTTCGAATTCTACCCCTTGTATCCATGTCATTATAATAGAAGTAAACACTGGATCCAAGTTACTGTAGTAGACATTATTACACTTGGTACCAGAGAAAGTTTAGTATAAACTTTAAGAACTATATTAAAAAATACATGGATTGGGGAAGATAACCCTATTTTATACTTTGGAGATAAGTATATATAAACATCCAAAAGTTTTAGTAATGAATAGATTATGTGTTTTTTCTTAGCAATACATCCCTATCTGGATACTACAAGTAAATGTGGTTCTCGAACAATTGCACCTAGGGGTAATAACTTTGAAAAGGGGACATTTCAGAATTGACTCGATCACCACCTAGTGCATGAAAATGGGCCTTAAGATGCACTTATTTTGACACTCCAAGGGTATATTCTTAGGATAAATCAAATTTTACTTAAAACCCATTATTAAATATTTAAAACTAATAATATCCCCAAATAAACTAAGTTTATGATTCTAAGATTAACGATGCATAATTTTCAACTTATTTTAAGTGTTACACCATATTTTAAATTATAAATTATGATTTAAAATTCATAATTTTATGATATTATCCAGTATATTCTATTGTTTATAAATAGCACCTGGAATAAATAAGGGTATTGATACCCATTCCTAATGC
Source organism: Viscum album (assembly GCA_963277665.1). Classification (NCBI taxonomy): domain Eukaryota; kingdom Viridiplantae; phylum Streptophyta; class Magnoliopsida; order Santalales; family Viscaceae; genus Viscum; species Viscum album. Next base: position 1,476,390,297 of record OY728134.1, read on the forward strand.
AAATATTTCCTTTCTAAGAAATACAATATAGTTGTTATTGGAACTAAGCAGATCATGGAAATATTAGGGTAGATTAATAATATTATGAAAAATAAAATTTCTCTAATCAAGAAACCTTTTGTCCCACAGTGTGATTATCCTATGTTGGATCACTTCATGGGACATAATCCCCCATCATTTAGTGGGAGTACTAATCCGGTGGTAGTTGAGCAATTAATTAAGTCCTTTGAGAATATATTTCTATCCTTTTGATGCAATAAAAAGTAAAAGGTTACTATTATAGTGTATCGTCTCAAAGGATATATTGGTCAATGATAATCATTGGTATAGAATATTATATATGAATATAAACTAGAACACATTTAATGGAAATATTTTAAAGAATCATTCTTCGATAAATATTTCCCTCGTGAGAAACAAACTGAAATGAAGGGATAATTCTTTCGCTTAAATTAAAAGGAATAAGAATGTGTTTTAGAGTATGTGGATACATTTTCAATACTAGAAAGGTATTATATGGATTATATATGAAATATTAAATATAATATTGATCATTTCATTAAAGGGATTATGCCACTTCTCCTAAGGTAACTCCTCTCTCAAACGTTTTCATCATATGATGAAATAGTTTTATATTCTATAAAATCATAGAAGTAATTTTCTAGACCATATATATTCAAAGGGAGTCAAGAGTATAATAGGAATAAATATATATATATATATATAAGGTGAAAAGTAGAAAAAAGTATTTTCTCACATGTGATAATTTTGGAAAGAAACACCTCAGTAGTTGCTTGAAGGGAATGGGAGTTTTCTTCAAGTGTAGAGAAAAAGGTCACCAGGAATGTGAATGAAAGGGTAAAAAAGAAACATTTAATTTTTACTCTTTCAATTATAAAGGGATAAGTCACTATGCAAACAAATTCCACAAGCATCAAGGGAATATACCTCAAAAGAAGCTGATCGATCAAGGTTAATATTATATTATTACCATAACCGAAGTGGAATGATTAAATTGATAGTGTATTTAGATTAAATAATTATTTTGTAGAAGTATTTTATCAATGATATTTTGGTTATAAGAATAATGAAATTTATCAGGATTTTTTTCTATAGTTTTTCTTGAAGGATTTTAAATCATATGTTGAATAGTACTGATAACCATGAAAAGTGATTTAGTGGTAAGGTGTTGTTTTTAGAGAACACGTGATTAAGGGAAGTATAACCATTAAATTTTTCCTAATGTTCATTTAATTATATTTATAGATTATTACCATTGATGAAGTAAATGTGATGGTATTTATGACCTTGAAACTAATTATTGGTTTGATGAAAAGTTGGGTTATGTTATATTTAATAGAGTTTCCAACATTCTTTGGATTTATGGAATATATTCAATAATATATGATTTTATTTTAGGAATTATGTGAGAGTTAAATTTTCAAAGATTTAATTTTTTCACTGAGGTTTTAGGGTAATTACAATGATTTAGGAGAATATATAATCAAGGTATTCATATATTTGGTATATGACATTATGAGCTACTTATGTTGTCGATGGATAAATGTTTTATCAAATATTTTAGATTTAAGGGTTTTGAATTTATTTAGACATATTTTGGAGGAGTATTAAGTATTCATATAGAGACATATGAATCATCATATGTCATGATATTTCATACTCAAAATTGTAGGGATGAATTTGGTGAAAGGAATATTGTAGACCCCGAACATGTAAAGGATACAATGGAAAAAGGTAAAACCTATTCAAATCCATATTAAAGAAACTAAAAGTAGGAAAAAAGGTTGTCCCAAAAATCAGAGGGAAGATTTTAAATTTTGAATTATCTCCAAGGAATGGTGTCACAAGGTTCAGTAAGAATGAAAAACTAATCCCTAGGTATATCGAGATCTTGGAAATTATATAAATAATTTGAGTTGTGTCTTATTATTTATAAATGCTACCAAGCCTCTCTAAATTACACGATGTGTCTAATAAATCATTATAAAGGAATTTCATGCTAAACCCAGGGCATTTTATCACTTCTGGGTAAATAGAATTTAAACTTGATCTATATTACTGTAAAGATCCCATCCATATTATTTATACTAGAGAACAATTATTGAGGAATCAAATGAATCAACTGGTAAAGGTACATTGGAGGAATCATAAAATGAAAGAAGAAATTTTGAAAATAGAATATTTTATAACGAAGAACTACCCTCATGTTTTTATAAGGTAATTCCCAAAAAATTATAAGTATAATGTTTTTTTGTAGGGAATAATGTAAAACCCTGGGACTGTAAGGTATGTTTTTTCTTGAAAACAATTCAATCTCTTCGATACCTTGTGATACATGAATCCCCTAGCCTTAATTATAATAAATAAACATTCGTTTTTAGTAAAGCTATAAAACAATGAATATTTTAATATTTAATAGAATAAAAATTATAATTTTATAGGATGAATATAAATTTTGAACTTACTTGGTCAAAATAAACTTCGAATGAATTTTTGAAATTTTACATTAGAAACAAGATTTTATGAAAAATCAAAAACATAGCATTTAACTATTCATAGTTTTATTTATAATAATGAATAATTATATTTATAATTAAAAATTTATTAACTATAAATTTTATATAAATAAATAGAAGAACATTTGTAGGTAAAGGGGTTATTTTCAGAAAATTGATTATTTTTTAGAAAAACATTTTTGTTTAAAAAGGCATAATGTCTGTATATTTTAATTAATTAAAATAATATACAATAATTAATTATTTCATTGAAATAAATATATTATACATGTATATATATTAATTACAATTTATATAATTATTATTTCTAGTCATGTAGTTAATATATGATCATCTTATGCTTGAAAAATGCATTTCTTGAGAACATATTTTTCAGCACGTATTGTAGGTTTATTTTAAATTAAACTTCACCAATTATATGAGTTAAATTTTATAAAATTAATTCCATATTTTGGATCATCATAATTAATATTATTTAACAATTTCATCTTAATTTTCATTCATAATTATTAGTAGAAACATTAATAAATTAACTAATGGGCTTAAAGTAAAATGAGGTTTTGTGTGTTACATGATCTTGTGTTAAAATTAATTTTCCACACCAATATAATTTTTATTTAATAAATTTTATTTATCATTTATAATAATTGGGTACAAGTTATCTAATAAGCCTTATCTAATTTTATATTTAATGGATAAATTATCTTGGTTAAAAAAACTAGTTTCCATGGTGGAAACAAAAATAGTAAAAGTAAGTAAACTTAGAGGATAAAAAAATGTTTAAAACATGTAAATTTTTAAATATTGGATGTTTTTTGAACTTTAAATCCATAAAAATAATTAATTATTAATTTTGTATGCACTTGGGGTGATATTGAATTCCCATTATTGAAAAGTTTTGGGTATTTACAAAAATGTCACTCCACCTCAATTATAAAAGGGAACTCCCTCACCTCACTTATTTAAACCTATGAATCCATTTATATAAACCAAAACATAAAAAATATATGTACCAAAATACTTAGATACATTATAGATATTCTGGTCTTCCAAAAATACCACCCTAGAGTCTTTAAGAGGAGATCTAAAGGAGGTTTCTCTAAGAGAAGGTAATTATCTTAATGAAGATCTTTTTTTTATTTCTTATTTTACAAGAATAAATTATGTATTAAACTTCCAATATAATAAAAAAATTATCTACCATATAATAATATTTTATCATGTTGATGGTATATTATTTATCCATCTACTTCTCTATCAAATGGGAAACAAATCCCTCACTCGTGTGTACGGCGGACTACAACCTCGCGAACCAATGAAATTTTATTTCCATCACCTACTCACATGGATAATCATAATGATGTAAATTATGAATATATATACATATAATAAATATTTCAGGATATAAATTCCTGAAAATTAATATATCATCTACTTGATTTCCCTTTCACTCACTAAAGGAATGATAACGTCGCTTGTGTGTATGTACAACCTACCATCTCCATGAAGTGATGTGATTAATTTCCCATGTAAAACCTTAAATAATGGTTATAAATATGTATCTAATTGGTAAATAGGTTATTTATAAAATTAATATCATTCTGGATATTATTTTTCTTTATACTATGTACAAGAACTAGAACTTTCATGACGAAACATGCTTGAGAAAACAGGGAAATTAACACTCAAAATAATGAAAACAATGAAATATTATTAACAAACGGGTGGTAATATGTTCTAGTAGGATCATATATGATATCATAAACATGAATATGTTTCTATTATAAATTAATAACATTATTAAAACCATTGTAAATTAGGTTAAATTACGCTCAACAAAATGTGGGCTTGAGGTAAGGTATTTTGTCACAATTTCCTTTCATTATGGTGTATTTTAATGTAATGCACTTAATTTGGTTTATATGATGTATATAATTCCAGTTTTAAATTTAATATTATTAATCCTTAATAATTTATGTTATTTCATGTTTAAAGTGTAATTATGTCATCCAAGGGAATTTGACTTGAATATTATCATGTGGTAAGTGTTTCATAACTCAATTTCTTTTCATTGGGTAATATTGATTCTCTATTATCATTGATATTATATGATTATGTGTGTAATTTATTTATCATATTTTATATTTTATTTTAAATTATTTTTTGTGTATTTACATTTGATTCTCATAATCAATCCATTTTTTAGTCCTTGCTTCAATGGTATGATCATTGTAAGGGATTCCATCTCAATTTCCGCTCATTGGGGTGTATTTTAATATAAAGAACCTAATTTCTTTTATATGGTGCATATACTACCCATTTTACATTTAATATAATTAATACATCATAATTCATGGTATTTTAAGTTTAATTTTAAATTAATTCATCCAGGGTGGTTTGAATTGAATATTACCAAGTGGTAAGTGTTTCAAAGCACAATTTATTTTCATTGGATTATATTACTTCACCATTGTCTTTGATATTATATGATTATATATGTAATTTATTTTTAATATTTTATGTTTCATTTACACTAGTTTTATGTGTATTTACATTTTATATGCATAATAAACCCATTGATTAATCCTCACTTCAACAGTATCATCATTGTAAGGGATTTCGTCATAATTTCCATTCTATTGAGCCATATTTGTTATTATGCGCCTATTCAAATTTATGTGGTGTAAATACCACCCCTTTGATAAATTTAACATTAATACTTATTAAATCATTATGATTATTTTTTCAATTCAAATCTATTTTTTCATGGGGTTATGATTTAAAATTTATCGAAGAGGAAAAACTCTATTTTACAATCTCACTTTTTTTGGATTTATTTTAATTTTATTGAAAGAATATTACCATTTATATTTAATAAGATATAATAATTTTATTATAAAAAATATATTTAATGTGTTTCTATATTTTCTCTCAATTTTTCATCTCTTTGATACTTTAATCAAAGAAAATAAATTTTTAAAAGAAAAAGTGATTTAATTTCTTTTCAAATCAGATATATTTTTCTTCCATAACCATGTTTTTAAAAATTGTTTTAAAAAAGTCCTTTTATTTAATAAAATGATATATTAATTACATTTTAAGTTATAGTTTAATTTAAAAAAATTAATGGAATATTTAAACTATTTTTTTAAAGGGGTGTTTTCAAAAAATCAAAAGGATTGTCTTTTTTAATGTATACGTTGATAATAGACTTTCCCAACACCGTATCCATTTTATGAAATTTAGATTCTTTTACAGGATTTTAATAGTTTTAAAAGGAGAATTATTTTATGAAATATTATTTTAATATTTAAATCTGATTACCTTTATTCTTACAAAGGACATGATTTTATTGGAAAAACCTATATTCCTGATGAACCAATGGTAACCTCTCATCTCTTGATTAATTTTTTTATTGTTAACTTTATATGGAGATAGTCACATTCGTATAATCATTTTTAACTGAAAATTACATTCCTCTTAAATATCCATATTCATTGTATCATATATATAAGTATTTCATAAATTGTAGACCATTTTTACATATGGGGTTTACTTGGATGTTATTTGATTAATTGGGAAAATATTGATAAATCTATATCCTTTACTTAATATGGATATTTTTTTATAAGTAATATTTTTCATGAATCAAATTGATAATTCGATATATGAGGAATGATTTGAATATATATCGATGGTTGGAGCCCAGAATTATATATCCATGTGATGTATTGATAGGTCTTATGAGACAAATTAGTTGGCCAAATAAAATGGGTTTTTACCCATGGTTTTTAACTATCCTATGAATTGTATTGAATGTATAGATATCAATATGTCTATGATCAGAAAATCCAAAAGTAATCGTTTCCTTTATTGTAAATTTTTTTTTATTATCCAGATGATTATTTCATTAATATTATCTATTGATGCATTTTTTCTCATGTTTTTTATTAAATGGAATGTGCTCTAAATTATATAACTTTCTATATTAATTATACCATGTCTAATTATTATAGTCAAGTTATTAATTAAATGGATTTTGTATTTAGTTATTTACCTTTCCATATTGATTATTCCTTATTGATTCATGTTAGTTTCTTTTATAAGTAGACCTTAGTGAGAATTTAAACTCACCCTTATTTTATTTCCTTTCCCTAAGATATGGAGAATAATTATTTGAATGAGTTTTGGGATGCCAAATATTTTCCATTACTATGTTTTACTTTTTATCCCGAATGTAAAATGGGTATCATGTGTGTATCACATTCTCTAAAACTGTTAAACTGATCAGCCCTTTAGGATTTGACCCCTTGTATCCATGCCATTGTAATAAAGTGATCACTGGATCCAGATTACTGAATTCTGGATTATTATAGATATCGTATAATTAATTAACTATTATTGATAAAATAATTTTCTCATGATATATTTTTATTATTTTATATTATAATGATTTTAAATTTATTTAATTTATTTTACCACATTTTAACATCAACTAAATAATTAAACGTGTACATAAATAATTAACCATGCACTGGAAAAAATTAAATAAGAAAGTGACATGATCGTTGGATTTTAATTATTAATTTAAATATCGAGCATAAGATTAAAATACCATCGATTATAGGGGAATAACTCCTTTTGTATGGTCTGGATCATGTTGTAGCATTCCACATTTAACCAATGTATCACCTTGATTGGTTTCTCCTCACCTTTTTCATGAAACTTATCCAATATTTGGGAACTCCATCATTTATATATGATTTCTTACATGTAGGTGATGTGAACTATAGGTTTTGGGTTACTTAAATAAGTCGTTTACATGAAATACCATACATAATAATGAGAAAAGTATGATACAAAAATAAACATATTTAATTTTATAATTAATTTATCATGGTATTGCATACATTAAATAAATAAGTTAAGTATAAAACCTACCATATACATTGGTAGTTCAAGATCATGGTAATGCATGCATGAAACATCTATGCATTTAAACTGGTTAAAATTCATTTCAATCTATTCATTATTAAGATAAAATTCTAAAATTTATCAATTTAGTATCTTATTTATTAATAAATTAATTTATCTTAATTATGCATCTGAATATTCCATGAAATTACCATCTTCTATAATTTTAAATAAATGCAATAAAATTATTTTAATTTAAAATTATTTCACACAAGATGTATACTAACATGTAACACAATGAGTGCCCTCTTGATTAGAACTAAATCTAGTCTGGACTTTAATAAACATGACATGTACTAGAGGAAACATGGAGTATACTCTTCTACATTACATGAATTGTACTATCACTCACATGGTGAGTGAATTATGTTATGTATAGTCCTTATAATTTATTTTATACCTCCATGGAATGTATTCTTGTATGGAAAATCATAATATTACAAGGTGTGTTTTTTCGTGGGACATCTTGTGTTGTCTTCATGGAATGTATAACCACATAACATTCCATGAATATACATTGTGTCTACCACTAGTTATTCTCATGAAATACACTATCATGACCCCCCCCCCCCTCCACTGGTACCCCTCCTGGTCTAGAAATAAAGATAAGTAGTGAGCCCTAAAGCCTGCCTTCAATAGGTTTTGGGCCGGTGACTAGTATTGAGGGTGTAAATCACTCAAGTGTGAGTAATTACCATCAATATAATGAATGGGATCGAGATATAGGGTAAAAACTACCAAATAATTATATAAACTGATATAAAAGAACCAACATCCCATAATGAATGTCAAGAAATACATGGAATAAATAAGAGAACCTTGTATCCACTTCCACCACTAAGTTTCCAATCTCACTCCCTAAAGTCAAACATCTTGTTCTCCCCCACCCTTTATATATAATGCTATGTCTGATGTGGGTTAGGTCACAAACCAACCTGACCCAGCCTCCTGTAGGGCCCAGCATCATATATTTGCATCAGTGAATACCTACATATCTCATTCCTCATTCATATGATCATACATCACATCATATATCTAATCACAACCTCATACCATAGAAATAGGGTATCATGAATGTGAATGATATCAACCTCATTCCATCCTCTATCCACGCATGGCCACAACTACATATCACATACTGTAATCCCCAAGAATTGCCACCAACTATGTCATAGTTAGTTAATACTAGACACCAATTGGGTACCACTTCTATATACTACAATCTAATTAAGAGTAGGTAATAGGTGAAGAGTCAAACATTTATCCCCTAACCAACCTGGATGTTAGGGAAAACACCCCCCAAAACATTTGGGTTTTGATATATAGTACTCGACATGGGTGGGGTGTGTATAATAATGACATTAAAATTCAAGTATATTAGATATTATACAATGACAAACCTATGGATTAACCTTCAACATGACTATCACATCCCACAATGATACCATGCACCACATGACATTCTCCCCCAACTTTTTCCACCAAAAAATCTAACTCACCGTAAAAATAGCCACAATAGATCCCACAAATCCCCTTTCATTATCACCTTCATCCAATTTCTAGATTCGCTAATTATAAATCTAGTTCCACTTATTCAACCATTCAATTACATATTTAATGAAATACCACTCTCAATAACACTCCATATTTAATTCATCAATTTCCCATTTCATTTAAAACAATTTATTATAATTCAATTCATTAATAAATTTATACATGTTGAATTCCATCCCATGATTATTTAATTTTATAGTATTCCATATTCCTTTTATCATTACTATCCTCATCACATATTCATCGGGTTACTACCACACATTCCATAATATAATATCCCATCCATCTTAAAAAATTCACCATCAAATCTCATAAACAACCATATACACGTCCCATCCATTATAATGAAAAAACTATCAACCATCCACCACTAATTAGTCCTCAAAATATCCCATTTTAAAAAAACATGTCCCTATTGAATAAACACATTCCACCTATGATCCAGTCACCACTATCACTACTCAAATCCCCTGCATGTCTTATACAACCACAAAAAAATCTAGTAATCACACCAAAACAAATAGAAGTAGATTCTAGCTTCCACAGAGCATCAAATTCCGATTTTTTTAGTTTTATGGAGTATAGAATTTCATTAACTACAACATGGGTATTTTCACATAATTTATAGTTTCACACACAACTAGTTCATCATACATATATAATTACTTAACCCTTTATAAAATGTGGGTTCAAAAAATCAATTTTATTAAGGGGTTTATGATTCAAATAAAAACACACATCAAATAACAACCAAAAATGATAAACTTAGTGGTATCAATTCTAAAGAAATAGAATGTGGAAATGATAAGGAAACTAATAAACACATACAAATTCATCCCCCTTACCATGTGATTTTCATTTATTAAGTTAATTTTCTTATTAATTAAATATATATTATCCCCCCAAAGTAAAAATACATGTTAAACCCAAAAATGTATAGTAATTGGGAGAGAATAAGGATCCCCTAACTCAAAGGAAGTTTTCTAAATCGTTGTGAAATACAATGAGAAAAAGATATCCCAAAAATATTAGAAATAAACCAAGAAAGTTCATTTTATTAGAACACGTCATATCCGATCAACCACATGAAATAAACCCATATAATCCAGCCTTAGTTATTAACCACAACATTATTCAGATGAATAACGAATGATAAAGTAAAAGGGAGGAAGAAAGAACTCATCAAGGATTTCAAAAAATCAATATCTCAAGGCTAAGGTTCAAAGATGATTGACAGGGGATGGAAGACCTCCCAAAACAAAAACTATTTCTCCCAAAAATCAAAAGGTATTTTTGGAAAGTGATGAGTTTTTTAGGGGTTTTTGAATTTATACACAATAGTTAATTGAAAAACCATGGCACGGAGCCTATGAACATTTTGTAGTCATTAGGATTTCACCCAATACAATAATGAAAAATAGTGAGTTATACAGTAATTAGTCCTAGTCCCAATAGCCTTTGGGATCCACATTACATATTGTGACAAGAACCTATAAGCCTATTGTTGAGTCGAATGTTTTCTTTCAACAATTTCTAACCTAGATTTTTAAAATCACAAATCACTTTATTAAAGTTTATACTTAACAAATTTTTATACTTCCTAGGTTCTTATAAATTTTTTATAGAAAATTTGTTTTACTAAATATATATAAACATTTCCATCATAAGGATTTTTTCCATAATCAGATGTACATGTATTTTTTACATCGGAAGAATGATTACAAAATTCATCAAATATATATTTATAAACATCTTATATTCAAAGTAAAATGAATTTAATAAAAATAAGTTCTACTAATAATACCAGAGAAACTTCATCATATAAAGGTAGAAAATCCTTCTAGATAAAAATATATATAATCTATCAGAAAACAAATTACATTCCATCAGATGAAAAAACTTTATTCCATCTGATAAAAAGGGTTTATTTCACTATAGATACAAAGTTAATTCTAATATATGAACAATTTTTATTCTATTGGATGAACAATGTTAACTCTAATGTAAGGAATTATAAAAAATTATAATGGTTCCACCAAGGTGACCATCGGACAATGTTATGATGAACCTTTCAATAGATGAATATTATTTTCTAAAGTTGTTGCAACCAACTCCGAATAACACAGAATATGATCATTGGTAATTTTATTATAAATACAAGCATCATTTGGTGGGAGGAAGGTTTTTCAACTCAAGTGAACTAAAGATACTTTTAAGGGTTTATAATATAGTAATAAAAGTAAAAGATTCATTATAGTATTTTGTGAGTTTTTTACTTAAGGAATCAAATTGTGAGGATTTTTGTAAATGCCTTAAGTTATTTTGTGTTAGTAATTAATGTATGTTAGAACTAGTGTTATCAAGGGATTCTGAGGTTTTGTAAGATAGGAGTTTCTAATATTGCAGATCAAGGGTTCTTGAGGCTAGGGAAAGAGTATTTCATTTTATCATAATATCAAGGGATTACTTAGTAAAGAAATATATACCTTTATAGTTTATTATAATTGTGGATATCTAAAGATAGGGCTATTTACTTTCTTAACACATAAGGTTAAAGTGTGGATCTTTTTCTAAAGTATCTATAAGTTTTTCTAATAAATTTATAAAGTTCCTTTAATTGTTTTTATAACTTTATAAATTCTTATATACATGTTAATAATGTATTATATAGTTTATTATAAACACTTTCTTACTCTGATTTTATAGAAGTAAATCAATACGTTTTTACATTTGACTTATTCCTAAAATAGAGTAGGGAAATTTTGTGTTTTATTTTATGAACTAAAATTTACCCCCCCCCCAATCATCTTATAGTAAATATTATACTCTTTCAATACTACATTTTCTACCAAAGTATTTTTTATTACTATATTACATATCAAAGTAAGGTTCTACTAGTTATAAATTGTTACAATAACGTGTTTTTTAGAAAATAGCATACTTGTTTAATAACATGGAAGGCATGTATATTGGGACGTTAGAAAATCTGAATCCAAGTATACCATCAATATTTTATGGTGTTGTTTATGAATACTGGAGAGATAAAATGAAAAAAAAAATTCAATATTAGTGTTGAAAACATTTTACAGTAACTATAAATAATCAAATTACTAATAAATAAGTGAATAATTTTACTAAATATGAAAATTTGGAATATAAACTTTATCTACCAAGTAAAACATATATTTGTATGGTATATGAAAGGAAATATCTAAACAAAATTTCTTTGTGTGAAAATGAAACTTGTATTTTCAAGAAAATGGACGTAACTCCTTTCATAAAAACCAAATTTATAAAAAATAGAAGTTCTGTACTTAGAGCAGATTATCAATATTTTAATTTTTTACTAGTATAATTAATAGATAAAATTCATCAATTATTTTTTAACATTATGACTAGTATATAATCTCTTGTAGAGAAAAACATTAAAAATAAAATTTTGGCTAAAAATGTTATTGATAATATTCCAAATAAATGGGAATCCATGAGTACATCACTTGACGATACTAAATATTTGACTAAGTTGAGTCTATATGACTTTATTAGAACTCTCATGTAGTATGAGGGTATATTGAAAAGAGATATTAAGAAAGAGAAGGAGAAAATGGTGTAGATTTTTATTCTACATATTTAGTAGTTAAGAATTCTAGATCAGCTGGAAAGTTACTAAGTCTTCTAAGAATAAGAAATTGAAGGATGAGACAGAAATTGGTTCTTTTGAGAAAAAATGAAAATGAACTTGAAAATATTTTAAAATGTATGAATAAAATAGTGGAAAGAATTATTTTAGATATAAGTATAAGAAAAATTATAAATAGATAAGTGATAATAAATATAATTTTGTGATAATCTGTTATGAATACAAAAATCATGGTCATATTAGACCTTGTTTTCCAAGACTAAAGAAAAATGTTAAGAAAGAAAAAAGTGAAATAAATTTTTACAAGTATAGAGGAAAGAAAATTATAAAATATGCAGAAACATGGAGTGATAGTGGTGAAGACATCTCTTGCAAAAATTCTTCATATGCTAGCTGTGATAGTCATAAGATCATGGGTTTATATGCTAGAATTTCAAAGACTAATAAATTATTAATGGCTAAGTTATCTACTGAATCCTTAACCAATTTAACTTAAAATCCAAACTATCCTGATTATGTAGATAATCATTCTATTTCTTCTATTAGAGATAAATAAATGGCATCAAATGAGGAGGAAACATTACCTAGTTTTGAAGAATAATCAAGATATACTAATTTACTAGATAAAAAAAATAATAAAGTTTTAAAAAAAATATGTAAGTTTAAAGGAATAACTATCCAAATGAAATTATAGAATTTCAAAACATTCCCTATAAATTTCAAATATTAATATATAATTAGATGATAAATATAGTTATATATCATCTATTGATAATAGATATTTAGTTGTAAAAATAAATTCTGAAAATTTTAGTCTTAAAAAATCACTATGAAGTTTTACATCCATGAAGGGAACATTTGATAGAATGTATAGATAGATGATACCTTATAGAAATACTTTAGGAATGAGTTTTACAAACTATAAACTACCTTTTCAGAATAGCTACTTTGTTCCTAAAAGATCCCCCTTTTGAAAAAATGTAAAAGTTATGGACACTAGAATAAAAATATTTCCTTGAATAAAGTCTAATATTTTGATTTTGATAGAGAATATATTTCTAAAGAACTATTATTTTTTCAACACAATAGAGTTGTATATATGTGGGTTCTAATAGAATTATTTACTAATAATGTTAGTCCAAAGAATTTTTGGTTACTAAAATCCTAAATTTTTATTTTCAGTAAAATAATAAGAGTATGAATAGAAATAATATTTGTTACATAAAAATTGGATGTTATAGTAATATGAATAGAAATGTAAAAATTAATTCAAACTATTATAAAGATGAAAGGTGGAAAAGTCACTTTAGATGATAATACACAAGGATAGATATATGGTATAGGTAATATTATTATTCTTGGAAAACCTTTAATTAAAAATGTTTTATTTGTTTATCCCTTAATCACAACCAAATTATCATAAGTTAATTATGTGATGAAGGTTATCTTGGTAACTTCATTAATGAAAATTTTATTATTCAATGTTCATAAGGTAAATTTATTCTTTCTGCCGATAGTCTTCGGAATGGTTACACACAAAACATAGAATACCTTATAATCCAAGATCTACCTTATCTTAGTGAAATGAAGGATAAATATTGGTTTATGGTATATAAGGTTGGGAAATTTTAATGTTATAAATTTAACTAAACATTATAAGAAATTAATAGTTATAGATTTATTGGAGCTTGGGTTTAATTCTTCTAAAGTTTGTGATAATTTTTGATTTAGAAAGAAACATAAGTAATTTAAATCTATTTGCAAAGTTTCAAATTTTGATAATTTATAGTTAGTGTACATGGATTTTTTGTTCTAACAAAAACTATAATTATTGGTTAAAAATACCATGTATATGTTCTAGTGGATGACTATACTAGATATACATGGGTCTATTTTCTGGAAACAAATTCAAAATCATTTTTTTATTTTAAGAACTTTGTAGTATTTGTTAAAAATTAGAAAAATGGTAACTATTCATAGTGATCACGGTAGAGAATATGTAAATTTTTATTTTGTAACTTTTTTTATTAAAAATTGTAAAATACATAACTTCTCATACCCTAGAACACCTCAGAAAAATAGTTTTGTTGAATGAGGAAATATAGTAATTCTGGAAATTACTGAAACCATATTGAGTGAATACTCAATTGCAAAAAAAAATTAAGCTGGAGTTTTTATCAATACCTATTATATTATAAATCTATTTTTACTTAGAAAATTTATTAATAAAACTACTTATGATTTTTGGACTGAAATAAACCCAAAAATTTCTTACTTTAGAGTTTTTTGTTATAAAGTATTCATTTTAAATATAAAAGACAATTCAAAAAAATTATATTCAAAAGCTAATGAAATAATCTTTCTAGGTTATTTTATAACTAATAAGGCCTATCAAGTTTTTACTAAAAACACAAGTGTTATTGATAAAACAATTCATGAAAAATTTGATGAAACCGATCCTTTTATTTTCAAACAACTTGAAATCACATCTTCATATGATATTTCAAAAACTATTTTCCAACCCAAGTTGGGTGATTCTTTATATGAGATAACAACTGAAGAGAATGGTTTTGAATTTATATCTTAAGAATAATTCTAACATTTTTTTGATGAACAAGATTTTAAAAATATAAGAAATCGAAAAAACCTCAGGAATCATCCCATGGATAATATCATTGGATATGTCGATCAACCTATCTAAAATAGAAGTTCCTTAAGAAACTAATTTGAACATTGTGCATTTTTATCAAAATTCAAACCAAATACTTCTAATGAATATTTAGGAGATAAATATTGGATAAAATTAATACAGGAGAAACTCAATGAGTTTTAAAGGAATCAAGTTTATACTACAGTTTAAAATCCTAAATATTTTCTTATAAGTAGGGTAAAATAGGTTTTTCATAATAAATGTGATGAAAATGGAATTATTGTTTCAAATAAGGAAAGTCTTGTTACAAAGGGTAATAATAAACATGAAGTAATT
Organism: Viscum album; assembly: GCA_963277665.1. Classification (NCBI taxonomy): domain Eukaryota; kingdom Viridiplantae; phylum Streptophyta; class Magnoliopsida; order Santalales; family Viscaceae; genus Viscum; species Viscum album. The sequence continues at coordinate 1,476,405,988 of OY728134.1, forward strand.
ACTATTAAGAAAATTTTTCTTGAGTATCTAGATTATAATATATTCATATACTTAAATCCTATAAAATATTATTTAATTTCAATCTTTTTTAAATGGATGAGAAGTATGATTTTCTTAATGGATATTTTAATGAGGAAGTTTATGTGAACCAACCACATGGTTTTGAAAACAAAAAAATATATGGAGCATGTTTTTAGAATTACTAAGGAACTCTATGGACTTAAACAAGACCCAAGATCCTAGTATAATATATTAGGTGGATTTTTGTTAAAATAATTTTGGTAAGGGAGTTGGAAGTCCATCTCTTTTTATTAAAAAGGTTTTTAATTATTCCATCATTACTAAAATTTATATCAATGAAGTTATATTTGTCTCAAATCAAAATTTACTTTCATTTTCCTTTGTGGATCATATGAAATCAGATTTTGAAATGCGCATGATGGATAGACTAAATTTTTCCCCTTGGTTTTCATATTTCTAAAAACCAAAAGGAACTTTTATATCTCAAAGAAAGTATATAAAATATTTACTTAAAAATTTTGGTTATGATAATACTAAAATTATTAGTAATCCTATCAGAACCTCAAAAAATTATATCTTGACCAATCTAGGAAACCAATTGATCAAAATAATTTTAACTGAATTATTGGTGGATCACTATACCTTATAGAAAGGCCATTAGATTAAATGATTTATGTATTCTTGTGTCTGAGATTTAAATCTAACCCTAGATGCTCATCTTTAACTAGTAAAATTAATTTTTTATTCCTTTAAGGGAACTATGAATCTTTAACTTTTTTGTTCTTGTGGAAGTTATTTAGAACTAAAAAGTTTTTTATGTTTATTTTGGAGGTTTTAAAATGAAAAAAAAAGTACATTTGGAAATTTTCATTTCATATGAGAGGATTTAATTTCTTGTTCTAGTAATAAGTAATACTCAATATCACTTTCCACTACTGAAGCTAAATATATAGTATGTGAAAGTTATTGTGCTTGAGTATTTTTGATGTAACACACACTCAATGACTTTGGCATGAGTTTTTTGAAATATCCTAATTTGTGTGATAACATGAGTACAATAGATTTAATTAAAAACCTATAACATCACTAATGGGGTAAGAATATAGATATAAGACATAATTTTCTTCAATATCACACAAAAATTGGAGAAATCATTTTACAATTTATCAAAATGAAAAAAAAAATCTGATTTTTTTTAAAAAATCCCTAAATTTCTATATATTTTAATATATTAAACAAAATATTGGAATGGTCAATATAAAATAATCATTTATATACATTTTATTAACCCATATCCTTGTACTAAATACCTTCTCAGAAATGGGGCGGATATTTTTTACTTTGTTTTTGAAAAAATTTCTTTGGTTTTATTTTTTTTAAGTTTTCCTTAAAATTTTTAGAAAAACAATTCCATAAAAAATTTCTGACAATGTTTTTCTTAAAAAATTTCCAAACACAAATTTTAATTATACTTTTTCAAGATAATTTTTTTAAAAAAAATGAACAATATTTTATTTAAAAATCATTTGGAAAAATATTTTTCTTAAAAATAATTTGGACAAATATTCTCCCTAAAATTGTTTTCAAAAAACGTTTCCTTAACATTTTTTTTCAAAAAATAATTCTATAAAGTTGATATTACTAAACTTTCATAAAGAAATTTTATATTTTTCTCCAAGAGGTAAATTTTAAAAAACTTTATTTTCCTATTAATTTTTATAAAATATTTTTAGCTATTTTATAAATTATAAAAACGTCCTTAAATTCTGTTTAAAAAAATTGCAAACTTTTAGTTTTATAGGAACAAATGTTCCTGTGATAAAACTAATATTAAAAGTTTTAAAAACATCAAGAGTTAAAATATTTAATCCTTAAATAAAAGATTTAATATTTCAATCTAAATATGGGTTTAATTTTGTCTTATTAGATCTGGAGAAGTTCATTCATTTCTCTCATTCTGTTAATTTAAAGGATAAGTTGGTCACTACATCCTTTACAGTTGACTAATATCTATGGATAAATATTACTGCTCAAATTTACCTCTATATTTTTTATTTCAAATTCATCCATTAATCAATTTATTATAATTATAATAAATGGAATATTTTATTGATTACTCAATTAGAGTATCTATGAAATAAAGGTTGATAGAAAAGAGCTAGTATGAAACGTAAGGTTCATTTCTCAAATGAGCAATAGTTTTACAAGGTTAGGAAAGATTTTGTGTTTCAAAGGATTACTTTGATTTACATTATCTTGATATAGTTAGATATTTCTATTCTTCTACAAAATTAAGTGAAGTTCATGATTTAAAGGTTTCAATATTTATAGTCATTGGAGAGTAATATAAATTGAATATTCAATAAGTGGAAGATTTAGTACAAATATCCTTCAAAGGGGAAGAAAACATAGTTACTCACAAGTTTCTTAATGATCTAAGAAGTTTTCAAAAATTTAAAGTTGAAACCTCCTCTATTTCCCTCAAAAAAAAGTTTATTAAAGTCTTATACATGTAACTAGATGCGATAATTATGGAACTATGGGTGAAAAATATTTTTATTCCCATAATAGGAGACCGAGATAATTTAAAATTACAAGAAATGTGAGTCTTAGACTTTCTTTGCAACATGAGGAAATTAAATTTGGTGAAGATTATATTTTATTCCATTTATTTTTTGAAACGTGGTTCTTTAAAGTTGAATATTTTACTTTTCATAAGTTTTATAAATATGGTTTGGGTAAAATTCAATCCATTACAGTATATTAAAACTGAAGAAACTCTAGTAAGGTGAAAAAATTCATATATTTCTGAAAAGAGTATAAATAATATGAAGTTGGTTTATATAAATTCTCTAAAAAAATCATTAGGAAACCAAAATAAAGATTCATTTTGGTGTTGATATAATGAAAATAAAAAAAACATTATGTAAAAGAAGAAATCAAGAGAAACTCCACCCCCGATGTTGAGGAAAAAGGAAAAGATGATGTTTAATGAGGTTTTCCCAGATTTTATAAAAATAAAGGGGATAAAACAACGGATAGGACATCATTGGGACTATATAGGCATGATCCCTTAGCTTATAAAGAGTATACATATTATAATATTCATCAAGAAGAAAAGAAGAAGTGATAGAACGAAAATTATTTACAAGCCAAGCTCACCAAAGAGTTCTTAAAGGGAATGGATAGAATAAAATCAATAGTTGAAGTTTCAATGAAGGAATAATTTCCTCTATCAATTTTAATTTATTATGTGTTCAACTAGAATTAAAATAATCACAATATTTTTTACAAGATCTAACCATTGAAAATGATAAATAAAGAGAAGTTGTTGTTGAGAATACTCATTCTGAAAACATTGAATATGAAGTTGGGAAAATTATTGAAAAATATGATATGTTCCATTCAAATAAGAATGATGAGTATTTAATAGATATTAAAAAACCTTAGATATTAAAGAGATGTTAGAAGGGTCTTAAACTTCATTATCAACCAAATCATTGAAATTTGTTGATCTCAGTGAACTATAAAATGAAGAATCTGCAGAATAAGAATACCAAATTTAAAAAAAATTGACAAAGAAGAAACTGATAAAGAAATTGGAATTATGGAAGTTTATGAATCATAATCAGATGAAATAAAAGATGAATCTAGACTCTCTAGAACTATTTCTCTATATATTCCAAATGTTTCCTCTAACTCCATAAATAGTTCTCCTAGTATAAGCATCCATTGAGTAGATATGATAATGAATTACTTTAACAAAGTAATAAAAAGCCATGGTGGGATTATAAAAACATTTCCTGATATAAAATATAAATTTAAATACATCCATGGAAGAATTAAATTTTCAAAAACTCAAAATTGGTTAAACAACTTATTGAAAATTTTATTCAAATGAATCTGAATCCAATGATTTCTAAGTAAAGGAAATAGTAAACTCAAGAAAGCTAAAACAAGTTAATAAATATTTCAAATACAAGAAGGGATACATAATGTTATATAATAAACAAATTAATGGGATTAAAAAATCAAAAAAATCAATTTCAATTTTTTATAGAAGCATCAGTTCAGAAGATTTTGAAACATCAAGAGAAGCCGATCATATTAAATTTCTCTCTATGCAACAAGATAATGAGATCTCAGATCAAGAAAAAAGGATTCAAACTCTACAAGAAGTGCCAAATCTAAATAATGAGAATAAGAAGATAGAATTTATTTAAGATTAATTAGGGAAGCTTAATTTTCTTACTATTGAAATAGAGAAGTATCAATGAGATGTCAAGAAGATAATTGTCATTATCAAAAATCTTTCAAATAAGGATAAGAATTTTTTAACTCTTCAATTATAGTAATAAAACTAGAAACATTGGATGTATATTTCATATTAATGTTCTTCATTAATTTTTTTATGGAATTTTTTCCTTATATTCTTTAGATATATTTATTTTATATATATTTTGGATAAATGTTTGTTTGTATATAAATTTTTTGATAGTATTTTTTTTATTTTTTAGGTAAACTTTCTACCTCTCATATTTCTTTTCAAAAATCACAATGGGGGATAAAGGGTGAAATTTTTGGGAGAAAGAGTAAACTCTTGGAAAAATGTTTGGAGAAAGGGATAAGTGAAGTAAATTTTATCTTTTCAAAGAAAAATAATAAATGTTAGAATTATAAAAGATAGTGGAAGTAAGTATTTAAAGTTTTATCTTTTGTTTCTCTTTCAAAACTTGGGGTTTGTGATTTTTAACGAGAGAGATATTATTGATTAAAAAATTTTATTCAAACACTTTTTAACCTAACTTTTGAAAATCACATATATCTTTCTTAAAGTTTATACTTCACTAATTATTATTCTTACCAAGTTATTAGAATTTTTTTTGAAAATATGTTTTATGGGATGTAGATAAATATTCTCATTGGATAAAATTTATCCATAATTTTATGTACATATATTTTTTACATTGGATGAATTATTTAAACTTTATTGGATATAGAATTATAAAATTATAGTAGTCAAATTATAACAAATCCTATCGGAAAAATTTCTACCTTGAATACTAGAAAAACATCATCAAACAAAAGTATACATTCCTTCTAGATGAACATCTATAAAATCTATCGGATGAAGAATTATATTACAACAGATAAACAAAGTTCATCCAACTGAAAGAAAAAGTTTCATGTCACCAGATGAAAAAATTTCATTCCACCAAATGAATAAAGTTCATTCCACTATATGAATAAAGTTCATTCCATTGGATGGAATTTTTAAAGTATTGTAATGGTTTATCTAAGGAAACCATTGGAAGAAGTTATCATAAACATTTTAATAGAAGAATAAGATCATCAAAAGTCATTGAAACAAACTCCAAAGAATTAGGAACATAACTATTGATAATTTTCTCATAAATAAAAGCATCATTTGAGTAGGATAATGATTTTTCAACTCAGGTTAAGTAATTATACTTTGAAAATCTTGTAACATATTGTTATGAGTGAACTATTTGTTGTAATATTTAGTCATTTTTTACTTAATATTTCTCTGAGATATGATAGAGTCATAGACACTGAGACCACTATTGGGTGATCATCCAACTAACCCTAACACAAATATCTAAACCTTCACTGATTTCATTGCCAGAAAATCCATCAAACCTTCTAAACCTAGAGTAAATGTTACTGAAAATTCCAATTCATGCATAGATCCAAATATTTTTAACCACATAGGTCAACCTGTGATTTCTGTCTCTATTAATGAGGTAAACCTCCTTTCCTTGTACATAATCATTGTACTCGTTGGTAAATTCATCAAATTTAAACCCTCACTAACCTTTTTAAGGAAATTTTTTGATGTTATATGTTTTAAGAGATTCCATATAGGCTTATTATATTCCATCAATGTTCTTTTTCACCTCACTTATGAAAATGATTATTATAGACTTTGGGTAAGTTTATCATGGGTTTTTGGGCGTTCTTCTATGAAAGTTATCAAATGAGCTCCAAATTTTGATCCTTTTTATAAACCCCCTATAATTTTAGTCTATCTTGGCTTCCCTAGTTTATCCCTTCACCTATTTAAGCAATATACTTTGTTTCAGATCTCCATGCTTATTGAAATTACTTTAATAATAGAATTTTTATTGAGGAATCTTTCAAGAACCTTGGTTTCTAGAGTTTATGTTTAAATTGAAGTTTCCAAAATTCTCCCACCCCAAATATAGATCCAAAATAGAAATTTATGGTTCTTTTAGGAATTTATTTATAAACATATTCATGGTTATTGCAGTGTCTTCCATAAGCTTGGGCACTCCACTAATGATTGTGATAACAAGATAACACACCCTTTATCATGTAAACTAATATGGATTGAAAATATAAAATGAAATTTGGAACCAAAATAAGGAATTTAATGTCATACAGTTATTTTTATCCCATATAGGGTGCAGGATCCCCTTAGAGAACAAAAGGAAGTAAATTAGAAGCCTAATGAGGTTAAATCTCAATATGAAGGCAATGACCAGATTAGATGATTTGTGATAATTTATTCTGAGGTCAATGATCTTTCGGGTTTTTTTAATATTGTTCAAATCGCATTAGATTCTACCACTGACCCCCCCCCCCTCCCTAGTGAGAGTTTAGAAGGACCCCAGTAAAACTCATTATGCCTCTCAAGATAAAGAAAAAAATGTCCACTCTGATTATTGTGATTATTTACATGATGTATACGATAAAGCTTATCAGATTGAGTATGTTTACCAAAAATCGAGCTCCAAGAAAGGTAAAAAAACTTATTAGTGACTCTGAGGTATTCATCACTACAAATTCAAAGAAGACTTTGAAATGAAGATATTACTTTAATATTGAGAGGACAATCGTTGCTATGTCTTTAGAATATTCTAAGAAGTTGATTCCAAATATTCATCCATATATTGAGGATGATGAAAATTATTGTACATACTCTATTCAATATAATTCTAGTGACATCAGTGACAATGAATTCTTTGACATAGCTATGAGGGATGATTATCAATTTTAAGAAGATTTGATAGAAGAACTAGAGTCATATATGGATGAGAAATACACAATAGTATTAAAATGATATAAGAATGGTGAAATTAATGTGAAGATATACCTTCAAATAATAAAAATAATGTTCATAAAAATTTCAGAGGAATTTAAATAAAATCCCCACTTTAATTTCAGGTTTATTTTATGGTAATGATTCAATTTATTTTCCCATGTTTGAGGGCTACATTATTTGGTTTTCAATGCTGATTAAAATACTCTCTTCTTAGATGTTTGGTTTTGTTTAGTATTTAAATTTTAACTCTTTTAGTGTGTTTTTATAAAGTATTATATTTGACTTATGTTGATTTTGAAATCATGGAATATTTATATTTTACCCAGGAACATGATCGCTTCTTTTTGATAGGTAGGTTGTTCACACCCTCTGAATGGATCATCAACTATTGAAGTATAGATTATCCTTATGACTTTTTATACTTTATTAATTGATTAAGGTTTGATATTCTATTTCTCATTTATTGAGTCTGATAGTTATTTTAACATTATATTTATTCTTGAATTACTTTTGTGTTTCCCTCTACTGGTATTTCTAGGACAAATGGGGTTTTTTCCGACTGTATATAATCTTGTGTTGACCATATTTATGAATGAGCAGTGATATTTTTCTTTGGGTTCCTTTTTTGTCTATAACCTAATTATTTATGGTTTGATGACTGATTTCTTATAATGATACTAGTTTAAAAGCTTACGATGATTGGAGTTTCAAGATAGTGGTAATGATGTTTTTAGGTCTCTTAATCAAATCTACCCATTGAATTGGAAACCACTAGTGATTTTTCCATACTGCACTTTGATTAGCCTATTGGAATCGTGATTCATTTATTAAAGGATATTCTCAAGGAATACAATATGTTAATTCCTATATGATATAATTATTTAGATTTTAGGTTCATATAATCATGCTCAGTTGAATCTTCTTTAGACTAACTTGGACAATGGGTTGGACAATGATTTGTTACTTGATTGTTAGGTTGGTTTGAGAGAAATATGAAGGATTTTTTGTTGATTAAGTGATGCACTTATGAATATGGATGTTTGGAAAAAGTGGGATCTTCTTCAAGATTTTTTTCTTGGAGTTGTTTTGTGATTCAAGGCTCAAAAATTGACTCCTTCCCCTCATTATAAGATGGTTTATTGTAAGTCATGTTTGTATCCTCTTTCAATTTCTTGATGGTGCATATTCTTTTCACCTCATGTATTTACTATATATTAAAACTTATTTAATAATTACTTATGGGTATTTCTTTGAAAACCAAATCATATCTCAATATCCCCAAATAAACATAAGGCGTCTGATTTTGAGGATTTTTATTGATTCCTTAAGTTCTTTTTTTGTTTGTAATTTTTTTGTCTGATCTTCTGTGATCAAGGTATTTTAGGTTTTATGAAGATAAATGTTACCTATTTTTTTGATCTATGGTTCTTGGGGCTATTGAAACATAATTTAATATGATATTTGTATCAAGGATTTCTTTAGTAAAGGAAAACTTACCTTTATGGTTTGGTTAAAACAGTGCACTCCTAAAGTCAGGGTTATTGGATTCCTTAACACTTAAGGTTAGAGTGTGAATCTTTTTATAAAGTCTATATAATATTTCTTAAGAACATTATGAAGTTGTGTTTTACTTTTTTTTACATGTTTCTAAATTTTATGGTTCATGTTTTAAGAAATTTTTATATAGTTTGTTATGAACACATTCTTACTCTGATTTTATAAAAGTAAATTAATATGTTTGTATGATGGATTTATTACTAAAATATGTTAGTGATAATTTTATGTTTTATTTTATAAACTAAAATTCATCACCCCCACTCCCCTCTTGTAGTAAATCATATACTCTTTGAATCATACACCAAGGGTAAGGTTATGACCATCTCACACACCATGTCACAGCTACCCCAAAATGGACATGACATCAAAAACTAGCCACACAAGCCTCCAAAAAGTAAGGTATTATACTACACCAAAAATAACCCAACTATATAACTACTTAATTACAACATTAGGATAGATTTAAACTCCCCTCATATTCATCGGGCCACCTAAGACCAACCTCTCTAGGACTCTATTTCATAACTCATCTCTATACCACAGCCACCTCTTAGGAGGGAAAGACATAAAAAAATAACCTCCCTCATAACCCTATGCCACATAGTATCAACCACACCATGAATCTTTTACCATGTCATAACTCATACCTCTACACTAGAGGATCCTCCTCCGAGTGATATTTTATCTCCAAATCCACCAGATTCTCTATAGATCATCTCTTAACAACTCCAATTCCCAAAGATCAACCTGTAATGGGTTAGAAAGGTTCATACTATTATAGTAGATACCTCTCAAATGGTTTACATCCTTAATAATCAAAACCAACCACAAAATAGAAGTAAAATGGGATGTCTAAATAACTATTAAATGAGATACCTCTCTAGAATCCCATTGTAGCCCAAACAGAGCCACCAACCAAACACAACAGCAAGATAAAATAACCAAATTTCATAAACCAAAAGAAATACAATAATTAAATCACCAAATAAAAATAAAATAAGGAAAATAAGGTTAAAAAAAACTTGGGGTAATTAGCATAAATTTTCATTTCATGATCCCATGTACTCTCCTCCAAACCACCATGCCTCTACAGCACACAAACCAGAGGAATAACATCCCACATAGCACCTTCTTCTGATGATCCTATATGTAAACCATTTTTTCCATGAATTTAACATTATCCTTGATATCCAACTCTCCCTATTTAATAACATGGGATTCATTTTAAAGATTCCATTGAAGTTGATACATATGGAAGAAATTTTAGATTTTATCCACCCACGGTGGAAGTTCCAACCAATACGCTACCTCACCAATGTTCTTTAACACCTCAAAATACCCAATAAACTGGGGATAAATATTACTTCCTTGACCAAACCTCTACTACCTAGTTGAGGGTAATCCCTCAAGAACACACAGTCTCTAACCTCAACCTCTAGAGGCCTTCTCCTATGATTAGCACAAGCCTTCTGGTGGTCATACACTTCCTTCATCTGCTCTAGAAATATCTTGATCCTCTCTATCATATTATTCCCCACATAAGGACTAAGGAATATTGACTCTCCAACTTCAGTCCAACTCAATTGAGATTAACATGGTTGTATACATAATGCTTTGAATAGATATGTATCAATAGATGAGTGATAACTATTGTTTTAGAAAAAATAACCAATGGTAAGTGCTTCACCCACAATCTTTTCAAATATAAGAGGCCTACCCACATCCTATCCTCCAGTTTTTAGATGATTCTCTCAATCTATTCATCCATATGATGATGAAAAGTAGTATTTAGGTGTAACTAGGAGCCAAAATCATGTTGCAATTCTCTCAATATTCATAAGGTGAATCGAGGATCCTAATCAGAGATGATGGTCCTTAGTACCCTATGGAACCTTGTCACTTTTTATATGTACCACATCACCAAAATAATCATGGTAATCAAGTCATGGATTTCCAAAAAAAAATTCCAACAAACTCAGTCAATCTAAAATCTCCCAAATGTTATCACATCCTTCCTAGTCCTAAAGTAACCTGTTAAATAAATACATTGAGATTTTAAGTACCTGTCCTTAAACATAAATTATTCTACTATTTTTGAACTAGAATTCAAATTCTAGGATATTTTTAGTTTATTGTTTTATAGAATTAGGACAAACTCTTCAAAAGTAGACCCATAGATTACATGTGGGCAATTAAACTCAGTATCTATTTTTTCCACCAAAGGAAACCCTTTTAAAATAAAACATGACTTCTTTTCGAGACGCATCTTTAATTTATTCATCATTACATATTAGTTTCCCTTACCAAACTTGAGACCTATGAAAAACATTTTAAAACTAGGGATGAGCACATAAGGCTCAGTAAGGGATACAAAGAAAGTAAATTGATACTCTATTGAAAACATGAAAACCCATTAAAAACCTTAAAAACCCATTAGAAAACATAGAAAAATAACACAGGTTCCTTGGGATATAATTACCATATAAAACTTAAATTCAACCTTACAAATTGAATAACCATACGGTTAACTTCTATCTCTGGAATACCCAATGTATTGGAGATCTATAATGGGACTCACCCTTCGTATAATCTATATTGGGATCACCTATCTTTTATGATCTATAATGGGGATCAAACCTTCATGTACAATTTCCAAGGACTAAATCATTAATAAATCCCTTTAAAACTCATTTAAACCCATGTATAAAACACTTCCAGATATCAAAATACCCTTTTCTTATAAAATTCACTTTAAAACATAAAAATTGCACACATAATAAAAAAACTAATTTCTTTGGAAATAACTCTGAAAAAATATAAAGGAATCATTAAATAATTAAAATTTCATGAAAACAAATAATTTCATTCATATCGTATATGTTAAAAAACATTACAATTAATTGAAATAATCAATCCATTTTTAGAAACCATTTTAAAACATTCAAAAAAAGAGATTTTTTAATCAAATTGTCCCATACCACATTGAAACATTTGAAAGAAATTAAAATTTTAAAACATTCATGTACATATAAATAAATCCATAAAAACATTTTTAAAAAATGTGCATGAATGAAAAATATTTAAATGAATAAATCTTTAAAACATTTAAAATGATGCTTTTGTTAAAGAGTCTCTTACCGTGAGTCTGAATCGTTACATACCTTATTTATATTCCTGAATAATAAAATTAGGTTAATTTTTATTTTATTGAGAAACTTATTTTCATTTTTATTATTCCTCTTATATCACTTACTACCATTTTATAAGAATTACTTAATTATATTTTGTTCATGTAGGATTTTTTTATGAAATTTAGTACATGAGTCCAAAATGACTTCGGTAAGTCAAATACGACCAAAGTGGTAATTAGTACAGATTATAAAAAATAATATTCAAGAAAAAATACTCAATTTTATACATCATTTATACTTTTAAATCAAAAAAATCATGTATGGTTATTAAAAAAGAACAATTCTATAATCATGGAGATGGTAAACCGTACGTACGCAAGAGTAACATTTCCATTTTTTGTTGATCATTATAGAAATAATGTAATTATTATTTTAACTTTAATGAATGATCATAATATCATTAATATAATATTAATAAGTTAAATATATATATATATATATATTATTCATGGGATGTGGTGATGAAAAATGAATCACATCGCTTCATGGAGGTGATAGTTCACATGTACGCATGAACGACGTTATCATTTCCATGTGCATTGAAGGGTAAGAACAATAATGATATATTATTATTAAATAATTACAATATTTCTTGAATATAATATATAAACATTAATTCCATCATTATTACCAGTCTTGAGATATGTTAATGGAAAACGAATTATATTGGTTCACGGAGGTGATAGTTCACACGTACGCACGAATGATTAATTATTTTCAAATTTGATAGAAGTGGAGATGGATTTAGGTGATGATATTAACATAATAAAATATAATTATATTTATTATACTTAATTTACTTTTTCTTCATGGTGGAATAATTTTTTAAAGAAGTGTAAGAAGAAATAAAATAGAAATACTTAATTAAAAATGATACCTCTTCTTCAGATGATCTCCTTTGATTAACACCTTAACAAATATAAGGAGGATGTTATGAACAAAATAATGCCTCTAGAATGTGGGGAGAGATTAAATGAATTTATTAGGGTAGATATTGTACAAGCCAAAAAGGTTTTTAAGTGTGAAGAAAAGTGAATAATGGGTGCCCTTTTATAGGATAGGGGAGGGGCACTCTAGGAATTCTTCAAATTATTAAATTAATATAAATTAATTTTCTTTTAAAAATGGTTAAAAATGTGTTTATTTTGAATATATGATGATTTTGGGTTCAATAAACTTCATAAATTTGAGTTAGATAATTTTTCACTATTCTTTAATCATTATCTTTTTGTTTTAACCCTTATTAATTATTACCGTGATATCATGTAATTTACACTTTGAGGGTTAACATAATAATTATAAGATTCAAAAACAACCAAAAATGAGTATTTTATGAAATTTTTATATTTTACCCAATAATTTGGAATAAATTTATATTTTTTTAAATTTTATATCACTTAATAAAATATTATTTATTTTAAAATATCATTAATATCAAATTTGACACTATTTATTATTTTACTTTTTTAAAAATATCATAACTTGATATATTCTAAAAAAAACTATTTAATCATCCCTAATATATAAAATTTATTTAGATAAGTTATGTATTACATCAATTATATCACATTATATTTATTTTAATATTTTTAATATCATTTATTTGATTCTTCCATTAATTAAAATTTTATTGCATCAACATTGAATCACCATTTAATTTAATTATTTATTTCATAAAAAATATAATTAAATTTTTATGTTTAATATAAATGTTTTATATTTCCAAATACCATTTATAGTTTAATTTTTCTTCTAATTACTATATATTGAAAATTTTATACTTATTAAAATATGAGTATGTCATGTTTGTCTTTACTTTAAAATAAAATATTATAAATGGTATAAAGTCATCCAAGTGGCTCCAAGGGAAAATTAAATCATCATAAAGAAGATTTTGGTCAACCCACAATCATCCAATGAAATTAGGACAAGTTTTATAACAATTTTATATTATTTATAATAGTATTTTTACCTTTAAATATCTGATTTACCCTAAATCATGGTAATACAAATATTACTACAGTTACTATTCATATGGTAAAAAATAAAAGGAACAAATTTACATAATTTTTACAATATGAATACAAATATTTAATCCATTTTTCAAAATTCAAAACACATAACTCTTACAAGTTGATTAAAAGTTAATCCCATTGACAGAACGAGAAAACGAGTTTTTAAAGTAAAAACGTTAAAAAGTTCACAAAGATTTACATCCAATTTCTATGTGATATTTATTAAAATTACCTAAATTAGACAAAATAATAAAAACTTGATTTAATTATACTTTCAAATCATTCAAAAACATAATTTAACACTAAATAAATTTCATGAAAAATTAGTTTTAAATAAAAATGCATTATTTTTTCACTATTCTTCAAAAAATAAATATTATCAAAAAAATACCAAATATTTAACCAAAGTAAATTTTTATACTCAAATTTCAAAGAATAAGTTTATTTTTTCAAATATAATTTCAAAAATTTTCAAAAACTAGATATAAAACAAGTTCCCCATTAAAAGGTAGCAAAATTGCCTTTTTTGAAAAATATTATTTTATTCATAAAATTGGATTTTTTTTTCTTATATCATGTTTAGAAAATACATAAGATGAATTTAAAAAATTAAATTAAATAAATTTAATATATATTTTATTAGTATAATCCAATAAGATTTATTTATTAACTTATTGGTATAAAACACACTTGTGCACATTTAAATAGTTTTTTTAGAAAAAAATTACCTTTTATTTTAAAAAGTGTACTATATTCATTTATAATTAATTGGTAAAATAATAAAATATACATGTGTAAACAACATTTTTTTAATTCTATTATCACTATTAATTCCCTACCTTCTAATGTATAGTTTATAATGGTAACATTTAAATAATAATATTTAGTTGTTCGCTTAAGCTCAATGTGGCGTATCATGTACGCTATTGAACATAAAGTTACCTTTTAAAAACTAATAATGTTACATAGATATTATATAAATTATACTTAGTGACATATAAATTTTTAATAACCCTCTAGAAACTTAGTGCTCTAATTTCATCTCCTGGTAGACCAAACATCGTACCATAAAATCCACCATTAGATAATTCATCCTAGGACATCAAAACTAACTTACTAAGCCATGGTATATATTTTTCACACTATGATGCAACACTAAAGGTGAGCTATGAAACTCATATAGAACTCTCACATGAATTTCCAACATAACATACAACCTCCCCTAAAACAGTATCCAATTTTCGCTATCCTCTAATAACCCCTCTCATGAATCACTATGGATGGCTTGGTTTTGCATCACCTCTACCTCAATGTTTCCCCACTAAGACTCCCTTACTTTGGGAAATAAAAAATATTACACTACCATATTATATAGGCATCAACTATCATCAACCTCCTCTATGCTAATATATAAATATATTAACTCTTCCATCACCCTCTAGAATCTGCAGTATCTCAGAGAATATCTCCCTATGAATTTTTACACAGCACATCTACCATAACATTACCATTTTTTAGGTATAAGAGATCTTGGAAATCATAATCCAAAAGAAACTCCATCCACTTATATTGAAGTATATTTATATCCCACTGAGTGAAAATATTACTCAGACTCTTGTGGTTCATGAAGGCCATAAAGTGATTGTCTATGAGGTAATTTATCTATAGATGCTGGGTAAACACCATTGCCTCCAACTTCAGGTTATGTGTGGAATATTTATTCTCATATGGAAATAAATTCTTGGACCCATAGGATATCACTACCCTTTTCTACTTTAATATACATCCCAATCCCAGATGGGAAGCATCATAAAATACCTCAAACATCACTCTCACCTTAATAAATCAAAGAATCGGGTTACTAATTTACTTCTCCTTCAAGTAGTAAAATGTTTCATAACACAAATAAATATAGATAAATTTATGATTCTTCCTAGTTAGATCCATTAATGGGTCTTAAATAAAATTTAATTCAGACACAAACCTTCAATTATATCTTTAAAGACCAAGAAAGTTACAAACCACTTCCACAATATTCAGTGCTTCCCAAGAAACAACTGCCTAAATATTCAATGGGTCCAAAGCCACATCATATTGAAAAAAAAATTCTAAGGAGGTTAACCTCTCTTAACCAAAACTTGATCTTCTATAAATTTTCATAGAGCTGATGGTGTTAAAGAACCTACATTATAGATTTAGGTTCTCAACATGATCCTCCTTTAACTTCGAGTGTATGAGGATTTATTTGATGAACACAACTATGAACTAGTCTATAAACTCATGAAACATAGAGTTTATGAGCATCATAAACATAGATAGCACATTCATGACACAAAATTACATGACTATGAACTCAAATTTTCCATACCAACACTGGAAGGTAGTCTTTAAGATATCATCCTCCTTTACCCAAATTTTGTGTTACTAAGACACTAATTTTTTTTTTCAAACACCAATTGGATCCCTTTATCTGGTTAAACAGATCTTCTCTCCTTGGAATAGGGTAATAGTTTTTAATCATTACATGGTTCAACCTATGGTAGTCCATGAATAGGCTCAAACTATCATCCTCCTTTGTGGAGAACAACATTAGAGCACCCTAAGGAGATAAAGTGGGTTGGATGAATCCATTTTGCAACAAACCATTGATATGTTTCTTAAAATACCGTAGCTTAGTGGGTTTCATGTAATAAGAAGAAATAAAAATTAGAGACATCTCTAGTTGTAACTTTATCCCAAATATGACACCACGTTGATGATATAGTATCATAACATTATTTGGGAAGACATTGAGGAAATCTTCAACAACTCTAGGGACCTACACCACCTACACATCCATTGATATCTTTTCCAAGTAAGATCAAAGAGGCTTCACATACCTTCCACCCATATAGAAACCCCTCTCACCAACAAACAACACATAATGACCTTCCATATTATAAAACATGACCCTCCACTAGAAAAAAAATCAATAACTTATCACAATGGGTACAACCATTCTATAACAAGAATGAAATCATATATTAGTATCTGTAATAAGAAGAAGTTTCCTAGAAACTGATTTCTCCCCATCATTATTCAACACCCCCAACACACGTCAAACAATATATCTTGACCTCCAACTAGAATAGATAACACCAGAGGAACTCTAAGTCTCTCTTCCCATAGTCCTAATTTCATTATAAAGCATGTGAAACAAAGGAGAGGAGTTCTCAAGAATCAAACAAGGTATAAAATAATGTAGATGATAAACTGATTGAACCTCAAACAACATTGGGCCCCTCTAGCATTGGAAACTCCATAGCATGCACCTGTATGTGCCCACCTCCTCTTCCATACTACTGATGGCCTCCATAGACACACTCATTTTGGGGTCTCTAAGGATGAGGACTATAATGGGGATTACCTCTACCAGCTCCATCTTCCATTAGTGTGGTATAAAACTAATAACCTGACTACTGAACAAATTCTAGCTGCCCATGCTACATATATAACCATAGGTGAATCTGTTGTTTGTACTACCAAAAAGGGTCCTAGATACCCATGCCAAACTTTCCTCTTTAATAGGATTATTACTGGGACCATCGATGGCCATGACCACCATAACAAAAACATACAATCATAGAACTTCTAGTAGACACTCGAGAAGACTAACCCTAGAAAAATGTGAAATAGACTATTGTAACTGACTCCCTCTTGATCAAAACCATGTATTCCATGATATTCATAGTCCCCTAGATAAATCTCTTCTTCCCAAAAAAACTATTCTAACCTCCATCTCAAGGAACTCATCCCGATGAGTGCATCCACTTGGTTGTCTTTGTTTTCTTTTTCACTGTTAGATGAATAAGAAGCATGAATGTGTTGGATCTATATCTGATCAATAAACATAATGAATCTTAAATATGTTACTCTTGAGAATCCTCATATATAGAAAAATTAGGAGATAAATGCAATATGTCCTTGAATTTTATCTCCTTAATCATCAATAACAATAAATCTGAATGGATCACCTTCTGAAATTCATCCCATAAAATTTCCACCTACTTATAATATCTAAGATACATCATCCACCACTGGCTTTCCACCCATCACATCTTATTGATCACCAAATAAATATAGTACTCAGAACCTGGTTGAATAAAATTGAAGGAGATCTTGAGCTCCTCCTTCCAATGCGTTATCTCCATATCAGAAACTCACACCTTATACTTTTCTAAACTATGATTCTAGAAATCACATAACCTATTATATCACAACATAACCACCTCAGTTGAATTGATCCTTTAAAGATCAATTGGATCGTCTTGTTGAACCTCACCTCTCTAAACTGTATGTGAGCAATGAAAAGGATACATTTTCTAAAATAAGGTATTATAGAAACCTAATCTTGATAGCTTGGAATTTATTTATACTCATTTATTTAAGTTTATTATAATTTCCTAACATCACATCATTCAATTTAAAGTGATAAAATCATGATCAATATACCTATAAAGGTTCTCTACCCCACAAGAAATGTCACTTCAATTAGAACATTCAAAAAGATCAATGTACTTGTATAGTGTTGCAAGGGGGCCCTAAAATCCTGTGTCCTAGAAAATATACCTTGCTTAAATCATGATCTTAGCTTAGCTAAAAAAATTTCCCAATAAACCCATTAATTCCTGACATGTTCCTAACATCAATATCCATATTATATATAAAACAATGCTTTGATATCACTTTTTTGGGACCCTCTATGCTATAGTAGTTTTCATAATCACAAATAATGTCAATCTACAGATTCTAATATTTCATTCCATTCAATATCTCTAAGTAATTTAATTAATTAATAATATACAATACTCTCCAATAAGTCAATAAACTACTTATTCTTCAAGATGTTTACAAGTATATATTTATATTCTTTTTTGGATATCACTTTATCTAGTAGTGTTTTGTGTAAGATATATTGTTCATACGTTTCTCAGAGTCACTGACACACCGATGTTTGACACACCGATGTTTGACACACTGATGGACGACACACCGATGGAAGATACACCAATGTTCGACACACTGATTTCTGACACACCGATGTTCAAAACACCGATGTTCGACACACTGATGGATGACACACCAATGTTTGACACACCAATATTCAACACACCGATGGAAGACACATTGATGTTTGACACACCGATGTTTGACACACTGATGTTCAACACACCTACGGATGATAGACCGATGGACAACACAACAGTGGACGACACATCGATGGACGACACAATGATGGACAACACACTGATGATGACAGACCAATAATGACAGATCGATGATGACAGAATGATAATGAATCATCAATACTAACAGACCGATGATGACAGACCAATGATGACAAACCGATAATGACTCACCAATGCTGACAGACTGATGATGAAAGACCGATGATGATATAAAGATGATGATAGATTGATGCAAATGAGTCACCAATACTTATGACTCACCGATATTCATAAATACTATTTCAAATTTATTAATTAAAATTTATTTCTAATGGTCATATTTAGAAAAAATAATGTTTTTGACATCATTTAATGTTGTTTGTAGAACTATTTATAAATAGTATGAGGTACAATCATGTGGGGAGATCTTCATGATTTTTAGACCTAGAAGTATAAAAGGATTACAAGCTCAATATTAAAAGATATCTGAGATATAACAGAAGACAAAAAAAAATTCAGGCCGTGAAAATGTGAAAGATATTGAAAATATAAGAACTCGAAGCTTGAGGTTCAAAATTACTAGCAACAACCTGCTGAAGCTCTCTGAACATCCTAACATCAAAGAGCTGAATCATTTCACTCCTGGAATCTAGAGTTCAGAGCCTGCGATACTCATTTTTGAATCCAACTCCAAGAAGATGACTTGAATATCATTTTCACTATATTCATTGAGTCCAGAATATTTACTGCACAAGACACAAATATTTATAAACTCTATTCCTTATTAATAACTCTGTTGTGATCATTTTTTTACTTTTTGAGCAGTGTGTGTATTTGATTGTTTCACAAAAATTGTCTCATGTGCATAAATAGAGGGTACTAATTATCCTGACACTCAATCTATTTTTACTCTTGTATCCCACTTATAATGTTGGAAGAGATCCTGTGTGATCTATTTTTTAGTTTTCACATGAATAATTATGGTAGAGGTCAAGTGTGAACTGTACAGCCTTGTGTACTATTATAAACCCCAATCTTGGGTGTGGAACAAAAGTTTATTAATATAAATTTCTTGGTGGCAAGTGATCACCAAGTGGAGATTACTAAGTATCAACTTGAGACTGAACCTATTGTTTTTATCCATTGTGTATTTTGTCTTTTGTTTTAATCTTATCTGTGTTTAATTCATTTCAAATTAAACCAAATTGAACTTTTAGAGTTAGTTTATAAAGTGTTTATATCTTTTTTAAATTAGTATATTAGTTTCAAAAGTTTAACTAATCTTTAGATTAGTAAAGCTAATAACTAATCAATCTTATGAAAATTAATTTAACATTAAATAATTTTATAAATTCACTAAAAACTAACTTTGATTATATTTTAATTGGGGGTATTTTTTAAAGAATCAATTTTAATAGAAATTTTTATAAATACTCAATTCACCCCCCTCTTGAGTCATCTACTATGACCAATAACTTTTTCAAACCCCCCCCCCCCACTCCACTAGTACCCCTCCGGGGTCAATAATTATGAGGAGTGACACCATAGGATAATATGTGTTTTATGAAAAAAACAACTGAGGTAACCTTAGACTCTATTGTACATAATTATTATTATTCTGAAAAAAAGTGAATTTGAGAATATGGAATATGATGAATTATTTGAATATTGAAATATGCTGGAAGAAAAATTTAATGAGTTAAAAGATAAGTATAAATCTTTGAAGAAACAACATGATCTTACAGTGACTATTAAATCTGAACATACAACTAAAAAAGAGAAAAATGCTCAACTGCTCATGGAGAACAATGAGTTAAAAATGTCTAATGAGAAATTGAATAAAGACTTAGAAAAGTTTAAAAATGGGGAAAATAATCTTACTCAAATTCTTGGTAAACCAATATATCCTAATTATACTTCTGGGATAGGATATCAACCTGGTCAAAAGAATTTATCCAAACCCCTTTTTGTAACAAAATCTGGAAAATCTGCTACTTTTTTCAAAAACAAGAATTTTACAGCAGGTTTGAGTTCCAAGAATTCTTTTACTGCATCCAATTATTTTTGACCAAACAGAGTTTATTTTTCAAACACTCTATATTCAGAATATAGGAATCCCATAAGAAAAATTTGGTTTTCTAAATCTTATGTTACTAATTTATGTGGACCCAGACAAATATGGGAACCAAAATCGTTTCTTGGATGAACTTTTTTGTAGGTAAAATGCCTAAAGAGCTCCTGTAAAATGTTGTGGTACTTGGAAATTGGTTGTTCAAGACAATGATAGGGGATTATTCAAGTTTAAAAGTCTTATCAAGATTGATGGAGGACATGTCACATTTAGTGACAATGGTAAAGGAAAAATCATCGGCCTATTCCAGATTGGTAACCCTATCTCTATTTCAATTTCTAATGTACTTTATTTTGGTGGATTAAAGTATAACATGCTCATCATATCTCAATTATGTAATGATGGATTTAATTTAATGTTCTAAAAATGATTCATACCATTTTTTTATGCCAATAATAACTTAGTATTTACTTATTTTAGAAATGATAATGTATATGCTATAAATTTAGACACACTTTCCTCATAGAATGTCTATTGTCTAAATGCCTTTCACAAAGAGTCTTGGCTCTGGAATAGAATTCTAGAACATTTCAACATACACTCTATTAAGAAAATAACTAGAAAATGTTTAGTTAAAGACCTACCCAAATTATAGTTTCCAGACAAAAAGGTGTGTAACACTTGTCAAAAAGGAATGAAACATAAAATCTCTTTCAACCCAAAGAATGAAGTAACTACTTTTCAACATCTTGAGTTGGTTCACATTAATTTGTTTGGACTATCTAGAGTTTTGAGTCTCAATGGTAAGAACTATTTTTATGTTCTTGTAGAAGATTTCTCTAGGTACACCTAGACCTTTTTCTTAGCTCACAAGTGTGAAGCTTGTTCTCACATTACCAAGTATACTAAAACTGTAGAAAATATCAGTGGACTTAAGATTAAATTATTAAGAAGTGATCAGGGTTATGAGTTTTAAAATCAAGATTTTGAATATTTTTTCTCACAAAATGGATATAATCATAACTTCTCTACCCCTAGAACACCTCAAAAAATGGTGTGGTAGAAAGAAGAAATGGAGCCCTACAGTAAATTGCATGAACTATGCTTAATGAATATGACCTACCAATTTATTTCTAGGTTGAAGCTGTTAATACAACTTGTTACATAATAAACAAAGTCTTAATCAGACCCATCCTATATAAAACTCCTTATGAGTTTTAGAATAATAGGAAACCCAAAGTAAGTTATTTTAAATTGTTTAGATGTAAAGTTTATATTCTAAATAATAAAGATAATTTAGATAAATTTTACTCCAAAAGTGATGAAGGAATATTTCTTGGATATTATACATAAAGAAAATACTATATAGTCTTTAATAAGAAAACCTAATGTGTTTAAGAATTTATACATATCAAGTTTGATGAAACAGATCCACGTGATCCCAAGACTTCACTAGAAAATATTGAAGAGGATATGTCCCATATAGACATTAATGATAAAACCACAAATCATCATGTGAAGGAATCTGTGAAAACTTATAGTTCTGGAAATTCTTCAGATTCTAACCATAATGAACCAGATCCAATTGACCAACCTTAAATAACTAGGCCTACCTTTTCTAGACTAACTAAGAACCTTGAAAATCATCCCTTAGATGTTGTTGTTGGAGATTTAGATAGAGGAACACAAACTAGAGCTTCCTTGAGAAGCCATATTGAACATCAATCTTTCTTTTCACAACTTGAACCTAAAAATATCAATGAATCAATCAATGAAGAATTTTGGGTAATGGGAAAGCAAGAACAACTTAACCAGTTTGAAAGAAATAAATTTTGAAAAATTGTAGATAGATTAAAGGATACTTTGACCATAAGAACCAAATGGGTGTTTAGAAATAAAGTAGATGAAGATGGAAATATAGTTAGAAACAAGGCTTGGTTGGTTGCACAAGGATATAATCAAGAAGAGGGAATTGATTATGAATAAACCTTTACACTAATAGCTATACTAGAAACAATTAGAATATTACTTTCATATGCAGCACACTTGGATTTTAAACTTTACTAAATGGATGTAAAAATTGCATTACTAAATGGTTATATAATTGATGATGTTTTTGTTGAACAACCCCCAGGTTTTAAAAATACACATTTTCCAAATCAAGTGTTCAAATTATCTAAAGCTTTATATAGTATTAAACAAGCTCCAAGAGCTTGGTATGAAAGGTTAAGTAATATTCTTATTTCTAAAGTCTTTACAAAGGGACTTGCAAATCCTACTTAGTTTATAAAAATAATTTCAAAAGAAGTCTTAACAGCTCAAAATATATGTAGATGATATTACCTTTGGATCTTCTAAAAATTCTTTATGTGATTATTTTTCAAACATAATGCAAAGTGAATTTTAAATGAGTTTGATGGGTGAACTTAAATATTTTCTTTGATTTAAAATATTTCAAAATAAAGAAGGTATTATTTTAAATCAAAGTAAGTACACTAAAGATATTTTGAAAAGATGTGGCTTTAATAACATTAAGAGTAGTGAAACCCTTATTAGTTCTACATGTAAGTTAGATATTGATGAAAATGGAAAATCAGTTGATCAAACTGATTATATAGGAATGATTGGGAGTCTGCTATACTTAACTACTAGTAGTCTAGATATAATGTTTATCATGTGTATGTGTTCCAGATTTCAAGAAAACCCAAAAGATTCACATTTTAATACTGTTAAAGGAGTTTTCAAATACCTTAAGTATAAAAATAATTTAGGATTGTTCTATCCAAAAGAAAAAGCTATTCAGATACTGAATTCGGTGGATGTAAGTTATATAGAAAGAGTATCTATGGAACATGTCACATTTTGGGAAAGTCTCTAATATCATGGGGTAGTAAAAATAAAATTTTAGTTTCATTATCAACTGCTAAAGCAGAATACATTGTTGCTGGTAGTTGTTATGCACAAATTCTATGGATGAAACACACTTTATTAGACTATGGATTTCAATTCAGAAAAATCCCCATAAATTGTGACAAAAAAAGTGATATTAACATTTCTAAGAATCAAATTTCTCCTTCTAGAGAAAAACATATTGATTTAAGACATCACTTTTTGAGAGATCATTATCAAAAAGACGATATAACTCTTGATTTTATTGGGACCGAGCATCAGCTTGCTGATATTTTCACTAAACCCTTAAACTCTGAGATAATGAACTACATCAGACATGAATTAGGAATGATAAATCTCTAAATTCCTGAAAATCATTGCTAATCCCTTGAAACCAATCCTTGAAACCATTCCTTGAAACTGGTCCTTGAAATCAGTCCTTGAAACTGATCCTTGAAACTGATCTCTTGAAACAGATCTCTCGAAACTGATCCTTGAACCTGATCCTTGAAACCGATCTCTTGAAACTGATCCTTAAAACTGATCTCTTGAAACTGGTCCTTGAAAATGATCTCTTGAAACTGGTCTCTTGAAACTGATCTCTTGAAATAGATCCTTGAAACCAATCTCTTGAAACAGGTCCTTGAAACTGATCTCTTGAAAATGATCCTTGAAAAAAATCATTGAAACCAATCTATTGAAACTAATCTCTTGAAACTGATCCATGAAATCAATCTCTTGAAACCAATATCTTGAAACCAATTCATAAAACTGATTCTTGAAACTGATCCTTGAAACTGATCGTGTAAAACTGATTCCTTGAAACTGATGTATTTAAGGAATATTTTGTAATTATGTATGTTTTAAATAAAACAATGTTGTTTTGTGTTTTTTTGTCGCGTTTAAATTTTATGCTTTATGTTTTTACGATCCCAAAATGATAAACTGAATTCAATCCACTTCGACATTTCACATTCCCCCTGTCGTAAAACCTTCAGTGCTTTGACACTCTATCTCTCAACCCTCAACCTCTCAACCCCTTTCGAATCTAAATCCTCAAAATAGAAATAACGAAGTGATATATGGAAGATCCGAGAAAATATCCATCAGCTAAGCATTGTAAGGGTGATTTTGGTGGGACTACAAATCCAAGCTTAGAAAGCCGAGTGGTTACAACTGAGAAGGAAGTTTCTGCTGAGTGGCTTCTTTCAAGTAAGTCATTTTTGTTGAGAATTCTGGAATATCAAGGGTGGATGAGATGGTTCTCAAACAATGAAAGGCCTTATTATCCCTAGATAGTACATGAGTTTTATCAACATTTGAAGATATCCCTGGATAGAGCTGAGGGAGCAATGATGAAGTTAGTGGTGAAGGTAAAAGAGATATCTTTTTCATCTAAAGACTAGGATAAGTGCGTAGAGATGCCTCATAAAGGTGTCTATGATGATTATTAAGGTAACATTACACCTTCCTCATATTTGTTTTCTTATGAAGATTCTCTAATGGGGATGAATAGAATTGGAGAATCAAGGAGGACTATTCCAGTGAATTTTATGGAGATTCAAGATTACTTTTTATGTTTATTCAACATCAAATCTACCCAAAGAAGGGTGATTTATCTGCTGTGAAGTATCAAGATGTATTCTTGATCTATATTTTTAAAAATGGAATAAAATTGAACCTTTATAGGTATCTAATGGTGCATATTTCTGATATGATAAATCCATACAAGAAGGAAACATGTTTGTACTATCCCAGGATCATCTCTAACATGTTAAAAAAGTTGGGTTGTGTGGAATATGGAGATGAAGTGATAAGTGCTTGCAGTGGTTTCTTCCTTAAAAAGGATATTTTAAAGAGAATGAAGATCTTATAGAACCCATGGATGAAATAATGATTAGGAGATAAGAAAAGTTTCTATGAGGAATTCAATCTGATTGATCATCCTACCAGACCAAATGACCAAGTTGATACAGGCATAAAACCAGGAGAGGAACCTATATATTCTAATAAGGAAGCTGAGGATGAGTTGCTAAGGGAAGAAGGATCTCCTTTTCATGATAGGAGTGATCCGTATATTGTTGAAATCCCCCAAGATATGTCTGATGGACCTACTAGTCCACTTTTGGATTTACCCTTAAGAGAACCCTTGTTGGGTGATGAGGATGAGGAAGAGCCTGAGGTTAATTGAGTTGAATGTTATGTGAGTAAGTCAGATGAGGAGTCTGATGAAGATGATGATGATGATAAAGTGGGAAATGATGAGCATGCCAGTGATTCATTAAAAGTGGGACAACAAGTAGTTGACAGATCCAGTGAGGAATCTGTTCATGGAGATGTTGATGGTTCCAATCCTATTGAACAGGAGGCTGTTGTTCATGGGGATGCTGATCATAAGGACAGATCTCCCCATCCTAATGTGGAAAATCATGAAATCATTCAGGAATTGAATAAACTTGTGGCTGGTGGCCATGAGGAAGAGGCTGAGGATCAGGTGGCTCAGATTGAGGAAGTGCCTGGTGAAGTTTAAGTGGATGGAGAACATGAAAAACCACATGTTCAGTTGGTACCTATGCCCAGAAATATTCTTTTAGCTAGAGGTCAGGATGAAGAGGAAGATAAAGATGAGATTTTCCCTGAGCCACAGGGTAGAAGAGTCAGGATTGACACTGTTGATCTAAGAGACTAGACTTGTGCTGGAGAGTGGAATAGAAATCTAGGTCTCATTCTTTTTGGGCTAGATTATGACTCGGATGAGGAGAGGGTGCCTCCTCCTTCTTCTCCATAAGCCCAAGCTAAATCAGAACCTACTGCACTTATTCCACCAGTTTCACCTCTTGTTGTAGAGCCAGTAGCACAGCCAGTTCCTAGTGACTACATCACTAAGGATGATTTCGAGCTTTTTAAAAATGATCTATGTGAGTCAGTGAAATCCTCAGTTGGATCCATATGTGAATCCTCCACTTGAATAGGTATTTCAGATGTAGATGTAGCAAAGATTTCAAGAATGGAAATCTAACCGATTCAACCAAATCTCATTACCACAGCTGAAACCATCATTAGACATAATACCTTACTGAGAGAATAAGTAAAGAAGATAAGAAATGAGTTAAATTCTATAACCTATGATTTCAAGACCTCCTTTAGTGGTGTGCTGGAAATTCATAGGAACTTTGTGAATTATCCACTAAGTGTAGATTTGAATAAGTTTAAAGAGCATCTTGGAAAAATGATTATTGGTCCATCCAGTTCTATAGGAGTGAAAAGTGTTGTTTCTAATTTGGGATCTCTCAAGATTATGATAAGAGAAGAACTCAAAAATATCCAAAGTGATTCAGATAAAGAAACTCTTGAAAAGGTACATCGAAATATAGACCTTGTGTATAATATGGTAAAGGAGTGCACAAATGAAGCCTCTACTGCTCAGAAAGAGATCAGAGAGAAAGTGGATAAGTACTTTACTAAGATCTATACCAAGCATGATCTCGTCAATAGTTTCAAGTTTCTAGCTGAAAATCTCAGAATTCCTCCATTAACAGAATCCTTCAAGAGTCAAGTCACTCAATTGAAGGAGTTTACCCCTCTGATGAATAAATTCATGGAGAATAAGGATGACTTCAAAATATCCATGCAATATGGTGGTGAAATCATTAACTATTTCATCAATCTCCTCAAGCTTTATCTATATGTTCAAGCTGAAGCAATTTCTATTCCTCCTAATGCTTACATTGGAACTACCTATTGGCCTCCTCCTCCAATGACTATCTCCCAGTTCCTTTCCTAGATTCAACCAGTTATTAGAGAGAAATCTCCCAGTCGCGTTTTGTCAGAAAGAAGGCCTAGCCTTACAGAAAATTTCTCTATAAGTGTTGCCTTGCATGGTGTTATCTTCATACCACCTCTTCCCACTGCCACTCCAATCCCTTCTAATCCAACATCTGAACCTTCGGATAAAGTAAACTCCCCTCAAGAGCCAACCCCTTAGTGGTGGATTGGCTATTTGATAGGGATTTGTATCTTTGTTTTTTTTACTATTCTCTTTCGAATTTTAATGAAAATCATTTTTGTCTTATCTATGTTTCTCATATTATTTCTAATATTTCTCTTCTATCTTTCTCATTTTCATAACTTTTTTTCTAATACCAAAATGGGGAGAAAATATTAGGCACACGCTATTACTTTCAGGGGGAGAAACTCTGGCATAGGACACATGGAATGTACTCAACATAATCAATATAAATATTTATTTTTTCATGATCTAATAATTGAGGGGGAGAATTTTTTTACAAATAAAAACAAGGAAAAAAGTTAGTTATATTGAACAATCACATTCAGTGAAGTATGATAAGTCAAGTTATTATTATTTCTTAACTTTACTTATATGCCATAATTTGTGATTATCAAAAAGGGGGAGACTGTTGGACCCTCTATGCTATAGTAGTTTTCATAGTCACAAAAAATTTAAATCTATTGATTCTACTATTTCATGTAATTTAATATCTTTAATTAATTTAATTAAGTCATACTGTAAAATACTCTCCAATAATTCAATAAACTACTTATGCTTCAAGATGTTTACAAGTATATATTTACATTCTTTTTTTGATGTCACTTTATCTAGTAGTGTTCTCTGTAAGGCAGATAGTTCATAAGTTTCTCAGAGTCTCTGACGCACAGATGTTCAACACACTGATGTTCAACAAACTGATGTTTGATACACTGATATTTGACACACCGATGTTCGACGCACTGATGGATGACACACCGATGTTTGACACACCAATGTTCGACACACCTATGTTCTACACACCGATGTTCTACACACCGATGTTCGACACACCGATGGACGACACACCAATATTCGACACACTAATGTTTGACACACTGATGGACGACACACCGATGTTTGACACACTGATGTTCGACACACTGATGTTTGACACACTAACGAAAGACACACCGATGGACAACACACCGATGGACGACACACCGATGGACGACACACCGATGGAAAACACACCGATGATGACATACCAATGATGACAGACCAATGATGACAAACCGATAATGACTCACTGATGATGACTGACCGATAATTACTCATTGATGCTGATAGACCGATGATAACAGACCGATGATGACAGACCGAGATGATAGACCGATGAAAATGAGTCACCGATACTTATGACTCACCGATAGTCATTAATAAAATTTAAAATCTATTAATTCAAATTTATTTCTAACGATCATATTTAGAAAATTTAATGTTTCTGACATTATTTAATGTTTTTTGTAGGACTATCCATAGACAGTATGAGGTACATGCACATGGGGAGATCTTCATACCTACTGGACCTCGAAGTATAAAAGGATTACAAGCTCAATCCAAAAAAAGATATTGGAGATATAACGGAGGAAAAAAATAAAGGCAAAACATGAAAATGTGAAAGATATTGAAAATATAAGAACTCGAAGCTTGAGGTTCAAAATTACAAGAAACAACTTGTTGAAGCTCTATGAACATCCTAACATCATAGAGTTGAATATTTTCACTCCTAGAAGCTAAAGTTCAAAGGATATGATACTCTATTCTGAATCCAACTTTCATAATACGACTCAAATATCATTTTTACTACATCCACTGAGTCCAAAAACTTTACTGCACAACACATAGATATTTCAAAACTCTATGTCTCGTTTATAACTATGTTGTGATCTTCTGTTTACTTTTTGAGCAGTGTGTGCATTTGTTTGTTTCACACACATTGTCTCCAGTGCATAACTGGAGGATACTAAATATCCTCACACTCAATCTATTTTTACACTTCTATCCCACTTAGAATAGTGGAAGAGATCCTGTGTGATCTGTTTGTTAGTTTTCCCATGAATAACTATGGTAGAGGTCAAGTGTGACCTAGATAGCCCTGTGTGATTTTGTGAACCCTGATCCAGGGTGTGGATAAAAAGTTTATTAATATAAACTACTTGGTAGCAGGTGATCACCAAGTGAATAGGACTAAGTCTCAGCATGAAACTAAACCTCTTTTTTTATCCGTTGTGTGTTTTTTCCTTTTTTTTAATCTGATCTGTGTTTATTTCATTTAAAATTAAACCAAATTGAACTTATATAGTTATTTTATAAAGTTTTTATATCTGTTTTGAATTAGTATATTAGTTTCAAAATTTTGACTAATATTTATATTAGTAGAGCTAAGAAATAATAAATCTTCTGAGATATTAATTTAACATTGAGGACTTTTATAAATTCACTAAAAATGACTTTGATTATATTTTAATTGGGGTATTTTTTAAATAATCAATTTTAATATAAATTTTTATAGATACTCAATTCACCCCCCTCTTGATTCATCTACTCCGACCAAAAATGTTTTCACAACCCCCCCCCCCCCCCCCACACACTCCACCGGTACCCCTCTTGGGTCAATAATGACGAGGAGTGACACCATAGGCCCCGAGTTGGAAAATAGAACTGAGTATGTAAATCACTAAAACGGGAATCATTACCCTCAATATAATTGAAAAGATCGAGATATGAGGTAAAAATACAC
Source organism: Viscum album (assembly GCA_963277665.1). Classification (NCBI taxonomy): domain Eukaryota; kingdom Viridiplantae; phylum Streptophyta; class Magnoliopsida; order Santalales; family Viscaceae; genus Viscum; species Viscum album. Next base: position 1,476,436,595 of record OY728134.1, read on the forward strand.
CAAAAAACTCCACAAACTAATATAAAAGAACAAACAATCCATGAAGTTTCTATGTGCCAAAATTCACTAACATTCACTAGTTATGTGGATTAAAATGGTTCTCCCATAGTCAATACATTCTAGGAACAATTCTTTATAAAATTTAGGGTTTTTTGAATCCCTACACAAGGGTAACTCTCAATTATTCACCTCTACTCACTACTTTGATAAATGAAGATATTATTTTATAGACTTGAGTCTCTCCAAGATCTTCAAGTTTAACATCAACCAGTTGTATCTTTAGATTTTAAAAGATTCTTTGTGAACTCCAATCATCTAATTCACTTCCTTATTTTATCTTGATGATAATAACTTCACTTTGCGTGAGTTGAGTCTTTTTATTCCATAACAACATTTTAGCATCACTTTCTTCCAAATGTTCATAATTCCTATATTGGAATTATCTTGTTAATCACTTCTTCTTTTGACTCTGGATATAGAAATGATAATCTTCCAACTCACTATCTTCAAATTCCAAGTAATAATATCTCTTCACTTTCTTCACTTGAATGTCCACTACACTAAATCCATATGTAATTGTTTTACAATATTTATCTTCACTATTATACTTTTCACAACTAATTTCCCAATAATATACTAATAATTTAGAAAAACCGATTTAATCTTTAACCAACTATATTTTGAAACTAATTACACATAGTACATGTAAATACCCTAACCCTGATAGCCTAGATCTAGTGGTTAATTTATTAAATTGTCACTAGATACATGCAATAATATCCCGAAGGATCGAATAATTTAGTAGCCATGAAAAACTAGATACATACTTGAATTTAAAATTAAATTTGAAAACATAAAATACAACATAGTATTTTCTTTGAGAACACCATTATTCCATTTAAAATATCCCTATATATCAATAATAAAAAACTTTTTGATATCATGGGGAAATAAACATAATAAAGGGTGATATCATAAGAACATTAAGATTATGCATAAAATAGAAGCTAAATATGGCATAAATAATATGGAAAGGATAAATGATAAAAAATATTAATGCCACATAAATAATCACATGATCTAGAAACTTATCCATGGATATCATAACTATTCAAATAATCACATGGCCATTAGTAACTGATTTAATACTAATTTAATTAATAATTCCAGACATATAAAACTTACCACCATGTCCATATTCTAAGTCATCTAAAACATACATTCAAGTCCTTGTTCCAAGACATCTTACATAAATGGGAAATATCTCATCCAAATACCTAATATGGTTTGTCTCATGAGACTTACTGATTCATTGAGGTAATATTTGATTTCAAACACCACCCATCACTTAATAAGTACAATTCATTCATCATATAAATAAACAATACAACTTAATAAATATGCCTTAAAAATCAATAACTTATTATATTAGAAGAACTAGCATATGAAATTACAATAATTTCCCTAGTCAAACTGATCAAAAATCATCCATAAAAATATTATGGATGGTATATTTTTTCTATATCCATTTTAAATTGTAGGGTTCAATAAATTATGTTGAAATACAAAAAAAATTAAAAATATCACTTGAAATTTTCTTGAGGAAAATATCTTTTTCACTTTGAAATCACTTATTTAAAAATTTACTAAATATTAAGGAAAAAAATTTATTTGAAAATATCCTTATAAACATATAAAATAATATTTATATCATTGAGTGGTCATAAAAATTTAAAATTATATTCATGTCGTAAACGTTAAAAATAAACAATCTTTTCACACTATTATAAAAAATCAAAATGTACCTTATTCGGAAAATATCAAGAAGATTCCTTTTAAACTATATTTTAAAAAGTAAAACATGAATAAAAAATTCTTTAATAAATCATTTTATAATATAAAAAATATTCTTTTAGTCGTTTTAAATAAAATATGGACATGGAAGAGAAATATTCTCGACCGAGTAAAAAAAATAGGTTTTCTTTAAAAATATTATTTTGGTTTCTTGAGTAATTAAAGAGAGGAAAATGAAAGAAAAAATTGTAAATTATAGAAATAAATAGATGATAATAAAATAAATTTAATTTAATATATAAAAATAAAATAATTCCTCTAACATAGACTTAAACATGAATAATCCCACATAATGATGAGATTGTGAAATAAACCCTTACCTTAGGTCTGATAATAACAGCTTCATTTTTTATGTATGTTTTGGTTCGGTAGTTTGGGTCCTTGTACTTTGATCATAGTTCCATAGTCTCTATAATTTTAATAACTATGTAAATATAATAAATATTTATTATACATGTATTTATTTTAATCCATAAAAGTTATAGATAAAAAATCAAATTACACTATTCATGGAGACGATAGGTCGTACATACGTGGGGATGTTGTTTTCACTTTTCGACAGATGGAATGAAATAAAGGTAAATAATAATTCACCTTTAAAAATAATTATTATATCATATATATCATATGTATTTATTAAATATACCCTTATTACCATCCATTTAAAGAGTAAATGAAAAATTAATCACATCGCTTTGTGGAGGTGATAGTCCACGTGTATGCATGAGCGACGTTATCATTTTTCATTTTATGGAAAAAAGGATGGATAATGATGGATTCATAATCAAAATAAAATTTAATTATATTTAGTATATTGAATTTATTATTTTATGATAAATACCATATATTTATATTAGTAAAAAGAATAAGTAAAAAAAGAAAGTGATTGGTTAAGGCGACCTCTTCTTGTAAAGAACTCCTTTAGATCTCCTCTTAAGAATTATAGGGTTGGTATTTGGGGAATATCAAAACCTCTAGAACAAATATAGAGATTTTAATAAGATAAATTTTTAGGTATTGGTTGATAAAATTTTTTCAAAATGGTGTAAATAAGAGAGGTAAGGTGTATCCTTTTATAAGGGAGGGAAAGGACACACTTAGAATTACTAAGAACTTTTAAATATAATTAAGTATTTATAAAGGAAAATGATTAAAAATAGCCATATATTAGAATAAAACGAGTATAAGGGTGAAATATCATTATAAAATGAAATTTAGATGGGTTTCGGTGTCATTTTATACCTTATATTTTTTATTAATCCCTTTAATGACTAATTCTAACCGTAACTACGGTTACATATTTTTCAATCATAAAGGGTTGTAACTTTACTTATAAGGTGAAAATTGGAACATAAATGCATAAGGGGTGAAATTTTAGATTAAATATTATCTTCATTGTCCTATTTAATGATTTTTAGGATTTTTAATTAATTTAAAAAAAATATTGTTTTCATAAAATATCATTATTGACACTTTTTAAACTATTCATTTAATTTAACTTTAACGTCCTCAATACAAAGATTCAATTTTAATATAATCATTTAAATCATCCCTAATATGATATATTAATCTATAAAAATCTTGTAACATAATAATTCTTCTAAATTTTATTTCTTTTAATATTTTTAATATCATTTATTTTATTTTTCCATTAATTGAATAAATATTGTGTCGGTGTTGTGAAAGAGTTTAAGGTAATTATAAAATCACTAAAAATTATAAATAAATTATTATTATAAAAATAATTTCATTATAATTTAAATTAACTTTAATATTCATTCAAAACTTATTTTTATCCCTATTTTAACAAAAAAGAGAAGTTTAAATTCAACAGAGTGACATTTTGAATTTTTCACTATGTAAAATAATATAAAAGTCGATATAAAATAAAAATGGCCTCAACTAGTAATATTTTCAATAATTGGATGTAAATTTACAAAATAAACTCATACAATAGGATAAATTAATTTTTTTATAAATATTAAACATGTATCCCAAAGTTTTAGCCCTATTTTACCTGTTTTAAACTTGCCAAGACAATAAAAATTTACTAAAGTTACTATTCACAATGACCAAAACTAGATGGGACTTATTTACCAAATATAATACTACTAATTAAAAATATGGAATATATTTCTCAATATTAAATTTCTATAAGTGGTAGAAATTAATTTTAAAATAGGTTCACAAAACACGATGAAACCACTTTTCAGAAAAATACAATTTTTAAACATAAAACTGGATTTATTATTATCTCTTGACTAGAAAAATATTAGATGGAGGTTAAAACTTTTATTAAAATATAATATATATATATATATTTATATTTATTTATCATTAAAACCATTCACTAATAGTTATCAATTTACTTAATAAAGATAAAAACACATTGCACATATAAAAACAGTTTTTGAAAAAACATCACTTTTACCTTTAAATGATTTTTAATTTAATTTTTAATCAATTGATAAATAATGGATTAATTTTAAGTCATATATTATTCATAATTTAGTTATTAATATTCATACCCACAAATTTTGACAGCTATTTTATAACATACACATAATATTTTAGTAATAGATTGTGGTTCATTTAAATTAGGTGTCGCCTGTGACGTAATCTTTAGAAGAAATTAAATTTATTTAAAAAGAAATGTATCATAAAATATCAAGGTGTTACATTATAACCCACCTAAAATCTATTTAATCCTCAAAATTATATAACTCTTATTGTTCAGAGTATGACACATAAGAGGGGGTTGAATTGAGTTCCTATAAAAATTTATGTTTAAAAACCTTATTTAAAAATTTCCCTAACTTAAAATATAAATAGTACAGTTAACCAAAGTATCAGATTTATAAGAGTTTTGGATGTTCAATTAATTTCTCAAAATATTTATTAATTCTTAGTTACAACAATTGGAAATATTGATATAAATTCTGAATGTAATTTACTAAAACAAAAAAATTATAAACACTATCTAAGGTTAACTATCAAAGCAAAGTAATGTTTTCTAGTTTGAATAAACAAATACAGACAAGAAAACATAACTTGAATATGGTGGATAAAAAAATAGGTTTAGTATCAAGTAGATACTTATTCCTCTCTACTTTATGATCACCTACTACCAAGAAATTTATATAAATAAATATGATACACACCTTGCATCGGGGTTTACAATAGCATACAAGTTGTCCAGGTCAAATAGACCTCTACCACAGTTTTATGTGGGAAACAAAAAAAACAATCATTTCACATAAGGGCCTCTTCTCCAGCTATATGTGGGTGAAAATGGGGTATAAATATTAGTGAGTTGCGATATATTGTATCCTCTAGCTTAGCTCAATATACAGTGTGTGTTTGTGATACAGATACACACACTGCTCGAAAAGTGGTAAAATTATACACAATAGAGAAGAAATAATGAGAGAGGGTTTATAATGATCTGATTGATGTTCTTGATGCTTCTGGACTTCTTAGATGTATCATATGTGAAGCTCGAGTCCACTTCTGGAAACAGACACCAAAAATAGAGTGTTGTTGATGCTCTATGTTTTGGTTTCCAGTGAGCTGAGATGCTTCTTGTAGATTCTCTATTTTGATTCTTTTTTGTAATGATGTTCTCACTCTTTGGTTCACATCAAGTTCTTCCTTATTCACAGTTAGCAGGATTGGAATGTATATATTCTCTCTTTCTCGGTCTTGTATGTCATGCAACCTATGTCAATCTACTCTCACTCCTCTTATTTATTCTCAGGTGTTTTTATTTTGGTAGACAGGGATCATGATCTCCATCACATGAAGGTACCTCATACCTAGTACTTCCTACTAAAAAGGGTACAACAGATAATTAATAATATCAGTATCATTATATAACTCAAATATGACCATTGGTAATAATTTTGAATTTAAATGATAAATTAAGAATTGACTAAGTGTGGAATGGTGTCACAGGAGCGATGACTCAGCCATTGTCTCTGAGAAATGTCTTAATAATGGTGTCTCAAACTTCATGAAAATTCTAGAATGTTGTCATAAGAATGTTGTCTCAGACTTTACAAAAATTCAGCAATGATGTCTAATCCTTTGTGAAAATTTTACCCTGGTTGGAATGGTATCTTGTCTTTTGTGAGAATTCTGAACTGGTTGGAATGGTATCTTTCCCTTTTAGAATTATGAACTGTTTAAAATGGTGTCTTTTCCTTTGCAAGAATTCTGAACTATTAGATCGACATGATAATGTCTCATACTTTACTAAATTTCAGACTGAGTGGTGTCACTCTAACGGTGGCTCATACCTTTCTGATTTTCTCACTGAATGGTGAGACTGGTGACTGTGAGTTCACTAACCAGTGACTGTGAGTCCACTGATCGGTGACTGTGAGTCTATTGACCGGTGACTCATACATAATCAAATATTTTAAACATTTCTTACGAACTAATACTTGATATAATATATTAATATTATACATAGGCATCATTAAACATACTGAGACAAGACTGAGCATGATTAAACACAATTGGTGAACATTAAAACTAGATGAGTCCAATAATCTCCCCCTTTTGATGATCACAAATCATGGCATTTACAAGCCATACATAATGAACAAAGTAAAGGATAAATATTTTTCTTAATATATCAGACATATTATATGAAATCAAGAAATAAATATATATTAATTAAATTCAGTATAGAAGGAATAATATCAGAGTAATCTATTATAGTATCAGAGCATATATATTTATATATGAAATATCAGAGCTTCATATGGAAGAGAATCCGAATACCACAAAGATTTTTAGGTGAGTTAAATTCATGAGTTAAATGTCATCTCTAAGTTCTCCCCCTTTTGGGATTATCAAAAAGAAAATATGGAAATGAAAAGTAATAATAAGCACAAAATGTCATAAACAAGTGAATAAAAGAGTGACCATATTTCATTGAATATATCAATACAGTATAATCACAAAAATTACATCATATCCTTATCAAAAATAATCCAATAACATCGGCTCTAAGCCCAACACGTCTTTTACCTTATGAGAGATATCATGTGTATAAGTAATAAGTGCAGAAGTGGTAGTGGTTGGAGGTTCATAGTGGATATGGAGAGGAGTTAGAGGCACTCCTTCAATAATAGAAAGATAAACGCTTGGTATGGAAGAATATTGAGGTAAAGGATAATCAATAATGACTGGTTTGATTTGTCTTAGAGCTTGAGCAGGTTTCATGGTTACAGGTGAAAATGAAGTAGAGATAGAAGGAATCAGGCCAGGTGTCAAAGGGGAAACAACTAGAGAAACAATTTTTTTGTTGTGATGATGTAGATAAGGCTTCAATAGATTAATGAATCCCTTGATGACATCACCACAATACTCCATACCCTTATCAAAATCATCCTTGTTTTCCATGAACTTATCAAAGGTATGGGTAAATTCCTTCAACTTCATGACTTGCTCCTTGAAAGCTTGATTCACTAGAGGTAGCCTTAAATTCTAAACTATATACAAGAAATATCTATCTAACTAATTCTTTTTGTATATCCTCTTCAAATAGAAATCCACTTTCTTTGAAATTTATTCTTGAAAATTAGTGGAATCTTTTGAGTAAGATCCAACCATGCCATGCACATACTCACTATGATTCTGAATCTCACAAAGGTTTTCCTAATCCAAACCACCAATCATATCATGAATCTCTTCTATTATCATTGAACTAATCAAGTCACTATCCAAAGGCTGATAGTTATGAACATAAATAGATAGAGATGGATCAGCTAATGTGAAGTCATTAATCTTTCTAAGAACTATCACAAAAGAGCCTTTATATTAATCTGTTGGTTGATTGATTGCAGATGCAAGACCATACATTTCATTTTCTAATTTTGTGATGTTATTGAAAACTTCATAAACCACTGAAATCAAATTAGGTTTAATATGATATACAACTTTTCCTGGTAGAATTTCAGCATCAACCTCAATTAAACTAGTGACAGGAGCTGGAGCTGGAGAAGTTGTTAAGTCCTTCCTCATCTCTTCAACTAATGATTTTAAGGACTTCAATTCATTATTCATCTATTTATTTTCAATCCTTTACTCTTGTATCTAATGAATCATCTTGGGTTTATTTTTCCATATTAACTTCTCCAGAAGAATTACAGCATCCCTTTCGCTAAGGTTAGTCATAAGAGCAGGCTTTGACCTCATAATCTTTCCAATTATAGATAATAGATCTTCTCCAAAAGCATTTAAATCTTCATGACTCACATAGTTTGGGGTTTCTTGTGTAGGTGCAGGAAAAGGTACTGTCTCTTGAGTAGAAACCACTTTTTGAGATGTGATGGATTTGAGTTGAAAGGCTATTGAAAGGTATATTTTCTTTAACTGAGGATCTCTCAGGGACATCAACTTTAAAATATCTAGAAATTTTGTATCGAGCATCTAATTAACTTGCATAAAGAGGATTTTGAACTTCAATACTTTTCAAACTATGGTTTTTCTCTCCCTTAACTAATACTTCCCTTGGAGAAATAAGTGACTCCATCACTTGATATCATTCCACATATTCCACCATCTTTTGATTCATTTTAGTCTCATCCACATTTCCTTTTAATTGAATATCCTGTTAAACACTTTTTCCACCAATGCAAGTAAAGAAACTTCACTTTAATTTCCTTAATCAAGATTAGAGTCATTACCCTCACTTGTCTCTTTTTCCTTATTCTTTCATCTTCTATTAGATTCTTCAGCTTAATATAGAGTGGATTATCCTTCTGCAATTTCTTATTCATATTTCTCCTTATCAAAAACTTCCTCCACATCAGCTTTTTCCTCATTATCAACTTTACCCTTAGATTAATTTTCTCTACTTTCATCATGAATACCTTCATTTCCTTCTCTATTAGAAACATTATATTCTTCAATGCTAGCTTCCATTTCCTCATCTAAGTATTCTACTACCTCATCTAGTTCTAAATAAAGTTTAGAGATATCCTTGGATCTTTAGGGACGTTAAATAGGATTAAAATATTCTATAGACACTATGAAATGTGTTTTATGCACTTATTCGCAATTGAATATGTATTTCCATGTGTCACGACTCAAAGTGACCTAAACTGGGCTCAAAAGGTTTGAGGTGCGACTCTTCATTTTTCATGGGGGTTAGTGACGATAGTGAAGGCACCAGACCGAAGGACTGAGACCATATCTCGGCACTGATCCCAAGCATGGGTGCGGGGGTGCAGCCCCCGCGTTATAGAGCATTTATTTTGGCTAAGTCCCAAAAGAGGCACCCGAGGTACTTGTGTGGAAATACCTGCATGCTTCCATGATGAAGAAGAATGAAAATTTTATTTTGGATAAGTCCTGAAAGCGGTTCCCTAGTGAGGAAAAATCACCAACAACACGCAAGTCTACTTGGGCGCCACTCATCCAATGCGCAGCCACTTGCGCGCAACATTTCTGTTGCGCAAGTCACTTGTGGGCCCAAACTCCTATCGCCCAAGGTCCTATTTTTCATATAAATAGACCCTTGGGGACCTCATTTGGAAGAAAAATTTCCCTAAAGCCCAATTTCTACTCTGGTCACCCTAGTACATCACCCCAGTCTTCCAAAACTTTCAAGGTAGTTCTTTAACACCTTGAGCAGAGGATTTAAGGGAGGATCATTGTACTTAAGTCCTTTTAGTATTTTAAAACCATAACACTTGCACGACTAATTCACCCAACCTCCCCAAATCAGAAATACTTATGTGCCACCTATTCCTTCCATAGGAACTTGAGCGCTCCACTTATGGGACCACCTGTGACTACTCTTGAAGGCTTGAGCAAGGTCTCACCCAAGTATTACCATATAGGTTGTTCGTTGCTTAAGTGAAAATCAGGTCACCCAAGTCTACTTACGTGCCCATACCTGTGTGCCCTTCTCTACTTGGACGCCCCTCTTTGATTCACTTACTCTCTTCAGTCTACAAGCCATCAAGCCTTCCTCAAAGCCATTCATGGAAAGGATTCTTCTTCATTGGCTCCCTTATTTGAAAGGGAATCTATTGAGACCTCCACCAAAACCTCCTGAATTATCAAAACTTTGGGAAAGTCACACCTGTATGTCTTCTATTTGGGAATGTATGTCCACAGTCATAGGTTTCCCACATTTTTTTCACAATGGGGTTAGGGTTAATGGATTATATGTGGGTTTGTATATCCATAGTCACATGGACCTTTCTCCCAGGAACAGTGCTGGGAAGTTCCCAGTTCTAAGAATAAGGGTTTGGGTTACATCCTCCCCTTCTCATCTCTAAGACCCCGAACCTCAGGTCTCTGGTAGGGAAGGTATGATTCACACTTAATTTTCCATTTAATCTAAGGAAAAGTATCCCTCCCCTAATAGGATCAATTTTAGGGCAACCATCCTGACATAATCCCCTATCTTTTCTCGTATGAGGTAGCATCATCACTCCTCTTTTACTCTTCGGTGCCAGAGACTAGAGGGGAGATGGACACATGGACTTGTGTTACCCTTTCCCTCTTCCATTGGGATTTTTCACCATGGGAAGCCATCCTGTTGTAAGCCCCTAACCTTCATCCCTTATTCCTTTCATTGGAACCTTGTCCAAAGTGAATAGAATAGAGGGAAGGCTCGTCGCGTCACCCTCTTCTCGAGTCAACTCAGGCCTCGTCCACCCTCGCCACCATAGGTGCACTCTCTTCCACCAGCAGAGGAGTAAAAGTGCATGTGTCATTATTGAATCTTTCACATCCTCTTGTTTCTTAGACCGATCATGAATGACATGGTCTTAGAGATTCATAATGATTACAACATGTGCACAAACACTAATGATTGAATAAACTATGATAAATTTGATTCCTATTAAAACCAGGATACATAGGAATCCTTTTCAGGGCCCAATCTCAATGGATATCCTCTTCAGGAATCCAACCCAAATTCCTTTAATCTGGGCATCCTCCTTAGGAATAAGCCCCAAATTAAAACCCCAAATCATCATGGAACCCTTTTTAGGAAGTAATACCAAACTCATTTCTCACAAATGACTATACTCTCCTATGAGATTTATCAAACTATGTGGGATTTGATTCCCATCTATATGGGATATGTAGGAATCCTCCTTGAGGTTCAAACCCAACACTTAAAATCAACCATGTTCTCTTTAGGCCATATTCCCAACAGGGTCTAATATTACTTGGAAACTCATATCGTTTCCAAGTACACTAGTCTTCTTCGGCATAAGTCCCACCAAAATTTGACTAAGCACCTTTTTCTTAGAGGTCCTTATCACATGACCTTAAAAGGTATGATGTTTCCCATTAAGCAACACCAAACAATGAGAGTTCTGATTACTTTCACAAGGATATGTAGGTAATCAATTTTATGGTCATGATACCAATTTCAAAACAAACCTTCATCTCCTAGATGACAATAAATTCCAGAGTGCCCCACTGGGTGGCTTAAAACCCAGTATCATCATAACGATGATTAAAATAATCTCTAAGTAGTATATGAGAGGATACCATTGATGGAGAACCTCGAATACATATGGATGATTTTAAACTTTTCAAATACTAAATAAGTGATTGAAAATTCTAAGGGATACTTATAATATACTTGGTGAATTAATAAGGATTCAAAAAAATATCTTAAATTATAAAGAGAGTATCGGAGTAAACAATAATTCCCCCCAAAAGTGTGTGATGAGTCAGACCTCCCATCCTCTCAACCAATAAATGTTCTTAAGTATCATGAAGTTCAAACATAACGAATGTCATCCTTTGGAAAGTAGGTCCCCTTTAGATAAAGAACTTTTGGAAGTTTCTAGTTCTGTAAATAAATCCAATGGAAACCACCTAGAAGTAGTGAATCTTAAAACTAGAATACACATTTCAAGTAACTAAAAAACATCCTCATAAATATTTTCATTATCTTCAACCCATGTCTTCTTCTAGGGATTCCAATTGACCTTCATCTGTCTATATATTTACTTAGACAAAAAAATCATAATCCTTAATAGTTTCTTCATTTTCCCCTACCAATCGTTTATCTTACAGCATTGCAGAGATGAACCTTGAATAGAATAAGGAGGACAATTTTGAGGTGGTTTTGATCATATCACATATATGAAGGACAACGTATTTTCACAATTTTATCTTATGACCATTTCTCAGAAAATGTAACAAGAATACATCTTGATATTTTAAGATATAAAAATCAACTTTCCTTGGACATATAAAATTCTAAATGAACTTAAATAGCAATCTAGTTTATTTATATAACTAAGTAGTAGTAGGTATTCTCTTCATTACATATACTATTAAGTCACCCAAATCCTCTTCTAGGCTGATTATATCACTTGGAGGTGGAGGTCCTCCTTGATGATCCCCAAAGATACCTTCATAAGGTACTTTTAAAAAAGTAGCCCATAACCTCAAAGAAAAATAAAATCTTTGTCCATTTACCCAAATTCTGACTACGAAATCATCCTTAGCATTAAAATAAAACTCAACGTACTGATAAAACTTGAAAAAAAATCCTTGGGTATAAGGGTATCGTATCATTGGTAAACCATTATATCCATACATGCTCTTCCAATACTCTAAGAACAAAAAAAAATACTTGAAAGAATCCATTTTTCACACACTTCCTTTTCTAGCATGACTACTCAATTTATGAGACCGGGGTTCAAAGGTTCCTTAGTCATTTTGATCAGATAATTTTTCAATCTCTTCAATAATTGGCATTTTTATGGGGTTAAAGAAGATGGATTCTTCAATATCACCATTCTCGAAATGCAGAGAGAGTTTAAAGGAGCACAAGAAGTTTGAGAGATAAGGGTTTGGTTTCGGGATTCAAGGGAAAGAGTGAAGTGAGAAGTGTTGTGGAGTGACCAATTTTTATCATTTAGGGATTTTAAAGTTGTAAATTTAAAATTCACTATAAAATAAAATGAAATCAAATAATTAAAATAGAAATGAAAGAAAAATTACTATGTATAAAATGGTGAGCCCTTATTATGTGTTGGCAATGGCATCATCACAATGGTGTCACATTGAATGGTGAGACATCAACCAGTGAGACTGTAAACGGTGAGACAACAATGAGGGAGACCAAAAATGATTACTCAAAATTGATCATACCTAATTCATGTATGATGTAGCTCATTATTTCAAAATTTAAAGTCTTAGTTAAAATTTCAGTGAGATAATGTTTTGTTCCAATTAATTCTAAAGTAATATCACCTTTTTTATAATGATATCTCAAAAAGTGATGTCTTACATAAATATGTTTTGTTCTTTATTGAGAAACCGGATTATTATAGATGTTAATAGAACTTGTGTTATCATAGTTTATAGGTAAATGTATAAATTGATATCCATAATCTAGTAAAGTGTGTTTCATCCACAAAATTCAAGAACAACAATTAGTCGTAGCTATGTATTCAGTTTCAGCAGTAGATAATGAAACAGAATTTTTCTTTTTACTACACCATGATACTAGTGACTTTCCCAATTTAAAATCTAAACAGCACATTTAACCAAAGTATAATATTTATAAGATTTTTGAATGTTCAATTAATTTATCAAAATATTTATTAATTCTCAGTTACAATAATTAGAAAGATTGATATAAATTTTGAATGTAATTTACTAAAACAAAAATAGTTATAAACACTATCTAAGATTAACTATCAAATAAAAGTAAAGTTTTCTGGTTTGAATAAACAAATATAGACAAGAAAATAGAATTTGAACATAGTGAAAAAAACAAGAGGTTCAGTATTAAGCAGAGACCTAGTCTTATCCACTTGTTGATAACATTCCACCAAGAAGTTTATATAAACAAGGATGATCCATAGCATAGATTGGGGTTTACAATGGCATACAAGTTGTCCAGGTCAACTAGACATCTACTAAAGTTTTACGTGGGAAACAAAAATACAATCAGGTCACAAAAGTACCTCTTCCACATTTATACATTAGTGAAAATGGTGTATAAAGATGAGTGAGTGAGGATATCTTGTATCCTCTAGATTAGCTCTAGAGAAAGTGTGTGTTTGCGATATAGATATATACACTGCTCGAAAAGTAGTAAACTTATACACAACAAACCTGAAATAATGAGATAGGGTTTATAATGCTATAAGTGATGTTCTTGATGCTTTTGGACTTCTTATATGTAGTAGATGTGAAGCTTGATTCCACTTCTGGAAAACAGACTCCAAAAACTAAGTGTCATTGTTGCTCTATGTTTTGGTTTCTAGTGAGATGAGATGCTTCTTGTAGATTCTCTGTTTTGATTCTTTATTGCAATGATGTTCGCACTCACCGATTCACAATAATTCCTTCCTTATTCATATCTAGTAGGATTTGAATGTATATGTTCTCTCTTGATTGGTCTTTTAAGTCACACCACATAGGTCAATCTTCTCACACACCTCTTTTATTTATTCTTGGGTGTTTTTATTTTGGCCAATAGGGAGCATGATCTCCATCACGTACAGGTACCTCATACCAAGTACTGCCTACTGACAAGGGTAAAAATATTGTTAATAATATTATTATCATTAAATAACTCAAATATGACCATTAGTAATAATTTTGAATTTAAATGATAAATAAATAAATGACTAAGTATGGAATAGTGCCATGTGAGAGGTGACTCAGAAGCGGTGACTCAGCCTTTTTCTCTAAGTGGTGTCTTAAGAATGGTGCCTTAGACTTTGCGAAAATTCTAAACCGGTGTCATAAGAATAGTATCTCGGACTTTTCAAAAATTCAGCAATGGTGTATGGTCCTTTGTGAATGTTCTGAACTGGTTGGAATAGTATCTTGTCCTTTGTAAGAATTCTAAACTGGTAGGAATGGTATCTTGTCCTTTGCGAGAATTCTGAACTAGTTGGAATGGTTTCTTGTCCTTTTTGAGAATTCTGAACTAGTATATCGACACAATGATGTCTCATACTTTACCAAATTTCAGACTGAGTGGTTTCACTGCAACGGTGACTCATACTTTTTAGATTTTAGGAATAAACAGTGAGACCAGTGACTATGAGTTCACTAACCAGTGATTGTGATTCCACTAACCGATGACTTATACTTAGTCAAATATTTTCAACTTGTCTTATGAAATAATACTTGACAGAGTAGATTAAGATTATACATAGGCATAATGAAACAAAATGATAAAATATTAAGAATGATTAAACATGATTAAACATGACTTGTGAACATTAAATCTAGAGGAGTACAAGAACTCAAATACAAACTACTAAGGATTCTTCTGCCTCATCACATCATTGGGTTCCCATATAGCTTCCTCAAATTTATGGTATTTTCACAAAAATTTTACAAGATGAGTGGTCTAATTTCATATAAATTTCTCCCTATTATCTATAATCTCCATCCTATTTTCTTCATAAGAGGGATCATTCTCCAGTTTTATGGCCTCTTAGTTCTATACGTGTGAAGGATCGGGTTTTTACTTCCTCAAGAGAGATACATGGAACACATCACGAACTTGAGAGAGATTTTGTTGAAGCGATAAGCTACCGTCCTGATATGATCAAGAATCTTGAAGGGGAAAATATACCTAGGTATCAGCTTTCCTTTATTTCCAAATTTCATTAGCTTCTTTTAGGGTGATATTTTTAGGAATACCTTATCACCAACTTCAAACTCTAGATCTCATCGATGATTATTATTGTAAATTATGATCTAATTTGAGCTACCCTTATGAGATTTTGAATGTATATAACATTATATTCCATTTACATAGCTAACTTAGGTCCAAATAGATTTATTTCTTTAACTTTATTCCAGAAATTTAGATTTTTACACTTCATTTCATAGAGGGATTCATAAGGATCCATCTGAATACTCGATTGAAAGTTTTTGTTATAAGAAAATTCCACCAAAGGAATGTGTTGATACCAACCACCTTTGAAATCAATAGAGTAAGCTCTAAAAATTTCTTTTAGAGTTTGAATGGTCCTCTTATATTGTCCATTAGTATGAGGATGACAAGCACTGATGAAACACAACTCTTTATTCATAGATTTCCGAATACTTTTCCATTATTATAAGGTAAACATCAAATCCCGATCAGAAACAAAAAAAATGGTACTCTATGAAACCTTAACACATACCTAATGTATATTATATCAAGATAATCAAGAGATAAATCTTCTCTGGTAGCAATAAAGTTTTCTGACCCATACATCATTATTCCCTTTAGATGTTTTGGGGAATCTGATGATGAAATCCATGGTGATGTTTTCCTATTTCCATTCTGTTAGGGTTAATGGTTGTAACATCTTCTTAGACTTATGTGTCTAAAACCTAAATTTATGAAATAACAGGTATCAGGATACATATGATTCCATATCCCTTTTCATATTATCCCACTAGCAACAATCTTTCAAATATCTATACATCTTCATACTTCCATGATGAATAGAGAATAATGAAATATGAGATTCATACAACAACTCCTTATTTATGTCTGATATAGATAGGACACATACTCGATTCTTAAACCTTATCATTCCAACATGATCATGGTTTAACTCAAAGATATATTCCGAACCTTATTTTTTAATTACACATCTTTCTTTTAAGCCTTATTAATTCTCCCATGGACAGATAGTTGAACATCCATATAAGAAAGTAAGATCTTTCCCCTTTCCTTGTGATTTCAAGATTCATCTTCTACAAATCCATAATTATTATATCTCTTTTAATCTTCATAATATAATACTATTATGTTCTTTCTAACTCAAATCATCATCCACCTTGTTTTCCTTAATAGGGTGGTAATGTATTGTGAAATCATAATCTTTGATCAACTCTAACCATCTTCTTTGGAACATATTCAACTCCTTATATGTAAATATATTCTTTAATATTTATGATCAATATATATATCAAACCTTTCACCGCATAGATAATGCATATATATCTTCAATGAAAAAAATACTACTATGAACTCCAAATCATGGGTTGAGTAATTTTTCTCACAAATTTGTAATTGGAAAGAGCTATATGGTATCACTGTGTTATTCTTCATGAAGACACATCTCATTCCCTTCTTTTATGCATCAGTATAGATCACAAACCCTTCTATACTGTAGGGTAGTGTAAGCATGGGCACTCTAACCAACCTTATCATTAGTTTTTTGAAACTCTATTCACATTCATCTATCTATAATAACTTAACCCCATTCCAAGTCAACTTGGTGAGTAGATTAGATATTCATGACAAATCACTCACAAAGAATTGGTAGTATCCATCCAGCCTATGAAAACAACATATTTTAGTTATTGTGGTTGGTCTAGGCCATAGCTCAATAACTTTAATCATTTAAGGGTTCACCAATATACCCTCACTTGAGATTATATGACCCAAGAATGAAACTTTTTTAAGGAAAAAATAATACTTAGTAAATTTAGCATACAACTTCTCATTCATTGGGTTCTTCAATACAATTCACAAATTTTCTTCATGCTCATCCTTATTCTTAGAATATATAAGAATATTATATATATATACTACCAAAAATTTATCAAGGTAATATCTAAAGACTCTATTCATTAAATCCCTGAAGATATCAAGAGCATTGATGAGTCCAAATGGCATTACTATAAATTCATAATGACCATACCTTGTAAAAGTTGTCTTAGGTATATCCTTCTTCTCAATCCTGAGCAGATGATATCTAGATCAAAGATCAATCTTGTAAAAATATATATCTCCTCATAATTGATCAAATAAATCATCAATATGGATTAAATTATTCTTGTTATTAATAATGATCTTGTTAAGTTCCTGATAATCAATGCAAAGATACATTGACCCGTATTTCTTCTCAAAAAAATAATAGGTTCACCCCATGGAGAATCATTGGGCTAAATGAATCATTTATCTAGATTCTCCTAGAGTTTTTTCTTAAATTCTTGAAACTAAATTGCGGCCATTATATATAGAGTCTTTGAAATAGGTGCAGCAAAAATTATGAGTGTTATTGAAAAATAAACTTCATGATTCAAGGGAATATTTTGAAAGTCTTCAGCAAATATATTAGCATATTCCTGAATAATAGGAAAATTGTCAATGTCAATTTTCTCCTGATCTATTGGAGATAAATGTTCCTCATGAATAGGTACAAAAGACCATATTATGGAAGTAATTTTCATTTTGTGGTCAGGTTCATCCTCACACTAATATATTATTGAAGGTTGATTCAGAATATCAAATATAACTTCCCTTATACGATAATTGATATGGGATTTATACTGAGAGAGAAATTCCATAACCAAAATTAAGTCGAATTCAACAAGAAGAATAATAAAACGATCTTCAAGAAGAACATTCCCACAAACTTATATTGGTGAGGAGTTATAAACTTGAGATACGGTCATCCTACCATTAAGAGTTTTCACCGATAACACAATATCTAATCATTGATATGGTGATAAGATTCCCTTAGAAAATTATTTGAATATAAAAGAGAGGTTAGAACCAGAATCAAATAAAATATTTTCAATCTTGGATTGGATTTTAAATTCACCTTTCACCATATCGTTAGGAACTAAAACATTGGTTATAGTAATTTCATAAGCATGGTATTATCCCTTTAGCTTCTTTTGTGGTAATTATCATTGATGTTTGGTGAATTGGTTGGAATCGTGCATCTTCTACTTATAGTTAAAGAACTTTAATTTGATGTATTCTCCCTTACCCTTTAATTCATGATCATGATGGCCTTTTTCTCCACACTTAAAGTAAACTCCTTTTCTTTTTAAACATGTATCAAGTTGATTCCTTCCACACATATCACATGTGGGAAAATTCTCCTTTATCTTCTTTAACTTATCCATTTTTTACAACGTCACCCTCCTCTTCTCTTTATTTACTTATAATCCATATGAATTGGAGAATTCTTTTTCTATATTGATAGTACATGATTTTATATCCTCATACGATAATAATTTCCAGGAGATTAGTTCCCTTCAAAGGATTGGATTAATCCCATAAATTAAATAGACATTCTGGTTATTTGGATCGTCTATGTTGTCTATAGAATTTATTTCTAACCTTATAAATTCATCTTCATACTTAGAAACATGTTCCTCTTCCTTTTTTCTCTGACTCAAGAATTTTCTCTCCATATCCATTTTTTCTTCACGGGGAAAATATTTTTTTAAGAAAAGTTCATTAAAATCATTTCATTCGATGCTCATTATTTTATCCACATCCTTAGGGTTTTGAATCAATGACAAAAATTTATCTATATCCACTGAGAGATGAAAAACAATAATTAAAACCTTCTCCCTTTCATTACTTCCTAAAGTGATAAATATATTCTATAAGGAACTTATCCATCACTTATAAGAAAATGCATTTATTCTCATTGAATGATGGAGGTTGATAAATCATAAAGTGGTTTCACATTGTTAAATCATATTGTAGATCATCATGCTGCTCCATATGGGAAATTGTATTAGTCATTTCCTAAGTCATATTCCCCAATATAGTTTTAATTTATTCAACTCCAACTTCAACTCTAGCTCCAACTTCATTATTTTTTCCCAGAAGGGTAATCCCTACATGGATTATTGGCATTGATGTGGTTTTCATTCCTTCTTCTCAGCACCATTATTAAATAATTTTATAAACTATATTTGATAATAACATTATGAATCATAAGGTATAATTTTAAAACTAGTGAAATACATAACAAAAATTGAAAATTTTAGGTATCGCTAATCTCTAAATCATAAACATGGTTTCTTTGTGAATATTCTAAAATCATAAAAATATTTCAAATATTACATAATAATGAAAATATGAATTAACCCAAGAATATCCCTTAGGAGTGTTAAACTAGGTATGCAGTAAGGGAACATTAACCATGCACCAGAATGATATGTAGGATATAATTGACCAAATGTTTTCAGTTTTATTACCTCTAGATGAATTTATTCTAAGACTACATCTACTTGTAGTATCCTGACAGGGATTTATTTCTAGTAAAACCATATAATCTCTACTTTACCAAAACATTAGTATGTTGTCCTATAATTAAACATATCCATAAATTCATTCATAGGTTATGTTCCCTAATCTATGTTTTCCTAAATCTAGATCCCATGGTTTAAACTAAACTTACCTCTGATACTAGTTGTAAAGACCCGAAACCTAGAATCATAGAGATGGTGGTTATTTTATTAACTTTTCACTAGATACAAGTAATCACATCCCAAAGTTCCAAATAGTTTAATAGTCATGAAAAACTAAATTCATACTTAAATTAAACATTACATTTAAAAACATAAAATGAAACATGGTATTTTATTTTATAAATCCCTTATTACCTTTAGAATATACCTACATATCAACTATAAAAAAATAAAATCATGAGATTAGATACTTGGTAAGGGTATGAATACAACGAAAGCTAAATAAGGCACGAGTAATATGGAAGGAATAAATGACAAACAAATAATACCATATAAATAATCATGTGATCTAGAAACTTATCCATGTATTTCATAACTATTAAAATAATAACATGGTAATAAATAACTAATTTAATAATGATCGAATGTATAATGTTGGACATTTGAAACTTATTATCAAGTCTTTGTGCCAAGACATTTAAAATATTCCATCAAGGAATTTTTTAAAGACATATTATATCAATGGGTAAGGCCTCAACTAAATTCCCAATATAGTTTTTCTCATAAGACCTATCTATGCATCGAGGGATATGTAATTATGGTCCCCACCAGTCACTTAACAAGTCCAATACATTTATCATATGAATATAAAATGTAACTTAATCAATATTTTTTAAAAATCAATATGTGTTTGTAATAGAAGAACTGGTATGCAGAATATAAATATATTAAACAGTAGGACAAATCATAATCCATATATAAAAATATGTTGTATGGTTTCTTTGTATTATATCCTTAGTAGATAATAATATTCAACAAATTATTCTGGTATAGATGAAAATACTTTAAAAAGATAGTTGGAAACTTTCTTAGGGAAAATACCATTTTCCATTTGAAATCATTTACCTAAACGTTTCCCAAATATTTTGGGAAAATTTATTTTAAAATAACATTGTAAAATTTTAAAGTAATCTTCAAATAATTTATCATTCATGAAAATGTGAAAATCCATTTATTTCATATAATTTAAAAAGAAACATTCCTTTCACACTTTTGTAAAAAAAATAAAAAAGTACCTCGTTCAAAAAATGACAAGAGGATTAATTTTAAATAATTTTGAAAAAACTAATACATGGGTAGAAATTCCATTAATAATTCATTGGATAATATTAAAAACATTCTTTTAGAAATTTTAAAGAACATACGAACATGGAAGAGAGATATCTCTGACCAAGTAGAAAAACAAGGTCGTTTTTCCCTAAAGATATTATTTCAGTATCTTGGGTACTTAAAGATAAGAAAATGAAATTAAAACTTTTAATTTATAGAAATAAAAATTGGATAATTAAATAAATTTGTTTTAATATATAAATTTCTAATAATTCCTCCAACGGATACTTAAATATAAACAATCCCGAATAATGATGAGATTGTTAAATAAACCATTACCTCAGGTCCTACTTCTATCGTATGTGTTCAAACCTCCTGTATAATAAATATTGTTTTATTATAAAAATATTCAATATCCATAACCATATATATCATACCACATATTATTTACTTTTAATCTTTCACACATTTTTATTAACAATTGTTTATTAAAATCATTGTTCTGGGTAATAATTGCATTGTTTTAATGTATGTTTTGGTTTGGTAATTTCAGTCCTTATACTTTGATCATGGTTACATAATATATAGAATTTTAATCCTGATATAAATATAATATAAATTCATTATATATTTATTTAGAATAATCCATAAAATTCGGGGATAGAAAAATGAATTACACAGTTCATAGAGATGGAAGGTTGTACGTACGCATGAACGTTGTTTTCACTTTTTGACAGATGAAACAAAAGAAAGGTAAATAATAATTAAACATTAAATAATAATTATTATATAATATATAAAATATATATTAATTAAATATACCCTAATTATCATCAATGTAAAGAAAAAACGAAAAATTAATCACATCGCTTCATGGATATAGTAGTTCACACGTACGCACGAGCGACGGTATCATTTTTCATTTGATGGAAAAGAGGTTGGATAATGGTGGTTTCATAATAATAATAACATTTAAGTATATTTAAGAAAATTAAGTTATTATATTATGATAAATATCATATATTTAGATGAGTTACAAGAATAAGTAAAAAAAATAAAGTGATAGGTTAAGGCAGTTACCTATTTTTTAAAAGAACCCCTTTGGATCTCCTCTTAAAGACCCTAGGTTTGGTGTTTTGGGAAGAGAAGAAACTATATAAATTTGTTAGGTATGTCTATAAGAGATATGGTTAGGTATTTTTTTATATATGTTTATCAAATTGGTGTCAATAAGAGAGGGAATGGGTGTCCTTTTATAAGGGAGGGAAAGGCACACTTGGAATTACTAAAAATATTGAAATATAATTAGGTCATTCTCAATAAAAATACTTAAAAAATGGCCATAAATTCAAATAAAAAGATTATAATCTTTAAATACTGTCATAAAATTAAATTTATATAGGTTTTGGTTTCATTTTAAACCTTATATGTTTTATTAATCCCTTGGTTAACCAATTTTTACCTTAATTATGGGAATGAATTTTTCAATCATAAAGGGTTATAATTTTACTTATAAAGTAACAATTGGACCATAAATGGAAAAGGGATGAAATTTTAGACTATATATTACCACCATTTTTCTATTTCAATATTTTTATGATTTTTAATTGATTTAATAAAATATTGTTTTCATAAAATATCATTATTGTCAATTTGGACACTATTCATTTAATTTGACTTTAAAGGCATCAATAAAAAGATGGAATTTTAATATAATCCTTTCAAAAATCCCTAATCAGATATTTTCATCTATAAAATTCTTGTAACATAATAATTATTCTAAATTGTATTACTTTTAATATTTTTAGAATCATTTATTTGATTTTTCTATTAATTTAATAAATATCGTTTCAGCATTGTGCAAGCGTTTAAGATAAGTATATAATCACTAAAAATTATAAATAAATTTCCATCATAAAAAAATTTATTTTATATAAAATAAAATTTAATATTCATTCTTAAATTATTTTTTCCCTATGTGAACATAAAAGAGAAGTTTAAAGTCAAGAGAGTGATATTTTGTATTTTTCTTTATGTAAATTAATATAATGGTCAATATCAAAGAAAAATGACACCAAGTGGCCATATTTTTGAGGAATTTATAGATAGTTAAGAAATCCACTTGTTCATTAGGATTAAGACAAGTGGTAGATAAATTTTAAATCCATATCTAAATTTTTTAACCTTGTTTTACCCGTTTTACTCATACCAAGGTGAAAAAATATTACCAATGTTGTTATTTATAATAACTAAAAATAAAAGGGAATTATTTATCAAAATTTAACCTAATTATTATAAATATGGAATAAATTTTTCACGATTCAATTTCTATAAGTGGTATAAATTAATTTTAAAATAAGTTTGTAAAACCTGACAAAACCTCTTTTTAGAAAAAAATAGTTTATAGGCATAAAACTGGATTTATACTTATCTAATGTCTAGAAAAATATTATATGAAGGTGTAAACATTTTTTTAATATATAATATATAAATTTCATTAAAACCATTCACTAATAGTGATCAATTTAATTGATTAAGATAAAAACACATTGTATACAAAAAAATGATTTTTTGGAAAAACATCACTTTTACCTTCAAATGATTTTTATTTTCATTTATAAATAATTGATAACTAATGAATTAATTGTGAAGAATAAATTTTTCATAATTTAGTTAGTCATATTTATACCTAAAAGTTTTTATGGCTAAGTTATAATGTTCACATTATATTTTTGTAGTAGATCGTGGGTTATTTAAACTCGGTGTTGCCTTTAATGCAAACTATAAAAAAAATTAAATTTATTTATAAATAAATATATCATAAAATCTTAGGTTGTTATAGTATCATTGCTTTAGATACCACTATGTGTGTGACTCACACAACTTGATGAAAGCATTTTCTTTTAACCACTACACTTCTCATGCACATGTATAATTGTGCATGAACTTCTCAAACAGCCTCATGCAACTCACAGTACACTACTACAAAACTGGGTTTTATCAGCACTAGGAAAACCTTTATTAGCACTACAAAGGTACTTATAATCAAGGCACTATTAAAAGGGGGTCCCTTTAATCAACTGTATTTTTACCACTGATAAAAGTCGAAAAAATAATTATTTTTTAAAAAACAACAAATCTGAAAATCAGAGGGTGTACCCACCACCCATTCAACAATGCTCAATCCCCCATTCAATAGCACTAATACACCCCCCCCCCCCTCCAACCCAACCCTTTACCCCCAACCTTCCACTTTAATGGCTCTAAGGCCTATTTCACCCGCCTGTGTGTGCTCTTACTATAGTTGGGTTTCGAACCTTGGACCTCTCCATCGTGTGCCTACACCTCTTCCACTAGCCTACATTGTTTTATTTTGTATTTTATGATATATCTATATATTTATATATATTTTATTACATTTTTTATCTATATATATTTATATTTAAATATTTAAAATATGTTTTGTGTGTGTGTGTAGAAATACATACATATATATATATATATTTATATATATGTGTGCATCAATAAATACAATTATACATATTTATATTTATTTAAATACCTGAAAAAATAATTATTTATATAAATATATTAGAATATATATATAAATATATATATTTTTGTCAATATACACACATATATATTTATATATATATAAACATTATATATACATTAATTTTATATGTATATGTATATGTATATAAATATTCATACATTTGTATTTTAAATCAAATGGATATTATTTTTTATTTAGATAAGTTTCATATATTGAGAAATATATTTTATATGTAAATATGTTTAATTATTTATTTATAAAATTAAATTTTTATGGGTGAATATATAAAAAATATTAATATATTATTATATATTTGATTATAAATAACAGTAAATTGTGAAACATGATAAAATTTCTAAACCATAATATAATTATGAATGTAATCCCTGAAAATAAATTCATTCCCCACTAAAAAGGGGAAAATACCCCCTATATGATGCTGAAAATCCATCGAATGTTAAAAAAATTGATGTACTCTGACTAAAAACTCGGTTTTAGAGGCCTTCTAGGCCTTTTTAGCTTTAAAAAATGTGGTAGAGGGTTTCCTTCTCTCATTAGGGGATATAGATTGTCATAGGATTTGATTTGATATGTGGTAGAGCCCAAACGGACACCCGGATCAAAATTTATTGTCTTTTGTAGTTTGACTTACGTTTTTAACTTATTTTCGATCTTTTATTAGATTTTTTATTTTTTTTATATTCAAATTTTTATTAAATGACTATTAATCGATAATAATTGGCAAATTATTAATTAAAAAAATTAATTATTTTATAAGTCATTTTCAATAACTATTATATATATTAAGTTTAAATGTCTATTTATCCTTATCTAAAACATATTTAAAAAATATATATTATATTTATATCAATATATTAATATTTATATATTATTATATTATTTTTAATGATTTTTTTTCAAATATACACTTTACCAGTGCTAATAAAAAAGTGATGATAAAGGGGGTCTTTATCAACGCTTATAAAAAAAGTGTTGATAAAATGGTTCCCTTTAACAGCACTAAAAAGCACTGATAAAGGTATCGCCTTTATCAGTGCTTTTTTTTCACTTTTAAATGGTGGTATTGTGAAAATCAATTTTTGTGGTAATGGTACTAGCTATCATTATTCGTAAAATATTGTATACTTTCATTATACCCCTGATGTATATTGCATGTAATTTAAATACATGTAAGCTTGTGGTGCATGCACTTCATATTTCCCTTCAATTTTCAAAAACAATCTTCTCTTACTTTAAAGCTTCATGTACATTTCATTGTATTCATGAAATAGTTCTTTTCATACTCAATGATTCTTCATGTGCTTTACACTACTTCACAGACTTATCATGAAATAAGTATGTGGTACTAGTTCTTCTCCTTCACATGAATATTTAATCATAGATCAAACTTCATGCACACATTGTCATGCAAGGGTTTCAGTATGTGTATATATGGATATGTGGATCTACTTCTCCTTCATGTGAATATTTGATCTCTCTTCTTTTACACGGTAAGTATCACTACCACAAAAATGGGTTTTCACAGCGGCACCCTTTAATAGCACTAAAAAACGACGCTAAAAGTACCCCTTTATCAATACTTTTTTAGTGCTGATAAAGGTACCCCCTTTATTAGTACTTTTTTTGCGCTGTTAAAGTGACCCCCTTTATCAGTGCTTTTTTTAGTAGGTGTAATAAAGGGGGTCTTTATCATCACTTTTTTTACTAGTGTTGATAAAGGGTATATTTCAAATAAATAATTAAAAATAATATATTAATATATAAATATATAAATATATTGATATTGATATAAATATAATATATATTTTTTGAATATGTTTTAGATAAGTATAAATAGAAATTTACACATAATATATCTGATATTTAGTGAAAAAGACTTATAAAATATTTTTAAAAATATTATTAATTAATAATTTTTAAATTATTATCGAGTAATAACCATTTAATACCAATTTGAAGACAGAAAAATTTAAAAAAATTAATATAAGATCTAAAATAAGTTGAATATGTAACTCAAACTTCAAACGACCATAAATTGTGATTCATATGTCTATTTTAGCTCTACCACACATCAAATCAAAGAATGCGAAGAACTCTACACACTAGTGACACAGGGGAACTCTCTGTCTTATTTTTAGAGGTTAAAAATGTCCCAAAAGTCCACCAAAACAGAGTTTCTAGTCGGGATACCAAATTTTTTTAACATTCGATGGAATTTCAGCCTCGTTTAAGGGGGTATTTTTTCCATTTTTCAGTGGGGACAGAATTTATTATTATGGATTACATTCATATTGACATTATGGCTTTCGAATTTTGTCATTTTTCATAATGTATTGTTATTTATAGTCAAATATATAACAATATATAAATATTTTTTATATATTCAAACATAAAATTTTAATTTTATAAATAAATAGTTGAACATATTTACATATAAAATTTATTTATCAATATATAATTCTTGTATAAATAAAAACGAATATCCATTTTATTTATAATACAAATATATCAATATTTATATACCTATATAATGTGTGTGTGTATTTGTATTTACAAACCAGTATATATTATCTATATATTCTAACATATTAATATACATATTAATATATAATATATGTGAATATATATAAATATGTATAATTATACTTATAGATACATATATATATATATAATATACATGTGTATGTATGTTTTGTGTGTGCCAACGAGCCCGTACCTGAGTGGTAAGGGCTCCTTCTTGGCATCCAAGAGACCCAGGTTCAAAACTGGGTGGAGGTGAATTTTCGGGTTACTGTAGAAGTACTATAGTAGTACTGTAGCAGGAACTATAGCAGTACTGTAGCAGTACTGTAGCAGGGACTGTAGGAGGCATTGTTCGGTACTGTAGCATCTGGACTATTCACCTGATTTGGGCTTTCGGGCCACCGGTTTGGGCATACGGGTCTCAGGGCCTTTGGGCCATCAAAGGCCTTCGGGCTACAGGGCCTTCGGACCATTGAATACCATGAAGTAGCCCAGTTC
Organism: Viscum album; assembly: GCA_963277665.1. NCBI lineage: Eukaryota > Viridiplantae > Streptophyta > Magnoliopsida > Santalales > Viscaceae > Viscum > Viscum album. The sequence goes on from OY728134.1 coordinate 1,476,464,346, forward strand.
GCACAAAGAAGGCCCTAGATGAGGATCAGAGCACCATTAGAAGTCACCAGAAGCAGAGCTAACCGGATTGGAAGAATGAGAGGGTATGGTAACCGCCATCGGGACCAGGCACCGTGCAGCTTTGTACGGGGCAATGTTATTCGATCAGCAATGCATGTGGTGAGCTAAAGGCAATCAATGATGCAGAAGCTGGGGAGGGGAAGCTCCTTTGGGTTGGGCCTACGGGTCATGTATTGGGCATGGTATGCCTGTGGGCCTTCGGGTCATGTATTACGGGTCATGTCGAGCCTTGTGCCTTGGGCCTTCGGGTCAGGTACGGGTTCCTCTTAAACCCTTAAAAGGGGGATTATCTATAATAAAATAAAAAAGAAGGCCTTCGGGCCATTCGGGCATGTATGTTGTGTGTGTATATATATATATTTATTTATTTATAAACACACACACACAAACATATTCTATAAATGTATTTAAAACTAATCTTATAAATATATATTAATATATGAATAAATGTACAAATAAAAAAAATAACTATATATATATATTAATATACGAATAAATATATATATATTAATATAACTATATATATTAATATTAATATATATTAATATTAATATATATTAATATATGAATAAATATAACTATATATACATATTAATAAATAGATATATCAATAAATGGAGAACAAAACAATATGGGTGAGTGGTAAAGGTACAGGCGCTCAAGGGATAGGTCTCAGGTTCAAATCCAAGCAGAGGTAGGGGTGTGCGGGCGGGTGCAGGGGGCTAGTGCTGTTAAAGGGTGGGGGTGTGCACCTAGTGCTATTAAAGGGGTGGAAGGGGTGCGCAAGGGTGGGACTTCTTAGCTCTATTGAAAGGGGGACAAGGGTTGTTAAAAGGGGGGCCTCCAATTTACAAAAAAATGACTTTTTATACTTTTTTTTACTCTTATTAGTTCTTTTTTTAGTGCTGATAAAAGGGTCATTTTTCAGGGTTTTTTAGCACTGATAAAAGGGACCCCCTTTTAATATTGCCACAATTATCATCACTTTTTTATCACTGATAAATGGTTTTTTAGCACTGATAAATGGTTTTCTAGCACTGATAAAAACCCTATTTCGTAGTAGTGTATATAAATAGTATCATGGATCACGAACAAATCCTCCTTCGCATAACATGCATGAATTGACAACCCTAGGAGAAGTAGTGTCATTTCATCTTGCATGCAGTGCTGTTGTAATTCTGGCATGAAAAACTTTGAATGCTCAAAATCCTGAATAAAACTAGACATGTGATGATTGGAGGAGGAAGATGATGCAGCTAAAAAATGGATGGTGATGATCGACAAAATCAGATGGCTCATAGTCACTGTATAATTAAACAGCCAAATATCACTTTTGAGAAATATATACACATAATTCCATTAAAATAATACCCAAATCAATCATGTTCAAAATATTTATTTCTTCAACAATTATATTTCTTAAAATATAAAACTCAACAAAAAGTTGTTCACCATAGCTAGAAACTTCACTTCCTTTATTTTGTAAACAATGTGATTCTTTAATTCATCACCACAACCTCAATCCTCCTATATTCCATGACAATTATATATATATATATATATATATATATATATATATATATATATCAAAAAATAAATATTAACCCCATAGTTACAACACCACCACATATCACATCCTATAATCACCAGACATCACCACCAATTGTTCTTCCATCAACTGATACTCACCACCAACTAAATACTACCACCACATACTACTGCTGAAGGAAAAGTGGGGAAAGGGTGGAAAACTAGCCATTTGTTCTCTCACCAACCTAGATGTTAGGGAAAAAACAATAAAAACATTTGTCTTTCCATATTTAGTACATACTTAATGAAAGTGGGTGTGTATAAAAGTAATATGAAAATCAAGGATAGTAGAGAGCACACAATACTCAGCTTGAGAGTTCACCTCTATCACTACTAGCATATCCTGTAACACTATCATATAGTCACACGACATCCACTGCCAACTTCTCACTACCACAGATCCGGGTAAGCGATGCATCGACTTTTATCAGTGCAAAACAAAAAGTGCTGATAAAAGTGAGGCCTTTATCATTGTAAGCTAAAATAGATGATAAATCTACCATTTATCAGTGCTAAAAAGAGCATTGATAAAGATGTACCCTTTATCAATTCTTTTTTTAGTGTTGATAAAGGTTCGATTTATCAAAGCTATTATTATAACTGATAATGATTTTTAATAAAAACATTATTAATTTATATAAAATTATTACATTTATATTCAAAAAAATGTTTATTTATTTAAATAAAATAAAATACGCATGTTTATAATTAATATATATTTTTTAATAATTCAAATATATATATATATAAATTATTTCTAAGATTATAATTAAATAAATATATATTTAAATAATTATAATATTATAATAAATTTCATTAAATAATAAATATATTTATTACATTTATTATATTTATTATATTTATTATATTTATTATATTTATTATATTTATAATTATATATAAATACTTTTTAAATATATATATATATATATCATTGTAATTATAAATATATATATATACATAAATATATGTTTCCAATGAATTTGATCAATAAATATATTGATGCGTGAGTATAATTGACGTGCATATATATTATGTATTCATCATTAATGTTCATTTATACATTACACCCTATAGTAGGGGTCCTGGCCTAGTGGTTATGGCCACCCCATAATCTTGCATCAACCAAGGTTCTAACCCTGGCAGCCCCAATATTTGGGGATTTACGGGTTGTGGTTGGCAGACTGGCTCTGTGATAGTGGGTGGGGGTCTCGGTTGACGGTTGGATAGATGTCAAGGCAGGCTCAGTAGGGCGTGCGTCGAGAAGGCGCTCTTGGAGGGCAGGTAGGGTGGCAAGGGTTCAAACGGGACATGATACCTATAGTCGGCCTCGTGGCTGCGGGCAACAGTGTCATAGACCAATAATGACGATGTGATGGGATTCATCAGCAGAGGCGGTGCAGCGGTAGGTGACCAGAAAAACAGCTGACGAGTGGGTTTCCAGCATGATCTACGATGGGGGATGGCAGAGTGATTTGGGATTTTGGGTGGTTATTATGTGTATCATGCCCATTGGGACTTCAGGTCATATCCATATATTAATAATATGGATGGGTGGGTGGGATATCCTCTTTGGGGGGTTATGGCATGTCTTGTCGGCCTGTGTGTGGTTTGTGTGTGTTAGTTTGATGTATGTTGGAGCCAAAATATTGGATGAAAAGAACAAAGAAAAAAGAGGCCTCATGCCCTTCCTCGCGAAGCCCCGACTCGAAGTCCCCCTAGCTCCGCGGTAGCCGCGAAGCACCAGAGGCGGTAACGCTCCGTGAATGGCCTGACGTTCGCGATCTCGCCGCGAAGCACCAGAGGCGGTAACGCTCCACGAATGGCCTAACGTTCTCAAGCCCACCGCAAAGCAGAGGAGGTGGTAACCCTCCGCGAATCCGATTGACGTTCGCGACCCGTCGTGAAGCAACCGAAGCCCCCCTTTCGCGCTGCGTGAGCTCTGCTTTGCGGCGCCCCTTACCTATAAATACCGAGCTCCCCCTAAGCTCTACGATGGACAATCTGACCCTTTGGCTTCTCAACTCACAAATTGTAAAGCACTCTTTTCTCTGGGAATCATGAGCTCCGTGAGGTAATTTTGCTTTGCGCGAGGCCTCCGTTTTGTCTCATTTTGATCCCCTCTTCCGAGAGGGATTACCTTCACGAAGCCTAAGGAAATTCGAGAAGAAAGGGGATTCCCAGGGGAACCCGGGTAGTCACGGAGTGTTTATGCTTTGCGAAACACCCATCCTGTACACGGGATCTGCATGCCAAGGCAGGGTCCCTGTACTTCGTGAAGCACACTGCTCCCCAGCACCTTACTTCGCGAGGCACCTCTGCTTCGCAAGGTAGTACTCTGCAAACACCCTTCCACTTTGCGAAGCACCTCCTGCTCGCATCGCTACCCCATGCTAAGGCCAAGGAACGCCACTTCGCGAAGCACACCCCTTCGTAAGTGCTTTCCACTATGCAAAGTGACCGAGCTCTGCATGGTCCCTGCCTGTGGACCCCTTTGCTTGGCGATTCCTCTTCCCGTGTGACCCTCTAGGTTTGCACGATGTAATTTCAAATTTCCCTGGATGACACCACCCATAGTGTTTCTTCTCCTAATGCTTCTCTGCATAGGAATGCTAATGGCTATTGCTTCTTCCAATAGCCACGCTAACGTGGACCACTCGATGGTTCGCTCTACGACCCCCCTTTTCCACGGCCTTGCCGATGCCTTCCCTCCCAAAAGGGGCAGAGGGTACCAGTCATGTAATCCCTAGGGGTGCAGAGTAAACCCACCTCATCCGAGCTACAGGACGTTAAACTTATAAGCACCTCTTCATCAGTACAAGATGTTAAACTGTGACCTGAACCCGTGCCTCGCACGTAGGGTCCCCCCATCTCGGACATTCTTCTCGCCGCTCGTCTCCATGGGAATGGAATCACCCTCACATGGGATGATATCCTCCCTCTCGGAGTGGCGTATGTCCACGGGAGAAGGGAAAACACCATGGTGTAAGCCCCCTATCCTCTCTTGCGGAAGGTAGAACCCATGCACCTCTATACTTCCTCACCGCCAAGGCCAGCGGAGGGCACGATAAAGAAAGGGGAACCTCCCATATTTGGTCCCAAATCCATCTCCCTCTGCGCTTTTTCACTTACGGGCCTCCATCCTGGAGTAAGTCCCGGCGCCATGGGCCGCCTAACGTGTAAGCCCCTCTTTGCTTCTCACGGACGCACCCTTCTCAACATGATCGCCAGGTCTCTGCTGCCTCTTGTTTCTCACACCGAGCATGACTCACGTGGGCTTAGAGTAAGCATCGACCATGACAAATGCTCTCGTCCAGCATGATGTTAAACTATATACTCTCGTCCATCATGACGCTAAAATGTATGCTGTCATCCATCATGACGTTAAACTATATGCCCTCGTCCAGCATGACGTTAAACTGTATGCCCTCGTCCAGTATGACGTTAAACTGTATACTCTCGTCCAGCATGATGTAAAACTATATGCCCCCATCCAGCATGACATTAAACTGTATACCCGAACTACGAGGACTTTGATCCATGTCAAGACACGGTACGTAGGATGCCTCACGAGGTTCAAACCCACCACCAATGGACCCACGGGTTCACCTTCACATCGTTTCACTGATTAAAACCACCACCTGAACTATGTGGTCATTGATCCATGTCAAGGCATGGTACGTAGGAAGCCTCCCTGAGGTTCAAGCCCGTCACCCATCGGACCAAGGTCCTTCTTCACATATGTTCGCCGACACCCACATTCATATACAAACTATGAGGACTTTGATCCATGTCAATGCATGGAACGTAGGAAGCCTCCCTGAGGTTCAAGCCCAAAACTCATTGGCCTCGTCCATCTCCATGTCGGTGTGCCAAGCCACCATTTTCACCTGAACTATGTGGACTTGGATCCATGTCAAGGCATGGTACATAGGAAGCCTCATGAGGTTCAATCCCACCACCCCGGTCATTCTGACCTCCTTCACGTCGGTTCACTAACATTTGGGCAGCCTAGAGTGTAACCCCCATAACCGTCTAGACCAAGGTCCTATTTTGCGTCGGTTCTCCGGCATCCCCATTTGAACTACGTGGTCTTTGATCCATGTCAAGGCATGGTACATAAGAAACCTCATGAGGTCCAAGCCCACCATCCACCAGGGCCAAGGTCCTTCATCACGTCGGTTCTCCGACATGCCCCTGTCCCGCATGACGTTAAATTGTATCCCAATCTAGCGGTAAGCCGTTGTGACCTTACCATCCAGTTGTTCTGACACCCCTTCATGTCAGTTTAGCAGCCCCTTCCCGAACTATGTGGACTTTGATCCATGTCAATGCATGGTATGTAGGAAGCCTTCCAGAGGTTCAATCCCACCACCCATTGGTCGTTCTAACCCCCTTCGCGTTAGTTCTCACCATATAGAACTACGCAGACTTTGATTCTCTGCCATAGGGATACGTAGGAAGTATCTTCGAGGCTCAATCCCAACACTACCGTCATCTTCACGACGGTCCCATTTTATGCAATTCTCCATCATCCATCCTGATTCTTACCCGGGCTGCCACATCCCGGTGATATCATGAAACCTCATTCCCCTCCACAACATTTAGGAGGTCGCCCACAGGCTGGCCCCGATATCGGTGTTCCCTCAAGGGGGACTCCTCAATCTGATCCACTCCAGCTAGTGTTCGGATCCGGCCGATCCGTCTCTGCTAGACGTTAAACTTGCGGCATACCTTGTGTTAAACATGGGAAGCTGAGGAAAACCTCAGATACATGCCTATGGCATATGATTCCCCACGCGCGATGTGGGATGCATCGGGCTTCCGCGCCCCCGAGAAGCCCTATAATAAGGGAAAAAATACAGACACGCCAATTCCCCAGCATTCAGACACGTTAATGATTCCTCGAAGTGACTACTCCCCCGACTGAAGGTTGCTTCCCTGAACAGATCCTTTGGAATGTCCTGACAAAAGCAGTGTAATTAACCGAAGTCCATGGAAACATGGAACTGGTAAGAGTTTCACGAACAATGTATTAAATCTATGATGGAGACCCGGACTAGGTAACGAATTCCGAGGAGGAATACATGGAAGGAGGAACCGACATCCCATCATCCCATTTTGATCAAGTAGTAGACATCTATGAATAAGGAACGGATGTTGCCCGCCCTTGGAAAGCAGGAATACGGGGCAACACAAAAGTTGCGCCTGTCGCACCCCAAGAAGACGGATGTGCGTGCCCCAGTGAAAGCGTCGGAAACAGAAATGGTGAACCTAGTGTGAAATTATTCTCCTCAATGTGGAGATTAGTATCATTCGATACATCAGTAGATTGACGTGTCACTGGATCCAGATATCTGGCGCCGGGTCCTGCCAAGCATATAGCGGGCCTAGCATGAAACTCACTAGAAGTTGGGGCAGTAGAATGTGGGGCAGTCCGTTCTGCAACGTTTTCTATGTGGATCCCTCTTACCGGCCACAGAAGACGGAATGGCATTGGGGTACTGGTTGTCGATTTCTTTTCCTCGTAGTGCTGATGAGTTAATCTCCCTGATTCTTAGGAATCAGGTTGCTGCTATAGGAACACGATTTCCACCCACCCGCCTATGCAGAGGCATGGGAAATACCAGTACAACCTCTCAGTGTGGCTCCACTGCCTCTACAACGGAATCTTCATCCACGAGCGTGGGGTGCCCACACCCTCTCTCCCCATCATAAGTCATCCGACGAAGGGTGATTGACGACCTCATACGTCGTTAGGAGGAGGAAGGAATAATCCCTACTCGGGATATGGCCCGCCTGGACCTGGGGGAGTCTAGGCCCCACCGTCAATGCCGCCCTTGAGGGCTGCGCAGGGAGCCCCTGCTCCCCACCTCAACATTCAATTGTTTCGGGAGCCTGTCCCCGGAACGCTTCGACGACTCACTGCCTTACGCAGATGAGGTGGGTGATGTCCGGATCAGCCCGGTCAGATTCCCGATCCATGGACTCCAAGAAAGGGCCCCCACCTGGCTGCGTTAGAACCGTTGTCCAACCTTGCCAGAGGAGCAGGTAGGCTATGCCCCTGCACCACCCGCACCGGCTCTCCTGACCCGACGCCAGCGTTGGGCCTGAGCTGAGGTCGCCCGCCAAGGGGCGTCGACGTCGACAGCTACTATGGCCCAAGACAACACCGACGTATATCATGAAGCCCATGTACACACTGAGCGGGGGAATTCTTATGCCCAACTGGGATCGAGGCCCCAAAAGCCCCACGGGCAGGCTGGGTTGACTCTCCGGGTCGCAGGCCCGAGTGGTGATCGTCGCGAACCAATCTGTTGTGATGTCACCCCATATGGAGGTCCTCCCCGTACCACCACTCCACAGAGCGTGGGCCTTCCCCGATCGTAAGTTCATCATGGAGGTATGCCCTATATTTCCCCCAACCCGAATGAAGACCTGCCCCGTGGCAGTGACACCCGGCACGGAATCCTCTCCCGCGCCCACCACACCAGGTATGGAATTCCTCCTCCTACCCCCGACCGTCGATGTGAGGGCATTGCCCATCCGGTCCCTCTCCAACGTGGGGATCCTCTATACGTTCTCTCTGTTGTCGTCGAAGGTTCTCCTCACCCTGGTAACCAAAGGGGTGAAGGCCAGCCTCGCTCCACCCGCACCAACCATGGAGGTCCTCCCCATGCTCCCGCCGGTTCCAAAGGAGGTTTCGCCCGCTCGGGTGTTGGTCCTGAAGGTCCTCCCCATATTCCCTTCGACATTTGACCTGGTGCCCCTCTCACCCCGGCTGTCTCAAGCGGAATTCATCTCTGCCCAGGTGCCAGCACAGCCCCGAGGCTACATGTCGGGAATCAACCTTGTCCCGAAGAGCCATCTAGGGGCAGCAAGGTGGGTCATCATCACCACAAGAAGAATCCTGGGAAAGCCCTGGCGGAGATCAAACCATCCTGCTTCTCAGATTCTAAGGCAGAATGCGACTCGGCATCAGAACCCTCCCCTCATTCCTCCGCATTAAGGATCGGGGAAAGAACAAGGCATGTTAGCCTCATCCTTCCAGAATGCGAAGTCCATCAGATTCCCACCTCTCTTCGCAGGTACATCCAGGAGGAGGAAATTGTGGGAATCCCGTAGGTTCCGACCATGCAGTCACCACCGTCGTCACCAGAAGCACCCTCTACCTCGACCAGAGATCACGGAGAGATATTTTGGGGAATGATGGTGGTTGAGCGACAAGGTGACCCATCGCCGGTAACTGTGATCCCTGTGCCAGAGGTTCTGGCTATCATCCTGTCATATCGTGACATTGTGGTCAGGTCACCTCACTCTTTGGAGGATGGCCCGGAATTCGGTGGCCAGTCGGCTCATTCGTTGTATTCTTCGCCACCTAGTTTATTGTCCCAGCGGTCCACCTCAGTACCGCTACCAGTTCCTCAGCCACCTCCGGTTGATGAGTGGGGAAATACAGGGCTGGACCCTGAATCCGAGCCTAGGAGCTTCTGGAACATTCTCGCAGCGGACCACTTCCCAGAGAAGTTCTGGCCGGTGGCAGTGTCAAACTTTTGGGCACCAGAATCCCTCACCCCGGAGGAAGTCGAGTTCTTTCATAAAACCCTATGGGCAACGCACTTTTGTCTTTCCTATCAATGGGTGTTGTACCCTAGGAGCCAAGTGCATATCAAGGAAATCGGTGATCAATGTCGTGTGGTTGATTTGGCTGCACTCCCCGTGGCCCAGCGCCCTAAGTCGTCAGGTCGCCAGAGCGCTCTCCAAAAAAAATGCGTTTAGAGTTTCAAGGTACTCTAAAAAATAATCAGGGAATCTACCCCCCATGTGCAAGTCTATGGCTGGGGACATTATGCCACCCTCCTCTTCAGTCCTGTCCGGCGGTAGCCCGATTCGTTATGCGACATTGAGGACATGCCTCCAAGAAGGTTTGTGGTCCATATGGATGACATAGTGGACAAGGAAGATGAACTGGAGTTTCTCGATGGAGACTTACCCCATGAGGGTGTACCACCATTGTTAGACCCATCATGGAGGATTACTCGCTAGAAGAGAAACTTTCTAGGCCTCCATGCGCCCACCGAGTCACTGGTACTCAGTCGGAATGCCGATAAGAGTAAAGAACATGTCAGAACTGTTAAGCACTCTGACCCGTCTGTTTCAGTACATAAAAATGACAAATACCCCGAGAAGGCCGCGTTGTGCCAACAGCTTGCTGAGAAGAAGAGGATGGTTGAAGAACTCTTAGCCGAACGCGCTATCGAGAGGAAACCCAACTCTGGTGATCCTATGCCGGGGCAGGAGGGGCAGGAACAACTCCCCCCCAGCGAGATGCCTTCAAGAAACCCTGATCATGCTACTCCTGCAGATAGGGAAAAAGACAGAACTCACGGCAAGAGGGTGCGATACGTCTCGCCAAACCCTTCTGAACAGCGAGGCAATCCGAGGAATCCATCTCAGGTTCCCCCAGCTGCCCCAAGGCCCATTCCTCCAATCGTTCCATGAGCCATTGAAGCCGTTTACTGTGTTGAAGAGCCAGGAAATGCACTCGTAGTTATGGATCCCCATCAAGACAGGGAACCCCACCCGGATGATCCTATTGCGGCACTCATCGCCCGCCTTGAGGCGTTGGAAACGCGGCAGGTGGTAGTCCCACCAGATGGTAATCCATATCCCGCGTGGGTGGATGATATGACTGCACCCCCTAGGTTTTGATAATCCCACTTTCTCACCCTTTAACGGGACTGGGGACCCACCGCAGCACTTGGCTCATTTTTCCTCCAGGTGTGGCCCAATGTTGGGGACCCCGGCACAGTAGGAAGCCTCCAAGCTCTGATGTTTTTTGCAGACATTGGAGGGCCCTGCATTTGTCTGGTACAGCCAGCTCCCTATCAGATCAGTGACCGGCTGGGAGGATCTCTGCTGACAGTTCTTATACCAGTTCAACTCCACCACGTGAAAGACTAGCATCGCAGAGCTCTTCAAGTGAAAACAAAGGCCTGATGAGCGAGTCGCGGACTTCATTGCCCAGTGGAAGGGGCTTACATACTCCCTCGACATGCCACTGACTCATGAGAAATTACTAACGATGTGCGTGGGGAATGTTAAAACAGAGATGGTTCCTTCTCTGATCACCCAGAACTACCCCGGAGGGTTTTGGGACTTCTCGGATAAGGCTCAGTGCCTCGAGGATGCTTTGCAACAGGCTAGTCAGGCACATCTGCTGCCCCCTATGATCCCATCCAAGAGGGCTTCCATAGTTGAGCCCACCACGGTGGCCCAAATAGAAGACCCCAGGCGGCTAGAATTTCTACCATTGGCACCGGCTCCGCAACCCTGTAGAGGCCCTCCACCTCAGGCACAGACTCCGGCCCAGAAGCGACCGCCTCAGAACCGACAGGTTCCCCACACAATGCGCCACCACCGCCTAGGCGAGACAATCAGGCTCCGCCTCCTTGGCAGGCCCCTCCGGCCCCTCGTCAGGGCCTGGATCCCAGAGCCCCCGATCTGGAAAGAAGGCACTAGACTTACTCGTTCAACGAGAATCAGGTCCCTGGCTACTTTCGAAGTGCCCTAGATCAGGGGATTGTGCGCTTACCCGTGTGAAGAAGGCCGGTGGAGGCGAATCTCACCGATCGCCCCAACTACTACCCCTATCATCGGATTTTGGGGCACACCCTCAAGCAGTGCTATGTGTTTAAAGACTGGCTCTAAGACCAGGTTGACAACAACATAGTCAAGTTGGGTCCGGCCCTGACACAAGTGGCGGGTGTCTTTATAGGGTTAGAAAGTGGTAGCGACGACGAAGGCGAGTGGCCGCAGGTTCCCTGTCATGGGTCCCATAATTATGATTACTGGATGGCCTGTAAAACCATCTCCCATGCCCATGGTATCATTCGGTCACGCCTAAATCAGACAGAGCCTTCAGAGGATGCGACCAGTACCTCTGTGTCATCATCTCAGTCGGCCTCTTCCCAGAAGGGCAAGCAGCGACGACGCAAGAAGAAGCAACGCGCTCCACCACTGTCGTCGTCCCGCACTATCAGTGATTTCATGCCCCCTGAGATGGGGATTCCTTCCAAAAGCCACCCAGTGGTGGATGACTCTTTTACCGACAGTCAGGGGTACGCTTCGGTTAATACCGTGGAGCTGGTAAAATCCCTATATGACTCCCGACGAGGGGGACGCCAGGAGAACCTCCCCAACGTCCCCAGCCGACATCAACGTTAGCAGAACCGTGTCCATGAAGGTCGTCAAGGTGCATCAATGGGTTATTTTAGTTAGGTTGTGAACACTACTGAAACCAGACAGCAGGCCCAGCGCAGAGCTCAACACGCACAACCTCATCTGGTACCCTCAGATCTACCTCCACTGTCGTTTGTGCTACTAGATCAGGCAGAGTTGTCTCATCTGTACCACGGCTAGTCTTGTCCTACTACAAAACAATCTCAGTCATCCGGTCCTCATCTGGCAGCTACTCTTCAGGCATCAACTAGCAGGCAGCGGGATGTACCCAGTACCAGCCAGCCATCGGTCCAGACGGTAGGGCCCGCTATGCCTCCAACTGCAGAACGACCTCCTGTAAGCATAGGATCACGTTTGGAATGAAAGTATGATGTTATGAAGCACCTTGTCGGCATTCTAGCAAGTCTTTCTATCCTTGGGGATCTTTTTCTGTCATCTAAAATGCGTGAGGCACTTGCTGAGGCCCTAAGGAGCCCCCTCCAGTTTTAGACAGAGGTAGCAGCTGCAGAAGCCTTCCACACTGAGGCAATTGAGAATGCCGAATTCCATGAAGTTATATCATTATCCGGTGAAGATGAAGACCCTCCTATACATGGGCATATTCTCCCACTTTACGTCACTGGACAGTTTAACAGCGTGGAAGTCCACTGCTGTCTTGTTGATACAAGTTCTGGGATTAACCTAATCCCGACTCGGACACTGTGAAAGTTGGGTTTGTCTGAGGATGATTTAAATCCCTCCGACCTCAGAATCCAGGGATACGATAGGACCGAGCAATCCCCATTTGGCAAGATCTGCTTGAAGACCCAGTTTGGTGGCCTAATTTCCCGCACCGAGTTCATGGTTGTCTCCCAGGACACCACATACAACCCATTAATGGGCAGACCATGGCTCCATCTGCATGCATTGGTACCGTCGTCGTATCACCAATGCCTCAAATACTTCCTTAATGTTCGAGTAGGAGTGATCCAAAGAGATGTGTCTCCTTTCGCCTCTTGTGAAGCCTGCTACCTAGACACCGACTATTATAATAGAAAGTATAAGAAAATCCTGGAAAGTGAAGATGAACCTGCCCTGATCATAAGTGATCCCTGGGCAGGCCTGGATGATGCCTACATCTTCCCGATCCATCGGTTGGAGGTCACGACCCCTGACATGGGGTAGTGTTTTGTTGTTTCAGGTACAAGAGGAAGGAATATTCCCATGTCCAAGCGATGGCGGAAAATCACCTCGTACTCTTACACTAACCAGGATGAAGTGATCCTGAAACCTCCTACCCATGTGCGGTATCGGGATGTCAGGCTCATGGAAACGGCGGTATGTCATACCTGTCTCTTCCGCCGGGCTGGAATCAACTGGCTCAGGCCGACACGTCACTACTTCTTTTATGTCATCAAGCACGGACCCTTGGGATGAAGGCCAGATGGGATTGGATCGACTGCCTCCATCGCTATGGTCTCAGTGGCGCATGAGTCTCCTGACATGACGACCACTGCCGCTCAGGCCGGCACCAGCATCCCTTCAGGTCTTGATAACTCAGAAGTAGATCCCTCCATGGAAGACCCCTCCACAGGTGGAGAAGAGGATCTGGAGGATGCTCCCCTTGCCTTTGAAGAAGGCATCTCTACTACGGTCGATGAACTGGTACAGGTGAACCTTGGTAGCGAGGCAGATCTGAGACCCACATTCATCAGTGCCACCATGACCCTCGAGGAGCAGCAAAGGAATGTGGACTTTCTCAAACAGCACCGTGATGTGTTTTCCTGTAGTTACGACGAGTTTCCAGGACTAGATCTTTGGGTAGTCGTCCACCGCCTTGGTCTCCCGAAAAACCATTGTGGGTTCAAGAAGCCTCCCAGAAAGATGCACCCTTCTCACTGTGCCATGGTTAAGGACGAAGTTGATAAGATCATCAAAGCCAACTTTATCAAGGAGTTCCAATACCATAGGTGGCTAGCCAACATTGTGCCAGTTGAGAAGAATAATGGGAAGATCAGAGTCTACATCAACTTCTGTGATCTCAACTGCCACTGTCTGAAGGATGATTTTCCCCTCCCAGTGACAGAGTTGTTGATTGATGCCACGGCCGGGCTCCAAGACCTCTTCTTCATGGATGGGTATTCTGGGTACAACTAGATCTAGATGGCCCCCGAAGATGAGGATTCCACTGCCTTCAGGGCTCCCCAAGTTACTTTCTGTTACCAGGTCATGCCTTTCGGCCTGAAAAATTCATGTGCCACCTAGCAGCGGGCCATGCATTACATATTCAAGCCAATTATTAGGACACTAGTGGAATTTTAAGTGGATGATCTGGTGGTCAAATCTCACCAGCACCAGGACCATCTCAAGGACATTGAGAAAGTGTTCGGCTTCCTCTGTTCCCTCCACCTGAAGATGAACCCGTTAAAGTGTGCCTTCGGGGTCACCTCTGGAAAGTTTCTTGGCTTTGTTGTCAGATACCGAGGAATCGAGATCGACCCAGAGAAGATCAAGGCCATTAGCCAAATTCCTCCCCCATGCAATATACGGGAGCTTCGAGGTCTCCAAGGCCACTTAGCCTATATACGTCGATTCATTGTGAATCTGGATGGCAAGTGTAATCCCTTTTCCCGGCTCATAAAGAAAGGCTCTGTCTATGAATGGGATGAAGAGTTTCAGACAGCTTTCGAGGAAATCAAGCAGTATCTGCTCCAACCTCCGGTCTTGATTCCACCTGTCTCCAGAAAGTCACTGGTCCTTTACGTGACTGCCCTGGAATGTTCCCTTGGTGCACTTCTCACCCAGAGGAACAATGAGGGAACAGAGAACAACCTCTACTACCTCATCCTCATGCTCCTCGATACGGAGACCAGATACTCCCCTATCGAAAAGATATGCCTTGCGCTCGTGTTTGCCATACAGAAATTGCGGCACTACCTGCATCACCATGAGGTACAGTTGGTCTCTCGAGTAGACCCACTGAAGCACATCCTGAACTGCCCTATGTTGAATGGCTGACTAGCACGGTGGGCAGTGATCCTCTAGCATTTCGATATCAGGTCCGTGCCTCCGAAAGACATCAAAGGAGAAGCATTGGCAGACTTCCTAGGTTCCCATCCAACCTCCGTGAATCAATCCTTGGATCTAGATTTTCTTGATGAGGAAATCCTCTCATTCGATCATGTCGTCTCATGCTGGAAAATGCACTTCAACGGTGCCTCCTGGATCCCCACTGGTAGGAGGATCAATGATCCTAAGCTCAACAGAGTAGGTTTGGTTATCATCTTCATCACCCCGGTGCAAGTTGTTCTGCAGTACTCATTCTTGTTTTCAGACAGCTGCACCAATAACGAGGCAGAGTATCAGGCTCTCATCACCGGCCTCGATCTAGCCCTTGAGATTGACGTGCCCCATCAACATGTGAAAGGGGATTCTGAACTAGTCATTAAGAAGGTCAATGGCGACTACGTTGTCAAGAAGCCGGAGCTTGTGCCATTGCTGGAGTGAACCCTCCATCTAATGGCCTAGTTCCCTTCTCGACCATAGGTTACCCACATCCCTCGGTCAAAGAATGGTTGATCAGATGCTTTGGCTGGCTTAGATACGTCCCTCACTGAAGCCGAGCAGGATGATTTGATCATACATGTGGCACACCGGAGAGTCATCGCCCCCGTCACCCCAGAGGATAATGACAGCCTTCAGGTAAGCCACCTTACCTCCAGACCTTCTACGTCAGGGGTCCCAGGTTCGTCAGATGCAGTGGTTGAGGCCACTCCCGACTGGAGGGCGCCTCATTTCGAGTATCTCCAAAATGGTTTCCTCCCAGATGATCAGGCCGAGCGCGAGCGAATCCGATGTCGCGCACTACAATTTACTCTCCAGAGTGGTCCCAGTCTTGAGCAGATCCTCTATAAGCGGGGATTCGATGGTATTCTCCTCCGTTTCATTCAAGGAGTCAAGATTTCTCAGGTTATGCAAGAGGTTCATGTCGGTTCCTGAGGTGCCCACCAGGTTCGGCCCAAGATATCCCATCAGATCCGGAGGTTGGGGTACTTCTGGCCCTCTATTATCCATGATTGTATCAAGTTTTCCAAGAGATTCCACGCATTCCAAGTTCATGATAACTTTCTGCATCAGCCGCCAGAGCCTCTCCACTCCACCAAGTACTCTTGGACATTTGTGGTTTGGGGACTCGATGTCATGGGACCATATCCACCGGTGACATCTCGTTAGTGTAGGTTCATCCTGGCTGCTACAGACTTCTTCTCCAAGTGGGTAGAGGCAGTTCCACTCAAATAGTTCAAGGCCCGCTCCATCGTTGACTTCATGATCTCCAATATCATTCAACGTTTTAGAGTCCCTCACGCCATCCTCACCGAGAATGGCACCAACTTCCGAGCATCCGAACTGAAGAAATTGTACGCCAAGTGCAACATCTGTTCGAACCATACCTCTCGCTATCATGCACAGAAAAATGGACAGATCGAGGCGTTCAACAAAACCCTCTCCAACATTCTGCAGAAGATGGTTGGTCAGAACAAGAAAAGTTGACCGGACAAGCTCCCCAACACCCTCTGGGCGTATCGAATGATGACTCTAAATTCCACCTAAGTGACTCCATATTCCCTGGTGTATGGGGATGAGGTCATCCTGCCCATTGAGATCCAGCTGCCTTCGTTACGCACTACAATCTATGACCAAGAGGTGCCATATAAGGTGGCCAAAATCCTTCTAGCTTATTTGGAAACATTGGACGAGAACAGGCTCTGTGCCCTGTTGTTGACGCTCCTTTCGTCACAGAATCTAAAAATCGGAAAAGGGGAATATCTGAGTCCAATGTGATTCATCCTTTTAAGAAACATCAAAAATCGACAGAGGGGTGAACAAGGAGAACATTGCCCACAGGTCGCGCAAGTTCCCTTATGGTCGCGCAAGTACACTTGCGCGCCGCCTAGTGGTCGTGCAAGTACTTGCGCGACGCCTTATGGTCGTGCAAGTGACTTGCGCGACCTAAGTGATAACCGCCCGGTAACTGCCCAGTAACCGCCCAGGGTCTTCTTTTGCCTATAAATAGACCCTGTGGGCCCCCCATTCGAGAGGATCTTTTTCCAGAAACTCAGATTGAAGCTCCCGATGCCCAAGTCTTTTCTCAAAGCTTCTGGAACACTTCTAAGGTAATTTCTTACCTAGAACAGAAGATTTAAAGAGACGAAGAAAGGCCTAAGTGTTGAAACTTATCAAACACTTGCGTGCCGACTTATTTCCTTCAATATAACGTGCGCGTCCCTTTTTTGGAATAACCTCGAGAACATTCTAAAGGGTTTAAAAAAGAGTGGCTCAAGTATTTCAATGTTGGTTGAAAATCGCGCAAGTACACTATGTGTCGCGCAGGTATACCTGCGCGACCAATACTTGCGCGCCCACGGAAGACTTGTGCGCCTTGCAAGACTTGCGCGCCCCTATCTTTTTGGGTGCCCATCTTGCCCATTTTTACCCCTCTTAAGCCATTTCACCTTTCCTTTTCAAGATTCAGTCTTCAAGACACTCTTCAAAGCCATTTATGGCATGATTTCTTGATTTGACTTTCTTATCTGAAAGGAATTCTGTGGAATCTCTCTCAAAGTCTAGTGATTTAAATATCCTTATGTCACTAAAAATACGGAGAGTTCATTCATTCAACCTCATCCTTTAAGATGAGAGAATCCTAACCTGGGTCTCCTTTTCAGGAATAATCCCCAGTTATAAGTCCTTTAATCTTGGGCATCTTCCTCAGGAGTAAGCCCCAAATTCTTAAAGTTCCCAATCTTGGGCATCCTCCTCAGGAGTAATCCCTAATCAAGTCCTTTAATCTTGGGCATTTTTCTTAAGAATAAGCCCCAACCTCAAATATGGGCATCCTCCTCAGGAGTAAGCCCCAAAACTTAATCCCTAACCTGGGTCTCCTTTTTCAGGAATAAGACTCAGTCATAACCTGGGGCTTCCTTTTAAAGAATAAGCCCCAAGACCCCTTAAATTTCTCTTAACCAGTCATAATTTACCTTTGATTTGGGTTTCCTTTTCAGGAGTAAAACCCAATCATAAATCCCCTCCTAACTTGGGCATCCTCCTTAAGAGTAAGCCCCAAGATTAGAGTATTCAAATCTCCATAAAGCACATATAACTTTATGGACCCTGTTCATGGATTTTCTCCCTAAAAGTAAATCCTAAACCTTCATCTATCTGGGCAGTCATCCATACATAAGCCCCAAACAAATTCTTATGATTGTATCTGTCATGGCACAATTGTCTAAATTTTACCAATACCTCTTGTTTCTCACACCGAGCATGACTCACGTGAGCTTAGAGTGTAAAAGTAATAATGACATTCATCTTTGAGCCATCAATCATAAACATCATACTCCATTTCTCGAACTACGTGGGTTCTGATTCCTTTTCCAAAACAAAGGATACGTAGGTAGCCCATTTATGGGTTCGATCCCAACTTTGAAATAATCTCTGTCCTTCTGAATGACGATAAACTTCAAGTGCCCCACTGAGTGGCTTTAAAACCAGCCCGGTCATCATAATGACCAAGAGACTTTTATATAAATGTTTTGAAGGATACCATTGACCAAGAATCTCTAAACAGATATAGATGATTCTCTATTGATGAAGAACCTCGAATACATATAAAAGATTCTCTAAATTTCTTGCATATTTAATCATTGATTGTTAAAACTAAAGGAAAGCACATTTTATACTTGGTAATGTAATAAGGATTCACGAACATAACTTAAATCTATAAAGAGAGTCCCGGAGTAGACAATAATTCCCCTCAAAAAGGTGTGATGAGTCTGACCTCCCATCCTCTCGACCAATGCAAATTCCTAAGCCTCATTAGTCCACAAGCTAATGAGCGCCTGCCTTTGGAAAGTAGGTCCAAACAGATGTGGAATCATTGGATGTTTCCGGTTCTACGAACAAACCCGTTAGAAACAGATCGGAACGTTTGAATCTCCCGTCCAGGAGGTCATCCCCGGATTCCGTGCGAAACAAAAATGGTGAACCCGACGTGAATCCTTAACCAAGTTAAAGTGATGTTCTTCTTATTTGTTAGGCCCCTTGGGCCAACAAAACAATCATTTACATGTGCTCATCCAAAAGATGCAGTGGCCGGATTCATCTTGATTATGTCTGTTACATGGAACAGGCACTCTTTTCTCAAGATCTTCTGCAAAAATGGATTTCCTTAAATTCACCCCTGTGAATACTGCTGCTGTAAACACCTCTACTGTGAGGTCTGCTGCTGTGAAAACCAATGCTGCTACTCCTGCTGGGACGTCATCCACTCTGAGGATGACATCACCAACTCAACGTCTTCAACGCTGTGTTTCTAATGCACTGGTTAAGGAGTACCGTCGCAACGGTACTATCCCAACTCTAGAGGCCGCTCGTCAAGCCCTCCAAGTTAACAACTCTATCTGGTCGTCCGGACAACGGTGGCCAGCAATCAAGAAGCAGGTGGTGCTGACTACCGTCTCCAACCGTTTCGGGTCGTTATCCCCGGAACGCAATTTCCATTCACTCCCTTACTCTGAGGAAGTGAATGAGAAGGTCCCGCATGACCTTAATTCAAAAAGACAGGAGTCCTTCTCAAGGGCTCCCATCAACAATCGCCGCCAGACTCGTGTGGTAGTGCGCCCTCAACATGATGAGGGTACCGACTCCAGGCATTCAGCTCAAGTTCCTTGAACCCGAGCAGGCAAGATGAACCGCCAGAGACGGAATCCGGTTAATAATAAGCAGGTTGTCATCCCTTCCATCTCCGGAGAAGTCCACCAACCTAACTTGGTGGCAAACAACGAGCAGGCATACACACCTGTTCGTTTTAATTCCGCTGTCCAGCAGACTCGTCTGACAGCATCAAGCCTATCCCGCCAGGCAATTCCGGCGGAGTACCATAGGCAGGAACATACACCTGCTTATACATCACCAGTTAGTCAGCAGGCTCGTCTGACTACATATGATGGATCTCGTCAACCGCGTTTGTCGAAGTGTAATCAGCAGGCACATACACCTGCTAATACTAATCAGGCCTACCAACAGTCTCGCTTGGTAGCGCCCGGAGAAGTCAGTCGGAAAGTCCCGACGACAAACAGGAGGCAGACTCAACTCTCTGCCTCCACACTTGAGTACTGTCAGGATTCACTAACAGGAAAAGGAGTACAGGAGTAGGCACATACACCTACTCCAAGCCCGGAATGGACGTATATCCCCGTTCCGGTGGCTGAAGTAACCAAACATATTTTGTCAATGGTGAAAGAGCAGAAGCAAATTCCTGCTCATATTCTGGATGCTTGCCAGGATATCATAACAGCTTCAGCATCATCTCAGGGACAGACACATAAATCAATCCCTAGCAATGGAGTGACACATCAACGATTCACTCCGTAACAGGCACACACATCTGTTCCAGTCCAAGAGGGTTATGGGGCATACTCCCCCATATCATATGGACAACCAAGTCAGGCACATACACCTGATTTGAGTGGAGATCGTCAGCCTAACCAGACCATATTTCCTGATCAGGCACATACACCTGCTCAGAGCAATCACTTTCGTCATCAAGTGGTTTCTAAAGCGAGTAAGAAGGCATCTAATAAAAAGATCCGCCCAGCACAGTCAGGAGATCAAAGGCCAATATGCAACAAGGCCTTGCTCGATGCTGGAGTTCTTGAATCCCTCAGACATTTATCTGTCGGAATTCAAGATTCTACTCCCTCAGTTCCCAATAACGGGAACATTAATTCTGAAGGTCTTCAACAGACACTTCCTCATGAAGACTTGCTTCATGAAAATTCGGTCAATCTTGAAGTTTCTTCTTCAGATGAGAGCCACAGGAACCCTATGTGTGGTCAGAAGACCAAGGAGCAAGAGATTTCATCTTTTGCTGTAACCCATCATGACGGTCCTCCTCATGGTGATGAACTTCGCTGCGAAATTCCTCTCCGCAGTAGTGATTCACGTTGTCTCGAAAATTCTTCAGAAGGCAATGTAGTGACAAGAAAGCCCTCTTATCTCGAGGCACTTGCAAACGTAAAACCAGTCATGTCTGATGCTTTACTATCGGCAGGTGAAACTCTTTCTCCATCAGAAGATAGCCTGGGGTTCAGGTTATTCTCCGAACCATCCCTGGGTCATTCATCTTCCAGCATGAATATTGATTTCTCTACCAATCTTGTTGAATCCGATGAAGCAACAAGGAAACACCAACTCTGGTACAAACAGGTAGAAGAATCTTCATTTAATGATAAAGAGGAAATGCTGAACATGAGGAAAAAACTGGCAAAAGGTGAAGTACCAGTCATGTTTTGGCCTTTGGCTGACTCCCAGTACGACATTCCAAAGATGTTGACGGATGATGGAATCCATGATATTCGTATCAACATATGGAAAACTCTTTGTCAATTAAAGAAGAAGGTATTATCTTACGATGAATATGAAAATCATCTTAAGATAATAGAAGGGTTACAACGCCAGATTGATTTGGCATCTCTATCAGTCTCTCAGTATCCGAAGGCTGAAAAGCAACAGAGAACCCTTCAACGTTCATGCCTTGGCGCACTAAGAAAATTGCGTCAGTTAATTGCCAATGCTCCATCTGATGTTCATATCAGAGGATGGGGTGTTCACGGAGCACTACATTTCACAGTGCTTTCCGGACAGCAAAGCCCGCCGAAAATGGTCTCATGCAATGTTATTGCCCATGGTCGGCCACAGTCAATGGGCTTTGTTCATAATCAAAAGCTTGCTCAAGAACAGGCTTCAACTAGTTCCTCTCAAAATCAATTATATAGAGAACAAGTTGTTGAATTGCTCCTACATCAAGCAGGCGAGAATATTGCACAAGCCTCTCGTCTGGAGCAAACACGTCATCAAATGACAGAAGTTTCGGAAATCATCCAACGGTCTGTTGAACCAGGTGATAAAAGTGGATACAGGTTAATGCATATAGCTAATTTCCGAACTAAGATTCGCAAGATCAAGAGAGATTTTAAGAAGATCTCAGACATAGCATGTCAAGAGACACCCCAGCTTGCTAGACTGGGGACTTCTCTAACCCAACCCTCAGAGTCAACGAATGGGATTCGAGGAGTTGAGCGGAAGTAGCAGGAACATCCCCAGTCCACCGGACTGGGGACTTTTTCAAATCCTCAATCCCTCCCTCAGAGAAAATCAGTATTCTCTCGATTAGGGAATAAGCCTCAAGAGGAACGAAGAGCCAAGCTGTCAGGAGATTCTCTCCAAGTGACGGTTCTCCAAGAAATTCCTGAGGGATCAAGTCAACGGAATGCCATGTCTCATCATGGACATAGAAGGAGACAATATCACAGAAATGATGATAGAAAGGATTCCATGCAATATGCATCCATTAATGTCATCAATGCCGTTGCTGCTGATTCACCAGATGAGGCTCAATCAGAGGGATCAGATGAAGAGTTTCCTGCTCAAGAAGTTGCGCACACAGACCTAAATGAAGAAGGTGTGCGCACACGTAATCAAAGGCTTACCCAAAATATGGGTATTCCTTCAAGTAACCCACTTCCCCCTCTTCGAAAAGGATCCAATAAGGGGAAAGGAAAGAATCAGGTTACTTCTCACCCTTCCTCTGAAGGAGGTCAATCGCTCTCATTAGAGCAAAGGTTTTCACAACAGGAGGAAAAAATGAAAGAATTAAGAAGTTTGAATGTAGAACTACTTCAGAATAGTATTCTTCTTAAGAATGCTGAAGTCCGACAGCCGAAGGAATTTGTTGTAACTACTGATATGGATCAAGAATATCCTCCTTTATCAGTACACCCACAGAGGTCTAATCCTACGGGTCAAACGCAACAACGGTTGGCAGCACTACCATCAGTTGCAGCACCAACCACCACGTCTGTCCAAGCTCCATTCATTGCACCTACCCAAAACCAAGTTCAACCTGACATTTCTCAAAAGTTAATAACTACTATTGAGTCATTAACAGCTCGGTTAGAAACTATGGAAGGGAAACGGGCGCAAGTTCAACCTGAAAAGAAAGTTTACCCTGAATGGGTAGATTCAATTTCTCCTCCATCTAGTTTCGGAAACCCTATTTTCCCTACTTTCAATGGATCAGGCGACCCTGAACAACATTTGACGCATTACGTGTCTTGTTGTGATCCTATGATGGGAACTCCAGAGCAGCAAGAAGCAGTGAAACTCAGATGCTTCGTGCGAACCTTGTAAGGACCATCTTTTGTCTGGTATACAAGCTTGCAATCCCGGTCAGTCATCGGATGGGAGGATCTTCGTCAAAAATTCCTTCTTCAGTTTAGCTCAACTTTGCCAAAAACGACAGTTTTCGATCTTACAAACTGCAAGCAAAGGGAAAATGAAAGAGTCTCTGATTTCATTGCTCGTTGGAAGGGATTAACGTATTCCTTGAGTTTAGCACTCCCTCAGGAGGAATTATTGCCAATCTGTGTGGAAAATTTGCGTGACGAATTACGCACGCCATTGATCCCTGTGAAATACACAGGAGGGTTTCGAGACCTTACTTCAATCGCTCAACAGATTGAAGATTCCCTTATACAGGCTAAGGTTAAATCTCGTGTAATTCCATCAGCTCCAGGAAGAAGAATGGGTAAAGAAGAAACTGCTACAGTTATGCTTAAATAGGCACCTGTACCTATTTCTACTTCAAAACCTTCATCTTCTCGAAGGGCTCCACCTCCTGAACGCCAACAACAAAGGCTGTTTCGTCCAAATGATCAAAAAGATCAACGACGAAAACAATTTGAGGATATGAAGAGTAAAACATACTCTTTCCGAATTGAGCAAGTTCCTGGTTACTTCATTTCAGCTCTGGAAAATAATTTGGTTCAATTACCAGTGCCGAAGAGGCCAAACAAGGAAGGAGATGAAGACCGTCCCAATTATTGTCCCTTTCATCAAATGTTGGGGCATCCCATCCAGGAGTGTTTTGTCTTTAAAGACCTCCTGCAAAAGATGGTCGACTTGGGACAAGTCAAATTGAAGGGTTCTTCAGCTCATGTAGCGTGTATTACCGCTACAGATCCAGAGGAAGAAGGCGAGTGGCAGGAAGTCAAAAGCAAAACTGCGAAAAAATATGATGATTGGATGGTCAGAAAGACAATAAATCGGACCCATTCCATTTTGCGAACACAATTGAAGAAGCCAATTGTGTCTCCTACAAAAGCTGCAGTAAAGCCTCCATCAAAAGACAAATCCTCAAAAGGGCAGCTCAATTCAAAGAAGAAAGAGGAATCAGGAGAAGATGAGTATGTATCAAAGCCTAAATTGTCTTTGACTCTGGCAGATTTCATGCCATCTACTTCAAATCCACGGGCACCGTCCCACCAAACGGCACAGCCTAAACAGGCTAACCAGTCAGAGTCTTTATCAGACGAAGAGTTAATCTTTGGTTCTGTTAATATGATTCAATTAACAGATTCATATTCTAGTCTTGATGAGCCTGAATTCCCTGTATCAAATAAGGGAACCCGAGGAAGTTCTAGAGGTTCAGGATATAGGGGAAGACGTGGATCTTTCCGAAGCCACTACTCTAATTCTACCCCTGCTAGCACTGTATATGCAGCAGAAACTCGTGGTAGAGCCCTTCAGCGAGCTCAAAAAGAACAAGCAAGTTCTTCTGCCAATGGCCAACTCAGTTTCGGCACAGTTATTTTGGAAGACCGATTAAAAGTTCCATCTTCTTTATCTCAGCAAGTAAATGGATCTAATCAGTCTAATCTTCCAAAACCAAAGATGTTGCCAACTTCAATACAAGATGAATCAGCTTCCAAAGAATCTGCTTCCAAGGTACCTGCTAAACCGCATATTCCTATTGGGAAACGCAGACCTCTAGATAAAAAGTATGATATATTGAAACACTTGGCCCAAGTACCAGCCAAGTTATCAATTTTGGATGCTTTGAATCTGTCAAGAGATCTTCGGCAAGCACTCATCGAAGCTTTGTCAAGTCCTCAGGAGTGTGAAGCTGAAATTGCTGCAGCTGAAATCTATCACATAGAGAATAATCTTGCAGAATGCCATGCAGTGATATCTTTTACTGATAAAGATGAAGATGATGTTGTGCGTGGGAACATAAAACCTTTGTACTTATCTGGCAAAGTCAATGGTATAGATGTTCGAAGAGCTTTCATTGACAATGGTTCAGGAGTCAACCTCATGCCCATTCGCACACTTCGTCGATTGGGCCTCACGGAATCTGATTTATCTCTTTCTACCATGATGTTGCAAGGATATGATAAAAATGAACAAGAACCACTGGGAGAAGTTACACTCAGAACTCAGTTTGTAGATCTTGTTTCCAATTCGGATTTCATGATTGTTGATCAAGACTCAGCTTTCAATATCTTGCTTGGAAGACCCTGGCTACATCAGCATGCAGCTATTCCGTCATCATACCATCAATGTCTCAAATATTGTTTCGATGGTCAAGTTGGAACATTGTATGGTGATAAGGCCCCGTTCAAGACATGTGAGTCTCAATACATTGAGGCGGAATTTTATCACATGAAGGGAAGAGAAAAATCTACAATGAAGTAAATTACCAAAGTTAATGCTCCATATGGTTTGGAAAAAATTACAATAAATCCATTTTCACATGTGAGTACAGATTATGTGTTACCTATCAGTCAAATTGACAAAATAGGCCCAAATCAAAATACTCTTATGGAAAGATCCATAATGTCAATTACGGCAATCGAGCCAGACAACATGGGAGAAATTGGTAACTTACCAAGCAGTGATGAAAGCATAAGTGGTGACGTTTTCATTTCGTCTGCTGAAATCCAACAAGTCTATACTTCGCTAATCAGGCCAGAAGAAGTTATAGCAACACCAGAGGTGAATATTGATGTCGATTCTCAATCCATCATCTCCTCTTTATTTCCCAAAGAAGACCCTTTATCATCAATAGGGTCGGAAATGGAAGCTTCTTCTTCAAAATGTGAAAATTTTGACATCTCTTATGATCATGAGAATTTCGTTTTTTCATCTACTTTGCAAGTAGAAACGGAAGAAATAACACATGATGAAGAGGAAGAGGAAGATCTTAGAGATGCTCCTCCAGCATTTGAAGAGGGTATCTCTACCACTGTGGATGAACTCAGAGAAGTAAATCTGGGTACAGAGAAAGATCCACGCCCCACTTTAATTAGTGCGGCCATGACCCTTGAAGAGAAAGAGATGTATATTTCTTTTCTAAAGCAAAATAAAGATATTTTTGCTTGGAATTATACAGAGATGCCTGGCCTTGATCCTGATGTTTCCACCCATCATTTGGGTTTGCCAAAAGAACATCGAGGATTCAAGCAAGCCGCGAGAAGAACACACCCAACCTATGCTGCCAAAATCGAGGCTGAAGTGGATAAGATTATCAAAGCTAACTTCGTCAGAGAAGTTCAATATCCCAAGTGGTTGGCTAATATTGTCCTTGTAAAGAAGAAGAACGGACAAATTAGGGTTTGCATCGATTTTAGAGATCTTAATCGGTATTTTCCTAAAGATGATTTCCCAGTTCCGATTACAGAACTCTTAATTGATGCGACGGCTGGCTATGAAGTACTTTCTTTCATGGATGGATATTCTGGATATAATCAGATCCGAATGGCCCCAGAAGATGAGGAATATACAGCCTTCAGAGCGCCTCAAGGTGTGTTTTGTTATCGGGTGATGCCCTTTGGTTTAAAGAATGCAGGTGCAACATATCAACGCGCCATGCATCGTATCTTCAAACCTTTTCTAGGGAAGTTTGTTGAATGTTATGTAGATGATTTGGTGGTTAAATCCAAACAAAGTTTCGATCACTTGGCTGATTTGTAAGTCGTATTCCACAAGCTTCGACAACATAATTTGAAGATGAACCCCTTAAAATGTGCTTTTGGGGTAACCTCGGGAAAATTCCTCGGCTTTGTTGTACGCCATCGTGGTATTGAAGTCGATCCTGAGAAGACCAAATCAATCCTTGGTATGTCACCTCCTCAGAATTTGAAAGAATTAAGAGGACTTCAAGGACACTTAGCCTATATTCGGTGTTTCATCGCCAATTTGGCAGGCAAAAGTTTACCCTTTACCAAATTATTGAAGAAAGGAGTCACTTACCAGTGGACTGAAGAATGTCAAGAAGCATTTGATGTTCTCAAGAAATACCTCTTGAATCCACCAGTACTCATGCCACCTGTTGAGGGTAGGCCTCTTATCCTCTATGTGACAGCTTTAGAGCGATCATTGGGTGCCTTTATCGCTCAAAAGAATGATGTTGGGAATGAAAATAGTCTCTACTATCTCAGTAGAACTATGCTTGAAGCGGAAACCCGGTATTCGAGTATTGAAAAGTGCTGCCTAGCATTAATCTTTGCAGTTCAGAAACTGAGACACTACCTGCAACATCACGAGGTCCAATTGGTATCTCGTAATAATCCACTCAAATTCATCCTTAGTCGTCCAATGCTTACAGGACGTCTGGCAAGGTGGGCGGTTATTCTACAGCAGTTCGACATCCAGTATGTGTCTCAAAAGGCAATTAAGGGCCAAGCTCTGGCTGATTTCCTGGCTGAACATCCTTCAGTGGAAGACACGTATTCAGATATCGAACTCCCTGGTGAGGAAGTTTTCTCTATTCAAGAGAGTCCTCAAACATGGGAAATGTATTTTGATGGTGCTTCTAGAAGTCCAACAGGGAAGAAAATGGAAAATCCTAAATTCAACAAAGTTGGTTTAGGAATTGTGATCATTTCTCCAGATAAGGCAGTGTTACCTTATTCCTTTTTGTTGTGGGAAGGTGGTACCAATAATGAAGCTGAATACCAAGCTCTCATTACAGGCTTGGAGTTAGCACTTCAAGCACAAGTGAATCACTTAAAGGTGAAAGGTGATTCAGACCTGGTAATCAAACAAGTCAATGGGGATTATGCCATCAGAAAAGAAGAATTAATCCCTTTGTATGATTACGTCAGAGAGTTAATGTCGGAATTCCCTTCAGAACCGACATTTTCTTATGTCCCAAGATCACAAAATGCTCAAGCTGATGCACTGGCTAATATAGCCACAGCTTTAGCAGATCCAAATCGGGACGAGACAACCATCTGTATTGCCCACCGTCGTGCAATTTCACCTTATGTTCAAGTCGGAACAGAGGAAATTAATGAAATTAGTCCCATTCCTGAACCGTATGGTCATACTACAGGATGGATGTCACCTATCAAGGAATACCTTCAAAATGGAACACTTCCACCTGATAGAGCCGAGAAAGAACAAATTCGGCGACGTGTGGTCAATTTTACTCTTTATGATGGTCCAAACCACCTCGAGAAAATTCTCTACAAACGTGGTTTTGATGGAGTTCTCTTCAGATGTATTGATGGTGAAGAGACAATGGCTGTCATAAAAGAAGTGCATGCGGGAGTCTGTGGTGCCCACCAGTCTGGACATAGATTGTCTGATCAAATTCGAAGGCTTGGATACTTCTGGCCTTCAATGATACAAGATTGTGTTAATTTCACAAAGAAGTTTCATTCATGCCAAGTATATGCCAACTTCATTCATAAACCTCCAGAGTTGCTTCATACAGCTAAATACTCATGGCCATTTTCCACATGGGGAATGGATGTGGTGGGACCTTACCCTTCAGCTACGGCCAAGCAGTTTAAGTACATTCTTACTGCTACTGATTTCTTTTCCAAATGGGCAGAGGCAGTACCTCTCAAAGAAGTCAGTTCTAAATGCATTGTTAGCTTCATCAAGTCTAACATCATTACTAGATTTGGTGTCCCTCATACCATATTGACGGACAACGGCACCAATTTCTGTTCTTCTGAGGTAAAGAAATTGTATCAAGAATACAACATTAAGTCCAACCATTCATCTCGATATCATGCAGCGGCTAATGGCCAGATAGAGGCCTTCAACAAGACTCTTTCAAATATACTGCAAAAGATGGTGGATAAAGATAAGAGGTCATGGCCTGATAAACTTTTTCATGCTTTATGGGCTTATCGGACTACCACTCGCAATGCAACGCGGTCTACTCCATATTCATTGGTATATGGAACAGAAGCAGTCTTGCCAATTGAAGTTCAATTACCCTCACTCAGAATAGCCATTTGTGATCAGTTATCAACAGATGAGCAATCCCAAAAGTGGTTGAATGAATTGGAACAGTTATATGAGAAAAGATTGTGCACTTTGCACCACTTGGAAATCTATCAGAATCGGATAGCACGAGCTTTTAACAAAAAAGTTCGTCTTCGTTCATTCATTCAGGGAGAATTGGTATTGGTTCTCAGAGCACCAATGATACCAGGAAAGAAGCCTCCCAAGCTTGAACCAAAATGGGAAGGACCTTATTCAATACATAAGGTCTACTCCAATGGAGCGTATTCTCTGATCTCAATGGATGGAGAACACATCACGACTCCAACTAATGCCAGATTTCTGAAGAAGTATTTTGTATAAACACAAAATATTGTTCCCAGATCCAAAACAATCACATTAGATCCTATATTTTGTCCGAGATGACATTAAACTATATTGTGTTTTATCTACATGACATTAAACTGTACAGAAGATCCTATATTTTGTCCGAGATTACATTAAACTATATTGTGTCCTAGCAACATGAAATTAAACTGTGTGGCACTTCCAACGTCCAGCATGACGATAAACTGTAAAAAGTCCCCAGAACTGATATCCTCATATTGGTTCACCTTAGTCCTAGCTACATGACTTTAAACTGTATAGCACCAGTTCGTCCTTGCTATTTGACGTTAAACTATACAGCAATGGTCCAGTATGACTTTAAACTGCAACTTCGTCCCACACGACATTAAACTGTGAAACATTTCCCTAAACCGTCCAGCATGACCTTAAACTGCATCATCCCTGGTCCATGTATATGACCATAAACTATTTGCAAATCTCTTATGTCCAGCAAGACGTTAAACTGTGACGTCCTAAATTACATGACGCTAAACTGTATAAAAGTCCCTCACGTCCGAAAAGACGTTAAATTATATAATCATCAAAGGTCCAGCATGACATTAAACTGCACCATCCACGGTCCATGCATATGACCTTAAACTATTCACACTTTCGTCCAACATGACATAAATGGTGTGTTATTTTGTCCTTACGGCATGACATTAAACTGCACAGTCCCCCTTTCGTCCAATATGACGTTAAACTATTTTATCCCCACCGTCCTAACTACATGACGCTAAAATGTACAGAAAATCCTTGATAGGTCCTACATGACATTAAACTGTATTTTGTCCCTACTACATGACACTAAACTGTGCAGCACCAATAGTCCTAACTGCAAGACTTTAAACTGCATAGTCCCTTTTTTTTGTCCTACATGACATTAATCTGTACATCGTTAAGGTTGTTATTACCTCTTGTTTCTCACACCGAGTATGACTCACGTGAACTTAGAGCGAACATCAACCATAACATTCCCTTTGGGCCACTAACCATGTGTAAGTCCCAACATTATTTTTATTAGATCATTGTCCACAAGAACAACTTGATCATTAATTCATTATTTAATTGAACTACACGGACTTTGATCCTCGTCCTCCAGGCTGGGTATGTAGGCAACCTCCCAGGGTTCAAGCCCAAAAACAATCTCTTCACATCGATTCACCACTACCTCATATGATGTTGATTTGTGAAACCGCCCCTGGAATCAATATCTTTACATTGATTCACTTTCGTCCTTGTTATATGACGTTAAACTATACAACACTTTTTTCCGGTACGACAATAAACTACAATATTCTTTGATTTCCTCATTTGAGAAGGAACCATTATTGACATTGATTTTTTTTAAAAATCATGTTTCATTTTCAAAAGACTACGTGCATACATGGTAATGCCTAAACTTTTTATCTCAGGTTAAAACCATCATTGCACTAAAGTCCCCTTTCACCCTTCAAATGTACGAACCAAATTTGTACAAAGGGTAGTTCTAGAACTACGTGGACTTGATTCCCATCCTTATGGGATACGTAGGAACATTCGAGTGTCCCTCGAATCCAGTCCCAAGTCTTTTGGGCCTAACCCCAAATTTCACTTTCAGCCCCTTGGCTGAAAAGTCCTCATGAAAACACACACTGTGTATTCATTATTATGGTCTGAATTCTATGACCCTAAACTAAGATCACTCATACTTTCGTCTTGCACGACGTTAAACTGCATTTCAAGAACTACGTATGGTTTGATTCTCATTCTTATGAGATACGTAGTGAAGTCCAAGTTTCAATTCAGGACCCAGCCACAACATGATTATGGTTTTCATTGACCTATGTATCTCTATATACATTGGACAATACCCATCTTTATGTGTTATAATCCTAACCTTAAATATTTTCAGATCTTCATAACCCTTTCCATGACTTCTAGTCACAAAAATGTCAAACTTCTGAGAATTCTTTTGCTTGACTATGCAGCACGTGCCCATAGGTGGCCTTGCATAAACAGTCCACATAACAGACTTGTCAGCCAAAAGATGCTATTCATTTGACCATGCAGCCAATGCCCATAGGTGGCCCTGCATATTTCAACCCCCTAACGGGTTTTGTTAAATAATAGTAACTTCATTCTTGGGAAGAATGCCTCTTTTGTCCTTATTTGTCTTAAACGACAATATGTAGGGATCCGCAAAAAATAGCCATCCTTAACATATTTGTCCCATATCCTTTTTCATGATCTGAAAGTATTCAAGTCTATGGTTTATTCTTCTTCCCTACGTTTGGGTCAGACCTTCGTAGGAGTGATATTCATCCAGTTCTTCGATATTCTTGTTCGGAAATATCTTATCCATATTCAAGTACCTCTTTCCATACAACAAACTCTATACTTTAGAAAATTTGAATCTCCATAAACTTTCACTGGCTTTTAGCACTAGGAATGTAAATTTCTGGGAGTTCTTTTTCCTGACTATGCAGCACGTGCCCATAGGTGGCCTTGCATAAACAGTCCACATAACAGACTTGTCAGCCAAAAGATGCTATTTATTTGACCATGCAGCCAATGCCCATAGGTGGCCCTGCATATTTCAACCCCCTAACGGGTTTTGTTAAATAATAGTAACTTCATTCTTGGAAACTACTTCTTCTAATGCCTTTTTAGCTCTTTTTCATATCATTCCCCAGATTCAAATATTCTTAAGCCATAGTTTACATATTTTCTCTCATACTTGAGTATGGTAATTTGTTTTCAGATAAATTGTCAAGGAATTGAATCAATTTTAATCCATTTTGGTCAAAGCTATTTCGACCTTAAACATTAGCCCCTTTATGTCCGGAATGCATGACTTTAAACTGCCCACACAAAAGACAAAGGAACTCTGAATAAAAGTCATGTTCCAGCACACTTGCGCACTGCCCTCTGTGCCCTAAAAGTCTTGTGCGCCCCCTTTTCCTTTGGATGGATTCAATTTCCTCAGAGTCAAATCCTCATTTCTCTCCGGATCCCACTCTGAGGGGGGACTTTTTTTGACGCTCCTTTCGTCACAGAATCTAAAAATCGGAAAAGGGGAATATCTGAGTCCAATGTGATTCATCCTTTGAAGAAACATCAAAAATCGACAAAGGGATGAACAAGGAGAACATTGCCCATAGGTCGCGCAAGTTCCCTTATGGTCACGCAAGTACACTTGCGCGCCGCCTACTGGTCGTGCAAGTACTTGCGCGACGCCTTATGGTCGTGCAAGTGACTTGCGCGACCTAAGTGATAACCGCCCGGTAACCGCCCAGGGTCTTCTTTTGCCTATAAATAGACCCTGTGGGCCCCCCATTCAAGAGGATCTTTTTCCAGAAACTCGGATTGAAGCTCCCGACGCCCAAGTCTTTTCTCAAAGATTCCGGAACACTTCTAAGGTAATTTCTTACCTAGAACGGAAGTTTTAAAGAGAAGAATAAAGGCCTAAGTGTTGAAACTTATCAAACACTTGCGCGCCGACTTATTTCCTTCAATATAACTTGCGCGTCCCTTTTTTGGAATAACCTCGAGAACATTCTAAAGGGTTTAAAAAAGAGTGGCTCAAGTATTTCAAAGCTGGTTGAAAATCGCGCAAGTACACTATGTGTCGCGCAGGTATACCTGCGCGACCAATACTTGCGCGCCCACGGAAGACTTGCGCGCCTTGCAAGACTTGCGCGCCCCTATCTTTTTGGGTGCCCATATTGCCCATTTTTACCCCTCTTAAGCCATTTCACCTTTCCTTTTCAAGATTCAGTCTTCAAGACACTCTTCAAAGCCATTTATGGCATGATTTCTTGATTTGACTTTCTTATCTGAAAGGAATTATGTGGAATCTCTCTCAAAGTCTAGTGATTTAAATATCCTTATGTCACTAAAAATACGGAGAGTTCATTCATTCAACCTCATCCTTTAAGATGAGAGAATCCTAACCTGGGTCTCCTTTTCAGTAATAATCCCCAGTTATAAGTCCTTTAATCTTGGGCATCTTCCTCAGGAGTAAGCCCCAAATTCTTAAAGTTCCCAATCTTGGGCATCCTCCTCAGGAGTAAGCCCTAATCAAGTCCTTTAATCTTGGGCATTTTTCTTAAGAATAAGCCCCAACCTCAAATATGGGCATCCTCCTCAGGAGTAAGCCCCAAAACTTAATCCCTAACCTGGGTCTCCTTTTTCAGGAATAAGACTCAGTCATAACCTTGGGATTCCTTTTAAAGAATAAGCCCCAAGTCCCCTTAAATTTCTCTTAACCAGTCATAATTTACCTTTGATTTGGGTTTCCTTTTTAGGAGTAAAACCCAATCATAAATCCCCTCCTAACTTGGGCATCCTCCTTAAGAGTAAGCCCCAAGATTAGAGTATTCAAATCTCCATGAAGCACATATAACTTTATGGACCCTGTTCATGGATTTTCTCCCTAAAAGTAAATCCTAAACCTTCATCTATCTGGGCAGTCATCCATACATAAGCCCCAAACAAATTCTTATGATTGCATCTTTCATGGCACAATTGTCTAAATTTTACCAATACCTCTTGTTTCTCACACCGAGCATGACTCACGTGATCTTAGAGTGTAAAAGTAATTATGACATTCATCTTTGAGCCATCAATCATAAACATCATACTCCATTTCTCGAACTACGTGGGTTCTGATTCCTTTTCCAAAACAAAGGATACGTAGGTAGCCCATTTATGGGTTCGATCCCAACTTTGAAATAATCTCTGTCCTTCTGAATGACGATAAACTTCAAGTGCCCCACTGAGTGGCTTTAAAACCAGCCTGGTCATCATAATGACCAAGAGACTTTTATATAAATGTTTTGAAAGATACCATTGACCAAGAATCTCTAAACAGATATAGATGATTCTCTATTGATGAAGAACCTCGAATACATATAAAAGATTCTCTAAATTTCTTGCATATTTAATCATTGATTGTTAAAACTAAAGGAAAGCACATTTTATACTTGGTAATGTAATAAGGATTCACGAACATAACTTAAATCTATAATAAGAGTCCCGGAGTAGACAATAATTCCCCTCAAAAAGGTGTGATGAGTCCGACCTCCCATACTCTCGACCAATGTAAATTCCTAAGCCTCATTAGTCCACAAGCTAATGAGCGCCTGCCTTTGGAAAGTAGGTCCAAATGGATGTGGAATCATTGGATGTTTCCGGTTCTACGAACAAACCCGTTAGAAACCGATCGGAACGTTTGAATCTCCCGTCCAGGAGGTCATCCCCGGATTCCGTGCGAAACACCTGCACAATCTGGAAAGTCATCAAAATAAGATAGCCAGAGCCTTAAACAAGAAGGTCTGCCTTCGCTCTTTTCTGCACGGTGACCTAGTATTGGCCCTCCGAGCGCCAATGATCCCTGGTAGGAAACCACCCAAGCTTGAGCCCAAATGGGAAGGACCTTATTTCATTCATAAGTTTTACCCCAACGGAGCATACTCCCTGGCGACCATGGACGGTGAGCACATAACTCCTCCCACCAATGCCAAGTTCCTCAAGAAATACTTTCTCTGATCCCCTTGGTCCTACACGACCTTAAACTATATGGTCCTGCATGACCCTAAACTGCACATTACGGTCCCGCATGACCTTAAACTGCACCATAGTCCCGCATGACCTTAAATTGAACCACTGTCCTGCATGACCTTAAACTACAACATCATCTTACATGACAATAAACTGCAAAATGGTCTGAGCTCTATGACCTTAAACTAAGATCTCCCTCATCCTTACTGCAAGACGTTAAACGGCAAGACAGTCAGGCCTTCCTGACCAAGGCCCAGCCTCAGGCCCTTTGGCCTCTTCGGGCCCCTGGCCCCCATCCTTACTACAAGATGTTAAACTGCAAACCAGTCAGGCCTTCCTGACCGAGGATCAGCCTCAGGCCACTTGGCCTTCCCTGACTCAGACTCTCTTGCGGGATTGTACGGTGTAGTGTGGGATTACGTCCTCATTCATGTCGGGTTACTCGTCGTATCGTGCGTATTCCCAGATGAGATGTGTCCCCCATCCCACATGACCTTAAACTACATCTCGTCCCACATGACGTTAAACTGCACTTCTAGAACTACTTATGGCTTGAATCCCATCCTAATGAGATAAGTAGTAACGCTCAGATGTCTCGTCCTGAGCCCAGCCCCGAACTCTTATCTTTTATTGTCCCCCTGGGTATAGTTTCCTCGGATGTTCCTTTAATGATGAGGAGTAGGCATCCTTAGCCTCGCTCATACAAGGATTATAAGGGTCGTACCATGTTCCCACTCTCGTTCATCTATCCTCCCACGTCCTCACCGCATTATGTTAAACTTCATGGCCTTCAAGAACTACGTATGGTTTGATTCTCATCCTCATGGGATACGTAGGAATGCCCGGACACTTTGTCTGTTGGCCCAGTCCAAAGCCAAAATCTTCCCCTCGGGTCAAGACATATGGCAGGGTGCACACTTTTGCCCCAATTTACGTTGAACGAGCCTCGACCCGACTGTGCATCCCCCCTGGAGATGTTCTCCTCTTTCATAGATGGGTACAGCTATGCTTCACCCACTCCTTGACTGGGATTCCATCACTTTCCTCATCTGGAAGGGCCCCTGAATGGTATGGATGCTTGGCCCAAGGTCCCTCTTACCACTTCGGGCCAACGCCCATGAGGATGTCGAGCAACAAGACGATACAAGTCCCGCGTTTCGAATTCATTCAGCGGTCGACACTCATTTTTTGCTCCCATATTAGGTCACCATAGGGACGTTGTGTGTTGAACGTGGTCAACAATGTCCCGGATCTTCAGGTACACACCAAGATGTCCCAAAAATCGAGGGCAGTAATTCGTTCTGCCCCATCCCGAAGCGACAAACTTCCCTCTGGGTGGTGCCAACAGTCGAGCCCCTAGCCCCGATTCTTTTATAGGGAGTGTACGGAGTGGCATGGGATTACATCCTCATTCACGTCGGGTTACTTTCCATGTCGTACGCATTACATTACTGAGGCCCAGCCTCAGGCCTCTTGGCCTTTTTTGGGCCCTAGCCCAGGTTTTTTCCCATAGTGTACGGTGTGGTGAGAGATTTTTCCCACACTCACGACGGTTTTTTCTCCATACCATACACCTACTCTGTCCAGGGAGCCCTATTCCCCGACCTTCTTTCTCACTGCAAGATGTTAAATTGTGATTAGGCCAGGCCTTCCTGACCAAAACCGAACTATCAGGCCCCTTGGCCTTTTTGGGGCCCCCCTGGCCCAGGTTCTTTTCTACAGGACTGTGCGGTGTGGTGCGGGATTACGTCCCCATTTACGTCGGGTTACTCGATGCATAGTACACATCCTCGTTAGGGTATCCTTCCCCCTGGGTGTCTTCTATAACTACGTGTGGCTTGATTCCCATCCTTATGGGATACATAGGAGCACCCGAATGTCCAAGCTTTGGGTCCAGCCCCATCTTCCGAAAATTTCTATCTCACCTTGGCCCCATGGCCTACCCTTCCCCAGAGAGAGGATTATATAGTGTGTTGTGGGACTATGTCCTCATTCACATTAGGCTTGTAAGGACCAGGCCATGTACCTCTCCCTCCTGAGCCACTTTTTCGACACCTTTTTGGCAGTTCACCAATGTGCCTAAGGGTACTCTAGTTTAGTTACCTGGAATGTCGAACTCTACTCGGACACGTTCGCACCCACTTTTCAGGATTCGTGTTTCCCTTCATCAGGGCTTTCACCATCTTTCAAACCCAAAGGGACCCCCAAGAACGGCCTGGATACAACTCCCAAGGGCTCTCCTACCATTACGATCCATCGCCCCTGAGGGTTTCGGACAACAAATCGATAAAAATCCAGCGTTGCGAATATGTTCAGCGGTTGATGCTCGTTTGTTGTTCCAATTTCAGGCTAATGCGATGTAGGTACTGCTTTTCCGCCACAGTCAGTATTAATCCTCCATCACCACTCCAACCCCATTAGGCCCAAAATATCGGTTACATGATTCACATCCTTCTCCATTCTCATCATGTACAGGTAGAGTTTCGAAACTCTTGATACTATTCCTCAGTGCGCATCTGCGCATTTGGTGAACAAAGCTGCGTTAAAGGTGTCCTTTGGGGCTCTTCACCGACTTCCCCTCAATGGACGTTCCGAGTATTGTGATAAGGATCTTCCGCCCTTGTTTCCTACACCGAGTTTAACTCACGTGGGCTTAGGGATCAGGTCGAGGATACGCTTACATGGAAAGTTTCCATCCACCCATGGTCCGATCTTTAAGACCATAAACTAATATCTCCCAAGAAGTACGTCTGGCTTGATTCCCATCCTCATGGGATACGTAGGAACACCCAGACCTCCTGTCTTTGGGTCCAGTTTGAGTTCAGTTAATTTGTCTCTTCAGTCCTGCCTCCGGAACCCTGACTACGGGACTGCGTGGTATGATGTGGGATCGTGTCCTCATCCACGTTGGGTTTGCAATAGCCGCACCACGCGCACCCAGTTCTAATAATTATCCCTCCTATTTCCTATCCCCCACGACATTAAAAGGCACCCTCTAGAACTATGTGTGGCTTGATTCACATCCTCATGGGATACGTAGGACCACTCAAATATCTAGACTTCGGGTCCAGCCCCATTTATTAGAGATCCCCCGATCTCTCGGTCACCTAGGCCCCTTGGCCTTTCCCTCTCTAAAGAGGGGATATATAGGTATGGTACAGGGTTTTTGGCACTATTCCCCCTTTTCCGGGGAATCTTCCATCCCTCGATTTCCCTCAAGTTGAGTCTCTCGACTCCTCGCAGTGGTTTGCCCATGTGTTAAGAGTACTCTGGTCTAGGACCAAGAGTGTCAGATTCAACTTGTTCAAGTTCCTTCCACTTTTCAAGCTTCGTGTTTCCCTTCATTCGTACTTTCATCATCTTTCATACCCGAAGGGACCCCCAAGAACGGCCTGGATACAACGCCCAAGGTATCTCCTACCGTTACGGGCCAACGCCCCTGAGGGTTTTAAACAATAAATTGATACAATTCCCGTGTTGTGAATATGGTCAGTGGTCAATGATCATTTCTTTGTCCCCATTTCAGGCTAACGCGATAGGATGTTGTGTTGCGAGCATGGTAAGCAGTACTCCTCTGTCGTCACGCCAGCCCCTCCAGGCCATGAATGTTGGTTGCATGATTCACATTATGTTCCACCCCATCGTGTCCATGTGGAATCTCGACACTCTTGTTGCTACCCCTCAGTGCATCTTTGCACATCCGGGGGACAAAGCTGCAATACGGTGTCCTTCAGGCCTCCCATGGTCCGAGCTCTAAGACCGTAAACTAAGATCTCTTCAGAACTACGTTGAGCTTGATTCCCATCCTCATGGAATACGTAGGACCGCCCGAACGTCTCGTTTTCGGGTCCATCTCAGTTGGGAGCTAGTTTCTCCTGCCCCTTTCCTTCTTACCCCTATTCGGGCCCCTTGTCTCAAGGTTCCTATCTCAGAACTGTGTACGGTGTGATGTGTGATCATGTCTCCATCCACGTCGGTTATGTCACACGACACCATATACGTTCCCTGCCTAGAATCGTCTCTGCTACGTCTACGCTGCATGACATTAAAATGCATTCTTGGTCCTATCACATGACCCTAAACTGTGACATTATCGTCCTGGACGCACAATGAAAAACGGAACTGCATTTTGGTGACCCCATCATAGGGGACATCACGTTCAGTATTGGTCACGTGCCATGCCTTTTGTCAACGTCCATCACGGCTTGATTCTTGTGGTGACACCAGGGCTTGCTACCCTAGGCCCATCGCTTCACAAAAAAAAACCACTCACTTTAAAGGATAAACAAGATTTATCAAATTCCGCTTCTTTTGGTGCATGGGTCATGCCCGCACTCCCCTTTTCCCCTGGCACTGGTACCTTACCATGCTGCCTTTCAAGAACTACGTGCAGCTTGATCCCCATCCCCATGAGGTACGTAGGAATGCCTTTTCACTTTTTTTAGGCCCATCTCAACTTTCGTTTTCGGTCCCTTGACCTAAAACCTCTCTCAAGGGGTGTTGTGCAGTGTGGTATGGGATTATGTTCCCATCCACGTCGGGTTTTTTGTAATCACCCACCATGTGCCTCATGTGTTTCCTCCCATCCATGGTCCAAATTCTACGACCCTAAACTAAGATCTCCCTGTGGGAAGGGACTTGAATCCCTCTATCTAATACGCCTCATGGTCGTGTTTTGATGCGTTTTGACAAAGAGCCCGGAGTGTGAAATTTTCATGAGGACATTCCCCCCATCCCGTGACCAAGCTTCGTGAGCTCGCTATTTGGATCCTCATCCTATCCCACGTCCAAAAGGACCCTCAGACGACATGGATACTAGGCTTAAGGGATCTCCATGGATGTTGAGACTAAGGGTTATTCTATCGTTTCAGGCTAACGTCCCTACGGATCTCCGAAAACATTTGTGGCGTGGTCCCATGTTTCGAACATGGTCAATGGTCGACCCTCTTTTGTTAGTCCCCATTCTAGGTTAATGCGATATGGATTCTACATTTCTGCCATGGTTAACAGTTATCATCCATCGTCGCGCCGCCATCATTGTGATCCAAATCTTGAGCGTCATGATTCACACATTTCCACTTCCTCATGTTCAAGTGGAACTCCAATATATTCGGCTCTACCTCTTCATACATCTGGGTGCGCCACATGGACGTGTTAGCATCATTGGGCTAGTATTCACCGAGTGTCCCTTAGCCCAACCATGCCCCTTCTTGTATCGGGAAATTTCTCCACTACTTGTTTCCCACATCGATAATGACTCACGTGGGATTAGTAGTTTTGGTAGGATGAGTACCGGCACAACCAGTCTTCTTCTCGTCCTACATGACATTAAACTATGCTTCTAGAACTATGTGTGGCTTGATTCCCATCGTCATGGGATATGTAGGGACACCCCAGCATTTTGCCCAGGGTCAAGCCCACAGGAGTCGTAAAGTCCTGTTCCTCCCCATTTCTGGACCCCTGGCCGGACCACTCGTAGGGGACCGTGTAACCATAACTCTTCCCTAAACAAGTTCAGGATGCCCAAAGATGATGTTGGGAGGTGGAAAACCACCTCTCTAGAGAGGCCCTTTCTAAAAACAAAAAGAATGATCCATGATCAAACTGATGCGCCCATCTGGCGTACTCCCACCACGGTGGTGTAATTTCATGAGTGTTGGATTCTGTTTGGAAAAACCATCACTCCACATTCCACACTTTGTGTGCCCCTTATTCGGACCCTCGTCCTCTATCATGTCTGGAGGAACCCCCTAACAGTATGGATGCTCGACCTATGGTCTGCCTGCTGTCCTGAGCCAATGTTCTGGATGACTGGTCACGTTTGGAGGGACCCCCTAACAGTATGGATTCTCGACCTATGGTCCACCTTCTGTCCTGGGCCAACCTCCTGGAAGACTGATCGACGATATTTGATTTAGGCCCCGTGTTGCAAACATGGTCAATGGTCATCCCTCGTTTGTTGTCCCCATTTCAGGCTAACGCAGTAAGGATACCGTTTTTCCGCCACGGTTAACGGTTGTCCTTTATTGTCACGCCACCCTCACAATGTTCTGAATCTTGGCTATCATGATTCACACTTCCTATTCCAACCTATTCTGACCAATTTCAGTGCCCCTGGCATTGCATCGTTCGTGCACAAGAGTGCGCTGGAAAAACGACAATTCAGCTGTTCTGAGAACTTCCTTCTCCGGCCAGGTCTCTCCTATTTCCCGAAAATCCGGACCGGTTATCCAAACCCCGGGTTACCAAAGCTTGGTTTACCCTCCTATGTTTGAATGGGATGATGAGGCGACTATCTCTTGTTTCTCACATTGGGCCCGACCCACGTGAGCTTATGGAATTGTCGTTGGACGTCCCACAAACATTGCAAGGATGCAAAATGAACCAATGAAAACAATGGAACTCGTGCATGCTATGGCATTCAAAAAAAATTAATTAAATCATGAAAGTACTTTTAAGGTTTTGTAATCATTACAGTACCCAGGTGTCAACTCCCCCCATGGACGGATTGACCCTGTTAAAAGAGCGATGCAGCTCTGCCACCCTTTGACTTGTGTTGTCTAGGAATTGCTGCTGCCGACTCAGGTCCAGCTCCTCCTCAGTAGTGATGGGGCGAAGTTCATCAGCCTCAACCTAGGCCCGCTCAATGCCAGCCTAAATGACAGCCATCTCTTCGGAAGCCTGCCTCATGCGCTCTTCCGCCTCTGCCAGTTGGGCCTTCAATCGCAAGATCAGCTCAGATTGTGGATTGAGAGAGGCTGAGTGATCATCTGCCCGAGCCTGCAGCTATTGGACCTAGTTTTCATCCTCCTGGAGCTTCTTGACATTCATCACCTTCCTCTGCTGCTAGCCCACACTGAGCCTGCAATCATATTCCCGGATCTTCTCTACCATGAGATCTCGGATGAGCATATGAGGACACTGGGCATCCACTCCCCCAGCGCACAGTTCGCGCAACCGTGATCGAAGTCTGTCCATTTCATTTATACATAGTGCTTGGGGGTGTCATTGATGAAGCGCGTGATTAACTTACACGATCGGTGGTGGACTATTTTGTTTTCCTCTTCATCAGAGGCTGTTTTTTCCTAGTCCGTGCGATTGGCAGGCTCGTATGCGGGATACGCCCGCAGGAAATCTTCGGCAGGATCTACGTCCCGCATTGAATCAGTCATGACATCTGGCACCGGGGCAGGCGTGGCGGGACTTTGGTCAGCCGGTTGATCCTCATCATCAGACTCCCCCTCAATAACCTCGGGCATAACCCTGCTGGTGGTCCCACCAATGATAGGGAGTGCTGCAGCTCAGGTAGATGGGGGAACTATCTCAATAATCACCGGCATGCCCCTAGGAGGGATGCCACCAGACATTCCGACCAGCCTTAATACAGCAGTCCATGCCAGTCGGAGAACTGTAAGACAGAGAAGGGCATGAATGTCAATTGGCATGATCTACATATGACAGCAATGAATCCAGTGGAGAAAACTTACGGAGATCGAACTCCTGGTGCAGCTCCTGATTCGATGCTGACGCGACCCCAAGGCGTGCCCCTCCGTATACTGTTGGAAGGTCTGGAGATTCTGGAGAAGCCACCTCGGGTGCTCTAGCCCCACAAGACACAGAACTAGATGCAGCCACAGGCGCAGGTTCTGAAGGTCTTGCATCATCACTCGCCAAGGGGTGAGAGCGAGGTCTGTGTACAAGTTCCTCCTGCATGGTTCAGATGTTCGTAAGAGATCCATAATGGCCTGAGAGCAAACCCTAAGGAAAGAGGTTTGGAATGATACCTCGAGAACCTCCACGAAATCATTGGAATCCAAGTCTTGATCTCTGAATTTTCCTTCCTCCAACGGCCTCCCTCCCCCGACCTCGTCTTCCCCTAAAGGATTCGTCTGATTCTTCCGGTAGGGGGAAGCACTCTCTCAATTCGGCGGCCGACAGCTGTGGGGGAACCGTACGATCCAGAAGCACCCTCACCCAGTCTGTCAATGGGCGCAGGACACCACTAGAATGTATGTATTCCTCCAAATCATCCAGATATTTCTCTACCTCTGCCGGAGACACCGTGAAACCGGTCCGAACATGGCCTATACCGGGTAGAACCATCCCGAGACGGTTCAGGTGTTCCCACATCTCGGGTGAACCGAGGTGTTTCCGGTTGACATCCCAAATGTCCCAGGCCTCCAGGAATATGGCATCCTCTGACATGTCAATGTGGCATAGCCGCTTCCTTGGAGCCTAAGTGGATATCCTACGAAATCCCCTCGGCGGTCACTCCTCCGGATGTCTCTGCTCTTCCGGGACCACCGGGTCCACTACCACTATTGGATCTGCCGCTATTGCCGCATTCTTAGCTGATGTAGGTCTCGCTGCCATGGCAGCCCCGCCACCGTGAGAGGCCCTTGCCACCCTCCGACCCTGACCTCAGGATAGGGGAGGCCCGCCATCACCGGCTCGAAAGGTTGGCTGCTTCAGCATTTCCCCTGGATAAGCTGCCTCCAAGATGATGGCATACTCGTTTACCAGTCCAAAGGTGGTAGTCAGTGGAGGCAATGCAATTCGCATTTTCCCGTCTTTCCGTGTGAACATAAGCCACAGCTTCCTCATTAAACATGGGTGCTCCTCATGACGCACCTCCCAATAGACCTGCAGGGTCAGCCGCTGTAGGCACCAGAATTTCCTCGCGAACCAGTGTGGGGTGTACGGCTCGCAGAGTGGCTCACGGTCCACCCGTGCCACCAAAACTCCACCTTGAAAGGACAGGAGATAATCCCGGTGTTCTTCCGTTCCCAGACCGTCGTCGGTGAGTACTCTCGTCAGCAATGGAAATGGGTGGAAGTTAAATTTTTCCTCCTTCCACACCCGGTTCAGCACCATCGGTACGGTTAATTTTAATGGGAATATCCCAGCCGCATTCAGAATGGAGGGGCGAAAGTTAGACTCCAGAGGTGATATGGAGTTTGGATATTCGTAAACCCCCTTGATGTGTGCCGCGATCCACCCATACAGAAGGTGGAAGGGCACGCATATCCTCGGTGTCTTCTTGCCCTCGCTAACATGTCGCAGTATCCTGTACAACTGGGCGAGCATCTGAATTCCTAGATTGACCCGCCTTCCCATGGCCATCATGGATTCCATGATGAACGAGCTAGTCTGCACCCCCATGTTGGTATCCCTCACCGGTAGGATCCAACCGCAGATAAGGGCCGCGATGAACGCTACCATCCTGACTATCAGCTGATGTTCAGTGCTGACACTAAAGCCCCAGGTCTTCCATTGGATGTCCTCCAAGAGCTTCCAATACGAGTGCTCCTTGACCCGTTGATCCCCCTTCGGACAATTTCGAGGCCTCGGAGGGAACTCTCGATCCTCCGGGAAGTTCAGGAACCGCTTGAACCACTTCTTAAAGTGGACATCTCTCACTGCCTCCTTGTCCTCTCCGGGGACCAGTCTCATCAGTGCCAGCGCCAGCCACGTCATCTACTTCGGATCCTCCCACACGCTCATGACGGGGAGGAACTCATCATACATGGACCCCAAGATCGGGACCCTCGAGATCTGATGGACCTCCCACAGACTGATGTCAACCTCCCCATGGTGCAGGTGAAAATTGTTGGTCCTAGACGACCATCTGCTCAGCAGCTCTGGCATCAGCTGTTTCGGTTGATAAATGTGGAATTGGGAGGCCCGTGATGCCTCATACAAGCCCACTCTCCTCAGGTAGGCCCCAAAATCATCGCATGAGGCACCTACCCAGTAGTCCCATGCCCAGTCATTGGTGAAGTTTCCACCCTAGCGCAGGTCCCACTCATCGGA
Organism: Viscum album; assembly: GCA_963277665.1. Taxonomy (NCBI): domain Eukaryota; kingdom Viridiplantae; phylum Streptophyta; class Magnoliopsida; order Santalales; family Viscaceae; genus Viscum; species Viscum album. The sequence continues at coordinate 1,476,509,103 of OY728134.1, forward strand.
CCACCCCTTCTTCGAATCCCGCAAAGTTGTTTTCAGTATGGTACGGTGCATGGGAGGGGATGTCTCCGGTTGTAGTGGCTTCCCATTAATGTTGTTCACATGGTTTTACAGACAATCGGAAATGACAGGTGTGAAGTCCTCCCATGCGTGACCATCGGCCGCCCTGAACCATTGATGCTGGCATGGCGTGCTCCTGAACCAGCACGCTGGTTCGTCCCTGCTCGCCTCTGGAATGAAGACGTCATCCCTTATCCTGAGTCCCTACAAGGGCAGATTATTGCACAGTGGATAGTTCTTTTGGATCTCTGATAGGAGGTCTATCAAATAATTATGGTTCAAGTGGCTTCAGACCATCTCTCCAAGGCCCAAACAGTTGTCCATCTCATCCCTCTGGGCGTCGTCTGCAATCACCCCCAACACAGCTTTTTGATGGGCCATTACGATTTCAGAACTCGGGAAAATTTCGGGCCGGGACACGAAGGTTGTTTGAGAAGACTGGTCGCGATGCTCGTTTTCAAAGCCAAGACGTGGGGCCTGACCTTGGCTTGCAAGCAGACGTTTTCTTGGCATAGTCGTGGAGTCTAAGACTCGCGGTTCGCCGTGAAGCTCGATTCGCGGTGAGCCGACGCGGAGGACGTGGAGCTTTGCAAATCGAGAGCGCAAAAGGAAAAAGTCACAAAGAATGAAAAAGACAAGAGACCTCAGCTCCTTATTTATATGTGGTGGCCACGGAGCTTCGCGGCGTGTCCATCCCGCACGGAACTTCGTGGCGCGTCCAGAGCGCGCGGCCCCAGCCCGCCTCACGTGCCTTCTCCGCGAGGTAGCACCGCAAACTGCTGATAATTTTGGAAATTTCCCACATACTTCGACCCTTGGTCCCTCCGTGGCTCCAAGTCTGAGGGGGGGCATTTTTTGATGGCAAAATATTGGACGAAAATAACGAAGAAAAAACAGGCCCCGTGCCCTTCCGTGTGAAGCCCCGACGCGAAGTCCCCCTATCTCTGCGGCTACCGCGAAGCACCGGAGGCAGTAACACTTCGTGAACAACCTGACGTTCGCGAGCCCGCTGCGAAGCACCAGAGGCAGTAACACTTCGCAAACGGCCTGGAATTCGCGAGCCCACCGCAAAGCACCAGAGGCGGTAACGCTCCGCGAACGGCCTGACGTTCGCGAGCCCGCCGCGAAGCAAAGGAGGCGGTAACCCTCCGTGAATCTGGTTGACGTTCGCGACCCTCCATGAAGGAACCGAATCCCCCCTTTCGCGCCGCATGATATCTACTTCGTGGCACCCCTTGCCTATAAATACCAAGCTCCCCCTGATCTCTACGACGGACAATCTGACCCTTCAGCTTCTCAACTCCCAAATCGCAAAGCACTCTTCGCTCTGAGAATCATGAGCTCTGCGAGGTATTTTTGCTTCGTGAGAGGCCTCTGTCTTGTCTTGTTTTGAGCCCCTCTTCCGAGAGGGATTCCATTCACGAAGTTTAAGGGAATTCGAAAAGGAAGGGGATTCCCAAGGGAACCCGGGCAGTTGCAGAGTGTTCATGCTTCACAAAACACCCATCCTGTACACGTGATCCGCATGCCAAGGCAGGGTCCCTGTACTTCGTGAAGCACACTGCTCCCCAGCACCTTGCTTCGCAAGGCACCTCTGCTTCATGAGGCAGTGCTCCGTGAACACCCTTCCACTTCGCGAAGCACCTCCCGCTCGCATCGTTGCCCCATGCTAAGGCCAAGGCATGCCACTTCGCGAAGCACAACCCTTCGCAAGTGCTTTCCACTACGCAAAGCGACCGAGATCCGCATGGTCCCTGCTTGTGGACCCCTTTGCTTGGTGATTCCTCTTTTTGTGCGACCCTCTAGGTTTGAACGATGTGATTTCAAAGTCTCCTGGACGACACCACCCGTAGCATTGCTTCGCCTAATGCTTCTCGGCATAGTCATGCTAACGGCTATTGCTTCTTTGCATAACCACACTAACGTTGACCCCTCGATGGTTCGCTCTACGACCCCCCTTTTCCACAGCCTTCCCGATGCCTTCTCTCCCACAAGGGGCAGAGGGTACCGGTCATGTAAGCCCTATGGGTGCGGAGCAAACCCACCTCGTTCGAGCTGCAGGACATTAAACTACCAAGCACCTCGTCCTCAGCATAAGATGTTAAATTGTGACCCGACCCCATGCCTCGCACGTAGGGTCCCCCCATCTCGGACATTCTTTACGCCGCTCGTCTTCACGGGAATGGAATCACCCTCACATGGGGTGATATCCTCCCTCTCGGAGTGGCGTATGTCCACGGGAGAAGGGAAACCACCTTGGTGTAATCCCCCTAGCCTCTCTTGCGGAAGGTAGCACCCATGAACCTCCGTACTTCCTCACCGCCAAGGCCAGCGGAGGGCGCGATAGGGAAAGAGGTACCTCCCATCTTCGGTCCCAAATCCCTCTCCCTCTGCGCTTTGTCTCTTACGGGCCTCCATCCTGGAGTAAGTCCCAGAACCATGGGCCGCCTAACGTGTAAGCCCCTCTTCACTTCTCACGGACGCACCCTTTGGAACGTGATCGTCAGGTCTCTGCTACCTCTTGTTTCTCACACCAAGCAGGACTCACGTGGGATTAGAGTAAGAATCGACCATGACAATGCTCTCGTCCAGCATGATGTTAAACTGTATGCTCTCGTCCAGCATGACGCTAAACTGTATGCCCTCGTCCAGCATGACGTTAAACTGTATTCCCTCGTCCAGCATGACATAAAACTGTATGCCCTCGTCCAGCATGATGTTAAATTGTATGCTCCCATCCAGCATGATGTTAAAATGTATGCCCCCGTCTAGCATGACGTTAAACTGTATACCCGAACTACGAGGACTTCGATCAATGTCAAGACATGGTATGTAGGAAGCCTCACGAGGTTCAAGCCCACCACCAGTGGACCCACGGGTTCACCTTCACATCAGTTCACTGACAAAAACCACGACCTGAACTACGTGGTCTTTGATCCATGTCAGGGCATGGTACGTAGGAAGCCTCCCTGAGGTTCAAGCCTGTCACCCATCGGACCAAGGTCCTTCTTCACGTCAGTTCGCTGACACCCACATTCATATCCGAACTACGAGGACTTTGATTCATGTCATGGCATGGTACATAGGAAGCCTCCCTGAGGTTCAATCCCAGTAATCATTGGTTCCTTCCATCTCCGTGTCAGTGTGTCAAGCCCCCATTTTCACTTGAACTACGTGGAATTTGATCCATGTCAAGGCATGGTATGTAGGAAGCCTCACGAGGTTCAAGCCCACCGCCCTGGTCGTTCTGACCTCCTTCACGTCGGTTCACCAACATTTGGGCAGCCTAGAGTGTAACCCCCATACCGTCTGGACCAAGGTCCTCTTTCGCATCGGTTCGCCGGCATCCCCATTTGAACTACGTGGTCTTTGATCCATGTCAAGGCATGGTACGTAGGAAACCTCACGAGGTTCAAGCCCACCATCCACCTGTGCCAAGGTCCTTCTTCATGTTGGTTCTCTGACACGCCCCCGTCCCGCATGACGTTAAACTGCATCCCAATCCAGCGGTAAGCCGTTGTGACCCTACCATACAGTTGTTCTGACACCCCTTCGTGTCATTTCAGCAGCCCCTTCCCGAACTATGTGGACTTTGATCCATGTCAAGGCATGGTACGTAGGAAGCCTTCCTGAGGTTCAAGCCCACCACCCATTGGTCATTCCGACCCCCTTCACGTCGGTTCTCACCATATCGAACTATGTATACTTTGATTCCCTGCCACAGGGATACGTAGGAAGTCTTTTCGAGGCCCAATCCCAACACTACCATCATCTTCACGATGGTCCCATTTCATGCAATTCTCCATCATCCATCCTGATTCTTACTCGGGCCGCCACATCCCGGTGAGATCATGCCACCTTACTCCCCTCCACAGCATTTGGGAGGCCGCCCACGGGCTGGCCCCGATATCAGTGTTCCCTCAAGGGGGACTCCTCCATCTGATCCACTCCAGCTAGTGTTCTGATAAGGCCGATCCGTCTCTGCTGGACGTTAAACTTGTGGCATACCCTGTGTTAAACATGGGAATCTGAGGAAAACCTCAGATACATGCCTATGGCATATGATTCCCTGCGCTCGATGTGGGATTCCTCGGGCTTCTGCGCCCTTGAGAAGCCCTATAATAAGGGACAAAAGACAGACACGCCAATTCCCCAGCGTTCAGACACATTAATGATGCCTCGACGTGACTACTCCCCCGACTGAAGGTTGATGCCATGACCGAACTCTTTGGAATGTCCTGAGAGAAGCAGTGTAATTAACTGGCGTCCATGTAAACATGGCACTGGGAAGAGTTTCACGAACAATGTATTGATTCTATGAGGGAGACCCAGACTAGGTAACGAATTCCGAGGAGGAATCCACGGAAGGAGGAACTGACATCCCATCATCCTGTTTCGATCAAGGAGTAGATATCTCTGAATAAGGAATGGATGTCGCCCGCCTTTGGAAAGTGGGAATGCGGGGCTACACAAAAGCCGCGCCTGTCGCGCCCCAAGCGGACGGACGCGCGCACCCCGGCAAAAGCGTCGGAAACAACGTTGTTACCCCCAAATCACCTAATATATATATTTATACATTACACCCTTATTATTAGTTTTCCATATGTGATGACTCATTTTTTATAATTTATATTTTACTAGGTATATGATTCATTCATGTTATACCCATGAATCTATTATGTTCTAAAAAATACTTATAAAATTACAATAAATATATTTAAATTATAAATATATTTATTATATTTATAATTATAAAACTTTAATTATATTTAAATAATTTTTAAATATATTTATTTATAATTGTAATTATAACTATATATATTTAAATAATTATAAAATTACAATAGATACACATATTATAATTATATATATATATATATATTTATTTATTTATTTATTTATTTATTTATTTATTTATTTATTTATAATTATATACAAAATTTTATAAATATATTTATTGATAGTTATAATTATAAATATATCTATGTAAATAATTATAAAATTATAATAAATATATTTATTATACTTATAAAGTTACAAATAAATAAAATTAAATATATATATTTATAAATATATACAAATATTTATAAATAAATACAAATAGTAATAATTGTAATTCTAAATAAATATAGAAATATTTAAATAATTATAATATTATAATAAATATATTAATTGTATTATATTAGGTGCTTGGGGTTACAGTTACATCAAACACACACACCGCACACACACAGGCCAAAAAGGCGAGTCATATCCCAAGGGATAACCAAACCAACTACCCACTTTATTACATCATATATATTTGGCTCGTAGGCCTAAAATTTCTAGCCCAATTCCCATTTTGTGAATAGTAATTCTAGTACTTGTACTACTACAGTACCCACCACAGCTACTACTATAGTGCCCACCGCCGCTATAGTGTTATTGTGGCTACAGTGCCTCTGTTGCTATAGCGCCACTATAGTACTGCTACAGTAACCTACGCCCAATGGGTTTTGAACCCCCATTTTTCATGTAGGATTACGGGGTGCTTACCACAAAGCTAAACCACAACTACATAAATATATTAATTATATATATTTATAAAATTATAAATATATTTTTTTATAATTTTATATTTATTTAAATATATATATATATAATTATAACTATAAATATATATATATTTATTATAATTTTTAATTACAAATAAATAAATATTTATTTATATTTATAATTATAAATAATTATTTATTTATTTAAATAATTTTAAAAAATACATTTATTATTCTTATAATGTTATAAATATATATAATTAAATAAATATATTTATAATTATATACAAATATTTATAATTATAATTATAAATAAATATAGATATATTTAAATAATTATAAAATTATATTAATTATATATATTAATAAAATTAGAAATATAATAAATATATTATTTTATTATTTTATAATTATTTAAATAAATATTATTAACATTATATCTTTATGAGTTCTTTTTTAGCGACAATAAAAGTTTTAGCTGATTTTATAAATAAAGCCTAACAGTCAGCTTCTTCTCTCGCACACCTCAAGCTCTCGTGAAATTCGGCCCCTACAGCCATCGACCCCTCCTCTTCCACCGACCCCTCCTCATACCTGACCCCTCCTCTTCTTCCGTCGACCCCACCTCTGCTGTCGATCCCTCTCTACCACCAAAAATCCATCCTCCACCGCCATGAACCCCTTCTCGTCCACGAACCCACCTTCGTTGTGCACTGAACCCCACCTCCGCCATGAACCGCCTCCACTGAAAACACTCTTTTATCACTATGAATCCCTCCTCCTCCACTGAAAATACCTTCTCCACTAGAAACCCACCTCCTTCGTGTTCTAAACCTCACCTTTGCAGTGAACCTCTCCTCTACCGCGAAACCCCCTCTGTCGTGAACCCTCCTCAGTCACGAACCCTGAATCCACCGTGAACCCTTTTCCCTTGTGAACCCCACATCCACCACGCACCCTCCTCTGTAGCGAACCCTCCTCCATTGTGAGCCTCGTGTCCACCTCAAACCCTCCTCTATTGCAAACTCCACCTCTTCCACAAACCCCACATCCACCATGAACCCTTTTCCACCGCAGACCCACCTCTATCATGAACCCAACATCATTCATGAAACATCCTCTGTTATGAACCCCATATTCCCCACAAACACCTCCTCTGTCACAAACCCACCTTCTCCATGAACCCCACCTCCTCCCCTCTATGGCCTCCACTGTCACCACCTACCCCAACTCTACCGCCACCGGACCCTACTACCACTGTCAGACCTCCAAATCTAAGGTATTTTCTTATTTTATTTGGAATTCTTAGATAGTGAAAAATTAATTATAGGGTTTTAGTGTTCTAAATATTTTTTTATGTATTAATTATGTGTTTGGTTTGATTCATTAGTGTGAAAAAATGGTTTATTAATTGGTAAATTGTTTGATTGGTTTTTTGGGAATATTCTATAAAACTTTTGAGTTGATAGTTTTGCATTTGTATTGCAACAATATTCTAGTGTGATTATTCTCTTAATTTTTCAACTTAGATTATCCCCTTATCCCTTTGGTAGATACCCCTTAATGGTTGATGCTTGATATTTTATTACAATTTTATCATATGGTTGTATCTTGGTAAATTATATTTTCTTTAAAATAAAAATATATATTTTGTTAGATTTATTTACTCAACCCTATGTAATAAAATTATTTTCATTATTTTCCCTAAAACTAGAATTTTTTTTGTTTATCTTAAAAAATGAATGGTATAATGTCTTTGATGATATCCTACTAGGCACTTTTCTCACACCATACATATACACATTGGTGTGTATATAGACTTATTTTTCTATGATACGGGTAAAAGGAAAGGTTTAAACTTTTATAGTAGTGTTCCATAGTCACTAGTTAAAGATATAATGATAATGGAATGTAGAGATCACCATAGGGAATAAAGAAAAAATATGCATTTTTTGTTATTTTAAGTTATTTACTATAAAGTGTATCTCTTGAAAATAAATTTATTTTTGGTTTACCTATATGTATTGGATCATTGAAAACCTTTTATTGATTTATATTTTATAAAATGTTGGTTATTTTTTATTCATGTATCTTTTATAAAGTGATTATATTGGTATTTATGTCTTTGTGAAGATTCCTTAGTGGCTCTTTTAAAATGATTCAAGTGTTTTGAAATGTTTCTTAAAAAAATTTATGTGTTCAACATACCCTTTTTTGGTTTAAAATAATTTTAAAATGATATAAACACTCGGCATGGACTGAGGTTTCATGCCAAGTGATTGTCACCTCACCTGATTAGCTTTTATAAAGGGATGTGAATGTTTTGAAATCATATTTAATGCTAGTTTTATTTTAATAAGGGGAATGTGAATTTTTAAATGAAATTTTTTTAAATATATAGGGTTGTTGCTCATTTTAAATGATTAAGACTATTGGGTCATGAATTTTTCTTCAATGATTTAAAAAAATGAATTATGGTTTTTTGAAAGAGTGCTTGGAATTGGTTGGATTATTTTAAAAAGCGTGTTTTATTTTAAATAGTAATTTTTGTAAATGGTTGGGTTTTTTTGGGTATTTCAAATTTTATCTTATAAATAGTTTTCAAAGGACATCTGAAATTTAGTTTTGATAATCCTTTAAGTTTATATTTTTATAGAAGTAGGAAAACCAATACATTATATAGAGAAGACAAGTAGACTGATAATAACATCATGGAAATGGAATGTCACTAACTCTATCCAACCCATAGGATATCCATCCTGACCTCACTCCTATAAAATGTGAATTAATTTTTAACCCCATTGCAACTCCTAAACCTAATTTTCATCCAACGTAACTTTCATGTTTTAAATTAGTGGGCCCCTTATTTGATATTTCTATTTAGGCCTTTTCCCTTAGAGGGATGCGATTGATTTTTAATATGAAATGCTTGATGCTTATTCATGGATGTGAAAATGGTCTCCTTATTATGAGGGTGTTAGAGTTGACATGTGATTTACTACTTATATTATATTTATTCATGTGATGATCATTGGCTTGATATTTATCACTTTCACTTGTTTGGTTGCATGGGAACCCTATAAATTAATAAATAGGTCTAGATGTATACTACACTATTTAGCTCACACACTATCTAGTTTCTCATAGTTTTATAGTTTTATTAGTATATAGAAGTGTCCCTAATGAGGAATGTGTGGGTAAGTCAGATGGATTTTTTATTTTTTTTAGGATTCAATATAGGCCGACTATTGGCCTCATTATAGTGTGAGTACTAAATGAAGAAATAATTGATCTACCTATATGATTTTAATACATTGAAGATAATAGAATTAGAACTAGGAAAGAGGGATCTATAGAACAACTAGATTTATCATCTAAAGGAGAAAGTAGATGATAGGAAATAGTGTAAGGTGTCTCTATTTGTAAATGTATTTCAACAATTATAATGATTATATTTCAGTTAGATTTTATCTCATGTTGTAAAGTATATAATAATCCAAATAGTTCTCGACTTGGTTTCCTTTTAAGGTTTATTTCTAGAACAAATATATGTCATGATTATTTTCCTTCCCAGAGATTCGGAGGAATATATCTACATATATATACTAGAAGGTTTCATGCTAAATAGAATATAAGGTTTTATTATCTTCACAAATGGAGTTTTTGTGGGCTTAAGTAGGCACCAAGACAGTTTAACTAGAATTTTCAATGCTTTCATGGTAGAATTAAAGTTCATGTAGTGTAATGTAAATAATTGCTACTATGTGAAGGTGTGTTATGGTGGGAGTTTTTTAATTTTACTTCTCTATGTATATGAATTTCTATTAGTTGTACCAATGAAGGAAAGGTTGGAAGAGCCGGAGATTGATTTATCTAGAAGATCCCAAATGATGGACCTTGGTTCTGGAAAGTGGATATTGGGGATAAATATTGAAAGAGACTCAAATTCTGTAACTTTTTTTACCCTTGGTTAATATTTATATCATTGTTTTGTGTATTTATTTTGTTAAATATTAATATTACCAAATCAAACTTAATGAATATGAATAAAGAATGGATGGGTGTCAATCGTCTGACAAAAGATTATAAAGATGGAGTGAAAGAGTTCATCAAGTTTACCAAAGATCATGCATATAACCCTTTTCAAATCCTTTTTCCATGTTTACACTATTATTATTCAAGAAAAATTATCCCATAAGAGTTGGAAAAACACTTTTTATTTCACAGAATCGATAAAATTTATAAATTTTGGAATAAACACGGGGAAAAGGTGAATGTATCTAGTGGATGGGATAATACTTCATTTTAGGGATCATATGATATGATTACAAGTGTGGAAAATGAAGAAGACCATATCAAGGATGTGATTGCATATGTGAACGATGGTGATGATCATATTGAGGAAATGATAAGGATAGTTTAGGATGAACTTCATGATTTCCCAAAATTGTTTGATAAGTTAAAGAGATGTGCAAAGATTCCATTGTATGTTGGTTGCACTAAATATACAACATTATCAATCATACTGAAGCTGTATAATTTGAAATCAAGAAAATGATAGAGTGGCGCCAATTTTATGGAACTACTTTCTCTCTTGAATTACATGATCCTATAAGATAATGAGCTCTCAAGATGAACATACAATGCTAAATGAATGCTAGTATCGATGGGTATGATCTCTGAATGGATACATGCATGCCCAAATGATTATATAATATTTAACAAGGACCAAAAATCACTTACAGAATTCCTAAAATGTGGTTCTTATCGATACAAGAAAGATGAATCATGTCCTAAAAAACTTGTATGGAACTTTCCAATCATTACAAGGTTTAGGATCCTATATAGAAGTGAGGATACTATAGGGCAATTAATGTGGCATGTAGATACAGGAAATAATGATTGGAAACTACATCACACAGCAGACTCTCCTTGATGGAAGAGAATTGATCATGAGTATCCTAGATTTGGAAATAATCTGATAAACTTTCATCTTACATTATCTATAGATGTAATGAATCCTTTGGTTTCCAAAGTAGCACTCATAGTATATGGATAGTTATGTTGGTAAATTATAACTCTCCACCATGTTTATGCATGAAATTAAAAAAACACCATGTTATCTATGCTTATATCAGGACCAAAACACCTGGGTAATGATATTGATGTTTATTTGTCTCCATTGATTGAGTATTTGAAATTATTATGGGATTCAGGTGTTATGTTTTATAATGCTTATAGAAATGAAGATTTCATGTTGAGAGTCATGTTGTACGAGATGATAAATTACTTTCATTATTATGGAAATTTTTAAAGATATATCATTAAAGGAACTCAAGGGTGCCCCATTTTCAAAAAAGATACACATTAAATTATGTTGAAACATTCATTGAAAAATGTGTTTCTTGGACATCGCATATTTCTACCATGATGGTATAAGTGATGATCTTGGATGACATCATTCGATGGAAGTTTTGAATAATGTACAACATTGTATCCACTAACAGGTGATCAACTTTTTGATAAAGTAAAATATGTGGACACTGCTTTTGGTAAACTATTTTTGAAAAACCTTATGAAATCCGGTTGGAAAAAGAGATCTTTTTTAATTAATATAAAGGAATTGTTTGTACATCAGGAATTTTCTTAATGTTATGAATGTTGAAAAAATGTATGTGATAGTATCATCTATATGTTTCTAAATTCACCCAAAAAAGGATGGAATTAAGGCTAGGTTGGACATTGTTGACAGGGGAATATGAGAAGAGTTAGTTCCAGTGAAGGGTGAAAGATGAACCTTTCTTACTCCAGCTGCTTACACTCTTTATAGGAAGGATAAATATCAGTTTTGCAACTTCTTGAATGATGAAAAGGTTTCATAGGGTTATTTATCAAATATAAAGAACATCATGTCAATGACTGATTTAAAGTTAAAGGGTATAAAATCACATTACTACCATGTTTTGATGAAAGATCTAATTCCTAAATCTTTATGTTGCATTTTTTCCCAAGAATTTCTGTCATACATTAACCAAGTTATGTTTCTTATTCAAAGCTATATGTAGTAAAGTTATAGACCAAGAAAAATTACCGACAATAGAAAGAGAAATTTACATAATATTATGTGAATTGTAAATGATCTTCCCACCAAAATTATTTAATATGTTGGTTCATTTGATGGTTCACTTGGTGAGAGAGATTTGACTGTGTGGTAATGTCCACTACAGATGGATGTACCCCATTGAATGGTATATGAATATTTTGAAAGGGTATGTAAAAATTTGAAGTCCGCCAAAGGGTTGTATTACAAAGTGATATATTTTTGAGAAAGTCATTGAATTCTGTACCAAATTCCTTTCTAGTATGGAAAATATTGGTCTACTGAAAGATCATCACACTAGAGGACTTGCGGGTAAAGGAATTTCTGGAAGATATGTCATCACAATAAATATTACAAATCATAAGAAGCCCAATGTTTAAATTTTTCATAATATTTTATAGGTTTCCCCATATGTTGAAACCCACAAAGAAATTATTAGATATTTGAATCCATCGAGGGCTTAAATATGGATATCAAATACACATAATCAATAGTTTATAGGATGGTTTCAGGGCCATATTTTTAAGTAGTCAGATGAAAATCCACATTCAACTTCAAAACAACTTTGATGGAAAGCTGTAGGACCAAGTGTGTATGTATTATCTTATAATGGTTATGTAATTAATGGTTATTCATTCTATATAGATGAACATGATGAAGACAATACCATGAAAAATAGTGGAGTTTCACTTGTATTTGAAGCGATGCATGTTTCTGGTACTAAGGACAGAAATCCAATTTACGTGAATATGTCATACTTTGGAATCATCAAAAAAATGTGGTATTTGGATTATACAACATTCCAAGTGATGATTTTTCAATGAAAGTGGGTTTATAATAAGATTTCTGTTAAAATATATGTATTGGGATTTTTGAAAGTTGATTTCAGGAAGAAGGGTGTAAAGATAAACTATTTATAATGGCATCACAGGGAATACAAGTATTTTATATTCCAAATCCCACAAATTTAAAGTTTTCAATTGTTCTATTATCAATAAAAAAACATGAAAGGGTCATATGAAAATTCAACAGGGGATGATCATGTCATTGGGACGTCATAATAATTTTTTAGTGGTCTCAATATAGATGGTGTTTTTACGTCATAGGAGACCACAATGAAGGGATTTGGATAATTAATAGAGGGTTAAAATCCCTTCAAACTTTAAAAAAGAAAATTAGGGTTCAATAATCAGGTTATTTTTTATAATATACATCATATTACCTCATGTTATTATCTATTAGTTACTGAAACTGTGTAATCTAAATTAAATGTTAAACCACTTCTAAGATAATGAGCTTTGCATGTGCTGGTTCTTCTAATCCCAAGGCACAATAGGTCTCTCAACATGATATTTATTACAGTACAAAGGAACAAATACCTTCTGCATGTGCTAGTGATCCCAATATTTAGGAACAATAGGTTTTTCAACTTCTTTCCTCTTCTAGTGTAGAGGTACATGGACCATATGCACATGCTGATGCGGCCAATCTAGAGGGACATATTGGTGATGTTGAATCCAAGTAAATAATAGGTGATGAAGGACTGATGATGCATAAAACATAGAATCATAGTCGTTTAATAATGTTAACAAAAATCATTAAGGAAAAAATCAAAGGCATAAAATATGAGGTCAGATGGATTGTGCATGGCCATCATTTTAACCCCAACAAGGCCATGTTCAGTAGTTACATTGGAATCATCACTCAGAAACGTGTGCCAATTGATGTAGATTCATGGAACCATGTTGTGCTCTCTCTTAATATACTAATGTGGGAAGAGATTATGGTAACATTATGATATCATTTATTTATTTTACTAAAAAATAAAATAACAAAACATCAGCTTACTCTTCATCATCCATTACAGAGTGCATTTATAGTAGATGACTCCCATGAGAAATATGTAGTAATGCTTACTAGAAGGATTAATAGAGGATTTCACATCATTCTAATTATAAATAATCTTAAAGATGCTTAAGGTAAAATAAACCCACACCCATTTCTTATCTATGCACACCTGATAACCCAAGAATAGTGGGTTTCATTTACCAGTCATCATACGGATGTGTCTTCCAGGTACATTGTGTCTAGTAATATTTTGTTTGACGATACAAGTATTCATCACTTTGATTGGTAATTTTTTATTTATGAAATAGAAATTGAGTGATGTAAATAATTAATGGGTAGAAAAACCAACATACCACTACTATAAACCAAGGATGGGGTGTTCTTCACTTGAAAAAAATTGGTACTTATTTAAATCTACCATAATACTTTTATGTGATATGAAAAAGCACCATAATTATGTTCCTTTATTTATATATATATTGATGAATCCAAATCCAAATCCAATTCCATCCCACACCATTTTCAATGGAATGAGGCACGTGTGAATAAATATAGGATATTAATAGATGAAAACACACAAAAAGTGTGGAAAACATGTATAAGTATTTTATAATTAAAATTCATTTTTATTTAAATCGATATTACATAACAATGATCACTTATTTTCATATATTTTCTATCCAACATAGTCATAGGAGTCAGCAACACATATACCTAATGAACACATAATATCAATGGCCTTGAAGCATCCAGAATAGTATGGATGCATCAGAGGTGAAGGTTTTTTGGTGACACCCTGAACATATTTTGAGAAAAAAAAACAAGAGGATGACCAAAGTGAAGAAATGAAACATATAAGAAAAATAAGAGCTAACCTTGAAGAACAATCCAAATGGTAGAGAGATATTATAGAAACTTTTATCAGGGGTGATCAAATATAATAAATAACTCAAGAATAACCATCATGTGGAGATCACGCCCCACCCCCCACCAGCTTTGAGGTGATTTATTCCCCTCAAAGAGTTGTCTTAGCCAAGGTAATCAATATTATGATAATTGTTTCTATGAAATTTGAATCATAAAGACATTGATACCTTTCATGTACTGATATTCTATAGGGTGATAATGACTATTATTTATATCTATCAACACTCACTCATCACCTTGTAGTGAGGGCTACGGTGTTCAATATCCTAAACGACATAGTACATATTAGAACACTTCCAATAGATCATGTGAGAGTTTCAATTATCATAGCCCATGAGGCGAGCGCCAAGCTTCCTATTCCAATTTTTGAATAATATATTCATATGGTTGAAAAAGTTGTTAGAACATTCATCACATAGTTGTCACATCTTCTAAAAAAACATGTCGATAAGGATTTAATCATTTTCAATTTAATTTTCAATATAAATGATGAATATCATATTTTCAAAGATTGTTTTCTATAATTTAATGTTTATAATCCCACCATAGTGTAATTTTATGGGTAATTGTCTTGTTTTTAAGTTTTAGTGGTATTTTGAGCACAAATGAAAAAAATATTGTTAAATATAGAATTTTGAAAGATTTTTATCACAAGGGTATGTTGGGCATAACTTTTAAATAATTATTCAAATTTGAGTGATTATTATTTTGTATTATTCCTTGATATAATTTCCACAACTTTTTCTTCAGGAAAAAAATATGATTCAAACATCTAGAGGCCCGAAAAAATCCATGAAGTTAGAAAATATTCTAGGCGGACAGTATAGACCCCACCTCTATAACGGAAGCATAAATCAGTCTACACACCTCAAATTGAGGTGATTTTACCTGGATATGAAATAGGATTAAATGAGGAGTGTCCTTGATGAGTTTCTAGTAATAATACACTCATTAAGGCATTCTTTGAACGGTTGAAACATGTGGAAGATGAAATATCTCACTAGACAGAAATGGTTCCATTCAATAATTATTTCATACCATCTGAATAGTGATTCCAAAATGTATCATGTTTTGTGGAGGGATGTTAAATGAAGTGAGGAATAAAAATTTTATTAGTGATTTAATTGTATGATTTACATAAGGAAATGATGGCATGGGAAGTTGAATAATTTGAATTTGATAAGAGAAATCCGAACCTGAGTCAGAACCTGAACCAGAACGAGTAGTGGAAAAGATTTCACCAATAATTTTTTAGGTCAAAGAACCTGAGTAAAGTGATAAGGAGATACTAAAATATTTAATCACATAATCCCACAATCAAACATTACTCAATAAGGTCCTATAAGTACACATGCAAGCTGATGCACTTATGAGAGATCAACAATTTTTTGAAGAATCCTAGAATAGATTTATTGAAGATAACTTAAAACTTGATCTTTCCATACTTGTTAATGAACAATCAGCACCATTATACCTCTCTATTTATTTTGAAGTGGATAAATAATATTCACCTAATGAGATTGAGTATCCAATGGTCCTACCTAAAGAGATTAATTACCAATATGAATTACTTGAAAGGTAACATTTCTTTATTAATTCTTTATGTTTTAATCTTATTCAAGTTGAATTCTTTTCTAACTTCTCTTTCTCTAAAATTTATGATACAACACAAATGGAGCAGACCATCGATTTTAAAGAAGAAACCACCCAAGTGGAGGTGATTGGAGAAGAATAGTTGTATAAGATAGTGGCAGTACCACTACCTCCTTTACAAAAACTTTCATATCATGTGGAGGAGGATGCCATAGAAGTTCATAGGGACCACCCCTATCTTATATTCCCTCCCACTCATGAAATCAAATTATATCTTTCTTATTTATTGGATGTTGTGAATTATCTTATCTTATTTGGGGTTCTATAATTTCAGTTTTTACTCATGGACATCAAGAAAAGTCACATGTGGTGGTTTATCTCAAAGAAACCACACCCACCTTTTTATTGGGGATAATCCACTGTAACTGCCTAACTAGAGGTGGTAAAGTCTTAACACCCACATTGGGGTATAAACCATTTTCTATCCTCTTTTCCTTTTATCTTTATTTTTTTATATTTATTATGATTTATTTTATTTAATGATTTCTAGGACTATTGAAAGTATCTAAGAGATTAACTCAATGCATACACTTCAAAAATAATGTTATGTTATATCTTTCCTTCCCTTTTCTTTTCTACCCTTATTTTTTTGGAGATTAAATGAGGGGTAGTAAAATTTAAGTGTGGGGGTGTCAACTTGATTAGTTATTCTTATGGTATTTTAATTTTTGTTTTTCAAATTTTTAGGATTTTTGAGCTTTAACGAATATTCTTATCACTTTTAACACGTCAATTTATTTTTAGAGAGTTAAATGATTTTTGATGAAATGGATTTTAAATGATTTTTGATGTGGGAAAATATTTCCTCGAATTGATTTTTCAATAATTTATATGAGTTTGACTAATTTATGAAATCCATGCCCATAAAACACTAACTCAAAATATTTTTCCAATCCTGTGAGGTATTCTGAACCACTTTAATATATTCTTCTTAATACTCACACTTTCTTAAGGAAAACTTGGATTTTCTTTGAGAACGAGAATTTGAAACTTTTCTATTTCGAAGCTTTATATTGCTTGGAATGATTTTTTATATGATTGAGGAATTTATTTGGATAGACACATATTAACCTGATACCTAACCCTAAATATATCCTTCATTATCCCTTAGAATCCAGGAATTTCCTTATAGTTTTAAGACACATTACAATATTATTTTTCTTTACCTACCCATACTCTTAGTATTTTTGCGTGAATATTTCAAGTTTGAGTGTGGGGCGGGAGACTTTCATGTGTGTTCATTGGGATTTGTTTGATTTTTGGTTGTTTTGAGGTGTGCCAACATTTTGATTAGTGGATAATGAAATAATTGGGCATGAGTAATCATTTCATTATGCTTTATTTGTGTCATCTGGTTCTCCTTAAAAAAATTAAAAACAATATTTAAAAAAAATGAAAAAATGCAGATGATATTGAATTTCAAATTGTAATTTCTTTTATGACTCATGAACCACTATAAAATTAAGTGGAATTATTTTAATTAATTTATTATATTCAATTTTCATCTCATCATCCTTGGAAAATAAAGAAAAAGAAAATAAAGTTATGCCTTTTTTTATCTTTACAAAAAAAGGGAGAACTTAGATGATATGATTGTTTTTAATCACTTATTGTATCATGTACCATGTCATAAAAAAGTGTTTGGTGTTATGTTACACAATTTCAAGGGGATTTGAGTGAGATTCATCCTTTTTTTCACTTGATTATTAATGAATTGTACTTAAGAGTCCAACCTCCTCTTTTAAGCTTTAAATTTTTTTCAATCATTTTACCGCCAACCTTAATCCATAGAATTTAACTTGAAAAAGTCCTCATGATTAAATTCATTTACATGATTCATGCTATGGATAAATGATAATATTCACAAGCCTATGGTGATACATGTTATTTCCAAGTATGAGCATAACTCCAAATTTAATTTCTATTGAGTGCAGAGTGACACCAAATTCAATGTGAGGTAGGTTGTGATTGGTCCGTGGATGGATTTATGAGGTTGAAAAATTTTAAATTTACAAAAGGAAAATGAGAATGAATTTTTGTTCATATAAGATACTAGATGGTATTATTTTTTGGATAAGATCATTGATATTTTCTCATTTTTTATTGTTGTGTGAATTTTGACTTGAATATAAAATGATTATCCGAGAGTGCAATGGTTAAGTATTGGGGAGTGATGATTCTAATATTTCTATAAATTTTATTCTATAATTTAATGTTTATAATCCAACCATAGTGTTATTTTATAAGTAAATATCATGTTTTTAAGTTTCTGTGGTATTTTGAGCACAGATGAAAAAAATGGGTAAATCTGGAATTTTGACAGATTTTTATCAAAGAGGTATTTTGGGCATAACTTTTAAATTATTATTACAATTTGATTTATTTTTTATATTATTCCTTGATATATTTTATGAAACTTTATATTTAGGAAGAAAATAATATTCGAACATCTAGAGGCCTGAACAAATCCATGATGTTGGAGAATATTCTAGGCAGACAATGTGAACTCCACCTCCATAAAAAAGCATAAATTGGTATAAACACCTCAAATTGAAGTGATTAGACATGGATATGAAAGAGGATTCAGTGATGAATTTCATTGATGAGTTTCCAGTCAACATCCAATCATTAATTCATTCTTTGAATGGTTGAAACATGTGGAAGATGAAACATCTCACCAGGTAGAAATGGTTCCATTCAATAATTAAATCATACCATCTGAACTACACGTCCAAGATGTCTCATATTTTGTGTAGAGACATTAAATTAAGTGTTTAAAAACATTTATTAAGGATTTAATGCTTTAATAGACATGAGTAAAGGTAATAATGGCATGGGAAGTTGAAGAATTTTAATTTGACGAGTCAAATGGACATCTTAAATGTGTTAGAGTAAAACAGACATAACACCTTTTTATTGTGGTCAATGATGAATAAATTTTTAAGGTTAATATATGATATATAATTGAAAAAAATTTATTAATAAACATGTTACAAATTTGGCCATTTTATGTTACATACATGTGAAAACGTTTTGAGGAGACTTTTGGAGCGAATTATTTCACCCCCTCTCCCTATAAATATGTATCCCCACCCCTCCTAAAAGTATTGTAACTTTTATGTGGCTATTTTATAATATTTTGTAGTTTATTTCCATTTTAATATAATTATTAATTTTTAATATTTTTTTCTCTTCTTCTTCATCTCATTCTGATTTTTGTTTATCTTTTTTTTACCCCATTCTTCTCTACTATGATCTCTTATCTCATGATCATGAGTAACTAACCCGATAAAGTTCATGTGGGATCAATCCGGTGTTGAACCCAGGTCATTATACATTCATGGTTTATGTTTATTATTTTTTTATAGTTATTACAAGGGGTATATTAGTGGTAATGGAACCTTTGTGTCTCCACTTGCCACCTGAAGCTTTGCTTTCTCTTCTACAATTTTCTCCCTCGATCGAGGAAGTGGATGTGTGGTATCTAGGTGATCATTGAGTGCATCATATATCCAAAATCATAGGTAGAATAGGATGTTCATACATATTATGGATAATTATCATTAAATATATTTTATTCTAACAAAGATATGATTAAGGTTCACTCTAGATAATCACCTAGGAGTATCTCTTTTCTCTCTAACATCGTTTTTTTTTTGCATTCATTCTATCTGCATTATTCATTGCATGTTTAATTTTCTTTATATTGAATTATCATTTCTCAAATTTAAATTTCTTTTATATTTATATTATAAATAATAATATATATATATATATATATATATATTGAATTAAAAATAGTGATTGATTGACCACAAAATATCCTCAAGAGAATAACCTAGGTCAGCCCCTCAGTTGCATTTAGTTATAAATATTTTTTGAGAGCATGCACAATAATTATTCATCACTAAACCTGTAAAAATTAATGAAAAAAGGTCTAAATCGATAAAAGTTATTACAGACAGACAAAGGGGAGTGGTGAAATGAAATACCAACTCAAAACCATCTAAATGATCGACCAACCAATCGAAAAGATCTACCAAAAGCACCATTACCCCACCCATTCTATATCCACATTTATTAGAATTGAAGGTTAATGTGAATAAAAAGTTAAAATATGGTAGTATTCATAGATTTGATTTTGAATAAAATATATACGGATAGAAATTTGAAGACTATATTGGTGTTGAGAATGTAAATGAAATCCTTAACTATGATTGCCTAGGAGCCTAAGTTGTAAATGTATACATAAGGTGTGTTTTAATGATTTGTTTTTTTAAAATATGATATAATGTGTTAATTATAACCAAATACATTTTATATTTTTGGTAGTCATATATATAAAAAACAATTTAAGGTATTTTCCCATGAAACAAATTGGACTCTTTATTCCTCACATCACCTCTACAAAACAATTAAAAATAAATTCAAATAAAAAAGATGAAATAGTGGTAGGCCTGGTCAAATAATTTGAAAGAAAACTTAAGGATGAAAAACTATTTTTAATACCAATTATGAAAGAGTAAAACTCTACAATTTAATCATATAAAATATATTTTCATTTATTTCATTACTTATTCCTTTTTGAGTTTTTAGGCAATATTGGATGTTCATTGCGGTAAATTTGGATACTCTAAAGATTTATTTCCTGGGTTCAATGCATGGATATCCAATAAAATGACCAAAAATAGTGGTGTTTGTCAATTTTTAATACACTACATACAACATTTTAGAACTAAACATCAAGATATATAATTTATATTATATTTTAATGAGAATTCTATTATGATAGGGTGATGCATCAATATCTTAAAAAACAAGGAATGAGGTTAGGGGCTAAGCATGATGACCGTGACAAGTTCTATGACTGGAAAAGTATCAGAGGATATATAATAATATTTCACTATCAAAACACCTATAAAAATAAATTACTTATTCTCTTTAATGTTTCTTCAGTTTCCAAAACAAACTAATGGAAAAGATTGTGGTTATTATGTTTGTAAATTTATGAGAGAGATCATATTCCATGAACAAACTAGCATCCTTAAAGAGGTATTTTTGAAGATAATTAATATTCTATTTAAAATATTTATTAATAATTTGTGTATTTATATTTTTCCATTACTACTATGACTGTCAAAATTACTCTTATTCACAAGAAGATATAGATGTACTCAGAAATGAATGGACGCCATACCTGATGGAAGAATGTACACAAATAGCATGAAGATGTGACTTCCATAAAAGTAGTAGATTATTTCATATTTATGTTTAATTTACTTCTTTTTAGTACTAATCACATAAGAATTTTTTTCTCATACAAGTGGATTACTTTGTTTGATTTGGGTCGGTTTGTTTGAAACTAATCATGTTCGTGAGAGATTGGATTTCAAGGTTGTAACTAAGATAATGATAACAAAGAAATGGGTCAAGAATGTATAAATATGAATTTAGAATACTTATGTAATTAATTAATTTTTTCATCATTTTATCTACTATTTGTATGTTAATTTCCTTATCATTTTTATTTAATACTTATTTAGTTTTTCATAGATCTTTTGGGAAGTCATATTTTACTTTCAACTATTAGAAGCAAGATAAAAAAAAGAGAGAATGTGTTTCTTTTGGGTGGAAGAGGAAACCCAATTTTGCATGAAATGTGAAGAAAATTGTGAGGATTCATATACCAAGGGATTTCTTAATAGTTGAATGAAAATTATGACTTCCCAAAAGATATTTCATGAACATTTTCATTAATAGTGTAGTAACCAACTGCAACTCAATCAGCTGCACCTCAATCTGCTACACAATGCACTAGGTATGACTCGAAGTGTAAGTTTTTAGTTTATAATATTCATTGATCCTTTAATATTCATGTCTTATGAACTACCATGCTTTGATCCATGACTCTCGATTATGATCTATGATATATAGTGTATGAATTTCTAATTTTAATATCACTTTATAACATCTTCATGCTCATGTTTTCCTTATATGATCATTGATATATATATATTTTGAACTTATTGAGAATCTATGATCACAATTTATTATGTTTCATATCCTTAGTTTATAAATAATGGTTTTATAAATGATTTGTCTAAGAGGGTTTCTAGTAAATAATAACTTAATGATAGAATCTTATGAACTAGTTCTTTATGTTTCCATATTTCCAAAAGCACTAGACCTAAACTTTTATAGAAAGGATCACTATGTTATGTAAGTAATATTAATATACTGAGATTTTATATCCATGTATGAAATTTATGAGTCAGTATAGTTGGTCTCAAAGCAACTGTCCTATTGAAAATCGAGAAAATGCATTAATATTTTTTTGATACTTTAATAAAACAATCTATAAGTCATCTATGATGTTTAGGAATCATCCACACCTCAATATGTTTTAAGGTTTGATCAGTATCACTCAAAGTGCCTATTTTTATTTACAATTGTTATTAATTTTAGTAAAAAAACAAGTGACATACTGAAAACTAAGAAAATTCATTTGGATTGTTTTTATACTTTAGGAAAATGATCCATAATTCATTTCTGATGTGTAGGAATCAACCGCACGTCAATATGATGCATGTTGTGGCCGGTATGAATTTAAGTGTGTATTTTTATATTAAATTGACATTAAATTTAGAAAAAAGAACAAGTGACATACTGAAAACCAAGAAAATGATTTTGGATTGTTTTGATACTTTAGGAAAATTATCCATGAGTCATTTTTGATGTGTATAAATAAAACACACCTAAATCTGATGCACGGTGTAACCGGTATGAATAAAAGTGTATGTTATTAGTTTAAAATTGGAATTAGTTCATAACATGTCACTCATTAAAAACTGATAAAACACACTTTGAATGTATTCATAATTTAGGAAAGTGATTCTTAAGTCATTTTTGACATGTATGAATCAGTATCACATCAAACTAACACATGATGTGACCAGTATGACTCAAAATACATATTTCCAGTTTAAAATGAAATTTTTGTAAAAAAACCACAATTGGAAAACTAAAAACTAAGAAAATGATTTTGGATTATTTTGATACTTTAGTAAATTGGTCTATAAGTCATTTTTGATGTGTAGGTTTCATGAAACCCACAATATAATGCATAATGTGATCATTATAAATCAAAGTATATCTTTTTATTTAAAATTGATATTAATTTTAGTAAGAAGAACAAGTGATATACTGAAAACCGAGAAAATGCATTCAAATTGTTTTGATAATTTTGTAAAAATATCCATGAGTCATTTTTGATGAGTAGGAATCAACACCACCTCAATATAATGCACGGTGTGACTGGTATAACTCAAAATGTATCTTTTTATTTAAAATTGAAATTAATTTAAGTAAAAAGGAATAAGTGACATACTGAAAATAGAACAAACAAATTCATATTGATTTTATACTTTAGTAAAATGATACATAAGTCATTTTTTTCCATCTAGGAATCAACCACACCTCAATACGATTCATTGTGTGATCAGTATGACTAAAAGTGTCTGTTATGAGTTTAAAATTGAAATTTTAGTTCAAAAAGTGTCACTCACTGAAAACTAATAAAAATCACTCCAATTGTATTAATAATTGAGGATAGTTATTGATGAGTTATTTGTGGTGTGTATGAATCATTATCATGTCAAACTGACACACGATGCGATCAGTTTGAAATGACATTTTAGTAAAAAAAACACACCTAGAATACTAAAAATTTAGAAAATGAATTCATATTATTTTGATACTTTAAGAAAACTATATATAATTCATTTTTGATGTGTAGGAATCAGTCTTACCTCAATATGATGCACAATGTGGCTAATATACTTCAAATTGTCTCTTTTTATTTAAAATTGACATTAGTTTTAGTAAAAAGTACAAGTGAAATAATAAAAACCAAGAAAACTCATTCATATTGTTTTGATTATTTAGTACAATTATCCCTGAGTCATTTTTGATGCATTGGAATCAACCCCACCTTAATAAAATTCATGGTGTGATTGTCATAACTCCAAACATGTCTTTTTATTTAAAATTGACATTATTTTAAGTAAAAAAGAACAAGTGACATACTGAAAACTAAGAAATCACATTTGTATTGTTTTTATACTTTAGTAAAATGATCTATGAGTCATTTGTGATATTTATGAATCAACCACACATCCATCTGATGCATAATGTGATAGATATGACTAAAAGTGTAAGTTATCTATTTAAAAATGACATTTTAGCTCAAAACATGTCACTAATTAAAAACCAAGAAAAAATACTCTAATGGTCTTGAAAATTTAGAAAAGAAATTCATAAGTCCTTTTTGATGTGTATGAAGCTGTCTCATGTCAAATTGATGCATAATGCGACTAGTATGGCTCAAAGTGAGTGTTTCAGATTTCAAATGACATTTTAATAAAAAAAACCGGCATACTAAAAACTAAGAAAACACATTAAAATTGTTTTGATATGTTAGGAAAATCATCTGTAAGTAATTTTTGATGTTTAGGAATTGGTCTCATCTCAATATGATGCACGGTGTGACCAGTATGACTCCAAGTGTGTCTTTTTATTTAAAATTGACATTAATTTAATTAAAAAGAATAAGTGACATACTGGAAATAGAGAAAATGCATTCGGGTTGTTTTGATATTTTATGAAAATGATCCCTGATTCGTTTGTGACGTGTATGAGTCAACTGCACCTCAATAAGACACACAGTGTGACCGATATGACTCTGAGTGTGTCTTTTTATTTAAAATTGACATTAATTTAAGTAAAAAAAAGAACAATTGTCATACTGAGAACTGAGAAAAAACATTTGGATTGTTTTGATAATTTAGGAAAATGATCCATGAGTCATTTTTTATGTATAGGAATTAACCACACCTCAATCTGATGTATAGTGTGACTGGTATGACTAAAAGTGTTCATTATCATTTTAAAATTAACATTTTAGTTCAAAATGTGTCACTCACTAAAAACCAAGAAAACATGCTCTGATTGTCTTGATAATTTATAAAAGTGATTCATAAGTCATTTGTAACATGTATGAAGTATTCTCACATCAAAAAAATGCCCGATGCAACCAGTATGACTCATAATGCATGTTTCTAGTTTGAAATGACATTTTAGTAAAAAAATACAACTGACATACTAAAAACCAAGAAAATTAATCCATATTGTTTTGATTCTTTTAGAAAATTATCCATCAGTATTTTTTGATATGTAGGAATCATTTGCACCACAATATGATACACAGTGTGACCAGTATAATTCCAAATGATTCATTATTTAAAATTGAAATTGATCTTAGTAAAAAAAAGTGACATACTCAAAATTGATAAAAACACATGCGGGTTGTTTTTATATTTTATTACATTGATCCATAACTCATGTTTGACATGTAATAATCAACCCCCACGTCAATATGATACATGGTGTGACCTTTATAACTCCAAATGTTCCTTTTTTATTAAATATTGACATTTTATTAATTTATTATTTCATATTAATGTTTAATTTATTTCTTTATAGTATTACTAACATAATATTTGTTTTCTTATATAGGTGAAATCTTTTGCTTGGGTTGATATGATTTTTTCAGCAACTGATACCATGGGCAGACATTTTTAAGAGGGGATCACAGGCCTCAAAAGATGAAATATTAATGTTTTAAAATGTTTGTTGGATAATTGTAAATATAATTATATAAATCATTATTTGAAATGTAAGTAGTAGTGTCTTTTTATATACCATGGGTGGAAATTTTTTATATTCATGATGTCAATTAAATATATATATATAGCACTGTTTGAAAATAGGTTTTTGTTGGGTGTGTTATTATATTGACAACAAATTACATCCATCTAGGCCTTTATCATCCCTATTTTTAGCACTGATAAAGGTTGTCCTTTATTAGTGCTAAAATATTACTGATAAAGGGGGTCCTTTATCAGCACTGCGATTAATAGTATTTTTTAGCGTTGTTAAATGCTTATTTTTTATATTGTTAAAGGGAATATGTGTTGTAGTGTCTTCCACCACTAAGGAAAATCACCACATAAAATAGTCAAAACACATCCCACAATCCCTCTTTCATTCAAAACTTCAATCAATTTCTTATTTCAATATTTATCAATCAAGTTCCACTAAATCAACCATTTAATTCCATATTTAATGAAAAACCACTCACCAGCACAGCCTGTGTTTAACTAAACTATTTAAAATTTAATTTAAACACATTTTTTATCATTAAATTCATTAATCAATTGCCACGTATTAAATTCTATCCCACGCTTATTTAATTCTGACCCATTCTATACCTCTTTCATCAGTATAAGACTTTTATAATAGCTACCATGAAACTACCACACATGCCACAACATAATAGCCCATCCATATCAAAAAATCCATCATTGCATCCCATACAAAATCCATTTTTATATCCCAACCATAATAAAACAACAGATATTAAACAACCACCACAACTCATCCCTCAATGTATCCCATTCCAAAAAGTTATAGCCCCGCTATCTTAACATTTTCTACCACTGAGCTGATCACCACAATCAGTACTCACCCCCCCCACACACAAACACACACACACACAAAGTTCAAATAACTACAACAAAGTAGTAGTAATCCCACCAACACACATAGAAATAGATTTTAGCTTTCACTGAACATCAAAATTCAATTTTTTGTCTTTAAATAGGACTTACATATATAGGATTTTATCATCTCTATCATGGGTATTCTCACACAATTTTCAGTTTCACATGAAAATTGTCCAATAGCTATATATAAGGTTTTAACCCTTTATGAAAGTGGGATCAACCAATAAATTTCAACAAGGGGTTCATAATACATAGAAAAACTCACATGGAATAATAACAACAAATGATAAACTCAACAAGATTAAGTTTCAATAAAAATAAGGTGTAAATAACATGGAAACTAATAAACACATGCGAACTCATCCCCCTTCCCATTAAATTTCAGTTCACCCAATTCATTATATTTTTAAGTTAATCTATATTATCCACCCAAAAGAATATAAAATCATGTTAATCTCATAGATTCATAGTAACATAGAGAGAACAAGTATCCCCTACCTTAAAGGAAGTTTTTTTAATCATTGCATAAGAGAAGGAAAAATGAGATGCTAACAAGATGAGAAACGCACTAGGAAAGGTCTTCATCATAGAACACATCATCCCCCATCAAACACATGACACTAAACCATATGATATATCCATATCTCATAACCATATATTTCTATGATTGAATAATGAATAAGAAAACAAGAAGGTGGAAGGGGGGAATCACTGAGTATTTATGGAAATCAATCTCCCAAGGCCAAGGTTTGATGCTAATAGAAAGGGACTATAAGACCTCCCAAAACCACACCTAGGTCACCAAAAATTCAAGAGAGAATTTGGGTAATTGATGAGTTTCAAATGGATTAAGGAATTTATACCTAGAAGTTGATTAAAGGATGATAGTGGAAAACCCATGACCATGCCAGAGTGATTAGGTTTTCACATAATACTACGGCACATCATAATGAGTTATGAAACAATCATCCCCAACTCAAATAGCCTCCAAGATCCACACTGCAGATCATGATAAGATCCTATAAGCCCGGTATAAGGCTATGATGCAACTCATGCATCGCACTTCATCTACCCTCAAATCGATAGAGAGATCAAAAATTAACCGCTTGAGCCTTCACGCCACAAGATATTTATCTATGATGTAAGGAACCCAACTCTTGACCAACCATGATATAACACCAATCCATTCCAAAACTCCCATCAGATTCATATGGCCATGCAAAATCATCCTCAATAAGAATACATGCCCTAACTCATCTCCATATTGTAGCCCCCACTAAGGAGGTAGAGACACCAAAACCAACCTCACTCAGAACCCTACGTTTCTAGTATTTAACCACACCATAAAATCCTGCAATATTCCACAACTCACAAATTCACACTACAATATCCTCCTCCAACTAAGATTCCAGCTCCAACTTCACCAGATTCTCCTCAGACCTTCTCTCAACTCCTCCAGCACCCAAATCTCACCTAGTAACGATCCAGAAAGGTTATTAATATTACATACTTGTTGTGTATGACAACAAAACACATCATATATTTCTAGTATTACATGTAAAATAGTTAATTTAAGCATTTAATTCCATGTGACTTATTGAAAATCACCTGCCATGTAATTCGTGAGAAATACCTTATCACACGACATGTACAGCCGGCTACACACTGTGTAATTCAGTTTTTCTATAATTAATTTTTTATTTTGGTTTGTTTAACTCACAATATATGACTTTATTTGTGTGTACCTTGTGTGAGTGGGTGTGAGTTACATGGAATGTATAACTAGAAGCATGATGTGGAATCCATTTATGGACGCCTGTACAACCCACCTAGGGACTCAACGTGTATCTCACATGAGATGTTATGTGTTACATGACATGTATTCCAAATATATTTTTTTTGTGATAAAATATGGACCATGTTTCTCAAATAGTATTCAATATGTTGTGTGAATTAATTACATGATTTTTACTTTGACCACATAGATTCCAAAATTACCACAGGTCCAAACCATGTGGGGTCACATGGCATGTACACGAGTTACACATCGTGTAACCCTCTCAAGACACATGCCAACTGGAAGCCAATACATGGAATGTAATAACTCTACATAATTTTTTCACACATGATGTGACATGATTGAAGTGGCGTGTCCTAGTGTTGTTGACCATACGTACAAGGCATATACTTTTCCATTACATACCTCATATCTATGTCACTCAGCTAAGATCCTAAACACCTATATATGGGATCATTGAGTTATCTTCATCTATTATTGTCCTATTCTTGTTCATCTGAAATTTATCAATCATATTATGTTGACTTTCAAATTAAGAAATGAAAACTAAAAATAAAAAATAAAAAATGTGTGATTCAATTAAAAAATAATAAATAATTATAAATTAATATGAAGCTACTTTGATACCACCTGAAGGTTTTGTGGCACATCATAAGAACTTAGTCCTATTCATAATAATGTTTTTCATTGGATTATTTGGATGAAATCCTTATAACTGGATGAATTAAATCTTATATTATTCAAAGAGAGGAAATTTTTACATATAATTTATAATTAATTTATATATAAGAATTACCTCATCTTTACAATCCTTTATTCATTTAGGAATTTGATTAACCATATTATTGTACCATAATTTTGATGAATGATCCAAATAATAATCCATTTGGTGGTATTTTCACATGCATCACAAACCTCATAATGTCTTTGTTGTAACTTGGGGTGCTAGAATGGAAGATCTAAATGTATTTTTTCATCCTTTCACAATAAGAATACATTTGGGCTTGAAGGATTCTCCCTATATCTCTCAATATATAAAGGGAGGAGGATGATGTTTGTCTCTTATTCTTGAGATCATTCCCCAGAGTGTTCTCTTTAGTCATGAGATAATTATCCTGAGATGATATTTTGTTAAAAAATAAATCACTTTCCCTAAAAATTATAAAAGTTAGTTTTTATAGATAGGGTAGGATAATTAGTAATTTAACATAATTTATTTATTCTAAATAAACCCCATGTCAAATAATATTAATAATATCATTATATTGCATGACGTGAAGTTACTCATGAATATTTAAATATCATTTTTTAAATTAATAAATCAATGTTTATTTAAATAATATTAAAAAATATATATCAATAATCTAGGCCCTAAACTCAGTATTTTGATCCTACTTGGAATTTATCAAACCTTGAATAATAAATATTTATTTATATAAATGTAATTATATTATTCATTCAATAAATAAATATTATATATTCACCAATTAGTGAATAAATATTTATTTAACATAAAACTTGCATAAATATTCCAAACTATAAAAATTGGTGATGAAATTTATATAATCAATATAACCAAAATATTTATTATTCCTTTGTGTCGATAATAATATTTATTCTATTATTAAATTCAAATAGAATTTAACTTGGATTCTAGATACATTTAGTGTGTGATCATCTAGACCTCTTTCTTAGTGGTAATAGGAAAGCATGCCTAAAGTCCAATATTAGCTCCACGAAACACATCAAGTAACTCATAAAGAAATAATTTAATGTCGTAATGGTAACAACCTCATATGAATGATTAATGTGAAATATAATCATTTTTTTCTCGATATCTAATCAAATAGGTTGTGCACTTGTGTCATCAAACTATAAAGTTGATATATTTTTCTTTGACTACCCAAAATGAACTCATCAATAAACCTCAATGGTCATTGACTTAATCAAATAGTTTTATTCGAATCAAAGAGATTGAGATATCTATATAAATTAAATTGGAAGGAACAAATCCTTCCTTGACTAATTCAAGATTTCATATATATTATGATACCCTAAAAATATCCTACCTATCCTCAAGAATATGTCATCATGATTTTTTTCAATACATTAAAATATGTGATTCATGATATAAATTAATAATTTTCACAATCCGACCCAACGCTTTATTTTATATTATTTATTTTGGGTTTCACTTTTGAGGCGCGGGTTGAGACGATTTTTTTAAGGAAATTTGGTGTCATACACGGGTGTGCGGTCATACATGCGACCGTGTGTAGTGACCAACCTTAATTAGAGAATGTTTTATTATTAAACGTGTCTCTTTTTTCGGGTGCGTTACTATGTCGCGACCATGCACGTGTCTATGCACGGTGTCCAGACTCAATAATAAATTTAATTTTTTTGAGACTGGTTTTATTATTTAATTTTTATTATTTGTATTATTATTAATTAAATTGATATTTCAATTAGGTTATTATTATTACTATTGGGGATTATTCTTATTATTATTATTATTTCAGTTATTATTTTAATTAGATATATAATATTAAATTATTATAAAGGTTATGAAATTTTCGGCATGTTACTTTTATCATTATTACTATTATTATTAATTTTTTTAAGATTTTAATGAGGTAATAATTATTTTTAAGTTATTTTTAAGATTTTATTTTACATCATGTTTTTTAACACTAATATTACTATTATTATTACCAATAACTATATTCTGAATTAGTTTATAGTTTTATTTTATGATTTATTTTATACATATTTTATTTCATTTTTATTTTTATTTATCTTATTTTTTTCCTACTCTCTCCTCCTCCCCCCTCTCTCCCTCTTATCGCACAAGCCCCCCTGCCCGTGAAACCAATCTATGCTGCATCACCTGGCCGCACTGCACTTTTCACCGGATAGCTACAACACCATCTTCCTTCTGGCCGAAGACTCATGCCCTACCTCCCTGCCAAACTGTCTTCGAGTTATACCCTTTTCTGCTCCTGTACAGTGCTTCCCCTCAGGTCAACTCATCCATGCGCACGACCTTCCCTCTTTTCTTTCCGGCATCGCGCAAGCCCAACAGCCTCCTCAGAGCCCTAGTTGTCCTCCCGCAGCCCCTGTCTCAGGTGTGTCTCACTTCTAATGGTTGTTTCTTCCCTTTGGTAGAATTGATGATTAGTTTTTCATGTTGTTTAAGGTCCATTCATGGTGATTTGGGTTTGATGTCTGGTTTTTAGCATCTAATATAAGTTCTTGCGGTGCGATTGGCGGGAAATTGGAGTTTGCGCACCAAGTTACGAAGTTCTTCTACATTCCAGGAAGGTGGTTCCATGTTTAATTATTATTTTATTAATTAATTCTCAACTTTAATTATATTAGAGTGTTATTTAATGATTTTGTGTGGCGTGAAGTTGATCTTCTTTTAATTTTAATATGAAGTGAAATTGTTTAGTGGTGTGTTGTCATAATATGTGTACTTGCTGCTGAGATCTTATCTTTGGTTAATTTTTAGTGTTTTTTTAAAATTGTGAGGTAAGGTTACTAATTAGTTTGTTTTGTGTGATTTAATTTTTAATTGGGGTTTAATATGTCTTAATGTGTTAATTGGTGTGTTTAGATGATACGAGTATGTTTTTATTGTGAAAACCCATGTCGGACTATGCACTAGTGTTTTATAAATTGTGCAGTTACTTTGTTAGGATGTGCAAGAAGTGAAATTGGTGTTTTGGTGTTTTGGTGTTTTGGTGTAGTGTCGATATGTGTTCTATCTTAAATGATCATTTGGGGGGAATTTTGGTGTTTTAGTCGTGCGGTGTTTTTTTAGTGGGTTGGAAAGCTTTTTTTTCTTTTCTGGCAGTTTGTCTAATTGAGGTAGTGGTATTTTTAACTGTGTTGGTGGTTTCTTTAATCGCGTGCATGACTCAGATTGTGTTCATGAGGTAGAGTTGTGTGTGTGTGGTCGTGTAAGAGGGTTTGGGTCGGTCTAGTGTGTGAAGCAGTGTTTTGTCCTTAAAATTGATTTGTGAAAAAATTGATTTGATTTATTAAATAATTATTAAGGGTGAAGAATTTTTTTGGTTAAATTGTGTAAATATTTTTTATGCTTAAAGTCATGAGACGTGTGTGGAAACTGTTTAACAAATTCTTTTAATGGTGTGTCTGAAGATGAAAGTGGTTTCTTTGACTGTGCAGTATTTTTAATTTGGTTGTGTAAGTGATGCGGATTTAGTTTTGGGATATTCTTAGTGTGCATATTATTTCAAATGTCCTTTGTGTGTATAAATGGTGGTTTTGGCGTGCGTAGTGTCTTGTTTTTTCTAATTATTTGATTATGACATAATACTTGAACTCTTAACTACTTGAGCACAAACTGGAAGCCTGGGGACTAGGTGGGGGGACTAGGACTAGTGCGCTAGTGATACGGACGTGGCATCGGCACAGTTTCACTTAAATGGATTGAAGACTACAACACTAACTAAACTTTTGGATGATGTTTGGAGACCACTAGGTTATGGATGTGTTATCCTACTAGTGGCTCTTGCATGAGAATGTATATTGTTGTTTTCCTGTAACATTGTTCACCGAGACACGATGTTATAGGGTCCCACTTCTAGCTAGTATCTTTAGGGCCTCTCCCATGTATTGTGCTCCTCTTTTTCTTTTCACTCACCATCGACACACGGTGTGGCGTTGGGGTTACCAAGAAAGTGTGTGTGGAGGGGTTAATTTAAGTTGTTTTACTTTTAGAGTAATTTTCCCTTAAAAACTGTTTTCATTAAAATTGTTTAATAACTTATTAATTTTTATTCCGTTAAATTGAAAATGTATTTGTCATTAAATAATTATGCGTGGAACCTTTTCTTGGTGGCATCCTACTGGACTTTTATCTCACACCATACATACACCTATGGGTGTATGTAGATTCTGTTTCTTTATCTTTCTAGGTTGAGGCATCGAGAATAGCATGGGTGGTTCAGGTTGTCAGTGTCACCATAGTGTCAGTTTGGTGGACGTGTCTTGGGGATGTGACTCCTCATGTTGCGAAGAGATTTGAGCTAGTTCCTTTTAGTTTTTTTCCTTTATTTTCATCCTCTTTGGTTTTTTTGTCAAGTTGTAAACTTTAATTTTGACCCTAGTTTAAGGGCATGTTTGGTTGTTGAATTTAGTTTTAAATTTATTCATCTTTCTGATTGTTTCATGTTTGTTTATTCTGTTAAATTGTTCCCATGTTTTATTTGTGATACTCGGGAACTTGTGCCTGCCTGTGGGGATCGGGAACGCCCTTCAGGCCTTGCCGCGGACCGGGTCAGGCGCCGGGTTGAATGGTGACCTGGCCTGGTTCGTGCAAAATGGTATCATAGGTGGTTTGTGTTATGGTTTTTTGGAATTTCATGTAGATCGGGGATATGATTGTCGGTACATGAGGGGTAGGTGCGAGAAGAGCGTCGTGAACTCTTTATCGTTTCGATCCTCGAGTAACCAGGGGTATTCTGGGATTTAAGTTTTTTTATTTTCTCTGTATGGATGGGGGATGACAATAGGTGTAAACTGGTACTGTGCATGATCTCACATGAAGTAGCGACCCATTTGATGCCTGAGAGTATGGTTCGACACTCCTTGTGGTTGGTTCTTGCATAGGGCATGGTCTGCTAAACCATGTAGCCATATTAGACATGACCACTAGTCCTCCGTCTAGGTTCTTTAATGTTTGTGATGTCTTGCCTCAATTTTGGGATTGGCGTGAAATTGTTTTCCTTTAAAAAGGGAAGAGGACATTGGTGTTGCGCTTATTTTATTTTGGTGTGTGGTTGGCATGATTTTTGGGGTGCGTTTCTCTTGGACCATGTTTTTAGAATTTTGCGTTGATTTGTTGAGGTTTAATTTCTAAAAGGATGTATTGGGTTATTTGAAATTGAAGTGGGTTGTTTAATAAATGGAAATCATTTTAAAAAATTGTCTCGACTTTTTGAAATAGTTTTGGAAAAAGGTATTTTTGGAATATTGGGAACGTTTTGTTTTGAAAGTGGAAGAGACTTGTTTCTTTTCCAGTGGTATTCCTATGGGTGCTCACATGTGCATGTGGAAGTTATTAGTGGATAGTTGGTGGCTCATGTGTATGGGTGCCTGAGTGGCACAAAGATGCATATTTGTGAGGCATCGTGTAATATCAGTGGTAATGATTTGATTTTTAAGGCCTCTTCTTATTTCCTAAAAAATGGGATTTTTTTCTTTCTAAAATGGGTTTTTGTGTGATCACATGGTTTTGTAAATTGAAAAATGACATTGAGTTTAGAGTGAAGATGGCTTTTCAAAAGAGCTTTTGGGCTTGTAGTGTAGTGATTGGTTTTTCAAGCGAGTGTTAGAATGAATTGATGTTTTAAATTTGAATAACTAAAATTGTATCTGAGGTGTGGATGTTTATTTGTGATGTGTTTGGACTTGTAAAATATTATTTTGTGTTTCTTTTTCGGGATATTCCCCCTAGAAATGTCCCATGGGTTTCCAAAAAGTCTCTCAGTTTTTGGATCAACCCAGACTCCCAGTGGAGTGGCGGAGTGGCGGAGTTGAGTTCTGCTCGGTGGTGTCGACTATTCATAGATGTCGAGGTCAGTTGGATATCTTTGAGTGCTTTGAGAAAGTTGGAAGTGCCTCTAGTTTTGGAGGAACTCCAAAAGTTGTGTGGTGTAAGTTGTATCGAGTGCGCTTCATGGAGCGACACTAAACCAGTAAACGACGATCGCTCCATTTTTGTTGTGAATAAGGATGTCTTGAGTGATCCTTAAGACTAACCTCATCCCACGGATGTACCTAAGGAAGTGAAGGTTCTTCATCCAATGAGGAGTGTGAACTAAAGGGGCCTGTTCTTGGAGAATTCCTTCCATCAATTTGTGTTTCATGTCGGACAAACCACTCAATATCCTATCTCTAGTGTGGTAAGTCGGACACTCTAAGTCGTTCGCTGCAATTATTGTTTGGTATGTTGATGGAGTTTCCATTTGGTACATGAGGAGAACTATGCAGGTTGCTTTTTCAGCAAAGGAAGTTCAAGTCAGAGGTTTTCAACTTATGACTGCGAGGCGGTAGATGCTTCAGACATCAGGGCCCCATCCATAGGTCTTGGGGTGAAGCTTTCACGTAGTCAAAACTTGTTGGACGTGGGATGAGCTTGGTCCGACTTAAGTTTGCAGTGTCGGGATGGGAACAGCTTAAATTTCTTAATTGTGGTATCGCCTTTGAAGACTTCATTTTGTTGCGATGGGTTTCAAGGTTGTGTATCCTAGTTGTAATCTTAGTTTGTGGGAGTTCCTCATGGGACATAAAGAGGTTTGGAGAATCAGTATTCTTGTAAAGCCTATGGGCATGCTCCGTGAACCTTATTGTGGTCGGTTATGGATCAAAATTGTACTCATCTAGGAGATTCTTTTGTCTTGTGGGATTAACGCATGCCTATCTGGTTTTCTACTTGGTTAGGTTTTTCTGCTATCAAGACCATCTCATGTGGTGGAGTGTTGTTCACTGTGGGAATTTTTCTTTGCAATTAGACTGTGTTGGTGGGTTCATGATGAAGGGTTCAGTCAGTATCGCTCAAAGTAAAATAGGAATTCCCTCACGGGTTTCGTGGCGTTAGGAAATTTTAAAATCGTGGGGAGACCCAGTGCGAGTCTCACCGGTGTCCCCTCTTGTGTTGGTTTGGTTTAACACGGGGAGCTTAGAGGGTCAAGCAAGTGTTAAAGGTTATTCTGGGTTTGTGAGTCATTTTGGTTTGGATAACCAACATTTGACAAGAATCCTAATATGGTGGGGAGACCACAATAGTATGAACTTGTGAAAAAACTTTGTCTTCAAAGTGCACTTGGTGGGGAAACCCCTTGCTTCCGCTCCACCCGACCACGACCATGATAATTGGTTAGCTCAGATAGTGGGTCACTGGATGATTGTTCATGGAGATCTCGAGCTGCCCTGGTAATCCCTATGTTAGGGTTTAGGGTATTGCATGTTGTAGTTCTGTCTGAGGTGAATTCCTTGTTGCTGGTTGTTTTTCTTAGTGATTCTGATTTTGAGATTTTTGAAGTTTCAGGTCATGGGAGTTTTGAATGGTCGGTTGTCAAGTGATTGAGATTTATTTTAGGTATCTTCGTGGTCTT
Source organism: Viscum album (assembly GCA_963277665.1). Taxonomy (NCBI): domain Eukaryota; kingdom Viridiplantae; phylum Streptophyta; class Magnoliopsida; order Santalales; family Viscaceae; genus Viscum; species Viscum album. Next base: position 1,476,545,789 of record OY728134.1, read on the forward strand.
GCTTGTAATCTTGAGTTGGTCAAGTATTTTGGGACTTTTGGGGGGTAGAAAGTTTCATGGTGGGGAGAATTGTCACAACCCGACCCAACGCTTTATTTTATTTTATTTATTTTGGGATTAACTTTTGAGGCGCGGGTTGAGACGATTTTTTTTATGTAAATTTGGTGTCATGCATGGGTGCGCGGCCGTACAAGAGAACATGTGTAGTGACCAACCTTAATTAGAGAATGTTTCATTATTAAAAATGACTTTTTTTTCAGGCGTGTTACTATGTCGTGACTATGCATGCGTCTGTGCGCGGTTTCCAGACTCAATAATAAATTTAATTATTTTGTGACTAGTTTTATTATTTAAGTTTTATTATTTTTATTATTATTATTTAAGTTGATATTTCAATTAGGTTATTATTATTATTATAGGGTATTATTCTTATTATTATTATTATTTCAGTTATTATTTTAATTAGATAGATAATATTAAATTATTATAAAGGTTGTAAAATTTGCGGCATGTCACTTTTATCATTGTTACAATTATTATTAATTTTGTTAAGATTTTAATGAATTAATAATTATTTTTAAGTAATTTTTTTGATTTTATTTTACATCATGCTTTTTAACACTAATATTACTATTATTATTACCAATAACTATATTCTGAATTAGTTTAGAGTTTTATTTTATGTTTTATTTTATACCTATTTTATTTCATTTTTTTATTTATATTCTTTTTTCCTACTCTCTCATCCTCCCCCCTATCTCCCTCATATCGCATAAGGCCCCCTGCCCGCGATACCAAGTTGTGATACATCACCCGGCTGCACAGCACTCCTCATCGGACAGTAGCAACATTATCTTCCTTATGGTCGAAGACCCGCGCCCTACCTCCTCGTCGAACTGCCTTTGAGTTGTTCCCTTTTATGCTCCCGTATAGCGCTGCCCCTCAGGTCTCCTCATCCATGTGCACAACCTTCCCTCTTTTCTTTCCGGTGTCGCGTAAGCCCGGCAGCCTCCTCGGAGCCCTAGATGCCCTCCCGCAGCCCCTGCTGTAGGTGCGTCTCACTTTGGATGGTTGTTTCTTCCCTTTGGTAGAATTGCGGATTAGTTTTTCATGTTTTTTAAGGTCCATTTGTGGTGATTTGGGTTCGATGTCTAGTTTTTAGCATCTAATCTAAGTTTTTGTTGTGTTATTGGCGGGTGATTGGAGTTTGCACACCAAGTTGCAAAATTCTTGTACATTCTAGGTAGGTGGTTCCATGTTTAATTATTATTTGATTAATTAATTCACAACTTTAATTATTTTAGAGTGTTATTTAATGATTTTGTGTGGCGCGAATTTGATCTTTGAATTCTAATATGAAGTGAAATTGTTTAGTAGTGTGTTGTCATAATATGTGTACTTGCTGTTGAGATCTTATCTTTGGTTAATTTTTAGTATTTTTTTTAAATTGTGAGCTTAGGATACTAATTAGTTTGTTTTGTGTGATTTAATTTTTACTTGGGGTTTAATATGTCTTAATGTGTTAATTGTTGTGTTTAGATGATACGAGTATGTTGTTGCTATGAAAACCCATGTCAGACTATTCACTAGTGTTTTATAAATTGTGTAGTTACTTTGTTAGGATGTGCAAGAAGTGAAATTGGTGTTTTGGTGTTTTGGTGTAGCGTCGATATGTGTTTTGTCTTAAATGAGCATTTGGGAGAAATTTTGGTGTTTTAGTCATGCGTTGTTTTTTTAGTGGGTTGGCAAGATTTTTTTTCTTTTCTGTAGGTTTGTCTAATTGAGGTAGTGGTCTTTTTAACTGTGTGGGTGGTTTCTTTAATTGCGTTCATGATACAGATTGTGTTCCAGAGGTGGCGATGTGTGCCTGTAGTCGTGTAAGAGGGTTTGGGTCGGTCTAGTGTGTGAAATAGTGTTTTGTCCTTAAACTTTATTTTTGAAAAATTTGAATTGATTTATTAAATAGTTATTAAGGGTGAAGAATTGTTTTGGTTAAATTGTGTAAATATTTTTTATGCTTAAATTCATGCGACGTGTGTGAAAATTGTTTAACAAATTCTTTTAATGGTGTGTTTGACTATGAAAGTGGTTTCTTTGATTGTGCAGTCTTTTTAATTTGGTTGTGTAAGTGATGCAGATTTAGTTTTGGGATATTCTTAGTGTGCATCGTATTTCAAATGGCCTTTGTGTGTACAAATGGTGGTTTTGTCTTGCGTAGTGTCTTGTTTTTCCTGAGTATGTGATTATGACATAAGACTTGAACTCTTAACTACTTGAGCACAAATGGGAAGCCTAGGTACTAGGTGGGCGGACTAGGACTAGTGCGCTAGTGATACAGAAGTGGAATCGGCCCAGTTTCAATTAGCTGGATTGATGAATACAACGCTAACTAAACTTTTGGATGTTGTTTGGAGACCACTAGGTTATGGATGTGCTGCCCTACTAGTGGCTCATGCACGATAACGTATATTGTTGTGTTTTTGTACCATTGTTCATAGAGACACGATGTTCTAGGGTCCGACTTCTCGCTAGTATCTTTAGGGCCTCTCCCATGTATTTTTCTCCTCTTTTTCTTTTCACTCACCATCGACACACGGTGTGGTTGGGGTTACCAAGAAAGTGTGGGGGGTTAATTTAAGTTGTTTTCCTTTTAGAGTAATTTTTTCGTAAAAATTGTTTTCATTAAAATTGTTTAAGCAGTTATTTATTTTTATTACGTTAAATTGAAAATGTATTTGTCATTTAATAATTATGTGTGTAACCTTTTCTCGGTGGAATCATACTGGGATTTTATCTCACACCCTACATACACCTTTGGGTGTATGTAGATTTTGTTTCTTTATCTTTCCAGGTTGAGGCATCGAGCACAGCATGGGTGGTTCGGGTTGTCAGTGGAACCCTCATGTCGGTTTGGTGGACGTGTCTTGGGGATGTGACTCCTCATGTTGCGAAGAGGTTTGAGCTAGTGCCTTTTGGTTTTTTCCTTTATGTTGATCCCCTTTGGTTTTTTTTTGGTCAAGTTGTAAACTTTAATTTTGACCCTAGTTTAAGGGCATGTTTGGTTGTTGACTTTAGTTTTAAATTTATTCATCTTTCTGATTGTTTCATGTTTTTTATTTGGGTAAACTGTTACCATGTTTTATTTGTGATACCTAGGCACTTGTGCCAGCCCGTGGGGATCGGGAACTCCCTTCTGGCCTTGCCACGGACCGGTTCGGGCACCGGGTCGGATGGAGACCCGGCCTAGTTCATGACAATAATAACCTCAAGTATAAGGACTAATACACACATCTATAGATAGGAATATTTAATTACATATAAAATATATTGAATTCTTATTATCAGGTATATTATTAAAAACTATTTTCTTGAAGATTACCAAGTTTAAATTTTATGAGAATATGTCTCAATGTCTTATAAGCTGCCAATACCTAATATTCTAACATCGTATGTATCACATTATATAGATTTCATCTAACTATAGAACAAATGTTTAAAAATATTTTCATAGCACGTCAATTTTCTCATTATAGTGGATAAATTTTATAAATTTTGGATGTGAAAAATACTTTAATGATATAATAACATTAAAGTTATGAAAAAGAATAATTATTATGTGATAAGATATTTATTAATATTCAGGTATTTAAATATATAGGTAATAAATAGTATAAAGTTAGTTGATTCTAGAGAATTAAATCCAACAAGTTGGGTGTTTATTTGGTCAATGAGGTTCTTGAAGTTTGAATAATGTTGATCTAATAGATAGTCCCAAAGGTTTGTGACATGCTTTCTTATTCTTTAGGGTATTGCTTTTTATCTGACTTCTTGTTCAAGACTGAGATATTTTCAACAAAATTTATTATTCTAGAGGGAGGTTTTTGGACTAGAAGATCACTCCAGAAAGTGTGTTCTATGTGGTGAATTATGGTGTGACATGGATGGTGTCATTTCCTTTGATTAATTTTTATGATGGGTTTTCCTATGATATATTATTTCCCTTGTTTTCTCCCTAGGATACTAATGATTCCTATGTGGATGGTAATTCAATGGATGGGTAGCTCAGTTACTATTAGGATAATTTTTTAAAATGTGTTTTTATTTTAATGTTAAGAACAATTAGAGTTAGTGTTATTTTTAAAAATCGGTCTTTGGAACCATGAATGTGTTTCATGATTCTTTTGGGGTGGCATGGGAAGCCTAAACCATGTTCAAACTTCACATTCAAAGACTAAATAATATGTGATTTATTCCTCTTTCCTACCAATAACTATAAAAATGGTCCCCCCCCCTAATTTCTTTATGTATAGTCCTCTGATTTTTCAGTGAATAACTAGTGAATTGAAATCTCTTTCTCAAATTATAATATGTAGTCTTTAGGAAGGTAAAATTTCATTTTAAAAAAATTATATTTTATATTGATTTACTAATTTTGTTTGGATGAGATAATTATTTATCTCTCTAGCTTGAATTCCTTTAATTTTTTATTTATTAGATAATATCCTTTTTAATTAGTTTAATAAGGAACCCTTACGTAGCCTAAAGGTTTAAATTACATATCCTAAAGTTCCAAATCCATAAAGGCATTTTTTGTTTTTTATTGACCTGATTTCTCTTAAATAACTCCTCCCCTACACCTATTTACTTTTTTTACCTAGGTCACCACCTTATGATGTGGTCGGCTTTTCCTTTCCCCACATGGAGCCACACAAGTCCAAAAACTACTGGTGTGCCTACCTTGTCACTCCCATTCTATGTCTCATTATCTCTACCTGGTGACTGTTTTTTTTTCTAATTTATATTCATGTGGATACTTTAGTATAGTAGAAGTTCCCTATTATGATGTCTTGGAGGCCCAGAGGCCCAAACCATGGCTCTAAAGGCCCATTTGGGTTAACAGAACTGTTATTACAATACCCTGTTATAGTACCCACACCACTACAATGCTATAATACCTTTGGAAATTCACTCCCACCCAGTTTTGAATGTGGGATTGTACCATGGACCAAAAACCCAATTCAGGTTTAGATTATATGATTATATGATTTAAATAATTTTTTGTTTGAATGATATAAATTGTGCTAAAATATTTATTAAATTTAAATATGATGATTGAATAATTTAAATATTGTTGAATTACTTGATAAATTTATATCGATTATTATATGAAAAATTAAATTATTTCAAAAAATTAATGAATTTTGAAATATAGTTTATCAATAGTTATAATTAATATAGAATGATCATGAGTTAGACCGACCAATGAATGTTTAGTTTTTTATGTGTATTTATAATTTTTTATAATTTTGTTTATTTTTATTTTTTGATGATCTGTGTATCACCAATCTCCCTTAAATAAAGAACCTATATGTCTATGATAAATTAAATGTATCAAAATCCCTTGGTTCCCCTCACTTGCATGTGATTAATGTTGTAAAAAAGTAAAGGTTCCCAATGAGATGATGATGTTCGATCTTGAATCTCTACACAATGGTTAAGCAGATTTACTGATTTTTGTAAATCTAGAATATCAAACCCTATGAATATTTACCCCTAGTATATGGTGTGTTTATCATTTTTTATTAAACCAAACCCACTACATATAGCTCATGATCATTTTATTTTTTAATGATAATATTTAATTATCTGTTAATTTAATTGTATGTGGAAAATTTAATAAAAAAATCTACAAATATTTAAATTTATATTTCATTTATAAAAAGTTTATCAAAATAAATTTTCACAAAAGATAATAAATGTTTAATTTTATAAATAAAAAATATATAATCATCAATACAATAATAGAAGAAAATGGGGAATCTGTAGAGGGATAAAATCATGTGTCATCAGACGTATTATGAAAGCATTAAAAATAATGAAATGTAAATTTCATATATAATATTTAATTAATCCAAAATTGATATACATATATAAAATTTAAATAAAATTTTGAAAAAAAATTAATACATATATATTTTAAAAATAATGAAAAGGCTAATTTAAATATTTTTTAAAAAATATTTTTGAAATGAATTTTATCTTATATTTATTTAAAAAAAACCATAGTTTAATTTTTATTAAATTAAAATAAAATAAAATATTCTAATTTTTTTAATAAAGTAAATAATGCTACATATCTTGGATAATAAAAAATTATTTTAAATAAATTTAACAAATTAATATATAATTTCATTTTTATAAAAAATTTATTTAAATAAAATTTCATAAAATATAGAAATATTTTCTTTTATAAATAATAATAAATATAATATTCAATACAACACTAGTAGAAAATAGGGTATCCATGGGGGGCCAAAGTCAAGCATCGTCGCATGTTTCTGGAAATTTTTAAAAGGAATGAAATTTAAATTTCATATATAATAATTAATTAATCCAAAATTAATACACATATATAAAATTCAAATAAAGTTTTTAAAAAAAATCATTAATATAACACTCCAAGATTTTACAGTATATATCCACTTTAATAAATTCAATTCATTCGATATCTTACATTGCAGACAAAAATATTTCATATAGCATAAATCATATAAAATCACATATAACAAACTTTATAAATGAAGAATGAATGAAATAAGAGGTTTTTTTAAGAAATTAAGAAACATATACCAATGAAATAGTAACTTGACCTTTGGAATAGTAATGTGACATATAGGAATAGTAATTCAGCCAACATAATAGTAACCTCATCTATAAAATTATAAATAAAATTTAGGCATCTTATAAATGAAAATATGATATAATTATATCATGGTATAATTAAATAAATATTTTGAAAATGATAAATTAAGTGTTGGTATTTTTATAAAACATAAATGTTTATTTACAATTTTATAATTAATTTAATGGTCTAAAATAAAATTTAATTTTATAAAATAGAATTAGAAATTAATATTTTGGTTTCTTATGATTATAAGATAATTTTATGAAACTTTAATTAATTTTTTAAAGTGTTATAAAATCAGATATAATTTTAAAATTGGTATTTTTAGAGCAAATGATGATTTTAATAAAAAATTAAATTTATCATATTGGTAAAATTATTTTCATAAAATGGAGTTCATTTTTGAATTCTATATATTGAAAAATGGTTAGGATGATTTTTTTTGTTTTCTCTAATATAGTTGAATTTTTTGTGAATAGTGAAATACAGTAATTTACAGTATAAGATAAATACATGAATTATTGAGTCATAAATGATGTATAGCTGATGTAAGCACTATTGGTTCAAACTAACATGCACTAGTTACTGTATTTAGTCACAATAATTGTCGCTATTTCTTATCTTGATCCAAAATAATAAAATAATGATTAAAATAATCAAAAAAATACCTCTCTCCTCTACTATAAATACCACCTCTTCTCCTCACACCAATGAATCCTTAAATCTTGTCCAATTTATGCCCAATACTCTTACTAAGTTTTTCACCTATATTTTGGAGCTTTGATCTCAATAAAATACCAAACCCAAGTCCCTTAAGGATGTTCTCAAGGAGAACATCATCAAGTCTCTTATCATCTTTCCTAACTCATCAAAAATGAATTATAAATATAGTATATTATATATACTAGAATGTTATTATTTTAATTTAAAATCCACCATCAAGTCTCTTCTCCTCTTCCTTTTATTCTAAAAATGAAAACATCATCTATGAGGTGTCGATTGATCGCCTTCATGGATGACGTGTTTTAATTTTTCAATTATGCCTTCAAGGCTGGTCATAAAACCATTTTATGGTTAAACCATACTATAATATATGTATTACAACTTATTTAAGATTTTGGAACTAGTATATATATATATAATATTAACTCATTAGACAAAACTAGTTTGTGGTGATCGAAAAAATACCAAAATAATCTAAACGTTTATCACTAATAGTTTATCTAATGATTCATCCTCATACAATATAAATGAATGAAATATATATATAAATTTAATATACTATAAGTTCATTAATAACATTTAATTTCAATTCTGGACAACTATTCTCATTTTACATGATTTTTCATACATATATACAAGTAAAGTGATCATGAAAACCAAGAAAATGAACGCTCCCAAACGATACAATTGTATCTTATAACTCATCAAAAAGGACATAAATGAACTTAATAAAATTATATTAAATCAAATACATGTAGAAAATGTTCTGAATTAATTAATTAATATATTTAATATGATTATATAGGACATTAAGATTATGTGAAGAACACATTCGTACATAAGTTAAGGGACTTCGTCTCAATTTCAATTTCATTGAGACTTACATGGTATTGTGCACATAATCATTTTTATGTGGTTTATATACTATGAATTTGAGATCATTTTTCATTTGAAATTATTTCCCTCTTAAATATACATATTATCTTGTATCATGGATATGATTCGTATACAATTTTTATATACGGTGTTTACTTTGAATGGTGAAGTATTAATAAATATGTATCCTCTACTCAATATGGGTATTTTGATAAGTCATATTTTCCATGAATTGAATCTATGTATGAATAATTATTTGTACTTATAGTGATGGGTGGGCCTTTTTATAGCCCCTTGATTCATCAACGGGTCTCATGAGACAAAAAAATTGGCAACAAACCCTTTTTGTTTATTTCCAAGCAAAATCAAATGGGTTACTACCCACAGACTAAAATCATCTTGATGGTATAATGGTTTATGTTATAGATACATGACATCCAATACTTAAGTATCTTCTTCCATATTCAGTTATCATTGTCCAGAGGATTTTCACTATACATTCTTAGTTTATTGATGGCATGTGTTTTTCAGTTATTCACCATGCCATATTTTTTATGTCTAATTGATTATGATTCACTTATTATTGAATCATGCTTCTTCTATATATAACCCAAACTAAGTATTTGAGCTCACCCTTTTATTTTTTCCCTTCCCCAGGTTGTGAATATTAGATCTTTGAATAAGTGTTGAAGAAGTATTTTATTTTTCCTTTGTTATGTACTATGTTTAATTACCAATGTAATAAGGTAAACATTTATCTATTTAGTTTCTTCAAGACTACTAAACTGATTGTTACTTGGTGATGTAATCTCTTATATCTATTCTATTATAATAAAATGACCATAGACTCTAGGTTACTGGGGTCGGGGTTGTTATAGTTGGTATCAAAGCATGTTTAGTAGAAACCTTGGAAACTAGATTTAGAAAACAGAGTTTAGAAAATATAACCCTAATATCACCTTTGAGGATAAGCATAGAATAACGTCATAGAATTTTGGTAAGGTATAGATTATGTGGGTATTATAAGAAATATATCCCTATCTGGATACTATAAGTGGATGTGGTTCTAGGAAAGATGTACCTAGGGGTAACAACTCCAACAAGGTGTTTTGGGCCTGACTATGCGTAACCTGGTACACAAAAATGGTCCTTACTGCACACTTAGATTGACTCTCTCAGGGGATATTCTTAGGATAATTCATATTCTCTTTAAAAATCATTATGAAGGAAATACATCCCCAAATAAACCATGCTTATGATTATGAGATTAGATATACATAAATTTTTAATTTATATTAAGTGTTTTTCTAGTTTGAAATGATGAATTATGATTCATAACCTAATTTAGTGTATTCCATTGTGTAGAGATGGTTCCTAATGGAAGGAAAAGAATCAATACTCACAGAAAATGTAGGTATTTCCCCACTGAGCAAGTCAACACAGTTAGTGTTGGAGATGAGAAGATCATAACCATATTAGGAAAGATTACTCATGTTATGATGAATAATCATACTACACCTATGTTGGATTGTTTTAGGAAATAGAATCCCCCATATTTTAGTGAGACTATTAATCCAATGGTAGCTAATTGGTGGATCAAGTCCCTCTGAAAGATATTTCTAGTATTGTGATGCAATTAAAATGAAAAGTTAATACTAGCAATATATTGTCTCAAGGGAGATGTTGAACAATGGTGGTAATTTATAAAAAATAATAAAAAGTAAGATTAAATAGAATACATAGAATAGAGAAATTTTAAGGAAATAGTATTTGATAAATACTTTCCTTGTGAGAAACAAACTGAAATGAAGATAAAATTCATTATCTTAAAGCAATGAGAATAAGAGAGTGTTATGGAGTATGAGGATACCTTCACAAGAATAGATAAGTATGTTATAGATTACATATTTGATTCATAAGACAAGATTAATCATTTTTTAAAGGTTTTAATCCAATTCTATGAAGAGAACTGGCTTCTAAAACATTTTCATCATATAGTGAAATAGTATTAAGTTCCATCAAAAGGGTAATGAATTTTCTAGATCCTATTTTTTCAAGTGAAATCAAGATAAGAAGAGTTATTTTATTAACCATGGAAAATTTGAATCATAAAATAAGAATAATGGATTGAAGAAATTTCCATTATGTGGAAATTGTGAAGAGAATCATCCTGGAAAATTATTTAAAGGCATCGAAGATTTCTATAAGTGTGGGGAAAAGGTTCGTATAGATAGTGATTATAATGGTAAGAAACAAATTAATTATTTTCAATGCTTCAACTATAATTAAATAGTAATTATTCAAATCAATGTCCAAAGCATTGGGAGAATCTACCATAGAAGATGCCAAGTGGAGATGACCGAGCTTATGCAATCACTATAGCTAGAGTAGAAGTACCCAATGATGTACTGGCAGGTACATTAATCATATCTTCAAATTTATCCAATGACTTGTTTGATTCTAGATCATCGCGCTCTTTTATATCTACCCAATTTTCTAATAAAATTATACATTTCCCTGTTGATTTAAGAAAGGAGTTATCAGTTGAAACTCCTTAGGGAATTATTATTACAAAAAAAATGTGTCATTTAGTCCCCTTTATGACACATAAACATTCTTTAGTTTTTTACCTTGTCATAATACCCTTGGTAGAATTTGATATAATCATTGGTATGGAATGGATTTCAAAATATAATGTGAAAATTTATTACAAGAAGAAAGAAAATATGATTTTTTAGGAAGATGTGGAATACATTATCATTAGAGAAGAAACATCATCATATGATTCTTATTTGGATCCACTTCCAGTAGCTCTACTAAATGAAATTCATATGAAGGAATAGAAAATAACATCTATGGATGGGGAAATTAATCTTCAAATTGAGGATATACCAATTGTGTAGGAATACATTGATGTATTTCTTGAGGAATTACCTAGGCACCCTCATATCATGAAGTTGAATTTACCATTGACTTAATCCCTAATGCAATACCAATATCAAATACTCCTTATAGAATATAAACTATAGAATTAGTGAAGATGAAGAAATGACTATATGATTTTATTAATAAGGGATATAATCACTCTAGTGTTTCTCTATGGGGATCCCCTATTATTTTTGTTAAGAATAAGTATAGATCCTTGAGGATTTTTATTTACTATAAAGAAATCAATGCTATTACAATAAAGAAAAATTCTCTTATGTCGGGCATTGATGATTTATTTGATCAAATCCATGGAGCTCAATAATTTTCAAAGATCGACCTTCATTATGGATATCATCAATTGCATATGTGGAAGGAGGATGTTCCTAAGATAGTATTATGAACTAGGTATGGACATTATGAGTTTATAATAATGTCATTTGTACTGACTAATGCACCCTCTGTTTTTAGGAATATATTTAACAGAGTGTTCAAGTGATATCTTGAAATTTTTTTGTGATATTTATTGATGATATATTGATATATTAAAAAATCTATGAGAACCATGACAACTACTTATGAATTGTTTTGAATACTCTTAGATGAAAAGAGTTATATTTGAAGTTTTAAAATTGTGAATTCTGGCTTCAAAATATTTATTTTCTTAGCCATATTATCTATAAGGATGGAATCTCAATTGATCCTATGAAGAGAAATGAAATCCAAGAATGTCCTATGCCAATAAACATAACTGAGGTATGTAGTTTTATGGGTTTATTCATTTATTATCAGTGTTTTGTTTAGAATTTGTCCTGATTTTATAACCTAATAAACAATCTCACACATAGAGGGGTTGAGTTTTTATGGAAAAAAATGTACAGAATGTTTTGATGAATTGAATAGAATATTTGTCAATGCTTCAATTTTGACTCTTCCATTAGGAAATGATGGGTTTGTGATATACAGTGATGTATCAAAGAACGGAATGGGTTGTATCCTTATGAAAATGATAAAGTTATTACTTATGCATCAAGGCAATTGAAGAATCATGAAAAAAATTATCCAACTTGTGATCTTGTGTTAGAAACCATAATCTTTACTCTAAATGTATGTAGACACTATATATATGGAAAATATGTGAGATATATATAGATAAAAAGAGTTTGAAATACATATTTATATAGAAATAACTCAACATGAGGCAAAGGTGGTGGCTCGAGTTACTCAAATATTATGATTTCTCAATACACCACCGCCCTAGAAAATAAAATAATGTAGCAGATTCATTAAGCAGGAAACATCATGGGATTATAACCCAAATGAGGATTTAGAAAGATCCTATATTCATGGATTTAGTAAGGATGGATATGGGAATTATTAAGGAAAATGAAACATCAATCCTTTTTCAAATTATTGTAAAACCATATTTACTGGAGAAGATAAGAAGTTCTCGATTTGATGATAAGAATTTTTAAAAGAGAATTAAATCTGTTAAGGATGGAAGATTTGTAGACTTCATGTATGAGGATAGAGTTATGAAATTTGGAAAGAGGGTATGTGTTCAATCAATACCATAGCTACAAAGGGAACTATTATATGATTCTCCTAGCTCTAATTTCTCTATACAACCAGGTAGTACTAAGATGTATAGAGATAAGAAGGAACATTTTTGGTGGGATAACATAAAACAAGAAATTTATAACTATATGTCAAGGTGTCTAGTTTTTCAATAAGCGAAGGCTAAGAGACAACATCCTAGAGGAGACAAGAAACATATATTTATTCCTATGTGGAAGTTAGACAACATTACGATTGATGTGGTGCATTTTTAACACCCTTTTCCACATCCCTTTTTTGTAGTTTTACTGACTTTTTTTATACCAAAATGTTGTTTTTATTAAATAATTGATAATTTTTGTGATTTTGTACTTTATTGTGTAAAATAATCAATTATAGTTTAAATCATGTGTTTTTAATATTCATTATTTAAAGTTGGGGCCAAAGCCTCATTTTTATTATTAAATCAAAGTAAAGACCTCTTTTAACTGGGTAGAGGTAAACTCATTACATAGCCCGAAGGCCCAGTGGGCTTGTAGCCCATTACATAGCCCGTAGGCCCAAATTTTTTGCCCAATTCACATTCTGTGAATAGTAACCCGCCTGCTACAGTACCTGCACAGTACTGCCGCCGCTACAGTGCCCTACCGCCGCTACAGTACCCGCTGGTGAACAGTGTTGCCGCTGCTACAGTGCAGCTACAGTACTGCTACAGTAACCTGCGCCCAATGGGTTTTGAACCCCCATTTTTCATGTAGGATTACAGGGTGTTTACCACTAAGCCAAACCCTAACTACTTTTAATATTCATTATTGTCTTTTTAAATAATTCTTAAATTAAATTAGTCCTGTGAATTTGACTTTTATTTATTTACTCTTTTATTTTTTAAAAGTTTACATTCCAGTAAGTTTATTAATTCATTAATTAAATTAATTAATTATTTATTCTTTAAATTGTAAATAAATAACTCATTTTAGTTTTTAGCCTTTTAATAATTAAATTAGTTTTAACAATTTAATTTTATTCAATTAATTTTTCTTATTATTTAATTTACTTTATTAATTCTTTAATTAATTGGTTATTTAATTTAAGTTAGTGACTTTAAATGTTTTAATTTGTTCTTTAATTAATTTGTTTATAATTTTTAATACAAATAAATTAATTCTTTTAAATAAAAAACAATTAATTTTATTATTTAACTTTGTTTTATTTATTTAGTTTTTAATTCTATTTAATTTAATTTATTAATTGATTAATCAATTTTTAGTTTTATTAAATTATTAATTTATTTAATTTTTTGTTGTGTTTATTTTGCAGGTGTTGCTGCATGCTGCGGTTTCTTCACGGTCACAGTTTGACCGTATTGCCTCCAACCTATCTCATCGTTTCAAGAACGGTGGCACGTCGCACTGTTTGATACCCATATAACTATTGAACCATTTCAGAATCAGTGGTGCAACATATCTTCTCGTCGTCACTACTTCTGCATTCCCCCACACACCATGTTTCCTCATTGTCCCACCATTTTAACTTACAGTGCCACTGTTTCCATCACGGTGTCATCGTGTCCACCTCATTCACGCTGAGACCGTGAAACACACACTCGCGGTGGCATGTGTCACCGTGTCCACCATATTAGTGTCCCACCGTTTCAGCTCACGTCTCACCGTTTCTTGCACACAGTGCTTCCTCTACACCATCACAGTTCCACACTCACAGCAAAATAACAGTGCATGTCTCATTGTTCCATGCCCCAGCACCCTCACACCATCAAACCTCCAGCCTCTTGCCTACCTCCTTTCACACCATCCACGTAGCACCACAACATCACAACAAAAAAACACACAGAAACAACCAACCAGCACAACATGAAGAATACACAGCAGATTTCAGAATCAAAAACCAAAATTACAATAGCAGAAAATAAGAATTTCAACATTTTTAGAATAAATCCATGCAAGAACAAATGCAATATTGAATAACAGCATATCAAATTTTCCTTTTCTACCTTGAGATCCATTTGTATCTCCTACCACCACACCATCAAAGCTAAACTCACCGAAAACTAGTTGAAGAACCACTGCAATCCCACTCCGCCACTGAACCTCATTCACCCACTGAGGACCTCGCCACCCCAGATCTTCTCCACCCCACGCTGCTCACTGTCACCCCCTGCTGGAACACCCGAAACCCGCATCGCCCGAAGCTGCCTCAGCCCTCATTTCATGTGCTCTCCGACGAACCCACCGAACCCTAACTCACCTCACACAGCTACCACTCCTAATCCACTGGTCGAACCTCCCTAAATGGCCTCACTTGTTTCCCCTCTCTCTGCTGTCCAAATCAAGCCCTTGCCGAACAGAACCACCCGACCCCCCCCCCCATTTCATCTTTTCTTTATTTTTTTTAGTTTAGTTTTTATTCTATTTTATTATATCATATAATTTAATATATTTATTATGTAATATATATGATATACTATACAATATTAATAATAGGTTTAATAATAATATTATATAAGCTTTTATATATCATAATAATATATGTGTTAAACTAATATAATAGTTATTAAAACATGTATTAGTAATAATAATTTTAGATAGTATAAAATATATATATATATAGTTATAAGTATGGTCATTAATTTAAAGTCATGATATAATATATAGTATATAATAATTTCATTTTATTGACTCAAGTGCATTTTTTGTGTTTTCTGTTGTTTCATATAGGGGGGAAACTAGTAGAAACAGGGATAAAGGAAATAGTTCATGAGAAAGGCGCAAGAATATTCACAAGGTAGTTGCAGGTGAATTGTTTACACTCACTGAGAGCTCACTTAAAGGCTGGTTATGTGCACATAAAAGCACACTGCATGGATCCAGTGTCTCGTAAAGGGAAGGTTGTAGCTCACCGTGTGGGCACTCATTCGTTCAGTTAGGAGCAACTACTCCAGTGACAAGCGTGGAAGGAGTGGAACTGTGAAAGTCCCGTGTGGAGACCAGGGAACAACTTTGGAGAGATTCTAGAGACTTCAACGGGATCATTAGCATTCGTGACGGGCACGAGATCATTTATACACTGGAGGGTGGGGCGTGGTAGAATGAGAGGCATTGATCCAGACTGAGGGGAGAGAGCAAGAGGAACATACAACTTTTTCCATCGGGAGCAGATTGGAGTACCGAGAGTAGCAGATCAAATAATTTCACATCTCAATTACCAGGTTGGGACATTGAGAGGATTCCAGCATTGCATCCACCATCAAGCAGCAGGAGTTAGAATTTTCGGGAGCTCGAGCAGGGAGACGAACATCTTTATTTGCATTATGCTCTGTTTTTCTGCAACTCATTTCAATATGAGCTTCATTGATTTTAAATCTATTTTTTCATTGAATCCAACTATTATGTCTGGCTAAACTCCCTCAAGGGGGGATAAGTTGGATTATTATATTTGTTTAGTCTGATTCATGCACTGCATCATTTGCTGGATTGTCTCTCTCATTGTTTGCAGAACGAGTTTATTTTCAAAACAAGGTTGAGTGAAAACTGATCTTGGTTAGTTCTTAATGAAAAATGTTCAATATGAGGAATTCATTGAAAAATTAATTATGCTCAAATGAGAGAGATTCACTAAAATTGACTGAGGAGTTGAGTCTAGTGACATCTGACCTATTATCACCATTGACTTTTACAGTCGAAGGACTATAAGGGTTATTTCATCACAAACTAACCATATGACAAATCTGGCCAATTACTTTAAGTCAGATCCATATTTCTTAAACTTTAGTGCATGATCGAGGTTAAGAACTATCTAATTGGCCAGTGGACTCTCTCCCCCTACTCATCTATTGGTTGTTTTCACCACAATTTCTCTTGTTGTCTTGTCTGCTTCCTTGCACTCACCATTTCACCTTTACTTCCTCACACACTAATTCTCACTCACTCCACTTCACCACCACAAACTATTTTTTTCTTGTTCTTGTGTGTATTTTTTTTTAGTTTTTTTTAGATCACCAAACACAACATGAGGCCTCCCTATGGTTCGACCTTGTCTTGCCACTGTTCTAAGTAGTAAGTAGGTTAAAAAATTTAGTTTGTCACTCATGCCCAATGATTCATGCACATACAAATTTTGGAGCCATTGCCGAGGAGGCTAGGTGCGATATTAAAAAAACAAAACAAAAATTCACATATAAAAAAAATAAAAAAAAATCACTAAAAACACTAAAAATCATCAAAAAAATTGAAATTCAAAAAAAAATGTGAACCTACTGCATGAAAACCGAGTCTAAGTCTGAATACTTAGTACCTAGTAATCCTGAAATTGATAAGCACCTCAAGAAAGTGAAAAAGAACAAAGACAAGTTCAAAATGGAAGATAACAGAAATGAAAACTTGAACAACCCACTTCTTGATAATTTGAACCAACCTGGAATGATGAACCCACCTAAGAATGAGATAGCTGAGAGGAATATTTTGAGAGAGTTCTTACCACCTTCAGTGTCTAGTAACCCTTCTTGCATTAGACTCTCTATTAGGTCCAGGAATTACGAGATCAAGAAATATATGATTAGTCAACTACCTACATTCAATGGAATGCCTAGTGAAGACTCTCTTGACTTCACTAGAGATTTATAATTTAGTGTCCAGCAGATACCACTTAGAGGTCTCACTAAGGAAGAGCTTAAACTGAGAGTGTTCCCATTTTTCCTCAAGGGAAGTGATAGGACTTGGTTTCAATAGTTAGGAGAATAAACCTTTGTCACCTGGGATCAAGTTTACAATAATTTCACAATGAAATTCTATCCTAGGAGTTTGACCTCTGAAATTAGGCACAAAATAACTGGATTTCTTTAAGATGAAGGAGAACTATTTCATAAAGCTTGGGATAGGTTTAGAGGTTTTCTTAGGCAGTGTCTAAACCATCAATGTACACCCCAATTCCTCATGGAAACCTTCTATAATATTCTCACCCCTTACCAACAAACCTTGGTGGATCAGTCTTCTGGATAAGACTTTAGTGATAGGACTGCTGAGGATCTCAAACAAATCTTTAATACATTATCTCAAAACTCCCAGCACAAATGCTCTAGGAGGAGAACCATTATGAGAAAGGAAATCTCCCCTGATCCTCAAGCTGATGTCCAAGCTGCGGGATTCTTTAATTAGAACTCACATCAAACCCTTAAGGAATAGATCAACCATTGTGGCATGTATGGCCATTCTCATACCTACTGTCCAAACATCGATATTCTTGTCCAGCCTCATGAGAGTGTCAGCTTTTCTGGCTATGGACCTCGGATGCAGCCTAGGGAAGATCCTTTTTTCAACACCTACAATCAGGGGTATAGGAACAATCTTAACTTGTCATGGAGGGAACAGGGATTCCTCCGACCAACTACCCCTCCTGGTTTCCAACAGCCTCCTAGGTAGCAATTCCAACCCCAAACATAAGCTAAGGCTGAGTCATCCATCTCAAAAGATGAGGTGAGAGATATGTTCCATCAGTTGATAGGGAGGTTTGATGAGAAAAAGACCAAAAATGATTATGATAAAGTTCAAATGGATGCTAGAATGAAGAACTTGGAAATTCAAATAGGGAAATTGGCTAAGGTTGTTAGTAATAGAGAAAAGGGTAGGTTCCCAGGAATGACTGAAGCCAATTATAGGGAGAATGTAATGGTTGTGACCATCATAAGTGGTATCTAAAATCACCAAGAGCCTAGGAAAGAACCCCAAAATTCTGAAAATGAAAAATTGGATGAAGCTGGAAACTCAAATATGAAAGAACCTGAATCTGGAAAACAGGATAGCACCACTGGAATCCCTCCAGTTCCTGTTGTTCTAGCTCAAAAACACAAATAAAATGGATTGAAAAAAATATACAATAAAGGAAAGAAAATTTTTGAAGAGGAATCTATAGAGATGCCCCAAATTGTGAGGAATTTTTTCCCTGAAATCCCTTTCCTACAAAGAATTAAGAAACCAATTCATGATTCTGAACTTTTGAAATTTTTGAAAGTGGTTAAAAATCTGAACATTGATATCCCATTCTTGGAAACCTTGATTCAAAGCCCGTCATATCTGAAATCACTCAATAAAATCTGTTAAAATAAAAATACATTGAAAGAATTTTCCATCTATAGCTTAACAGAGGAGTGTAGTGTTGTCTTGCCGAATATGATACCTCCTAAGCTTCAGGACCCAGGAAGCTTTGTCATCCCTTTCACTTTTGGGGATAGATGTGGTAATTTCGATTTTTTCTGTGATCTGGGTGCTAGTATTAATTGGATTCCCTGGTCACTTTTTCATCACCTAAGATTAGGAGTTCCCCAACCCACCACTATTGTGTTACAGCTTGCTGATAGGTCCATTACTCATCTAATGGTTAGGGTCGATGATCTGTTAGTGGGAGTATGAAAACTCTTCTTTCCTGCTGACTTTCTTATCCTTGATATAGATTGTGACCAAGAGGTTCCTATCATTCTCGGTAGGCCCTTCCTGGCCACAGGGGGAGCTGTGATAGATGTGTCTAAGGGAAAACTAATTTTCAATATGGGTGAAAAAAAATAATAATTCAATGTGTTTAAGAAAATCCAATAACCCACCCACCTAATTTTCCCAAAATATGATATGTTAGTTTCTAAGAGTAGTGTTGATAAAGAGGAAGAAGAGTTTCTGAGAATGATAGTTGAAATCAATAGTGAACCTGAAATCCCTACTACTGCTTGCATGGGGATTAGATCAAGTAAGGAGAGAGAATTTGTTGATGAATATAAGGGATAATTCTTGGAGAACCTAGATGATTTTGTTTTGGATCACATTCTTACATCGAGAGAGGAGTCTAAGTTTGAGGAGATTTTTTTTGGAAGCTCTAGTGATGAGGAAGAAGCCTTCTCTACTACCTTCTTCAAGAGGTATCATGAAGACCTTTTTCCACCCAGGACCAAGTGTCTTCCCTCAAGAAAGTCACCACCCACCCTTGAACTCAAACCCCTCCCTGCCCACCTCAATTATTCCTTTTTAAGAGACAGGTTCACCCTCCTTGTGATCATTTCATCCAACCTAGAGGTGAGTCAATAGAAAATTTTGCTTACTATTTTGAAGAAATACAAGCCAGTCATAGGTCGGTCGATTGCTGATATCAAGGGGATAATTTCAGCCTTCTGTATGCATAAAATTCCCATGGAACCTGAGTGTAAGCCCAGAGTATAAGTCCAAAGACGACTCAACCCCAACATGAAGGAAGTTATGAGAGAATAAGTGATTAGGTTTCTTGATGCTGGAATAATTTTTCCCATTTCTGATAGCCTCTGGGTCAATCATGTCCAAGTGGTACCCAAAAATAGTGGAGTGATAGTGGTCACTAATGAAAAGAATGAGAAAATATAGACAAGTGCAGTGAATAAATGGAGAGTCTGTATAGACTACATAAAATTGAATGATTCCACAATAAAGGATCAATTTCTCATGCCATTTTTGGATAAAATGTTAGAGAGATTGGTAGGCAATGAATTCTTCTGCTTTCTTGATGGTTATTCTAGTTATAACCAGATTTCCATTCCACCTGACGACCAAGATAAAACCACCTTCACCTGTCCATTTGGGACATTTTTCTACCAGCGAATGCCCTTTGGCTTGTGTGGTGATCCTTCCACTTTTCAAAGGTGCATGATGGATATTTTTTTCAGACATGATTGAAAGGATAATTTAAGTGTTCATGGATGATTTTTATGTTTTGGTAAATAACTTTGAGAACTGTCTGAAAAATCTGGAACTAGTGTTAGAAAGGTGCCAAAATACCAACTTAGTCTTAAACTGGGAAAAGTTCCAATTCATGGCCACTGAAGGCATAGTTTTGGGACACAAAGTTTCTAAGAAGGGGCTGGAGGTTGATAATTCTAAAATTGAGGTCATACAAAATTTTCCCCCACCTGAAAATGTTAAAGGAATTAAAAGTTTCTTGGGTCATGCTGGGTTCTAAAGGAGGTTCATTAAAGACTTTTCTAAGATTACTAGACCCATGTGCTCCCTACTAGTTAAGGACACACCCTTTGTCTTCTATGAGACATGTTTAGAGGCCTTTAATATGCTCAAAGAGAAGTTGAATACTTCACCTGTAATCACTACTCCTGACTGTAAGCTTCCATTTGAGGTGATGTGTGATGCTAGTGACTTTGCAGTAGGATCTTTGTTAGGGCAGAGAAAGGATGGGAAACTACATGTTTTTTACTATGCAAGAAAGATGCTAGACAATTCCTAGAAGAATTATTCTACCACTGAAAAGGAGTTGGAAGTTGTGATGTTTGCTTTGGAAAAGATCAGGTAGTACTTGATAGGATCAAGGATAATAATTTTCGCAGATCATTCAGTCCTAAAGTATTTTCTGGCTAAAAAGGACTCAAACCCCAGACTCATGAGGTGGAGCTTTCAGTTACAGGAGTTTGATTTAGTGATTAAGGATAAGAAAGGGGTTGAGGATGTAGTTATAGATCACTTGTCCTGATTTCCCAATTCCCGAAGTAAGGAACCAAAAGATATCAACACTTCTTTCCCTAATGAATAATTGTTTGCTGCCTATGTACAGCAGTCTTCTTGGTTCTCAGACTATGCCAACTTTCTGGCAGCTGGAGTCATGCCCAAGGATCTCTCCCACAACCAGAGGAAGAGTTTTATATCTGAACTGAAATATTATATTTGGGATTACCCTCTTCTCTTTCAGAGATGTGATGATAGGATTTTTAGAAGATGTGTGGTTGAGGATGATATTTTTCCCATACTTTAGAGTTGTCACTCTTCACCTTGGGGTGGACACCATGGAGGAGAAAGGACCGCTCAAAAGGTCCTACAGGATGGTTTCTATTGGCCAACATTGTTTAAAGATGCTAGGAGTCTGGTTATTGGATGTGAAAAATGTCAAATGTTAGGAAATGTTGGAAGAAGGCAAGAACTACCCCAAAAAGTTATTCTGGAGGTTGAAATATTTGATGTGTGGGGATTGGACTTCATGGAACCATTCCAATTTGCTTCTGGGAATGAGTACATTTTGGTTGTTGTGGATTACGTGTCCAATTGGGTTGAGGCATTAGTTCTGCTCGACAATTCAGCTGCTAGTGTTGTGAAATTCATCAATAAAAACATTTTTTCAGATTTGATGTGCCTAGAGCATTCATCATCTGATAATGGGACTCATTTCAAGAATTATAAGTTAAAAGGTTTGATGGAGAAGTATGGGTGCTCACATAGAACAGGCACCACTTACCACCCACAGTCCAATGGGCAAGCAGAAGTTTCAAACAGAGAACTCAAATAGATTTCAGAGAAAACAGTGTCTAGCTCTAGAAAGGACTGGTCAAGGAAGTTTGATGAGTCTCTTTGTGACTATAGAACTACTTATAAGACTCATATAGGGATTTCACCATATAGGATACTCTTTGGGAAAACATGTCATCTACCTGTTGAGTTACAGTAGAGATCTTATTGGGTATTGAAGGCACTTGACTTTTATTTTAAGTCTACGGGTGAGAGGAGACTATTAGAGCTGAGTGAGCTGGAGGAGATTTGAATAGAGTCCTACGAGAATGATGAAATTTAAAAAGAAAGAACAAATTATTTTCATGACTCAATCATTCAAAATAGGAATTTTAAGGTTGGTGATAGAGTCATGCTTTACAATTCTATATTGAATCTGTTTCTAGTAAAGTTTAAGTCCAATAGGTCAAAACCCTTTACCATTGTTAGATTTTTGGTTAATAGAGTTTTTGATCTAGTTGAAGAAGATAATTGACCTTTCTTAGTCAATGGTAAAAGAATAAATCACTTCTTAGAAGGGCGTCCAAAGGGCTTGGCTACCATATCTCTATTGGAAGAATGAGTTATTTCAAGTCTAACTGAGGACTATAAACTCAGTGTTGCATGGGAACTAACCCATGGTTTCTTAGTTGTTTCCCTTTTATTTTTGTTCATTAATAAATTTAACCACTACTTCTTGTTCTCCAGTTTAACCTCTTAACTTCTTGGTGGTGCCTCATGATCTGTTTTTGTTTTAGAGAGAGAGTTTTTTCTGCCAGAAACTTGGCCTAGAAAACCCAAGGGAGTAATCCACTACATTATATGGATAACATTTCTTTATACTCACTCTCTTGGGTTACTTATCTCAAACTTAAAACTCTGAAATCTTATTTTACTTATTTAAACTTGCAGTTTAATGAAGAGGAGTAACAACCCAATGCTACTGACGAGGATCTGTCTATGGAATTTAGTGTTAAAGCTCTAATAATTCAGGGAAGTGTTGTTCCTCCCTTTTTCACTTTTCATTACCTAATTAATCTTCACTATGAATTAAGTGTTTGGGACTTCCCCATAATCTATGAAAAATGAACATGTTCTCTTTCATGGGTGTTTAGCTGCTAGTATTTAGAAATTTGAAAAAATTATTTTGAGCTGATTTGTGAAAAATGCTTGCACCCATCGCTTTCAATTTCATTATGTTACTGTTGCACATCACTGTTAATCATGCTACTATTTGAAGTAAATTTATAAAATCTTTTGTCTGCTCTTTACAAAATTTAAAGCATGAACATTTTAGGAAATATAGTTGTTTCCAAAGATGTTTGGTGGGGTTGGGTTATTCTATTTTTGTTAGTTTGTGTTTTTATTTTCTTTCACTTTTTGTGTGGAAAATAAAATTTTTAAACCTCATTGCTACCCCTCCATATCCTTTTTCATCTGAAATTTTTATTTGTTTTGAACTTAAAATGTCTCCCACCTTGAGATTCAACATTGGGGACAATGTTTGGTTTTATGTTTGTGGGAGAGGGGTCATACTAGTGTCATTTCAAATTCTCCCTTCTTGAAGCTGAAGTTTGTGTTAGTTTGTTTGTCTTAAAAAAATATGGTCAATTTTTTTCAAAAATGGTTCAAAATCAGTTTATAAAAAAATCAAATTATTTCATTGCTTTATGGCCATTGGAGGTTCACTGGTACTTCAATTATGTCATGTTATTGGATAACTGATTACTGGATATTGAGAGTGGCATTTAGTCAGAAACTGTTAAGCATGGGTGATTGCTGAATGGAATTGTTCACTTTCTCTATAAACCTTTTTGTTTAGGAAATGAGGATGGGAGTGTGACAGGATAGGTTTTTTGGGATGATGATCATGACTTAGTGTAACTAGAAGTTCTCACTGGAACCTAGGGGACTCACACTTTTTGAAAAATAAAAATATTCAATCACTTTAGGAAGTCAACTCAATTGATTATTAGTTAAGTCATTTGTAACTAGAGTAAAATGGGAAAATGGGATCCCACGGTGAGTATCTGAGACAAGGTGGGTTGGGTGCATTTCTTTGAATAAATAAATCCAATTTCAATATTAATAAGTGATATGTACAGTGCTATGCACATGGAATATGGATGGGAAAGATTAAAATAAAGTTCCCTTGTCAAAAATGAACTCATTAAGTTGAGGGGAATTTTGAACCCAGATGAAGAAGGGAGCAATTGAATTAATTAATATTCATTTGAGTTGAATCAATAAAGTGACAAAATTAATGGACTTTAATTTTAGGAACTTGGGGGAAGGTGAGAATGGAAGGTTCCCTTGGTTAAGTTTTTAAATTCCATTTCATCTAACCCGTCAACACTCCTTGAATTAGAACATGAATAGGAAGGTGGAGTAGGATAGTTAATGAATGCACATTGGATACATGACATATTTGACAGTGTATGAATTTGTGAGTCTTTTTACTTCTAGTGAATTTTTGAAGTTAGGAAGGACATCATTTTTGAACACCTTTGGATAGTCTGACCCACAGTTTGGTCCTACTCCTCTGAGTATTAAAGTTTAATCATGCACTTTTGGAACTGAAAATCATAAATCATATTTCTATTTTAAAGTCAAAGTCATGTACTTATTTGAGGACAAACAAGGTTTTAAGTGTGGGGGAGTTTTATGTGGCTCATTTTTAACACCCTTTTCCACATACCTTTTTGTAGTTTTACTGGATTTTTTTTATACCAAAATGTTGTTTTTTATTAAATAATTGATAATTGTTTTGATTTTGTACTTTGTTGTGTAAAATAATCAATTTTATTTTAAATCATTTGTTTTTACTATTCATTACTGTATTTTTAAATAATTACTAAATTAAATTAGTCTTGTGAATTTGAATTTTATTTATTTATTCTTTTATTTTTACAAATTTTTCATTCTAGTTAGTTTATTAATTCATTAATTAAATTAATTAATTCTTTATTCTTTAAATTGTAAATAAATAATTTATTTTATTTTTTAGTATTTTAATAATATAATTAGTTTTAACAATTTAATTTTATTCAATTAATTTTTATTATTCTTTAATTTACTTTATTAATTCTTTAATTAATTGGATAATTAATATAAGTTAGTGACTTTAAATGTTTTAATTTGTTCTTTAATTAATTTGTTTGTAATTTTTAATACAAATAAATTCATTCTTTTAAATAAAACACAATCAATTTAATTATTTAACTTTTTTTATTTATTTAGTTTTTAATTCTATTCAATTTAATTTATTAATTGATTAATCACTTTTTTCGTTTTATTAAATTATCAATTTATTTAATTTTTTGTTGTGTTTATTTTGCAGGTGTTGTAGCGTGTCGCAGTTTCTTCACAGTCACGGTTCCACTGTATTACCTCCAACCTATCTCACCGTTTCAAGAATGGTGGCACGTCACACCGTTTGATACTTATATAACCATGGCACCGTTTTAGAACTGGGGGCGCAACATATCTTCTCACTTTCACTTCTTCTGCATTCCCCCACACATCGTGTTTCCTCACTATCCCACCGTTTTAACTTATAGTGCCACTGTTTCCATCACAGTGTCACCATGTCCACCTCACTCACGATGAGATCGTGAAACACACAATCACGGTGGCACGTGTCACCGTGTCCACTATATTAGTGTCCCACCATTTTATCTCACGCCTCACCGTTTCTTGCACACACTACTTCCTCTACACCCTCACGGTTCCACACTCACAGCAACATAATGGTGCATGTCTCACCATTCCATGTCCCAGCACCCTCACACCATCAAACCTCCAGCTTCTTGCTTGCATCCTTTCACACCATCCACGCAGCACCACAACATCACAACAAAAAAACCACACAGCAACAACCAATCAACCAAGCATCACAACACGAATAATACATAATAGATTTCATAATCGAAAACCAAAATTACAGCATAAGAAAATCATAATTTCAGCATTTTTAGAATACATCTGTGCAAGAACAAATGCAAGATTGAAGAACAGCGTATCAAATTTTCCTTTTCTACCCTGAGATCCATTTGTATCTCCTACCATCACGCCATCAAAGCTGAACTCACCACAAACTAGTTGAAGAACCACTGCAATCCCGCTCTTCCATTGAACCTCATTCACCTGCTAAGGACCTCGCCACTCCAGATCTGCTCCACCCCTCACTGCTCACCATCGCCCCCTGCTGGAACACCAGAAGCCCGCATCACCCGAAGCCACCTCGTCCCTCGTTTCCCCTTCTCTCCGGCAAACCCACCGAAGCCTAACTCACCTCACATAGCCGCCACTCCTAATCTGCTGGCCAAACCACCCTGAATGGCCTCACGTGTTTCCCCTCTTTCTATTGTCCAGATCAAGCCCTCGCCGAACAGAACCACCCAACCCCCCCCCCCCCCCCATTTCAACTTTTCTTTCTTTTTTTAGTTTAGTTTTTATTCTATTTTATTATATCATATAATATAATATGTGTATTATGTAATATATATGATATAATATACAATATTAATAATAGGTTTAATAATACTAGTATATAAGATTTTATATATCATAATAATATATTTATTAAACTAATATGATAGTTTTTAAAACATCTATTAGTAATAATAATTTTAGATAATATAAAATATATATAGTTATAAGTATTTTCATTAATTTTAAGTCATGATATAATATATAGTATATAATGATTTCATTTTATTGACTCACGTGCGTTTTTTGTGTTTTCTATTGTTTTGTGCAGGGGAAGATACTAGTAGAAGCGGGGATAAAAGAAATAGTTCGTGAGAAAGGTGTGAGAATATTCACAAGGTAGTTGTAGGGGAATTTTTTACACTCACTGAGAGTTCACTTAAAGGCTAGTGACATGCACATAAAAGTGTTCCATGTGGATCTTTTGTTTGTTAGAGGGAAGGTTGTAGCTCACCGCATGGGCACTCATTCATTCAGTTAGGTGCAACTACTACAGTGACAAGCATGGGAGGAGTGGAACTGTGAAAGTCCCACATGGAGACCAGGAAACACCTCTGGTGAGATTCTAGAAACTTCGATGGGGTCATTAGCATTTGTGACGGGCATGAGATCATTTATACACCAGAGGGTGGGGCGCGGGAGAACGAGAGGCATCGATCCAGACTAAGGGGGAGAGCAAGAGGAACATACAACATTTTCCATCAGGAGAAAATTGGAGTACTGAGAGAAGAAGATCAAAGAATTTCACACCTAGATTTCTTAAGGCGGGACATTGAGCAGATTCCAGCATTTCGTCCACTATCAAGCATCACGAGTTAGAACTTTCAGGAGCTTGAGAATGGAGTTGAACATCTTTATTTGTCTTATGCTCTGTTTTTCTGAAAATCATTTCAATATGATCTTTGTTGATTTTAATTCTATTTTTTCATTGAATCCAACAATTATGTCCATCTAAACTCTCTCAGGGGGGATAAGCTGGCTGATTAGATTTGTTTAGTCTGATTCATGTACTGTATCATTTGTTGGATTGTCTCTATCACTGTTTGCAGAACGAGTTTATTTTCAAAACAACAAGGTTGAGTGAAAACTGATCTTTGTTAGTTCTTAATGAAAACTATTCAATCTGAGTAATTCATTGACAAATGAATTATTCTCAAATAAGAGAGACTCATTGAACTAGACTGACAAGTTGAGTCAAGTGACATCTAACCTATTATCACCATTGACTTTTAAAATTGAAGGACTGTAAGGGTTATTTCATCACAAACTAACAAAAAGACAAGTCTGGCCAGTTACTTAAAGTCAGATCCATATTTCTTAAATTTCAGTGCATGATCGAGGATAAGCACTATCTAATCGTCTAGTGGACTCTCTCCCCTACTCATCTATTGGTTGTTTTCACCACAATTTCTCTTGTTATCTTGTCTTCTTCCTTGCACTCACCAGTTCACCTTCACTTCCTCATACACTAATTCTCACTCACTCCAGTAATTATCACTCACACCTATAAGTAATGATGTAATATGGGTAATTATTGATCAACTTTCCAAATTTGCAGATATCCTCACTGTAAGGGAGGATTTTCTACTGGAGAGCCTAGAAAGACTCTATATTAATGAATTTGTGAGACTTCATGGAACACTTATATTGATTGTGTCTAATATAGATCCCTATTTCACATCAAAATTCTATAAGATCCTTCAGAAGGCTTTGGATATTGAGATTCATATGAGTACCGCTTATCACCCTCAAACTGACAGACAGTTTGAAAGGACTATTCAAACATTGGAAGATAGGTTGAGATCTTTCTCACTTGACTTTAAAGGTATATGGGATCAGTATTTACCTTTGGTGGAATTTTCCTACAATAATAGTTTTCATTATAGTATTCAAATGGTTCCATATGAAGCATTTTATGGAAAGAAATATCAAGCTCTAACTTATTGTGAATAAGTTAGTGAGAAAAAACTTATAGGCCCAAAACTTATTGAAGAGACAATGACAAAGGTAAAGAAAATTCAGGCTCATATTAAAGAATATAAATGTAAACAAAATAATTGTGCTAACAACCAGAGAAAGGATTTGGAGTTTAAAGTGGGAGATCATGTCTTTCTAAAATTATCTCCATGGAAGGGTGTCATAAGTTTTGGTAATAAATGGAAACTAATCCCCATGTACATCGAACCATTAGAAATTCTGTAATGAATTGGAGATATAACATACTGATTAGGAGTGCCACCAAGTCTCTCCAAAGTTCATGATATGTTCCAAAAATCATTATTAAATAAGTAAATTACATACCCAACACATGTACTCACCTATGAAGAAATGGATATGAACCATATTTGTCTTATTGTGAAGAGACTATCAAGATTCTTGACACTATAGAGTGAGTATTGAGGAACCGGATGACTCTTCAAGTAAAAGTTATTTATAGAAACCATAAAATGAAATAATCAACATGGGAACCTAAGGACATTATGAAGAAGAACTACCCTCATCTGTTTAGAAGGCAATATTCATGAAAATTTTGAGGATGAAATTTCTGAAGGAGGGAAGAATATAACACCCCAATATTTTATGGTATGTATCCACTTAAATAAATTCAATTCATTTGATAGATTATATTAAACATAAAATTATTTTATATAGTATAAATCATATAAAATCATATAAAAAACTTCATAAATGAAGAATGAATGAAATAAGAGGATTTTTCTAGAAATTAAGGAACATATACCAATGAAATAGTAACTTGACCTTTGGAATAGTAATGTGACACTTAGGAATAGTAATTCAGCCAATAGAATAGTAATATCACATAAAAAAGTATAAATAGAATTTAGACATCTTATAAATGAAAATATGATATAATTATATCATAGTATAAGTAAATAAATATTTTAAAATGATAAATTAAGTGTTGGTATTTTTTTAAAACATAAATTTTTATTTACAATTTTTTAATTACTATAACAATTTTAAAGAAAATTTATTTTCATAAAATAGAATCATAAATTAATATTTTATTCTCTTATAATTATAAGATAATTTTATGAGACTTTAATTAATTTTTTAAAGTGTTATAAAATCAGTTATAATTTTAAAATTG
Organism: Viscum album; assembly: GCA_963277665.1. NCBI lineage: Eukaryota > Viridiplantae > Streptophyta > Magnoliopsida > Santalales > Viscaceae > Viscum > Viscum album. Next base: position 1,476,575,448 of record OY728134.1, read on the forward strand.
GTATTTTTCGAGTAAATGATGATTTTAATTAGAAAATAAATTTCTCATATTTGTAAAATTATTTTTATAAAATGGAGTTTATTGTTTAATTCTACATATAAAAAATGGTTAGGGTGAATTTTTCAGTTTATTCTAAATTAGTTGAATTTTTGGTGAATAGTGAAATACGGTAATTTATAGTATAAGCTAAATACATGAATTATTGTGTCATAGATGATGTATAGATTATGTAAGCACTATTGGTTAGAAATAACATGCACTAGTTACTATATTTAGTCATAATAATCATCACTATTTCTCGTCTTGATACAAAATAACAAAATAATGATAAAAATGATAAAACACCTCTCTCATCCACTATAAATACCATCCATCGCCACCTCTTCTCCTCACACAACCAAAGCCTTGAGGCTTATCCAATTTCTAAAAAATCCACTTCTAAGTCTATCCTCGATTTCTAGGATCCTTTGGTCTCAATAAAATACCATACCCAAGTCCCTTAAGGAGGTTCTCAAGGAGAAGGATTCAAGAGGTAAAACTCATAATCCTTCCCTTTCAATTTCTTTTAATTTCTTTTATTTTATTATCCTTCCCTCACCTACTCAATAAAAACATTCATGATAACTTAAGTATATTATATATACTATAATTTTATTATGTCATTAGAAAATCCACCGTCAAGTCTCTTCTACTCTTCCTTTTATTCTAAAAATGAAAACATTGTCTGTGAGGTGCCAATTCACTGCCTTCATGGATGACATGTTTTCATTTTTCAATTACACCTTAAAGTATATCCATGAAACCATTTTTATGGTTAAAAAAGACTATAATATATGTATTAAAACTTTTTTAAGATTATGTAACTAGTATATATTCATAATATAAGTTCATAATACAAAACTAGTTCGTCATGATCGAAAAAACACCAAAATAATCTGAACAATTATCACTAACATTTTATCTAATGATTAATACTCATACCATATAATTGAATAAAATATATAACCATTTAATATTATGTAATTTCATTAATAACATATAATTTCAATTCTAAACAACTATTCTCATTTTACATGATTTCCCATACATATATGTAAGTAAATTGATCATGAAAACCAAGGAAACAAACACTCCCAAAAGATATAATTGTATCTTATAACTCATAAAAAGGGAAAAATGAAGTTAATAAAATTATGCTAAATCAAATACGTGTAGAAAATTTTTTGTATTAATTAATTAATGGATTTAATCTGACTATCCAGGATATTAAGATCGAGTACAAAACACATTCATACATAAGGTAAGGGTCTTCATCTCAAATTCAATTTCATTGAGACTAACATGGTATTGTGAACCTAATCATTTTTATGTGGTTATATACTACCCCTTTGAGATCATTTTTTATTTTAAATTATATTAATCTTAAATATCAATATTATCTTATATCAAAGATATGATTATTATCTAAACTGTATACCATTTTTACATACGTTGTTTACTTTGAATGGTGAAATATTGATAAATCCATATCCTCCACTCAATACGGGTATTTTGATAAGTCATATTTTTCATTAATTGAATCTATGTATAAAAAATTATTTGCAATTTTAGTGATGTTTGGGGCCCATTATTTCCCCTCGATGCATCGACAGGTCTCATGAGACAAAATAGTTAGCGATAAACCCTTTGTGTTTGTTTCCAATCATAATGAGACGTGTTACTACCCACAGACTTAAACCATCTTGACAGTATGATGGTTCATTTTCCTAATACATGATATCCAATACTTAAGAATTTTTTTCAGTATTCAGTTATCATTATACAGAGGATTTTCACTATGATAAAATCTATGGATACATTTACATTCTCATTTTATTGACTAAAAATTAAATTTTTATTTCAGAAGCACTTTTGAGGAAAAGGTGGGAAACCGAAAAGACATAAAAGACTTAAAATAGAACCATGCCTCCATAATCCAAGATCATCAAGAAAAAAAACAATTAAATTCATGAGTAAGGAAAATATCCACCCTAGTAATAATATTCTCAGTTTATTTATGGCATGTGTTTTTTAGTTATTCACCATGCCATATTTATTATGTCTAATTGATTATGATTCACTTATTAATGATTCATGATTCCGTTATTGATAAAACACTATTTTGTTGAATATTTTATTGATAATAAATGATATAATTTCCTCACATTTTGTTAAATATGTTTATTTATAAAATATTTGGGATTTGATCATTCATTTGAAAATATGGTGAAAATTCCATTTTTACCCTTTATAGTTCACTGTAGTATTTCGAAGATAAATATTTTTATATTTATTATTTGAATTTTAAATATTTTAACAGTGTTTATAACTTAATGTTCTACAAATTTCATTCAGTAAACTAGATCAAATAAGTGCATTTGGATGGAGTAAATGGGCCATTAAGACAATGGTGGTCTGGACTCGACAGAATGGACATGGGTTCTGTATTTGGGCCATATCTTCTTCATCCTGGATTGGATGGATCCCAAATTTTGAGGAAAGCTTGGGGACATGATTTGTAACAAATACTCCTTCTGGAAGGCTGGTCCATTCACGCTTGTTGGGGGTCAAATAGGCGGTGAAACTTGGAATAAAATATTTGGCCGAGTTTTTCATTTCACACTTAAAAAGTTATGTAACCCTAGCCCTCAAAAACTCTATTTAAAGGGGGTTTTAACTATTTTTGAGGGCTGGTGGAGGCTTTGGGAAGGTTTGTCCTAAATGGTGTCTCTTGGGATCCCCTCAAAACTCTTGGAAGAAGTAAGCCTTTGTGAAAACCTCTCTTCCAAAAAGGCTCTCCTCTCCCACCTCTTCTTTGTATTTCTTTTATTTCATGTTTGTTTCTTGAATTTTTCTTCAAATAATCTTCTGTGTTCTTCCCTTTTATTCTTCTCTTAATCTTATTAATTGGGTTGGAATCAATAGTGGATACAAGATTGGGTTATACCCTTTCAATCCTTTGCTTATGCAAAACGTCTCCACGATGACTACACCTCCCATGGAAGAGTAGTTCTTTTTAGTAATCGGTCGACCTCTCACCTTATTCATTCATTTATTTTGAATAAATGATCTATTGTAATTCAATAAACATGATCCATTAATTGATTTTTCAAATTAGAATAAACTAATTGAGCAATTGAACAATTAACACAAAACGCGCGAGGTCGGGATTTGTGTGAATTGTGAGAGTGAGATCTTAATCGGTAATACAAGACCACACGGGATCAATTTGTAGAGTTCAAATACAATCACTAAACTCAATTAATCCTCATTTACAGAGTGGTTATGTGCCTTAATTTACCACTGACAATAAGCTAATCTTATAACATCAATCAAATCAGGGTGTTGCGATTTCATATTCCGAAGTTAGCCTAAGGTTAAATTCACTTCATCTTCGTGGTAAAGTTAATTCTCGTAGGGTTAGGGATTTAAAAAATTAAGGGATAATAATTAAGTGAATATTAATTTAAATGATAATGATTAATAAATGATTTAATAGGTATAGTTAGATCGATTACGTCTTTTAAATATTGTCTAAATAAACATCTTTTTGTTGTGTTATTTTAATCAAACTTCATTTCAAAACTAAAAACAAAAAAAATACAATCTTCTTCCAGAAAAATTATTCTAGATTCATAAACTATAAACAACCACCCCCATCCTTTAAAGTATTGTTTTTATTCTCTTTTATTTTATTTCTATAATACCTCTAAAAATTATTTTAATTCACTTCCTCCTTTGAGAGACGACCTTGGTCAGCCACTCTGCTGCACCTAAGTACCCTAAAATCACACTAATCATTTGAGGGCACCCATGATAGCGCTCTTTCAAATTAGATCCATTTCCGTGGAGGCAAGTAATTTATTCAACCATTTAGAGGTATTTCTTTTATTTTTCATTTTATTATTTTCTTCACCTCTCTCTTTCATCTTTACCATTTCTCAAGATTTCATTTTTTTCATCCTCTTCTTTTCTTTTTGGACCATCAACTCAACTTCTCATTTTTATTTTACTATGGTCCACTCACTTTATATTAATTTTTATTTGATTTATGACACGAAATAATCCCGAATATCTCTTAGATCTTAACCCTGAGATTGAACGTAGCCTTAGGGATCGAATTAGACATTCTCAGTCTACGGGAAGTTTCAATATTCAACCAGTTGGTGAATTCCTCTCTTCTGGAAACATAGAAATTGGAAGCAATTCAATTTCAAACATAAAAGAGGAACCAATGGCTGGAAATAATGGAAATTAACTTCATATAACCATTCAAGAATTGGTTGCACCTGATATTAACTATCAACCAAATTGTATTGCATACCCGAATCTCGAATCAGACATTGAGTTAAAATCTGGATTAATTCACCTTCTTCCAAAGTTTCATGGCTTATCTGGTGAGGATCCCAACAAACACCTTAAGTAGTTTAATGTGGTTTTCTCAACCTTGAAACCAAGAAATGTATCTGAAGACCAAATCAAATTAAGATCATTCCCATTCTCACTTTATGGAGCTGCAAAGGATTGGATGTACTATTTACAACCTGAAGATGTAACATGTTGGAACGATTTGAAATGTCTTTTCTTGTAGAGATTTTTTCCATCATCAAGGACCACTTCTATTTGTAAGGAGATCTCGGGGATCAATCAAGCACAAGGGGATTAAATGTATGAGTATTTGGAGAGATTCAAGAAGTTGTGTGCAAGTTTTCCACATCACCAAATCAGTGAGAAACTCCTCATTCAGTACTTCTATGAAGGACTCACACCTATGGAGAGGAGCATGGTGGATGCCGTAGCAGGAGGGGAATTTGTGGACAAGACACCAGTAGCCGCACGTGAATTGATCAACAATATGGCACAAAACTCCCAACAATTTGGTGATAGAGGTACACCACATGTCATGTGAGTACATCAGGTAAGTCCTTATTCTCTTGAAAGACATTTGATTGATACCAAGTTGGAATAATTGACCAATATGGTGAGGAAAATTGCTTTGGCTCAAAAGACATCTCAACCCATTCCTTCAAGGCCTTGTGGAATTTGCACTGAGACAAGCCACCCAACTAATTGTTGCCCATAACTACAAGAGACAGAGGATTGCGCAACAGTATTCCCAGGGAGACCATTTCAACAGCAACAACAACCATATCCCCAAAATAAGTTTGATTAATTTGATACAACATACAACCAAGGGTGGAAAGATCAACCGGACATGAGGTATGGATATGGACAACAACAAAGGCCCCCTTTTCTACCAAACTTCCAGCAGCCTCCACCATACCAACATGGTTTCCAACAACCCCAAAGGAGATTTGAAGCCCAAGCATCAGCAAGCCAACAACAAGGGAATCCCCCACCCAAGGTAGATTCTAACACTGATGACCTTTTGAAGAAAATTGTTCTTAATCAACAGAATGAGCTAAAGAATCAAGGTTCAGAGCTGAGGGAGTTTAAGACTCAAATGAGCCAGATTGCCACCGCCCTCCATGAACTTGTAAGTAAGAATTTTGGAAATCTACCTTCCCAACCCACTCCAAATCCAAATGGGAATGTTAGTACCATCACATTGAGAAGTGGGAAGAAAATGAACGATACATCTGTACCTACCATTCCACCGGGATTCACCTCAACTCCAGAGAAGTCGCATTCTATACCAACTGATGAGAAATCCAAGGAGAAAGATAAAGGTAAGAAAAAGATTGATGATGTTCCTCCTAAACCCCTTCCTTTTCCAAACAGGGTTGTTCAAACCAAGAAGATGGCTGATGAAGCAATGTAAAAGGAGGTTTTAGATACATTCAAGCTTGTGGAGATCAACATTCCTCTACTTGAATCCATTAAGAAAATTCCAAGGTATGCGAAATTCTTAAAAGAACTTTGTACCAATCAAAGAGGGCTCAAGGGAAATGAGAGGATCAACCTTGGAAGGAATATCTTAGCACTCATTACACCAACTCTAGCAATGCCAACAAAGTGCAAGGATACCGGGACATTCACCATCCCATGTACCAAAGGGGAGTTTCACTTTATTGATGCTCTTTGTGATTTAGGAGCTTCAATAAATGTGATGCCTCATTCTGTATTCTCTTCTTTATAGGTTGGTGAGTTGAAGCCGACAAGAGTAGTGGTGCAGTTGGAGAATAGAGCTATGGCATATCCAGTGGGAGTTCTTGAGGATGTACTTGTCCGGGTAAGAGACATGATCTTTCCAGCAGATTTCTATGTGCTTAACATGCAGTATGATCAGGTAAGTTATCATTCCCCCATTATCTTAGGTAGACCCTTCCTAAAAACTGCAAAAACTATCATAAATGTCAATGAGGGTACACTTTCCATGGAATTTGGGGATGAAGTTGTGATATTTAATGTTATGGACTCCATGAAGTACCCCTCTGAGGACCATTCTTCTTTTGTTATCTCCCATTTTGAACCACCAAGTAAAAACCCCATGGATTTTTATTTTCCTATGCTTAGGGAGATTATGAGTATTGGTTCTAGTTTAATGTCTAAGAGAACTTCGACAACTATTTCTAATGAACAAGACTCTCTAAGATTTGATTTTGAAATGGATTCATATTCTGATCTTGATCATGTGAACTCTGATTATGACCTGGCTGTTGAGTATGCTGATGGATTTGATGCTTTATTCTCTGATTTTGATGATGTCTATTCTGATACTGATGCTCTTTGTGCACATATTTTGGTTCCTTCAATGTCTCCATCCATACTACACCCTCCTTCATTAGAACTCAAGACATTGCCACCAAATCTTAAATACTCATACTTGTTCAGTGGTGAGATATTACCCGTTATCATTGCTAACAATATCCCTTTTGAACATGAAGAAAAGCTTTTGAATATTTTTAGGGAGAACATCAGGGCGATTGGGTGGACCTTGGATGACATATCAGGTATTATACCATCCATTTGCATGCATAGGATTCTCTTGGAGGATGGGGATAAACTGGTGAGACAGCCACAAAGGAGACTCAATCCCACCCTCCTGGAAGTTGTTAAAAAAGAAGTTGAGAAATTGCTCGAGGCTGGTATAATCTTTCCCATTTCAGATTCTTAGTGGGTAAGTCCTATTCAGGTTGTGCCTAAGAAGAGTGGTGTTACTGTTGTTAAAAATGAGAAAGATGAGTTAGTTCCAATGAGGGTACAAAACAGTTGGTGTGTGTGTATTGATTACAGGAAACTAAATCAGTCCACTCGCAAGGACCCTTTCCCCCTCCCATTTATTGATCAAATGCTTGAGATACTAGCTAGTAAAACACACTATTTTTTCTTGGATGGATATTTTGGATATTTTCAGGTTTCTATAGATTTTGAGGACCAGAAGAAGACGACATTCACCTTCCCATTCGGTACCTTTGCTTACTGAAGGATGCCATTTGGACATTGCAATGCCCCAGGTACCTTCCAAAGATGCATGGTGAGTATTTTTTCTGATTTTATTGAGACCTGCATGGAGGTATTTATGGATGATTTTACAGTGTATGGGTCTTCATTTGATGAATGTCTAAGTAGTTTGGGAAAGGTATTGAATCGTTGTATTGAGAAGAATATGGTTCTGAACTTTGAAAAGTGTCATTTCATGGTAGAGTGTGGCATTGTCTTAGGGCATGTAGTGTCAAAACACGGGATAGAGGTTGATAGATCTAAGATAGACATTATTTCATCCTTACCATATCCTTCATGTGTGCGTGAGGTTAGATCTTTCCTAGGGCATGCAGGATTTTATCAGCGTTTCATCAAAGATTTTAGTAAGATCGCTCTTCCTATGTCATGATTACTTCAAAAAGATTCTGATTTTGTGTTTGACAAATATTGTAGGACTTCCTTTGATGAGCTAAATAAGTGTCTGACCACTCCACCTATCATACATCCCCCACGATGGGAGATTCCTTTTGAGCTTATGTGTGACGCCTCCAACTTTGCGGTTGGAGCTGTCTTATCTCAGAGGGTGGAGGAACGTTCACATGTGATCGCCTATGCATTGAGGACACTAGATTCAGCCCAATAAAATTACACAACCACAGAAAAGGATTTTCTTGCAGTTATATTTCCTTTAGATAAATTCCGTTCATATTTATTGGGCTCTAAAGTAGTTGTTTTTTCTGACCATGCAGCTCTGAGGTACATCTTGAAGAAGCCAGATGCAAAGCCCAGGATGATCTGATGGATGCTCATTCTTCAGGAATTTGATATTGAGATAAAGGACAAGAATGGGTCAGAAAACTTGGTTGCGGACCACATGAGTAGGCTTACTCACACACTAGAGGATGACACCTTGGACCAGGTACCACTTCGGGACACTTTCCATGATGAACATCTCTATACCATCTCAGGTACGCATCCTTGGTATGCTGATTTAGTTAATTACATTGTTTCCTCTGAAATCCCAGAAAACTTAAAGAAACATCAAGTCCAAAAATTAAAAAGTGAGTCTAGGTATTATGTGTGGTATGATCCTTACCTCTGGGGCATGTGTAGTGACCAAGTCATTAGGAGGTGTGTTCCCAATCATGAGTTTGAGTTTGTTTTGCATTTCTCTCATACACTTGCTTGTGGTGGACACTTTTGACCCCAACGGACAACTAGGAAGGTTTTGGACTCTGTATTATATTTTCCTAGCTTGTTCCATGATGCCCATGTGTTTTTTAAGTCATGATCTTGTCGCCAACACACTAGGAATGTTTCTAGGAGACATGAGATGCCCCAACAACCCATACTATTCTGTGAGATTTTTTATGTATGGGGCATTGATTTTATGGGTCCTTTTCCTAGTTCATGTGGATTTTTTGTATATTTTGGTTGCTGTTGATTATGTTAGTAAATGGGTGGAGGCCAAGGCCACCAGGACTGATGATTCTCATGTTGTTGTGGACTTTATCAAAGCACAGATTTTTTGCAGGTTTGGAGTACCAAAGGCCATCATCAGTGACCAAGGGACACACTTTTTCCATAGGAATTTTTCTTCCCTCCTTATAAAGTATGGGGTGACACACAAAACATCAACACCATACCAACCCCAAACAAATGGCCAGGCTGAGGTTTCAAATCGTGAGTTGAAACAAATATTGGAGAAAACTGTGCAGCCAAATAGGAAGGATTGGAGCAAGTGCTTGGATGATGCATTGTGGGCTTATAGGACAGCATACAAGACACCCATTGGTATGTCCCCATTTCAGATTGTTTTTGGTAAAGCGTTTTATCTCCCCGTGGAAGTTGAGCATCGAGCTTATTGGGCTATAAAGAAATGCAACATGGATTTGGCCCAAGCTAGAATTCAAAGGAAGCTGCAAATTCAAGAGCTTGAGGAGATTAGATTGGCATCATATGAGAACTCAAGGCTATACAAGGAAATATCAAAAGTATTTCATGATAAAATGATCCAGAATAGGGAGTTTCATGTTGGAGATAAAGTCCTACTCTATAGTTCACGACTGAAGTTGATGCCTGGTAAGTTGCGTTCCAGATGGTTAGGTCCTTATATTGTATCTAATGTTTTTTCTTATGGTGTAGTGGAGATCACACAAGAGGACACTGGAAGGAGATTTACAGTAAATGGGAAACGTTTGAAGAGATACATTGAGGGAATTCCTACTGATTCAGTGGATTTTATCACACTACATGACCCCATCATCACTTGAGCACATCAGGCTGTTCCTAACCCTTTCACTTTTATATTATTTTTCCTATTTAAAAATTCTGCATCTCATGTGCATATATCATCTCATGGGTTCACATTGAGGACAATGCAATATTTTAAGTGTGGGGGAGGGAAGCTTTTAGTTTAGTAATTTCAATTGTTTTCCTGTTTAAAAAAACCCCAAAAAAATTGTGTGTTTTTTCAAATTTTGTGTGTTTATTTTACCATTTTCTGTGTTTTTTTTAAAAAAAAAATTGAGCTGAAATGATTCTCATCACCATTTTTAAATCCATATCAATAAGTGAAACAATTTACCCCTTGAAACTAAGCTTAAATGAATGATGAAATGACTTTGTTTCAAGTTCAAATATTTAGTAATTTCATGAAAAGTACACTGAATTTTGAATCCCATGACACATCTCACTGTCTTTATATTTCAAATCACTTTCCTGTGAGGCTTCTAAACCATTATTCTCATATTCTTTACATTCACCTCAATTCTTGAGAGAACCAAACCATGCTTGATTTAACCAGAATTTGATCTATTCCTGTCAAAACTTGAGGGTTTAAGGTACTTATGTTTAAATGATTGAGGCATTTTTTTGGTATTAAAGCCCCTATTTCAAAGAATCTTTTTTATAATGGCCTACCTTGAATATTTAATCCTTTTATCCCTTAGAATCAATGCACATCCTGTTAGGTTAGCCACATTACAAGCCAATTTTCCCTATCCAACCAACTCTTGAAGTGAAATTGCATAATCTAGTTGAGCTTAAGTGTGGGGGAATCTATCTTGTGTTGTGCCACCACATTCTGTGATACTTTGGGTGGAAAATTAAATTCTGAAGAGATGTTTTTTCTACTTAAGAAAGTCATTATATTGAAATTTGTGCCTTTTCTGGAGCTTTCATGACAAGTGAAGTTGTGCCTTTTCTGGAGATTCTAATTGAGGTGGAAAGTTGTGCCCATCTGGAGCTTTCAAGAAAATCATGTTTGAGAAGATTAAAATTTTTTATGCTGAAATGATGAAAGGTGTAAACCATTCATTACTTTTCATGATGATTGAGCTGAATTGATACTATGGGGATTGAGGAGAAGACCATATTTAAGTGAAAATTAGATTAATGTAATTTTGCTTCAAAAAGAGTCAAGACCTCCTCATTCAACCTCAGAGTTTTTCACATCTAAATCATACCAACCGAAAGCCACAGAACAACACTTAAAAGTCCTCATTATAAACATATGTCCTTGACTCACATCGGGTAGAAATGTATGAATCTATCAAGCCTATGGTGAACCTTATATGAGTTTGGATGATAAAGACATTGCAAAAAAATTGACATTTGTGTGATAAGAGAAAATTCAAGTGAGGTAAGTGTTTTGTGCATGGTAGGATAAATAAAGTAGAAATATATTGAATAAATGAAGAACTTTAAATAATGGTTTTTTATGAGTCATGATATCTTTTGTTTCTTGGTGTGTAATTGTTTGATCTCAAGGATATGTGTTTTAAAATCGGTTTTGATTTTATATAGATGTTTACTTGACATGAGGTTTTTCCCAAGACTACAAAAGGGTAAGTGTGGGGGTGTTGATAAAACACTATTTTGTTGAATATTTTATTGATAATAAATGATATAATTTCCTCACATTGTGTTAAATATGTTTATTTATAAAATATTTGGGATTTGATCATTCATTTGAAAATATGGTGAAAATTCCATTTTTACCCTTTATAGTGCACTGTAGTATTTCGAAGATAAATATTTTTATATTTATTATTTTAATTTGAATTTTTTAACCGTGTTTCTAACTTAATTATATACAACTTTAATTCAGGACACTAGAGCTAATAAGTGCATTTGGATGGAGTAAATGGGCCATTAAGACAATGGTGGGCTGGACTCGGCAGAATGGACATGGGTTTTGTATTTGGACCATATATTTTTCATCTAGGATTAAATTGAGCCCAAATATTGAGGAAATCTCTGGGACATGATTTGGAACAAATAATCCTTCTGGAAGTCCGGTCCATTCACGCGTTTTGGAGGTCAACTAGGCGGTGAAACTTGGAATAAAATATTTGTCCGAGTTTTTCATTTCACACTTAAAAAGTTATGTAAATCTATCCCTCACAAACTCTATTTAAAGGGGTTTTTAACTCTTTGGGAGGTCTGGTGGAGGATTTGGGAAGGTGTGTACGAAAGGGTGTCTCTTGGGAGCCCCTCACAACTCTTGGAAGAAGTAAGCCTTTGTGAAAACCTCTCTTCCAAAAAGGCTCTCCTCTCCCACCTCTTCTTTGTATTTCTTTTATTTCATGTTTGTTTCTTGAATTTTTCTTCAAATAATCTTCTGTGTTATTCACTTTTCTTCTTCTATTAATCTTCTTAATTTTTTTTGAATCAATAGTGGAGAAAAGATTGGGTTATACCCTTTCAATCCTTTGCTTATGCAAAACGTCTCCACGATGACTACACCGCCCATGGAAGAGTGGTTCTTTTTAGTAATCGGTCGACCTCTCACCTTCTTCATTAATTTATTTTGAATAAATAATCTAATGTAATTAACTAAACATGATCCATTAATTGAGTTTTCAAATTATAAGAAACTAAGTGAGCAATTGAACAATTAACACAAAACGCGCGAGGTCGGGATTTGTGTGAATTGTGAGAGCGCGATCTTAATCGGTAATACAAGACCACACGAGATCAATTTGTAGAGTTCAAATACAATACCTAAACTCAATTAATCCTCATTTACAGAGTGGTTATGTGCCTTAATTTACCACTGACCATAATCTAATCTTAGAACATCAATCAAAACAGGGTGTTGCGATTGCATGTTCCGAAGTTATCCTAAGGTTAAATTCACTTCATCTTCGTGGTAAAGTTAATTCTCGTAGGGTTCGAGATTTAAAAAATTAAGGGATCATAATTAATTGAATATTAATGTAAATGATAATGATTAATAAATGATTAAAGAGGTAGATTTAGATCGATTACGTCTTTTAAATATTGTCTAAACAAACATCTTTTTGTTGTGTCATTTTAATCAAACTTCATTTCAAAACTAAAAACAAAAAAAATACAATCTTCTTCCAGAAAACTTCTTCTAGATTCATAAACTATAAACAACCACCCCCATCCTTTCAATTAGTGTTTTTATTCTATTTTATTTTATTTCTATAATACCTCTAAAATTTGTTTTAATTCACTTCCTCTTTTGAGAGACAACCTTGGTTAGCCACTCTGCTGCACCTAAGTACCCTAAAATCACACTAATCATTTGAGGGCGCCCACAACAGCGCTCTTTCAGTTATATGTAACCTTTATTGAGCATTTGAGCTCACCATTTTATTTGTTTTCCTTCCCCAGGTTGTGAATATGGTATCTTTGTATAAGTTTCGATGAAGCATTTTATTTTCCCTTTGTTATGTACTATATTTAATTAACAATGTAATAAGGGAATCATGTATGTATCTAGTTTCTTCAATAATACTAAACTAGTCGTTCCTTGGTTATGTGATATCTTGTATCTATTTCATTGTAATAAAATGACCACTGGCTTTGGTCTGTTGGGGTCGGGGTTGTTATAATTAATACATATATATTTTCAAAATAATGAAAAGATTAATTTAAATGGTTTTTAAAAAAAATTAAAAATGAAATTTATCTTATATATTTATACACAAAATAAACCATCAGTTCATTTTTTAAAAGTCAAATAAATATAATTTTTACTTTTTTATAAAGTAAATAACACAATATAATGCATAGATTAAAAAATAATTGAAATAAAATATATAAATTAATTTATTATGTCACACTTTGTAATAGTATTTCACACTTAACTAATAGATCCTCAAGATGAAATCACATTTATTTAACTTTAATTAATTAAAAAAAGTAATTATTTGATGATATAGTAGACATGTATTTAATTTAATTTTAAAAAAATATATTATTTCTAATTTAATATCATTAATTAAATAACTATATATTAATATATATATATATATATATTTAAAATTATTATTATTCTATATTTATTCTTTATAGAAAATAAAAATTATCCACAAGAAAATTGTTAAGTGAATTGATTATGACTGGTCTTGAGATAATTGACTAATGTTTAATTATAATTTTATTTTTTCATCATTCTGTATTTGATTATATAATTTTTAATAATTACATTTATGTTCTTCATTGATAACATGTGTTTCATCCCTATCTCTAAGAATATAATAACTTGCATGTCCACAGTAAATTTGTATGTATCTCAAACCCTTTGAACCCCTTACATTAATGAGAGTATTATTGTAATAAAAGGAGGTTCCATTGTGGGTTTTGATGTTTGATACCATATTTATACACCGTGAATGGAGAATAACAGTTGGTTAAATATGAGAAAATTAAGGCTCAATGAGTTTTCCTCTAGGTTTTAGTGGGTTTATAGAATAATAATAAACCAATCTATAGAAAAGGTATTGAGATAAAGTCATTGTTATTTAATAGAACTAATTAAGAAATTAAGAATTTTATTATGTGGTATAAAGATATATAAAGTTTAACTGAATTTTTTTTCTAGTTAATCATGTCTTCATCTATATACTACAATAGAGATGTAATTTATAATGATCATGGTCTTAGCTACAGTTTACTATAGACAATATTTACTAATATTAGTGATTGTATCACATTAGAAGAATTTTATATAAATATTCATAGTCACTTAAAAATAAGGGATAATCATATAATTAGTTCAATCATATATCAACATTCTAAATATGTTGATCGCCTATGTCACAATGGGTATCTGCTACTTGATGGTGAGGATTAGGTTTAATAATCATCTATGTTTGGTAAATAGTGTAGTAATGGTTTAATGGAATTGTATGTGGTCATTTCTGTTATTGATGAGGTACAACCTACTACTATATGACCCTACAATGGGAGATGTATTGAAGTAATTCATTCACAACATTATCATTCAATGTCTCCTCATATGAATATAGTAATAGAGACCAATTATGAACATGATGAACAAAAACATTGAGATAATTGTAGGATAAATACCTATTAATGATTTAGACTTAATGAATGATACTTTTTATGATGGGGACGTATCTGATAATGTGATAGTATGTGATTTATGTTAGGAAAATGTGTTCAGTGAACCTTCTTAGGTTTCTTTGATAGATAGTCCAAAACCAGAAATTTGTAACCATACATTGTTATTATCTTCCTTAGTTAAGGAAATTTCACTTACACAACTGTTTGATTTCGATTTCATTACACAAAGTAGTGAATTCCAAAGAATTTTAGGTAACACACCAACCTCAAATAATAACACATTGCATATTTTAAAAGAGTTCAAAAGTAAAAGTTCATTGAAAAATGTGGTTAAAAAATACCACATAGATCGAAATTTTTCATTCATGGTTAATGATATAAATAAGAGAAAATAAATCATTCAATTTTAAAAATATGGATGATAATATAAATTTCATATGTAGGAAATATATGATAATTATTTTTTATGTTGAATGATATCGAAGTTGGAAGGGCCACATACTTGTGTGCACTTGATCTTGTATTAAGATCATTTGACACTAGATAAAGTATTTATATCAACTATTATTATTGAGTTGATACAAACATTTCAATATGTTCCTATTTCCCTCATACAAGTCTGAATACAAAATTTTCTTGGATATATGATATCCTATGAAAAAGGTTGGAATGAAAACAAAATGGAATTATAAAGGTGCATGGTGATTAGGATGAATCATATAAAGATTTTTTCATAGTTTATGGGGTTTATTTCTCTAAAAAATCATGTGATTTATCATCTTGGAACTATTTAGTTTGTCACCAAAGATAATTGGGTTGATCAAATAGTGGTTATATTTTGTAAGATGTTATGGGAATTTAGTCCATGTATCACCATATTTCCTTATAGAAAAAAATCATTCAGATTAATGGATCTTTTATTTATGGAAATTATAAATTTTTAATACTCATTACTACCTCATATGATGATAATCATTCTCTTATCCCACTTGCATTCTCAACTATTGAAAAGGTGAACTTTAAATTGTGGATTTGGTTCTTGGCCTATATATGAATCCATATTACACAAATCTAAGAAGTTTTTATGATATCTAATCATCATAGATTAATTATAGAGGACATTAAAACGATGTAATTTCAAGTCAAGAAACTAATTATTATCATTGATATTACATCTGATATATTTCCAATGATATTCATAATAATTTTAAATATGAATAAATAAAGAATGTGGTCATCAAGTTGGGTATGTTTCCTTTAACCTATATTTATTTAAATAATACTTTATATCATTTTAAATAAATTTATTTCTATTTATTTCAGCATAAAAGTTTTAATAATAAAATTTTGATGATTGGATTAAAGAAATTTGAAGGGATAATCAGGTTGTGTATGATTACATGATATGAATTTTTAAGGAGTGATGGTCATTGGTATATGATGGTGGCAAGATATATGGCCATATAATCAGTAATATTGTTGATCATAGAAATGAGATATTCTAAGATATTCCTAAACTACCAATCATAGTCATGTTATAAGAGTCCTTTTATTGATGTGTGAAGTACTTTTTCAAACACTCCCAATAGAATTATTAAGGTATGCAACAGGGGGTGAAAATTGGTCAAAAATTCCAATGATACATTGATTAGATTTTGCAATATATTTCAGTATTTTTCTTTCAAAAATTTTGATGGGATGGGATCCTCTTTGAGGCAATATATTGTTGTGACCCGCTCACAAGAAATGGTGGTCAATTGCTAATTGTCATATGAGAAAATAGGTACTATTATTGTCTTTCTTTCTAAGCATTAAGGCATCCCTATACATATGTTATTGTATATTTTAAATCAGTGGACTTATCCTGTGAATCCTATGTTGACCCATTATATCACATGATCACTCTGGTTAACTATTATAGTATATCTTAGATTCATATTAGTGATTTTTATTATTTTACCTTGCATATTTATTAGGCGACTATAGTCCCTAATAATACTAAGTTGTGCCCCTAGGGAATACCAAAGTGTACCGATATTAGAAATGAGAAAGAATGTCCTCGAGAATGGGTAGTTGAATTATGATGTAGCATATATATTTCAAAAAAATTCATACTTGTAAAACATGTCCCAATGTGGAAATAAAGAGCTCCACTTCACATCAGTGTGGATTTTTTTATGTATTTTATCATTGTTGTGCAAAAAAAATATTATATTCTGGATTTTTTATGTGATATTCCCTAAAAATTTATTATAATATGTCTTCCTCCATAACTCATATTCATTATGAATTTAAATTCCTTATACTACCTTATTGATAATAAATATAACCATAATCTAATAGGGACTTCATCATGTTTTATTATGAATGCTAACTGTGTGACTCATTTTTCTACATTTCTTTGTTTTAAAAGTATTTTAGAAAATATGTTATAGTAACTATAAATAGTTGTGATTATATAATATAAATATATGATGGACAATCCTTTTCTCAAATTTTAGGATATACATGTTTCCCATATTATCTTAGAGGGTCACCATGTTCCACTTATGAGCATACAGAGGTCTCACCACTTCCATCCCATTACACCCCTTTTTGTCATCATTGCTTATATATGACATGAAAGGTTCTACATTATAGTAATGTGTGATTTCACCTTCATCGATCACCATCTCATTATAGCCATTGTAGAGAGATATAGGCTGAAGACATATACTTTTCATCTACTAGATAGAGAGATGATGATTACTCTCAAGGATGTGCCTCTTATATTAAACATCCCTATCAAGGGTGAAGATGTGAAAAACTGATTTATAGGTGATTTAAAGGATTTATTTTATAGGCACTAGGCATTGAGGTTTGGGGTGGTTATAGGTATGCCATTAGTAATTGGATATGCATGACATAGATAGATAATAACTTCACCCATTTAAATGATGAAACTGATGAGATCATTATCCTGATATTTTTATGTGTATATATTCTGAGACTTATTACCATCATGATATTATTAGATCATTATATAAAATTTTTCTATCAGATGTATTTACCTTTACTTGAGGTATTAAACCATATATTGAGGTACAACTGGGGATCTACATGTATTTCTTATATATATATATAGCATTATTCAATGCATGTCACATCAATAAGATGAAGATTATAGAATATGTCATACTTATTTAGATGTGGGTATGGGATCACATCCCTCTCTTTTGTATGCATGTTCATTCACCATTTCCTATGGATATTATATAGGACTCCCTGCATGGATAATGATATGTTTATCCATCCTTCTTATGTGAAAGTTGAATCTGTAAATTTTGTATTACAAAACTATAACTGTAAAAAAAATTATATGTAAGTGTATAAAGGTCCATAGGTATTCAGATACTATCATACATGATTCCCATAGTTATATAATTATGTTGGATAGTATTCAGCCAAATTATGTACGTGATTATTAGGTATATAATTAAATTATTATTTTCTATTTAAAATGATTTCATTTATTAATTATATATACATTTTTTCTTATTCTAGGTTTCATGGATGTTATATGTTGGTCATTTTCTCCAAATTCTCCCACCTTACTATACGATGATGTTTTTTGTCTACATATACATCATACTTATTAGTCATTTTCATATAGTTGATTTCTACCTTCTTGATTGAGTTATGAGGTAGTCTAGTTTCCATTAGCCCATTCATACACCACCCAATCAGTTTACTTCACTTCATTCCCTAAATATGATAAGGAAACAAGACTTTTGACAAGAGTTAATATCATGATCAGTATATTGTAATGATGGAAAGGTGTCATGAGTCCCAATTATATGGAGTGGGTATGGTGTGCATGCATATATCAAATTAGTTAGATTATGTGATCTGGTGCTTCATGACCTCATTGTTATATCTTACACAACATGGATGGGGATATCATGACTTGGTAATAACTTCTTACCCTTTTGAATAGCTCTTTTATTAACTATAGCTAACTAGAAAAAAAACAGGATGTGATGGGTTTTAGGGGATCATCAAGTGATCTTTATAGTGGAAGAAAACCCATTATTGTGAAATCATTAATTGATAGAATCAACATGAAATATAAAATGAAGAACATAAATTTTTGTATATAGATGATAGTAGTCTCCATATTCGATCTATGATGGAGTATGCTTGATGAAGATCAAAATAGGAGAAAATGAAAGCCTCCTGCCTCCAAGTAGGTTACATTCTTCAAATAATCTGAGAATTCTTCTTAAGGGTCCATAAATACATAAAGGGTACTAGTGCCTTCAACTAGTGATAAACTATATTTTGGGAGGAAGAGGGAATCATGAGGATTTCATAGAATCAGTCATACCCAATAGGAGGGATATCTTAATTTTTTATATCTATCCTTGATATTTTTCATTTAATGAAACATGTCGACCATATTCAATGTATCAGTATACATTTATTCCCATTGGGATTATTCATTTAATTCATTAAATGAATGTAATGTTGTACCCCACACTCTTTGATTTTCATGATCACAATCACTTTCATATATGTTTAACTTTGTTTTTAAGTGTTGTGGATGATAGGCAAAAGATTTCCAAAGGATTGGCCCAAGAATGGACAAGAAATGGACTGAAATTCAGTCCACCGGCCAACCGGTGTGATAGCACCGGCCAGCCGGTGGAACTGGCAGAGGGATTGCCCACTGCCAGGTTCCACCGGTCGACCGGTGGCTCTGTCACCGGTCGACCTGTGGCACCCAGCCCAAATAGTGTTTGCTACTGTCTTGCCACCGGCCAGCCGGTGGCTCCTCCACCGGTCGACCGGTAGAGCCTGGATCAAGACTCTTCTTCTCTACCAAGGCACCGGTCAGCCGGTGGAGCTGTACCGGCCAGCCGGTAGCCCAGTCAAACTAGCCGTTGGGCTGTTGACCAGCCTGTCCACTTGGCTCCCAACGGCTCTTTTAGCCTCTCCAACGGCTCCGAAGGCCCCCAATGGGTTCCATGCCTATAAATAAAGGCTGAGGAAGCCCCGGACATCCACCGGAACTATTGTGAAGCCTACGGACACCTTGTTGATCATTTGGCGTACCTCCGGCGGACTTCCTCAAAGGAACCCTCCTAGCTCCATCCAATTCCACATCCAAGGAGCTCCTTCAAAGAAGCTTGGAAGCGGCCTTCAACATCTCCATCCAATCAAAGGCGCCCAAGGCTTCTCAAAATACGGTTTTTATTGTTTTATTTATTTTGAGCTTTAAAATTGGGTTTGTGCCTACAAACCCCAAACCCTTTTCTCATCCCCCTTTCTTTTGGGTTTCACACCACCATTAAGGTGTGAAGAGGTTTCGTCAAGCCTTTCCTTTTAAAAGGCTTGTGTTTCGGTGAGCTAGCCTTCACCCGTTAAAAAGGCTAGTGGGTTCTTGCTATTCCATTGAAAGCAAGTGGGTTCTTGCTAAACCACAAAAAGCAAGCTGTAATAGGTCCTAGTGCTACCTCAAAGCCTAGTGGGTTTCTTGCTAAAACCATTGAAAAGCAAGCGGTAGGAATCTCTCAACGTTTGAGTTGGGAGCGGAGACGTAGGCCGGGTTTTGGCCGAACTCCGTTATCAATTTCTTGTGTGATTGCCTCTTTATTTCCGCTGCATTCTTTACTTTGATTTTAATTTGTTTATCTTTTTTTAAAAGGCAATTCACCCCCCCTCTTTCCATCATTCCCCGTTTTTTCGACCTAACATTTGGTATCAAAGGGCGTATTTGAATAATTCCCTTACCGGTTTCAAATTAAAGATCCTATTTTTTTGATGGCTTCTACCGCTTCTTCCTCTCAATCCCCCGAAGGACATTCTTTGGATCGTGCTCCATTCTTTGATGGAGCCGATTATTCTTTTTGGAAAACCCGCATGTCAACTTTTTTAAAAAGCATTAGCTATCCAATTTTTAAAATTGTCATGCAAGGATTTTCGCTCTCTTCTCCCGATGAATCTCAATGGACCCCCGTAGACATTGCAAATTTCGAGCTTGATGGCAAAGCCATGAATGCTCTACATTGTGGGTTAGATCGTAATGTTTTTGATTATATTTCTTCTTGCACATCTTCTCATGATATTTGGAAATTTTTAGAACTAACCTATGAAGGTACTAAGAAGGCTCAAACGCAAGAACCCGACAACAAGCAAGAACCCGACGAAAAGATCAAGCCCGTTTGCCCACCTCAGAAAAAAAGGGCCAAGAAGAAAAAGAAAAAGGTCCTCAAGGCGACATGGAGTGACACCTCCTCATTCTCCTCCTTCTCCTCGAGCGACCAAGGTAAAAAATGCCTAATGGCAAATCATGAGGTATCATCTTCCGACTCTTCTTCCTCGTCTTCTAGTTCTTCAAATTCTTTCAATCATATGTCTTATGAAGAACTCCAACATGCTAGAGACCAACTTGAAAATGGTTTTCATGCTTTATCGTCAAAATTTGTTGCTTTAAAAAAATCTTTCAAAAAACTCTCCTCCGAAAAAGAAAAACTTCTCAAAGAGAAGGAGGAGTTGACCCTTAAAATCCAAAACCTCCCGGATATTGATTCCATGGAATCAACTATCAAAGACCTTAGGGAATCTTTAGCCAAGTTCACCCAAGGTGAACAAAATTTGTCCAAACTCTTAGGTTCTCAACGAGTATCTAGAACCACCAATGGACTTGGCTACACCAATATAGCTTCCTCCTCCCATGCACCCACTGTTTTTGTAAGGGGGAGCTCTTGTTTTAAATTTTGTAATTATTGCAAAAAACACGGGCACATGATATATGAATGCAATTGCAAAAATGCCCGTTACGGCCAACCAAAGTCTATTTTCTTTTCGGACGAATTTTATAGGAGAAGACCCGCTACAAGGCAAGTGTGGATTGAAAAATCCCTCTTAGCGAGTCTCTCCGGGCCTAAAATCATCTCTTTTCAAAATCCCTCTCCCCGGTGATTTTTTGTTTTTATTTAGGGGGAGTTAGGATCTTTTAAGTTTTTTTGTAATTCCAAAATTTTCGATTCCAACTTTCAATTTCAACACTTGGTATCAAAATTTTCATTTCAAAATATTCAATTCGAATTTTTCATTCAAATCTCTCAATTATTTTTTGATTCAAAACTCTCAATTTCAAAAATTTCATTTGGTTTAAAATTTCAAATTTCAATTGGTTTTTGATTCAAAACTTTCAATTCAAACTGTTATGCAATTTTTCATTTCAATTTTCATTTCAAAATTTTCAACAATTGATATCATTTTCAATTGATTTAAAATCTCGTTTTTCATCGTTTCCCTCAATCAAGTTTTATGCCCCATTCTATTTTGATAATCACAAAGGGGGAGAAATTTCTTGATTGATTGGGGGAGAATCTTTTCTCTCATGCTGAGTATTTATTTTCAATTTATCATTTAAAGCATGCCTTTCATTTAAGTTTTTACATTTCTTAGATAAGTGATTGTGATCATCAAAATAGGGGGAGATTGTTGTACCCCACACTCTTTTATTTTCATGATCACAATCACTTTCATATATGTTTAACTTTGTTTTTAAGTTTTGTGGATGATAGGCAAAAGATTGCCAAAGGATTGGACCAAGAATGGACAAGAAATGGACTGAAATTCAGTCCACCGGCCAACCGGTGTGATAGCACCGGCCAGCCGGTGGAACTGGCAGAGGGATTGCCCACTGCCAGGTTCCACCGGTCGACCGGTGGCTCTGTCACCGGTCGACCTGTGGCACCCAGCCCAAATAGTGTTTGCTACTGTCTTGCCACCGGCCAGCCGGTGGCTCCTCCACCGGTCGACCGGTAGAGCCTGGATCAAGACTCTTCTTCTCTACCAAGGCACCGGCCAGCCGGTGGAGCTGTACCGGCCAGCCGGTAGCCCAGTCAAACTAGTCGTTGGGCTGTTGACCAGCCTGTCCACTTGGCTCCCAACGGCTCTTTTAGCCTCTCCAACGGCTCCGAAGGCCCCCAATGGGTTCCATGCCTATAAATAAAGGCTGAGGAAGCCCCGGACATCCACCGGAACTATTGTGAAGCCTACGGACACCTTGTTGATCATTTGGCGTACCTCCGGCGGACTTCCTCAAAGGAACCCTCCTAGCTCCATCCAATTCCACATCCAAGGAGCTCCTTCAAAGAAGCTTGGAAGCGGCCTTCAACATCTCCATCCAATCAAAGGCGCCCAAGGCTTCTCAAAATACGGTTTTTATTGTTTTATTTATTTTGAGCTTTAAAATTGGGTTTGTGCCTACAAACCCCAAACCCTTTTCTCATCCCCCTTTCTTTTGGGTTTCACACCACCATTAAGGTGTGAAGAGGTTTTGTCAAGCCTTTCCTTTTAAAAGGCTTGTGTTTCGGTGAGCTAGCCTTCACCCGTTAAAAAGGCTAGTGGGTTCTTGCTATTCCATTGAAAGCAAGTGGGTTCTTGCTAAACCACAAAAAGCAAGCTGTAATAGGTCCTAGTGCTACCTCAAAGCCTAGTGGGTTTCTTGCTAAAACCATTGAAAAGCAAGCGGTAGGAATCTCTCAACGGTTGAGTTGGGAGCGGAGACGTAGGCCGGGTTTTGGCCGAACTCCGTTATCAATTTATTGTGTGATTGCCTCTTTATTTCTGCTGCATTCTTTACTTTGATTTTAATTTGTTTATCTTTTTTTAAAAGGCAATTCACCCCCCCTCTTGCCATCATTCCCCGTTTTTCCGACCCAACATGTAAGTCATTTAATCTATTCATAATGTATTCAATTTAATCCTTTCATAATGGATTAAAACATATGAAATTGCATGGGAAGATACTTGCACCTATATTTGATTCATTCACATATATATTTTAGTTCACATCCAAAAACATCACACTTTTATTAAAATCCCATAAGGAATTTATGAAAAACTTCACAAATCTTTTTGAATCCATCCAAAACACCTTTTAGATGCAGTTTTATCATACTCTCTTCATTTTTTTAAAAAATACTTTGACTAAAACTTAATACTTATCAAAATTCCTGACTGTGTGACCCTATGGGCCTTAGTCTCATTAAATAAAAATATAAAATCCTTATTTAATATATGCAAGAAAAGAGAATATTATAGAAAAGTAACATGAGCCTCATCCTAGTTGGTGAGGTCTCTCAAAGTGAATCCATGAGAACCAGGTTCAAAACTAGGTGGAGGCATATTTTTTGGGTACAGAAGTACTATTGTAGCAGGCACTATAGCAGGCACTATAGCAGTTATTGTAGAAGGAAATGTTCGGTACTATAGCATCCAGAACTATTCACCTTGGGCCACAAGTTTGGTATTGGAGTCCTTAAGGCCTTTGGGCCACCCAGGCCTTCGGGTCAGTAAGGCTTTTGGGCCACCTCATGGCCTTCGGACCAACTCAAGGCCTTCAGGGCCACCTGATTTACAATTGCACAGATAGATTCTACAAGGAACCACTCTAGAGGAGGAAAAGAGCAGGGTGCATTCACTAGAGCAGAGATAAATGGATTTAGAAGAATGAGAGGGTATGGAATTTTTCATCAGTACCATGTCTATGCATATGTGCACATGGACATGCTAGCCGAACATCCATGCAAATGTGGAGTGCTGATCACGATGAAGATGCTGGGGAGGGGTGGTTTCAAGTAGTCAGTCTGTATGATTTCCTTAAGACCTACGGGTCTTGTAATGTCTCCAAGCTTATAAGAAATGTAATTTCTAATCCTAAGAGCCTTGTAAGGGTTACCCCTAATCCCTTTAA
The DNA here is from genome assembly GCA_963277665.1 of Viscum album. NCBI lineage: Eukaryota > Viridiplantae > Streptophyta > Magnoliopsida > Santalales > Viscaceae > Viscum > Viscum album. Next base: position 1,476,599,968 of record OY728134.1, read on the forward strand.
AGGGGGGTTATTGGAAAATCAATAAAAAAGAAGGCCTTCGATCCATTCAGTCTAGAAAAGAATCATTATTGCTCAATCTACTAAGGGGTCTAGTGTGATCTCTATCAAACATACTCATATTTATATATGAAAAATTACACAAAAAGATGTATCATATACATCATATATACCCTTATATAATCCCTTTACCCATGAATTCAAGTAACCATGAGTCATGGAACAATTTCATTATAGTATTGGTCATCTCATCTTTTCTTGATTCTTTGAAAATGACTAACCAAGTCGGTGAATACATCAAACTTAATTCGTCTAATAGATGAGTACATCACATGACATTCATACAAATATCTAAACACATCATATGTGATTTAACTAAGAATGGAAATTTATTTCCTCGGTCTAATTAAATCAAGGGCCAGATGTCATAACTCATCATATAACTTGACAAATCCCATCTTGGTTATACTCCAACTAACAACATGATCAGTAGCATACCCAACCACTCCTATATTAGCTATGTCAATATTTATATTTGTATAATAAATTAATCAAATTATTAAATTTCTCATTCTAGGTATCTCACCAACCTCAGGTAAAGACGATTAATAATAATCATACCTCGTAAGTATATTAATGACTATATGACATTCCATGAGATATACTTTAGAGGGTCAGTCAAAGTAATAAGTCTCTACTTATTACTTTATTAATATATTATCCATATCTCATATAAACCCATTTATAATGAGTAAAAAATTCTATTCATGTTAATCTCATCATATCACAACAAACCATAATACTCTATGATGATTATCGATTAGGGATAAATCAAAAATATACATTATGGGGATATTTTTTTCAAGTAAATTTTTTTTTATAAAATCTATACAAGAGGCCCATCATCCCTATCTCATGGTGGGAGAAAGTGATAAAGGCCCATAAAATCTCCATAAAAAATAATCTTACCATCATTAGGTAAAGCTTCCAAGGTGGTGTAAAGGGTCACTCTCTCATCTGGCCTACCTTTACTGGCTAAAGAATCCACCGCATGATTGATTTCTCTCTATTTATATCTGACACAAATACCTTGATTGATGAAATTCATATATATCTTAATGAAATAAAACAACTCCTAGGGGGTAGTGTCCTTTTTTATAAGAATATCAATTAGAATTACAGAGTCTGATTTCACTTCTTCAATCTGATTATTATGACTTACATATAACATGAGACTAGTGTCCAATGCTCATGCCTCTTCTCAGATAGAATTACCTAGACTGTAATAAGAAATAAATCCAAAAATCATTGATCCCCTATTATCTCTTACCAAACTTCCTCCTCTAATCATTCTATCCATATAAGATCCATCAACATTCAATTTATACCCCATTTCTGATGGCATCCAGCTTACCCACTATCCCCGATATCTCTAGATAATATCATCCAGATTATGGTAGGGACTTTGAAGTAGTTTCTTTAGGAACTATGTGTTTATTCCACCCTTTTTCAGGGTCCCCAACTCAGAAATCAACGTCTTTACACTCACCTGTAAAAAATAACATAATTAGTTCTTCCTTATTTGACTATATTTCTTACTTCCCATAGAATATATACCCTATGTGCCTTGATATATAGTTCCATGAAACCAAGTTTCAAGAAACCCCTGTACTAAGTAGCCACTATCCTATAAATTCATGCCTTGCCTCAGTAGATTCCAAACTATCATCACCCACTCTCCCAAGAATAAGAGGTTCCAAGTTGATTCCTATTTCATTCCGGTGTAGCACTAACATTTAGATGTCAATTGCACCCCTTTCTTCTAAACATGTCCATCCATTTATAAAGTTTTATTCATTAATATCTATAAAATAAAATTCATATTACCTAGAATCTGTTTACACCACAATTTAGAATCCTAGGGATCCAACTCACCTCTTACATGAATTGTTTTTCTCCCTTCCATATAAATTACCTGAGACTGATCTTGAGAAAACACACATGTCTAGCTCTTCCACCATCACAATATTTTCGTAAAAAAATTTATGATCTTCATTTTGAATGTATTCAATGAAGCTTTGAATCATACTCACCTATTTTAATGATATATTCATCTCATTGAACATATTCAAACTACTTAACTTCACAACATCAAATGTTATGATTTTATCCATCATTTTCTACTTATAACTATTTGTGATCTTAACATCATAATCATATATAGAAATTATACTATCAAACTTTCTCTTTGAGGTAAATGTAACCATTTACATTTCCATTATCCATCATATCCTAAAATATATTAGGATAAAGTTTCATTCACTTCATTATGGTAAACACATGAAACTATTTACACTTCTCTTTATCATTATATCGTAAAATATTTTAGGATATCAAGTGAATTTTTCTTTATAAATAGACTATAATAATAGTGATATTCATTTTATCATAGTAACTAAATGTATTAAAATTTTATTTATAGTAACATATCATAATTATTTAGGATATTAAGTGAAGAATTATTCAATCATAGACCGACACAATATTTTATTTATTAACTACGAACTTCACTAAGTTCAAACATACCCCCACTTGTCTCATAGACATTAAATTCCTTCTCAAAATATTTTTATAAGATTCCACACAAACTTATTTATGTTATGAAATAACACATATTTCCTTTTAGTATGAATATTTATCAAATAAACTATTGTTTCCATATCTTATATAGTATTCAATGTGTTTAGATCATTTTACTTGAAAATAATCTTATTATTCAAAATATTTCGCTGATGAGTGATGGGAAAAACTTCCCTCATATTTTAACAAATAACTAGAAAAAAATTTTTATTCATATTAGCTTTTCCAAACATGTTATATAATTTGATTAATCATAAACCATGCATATATAATTAATCGTGTCATTTTATGCATAAAGACTGATGTTAATAAACAAAATCCCTTATCACATAAGGGAAATAAGATAAAGATACACATCCTTTACATGGATTCATTTGAGAATGTCATGAATTTAAATATCTAATGCAACAAATATTTACTTCATGACTTGAATGAAAATTACAAGCTATTTTAATTATTTCCTTGAGTTTGAAATCTCGTATATTGAAAACACTTATAAAATATAAATCTAGTATTATAAACCCTTTAAAATTGAAGAATGGTTTTTGTAGCATATTTACCTAACATGGAAATTCCATGGAGTTTAACAAACACCTTTGGGTATCTTGGATAGTCCCATAATATGTAATCATTACTACCTCTTCTTGATAACTCCTCTTTTTAATTACCTTATCTAGAATATTAAATAAACTTTATTGGACTTTCCAACTATCTTTCCACTTCAATTTTTAAATTTTACTCATTTTTACAATCAACACAATATAAGAATCTAATCATCATATTCCTAGTTCATTTATTCTCAATACTTTGAGAATATTAGGTAAATTTGTCCTGAATTCATCCATCTCAACAGAACATCTCCATAGATGAAAAACTGAATAAATTCCTCAACCATAATAATCCATAAAGAAAAATCTAGTCTCACAAAATCATTATCATACTCAATCAGATTTAATATATGAGTGGAGACTAAAGTTCCTTAAGTTATTTTATATATAATTTTTATATTATTCTCCTAATCATCTAGATTTATTTTTTGAACAATTTCAACATTTGGTTACTTATTAAGGTGTTTCTCTAACACATTGAATTTCTTTTACTTAAGAAATTTTCTTAAGTTACCAGTCTTAGGAGTTTCTTACTCAAAGCTTCTTCATTTCAAGGATTCATTACAAAAGTTTGATGATGATGATTTTATTATCTAAAACAAAAAAAATTAATCATATTAATATCATATCTTATATTGTTTCATTGAGGACTTTTGATTAAAGTTATCCCACTGAAATTGATGATCCCATACATCATATAATTTAGTGATCCAAGATCCATATTTCACTCATAAATTATCCTTCTTTTTCATTCCTCACACCAATTAAGTTATTTAGGTAGGGAATAATTCCAATCATAATTGTTATGATTCTTGGATAGTTTAGTGGATTACTCTTTACTAAGATCTATCATATGGATGTAATCACTTTACTCTTATGGTGTCATTCCTAAGGGTTTCCCAGCTCATTGTCACCCAAATCAAACACCAAAAAAAATCTAACAAAGGAAAATTATGGGGCACCTTACTTTGTAAAAACCTACCCAAGGATAATCCAATGTCATACATTACTTGTTTTACTTGTACAATATAATCTAGAGGTTCCCTGATTTAGTAGAACCTACCTAATTATATGATCAATATCTTGAAAATTTCTTCTTTGGAAGGGATATTAGACATAGTATTTTAGGGGATAAATTTATTTTAAATGTCTCATCAATTTAGTATACATCATGTGAATGTTAAATTTATAACTATTACATATTATGTAATCTTTATCATCTCGTGTTTTATTCCTTTGTGTATGCATGCTTCTAACAATTTTTTTTTGAATCCCTATTTCATACTACAAATTAATGTATTCAAACTACATTAATGTGTAAACATTTACACAACCCGTATTTTGAGTTACTCTCCCAAAAATAGAAGCTAAACATATTTATAAATATTGAAATTCAACATGGCATGAGGTATAACTCTTCGTGTAAATTTTTTGAACTATATGAGATTGATAATATCTGTGTGGGTAAGCTTTGAGTGACAGATAACCAACCCATCACTTTTCTAGAGAAATACATACTCCTCTAAGCCAGTGGGAAGTCCGACCCCAACTCCTGCTCCCCAGGGAGACTTTTCTCAAGAGATAATCCAATTAATGATAACTCTAAAATTTAATATCCACAAATGATACCCAATAACTATATTCAAATTAATAACTTAAATTATAAATCATTTCCAAGGTGGATAAAAAATAAATTTTGTGGAGTTTTACCAAGCATGTAACGCATGGATTTATCTCCCCAAAGAAATTTATTACATAAATTTTGTATACACAATATCCACAACAAAAAATATATATAATTTAATAAAGAAATTTAAGAAAATAAAATAAATGAACAGGTCATAAATTCAATTATGAGAACAATTTATAAACTTTTTATAAATAAAAACCAATTATAAACCTTTTAAAATTTAGATTAAAATTCTAGATATTCTATAATCATAGAAATAAAAACTTTTATATCCAATTTCAATATAAACTATTTAATATTTTATTTTATATGGAATTTCACTTTGAATATATGATGTTTTATGGATTATTCATTTTATAATTCAATTTATATTATGCAAACCTTTTACATAATATAAATATCATTTACTTTATAATATTTAAACATTCAATCAAATTTATCATCCAAACATTTTTGATATGGTCTAAATGATATCTTTACATAAGGTATTCCTTTTAATTTGAAGATTTAAAATTAATTAGTTATGAGCAACTCGTAATTTATGTATAAACTCCTTTATATTTAATACTTATTTATGTAATTTATAAACTCTTTATAAATTATCATTGCAATTTATAAATGAACATTTTATTTAAAGATTAAAAATATGTCATATAACTTTCGTAAAAGGTTTAATACCTTTTTATTCTAATTTATAAGTGTTTTATAAAACATATTAATTTGAAAATATTAACTTTTTAATAATTAAGTAATATTTATAATAAATGTTTCAAAACCATTTAATCAATTAACCATAAACATTTTATAGTTAATTAATTCTAAAATCCCTTTTTCGTTTTTTATAAACTATTTATAAATAATTAAATTAAATTCTTAATAGAATTTTATTAAGTAATAAATAAATGTTACATTTATTGTGAGAAACAAATATGAACAATTTCATATTTAACATAGGCTTGTAAAAAATATTGTATTAATCCTTTCAATTATAATTTTAAAATTAAATTATAGACTTATAATCTTAAAATATATATTCTATATAAATAAACACTTTGTTTGTATATATTCCAAATATATATATTATATAAACAAACATTTTGTTTATATATATTCCAATATATTGGATATAAACACTTTATATCAACTTTTAATATGAACTCTTTAGTATTATTCGTTATATGAAATTTTAATTTAAAAATATCAAATTTCTATGAATTATAAAAAATTTATAATATAATATTGATTATGTAAACTATTTATATCATCTAAATATCACATATTTAAATTTTATTTAAACCATGAACAAATCTGTCATAAAAAACTTTTAATGTGGTCTAAATAATATCTTAAATAAGATTAATTTTAATTTGATAGTTAGAATCAATTAATTATGAACAATTCATAATTTTAAATATAAAATACTTTATATTTTGAGCTTATTTATGTAATTTATAATTTCTTTATAAATTTACCTTATGATTTATAAATAATCACTTTATTTCAATATCATAAGGGATGCCATATAATTTGGTAAAAAGTATTTTAAATATTAGAATTTAATATTAAGAATATTTTATTAATAGATGTTTCAAAACCATTTATATGATTAATTATAAAAAATTTATAAATTAAAATATTCCCAAAATAACTTTTACTATGATTTATAAACATTTTACAAACCATATAAATTTAGAAAGATATTATTAATAATAAATCTTTAATATTAATGGAATATTTATAATAATTATTTCATAAACATTAAAATAAATAACCATAAATATTTATAGTTAATTAATTTATAAAACACATTTATAAATTCTATAAATATTCTATAATATAATATTATATTATTTATGAACAATTTATAAACGACCGAAAACTTCAATGATTTTTCTTCCCATAGTAGCGACATGTATTACATTAACTGTTTAATGTAAGTCGCACCTTCCACTTCACATTATGTTAATGATTTAACCTAATTTAAAGTGGTACTCCTGAAATTACGTTATCCTACAGTATAATGCTGAGAGGGGATAATCAGTTACGATTATATAAAACTTGTTCTTCAATTACTAATATAAGAAACATGGTGATTCGATGAAGAATTTGAATTTAATACCACTAATGGGTTTTAGGGAATCATCAAATTATATTGGTAGTGGAAGAAAACCATTTTCTATGTAATATATCCTCAAAATAAATATAAATGAAGAATATAAATGTGTGTGCCTAGATAACAACAAGTTCTATCTTGAATCCTTAATGGAGTATGGTTGGTGAAGATCACAAGTGTAATACCTCTTCCCTTACCTGGGTACGTTCTTTATTTTAGTTTTTATCAAACCACTTTAACTCTGAATAAAATAATTGTTTCCTAGTCAAAGGGTGTTATTTTATTGAGGTGTTTAGAGGGAAAAGATAAGGGAATGAGAAATATGCATATAGGAACTAATTCATTCCATGAATGTTCATTCATTATTTGAATGGTTTGGGGTGAATTCCATCAATTTCATTTAGGCCATGAATGGTTTTCTGGGAAAAATCGGTTCATGATGTGAAGCTCCATTAACTTTGTGAACTGGTCTTACATGATTTTAAGCTGAAGTGAATTATTTTTTAGTGTATATGATAAAAAAAAATATTCATCATGTGAAACCCTGATTCATGATATGAATGAGGTTGTGTATAACAGTTATTTAATTCACGTGCCTTTTAATTCTCTCAATAATCACTTTTTTTTGTCTTAAAATCCAACCCTCTATTGGGTGATTTTGGGAGTTCTCTTTGATCCAAATTCAGATTTCATTGGATCCTTGCATAAAAGACCTAGAAATTGAAGGTGAGCCTATTAGTTTATCTTATCCTTCTTTATTCACTAGTTTTACCTTATAGATAACACTATATTAAGACATCCAAACTCATATATAGGATTTATAACTTAATCTAGCAGAGTTTCATTGTAATTTATTGAAAGAGAGGGAGGTGGAACCCAATTCTTCATTGGTCCTTGAGGAACTTCTTTGTCTTCTCTTATTTTGAGGTAGGGGGGTCTAAGTCATATCCCTAAGGCCTGTTTTGATTTTTATATTATGTGAAACATATGAAATTTCACCGGTATGCTGTGTGTATAACCTATTTCTAATTGGTAATCCACTAAATTGATAAATCATTATCCTTTGACCTCCCATGGACCCTGTTGGGTAAGTTGGTGATGAGACCGGGACATGCACCCACCCACGAGGTATATAAACCCTTAACACTAGGTTGGAACTTGAATTTATTAAACCTAGTTCCCCTTTTTTAAATTTGAAATCAGGTATGGAGTGGTTTAACAAATTGAATTGGTATAGGTTGTAAATTGGCATAAACAGCTTAATAAATATCCACTTGTTTTGAAAGTGTTTAATGGATAAGTAATTGGATTTGGCATGAAAACTTATTCAAGTATAGATATTATGGCTTGTGAATAATATAAAGGGTTATAATAACATAGAAATTGATTTTTATAATTATTGGAATAAGGGGTAACTTGGAATAATGTAATATAGGGTTTTTAATTGGTAATTTTGATGAATTAACTGATATATATTTTAATAACATGCTTGGAATGTTTAGTGTTGCATTGGGTACGTCTTGACTGGTATATTATTATCATGACTCTTTTAATGTTTGATTCCTGAGAGTGGGATGTTACATGGATTGTTTAGCATATTTTCTTATTATGACTCGTGATTATGTTTTATTCATGAGGGAAAGATATGTGATTCATAAGGTCTAGGTGCTTGGTTACAGACCTCATTAGGGATAGATGCGTAGTTATGTACCACCTAAGGGTTGGATTCAAGGATATATCCTTCCTAATATTTAGATTCATGGGTACATAACACATGAGTATTATATACATAGGTACAGACCACATGAGGGTAAGATTCATATTTACTTATTTACCTAAGGGTGGGATACTTGATTTCATAAGGGTGAGATTCACTGTTTCCTGATATATTGTGGTAAATTCATCCTATATAAGATAATCCTCCAATAGTTTTGGTAATTTTTCCTAGGTATGAGAATCCACCACTTGAATAAGACATTTGATATCGAGCCAAAGAAGGTATGGTTAACCCCGGGTGTCACTCTAGAGCTTAAGGGTATGTAGGATTTTTTATGTTCAGAATTTATTTATGAATTTATTATATGTTTATTTATTTATTGCACACACTATTTATAGAGGCTGGATATGATTAGACATTTTGGGTGTTGGACAGCTGAGTTTTACTCACACCCTATTCAGGCATTGTTTAGTACCCAAATATATTTCATGGAAGTAGGTATAGATTAGGAAAATGGGACCTATGTTTGATTTGATTACTTGATGGATGGGTTTGGATCTTGGAGATGGGACCAACATGGGGTTTGGGACTAGAGTTTATTTTTTTGGAGTGTTTATTTCATAGTTTATCTTTAGTCATTGTCTTGTATGACTTCTTTATGATATTTATATGGAATATAACATGAAATGACATGGATTATTGTTATTAGTTTATTTTTTTTACCATCTCATCTATTTGGATTATTTTATATTTATTTATAATATTTTTTTTGTGATTATTACTCTGTACTAGGAGGTATAGTCTCCCAACTATGTTCTTTATACCCTCACTACTAGTTAATAGCCTTTGGTGTATAGGGAGGCACACCTGAGTTCTTGTAACAACCCGTATCAATCACGTGAGGGAGTATCGAGCCAAGGATGTTAGAAAGTTTTATTATAGATGGTATTTTATATTGATTTAATATTTGGGAAAGGTTTATAGGAGACTAGGATTTTTAAGGGCTTGAAATTGATCTCATTCATGGGAGTAGATAACCCATGTACGTGGGAAACCCCAAGTTCCCAGGGGGTGGGATTGATATTCTCAATGTTCTCTTATTATAGTTCTGATGTTATTTCACCTTGGGTGATGCACATGTTGTGTGATGTTGTTGTTTTATGATATGTTTCTTATGGGTGGTATGGAATGAGGTGTGTATGTATACATCATGATAGGAACATAGGGTAATATGTTGGCATGCATCATTTGTTCTAGGGACATATTTACCGCACATGATATATATGTCTATCAAAACTATGAAATGAAACCATTTCCAAGTCTGGTGAAAAGCTAATAAATGGAACTGATATGAAATTCCAATTCAATTATTATACCAATTTTTATAGTAAAATTGTTCCTATAATTAACTGTTGTATTTTTTTCTTATGAGTCAAATGTTTTTGAGTTTCCTGTGATCTAAGGTGTGTGTTGACCTTTGTAGATAAAATACATATGCATCATCTTCAGGGTGAGTGTCAATAGAGTGGTAATTAGAATACCCCTCACACAGCTAATTCAGAACTTCTTACATATCTATGGAACTAAATGGATGATCAGATTCATGATAATCTCATGTGATTCATGTTATCCATAGAGAGGGAGACTACTCATATTTTTCATTCTATGTATGATCTGTCAAGAGAGTTCCAACTACATCACCCACCTATGTTCACTGGGGAGAGAGGCCCCCAAGAGGAAAGTTTATAGATCGAGTCTTCCTAGAAAATATTCAAACATCTTGAGACACCCCTTGATAGTAGGGTGAAGGTTAATTTTTATATTCTATGAGGACCATCGAAGAATTGGTGGTATATTATGGAGTGGGTTAGGAAACAATAGGATCCATCTTAGAAGGACATCTTGGAGAAGTCTCTGAGCCTATTTTATCTAGATACATTAAGGGATGATAGGGATCGAGAGTTTATGCGCCTATAACAAGGGAGCATGAAGTGATGGACTATGCTATATGTTTTATTGACCTACAATTTTTTTATCCATATTTGGCAGTAGGTGTGGTAGTCAGGGTAAAGAGATTCCAAGATGGGCTTCATTGTGAGATCAAGTTACATATGAACATAATTTTCCTAAGAAAATTTATTGATGTGATGAACCAATCTCGCATCAAGGAAGGGAACCTGATAGAGGCCTTGAGAGGTGGGTAGATAGTCTTGGCGTGATGATCAAGGAGATATTATTCAGATGGAAGAAAGCACCACTTAAAAAATTACTACCAAGTAAATGATGGTAATAGTTTCCAAGGGGGTAGGTAGTCATATTAGGACTACAGTTAGGTTTAGTTCTTTAAATGTGTCATGGATAGCCACAAGATCTTGCAGTGTCCTTACCCTATTGTGGAGTGTCGAGATTGTGGTTGGATGGGCCACCTGCATCAGTTCTGTAGGGGAACTCTATAGTCGATCAGTGGTATAAGTTCATTTTAGGAACCAAATTCTGGTAAGGACTTAGATACCCCTCAACAGTCAAGCAGTTAGAGTTCCACTGGATGCTCAGATCAGGGTAGGGAACAATTTACCCCTATGTAGGAGCATTCGTATTATCTAAATGGAGTATCTTGTAAGAGTTATGTTGGATCCCAAGGCATAGGGGTGATTCAATTTCATGTTATACAGTATACTCCAACCAATATAGATATAATACCTTCCACCATCAAATGTATCATTATAGTGTCATCTACCCTTGCCTATGTTTTTTTGATATAAGAGTATCATATTACTTTATATTTTATCTTTTTTTCAATGAATTGGGTCTGTATATTGAGAGATTTTATAGGATTGTGACCATAAATACACCATTGGGAGTGTGATTAGAGGGTATCATATGTTGTAGGGAGTGTTCTATTTAAATTGGTAGTTATTGTTTCCTCTAAAAGTTTTTTTTCTAGAAATTGTTGGATTACCTCATAGCCCTAATAGAAATCATTTTTCTAGATGATGTAAAGTTTCAATAGAGTGCCTTTCTTCTAGTAGTGGACTATTTTCAGGATCTAAAGAATTCTCTAGCTTACCACTCAATTAGAATATTTATTTCCCTATCAAGTTGGCTCTAAGAGTTAAGATAGTTTCTATTATTCCTTATAGGATAGAAAAAATGGAGCTTCAAGAGTTAACGGGTAGTTGGAATATCTGAAAGATAAAGGTATCATACAGCCTATTACTTCACCATGAGGTTCTCATATTCTTTTTTTCTAATAAGGGTTATGATACTTTGTGCTTATATGTGGATTATCAAATACTAAACTAGAAGATAGTCAAGAATTGGTATTATCTTACCTGAATCAATGATCTATTTGATTAATTGATGGGTGCCCAGTTTTCTCCAAGATTGACTTGAGGTTAGGGTGACATCTATTGAAGGTGATTCCATATGACATACCCCAGACTAATTTCAAAAGAATGTATGTCTTTTAAGAGTTATTGGTGATGATTTTTGGTATGAAGAATGTGTTAGCAGTATTCATGGACATGATGAATCAGATATTCCATACATTTTTTGATCAATTTGTGGTGGTTTTCATCAATTTCAACTTGGTGTACTCCCAATCTATAGATGACCATTCCCAACATCTTGACATCATCCTAAGTACATCGAGATCATATCACCTTAATGATAATATTTCTAAATTTCATTTTTGGATTGATAAAGTTCACTCCTTGGGTCACGTGATCTCTAAGGTCAAAGTTTCAATTGACCTAGATAAGGTTGAAGTTGTGGTATCTTAGGAATCACCCAAGAATGTCTTCAAAATTTAAAGATCTATGGGTCTTGTGGGGTATTACTGATTTTTTATCTGAGGCTTCTCCTGTATGAAAGCACATATGTCTAGGATGACCAAGAAATGGGTGAAGTTCTTTTGGTCATATTCTTTTGAGGAGTCTTTCTAAGAGTTAAAAATAAGTTTGACCTCATCACTGATCCACACCTCACCCGAGCTGGGTAAGGAATATACCATGTACTGGGACACATCATGATTAAGGTTTGGAGTATTTCTGATGCGGGTGGATCAAGTGGTTTCTTATGTCTTCAGATATTTGAGGTTGCATGATATAAATTTTCCCACTCATGATCTAGATCTATCTATGGTGGTATACTTTATGATATTCTAATGTCATTATCATCCAAGAAAGATTTTTTTGTGTAAACAAACCATAATATCATCAAGTATATCTTTTCGTAGTGGAACATGCACCTTTAACAAATGAGGTGGTTCAAGTTTTTTGTATTCTTTTGACTTTGATATATAATATACTCAGGGAAATTTAAACATCATTATTGATGAATTGATTAGGAATATGCATACAGTGATAGTTTGGGGGTCTTGTGATGAGTAGTGTTGATATCTCTCTTTGAAGACATGTATCTAGATGTTCATGAGTCTTAAGGATGAGTAGTTATAAATTCAACATTTTTTGTTCCTGTGCTCCTAGACTAGATCAAGAGAGATAATTTATCTGATTTGAAAGACTTAGATCTGAGGGATATCATATATGGTTTGAATCCACCATCGGGTTGGTATCTTGGTAGTGATGAAGTTATTCATGTTTATGGTCGTGTATGGGTTCCTATGGGAATACACAAGGATATGCTGAGGGAGTTTCATGATTCTAAATTGGTGGTAAATATCTGGATGATGAAGATGTATCGAGATATATATAGGAAATATTGGTATTTAGGAATGAAGAAAGAGATATCAAGATTTGTGGTGTGATGCTTCACCTATCAGCAGGTGAAGGCTGAGCATCAGTGGACTATTGGGTTACTGCACCCTTTTCCTGCTCTAGAATGGAAGTGGGATAATGTCACCATGGACTTCATGATAGTATTTTCCATGAAACCTAGGATAAATAATGTAGTATGGGTGATCATGGATCGATAGATAAAGGTATGCTACTTCTTTCCTATCAGGGAGACCTTCACCATTAATGATATGGGTAATTTCTATGTGTGGGACATAGTAAAATTTCATGGTGTTTTGAGGAGTATCATTTTGGATCGAGATCCTTATTTCTCATCATAGTTGTTTCAAGGCCTTTATAAGTATATGTGATCATCATTTCTTCTTTAAAAATCCTAACATCCCTAGAATCGCAGCCAATCAGAGAAAATGATTAAGATTATGGAGTATATGCTGCAAGATTGTATTTTGTACTTTGGTGGTTCTTGGTAGAATCATCTAATACTTGTGGAGTTGTCTTATAATAATAGCTTCTAGGAATTAATCCAAATATAAACCTTCAAGGATTTGTATGGAATTTCATTCTATTCACCTTCGTATTGTTTAGAGGTAGGTGAGTTAGTACTTGTTGGATCTAGTCTCATGTAGGAGACGTATGAGTAGTTTTAGTTAATAAGAAAGTGGTTTGAGAACACATACAGTAATAAAAATTCCTATGTTTACCATTCAAGATAAACTATGGAATTTGAGTTTGGTTAGTGGGTTTTTATTTAGGTGTCTCCAAGATTGGTGAAATGTCGCATACTCTATATCATAAAGCCACTAAAGATAGTGAAGAGAGTCAGTCCATTAGCATATTGATTAGCTCTTTTAAAACACTATAGTTCCATGCATGATGTTTATAATTTGTCGCAACTTAAGAGATATCACCCTTACCCTTATCACGTTATAGATTTTGATGATGTTCATCTTAGTATCAATGCATCCTTTGAGGAGCATCTTATCTTTATCATGGACCGTAGTGAGAATATTCTCTATGGAATTCTTATTTTCCTTGTGTGAGTGCAGTGATAGCATGGGAGAGTGTAGGAGGAGACCTAGGATAGGGAGTTTTATATGTGGTCATAGTGTCCAAATTTTTCACCATTACCCCCACAGTGATTATTGGGAGTATAGCTTGGTGATTAGCTAACGAGATTGTAAGACCCCATCCCTTACCCAGGTACATTCTATCTTTTAGTTTTTGTTAAAACTCTTTAGATCTGTAGATGATCCTTATTTCCTAGTAAGAAAATTTTAAGTTGATGGAGTTTTTTAGAGGGAAAAAATATAATGGAAGTAGAAATATATTTCTATGAACTAATTCATATCATGAATGATAATTCATGGTGGGAATGGTTCTGAGTGAATTACATGAATTTCATTTAGGGCATGAATGGTTTTCTGGGAATAATTGTTCATAACGTGAGATTCTATTAATGACATGAACTAGTCTTATGAGATTTTAAGCTAAGGTGACTTTTTTTTCATATATGATAACATGAAAATTCATGACTTGAAACCCTGATTCACACCGTGAATGAGGTTGTGTCCAGCAGTTTATTTAATTCTTATTTCTTATGATTCTCTCAATACTCTCTCACTTTTATCTCAAAATATATACCTTCCTTAAAATATTTTGGTATTTCTCTTTGATACAAAGGCAAATTTCATTTTTTTTTCTTTGTGTGATGAGCCTAGAAATTAAAGGTAATACTATTAGTTCTTCTTCTCTTTCTTGCTTCACTAGTTTCCCCTTAGAGAGAACCCTATATTGAGACTTCCACACCCAAATATTGGATTAATAACTTATAATTATAGAGTTTCTTTGGAATTAATTGAAAGAAATGGAGGAGGATCCTAGTTTTTCCTTGTTCCTTGAGGAACTTTTTCATATTATTTTTTTTAGTTAGATGGTCTAAGTATTTTCCCTAAGGCCTATTTTGATTTTTCTAGTATGTGAAACATATGTGAACACATCGTATAGCCATGAATACGACCTATTCCTAATTAGTAACCCACTAAACTGATAAATCCTTATGATTTGGCCTCCCATGGACCTTGTTTGGTATGTTGGAAATGAGACCAGTGCATGTGGACACCCGCAAGGTGTGATAAACCTTGACTCTAGGTTGTAACTTGGATTGATTAACCTAGATCCCTTTTTTTAAATTATAAATCAGGTATAGGGTGTCTTAACAATGTGAATTTGTATAGATTGTAAATTGATGTAAACAGATTGATAAAGATCCACTTTGATTGAAATGGGTTAATGGGTAAGTAATTGGATTTGGAATGATAACATGGTTGAGTCTGGATATTATGGCTTGTTAATAATATAAAGGGTTATAATGACACATGAAATGGATTTCTATAATTATTGGAATAATGTTAACTTGGAATAATAGAAGTGTTGTTAATTAGTAATTTTGGAAGAATTAACAAATACATATTTTAATAACATGTTTGGTGTTGCATTGTGTTGGGATTTTCTAGTATATTATTATCATTACTACTTGTTGATGGTTGATTCCTGTGGGTGGAATGATGCATGGAGTGTATGTAATATTGTCATGTTATGACTCAAGATTGTTTTTGATTACTAAGGGAAAGATGTGTGATGTTTGAGGGCTAGGTTCATGGTTATGTACCTCTTGAGGTCTAGATTCATAGTTATTGTAATGACCCGAATTTTTTAAATGAAATTCCCTTTTCAAATGAATAAATGAATTATTAAGTAATGAAGTTATAGAAAACACATGCAATACTTTGTTTATTTTATATTTTTATAAGTTATATCCTGACATATTTAAAAGACCATTAATCATCATAACGATTGATTATATAGCCATTGTACAATGACTATTATTATTATTATATATTAAGGGTTATTATAAATCCAATTGTCACATATGAAAGAAGTGAGAGCCTCAACCAAAAGGATTTCACCCTATGAAGCTCATTTATTGGAGCTTATATGGGATATGGTGTCACTGGGATTTACCCTTGACCAATTCCAAGCCAAGATTCAACAACTAAAGCATGAGAGAAACTATTTTTAGGATAATTTCAAGTTTATGGATATCATGGCCCAAACCATGTTCACTGAATCACCCCAAGAAAGTGTCAGTATTTCACACTTTACCCTTAGGGTATACGCTGGTGTAATAAGGGGTTATGTATCTAAACCATAAAAATATGAATTTTTATATTTTTATTTTTAATTAAATAATGATTATAGTTATCCTTTTATTATTAATTTATAAAATATTAAATAATGAGTTTGATAAAAAATTGAGTTTGATATGATAAAACTCAAATTTTATTTTTGGGAAATATATAGTTTCAATCAAGATACCCTTTATGGTGAATTAAAAACATTAAATAAATGTTATTTTAATAAAATATTCTTATTAAATAATATTTATTTAAATATAAAATATAATGTAATTTTATGAAGTAAAATATAATTTTTATAAGGGTCATAAAATTGTTATCCTCATAAAAACCGGTATTTTTCAATAAATGGAAATTTTGATTTAAAAGTGTAAATTCTAATATCTACATAATTATTATATAAAATAAATATTATTTTTGAAATTATAATGTTTAAATTATCCAATGGTAAATTTTTTATAATTTTCATAGATAGTCTAATTTTTGGGTAAAAAATAAATATGGTATGTATTATGACATCATAAAAGACCAAAAATGATGTAATAAATACTATAAAGAGTATACATGGACAAAATTATCTCTCCCCTCTAAAATAATTAATTTTTTATTTTTTTATTAATTTTATAAACCATTAATGAATCCTCTAAAGCATATATTATATTTTAAGGTTTTAAAATTAATTCTTTAAGAACATAACTCACCCCCACATCACCTTGGGTACTATTTTAATGATTTTGGTTCCGAGAATTATAAAATATTTAAAATTACTGATATTTGGAATAATACATGGGGAAAACCATTAGAATTTTTGTGGTTTTGTTTGTTTTATCTTATAGATTCCAAAACCTAAGTTTAGAAATTAATAAAGAATTACCCTCTCTTTTTCTATAAAAAATCACCCATGCTCTCATTCCTCTCCACTAAAAACCTTTTATGAACAAATTTACTCTTCCTTTCCCTCTCTAGATCCCTCCCAAGATGTCCCCAATATTTTAATAAGCTCTTCCCAATATTTTAGAAGTTCCCTCTCAAGGTAAGGGATCATATCCTCTCCCCTTTTAATTCGATTAATCTATTTGTACTGAGCCTTTTTTATTTCCAATTATTCATGTTGTAATGTATTTTTTTTACAGATTCCTTTTACTATAATTATTATTCCCATGTAATTATATAACACCTTTCACTCTCATTAACCCCTTTTATGCATCTTTATGTACACCTGTTATGCTACTGAAATTATCCTGTGATTTTCCATACCAAACTTTTCTATTGTGAATACCCATCCCCATTTCCACTCAAGGATATTCACCTAGATTTAAATATTATTTATTTACTTTAGAATTACATTTATGTAACCCACACTCCTTAATCGTTTTATTAAAAGTAATGAAATACATTCTTATGTTGTATAATCTATGTGGCACACAAATGCATGTACATGATATGAAAGTGTTGGGTGGGTCCAGAATTATATAACCATCCAATGGATTGGGTAATGTTTTTATCTCATAAGATAACATTTATGGTTCATGGGATGTTATAATAAGTATAATATTTTATTATTTCTTTATGGTTACCCTTAACTTATGTTTATGATTTCATATTTTATATTGTTTCTACATTCCTATGTTTCCTTGTTATTATCATCTTATATCATGTTTTGATGATCATGTTTATGATTCTCACCCATTTTATGTCACCTTGGTATTCCTCTTTCCTAACATGTATTTCTTTCATCATGCTACACTTTTATTATTACCTTACTGGGCTTTATAGATCATCCCTTTCTTATGTATATCCCCAGGTTATCCCATGTAATTTTAGAAGATCAAAGGAACCTAAGGGAATGTTATATAATATTTAAATAATGACGTTGTATGCTTGTTCAAGTTGTTATGTTATGTATCTAATTTTTCAAAGACACTAAGTCTCGTTATCTTTTTGAATTGTATTATGTGTACCCTTATGTAATAAATCATGAATTAAGGTGTACAAAATATATGGCTTTTCATAGTTGGTATTATAGAAAATTCAAGTTATTTTTGGGATTAGGGTTATAAAACCCTAGTGAAAGACTTAGGAATAATAATAAACATATTAAAACATCCATAAATTTTGTTAAATTATATAGTAAGTGGTTTTCAAGAAAATACATCTCTGTCTAGATACTACAAGTAGATCTGGCTCTGTCACAGTTGTACCTAGGGGTAATAGCCCTGAAAATAATGCATTGATCTTGACTTTATCATCACCCGGTGCATGATAAAAAGTCTTTGATTCACACATAGTTTGAAACTCTAGGTGGATATGATTTTTTAAATTCACAAGCTCCTAAAAAACCATTTTAAAGGGAAATAATTCATATAATATTTCACTTTAGGAAATAGATCATGGATAACTTATATTAAAACATATAAATTCATAGTTTAAGGAATATGTGGCATTTATGAGTTTTAACTATAATTTTCATGGTTTAACTTTTATGTGTTTAATAGTTTAAAAATTATCATCCCTAATTTCCCATTTATTTTATTCAATGGCTACAAATAGGATAAATCGGGTTAATAACTAATATGAGCAGCAATGTGATGACTTTCCAAATGAGATACCAAACCCGATAGGAGGAGGAATCAGGAACTTCATGATGATAATATATCAATTAACTCTATTTATGAATAGATACTTTAATAAAGGGTAAACCCCACAACTTCCTAATAAAGATAAAGTTGCAACTGATACCTTTATACAACAAAGGACTCCATATTTTAATGGATCTTCTAATCCATTAATCATGGAACAATGGATCAGATCCACTAATCAGGGAACAATGGATTAGATCCATTGAAAATATCTTGTCCATCCTTAAATTCTCTATTAAATATAAGTCTATGATAGATTTTTATCATATGGAAGGAGAATAATATCATTGTTTTATGTTGATCAAAAATAAAAAACTTGTGGAAAAGATCGAAGTGATGGGGTAGATAGAATTTTGAAAAAAAATCAATAGATATTTTCATTGCACTCTCCTATTGAAAATGGAGATATATTTCCTTATCATCAAGAAAAAATATGATGAATCCATCAGGTCATACTAGGTAAACTTCAAAATACTTTCACGATATGAATCCATCTTTTTTAAGTACCTTGAAAGTAAATTTTACTACTTCTTTAGTGGGTTAAAGCTGAGTTTTTGAAAATATTTGGATATTCAAGACTTTGATAGATATGAGAAAATTTCCTGATGTTATCTTAAATTCTAAATAGAGATCAATGAATCTCAAGGGTATCATGGTTTTGGAGATAGGAAGTGGATAGTGGATTTTAATTCTATAGGTATGATAGAGAAATATCATGGGGGTAAGAAAGTACAACATACCACTTATCAAAAGTGTGGAAAGAAGCATCATGGAAATTACCTAAAGGGGACAAGAAAATACTTTAGGTGTGGGAAGGAAGGGAACCTCTCTAGCTATTGTTGATAAAATAAACCCACCAATGTGATGGAAGAAAGGAATTCTCTGGTTAACCCTTGGCTAGATGTCTAATATTTCAACTACAAGGAACAAAGACACTATGTGAATCAATGCACTAAGCCAAGGGTTATCGAAGATAATTGATGCCAACAGCCTCCAAGGCCTAAAGATGAAGGGGGATTTATTCCATCACAACTGTTGAGGTGGATTTTTACAATAAAGTGGTGATAGGTATGTTAGTTATTCATTCAAAAATAGTAAACTTACTATTTTATTCTTATTCTATGTATTCTTTCATATCATATAAGTTTAGTAGAACTATTTAGACACCACCAAAAAACATGTATGTGAAGCGATCTATGAAAATGGAAAATTGGGAAATTATTATATATAACTCATCCCATGTCAAAATTTGTGGGTTGAAATTCCTAGAAAACATTGTGATACTCCCTTTAGAAGAATTCAATGCTATTCTGGGCATGAATTGGATTTCCTTATATAGAGCCAACATAAATTGCAGAGAGAAGGAAATCACCCTTCATATAATGAATCACCCTCCTGTTCTATACAAGTTCAAGGATGGGGATGAATCTACTTAAGTATTATCAAATAAAGCATGGATATTGTTTCTTTATCAGTAAGAGTGTCAATATCAAATGATTGAGACTAAATAAAATATCATCCTTGATGACATGCCCATTGTAAAGGAATATGTTTATGTGTTTCCCAAGGAATTATATGGTCCTCATACAATCCATGAGGTTGATTTATAAATCAAACTTATACCCATATCTTTTCAAATATCCAAGTCTCTATATAGAATATTCACCATTAAACTTGAGGATCTAAATAAGTATCTATAGAAGGATATAGATGAAGGGTTTATACACCCAAGTGTTTCACTATGGGGTGCACTAGTTCTATTCATAAATAATAAGTATGGGTCAATGTTCCTCTCTATTGATTACCATGAGCTCAAAAAGATCATGATAAAGAACAAGTGTCCTCCTCTGCATATTGATAACTTTCTCAATCAACTATATGGGGCCCAATACTCCTCTAAGGTGGATATTTGATCAGGATATTATCAAGTAAAGTTTAAGAACAAGGATATCCCCAAGATTAATTTTCATACATGGTATGGGCACTATGAGTTCATAGTGAAGCCATTTTGACTCACTAATTCTCTATAAATATTTATTTACATAATGAATAGATACTTTAGTGATTACCTTGATAAATTTTTGGTAGTATTTATATATTATATTCTTATCTACACCAAAATCAAGGAGGAATACGAGGAGAATTTTAATGTTGTACTGAAAATTTTGTGGAAAAAAATTTGTATGAGATGTACAGTAAAAGTGATTTTTATATAGATAAAGTAAAATTATTGTGGCATGTTATCAATAATAGAGGGATATTTTTGGATCCTTTAAAAACTGAGGGAATTGAAGGATATCTCAGACAAACATCTATGAAGTAAATATATAATTTCCTTGGATTAGTTGGGTACTATCATCTATTTGTAAGAAAATGATCATGATTGTCAATCCCACTAACCAATATAACTCATAAGAGAGTCAAAATTGTATGGAATAATGAATGTGAGGAGAGCATCAAGGAGTTAAATAAGAATCTAATCATTGAACCTATGCTCTAATTACCCACCAGTGGGGAAGGATTTGTGATCTTTAGTGATGAAACCAAAAAGGGATTGGGTTGTGTACTCATGAAAGTTGAAAAATTGATAGCCAATGTATCTCACAAATTAAATATCTATGAGTAGAAATACCAAAATCAGGATTTTAAATTGGATGCAGTGATCTTCACATTGAATATTTGTAAATATTGTCTCTATGGGTAGAATTTTTCCATATATACAGATCACAAAAGCCACAAGTATATGTTCACACTAAAGATCTCTGTCATGAACCAAGCTGGGATGCCATCTAACTCGACACCCGACCCAGCCTGCAACATGATTCGACGGGCGTTCTCTATCCCCATGGACTGGAAACTAGTGTCAGACATCATATATAAAACAAGAGAGAATGGTTTGGCCCAATAATAAATAGGATCAAAATATACAATATTGAAAACACAGAAGAGCTAACCACAACTAAATATCAAAAAATTAACAATCTGGTCCAATAAAAATACAACTGAATAAAACTAACACTGAAAGAACCAAGAGATACAATAAAATAAAACAACCAACTACTTACATGATCTCTATGTGACCTCCTGGTCACCTCCAACCACAAGACCACCCTACTTCAGGAGATAACTCGAACCAAAAAAAACTGATCAAAACCTGAACCTGCAAAACAGCTCAGGTCTACCGACACCGAGTGGTATAGGTAGGGTGTGAGCTAACATCTCAGTAGTCAATCACCATAGATTCCAAGTGTTTCCTTTCACAAAACAGTCCATTAACACTAGTTTGAAATACACCTATAAAAATAGTTTTATTTTCAAATTTTATTAAACAACCATAACTTTCCCATTTCAAAGGCCAACACATGCCACCATCCATTTTTCAAGAAAACTATCATTTTATAACAAAAACCCAACCCAAACATTACTAGTAACAATTTTCAATGGAACAACTTTAAATGGAAAACAATTTCAAAGAATGTAACTTTAAATACAAAACAATTACATTTAAAATTACCAAACCAACCTACTGTATACCGATGGGAGGTTCAATGTAATCATTGAGCACTAGTCACGGGAACACCCCTAGGCACTAGTTAGCTGTGGGCCCTAGGTACCTCGTATCTCGGTGAAAAGTAACCATAAAAATATCATTTCTCGTTCACAAGCCACTAGTAGGGAACACACCCATAACCTAGTGGTCCCCAAAATCATCATCATCATCATAGTTTAGTTAGTGTAGTCATAGTCAAACTTGCTACGTGAAACAAGGGCCAAACCCCACAGGATCACTAGCATACTAGTACAAGTCCGCCCACCTAGATACCTAGGTTTCCCTTTGTGCTCAAACAAGTTCCACATCACATGATGCCACTTACACAATTAATCAACCAAACCAAGAATCACATTTCATAAGCCACCACTTTCACATCACAAACCCATTCTTGAAAACTTATGCACATCGAAACATTTGAAAATCACTTCTGAAACCATAAGGAACACCACTTCCCTGGGAATTTTCTAAACAAGCCTTTACACATTTTAGTAAAAACATGAAACTCTAGAAACATTCCAAATGGGCCTTTATTTTTATACACACAAATACATTTACCAAAACTTTAACAAAACATTTCTAAAACCATCTTCAAGTGTCAAATTCCAAACAACCCCTCAAGACAATCCTTTTCCAAAACACACACACCAAAAGCCAAATGAGGATAACCCCATGATATTCCATTTTAAACCAAATTAAGAAACCACATGAAGGACACAACGTTATTTATAAAACAAGAACCATTTAGGAAACCAATATTTTAAGGAACATCGATTTAAAGCACAATCTTTATTTGAGGGCATAATTGTGTGTGCACCTAGTGCACCCATGGATGTGCCAACACCAGATGGTACCCCAAAAATCCTAGAGGACACCCAAAAAACCTTTTCCACAAAACATAACATTTTCTTTAAAACCACATTCGACCATCCCCACTGTTTAGGGAACATAAAACAATCCCCTTATAACCACAAAACCCTTTTCAAAACATTTTAACACATTTCACAAGATAAATCATTACCAAACCATACACACCAAATCAAGACCACAAACAATAAAAAACTATCCCACCATAATTAAGGCTAAACATTTCATAAAAACCCCCCAATTTAACTTTAAAGAACAATGACATTTTAAACAATAACCCTCGGTGCAATAAACCTAGGTATTTCACACAAATCCCTTTGAAAACCTATTTTTAGTAAATTATACCAACATGAAATCATGATTCTAATCAATAAATAGATATATTAAAGTTTATAAGGACATTTAAAAATTTAATGAAAACACGCAAGTTCTCGTGGAGTGTTCCAGAAAGGAAAAAGTTGGAAACGCCTACCTCAACCATGTGCAGATGCGATGAAACTTCAAGGGAGGAGAGATATAATCCCCACAGACCATTCTCACACCCTATATCTAAATAAAAATGATAAAAACATAAACCCTAGACATTAGGGTTTGTCCATGGAAGAAAAACCCCCAAAGAAAACTCTATAACAAAGAGGGAAAGAGAAGGAGAGAAGATTTGGTGAAGGAAACATAAAGAATCACCAACCTTTCTTGATAAGTCGCCCCAAAATAGCCCCAAAGATAAGTAGGAAGAAGGGGGAGGCTCCTATGGTTGATTCCCAATAGATAGGGCTTCATTTTGGAGGTGGAATCACCTAAATAGGAGCTCTACACCAAAATTTATAAAGCCCGCAAGTGGTTGTACGGCTTGGCTGCACGGTTTGTCAAACTGTGTGCAAACCGTGTGAGGGCTACTGGAAACTCCTGAAACTTTGCATGGTTAGGTTGCACGATTTTTAAAAGTATTTATCAAACCTTGAGACCCCAAAAATTGGCCTAAAACCCCCAAATTACACCCCAAACACTAGGAAAGTTCACTCAAATATCCCTGAAAGTTTTAAACACAAAGTAGTGACACTGTGGGTGTCACAAACTCCCCGGCATGCAACATTATCCTAATCCCAACAAAGATAACTAATAATAGGTATAAAAGGAAACCCAAAACCAAAAAAACACAAAGACTTTTGTTGGGAACTCAACCTGAACCTCAAAAAAAAGATTCAACGTCGAAGAAAGAATAAAATAAAGGGGTATTTATGGTCGGGGTGTGACAATTCTCCTCACCACAGACACTTTCTACCCCCAGAAAGTCACCTAGACAAAAGTCAACCAAAGCCCAAGTCCATACCCAAAAAAACCAAAGGGAAACCATGAACCTCGGGATAACTATTCACTTTACAAGTCACACCCGACCAATCAAGAAGAAACTATAATGCATGAATGGGGATGATGGGAGAACACGAGAGGGTTCTCCCCACCACAAGAACTCAACTAATACGAACAACATTTAAACCCCAAACAACACCCACACTGCAACCAGTAACAAGATATTTCAACATTTAAAATTTTTTATACGACTCACATGGTTTGGCCGCACATTTTACCAAACCGTGCACGAACTACTGGAAGGAAGGGGCACCCCGCACAACTTGGCCACATGGTTTCAAAATTGTGTGTCAACCGTTCCAACGCCTCTGCCCAAAAATGACACCAACCTGCACGGTTATGAGACCTACCGCACGGTTATGCACTGTCCGTGCAGTTGGTTCTATCTGCCTGGCTGGGGCCACATAGTTTTAACTAACCATGTGGTAACCGTGCTTCACCTGGAAAAATTTACGGAAACTCTAGAAACCAAAAACCTCGACTGGGGTCAAACCTGAACTTCCATATACAAGTTGGACACCACCAACACTAGAACTGGGACCCTACCAAATAAACCAAACCCACAATAAACCAATTCTAAAAAACTCAAGCATCTCCAAATGAGCACTTATGAAAGTTAAAACTGAAACTGGCCTACGCAAAGACAAGACACACTCAAGGGAGAATGAAAACTTTCAAAGGACACATTCAGATAGACTCAACTGTTTGGGTTACAAGAGATCTAGTTAACCACACCATTACCATAAAAGTTTTACTTAAAAAATCAAGTTAATAAGAACAAGGATATGTTAAACATTTCCATCCCAACACAGAAAAAAAAATAGCACTACTAGAAAAACAGGTATTTGCGACGGGTCATTTGCGACGGGATCCCGTCGCAAATGGCTTTTTGCGACGGGGGCCCGTCGCAAATGGCCCGTTGCTGAAAACGGCGTCACAACAACACTTATTTACGATGGGCCCGTCGCTAAATCCTTTTTTTGCGACGGTTATTCTCCCCGTCGCAAATAGTACTTCGTATATTTGTAAAAAACTTTTAAAATAGTTTTTGCGATGGGACCCGTCGCAAAAACTATTTTTTAAAAAAAATAAAAAACTATTAATAAATTATTTTAATGCATATAATAATACTAGTATTTGCGACGGGCATAGTATCCCATCGCAAATACTATAAAAAAAATAAAAAAAATAAATTATTAATAAATTATTTTAATTAATATAATAATAGAATTATAATTCACAAATAAAAATAATAAATTATTTTAATTAATATAATAATAATAGAATTATAATTCAAAAATAAAAAATAATAGAATATTAATAAATGATTTAATTAATATAATAATATTAGAATTATAATTCATAAATAAAAAAAATATTAATAAGTTATTTTAATTAATATAAAAATAATAGAATTATTTTACATTCAAATATTAAAATAATTCAAGTATTACAAAAAATATAATTAAATTATAATATTATAAAATTTTAATATATATATAAAATTTAATATTATAAAATATAAATAATATTATTATTCATATTAATATTGTTATTTAAAAATATAATATTATTAATATTTTATAATGAGACAGAAACTACGAATAGAAAAAAAAAATATTTTGATTTCACAAATTTTATAACATAAATACAAACTCTAATCTGAAGGAGGGGGGGAGGTGGGGGATCTGCAGATGGTGGTGGAGGAAACTCCATCCCTAAAGCATGAGTGAGTCAGCGCATGTACTCCATCTGCTCCTGATGCTGCTGCTGCCACCGACTCGTCTGCTCCTCGTACAGCTACTGCTGGCGTCGACGCTCCTCCTCATGCTGCTGACGCATCTGCTCCTGCTCCTGTCGGAGACTCTCTATCTGTGCAGTCTGAGATCGCAACTGATCCTCATACTATGTAGTAGAAGAAGATGCACGAGCTCCTCTCGATCTGGACGCCGACATCGCAGCACTGCCATAATAATCTCCGGGAGTCAGTCGAGAGCCGATACCAACTACCCGACCCTTCTCGAAGGTATACTGGGTGGCCTGCATCCATGCCGCCTCATCAAACTGACAGGCAGTGGTCTGATCTGATGACTCGGCCTGACTCTCAGGCCGGTCCTGTGACGCTGCGACCTCATATGACTCCTATAGTTGCAATTTAAAATTAAAATTGTGAATATATTATATGCAGTTAATTTTTAAACTTGAAAACAAATAATATTGACCACGATGTGATGCTGATGATCACCTCTGAGCTCCCCAGTAGCAGGATCACTATACATCCTCCGATATACATCGTACTCTGTAATATCGGGGTGCTCGACAGCCTATAAGAATAAAAAATAAACTGTTAATATTTATAGTTATATAAAATATTTATAAATAATATACGTACCAGATGCTGTCTATGAGTACTGAAAGAATGACTCCCAGCTCGATGAGTCACCTCCTGTCTCCCCCGATTCTGCCTCCCCACCGATGATCTCCTCTGAAAGGCACCACTCAACCAGTGCGCACATAATCCATCCCATACATGGGATGAAATATACTCTGGTCGGTGTGCTCTACATGACTCGTCAAAATTTGACACTCCTGCTTTCTTCATCGCAGCTTTTCTTAAATTGTGCAAAAACTGACGAAGGCGATCACGCATGGCCACCTCCCATGCCTCGTGGATGGCGTCACGCATGGTATCCTCGATCGGATACCATAAACCCTACAAATAAATCAAAATATCAAGTTAGAAATTAAATAATTTTCAAAATAAAAATTATTTATTTACGTACGTACCAACCAATGGTCGAACATGGCCTACTGCACATCAATGGGAATCTGCTCCCATGTGGTCCACGGCTGAGAGAAATAGTTGCGCAAAATAGCGCTGCCATGTCCGACTGCTATATGCGGAAAACTGAAAAAATAATAAACATTTATTATGTGAATAGATTAATGAAATCTTAGTCAAATCCACAGGTTATCACACAGGTTATCACACCTCCGTGTGCATGGATCAAACCCAAGACGTGGACGTCGCTCGGGGACGGGGTCAGGAATCATCAATCGTGCAAGACCGCGCCCCCTCCGCGTACTCCCTGGAGTGCCTGCAGGATGAGGGTCATCTGTTAGCAACTCATCCGCATCGAAAGTCAGGTCAGCATCCGCCAACTCACGAAATGTGGTGTCGTCCATCTGAAACAGAAAATGTTAATGTTAGCAACTAATTGATAATTACTATTATATATACATATATACATATTATGATTGTATATAAATACCATGGAATGCTATTAGTGTTCATCTTCATCATCATCTTCATATATGTCAATGTCATCTTCATATTCCTCCTCAACATCATCGATATCCATTCGAGTTACAGTTGCTTCATCTCTTACCATTTCAAATTCATATGTGACATCATTAACATCATCGTCATCACCGACTCTTAAATGTGGGGTGTCGTCATCGATACTCATGTCTCTTTGTAAAAAAGATTGATTTTGAGTACTCTCTTGAAAAACTTCAATTCTTTTCACATCAGTGAAAGCACATTCACTTTGACTAAACTGATTGTCTCGAATTTTGATTTTTATTACACTCCATCAATCAGTCAAGTCTCTTGATGTTGCACAGTACTTTGCGTAATAAACTTGATATGCCTGTTGAGCCAATAAGAATGGTTCATTTACTGCGAGAACACTTTTACATTTAATATCGATGATTCCATGAGTCGGATGAACACGCACGCCTCTCTCTGTATCCAACCACCGACATTTGAACATGGTTATGTAATGTTGTCCAAGATAACAGAGTTCAATGATTTCATCAAGTATTCCATAAAATTCAACTTCATTTTCTCGATGATGAGATCCTCTCAAGCTAACTCCACTGTTCATTGTTTTTTTCGATTCCCCATATGCATGTGTGTGGAATCGAAATCCATTCACCACATATGCATTATAAGTTTTAACAAGTTTGGAAGGTGGGTTACTCAATACACACAGTCGTTTGTCAATTTTATCAGCATGTCGAGACACCTGAAAATTTGTGAAATAATTATCAATATAGTAAACTATACATTGAATGAGTTTCTAAAAGATAAATAATTTATGTTACCAGTTTTTGAAACCACTGAGAGAAATTTTTCAGTCGACGTTCATCGAGAGCAGCTGCTGTAATTTGTGGAATTTGTTTCTTGATATGATTATCATACAACCTATAAAAACCAAAGTTATTTATTGTAACATAAATGATAGAATAAGTGATATAAACACTTACAATACAACTGATGTCATCTCTTCACAGTTGAGCAGAACATACGTATGAGCTCTCTGATTTTCATCATCTGAAAGCCAGCGTTCATAAACTCCACCAAAACCAAGCTCTGACTGGTTGAAAATAGATAATTGATTGTCGATTTCATCAATATTCCTCTCGTTCCATCCCATTCGGTTGTGTTTTGAAGGATACTCAGATTCAAAATAATGGGAGCAGAAAAAAGATATTTCCTCTTGCAAATAAGATTCTGCAATAGATCCTTCAACAGATGCTTTGTTACGTACTTTTCTTTTCAATTTTTGCATGCATCTTTCAAATGGGTACATCCATCGAAACTGTACCGGACCTCCACATTTGGCTTCATATGGAAAATGTAACATCAAATGTTCCATTGAGTCGAAGAAAGACGGCGGAAATATTTTTTCCAGTTTACATATAATTACAACAACATCTTTTTCAAGTTTTCCTAGAGCATCATAATCTGTTGTAGCCGCACAAATTTCCCGAAAAAAATGAGACATGTCTGTTATGGAATCCCAAATCAAAGAATTCAACAGACCTCTTAATCCAATGGGTATAAGTCTCTCCATTATAACATGACAATCATGACTTTTTAATCCAGTAATATGACCATTCTTTACACATCTACCCAAATTGGAAGCACAGCCATCTGGAAGTCTCAAATCTGCAATCCACTGACAAAATAATAAACGGTTTTCTTTAGACAGTGTATAAGTTGTGTTGGTCGGAGTGGTTTACTCAAGAGGGGGGTGAATTGAGTACCAATTAAAATTTCTGTATTTAAAAACACTGTCTTAAAGACCCCCAAATAAAATAATAAATTAAACTGTAGTGAATTTATATTAAAGTAGAGGTTCTGTTAGATTCTCAAGGGATTGATTAATTCCCAGTTAATCAACACAGGAGTGTGTGATTATCTTTTGAAACTAACTTACTAATCTACACTTAACATAAACACTCGCTAATTTAATTATCAAAGTAACTTTAAAAACAGTATTGGTTTTAAAGTGATTAGCAGCGGAATAAAACTTTGAAAGAGATGGCACAACAAATGTAACCAAGAGGTTCAGTCTCAAGCCGAGACTTAGTCCTCTCAAAAGTTTATATAAAAATGATCCACACCCTGGATCGGGGTTCAACAGTTTACAACTGTCCAGGTCCAAGACCTCTACCACTATTATTCGTGGGAAACAGTACAATAGAAACCAGCTGTCCAGGTCACACACGACCTCTACCACTGTTATTCGTGGGAAAGAAATAAATGCAAGAATTTGGTAAGGATTTACAAATCCTCCAGTTTAAGTGCAGGAGACAGTGTATGTGTTAGATACAGCAGATAACACACACTGCTCGAAAAGTATAATAATAAATCACAGAACAAGAAATGTAGAGTTTAGAAATGGTTCTGGTGAGTTCAGTGTAGCTCTGGACTCCTTTGGATTCGGTCAGAAGTGAGTCTGAGTCCTCTTCTCGTTTCTGTTTGAGAAACAGAGTGTCGTATGCTCCGGGTTCACAGACAGTGAAAATGTAGTGGTTGAAGTTATTCAGTGCTCTTCTTATATGCACAGAACACTTCTCGAGTATGCTTGATTGTCTATGACCTTCTTGATTCTTCTCGTTCTTGTGTTTCTGGTATATTCCATCCACCACACTCTCCTTGTTGGGCAGCATAGTCTTCTCGTATTTATCTCACGGGCAACAGGGGAGAGAAAAGATTTCCTTTCTGCAGGTACGAGGTACGGATTCCTGACATCCGACAACCTTTATCAGATATTTGACAAATCATTAAAATGTACATGATATGACCGTTAGATAGATTAAATAAAGATAAATAAAGAAATTCAAACAGTGAGTCGAGTGATCGGTAGGTAATCAGCATCGGTAGCTTGGACATCGGTAGCTCAATTTCATTAGTTGCTTTGACTCTATCGGTGTCTCTATGCGTCGGTTGGTATATGCTTGTATCGGTGACTTTGTTTATCGGTAGCTCCATGCGTCGGTAGCTCCATGCGTCGGTAGCTCCATGCGTCGGTAGCTCCATGCGTCGGTAGCTCCATGCGTCGGTATCTCCATGTGTCGGTATCGGTAGCTGTGAGTCTGTCAGTAGCTTCGTCCATCGGTGACTCTTATTCCATCGGTAGCTATTTATACTTACACCGGTAGCTCTATGTTTGTATCGGTAGCTGTCTGTAAGTCAGTATCTTACATTTAAAATTACATCGGTAGCTCTGTGTTAAGTATATCGGTGACTCTGTCTGTCGGTAGACTAAGTCTATCGGTAGACTGGGTACCGGTAGCTCTTTATCAGTAGCTATAGGCAGATTACTTATCTGTTTTATGCAGAACACATCCGATTGTGTTATAATCAATTTAACTTGTATGAACATGGATAAATGAGGATTAACATATTCCAAAGACTATTTTAAAAATTATTATTGGTTTGATCACATATTTGAAAGAATTAAAGTATAGATCAATGATACTTAAAAATATCATAGAAAATGAAAACATAATTAGGATTTTCAACACATATGAATACATGATTGAGATTATCAAAACAGGTGAGGTCAACAATCTCCCCCTTTTTGATAATCACAATTTATGATATGGGCATTTAACATAGTGAAAATATAATAGTAAAGAGTATAATATTGAAAACAATTTTCTCAGAGAAAACAGCATCAGAGATAATAGAAATAGTATGATATAGACATAAGTTATCAGAGGTAACAATCATAAGGTACCGAAGGTAAAAAGAAACACAATAATATCAGAGATAAAATTGAAAAAAAAAGGTAATGTGTCTCCCCTTATTCCTTATTTTTCTCCATTGAAAATATTTCTCATTCTCTCATTTTCCGCTTATTGTTTATTATCCCCCTTTGTGATAATCAAAAAGTGGGAAAGCATATATAGGAGACAAATAAAACATGAGAAGTAAAAGGAGTTCTTCTGTATTAGAGCATTCAGAAAGTATAGAAACAGAATACAAATGAATTCCTATCAAAAATCCTGGCCACTGGATCAATCCACATCTTCAACGTGATATTTTCCTTTGGGATCAGAAGAAGGTTCGGGTGGTGAGGATGCAGGTGGAGGTTTTGGAATGCCAGAAATGATCAAAGGAGGCTGAGCCACTGACACAGAGTCAGGCCTGTAGGTTGAAGATCTTTGGGTGATCATTGGTGTGGGGCTTCGAATAGCTTGAGCAGGAGTCAGCTGGACTGTGGAAACAGGTGAGGCAGAAGTAGGCAAAGCAGGAGGTACTATGACTGGTCTGGCATCAACATGCAATAAGGGCAGCAACAGATTTCTAAAATCCATAATAATTCCTCCTCCTCTTTCCATAGCAGAGATGAAATCATCTTTGTTCTCCATGAATTTCTCCAAGGCAGGAGTCAATTGTCTTAGTTTTCTCACTTGTTCTCTAAAAGCTTGAGTGACTGGAGGTAGCTTCATGTTTTCCAACATCAGCTTGAAGTGGTGTTCGAGTTGATGCTTGGTGAAAATTCTGGGGAAGTAGTAGTCTACTTTGCTCTTTATGGCTTCCTGAGAGGCAGAGGCTTCTCTCATATAATCTTGAACAATCTTCATTATTTCTCTAGCAGAATCTCTTGTAGAAAGCACCACTCGGCTCAACTCTGATGAGTCCACAGAGCCACTAGTTGAAATAGAACCAATCTCCTCCTTCAACATTGCTCGAACTAAATTCAGATCAACTAAAAGTTTGGATGTGAGAGGGCCAAGAGAGAAGGAAATAGTTTCTTTGAAACTCTTAGACAAACCACTGATTAGGCTTTGAACTTGAGAGTCTTGTAATTGAACGTGATCCTTCACTGAGGTTTTGAAACTTTCAAACACCGAGACAAACTGGCTTACTACACTCTTCACATAAGCTAGGTCCTTGTCAGCTTGAGACTTGGAGCTCATATAAGAATCCAAAGCAACAACTGATGTCTTGAGAGCTTCAAGATCTGCTTCGATTCTAGAAGACTGAGTCTGGCACTCTTTCACTTCTTCCATAAGCTCAGACACAAAAGAAGATAAATTACAAGCCAGAGAGAGCTCGAAGGATTTCTCTAACATTTTCATTTCTTCATCAAAGCTTTGCTTCATCTCAGCAACTGATACACTGAATGATTCTTTCAGCTCATTATTCATGGATTCAAGATCAGATTTAGAGACAAAATCATTAGGGACAACTGCAGCAGATCCCTTTACTGAGGCCAAACTGACTACAGAATCAGTCATTATTGATTGAATTGAGGATGAAAGGGAGGTTTCCATTAACTTCACTTCTTCAACAAAACTGGATTTGAGGTCCTCTTTCAGCTTATTCAGATCATGAAATCTGACCACATTATCGGGCAACAACTCAGAAGCAAGATCATAATTGGTCTTCGGTCTATTCACAGACATCTCATTATCAGAATCTGGATAATCCAATCCACAGACTATAAACCCTGGGTCTTCTACCCAGTCTCCAAACTCAACAGCTACTGTAACATTTCCAAGAATAGATTGATGATCCCCCTCAATGGGTGCATTCTCATGTATCACAACAGCATTCAGTGCTGGATTCTCTTCATCAGAATCTTCTACTACAAGTTCCATCGGTGCAGCATCTAGAAGATCTTCTGATACAGGTACAGCTTCTTCTGTATCTCTTTCTACTTCATCAGCAGGCATAGCTGAGATTCCAATCAAAGGACTCATACTTAAACTACCAGAAACATACGATTCAGATACATTCTCCTTTTCCTCTTCTTCTTGGTGAGGCACAGACTGGTCTTCCTCATAAGTAGACAAAATTTCCTCTACCTTTCCTTTCCTAGAATAAACCAATTCTGCAACAGGACTTGGGGGCAAGTCTGGATCTCCTCCAACATCCATGGGAGTTTCTTCTTCTTCTTCTGTTTCATTACTATAAACAGGTTCCTCTTCATCAGGTCTCAGACTCGGATCTCTCTCATCCTTTGGTCTTGAGGGATGATCCACAGGATTAAACCTATCATATATCTTCTGATCATCACTGACCCATTCTCCCTTCCATGGGTTCCAGTTAATTTTCATGTACTTACAAACAGTCGAGGTGATGCAGAAATTGTTCCTGACTACAACTGTCTCATCCTGAGACTCAGCTATTCCTTTCACTTTTATCATTACTGAAATCATCTTGGCAAAGAATAAAGCATTAGTCTTTGACTTTGGTCTAATCATGTCTTCCATTTGAAGCATTAAATATCTGCACAGATTGATTTTTACACCATGTCTTAGCAAATGAAGAAGATATATATCTTGATATCTCAGATTTGCAAAATCTCCTCGCCTCGGTATCAACACATGCTGAACAAACTTGAAGAGCAGTCGATTCTCTCCATCCATTTCGGCAGCAACCACTTGCCTTTGATTCCCATTACCGGTCAGCTCTTTTAAGGCGGTTTCATAATCAAAGATGTCACTGCTAGGTGGAATTGATCTTGATATGTACCCAGAGACACCTTCATGTGGTACTTTTAAACACTCAGCCCACTCTACTGAAGAAAAAGACATCTCTTTTCCATTTAAAAAAGAGCTTACCTGATTCTCATTTTCAGACTTCTCGAAGGTTACAAACTCGTAGAACTGTTTTACCAACTTCGGGTAGTATGGTCCATTGTTATTCGAGAAACAATCCACCCATTTCTGGTCCTCCAGAATCTCGAGTACTAACGATTTGCTAGGCAGTAGCCATTCCACGCACAGTTCCTTCTCGATTACTATGTCTCTATTCTGCAAGTGAGGATTCACTGATCACTTTCCCGATCTAGTTATGACTTCACTAACACTGGCTTTATGCTGTGTCTTCTGCTTCTTAGCTTTTGGTTCTACTCTTTCATCTCTGACGGTAGGAAGCATAGTTTTTTCCATCGCGGGTTTAGGGTTCTTGGCCGATTTGGGAGCAAAGGTTCGAAGGTGAGAGATTTTGAGCTCGGTGAGGTAGGAAGTGGCTTAGGATTAGTTTTATCATTTAGGAATTCCAAATAAACGACTAAAATAGAGTAAGATAAAATAAAATAAAGCGATTCGTATTCTTGGCGGCAGACAGAAGTTTTAAAATATAGCATCGGTGAGAATTTCAACATCGGTGAGGATTTTCACATCGGTGAGAATTTCACATCGGTGAGCATTTCACATCGGTGAGAATTTCACATCGGTGAGAATTTTCACATCGGTGAGAATTTTCACATCGGTGAGGATTTCACATCGGTGAGAATTTCACATCGGTGAGAATTTCACATCGGTGAGAATTTCACATCGGTGAGAATTTCACATCGGTTGTGATTAAACATTCCCAATTCGTGTCTTATGTAACTTAACCTATCCGAACATAAAGGTTTAGTGAAAATATCAGCCAATTGATGTTCAGTGCCAATAAATTCAAGAGAAATATCACCTTTTTGATAGTGATCTCTTAGGAAATGGTGTCTTACATCTATGTGTTTGGTTCTAGAGTGAGATACAGGATTCTTAGAGATGTTTATTGCACTGGTGTTATCACAGTTGATTGAAACATGTTTAAAAACATATCCATAGTCCAAAAGAGTGTGTTTCATCCACAGAATTTGTGCACAGCAACTACCAGCAGCTATATATTCTGCTTCGGCAGTAGATAATGCAACTGAGTTCTGTTTCTTACTACACCAAGAAACTAAAGATTTTCCAAGCAAATGACATGTTCCTGATGTGCTTTTTCTATCTAACTTACAACCAGCAAAGTCAGCATCTGAATAACTCATTAACTCAAAGGATTGTCCTTTTGGGTAAAACAAACCTAAGTTAACCGTGTGTTTGAGATATTTAAAAATTCTTTTAACAGCAAGCAAATGAGATTCTTTTGGATTAGCTTGAAATCTAGCACACATACACACACTAAACATAATATCAGGTCGACTAGAAGTAAGATAAAGTAAACTACCAATCATACCTCTGTAATTTGTTTGATCAACTAGTTTCCCAGTTTCATCTGCGTCCAATTTACAGGTAGTACTCATAGGAGTTTCACTTTCCTTGATACTATCCAGACCAAAACGTTTTAAAAGATCCTTTGTATATTTACTTTGATTCAAAATAATACCATTTTCATTTTGAAATACTTGAAATCCAAGAAAGTTCTTAAGTTCTCCCATTAAGCTCATTTCAAATTCATTTTGCATACTTTTTGAAAAATCAGTACATAAAGAGTGTTTAGAAGATCCAAAAATAATATCATCAACATATATTTGTACAACTAAAACATCTTTAGAAATTCTTTTAATGAAAAGAGTTGGATCAGCAATCCCTTTAGTAAAACCATTTGAGATAAGGAAATTGCTAAGTCTATCATACCAAGCTCTTGGAGCTTGTTTTAAACCATACAAAGCTTTAGAAAGTTTAAAAACTTGATTTGGAAAATGGGGGTTAGTAAATCCAGGTGGTTGTTCTACAAAAACATCTTCAATTATAAAACCATTTAGAAATGCACTTTTCACATCCATTTGATATAACTTGAAATCCAGATGTGCAGCATATGCAAGTAAGATCCTAATGGATTCTAGTCTAGCTACAGGTGCAAAAGTTTCCTCATAGTCTATACCTTCTTCTTGACTATATCCTTGTGCAACTAGTCTAGCTTTGTTTCTAACTATATTTCCAGATTCATCTACTTTATTTCTAAAAACCCATTTTGTGCCTATTGTCAAAGTGTCCTTAGGTCTGTCAACTAATTCCCAGACTTTGTTTCTTTCAAACTGATTTAATTCTTCCTGCATAGCTATTACCCAGAATTCATCATTGATAGCATCATTGATATTTTTGGGTTCTAGCTGTGAAAGAAAAGCTTGATGTTCAACCTGGTTTCTTAGAGAAGCTCTAGTTTGTGTTCCTCTATCAAGATTACCAAGAACAGCTTCTAAAGGATGATTTTTTAGAATCCTTGTTGATCTGGTAAAGGTTGGACTAGAAATTTCAGGTTCATCTATAGGTTCGGGTTCAACAGAAGCAGATTCTGGAGAAAGTCCAGAACTGGATGCTTTTATAATAGGTTCTTTAGATTTATCATTAAGGTCCAGAATAGACAAATCTTCTTCAAGATTCTCAAGAGAGGTTTTAGGCTCATGTGAATCAGTTTCATCGAATTTGATGTGAACAGATTCTTCCACACATTTGGTTTTCTTATTGAATACTCTATAGGCTTTACTTGAAATAGAGTAACCCAGAAAAATTCCTTCATCACTTTTGGAAGCAAACTTATCCAGATTATCTTTAGTATTCAGAATAAATACTTTGCAACCAAAAACTTTAAAGTAATTAACCTTAGGCTTTCTATTGTTCCACAATTCATAAGGGGTTTTCTTAAGAACAGGTCTGATTAAGACTCTATTAATAACATAGCAAGCTATATTAACAGCTTCAGCCCAAAAATAAATAGGCAGGTCATATTCATTGAGCATGGTTCTAGCAATTTCTTGAAGGGTTCGGTTTCTTCTTTCTACTACACCATTCTGTTGGGGTGTTCTAGGGGCAGAAAAGTTATGAGTATATCCATTATGTGAGAAATAAGATTCAAAATCTTGATTTTCAAACTCACGACCATGATCACTCCTCAAAGTTTTAATCTTAAGTCCACTAAGGTTCTCTACAGATTTAGAGTATTTAACAAAAGAAGAATAGGATTCACTTTTGTGAGCTAGAAAATATACCCAAGTATATCTAGAAAAATCATCTACAAGAACATAAACATAGTGCTTCCCATTTAAACTAGAAACTCTTGATGGTCCAAACAAATCCATGTGAACCAATTCAAGTGGTTGAGAAGTCGAAACTTCTTTCTTTGATTTAAAAGAAACTTTGTGTTGGTTTCCCTTTTGACAGGGGTTACACACTCTATCATTTGGGAATTCTAATTTAGGTAGGTCTTTAACTAGGTTTTTTTAGAGAGTTTTCTAAGTGAGTGAATGTTGCAATGTCCCAATCTTCTGTGCCATAGCCAAGATTCTTTATGGAAAGCATTCAAACAAGTAATATTCTGCTTAGCTAAAGAATTCAGATTAACAGCATAAACATTTTCATTTCTTAAGGCAGAAAATACCAAAACATTCTTAGAATTAAAAACTTTGCAAGAATCATTTTCAAATTTAACATGAAAACCATCATCACATAACT
Organism: Viscum album; assembly: GCA_963277665.1. NCBI lineage: Eukaryota > Viridiplantae > Streptophyta > Magnoliopsida > Santalales > Viscaceae > Viscum > Viscum album. The sequence continues at coordinate 1,476,638,584 of OY728134.1, forward strand.
GAGAAATAATTAATAAATTGTATTTAAGGCCATCAACAAATAAAACTTTAGAAATCAAAATTGAATCAGTGTTACCAATCTGGCCTAGGCCGATGATTTTTCCTTTAGAGTTGTCACCAAAGGTGACAAAGCCTCCATCAACTTTTATTAAACTCTTGAAACAAGAATAATCTCCAGTCATGTGCCTTGAGCACCCACTGTCTAAATACCATATCTTCTTGTGACAGCTCTTCAAGCAGGTCTCCTACAAAACAGATTTAAATAGGAAATGACTTTGGTACCCAGATTTTCTTGGGTCCAGATAGGTTAGCCAATAACACTTTAGGTACCCATATTTGTCTAATGGGTCTCATATAATTTGTATAATTGACATGCTTTGAAAGATAAACTTTATTAGATCCATAGCTATGTATATAACTGGTTGAAGCATATGAAGTTCCAGAATTACCTTCATTCTGTCCAGATTTAGAAATGAATCTAGTTTTGGCAATTTTCCTTTGTCCGGGTTGGTATCCTATACCAGTAGTATATTTAGGTGCTATTTGCTTTCCTAGCATCTGTGTTAGTGTATTTTTTCCATTGGTGAACTTCTCTAAGTCTTTCTTGAGTTGCTCATTAGATAGTTTCAGTTCAGTGTTTTCTTTTAATAGTTGAGAATTTTTCTCTTTTTCAATAGTGAGTTCGGTTTTAACTGTAGTGGTGAGAGCATGTTGTTTCTTTAATGACTTGTATTTATCCTTAAGTTCATTACATGTCTCTTCCAGCATATCACAGTACTCAAACAATTCATTTTTAGACATTGTTCCAGAATCAGAGTCAGATTCTGCATTATCTCCAGAGTAATAATAATTTAAAGCAGGAGTTTCAGCAGTTACCTGAGAAGTGTTTGTCATAAAGCACATGTTTTCCTTATTTTTGTGTTCAGTTTCAGAGCTTTCAGATTCAGTAGAGCTATCCTCATAAGCACTCCAAGTAGCCTTCATGGCTTTCTTAAACTTATTGTCCTTATATTCATATTTCTTTTTATACTTCAGCTTTGGACAGTCGGCTTTAATGTGTCCTTTTCTCTTGCACTCATAGCAGACAACATCATCTGATTTGTCATTCTTCTTCCAATCCTTTTTCCATTTACCTTGGTGATCATACTTACCCTTATAATTTGTTTTTCTGAAGAACTACTTTTTTCTATAAAATTTCTCAAATCTTCTAGCAATGTGAGCCATCTCAGCATCACTGTCAGAATCACTTTCACTGTCTTCACAACTTGAACTTTCAACTACAGCTTGAAGCTTTTCTTTGTCCTTATTCTTTGAAGTTGAAGATTTGAAAGCGACAGACTTTCTTGGAGGTTCATTTTCTTCCTCTTTATTCACTTTAAGCTCTTCTTCATACATCATCAGCTTGCCAATTAGTTCCTTGACAGGTAGAGCAGCAATGTCACATGATTCTCTGATTGAGACAGATGTGCCTCTCCATCTATCAGGTAGACATCTCAAAATTCTCATAATTTGTTCCTTCGATGAGACATCCTTTCCCAGCGAGATCATTGTATTGAAAATTTCATTGAACCTGAGATACATGTCAGAAATGGGTTCGTCAGGCTTCATTTTAAAATTATCATACTTGATAGTATAAGTGTTCAATCTCATTTCTTTAACATTCGGTGTTCCTTCATGAGAAACAGCTAAGGTATCCCAAATTTCATATGCAGTTTTACAAGAAGAAATTCTATTAAACTCTTCATCTCCTAGAGAATAGTACAAGGCATTCATAGCTTTACAGTTGTTATTGTAAGCAGTCTTTATAGGTTCATCCCAAGTAGATCTAGCAGTAGTGGGAATTTTGTATTCTGATTCAATAGCAGTCCAAATATCAAAACCTATGCTTTCTAGATGAATTTTCATTTTCAGTTTCCACTGAGCATAATTAGTTCCATTGAAGAAAGGTGGCCGGTTAGTAGCAGCACCCTCAAGTCTATTGTCCATGATGAGAAAATTTTAAAGAGATAAAAATTTAGATATAACAGAAATTTTAAGAACTTTAAAATACAACTAAAATCACAGTTCAAAAGCAGAGTACTTTTAGAGAGTATTTTCGATCCTCTGATACCAAGTGTTAGTCGGAGTGGTTTACTCAAGAGGGGGGTGAATTGAGTACCAATTAAAATTTCTGTATTTAAAAACATTATCTTAAAGACCCCCAAATAAAATAATAAATTAAACTGTAGTGAATTTATATTAAAGTAGAGGTTCTGTTAGATTCTCAAGGGATTGATTAATTCCCAGTTAATCAACACAGGAGTGTGTGATTATCTTTTGAAACTAACTTACTAATCTACACTTAACATAAACACTCGCTAATTTAATTATCAAAGTAACTTTAAAAACAGTATTGGTTTTAAAGTGATTAGCAGCGGAATAAAACTTTGAAAGAGATGGCACAACAAATGTAACCAAGAGGTTCAGTCTCAAGCCGAGACTTAGTCCTCTCAAAAGTTTATATAAAAATGATCCACACCCTGGATCGGGGTTCAACAGTTTACAACTGTCCAGGTCCAAGACCTCTACCACTGTTATTCGTGGGAAACAGTACAACAGCAACCAGCTGTACAGGTCACACACGACCTCTACCACTATTATTCGTGGGAAAGAAATAAATGCAAGAATTTGGTAAGGATTTACAAATCCTCCAGTTTAAGTGCAGGAGACAGTGTATGTGTTAGATACAGCAGATAACACACACTGATCGAAAAGTATAATAATAAATCACAGAACAAGAAATGTAGAGTTTAGAAATGGTTCTGGTGAGTTCAGTGTAGCTCTGGACTCCTTTGGATTCGATCAGAAGTGAGTCTGAGTCCTCTTCTCGTTTCTGTTTGAGAAATAGAGTGTCGTATGCTCCGGGTTCACAGACAGTGAAAATGTAGTGGTTGAAGTTATTCAGTGCTCTTCTTATATGCACAGAACACTTCTCGAGTATGCTTGATTGTCTATAAGCTTCTTGATTCTTCTCATTCTTGTGTTTCTGGTATATTCCATCCACCACACTCTCCTTGTTGGGCAGCGTAGTCTTCTCGTATTTATCTCACGGGCAACAGGGGACAGAAAAGATTTCCTTTCTGCAGGTACGAGGTACGGATTCCTGACATCTGACAACCTTTATCAGATATTTGACAAATCATTAAAATGTACATGATATGATCGTTAGATAGATTAAATAAAGATAAATAAAGAAATTCAAACAGTGAGTCGAGTGATCGGTAGGTAATCAGCATCGGTAGCTTGGACATCGGTAGCTCAATTTCATTAGTTGCTTTGACTCTATCGGTGTCTCTATGTGTCGGTTGGTATATGCTTGTATCGGTGACTTTGTTTATCGGTAGCTCCATGCGTCGGTAGCTCCATGCGTCGATAGCTCCATGCGTCGGTATCTCCATGCGTCGGTAGCTCCATGCGTCGGTAGCTCCATGCGTCGGTATCTCCATGCGTCGGTATCGGTAGCTGTGAGTCTGTCAGTAGCTTCGTCCATCGGTGACTCTTATTCCATCGGTAGCTATTTATACTTACACCGGTAGCTCTATGTTTGTATCGGTAGCTGTCTGTAAGTCAGTAGCTTACATTTAAAAGTACATCGGTAGCTCTGTGTTAAGTATATCGGTGACTCTGTCTGTCGGTAGACTAAGTCTATCGGTAGACTGGGTACCGGTAGCTCTTTATCAGTAGCTATAGGAAGATTACTTATCTGTTTTATGCAGAACACATCCGATTGTGTTAGAATTAATTTAACTTTAATGAACATGGATAAATGAGGATTAACATATTCCAAAGACTATTTTAAAAATTATTATTGGTTTGATCACAGATTTGAAAGAATTAAAGTATAGATCAATGATACTTAAAAATATCATAGAAAATGAAAACATAATTGGGATTTTCAACACATATGAATACATGATTGAGATTATCAAAACAGGTGAGGTCAACAAGCTGCTTTTGGTTTCAGTAACCTTTCTGTTCTGACATTCTCAAATAGTTCCAATTCTGGACGCCTGCAAATTTGGGCAAGATCTAAATGTGCATTTACATTATCTTTTCTCTTTCCTGGCGTATCCAAAACTGTATGAAACAAATTATCAAAATAGTTCTTCTCAATATGCATGACATCTAACATGTGTCGGACCAACAGATCAGACCAATATGGAAAATCCCAAAATATGCTACGTTTAATCCAATTGTGTTCTTTCCCAAAACCAGAAATTTTCTGTTGGTTTATTGTGGGACCAAAAGTGATGGGAGGTAATGAAAATACAACTGATTTTAACTCCGAACCTGATAGAATTTTTTGAGATCCATCCCTTTCAACTGTTCCTTTTCTGAAATGAGATCTGTTTCTGCGAAAAGGATGATCAGCTGGAAGAAATCTGCGATGACAGTCAAAATAACAAGGTTTCTTTCCATGAATGAGCATAAATGCTTTGTTCTCTCCCATACAGTAAGGACATGATTTCTGACCATGTGTACTCTAGCCAGATAACATCCCATAAGCCGGGAAGTCACTTATTGTCCACATCAATGCTGCTCTCAGTATGAAATTCTGTTTCGTTACAACATCAATATTTTTCTTCGGATGTCCTGGAATTAGTAAAGTCAAAAAGATATATGGCTCCTTCATCAACATCCATGGAGGTAAATTGTACGGAGTTAAAAAAATAGGCCAACATGAATATTGACTACTATAAGATCCAAACGGACAGAAACCATCAGTGGAAAGGCCCAGTCGAACATTTCTAGCTTCTAAAGCAAAGGATGGATGCACTCTATCAAAATGTTTCCATGAATCACCATCGGCTGGATGATTAAAGCTTTTATCGGTTGAAATATTCTCTTTATTCCATGACATCATTGTCGCTGTATTCTTAGACATGAATAAACGCTGAAGTCTGGATGTAAGCGGAAAATATCTCAACTGTTTTACAGGAATCAAACCAGACTTCCCGTGTTGTCCTTCTTTATATCTCAGTTGCCCACATGTGGGACAACTATCCAATGACTCATTTTTCCTAGAATATAAAATGCAGTCATTTGAACATGCATGAATCTTCTGACAAGTAAGTCACAAATTTCGAACCAGCCTCTTACTCTCATAGTAATTTGCAGGTAAAACATTTCCTTCAGGTAACAGTGTTTTCAGCAAAGAAAATATCTGGTCAAAACAGGTGTTTGACATTCCGTTATCTGATTTGATAGCCATAAATTTTGCAACTGCTTCTAATTTGCTCATCTTGCAGCCAGGATATAATGCATCCTCAGCAGACTTCAACAACTCATAAAATTCAGACGGTGCCAACTCAGGATTTGAAGCTATATCAGCCAGAGTTTCTGTATGTTGAACAGATGAACCTGCAACATCATGTACTAAATCTTGAAATCGGGATGGATCCGGAATCAAGTTGGTATCACCTGCTCTGGAACTGCATTCACTGTGTTGATACCAAAAAACATAATCTGGTTGAAAACCAAAACGCAAGAGATGTTCTCCCACTTTGTCAAACGTGTCAAACGTTCTCAATGCACATTTTTTGCAAGGGCATTTTATTTTGCCTTCTGAAACAAATTCTGGATTTGATGCCGCAAATGATAAAAAAGTCTCCACGCCCTCTACATATACTGGATTTAAACCAGAACTGTTTGGATTTCTACGTTGATTTATCCATATGCGGTCACCTAATAATGATTGTTGACGACCTCGTTGTTCCATATTTCTCTATAAAATATAAAAGCATTACTGGTTTTGAATAATTTGTTAGAAAAAACACTCAAGCTAGGATAATTATAGAGTTTAGATCATACACGACTAACGCAAACTTTTTATTGAGATAGACCTAAAAATTGACCCTTAAAGAATTAAATATGTTGAGAATAAAGCAAAAAATGTTACAAATATTGATAATTTTAATATTATATAAATTTTTTATTATTTTCATAGTACTAATATTATTGGTAATTATTACTAATTATTGGTAATTATTGGTAATTATTGGTAATTATTGGTAATTATTACTAATTATTGGTAATTATTGGTAATTATTACTAAGTATTGTTAATTATTACTAATTATTGTTAATTATTACGAATTATTGGTAATTATTACTAATTATTGGTAATTATTACTAATTATTTGTAATTATTACTAATTATTACTAATTATTACTAATTATTACTAATTATTGGTAATTATTACTAATTATTGGTAATTATTCCTAATTATTGTTAATTATTACTAATTATTCCTAATTATAGTTAATTATTACTAATTATTGGTAATTAATACTAATTATTACTAATTATTACTAATTATTACTAATTATTGATAATTATTGTTAATTATTACTAATTATTGGTAAATATTACTAATTATTACTAATTATTGATAATTATTACTAATTATTGGTAATTATTATTAATTATTACTAATTATTAATAATTATTACTAATTATTGGTAATTACTACTAATTATTACTAATTATTACTAATTATTGGTAATTATTATTAATTATTACCAATTATTGGTAATTATTGGTAATTATTACGAATTATTGGTAATTATTACTAATTATTGGTAATTATTGGTAATTATTGCTAAGTATTGTTAATTATTACTAATTATTGGTAATTATTACTAATTATTACTAATTATTGGTAATTATTACTAATTATTACTAATTATTACTAATTATTGGTAATTAATACTAATTATTGGTAATTAATACTAATTATTGGTAATTAATACTAATTATTGGTAATTATTACTAATTATTGTTAATTATTACTAATTATTGTTAATTATTACTAATTATTGGTAATTATTACTAATTATTGGTAATTATTACTAATTATTGGTAATTATTACTAATTATTGGTAATTATTACTAATTATTGGTAATTAATACTAATTATTGGTAATAAATACTAATTATTGGTAATTAATACTAATTATTACTAATTATTGGTAATTATTGGTAATTATTGTTAATTATTGGTAATTATTACTAATTATTACTAATTATTACTAATTATTGGTAATTATTACTAATTATTGGTAATTATTACTAATTATTTGTAATTATTACTAATTATTGGTAATTAATACTAATTATTGGTAATTAATACTAATTATTACTAATTATTGGAAATTATTGTTAATTATTACTAATTATTGGTAATTATTACTAATTATTCCTAATTATTGATAATTATTACTAATTATTGGTAATTATTATTAATTATTACTAATTATTAATAATTTTTACTAATTATTGGTAATTATTACTAATTATTACTAATTATTACTAATTATTGGTAATTATTATTAATTATTACCAATTATTGGTAATTATTGGTAATTATTACTAATTATTGGTAATTATTACTAATTATTGGTAATTATTGGTAATTATTGGTAAGTATTGTTAATTATTGGTAAGTATTGTTAATTATTATTAATTATGGGTAATTATTACTAATTATTACTAATTATTGGTAATTATTACTAATTATTACTAATTATTGGTAATTATTACTAATTATTACTAATTATTGGTAATTATTACTAATTATTGGTAATTATTACTAATTATTGGTAATTAATACTAATTATTACTAATTATTACTAATTATTGGTAATTATTCCTAATTTTTACTAATTATTACTAATTATTGCTAATTATTACTAATTATTAGTAATTATTACTAATTATTACTAATTATTACTAATTATTGGTAATTATTGGTATTTATTCCTAATTATTACTAATTATTACTAATTATTGGTAATTATTGGTAATTATTCCTAATTATTACTAATTATTACTAATTATTCATAATTATTCCTAATTATTCCTAATAATTGGTATTTATTACTAATTATTACTAATTATTACTAATTATTACTAATTATTACTAATTATTACTAATTATTCCTAATTATTCCTAATTATTCCTAATTATTGGTAATTAATACTAATTGTTACTAATTATTACTAATTATTGGTAATTATTCCTAATTTTTACTAATTTTTACTAATTATTACTAATTATTGGTAATTAATACTAATTATTACTAATTATTACTAATTATTACTAATTATTGGTAATTATTGTTAATTATTACTAATTATTAGTAATTATTACTAATTATTACTAATTATTGATAATTATTACTAATTATTGGTAATTATTATTAATTATTACTAATTATTAATAATTATTACTAATTATTGGTAATTACTACTAATTATTACTAATTATTACTAATTATTGGTAATTATTATTAATTATTACCAATTATTGGTAATTATTGGTAATTATTACGAACTATTGGTAATTATTACTAATTATTGGTAATTATTGGTAATTATTGGTAAGTATTGTTAATTATTACTAATTATTGGTAATTATTACTAATTATTACTAATTATTGGTAATTATTACTAATTATTACTAATTATTACTAATTATTGGTAATTAATACTAATTATTGGTAATTAATACTAACTATTGGTAATTAATACTAATTATTGGTAATTATTACTAATTATTGTTAATTATTACTAATTATTGTTAATTATTACTAATTATTGTTAATTATTACTAATTATTGTTAATTATTACTAATTATTGGTAATTATTACTAATTATTGGTAATTATTACTAATTATTGATAATTAATACTAATTATTGGTAATAAATACTAATTATTGGTAATTAATACTAATTATTACTAATTATTGGTAATTATTGGTAATTATTGTTAATTATTGGTAATTATTAATAATTATTACTAATTATTACTAATTATTGGTAATTATTACTAATTATTGGTAATTAATACTAATTATTGGTAATTAATACTAATTATTACTAATTATTGGTAATTATTGTTAATTATTACTAATTATTGGTAATTATTACTAATTATTCCTAATTATTGATAATTATTGGTAATTATTGGTAATTATTATTAATTATTACTAATTATTAATAATTATTACTAATTATTGGTAATTATTACTAATTATTACTAATTATTACTAATTATTGGTAATTATTATTAATTATTACCAATTATTGGTAATTATTGGTAATTATTACTAATTATTGGTAATTATTACTAATTATTGGTAATTATTGGTAATTATTGGTAAGTATTGTTAATTATTGGTAAGTATTGTTAATTATTACGAATTATTGGTAATTATTACTAATTATTACTAATTATTGGTAATTATTACTAATTATTGGTAATTATTACTAATTATTGGTAATTAATACTAATTAATACTAATTATTACTAATTATTGGTAATTATTCCTAATTTTTACTAATTATTACTAATTATTACTAATTATTGGTAATTATTACTAATTATTACTAATTAGTACTAATTATTGGTAATTATTGGTATTTATTCCTAATTATTACTAATTATTACTAATTATTAGTAATTATTGGTAATTATTACTAATTAATACTAATTATTACTAATTATTCATAATTATTCCTAATTATTCCTAATTATTGGTAATTATTACTAATTATTACTAATTATTACTAATTATTACTAATTATTACTAATTATTCCTAATTATTCCTAATTATTCCTAATTATTGGTAATTAATACTAATTATTACTAATTATTACTAATTATTGATAATTATTCCTAATTTTTACTAATTATTACTAATTATTACTAATTGTTACTAATTATTGGTAATTATTACTAATTATTACTAATTATTACTAATTATTGGTAATTATTGGTATTTATTCCTAATTATTACTAATTATTACTAATTATTGGTAATTATTGGAAATTATTACTAATTATACTAATTATTACTAATTATTCCTAATTATTCCTAATTATTCCTAATTATTGGTAATTATTGGTAATTATTTCTAATTATTAATAATTATTGGTAATTATTCCTAATTTTTACTAATTATTACTAATTATTACTAATTATTACTAATTATTGGTAATTAATACTAATTATTACTAATTATTGGTAATTATTCCTAATTTTTACTAATTATTACTAATTATTACTAATTATTACGAATTATTGGTAATTATTACTAATTATTACTAATTATTACTAATTATTGGTAATTATTGGTATTTATTCCTAATTATTACTAATTATTACTATTTATTACTAATTATTCCTAATTATTCCTAATTATTCCTAATTATTCCTAATTATTCCTAATTATTACTAATTATTACTAATTATTGGTAATTATTGGTAATTATTGGTAATTATTGGTAATTATTGGTAATTATTGGTAATTATTACTAATTAGTGGTAATTATTAGTTATTATTACTAATTATTACTAATTATTGTTAATTATTGGTAATTATTACAAATTATTGGTAAGTATTACTAATTATTGGTAAGTATTACTAATTATTGATAATTATTACTACTTATTGGTAATTATTACTAATTATTGGTAATTATTACTAATTATTGGTAATTATTACTAATTATTGGTAATTATTACTAATTATTACTAATTATTCTTAATTATTGATAATTATTGGTAATTGTTCCTAATTATTAGTAATTAAAAGAATAATTACCAATAATTAGGAATAATTACCAATAATTACAAATAATAACATTATTAGTATATTTTATTATTAATATTAAAATAATATAATTTTCTAATTTATATACAATTCTCCTTTCATCTGTGCGTTTTCTATCTCCACATACAAATAATACATGTGAAGACAGCAAACACACAGATGAAAAGAGAATTGTATATATATAAAAAATTATATTATTTTAATATTAATAATAAAATATACTAATAATGTAATAATGTTATTATTCCTAATTATTGGTATTTATTACTAATTATTAATATTTATTCTTAATTATTAAAAATTATTACTAATTATTCCTAATTACCATTAACTATGAACAATACTAATAATTTAAATTTATTAAGTAACAAAACAATGTAAACATAATTAAATTACAACTAATTAAGAATAATTGAAACTAATAAAAAATTAAAAATAAATATTAAATTAAAATGAACATAAATACCTTGAAAATTGATCTGCTCTGATCGTTCTTCAAAACTTTAATATCAACTCCGGAGAAAAAAATTAAACTGGAGAAAAACTAAACTTTAGAAATACAACTTTGAGAGAAAAGAAGATGGAGTTTGAGAATGATTTGAAAAAAACGGATGGGGGTATTTATAGGTTAGTTTATTTGCGACGGGTCCATTTGCGACGGGATTCCCGTCGCAAATACCTTAGCCAACATTTATTACGGTCAACGGTTAAATAGTTATTTGCGACGGGTCCCGTCGCAAATAACCACCTGCCGACATACTATTTGCGACGGGGAAATATTCTCATCGCAAATACCTTTTACCGCCGCCGGTTATTTGCGACGGGAATATTCCCCCGTCGCAAATAGTTTTCCCGCGATTTGGCGCGCATCGCGCGCCAGTTCTTTTGCGACGGGGAAAGCAATCCCGTCGCAAAAGCCTACTTATTTGCGACGGGTAAATACCCCCGTCGCAAATACCCATTTTTCCCGTAGTGTAGGTTGGGTTTCACACCCCCTCCCTATCACTCCCAACTGTGCGCGAGATTCACCTCGAGACCTATGGTTGGGGCTCTGATGGCTGAAGCATCTCCTGCCACATAGTCAAGCAACACATCCTCCGATCAAGACTTCCTTTTCAGAAAACACCCCATACATAACTTATTCAAATGACCCTAATGGCCACAGCGGCAGCAAGTCTTCGGAGGAATACGACAAGATGACTTTGAGTGACCAAACCGGACGCACTAGAAACATACAAGTGAACATTCTGACGAACTGAAATTTGAAGCCGACATATAATGTTTTTCAGAAACCAGTTCCCTTGGCACACCCTACTCGCCAGATGGGGAACCGTCACGAGAACCAATAACCATTGACTGCACCCCAAAAACCAGCTCAGCTATGAATGCCTCATCCACCAACTTCTCGAAACAGGTTTCACCAGATGAGATTACTTTCTATGCAATCTCAGGATGAAGACCCTAGACAAAAAGATGGGGTTTTACTTCAGATTTTGACACTACTTCCAAGGAATAGGGAATCAGCTCCTTAAAATGGTCAACGTAAGACTTTACTGACCGTTGGCCTTACCGAACGTCCCACATCTCTGCCACTTTCCTCAATTTCACCTCCTCAGGTATGAACCTTTGGATTAAAGTGACCTTAAAAACATTCCATTCCATCCCAACTTCCAACTATGATGTGACAACCAGCTTCCATTGGTCTAAGGATGGACCCCCAAGCAACCCCAAGACAACATGAGATCTAACAGCCTCAGGAGTTCCCAACAACTTGAAGGCTTTATCTACCTCTTCAATCCACTCCATCGATGCTAACAATCCTTTAACACCAAGAAAGATAGGTTACACTCTTGAATAATCAGAAACAATGCATGACTCATTAGGAACATTGAGGACCTTTCTGGGCGGCATTTCTTGAACAACATGAAAATCACAGACCAAATCCAATATCAAACTGAGGCACTAACAAAGAGGAACACCTCAAACCAAAACCAACTGGCTCAGAATCCAAGTAAAAACAAACACCACCATAATATCCTTTTTCAAAAACCATCATTTTCCTTTTAAAACTCAAAACCACCTTCTTCCAAGGCTAATTCCCAAGTACCAATAACCCATTTTTAAATATATTTTTTCCAAAATTATTTTCTCATTCAAATCCACTTTAAGAAAACTATGCTAAGCTATTAATTTCAAAACCCAACCCATGGTATCCCATGAACCATTATATGTGTGTCTGTCCATTCCCATCTTCACATACCAACACGCACTTCTCACACATACCCACACACATGTCAACGTCCATAAGAAATACCAATGGCCACATTCCATTAACATTCTCAAACCCAAAACACACTCAATGCTTGAAAACCCACTTTATCAATTTAAAACCATTTCATGAAAAACACATCTATTTTTAAATCCATTTTTTTTTTTCAAAATCCACTTTCATTTTCAACATACACTTACACCTACTGAAACAAAAATGAAACCCAACCAACAATGGACCATCGAAATGAGGGACTAGTGTCTATGACTAGCCCAACAACATGGGGGTGAGCCATGCCCCAAGTAATGCATAACACTAGGAGGGTCTTGAACTGGGAACATTGACTTCACATGGGTCACCACCCCATGTAAGGCCACCACATAACCCAACTCGCCTCGATTTTCATCCCTCAATTCCAAAACAACACAAGACACAAGAATCAATCCCATAATACCCCTGGTGACTCGAGGTTCAGAACGAGAAAGGGTTAATGATGATCTTCCCACACCTACCTCGCAAGTCCCGACAACCCTATTCTACATCTATCAGACACCCCAAATATCAAGAACCTACTCTGATACCATTTTTTCATGAACCAAGCCGGGATGCCATCTAACTCGACACCTGACCCGGTCTGTGACATGATTCGAAGGGCGTTCATGATCCCCACATACTGGAAATTAGTGTCGGGAATCACATATAAAACAAGAGGGAACGATTTGGACCAATAATAAATAGGATCAAAATATACAACATTGAAAACGCAGCAGAGCTAACCACAACTAAATCTCAAAAAATGAACAATCTGGTCCAATACAAATACAACTGAACAAAACTAACACTGAAAGAACTAGGAGCTACAATAAAATAAAACAACCAACTACAAACACAATATCTATGTGACCTCCTGGTCACCTCCAACCACAAGACCACCTTCCTCCAGAAGATAACTTGAACCAGAAAAACCTGATCAAAACTTGAACCTGCAAAATAGCTCGGGTCTACCGACACCGAGTGGTATAGGTAGGGTGTGACCTAACAGCTCAGTAGGCAATCACCACAGATTCCAAGTGTTTCCTTTCCCAAAACAGTCTATTAACACTAGTTTGAAATACAATTATAAAAATAGTTTTTTTACAAATTTTATTAAACAACCATAACTTTCCCATTTCAAAGTCCCACACATGCCACCATCCATTTTTCAAGAAAACTGTCATTTTATAACAAAAACCCAACCCAAACATTACTAGTAACAATTTTCAATGGAACAAATTTAAATGGAAAACAATTTCAAAGAATGTAACTTTAAATACAAAACAATTACATTTAAAATCACCAACCCAACCTAAAGTATGCCAACAGGAGGTGCAATGTAATCATTTAGCACTAGTCACAGGAACACCCCTAGACACTAGTTAGCTGTGGGCCCCAGGTACCTCGTATCTCGGTGAAAAGTAATTATAAAAACATCTTTTCTCGTGCACGAGCCACTAGTATGGAATATACCCATAACCTAGTGGTCCCCAAAATCATCATCATCATCATCATTGTTTAGTTAGTGTTTTCATAGTCAAACTTTCTACATGAAACAAGGGAAAAACCCCACAGGATCACTAGCATACTAGTACAAGTCCGCCCACCTAGATACCCAGGTTTCCCTTTGTGCTCAAACAAGTTCCACATCACATGATTCCACCTACACAATTAATCAACAAAACCAAGAATCACATTTCATAAGCCACCACTTTCACATCAAAAACCCATTCTTGAAAAGTTATGCACATCGAAACATTTTCAAGTCGCTTCTAAAACCATGAGGAAGACCACTTCCCTGAGAAATTTCTAAACAAGCCTTTCCACATTTTAGTAAAAATATGAAACTATAGAAACATGCCAAATGGGACTTTATGTTTACACACACAAATACATTTACCAAAACATTTTTAAAACCATCTTCAAGTGTCAAATGCCAAACAGCCCCTCAAGACAATCATTTTCCAAAACACACACACCAAAAGAAAAATGAGGATAACCCCATGATATTCCATTTTAAACCACATTAGGAAACCACACGAAGGACACAATGTTATTTAGAAAACAAGAACCATTTAGGAAACCAATATTTTAAGGAACACCGGTTTAAAGCACCATCTTTATTTGAGGACACAATCGTGTGTGCACCTAGTGCACCCATGGATGTGCCAACACCTGATGGTACAAAAAAAAATCCTAGAGGACAACCAAAAAACCTTTTCCACAAAACCTACCATTTTCTTTAAAACCACATTCTACCATCCACACTGTTTAGGGAACATAAAACAATCCCCTTATAACCACAAAACCCTTTTCAAAACATTTTAATACATTTCACATGATAAATCATTACCAAACCATACACACCAAATCAAGACCACAAACAATAAACAATTATCCCACCATAATTAAGGATAAACATTTCATAAAAACCCCAAATTTAACTTTAAATAACAATGAAATTTTAACCAATAACCCTAGGTTCAATAAACCTAGGTATTTCACACAAATCCCTTTGAAAACCTATTTTTAGTAAATTATACCAACATGAAATCAGGATTCGCATCAATAAATAGATATATTAGAGGTTCTAAGGACATTTAAAAATTTAATTAAAACATGCAAGTGCTCGTGGAGTGTTCCGTAAAGGAAAAAGTTGGAAATACCTACCTCAACCATGTGCGGATGTGATGAAACTTCAAGGGAGGACAGATATAATCCCCAACGACCATTAGCACACCATATATCCAAATAAAAACGATAAAAACATAAACCCTAGACATTAGGGTTTGTCCATGGAAGAAAAACCCCAAAGAAAACCCTAGAACAAAGAGGGAAAGAGAAGGAGAGAAGATTTGGTGAAGGAAGCATGAAGAATCACCAACATTTATTGATAAATATTACCAAAATAGGCCCAAAAAGAATAATGAAGGAGGGGAGGATACTATGGTATATTACCAATTGATAGGGATTCATTTTGGAGGTAGAATCACCCAAATCGGATCTCCACATCAAAATTTATAAAGCCTGCAAGTGGCTGCACGGTTTGGCTGCACGGTTTGTCAAACCGTGCGCAAACCTTGCGAGGGATACTGGAAACTCCTGAAACTTCGCATGGTTAGGTTACATGATTTGACCAGGATGTGCTCAAACCATTAAACCCCAAAAATTGGCCGAAAACCCTTAAATTACACCCCAAATACTAGGGAAGTTCACTCAAAGATCCCTGAAAGTTTTAAACACAAAGTAGTGACATTGTGGGTGTCACAAACTCCCCGGCATGCAACTTTATCTTAATCCCAACAAGAATAACTAATAATAGGTATACAAGGAAACCCAAAACCAAAAAACACACAAGTAATTTTGTTAGTCACTCAACCCGAACCTCAACCAAAAGATCCAACATCGAAGAAAGAATAAAATAAAGGAGTATCTATGGTCGGGGTGTGACAGTCTCAATATTCACTAATGAAGGTAGTTAGAGATGATCAAGAATTATGATTGTTCAATACATTACCATCCTGTGAAGGTTAAAAAATTGGTATATGATCTAATTAGAAAGGATCCTACAACCCTATCCATGATGAGGATTACAAGGGATCCGATTTTCATGCACATGAAGAGGCTATATATGGGAATATTAAAAGGATATTCATCCTACCTTTCTTAAATACATACTAAACCATATATTCTTGAGAGGATCAAGGAATCCCAGAAAGATTATGAGGTGCTACAAAAATAGGTAATGAATATTCTAGAGTTCAACTTTAATAAATATGGAATTATATGTTTTGGAACTCGGATATGTGTCTTATCAAAACCATAACTGAAGAGGGAACTTCTAGATAATTTTCATAGATCATAATTCACTATTCATACATGAATCACTAAGATGTATAGAGATATGAATCAAAACTTTTTATGGGATAACATAAAGAGGGAGATTGCAGAATTTGTATTCCAATGCTTGGTATTCCAATAATTCAAGGATAAACAATATAAGTCTAAGTTTATAATGCAACCATTTCCCATGCCAGTATGGAAATAGGAAAACATGACCATGGATTTCATCATATGACTCACAAAGACTTCATAAGGAAATAACTCCATCTGGGTGGTAGTTAAACACCTTAAAAATTCAACATATTTTACTCCTATCAGGGAAGATTTATCTCTCAACCAACATACCTAGATATACATAATATAAGTGATAAGACTGTACGGAGTTACACTCTCCATTATATCTAATCGATATCTGAGGTTTACCTCGGGGTTCTAGAGAATCCTTTAGAAATAACTGGATACATGGTTGAATTTTAGTACTGCTCATCACCCTTAGACAGATGGTTAGTCTGAGAGAACCAATCAAACTCTAGAAGATATGTTGATATCATGTTCAATGTATTTACAAGGATAATGGGATCAATACCTTCCCTTGGTGGAGTTATACTATAACAACAGTTTCCATTTTATCATTCAAATGGAACATTATGGGGCTCTGTATGGGAAAAGGTGTTGGAATCCAACATGTTGGGATGAAGTTGGAGAGCATAATATTATGGGACCTAATCTTTTATAAGAGATGAAAAAGAAGGTTCAAACTATTCAATATCATATGAAATTTTGATAAAGTTGATAAAAAATCTATGTAGACAATCATCAACGTGATATAGAGTTTGAGGTTGTAGATAAATTATTCCTTCATATATATATATGGAAGAAAGTCATGAGGTTTGGGAATAAGGGAAACATTATTCCAAGATAAATCATCCCATTTGAGACCCTTGATTGTATCAGAGCTATGGCCTATCAACTAGCACTCCCACTGAACCTATCTTAAGTACATGATGTGTTCCATGTATCCTTCTTGAATAAGTACATACTATACCCATCACTTGTAATGAATCCATAGGTGGTACCATTGGAGACTGATATTTCATATGAGGAACTAATGGTGAAGATTTTAGATTGTAGAGACAAAGTTCTATGAAACAAGATAACTCGCATGTTCAGAGTATTTTGGTGGAACTGTGAGTTTAAGAAAGAAACTTGGGAACTGGAAGAGGTGATAAAATAGAAGTACCCTCATTTATTTTAGTTTATGAAATAAATTTTTGAGGGTGAAATTTATGAAGGGGGAGAATGTAACAACCTGAAGTTTTATAAAAGAAATTCCATTTTCAAATGAATAAATGACTTATTAAGTAATGAAGTTATTTATAACACATGCACTACTTTGGTTATTTTAGATTGTTATAAGTTACATCCTCTCTGATTTAAAATACTATTAAACATCATAACCATTGATTATAAAGTAATTTTACAGTGATTTTTTTTATTAGTATATATTAAGGGTTATGACAAATCCAATTGACATGGATGAAAGAAGTGATGGCCTCAACCAATAGGATTGTACCCTATGAAGCCCATTTATCAAAGATTGCAAGGGATACAGAATCACTAGGATTTTTCCTTGACTAGGACCAATCCAAGATTTAACAACTAAAGTAAAAGTAAAATCGTTTACAGGATAAGTTCAAGCTTATCGAGATCATGGCCCAAACCATGTTTGCTGAACCACCCCAAGAAAGTGTCACCATCGGAAACCTTATACCTAGGTAATACAGTGATGTAATAAGGGATTATATATATAGACCCTAATATTATGATTTTTTATAATTTTATGTTTAATAAAATAATGATTATATTTATCCTTTTTATTATTACTTTAAAAACAATTAAATAATGATTTTGATAAAAATTAGATTTTGATATGATACAACTCAAATTGTATTATTGGAAAATATATAGTTTCAATCAAGACACAATTTTGGATGAATTCAAGAATTTTTTAAATAAATTTTATTTTAATAAAATGTTATTATTAAATAATATTCATTTAAATATAAAAGATAATATAATTTTATGAAGTTAGATATAATTTTCATAAGGATTTAAAACAGTTATTATCGTAACAACCATTATTTTTCAATAAATGTGTATTTTGATCTAAAGATTAAATTCTCATATTTAGATAATTATTCTGAAAAAATAATTATTATTTTTTAAATAATCATATTGAAATTAGTTAATGGTGAATTTTTCATAATTTTTTAAAATAGTCAAATTTTTGGGTAAAAATTAAATACGATATAAATATATGGTATGTATTATGAAATCATAAAATCTCAAATGTGATGTAATAAATACTATAAAGAGTATCCATGACAAAAATTATGTTTCCCATTTAAAATAATTTTTTTAAAGTTATTTGATTAATTTTATAAACCCTTAATGAATCTGCCAAAACATATATTATATTTTATGATTTTAAAATTAATTCTTTAAGAACATGACTCACCCCCACATCACCAATGGTATTATTTTAAAGAGTTCAGTTCTTACCTTATAAAATATTGAAAAAAAATCCTCTTTGGAAGAAACCGTGATAAAAATCATAGGAAGGTTTTTGGATTTTATTAGTTCATCATATTGAGTCCAAAACCTATGTTTAGAAATTAATAAAGAATTATCATCTCTTTTACAATAAATACCCATCCAATATCTGATTAATATTAACTAAAAACCTTGAATCATGAATTTAATCTTCATTTCCCTATTTATATCCCTCCAAAGGTGTCCCCAAGCTCTTAAGAATCTCCTCCCAAACTTTTAGAATCACCCTCTCACGGGAAGTGATCGTCTCCTCTCCCTATTTAATTTGAGTGCTCTATTTATACTAACCATTTTGACTTCCAATTGTTCATGTTATAATGTATTTTTTTACATATCCCTTTTACTATCCTTATGATGGACATGTAATTATAGAACACCATTCACTCTCATTAACCCCTTCCATTAACCTTTTTGTACACTGGTTATGTAGCTAAAATTATCTCATCATTTTCCATGCCAAACTTTTGTATTGTGACTAAAGGGTATTCACCTAGATATACCTTTCCTTAAGTGACTAGGGACTTCCATGTATGTAACCCACACTCCTTAATCATAGGATTAAAAGTTATGAAATATTTTCTTATGTTGTATGATCTATGTGGCACATAAATGCATGTACATGATATGAATGTGATGGGTGGGCCCGGGATTATATATCCCTCTAATGCATTGGGTAATATTTTTATCTCATGAGATTCCATGTATGGTGAAAATTAGGTTATCCTAAGAACATTATGTTATGATGTCTTAGTGGTTAGCCTTAACTTATGTTTATGATGTCATGTTTTATGTTGTTTCCACATTCATATGTTTCCTTGGAGTTATCATCTTATATAATTCTTCTATGATCATGTTTATTATTATCACCCATTTTATATAACCTTGATATGCCTCTTTTTTAACATTTATTTCTTTCATCATGTTATTCTTTGATTATTCCCTTACTGGGATTTACAGTTCACCCCTTTCTTATTTACATCCCCATGTTATCTCATGTAGTCTTAGAGTATTAAAGGAACCTAAGGGAATGTTATGGAATTTTTAAATAATGATGTTGCATCCCTATTCAAGTTGTTATGTTATGTGCCTAATTTCCCAAATACAGTGGGCCTCATGAACTTCTGGGATTGAATTATGTGTACCCTTATGTAATAAATTCTAAATTAAGGTGTATAAAAGATATGGTTTGTCATAGTTATGTTCCACATGAGGGTTGGATGCATGGGTATATCCCGCATGAGGTCTATATGCATGGGTATATAACACCTAAGGTTCATATTCATAGGTATAGACCGCATGAGGGTAATATGCATGGTCACATATTTTCTTGAGGGTGGGATTATTGATTGTAAGAGGGAAGGATTCACTAGTCCATGATATATTATGGGTAATTCATCCTAGGTAGGAGAATACATCACTTGAATTAGATATCCAATATTGAGTCGAAGTATGTATGGATGACCCTAGGTTTCATCCTGGATATTGAGGTTTGGCAGGTTTTTTATGTTCGACATTGATTTATGAATTAATTATCTATTTATTGCTCTATTGAATTCACTATTTATACAGGCTGGATATGATTAGACATCATGGGTGTAATCCTACTGAGTTATACTCGCACCTTATTCATGCTTCATTTGGTATCTGGGAAAATTTCATGGATGCATATCTAGAAAAGGAAAAGGGGGGCTATGTTTGAGTTAATTTCTTATTATATGGGTTTGGATATTGGAGATAGGATCGGCATGGGGTTCAAGACTAGAGTTTATTTTTTGGATTCTCTATTTCAGATTTTATCTTTAGTCATTGGATTTTATGAATTATATATGAAATTTAGATGAAATGCAGCATGTCATGAAATTCAGCATGGCATGGAATGGTTTATTTTTATTGGTTTATTTTTTTCTGGTTCATCTATTTGGATAATTTTTTGATTGTTTATATTATTTTTCTTTTTATTTCTACTCTCTGGTGGAGGATATAGTATCCCCACTATATTTCATACACCCTCACTACTAGTCAGCAACCTCTAGTGTATGGGGAGGTTCTATTAATGTATTATAATAACCCATATCAGTTATGTAAGGGAGTGTCGGGTTAGGGACATTACAACTAGAGTAGCAGATGAATGAATCCTACCTCCAAGGGGATAAAAATGGACAAAGAATCCCAAATCATTTCTCAAGAATCTATAAATGAAGAAGGGATGATATCACCTTCACCAAGTGATAAAATTTATTTCATGAGGAATAGATAATAGAGAGGATTGCATTCAATTTTTCATACCCAAACGGAGGGGTCTCATCCCATTATATAACATTCATTGATGTGTTTTATTTAATGAAATGTGTCAGGCATATTCAAAGTATCAGCATACATTTATTCCCATTGAAATTTTAATTAATTCATTTAATGAATGTAAACTATTTAATCCATTCATAATGGATTCCACTGAGTACATTAATAATGGATTATAACTAATGAAACCTCATGAGAAGATACATTCACCTATAATTAATTCATTCATATATATATATATATATATTAGTGCACATCCAAAAAGATGATCATATCATACACCTCATACACATCTCTATTCTCATAGAGGGGATGCTTTTGATTATGGTTATTTTTAGAAAGTATTGGCAGAACTTTGTATTCCCATGGATGAGTTTTATCATTGGATTTTATTCAATTTTCCAGAGGGTGGCCAGGGTCATATCACTAAAAAAAATTCTTAGCAGCAGTTTATTAGCAGCAAGTTTGGAAATAGCTGCTAAATTAAAATCTATTTATTATTTTTTAAATTATAATGGTGGTTTAGTATAAATACTTCTATATTTTTATATGTTTTTATTTAGAGGTTATTTTTATAAAAACTCCACTAAATATTATAAAAATTAAACGACTTCTCCCACCCCCCTCCCCGACCCCCAATCCTCCTATCAACGTCAACCCTTGACCGTGGGGACCCCCCCCCCCCACCCCCACCCCTGTTGACAGCACTTCAACCCTCAGACGGTGGATACCTTCCTCTTTTACTAAAGGCTATGACCCCAACCCTGACACTAGCCCTAACCCCCTTATCCTTATGACCCCATCCTCCTCCACTCACTACCTTAACCTAATTTATGCTACCCCTATTTATTCGTGAGTCAAACGTTGTTGAACTTGTCTCCCCAACCTCCACACTTTTTGTTCCCTCTCCCCACCTCAATGACCTTCTTCCATGACATCCAAATATATTGATTGAAAGCAGTGATATTTCTTCATTTATGTTTCTTATGTTAGATTGGGTCATTTTAATATTGGATTTGTGTTTTTCCATGCCCTAGTCAATGACAAAGTTGGGTGATGTTAAGAATTGATTGTACTTGTTTTATTAGACATATATATCTTTATTTTTTAATGTATTGGGTGAATAGTGGTAATCCAATACATGTGGATATAAGTTGGATTAATTTACCACAAAACACGCCTCATTGTACTAAGGGTTTAAAAAAAATAGATTATGCAATTGAAAATTGATCAGTGGATAGTAAAATAAAATGTTTGTGTTCTAGTTGTAAATTAAAGAAAAGATTGAAAATTAAATAAATTATATGAGAACTTTATATTTAAATAGTTTCCTACTTGATATGTATGTTGGATTCGGCATTGTGAATCAAATTTTAGGGAAAGTCAGAATAGTGACTATTCTATCAATTAAACACAAAGTGACCCACCAAAGGATAATTTAGTTTGAAACTTGATAAATAATATATTTATAGGATATAATAACTAAGATTTTAATAAATCAAAATAAACATCATTTGATCTTGAGTAGGTTTCTATTTCTCAGAACTTTAGTGACCAAAAAATAATTTTTATGAATTATTTGAAGACATAAATCAAGAATTTTATGAAGGTTGTTCTATTTGAAGGTGTATAATCTACTCAAGTTATATCATATCACATGACTCTATGGAATTACTAACAATTTTATTTCTATGATTTTGGAGTTTCTTCATAATGAATTTACTGATGTTAGAATCCCTACATAATTCTATGAGATGTAGAAAATTGTTAAAAAACATGGACTTGATCATACAAAAATACATGCATGACCTAGTGATTGCATGATTTATTAAGGAGAAGAGTCTGATAAATTAGAATACAAAATATGTCATACAAGTAGATGGAAATCACTGAGTAACAATGGGGGTACAAATGAATGTAACACCAAGAAGAATCATAAGAATAAAACTCTTAAAAAGGTATTGTGATACTTTCTTATGAAATCATGGTTGAAAAGATTATTCATGTCGTCTAAGACTACATATGACATGAATTGGTGTCATTTGGAAATTAACAATGATGACTCGATGATACATCCAAAAGATATAATATCATGGAAGGTGTTTGATTCATTATATCAATATTTTTCTTCAGATCCAAGGAATGTATGTTTTGGATTAGCTTCCAATGGTTTTAACCCTTTCTCTACTTTAAGTACTAATTTGTGAATATGGCCAATAATTTTTATCCCTTATAATCTACCTCCATGGATGTGTATGAATAATAATTTTATCATTATTTTTTATGAATATTATAGGAAATTAAATGCATGGAAATAACATTGATTTATATTTTCATCCTCTAATCAAAGAATTGATAGAATTATGGGATGATAGATGAAAATATTTGATACATCAATGATAAAACTATTAAAAATGCATGTTGCTTTAATGTGGGAAATTAGTGACTTTCCTAGAGAAGGAAACTTATCTGGTTAGAACACTCATACTGGTTTGGATTATCCAAATTGTAATTTTGATGATGAACCTCAATGATTACCTTATAGAATGAAATGATGATTTATTAATAATCTTCAATTTCTTGATGCATGTCATAAATTCAGTTTTGACATGACACAATTCAATAGAGATATTAAATTGAGAAAGTCATTGAAGGTGTTATCTGGTTTAAAAATCATGGGAAAATTAATGAATGTCACTATAGAATATGGAAAATGTAATTAGTTTAAAGCAGGGGAAAGGGTATAGGGTAGAATATATAAATTAGTTGGAACACAAAAGTGGAATAAAATGAGTATATTTTTCAAAATTCATTATTGTGAGTTTAATTTACTATGTCATAATATTTATGTAATGCATATTGAGAATAAATCTTGAGACAATGTAATTTTTTCATTGCTTAATGATCAAGGTAAGTCAAAGGATCACCTTAATGCTTGTAAGGATTTACAAGCAATCAATATAAATCAAGGTTTGTGGGAAATTGAGAATGGACAGTATCATTCACCAATTTTTTCAATGAAAAATTATGAGAAAGACGTATTCCTTTGAAATGTAAAGAATATAAAAGTGCCAAATGGATATTCAAGTAACATTTCAAGGTGTGTTGACTCAAAACATTGAAATTTGCATGGATTGAAAAGTCCCAAATCAAATATTTTACTGGAGCAGTTTCTACCCTTGGCATTGCATAATATGTTACCTAAAAAGATAATTGTAGTTTTAGTTGAGTTATAAACCTTTTTTAAAGATATTTTTAGAAAAAATCTAAATACCACTAATATTTAATAACTTTAAGAAATAATTTATTTGACACTTTTTCATTTAGATATGTTATTTCCCCCTTCATTTTTCACTATCATGATTTATTTGACTGTTCATTTGATTGAGGAAGATAATCTTGGTGGACGGGTACATTATTGATGGATGTATCCAATTGATAGGTATGTTAATGTTATTTTTATTTTCATTGATGAATTAAATTTATCAAATAATTATGTAAAAAAAATTAATATGGTTTTTATATTTTTTTCATCAAGTACTTGGGTCATTTGAAATCATATATGAGAAATAAAGCTCAAACAAAAGGCTTTATTAATTAATGTTTCATAGTCATATAATGTTTGGAATTCTATTTTAGGTATTTAGATGTTATTGAAACTAGATTCAATCATTTTGGATATGTTTATGACATCTCCAATAATTTTCACCCTAAAAATAGTCATTGTTTCAACTAGAGGAAGACCCATTGGAAAGTACTAAAATTTTACACTATCTAAATTAGAGTTACTTAAATCACATAGATGTTTGATACTCAATAGTATTATTACAGATCCATTTATTAAATAATTGATATTGTTAACAAAGAGACGACTAAGGGGTCGGGCAAGAAATGAGTTGTAATTAAAAAAAATGTTAATAAAGATATTTTTAAGTGGTCCACCCATCGTGTAGGTACATAATCATATTCATATTATTAATGTGTAGTTATTTTTTATATTAAAATTAATACATTATATCATCTTTTCTAGATGATGAATGTAGATAATAGAGCTGAAATTTCAGATGATATAAATTTTTTGGCTCGAGGTCCTCTAAGGGGGACTAAGATATTCGATGCCTACAATATTCATGGCTTCAAGTTTCATACTATTAATCATGAAGAATGCTTGAAAACTCAAAATAGTGGTTTTTACACTTATATATGTGGGATACTATGGATATATGGTTTCTATAATTAAATTAAACTATTATGGTCAATTTTCATTCTCCTATTAAAATGAAAGTGGGTTAATATTGATTGGGGTATAATAAAATATTTGTTACATTTTCTTTTGTCAACTTCTCTCACTTGGTCTATACCAGTGAGTATGAAGTGCATGATCCATTTATCTTAGATTCATAAGTGAATATGGTTTATTATCTGGATAATGAAATACATGAAGGTTGGAGTGTTGTTATACACTTAAAATAGGGATGCTTTTATGATATAGGTGATGAATATCAATTGGTACTTTGTAACAGTGAACCTCATCAACCACAAAGAATTAAATAGTTTTTCACTAAAAATATTGAAATAATAGATCTTACAAGAGAGGGTGAAAATGAATTACTCTTCATAATGGAGGTCTATTAAAATGAGGACAATGAAGATGGTGATAATTGAATGTATAAATTAGTAATGAATCTATATTACAATTTAACATATGTAAGTGTTTTGTACATATATAGGTTTTTCTACTTTTCATTTTGTATAAATCTTTTACTTCTTTTTTTTACATTAAATATATTCTAACCCATTTGAATTACAATACTACCAAGATAAAAAAATCAAGATCCTAGCCAATCATCATCTTAAAGAACACCATATCTACCATCACCTCTAATGGATCTGAGTGATTACACTATACCAGATACTTTTAGCAATCTATCATCTTCCCTAGGTATTATTTGTAGATCACCGTCTGATACACCTTCGATGTTGGAGCAGTTGGCCACTCCTCCATCTAGGGACTATTGGTGAGTTATCATTATTGATATACAAGTCATTGTAGAAAAACTATGTATATATATATATATATTCATAGTTTAATGAATTTAGAAAATAGATAAAGATAAAAATAGAAGAGATGCAAATATGAATACAATTGATGTATGGTACCTAAAAGAATTTAAAACTATCCTTCTATTTGATGAGTTCAGTGTTCCTACTGGTGATACTACCAAAATATATGGACATAGTATTAGTCAGATTTCTTGTGAGGTAGTGATCCTTCCCACAAATTACAAATATTGGAGGCATATTCCCATAGCTTGGAAGAACGAGGTGTTTGAAAAAAAATTAAAGGTAATACTAATTTAATATTCATTGATGACTAATTTAAAATATGTGAGTAAAATTATTAATATACTTATAAAGTGTTATGTTTTTGTCTCTAGATTTTTTTTTCATTTTAATGTCCCTGGCCCCATTTCACACCCATGGACCTTGAAAATTTTGGGTAAGAAATGGAGAAACTTTAAGTTTAGAATATGGGATGAGTTTAATTACAATTCTCTAAGTACTTGACAAATGTATGAGAAAGTTCCTAAATGTGTGTGTTATGAGTAGTGGAAGATGTTTTTTGATATTAACAGGGATTCATCTCATAAGGTATTTACATATTTCACAGTATCTTAATAACATAAACACAAAAAAAAATATAAATTTTATAAATTTTTCTATTTTTTCAGAAATTTATAAAAAAATACAATGAATCTTGAAAAAAAAATTCATTCTTTATATCGCAGGGTTGCATATTTTTTCTACAAAGAGGTTAATTTTGATTATATTTGATCCATTATTATTAATTTTATTTTATTATACCTGAATTTTTTTTCTAACTTGAATATATATATTCTTATAAAGATTCCTGATTTAGTTCACCCAGTTGGATGAATAGTGAACCTACTAGAGACATTGGTGTAAGTAATTTCCATTATCATTTAATGTTATTTAATTACTATAAAAACATAATAATGAAAAATAAATAAATTAAGTAATATTATGGAATTTAGATAATTTATAAAAA
This sequence comes from Viscum album, assembly GCA_963277665.1. Taxonomy (NCBI): domain Eukaryota; kingdom Viridiplantae; phylum Streptophyta; class Magnoliopsida; order Santalales; family Viscaceae; genus Viscum; species Viscum album. Next base: position 1,476,666,367 of record OY728134.1, read on the forward strand.
CATTATTAATATTGTAGTATTAATAGGTTAAATTTTAAGAATCCCAGGATGTGAACCCTACACAATCATCATCGGTTTCTCAGAACGATGCAGCTGCAGTCATTTTTTGTAAGGAGCATCCTAGACTTGTGTGAGGGATGGATTTTAGGCCCACTCCATCGGCTTTATTTGGTAGGCCACTATCATCATTTACTACAACACCATCTATTAGGGGTTCAAGCAGTGTCGTTGATCGAGAATCACAAAATGAAATTTCAAGGTCGAAAGAAAATGTGTAAGAACATGGATCCTGTAGGAAAGCACAGGATCTGTGGCAATCAACAATGGAAAATGCCTTAGTTTATATATTTTATAGGATGATGAGCATAGTTCCCAAGGAAATTGTAAGTATTATAGTGTATCCTATAGAGGTATATTCTAAACCCAATCCATAACATATTCAAATGACTATTTTCATTATTGTTATGATGATATTGTATCTTTTTGGGGTTGCTTCTATGAGGGGGAGTTTGGATAATGTGAGATGATTGTTTTATTTGAATTACATGGTTTTGGATTGGTTTAAAATCATATGAGAAGTATTTTTGAATCATTTTTTATGTTTATGAGTATACGGCATGTCAATATGATGTGTGGTGTGCTTGGAATGACTTAATAAGCAGTTTTAATAGATATCAAAATCTTTAAAAATGTGCTTTAGGGGATCAAAACTAAGAAAATGATATTATAGTGTTATGAAATCATTTGAAAATGACTATAAATTTATTTTGGAAATATAGGAACAAACACCACATCAATCTGAGTGGTGGTTTTCCTAGGATGTCTATAAACACATTTTTAGTAGTTTAAAACTCTAAAAAAACCGTATAACGGTCAAAAACCATAGAAAACAACCTCAGATTGATGTAAAATCATAGTAAAATCATCATTGAATAATTTTTGACATGTATGGGTAGAAAAAACATCAATCTAATGTTTGGTGTGCTCGAAATTATTCATTAATAAGTTTAAATAGATATCAAAGTCTTTAAAAACATGCATTATGGGGTAAAAACCAAGAAAATAACCTCTGAGTGGTATGAAATCAGATGACAACAACCATATATTTATTTTGTAAATGTAGGAACTATCACCTAATCAATCTAAGTAATGTATTTCTCAGGATGTTTGTAACCGCATTTTTAGTGTTTTAAAACTCTAAAGCATGCCTATAAGAGTCAAAACCATCTAAAACAACCTTGGATTGGAGTGAAATCATAGGAAAACCATTGAAGAAACATTTTTGACATGTACGAGTAGAAGGAACATCGATCTAATTTATGGTATGCTCAAAATGACTCAATAAGTAGTTTCAATAGATATCAAAGTCTTTAAAAACTTGCCTTAGGGGGTTAAAATGAAGCAAATGAGAATGAAGTGATGTGAAATCATAGGACAATGACTGTGTATTAATTTTAAAAATGTAGGAACTCATTCCAGTTCAATTTGAGGGGTGGTTTTCCTGGGTTTTTTGTAAAAGCATTTTTAGATACATGTAACCATCAAAATCATATAAAATGATAGTAACATTGTTTTTTAATCATTTATTACATGTAAAGGTACACGTCATGTCAATATGACATGAAATTCACTCGAGATGACTCAATAATAAATTTTAATATATATCAAAGACTTTAAAGATGTGTGTCATGGGGTAAAAACTAAGAAAATAAACTCAGAGTGCCATGAAATCATAGGAAAATGACCGTAGATTTATTTTTGTGATGTATGAACTTATTCCACATTAATTTGAAAGGTGGTTTTCTTGGGATGTCCATAAAAACATTTTTAGTGTTTTAAAACTCTAAAACAAGCATGAAACTTTCAAAATCATAGAAAAAATCCTCAGATTTGGTGTGAAATCATATGGAAATCATCATTGGATCATTTTTTATGTGTATGGGTAGACAGAATGTCAATCTGATGTATGGTGCACTTAAAATGACTCAATAAGCTGTTTTAATATACATTAAAGACTTTACAAATGTGCGTTATGGGGTCAAAACCTAGAAAACTAGCCCAGGGTTTCATTAAATCATAGCATAATGATTGTAGATTTATTTCTATAATGTATGAACTAACTCCATATCAATATGAGTGGGGGTTTGCTTGGGATTTTCGTAAACATGTTTTTGGTGTTTTAAAAATCTAAAACAAGTCTATAACTATAAAAATCATAGAAAAAAATCTTAGATTCCCATGAAATCATATGAAAACCATCCTTAAATTTTTTTAGGTTTACGAGTAGACTAAATTCCAATCTGACATGTGGTGTGCTCAGAATGACTCAATAAGCAGTTTTAATAGATATCAATGTCTTTAAAAACATGCATCAGGGGGTCAAAACTAAGAAAATGAGCTCAGAGTTCCATGAAATCATAGGACAAGGATTGTAGAATGATTTTTGTAATGTATGAACTGACTTCACATCAATCTGAGTTGTGGTTTGTCCGAGATGTTGGTAAACACATTTTTAGTGTTTTAAAACTCTAAAACAAGCGTGTAACTGTCAAAACCATAGAAAACAACCTCTGATTGGTGTGGCATTATAGAAAATCATTCTTTGAATCATTTTTTATGTGTATGAGTGGATGGAACGTTAATCCGACATACAGTGCACTCAGAATGACTCAATAAGAAGTTTTAATAGATATTAAAGTCTTTAAAAATGTGTGTCAGTGAGTCAAAACCAATCAAACGAGCTCAAAGTGTTGTGAATTCATAAGACAATGACAATATATTGATTTGTGTAATGAATGAACTAGTTCCATATTAATTTTAGTGGTGGTTTTCTTGGGATGTCTATAAACATATTTTTAGTGTTTTAAAACTCTAAAACAAGTGTGTAACTAACAAAATCATAGAAAACAACCTCATATTAGTGTGAAATCATAGGAAACTCATATTTGAGTCATTTTTTATGTGTACGGGTAGATGGCATGTTAATCCGACATGTGGAACTCTCAGAATGACTCAATAGGTAGTTTTAATAGATATTGAAATCTTCAAAAACATGTGTTAGGGAGTCAAAACCTAGAAAACAAGCTCAAATTGTCGTGAAATCAAAGTACAATGACTATATATTGATTTTTTTTAATGTAGGAATTAATACCACATCAATCTGAGTGGCAGTTTTCCTGGGATATCCGTAAACGTATTTTTAGTGTTTTAAAACTCTAAAACAAGCATGTAACTATCAAAACCATAACAAACAACCTCGGATTGGTATAAAATCATTGGAAAACCTTCTTTAAATCATTTTTTACATGAGCAAGCAAACGACATTTCAATCCAATGTGTGGTGCACTTGAAATGACTCAATAAGTGGTTTTAATAGATATTAAAGTCTTTAAAAATGTTCCTTAAGGGTCAAAACAAAGAAAACAAGCTCAGAGTGTTGTGAAATCATAGGAAACAACCATATATTTATTTTGGGGTTGTAGGAACTAAAGTCGCATCAATCTATGCGGCGGTTTTCTCAAAATGTCTATAAATTCATTTTAGTGTTTTAAAATTCTAAAACAAGTGTTACACGGTCAAAACCATATAAAAAATCTTGGATTGATGTTAAATCATAGGAAAAATATCATTAAATCATTTTGATGTATACGAGCATACAACACATCGATCTGATGTGTGGTTTTCTCGGAATGACTCAGTGAGTAGTTTTAATAGATATCAAAGTCTGTAAAAACGTGCCTTTGGGGGTCAAAACCAAGAAAACATGCTCAGAGTGCTGTGAAATAATATGACAACGAATGTAGATTTATTTTGGAAATATAGGAACTGGTACCACATCAATCCGAGTGGCGGTTTCCTGAGATGTTTGTAAACACACTAAGCGTGTTAAAACTTTAAAACAAGCGTGTAATGGTCAAATCCATAGAAAACAACCTTAAATTGGCATGAAATCACAAGAAAATCATCATTGATTCATTTATGGCATTTATGAGCAGACAACACATCAATCTGACATGTTGTGCACTCAAAATGACTCAATAAATGGTTTTAATATATATCGAAGTCTTTAAAATAATGCGTCAGGGGATCAAAACCAAGAAAAAGACCTCATAGTGTCGTTAAATTATAAAAAAACGATTGCAGATTGATTTTTAAAATGTAGGAACAAATTCCACATCAATCCAAGTGGCAGTTTTCTCGAGATGTCTGTAAACGTATTTTTAATGTTTTAAAACTCTAAAACTTGTGTGCAATGGTCAAAACCATATAAAACAACCTCGGATTGGCGTGAAATCATAGAGAAACCGTTATTGAATCATTTTTTATGTGTAAAATCAAATGGCACATCAATCTAACACGCGGTGGGCTCAAAATGACACAATAAGCAGTTTTAATAGATATCAAAGTCTTTAAAAACTGCTTAGACGGTATGACTGCACGTCGGTTTAAAAATTTCTTAGATTGTTATATACTTATTCATTTTAAGTTGCAAGAGTTGATTCATATCTTAAATAGGTAATTTTATATTTTCAAAGTTTTTGACGGATATATTATTTATTTTGTGCTAAAATGTTATATGTTTGATTAACAAAATAACAAATGTTATGTGCAAAATTCTGAATATATTTCATGTCTATTTTGTTTCGTGTTTCTTTTCCTAACTGTTCTGGTTTAAATTACAGGTGAAAAATGCTAACAGTATGTATGAGATTTGTTCTTTCTGATCAACCACTCTCCAGAAGACAGTCGTGATGGCATATAGTTTTTGTGGTATGGTTAAACGTTATCATTGATTCTACTGTAATTATTATTTATTATGTTCAATTGTTCTGATTTCTACCTTGTTTCTGTTTTAGTTGATGTGACATTGATGTTGTCGGTTTTGCGTATGATGACTCTAGCTATGGAGGCGGTCGAATGCAATGGAGGTGGAGAGATAGACGTGGTGGTCATGGGTTGATGGTAGATATTAGACTCAATCCATATGTATATGATTACTGAGCATATGACTGATAGATTGAGCATAGATGTATGATTGATGATTGTAAATATATAACTGATGGATAGATGATTGATGGTTGCATATATATGACTGATGGATGTATGAGTGAGTTATTGTATATTTATGTTTTAAATTAATTAATATTTAGTTTCATTGTATTAAAAATATTTCTTCAAAATATTTTTTGTAATTTATTTAAAAAATTTAGCGGCGGTTTCTGTAAACCATCACTAAAATCAATTGTTGCTAATAAAAATAACACCAAATCTTCTATCAATTTTTTTTAATCTATTTTGTGGCGGTTTATGCAGAATGTTGAAAAAAACCACCGCTAAACAATATAGCAGTGGCTAATTTATTTTTTCCCAATATATTAAATTAAAAAATTAATAAAGAAAACTACTTCTAAATGAATAAAAAATTGTTCCTAAATGTGAAAAAATGACATATATGTAAATCATAGCTAAATAAATCGTCGCTAATTGGTTGTCAAATGTGGAATACACAACGGTTTATATAACCATCAAACCACCATTAGTAAGGGAAAAACTGCAGCTAAGCCCAGTTTTTTTGTAGTGTGTGGGTGTTTTAAAGGCCAACATGATTCTTATGGATGCGCCACACGAGGGGCATGCCCCACCATAATAAGCCAGATGCTCCACTTCAGGTCACAGATAAGCCACAACCACATACTATGCTTACAAAGGTCCACGACGCTTCTACATGGGATTCTACCACTGCTACACATGATGCTTTTATCTGTGGTCAAAATAGTCATTGTCAACACTGATAGGCCAAGCTCCCTTAAAAGTTCACGACTTTTATCGTCACTTTTATTAATGGTGATAAAAACTCCTTTTATCGGTACATTTTTTTAGCGTTGATAAAATTCAAAAAATATTTTCGAATTTTTTTCCCTACCACTTTTATCAGCGTGTCAACCCCCGCTTTATCGTCACTCCAGTTCACCCCCACTCCCACGCTTTATTGGCGCTCATGAGCACTATCGCCAATTTTATTAATACTAATAAAAACTCTCTTTATCAGCGCTTTTTTTAGTGCTGATAAAATTCAAAAAATATTTTCATTTTTTTTCCTGCCACTTTTATCAGTGCACCAACCCCCACTTTATCGATGCTCCAGCACACCCCCACTCCCCCACTTGCCCGCAACCTTACCTTCCATGTGCCCCCTTTTAGCACCACTTTCCACCTCCTTTTGTCAATGCTTTTTGTGCAATATTCAATCCTTACTCACACATGGATTCAAACCCGACACCATTACCCTCATTGTCCAATGATTTTACCACTCATTCATCCACATTTATTTGATATTTTATGATATATCTATTTATATATATATATATAATTAATTTTTATTTATATATTTATTCATATAATTATATGCATTTATGTAATTATTGTTAAATACATTTTTAAAATATGTTGTTTTTTAAGAAAAATGAGTGCAAGGCTCTATATTAAATCAAAATAAAAGCCACACAGGTCTAAAGAACGGCATTTTACATTTGTCCTGTTGGAAAATGGGGGCCATGCCACAAGGCAGGCTGTTATATCCGATGCACACCATTCCATCAACACCTTTATTGAAAAGGCCATCGGCAAGTTGGTTGGCTTCTCGGTAGATGAGTGATAATATAGTTCATTGAGGTGAGTTTTTCAAGATAGTTCACCCACTTCGCAGTCAGCTTCCATGCAAGGTGGATCTTTCCCATCCTTATCACTTGAACAAGGAGAGTGGAGTCACACTCAAAACAGATGTTACTCCAATTTTCTAGGGCATTCAATATCAACAGCTTGAATAAATACTATCATTTCCGCTTCTAGGGAAGTGGCGTTCCCACAAGGACCATGTTGGGGCGCAGCGGAGGTGCGTGGTACCTCAAACACACAGAACGAAGATCAAACGGAGCAACACGGGAATTTTAACGTGGTTCGGCTGTCCAGCCTACATCCACGGGAGAAAGACTGCAGCTTCTCTATTCCCTTCTCTCCGGATAATCACGGAGGATTACAGCACACAGAATGACAAAAACACCACTACACACACCTCATGTTTATAAAGAAACCAGATTCTGCAACGTCAAGGGTTGGTGCATCAACCCTTGAAAATTCTCCCGTCGGCTGCTGTCCATATTGGCAGCTTCAACGATGGCTGCAGTCCATCTCGTCGGCTGCCAACCTTTGAACGATGTTGTAGGAGTTGTTGCCGCCAATGAAAACTCCTCCCCAGCAAAAAAACCACCCCATATTGGGAGTGGCCCCCACAAATCTCCCCCTCACGACCAATTTGGGGTAGAAGCTTGACCTGCAGTCTCCTTGCAGGTGTCGAAAACTTCATCAGCAAATCGAACACGCTTCTTCACACTAGATGACGTGGCACTTCCATCATCTTCACTCGATCTCGAGCTGACTGCGGTCTCCATCAAATGATACAACCCTTGGGACTCCTTCCCAGTAAACATCGTTGCATCCCCACGTGAGACTTCCAACATTCCACCTGCTATGGAAATCTTGAACCCTCTCGCATCGAGCCTACTCAATGATATCAAGTTCCGTCTCATCCTCGGAACGAATTTCACATCACCCAGTTTACGAACTCCTCCATCGGGTGTCTTCAATTTCACCGTCTCGACTCCTCGAACCTCGCATGTTGACCCATCACCAAGTCTCACCGAGTCCTGCACCTGCTGAAAAGTATCAAATGTACCTCTCGTCGTACATATGTGTGCTGAGCTCCCTGAATCCAGAACCCATCCGTCTTCCTTTGGATTTTGAGCCTGCTCATTCTTCCTCTTTAGAAATCGGCATTCCCGCTTCATATGCCCATATCGTTTGCAGTAATGACACTGCACTTCTCCCCGTTCAACTCGCTCATCTGAGTGCACGCTTCTCGTTGTCACGCAGATTTCATCATCTGCATATAATCCTGTGATGTTCACATCCTCCTTTTCAACTTTCTTCTTCCCAGCAACGTACCGTTTGCGCTCTGGGCAGTCACTTTTATAGTGACCATTCTTCTCACACCAGAAACACGTGATTTCACTCAGATCACGCCCCCTGGATTTTGGCCGCCATTCTTTACCTCCTGACTGTCGATGTCGGCTCCTCCCACGCTGATTATCTCGCATCGCCATGATTTGATCACCTGAATGCGTCATGGGTCTTCGAAATGCTTCCGAATCTTGAAGCGACGCCATCACATCGTCCAGCTTCAGTGTATCCTTCCCCACGAGCAATGCAGTCACAAGCCCATCAAATGAGCTTGGTAGTGATGACAAAAGCAAAAGTGCTTTGTCTTCCTCTTCAACCTTCACATCGAGCCCCAATAACTGCGTCAGTATCTTGTTGAATTCATTGGTATGATCCAACAAATTTGCTCCCTCGTCCATGCGCAATTGGTACAGTTTCTTCTTCAGGAACAACTTGTTGGTGAGCGACTTCGCCATATATCGTTGCTCCAACTTCTTCCAGATCTCCTTCGGTGATGTCTCATCCAGCACCGAATACTTTACCTCATTCGCCAGACATAGCCGAATCGTACTGACGACCCGCATCTCGAGCTCTTCCCAATCATTGGCACTGGTTGTCTCGGGCTTTTCTCCGATCAACGGTCTGATCAGGCTCTGCTGCACCAAAAGATCCTTCACCGTGCTTTGCCACAAACCGAAATTGTTTCGACCATCGAACTTCTCGATGTCAAATTTTGGTAGTACTCCGCCACCCGTCATCGTCGTTGTCGCAAAACGCGATCACCACCGTCGATGTCACACCCTTTAATCAACACCTGAAAGAGTGTGAATTTTCAAAAACTAACCGTACGGATGCGTCCGGAACGGTCGAAATAGTCGGAATCGACTCCTGGATCGCCGAAATCGGACACCAATTGACCGAGATATGGTCAAAACACGTTCAACGGTCCAGATCACCCATTGTCGTGGCGCTGACGTGGCGCTGACGTGGCGCTGACGTGGCACGCCGGAATTCCTGCCGGAATGTTGCCGGCGGCGTGAACAGTACCGTCTTCTCCGGCACGGGGTTACTGTTCACCCGCGGGTTTGACCGAACTTTGACCGTCCATATCTCCTTCGTTTCAACTCCGTTTTTCTTTCCGTTTGCGCCGTTGGAATCGTCTCGCCGTCCTCTTCCCGAATATGCCCTCGGAAAAATTTTCCGACCACTTTCAATTTTCCGGCCACCGGAAAATTTTCCGTCACCTCGCCGGTTCACCTCCGTTCGCTCCGACTCACCTTTGATACCACTTGTTGGGGCGCAGCGGAGGTGCGTGGTACCTCAAACACACAGAACGAAGATCAAACGGAGCAACACGGGAATTTTAACGTGGTTCGGCTGTCCAGCCTACATCCACGGGAGAAAGACTGCAGCTTCTCTATTCCCTTCTCTCCGGATAATCACGGAGGATTACAGCACACAGAATGACAAAAACACCACTACACACACCTCATGTTTATAAAGAAACCAGATTCTGCAACGTCAAGGGTTGGTGCATCAACCCTTGAAAATTCTCCCGTCGGCTGCTGTCCATATTGGCAGCTTCAACGATGGTTGCAGTCCATCTCGTCGGCTGCCAACCTTTGAACGATGTTGTAGGAGTTGTTGCCGCCAATGAAAACTCCTCCCCAGCAAAAAAACCACCCCATATTGGGAGTGGCCCCCACAGACCAGACATGTATTCAATAACATCACTGATGTGGTCCCAAAAGACCACCTCATAACCCGATGGTCTGGGATTTCCCCTTGAAGCTCCATCTGTATGACACTTAAACCAGCCCAAAAAAGGAGGAAACCAAAAGACCTCCATTGTGCCCAGAGAATTAGGGAAGTAACCTGGCACACAAAGCCGCCTGAGGATGCAAAGGTCTTCCACATAATTTCTACAACAGCCAGTCTGATTCACACTGGCCTGCTGAACAGCAAGAAGAATGTTGTTAATAGCATATCAGAAAAATGAAGGGTCTGCCTTCATGCAGCGCTTTGTTACGGCTGGTCCAAACAGTGTGCAATAGCTCTGTGCAGGCAACCCTGAACAGCGCTGCAAGCTGGCTGGAGAGCTGGACATCAAGTAAGGCATGCAGAAAGTGTTGCAGGGAGACGGCATGCAATGGTGGAAGTTCAAAAATATCAAAAATAGCTGCCCACAGGGAGGAAGCAGTTTGGCAGCAAGGAAATAGATGATCAACATCTTCAAGATGTTGATGACAGAGTACACATCGAGAGCATAGGTAAATTCCAATATGCTGAAGATTGCCGTCAACAGGAAGCTTATTAAGAGAGAGTCACTAGATGAGAGTAAACCTATAGGGAAGAATCCACTTTTTATTGAAGTCATCAATCCGATGTCTATCCCCTTGAATTAGATGTTTATAAAATCCCTTTGAATCAAGCAGACCATTGGGGGTAAGTTCCCAAATTAGCATATCTTCCTGCATAATAAAAACATGGTCAGAGATAATGGATGAAATATCATCTAGCAGAACATCCAGGTTCTCCATTTAATCTTTGATAGAAATGTTATGATCAATATAGTGATCAGAAGAATCCAACCGGTCAATCGGAGGTGTCCCAGTCCAATTGTCATGCCAGAATCGAAGAGAGGAATCCCTGTTGACCAACCAGCGAGAATGCCTGTAAATTTTCTGAAAAACTGCTTTGATATTGGGCCAGATAGAAGACTGAATGTATCCCCATTTTCCTGAAATCAATCTTGAAAGAAATACGGACTTAAGGAAAACCAGGAAATCAGAATTCTGATTGACCAACTTCCAAACAAACTTGGCTTGAAGAGACTGATTAAAGAGCTCCAAGTTTTTGATACCAAGGCCACCAAGAGCATGAGGTTTGCAAAGCTGCTTCCAAGGGGCTGTGATGTCCTTCTGTTCCAATAGACTACCACTCCAAACAAAATTCCTCAGAATCGAATTAATGGTTTTAATCACATAAGCAAGAACAGAATAAACCATAAACAAGTACACCAGCTTTGAAACAACCACGTGTTTAACAAGGAAAATACGGCCTGCCATTGAAAGAGACTTGCCTTTCCAAGAGGCAAGTGTTCTTATAATCTGACTCAAAGCAGTGGCAAAATGGAAGGCCCCAGGTCTCCCCCAAAACATGGGAACTCCAAGGTAGATGAAAGGTAAATAACCTTCTCTTATACCAAGCTCATTCATAATAGTAGTTTTTCTAGGAGCTGAAATGTTCTTACCAAAAAAGATAAATAATATGCCCCAACTGATTTCTTGACCTGACACGCTTTCATAATGCCAAAAAGCTTTTTTGATGTTGATAATGTTTCTCCTATCCTCCTGTGTAGAAATGATAATGTTATCAGCGAAGAAGAGATGTGAAGGAGCATAAGTGCCTCGAGCTGCCCTGATAGTTGATATATCCCCCTTGTCCACCATGCGAATAAGGAGCCTATTGAGGTAATCCTCTGCAATGGAAAAGATGATGGCCGATAGAGGGTCCCCTTGTCGCACCCCCTAGTGCATTTGAAATAACCCTCAGGCGATCATTGATGAGAATTGAGATGTTGGCAGATTCAAACAAGGTCTTGATCCATTGAATGAATTTCATGCTGAAACCAAAATTGTGGAGGACATTGCCTATGAATCCCCAATCCATAGTGTTAAAGGCTTTCTTGACGTCCAACTTTAGAGCAATGTTGCCCCCCTGGTGGGCTTGCGAAGAAGGTTAACACATTCTGAGGCATTGAGCAAACAATCCTGAATATTCCAACCTTTCACAAATCCAAATTGATTCCACAAGATGATTTTGTCCGAGATGCATGTAAGCCTGTTCGCAAGAATCTTTGTAATGACTATGAATTGTATTGACAAGAACAACAGGTCTAAACTGGGTGATATCACTAGCATTCTCCACTTTAGGAATAAGGATAATAAATTGAGCATTGAATCCTGCATTGAGAGTTCCACCTCTAAAAAAAAGGTTGACAAGCCTACCAACATCGTCCTGCATAACATCCCAATAGCATTGGAAAAAATAATTTGTGAACCCATTTGGCCCAGGTGAGCTACACTTGTTCAGACCAAAGACTGCCTCTTTAATTTCAGAATCTAGGGGAATTGAGGTGAGGAAAGAGTTGTCACCCTCTGTGACCAGTTTAGGTATGATGTCCTCCATAAGATCAACCTTCCTTGGTGGTCCATTAAAGAGCCCCATGTAGAAAGAGACAACATGATTGGAGAGCACTTGCCTACTATCCAGGATTCGGTCCCCATCCTTAAGTAAGGAGAGGGGCTTATTGGTTTTCCTTACCCTTTGAAGGGCATGAAAGAACTTGTTGTTTCTATCCCCCTCTGTGAGCCATCTAACTTTGAAGATATTTTTGTTGATGTTGTCCCTAAGCCTTAAAAGATCCTGTGGTTTGGAGGACATCACAGCTTCCTGACTAATATCACCAGAGAAATTGTTCATGGTAATTGCTGTCTGAAAATCATGAAGGGAACACTCGAGGGCCTTAATGTCTCCCTCAAGCGAGCTGAATTTAACCTTTCTCCAATCCCTCAAATTGCTCTTGTGAAGCTTTAGTTTTAAAATACTTATCAAAGGGTTAGCATTGTTGGCACCCAGGCTCCAAGTGTCCTGGAAAATTTTAGAGCAATCCGGAAGAGCCACCCAAGCATTATTAAACTTGAATGGAAGAGGTTGTCTCTCTATATTGTCAACCAGGCTCACCAAAATAAGGTGATGATCAGAGTTGTGCTTGGCTAGAGTTGTGCATGAAAGCATTTTCCAACGCCCAAGAGAGGCTTCATTCACAAAGGCCCTGTCAATTCTACTTGCCCTAATGCCATTTAGGTGCCTTCTGTACAAAGTAAACTTGGCACCAACGAGGTTAATTTCAATAAGATTCGCCTCCTCAACACAGGCTCTGAAGTCTCTGATGGAAGCATTACTGTAAACAGGACTTATTTTTTCATCTGCATGGAGGATGGAATTGAAGTCCCCAATCATCACCCAAGGCTCATTGATAACACTAGACAGGCCCTTCAAATGAAGCCAAAGTAACCTCTTATCAATGTAGTTGTTAAAGGCATAGATCAAAGAGCAAAAACTTTTCTGCCCATTTTTGAAAAAGCTACAAGTGATAATTTGATCCTTAATATGCACAATAGTAGGCTGCTCCACGGAGCTATGGACTAAGAGCCAAAGTCTATCAGAAGAAGATACAGGCCGATCTACTCCCAGGACTGAGAATCCCCTCCCAATTCTGAAGATGTCTTGATTTAAATAATTGACCTTGGGCTCAGAGAGACCAATAAAAGCAGGTTTGTACCTGCCTGCAAGGAGCCGCAGGGAATTTTCAGTGCTGGGGATGGCTATTCCCTAGCAGGTCCAAAAAAGAATCCTTATTTTAACTTTGACATGGGGGTGAGTCCCCCTTTGCTTTTCGTGCCCATTTGCCTCATTGATTTCCTGGTAGGTTCAGTTTTTAGATTCAGTGCAGCAGATTTTGCTCCTTTTGTACTGCTATCAGTGCAGACTTGGGTGGAGCCCCTTTCATCCTGCCCTTGGTAGGGGTTTCCAAAGTGAGATCGGGGAAGCCATTTTCTGGGCCCGTAGGTCGCCTGGGAGACATCCTGGCATTGGAGTATCCTCCAAAACAGGAATGTCCAAAAGCATGGCATCATGCAGGTCAAGAGCAATGAGATCAAGTAAATAAGTCTCAGCCTGCGCTTCAAAAACAGTAGATGCGATCTCTGCTGATAAAGCCAATAAATCAGATGAAAAGTCTTTTGAGAGAGGGTCCTGTCTATCGGGAACAAGGGGAAGAACATAGGGTTCATCCACAGGTTGTTGCCTTTCTTCTTCTTCAACCAAAACAGCCCAGGATGTGCCGGGATTGTTTATTTTCCCCAAAGACACGCCATTTGGATGATCAGGTTCGTCCTTCCTCCTATAAACAACCTGATTTTTCTTTTTGGACTTTGAGACCTCTGTCCAAGACGTGGAACTGATAACTGGCTTGACCAGCTTGTGGAGCACTTGGCGGTCACTAATAACATGGCCTACCATCTTGCAATGATAACAGAACTTAGGGAGATTCTCAAATTCAAATCTAACCTCCAGCTGGTGATCATTTGCAACCAAGGGCACCCGGTCTGGAGAAGGAGTCTCCGTATTAATTTCAATCAGATTTCTTTCATACAAGCCCAAATCACCACTGATAGTGCAATGGTCTATTTTCAGGGGGGTACCTATTGGAGAAGCAAGATCATTGAGGATCCTTGGGTGCCAGTAGACCCAAGGGAGCCCATGAATCCTGGTCAACCCCTGTACCACAGGAGTGCCTTTGATTACAGGGATTGAAGTTGGCATCCCATTCGGAAAGCCGGAAGAACGTGGTCTTCACAAAAAAACATGGACTGTCGTCCCCCAGTCACCACGTTCGGGACTATATAATAGGGCATGCCGTTCTATATATAATAAAAATAAAGCTGGTTGATGGTGGGTTACCCGTTGCTGGGGTATGACCTGACTTTCTGGCCCATCGACGCCTTATTCCACACGGTGGTGGTGCAACTTGGAAATAAAGCCCAGTTATCCGCCGCCGCGGCACTAACATCGAGCCGGTCGGGCCACCGCCGTGCCAACAATCCGATGAGGTTTCTTCTTTCCGGCGAAATCCTTTCCACTTTAGTCACGGCCCTCGCCATTCTCTTCATCCTCGCCCATGGCAAACTCAGTCTCGAAGGTTCAGATAAGGAGGCGATACTGAGGGTTCGAAAAGACCTGGGCTTCCGCCTCCCCCGCGACGACTTCACTCATCGCTCATCTCCGGCAATTCCATGCACCCTCGCCGGGGTGCACTGCGAGAGGAGAAGAGACTCCAGGAATGGTTCCCTCCGAGTCACGCGCATCGACTTCGATTCGATGGGTCTCGAGGGATCCCTGTCTCCGGCGATCGGGAGGCTCTCCGACCTCCGCCAGCTGTCTCTGCCCAACAACCGGATCGCCGACCGCTTCCCTCAGCGCCTGGCCGAGCTGCAGAAACTTGAAATCCTCGACCTCAGCAACAACCGGTTCACCGGGAAAATCCCGCCGGAGTTTTCGTCCCTTCCGCGACTCAAGATCCTGGACCTGTCCTCCAACCAATTTTCCGGGAACCTGAATTTCTTGAAGCATTTTCCTAACCTGGAAAGGCTTTCCATCGCCGAAAACCAGTTCTCGGGGAGGATGCCGCCGTCGCTGCGTTCGTTTCGGAATCTCCGCGCCTTCAACTTTTCCGGCAACGCCTTCAACTTTTCCGGCAACGATTTCCTCGAAGGCTCCTTCTCGGGCCTCCGAGCGCCGTCGAAGCGCTACATTCTAACTGAGAAATCGAAGGCATCAGGCTCCGGGAACCGGAGCAGGCCATCCATTTCGCCCCAATCGAGCGCGCAGGGGCCGGCGGCAGGTGGCGCACAAAATCGGCCCAAGAAGAAGAAGAAGAAGATCAAGAAGATCGTGGGGTGGATCCTGGGGTTCACCGTGGGGGCGTTCGCCGGTTCCCTATCCGGGCTGGCGTGCTCCGTGCTGTTCAAACTCCTCCTGGTGCTGATCCAGGGGAAAAAGGAGTCGGGGCCGCAAATCTACAGTCCGTTCATCAAGAAGGTGGAGGACCTGGCGTTTCTGGAACGGGAAGACGGGCTGGCGTCGATGGAGATCATCGGGAGGGGCGGGTGCGGGGAGGTCTACAGGGCGGAGCTGCCGGGAAGCGAGGGCAAGGTCATCGCCATAAAGAAGATCCTCCAGACCGTCGTGGGCGCGCCGACGCCGGAGCTGACGGAGGAGGACAGCCGGCTGCTGAACAGGAAGATGCGGCAGATTCGGTCGGAGATCAACACGGTAAGCAGGATCCGACACCGGAATCTGCTCCCCCTGCTGGCCCACGTGGCCCGCCCCGACTGCCATTACCTCGTCTACGAGTACATGAAGAACGGGAGCTTGCAGGTATGTTCGATTTTTTTCATTAAATTAATTTACGCGGAACTGTGATTTATATTCGGAATGAGAAAGGACGTGATGAGGGAGGTGTCCGAGGGGCGGCGGAGGCTGGAGTGGGGGGCGCGGCTGCGGATCGCGGTGGGGGTGGCGGCGGGGCTGGAGTACCTGCACACGAGCCATAGCCCGAGGATCATCCACCGGGACTTGAAGCCGGCGAACGTGCTGCTGGACGACGAGATGGAGGCGCGCATCGCGGACTTCGGGCTGGCCAAGGCCATCCCCGACGCCAACACCCACTGCACCACCTCCAACGTCGCCGGCACCGTGGGGTACATCGCACCCGAGTACCACCAGACCCTGAAGTTCACCGACAAGTGCGACGTCTACAGCTTCGGCGTCCTGCTGGCGGTGCTGGTCGTGGGACGCCTCCCCGGCGACGACTTCTTCCAGAACACCGCCGAGGTGGGGCTGGTGAAGTGGCTCCGCCGCGCCATGACCTCCGGTGACCCCGCCCGCGCCGTCGACGCCAGCCTCCTCGGGGACGGCGCCGAGGAGCAGATGCTCCTGGTCCTCAAGATCGCCTGCTTCTGCACCCGCGACGACCCCAAGCAGCGCCCCTCCAGCAAGGATGTCCGATGCATGCTCGCCCAGATAAAGCACTAAACAAAGGGGTTCATCAAATTGCCCTTTGAGCACGCAATAAAATCATCTACACCTCTTTTGATCCAATCATTAGTAGATTTACTTACTGGTATTTGAGTACGTAATCCAATTCACGTCAAAATATACTTCCATGACTGCTGGAAAGTTCTTATATCAAAAGACAAAACCCATGATTAATCCCATTTAATTAATTTAATACGCTAATTACATCAAAATTCCAATGCGCTTTACTTAGATTATGAGTAAGCCTACTCAATAATCCAACCAAAAAGTTATATTTGGTTTTTTACACTTTATAAACATGATGAAATTGCAGTGAAAAAAAATAGAAAACACTAGACAACATAGTTTGGTCCAAGTCTACTCCGCCATAGATATATGCAATCCTATTATTAAATCCAAAACCACAATAGTCACTCAATGAAATGTGGTATTAGCGTCAATTTTTTTACTACCGACAACAATTTAAATCATCGTAATATGCGTATTTAACTGTCAACAATCATTTAACAGCGATTTTTAAACTTTAGTAGTGGTTATTATATGTCATTTTTAGATACTTAGTGGTGGTTCTATATTCATTTGGTGGTGATTTTTTTTGGGGGGGGGGAAATGGGGGAAATTAACATAACCAGTGCTAGATAATTTAACGACGATTTACCTTTGAAGCAAAAAATAACCAAAACCAACTTAACCGCGACTGAAAGAATTAACAACGGTTATTAGAAACAATTGCTAAACATATTAAATATTTTTTTTAAAAAAATTATTTAATAAAACATAATATGCATACAACAAACTAAACCATAAATATATGACAAAGTCATCATACATTCAAACATTCATACATCCACACATCCACAATCATAAATACAAAACCATCAATCAACCATAAGCCTAACGATGATATATATACAAATAAAACATGTCCAACATCCACCATCAACCCATGACTAATACGTCCATCTCACCACATCCACTGCATCCTACCACCTCTATACTTAGAGTCATCATACGCAAAACCCACCACATCATGTCATAGACTGGAATGAAAAAAAGTTAGAAATCAGAACTGAACATAATAAATAAGAATTACAGTAGAATCATTGATAATATTTAACCATACGACAAAAACTACGTGCCATCACGACTGCCTTGTGAAAATTGTCGTGGATCAGAGTGGTCTACCTCTTACTTACTGCCGACATCTGTCACCTACAATACAAATCAGAAAATTTAAGAAAAGAATTATGAAACATAATACGCACTAAATATATTCATAATTTTGCACTTAACATTTATTATTTTCTTAATCAAACAGAAGACATTTTAATATAAAAAAAATATCATGGAGAAAACTTTGAAAACATAAACTTGCCTATTTAAAATATGATTCAACACTTGGAACTAAAATTGGAAAAGTATATAACAATCTAATCAATTTTAAAACCGATGTGCGGTGTGCTTAAATTTAGTAAATAAGAAAATTTCAAAGCCTTTGATATAACAACATTTCCAATATTTCAAAAATAATTCAACAGTGAGTTTCTCATGATTTCAAGTCAATATTACGTCATTTGTTATGATTTTGACCACCATACACAAGTTTTAATATTTTAAAACACTAAAAACATGTTTACAGGTATCCCAGGCAAAACGTAACTCGGATTGGCGTGATGTCGGTTCATACATTTCAAAAATAAATATACGGTCATTGTCCTATGATTTCATAACCATATGATGTCGTTTGATTGATTTTGACCCCTCGATGCATGTTTTTAGAGACTTTAATGTCTTTTAAAACAACTTATTGAGCCATTTCAAGGATACCACATATCAGATAAGCGTGTTGTCTGCTCGTACACCTCAAAAATAATTCAACCATAGTTTCCCCATGATTTCAAGTCATTCTAAGATCGTTTCCCATGCGTTTGACCGTTACATGCACGCTTCGGTGTTTTAAAACACTAAAAATGCATTTACGGGCATCCCAAGCAAACTGTAACTCGGATTGACATGACATCGATTCCTACAGTTCAAAAATAAATCAATGGTCATTATCCAATGATTTTATGGATATCTGAGGTCATTTTCTTAGTTTTGACCTCCTTGACGCATATTTTTAAAGACATTGATATCTTTTAAAACCACTTATGGAGTCATTCAAAGTACACCACACGTCAAATGGACATGTTGTCTTCTCGTACACTTCACAAATAATTTAGCCATAGTTTTCCCATGATTTCACATCAATTTGAGGATGTTTTATATCCTTTTGATCATTACACGTACGTTTCAGTGTTTTTAAAAACTAAAAACACGTTCACGGGTATCTTGGGAAATCCGTAACTCAGATTGATGTGGTGTCAGTTCCTACATTTCAAAAATCAATCAATAGTAGTTTTCTTATGATTTTACGGCCATCTGACACCGTTTTCTTGGTTTTAAACCCCTGATGCATGTTTGTAAACACTTTAATATCTTTTAAAACAGCTTATTGAGTCATTCCGAGCACAACACACGTCATATGGACATGTTTTATGCTCCACTACTACAAAATAGGCCTTTAACAGCGCTAAAAATGACATTTTATCAAAGTTGGAGAAGCCCTGACTACTGGAGCGAGATTAAAAGCCCGAGTCTTTTATGAGCGCTAAAAAAACGCTGATAAATGAACCCTTTATCAGTGCTTAAAGAAGCACTGATAAAGGTTTCCTTTATCAGCACTTTTAGAAGCGTTGATAAAGGGGCATACTGCAGTGTGCTGCAAAAGCACACTACAACACCAGTGCAGTGTGCTGTAACAACACACCGCAGCACAAAAAACACCATGAAATCAGGAAAATCAAGTACTAATACATAATTTAAATGAAGATAAAACAATCTAAGTTTGTTTGCTCAGTTTTGGTGATGTGATGCGCGTTTTAAACTAAAATGATACTTATATATTGAAAAAATGCACTTGGAGTCATACCGGTCACACCGTGCATCGGATTGAGGTGAGACTGATTCTTACTCATCTCAAAGGATTTATAGATTATTTTCTTAAAGTATCAAAACAATTCGAGTCTGTTTTCTTGGTTTTGAGTACATCACTTTTTACTAAAATGTCATTTTAAACTCGAAACACGTACTTTGACTTATAACAGTCACATCGTGTGTCGATTTGACGTGATACGGATTCCTACACACCACAAATGACATAGGAATTATTGTTTTAAATTATAAAGACAATCTGAGTGTGTTTGATCAGTTTTCAGTGAGTGAAATTTTTGAACTAAAATGTTGATTTTAAACTGATAACGAACACATTGAGTCATATCAGATACATCGTGTATCAGATTGAGGTGATGTTGATTCCTACACATCACAAATGACTTATGGATCGTTTTCCTAAAGTATCAAAACAATCTGAATGCGTTTTCTTAGTTTCAAGTAGTTGAGTTGTCCTTTTTACTAAAATTGATGTCAATTTTAAATAAAAAGACACACTTGGTGTCATATCGGTCACATCGTGCATCAGATTGAGGTGAGGATAATTTCTAAAAATCTCAAATAACTTATGAATCATTTTCCAAAAGTATCAAAATAATCTGAATGTGTTTACTTGGTCTTGAGTACGTCACTTTTCTTTTTTTACTAAAATGTCATTTTAAACTAGAAACACACACTTTGACTAATCCCACTCACATCATATATCAGTTT
This sequence comes from Viscum album, assembly GCA_963277665.1. Lineage (NCBI taxonomy): Eukaryota > Viridiplantae > Streptophyta > Magnoliopsida > Santalales > Viscaceae > Viscum > Viscum album. The sequence continues at coordinate 1,476,686,728 of OY728134.1, forward strand.
GATGTGAGAATGATTCCTACACGTCACAAATGACTTATGAATAAATTTCATAAATTATCAAGAAAACACGAGCATGTTTTCTTAGTTTTCAGTGAGTGGCATTTTTTAAATTAAACCATCGATTTTAAACTGAGAACAGACATATTGAGTCATACCGGGAACATCGTGTATCAGATTGAGGTGCGGCTAATTCCTACATGTCAAAAATGACTTATGGATCGTTTCCCTAAAGTGTCAAAACAATATGAATGTGTTTACTTAGTTTTGAGTAGGTCAATTGTCTTTTTTATTAAAATTGATGTCATTTTTAAATAAAAAGATGCACTTTGAGTCATACCAGTCACACCGTGTGTCAGATTGAGGTATGACTAATTCCTATACATCTCAAATGACTTATGGATCATTTTCCTAAAGTATCAAAATAATATGAATTCTTTTTCTTGGTTTTGAGTACGTCACTTGTCCTTTTAAATAAAATTGATGTAAACACTTGGAGTCATGCCAGTCACACCGTGAGTCAGATTGAGGTATGAAAGATTCCTTCACATCTCAAATGACTTATGAATCATTTTCCTAAAGTATGAAAACAATCCAAATGAGTTTTCTCAGTTTTGAGTATGTCACTTGTTTTCTTTAATAAAATGTCATTTTAAACTAGAAACACACACTTTAACCTATACTGATCACATCGTGTATTGGTTTGATGTGAGACCAATTCCTACACCTCACAAATGACGTATGAATAAATTTCCTAAATTATCAAGAAAATATGAGGGGGTTTTATTTGTGTTTAGTGAGTGACATTTTTTGAACTAATCTGATGATTTTGAACTGATAACAGACACATTGAGTCATAGAAGTCACACCATGTGTCGAATTGTGGTGTGGATGATTCCTACACATCTCAAATAACTTATGGATCATTTCCTTAATGTATCAAAAAAAAATCATAATATTTTTGTCTATTTTAATCATGTCAGTTGTCCTTTTTACTAAAATTAATGTCAATTTTAAATAAAAAGAAGCACTTGAAGTCATACCGGTCACACCGTGTGTTGGATTGAGGTATAGATGATTTCTACACGTCCCAAAGTCTCAAAAAAAAAATCCTAACTTCCAATGTTACCATGTTTCCAATGTATTTCTATGTTGAAATTCCAACACTTCATATTGATTTGATGTTCTTAACCCAAAAACCTTTCTCGTTGTTGAAAGTCAGAAGGGCATATACTTTTAACAACAATAAAGGTTTTTTAGCTAATAACATCAAATCAATATGTAGTGTTGGAAGTTCGAAAAATAAAGGAAATGAATATAGAAAATGTGGTTACATTGGTAGAAAGAATCATTTTATCTCTTTTGCGGCTTGTTATAGACAGTTGAAAGAAAAATACGACTTCCCAAAAGATCTGTGAAAAAAACTAAATAAGTATTAGATAAAATGATAAGGAAATTAACTTACAAATAGTAGATAAAATGATGAAAAATTAATTAAATAAGTTATAGGAATTCACCTTTTCCTAATGGTTGTATGAATTCTTAACACATTTACTTATTGTCATTATCTCAGTTGCAGACTCGAAGTCTAATCTCTCACGAGCATGAGTAGCTTCAAACAAACCACCCCAACTCGAATAAAAGAATCCACTTGTACAAGAAAATAATTATTGTATGAGTAATGATGAAAAGAAATAAATTAAACATAAATATGAAACAACACATTAATTCTATGGATAATGATTTTACTGTGTAAACATTGCTGACCATTGGGCCATGCTGACGGTAAAGAAATAGTGATGATAAAAAAATGTAAATAGATCTTGCCAAACAATCATTCAACGAGTTAGGAGGATGGGGAGAAAATAAGATACATTGTATTGAAGCTTTGAATCATCTGAGAGAAAGTAAATATATCCTATTGGGTTCATAAAATATTCATTTGGTATAATAAATAAATAAATACACATAAGATATTCATTATCAAGGGAGGATGACTCCTATTTGTGAAAATTACATGAAGGTTCCGGGCGCTGTGGAAGCACATGGGTGGATGTGCCCACTTGGCTTTTGTCATTAGAAATGATCAATCTGGGATCAATACGATGATAAACACCAGTCTCCATGGATCGATTCATAGAAATAAACAAAGAAGAAGAAAGGTCCCGGAACCACAAAAGTGGATCGTTATAGGTTGATTATAATTAATTTAATTAATTGACAAGAAGTACCTTTTAGAAGATCTTTCTTCGTTGATATTCTTGATCACGTTCCAATGTGATTCGTCGTTGCGTCACAGAAGCCAAGTGTAGAATTCCTCTAGCGATGATCCACATGTGCACCTCGTATCTTTGGACGTCACCAAAGGAGTCTCCGGGTGCTAGCGTGGAGAAACCTTTTCTTACGTTGTCCGCCTTAGGCCGTCTTGATCCGATGAAAGAGGATCTATCTCAGTCTTGAGAGCGTTCTTGGAGGAAGAGGTTCTTTCAGCCTTGAAAGAATTATCCAGAATTATTGTGCACAATGATTCTCTTGAAAAGAGTTGGGGTTGTGAGGATATTTATAATCAGGTTTAAGGTTGTAGAGTTATGACAATAAATAAATGCGTTACACATTTTATTTATTTAATTAACTCTTTTGAAAACCCCATGTCAAATCATTAATTCCTTGACATGAGCTGTAACAACCTGAGATTTTATGAGAATTATTCTATTTAATTTCTTTGATGTCTTTTGTTGTATGCTACACCAAGATTATCTTGTACTATACACAACACCGTATTAGATTGCAGTATATGCAACACTATTCTTGGCTCGTGTTACACACAATTTCAAGTTCGTTTTTTGGAAATTATTCTACGCAACATTAAGTATAGATTTTGTTTAATGTATAAATGAAATAAGTTTTGATTATGTTATACGCAACACCAAACGAAGCTTTCACTACACGTAGCCCTGACTTGGCTTGCATTACACGCAATCAAGACCTTCTTCGATAGTGTGTGTAGTACGCAATACCAAGTTTCACTAAACGAGATATTATTATAGTATTATTATGAACTAGCCGTTATGAATAGTAATACCCAAATTTTGAAATTTTATCTTTCAAAATAGACTTCATTTTTGGATTCGGAATATCGAAATTAGCTTAGGGTGATTTTTTTGGTATTTTTCTGAAAACTTTCAATTTTTGATGAATAGTGAAAACACCGGGTTACTATTTAAAAACCGACTTTTTATTTAAATAATTATTTATTTTATTTAAATTTACTTTAGTTCAAAATTGAAACATTATACCTATATAAGTTCAATGTAATTCATTGGAGTCATTTTATAATAATTTTAGATATATAAAAATTTTATTGAACTTTTGACCGTCTTTTACCCACCTCCTAGGAGAATTTGAAAATTCACATAAAACTTAATTTTACCACTTTTGTGAGTGGAATTTAAAAAATTCGAGAGACACGGTTAATATCAAGGACTAAAATGTGGTTCAATGAGATGAAAATAATTTTTGGTGAATAGTAACTTTTTACTTTTATTTACCACGGTTAAAAGTAAATAGGGTAATTAAGGGTAAAAATGATATTATTATTACCCTAACACATGTCCTAATTTTATTGGATAAGTGTAATTCGACCAAAAACTACCTTAGGTATAAAATATGACCATTTAGGTCCACTTGGATTATATTAGGACATTTATTATTAATTTATATAAAGAAGGGTTAAAATAGTTAAAATCAAAGTTTAATAACTAAATCATTTTTAATATAGGTTTATACATAAGATAAATTCGACTATAAATATTCATCAGAAAGATAAAAATATTTCATACCTAATGGAATTTTATTTATAATTTTTAGGCATTAAATTATTTAATTTATTTATGACACAATGGTGATGTAGTAATTACCTAAATAATGAAATATTAAAATAATTGATATTATAAATACCCAAATAAATTTAATTTGAGATTTTTATGAATTCCACTAATTTTCTAGGTTAATATGACATGTTATTATTGATTTAATTAACTTTTTTCGAACTAATCATGCTGCTATGATTTTCAAAAAAATCAATTACCAAATAGTGTCAAAATTGACATAAAATAGTTTTTAAAACAAATATTATATTATTAATTGTTATTTTATTCCTAAAAATCTAAGGTTCGGCCAAGATAATTATATAATGATAGTTGTATCATTAATGCACCACTTGGGGGTCTCTTGGATGTATATGACAAGTTTATTAACTATATAATATAAAAATACAAAGTGACATGGTAAATGTCAATCTAATTAACTAAGAGTTAAAACTAGAAGATGAGGTTAATATAATGACCCAAACCTCTCTAAAATCTATTTTTTTGAGAGGATTTAGACCCATACCCACTTTATCTTTGAAATAAATCAATTTTTAGCTATTAAAAACCGAATATGACTTTATAATAAAATAATATTTTTAGTTTTTCCAAAGGTGCCCCTCTCCTCCCTTATAAAAAGGGCACCACTTCCCTCTTCTATTCACACCCTTCTGAGCCTTTAATCTCAGAAAAACCCTGCCCATTTCTATTATCCACTTCCCTAGAAACATTCTGGAGGTTCTGGTCTTCTCAAAAGACCAACTCTACTTCCTTAAGAGAAGACTTAAAGGAGGTGCGTCGAAGAAGAGATAATCTCTTCTTCTGATTCTCTCAAGTTTCTTTCTTCTTAAACTTCTTCTTCTTTAGTTGTATCATTACAAAGTAATAACATCAGTATTACTTATATACTGATATGTTATTATAAATATGAAACAACCCTATTTCACCTTCTATCCATCCTACGGAAAATGAAATCACCGCGCGTGCGTACGTACGAAATACCGTCTCCACGCCGTGGTGTAATCTGTTTTCGACCACCACCTTAATTGGATGGGTATAATGGTTTAAATAGATAAATATATATGATTATTGTAATGTGATATTGATTCTTAAATATTATACATACACTTTAATACAACTCCACGATCATGGGAATGGTATCATCGCTCGTGCGTACGTACGGACTACTGTCTCCATGACGCGATGAGATTCATTCTCCATGTTAACCATTCATGAATGATTATAAAGTATATATAATGAATAATAATGAAATATATTACATTATAATGATACTGTATTTATGTATATATATATGTATTTCATCTACTTAATTCCATTCAATTCAATAAGAAAACGAAAACAACGTTCATGCGTACGTACGACCTACCGTCTCCATGAACGGTGTATTTCATTCCATTTATCGATCTATCATATATATATGTATATGATGAATATATATTATATATAAATCATGTTTTACATTTTGGAATAAATTAAATCAGGATATAAGTAATAATATCAAGAGCAACAAGTCCAAACACGTACGATAAATAAAACGATTTTACCCAAAACGCTGTTTTAACATGGAATTTACAAAAGAACGGGTAATATAAAGTCATAAGTGAACCATTTATGACATCATAAAAATGAACATGATTCTGTAATAAGTCAATGACATTATTTAAATCATTATATAGGAGGTTCGGATACGTACGAAGCATATCAGACCTAAGGTAAGGGATAATTATTCCAATCTCATTCTTATCCCAGACTGTTTATTCATAAGTATTTACTGGGGTTATTGTTATCATCCATGACCATGTTTTCTAAAAATGTTTTCATGTATTTTTATAGTCCTTTTTACCCATTTTTGAAATTTACCGCATGTTATGAAAGGAATCTTACTTTTTTTTACCACACGGGGAACTTTTTGACTTTTCCGACAAAAGTACGAGAAGAATGTTATTTTTAACTTATACAGTGTGAACATATTTTTACGGTTTCATAACGCCTCATTTTCATGAAGCTTACTCTATAAGATTTTATTAATATTTTCAACAAAATACTTTTCTTTTAAAATTTCATGGAATTTTGTGAAAAGAAAATGATTTTGAAGAAGAAAGGATATTTTTTTCAAGAATTCATTTCAAGTGTTTTATCAAAACTATTTTCCATCTAAAATGACATTATTTAATATGTTTATGTTTCAAGTATAATGTCTCCATTATTTACATGGTTTGATTCTTATTATGATGAAATGATATCCATTTTTTTATATGGATTATGTTATGATGGCATGATGTTTAAGAATCCCATTCTATTACATGGGTTATGCTATGCTGTATGATTTATAATTTTGTGGCACACGAAAGAATAATTTCATTATGAGATGTGTGGGACCTATATCTCCCTACAATGCATTGGGTAAAGATTTATATCTCATGAGATAGACATGGCTGGAATGGTAAGTTAATCCAGTTCAGTGTTACAGGACTAAAACGAGGAGTGAACTTGATTCAGAAAGGGACTCTGTCCACTAAGATGGTCTTGGCAGCAATGCCTTGGCTACCATGGAAATCATATCATGTGCTTAATGTTTTCCCACAATTAAAAGTTTTATTTCCAAGCTATTTTATCTTGATTAACGTTCTATTATGATCTATGCCTTACGTACTGCCTTGTTTTATGTCATTGCTCAAGATTTCGATGTTTAAACATTATGTTCATGTTTTTATGTTCAAATGTATATGGTTTGTTTTATTTTCTCCATGCTTACCCTTACTGAGCATTTGAGCTCACCCTTTATATGTTTTATTTTCCCCAGGATATAAAGAAAGGTTTTAGGTAAGAAAACAAAAGGGGAAGATCTTTATGGGGGATGTTGAAGATCTTTCACCAAGATTAGAAGATTACGTTCCAAGTTTCCAAAGACACTAAACTATTATGGTCCTTGAGTTTTGGTTTTTGTTATGTATTAAGCATTTCAAAAAATTATTGTAATGTCGATGTACGTCAAGCTTTGGGTCTCTAAATGCGCCCACACTGATTATAATAAATATCATTTGATAAAATGATATTTCCTCAAAATCCCGACTAGAAAAATTACACGGCGTGTAATCATAAATACACAACGTGTACTTGTTTTTCATTAAAAACTACATGGCATGTAATCATTAATACACGATGTGTACTTGTTTTCATAATAAAAACTACACGACGTGTAATCATTAATACACGGCGTGTACTTGTTTTCATTTTATTCTTCCTCCAACATTAAAACGATTTAGGCTTCCTTGAATAATTATTAAACCACGTATGGGAATAATCTTTATTCTACTTGAGATACTTGAATACACTTAGTGTGTGACCCTCTAGGCCTCTTTCTTGTTGGCATTAGGTGATCTTGCCTAAAGTCCAAGATTACTGTCTAGCAATGGGTCAAGGCACCCAAGAGAAAGAAGTTGACGCCGCATTGATGTGTCACCTCATACGAATACTCACTGTGTAATTTAATCCCTTTGTCTCAATATCTCAACAAGAAGGTTTCATGGAAGTGTCATAAACCTATATGCTTGATCTGTCATTCTTTGACTTCCAGAAATAAACTCATCGTGTCACCATGGCCATGGAATTTGTTCGACAGTTATATTTCAATCAAAGGGCTCGAGATATCTACTTATATACATATGAAAGGGACAAATCCTTCCTCGACTTATCCATTAACAACATGTCATTCGTGATGGACCCAATGCACCCTAATTCCTGCTAACTGTCTTCGTGATGGTTTTCGTCAGCAAATCTAAGTGCGCAAGTCATGACATGAGTTAATGATAATCTTATAGTCTAAGGATCATTACACACACTCGTATATAGTAATGTCCGATGACACTATTGACGCTCCTTTTCATCACATTGTCTAAAGGAATGGAAAGGGAAATGACTTAGCACAAAGTGATTCATCCTTTGAAGAAAACATCAAAAATCGACAAAGGCATGAACAAAGATTCAAATGCACATGCGCCGCGCAAGTTCCCTCCCTGTCGCGCAAGTAAACTTGTGCACCGCCTAATGGTCACGCAAGTAAACTTGCCCGACGCCTAATGGTCACACAAGTGACTTTCATGCCCTAAGTGATAACCGTCCGGGGTCTTCTCCAACCTATAAATACCCCTGGTGGGCCCCCCATTTGGGGGGGGGGAGGGAATTTTTCCAGAATTCAGATATAGAGCTCTGAATGCCCAAGTCTCTTCTTCAGGTCTTCCAAACACTTCTAAGGTAATTCTTTACCTAGAATGGAAGGTCTAAACAAGAGGAGTAAGGTCTAAGTGTTAGAATTCACTAACACTTGCGCGCGTAAGTGTTTTACCCTTAAGGGAAATGAACACACTTGCGCACCACCCTACTTCTTCATTAAAACTTGTGCGCCCCTCTTCTGGAAGTACCTCAGGATAATTCTAAAGGCTTTGGTCAAGGATCGCCCAAGTATTACCCTACTGGTTAACAATTACGAAAGTACCCATGTTCCGCGCAGGTATACCTACGCGACCAGGGACTTGCGCGCCCACGCAGTACCTGCGCGCCTGCCAGGACTTGTGCGCCCCTAACTTTTTGGGTGCCTTTCCTGACCATTTCACCCCTCTTATGCCATTCCACCTCTCCTATTAAAGATTCAGTCTTCAAGACAATCTTCAAAGCCATTTATGGAATGATTTATTGATTTGACTTCCTTATTTGAAAGGAACTCCGTGGAACATCTCTCAAAACTTAGTGACTTACACATCTTTATGTCACTAACGATTGAGAGTTCATTCATTCAACCTCATCCTTTAAATATGATAGAATCTTTAACCTGGGCCTCCTTTTCAGAAGTAAGTCCCAGTCATAATTCCCATTAATTTTGGGCATCCTCTTTAGGAGTAATTCCCAAGTCCCCTAATCTAGGCATCCTTTTCAGGGGTAAGCCCCAATCTTAAAATTCCCAAATATGGGAATCCTCCTTAGGAGTAAGCCCCAATCATAATTCTATTAATCTGAGATTCCTTTTTAGGAGTAAGCCCCAGTCTCAAATATGGGCATCCTCTTTAGGAATAATCCCCAAGTCCCTTAATTTTTTTCAAGTCCCTTAACCTGGGCCTTCTTCTCAGGAGAAAGCCCCAGCCTTAATCTCTCTTAAACAGTCTTAATTTTCTTTTGATCTGGGCTTCCTTCTCAAGAGTAAAACTCAATCATAAGTCCCCTCCTAACTTGGGAATCTTACTTAGGAGTAATCCCCAAGATTAGAGTATCTAAATCTCCATGAAGCACATATACCTTTATGGACCCTGTTCCTATATTTCTTCTCTGAAGTAAATCTTAATCCTCATATATTTGGGCAGTCATACACACATAAGACCCACATCATTGCATATTTCATGGCACAATTTTCTGGTTTCACCAATACCTCTTGTTTCTCACACCGAGCATGACTCATGTGAGCTTAGATTGTAAAAGTAATCATGAAATATTTTCTTTGATCCATTAATCATGCATAAACATCATACTCCCTTACTTGAACTACGTGGGTTCTGATTCCTTTTCCAAAACAAAGGATACGTAGGCAGCCCATCTGCGGGTACGATCCTAACTTTGAAATAATCCATGTCCTTATGAATGACAATAAACTTCAAGTGACCCACTGAGTGGATTTAAAACCAGTATGCTCATCATAATGGCCAAGAGACTTTTATGTATCAAAGGATACCATTGACTAAGAATATCTAACAAATACAGATGATTATCTATTAATAAAGAACATCAAATAAATATAAAGGATTCTCCAAATTTCCTAAATATCAATCATTGATTGTCATATATAAAGGAAATCTCATTTTTTACTTGGTAATGTAATAAGGATTCATGAACATAACTTAAATCTATAAAGAGAGTCCCAGAGTAGACAATAATTCACCTAAAAAAGGTGTGATGTGTCCGAACTCCCATCCTCTCGACCAATGCAAATTCCTAAGCTTCATCAGTACACAACTAATGAGTGCCTACCTTTGGAAAGTAGGTTCAAATGGATATGGAATCATTGGATGTTTCCAGTTCTACGAACAAACCCGTTAGAAACTTCTTGGAATGTTTGAATCTTAAATCAATGAGATCATACCCAATTCCAGAGGGAACAAACACCAAGACATGCAGAATTACTACTAGCGGGTCTGTTCTCATAATCTCTCATCTTGGAGATTACCAAGTGCGGACTCCATGACAGAGAGTCTCGTCATCTTACGAGTACTCACACATGATGGTTTGTATACTATGTTTCCTATCATAGTATGTCATCCAACTGTATAACTTTATTTAAGAATATTGTTATAGCATTTCAAGGTTCTCATCATAGCGGGGATCTACCATGACCTTATCAATGAAAAAAATATTCCAGGACATTATTATATTATAGTCATTCAGAACAATGAAAAATATATAATAAGTATACATTCATGTAATCAAAGTACAAAACAGTTGGTTCTCAGGAAACCAACCCTTACAAACTCCCACTTGGACTAGAGCCAACTACCTACGACTTTTAGTCTTCTAGACCTCACATGATGATCATGTTTCTTCTGAGTTAAGGCTTTAGTCAAGGGGTCCGCCATGTTGTCTTCCGTGGAAATACTGCTCACTGCAACTTTACCTCTCTAAGAAAAATCCCTCAAGAGATGATACTTACGAAGTATGTGCTTTGTCCGCAGATGTGACCTTGGATCTTTTTCAAGTGCCACCGCTGCAGTATTATCACAATAGAGTGTGATAGGATCTTTACTGCTAGGTACTACATCCAGATCTTGGACAAAGCTTCATATCCATACTGCTTCTTTATCCACCTCAGAAACTATGATATACTCAGACTCTACTGTAGAATTTGCGACCACACCTTGCTTTGAGCTCTGCCAGCTCACTGCACCTCCATTCAAACTAAAGATGTATCCATTCTGCAACTTCATGTCATCTTGATCAGTCTAGAAACTAGCATCTACATGTCCTCTGGTGACTAGTTCCTCATATCCTCTATAAACCAGGAACATATCCTTAGTACGCCTCAGATACTTAAGGGTAGTCTTGACTGCCATCCAATGGAGGTCTCCTAGATCAGCTTGATATCTGCCTACCACACTCAATGCGTAAGCAACATCTAGACTTGTACATAGTATAACATACATGACTGACCCAATCACGGATGCATAAGGGATCATTGCCATTTTCCTTCTTTCCTCATGTGTCTGAGGACACATTTTCTTGGAAAGATGAATGCCATGTGACACTGGCAACAATCCCCTCTTGGATTGTTCCATACTAAATCTCTTCAGTATCTTGTCAATGTATGTACTTTGACTTAGGCCTAGCATTCTCTTGGATCTATCACGATGGATCTTAATCCCAAGAATATATGCTACCTCAACCAATTATTTCATAGAGAAGCATTTATTCAACCATGCCTTAACTAACTGTAATACATGCACTTCATTTCCAATTAGTAATATGTCATCAACATATACTATTAGGAAAAAAACTGCACTTCCACTAAAACTTTTGTAGACACAAGGCTCACATTCTTTCTTAACAGAGACAAATTCCGTAACGGCTTCATCAAAATGAATGTTCCATGAACTTAATACCTTCTTTAATCCATAAATGGATTTCTACAACTTGCATACCTTGTTGGCATCCTTTGGAGTCACAAACCCTTCAGGTTGTGTCATGTAGAAATCTTCCTGGAGGTTCTCATTAAGGAATACTGTTTTGACATCCATTTTCCAAATTTCATTGTCATGGTAAGCGACAATGGCCAATAGGATTCTGATGGATTTCAGCATCGCAACCGGTAAAAAGGTTACATCACAGTCAATTCCATGATGCTGTCTAAAACCTTTTGCAATAAGTCGTGCCTTATAGGTGATGACTTTCCCCTCCATGTCCAGTTTCTTCTTGAATACCCATTTATTACCAACAGGATTTACATCAACTAGAGGATATACCAAAATCCAGACTTGGTTTTGGTACATGGAATCCATTTCAGAATTCATGGCTTCTTTCCACTTGGCAGTGTCTGTGCCTTTAACTGCTTCCTTGTAGGTAAGAGGATCATCATTTTCAAACAATAATGAGTCACCATCCTTGGTGACAAGAAATCCATATCGTTATGATTCTCTCACCTCTCTCATGCTCCTACGCAGTTCTTGTGTCTATGAAACAAATTGTTCTTCCATAGGGCTTTGTGAAATCTGTTCTTGTACCAACTCCTGTGTATCTTGAGTCTCGACTTCATTGATGTCTATCTCGCTCCCACTATCTCTTTTGGAGATGTGATCCCTCTCAAGTAATATGGCGTGTCTTTCCACTGTAACATTTTTATCTGAGGGGTTGTATAGGCAATATCCCCTTATTTCCTTGGGATATCCTATAAATATATACTTTGTGCCTTGGGGTTCAAGTTTGTTACCTGAAGAGGCCTTAAAAAATTCTTCACTACCCCACACATGTAAATTTGATAACATGGCTTTGTGTCCACTCCATAAATCATATGGAATACCATTTATCGATTTAGTTGGTACTTGGTTTAGTATGTGTGTTGCTGTTTGTAATGCATATCTCCAAAAGGATAATAGAAGACTCGCATGACTCATCATTGACCTCACCATGTTAAACAGGGTGCGGTTCCTCCTTTCACTCACACCATTCCACTGAGGCGTGTAATGAGGAGTGAGTTGACATTGAATCCCAAACTCCCATAAGAAATCAATGAAGTCATGATTAAGATATTCTCCTCCTCTGTATAAGAAGAGTTTCTTAATCTTCTTACCAAGTTGGTTCTCAACTTCATTCTCGTATTATTTGAACCAATCAAAATAATCTGACTTATATCTCATTAAGTAAATATATCCATATCTACTAAAATCATTAGTAAAAGTTATGAAGTACAAGAACCCACCTCTTGCTTCAACTAGAAATGGTCCACACACATCTGTGTGAACTAATTCTAGAATCTCTTTATCCATTTCACCTTTCCCACTAAATGGGTCTTTGGTCATTTTTCCTTGAAGACACGCATGACGTACACCAAGTGGTTTTAGTTCGAAAGAATCTAAATACCCATCTTGATGTAATTTTGTCAAATGTTTCTCATTGACATGACCTAGCCTGTGATGCCAAAGTTGGGTGTGGTATGAGTCATGTGAATTAATTTTGTCATCGATTGTCATTACTTGGTTTATGTAGTCTAACACATGAAGGCCATTATATAAATGTGCCCTACTAAAACAAATTCTATCTTTATATAAAAGTAGAAACATCCACTTCCAAACATGAAGATGAATCCATCAGTATCTAATCTAGATACTGAAATAATGTTTTTAGTAATAGAAGGCACATAATAACAACCCTTTAACACCAAGATCATTCCAGTTGGCAATGTGAGGCGGTAGTCCCCGACAGCTACATCAGCAAGTCTGTCTCTGTTGGCTGCTCGTAGATCTACCTCCCCTTGATCAATCTTCCTAAATCTACTTGGTTTCTGTATTTGGATACATATGTGATCACCAAAAGCTATATCTAATACCCAATTTGTAGAAACAGATAGATTGAATTTGATGAAAAATGCACCTAAAGCTTCCCCTTGCTTCCTTGGCTGGGTGCATTTTTTCTTCCAGTGGCCTTTCTTACCACATGCGAAACAAACAGCCTCATGTTCTCTTGCCTCCCCTTTGATCTTCCTTTTCTTGGAAGGCCTTGAAGAAGCTTTGGGCTTAAAGCTCTTCACCTTCCCTTTCCTTTTATTAACCATAAGGACAAAAGGCTTTTCAAGCATCATATCATTGTCCACTTGGTGAATAAGGATGGGAAGATCAGATAGAGACTTCTCAATGTTGTTCATGTTGAAATAAAAAAAAAGTTAGAGAAGCTCTGGGGAAGTGATACAAGAATGAGATCGGTACCCAGTTCTTCAGGGAGTTTAAACCCTAGAACCTCCAAGCACTCAATGCATCTAATGAGCTTGACTACATGAGGCCAAACTGGGGCACCCTCTCCAAGCTTTCTCTGAAATAGAGCCTTGGAGATCTCAAACCTTTCCTATCTTGCTCTCTCCTGGTATAGACCATGGAGGTTCTCGAGCATGCTATAGGCATCCATATCTTCATGAGACTTCATGAGCTCACTAGAAATTGATGAAAACATCAAACACTGAATGTCAAGTGCATCATTCAAATGTTGATCATAGACCAGGAATTCTTCATCACTTGCCCCTTGGGGAGGCGAATCAGGAAGTGAGGACTCCAGCACGTAAAACTTTCGTTCATGGCGTAGGATAACCCGAAGGCGCATAAACCATTCCTGAAATTTACTTCCAGTGATGATATTGTCTTTATCCAGAATTGATCACAGATTAAATGTGGTTGACAAGCTTGTCATATTTATTCTACAAATTAAAAGAGTAGATTTATCAGTACCTTTTGATTACATTTTATGAAAAGTAATAAATGAATTTATTAAGTCTCCCACTATTTTATCAAGTCCCAAAGGACCTCACCATTGAACTCGAAATGTCCAGTTGCTTTGACATTCTAGTGGAAAGGATTCATATTCCCCTTTGCATAACTCCAATAAGGGTTGGTCAATCTATTTGAAGGTATTTAAGTAGACAGGTCTTTGCCAACTGTGAGCTTATAGTTCCTTGATCTATTGAGTGGACTCCCCAATCTTGAAATCCTGACTTAGATTTCCTCAAATCATGCCTCCAATATTACACCAAGTCTAGAAAGGGATACTCCTATATATGTAATATGGTTAATTCAACCCAAAACCTTTCATAAGGGCCTCCTTTATAAAAGTAAGTTTCCCAACAAGGGTTGGTCAAACACATAGTTTTATTGAGTCTTTCCCTTAATCAAGTAATAAAAGGCTTGGTCTGACTTAATATGGTATTTGAGGGATTTTAATCTTTTATGCATAGTTTCTCATTATCACATGCTTGTTAATATTAAGTGATGCTTGCTTAAGTGATTAACCATGCTCTGATAATGTTTATGGATAGTCCGGTTTTTATTTTATTCCATCTTTTCATGCTTGTTTATTTCATTAATTATGTGATCATGACAACACATACATAATAAATAAACCATGCAATCAGACAGAAATAAAATAAGATGGAATGATCATGAGCTTCTATTGGTTAGATTATCCAGTAGTTTTGATAAGCTAACCCTGGCCTAGGGAAAAACACCTTGAACCTGATGGTTTGTGTTTTGCAGCTCCCACCTGTCCATATTCATATCTTTATGTGTTATTTTCACCTCAGATTCAGATTTTGAATCGTCTCATCTGGCTTGGGAGATCCTCCATTACATGGGGTTTACATTAAAGAAACCATGGGCACGCAGGCCCTATATTTTATTAGAAGAAGGCTCACAGGCCAACGAATTTTAATTAAACAAATTTAAATGAAACCATACACATATACAAAGGGTCTTTGGTCTAGCTCATGATCATCCATAGCATGAAATGACATTTACACATATTTGGCATTCAAATTCTTTTAATCGTTCTATTTATTTAAGATAAGTCACGCTTGAATTCAATTAATTATGATCTTATAATTAATCAATTCCTTATCTTAAATTACTTTCTGAATTTCCTTGAGATTCTTCTCATCCATATTCCTTGTACATGCCTTTGTAATTTTAGAGTAAACCTGGTAAGATTCCATTTCTGGAAAGTACACGGTGTTTAATATAGCCTACACGCCATGTATTTTTCACCCTTTATCCAAAGTACATGCTGGGGGCTTTGGTTTGTTTTCTGTACTTTGAAAATTTTGGAGTACACAATATGTATATTAATCTAACAAGGTGTGTAATTCCTTGTTATGTGGTTACCGGCCTGACAATCCCATGTACACGGAACACAACTTCTCCTTGTACACGGTTTCACCTAGACCGGATTGGACTACACAACGTGTTGATTCAACATACACACCGTGTATTCCAATTTCCACGCGCTGTTCAATTTTGTTCAACATGGTGTAATGAAACTCAGGTATACTCAATTCACATGGCATGGTTTGGTGGACCAGTACTGGTTTGTTGAACCTAAGTGCACGACGTGTAGTTTTCATTACACACCGTGTATTCCCATGTTGTACAGACAGAAAGATCGAATCCTCCGGATGAGATCCTTTTTTTTTATTTTAATCAAAATTAAAATTAAAAGGTCTTTTTTAAAAGGTTGGGGCCAAAGCCTCAATTTATTATTTAAAGGAAAGACCTCTTTAGACTGAGTAGAGGGAAACCCATTACATAGCCCGAAGGTCCAAGGCCAAGTGGCCTGAATACAAGGCCTGAAATCCCATTTTTTTGGCTCAAAGGACCCCTCGGTGAACAGTACTGCTATAGTACCCGCGCTGCTACAGTACCTGCTACAGTACAGTAGCCACTACAATACCTGCTACAGTCCCTCTGCCACTACAGTGCCACCGCTGCAACAGTTCTGCCGCTTCTACAGTACTACTACAGTGCCCTGCTACAACACTGCTACAGTCCCCCTGGAAATTCACCCCTGCCCGGATTTGATCCAGGGTCTTTTGGATGCTAAGCAGGATCCTATTCCACTAGGGTACATGCTCGTTGGCAATTAAATTTAAAAGGTCATTTCTGTGATATGAATCGAGAAATAAAGGAGGAAGAACAGATCTCATTTATTCAGATTAGAGAATGATTTATCTTGAATTGAATCAAATATAAATGTGTAAATTATCAATGATAATTACATAACTATAATCAACGTTGTAACCTCCCTATGATACCAATTGAAGGTTCCAGGCACAATGAAAGATCATGTGTGGATGTGACCACTTAGCTTTTGTCATTAGCAATGATCAATCTAGGATCAATACGACGATAAACACCAGTCTCCACAGATCGATTCATAGAAATAAACAAAGAAGAAGAAAGATCCCAGAACCAAAAAAGTGGATCGTCATAGGTTGATTATAGTTAATTTAATTAATTGACAAGAAGTACCTTTTGTGTGTTCTTTATTTGTTGATATTCTTGATCATGTTCTGATGTGATTTGTTATTGCATCGTATAAGCCAAGCATATACTTCCTCTAGCGATGATCCACACGTGAACCACGTATCTCTGGACGTCACCAAATGAGTCTCCGGGTGCTAGCGTGGAGAAACCTTTGCTTGCATTGTCCTCCTTAGATCTTCCTGATCCGATGGAAGAGGATCTCTCTCAGTCTTGAGAGCGTTCTTAGAGGAAGAAGTTCTTTTGTCCTTGAAATAATTCTCTAGAATTTTTGTGCACAATGATTCTCTTGAAAAGAGTTGGGGTTGTGAGGATATTTATAATCGGGTTTAAGGTTGTAGAGTTATGACAATAAATAAACACATTATGTGTTTTATTTATTTCTTTAACTCTTTTGAAAACCCCATGTCGAATCATTAATTCCTTTACATGCACCCACACTGATTATAATAAATATTATTTAATAAAATGATATTTCCTCAAAATCCCAACTGAAAAAACTACACAGCGTGTAATCATAAATACATGGCGTGTACTTGTTTTTCATTAAAAACTACACGGTGTGTAATCATTAATACATGACGTGTACTTGTTTTCAAAATAAAAACTACACAGCATGTAATCATTAATACACAACATGTACTTATTTTCATTTTATTCTTCCTCCAACATTAAAACGATTTAGGCTTCCTTGAATAATTATTAAACCACGTATGAGAATAATATTTATTCTACTTGAGATACTTGAATACACTTAGTGTGTGACCCTCTAGGCCTCTTTCTCATTGGCATTAGGAGGGCTTGCATAAAGTCCAAGATTACTGTCTAGCAATGGGTCAAGGCACCCAAGAGAAAGAAGTTGACGCCGCATTGACATGTCACCTCATACAAATTCTTACTATGTAATTTAATCCCTTTGTCTCAATATCTCAACAAGCATGTTTCATGGAAGTTTCATAAACCTATATTCTTGATCTGTAATTCTTTAACTTCCAGAAATAAACTCGTCGTGTCACCATGACCATGGAATTTGTTCGAAAATTCTATTTCAATCAAAGGGCCTGAGATATCTACTTCTATAAATATGGAAGGGACAAATCCTTCCTCGGCTTATCCATTAACAACACTTCATTCGTGATGCACCCAACGTATCCTACTTCCCGCCAACTGTCTTCATGAAGGTTTTTTTCAGCAAATCTAAGTGTGCGAGTCATGACATGAGTTAATGATAATCTTCCAGTCTAAGGATCATTACACACACTTATATATAGCAATATCCGATGACACCAAGACATGTAGAATTACTATTGGTGAGTCTGTTCTCATAATCTCCCATCTTGGAGATTACAAAGTGCGAACTCCATGAGAGAGAGTCTCGTATTCTTACGAGTACTCGCACATGACTGTCTGTATACTATGTGTCCTATCATAGTATGTCATCCAATCGTCGAACTTTATTTAAGAATATTGTTATAGCATTTCAAGGTTCTCATCATAGTGCGGATCTTCCACGACCTTATCAATGCAACAAATATTCGAGGACATTATTATATTATAGTCATGCAGAACAATGAACAATATATAATAAGTATACATTCATGTAATCAAAGTACAAAACAGTTGGTTCTCAGGACACCAACCCTTACATTACATAGATGGTAATCAGAGATTCCTAAGGGCAGAACCAAAAGCCAATGTTAAAGAATGATCTATTTTTATATGGATTAAAGTAAAACCTACATAGTGTTTATTAGATGTGTGATGAAAGAAATGAAGCAATTTTGAAGAAGTATTAATGAGTGGGTTGTCATTTCAAAGATGGATATATTTTTATCAAGTACAATAAATACAAGCAAGGCTGAAATCAATGAATATAATGCCATTGGGGATTAGAAAGTTTTGGTGACAACTTAAAGGAGTAAGACTCTAAAAAAAAAACTCATTTTTCCCAAATAGAGCCTAAATCATTTGGAGAGGCTTCCAAGGATGAGAATTGGATTAAATCTATGCATGAGGAGCTTGATTCAGATTAAAAAAATGGGACATGAGAAGCTTGATCTGAATAAGAACAATGAAGGCTTCTTATAGATCAAGTTGTTGCATATATTTTTCCAAAAAATGTCTATTATTTTAAAAATTCATGAGTTTTTTAGTTAATTTTTTATCTAATTCTGTAAAACTCTTAACATAAAAGTTCATGGTAATGTATTATAATGAAACATTTTTTATTTCATGTAATTGAGATGGTCACATATATGGAGCATCATATTACCACTAAAAGGACATAAAAAATGAATTTAAGTTTATTTTAGTAAACCATAAAATTCAATATAATTAAGAATCCATAGTGAACATAACCATTATTAAATTATTAAATCCAAACTAATAAATTTGACTTGAAGTGGGATTATAAAGGTGTAATGATTTTATCCATGAAAAATATTTTTTATTTCTACATAATAGATTCTATTAAAACTTATTTATTAAATTTACATTAATAAATGTTAATATTTTATTTTTTCAAAATTAGTTAAATCTAGTGGTATAATATTTATTCTTGGATTATTTAAAATATTCTTTAAAATTTAAACAAAATAAAACTTTTCTCATTAAATTAGTTACTTTTCAAATAAAACATCAAATTTAGAAAAATTTTGATCAATTTTAAAGGATAGAGAACAATAAATTCTATCAAAATTGTACTCTTCTTCTGCACCATGTAATGAAGCAATATTTTGTTTCTTAAAATACCATGATTCTATAGTTTTTCCTAGAAAATGACTCATTCCAATTGTTTATTTTCTGACTATATTTAAACAACCAAAATCAAAATATCAATTAAATTTATCTTAAAATCTATTTTTCATGTATAATATAGTCCAAGGATTATAAAACCTTAAAACTATTTTATTTTTCTTTTTATAGAATTTAATTCATATTATTTAAATTTAAATTGAAAAATTTCAAAAATAAAAACTAAAAGCATTATATTTTTTCAAGAAGTAGTTAAATAAATAAGACAACAAATCAAACATATATAATGTTTCTTCTCATTTGATTTTACAGATTCATCAGAATCATTTGACTGTTACATTTCATAAGTGACCCCTAAATCTATCCCAATCCTCATGAAATAGTTCAAATTAATCCTAAATAAATCCATTAATTTTATACCATATTTCAGTGCTCATTATCCTAGGAAAAAATTTCATGAAAAAATCATTATATAGTTGTTACCATGTGTCAGATATTTCATCATCCATTTTTTGGAAAAAAATTATAGAATTACCTTTCAAATAAAAGGGGATAACCCTATATTTCAGTTCCTCCTCACTCAACCCTCTCAAGGCCAATTTATATATGACATAATATAAGACCTTATTGATGTGAGATATTTCATCATCTAAGTGATTTGCAATGTAATATTCCAAACCAATGACAACACAACCACTATATGGATGAATTTTTCAAAAGTGCATGATTGAAAAGAGATATATGTCATGGAATATAGGTATCATGAGCCTATTATACCTCACAAAAACATGACCCAACATTGGGTTTGATATATTTCAAGTCGCACAATACCAATGTTATCCTAAGGAGACCCACATGATATTAGAGAAGATGATACTTCAATATATCTAAAAAATAATGAATTTTGGGTTGTTTTATTATAGGATAGTGCAAATAGACTTCTTGGGATACACAAATGTGGGATGATAAGGTTCAGTGGATAACTGAGGGAAATTGGAGATATCTAAAAACTTGGATTTCATTTGAGCAGTGATTGCGTTCAACCCTTGAATCACTTGAGACTTGGATTCGAGCCTTAGAATAGTTGGATCCTTGATTCTCGCATAGATTCGAGCTTGGATTTGACACTAAGGAGTGTCAGTAGCAGGTCGCTTCTATGAAGAGCTTCAGATATCGCGAATTGGTTCATGATGGTTAGGGTTCTTAAAATAGATCGTGACACTTTTATGAACGATTAAAAAAAAGCGTTGATAAAGATACCTTTTATCAGCGCTAAGTTAATAATCACTAATAAAATGAATCTTTATCACCGCTAAAAAAGCACTGATAACTACTTATAATACTTTTTTTAAAAAAGTATACTTTAAAAAAAAATATAATTATTATATATAATTATAATACTTATAATAATACTTTTTACAAAATAATAATTTTATAATTCTTTGAATATCTAATTATTTATTTATAATTATATAAATACTTTAAAAAAAATAATATTTATATCATTATATATATTTATATATATATAACATAGTAAATATATTCATTATTCAAAAAATTTATTATGATTTTATAATGATTTATTTATAACTATTTAAATAATTTTTAAACAAATATTATTTATTTATTTATAATTATAAATTTATAAAAATAGTAAATATAAATTTATAAATATATTTATCTTTTAATATTTTTTTACAAATGTATTTTTAAAAGATCAGAAAAAAATGAATATGAAAACTGTAGTTTTGTTTAAACTAGTACTCGTATGTGCATTCACATGGTGATATTATCAAATGATCTATGTTATAAACTGAAAAATCAAACAACATTCAATTATTTCCATTACTCGATGCAATTAGTCATTATTTTTAATTCGTATTAATTTTTAATTATAAATCATTATTCAATAAATATATTACAATTTAATGTAAAGCATAAATAATATTTTTTATTATATAAATCATATTTATATAAATTAATATATATATATATATTTAATATATACTATTTACTAACATTAAAAATAATCATCTAATTAATGAAATGTTTAATATTTTTCTCAATTTACTTATTTTAAAATTTAATTTGTTTAATTTTCATTTTTCATTTATCTATATATTTAATACATACTATTTATTAGTATTTAGAATTTATTTATAGTATAATAAATTTATTCATTTTTATCAATAATTATTTAATTAATAAACTTTGTAATATTTTTTTAATGAACTCATTTTTTATTTTTTATTTATTTAATTATTTCATTGTATTTATTCGAACCTTTATCAGCAGTAAAAAAACACCGATAAAGGATTCCTTTATAAGCGCTAAAAATATAGCACTGATAATGGGTACCATTTATCAACGCTAAAAATATAGTATTGGTAAAGGGTACCATTTATCAGTGATAAAAATAAAGCGCTGATAAATGGAACCCTTTATCAGCGCTAAAAATAAAGCACTGATAAAGGGACCCTTTTTCAGTGCTAAAAAAGCACTGATAAAGGGTTTAATTTATCAGTGATTTTTTCTAGCACTGATAAATACCAGTGCTGTTAAATACATATTTTGTAGTAGTTCTTGTATAGATAAAAAATAATTCAACCATAGTTTTATCATGATTTCACGTTAATATGAAGTCATTTCCTATGGTTTTGACCATTACATGTGCGTTTCAATGTTTTAAAACACTGAAAATGTAACAACTACGACCCCAATAGCCCAGAGTCAGTGGTTATTCTATAACAATGACATAGATACAAGAGATCACATCACTAAGGATCGATTATTTTAGTAGTATTGAAGAACTAGATACATACATGGAGCCCATTTTACATTGGGAATATAAAATAAAATATAATACATAACAAAAGCTAATAAACTGCATCCTTGAAAATTCATTAATTGATCTCTTCTTCATAACATAGGGAAAGAAAACAAATAAAAGGGTGAGATCAAATGCTCAGTAAGGGTTAGATAAAATGTAAGATAACTTGAATCAATAAGTATAATCAATATGGAAAGGTAAATAACTGAAAAAAACATGCCAATCAATAAACTGAAATTGAAAATGCTTCCATATATTTTTTCATAGTGAAAACCCTCTGGATAATAATAAATGATTACAAAATGAAGGAAATGATTAATTATTGGACATCATGTATCTATAACATGAACCATTATACCATCAATATGGTTTAAGTATGCGGGTATAAACTCATTTGATTCTGCTTGGAAACAAATATGAAGGGTTTGTTTCCAACTGATTTCGTCTCATGAGACTACCGATGCGTCGAGGGGATTACATTAACCGGTCCCCAACCCATATGTATTGCATTAAATGGTCCCAAACAATGTTATAACATTCCAAATAATTCCTCATATATCGATTTAATTAATAAATAATTCACCGTATCAAATATCCGTATTAAATAAAATATACAGATTTATCAATATTTTCCCAGTAAATCACATAACTATCATGGTAAACACCGTATGTAAAATGATATACAGCTTAGAAAATAATAATATCCATGAAATAATGGATTTAAAAAGGGGAAATGGGAATATATCATGATAAATTTTGTCCAAATGAAGTGAAAACATGTAAAAAGAGTGTTTAATAAACTTTAGAAATGAACCACTTTAATGTAGTTTAAGGGAAAATACTAAAGAGCCTTTAAAGAGGAAAAAAAATAGTTGTTTTAATAAAAAAAAATGAACAAAGAGAGTTTTTCATGATAAAAAGAGTGATTTTAGAAAAATATTGGTGGCTTAAAATAGATTATGGAGTGTACTTGAAAATGGATAAGAAATTGGAAAGTTCCCTTAAATCGGGCTTGCTTATCGGGAGGAATTGAAAAGGGAACCTTTATAAAACATGTATTTCCCCATAAAAGAAATAAAATTGAGATAGGTACATATTTTTACAGGATAAAAAAATAATGTAGGAGTATTACATAATATGAATTAATAATTACATTGGGGTAAAGAGGGACAAAGTGTAACCCAAAGGAAAGATGGAGTTTCAGAGAGAATCTCTTACCACTTTGTAATCAATCGAATCGTATGCCCCAAATATTAATAAAAATAAAATTAAACATTAAATACTATGAAGATAAATAGATTAATTATATTATATAACAAATGATAGTATACATACCCCATTCACAAGAAATAAGTGGAAAATAAGGGAAATCTCACAGAAATAAAAGTGAGATAAGAAACCCCTTACCCTATGTCCAAAATCATTATGAACCTATAATTAATGTCCTAGATAATAAAATTAGATTAATTAATTAATTAATTTATAAACTTTTCTACATTTATTTTATTTATTATAATTTTATTAAGTTTATTTATCATTTTTTTGATGAGTTATAAGATTCAATCTCGTCATTCATGAGTGTTCTTTTCCTTGGTTTTCATGATTAGTTTACTTGTATACATGTATGAAAGATCATGTAAAATAGAAATATTTATTCAAAAATGAAATTATATGTTATTAATATACTTAAATAATATTAAATGGTTTTACATATCATTTTTTTCTAGATACAAGGATGATTAATTAGATAAAATGTTAATGATAGCCATTTAGATTATTTTGGAATTTTTTTTATCATCATAAACTAGTTTTGCTTTATTAATTAACATTATAAATATATAATGGTTCTAGAATACTAAATAAGTTTTAATATACATTTTAAAATATGTTTTAAACATTATAATGGTTTTATGACCATCCTTGAAGGTGGTATTAGAAAAAAAAATCATTGTCCACGAAGGTGGGAATTCAACACCATTGAGATGATGTTTTCATTTTTAGAATAAAAGGGTAAATAAGAGAATTGATGGTGGATATAACATTACCATAATAAAATTATAGTATATATATGATAATAGAGTTATCATGTTACTTTGTATAGTGGTGGTGAGGGAAGGATTAGAAAAGAAAATAAATTGAAAAAGAGAGAGGGAATGTTTTACCTCTTGTGCGTTGTCTCCTTGAGAACCTCCTTAAGGGACTTGAAAATGGACTTTTGGTGAGAAAAAAAAAGAAAAAAAAATGGTGAAGAGGTTTTTGAGAGTAATTGAGTATAATATTATAAATCTATAATGCTTATAATATGCGAGGATAAGAGGTGGTATTTACAGTGGGTGGAGAGGGGTGTTTTTGATTATTTTATTCATTAGTTTATTATTTTGGATCAAGTCTATCAATAGTATTAATTATTGTGACTAAATATAGAAACTAGAGAATGTGAGTTTGAAATAGTGGCCACTTACATCATCCATGACTCAACCATGGCTCAAAAATTAATGTATTTGGCTAAATGTTAAATATCGTAAATTGTCGTATTTCACTATTCAACAAAAATTCAACTATTTTAGAAAAATCCCAAAAATTTACTCTAACCATTTTTTGATGCATAGAATTAAAAATTGGCCTCCATTTTATAAAAATAATTTTCTAAATACAAGAAATTTAATTTTTAATTAAAATTTTCATTTTTTTTGAAAAATACAGATTTTAAAATTATAATTGATTTTATGACAATTTGAAAAATTAATTAAGGTCTCATAAAATTATCTTATAATCATAAGAAAAAAAATATTAATTTATGAATCTATTTTTTGAAAACAATTTTTCTTTTAAAACACTATATTAATCATAAAATTGTAAATAAACATTTACGCTTTATAAAATGCCAACACTTTATTTATCATTTTAAAAATGTTTATTTACTTATTATATAATATAAATATATCACATTTTCATTTATGAGATACCTAAGTTTTATTTATAATTTCATAGGTGAAGTTATTATTATAATGACCACATTACTATTCCTAGCAGTCACATTACTATTCCAATGGTTATGTTGATATTTAATAGTATATCACAGTTTGTTGTGCAAGGTAAACTATGGAATAAATTGAATTTATTTAAGAAGATACATACCATAAAATCTTGGGGTGTTATATTCTTCCCTCTTTCAATAAATTTCATACCCACAATTTAAACTTGTGATTGGTAATCATGTAATTGTCATTTTAAAATACCCTTGTGGAAATCCCGCATTGTTAACAAGGTTAGTAAAACCTCCTCTTAAATGGAGGGAAAGGACAATGTGATGGTCACCAAAAAACTAGGTTTCTCTATAGGAGAACATTAGTGGAAAGTGAAAAAATGAGAATGAAATAAAAATATAACTATCAAGTTTTGATGAATTGTGATAGAGAACATGGTCCTTAGAAATTATACCATCACAAAACCATAAATTTGTGATTGATTAAAATACCATTGATTTCTTAGTAATAAAAGTAAATGGATGACGTTTGTGTTCCAAAATACTTTTCTTAGAGTTGAGGGTTTCTTTTACTATACAAATAAGCACTTGAGAAAATAAACTTACTCTATTCCTTTCCATGTCATAATCTCATCCTTTGGTAGTTATTCATTATATCTCCACTTCATTTCTTAAATCTAAAGATTGATATTCAAGAAATTTTTTTATGACTAAAGAACTTTTATGAATCATAATATCCATGAGTCATTCCTTCATCCTTTGAATGTTTATTCAAACAAAAATTATTATAATAAGTTATACAACATGATAAATAATACTTTAATATTAATCAATAATATCCTTAATCCATTCCATAAGTAGTTAATCTTAAAACTCATCCAAAATATGTCTGTCCAAATTCAAAGACAAAAAATTTAGAAGGAAGGTCACTAAATTCCTAAAATCAACATAACATAATATTTTCCTAAATAATGTATCTCTTATCATCACATTCCAAATATATGAATACCTTAATATCCTTTTAAACCTTTATGAAACATTCATGCTTCAAATAGTAAAATCTCATGTTTTTGAATATATTCCATAAACCCAAAACATCTAATAATTCTAGTACAACTTAAATCATCATATAACTAACCACCTCCATGGTCACCAATACTATCCCATAAACATATATTTATTATTATCTCAACATAAATAATACATTTAGGGTTATCTTTCCCAAGTCATGTGTTTTAAAGAAAACCAACTTACTATAGAACCACTTCTCTTGATTACCAGTGATATTCATCACATGATTCTAATTCCTTAAAGAAGAAGTATTGAAATATGATCCTTATACATCTCATGATTCTTATAACAAGATAATTATTGATAAAATACTCAAATAAAATAATTTTTGAATCCAAACATAGACATATTGATCATTACTCTTCATTTTTGGTAGTAGCATAAGCTTGACCATGATCCATTATCCTCTTTTAGGGTATATTCCTTTAATGCTTGAGATATTGATTTATACAGTGTCCCATATCCTTATAGATGAATCATTTTATATCGAAAACCTTTTTATTACCCTTGCAATCACAAGAACGATGACCTTTCTCTCCATACTTGTATCGAACTCTCATTTCTTTTAATAAAGTACTAGGGTGTTTCTTTCCAAAATTATCACATGTGGGAAAAAATTATTCCTCTTCTTTAATTTATCAATCTTTTTCATAAAATTTATCTAATTCTCCTATTTCCCTCCGATTCCATAATACTTAGAGAATTATATCTTTTTATCGTTAGCACATGATACTATGTTCTTATATGATGAGAATGTTTGGGAGACTTGTTCCCTTCAAAAGATTGGAATAATACCATAAAATATTTGATCCTTATTACTCTTTGGATCATGTGCATTGGTGAGGTTCCTCTTTCCTTATGTAAGGTGTCATTTCTAAATGCTGACACATACTAGATTATATCATATCATTATGAAACATAATGTATACTCCCAAAACTAGTGAAACACTTAACATAAATTGAAAATTTTATGCATATATAATATCATAAACATGTTTTTTGGGATGGTCTTCTATGGTTATCCTCTAAGTATATCATAGGGTTGTATTCTATAATCTAGGATTTCTTAAATCTAGTTCCCAATTTCTACTAATCTTTCTCTAATACCAACTGTAATAACCCCAATCCCAATAGCCCATAGTTTTTGGTTATTCTATTATAATGGCATAGATACAAGAGAACACATCACCAATGATAGATCAATTTAGTAGTCTTGAAGAACTATACACATATATGGAACACATTTTATATTAGGAATATAAAATAAACTATAATACACAATAAAAGATAATAAACTGAATCCTTGAAAACTCATTAATTGATCTCTTCTTCATAACCTAGGGAAGGAAAAAAAATAAAATGGTGAGATAAAATGCTCAGTATGGGTTAGTTACAATGGAATATAACTTGAATCAATAAATATAATCAATATGGAAAGGTAAATAAATAAAAAACACATGTCAATCAATAAACAAAGAATGAAAATACATCTATATATTTTGTCATAGTGAAAATCCTATGGATAATAATAACTGATTACTGAACTAAGGAAATACTTAATTATTAGATGTCATGTATCTAGAACATAAACCATTATACCAAAAAGAGAGTTTAATTCTATGGGTAGAAACTTGTATGATTCTTCTTGGAAATAAACATAAAGGGTTTTTTTCACCAACTGCTTTTGTCTCTTCAGACTACTGATGCATCAAGGGAATTGCATTAACCAATACTCAATCTATAGGGATTAAATTATATAATCCCCAAACTGTTTCATACCAATCTAAAACATTCATCATATATTGATTTAATTAATAAATAATGTTCCTTATCAAATATTTTTATTAAATAAAAGATACAGATTTATCAACATTTTCCCAGTTAATAAAATAACTATCAAGGTAAAATAGTATTAAAAAATGGTATATGACATAAACAATAATCATATCCATGAAAGATTCAATTAAAAATGGAAAATGGGCATATATCATGATAAATTGTATCCAACTGAAGTGAAAAAAATATAAAAAAAAAGTTTAAGAAACTTTATAAATGAGCCACTTTAATGCAGTTTAAGGGAAAATATTAAAGAGTCTTTAAAGTGGGAAAAATAATTGTTTACATAATAAAAAAATATAGTTTTTTAATGATAAAAATAGAGATTTTATAAAAATATTGGTGGCTTAAAACAGATTATGAAGTGTACTTGAAAATGGGTAAGAAATTGAAAAGTTCTCTTAAATCGGGCTTGCTTATCGGGGGAATTGAAAAAGGAACCTTTAAAAAACATATATTTCCCCATCCAAGAAATAAGAATTGAGATAGGTACACATGTTTAGAGAATACACATAGAATGTAGGAGGAGTACATAATATCAATTAAAAATTATGTTGGGGTAAAGAGAGAGAAAGCATAACCAGAAGGAAAGGTGAAGGTTCAGAGAGAATCCCTTGCCACTGTAATCAATCAAATCATATGCCCCAAAAATTAATAATCATAAAATGAAACATTGAATACCATGAATATAAATAGATTCATGATATTATATATCAAATGTCAGTATACATACACCACACACAAGAAATAAGTAGCGAATAAGGGAAATCTCACAGATTTAAAAGTGAGATGAAAAACCCCTTACCTTATGTATGAAAGCATTCTGCACTTGTACTTAATGTTCTGAATAATCAAATTAGATTTATTAATTACTTAATTAAGAAAATTTTATACATGCATTTTATTTATTATAATTTTATTAAGTTTATTTATGGCATTTTTTATGAGTTATAAGATTCAATTTCATCATTCAGGAGTGTTCGTTTCCTTGGTTTTCATGATTAGTTCACCTGTATACATGTATAAAAGATCATGTAAAATGTGAATAATTATCCAAAATTGAAATTATATGTTATTAATGAAATTTAAAAATATTAAATGGTATTATATATCATTTTTACACATATAAGGATGATTCATTAGATAAAACGTTAATGATAACCATTTTGATTATTTTGACATTTTTTCGATCATCATGAACTAATTTTGTTTTATTAATTAATAATATATATATATATATATATATATTGGTTCCATAACACTAAATAAGTTGTAATATATATTTTAAAATCTATTTTAACCATTATAATGGTTTTATGACCAGCCTTGAAGGTGGTATTATAAAATGAAAAATCATCATCCACAAAGGTGGTGAATCGAAACCTTTTGGATGGCATTTTCATTTTTAAAACAAAAGGGGGAGAGAAGAGAATTGATGGTGGATATACCATTAAAATAATAATATTTTAGTATACATATGATACTGGATTTATAATGTTACTTTTTATAGGGGATGTTAGGGAAGGATAACAAATGAAAATAAATTTAAAGAGAGAGAGGGAAGGTTTTACCTCTTGAGTGTTGTCTCCTTGAGAACCTCCATAAGGGACTTAGAAATGGTCTTTTGGTGAGAAAAACAAGAACAGAATGTAGAGAATAGGTTTGGGAGAGTAATTGGGTAGAATATTATCAATCTCAAATGCTTATAATGTGTGAGTAGAAGAGGTGGTGAGGGGTGGTATTTATAGTGGGAGGAGAGTGGTGTTTTTGATTATTTTATTCATTAGTTTGTTATTTTGGCTCAAGTCTACCAATAATGTTGAATCTTGTGACTAAATATAGAAACTATATCCTGTGACTTTGAGATAGTGACCACTTATATCATCCATGACTCAAAAATTTCTAAAAAATTAAAGTATTTGGCTAAAATTTTTACTATTATAAATTACCGTATTTCACTATTCACAAAAATTCAACTATTTTAGAAAAATACAAAAAATTAACCCTAAACATTTTTAAATGTGTATAATTTAAAAATGGTCAACATTTTATGAAAATAATTTTATAAATATGAAAAATTTAATTTTTAATTATAACCTTCATTTATTAAAAAATACCGATTTTAAAATTATAAATGATTTTATGACACATTGAAAAATTAATTAAGATCTCATAAAATTATCTTATAATCATAAGAAAAAAAATATTAATTTATGAATATATTTTTTGAAAATAAATTTTCTTTTAAAAAATTATATTAATTATAAATTATAAATTACATTTATGCTTACAAAAATGCCAATACTTAATTTATCATTTTTAAAACATTTATTTACTTATTATATGATATAAATATATCATATTTTCATTTATGAGACACCTAAATTTTATTTATAATTTCATAGGTGAGGTTATTATTCTAATGGAAAAATTACTATTCCTAACGCTTGCATTACTATTCAAATGATAATGTTAATATTTAATTGTATATGACGATTCGTTGTGCAACGTAAACTATCAAATAAATTGAATTTTTTTAAGAATATACACACCATAAAATCTTGGGGTGTTATAAAAAACATTTTTATGAGAATATTGAGAAAACCATAAATTCAATTGATATGGTGTCAATTCCTATATTTTAAAAATCAATATATGGTCATTTTCCTATGATATCACAACCATCTGACTCAATTTTCTTGGTCTTGACCCCCTAACACATGTTTTTAAAGACTTTGATATCTTTTAAAACTATTTATTGATTCATTCTGAGAACACCACACATAGGATGGACATGTTTTCTGCTCATACATGTCAAAAATAATTCAAACATAATTATCCCATGATTTCACATTAATATGAGATCATTTTATATGGTTTTAACTATTATATGCAAATTTTAGTGTTTTAAAACACTAAAAATGAATTTATGAGCATCCTGGACAAACCGTAACTTGGATTTAATCGACGATCATTGTCTTATGATTTTACAACCATATGATGCCTTTCTTATTGGTTCTGACCCCCTAACACATGTTTTTAAAGACTTTGATATCTTTTTATACTACTTATTGATTAATTATGAGCACACCACATTTTAAATGAACATGATTTCTACTCATACACATCAAAAATAATTTAAAATCAATTTTCCCATGATTTCACATCAATATGAGGTTTTTTCCCATGGATTTGACCATTACACACACATTTCAGTATTTTAAAACACTAAAAATGTATTTATAGGAATCCTAGAAAAATCATAACTCAGATTAATGTTGTTTTAATTTTTACATTTAAAAAATTAATCAATGGTCATTTCCTTTGATTTCACAGCCATTTGATGTAGTTTTCTTGGTTTTGAACCCCAAAACACATTTTTAAAGACATTAACATCTTTTAAAATGGATTATTGAGTCATTATGAGCACACCACATGCCAGATAGACCTGTTGTCTACACATACATGTCACAAATAATTCAACCACAATTTTATCATGATTTTACATCAATATGAGTTTGTTTCGTATGATTTTTACCATTACACGCATGTTTCAGTGTCTCAAAACACTAAAAACATGGCCCCCAGGGATGTGGCCTAGTGGTTACACATTTTAAGGGTCTCATGGGGAATCTTAGGTTTGAATCTTCTTGATTACTTTTAGGTATCATAGACTATCTTCATTTCATTGTATCCCCCTCCTCGAATTATTGTGATATAAAACACTAAAATGAATTTACAGGTATCCTCTAAAAAATGTAACTCATATTGACATGGAATCAGTTACTACATTTTCCAAATCAATAGACGGTCATTTTCCTTTGATTTCCCACCATCCAATGCCATTTTCTTGGTTTTAACCCTATAATGCATGTTTTTAAAAACATTGATATATTTTAAAACTTCTTATTGATTCATTCCAAGAAAACTATAAATTAGATGGATGTGTTTTCTACTCGTACATGTCACAAATAATTCAAAGGTGGTTGTCTCATGACTTCACATCATTCTGAGTCCATTTTCTATGTTTTGACCATTATATACACATTTTAATGTTTTAAAACACTCAAAATGCATCTATATACATCTCAAGAAAATAGTAACTCAGATTTAAGTGAAGTTAGTTTCTATATTTCAAAAATCAATCTACAATAAATTTTCTATGATTTTATAGACATCCAACACTTTTTTCTTGGTTTTGACCCCCTGATGCGTGTTTTAAGGACATTTATATCTTTTTAAAACTACTTATTGATTCATTCTGAGCACACAATATGTCATATGGATATTGTTTCTACTTATACATGTCACAAATAACTCCAAAAAAAAAATCCCACATGATTTCACAACAATATGTGGTTATTTCTTATGTTTTTGACTATTACACACATGTTTCAGTGTTTTAAAACACTAAAAATGAATTTATGAGCATCTCGAGAAAACTGTAACCCAGATTGATGTGTTGTTAGTTAATTCATTTCAAAAAACATTTTAAGGTAATTTTTCTATATTTTCACATCCATATGATGTTTTTTTATTTGTTTTGAACATCTGATACATGTTTTTAAAGATTTTGATATCTTTTAAAACCTCTTATTGAGTCATTCTGAGCACACCAGATGCCATATGGATGTGTTGTCTGCTCGTACACATCAAAATAATTCAATTGTGGTTTTATCATGATTCAAAATCAATCTAAGTACTTTTCATATAGTTTTTTAGTTACATGTACATTTTAATGTTTTAAAACACTAAATATGTGTTTATGGGAACGATAGGAAAACCGTAACTCAGATTGAAATGGATTCAGTTCCTACATTTCAAAAATAAATCTATGGGAATTATCATATTATTTAATATCCATCCAATTCCATTTGTTTGGTTTTTACCCACTGACATATGTTTTTGAAAATATTTGATATCTTTTAAAACTGTTTATTAAGTCATGAATTAGGTTTAGAATTTACCTTTATAGGATGAATTATAATATTGGAAATTTCCTCATAGACTGTGACTGTCATCCTTTGAAATACATAAATAAAGAAATTTTCCACTGCTAACTCCCACTGATCCTATGTTTTCCTATAAGATTTACGTTCTTTAACTTTTTTCTTTCAACATTGAAATTTCTCTCTGTTCTTCCCAATCAATGGCACTACTCGAACCCTAACTAGGTGTAGAAATAAATTATGATGATACTCTACCAAAGACTATTGATAACTCATTCCCTATACACTCCCAAAATACTCCTTCCCTAAAACTATTACAACTACATTGTTATTGTAAACTAATGATGATTGTAAAGGGTTCACATCCTAGGCATCTTAATTTCTAACCAATTAATACAACAATATTAACAATAATTTTTTAAATTATTCAAACTTCATAATATTATTCAATTAATAAATTTTTCATTACAATTTAATGTTATTCCATTACTATACAAACATAATAATGAAAAATAAATTATAACAATAAACAATCCTTAAACCCAATTAAGTGGGGCTGAATATATGGATCCAACAGATCCAATAAATCTAATTGCAACTGTTGGATCCATATACCCAATCGCATTTAATTGGGTTTAAGGCTTTTTTTTTGTAATTTATTTTTCATTATTTTGTTTTTATAGTAATGAAATAGAATTAAATCATAATGAACAATACTTAATTCAATGTATCTGGTAGGTTCATTCACAAAATTTCCATCAGGAACATTAAGACACATCTCTATCTAACCAATCAGGTGACCTAATCCATTATCCTTTATAAAAATAATATATACATGTTATAAAAAACACTTATTTATAATAACATAACATAAATAATAATGAATAAAATACAACTAGGATTGTTCTTTTTCTAGAAAAACCCCACAATCCAGTGATATGAGGAATTAATTGTTTTTCATGATTAACTATATTTTTTAGATATTTCCTTTAAAAAGTAGAAACATTAATGAAATTTATAATTCTATCATGTTTATTTTATTAAGATACTATAAAATATGCAATCGCCTCATGAGATACATCTCTGTTAATATCGACAAGCATATTTCATTGCTCACAAGACATGCCTTCAGGCACTTTTTCATAAATTTTTTAAGATATCATAGATGTGTCATTAAAATTGTTCCATAATCTCTATTTATATCATCCCTATTTCTTGCCCAAATTTTTTAGGGTCTATGGGTGTAAAGCAGATTCAGGGACAAAAAAATGAAAAAATATATAGAAATAAAAAACATAACACTTTATAAGTATATTAATAATTTTATTCATGACTTTTAAATTAGTTATCAATTAATATTTAATTAATATTACCTTTAATTGTTTATCAAACAAATCATTTTTCCAAGATATTGGAATATGATTCTAATCTTTATAATTAATGGGAAATCTCACTGTCTCGCAAGAAAACTACCCCAGAATCTATCCATATATTTCAGCAGCATCACCAACAGGCACCCTGAACTCATCAAATAGAAAGATGAATTTTATGTCTTTCAGGTCCCATACATCTGTTTTTTTCATATATATATATCTATTTCATTATATTTATCTATTTAAAAAATGTATTAAACAATTAATAAAATATATAGTTTTTTGGACAATGGCATATATACCAATAATGGTAACTCGCCAATAACCCCTAGATAGAGGGGTGACCAAATGCTCCATAACGAGAGGCACATTGGATAGTGGGATACCAACATCATATAGGGAAGATGTTAGATCTCTATAAGTCTCTAGTATGACAAAATCACATAAATCCACTAAAGCTAATGGTAGTGGTGGTGCACTCTGAGATGTTGATTGGTTATGATCTTGATTTTTTTGTTCTTCACATTCTTCTAATTAAAATGGTATAAAATTTATTCATTGTATAAAAATTAATTAAAAAAAAAATGAAAATATAGAACAATTTATATATGTATAAAATACTTATAAATGAGAAATTATAATATAGTTTTGTTACCAAATTATACATTTAATCATCTTCATATTCATTGTTATCAACCTACATTGAGTTGAGTTATTAATTTTCACCCTCTCTTTCATGTTCTATTATTTCAATATATTTTCAAGAAAAAACTGTCAAATGTTTTGTAGTTGATGAGGTTCACTATCACAAAGTACTAATTGACCTTCATCACCCATATCATAAAAGTTTCTCTGTTTTAATTGTACAACAACACTCTAACCTTTATGCATTTAATCATCTACATAATAATACATCTTCTCTTGTGAACCCAAGATAAATGGATGACGCTCTGCACACTTTTAGATATGGATCAAGTGAGAGAATTTGAAAAAAGTAAAATGTAACGAATATTTAATTATACCCCTATCAATGTTAACCCAATTTCATTTGAATAAGACAATTGAAAATTGACCATGATAGTTTAATTTGATTATATAAATTATATTTCCATAGTATCCCACCTCTAAAAGTGTACATACACCACTATTTTGAGTTTTCAAGCCTTCTTCATGATAAATTATACAAAACTCAAAGCCATGAATATTATGGACATAAAATCTTTTATCTTTCAATAGAGGATCTTGAGCTAAAAACTTCAAATCATTTGATATTTCAGTTTGATTCTCAAAATTAATTATCTAGATAAGAAGATATAAGGTTTTACTTTTAACATAGAAAAAATTAATACATGTTAATAATATTAATATGAGTATATAATTACATGATGAACGATCCATTCGACAATTTACTTATTAAATTTTTTGTTAATTCCATCTCATTTTGATCTCAACCCCTTAGTCATCTCTTTGTTTGCGATATAAATTATTAAATAAATGGATATACAATAAGAATATTGAGTAGAATATATATATTCAATTGTAGTAACTCTAATTCATTCAGTGTAAAATTTAACCCCTTTCTAACTAGTTTTCCAATAGTTATAAATACCAAGGTCTAGTTTCCAGAATTATAATTATTGTAGATATCATTAACATATCCAACATGATTGAATCTAGTCCTAATCCCTTCCAAATACATAGAACAGAATGAAAAACACTATTAATCTATGTAACCTTCAGAAATAGAGCTGTTTGGTTGATATTTATCCCTTATATATGATTTCAAATGACCTAAGTACCTGATGAAAAAAATAAGAAACGTATTAATTTCTTTACACAATGATTTGATAAAATTAAATTAATTAATGAAAATAGAAATAATATTAACATACCTATCAATTGGATACATCCATAGATAGTGTAACAATCCAAAAATTTTATCTTCTTCAAAAAAATTAATAATAAAATGAATCATGACTTTAAAAAATAAAGGGGGAATAACATTTCCAAATGACAAAGTGTCAAAAAAATTCTTTCTTGAATTTTATCAAGATCAGTTAGATTTAGAGTTTTTCCAAAAATATATATGAAGAAGGTACACAACTCAACTAGAAATAAAATTAAATTTTTAGGTAATTTATTATGCAATTCCAATGAAAACAATTAATCTATTAGAATATGCGAGTCATTAGATTCAATCCATGAAACTTTTGATGTTTTAAGTCAATGCGTCATGAAGTGTTACTTGAATATCCAAATGAAACTTTTAAAATTTTAAAGTTTGAATGAATAAATATTTCTCATGATTTATCACTGTAAAATTAGTTTAAGGACACTTTTGATTCTCATTTCCCCACAAAACACACTTTATATTCATTGATTTCAAATCCTGATGAGCATCAAGATGATCCTTCGATTTACCATACCCATTAAGTAATGTAAAAATTACATTTTCACAGATATTATTCTCAATATGAATTATGTCAAGATTATGATGTATCAAATTAAAATACCAATAAATAAGTTTGGAAAATATACTCATTTTCTAACACTATTGTGTTTCAACCGCTATGAATATTGTACCTCGTACCCTTTTCCCCCTTCTTTAAACTGATTACATTTTTCAATTCTACAACGACATTCATTAATTGTCCTAAGATTTATAAACCAAATCACACATTCAATGACTTTCTAAATTCAATATATCAATTTAATCTTGTCATTTTCAAACTGAATTTATGATAAACATCATGAAATTTACAATAAAACATAAAAAACTATTTTCTACTATGAGGTAATCATTGAGGTTCAAAATCAAAATTAAAAACTAGACAAGCCAAACCATCATGAGTGTCCCAACTAGATAAGTTTACTAGTCTAGTAAATTCACTAATTTTACACATTAAATCATCATGAATTTTGAATAGTTTTACTATTGAAACATCATATGTTTCCATTCTATCATCCCATAATTCTCACAATTCTTTGATTAGAGGTTGAAGGTACACATCAATGTCATTTATAGGAATTTTATTTCTAGGAATAATCATAAAAATAATGAAATAATTCTTCATATACATATATTGAGGTAAATTATTGGGGATCAAAACAACTATCCATATTCTGTAATTAGTACATAAAGTACCAAAAGGGTTAAAAAAAACTAGGTGACAGTCCCAAATGTATATTCCTAGGATCTGACAGAAAATCTAGATATAATAAATAAAACACCTTCCATAATGTTAAATATTTTGGATGTATCATCAATCCATTGTTATTACTATCCTGATCATTCTACTTCATGTCGTCTATAGTCTTAGAAGACATGAATAATCTTTGTAAGTATGGTTTAAGAGGAATGAACACAATACCTTTATGGGAGTTTTCTTTTTCTCCTAATTCCTAATGCTACATTGATTTGTACCCTAATTGTTTCTCATTGAATTAAATATAATAATATGAAATATTATGAATTATTATTTATTGGGTTATTCTCCCCAATAAAGCATTAAATCATTAGGGCATGCATGTGCCTTTGTATAATCATGTCCAAGATTGTTAATGATTTTATTCATCTCTTAGAATGATATAGGGATCTTAGCTTCACTAAATGCATCATGAAGCAACTCTAAAATCATGGAAATATCCTTTTTAGTAATTCCATAAAGATACTTTATATTATATAACTTAAGTAAAAAATTCAACTTAAAATACTTTACACACCCTTTATGCAGTTATTTTTTTTCCAACTTGAACTAATTCATAAATCTCATTTTTTGGTTGCTGAAGCTTTGAGAAAGATTAACCTACTAAGGATCAACTGAAGGTTCTATTGATCTATGAAAATATTGGACATTTTATCCTGTGAATCCAAATGATTCATTGATGATGTTTTGAATTGACTTATTTTATGGCGGGTCACTTTGATTTGTTTTGACAAGATAGTCATTGTTTTGACTTTCCATAGCATTCGATTCACCATTCCAAATATAACATACATATTGAGAAGTAAATTATTTCAATATAAAGTGATCATATACTTAATTTCTATTATACAATCTCTTGAATTTATAATCAAATCACATTAATTTTATTCAACCATCCACTGATTATTTTACAATTGCATAATCTAAAAATTTATCCAAACCATTGGCATAACGAGGTGTGTTTTGTAGAAAACTACTTTAAATTTTATCCATAGGTATTAGATTACCACACGTCTCCCTATACATTCAATAATTAAGTTATAAGTGTTTAATCCAACAATTATAATAAATTTTTAACATCATTGTGTAAAAAAACATTTCTTCAACAAAATTATACAAATAAGAAAACTCATTTTAAATTAAAAGATAAAAAATAAATTAAAAAGATAAGTAACATAGTATAAAATGATTATAATATTGATAACCATTTAAATTAATTTAATCTAATAATACCAAATAAAAAAATATTCATGAATATTTAAGAAACTTAGTGTAAGTTTCAAATATAATGAAAATTTATATCATCACATAATTAACATTAAAAAAAGAATATGAATACATAAAAGTGTAAATATAATTTCAATATATATAAAACAAAATTAAGTTAATAAAGATAAATAAATATTAGTTAATTAAAACTAATTAATCATGGTAATAAATATTGATTAAATATTTAATAACATTATAATGTCTGATTATGATTTTATATTATTTTTTAATATAGTTTTAGGTTATTTTTAGAGGGTAATACTTTCCATAAGTTTGATTTGTTGGATAATTTCTTGGGGTATGGCTCACCCAACTTCGTCATTGACTAGAGCATGACCTTGATTTGAAAAAACAAAAACCCAATAGGAAAAAATGTCAATCCAATCCAACATTAAACATAAAAAATAAAAAAATAAAAAACATAAAGGAATTTTTTTATTGATAAATCAAGGGGGTTGTATGTTGTGGAGTATGTTTAAGAGGCGATCATAATGAGGAGATGGAAATATACAGTGTGGAGGTTGGATAGGTGATGTTAGTGATGTTTGACTCATGAACAGATGGGGGAATAAAATATTTGGTTTTAGATAGAGGGGAAAGGAGGACATGGGGTTTGGGTTATAAGGAGAAGGGTCTTAGGGTGATTTTGGGGTCAGGGTCACAAGTGATATGCATTTTCGATACAAGGGGAACATGGATCCACCATTAGGGGTTGCGGTCACGGGTCACACCATTGGGGTTGGGGTGGGGGTTAGCGCCAATAGGAGAGGGTGCATGGGAGCCAGGAGGGGTCGATGATATGGAGGTTGGGGAGAATGGATATCATCGAGGTCACTTCCATCAAGGGTTTAGGTGGGGGTCAACATCAATGGGAGAGGATGCACGTGGGTCATGAGGGGTCTCTAGGGGTGTGGTGGGGTGATAATTTTTTTAAAGATTTAGTGGAAATTTTAATTAAAACATCTCTAAATTTAATAGTATTTATTATTATATATAAAATAGAAGTGATTATAGAAAACATAATCTATAATTTTATACCTTTTGAGTTAGAAGTGGTTACAATAACCACCACTAATAAAGAACCACGAATCCCTTTTTTTTGTAGTGGGTAAATTGAGTTCTTGAAATTTTCTTCACTTTAAAACCACTCTCTTAAACAATGAATTATTACGATATTATCTTATAAACAATAATCAACATAATGAAAAATAGTAATATAAATATATAAAATATTGAATTTATAGTGGTTTAGAGCATAAATATCCCCTAGTATACTCCACCAACACTTCACTTAATGAGTTTGGTGATTTTCACTATACTACCCCTTTTTCCGAGGGCTACCTAGCTAAGTTCAAGTAACTGTTACTTGGTATAAAGGTATATGATATTTTAACCAATATCTCCCATTACAAGACCTCTCCATAGTATTAAAATAGATGAACACAATGAGTGTAGAATAATACAAACATGAAATTAAAGATTGATACAATTTCAGCACACAATTTCATGAAATAACTAACAAATGAAGAAGAAGCATCTAGAGAAGAATAATATCTTAAAAGATAATATTTATAGATTATTTGATTATAGAATATAATATCCAAATCACAACATATGATATAATCTAGAGATGATCATGCAGTAGAGAAAATACAATGTGTATACACATTTCATATATTTTATCCATATGTATGGATATGTGTGTATCTTCATGATTCTGTGTGCTCTCCTTTTATATCAAATATTTTTGAATTTAAACTAAGAACTCTTGTTAATATCAATGGTTGAGTGGATGATCCTTTTGAAATATGAAGTGATGGGATCTTAATTAACATGTGTCATTATTTTCTAAATAAGGCATGAATACAGATGAAAAGACGTAGAATATTGTGTTTTCATTGAATTTTTACATTCTTGAAAAAAGGTTATATATCCAAATAGAGATTCCATTATTTATAAAAACTATTTTATGTTGTACATGAAATTATAATTTTACTTTTAAAAAGATACAAAAACAACAGAGTATATCCGAATGACACTTTAACTCTGAGAATAAAATATTCATCCTCCATAAGATAATTTGATCTGTATAAGATAAATGTCTAGAAGTACTATTATCATAATATAATTCTAGTGTTTTAAAATAAAAAACTTCTATAAGATAAAACACTTATCATATCTTTTACTTCATTAATTAATAAGATAATTTACTTATGTTGTTTTTTTTCATAAGATAAATCAAAATCAGTACAAGAGAAGTTAATTAGCTAAAAAACCATATGGTTTTATCCTTATGTGATTAATGTCCATTCATAATAAAATTAAT
The DNA here is from genome assembly GCA_963277665.1 of Viscum album. Lineage (NCBI taxonomy): Eukaryota > Viridiplantae > Streptophyta > Magnoliopsida > Santalales > Viscaceae > Viscum > Viscum album. The sequence continues at coordinate 1,476,728,258 of OY728134.1, forward strand.
CTACTCTGTAAAATATTTTATTTACATAAGGTTTCCATTATATAAAATACTTTAGAGAAAACTAAAATTAGGTGCAAGCAAATAGACTATTTGTAAGATAATTATTTGGCATTTAAGATAAATATAAACACATAAGAGAAATTACTTAGGAAAATTCTTTACAAAAACTCAAGTAACTCAAACAAGTCAATAATACAAGATATGATACTAAAAAACTTAAGATAAACATATCAGTAAAACAAATGAGGATTTTGTGAGCATCAAAATACAGATAATATAATGAGATATGATGAAACAACATAAGTATGTCCAATAGTTATCCAAAAATATCCACCATTTTTATGATCATAAAACCAAAAAAAAAACAAATAATCAAAAGGATCTTAAAAGTACTCTTATTTTAAGGGAAATTTTTTGTTGCCTCATAAACATTTTGACAAATAATCCTAGAAATACTCCCCTATTTTTTGATATAAAAAATAATGGTGAAATTATAGAGAAAAAGAATTTACTATAACATATTAACAAGTATAAATGATCTGAATATAAAGTAAAAATATTAATAGAGATTTACATGAAATTAATAAATAAAAATTAAAATAATATAAAGAGAAACACGTAATTTAAGTAACAAAAATCATGCAAAGAACAATCAATAAACATGAAAAGACAAGCATTTAATAAATGATTAGTTAGACATTAAAATATTATGAAAAAAAATTAGTTCAAAAATACATAAATAATAATCAATATCATAGATAAAAATCATAGGGGATATGTTTATTAGGTGTATTATTAATGGATTGTGGTTTTCTGGGTGGAAAATATGAGATAAGAAAAGGTAAATCGACACTTTCACCACATAGATCACCCAAAGTAACATCTAATCTAAATTGAACTCCAAGGCCAGATCTATCATGAAGAAATTTGTTAATGGTACTAAACCAAATTATAGAATATGCTTCCTGAGCTTTGGATAAATAAAATATGTCTATAGGAGTGAACTGAATCTTTTATAGACAAATAACAGGATTTGATGAATTATGAATGAGCTTATGATTCTGTAACATCCTGAATTTTCTCAAAGTTATAAAACATTTGTTTTTAGTTTCGATTATATTTTTTGTCCCTAATAATGATTACTAAGAGAGTTAAAGAGGTTTAGAGTGTTTCTAAGGGTTTTTTCAGAGCCCGAAGCCTCGAAATATGAAGAAACAAACTTTGCTACACAGTTAGTAGAAACCATGCAGCCCATCCTGAACAGTTTATCTAACTATGTAGTTGGACATAGTGGGGTGATAATGGAAACATGATTTTTATGTAACCATGTGGCCTAAACACACAACCTTTCAAGATTTAAAACCACTTGTACAATGGTCTTTCATATGGTTGGCACACGGTTTGTACAACTGTGCTGCCAAACCATGCGCCCTTGACCGTGTATGTGATTTTATAATTCTACCCCTGAAATATTTTAATTTTAAACCCTCCTTATCTTTTCCTTGTTTTCTAGAGTACCTATGATCCCTCTCCAATGAATATTCATCCTTATCTCTTAGGTATTGATAGAAATTCTCCACATGGACTCCAAATATCTCACCGTTAGAAGCATAAAAAAGATAGAGGTAACCTTTAAACTCCTCCTCCTCCCATTATTCACTTCTTTCCTCCACTGTTGAGCTATTTTGGTGCAATCTCATTTCCCCCATTTTCAGGGAATTTGAATATTTCTTCTATATATTTCATTCTATGTTGGATGAGGGAAGTATTATGGGGAAAAGGTAGGTGGTCTAGGTTCTTTCCCATTGTTTCATTTCATTTTATAACTTGCATCATTATTCCGCGATCCAGACACTTCTGACATCAATTATAATTGATAAATAAATTCAATTGAGTTTTTCCCATGCCCATTATGACTGTAGTGAGTGTAGAATCAACTCATGGGTTGATCACATTGACCTGAGCCATCCCTTTGGGTGTTCCAAACCCTTGATATCCAATATTTCCCTGTATTAGTTTTTCAAACACCACTTGAGGTTTGTTTTAGGCTCTACATATTAAACCGTAAATGGATTTATTAATTAAACTCCATGTCCAAATTATTAAATCATATTATGAATGATTTATTTGTTAATGGTATGGTTTTGATAACCAAATCATACCTTTACCATCTTCCATGGGTGATATAATGGGTTATGAATTAAGGACCCATTAAACGGGATCATCACGCCTTAAATATAATTTGTTAATGATTTGTAAACATGCTGAGGGTGACACTAGCTAAGCATGGGATGGAATATATGAACATTATTCATTTTTACCTCTATATGAGTAACACTAGTTCCCTAGGGGAGATCCCGTGGATGGGCTCGGTGGTGAGTTTTTTATACCATTCCATGAGAGAGACTTAGGTCCCTACATACGATACTTTTTATGGACTCAAATGTTAGTTCATACTTTCATCACACCATGCCTGAAGTGAAACTTGGGATATCATTCATGGGTTGCCTAGGATGAACTCCCTTGGAATTGGACATATACTAATCCCCTATAGAGATACTTGGAATTCTCTTATAATTTCCATGAATGATATCAAGGTGATTATTAATAATCTATAAAGAGGTTAACTAAATTAAAAGGGAAGAAAATGTTTTTAATAAGAAATGAACCTTGAAACTGGAACACTATGAATGTGTCCGCCAAGAAAAATCACAATCTTGGGGATAATCCACCTCCTATTATATCATCCCACTCACTTTACTCATGTAGGATCCCATGGTTCAGAAACACCAACTTAGGCCAAAGAAGGTAGAATTGGATGAGTGTCCCAAGTGGAACCAAGTCTAATGTACCTATTTATTTATTTCTATATGTCATTTATTAATTATGGAACATCATTCATGTTATATTGTATGAGATGGATTGATCTAGACACTGATGGTGGTGTAATACTGAGTATATCTCACACCTTGTTTGGGATTCCCTTGCTACTTAAACAGACTTCATGATTATAGGTATGAATAAAGGGAAGCGACCAACTTCCAATGTGTGATTACCAATACTAGATGGAGTACGAGAGTATAGGATTGAGCCTATTCTCACGATCATAGTAGTATATATTTTTGGACTTTTTTTATTTTTGTATATTTTTAGCACGTGGAATATGCAGGTATCCCCTATTCCCTGTGCACAATTTTGTTTAGATAAATTACCATGATCACCACAATATTGTATCTCATTATTATTTTCTTCTACCATTTAATTATTTATCTTTAATGTTTGTGTGTTATATTTATTTTCTATTTGTTTGTTGACACCTCTTCTGCTATAGTGGGATATTAGTCCGGTCATATAGCATCTTCTTATACTGTTTATTATTCCTTATATATTTTTGTGCTCCTCCCTAATCAATGAGGCCATAGTATCCCCATGGAAACTCCCTAGTACCTTGCTACTAGTAGGTATCCTATGGAATTTGGGGAGGCATGCTTGAGGTCTTGTGGCCACTATCTCGAGGAACTATTAAGTAAAATCCAGTAAGGGACACTACAAAGTGGCATTAGACCATTTTCTCCTTTTTTATTAATATTTGGGTATTAGAAAAGATACTATGATATTGGAATTTGGTAATGAGCCTATTCCTAGGAGTATCCAACCCATGTATAGGGGAAAACCCAAATTACCTATGATGGGTAAATGATGTTATTTCTTGCATTGTGAAAGTTACATGGATCTCACTATTGGGTGATGAAATTGTTTTTTTATGTTCATAATATTGATTTCATTATAAAGAATTATTATCCATGGATCAATGAAATGAGGGAATATTAAAATCATGCATCATATTAATCACCATAAGACTAAAGTTCCATGCATTATTCCATGCCATATCTATTTTTCTGTATGCATTGACTGTATTTCAGGTGATTATTGTGATTCCTTATATGTTATTCCTTATAGTAAAGAGAAAAAACTATTGAAAATTAAAGAGTTTGACTTAACATAACAATGTTTTCCTATATAGGTTAAAGCATACACCTTAAGTAGCCGGTTATGGTATATTGAACCATGGACCATCGGTCATATAGGTAAGAATGTGTTATGGCTAGGATTAAGTGGATTCCACTTTCCAATTTATAAGGTGTATGAGACCTTATAAATTGGAAATGGTAATCCACCTAATTCAACCATTTAAATAAAATTTAAATGCATAATTTAATATAAAATTAAAAATGAATATGATCTTTAAAATGAAGTAGACACCTTGTATGTGTGATATGAGACCTTGAACCTGACCTGACCTTAGTAGTGGGTAGTAGGATGTGTCGCCTATGATCCTTTTGTGACCTTTTTTTATCACCTATACCTAGCTCTTAGAGCAAGATAAGCATTGTAATGTGCTTATAGGTAGTATTTTACCTATCATTTTCTCATCACTTTTCATATCTGTTATAAATCCTATATGAGGCTGATATTGGAAATTTTAGAGCTATACCACCATGAAAAACTCATTCTATACAATAAGAGAGTGGTGATGAGAATACTCATGATATGGTGGGCCCTAATCTACCCATGATACCTCTTGTAGTTCCATACAAGGCACCTCCTATAGATCTTCCACCAGGTGCTGATGCTCAGTTCCAAGACAGTTACTTTTGGTTTATGAAGTCTACAGAAGGTGCTCCCTGGCATGCCCCTACTATGGAAGAACTTACCTAGGAGTTCTAATAGAAAAATCCTCCCACCTTATTGGGGGATGACATACCTCGGGCTACAAAGTCATGGCTGGAGGCTATGATGTTTATATTCTAGAATATCGAGATGCCTACAGAGTGGAGGGTCAAAATCATGACCTATATACTATATGACTCCGCTAAGCATTGGTGGGATGTCCTTACCCAGGCTGGTCGACATCAAGGTATGGTTTGGGAGAACTTCAAGATAGCCTTATTTGACTACTTATTTCTAAAAACCTTGATAATGGACCATACTCAGGAGTTCAGGTGCCTTCACCAAGGTGACATTTCAATGATGTTACATTCAAATCATTTCACCAAATTACAATATTTCACACAAACCTTGTATAATTATGAACTTAAGTCTACGATAAAATTAGAGGATGGTCTTTTATATTCCATCCGATCACAGGTGAATGTCTTTTAGCTGACCATCATTTCAGAAATAGTGAATTAGGCCCTCATCACTGAGTATAACCTGAGGGAATATAACAACGTGATCCAAGGCAATTTAGTTTCTAGGTAGAGAAGTGGTTTATCTAGTGGGAAGAAATGTTGTTTTGAGGGCACATGTGGAGGTACTACCAGCCAGGTGGAAAAAAATGATAGCTATGTGGAGTGTCACCAGTGTGGAATGATAGTCCATACAAATACCGAGTGTATGAGGAACCCAGTCGAATGCTGTGCTTGTGGTAGGATGGGACACCTCCATTGTTTCTGCTAATACTTTACTCTTATACCCTGTGAACAAGGTTCTATGCGAGCACTGCTCTCAAGTGTAGGATCAACAACTCTATGTCAGGTTGGGAGTTGGTATTCTACCATAAGACCAGGCCGAGTAGATGGTTATAGTCAAGGAAGTCATGCCTTAGAGAATCAACGTGAATAGAGTGGGCCTGCTCAGGCTATTCAGGTAGCATCTTAGAGCCACGATTCTGGAAATATCTATTATGTGCAGCCTATTACCATGGAGTAGAGTCCAAGGTCTTCAACTATACAAGGTACTATTCTGGTATCCTCTACTTTATTTTTATCTATTTTTGATACAGGTGCATCATACTATTTTCAATCTACTGTAACTATGGGAAGTATGGGCCTAGTGATAGAGTATTTCACCAGCATGATGACACTAGACACTTTTTTAGGACTTTGAGATAAGGGTGTACACCAGTGTAGGGAGTTCCCCCTTGAGATAGGTGGGTACCGTTTTCTTTGGAGTTTATTTATCCTTGAGATGAATGACATTGATTTCATTCTCAACATGGATTTTCTTGTGACTTATTGATCCCAAGTGGATTTTTAATGCTGATGGGTGTATTTCACATCACCCTAGGGTAGAACATATATCCATAAGGGTGAATGGGATATCCCAGAAATTTGAGCTGGACCTAAGTGTAAGGACTTGACCCCAGTTGCCCGAAGTTGGTTCCTTATTTGATTACATTGTCATACATACAAGGAATATGAATCCTGAAGGACCAAGTAGTTTAGTATTATTGGAAACAAGATACATACATAAGTTCAACTTTACATAAGGAAAGTAAAAACAACACTAATTTATTCCACTAGATTCATCACATCTCCTAGATTATGCTTTCAAGTCATTCATAAATACTTCTTTATGTCCTGAGAAAATGAAACATAAGAAATGGGTGAGCTCAAATGCTCAGTAAGAGTAATAAATACAGTGGAATATAATATAAACATTAGACATGGTGAATAATTGAATACACATGCCTTTAATAATAAACTTGAACACATTATGGCAGGAATATGAGCTGAGTAAATAATGCCATAATAAAACATAATCATGGGTAGTCTACTAGTCTAATAACCACATGAAATATCAATAGATGAACTTATAATGATGGAATGCATAATTCCGTACATTCTGAAACATTTTTTCAAGGCCTCGGCCAAGACGTCTAATGATTAAGGCCTCGACCAAAATCCATATCACATTGGGAAAGGCCTCGACCAATTCCTCATCTAGTTGTCTCATGAGACCTACCGATGCATCGAGGGGATATAGCAGGCCCCACCTGTCACATAATAAGTCCAATTCATTCCTCCTATGAGAGGGGATAAACATAAACAACATATACATTCATATTTAAACTATCATATGAAATGTAACAAACTTTCCCCAATTATTGAACATAAACACTAACCATTCGGAATAATATGGTGAATGTTTTTAGGACAGATCATCCGCAATAGAGTTATTCATAGACTAATAAATAAAATATGGTATATGAATTCATAAATTATTAAAACTAATAATACAATTGAATCAACAAGAGTGTTGAATTAGATGAAAACACTCTTATAAAATCATTCAGCAATTCTTGAGATAAATACTCTTTTATTTTGAAAAGAAGAGTTCTTTTGAAAAAATATTTGTATAAAACCAAAAGTGAGGTAAGATAGTTTTTTCATAATAAAATGAGTTATTTTATAAAGATAAAGGTTTCCAAAAATAGATCATAGAGTTCCCTTGAAAATAGGAAAGAATTTGAGAAATTCCCTTGGACTGGGATTGTATTTTGGAAACAATTTTGAATGTTCCTTTAAAAATGTGTATCTATCCATAAAATGAGAAAGGATTCTGGTTTTTACACATATATATGATACTAACATAGAATATATGATTATTTCATAACAATACATAATAATTTCATTGAGGTAATTAGACAATGAATGTATCCCGAATGAAAATGGAAGTTCGGGTGAAAAAACCCTTACACTTTGTAATCAAATGATTCACATGCACAAAAATTAATAACATAAAAATGATAAATTTAATACCATGAAGATAAATATATTCATGATATGTGACATCAATGGTCAGTATACATACACCATACAAAAGTATTACTAGTGAATATGGAAAATCTCACAAAAATGGAAGTGAGATGAAGAAACCCTTACCTTAACTCCAAATGTGTTCCGCTCTTGTACTTAAGATCATGGAATATGAAATTATACTTGTTAATAAATTATTTCAGAACCTATTAGACATTTATTTAGTTTACCATAATTCTGGTTAGTTCATTTATGTCTTTATTGACAAGTTATTGTATTGAATTTCATCGTTCTAGAGTGTTCGTTTCCTTTATTTTCATATTCGGTTCACTTTATTTTAAGTAATGAATTGGAATGGATGTAAATATCCACAATTTAAATTAAATATTATTTATGAACATACAGAATTGTTAATGTCCATTTCTATCATTTGGTTACATGTAATGAGGATAAATCATTAGATGACCACCACTTCGATTATTTGGCAGTATTTGGAATATTATGAACTAGGTTTGGTAATATAACTTAATTATGTGTACATATTCTGGTTCCTGAATATTAATTAGGTTATAACACATATATTATAGCCTGGTTCAACCATGAATATGGTTTCATGACCAATAATGAAGAATAAATTTAAGAACTAAACTTCATCGTCCACAAAGGTTATAAATCGGAACCTCATGGATGTCGATTTCATTTATAAAATAAAAGGAAGGGAGTAAGAATATTTATGATGGTTCTTCCATTAAAATGATATAAATCCAGTATATAGATTTTAATAGAGTTATCATGATCATTTTGATATAGGAGGTGAGGAGAGGATAACAAAAGAAGATAAATTGAAATGAAACCAAATGAAAAAGAAGGGTATTTTACCTCTTAAAATAACCTCTTTGAGAAACTCATTAAGGTAAGGGGTGTTGGTCTTTTGGAAAGACCAAAAGCTTCTTGGACTTGGGGAGAGACTAGGGAAGGGTAATTGGGCAAAACTTTTAGGATATTCAAGGCTTATAGGAGTGAAGAGAAGAGGGAGTGGTGAGGGGTTTTTATAGTGGAGGAGAGGAGTAAATTTTGAATATTTAATTTCATTATTTTATTATTTCCATCAAGACAACCAATAGTATTGTTTCATGTGACCCCTAAAAGTAATAAGATCATGTGAGTTCGAATCAAGTGGCCTTAAATCACTTATTATGTCATAAATAGTGTATTTAACTGATAAATTGAATATACGGTATTTTACCGTATTTCACTATTCATCAAAAATTCAAAAATTTCAGAAAAATCCCAGAAATTTACCCTTACCATTTTTTTCCGTGTATAATTCAAAAGTGAAATTCATTTTTCAAAAATAATTTTCTAAATATTATTAATTTAATTTTTAAATAAGGTTATATTTAATTCTAAAAATAACAATCTTGAAGTGCAGTTAGTTTTATGTGACATTGAAAAATTAATTAAGATCCCATTTTCATATTTCCTTAAGAAAATAAAATAATAATATTATTTAATATTCATAAGGGTCATAATAATATTCATAAGGGTATGTTACTATTCACCAAAAATCAAGTTTGTTTAATCAGACTCCAAATGACTTACTGAACACAACTCTAGATGGCCATTTTTTTGAAATTCAAAACATAGAAGAGGAAAAGTTGTGTTTAATGGTTAGATTATAAAATTGCATTCTATATTTATTTTCAAAACCTTGGGGTGTTTAATTCTCCTATCCTTACAAAAATTTCATCCTCGAAATTCACAGAATATCACCTAAAAATATTTGGGTATGTCTTTAACATAAGCTCCTCAGGCTCCCATGTTGCCTCCTCCATCTTATGGTTCCTCCATAGAACCTTCACCGAAGGAGTCGTCTGATTTCTCAATACTTGTTCTCTAGCATCAAGAATCTTGATAGGATCTTCATAGTAAGATAGATAAATCTCAAGATCCACTTCTTCATAAGTGAGTACATGTGTTGGGTCTGGCATGTACTTTCTTAACATTGACCCATGGAACACATTGTGAACCTTAGAGAGACTTGGAGGAATTGCCAAACAGTAAGCTACAACTCCAATTCGGTCCAGAATTTCAAAAGGTCCGATGTACCTGGGACTTAATTTTTCCTTCTTACCGAATCGTATAATACCCTTCCATGGAGATACCTTTAAGAAAACATGATCACCTTCTTGAAATTAAAAATCCTTCCTTCGGTTATCAGCATAGATCTTTTGCCTACTTTGAGATATTTTGATATGGTTCTAGATAATATTCACCTTTTCCACTGTTTCTTCAACAAGTTCTAGGCCCACGAGATTTCTTTCACCAACATCATCCCAGAAAATTGGTGTACGACATCGCCTCCCATATAATGCTTCATAGGGTGCCATCTGTATACTTGAATGGAAGATATTGTTGTAGGAAAAATCTATGAGAGGTAAATACTGATCCCACATTCCTTGAAAATCAAGTGAACAAGACCTCAACATGTCTTCCAATGTTTGAATAGTCCATTCTAATTGTCCATCAGTTTGTGTGTGGTAGGAAGTTCTAAAACGAAGATTAGTATCTAGGGCCTTCTGAAGACTTTTCCAGAATCTTGATGTAAAATGTGGATCACGATCAGAAACAATCTATAGGGGTAATCCATGAAGTCTCAACTCTTCATTAACATATAGTCTTTCTAGATTTTCAAGTGGTAGATCTTCTCTTATAGCAAGAAAATGTGCTGACTTGGTAAGACAATCAACAATGACCCATATTGCACCGTTCCTTCTAGGAGTCTTTGGTAGTCCCGTGGAAAATTCCATAGTGATATTATCCCATTTCCACTCAGGTATGGGAAGAGGTTTCAGTACTCCTCCAGGCTGTTGCCTTCCAGCTTTCGCTTGTTCACAAACCATACATCTTGACACAAAAATCAGTAATCTCCCTCTTCATGTTGTCCCACCAAAAATTTTCCTTCAAATATCTATACATCTTAGTGCTACCAAGATGAATGGAGAAATTGGAACTATGATATTCATCAAACAATTCTCTTTTTAGATCAGGTATATTGGGAACATAAAGTCTCTTCCCAAATTTCAAAATTCCATCTTCATATACGAAGTCACTCAATCTCCCATCATTCACAACTTTAATCTTCTTTTGAAACTCCTCGTTATCAGCCAGGGAACTTTTTGTCCTTTATAGTAAAGATGATTTGGAAACCATTTGAAAAATAATTGATGTTTCACATTCCATGGTTATTCCCATATCCATATTTACTAGATCCATGAAAATAAGATCCCTTTCAACTCTCATCTTGTTCAAAAATCCATGATCCTTTCTGCTCAAAGAATCTGCCACCTCATTTTCCTTCCCTAGGTGGTAGTGTATCGTGCAATTATAATCCTCGAGGAGTTCAAGCAATCTACTTTTCACCATGTTGAGTTATTTCTGTGAGAAAATATATTTCAAACTCTTGTGATCAGTATAAATCTCAAATTTTTCACCATAGAGATAATGACTCCATATCTTCAAAGAAAATATTATAGTAGCTAACTCAAGATCATGATTAGGATAGTTTTTCTCATGAATTTTTAGTTTTCATGATGCATAAGCAATAACCCTATCATTTTTCATAGGGAAACAACCAAATCCTTTCTTTGAAGCATCACTATAAATAACAAACCCATCATTCCCTGATGGTAGAGTCAATATAGGAGAATTTACTAATATTCCCTTCAGTTCTTTGAACCATTCTTCACAATATTTTGTCCAAACAAATTTAACCCCTTTACGTGTGAGCTTCATTAGCGGGTTAGCCAGTCAAGAAAAATTATGCACGAAATGCCGATAATAACTGGCTAGGCCAATAAAACTGCGTACCTCAATTATATTTGTTGGTGTGGGCCAATATTGGATTGCCTTTGTCTTCACAGGATCAACTAGGATTCCATCCTTAGAGATAATATGGCCAAGAAAAGAAATATCCTGAAGCCAGAATTCAAACTTGCTAAACTTCCCATATAATTCATATCTTCTAAGAGTCTTCAGGATAATGTGCAAGTGATTTTAATGATCTTCATAGATTTTGGAGTATACCAAGATATCATCAATAAATACCACTAAAAAATCATCGAGATATTCCTTGAAAACTCTTTTCATTAGATACATGAAGACAGAGGGTGCATTAGTCAATCCAAAAGGCATTACTAATGCCCATACCTGGTCCGAAATGCTGTCATTAGAATATCTTCCTTCCTCACACGCAACTAATGATATCCGAATCGAAGATCAATCTTCAAAAAGTATTGAGCTCCATACATTTGGTCAAATAAATCATCAATGAGAGGTAGATAATACTTTTTCTTTATTGTTATAGCATTGATCTCCCTGTAGTCGATACATAACCTCATAGATCCATATTTCTTATTAACAAAAAGGACATGGGCTCCCCATGTAGAAACACTAGGGTGAATAAATCCCTTATTACTCAATTCCTCTAGTTATTTCTTTAGTTACACTAATTCCATAGTGTCCATTCTATAAGGGTTCTTCGATATGGGCTTTGAACCAAGAATTAAATTAATGGAAAAATCAATTTCTCGTTCTGGAGGATGTCCAAGTAAATATTTGGGAAACACATCAACATATTCTCTCACAATAGGTACATACTCTATTTGAACATTCCTTTCCTAATCCATAGTTATTTAATTCTCTTCCTCCCCAATAATTGAATTTAGTTGAGCTACTGGGGGTGTATCTAGAAAAGAATCAGGTGGTGACGATTCTGCTCTAAAGATAAGGTGTTCTTTATCATTGTCATAAAAAATCATAACCTCCTTCTTCTTACAATAAATTTTTGAATCATGGTCCGAAAGACAATCCATACCTAGGATTATATCAAATTCAATCATGGGTATGACAATAAGATCAGTAGATAAAGAACATTTATATGCCTTAATGAGAACTGATTCACAAAACTTTGTAGCAATGATACTTCCCTTAAAAGTTTTGATTGACAACAACCTTGTTAAATAAAATTGGAAATATCTAATTTTCTTAGAAAACTAGGAAGATATGAAACAATTCGGTGATATATAATCAAATAAAGCATTGGCTAAACTTGAGGAAAAAATTAAAGTACCTACCACCACGTCATTATGAACTTCAACCTCTACAGTTGTGAATGCATAAGCTTGTCCCTGATCCCTTGGCCTTTTATATTGCATATTTCCATGAAGTTTTGGACAATCATTAGCATAGTGTACCATATCCCGCCAACTATAGCATCGAACATCATTGGATTCCTTATTCCCCTTGAAATCACCAGCAAGATGGCCTCTATGACCACATTTTTAGCATACTCCTTTTTCTTTTAAGCACTCATGAGGGTGTTTCCTTCCACAATTGTGACATGGTGGAAATTCAACTCTTCCCTGTTTCCTTATTTCCTTTCTCAAGGTTTTTAGCATCCCTCTTCTTTTCTTGCTTTCCCTTAAAGTCATAATACTTAGAGAATTCTTTTTCTGTCTTGATGGCACATGAAACTATATCCTCATATGATGAAAAACTTTGGGAGACTAGTGCCCACTGGAGGAATGGATTTAGGCCATCAAAGAATCGATCAATTTTTCTACTTGGATTTCGTATGTAGTCTAAAACATGTCTTTCTAATATTGTGAAGTTAGCTTCGTACCTTGCAACATTCTCATCTTCCTTATGCCTCAGATTCAAGAATTTTCTCTCCATATCTGCTAGCTGCTCATGAGGTAACTATTTTTCTAAGAAGATTTCCTTAAAATCCCTCCATTCCATCTCTTATATATCTTCCTCCTCCTTTGTGTATTGGATTAATGACCAACACCGATCCACATATCCAGATAGATGATATACTACCATTAAAACCTTCTCTCTTTCATTACATCCCAAGGCGAGAAATATCTTCTCAAGGGAGCATATCCACTGCTCTGCTACAAATGGGGTTGTAGTCCTGTTGAATGATGGAGGCTGTTGTCGCATAAAGAGATCTAGCATGGCTCCTCCATGTGGTGGATCCAGATGCTCCATATGGGTAAGGTTATTATTCATAACCTGAGTAAGTTGTCCCAGTATAGTTATGAGTTGCTCAGCACTAGTCACAACACCAGATCCAACATCATTATCATGCGTCGGAGGAAAATCCCTATAGGGGACACGTGCATTCGTGCGACTTCCATTCTTTCCACTAGGCGCCATATCTAGATAATGGAATTCACTAGATTAGGTTATTAATCATAAAGTATAATCTTAACTTAACAAAATACTTAGAAAAAATTGATATCCTACGAATGGCTAATCCCATATTCAAAAATATGGTTTCTTTGAGGAATATTTTACATTTCAATCCTTCATAATGGCTTGTAAAGAAAATGTGAATTATCCTAAGAATATCCCCTGGGAGTATCGTAACCAAGTGTGCAGTAAGACCCATTGTCGTGCACCAGTTCCCGTTCAAGTCTAGCTCAAAGCGGTGTTTTTGGGTTTTACCCCAAGATACATCTGTGCCAGAGCCGCCTATACCTGCTCGTATCCAGACAGGTATGTATTGCTTGAAATATCCACATAATCTATTCCTTACCAAAATACCAGGACATTATTATATGTATATCCTCAAAGAATAACTTAGTGACTCTTCCCTAATTCTATATTTTATAAATCTAGTTTCCAAGTATTCTACTAAACTTTCTCTGATACCAACAGTAAGGACCCGACCCTAGTTGCCCGGAGTTGGTGCCTTATTTGATTACGTTGGAATACATACAAGGAATATGAATCCCGAAGGACCAATTAGTTTAGTATTATTGGAAACAAGATACATACATAAGTTCAACTTTACATAAGGAAAGGAAAAACAACACTAATTTATTCCACTAGAGTCATCACATCTCCTAGATTATGCTTGAAAGTAATTCATAAAATACTTATTCATGTCCTGAGAAAATGAAAAATAAGAAAAGGGTGAGATCAAACACTTAGTAAGAGTAAGAAATAAATTAGAAGATAATATAAACATTAGACATGGTGAATAATTGAATACACATTCCTTTAATAATAAACTTGAACACATTATGGCAGGAATATGAGCTGAGTAAATAATTCCATAATAAAACATAATCATGGGTACTCTACTATTCGAATAACCACATAAAATATCAAAAGCTGAACTCATAATGATGTAATGCACAATTATGGACATTCTGAAACATTTTGTCAAGGCCTTAGCCAAGACGTCTAATGATTAAGGTCTCGACCAAAATCCATATCACATTGGGAAAGGCCTCGGCCAATTCCTCATCTAGTTGTCTCATGAGACCTACCGATGCATAGAGGGGCTATAACGGGACCCACCCATCACATAATAAGTCCAATTAATTCCTCATATGAGCGGGGATAAAAATAAACAACATATACATTCATATTGAAACTATCATATGAAATGTAACACACTTTCCCCAATTATTGAACATAAACACTAACCATTCAGAATAATATGGTGAATGATTTTAGGACAAATCATCTACAATAGAGTTATTCATAAACTGTTAAATAAAATATGGTAGATGACTTCATAAATTATTAAACCCAATAATACCATGGAATCAACAAGAGTGTTGAATTAGACGAAAACACTCTTATAAAATCATTAAGCAATTCTTGAGATAAATACTCTTTTATTTTGAAAAGAAGAGTTCGTTAGGAAAAATCTTTGTATAAAACCATAAGTGAGGTAAGATAGTATTTTCATAATAAAATTAGTGATTTTATAAAGATAAAGGTTTCCAAAAACATATCATAGAGTGCCCTTGAAAATAGGAAAGAATTTGAGAAATTCCCTTTGATCGGGCTTGTATTTTGGAAACAACTTTGAAAGTTACTTTAAAAATGTGTAACTATCCATAAAATGAGGAAGGGTTATGGTTTGTACAAATATATATGAAACTCACACAGAATATATGATGACTACATAACAATACATAATAATTTCATCGAGGTAATTAGACAATGAAAGTATCCCGAATGAAAATGGAAGTTCGGGTGAAAAAACCCTTACACTTTGTAATCAAATGATTCGTATGCACAAAAATTAATAACATAAAAATGAAATATTTGATACCATTAATATAAAGATATTCATAATATTTTACATCAATGGTCAGTATACATACACCATACAAAAGTATTACCAGTGAATATGGAAAATCTCACGAAAATGGAAGTGAGATGAAGAAACCCTTACCTTAACTCCAAATGTGTTCCTCTCTTGTACTTAAGCTCCTGGAATATGAAATTATACTTGTTAATAACTTATTTAAGAACCTATTATACATGTATTTAGTTTACCATAATTCTGGTCAGTTCATTTATGTCTTTATTGACAAGTTATTGTATTGAATTTCGTCGTTCTGGAGTGTTTGTTTCCTTTATTTTCATATTCAGTTCACTTGCTTTTAAGTAATGAAGTGGAATGGATGTAAATATCCAGAATTGAAATTACATATTATTTATTAACATCTAGAATTTTTAATTTCCATTTATATTATTTGGTTACATGGAATGAGGATGAATCATTAGATGACCACCACTTCGATTATTTGGCGGTATTTGGAATATTATGAACTAGTTTTGGTCATATAACTTAATTATGTGTACATATTCTGGTTCCTAAATATTAATTAGGTTATAACACATAAATTATATTCTGTTTAAACCATGAATATGGTTTCAAGACCAGTAATGATGAAGAAATTGAAGAATGAAACTTCATCGTCCACGAAGGTTATAAATCGGAACCTCATGGATGTTGATTTCGTTTATAGAATAAAAGGGAGGGAGTAAGAATATTTATGATGGTTCTTCCATTCACGTGATATAAATCCAGTATATATATGTTACTGGAGTTATCATGATCATTTGGACAGAGTAGGTGGGGAGCGGATAATAGAAGAAGATAAATTGAAATGAAACCAAATGAAAAAGAAGAGTACTTTACCTCTTGAAATAACCTCCTTGAGAAACTCCTTAAGGGAAGGGGTTTTGGCCTTTTGGAAAGAAAAAAAGCTTATTGGAAGTGGGGAGAGACTAGGAAAGGGTAATTGGGCAGAACTTTCAGGAGCTTCAAGGCTTAGAGGAGTGAATAGAAGAGGGAGTGGTGAGGGGTTTTTATAGTGGATAGGAGTAAATTTTGAATATTTAATTTCATTATTTTATTATTTCCATAAAGACAACCAATAGTATTGTTTCATGTGACCCCTAATAGTAATAATATAATGTGAGTTCGAGTCAAGTGGCCTTACATCACTTATGATGTCATAAATAGTGTATTTAACTGATAAATTGAATATATGGCATTTTACCATATTTCACTATTCATCAAAAATTCAAGAATTTCAGAAAAATACGAAAAAATTTACCCCTACCATTTTTCGAAGTGTAGAATTAAAAAGTGAAATCCATTTTTCAAAAATAATTTTATAAATATTATTAATTTAATTTTTAAATAAGGTCATATTTAATTTGAAAAATAACAATCTTGAAGTGCAGTTAGTTTTATGTGACATTGAAATATTAATTAAGATCCCATTTTCATATTGCCTTAAGAAAATAAAATAATAATA
This sequence comes from Viscum album, assembly GCA_963277665.1. Taxonomy (NCBI): domain Eukaryota; kingdom Viridiplantae; phylum Streptophyta; class Magnoliopsida; order Santalales; family Viscaceae; genus Viscum; species Viscum album. Next base: position 1,476,745,440 of record OY728134.1, read on the forward strand.
TTATTTACTATTCGTAAGGTTAATATTACTATTTATATTACTATTCATAAGGGTATGTTACTATTCACCAAAAATCAAGTTTGTTCTATCAGACTCCAAATGACTTACTGAACACAACTCTAGATTACCATTTTTTTGAAATTCAAAACATAGAAGAGGCAACGTTGTGTTAAATGGTTAGATTATAAAATTTCATTCTATATTTATTTTCAAAACCTTGGGGTGTTACAATAAGTGTACTGGTCTAGGTGGAGTGATGAACTAGATGGCCAGTCTCTTTATGAGAAATTAGGGAATGCATCTTGTGGAATTCCCTCCTATGGTGGATTGTTTCAAGGATGTTTTCCCTAATGATTTCTCTAGATTACCTCATAAGAGAGAGGTTGAGTTCATCATTGATATTGTGTTAGGTTAAGCACCTGTGTTAATTCCTCCATATAGGATGGCACCCACAGATCTCTAATAACTCAAAAAATATTAAAGATCTATAGGAAAAGTGTTTTATCCAACCCAACACATCGCCATGGGGTTCACCTATTATTTTGGCCAAGAAGGAATATGGAAACCTTATATTGTGAATAGATTAATGCAAACTAAACTAACATATGGTGAATAACCGATATCCACTTTCTCATATAGGTGACCTCTTCAACCAGATCCGAGGAGAAATAGTTTTCTCCAAGATTGATTTGAGTTTGGACTATCATCAGGTGTGTGTGAGGCCATCAGACGTACCATTTATATAATTTTTAAGTAGGTGAAACTTGTATAAGTATCTGGTCATACCATTCGGCCTGTAGAATTCAACGATAGTATTTATGGCTATGATGAATTAGGTTTTACACCCTTGGATTCATTTGTGTTAGTCTTCGTAGATGACATCTTAGTGTATTATCGCACCAGACATAACCATTCCTACCACCTTGAGATCATACTAAATACACTAAGAGAGCACCAAATATATCCTAAGCTTAGTAAATGCCACTTTTGGATCAGTAAGTTTCACTTATTGTGTCATATCATATTATAAGAAAACATATCTGTTGACCTAGAGAAGGTGAGTGCCATGGTTTCCTGGGAACGACCTAAGAATATGTTTGACATACATAGCTTCTCAGGGATGGTTGAATATTACAGGTGGTTTATATAGAATTCATCATGCCTGGAAGTGATTCTTATAGGCTTGACCAATAATGGTGTGAAATATTACTAGTCTAATTTTTTTGAGACAACTTTTCTGAAGTTAAAGGAAAGAATTACTTTAGCACCAATACTAATTATGCCTGAGTAGGGAAGAATCTAAACAATTTACTATGATGCTTCATGAATCAGGATGGGGGTAGTGTTGATGTAGGGTGATCAGGTTGTTGCGTATGGTTCCCACCAATTTAGGCCTCAACACCCATAGATTAAATGGTGACATTTTTGGGTTTTTGGAGAACATTTGGATATCTGTTGAAGGATTCCTCCCTTGATTCCTTCACCACAATGACAATACGATAAGGGTTTCCAGCCAAATCAACAAGGAAGAAATAATTAGATGTGAAAGTAATTATAATTTATATATATTAATTATAAATTATATGTGAGAATATCTTCTCTTGAATATTTTTGGGTTGTGTTTAACATGTTCTGATTATTAATACAAATAAACTAATGAAAAACCATTGTGGGCATGAGCCCAACATGCTTCTGTAGCACCCCAAAACCTTCAATAATATATTTTATTATCTTATGATTTTTTTGTAAAATATTTAACAATCCTACTATAAAACCCCAAAATTTTATTTTAAAATAATATTATGATTGATAGCTTTCTTAACATCTAACACCGATCATTAATAAAACTATGACATATTAAAAAAATATTATTTAAATGAGACTTCTATAACCTAGTTGTTAAATTGGTGAAATGAATAGAAATAAAAACACTATTAGAATATTTTATAATGGTTTCCAATAATTTGAATGTATTTATTAAATAATAATAAATATATACATGATTTTTAGTAAATAAATTTTATGCTTCAAAAAAATTTTTTTCTTTTAAAATGTTTTTTATTATATTTTGTGTGTGGAAATTATAATAAAATATACCATTAATATAAAATTATTTGAGGGAAAAAATAATTTTTTTTAAATAATCATTTCAATATTGGGTTAGGGTTATTTGTTTGAATTTTTTAAAAAATATCTATTTTTTAATGAATAGTGAAAAGTACTGCTTTTTGTAAAAATATCATTTATTTTCATTAAAAAAAGTAATTAAAAATAATTTTTTTTAATATGGTCAAAAATTAACATAATTATTATTTAATTATAAATAATAAAAAAAATTACAAAGGAATCGATATTATACTTTCTTTTTTACAAGTTCATTTTTGGATTAAAAACATATTTTTCTAAAAACTATTTTTATGCGCAATGTGTCTTTATGTTAATAAATAAAATAAATCACTATTAATTGATAATTTTAATGAAATTTATAGAATATTCATTCAATAAAATATTTTAACATTCATCTAATAGTTTTTACAAGGCATGGAATGAAATTAATTTTAGTTTTATGCTTAAAAATGCATTTCTTCTAGAAACGGTTTTGTTTCATTTTTCAAACTTAATTTAAGTACATTTCAAAAAATTATAGAAGATTAATATTTTAAATTAATTCCATATTTGGAATCAGAATAGTTAATATAATTTAATAGGTTCATCTTATTTTTTGGTTATAATGAATAGTAAAAATAGTAAAATTTTGTTACCACATATAAGGTTAAAATAGATTTATTAGAGGGTTAAAATAAGAGGGTAGGAATGCCACATAAAACTAAATAATAATTAATTTTAATATAATTATACCTTAATTATCGTCTTTACTGACTCTTTCAAGTTTATTTATTATTCTACTACCTATAAAACTTTTGTAAAAATCCAAAAATAATGAATCCAATATCATAAATATATCTATATATTATTATAATTACAGAAGAACCAATTTTCACCTATTTTCTATCAAATGAGAAATGAAAACATCACTCATGCATATGTATGGCCTACCATATCCACGTAGAGGTGTAATTCGTTTTTCTTCACCACTTTAATTGGATGATCATAAAGATGGAACTAATTAATATATATGATATTTATGACATAATTAAGATTTGGTGTATATATGATATCATTTTTCTTCTTACCCTTCCACCTGTTAAAAAATGATAACATCGCTTGTGCATATGTGTGAGCTACCACATCCAAGAAGCGATGTGATTCGTTTTTCATATCAACCTTTCATGGAAGATTATAAATTTTTTTATAATGAATATATATTATATTTATATCATTATTAACATTATTTAGATGATGTAACCATGTGAAAGATGCAAAACCCGAAACTAATGAACAGAAACATACATGAAAAATGAAACAGTTAACACTCAGAAATGATAATTTTAATAAATAATTATTAATAAATGAGTGTTGAAATTTTATAATTGGATAATATATGATATTTTATTGTTGTTTATGGTTTTTTATGAAATTATAATAAATTTAAATTTATTATAAAATAGGTTAAAAGAATTTACAAAGCAAGTCAAACCTTAGGTAAGGGTTTATTTCAAAATCTCATCTTTTTTTGGGATTCTTTATGTTTAAGTTAATATTGTGGAATAATATGATATTTCAATATTAAAACTTATATATTTTACTCTCCACTTTTTATTTATATAAATTATATGTTTTACTTTCATTTTACTCTTTTTAAGTACTCAATAGTCTTAAGGAATGCTTTTAAGAAAAACCAACTTTGTTTTTCTATTCGGTCTGAATTATATTTCTCCAATATCCATATTTTCTTTAAAAAATTTCAATAATGGTTTTATTATTATATAGTTATTGATTAAATTGACTATTACCCATGATTTATTTTTTATAATTTTTTTTAAAATAATTTTTTTTACCATTTTCCAAATAAGGAACTTTTTACCAATTGTGTACACAGAATATTTATTTTAATGCTTACTGTATGAATGAATTTTCCCATCTTAAGACTATTCATTACCTTGAGTCTTCCTTTATAAGTTTCCATGGTTATTTTTAAATAAAAATACTTTCCTAATATTCTAGAAAATTTTATATTTTAATATATGTGACTTCAAAATGAATAAGGTATTTTTCCCAAGAAATCTTCCAGTAATATTATTAAAGTATTTTCATCCATGTTAATATCAGTTGATGAATATTATGATTTATAGGGGATATAATTTGTTGATACCATCTATCATATTATATTGTATGGCTTATGATCACATTATTCTATTTATTATATTGGAAAAATATTAACATTTAATATGATTTTTTTCAATAAAAATATTTATATTGATTAATAATTGAATTATTAGTAATTTATTTCATATAATTAATTAATTGAACATAGTATCTGATGGGTGGTTCCCGTTATAGCCCCTAGATGAATCGATACACCTAATGGGAGAAACTAGTATGATATTTGGTGTATATATTACCTTTTTATGTATGAGTTTTTGGCATGATTCATTAACAATATGTTTATGATGTCTTAGAATAAGTACTGTAAGGTATGATTATAATTTCAAACATTATGAATTCCATCATTATGAAATTAGTTATTATTATCCATGAGATTATTTATTTTTTTATTCAATCCATGGATATATTCCCTTTTTATGATATTAGTTACCTAATATATATTATTGAAAAATTATTTTTTCTATGACAAATTCTGTTGTACGCTTTACCTTACTGAACACCTAAACTCACACTTTATTATGTTTCCATTCCCCAGGATGTTAAGATCACTTTGGGATGATCACACAGATGAGAGGGTGAATCCGTGTGGGATGACTATTTATAACTTTAAACATTTATCCCTTCCATTACCTCTATTAGTTATTCAATAAATGGATCACTTTTTGTCATCACATGTAATTAGAAAGCATGCATATAAAAAAATAAATCATAAAGAATACTAGGATTTTTTAATTACATTCATCTCCAATATGGATGACTATGTCCCCGATGCACAATGGTTATTATCCCACTCGCACACAACTTCCTTATTATTATCAATTAAATAACAGTAAAAGGTATGGCCTTGAAACTATTATCTTAGAACCAACAAGGTATAATGAAAGCTATATAATTGAAGAAAAAATATAGGATGTCAGTCTACTCCTCTTGAAGTGATCATAAATGTAGACCAAGTATTATTTGATAGACACCGGTTAATCTGATCCACTTCCTCTATATGCAACAATTTTACAGATTCTTAAAATATAAAAATCAATAGGATGTATGAGAAATGTAGTAATCCAATAGGCTTCCTCTTATCCTTCTTTAGTTATAATAATATGAATATAATTTAGTGGATTAAAATCTTAGAATTATTCTTTGGCCCAAATGATAATAAAAGGATGATAAATTGGACACTTATTTTTTTATTTGTGTTTGATCGTTGACAGAAAATATGAGATATCAATTTACAATGTTGGATTCTCAATGTATCTTCATGAAATCCTGTCATATATGAAATTCATGGAATCTCATGTAAACCCTATTATATATAAGATATAATTATTTATTATTTTATTTGTTATATCTCAAACCATGCATGCGTGTTTCATGAAATACACAATGCATCCATGCACTTTCTTCCTTACATGAACTAAGAAAAGTAATTAGTACGTGTATCTATAGGTTATTTGGATTCATGTAACTTATATATATATATGCAATGTTTTGGTTCCTTCATAAAATGAAAATCATGCAAGAAATTATTGGTGTATCCCTAGAGCCTTCATGAAATCTTAGTATGGATCAAAAAGTTTTATCCTCCTTCAAATGAACAAAACACATAGTTATCTTCTTCTTATCCCTCTATTTTGTGTGACTAGCTCATTATGTGAGTTCCTTCACTTAAAAAATGTAGTAGGTGATTCATGGGATCTCCATTTCCCTTAGTGATAGTCATGCGCTTCGTGGTTCTTATTTATATAACTAAGGAGGTCTATGAGATCACCTTCCTTCCTGTGAATAGATCACATGAGAAATATTCATGTGAACAAGTTTATGTGAAAAAATGAAGAGTATCAATTTAGAAAATTAACTTATATTTCATCACATTATCACTACACTGACCCTATGTATTTATATGATAGTTTACACCACCTCTCCTCTAGAAAAAGAAAAGTGTATAATTCACTTTTTATGTCATTTCAAGACCCCTTCAAGGACTCTTAAAATCTCAACATATCACTAGGGTTTTGAAATGCTAAAAAATTTGGTCTCTTCATGTGACATCAAGGAAATCATGCATGTGCATGATCACTTTTCTTGATCATATGACACCTCTGAGGACATATGATTGAAAACTACTAAAGTCTTCATGCAATGTAAGTTATCCATGATAGGATATATACAAAATGGTAGATACACTATTTTTCATGTAAATACTTCATGTAATGTCATAAATTCATGCGATGTTGTGGATTCATGCGATGTTTCCTATTCTTGAACTTAATTATTATCTACATAACTTAATTTGTATTCAATATTATTTTAGTGATTCCACATGATCATTTAACTCAACTTACTTAGCATGATGAAATCATACGATCACCTCTTCCAATTGATCATGTTCATGAAATGGATTAGTGAAACTCTCATTTGAATACAATTTATGCTTCTTCTTTGAACATACATGTAGATGGATTCTGATTGTTGAATGTGCTCATTCACTCAACTTGATCAGTGGATAAGTATTTTAGATTTAAAGAGTTCACTAATATAAAGGAATATTTTTTAGTTTTATAAGGGTTATCATATTCAACATTCCATCTAGAATCTCATGTTATTTATGTATCATTTAAGATGGAGGAACATTGTCCCGCATATACAACATCTCATATTGGATTGGTACTCGGTTAGCCTCCACTTAATTTGCCTCCTTCGCCTTTCGAACTATCAGTAGGGTCAGCACCCAGATACAAATGGCACACATGCTCATCAACAGGCTATTCCATACCAACATATCCCCCTGATCACCCTTGTGCACCTTTTTTTTATTACATGTACACCTCCCTACATGATCCCTTTGGGCTCTATGCAAGCCCACTACCTTTTCCACTATGACTAGCTGGCTTGGATAGCTCTCCCACATGGTTTATCTACCTATCACATGTGTGGGATTTAGATGGCCTAATTAGATACCTTGGCTGGTTATTTTTTTTGTTAATCCCCCCCACATATATATAGTAACTACTAAGTATGAAATTTCAAATATAACTCTTATTAAATAAGATTAAATCGTGGAAAGAATATATTTATTTATATTTTTATATATCTTATAATTATATTTATGCAATGAATTTATTTTTTCATTGTATATATATATTATTGAAACTTATATTTATATAAATAACTATTTTCATGGTCTTTCACCCTCTTATGTTGTGATAAACAATGTATAAAACATTAGGACATGTTTTCTAAACCAGTAGTCTAGTTCAATAATCTTATAGAGTTAAAAATTTACTTCATCCAAAATATAATCATGTGACCATTAAAAATCAATGGATGAAACTTCTTCAAAAACATCAAAAAACATGCTTGTGAACACAAATGAACTTCCAAGATCTTCTCCATTACTAACTTCATATTAACATCACATGATTCATCATGTAGCAACACATTGAAAAAATACAACACAAACACAATTAAGGATCATCAATCTCCCCCTTTGGATTTTCTATCAATACCAATGTAAAAAATTGGGTGTTAATATGTTTTCTTAAAATCTTATCTTCTTTTCTCATTTTCTTATCGACCCATTATTGATGAAAAATAAAAATTACCGAAGAGAGTATGGTATAATTTCTTTCTTAAGTAATGTGTCATCATTTATTCCACTCTTAGTGTACTTGGGATAACCCATTATAGAAAACAAGAGGGTCTAGTTTTGACATCAATGCTGTCCATTCTCTATTTAGAATATAATACCAACTAATATATCAAAACTTGTTTCATTCTCAAAGATTATTTTATTATTTTTAGGATGATAGTAATAAGTTTATACCAATTTATACAATGTATGCAAAAATTTTATGATACCAATTTTCATGAAAAATATGAAAGATACATTCAACCTGAAATTCATGCACTCACCTCAACACACAGATTAAAAACTTTCAATTATAATAGGATAGTAATGTTAATTAAATTAGCACTAGAGCTTTATCAAGATTATTTTTTTCATTTCATTTATGTATTTATTTTCTCTACCTTAATATCTGAATTTGTTTTATTTTTTTAATAAGGATATGAGAGTGTTCCCACATTCCTCACCAATGAGATCTTGAACAATCACCTTACCAATATATAAGTTTTGAATAAAATGTAATTATTTAGGAACTTATTTGGATACTACCCCTTAAAGGGATGATATCTAGCTTAACTTCATCATAATGGATCTTATTATTAGTTATTCTTATGAATTACAACTAATGTGAATACCAATTATTGTCATAAAATCCATGTTGGTGAATTAAAATTTGTTGACCAACAATGATAGTTTGATAATATTAATAAAGTTTTATCTCTAATATTTCGAAAAAAATAATCCTCAAGATAGAAATAGATACATCATACTGGGAAGGTTCCTTCTATTAAGTTTGGAATATAGATTCTAGCTTACATATATGGAAATATGAATTCTTTCTTATTTCTCCCCCTTGATGTATTCTTTCCCATCAATTCCATGAAAATAATGAAAAAACAAAAAGTAGATGGGACTAATAAGGATCTCATTCTTTTCTCAATGGGAGAAATAAGTTTATGAGTTACTTCTCAACTACAAGACTCTTCTTTTTGGATCCATGTAAGGGAGAACACTTAATACTAAAGCTATTAGTTTTATAAGTAGTCTTGGTAAGCATTGAATCTTTTCTTTAAAAAATTTATTTGTGTGGAATATTATTCTTTACACTATCCATCAAGGAACATTTATCACCAGGCAATTTTTGAATCTTTATTATTATTTATTCTTGAGATAGAGTTATGAAAAAATCTCATTATTGATATTTCAAACACCTTTTCATTTTCTATACTGGTATTATGATATTTTATAGTCATCATTTTTTGAAAACCTATCATGAAATTCTATTTATTTATGTGTAATATTCTAATTTCCTTCAGTACATGCCTTAATATGCACTTATTTAAATCTTATTTATCTATGTAAATATCCTAAGTGAATTACTAGTATATAATTTTGAATATGAAAATATTTCTTTTTATATCCACATGGATTCTTAGGTGTTCTCCTTACCACTTCAACCCTTTTATTTTTCTCTTGGATTGATTTCACCATTTGTTTCATTATCTTGATTCTATTCATTATAATGTCCATGTTCTGCTTATAATGAAAAATGGTGTGGCCTAATTTCCAAAAAGGAAACAACTTAATCTCTTTATCCTAAATGGACCAAAGGCCTTAGATTTTTATTTATTTTGGATAATCCCCCTTTGGTGCAGCACCCTTATTGATCATTTTGGGGTTTTATCCACCTTCTTCTGATATTTAGAAATTTTTTATTTTTTCTTACTTTATTTTAAACTTCTTTGGAATAGTTTTCATTTGGTTATTTTTCAATGTTGGATTCTCTGTTTTCTTCAGATCTTGTAGTATTTTTTTACTTGTTTTAGATGCATGCTTGAATGACTTATACTTGCAAGCCTCTTCAATATGAAAACTTCCATTGAAAATACCATAGATATTACTAAGTTTTTTAAATATATTTATAGTAGGATGATCATTTACTTTCATCAACGGTCTTTGATTCTTCACTAATTTTATTTCCCTTCATGTAGGAATCCTTTGATTTTCAGATACTGATATATTAAAAAAAATCAGATGTCGTGTTCCCGAATATTTCACTGCACCAACAACAAGAGGAAAATAATGATCTCTTCTTTGGATTAATAGTATGTACTAATTGATATGATTATCATTTCAGTTTATTTTTTATTTTAATGGGATTTTTTAGGGGAACAACTTATTTTTCACTTATCATTCTTTACTATAGTTGTAGTGGTGAGCACTAAATTTCGTTACTTTAACCATTTTTTAAAAGTTTTTATTTTAAACTTACACTATGTATATAAAAAAAATTAACACAAATAAGAGTATTTAAAGTATATGGTAACTTCTTCTTAGAAACTTCATTATACGGAACATTGAATTATTTCAACTTTTTCTTTCCACAAAGTAGTGGCATTTTAGGATAAGAGTCCCACTTAGAAGTTTGTTTAGCTATAGATCTATAAGTAATAGATCTTATTTCATTTTGTTGTGAAGAATAAAAATGATTTTTTTAATATTCTATAGTTTGAATCTAAGTTCAATATATTTTATATTTAGGATGAATTTATTATCCTACACTAGTTTGAATCTTTCTGAATATTCCCTTTTGATCATCATAACTTACTTATCATGCATTTTATGTTCCTCCTAAAGTAAGATGTCAATCTACTTGATCTTGTTTGCTTTGATTTCAAGTTGAGGATTCAGGAAATCAATTATATCCTTCTAATTTTCATCTAATGCGTAAAACATTTATTTAAATTAATTAATGGAATCCTATTCCTTATGAATTGTATTTAGACATTGATCTTAAAAACTATAACACCTTTTTTAAAGTCTAACATTATATGATTCATTGTATCCAATTTTCTTGGAGATATTGATATTGTCTTGATTTCATTATTCAAATCCTTTCTCTAGGTTCTACAAATTTTCTTCAAGATTAGTGATTTGTTCCTCCAATATATGATCACTTTCTTTAATGCTTGGATCTTCATGAGGATAGTTTTGGAAAAATATTTGTATTGCCTCTTCTTCATGTAGGGTTGAATCAATACATATGGTAGAACTATTTTCATTCTATTTATTAGTAAAATATACTACTAGATATTTCAATTCCATGTTATACTTATCATTATTAGAATTGAAACATGGGGAAACTAATTCACCCACCTCCTTGTACAAGAGGGATGTATTCTTCATATTTCTTAAATCATTATTTTTTATATTATTCAATGTCTTAAATGATATATAATTATAATATAAAATATATATAAATGATCCAATTTTTCATTCCATTTTTGAATTTTAAAGAGAAATAAAATCTTCAATAAGATTTGAATAACTGAATCCAATCATAGGTGTGGCCTGCTCTTATACCAATTGTTAGGGTCAATTTAGGATGACCATACTAAGTGGGGGTGTGAATTAGTATGGGATGACTATTTATCACTTTAAATATTTATCCCTTTATTTTTTGATGTTACTTATTGATAAAATAGATCTCTTGATGTCTTCACCTATATTTCACAAGAAAACACACAAAATAATAAAGCATAAAAAACACCAGGATTTGTTAACAAGGTTCACCTCCAATGTGGATGACTAAAACCCTGATGCACGATGGTTATTATCCCACTCGAACACAACCTCCTTCTTATTATCAAATAAAGAACAAGAAAATGGATATCCTTGGACCTGTTCTCCTAGCACCAACTAGTTATAACACAAGCTAAAATATTGAAGAAAAAAAGAAGGATATCAACCTAATCCTCCAAAATTTATAAAAAATATAGAAAAAGTCTTATTTGTTTGACACCATCCATCCATAGTTGATAATTTTATTTCAAAAATAGAGAGAGGTCCCAAGGGCCGTACATATCAAGGAGGTCTAAAATAGTGCAAGCCCAAAGCATCAGCTCAAACAAGATTAACACATGCAGTGGTAAGGGAACCAATATTAAAAAAAATGGTACTTGGGGAATCAGGTGATGCCTGGGAGGCCAAGAAATCTGCAACCATGTTGCCTTCTCTCCATGTATGGGTAAACTTGATACCATTAACAAGAAACTCTCTACATTTATGAACAATATATGTGATGGACCAGGGGATGGAGCAAACTCCTTTGATTGAGTTGATGAGAATTAATGAATCAGATTCCACTCAGGCAAGAGAAAAGCCATGGGAGTGACTCACTGATAATACACTAAGCAAGGTAATAGCTTCGGCCTAAAGGGAGTCACCTGGACCATGGAAAAAACTGAAATCCAGATACACCAATCCAATTGCATCCCTCACAACCCCTCTACCACGCATGATGCCATCTTTGCACGAGCCATCGATTTTCAGAAGGAGGCCTCACATAGGAGGAGTCCACCTCACCCAAATTCCATTGGAGATTTGCCCTAGTTTTGGTATGTCATCGATGTAACCTGCTAACATCCATCAAAGAGAGGGAGAGAGCTTCCACTACCTGAGTAAAGGAGCAAGTTCCATGGATAGAACCCTAGCCCAGACAATAACAGCTAAGAAAGAGCTAGTGGATCCCTCACTTCTAACCTTATTCTAAGCGGACCATATAATCCAACACCCAACCACTAAGAGGGTCACCCGAGCTATCCGTTCCTGAGAGAGATTGTCCGAGCCAAGAAACCAAGAAGACATGAAATAATCTCCCAAAATCCCCTTGACGATTCTTCCAGTGATGCGACCTAGATCCTGCCAGATGGTGAGCGCCCAGTCACTGAGGAAGAACAGATGCTCGCTGGACTCACCATGAGGGATACGACAGCAGTCACGATGGGAAGTGAGGGAGACCCCTTTGCATCGCACCCCCTCATCAGTGGGTAAAGAATGTTTGCAGAGGCGCCAAACCAGAAAGTCATATTTAGTAGGAAAGTACTTACACCATAAGAAAACACCCCAAATATCTGAGGTAGACCCTATATGTATAGAGTGATGATATTATTTTGAAGAGAGCATACTAGAAGAAGAGCCCGTAAACACCAGCTGGTCCAGTTCAGAGGAGGAGGGAATACCTTGAAGAAACTCCTACTGTTGAGGTTTGAGAAAAGCTTGAATAAAGGAAAGGAAATTGATCGCCTCAGAAAACATCATGTTAGGCACTGGGTAGCCTGGAAAACTAAGAGCAGAACCTGCCCAGTTATCATTCTAGAAGCTGATCATACCGACACCCACAATCCATTTTGAGTGATGATTAAGGTATATAAAGTATTGATGAATAACCGCCCAGAACATGGTGCATCTACCATCAGAGGATTCCAAGAAAGGGTCGTACTTGTGCCTCGTGAAACTAGACCAAAGAGAATTCCCTTCCATCGCATCCCAGGACAACATGTCTTGGAGAAAGGACATGGTGTCCCTGACATTCCTGATATTGATACTACCTTCCTTAGCATCCCATGCCATTATTTCCCATAGACACCGATTACTCTAATCAACTCACTCTATATGTTGTAATATAATGGATTCCTCGAATAAAGAAATCATTAGTGTGTTTTAGAAATGTAGCAATCTAGTGGTATTTCCATTCTACTTATTTGACTAGAATTATATAAAAGAAATGTAGTGGACTAGAATATAAAAATTATTCTTTAACCTAAATTATAATCTGCTGAAAATTAAATTTTTATTGAATGAGAAGAGAACAACAAGTCACAACTGGATCAAAAAAAATCAAGGTGTCCTAAAATGATGAAGGCTGAGGGCGTCTTCGAGAATAACCTTGTATAAGCTCTTCAGAAGAGAACCCACCCGGTTGTAGATAATGATGTCCTCATTAGCTCTACCTTCACGGGCCAGCTTATCCGCAGCAGAATTGCCTTCGCGCCAAATATGTTTGACGGAACATCCTTGACCAATAAAGGTCCTACAATGCCTCACCAGATAAAAAAGATCCCATGGAGGTTCGGCCTTACCTTGAAGGAATAAGACGGATGCAGTGGAGTCCTATTCAATACTTTCCACCTTGATGTTGAGGCAGTTGCACCATGTGAGACCTGTGTACAAGGCCCTAACCTACGCACCCAAGGACGATCCTGGCCCATAGAAGGCACTGAAGCCAATAATAACTGAGCCGTTAGCATTCCTAACCAGTCCGCCACCCCTCATATCACCCTCAATAAAAGAGCCATCGACATTGATATTTAAGCCATTGCAAGGTGGTAACCACCGAACCCACTTTAATTGGGTGTTAGAACATGTGCTTGTATTAGAAATCAACCTGGGGAGAACACTTTTGAAGGAGGGTGAATCCCAGCAGCCACGGAGAAGCTTGCCCATCTCGGCCACCATTGCCCGGGTTCTCACGTGCATCACTAACACGAAAGTCTTTACACATTATCTGGCTTTGTTCCTTTCCTCCCAGATATTCCAACATGAAGCCGCCACAACAGTTGCATGGATTCTCCCTTCAACGTCCCGCGAGCCGGCGTCCCGAAACCAGCTTATACAAATCTTCTGGAAGGTCCTACTGCTGCACTCAATGGCCAGACTGGATCCCATGTAATTCCACAAGGACTTTTCCCAATCTCTATGCAAAAACAGATGTTCCGTTGACTCTATCTGGGGGCTGGTGCAATATTAGCAATGGGACACTGAGGTCACTCCTCTGCGCTGAATGTTCTCATCTGTCGGGAGGGCTCTGTGAAGAATTCTCCAGACTAGAAAATTTAATTTGGTTGGAATACCTTTGCACAATAGTTTCGTGGCCAGATCATCACTCTCCCTCTACATGTGGAAGGAAATTCTGTAACCACTGCTGGAGAATTTACCAGAAGCTGATCCAGTGAAGCAGCAGTGGTCCGACTCGTCCATCAAGCGTATGTTTTAGAAACTTTCGTTCTGATCGGGATTGAGAATTGTGTCCATCATAACCCGATGGGAACTAGGCTCCTTGAAGGTGATAGCCGAAATAGTAAATCAAGGGAAATAGAGGATATTTCCAGCCTAGTTGTGCTTCCAGAGGTTGATATCGCTTCTCCTAATCAGCCAATGGGATTGAGCTTGGAGACTGGGTAGGTGAGAGAGCATGCATTTGGTAAGATTGGAGAGTGTCCTCCTGTGCCTTGGCCATTCCTACCATTTCTCTTCATACCTATTCTTCATGAACATTTCCCATAACGAGGTCCCCTCAATGATTTCCCATGCTAGTCGTGCCTGCATAGCTTGCATGGATTCAACCACACTTTGTATCCCACACCTCCTTCTTAAACCGGATTTTCCATACGACTCCATGAAGCCCAGTGGCAGTGACCCAACTGGTTAGCATCCCATAAAAAGGCTTTCATGGTTCTTTCAATCTTAGTTATTGTGCCCTTCAGCAGTGTGATGATCGATAACACGTGCATGGGGATCGACGTGAGCACACTATTGATGAGGGTGACTCTCCCTCCGAATGAGAGGAACTTATTCTTCCAGTTACATATTCTTCTAGTCATCTGGGATATAACGTCATCGAAGAGAGAATTTTTATTTCTCCCATAAGAGATGGGAGCTCCGAGATATGTCATTGGCAGGAGGCCCCAATGAATTCCCAAGGTATCTTGGATTTTCCTGTATCATCTCCCAGAGCATTTGTTGCAAATATAAACCTTGCTCTTCTGGTGATTGATGATTTGGGCACTTTACTGCCCATATGCCTCCATGATGCTCATGAGGTTTTGATGTAACCTGCACCTACCATTAGTGAAAATAATAATATCATCGGGGAACATCAGATGTGTGATTGAGTTTTCCCCAAATTTGGTGACAAAGGGCTTAATCCTTCCATCTTTCAGGTTAGAGTGCAACTTGGATGATAGGGCCTCTTATACTAAGAGGAAGAGGTATAGAGACATGGGGTCTCCTTTCCGCACCCCTCTGACATTTTTAAAGAATCCAAACACCTTGCCCATGAGTGAGACTAAGAGCCACGGGGATGAGAAACACCTGAAGTAGAGATCAAAAAACTAATCTTGAAAGCCAAACTTCCTCATCACCCATAGAATAAAACTCTATTGTAGTATGTCATAGGACCTATCCATGTCGACTTGAATGATAACATTAGACCCCACCGTCCGCTTATTGATGTCTCCAACTAACTCCTTCGCAATGCCGATCACCCCCTGGATGCTTCTTCCCTTAACAAACCCATGCTTCTCACTATAAATTAGCCTCGTGATGATGTTTCTCAACCTTCTGGTAAGGAGGCAAGATATAATTTTGTAGAAGAAATTTCAAAGGCATATAGGTCTATACTGGGAAATGCTATTCGGGTCCTTACACTTGGGGATGCACACCATCCTTGAGGTGCAGACTCCCCTTGGAAAAGATCCCCCCTTGAAGAAATCCTGCACTTCCTGAACCACTTTTTCCTTCAAAAAATCACATGCTGAAACATAAAAAGCTCCAGGAAACCCATCGGGTCCTGGAGCGCTATCCGGATTTAAACTGAAAGTAGCCTCTTTAACTTCCTCCTTCTTCGGAATCACCACAAGGGCCGAGTTGTTTTCACTGCCCACCATCTCCTGTATACCGAAAATAGGATCTTCCCCCTGTTATTAGCAGAAAGATTCCCAATTATAGTATCCAACGGGTGCACCAAGAGCTTCTTGAAGTGAGCTAAGGCCATATTCCCTGCCACATTTATGTCCGAGGTGTAGGTCCCATCATCCATCATTAAGTTAAGGTGAGCATTCCTCCTTTTTTTCTTTCAGACATGCATGGAAATATGAGGTATTCCTATCCCCCTCCCTTGGCCAAAGAGCCCTAGATCTAGTGCGGTAATACCTCTCTGTCTCAAGTGCATTTTCAACCAACATTGAGCGCTTTTCATTCATTAGGGCAAAGAGGTTGTCATCCCATGCCTCCTGGAGAGACTCCTCAAGTTTGTCTATGTCTGTCTTGATGTCATCCATGAGTGGGTCCTCCACTGGGTTGTTGTCCAGCTAGTCTAAAATACATCCTTTGAGCCATCGAAGCTGATAGTAGAGACTTGCCCAAGCACTTTCATTGACTTTAGACACCCAGGACGCCTCCACCATTTAGAGAAAACCCTCCCTGTTGTGCCATCTAGTTGAATAAAGAAACTAACTCTGCCTCAGGGGGGATCCTTCCAATGAGACCATGAGGGGAGATTGGTTGGACAAGACTCTGGTTAAGTGATTTACCGAAGCCTGTTTGAAGGATTCGATCCCTTGGAGGTTCAAAAGGAACACGTCAAGTCACCTCCAAATGTGAATAGGACCTTTGCTATTATTGCACCAAGTGAATTGGTTACCGATGAAGCCCAGGTCCAGGAGTCCAGTAGCGGCCATGCAGCCTTGGAAGTCCCTCATGGCATTGGTGAGGCCCCCCCACTCCTCCTTTCTTATCTGATATCTCGGAAACTATGTTAAAGTTCCCTCGATGAACCAAGGCTTTCCCATTCAATGAAAACTGGCTAGCTGCTGCCACAAAGCATGCCTCTCATTGGCATTACAACTCGCATAGACAAAGGTGAAGAAGATATCAACACTGCTGGTTGAGATTCTAGTAGTAATGCTCTGAGCCAAGAAATCAACTACCTCCACCTCCCAACCTTGCTTCCAGAAGACTCAAATATGAACATTCCCTGGAAAGGCATGGAAATGGTGAATAAAACCCATCCTATTTCCAAACATAGCCATGCGGTTAACCTCATGTTTAGGTTCAAGACTGACCACCATAGATGTCATATGGCGCTTGACTTCAGTCGCAACAAAGGCACTTTTCACATGTGCCCCCAAACCTCTAGTGTTCCATATGAGTACCAAAAACATGGATAGAACCGATGGAGGTCTTTGAAACCGAGAGAACACACATCAGCAGAACACCGGGGTCGAAGAGCTTCCCTAGCCCGGGACCAGGTGATAGGCCCCGGGGATGTGCTGGGAACCACTGGGGGAAGAGGAAAGCTGGGTTTGAGCGTTGGGTTGGGACACCAAGATGGCTCATCTAAGATCTCCTCGAGGACTGTGAATCAGTTGGAAGATTTCAAGGCAAGGGGGGAAAACCGAGGAGGAGGATCACCTGAGCACAGCGCGAGAATGGCCTTTCTGGATGGGGAAGACCGAGCTTCAAAAATAAATTTCCTGAACCCTGATGATAATTCAGACGGAACTAGAGAGCACTAGGTCATGGGGACCTTTACAAGCTCCATAGGTAGCTTCCAGGAGAACGTCGCTGGACCTGAGTAGGAAATCACTGATTTTCTACAGGGGGTCAGCACGCTGAAACCCAGAGCAACATGAAGGGGAGCATAGATCGATCATGAAGGGGAAGGGATAGGCCAGATAGGGTTAGAGCATGGTAGAGATTTTGGAATTAGAAAACCAAAAAACCTATTGGTTTCCAAGTAGGACACTACTTTTCCCCATGCAGCGCTTTCCAATGCAGCACTTCCCCATCCGGCTCATTTACTCTCCCTATGTGTCCATTTTAATTCCCATGCATATCATTAATTGTTGCCTTGTTTTTTGTATGATATGCGTGTGTATCTTTTTTTTATAATAGTATATATATGGGAAGAAATGTAATCCATAGTATGTGATATTAAAAAATCTTGAAAGATATTTTTTGTTTATTATTGTCCCATTTTATTCCTCTATTTTTTCCCAGCTTTTATAGCCAACAAACTGGTATCAGAGGGTAGTACCAAAGCATCCTCCAATTTCCGAAGATATCCACCGCAATTCAGCCGCAAGTTCCTAAGCTGCCTAAGGAAAACTAAGACCGGTGGTGCATTCAAATGAAGGCGTTGTTTAGGTCACAAGAATTATGGGAGATCGTCACCGATGGGTATGTAGTACCCACTGTGGAGGAAGAAGTCACCTTAAATAATGAAGAAAAGATGGCAGTCAAAAATCAAAGGAAGAAAGACAACAAGGTGTTGTTCCTTCTCTATAAATGGTTGGATGAATTGACATTAAAATAGATTGTCAAAGCAACATCGAGCAAGCAAACTTGGGATACACTTGCCACCATTTTCAAAGGTGTTTATCGTGTGAAGAAGGTCCGTATTCAAACATTACGAGTAGAGTTAAAAGATGAGCGAATGAAGAAAGGTGAGAGTATCTCGGATTACTTCTCATGCCTAATTTTCATTGTCAACAATTTGAAAAGGAATGGTGAAAAAGTGGAGGATATTCAAGTTATTGAGAAAGGACTTCGATCGCTCATAACCAAGTTCGAGCATGTGGTTGTGGAAATCGAAGAGTCGAAAGATTTGGAAAAAATTTCAATTGAAGAACTGATGGGGTCGTTGCAAGTATATGAGCAACGAATGCAGAAAAATGCAGGTTCAATAATAGAGCATGCCTTAGAGTCCAAGTTGACTCTACAAAATCAAAAGAATGACGAAACGCAACGAGAAAGTCATCGTGCAAGAGGCAGAGGGTGTGGACATCCTCTAAGACATCAACAAAAGAAACAAAACTTTACCAACTTTCATGGAAGAGGAAATGGTGGAGGCCGATTCACGCATGGTCATGGAAATACAAATAACGTCCAATGCTAAAACTGTAAGAAATTCGGCCATTTTTCATCTGATTGTTGGAGTAAGGTGGATCGTGATGAGCGATCCAACTACGATGAAGCATCTCATCATGAAGAAGAAGGTACCACACTCCTCCTTGCACAAGAAAAAGCATGTGAACGCCCTGATGTATGGTATTTGGACATGGGAGCAAGCAACCACATCAGTGGTAATAAATAGTTGTTTGAGGAACTCACTTAAGAAGTTTGGGGCGACATGAGTTTTGGCGACTCATCCAAGGTACCCGTGATAGGCAGAGGTAAAATAAAAATCTTTCTGAATAATGGTGAGTCGAATTACATTTCTAATGTATATTAAGTACCAAGTATGAAAAATAACATCATCAGTTTCGGCCAACTCCTTGAGAAGGGGTATGTCATACACTTGGAAAATTATTCTTTGTCTATAAGAGATGCTCACATGAGACTTGTCTCTCAAGTCCAAATGGTGAAGAATCACATGTTTCCACTGTATATCAACATAAAGGCCAAGGAATGTTTGTTTGGGATCATGAAGAATGATTCCTGGAGATGGCATTTTTGTTTTTGGTTTCTCCATTTTAGCGGGCTTAAACTTATATCATCATCAATCATGGTGCATGGCTTACTGACGATTGAAGTTCCAAATAATGTGTGTGAGGCGTGTACACTCAGCCAACAACAAAGGAACTCCTTTCCAAGTGGAGTGTCTAGAAGAGCAATGGAACCAATTCAATTGGTTCACACAGATATCTGTGAACCATTTGAAACACCATCACTTAGAGGTAATAGGTATTTTATTACCTTTATTGATGATTTCAGCAAAAAGTTGTGGGTGTATTGCATCAAAGAAAAATCATCTTCTTTCACTATCTTTAAAACATTCAAAGCTCATGTTGAAATTAAAAGTGGCCATATAATCAAAGTACTCAGATCTGATAGAGGTGGAGAATACACCTCAAATGCATTTCAAGATTTCTGCAGGGAACATGGCATCAAACAACAATAAACTGCAGCCTACATGCCACAACAGAATGTCATCGCTAAAAGGAATAACCACACTATTCTTGACATGAAGAGGACTATGCTGAAGGATAAAGGGCTGCGAAAGAGTTTTTGGGCAGGAAGTAGTGGCATGCACTGCCTACTTTCTCAATCGATTTACAACGAAGAGCGTCAGGAACTTTACACCATAAGAGACGTGGAGCGGCTACAAACCGAGCATGGTGCACCTAAGAATCTTCGGGTGTGTCACCTACACTCAAGTTCTTGAAGCGAGAAGAATGAAACTTAATAATTGTGGTGAAAAGTGAATCTTCATCGGCTGTTGTGAAGCTTCTAAAGCCTAAAATATTTACAATCCACTGACGAATAAATCAGTGGTGAGTAGAGATGTGGTCTTTAGTGAGGAAGAAGCATGAAAGTGGAATGATTAAGAATCTAATAAGGATGTTACAGTCAAGAGAGAGGTTCCTGATGAAAGGCATGAACATCAGGAGAAAACACCCACAACACCTTCCTCGGGTGCATCATCAGTTGGAAGAAGTCCGGGAGTACATTTGCCAACTCCCAAAAGCACTCCATCAAATCAAAATTTGGCCATCTCATCCTCTCCTATGGCTCCTATGAAGATGAAAAATCTGAGTGATATTTATGAGCAGACTAAAGAGGTAAATCTTTTTTGCTTGTATGCAAATCATGGGCCTCTGACATTTTAGGAAGCCATGAGGGAAGAAATCTAGAGAATGGATATGGAAGAAGAAATTTGTGCCATATAGAGAAATGACACATGGGAGTTGACTACACTCCCAAAAAGCTAGAAGATCATTAGTGTCAAATGGGTGTACAAAATAAAGAGAAATTATGATGGTGAGATCGATCGATACAAGGAAAGGCTCATAGAAAAGGGGTACAAAAAGAAGTTGGGGTGGAGTATGAAGAAGTCTTCTCTCCTATTGCTCGACTTGACACTGTAAGGATGATTATATCCCTTGCTTTCCATCGCAGTTGGATGATCTGCCAACTGGATGTGAAGTATGTGTTTTTCCAAATGGAATTATGGAGGAAGAGGTCTATGTTGACCAGCCTGAAGGCTTTATTTTGCAAGGGGAGGAAGACAAAGTGTATCTATTGAAGAAAGCTCTTTACTGGTTGAATCAAGCTTCTTGTGCTTGGAATTCACACATAGACATCTATCTTCGAGGCAACGGCTTCACCCAATGTCCATATGAGTATGCAGTTTACATCAAGAAGAATAATCGAGGGGATATACTTATTGCATGCTTGTATGTTGATGATTTGTTGTTTACAGAGAATTGTCGACCTATGTTCGATGATTTCAAGGAGTCCATGTTCAAGGAGTTTGAGATGACCGACTGAGGTCTCACGTCCTTCTTTCTGGGCATATAAGTAAAGCAACAACATGGAGGAATAAATATTTCTCCGAATAGGTATGCCAAGGAGTTTCTTGAAAAATTCAAGATGGCCAATTGCAATGCTGTAAACACACCTGTGACAACGAGCTTAAAACTGACAAAATATGGAGAAAGAATAAGTGTTGACTTGACTCTGTTAAAGAGTCTAATTGGAAGCCTAAGGTATCTAACAATCACAAGGCCTGATATTGTCTATAGTGTTGGACTTCTAAGCAGGTATATGGAGGCACCGAAAGAGTCACACTGGTTAGTGACAAAACGTATCCTAAGGGATGTTAAAGGAACGATGGATTTTGGTCTCTTCTATCCATACAATGAAGAAGCAAATCTGTATGGATACTTGGATAGTGATTGGGGAGGTGACCAAGATGAAAGGAAAAGCACTACTGGGTATGTATTTTTTCTTGGATCTACTGATTTCACCTGGAATTCAAGGAATCAATGTGTGGTTGCTTTATCCACATGTGAATCAGAGTATGTGGCAGCATCCTCTACTGTTTATGAGGGAATTTGGTTGAGAAATTTGTTGAAGGAGATGAAGCATCCACAGGATGGATCCACGGTGATATATGTGGATAAAAAGTCGGCTATTGAACTAACAAAAAAATCCGATGTAGCATGGGAGAAGCAAACACATTGATACTTATTTTCATTTTCTCAGGGATCATATGAAATAGAAAATGATAAAATTGGGATATTTTCATACTACCAAACAGGTGGCATATGTTTTCACAAAGGTATTACTGACAGATGCATTCAAAAGGCTAATAATGATGCTCGGGATGAATCCGGTTTTGGTTTTAAGGGGAGTGATGGAATTAGCAAACCCAAAAACCTGTTGGTTTCCAAGAAGACCGCTACTCTTCCCCATGCAGCACTTCTCCATCCGACTCATTTACTCTCCCTATGTGTCCATTTAAATTCCAATGTATATCATTAATTGCTGCCTTGTTTTTTGTATGATATGCGTGCGTCTCTCTTTTTTTTAAAATAGTATATATATGGGAACAAATGTAATCCGTAGTATGTGATATTAAAAAATCTTGAAAGCTCTTTGTTGTTTATTATTGTCCCATTTTATTCCTCTATTTCTTTCTCGGATTGTATAGAAAACAAGAGAATGGCAGACGACCGTTGCTGAATCCGGAACAGATTGAGACAGTGGGGGCCCACTTTCAGAGGCAGGGATGCCAAGATTCAAAATTGAAACGTCCGGGTCATCCTCAGAGTCCGCCCCGCACCCCTACCTAGACGGAGACACCGAGGGGACCGACGGGCCTGGCTCCGACCACCCCAAGGATGATGGGGACTCAAACACAACCCTGAACCCCGATGGTCTGGATGTTCCGCCGAAAGCCACCGGTCTTTTAGAACTCTGCCTGCAACAAAACTCCATCGAATGTCCCTAAATCCTGCACCCCCCATAGAATATGGGATGCGACTGATAAAGGAACCATTGCCACCACTTGAATCTATCACCTGCATTAATCAAAAAGAGAGTAGGGAAGGGCGTGGAAAGATCCATCTCTACACAGATCCGTGGACACCCCGCATCCAGGAGGTGCATAGTGGTGACATCCACACAAAGAAAGGAGCCCACCACATCTCTGATATACCGGAGGATGGCAGGGTTATGAAACGGAAAAGGGAGACCGAGAAGGTTAATCCACACCGCCTCCTTATAGGATTCTTTCCCAAAGTGGGATTCCCAGGACCACCACGATAAGGAGAAGCGCCTCTCACCGCAACGGCGGTCCGCTGAAGACCAGGAACAGACGAAGTCTTCCCTGCTACACAGATGAATACAGAAAGCATACCTAGAAAGAGAGGAAATGGAAGCGGCATGAAGCAGTCCCCAAGAGCCCACAAGATCCTTGAAGGTCTCTAGAGGGGGCTTGTCTCGACCGAACCGAGCCACCAACGTTAATTCATGAAAGGCCGCAGCCTCATCCAATTCCCCTTCTAACATCTCGACCACTGGAAAGCCATCCACAGATGAAGCAGGCCTCTGCAGAAGGTGAATAGCAGGAATGGATGGAGGAATGGTCGCGAGAGCAGGAGGACGAGCGTTCGAGAGCAACACATCCTTGAAGGAGGCCATCCCCCAGAATTGTCAGCATCTAAATTATAATCAATGTATAACAACTGAGTCATTGATTATTCTTCTATGTTTGATAGTTAATAGAAAATAGGATATACCAAGTTATAATGTTGGATTCTCAATGTCTCTTCATTAAATCATGTATTTTGTGAAATGAATGGAATATCATGTAAACCATAGAACATATAAGATATAATTATTTATTATTTTATGTAACATATGTCAAACCAAGAATGTGTGTTTCATGGAACCCTCAATGCATGCAAGGACATTCTTTTTCTCATGAACCTAGACAAGTATGTAGTATGTTTCTCATGAACTTAGAAAAGTATATAGAATATAGTATGTTTCTAATGAACCTAGTGTATAATAAATACATTTAATTTCCAATTAAAAGAATTATAAGTTTATAAGTGTGAACACCCTTGATAGGAAATGGGTATGGTATTCACTACACAATTGTTTTGGCAAGGAAAATAATGGTGAAATTTTGGATGCATAACGACCTCACATAATAATTAATAAATTGGTTTAATGAGGGAGAAATAGGTCTATAATCATTTTTAAATAACATAGGCAGTAATAGGTACATGTAAAGACATATCACAACATATTTAATTAGAAATACAATACATAATATAATAAGGAAACTTGAATAAAAAAGAGAAGGTGAGGATCCCTTACTTGAGTGTGTGACTTAAAATGCTTGAAAGGAGATTCTTGAGATATTGTGGTGCCTTGGGATGACTCTAGATAAGGTAAGGAAGATTATGGATGAGATACAAGGATTTTGAGTGAAGAGAAATGAGATCTTGGGTGGGTTTATATAAGAAATGAGTGGGGGATTTTTTTTATCTTTTCTCAAACTTAGGTTTTGGACTCTATATAATAAAATAATCAAAACCACACACCTTCCCATGGTTTATAAAAAATGGGAGTTTTTTAATTATTTTATAAGGAAAAGGGACAAAATTAATAAAATAATACCATTTTTTATGTAGAGGTGAGTCATACTCTTAAAGAAAGAATTTCAAATCCTTAAAATATATTAGAATTTTTGGAGGATTCATAATGGATTTATAAAATAAATAAAATATACCTAAAATCAAATTATTTTAAAAATAAAATACATATTTCATCTTTGATCTCATTTATATTATTTATTACATCACTTTTGGTTCATTATGATGTCATAATACACACTATATTTTTATACAGTATTTAATATTTACCCAAAAAATTGACTATCTCAGAAAATTATAAAAAATTAATCATTGGATAATTTTGATGTTTTTATTTCAAAAATAATATTAATTTTATCAAAATAATTATCTAAATATGTGTATTTTCACTTTTAAAATAAAAATTAACATTTATTGATAAATGATGGGTTTTTTTTACAATAAGTGTTTTTGATCCCTTATAAAAATTACATTTGAATTTGTAAAAATTATATAATCATTTATATTTAATAAAAAGTATTTAATAGTAATATTTTATTAAAATATTATTTATTTAAAAAATATATTAATTCATCAAAATAAATTCCTTAATTAAATTTGAATATTATCGAAAAATACAATTTTTTTTTATTATATCAAACTAAAAATAATTTATAAAGTGACAACAATAGGATGAAAATATATTCATTATTATATACAAAATAATGAACATAATCATATTTATAGTGTCTTTATACATATCCCTTTAATAAACCATCAAAATACCTAAGTGTAAGGTGTGTGACGGTGAGACCTTCATGGGGTGGTTCGACGTACATGGTTTGGGTCGTGATCTCGATGAGCTTGAACTTTTCCCATAAATGGTTTTAATCATTCTTAAGTTGTTGAATCTTAGATTGGTCTTAGACAAGTGAAAATCCCAGTGATTTTATCTCCCTCAAAATCTTTGATAAATGGGCTTCATAGGGTATGATCCTACTGGTTTTGGACATCACTTCCTTTGTTTGTATCAATTGGATTTGTTAAAACCCTATATTTATAATAATAATGAGATCACTGTTCAATGGATATTTTATCAATGGTAAGGATTCATAATGCCCATTTAAATCCAATTGGATATAATAAAACCAAATAAGTGCATGTTTTTTCTATAACAATAATACAAAATAATACATTTAATTAAAATCACAAGGGGAAATTTTATTTATAATATTTTGGGTCGTTACACTTTAGAGGATAGAAACTTTAATACTACTAAAGTCTTTACGTGATGAAATTTTTCCATGATGATTGATATATTTTTTTCAATTGAAGAATTCATGCGATGTCATGGCTTCATGTGATGCCACTGGTTCATAAACTCAATTTAGTTCACATGGATTTATTTTCATTGGAAAGTCTTTATAAGATCCACACAATCACATAATTCAAATTACTTCACATAATGACATCATGTGACCACCTATCACGATCAATCTTATTCATGTGATGGCTCAATGAAACTCACATATGCATGCAATGCATACTTATTCTTCAAAAAAAAACTCATTAATGGATTCTAATTGTGAGCACTTATCATTCAATTTAATTTATCATTAGAGAAGGGTTTTGATTATCATGAGTTAACTCAGATAAAGTTATCTTCATTAGTTTTGTAAGGATTAAAATATCCTGCAAAAGGGTTGACATAGTTGAGGAAGATTCATGATATTGATAAGATGGTGGAGAATAAAATGATCTAGTATCCTGTATTATTTATATATCTTTTAAGATGGAGTAATAGTTTCCTGCATCTTCCATGACCTACATAGGTATATAACTTAGTATAACTCCACTTAATAAATTATTTTTCCCCTTCTCCTATTAAGCAAACATCAGGGTTGGAATCCAAAAACACATCATACACATTATCATCACCTGGTCATGCCACACCTATGAGGTCCCTCATGAACCCCTTCACACTCTATTAATGCACTATGTGCACCTCCCTACATGCTTTCTTTGGGAGCTATAAAATCCCAATACCTATACTTTCATGATTTTCTGGCCTGGTTGGCTCTCCCACATAGTTGAGATTACTCCCACATGTGTTGATATTACCTATTTGAAATAAGAATAATAAATGAACACATGGCACACAAGTTATTTTGACATGGTTCACCACCAATGTGGGTGAATATGTCCTTATAGTGTTTAGGATGAGTCTAATCCATTGATTTTTCAAAAATATAAAAAATGGTTAATAGTAGTATGGGAATGAATAAATATTTAATCGAAATTAGTATGGGATGGTATCATCCATAACCCAAAAGTGATTCATAAAATTTTTCTCTATTAACAATTTATTATGTTCTATCCCACTAGTTTACAAAGTTACTAGAAAATGTAATGAGCAAGATCACTATAAATTCAGGCTACTTCTACTACAAAATTGATTTACCACATAGCCTTCAGAATAATAAAAATCAACACATTCTAACAAAATATGTTTCTAGTACTTCCCCATATGAAAATTAAGTATCCAAAACTTCAATATCTAGTCAATAAACTCATCGATATTCATGAATTTTTCTTATTTCATCACTACTTTAAAATTCTATGGAATCACAGGTATTCTTCTTTAGTTCAATATATCTTTTAAAACATGTAGTTCGAGCTCTCTATATCACTATTCTCAGAATTATAAATAGAAAGCACTGAATTTAGCCTCCATTTATATAATTGAACTTAATCTAATAAATTTAGGGAACATGACCTCCAAAATTTATAATCCTTACTAACTCAAAAATTCAGTCAACAACCTCTAATTCCATCAAAGATATCAGAGTCTGAATTCATCAAATATATCACATGACTTGGAATTAACCATATTTAAATAATACAAAATAATCAAATAAAATCATGAATTCATCTTCTTGAATTTCATATATTTAATTCCATCTTAGTATCACAACATTGACTTTGACTTTACATAAGTGTTATGCGATATTTTTGGAATCATCTAGTTACATAACATCCAAAGACTCTAAAAAATTCTTTTTTAACTTCATTATTATTATACAATGAGTTTTGAATCTATCTCTATATTATTCAGTAATTTGGATCATAAAACTCTCTCTTATACCTATATTTTCTAGAATTTTTTACTTATCTATAATATTTCTCAGCACTCTTTGAATTAGTTTCCACCTTTAGATCTTAAAACATAGTCTAAAAAATTTATCAATCTTACAATATTAATATTTCAATGATCCATTATATCATTTAGACTCTTGCATATGGTATCATAACTTAAATATAAATAATATCCATATATTTTGATATTTTTACTTCTAGATAGATGATCTTTCTTAGATTTTACTTACCTTATCTTCTAATATTTTGGACATAAGAAATTTATCACCTTAAAACACCATCCATGATCAAATTTACCCATTATGTATCCTCTTTTAACTCTTACATATCATGTAAGGTTTTTTCCTTTTTTACATAGTTTCAACTTTTACAATAACAAGACTCTTATATATTGATATGTTGTTCTCACAAAATCATTTTTTAATATGTCTCATTTAAGAGTAATATTTACAAATATCTTATGTCTAATTAAATATTATATATATTTTATAAGGTTTTTTGATTTAATAATTTCTATAGAAAGTTTCTTATGTATACCAAATCTCTTAGGTATTATATAATGTTTTTTATATTTTCAATTCCAGCATAAGACTCTAAAATTCATCAAAATTTATAACTTCCAAATAATTAAACTTCTTCCAAACTTATAAATAATCATATACTATTGTCAAATAATCATGTTTTTTGTTACTTGAAATATCAGTATAACACTAGTATATTTATCTTCAAAATCATTCAATTACTTTGTACTTAATATCTCTCTTAGTTTCTCATCTTTTAGATTCACTCTTATGAGTAAATGACCCTTACACATCCAATATCATTTCAAAATAACTCTACATATAAAATCCTTTTCCAAAACTTGACTTAATGGTATCTTATGAATACATAATGAGGAATTTTGGATTAATATAATATTCATAACATCCGAATCATGGGTAAATTATAGTCACAATAATCAACTAATCTACTTCCAAAATTAATCCGTCTTCCATGCATACAACTTTTGGAACTTAGCTAATTCTTCACCATGATTCAAATTTATAGAACTTCCAAATACAAATCTAATCAGTTTCTATGGTACATCTATAATTTCTAGAAAACTACATTTCACTTTATCTTAAAAAAATATTTACTATTAATCAATTATTAAAAATAAATATAACATGTCTTCAAAATTTAGAAAATTACATTGGGTTTTTCAATCACCCCTTTGGATTTGTTGTCAATATTAATCACTCATAACTTTGTATTATCTCACAGAATTTCTCAACAAGAAGTGTCATGAAAACAAAATTCTAGAGAGACCAATTTTTTTGATAACATTCTATCTCTTGGTGACACACAAATTGATACTATTGATTTAAATGATTTCCCTTGATTAACCCACTTAAATTTTATCTAACCTTTTAAAATAATAACAGATTATGATTAAAAAAGATAAAGTATGTTTCTAATATAGGGTTTTTAAACTTATCTCCCCTCCAAACTATAGCGGGGTAACACCATAACTTCCTTAAGCAAGAGAAAAATACTTAATAATATGTTTCATCATTAAATCTTAAAATATCAACCTTGAAAATGATTTAGTGGATAGATCATAAATCTAATCTTTTCAAGATATTTACTCCAACTTCACATCTCCATTAAAAACTTTCCTCTTGATATAATGGTATTTTATATCAATATGATTGGATCTTGAGTGCTACACTAGGTTCTTGGAAATACTAATGACACATTTATTATCATTTTTAATTTTAAATGACCTTTAAATGTTAACCATTAAATCATCGAGTATTAATTTAACACATAAAATTTATATACAATCATGGGTGGAAGCAGTATACTCATATTTAGATATGCTCAATGTAATAAAATATTTTTTCTTACTATGCAAGCATGCAAATATTCTTCCCAAAAGGAAAGTTCCTCCTAATGTTTATTTTCTATCATTATAATCTACAACCCAATCAGTATTAGTAAATCCTAGAATATTCAATCCCCCACTTATTTAATACATTACACTACACTCAATGTTCCTATTATATACCTTATAAAACTATTGGGAGTTAATATTTTTTATTTATTTGGATAACATTGTTATTTGGAACACAAATTCACTACATAAATAATTTCTATTGTTTATATGGATAGATAAAGAAATATTTTGATCATTTTCCTAAAGTTATATTGAATTAAACTTTTCCCTAAATCAACTTTTTTGGCTTCAAACTAACTATCATGGGCATGAATAATTCCTTTGAATATTCCAAGATGAACTTATTTAATAATTACTTCTCATAATTATCCAGAGATAAGAAGATTTATTTTTATTTCTATAAAACATGCAAACCCATAAACAATTTCATCTCTCTGGGAACTGATACCTCAAAATAAATTTTCATTTGTCTTGTAAATTGTAAAGAATTATATTATATATCACCTTTAATTATTATGTCATCATCATAGATAATGATGATTATAGTACATGTGATCATTTCCTTCACATATATGTTTCTAGAAACTTTTCCTTTATAAAAGTTCAATTATTTTAGGAAACTATCATGTATGGATTACCAGACTCTAAGGGCCAATTTTAACCAGTGCAAGGATTTCTTTAACCAACACACAATAGTTCCATCACTATAAAGAATAAAACCTTTAGGTTATTAAAGAAAAACTTCTTATTCAAGATATTTATATAAGGAATAATATTTCACATTCATTTGATAGTCTTTTTTGAATTTTTGAGCTATAATGGGCAATAAAATTCTAATAGCTTCAAGACTTGAAATTTGTGAAAATTTTTCTTCAATTTATATACATCCTGCTAATAAATAACATTTTAAAACTAATATATCTTTATTACTTGATATCTCAAATTTTTCATTGAGTTTATTTCTGAACACCCACTTGGTTACTAAAACAATTTTACCTTATGACCTAGGAATAAGATACGGGGTGTCATTTGTAAGAACCCGATTATTCTTTTTAGGTATGTTTTTCATTTTTATGGAGTTTTTGAGAAAAGAGGAGTTTTTGGAAATTTTTGAAGTACATGCCATGTACTTTATGAGTACATACCGTGTACTTCATTGCCACAGAAGGCCGTGTCTGGCCATGTCATGGCCACACACACGGTCGTGTGGGGTGATGTGGAGGCTACTTAAAGAGGAGTATAAAAAAGGTGAGTACACGCCATGTATACTAAAAGTACATGCTGTGTAATTTATTTTTTTCATTAAATGCACCGGGCTCGCGTCTGACGAACAGAAACCACTTCTTTTAGGTTTCTTTCATTCGAGAGTGCTGAGCATCCGCAGATCTTCGATGAGCCCCCGATCCTCCATCCGTCCTCAGTTTAGAGCACCGTTTATTGCATTGGAATCGCATCGGTGAGTTCTCTCTTCTTCTAGAGCATTGTTTTCTAATTCCTCCTATTTTCCAAGTTATCGTGGGTTGAACATTTTATGCGTTTTCATAGATCTACAATGTTCTAAGGAAATTAAAGACTCTTGGTTCAAGTATATTGATCTCCTAACGCCGAGGTAGATGGTCTGTGCCTTTCTGTAGGAAGTCTTTGAGTATTATGTGAAAATTCCACCAATACCCTTGAGCAGGGTATTGTGTGTTTACTGTTTTCCCCTGCTATTTTCCTGCTTTTATTGTATGCCTGAGTAGAGGTTATTTATTGAAAATAGGGTATTTTTTTGTGCTTTGGATGTATTTCCCATGCATTTTTTCCCGTATTTTACCTTTGGGTCTAGTTTTCTTATTTGGATGCTGTTTGATTTTCCATGACTAGTATTATAGGATGGTTTTCATATTGCTCTGATATGCTGTTATGCTGTAGAATTCTATCCAAGTAGTTCTTGAGGTTTACTTTGACCGTTATATGATGTTATTCTTTCTTACTTTACACAGGACTATGAGAACCTAGTATAGTAGACCATAGGGATAATGGATGTAAGGGCTTCTCCAGAGTGTCTTTATAATACAATGCAACACCACAGGGGGAATTGACATTGAGTGCTTCCTTAGAGTGTCTGTAGTTCCTCAACATGGGACATAGGAAGAATGAGATGTTGAGTGCTTCCCCAGAGCACCTTTAGTACGATACAAGACTATATGGGGAATTGACGGTGAGTGCTTTTCCAGAGAGTCTATTCTTTAGCTGAACTAGAGGGGTGAGACTGTGTGTGCCTCCCAGAGGGTTTATAGTACCTGTTGATTGAATGATAGGGGTTATTCTATGATAAATACCCAGAGGGTTACCTATTTGTTCTACTTTCTTTAGTGGCTTCTTACTTGTTTGTAAATTAAATTCTAGAAACTGTGGATTGTTTACTGTTGATTACTTTCCTATTTACTGCTTTCTGTACTTTTACCTACCATGTATTCACTAACTGTTAGGCGTAGACCTTGTGGTGGTTACCTATTGGGATTTAGTCTCACACCCTATTTATTCCATGATTTTAGGCCCAAACAGATTATATTGCTGTAGGTATAAATAAGGTCAAGCACCCTTCGACTTCAGGTACTTGATTGCATTGGATCTGGGGAGCATGGGACCAAGCCGAGGCTTGTAATGTTGAGGAGTTGCTCATATTTTTTCCTTTTGTACTTTGGTTTAGTAATGTATTCATCATTGTGACTTTTTTGGTTGTTTTCCTAGACATATATGTATCACGCATCATTTATATATATTTTTCTCCAGTTGTTCTTTATCAGTATTCCACTATTTTCTGTTGTTGGATATTTATTGTTTCTTCTATTGTGTTTTTTTACTTCCGCTGTGTACTCTGCCCATGATGGCATAGTTTCCCCACCATCACACCCAAGGCCCTTGCTGCTAGTTGACAGCCTCTGACATTCGGGGAAATGTGCTTGAGGCCATGTGACCAATCCGGTACGGGGCACCTCTGGGTGGCTCCCGGAACTGAGACGTTACATCATTTTTCACAATATAATCTATCTCTTCATTAATAACATTTATAAACTCCTTAGAATCAATAAACTATATAACTGATTATTATTCAACTTGAGAAACATGATTTTTGTTTTGTTTTTCATGACTCAATTTTCATCTAGCCTACACTAGAGATCTTAGAAATCCAATCATGTTTCTAAGTTTGACATTCTCTTGATCCTTTTTTTTTATTTTTTAATTTAAATAATACTTTAATTTTCATTAAATTAATCTAAGTAAGTATTAACTTGATTAATTTCATGATTATATTTCTTTTCACTGACTTTTATAGAATTATTCATGTTATATTTTTTGAATTATTCAAAATATACTTTACCTATATCCTTAAAGATGTGTTATATCTAATGACTTTCACATCATATGAATCAATCGGCTTATGTAGTCATTTTTTCTAGCACCCATAGCTTCATCCATTGGATAAATACACATGGATACTCCTTACTCTTCCTTTTTATGAAAGTTTCCCAAATATATATTTTTTAATTCATTAAAACTACTATACAAAACTTTAATGTACTTCATTGTAAGTTTATTCTCATATGGAGTCCTATTTAATTCTTTCTTTATCAAGTATTTTCTCTAAATATGAAAAGTTGTTCAATAAATTCTTCCCTAAATAATATTTTGATTTTTTGTTCAGTAACCGTAGTTATTCCCATTTAAACCAAGATTCTATTATTCTTATCCACACCCCCATTATACTAAGGATTATAATAAGAACTTTATTGATGTGTAATATTATTCAATAAAGATATATTTCTAAAAATTATTAGTGAAATAACTTGTATTATCTAATATCATCTTCATAATATATGCTTCCAATTTGTTCTCAATAACCCTTATAAATATCTCAAACATATAAACAACTTAAAAATTTTGTTTCATAAAAATCAAATAATTCATCCTTGTGAAATCATCATTGAAAGTAATAAAGAAAATACCAAATTTATTGGATTGATGTATCACTGGTTCACATAAATATGAGTGAATAAGTTCAGGTGAATAGGTATATATAATCACTACCCTTTTCTAAAATTATAAGACATATCCCCCTTTTAACATGTTTCACAAATAATATCTCATTCTATATTTAGTTAGGGTTGTAGTTTCACTACAACTTCTTTAAAATTTTACACAAATTTATTTGAACAAGATATATAATCCTTATGTTTCATAACTTATTTTAATCTTTAGCACTCATATAGAAAGAGTTACTTGAATCACCAATTTGGAATAAATTACCACTGGATATTTCTCCTTTAGGGATAGTTATTAGTTCTTTTGATAATTTTATAATACAAGAGTTTTACATGAATATAACTTCATTACAATCATTACAAAGATGGATTACACTAAAAAAGTTATGTTTAATCCCATAAAAAAATAAAACATCTTTGGATTTTAGATTCAGAGCTTTAATCTCTGAGGTACCAGTTCCTCAAATTTTATGGAGCTATCATTCCCAAATATAACTTCTCCTACATCATTTTTTTAATGTTATTTAAAATTACTGTATCACATATCATAGTAGAGTAACAACCATTATCAAATACCATTGAATTATATTTCTTGCTAGATTATATAGAAGATTTATATAAAAGAGATTTATCTTCTATTTTACTTTTTTGAAAATTCTTTCCATTTTCAATATAAGAAATCTATCATAGAATAGTTTTCATGTTGAATAAAATTTCTACTTTAATACCCTTTTAAAAAAAATCGCAATATATTTTATTAACAGTTTTTGATAAAATATTGTTTTTATTTACTTATTTTTATGCATTCTTAACTTTTATTTATATGTTTTGTTTAGATAAATTGATTATTCTAATTTATAGAGAAACATGAAGTCACACAGAACATCTCAATTGAAGATGTTTAGAATATTATGATACTATTATAACTAAACATGAAGATATTAGATATTACTATTGGGATATTGTTACATCAATTCTTATAAATAAATATTGAGGATTAAAGCAACAAGACATGTGTAAATACATAAAATATAAAAAAGTGATATAAATGAGATGAAAGTTGTATTTTAGATCTTTATTATCTTTGTGATGTGAGATTTTCTCTTATAGTATTTTCTATCATGTTTTCATATAGATTTAGATTTTGAAGTTATTATTATAAAATCTCTAGGTTTCTATTCTTTAATTTCTTCTTCCAAATTTTATAACTATAGAGATTATGGGGATATGAATCTAGGATACTTATGAGTGTTATTCTTGATGAGGTTATATGGATAATAACCTGATTCTTCCAATACATGATGTTAAATGATGTCTAGGGTGTTGTATATAATTCTAGTCACGCTAATTTATGAGAAACTTAAAGATATAGTTGTATTATTACAATATATTTGGAGAATATGTTCTTGGTTTAGAAATTGTATCATTTTATAGGTCTCTTGATGAATTCCCTGGTGGGGAACTTGTATACCTTTGTTGTAGTTACTGAACTTACTATCACTTTTGGGATAATTTAAAAGAGTTTATGCAATAGTATCGTTTAGTTATAATATATATTAAATGATTATTTAGTTTCTATCTGACACTTATTGTTTTGTTATTACTATTATTTTTTGATCTTTAAATTGGGTTTTGTCTCAAATTTTTTAACTTATAAGAGTTATTTCCAATGAATTTATACTTTATTGTTCTCTAATCTATTTAGATATTGTAACTTATGAATATTTTACATTCTTGAGTAGGAAAATTATAAGTTCAATTTTCATCTTCCATTTTCCACCTCATAAGGCTCCGATACTAGAGAACACTTAGTATCAATTCCAGTCTCTATATGTTTTTTTTCTAAAAAACATGTTATGAAAGATTTTATCTATATTGTTTTTGATAAACATAGTATCATATCTATTTACTATTTTTATATTAGGTAGTTTTTATATGAGAGGACCTCTATATATTTTTCCTAATGAATTTAGTTTTATATTTTTGAAATTTATCTCTTAAAATTTCGATTTGGATCTTGTTTTGGTTTCCTTACACTAACACATTTGTAGGGGAAAAGTCATTTTATTTTTTATATGGTAGGATTACTAATATGAACATTAAATTTTTTTAATTTAAGTCATCCTCCTATTTTTGTTATACCCGATTATGAATACTTGACATATTAGATGAAGACCCTTTTGATTTACACTATAACAGATCATTATCAAATGATTATCATAAATTATAAGATTCTAAATAAATAAATTTATTTGTTTACTAGATACGTGAAGTTGAAATATCATGTAAATTATAATGTATAGAACACCTTGTTATGTTTTATATCACAAAATGTACATAGTCATATTTTTTTATTTGAAATATCTAATGGTATTTATAATAAAGTATAAATCACACATTTTAAAAAATTTAAGAATCTAGAGACTAGAAAATTTGTTTTTAGATATCACTACTAAGAATTTAATTTTCTTATTAGAGTATTGGTGGAAAAAATTCATCAAATATATATAGTGATAGTTAATGAATATAAATCGCTTGGTGTGGGAGAAATTAATAATGAAAACATAATTGAAAAGATCATAACATTCTTCTAAAAGAATGGGAGTATAAGAGAACAACTATAGATGATATGAAACATTTTAAAAATCATATTCTGGATGACCTAATTGAAACATTAATGTAGTGTGGAAATTGATTGAATAGGGATGTTGATAAAGATAAAAGGATGAACTAAGCTACTTTTACAACAAATTATAGAGTTAAAATTTTAGAGTTAATAATTCAAAGTCTATTGCTATAAAACATTCATACAAATATCATTTGGATAGTAGTTTAATTAAAATTAGTAAATGTGAACATGCTCATATTCAAAGAAGTATAAACAATATTATCAGAAAGATGTAGTTCTAAAATGATAATATAAATGATAGAAAAGATAAATTAGAGAAGAAAGACTAATGTAATGTTATATATTATGAATGAAAAAAACTAGTCATATTAGAATAGATTTTCTAGAATTGAATAAATAGGATAAAATTTCAGAAAAAATTCAAAAAGTAATGGGGAGAAAGTAATGGGGGTGAATTGGATTTTTTAAAATTTTAAAGTTAATTATATAACATAGTTAAATTATTAATGTAGTGGAAATAAAATTAAGTGAACGCATTGTTTTTTATACTAGTTCAAATATAAATGATTAAACTATAATCTTAAACCGCCTCAAACTCAATGAGAATGGAAACCACTAACTATGGAATCTCTGTATTTTGAAGGGATTTAAAACCCTTTAAAAATACCTTTTTAAATCCTTATAGAACAACCCAAGACTAAATTATTCTCTCCTAGAGTCAAAACACACTCGATTGATTTTATAGTAGTGGAAGAAACCAAACTAACTTTAATTGGACAAAGGAATAACCAAAAAACCCATGCATTTTACTGGTTAGGCACAACCCATACGTACCTTATGTATATGTATTATTACCCAACTTTTACCTTTAATGGGTAATATAACCCTCACATTATTATGATTAAAAAAATAGAGAGAATTGAAGTACCATAGAAACTGGTTGAGAAACTAAAATTTTAAGTTTCAAGGTAGTATAGATCTCTCGAGTAGATGAGTGTCAAATGATGAAGTCCAACTGTGTTTTATTTTTTATCATAAATCAATCTCATAATATTGTTCATGTAAAAATTCTTAATCTCTACAAATAAAATGGATCTATCAAAATCTTATATAAAGAGGTTCATCATTCATAGTTATTGAAAAAAACATTTTATAATGTATCCACACATGTATATTTCTTTTATAATGCACTACACTAGAGTTATTAAATGTTTTTTATAATAAAAT
Source organism: Viscum album (assembly GCA_963277665.1). Taxonomy (NCBI): domain Eukaryota; kingdom Viridiplantae; phylum Streptophyta; class Magnoliopsida; order Santalales; family Viscaceae; genus Viscum; species Viscum album. The sequence continues at coordinate 1,476,783,322 of OY728134.1, forward strand.
TAATCTCTTGTATTTCTCATAAAATAGAGGAAATTAATATTCATGTGTGTTTACATCAATATCCTATAAAATATAATAGGTTGTATATTTTTTTAAAAAAAATTAATGCAGTAGTTAATATACCACAAAAAACATGTTAATGATTCTTGGAATACTCCCACAAAGAAGGATAGACTAACACTTCACATTTCAACCCATCTTAATTTGAATATACCGAGTTCCAAAAATTTTGTGTGAATATTTATTCATGAATAATCCCATCTAGATCATAATTATTTCATCATAAAACAATTTAAAATACTTTCTCCTAGATTCTATAAACTTAATGAGTAATTATAAAATAAATAAAATAATAAAAATATTCAATATAGACCTATACTAAGTTGAAATATGAAATGATATGGATAAAAAAATAGTTTCTAGTTTTAGAAACATACAGTAGAAAATAAATTATCATGAAATAAAACACACACACACATATATATAGGTAGATTTAATATATAAAAAATGAATTCATATAACTAAATTTGTATCAGTAACATGTTTCATGCAACTGAAATTCTGGGAACCAAATCTACATAACATAGTTCTATGTAATAAAACCAATTTATGTAGCATATTTTACTTGTCAGATTCCATATATTTCAATTTATCACAAATTCAAACATACATAAAAATCCTACTATATATCAAAATATATATAAAAATAATTTACCTAAGAAAATCAACTACATAACTGAATTTTCATAGATAGATTTTTTACATAGTAAAAAATTTACATAAGGGAATTATGTATGTAATTAGATCTTTTTGAATCCTATACATCATGAATTTTTAAGAATCAATCCTAAATTAGGCCATATAAATAATAGTTTCATCTTTTAATCCAGTTAGAATATATTTATCCAATTCACTAAGCTTTCCAACTCATCAAAAAACCCATTAATTTGACTTTTATATATCAAGATATTAGTGAAAAATAGAAGAAAATAAAACCTAAAAAACTGTAGAATTATTAATAAATACTCACAATGTCTTTTAACTAAATTACATACATCAAAAATATTTATTTATCCATTATTGTAGTTAAATAAAATTTATAAAATAATTTTATCATTCAAAATAAATAATAATCACTCAATTGTGATTTTTGTAACCCATATTAGGATAAAAATATAGAAGGTAACTAAATCTTTAAATTTGGACACTCAGATCGACATTTGGATATGCGGATAAATATTTGGTTATGTGGGAACATTAATTAACAATAAGAGCATGAAATATATTGATAATCTAAGAAAAAATGATAATATATAATTAAAGTAAAACATTTATGTAAAAAACAATGTTATAGTGGATAGATAAAATATTTTTTTTTAATTATCAATAAAATAAGTAGTTGAAGGATCCAATATATAATCTACCACTTTTTTATATTTACATAACCATGTATAAGTTCCAAAATTCTACCCCTCTTTAAATTATCAAAAATATTAACCAAATTTTCCCTTTTTAAAAATGTACCAATGGTTTAAGATAGAATATTGGGAAAAAAATTAACCCTTCTAATGTTAAACTTGAATAAAAAAAGAACCCACTTAATGATTACTCAAAAAGAAAATAGTTTTAACATCCCAACCTAAACCACCAGGTCCATAACAGAATGAAATACGATATCATGTATGCCTTACCATAGATAAGAGTTTGCTGAATAACAGTGAGGGCTAAGGGAACATCATGGGAAGACTATTCCCTCAGTATTAGGTAAAATCAAAGTATATAATAGAAGTGATAATAATAAAATCAACAACTAAAGAATAAATAAATCATTAGATTAACACCATACTAATAGAGAACTGACCCATGCTATAACAGTAAGGGATACTAATCACACAACCAAAAAAATGAAATGGATCCCCATAGATAGTGGATTAATATATGAGGTAAAGAAACTTAAAAAAAGTATCAAAAAACATATAACCAGAGTGAATCATGGAAGACATAGATCCTCCTACTAAACCTACTCAACCATACACTGTAGGATCCTTTCTCTTTACTATATCCTTGGTTATAAAATTTACAAGTGCATCAAGATTCCCAAGTAGGGTATGAGTAAAAGACGTAGTAGGATACCACCAATAGTCCTTAACACAAGTGCATGAGATATATTGGTGCATGTCATGAAAATAAACAAAGTAAAGATAAATAGAATATTTATCACACACACACATAGCACATGCGTTAGGTCCTTAGAGATTATCCCTAACTACTCTAGCTTCATGCTGGTAGGAAAGACCTCCATCCATCTGAAACATTCCCCCTTGATGGGATTGTCCAAAAAAAGTTTGACACACCCCTCCTTGAGGGATAATCCATACACATGCTGACCAAAAGTTTGACACATCCCTATTGGGGGAATAGTCTATATATCCCCCCTACATGAATAGAATAACAATAAAAGAAACATATATATAAAAGATTACATATTAAGAACCACTTCATATCAATCAAGATTCATATACATCACATATATACATGTGAGAAAACATTAGAATTAGTCCCATGGGGATACACACATACACATCATGTCATCAAACTTCAGATATAAGTCTCATAGGAAACATACACAAATTAAAAAAACATGTGAAGAACCCATATAAACATGAACTAAAGGTTAGGAAAACCTACCTTAGGTACAATGATGGTTTGGAGAAAATGGTCGATGTCCAAGTTAGATTTAACCTCACAAAATCCTAGTACCCTACCCGATACACCATGTTTAGAATCTAGGGTAAATATTGAGTGAAATATACACCCAAAATGTATAATAAGATCACCCATACTTGAGAAGATATATTTTTTAAAATGACATAGATATAACCCATGTGTAGATTCCAATTCCCTAAATATAAGTTCCAATTATATCAATGATAACAAAATCCCCTATTAGACCATGCCAAAAACCTTAGATTCAGTCAATAAATATTGAATCGAATTGATTTAAACCAAAGATAAGATAATGGAATTTATCTAGAATAAAAAGTAACTCACTAGATCAAGAATGTAGGATAAAACCATTTTTTGAACATCAAATAGAGGAGAAATAATGATTTGAGAGATCCCAAAACACATAGAGAGAGACTAGGGTTTAGAGTAGTAGGAAAAGAGGAAAATCAGAAAATAAAAGAGTACTGGATCATTTAATTTGATAAAAATAGGTACATTCATAGTGTGAAAAATGAATTCATACTGTGAACTCTCAAGAAAGTAGATATACCAAAAATCTAATTTCCTTGACTTAAAATCTAAAAAACCTGGTTCACGTAATGAATTAATTCTCACATCATGCCCACATTTCACATCCTAGATGGAGATTAATAGAAACTACCCCAAATCCATTCATGTCATAAATATCCATTCATGGAAGGAACCACTTCTATAGTCAATTTCCATCATTTTAACTATTTTCTTCTCTGAAAACCTCTAACAAGCCCCAAATCATTCAATTAAAACCATAATGATGTGATAAAACATAAAAAAAGGAATACCTAGAGATTTAGGATATTGCATTAAACTTAAAATTTACATCAAACATATAGATATGAAACCCATAAATTCATTCATTTTCAGACAGTGTGAGATGAAATAAGAAAACTACACGCATGTAAGAGTATAAATTCCATCAGTAATTTTTTTAGAAGCCTCAAAATACACTAAAAAAATTATATTGTTAGATAATTTAGTTCTTTACATTACAAAAAATTATAGATTACTATATATTTCATACAATCATTTTTTTTCATATAAGCACAATCATTCTCTCCTTAAATTCATTCTATTTTTTTTAATTTCCATCATACCAAGTTCAAACTTGATTTTCCAAAACTAAGCTAAGTGAAGGTGATTAGTAAATATATCAATTTTTTTATATAAATAATTTAATGATATATATTTTACTTTTTGAACATGATCCCTATGAAAATGAAATTTAAGATTAATGGGATTATTCCTATAGTGTTTTAAGTTATTTTTGTAAATGAAAATTGTAGAATTATTATCATAGAATATAGGAATCTTATCTAAATTAAACCAAAAATAAAAAATCATCTTATTAACCTATAGTGATTGAGAATGAAAATATAAAACATATATGTATTCAGATTTAGTAGTTGAAAGAGAAGTAGAATTTGTCTACTTTGATTCCCTAGAAACTACACGTTTATCAAGTAAATGACATATACTTGAAGTGTTTTTTCTATATATTTTGAATCCACCTGAATCCTAAACTAAGTAGCTTATCAAATAAAAATAATATTTAGAAGGATAAAACAAACCATGATTTAATTATATCTTCACATATCTAATAATCCTCTTAATAGACATTATTTGACATTCATTAGGGTCATTCTGAAATCTAGCACACATGTAAACTAAAAACATTAAATGATTCCTTGAAGATTTTATGTATAAAAAATATCCAATCACGCCTCTATAATATTTAACATCAATGAATTTTCTATATTTATATAAATCCAATTTACAAGTAGTTCTAGTGGGATTATTTTCACTTTTACAGAAGTCTAAACTAACCTCTTAACTAGATCTTTTTCATACATGGATAAATTTAAAAAAATAATATTATTTATTTGAAAAGTTTGATAATTAAGGAAGAATTTCAATTATCCAATCATAATCATATCAAATTTAGTATTTATTAATTCTAAAAATTCATTACATATATTTTCACATGAATATCCAAAAATAATGTCATCAACATTAATTACCATAATTAAAATATCATTTCAACTTTTCTTAATAAATAAAGTAGGATCAATGTTTACTTTATCAAAACTATTTTCAAAGTAAAACTAGTTAACCATTCATTCCAAGAATGCATATCTTGTTTAAAACCATATATTTCCATATATAGTTTCAAAACATGATCAAGATTATTTACATTTTCAAAACTAGGGGGATGACTAACATATACTTCTTTAGGAATATAACCATTTAGAAAATATATTTTAACATCTGTTTAAAATAATTTAAATACATGAAATGAAATATATGTAAATAATTTTATAATTACTTACAATATAGAAACATGTGAGAATTATTCTTCAAAATAGGAACCTTATTCTTAAGAATATCCTTGAGAAAACATTTTGACTTTATTTTTAACTATATTTCAAAATTCATAAAGCTTGTTTCTAAAGATCTATTTTATTCCAATAACATGAGAATAATTTGGTAGAACTACTAAAGTACATAATTTTGTTTAGTAAAATGACTTTAATCATGTTACATAGTCAAGATACCATTGGAATCACATAAATATTCACTCACATCCTTAGGTTAAAAATCAGAAATTAAATCATGATAAAAAAATATTCATAGCATATTTTATAGTTTGAACATTTGACTCAACATTTCAAATCAAATTATACATAAGATTATATTTATGACTCTTCCAAGATAATTCATTAATAGATTTTGATTTAGAAGAAATATGATCTCCCATAATAATTACTTTTTTATCCTAAGATTATTACTCTTCAAAACCAAAAATATCTAAATTCATCCTTAAGTTGATCAATATCATTATCCCATTTATTCAATGATTTTTATTCAAAATTAACATCAATAGATTCATCAATAACCAAAATTATTTTATTATAAACTCTTTACTCCTAATTATTATTTGAATATCCTATGAAAAAACCTTCATCATATTTTTCATCAAATTTATCCAAGTCATAATTAATATTATGAATGAAAAATTTACACACAAAATCTCTAAAATAGAAAATTTTAGGTTTTATCCCCTTCCAAAGATCATAATGTTTACTTTTTAACAGAGGTATTAAGATAATTCTTTTTGTAAGATATAAAGATATGTTCATAGCTTCTTCCCACAAATAATTAAGTAGAATAAAACCATTTAGAACTCATTTATTGAAGGTTTCTATTTTTAATTTATATTACACCATTTTTTTGTTATATTATAAGTGTTGAAAATAGTGAAAATACTCATTTTATTCACCGAAATGAATAAATTTTAGATTCTATAATTCACCAACATTATCATATCTAATTGATTTAATTAATATTTCATTCTCATTTGTAACCAATTTTCCAAAAGTGATAAACTAAAATAATGTTTCAGATTATAGTGTAAACTAACAAGTTATATATGTCAAAATAATTCTAAATGAATAAGAACAAGATGCCTTATAGTGATTATATAATTAATAGATCTGAAGTTAATTTTATGTTACTTAACTTATATACATGAGTCACATACTTATGTGAAGTCTTATTTGAACTCGAGTAATCTTAAAAATGTTTTATTTTTAGAAAACTTATACATTGACCATGAATTATCATATCCCAATATCCTAATCCTTAAAAAAAATATTATATTATATTATATTTAATAATTTAACATTTTTATTATTTATTTTAGTAAAATTAATGGTGTAAATGTATATATTTATATTTTCACATAACAAGATAGATTTTTTTAAATACAATGCACATATAATTTTGGAATTTAAAAAATATATCATCATAATATAATTGTGACATTCTTATTATATTATGTTTGACTCCATCAACATATATTACTTTGAAATAGTAAAATAATTAGAAGTTCCAATATTAGTGAAACCTTTTACCTTCCCATGATGATTATCAGCAAAACTGACATTACCTCGATCACATTTATTAAATGATATCACATTTTATATATCACTAGTATTATGTGGTGATAATCCACAATCCATCCAATATAAATCCTTTTTTTATGTTTCTATAAGAAACTAGATCTCCATTTTAGGTATGGATCTTTATTTTAGGTTTTTTTGAGGAAAAGGAATTTTTTGAAATTATCTAAGTACACATTGTGTATCTGGTTGCTACGGGTAGCCGTGTACTGGCTGTGTAATGGCTAGTACATGGTTATGTGGGTGACCTAAAAGACCACCTAAAGAGGGGGCCTGTTGAGGCTAGTACATAGTGTGTATATTAAATGAACATGCTGTTTAATTTTATTTTTATTTGATTAATTGTCTTAGGGTTGCGTCTCATTTCCAGAACATACTTCTTCTTCTCATGTCTTATACAGGATATTGACATATGACCGAAGATCTTTGAGCTCCTCCTGTTCCTCCATCCGAGTTCCGATTGAGATGCCGCTGGGTGCGTTAGATTCCCACCAGTGAGTTCTCTCTTTCCCTTGAGCCTCTCTTCCTGATTTCTCCTCTCTCGTGAGTTATTCAAGGTTGAACTATTTTGACCTTTTTTGTATATCTAAGATGTTCTAGGTTGATTCAAGGGATGATGTTCAAGAGTTTTCATCATTCAACGTCAAGGTAGGTGGTTTGTGCCTTTCTTTGGTTGTCTTTGGATTATATAAGAATAAAGTGTTGAATACCCATGTTTAGGGTATTGTGTGTTTTGGAAATTAACCCTTTTTAATACCTAATATGGTTTTTTGATTGAGAAAGGGTTATTTCTTAGGTGTAAGGTTTAATACCATGATTATGGATGTGTTTCCAATGTTTAATTGTTTATGGCTCTTGGACCTAGGAAGCGTGTTAGGATTGCCTTGTTTTACATGCTTAGGGTTGTTAGGATGGATTTTTTGTTTATTTGAGATGCATGTGTTTCACATTGTGAAGTAAGGCCAAGAGGAATTGACTATGATAGATTCCCGATGTAGGGTCTTTTAATTATGAATTGTTGTTATGGTTGACCAGAGGTATTGACTGTGAGAGCTATCTTAGTTTCATTGACCAGAGGGGTTAGACCGTGATAGCTACATAGAGGGTCGTTATTAAATGAATGTTGGGCCATAGGGCATTGACTGTGAGAGCTATCAGGGGGTCATTAAATTTTATTGTTTCTATACAGAAAAGGGTGTATTGACCATGAAAGCTACCTATGTGGTTATTTGTAAATGATTAGTACTATATGGGACTAACGGGGTTAGACTGTGTGATATTTCCCAGAGGGTATTACTTTATTGAATTTATGATATGTTGAAGTAGAGAGATTAGACTATGATAACTTTCCCAGAGGGTTTCTTATGAATGATTGTATGATTGTGATTAGTCTGCCAAGCTAAAGCACATGATTGGAATCAATCTTACTTGATTGTTAGATGGTATTTACAGACGTCTGTTTGTTATTTTTATATAAGGGGATACAAATATTTGGATAGATCTCTAGGTTAAATTATTCAATGTATTGAATAATTAATAAATATAAATGAATGAAATTGGAAATTGTAGGATTTCCTACTTTTGAGGACTTATTAGTTTATTATTCTTTTTTGCATATTTCTTGCTATATATATATATTAACTGATAGTTAGGAACATATCTTTTGGTGGGTTCCCATTGGGATTCCTCTCAAAAACCTGTTTGGGTCATGATTTTAGACCCAAAAAGATTATATGGTTGCAGGTATGGATAAGGGAAAATGCCCTTCTTCATCAGGTACTTGATTGCTGTTGGAGCTGGAGAGCATGGGACCAAGCTGAGGCTTGAGATGTTGTTGGAGTTTACTTACTTTTCAGTATTTTGGTTTTAGTATTGTATTTCTTTCATTATGAATGGTTTGGAAACTTTCCTAGATACTCGTGACATGCATAATTTTTTTTATATATATGCTGCAGTTGTTTATACTATCAGTCTTCAATGTTTACTTTGTTGTATGGTATTACTACTTCCAATACTATTTACTATTTTTTTTCATTGTATTACTCTACCAATGAGGGCATATTTTCCCCACTATCACATCCAAGACCCTCATTTCTAGTCAGCAACCTCTAGAATTTAGGTAAATGCACTTGAGGCCATGTGACTAATCGGGTACGAGACACCTTTGGGCGGCACCCAGAATCGGGACGTTACAAAGTGCTATCATAGGATTTATTTTTTGCTTTGTCTTAATATTTGGATCCTATAAATAGGGATAATAAATAATGGGTAGTTGGTAATAATCTATTCCTAGGATTATCTAACCCATGTATAGGGAAAATCCAAGTTACCTTGAATATTGGAATTTTTTTTGGTTTTGCAATTGTTATAGTTGATTTGATTTCAATGTTGGGTGACACACTTGGTTTGTGTTGTTATTGTTGATATCATTTTGGTTATATTTATGTTGCAACCCGATGAGATGAGGGTATTCCATCACATGCATCATATAGGCACTTTCTAGAGATCAAATATCATGCATTCTTATCATGCCATTTAGGGTGCATTACTAATTACATGCTATTGTGATAGATATTGTGCTAAATATTCATGTTATTGTTATAGAGTCCATGATATAATACTTGATATTGTGATTGGGTATTGTAATATGTAATGTTTAATTTGTATGGATTCCAAACTTTGGTCCCTGAGCTATTATGGGCCCTCTCAGATCGGAATTTGTTGGATCATGTTTAAAATCTACTTGAATTTTTTCAAGATATAATGTGGAATAGGATTCCAAACTTTGATTCACAGAAGTATGTCCTCTCACGGGTCAGAATTTGTCATTCCTTGGACAAAATTTTAAGTTTTTAGGGGTTATGGAAAAGTTTTAGAGGCCTACTGTTTGGAAACCCAAACAACATGATGTGTGGTGTTATGAATACATGCCATGTGTTCTTCTGTTCTGGTAGAAACAAATTTTCTTAAGTACATGTTGTATACCCTATGTACACTCCGCGTAGTCTTTAACCATGTGACTAACTATGTGAGAAGAGACATGAGTTCATAAATGTGTGGTAGAACACACAGTATACTGAAATTAAATGTCGCGATGAAGGGACCATGTATCTGATTATGTGACTAACAACACGGGTGGATGAATTTCAGATGGTATATGCCATGTCCTTGAATATACCATGTGAAAATTGACTGTGTGTCTGGCCATGTGACTAATGACACAGGTGGTTAGAACTTAACTAGTACACACCACGTCTAAGGTGAACACACCATGTAGTGTTACCTAGGAGAGAACTATGTGGTTTAGTCATGTAGGATTACTCTGGCGGGAGGGAAAATTCAAGTACATGCCATGTCATAGGAGGTAAACATCTTGTGTATGGGTGTTGAAAAACTAGGATTGGCAGAGGTACACACCATGTTAAGAGCTAAAGGGAAGATTCCATGTGAGAGTTATACATGCCATGTAACCCTATTTTGTAAAACTTGAATGCTTTATTATCGTGTTAATTTATTGCACTTATAAATTTCATTCCTTGATAATATTGAACTGAGGTGTGCGCTTGAAATTATAGATTCATGCCATCGAGAAATCTTCTGGTTGTACACTAGGTACAGGGCGATGACCAGACATCAGAAAGGATAGATCAGGGACTGCTAGAAGATCCTCCCATCATGCCCATCTTGGCACCAGCTGTTATACTAGAAACAGGTGCTGATGCATAGTTTTGTAAAGGCCTTTTAATGATGTTAAAGACCTTTTAGGGATCAACACATCTTACCCTATCTATGGAAGATTTGACGTGGGTGTTCCAGAAGCAGAATCCTCCCACTTTTTCAGGGTATGGAGGACCCCAAACTATAGAGTCATGGTTGGAGGCCATGCTGGTTATCTTTGAGAATCTAAAGACACCTTCAGAGAGGATAGAAAAGCTTTCTAGGTAAATGCTATATGATTCCACCATGATATGGTGGGATATTATCTCATAGGTGGGACATCATCAGAATATGGTTTGGTAAGAGTTTCAGAGGATCTTTTATGATTACTTCTACCCCAAGACGTTGAGGGACAATCGAGCCTAAGAGTTCATGCATTTGGAGCAGGGCACTCTTTTAGTGATGGACTACTCATCTTTCTTTACAGAGATTCAGTGGTTCACACCTATTTTGGGAGGTGATGAGTTATCTTTGGCTAGGTTATTTGAGGATGGTCTCAAGTATGTCATCCGATCACAGGTGAAAGTCTTCATGATGACTTTGGTGATTGATATAGTGAACCAGGTGATGATTACTAAGAATAATATGAGGGAGTTGGGAGCTATGGTCCAGGGTGGTTCAGTATCCAGGGCTGGTACTCCTTCGACAGATAGTAGGAAGCGCCGCAGGGATCCTTCATGCGATGTTTCTTCAGGTATCCAGGTGGTACGCTACCAATGCCGGAAGAGTGGGAATATGAGACCACATTTCCTAAGAGACCCAGTTGAGTGCCGATATTATGGCAAGATGGGACATCTTTATCATTTTTTCCAGGTGTTCTTTCCAATAGTAAGTGATAGGGGTTATGTTATGACTCCACGTTTAGGAGTAGGACCACCAGTTTCTCATCATTCAGGGAACTGAACTTCGTTAGGTCTTTCAGGATAAAGAGGTGGTTGTGGCCATGGTAGTCATGATACATATTTTTAGAGATCATAGGGGGTATCAACTCAATGTAGTTAGGAAAGGTCACAAGGCCTTAGTACAGGTCATAATTTTTTAGTGGAGTAGACCCAGTAGGAGAAGGATCCTAGAACCTCTACGGTTAGAGGTATGATTCAAGTTGCCTTAGTTTTAGATTCTGCTCTTTTTGATAGAGGGGATTCCCATAGTTTTATATCTATTGCTGTTGTGGAGATCCTCAGGCCATGTATCTTTACTTTTTATGATGTTATGATGATAGAAACTATGTTGGGGATTAGGATTTCTAGTGTACGTTAGTGCAAGGAGTTCCCTCTTGAGATTTGTGGGTGTCACTTCTTATGGGACCTCTATGTCTTAGAGATGACAGGTTATGATGTAATTATTGGAATGAGCTGGTTAGTCTCATTTTAGGATTTTGTTGACTGCTATCTCTGTAGGGTGAGTTTCACGTCACCAGAGGGTGGGTCTTTTCTATACAAGGATGATTGAGATGTCAAGGTGAGCAGAGCTAGATCTAATCATTATGGGTTAGGAAGAATTACAGATCAAATTGCTAGTTTGTATCTAGATGACCAAGGGACTTCATAGATGAACTTTTATCCAGTGGTGGATTGTTTCAGGGATGTCTTTACAGATGACTTTTCAGGTTTAAATCCAGAGCGATAGGTAGATTTTTCTATTGATCTTATTCCAGGAGCAGCATTAGTGTCCATTCCTCCTTATAGGATGTCTACAAAAGAGTTATAGGAGCTCAGGAAGTAGTTGGAGGAGTTGCAGGAAAAGGGTTTCACTTGACCTAGTACTTATCCTTGGGGTTCGCCTATCCTATTTGTGAAGAAGGTGGATGGTACCTTCAGAATTTATGTATATTATTGGAAGTTTAACCATTTGATGGTCAAGAAATGATATCCCTTTCCTAGGATTGATGATCTATTTGATCAGCTTTGAGGAGACCGGGTGTTCTCAATGATTGACTTGGGATATGATTATCATCAGTTTCACATTAGACCATCTGATATACCTCTTATAGCCTTTTAGAGTAGGTGTTGTCTATACGAGTATGTTGTTATACCATTCGGTCTCACGAACATGCCGATAGTTTTCATGGAACTGATGAACTAAGTGTTCCATCCTTACTTAGACTCTTTTGTGGTTTTTTTTATGGACAATATATTGGTGTACTCTCTCACTCAACATGACCATGCCACCCATCTTGATATCATTTTGATTACACTGAGAGAGTATCAGTTATATGCTGAGATCTCAAGATTCCAATTTTGGATAGATCAGATTCACTTTTTGGGCCATGATATCTCAGAGATAGAAGTATCAGTAGACCCAGAGAAAGTGAGAGCAATAGTTTCCTGGGAGCAGCCGAAGAATTTATTTAAAGTACGATGTTTTTTGGGGGCTATATGGTTAATGAAAATGATTTATACAATACTTTTAAAGCTTATGAGCACCACTTAAGGGCCTAACTAAGAAGGGTGAGAAGTACTTATGGATAGATTCATGAAATTCTGCCTTTCAGGAGATGAAAGAGATATTGAATTCAGCATCGATATTGATTTTCCTAGATACAGGAAAGAGTTACAACATTTACTGTGTTGCATTAGGTATTGGGTTGAGAGTAGTGCTTATGTAGGGGGAAGGAGTCATTGCATATGAGTCTCAGTAGTTGAGGCCACATGAGAGGAATTACCTGACGCACGATCTCGAGTTAGTTGCAGTTGTGCATGCTTTATGATGTTGGAGACATTATCTTTTGGGAGATAATTTTGTGGTTTTCACTGAACACAAAAGTCTCAAGTATATATTTACTTAGTGTGATTTGAATTTGAGACAATGAAGGTAGGTTGAGTTCGTTCAGTCCTTTGACTTTGAGCTTTCCTACATGCCTGGGAAAGAGAATGCAGTGGATAATGTGTTGAATAAGAGGACTCAGATACAAGTAGTTTAGAAGGCCAGTAGTGAGTGGAAGCTTATGGATCTGTTCTCTGAGATGCATTTGAAGGTACATGATACACAGGGGAATATGTTTCTTTCTTCTTTAGCTATTACCTCTACTCTTCTGGATTTAGTGAGAATGAGTCAGTTATCAGATTCTGAAAGCCTCGTCCTACGGGAGAGTGTGTCATGTGAGGACCCTACTCCTGGATGGACCATGGGAAATGATGGGATCTTGTATTTTCATGGGAACATATGGGTGTCAGAAGACATATGTGAGGAGATTTTGCTAGATTTTCTGTCCTTAGTTTGGGAAGTTCATCCTGGTGTCACCAAGATGTATCAAGATCTACATCATCAGTATTATTGGAAAGGTATGAAGAGAGATGTTGTGGTTTTGTTATCAAATGTTCCACCTGTCAGCAGGTGAAGGTGGACCATCAATGACCAGTAGGGCATTTACTGTATTTACCCATTCTCGAGTGGAAGTGGAATGATGACGTGATGGATTTCGTGACAGGTTTACTGAGGTCGCCTCAAGAGAATGATGCGGTTTGGGTTGTCATTGATAGATTCACAAAGGTTGAACACTTTTTACCAATCAAGAAAATCATCAGTGTTGAATAGCTTAGAAGGTTTTACATCCGAGAGATTGATGTTTTCATGGAGTTCCACAATTGATCATTTCAGACAGGGATACATGGTTTACTTCTCATGTCTTGAAGGGACTACATAGGGATTTTGGTATATAGGTACTTCTGAGTACAACTTACCATCCCCAGATAGATGGCCAGTTTGAGCATATGATTCAGGTTTTAGAGGACATTCTACAAGGATGCATCCTAGATTTCGAGGGATATTGGGAGAGACATATACCCCTAGTGTAGTTTTCCTACAATAACAGTTTTCAAGTGATGATTCAGATGGTGCCTTATGAGGATTTTTATGGTAGAATATGTTGATCACCCATATGTTGGATGGAGGTAGGAGAGGAAGCTATTCTGGGACCTCATTATTTCTAGGATACCACTGATCAGGTGGAGTTGATTTGGAAGAGGATGGATAATGCACAGTCTTTCCATAAATCTTATGCTGATCGATGAGGATGACCTTTAGAGTTTGAATTCAGAGATCATGTTTTCTTATGTGTCACACCAAGGTTGGGACACAAGAGGATTATGAGATAGGGAAAACTTTAACTGAGATATGTCGGGCCGTTTGAGGTTTTGGAGGGAGTCATGTTGGTTGTCTATCAGCTATAGTTACCTTAGAGATACCGGGATATGCACGATGTCTTCCACATTTCTCAGCTACGATGTTACTTTTCAGACCCGTCTCACATTTTTCAACCCGGGAAGGTTGAGTTGGAGGTGGACAAATCATTTGAGTAGCACCCTATTCCGATTGTGGATTGTAACACGAAGGCTCTCCATGGCCAGTCTATTCCTCTGGTATTGGTGCTATGGTAGAACGAGTGAGTACATGACGAGACTTGGGAGAGGGAAGCCGACGTACGATCATAGTGGCCAGAGTTGTTTGAAGTTTCTTCTTTTCCACCCTTGGAAGGGAAATTCGAGGACGAATTGCTTTAATGGGAGAAGTTTGTAAGAACATGGATCTCTATTTTAGGCATGGATATTTATTTCGTGTTGTTTTTGAGGAAAATGATGTTTTGGAAATTTTCTAAGTACACACCATGTACTCTTGAGTATATGCTGTGTATCTGGTTGTCGCAGGTAGCTGTGTACTGACCATGTAATGGAAAGTACATGGCCGTGTGGGGGACCTAAAAGACTGCCTAAAGTGAGGGAGGATTGAGGCTAGTACATGGTATGAAAATTAAATAAACATGCTGTGTACTTTTATTTTTATTTAATTAACTGGCTCGGGGTTGCGTCTCATCTCCAGAACGGAATTATTTTTCCCATGTCTCGTATTGGAGAGCGACGTACATCCAAATATCTTCAATATAATCCTGTTCCTTTATCCAAGATCCAATTGAGACACCGCTGGGTATGTTAGATTCCCACTGGTGAGTTCTCTCTTTCCCTCAATCCTCTCTTCCTGATTTCTTCTCTCTCATGAGTTATTCAAGGTTGAATGAGTTTGACCTTTTTGTAGATCTATGACATTCTAGGCTGATTCTAGGGCTGATGTTCAAGAGTGTTCATTTTATGACATCGAGGTAGGTGGTTTGTGCCTTTATTTGGTTGTCTTTTGACTATATATGCATAAAGTTCTGAATACCCATGTTTAGGGTATTGTGTGTTTTGGAAATTAACCCTGTTTAATACCTTCTATGGTTTAATTTATTAATAAAGGGTTATTTCTTATGCATAAGGTTTAATACCTGGATTATGAATATGTTTCCCATGTTTAATTATTTATGAACGTTGGGCCTAGGAATCATGTTAGGCTTGCCTTGTTTTCCATGCCTAGTGTTGTTAGGATGTAGTTGTTGTTTATTTGAGATGCATGTGTTTCGCATTGTGAAGTATGGCCAAGGGGAATTTATTGTGAGAGATTCCTGAGGTAGGGTATTTTAATTATGAAATGTTATTATGGTTGACCAGAGGTATTGACTATGAGATCTATCGTGGGTTCATTGACTGGAGGGGTTAGACTGTGAGAACTACCCAAAGGGTTGTTATTAAATGAATGTTGGACCATAGGGAATTGACTATGAGAGCTTCCAGGGGGTCATTAAATTTTTGTTTCTATGCATACCAAGGGTGTATTGACCATGAGAGCTACCCAGGTGGTCATTTTTAAATGATTAGTACTATGTGGAACCAAAGGGGTTAGACTATGTGAGCTTTCCCAGAGGGTTATTACTTTACTGAATTGATGATATGTTGAACCAGAGGGGATTATACTATGAGAATTTTCCAGGAGGGTTGCTTATGAATGATTGTATGAATGTAATGAGTCTTCCAAGACAAAGCACAAGCTTGGAATCAGTCTTACTTTAATGTTAGATGGTATTTAGAGACATCTATTTGTTATTGTTATACAAGGGGATACAGAGCTTTGGTTAAATCCTAAGGTTAAATTATTCAATGGATTGAATAATTAATAAATGTAAATTAATGAAATTGGAAACTGTAGGATTGTTTACTTTTGAGTACTTCCTAGTTTATTGCTCTTTTTTCATATTTCCTACTATATATATTCAATGACAGTTAGGCACAGATCTTTTGGTGTTTTCCTCCTGGGATTTGTCTCACACCATATTTGGGTCATGCTTTTAGACCTAAACAAATTATATTGTTTTAGGTATAGATAAGGGTTATCACACTTATTCATCAGGTAATTGATTATTGTTGGAGTTGCAGATCCTGGGACTAGGATAAGGCTTACAATGCTGTTAGAGTTTACTTACTTTTATGTACTTTGGTTTTAGTATTGTATTTCCATAATTTTGACTTGTTTGACTACTTTAATAGGTACTTGTGACATGAATCATTGTTTATATATATATATATAATATAGTTGTTTATACTATTAGTCTTTTTCTATTTACTTTTTTTATGGTATTACTGCTTCCGCTACAGTTTACTGTTTTTTTCCACTGTGTTACTCTACCAATGAGGGCATAATTTCCCCACTGTTACAACAAAGGCCATCACTACTATTTTAAATCCTCTAGCATTTGGGGAAATTCGCTTGAGGCCATGTGACCAACTGGGTACGAGGCAACTTCGGGAGGCACCTGGAACTAGGACATTACAGTTTCTAAGACACATTTCCCACAAAAATAGATTAATGAAAGTTTTAGTACCCATGGAAATTTGGGTTCTATGGGATTGTCATGTGAATTATGGAGAACCTAAACTTGTTTCAAACATTTATTTATAGTTTATATAAAAGTTAATGATTTTGAAATGAAATCCATAGTATGTACAAGATATTATGGAAATATCATGGTGCACTTATTTTCATAATGAACATTCATTTAACATCTAAGACATATAGAAATAATTGTACATATGTTAGTGCTATTAATAAAGGATTTCTTATACATGTTGGGTAACCTATTATCATATCCAAGACTAGATCTTTATTTTATTTTATTGAAACTCATCATTTTATCAAATATTTCTCTACCCTGAAAAAAGTGGATAAATTTGATTGTAAAACTTTTAATTTCATTTATGAGTAGGTCATTATCTTCAAGAATAATATCAAAATTCAATATTTCAGCTTCATGGTATTTTTACATGAATTCAATTTCTCTGTAACTTTTCATTTTCAACACGTTTATTTTTTACATTTTTTGTATTCATTTAAAATTTTTATGTGTTTTTTTATTATATTCTTTGAAATATTTCTTCAAGTCTTCATTTTCATTAAGATTATCCTTATGTTTACACTTAAATATCTAATATAAACTAGTGATATTTTCAAAATTATCATCAAGTCTTTCAACCTATTTAAATAGTTCCTCTATATTGGGGTTTTTTGGTTTATATTTAAAGGAAGAATAATAAATAGAATCAATTACTTGATTTTATGAATCCACTAACCAAAAGTTTGAAACATACTTTTCTAAATGAGATTCCTCATCAAAACATAAATCCTTAGTGAAACTTCATCAGGCTGCCATTATTTTCCCCTATTTATTATATTTAACCCTCTTATTTTTGTCTTTATTTAATCATGGTCAATCATTATTGATCTTTACAATTTTCATAACTAATAAAATATTATATCTTTACCATAACTACATTTCTCCTCATCCTTTAAATAATCATTGGGATATTCTTTTTGAAATACTCTTGAATATCCTTTCTTCTTTCTTTATCCATCCTTTGTAACATGAGTAATATCATTTTTATCATATCTCAATAATTTGGGGTCAATGAAGTAAGTAGAAATATTTTATTTAATATAAATTCCCTTATTTGAATTATTTTTTACAATAAGTTTTTTAATATCTAATCTATTTTGTAACAATGATAAAATACACTCATATTTTTTGTTTTCCTTAAAGATAGGACTCTCATCTATAAAATATTTTATTATCATGGAACTTATTAGGAAGTTCTCTAAGAACCATTTTAACAATAAAATGTCCTTCAATAGTTTCTCTTAAAAACCCATACCATTTACAATACAAATAAATCTATGGAACATTGTTTTTAACAATTTCATCTTCATTGATTTTAAATTCAAGATATTCTACTCTTAACATACATAAATTTGTTCTAATAAAATTATATGAACCAAGATATTTAAATTCCAATATTTTCCAAATGTATTGTAAAATTTTATATATAGATAAATAACTATACACATTTCTGTTTGTTATAAAAAATAAAATATTCATCACCTTATAATTTAATACATACTTTACTACATCATTACCAACTAATAATTCAAGTTCGCCTTTGGGAAATCTGTATGGGTATTCCATGATTTTCTATTGATAAATTATATTCTATTTTAAGAAATATTTCATCAATTATTTCCAATATCCATAATTAGTTCCATCAAAATGAGATGGTCATTGATGAACCCATCTATCATTCAAACTTGTTCATGCCAACTCAAATAAATATTTTCCCCTTGACGGTTAAGTTAAGAGATGATTATCATAGATAAAAATATATATCAATATAGGGGTAAATATCTAATTCCAATTTTTGTACACAAATATATTGATTTAATAATATCTACGAATGAGGTAGAATTGGGATTTTAAAAATTTTAAAGATAATTATATATTAGAGTTATTTGATTAATGCTGTGGAAATAAAATGATATGAACACTATGATTTTTATAATATCTGTAATATAAATAATCCCACCCCACTCTTCACCCCTCTCAAATTTAGAGAGAAAAATAACCTAATACATATGTATTCTCTCACTTATGAAGGGAATCACATACTATTGCAACTTCCTTTATAAATCCTAGATCCACCACTTGAGATTGACTTTGTATGATCCATAACTTCATGGAGGTATGTTATTGATTAAATTTTGGTTTCAATATCTTTTTTTGGGTTAATAAAATGTTTCCTAGGTGTTTTAGGGGTCTTAGGGGTGTTTCAGGGGTTCGGGACACAAACAGAAGGGAAAAAAGGCCCAACTAGGCTAGGAATGTGGTTGGTGCATGACTAGTGCATGGTTAAGTAAACCATGTGGGGTGGGAGAAATTTTGGAATGTGGAATATCAAATCATTGGAACATGGTTTTTAAAACCAAGTGGGCTTCCCAGGTAACTGTGTGACCCAGATCCCCTTAGATAGTGGCATGTACATGATTTGGAAAACCGTACGGGTAAATTGTGCACCCTTGTAAAAGTTAAAAAATTAAAAAATGCCATTACAGGATTTTAAACCCTCACCTGATTTTCCTCCCATTTCTCCCTATCAACCTTAGTGATAAAAAAGATCTCTCAAGGTATTCCAAGGGATATTATCCTTCATCTCTAGGTTATTTGGAGTTCCTTTTGTTGTGTATCAAAGCTTTGGGTAAGTCTAATCTCTCCTTTTTTCTCTTTTCGGATTAGGGTTTGAATCTTCCTCTTATCTCCATATGAAGCTATAAAACCATTCTTTTACAATGGGATCTAGGTTAATAATTAAATATTTGGTTAATTACAGACCTAATACCACATTTAGGAGTGAGTTTGTTAACAGATTAAAGGTATGTGATCTACAAGTTATATCCCATAGTTTCGTTATAGATTTGTGCATGCTCGTTTTGATTTTGGTTACTTATTTTTGTGATTTTGAATCCTTTGGTAAAGTTTGGTATAATGAGTGTTGAAATGATGAGTAGAAACCCTCATGGTTCCCATGGAATGCATCATGGATTATTTGAACAAGCTAGGGCCACCCATGGGGTGAGACGATGTTACCAGACCTAGAAATTGGTAAAATAAGTGCAAGGTCGATGTGTGATTAATGTAGAGCCATTGTTCAATATTTTGTTACATTTCATTGGATAAATAATGTAATATTGGTAGTGTTATGAGACTTGATAATTCCTTATGGGGTTGGTTGGAATGGCATGGAAAATGGGTTAAAGGGAATTAATGGGAATGTGCCAAATGAATTATGTTTTTTCCTCGAAATTTATAGGTGGGTTAATACATGGAAAAAGGTTGAATGTGATATATGGTTTGATGTATGGGAATTGGTGAAATTTATTATTGAGTATATGAATAAGAAATGGAAATCTAGTTAAATGGTAATGTGATAAATGGTAAGGTGTGGTGAATGGATATATATATATATATATATATATATATATATATAAGCATGTGAACATGGATTGGTGGTGGGATAAAGGACTGAGGATCCTCCCACAGGTCGGGTTAGACTAATGCTCTAACCCCACCCAGGGATGCATGGGTTGGGGAGTTAGACTGATTATCTATTCCCCAAATGGTTTCATTTTATTAAACTACTTAGACTGAGGTTCCAAAGTAAATGTGATCATTGATTTTGATAATCTCATCCCTAGTGAGTTAGGGACATGACTTAATCCCTTATGTGTAGTGTTGACCATTTCAAGATCTTTCCTGGAAAATGAAATTGTTTATCCCATAGAATATATGTTGATAAAAAATTATGTACTAGAGGAAATGAAAATTATGAATTTGTTACCAAGGCTCAGAAGGGTTACAGTAGAGATAGTTAACTAGTGGCCCTCAAATCGTCTTTTTTTACTTTTCATTTCTTTCATACATGCATGCACTATCTGTTTATTGGATATTTTTTAGACACTTTTGGTGGTGGCCTATTGAGTTGTACTTACACCTTGCTCAATCTACCATTGGGTACCTGAGAAGACTTCATTCTTGTAGTCTAGGACAAGGGAAAAGGCCCTATGCTAGGGAGTTGAGTTAGGCATGGGACATGCATGGATGAGGTTCCTGAGTTGGAATCAGGGCTATTTGGGGATTCTGTTATTTGTATTTATTTTGGGTTTTGTTCACTTTATCACTATTCATCATTAAATACCATGTTTATCTTTGATTATGGTTTGTATCCAATTTTTGGAGATGTTAGTTATGCATGTTTATTGGTTATTTCACTTGTTTCCAAAATTTATGATTGTTATCAATTGTGGATTACTCTAGTAAAGAGGGTATAGTCTCCCCAAATTACTAATATAGACCCTCACTGTTAGTTGGAAACCTATGGAAAATGAGGAGGTGCGCTTGAGGTCATGTAGCGACTCAGCTCAGGGCATCATTTAGTGGCTTCTGGGATGAGGGAGTTACAAATTGGTATCAGAGGAGTTTACTTTATATTTCTTTATCTTGTTATTTGGGATGGTAGAAAGGTGGTTTGGATGTGTCGGGCCTTGGTAATGAGTTTGTGTTTCAAAGTATCTAACCCATGTATGGGGGAAAACCCAAGTTACCTAGGGTGGAAATTGTTGTTCTCAATGTGTGTTTTTATGGTTGAATGATATATCACCATTGGGTGATGCACATATTGTGTAGTGTGACTGATTTATGATATTTTTCTCATGGCCAGAATGGGCTAAGGTTTTTCATTCATGCATCATTTTAGACACCTAAGGATATAGGTGGCATGTATCATGATTGGCAAAAATAGGATGGGTGTGTTGGGAATAAATATTAGATTTCATTTTACTTCCTTGAAAATTTTAAAGGAAAATGGTTTCTAATAATGGTAATGAAAGTGGGTAAATGAAAAGAATATAAAAGAATAGTAAATTAATAGTGTGTATTCAGAAATGTTATGATTGGGTTAACAATTTGGGTTGTGATAATTTTTAAAGGTTGATTGGTGTCTAAAAGAGAAATATTGTATAGTGATGGTGAAATGGCTAATTCATTTCACATAATGAAATGTGTAAATGAGTTAAAATGAGGATTGAAACAAGTTTTAAAATGGGGAATGAGTCTAAGATAAAATATTGTATTGTAAATGAGGAAATGGTTTAAAAGGTTGTTTGATGAAAGATTTGTGATTAATTAATTAGTTGACCAATATATACCATGAACTGTGGTAGGTATGGTAGAGGGTAGTGTTCTAATAATGATGATATCTATTGGAATAGTGTATACAGATTGGATTGTTTAAGGTTGATAGTGTAAGATCTTTTCCACCCATTGTTAATCCTGTCAATCATTCTTCGATGTGTTTGTTGAAGAAAGTGTTTTGGATTATGTTCATGAATAAGGTAGGGACCTTCAAATGTGGGGTGAGTGGGAAGTTTAAATCATGAGTGGTTGAGTTCAAAATATGGTGAAGTTAATTATAAAAAGAATGTGTAATGATAGAATTTAGGTGAATCGAGTAGTGGGTATTCCTAGTGTTTTCGATTTAAACCTTGTATGAGTTGTTTGGGGTAGTGAGAGTGCCCTAGTTTGAGACCTTGGATTGGGTTGTAAGACCTTTCTGGTTATAACATGGCATGTGAGATGTGTTTAGAGAACCCTTGCTAGGGTTGTGGACTTTGAGTCACATGGTGTTGTTCAGTAATGTGAGTATGGAAACTCTTGTGGTTCATGATCATATGGAGTGTATGCTAGACCTTAAGGATGGTGCTTGGGTTTTGGTTCCCTTATGAGTATGCACCCTTGAGAGTTGTGTTTTGGATACCAGATAAGGTGTTAGGCCTATAGTTTTGATGTATGCGTATGGTTACCTTAGGTGTAGAACCTGGAGTGAATGGTCACTTGGTACGCTTATCATAGTGTGTATCAGAACAAAGGTGAGAGTTCTATTTGTGAACATTTCTTGTTCCTAACCTAATGTGTGTAGTTTAGGAAGAGGGCCAATGAACCTTGCTTGTTTTGAATTAATTTTAGGGAATTAGTATCATTCAACCTTCAAGGTGACCAATTAGAAAGGTCATATGGGGTTCCAAGTGCTTTGGGTTTGTGTCGCATAGGTGGATGCCTTCGACCTTGTCAGTGGGACATGGATAGTGTTATCTAGTATGAGTTTTTCCTAGAGGGATAAGTGGCAGATTGATGGTTGGTGATGTTACTTAGGTTGGGTTTATGCATTGAAAGTTTTAGGGGAATCAAGGGAGACCTCATAGGAGGATTGATTAGTGATGTGGTTCCCTTGGAATAGGAAGCATGAGAGATGCTTTAGAGGTGTAACTAATGCATAAGGAGTACTATTAGGTTTTTTTAAGTGGTACGGAAGTGCCCAAGTTTTCTTATAAGGGGACCTAAATTCTTGTGGTAGGGTATAAGTGTTTTTAAGGATTGTATTATAAGTATGCCTGACCTATATGTTGTATGGTGATTAAGATAGGTATCAATGTTGTTTTCAAGTAGAAGAGATAAGGGTGAATGAAGTGTAGTTAGATTAATTTGTTTGAAAGTGACACCCAATGTGAGGATGGTCATGTGGCTAAGCATGTTTTTATGAATGGGTTGGTAAGTAATTAGGTTCTTGGATATACTCAGGTTATGTTTGTCTTATAGAAACTAAATTTGGTTTAGGTTTGGTCACAAGAAAGTGTGAAATTTGAGGGTCCTAATGAGGTACAAATGTGGGTATTGCTGGTAAGGTACAATTTTGATCAGGATAAGCACATGTCATTCTCTACAAAATCAAACTGGGAAGCCTGGATATGGGATAGTCCATGGTTTTATTGGTGTGTTAGAAAATTGTGTTTGGTTGATACCCATCAGGGTCATTCTAGAAGAGCTCGAGTGGTGTGGTGACAGTTGTGTTATAGTAATGTTGGTTCATGAATTATTGGAGAATGGTCATGGAGAGTTGGTAAAACATGGTTGGAAATCATACCTGAGTAGTGGTGGTTAAGTGTTGATGATATGTTGGTGGAAGGGGAGCCTGAGATCCTTTGTAGGTCATGGTGTTCCATAGCAAGATGTGACATCCGCAATGGATAATTTGATGGTGGTGTTCTTTGAAAAATTCTTAGCGTACCTCAACTAGTGATGATAATGACCAACATCTTGACATCATCCTAGCTGTGTTGAGAAGCTCTGGATTTACACCAATAGACTTGAAGGTGTTTTTGTTGGATGAGGGACATCATGGAGTTTACACTCATGGGGGAGGTATATGTCGAGTGGGATGATGGGATGTGCACCTTCAACAGTTTCGGGTGAGGTCCTCAGGGTGGACTAGGTGTCGATGAAAGCTATAGGTTCCATTCATGGAAGCTGGGAATAGGCACCAGGTGATGTTCATTTTGTCATTCTAGGAAAAATCTAGATATCCATGTCTAAGTTTTGGGGTTTGGATTGTGATCGAGTGTAAGCATGTAGTGGGAATATCTCATGGAGAACAATGGTATCAACACTAAAAAGGCAGGGAGTGATAAATCATTCCTAGATATGAAGATAAAAACTTTGAGTTGATGTAGTGACACTAGGATTCCAATGCAGAACCCGTGAGGTGCACGCTAGGTATCTCAGGGATTCCATGTGGAACATGATTATGGTGGTTGATTGAGCCAAGCGATGGCTTTCAAGTCAGGGTAGTTCAAATGGAATTTTAAATGTCTGTGTTAATCCATCGAAGGGGGTGGAAAGACCTAACAATTGTTTTTGGAAAGAGGATTTGGGTTCTATAACTCCAAAAAAGATTGGGATTAGACTCAGGTATGTGTCTTTTGGTGTAATTTGAATGTATTTAATTTTGAGGGAACCATGGCCATTTGATGTAGTGTCATGCCAATGGTGAAGGTAAATGTCCTAGGATGAGCCAACTGAGAATAACTCGACTTGGATGCAAGTGGGGGATAGATATGGAAGGTTGTAAATCTATTTAAATGGGAGTTGGTGGTGAGAAGTATATTTCAAATTTCCGAATGGGTTTGAGTCAGATCCTAACCTTGTTTAGTCAATGTATGAATAATAGGAGGTCTCATGTTGGGAATCTAGAAGGGGATAGTGAAGATGATGGCGGTTTGGATAGAAGTGATATCATGATTGAGGAGTTCTATGGGAGGTCAGGGATGACTTTGGTGGGTGTGTTGGATGATATTGATAGGCTTAAAGCTAGCAGGTGTTTGGAGAAGGTAAAAACAAGTAGCATGCGAGAAGTGGAATATGATAGTGGTGAGAGTGACCCACCTCCAATTTTATGTCATAGTATCAAGTGAAACTTTGAAATGAATTTGTGATTGAGTGAGGTTATGTTGATCTTAGTACTCAAATTGATAGTGTGGGAATTTCCTTCCATATGGTTTCAATGACTAGAATGAATGCCAAAACAGGGTTAATACCATATGGATGTTTGGGTACAATGAGTAGGGAACACGTCAGGTATGTTTTGAAAGTTGAGTTGATATTCTAGTTGTCTTTCTTTGACAGTGGGGGCTCCAAACAATAAAATAAGGTAGGGACAAATATAATGGGAAAGTGGTTGGTTAATGGAATGATTAGAGTATTGGGTTGGATAGACTAGGTGCTTCCTATGGGGTATGTAAAGTTTTGTTCATCGTTAGAGTTTTAGAGAATAGAGTAAAATTGCGCCAAGGAATTTGGGTCATCAATTATGAAAAGGATTAGACCAATGGAGTGTTGATTAGTTCCTTCATGATGGTATGATATTGTGTGTGAAGTTTTTGTTTTCTATGAATTAGGAACTGTTACCTAAGTTTTACCAATGAAGTTTTAGTTGTTGATGTATGGTTGAAGATGAGGTGTGCTTTGAGGAGTATTTGGTTTGTGTTTTGGGTTATAGTGAGAAATTTTTATATGGTTAGACCATGATTTTGTTTTAGGTGTTGTGGAATCATGGTAATGATCATGAGGAAACATGAGAAATGGGAGTGGATAAGTGGTCATAGTGGATTAATCTCCTTATTAGGAAGCCCAATAATGCTTGGAAATGCGGTTCGATGATGAACCATTATAAGGTGGGGAGGTAGTAAGATATCAATATTTTTAGAGGCATGTCATTGTTTAAATTTTGGTTTCAATATCTTTTTTTGAGTTATTGAAATGTTTCTTGGGTTTTTGAGAGGCATCGGGGGTGTTTTAGGGGTTTGGAACATGAAATAAAGGGAAAATTGGGCCAAACTGGGCTAGGCGCATGGTTGGTGCATGACTTGTGCACGATTAAGTAAACTATGTAGGGTGGGAGAAATTTTAGATTGTGGAATATCGCATGGTTGTAACAGGTTTTTTAAAAGTGTGTGGCCTACCTAGGTAACCGTGCGAACCATATCCCCTTAGACAACGACATGCACATGGTTTGGAAAACCATGCGGGTAAACCATGCACCCCTATAAAAGTTGAAAAAATTAAAAAAAACGTCATTATGGGATTTTAAACCCTCACCCGATTCTTCCTCTCATTCTCTCCCTCTCAACATTAGTGATGAAAAAGATCTCTTAAGGGATTTAAAGGGAGATTCTTCTTCATCTATAGGTCATTTGGAGTGCCATTGGTTGCAGATCGGAGCTCCGGGTAAGTCTAATCTATCCCATTCTTCTCTTTTCAGATTAGGGTTTTCATCTTCCTTTTATCTCCATCTAAATCTCTAAAACCCTTATTTTTTGGTGGGATCTAGTTTGAATCTTAAAGAGGTGGTTAAATTCAGAACTAATACCATGTTTAGGCGTGCGTTCATCAATGGATTTAGGGTAGGTGTTCTAAAAGTTATATCCCATAGTTTCGTTGTAGATTTGTGCATGTTCATTTTTATTTTGGTTACTTATTGTTATGATTTTCACTCCTATGGTAAAGTTTAGTATAATGAGTGTATAAATGATGTGTAAAAACTATCATGGTTCCCATGGAAAAGATCAAGGATGATTTGACCTAGTTAGGGCCACCCAAGGGGTATGCCGATGTTCTTGGACCTAGAAATTGAAAAAATAAGTGCATGGTCAAGAACCCTTATTGAACATGTTTTTATATTTCATTGGATAAAAAATGTAATATTTTTAGTGTGACTAGACTTGATAATGTAATTAGGGGTTGTTTGGTGTGGCATGGAAAATGGGTTAAAGGGGATTAATGAGAATTTTCTAAGTGAATTATGTTTTTTCCTACACATGAGCCTTAGACTGGTTGGTAAGGACTCTATAACTACATCCAAGAGACCTGGATCAAATACAGGAAGAGACATAATTTCTGGGTTACTGTAGCAGTACTATAGAAGGAACTGTAGTAGGTACTATTTGGCACTGTTGCAGCCAGAAATATTCCCCCGTTAGGGCCTTCGGGGCACCGATTTGGTCCTCGAGTCCTTTAAGGCCTTCAGGCCATCCCATGCCTTTGGGTCAGTAAGGCCTTTGTGCCACCTAAAGGCCTTTGGGCCACCTTAAGTGTAGATACAATCCATACAACCTACAAGGAACAAGCTCTACAAGGTGGATGAGCAAGGAGTTTTCACCACAGCAGAAGCTAAAACGGATTGCAAGAATGAGAGGGTATGGCACCTACCATCGGGGAAAGCCTGTGCATGCATGGGAATGCCTAGAAGAACAACCATGTGAAGGTGGAGATCTGATTTCATGATGTAGATGATGGGGAGGAGCAGTTCCAAGTAGTGAGTCTGGGTTGTATGTAATGTTTGCAGCCTACGAGCAATGAATTCCTCTAAGGCATATGAGCCACGTAATACTTACACCTACAGGCCTTGTAAGGTTTCCACCTCACCCCTTGAAAGGTGTATTATCAAAATAATTAAAAAATGAAGGCCTTCGGGCCATTGGATGAATTATGTTTCTTCCTCAAAATGTATAGATGGGTTAATACATATAAAATGGTTAAATGTGATAAATGGTTTTATTTATGGTATTTGGTGAAATTTATTATTGAGTTTCTGTATAAAAAATGGAAATTCTGTTAAATGGTAATGTGATAAATGGTAAGGCGCTAATGGGTTATGGCATAATATGTACTTCCATGATGATTTTCGTGGGTTATGATCATTAATTTTATTGGATGTGCCTAATTGTGATACGATATGTGTGGTGAATGGATATATACATAAGAATGTTCACATGATATAATGACCCGAAGTTTTATTAATGGAAATTCCCTTCTTATAATTATGTCACATAAAATCACATTAGGAAACATAATGCCACATCATGCTTAGATGAACTACTAAATACTATGTGTCCTTTATAGCATAGTCGTTAAACACAATTTTTCAACTTTTCTGATTTAAATTTTGAAAATATGACACACACGGTTGCAATCAGTAATATATTTGGAGTCTCATAGGGAAAACTTAATTTTTGGTGAATAATAACTTACCCTTATGAATAGTAATATTACCCTTATAAATAGTAATATGAACCTTATAATAGTAAATCATACAAGTGAATAGTAATTATACCAATGATAGTATACATAAAAATTTATCCATCTTATAAGTGACAATATGATATAATTATATCATAGTATAAGTAAATAAATATTTAAAAAATTATTAATTAAGTGTTAGTATTTTTATAAATTTTTTATGATTAATTTAAAAGAAAATTTATTTTCATAAAATTTGTTCATAAATTAATATTTTGATTTTTCATGATTTTAAGATAATTTTATGATACCTTAAGTAATTTTCTAAAGTGTTATAAAATCAGTTTTTATTTTAAAATATGTATTTTCCAATTAAATGATGATTTTATTTACAAATTAAATTACTAATATTTAGAAAATTATTTTCATAAAATGGAGTTCATTTTTGGATTCTACACGTCAAAAAATGATTAGGGTTAATTTTTGGTATTTTTCTAAAATACTTGAATTTTTAGTGAATAGTGAAATACGAAAATTTACAAAATAAGCTAAATACACGAATTATAGAGTCATGGATGATGTTATGATGATGAAAGAACCATTTGTTTGAAATCACATTCTCAAGTTACTGTATTTAGTCATAGAATCATCACTATTTATTTTCATGTGGAAAAATAATAAACTAATGATAATAATATTGAGAGAACACCCCTCTCCTCCACTATAAATACCACCCGTCACAACCTCATTTCTTCAAGACTCTCAAGCTTCAAGAAAAGTCCAAATTCTAAATAAATATCTTCCCTATCACCTCCCTTACATCCAAGATCTCTTGGTCTTATCAAAAGACAAATTGTAGGTGCCTTGTGGAGGATCTCAAGAGGATAATTCAAGAGGTAATTCCTTTCTCTCTCTTTTCTTTTATTTTCCTTTAAATTTAATTTATTTTATTATTCTATCCTAACCTCCCTTAATAAAAATTACATGATAAACTCTACTACCTTACATATACTATAATTATACCATGCTAATGTTATATCCATCATTAAAATCCTCTCTCCCTCTCTTTCATCTTAAAAATGAAATCGTTGCCCGTGATGTATCAATTTACTGACATCATGGGCAATGCACTTTCATTTTCCTTAAATATTTTCAAGGATAATAATAATACCATTAAATATATCAAAAAATATTGTAAATCGTATTTTATAACATTTTTTATATTTTGGAAATAACTTATACTCACAATTCTAAATGATAAAACAAAACGTGTTCGTAGCGTTTGAAAAACCAACAAAATTAACCTAAAATGATCATCATTAACATTTATCTAATGAATAATCCTCATGGTATATAACCAAATACTTTGTAATATCATTTAAAATTCTTTAATATCATTAGTAACATATAATAATAATTCTACATGACTATCCTCATTATAAATGAACTTCAATTTGTGAATACAAAATGAACTGATCATGGAAACCATGGAAATGAATGCTTCCAAATGATGAAATTAAACTCTATAACTCATCCAAAGACCCATAAAAGAAACTAATAACACCATAATAAATCATATTCATGTATAAAAGTTTCTTTAATTTTTAATTAATGAATCTAATGTGATTATACATGATATTAACGCGAAGGAAGATTTCAGACAAAAGCTAAGGGGAATTCTGGAACCCAACTCTCTTTCTTTGGGTTTTCACTATTTCATTCCATTTTTAGTATGGTTATTACTTAAAAATAATTTATTGATCATTATATTACCCTTTCTAGGATGTATATGTTTTCTACTTGAGTTTATGACAAACACATTGTTTTCCAAAATAACTCTTCTTTAAAAAAACACATGTTTTACTTCTCGAGATTGTTTCTTCCTCACTCATGGTTGATGATTCTTATATCAAGTATGTTATTAAATATTTTTATTTGGGGACCCAAAATTTATGAATTTATGCTAATGAAAAAAATACATTCATTTCCATGGGTTATTATATGTTCAGGATTGATATATGTTCTATGTGGCATGCTTGATAATGTAAATGTTGTGATGTGATGAGTGCACCCAGAATTATATAGCATAATGTAAATGTTAGGATGTGATGGGTGCATCAGGAATTATATATCACTCCAAAGCATTGGGTAATGATAAGAACAACATGAGTAAAGTGAAATATGTTTGAACATGATGCTAGATTTGTTCACAACTATGTGTGGTTATTGACCACTAAGACACGATGTTTCATTTTTATGCATTTCTACATTCCAAGTATTTTATTAAATTTTACTCTCATGATTATAATCCTATTAATATGTTATGATGATAATGATTATAATAAAACCATGTTATATTGTTTCATGTTCTTATTTGTTGTCTTACTGGGATTTTAGTTTACCTATTTTTGATGTATATCCTCAGGTGAATAATTGTAATAAGAAGAATTCAAGGGCCATTAAAAATCTAAAGAATAAGAAATTAAATAGATTTTTATGTTTATGTTGTAAAATTTATGTAAGGTCCTAGTTTTCCCAATACACTAAACGTTTATATCCTCTTTTTGTAATGATTTCATGTTGTTTATCTTTAAAATCATGTAATAGTAATGTAAGAAAAAGCAGGGTCTCTATAGTTGGTATTAGATGATGGTTTAGTTAATTTGGGAATTAAGATTAGAGAACCTTAGTGAAAAACATTAGTATGAGACTAAGTATAAGTAAGCACCCAATATGCATTTCTAAACATATGGATCTTACAATATATTCTTTTATCCATAATTTCATAGAGGAATAAATTATATATTCATGACTTTTTGAATTATGTTTTTTTCTAACCTTTTCTATTTTAGAAAATGGTGGGAACCAATAGAATCCAAACCAACAACCCATGCGAGGGACAATGCAGGAATATCTTGAATGACATACCCAATTCTTTGGGAGGTGGAGTTCAAAATTTCATGGTGATGCTTACCCAACTATATAAGTCTATGAATAATAACCTGAATAATGTGGAACATCCTCCTTCACTTAAGAGGGAGAAACTAGATATCGAGTGTTTTATGTGGCAACGACCATCAACATTTAGTGGATCTTCCGATCCACTAGTTATAAAATAGTGGGTCAGCTCAATAAAGAATATATTTTCTGTTCTTCATTATTCTGAGATGGAGAAGGTGAATTTTTCCATTTATCATATAGATAGAGAGGCTGAATAATGGTGGGTGTTGATTAAGAACACCAATCCAAGGGATGAAATTGAAGATATGGAGTGGGAATACTTTGAGATAATGTTTCTTAACAAGTATTTCCCTTGAAATATTCAAACTAAGATAAAGAGAGAATTTATAGAGATGAATAAAAAGGAAGGAGAATCTTTCATATCCTACGAATTAAATTTGAAAAGGATTGAAAGGTAAGCTTCATGGTTTTTATCAACAATGATAGAAAAATTGATAGATTCTTTAGTGGTTTAAAAACACACCTTCAAAGGGATCTTGAAATTTGATACTTTGAGAGTTATGAATAAGTTTTTCTATTTGATCTAAAAGTGTAGATGGAGTTTAGAGATTGGTCCCATAGCTATGGTGATAAAAAGAAAAAGATGGAGTTTCAAGCTAGAGGATTTAATGACAAAGGTGGAAAGAAAAATCAACCACCCACATGTAAGAAATGTGGGAAGAAGCATCATGGGAACTACCTAAAAGGGACAGGGAAATGCTTAAAATGTGGGAGATAAGGTCACCAAGCTCATTAATGTCAAAAAGATATAAAAAAGGATGAAAAATGTGGTGGAGAAAGAAGAGCACCACCCATGGTCCAATGCTACAACTATAGGGAGCAAGGGCACTATGAAAGCGAATGCACTAAACCTCGAGTCCTCGTGGTTAATCAATATCATCAACCACCAAAACCAAAAGAGCAAGGGAAGTCCTATTCCATCACCAATATGGAAGTGGAGTAATAGAATGAAGTCATACAAGGTACACTTCCTATTCACTCAAGAGTGGAAAAAGTCTTATTTTATTCTGGTTCTATGCATTTCTTTATATCCTACAAGTTTTCTAGAAATATTGAATCAAATCCCCAAAACCTTGAAGTAGAGATATCCATAAAAATACCTAGTGGTGTAATCATTTCAACCCAAATGTTGGACACTTCACCTGTTGGTGTATGTGGGAAGTTTCTTCCAGAAAATGTTGTGATAGTTCCCTTAGTAGAATTCGATGCTATATTGGGGATAGATTGGCTCTCTTTATATAGAACACAAATAAACTATCAAGAAAAGGAAATATATTTTCATATTCCAAACCATCCCATTATCCTCTACAAATTCAAGGAATATCATTAATCTCCTTTGAAAAATCCTTCAACAGTGTTGGTGTTGATTCCCTATGAAGAGGCATACCTCACTCAAATGGTTGAGTCAAAGGAAGTTATCCACCGAAGGGAAATTCCCAACATGAGGGAATATAAGGTTGTATTTTCTGAAGAGTTACATGGACTACCCCTAGATCATGAGGTAGAGTTATTAATAGAAATTATACCCTAATCTAATATTATCTTAAAGTGTCCTTATTGGATGTATCTTATCGAACTGGAGGAGTTAAAGAAGCAGATGCAAGAGCATTTGGACAAAGCATTCATATACCCTAGTGCACCACCTTAGGGTGAGCCTGTACTCTTTGTCAAGAAGAAGGATGGATCAATGCAGCTATGTATTGATTATTGGGAACTCAAAAAGATCACCATAAAGAACACGTATCCTCTTATGAGGATTGATGACTTGTTTTATTAGTTGATAGGAGCTTAGTACTTCTCAAAGGTGGATCTCCATTCTGGATATCATCAGCTAAAGGTGAATAAGGAAGATATTAAAAAGGATGCCTTACGTATAATGTATGGGAACTATGAGTTTTTTCTGATGCCCTTCAAACTTACTAATTCCTCTACAATTATCATGGATTTTATGGATAGAGTATTTATACTTTACCTAGACAAATATGTTGTAGTGTTTATTGATGACATTCTTATCTACTCCAAGAGAAAGGAGGAACATGAATAATATCTAGGACTTGTGTTGGAAACATTGAGGAAGGATAAGTTTTATAAAAAGTTCAGAAAGTGTGACTTTTGGATGCATCAAGTCACGTTCTTGGGACATGTGATCACAAGTGAGGGAATTTTTGTGGAACCTTCAAAAACTAAGTCAAGTAAGGAATGGCCCATACCCTATAGTGTCAGAAAAATCCGTAGTTTTCTTAGCATATCAGGGTACTATCAAAATTTTTTGAGAAATTACTCATGCTTTTCAAGACCTCTAACTAAGTTAACAAGGAAAGGGGTAAAGTATGTTTGGAAAGAAGAATGTGAGGAAAGCTTCAAGGAGCTAAAGAGAAGGCTTATCATTACACCTGTACTCACAATACCAAAAGGTGGATAAAGTTTTTTGAAATAAAGTGATTCTTCCAAGAGAGTATTGGGTTTTTTACTCAAGAAAAATGATAATGTGATAGACTATGCCTCATAATAGTTGAAGATTCATGAGCAGAACTAACCTATGCATGATCTAGAGCTATAAGTTGTTATTTTTTCCTTGAAAATCTGGCAGCATTAACTCTATGGTGAGAAGTGTGACATATATACTGATCACAAGAGCCTAAAGTCTATATTTACACAAAAGGAGGTTAACATGTGTCAAAGGAGATGGTTAGATCTAATTAAGGACTATGATTTCTTTATTCGCTATCATCCTAGAAAGGAAAACAAGGTAGCTGATTCTCTTAGCAGAAGAGAACCTACTGCTCTATCCATGTTAAAGATTGAGAAAGAATCTATATTCTTGGACATCAAAAATATGGATTTGGAAATCATAATAGTAGGGGATAAATACTACCTTTCCCAAATGATTTCCCAACCATCTATCTAAGATATGATTAAAGAGGCACAAAGGGATGATACAGAGTTGAAAAAGAAGGTGAATGAAGTAAAGTAAGGGAGTCTACAAGAGTTTCATATCGATGATGATGGTGTAATTCTGTTTGGAACAAGGATCTGTGTTCCTTCATCACCCGGGATAAAGAAGGAGTTATTGGACAATGTGCATAGCTCAAGTTTCTCTATCCATCATGGTAGCACCAAGATGTACCGTGATCTATAAGAACATTTTTTTTTGGGATAACATGAAGAAGGAGATTCCAGAATATATCTCAGGGTTCGTGATATGTTAGCAAGTTAAATCAGAGTAACCAAAGTAAAAAAGGGATGATAAAACCACTGCCTATACAGATATGGAAATGGAGGAATGTCGCTATGGACTTTGTCACAAGTATCCCAAAGACATCCAAAGGAAATAATGTGATATGGGTTATAGTGGACTAACTCACCAAGACTGCTCACTTTATCACTATTAGGGATGATCTCTCACTTGAAAAACTTTCTAAGATATATGTTAAGGAAGTGGTGAGACTACATGGGGTTCCACTCTCGATTGTCTCTAATCGTGATCCCACTTTAACATCTAAATTTTTGTGGAGACTTTAACATGCCTTGAGTATTGAGTTGAATTTCAGTATGACCTATCATCCCCAAACTAATGACCAATATGAAAGGACTATTTATATGCTCGAAGATATTTTAATATACTGCTCATTATAATTCAAAGTTTGATGGGATCAACATATCCCATTGATTGAGTTCTCATACAACAATAACTTACACTCGAGTATTCAGATGGATTTATATGAATATATGAATGGAAAGTGATGTATAACTCCAACCTATTGGGATTAAGTTGGATAAAGAAAGCTACTTGGACCTGATATTGTACAAGATATGGAAAAAGGTTCAATCCATCCAGCAACATATAAAATATTCTTAGATTTGGAAAAAGATCTATGATTACAACCATCAAAGGGGCTTGGATTTTGACGTTGGAGATAAAGTATTCCTTTAGATATCACCATGGAAGAGAGTCGTGCAGTTTGGAAAGAAAGGGAAGCTATGCTCAAGGTACATTGGCCCCTTTTAGATCCTTGATCACATAGGATTTGTGGCCTAATGACTTTCACTTTCACTGAATATGGATCAAGTTCATGATGTGTTCCATGTATAAACCTGAGAAATTATATATTATATCCCTCACATGTACTAAACTTAGAGTTGGTACAACTAGAAGGTGATCTCTCTTATGAGGAGTAAATAGTAAATATTATGTATAGGAGAGATAAGGTTCTACATAAAAAGACAACACACCTTGTCAAAGTTTTGTGGAGGAACCATAAGTATGAAGACACAATTTGGGAACCAGAGGAGGGGATGAAGGATAAGTACCCTCACTTGTTTTTGTAAAATGAATTTTCTAGGGTAAAATTTCAAAAGGGGGGAGAATCTAACAACCAAAATTTTTATTAATGGAAATTCCCTTCTTTTAATTATGTCACATAAAATCAAATTAGGAAACATAATGCCACATCATGCTTAAATGAACTACTAAATAATATATGACCTTTATATCCTAACCGTTAAACATAATTATGCCACTTCTGTGTTTTGAATTTCGAAAATCTGACATACACAGTTGCAATCAGTAAGATATTTGGTGAATAGTAACTTACCCTTATGAATAGTAATGTTACCCTTATTAATAGTAATATAAACCTCATGAATAGTAAATCA
This sequence comes from Viscum album, assembly GCA_963277665.1. NCBI lineage: Eukaryota > Viridiplantae > Streptophyta > Magnoliopsida > Santalales > Viscaceae > Viscum > Viscum album. Next base: position 1,476,819,538 of record OY728134.1, read on the forward strand.
TCCAAGTGAATAGTAATCATACCAATGATAGTATAAATATTTTGTTTCATCTTATAAGTGACAATATGATATAATTATATCATAGTATAAGTAAATAAATATTTTAAAAATTATTAAGTGTTGGTATTTTTATAAATATTTTATGATTAATTTAAAGTAAAATCTATTTTCATAAAATGTGTTCATAAATTAATATTTTGATGTCTTATGATTTTAGGATAATTTTATGAGACCTTAAGTAATTTTCTAATGTGTTATAAAATTAGTTCTAATTTTAAAATATATATTTTCCAAGTGAAGGATGAATTTATTTAAAAATTAAATTAATCATATTTAGAAAATTATTTTCATAAAATTTAGTCCAGTTTTTGATTCTACACATTAAAAAATGGTTAGGGTGAATTTTTGGGATTTTTATGAAATACCTAAAGTTTTGGTGAACGATGAAATACGATAATTTACAAAATAAGCTAAATACACGAATTATAGAGTCATGGATGATGTTATGATGATTTAATCACCATTGGTTAGAACTAAAATGATAAAGTTACTTTATTTAGTCATGGAATCATTAATAATTCTCATCTTCTGGAAAAATAATAAACTAATGATTATAATATTGAGAAAACACCCATCTCCTCCACTATAAATACTATCCTCACAACCTCATTTCCTCACACCTCCATATATTCAATCCTTTTACAAATTATTAACAAAGATATTTCCTAGCCCCTCACCCATGTATATAAGCTCCTGGTCTCATAAAAATACAAATCCTATGTGCCTTGAGGAGGATCTCAATAGGATAATTCAAGAGGCAATTCCTCTCTCTCATTTATTTTATTTTCCTTTCAATTTCATTTCTTTTATTATTCTCACCTCACCTCCCTTAATTAAAATGGAATGATAAAATACATCACCTTAAATATAATGGAATTATACCATTCTAATTTAAGATCCATCATTAAACTCCTCCTTCTATCTCTTTCATCTTAAAAATGAAATCATCGCCCGTGATGTGTCAATTTATTGACATCATGGGCGATGCACTTCAATTTTCCATAAAAATATTCAAGGCTATTAATAATACCCTTAAATTTTTCAAAAAATATTTTAATGTTTATTTAATAACTATTTTTTATGTTTTATAAATAACGTATACTCATAATACTAAATGATAAAACAAAACGAGTTCATAGTGTTTGAAAAACTGCCAAAATTAACCTAAAATGGACATCATTAACTTTTATCTAATAAATCATCCTCATGGTATATAACCAAATAATTTGTAAGATAATTTTTTTTTAATATCATTAATAATATATAATAAAAATTATGTATATTCATCCTCATTATAAATGAACTTCCATTAATGAATACAAAGTGAATCGATCATGGAAACCATGAAAATAAATTCTCCCAAAAGATGAAATTAAACACTATAACTCAGAAAAATGATATAAAAGAACATAATAAAACCATAATGAATCATATTCATGTATAAAATTTTATTTTATTTTTAATTAATGAATATAATTTGATTATACATGATATTAACGTGAATGAAGCTTTCAAACAAAAGATAAGGGGAATTCTTGAACTCAACTCTCTTTCTTTGGGTTTTCCCTCTTTCACTAAATTTTCAGTATAATTATTCCTTAAAAAAATTTATTCATAATTATATTAAATTTTTTGGGATAATAATGTTTTCTAGTTGAGTTTATGACATTAAAATTGTTCTCCAAAATAAATTTTCTTTAAAAAAAAAATCACCTTTTACTTCTCGAGATTGTTTCTTCTTCACTCAAGGTTGGTTATTCTTATATCAAGTATGTTATTAAATATTTAATTTGGGAACCCAAAGTTTATGAATGTATGATTATGAAATTAGACCCATTAATTTCCATGGTTTATTATATGTTCAATATTTATATATTTTCTATGTGTCATGCATGATAATGTAAATATTGTGATGTGTCGGGTGCGACCAGAATTATACAGCGCAATGTAAATGTTATGATGTGATGGGTGATCCTGAAATCATATAGCGTTCCAATGCATTTGGTAATGATAAGAACCTCATGAGTAAAGTTAAATATGCATGAACATGATGCTATCTTTTTTTCACAACTATGTGTGGTAGTTGACCACTAAGACATGATATTTCATTTTTATGAATTTCTACATTTCAAGTCTTTTCTTAATGCTTCCTCTTATGATTATGATCCTATGGATATGTTATGATGATAATGATTATTCTCACCCCATTTTATATTGTTTCATGTTATTATCTATCCTCTTATTGGGATTTTATCTCACCCCTTTATGATGTCTATCATCATGTGACTACTTGTACTACGGAGAATTCAAGGGCCATTAAGAAGCTAGAGAAGAAAGAATTAGATAATTTTTTATGTTTATGTTGTAAAAGTTATTTATGGTCCTAGTTTTCACAATACATTAAAACTTTTGATCCTCTTTGGGTAATTATTTTATCTTGTTTATATTTAATATTATTTAATAGTAATGTAAGAAAAAGCAGGGTCTCTATTCATGGCTTGGTGGTGGGAAAGGACTGAGGATCCTCCCACGAGTCGGGTTGGAATATTTCTCTAACCCCACCCAAAGATACCTGGATTGGGGATTTGGACTGATGCTTTATACCCCCAATAGTTTCATTCAATGAAACTACTTGGTCTAAGGCTCAAAGGTAAGTGTGACATTGATTTTGATATGCTCATCCCAAGTGAGTTAGGGACATGACATAATACATTATGTGTAGTGTTGAACATTTCCAACTCTTTCATGGAAAATGAAATTGTTTATCTCATAGAACATATGTTGATAAAAAATTATGTACTTGAGGAGATTCAAATAATGCATTTGGTACCAAGTCTTAGAAGGGTTAAAGTAGAGATAGTTAACTAGTGGCCTTCAAATTGTCTTTTTTGACTAATCATTTATTTCATACTTGAATGCACTATCTGTTTACTAGATATTTTGTAGACACCATTAGTGGTGGCCTAATGAGTTTTACTCACACCCTGTTCGGGACTCATTTGGGAAGCTGAGTAGACTTCATGCTTGCAGGTCAGGACAAGGGAAAAGGCCCTATGATAGGGAGTTGATTTGGGCATGGGACATGCATGGACTAGGTTTCTAACTCGGAGTCGAGGTTGTTTGGGGATTTCTTTGTTGGTATTTAATTTTTTTTTTTTCACTTTATCACTCTTTAGTATTACATACCATGTTTATCTTTGATTGTGGTTTGTACCCAGTTTTGGTGGAAGTTAGTTATGCATGTTTATTGGCTATTTCACTTGTTTCAATGATTTATTATTGTTATCTATTTGGATTACTCTGGTAAAGAGGGTATAGTCTCCCAACATGATTAATCTAGACCCTCGCTGCTAGTTAGAAACTTATGGTGTATGGGGATGCGTGCTTGAGGTCATGTAGCGACTCGACCTAGGTAATCATTTAGTGTCTTCCAGGATGAGGATGTTACAGAATTTTTCTAACATAGAGACACAACCCCTAGATTATTTTTAAGGTAGTGAAAAAACCAAACTACATTTACCCATACCAATACACAACTGAAAATCATTTCATTTTCTCAGTTTGGTATAACCCACATTTACTATTTTTATGGGGTAGTATTACCCAACTCATAGATTGTATGGGTTGCATAAACCACAAACTATTAAGCCTAAAAAATAGAAATAATTGTAGCACCATATAAATCAGTTGAAAAATGATGATTATGAGTGTCAAGGTAGTATATATCACACTAGAAGATGAGTATTGAGTGATGATGTTCATTGGAGTGTTCTTTAGTATCACAAATCAACTGCACAACATTGTTCTTGTAAAAATACTCAACCTATTCAATTGAACCGAATATTTTAAAACTTATATAAATAGTTTCTTCATGCATAACCATTGCAATTTTTTTTAAAATGTAGATGCACTTTTCTCATTCTTTTATAATGAACTATTTTAGAGTTTTTTGATGTTGTTTTCTAATGAAATGCATCATGTGTATTTTCTATAAAATAGAGTCAACTAATATTCACACATGTTTACTTCAATATCCTATAAACTATAACCGTCTTTATAGTAAAAAAATTAGAAAAATTAATATAGTATTTAATATAATAAAAAAATAAAGTTAATGATCCTTGTAATACTCTTACAAAGTAGGAAATACTGACTCTTCACATTTCAATTTGTTTGAATTTTAATATCTCATGTTCTAAAATTTTAGCATGAGAATTTATACACTCTTCATACCATGTGGATCTTATTTATTATAACATAAAATCATTTAAAATAAGTTCAAATGGATTCTAAAAAAATAATGAGTAATTATAGAATAAATAAAACTATAATAATATTCAGTATAAACTTGTAACAAATGGAAATATGAAATGATACAAAAAACAAAGAAATATTTCTAGTTTTTTGAAACATACTATAAAAACTAAAAATCAATCATATAAACTTATCTATTGAATTATATTTCACATAGATATAAATAAGAAAATTGATGGCCTCCGCTCCCGAAGCTCCCGAGGCTCCCCGCAATGGTGGATCAGGAAGATGACCTAGATCGCCGATGGCAGCTGCCGTGTCCCCTCCTCCCGCAGCGGGGGGAGGGGTTTCTTCATCCTTTGGTCTCGTTGCGCAAAGTGGTAAGCTTGATTTTGGTTTCTTCATGCCTGAGGTACAGGTAGCACCGAGGGTTCCAGGATGTGTTTCTGGTCAGCCCATTGTACCAATCTCAGTTCGAGAGTTTTCCGAAGAAACATCGATGTTTTCCACAGCCTTAATCGCAAGATTTGTGCGGCGACATCCATTGGTTGAGGATTTTGGGAAGACGGTGAATGAAGATTGGGTTTTGAAGAATCAGGCATCGGTCGTGATTTTTGGGCCTCGGCAGATCCTCATCATCTTCTCTGATGAGGATGATCTGGGTAGGGCATGGTCTAGATCTAGGAAAGCCTCCCCGTTCCATCTTCTTTGGTGATATTTTGACCGTCATCTGAACCGGGATTCCCCAAATCTCGCCATCTGGTTGCAACTGACGGGACTCCCCCTCCCATTCCAGAACTTCGGGCTTATGAAGTCGATAGGCAATTCCATTGGACGTTTCATTTGCACTGATCGGAGGACAACCTCCATGGGAAATCCTGCATTCGCACGAATCTGTGTGGAGATGGATCTTTCAAAGAACCCACTTAGAGTTGTCTGGATCGTGGTGGAGGGTGAGTACAGGTATGCACAAAAGATTTTCTATGAGTCATGGATGCCATTCTGCTCCTTTTTCCATAAGCAGGGGCACGAGATGGATGTTTGTCGCAGGAGTGGACTACCTGCACGGCCAATGGAGGCATGCACAACGGTGGCCGATCCTACTCTAGGTGCACACCAGGATGATGAAGTTCACCCCTCTACTGATCTGGCTACTGCTGCTATCATGGAGCAGGGAGTGTCATCAGGGGAATTGATGAAAGAAAACTCTCTGAATTCTGGATTCAGTCAGGTTCCATTGGATGATGCTAGGGAAACCCAACTGGACAATACTGGATCTGCAAAATCTGGATCCAAGGTTTAACATGTAGTGGTTAGATTAAATACTGACTTTCAGTACATTGGCAGGGGGTTTGCTCTGATGCAGGATATCACTGAACCTGTGGAACTGGTGTCTGAATAGAAGAACACACCTGATGTCCTGTTGCAAGTAAATCCTTGTGAACTGTTAAATTGTTCTACAAATAGATTTGCAACGCTGGTTGATGTTGGATCAAATGAGGCAAAGGATCTTGAAGTGGCAGAGGAAATTGTAGAGAAAGAAGGCCATGTTATTCTGGACAGAAAGATTGATGAATGCAAAAGCCCTTGTGTTGATGACCCAATGAAGACATCTCAACTGGAGGGTGGGAAGGATGGCAGTGTCAACCCTCCTATGGCCCATAAAAAGAAGTGGGGGGATAGATCTGATTGTGAAGAAGAGCTCCACAGTCACAAAACATCCTACAGTGATGCTGTTAAGAATGGAAATCATGAGACGCTGAGCAAGGAAGTGGAAGAAAAATCTCAAAGCAGGAGGAAGCCACAGAGGGACTATTCGGACCTTCCCATTCCAATGGTGACGAGGTCTGCATACAATAATGTTGGGACCCAAGAAAATTTATTGGAAAATAGGAACAGTGGAAAGTGAAGGGGAGGGTCCGCTAAGATAGATAAAGGGCTCAATAGGAAACGACCAATCAAGGAGAAAATGTCTGCAGAAATGCTTAGAAAGAAAAACATGCATCTTGAGCTGATGCGGAAGTATGAGTCTTTTGAATGGGAGTCAGCTGATCCTAGTGATGAGTTATTTGATGATGGGGAAAGGGATGCGTATGGTTTTTATGTAATGTAACTTTTATTTTTTTCTACCGCCTTTACCTGCACTTTTCCTTCAATAAATTTTCGGGACCAGGCTTTCGCCTGGTTCAGACTTTCCTAGTATATTTCACATATGTGAAATAAATTCACATGATTAAATCTCTATACGTAGCATGATTCATGTAACCAAAATATAATGTTGCCAAATATTTATATCTTAGTTCAACACAAATAAATATATTTATGTATCAGATTTTACTTATTAGATTCTACATATTCAGATTTCTCAAGTATTAAAACATATATAACCAAAACATAACATAAGAAAATTTATTTATAAAAATTCATTACATGATCAAATAAACCACCTAACTGAATTTGAATAAAAAACTATTTACCTAGGATAAATATATATAAGTGAATTTAGTATGCAAGTAAAAATTTCTAAAATATATACATCTCAATTTCTTGAACTTCAGTCCAAAATTAGTCCTTAAAAACAAAAGTTTCTGCTTTTTGTCCAGTTGACATATATTTATAAATGTTAAAAATAATAATATTTAATTAAAAAATCCTTAATTATATTTATATATCTCAAGATATCAAATAAAAATAGAATAAAATAGAACCTAATATCTATAAAATTGTGAAAAATCCATTTAATAAATTTAAACTACATTTCAGACATAAAATTGATAATTTATTCCTTTATTTTTTGTTAAATTAATTGTAGATGATCATTTCATATTTCCAACAATATAATAATAAATCAATTTAGATTTTTTTATCCCATGTAATAGTAAAAATACATAAGGAATCGAAATCTAGAAATTTTGTTATGTGGATCAGGATTTGCCTATATGGATAGACATTTTGCTATGTGGGAGTAGTAATTAACAACCATATCCTGAAATTTGAAGATAATTTAAGAAAGACATTATATGATATAATTTGAAATGTCCTGACCTGGCTTACCATCGAACTGGTGGCCGGGCCGGTTGGTCACATGGTCTCAAGCGCATCTCCCCATATACCAGAGGCTTCCGACTAGCAACGAGGGTCTCGGGAGGTGATAGTGGGGAGACTATACCCTCATATCAGAGTAACACAACTATATTATTAGAGTAAATAATATTCAATAGCGGAAGCAGTAAAAAATTTAAAGGCATAAGAAAAATACAGGTAATAACCATTTTATAAAAGGTTTCAAATTCCAGTTTACAATGCATGACTGTATAGATGATGATACATTACTGAGAGTAGTAAAAAATACAACATGCTTTACAAACAATACCAAAAAGAAAAGACAGAAAAGCCTGACAACGTTCTCTTGAGTATCCTAATCTCCTTCTTGGTCCTCTTCCCCTAACTCCTCAGGTACAAAGAGCACAACATATAACCTAGGTCCTGCAAGCAAGAAGGTCAACTCGGGTACCCCAGTGCAATGGCGGCCCGAGTAGGGTGTGAGATATTAATATAAGTAGGCCGGCACCACCGGTGTCAAACCCAATCTAGACAGTGTATAATAATTAAACAGTGAGTAGGTATAGTAGGATTAAATAATCAGAACAACATAGAATAACAACACCCATCCAGGTTTCCCCAAAGGAAGCCTGGCAGCTATACCAGCTTCAGCTCGTTGCCAGGATATCAGTCTGATCATGCCACTACACTTACATAAGTAATTATTTATAAAAGATGGTGTGGGGGTAAGCATGCCTCCCACCCATCAACTAAAGATATAGGGTACGAGGTATGAATGCCTCTCGTCCCTAGTATACAATGGAAACGAGGTAATAATGCCTCTCATTCCTAAAATATACTGGAAAGGGGTAAGAATGTCTCCCTTCCATCACGTTCATTCAACCGTCATGGGGTATAACTGCCTCCTATCCGTCAAATTCATAATACTAGCATGGGGTATAACTTCCTCCCATCCAAACATGTAAAAAATCACTAGAAGTCACTAGAAAGGGGTAAGAATGCCTCCCTTCCAGACATGTACTGTCACACTGGCATGGGGTATAACTGCCTCCCATCCAACCACGTACCTGTCACTAGGTGGCCTCAGCATGCACTCACCTTTATTATCATTCATTATGTGGAATCAGCATATGCACACTCACAATACAACCATGTATATAATATACTGCCTATGGCATTACCTCATAAGCATTCAAAGAATCATATCACAATCACAAACAATCATACAGACCATATGCACATAAATGGTTATAATCACGTTCATACAAATATACCTAAGGCAAATCATCTCAAGTATCATTATCAGATTTATACTTAAGTAAACTCCTATTAAGTATCCTTTTCAAGACATTAACATATTCATCACATTTATATAAGGTACATGAGGAGACCCACTCATGTACGGTATCGGCTAACCCCCAATTCATTCTTCATTCATCTTATATCATTTAAAATACATATAGGGATTTAAAAAGCATAAAGAGGTGCTATGGATTACCCCTCCTAGGTAAGTCCCATTCACTAGATCCATTCCATTAACATAATCCATGATTATTCCATTATCCTAAGGCATGGTCTCACCACCCTAATCCATTTCATTAAAGTTTAACCATTTCATCAAAAGAGGACAACTTTCATGCTTTAACCATTTGGAACATTTCAGAGGAAACATGACATCATCAATTATCACCAAAGCATAACAAGAAATTTAGCAGGCAAGTATAAGAATCTACTTCCTACTTTTATCTTGAAGACAAAGCACCTCTGATTGAGGGGTTTTATTATTAAATCGTTAGTTTAGTGACCAAGCAACCATTTTAATCTTGTCACTGCAATTCACACTCTTTTCACAGAAGCATTTAATTGAAAATAAACTTGCATAATTAAAATACTAAAGCAGCAAAGAAATAACTCATTAACACTTCAATTTAAATTAAAGTAAAGGAGAGGGATCCTACCTCAAGGTGGATCCATCTGTCCACTCCGGCTCTTGGTGGTTTCTAAATAAGAGATGTCGCTGCTCCCCCATGAGGCATATGTGATTTCACATACGACCTATGCCTACACAGGTGAGCCGCCTAAGCTCTGGCAAAGCAAAACCAACCCGAACTCGCGAATTCACTAAGAAAAACATACCAAGAACCTCTAAAACAACCTAATACACTAATTGTAAGCTATGAAAACCAAAAACGGGTAAAAATCTTTCCTCAGAATCAAACCGGTGGATCAAAATCACCGCAATACGCCTCACCTTCGGTGGCGGATGTCGTACGCACACTACCAAGGTCCCAAGGGACCTTCTGCATAACCCTGGAACAAGAGGAACAAGAAAGAAACAGAAATCATCCAAACTCTAAACCTAGGGTTGCTTGGCCGAATGAAATTAGGGCAAGGAGGAGCCCTAAAATCGGCCAAGAAGGGAGAAGGAAGGAGGGATGAGGCTTACCGTAGATATTCGAAGGAGGAATCTCCAAGAACAGAGGAGGAAGGAGGTGTGACTGAGGGAGGACTCGCACGAGGCTGACAGCTCCAAGGGGGAGGGGTTCGTGCAGGTTTTGGCTGAGAGAAAAGAGGAGGGAGATTTTATTAGATTTTAGGTTTTCTTTTTAATTTATTTTTATTTTTAATTTCATTTGAAAACATCTAAAAACCCAAAAGGAGGGCCGCACATGATTTGACCCGCACAGTTTTCAAATCCGTGTGCAAACCGTGCAGCCTCTACTAGACACCCCAGGCACCCCACACGGGCTAGTTGCACAGTTTGGGGAAACCATGCGTAGTCCATGAAGACTCCTCTACCTCCCTATTTTAAGCTGCACGGTTTGGCCAGCACGGTTTGGGAAACCCTACTCCAACCATGTGACCTTTTTTGTCACTTAAAAACTGGCCGTCTTTGGTTCTGAAGCCCGGTCTTAGATTCGACATGCTCAGCAATTTAAAAAGTTCAATTTCCCCCACTTTTTAACCTGGTTCAAAATGAGGGTCATTAAATAATTAATGTAAATAATTTATTTAAATACTAATTTTTCAGGGAATAAATAAAATATTATTTTGTAAATTTCAATACATTAAGTAGTTAAAGGATTTTCTCAACATGAATCTCTTACATATTTGTTTTTTGATTCTTGATGCCCATTTTTTTGGATGATGTAGATGATCCTCCATCATTGGAGAAAATGGATAGATACATAACTTTCTTATTGAAGAGAAATAAAATCTTGAATAATGACTCTAATTCAACTAATGAATATCTTTCTATGGTTAATGATTGCATTTCTAGATTAACATTGGAGTTGAATGTTACATCCATTTCAAATTTAACAATTATGTTTGAAACATATCTATAAAACTAAATTCTAATGTTTCTTTTCTGAAAAATATTATTTCTATTATTACTTATATCTTTTTAATTTTTTAATTTTTGTAGATAGTTTACATCTTTTTAAACATCTTCTATAATTGGTATACATTTTGAAAATTCAAATTCATAGTCAAACTATTTTATTCTAAATATTGCACCTTTCTATACTAAATGTTAGAGATGAGGTAACTAGAAGAGTTAGTGTTCACTAAATAAGAATAAATAATTTAAAACTAATAGTTTTTATATTTTAAAAGAAATATTAATTTCATAATACCATAGGTTTGGATAGATGTGGGTTCAGAAAATTTTATTCACTGACATTAAAGGATCCTAGAATTTTTGGGTACCAAAATTTTAACCTTATTAATTACAAGAGAAAATAACAAGTGCCAAAATAAAAAATACTTGGTACATTGACATTGGTTGTTATAGGAAACTGATAGGAAACCATTCTAACTTACGGAACTTACAAAACATTTAAGGGTGGAATTGTTACTTCTAAATACAATACACAAGGGAAAAGTATAGGCATTGGCAATGTTTTATTTCTTGGTGAGACTACAATTTAAAATTTTATTTGTGTTTTAGGACATAAGAAAATATTCATTAACATTAGTCAATTAAGTGATAAGTTTTACTCTATAAATATTAGTTATAAAATATGTACCATCACTAGTTTGGAATTAATCCACATATTATTTTCCAACATGAATGATAATGTTTATACTATTAACCTAAAAAAACATAATTTCAATAACATACCTTTACCTAGTGTATTTGAGGAAAATTATTACCTTTATATAGAAGTTTATAACATTGAAATGTTTATAACTTTGATAAAAATTATAGGAGAGGTCTTATAATGGATCTTTGAGAAATTAAGTTAAATTCATCTAGATTTTGTTACCCTTTCCAATACGGTAATCAATGTAAGATGAAATTTAAACCTATATATGAAGTCTAAACCTCTATAACTTAATTCTAAGTTCCCATAGACATTCATGGACCTAAATAGACTTAAATTATTTTAATAAATCACTCTAGGTTTGTTTTAGTTGATGATTATACCTAGTATACAAGGGTTTAATCTTTTACCCTTAAGTCATAACCACTCTCGTTTTTTAGAATTTTTTGTTCTAGTTCAAAATCTAAAAATCCTATATATTCTCACAATCACGAGTGTTCATGGTGGAGAGTATGTAAATTATTATTTTAAATCATTTTATAGTTAAAAAAAAATTAAAAATAATTGTTCAACAATAATAACTCAACAATAGAATTGTGTATTTGAAAGGATGAATATAAACCTTTGATAAATTTCCAAGACATTATTTTTTAAATATTATGTTGCTAAATGTTTTTGGGATAAATATATTTTCCCTACTTGTTATACTGTAAATCAAGTTTTATATCACTCATTTTTAAATAAAATAGCTTATGAAATTTTTAATGGAAGGAATCCAAAACATGGTTACTTTAGAGTTTTTGGATGTAAAGTAATAATCTTGAATACTAAAGATAATTTAAATAAATTTTATTCAAAAGATAATGAATTTTTTTTCTATTTTAATCAATAATAGTTATGGATTATCATGTTTTTAATCAACAAACACATATTTTGGAATAAATTGTATATGTTTTCTTTTATGAAGATAATCCTTATACGAAGTTAAAACCTACATATTATGAGAGTAATAAAAATTTCATTTTTGAAACCCCCTACATTCTACTTATGAATATTGATCCACATCTATCATATTTTAAATTATAAAAGTCTAGTCTGATGGAAGATACTCAACTATAAAATGAGGTACAATCTTCTTTTTTACCAATAAACTATATAGTCTTACAGAATCATCCCTATGATATTATCATTCGAGATGTGGGTTAAATAGTTGGAACTAAATGTTCATTATGAAATGAATTTGATCATATTGAATTATTATCTAAATTTGAACCTCATATGGATTATGATCCCTTATGTTATGATTGTATGATAATGGATATAGAATAAGAATATAATCAATTTAAATGGAACATCTTTTAGATTTTGTCCCTACATTAGAATGATCTTATAGTTTTAGGAGTGAAATGAGTCTTCTGAAATAAGCATGATGAGAATTGAAAAAATATTTAGAATAAGTCAATACTCATTTATAAGGATTATAATTAATAAGAAAAAATGGACTATGAATAAACATTTTTCTCTAATAGCGTGACTCAAATCCGTTAGTTTTATATTCAAATTCATTATTCATCTGAACTTTACTAATTTCTATTGGATATAATGGTTCATTCATTAAAGGTTATTCTTAGGAGTAGGTTAATGTTGCATAACCTCATAGTTTTAAATATATTAATTTTATGGAACAAGTATCCAGTCTTACTAAGGATCTATACATACTTAAACAAGATTAAAGAGGCTAGTATGATATATTTTGAAGATTATTACTTAAATTTTTTTATATCAGAATAGAATATCATACTATTTTTTTCTGAAGATATTTTTTATGAAACCATTATTGATCATAATTTATGGTGGTGAAATTATTTTTGAATCAACCAATAAAACACTTGTAGATAGTTTTTCAAAATTATTTCAAAATTAATGTGTGATGAGTATGATGGGTGAAATTAATTAATTTTGTTGATTCCAAATAACTAATAGGTCATAAGTAACTATTTTAAATCAAAATTAGTATATTATCGATTTACTTAAACATTCTAGTTTTGATATTTCCTAGAAAATTAAAACTCCAATATATACCTCATGTAAACTTGATCACGATGAATCTAGGAAAATTGTAAATCATATATTGTTTAGGGGGATGATTGAAAGTTTACTTTAATTTATTGGTATTCAAATAATAATTATATATTTTGTGTTCTTTTATATAATATTATAGTTCAACTTGAATGAATCACATCTTAAGGTATATTAAAATAACTTTAGAACCTTTATTATTATATTATTTTGGGTCTATTTTTACTCTTAAAAGTTTTTTGGATATAGATTTTAGTAGTTTTAGAATGAATTGAAAAATCACTTCAAAAACTTGTCACTATTTTGGGGGAAGAATTAGCCTCATAATCTAGTGAGAAGTAACATTTTGATTCAATTTCCATTGCTAAAGTATAATATTTTGTAGTTGAGAGTAATTTTAGTTAATTATTTTAGATGAAAAATACACTCACAAATTACATGATGAGTTTTACTCAAACTCTGATTCTTTGTGATAGAAAAAGTTCTATTTATTTGTCTATGAACACAACACACCCCTCATGAGCTAAATGCATATATATAAGGCAACACTTCCAATAAGACCACACTATGAAAAGTGATTTTTTCTTGAATTTATTAGAAAAGAATATCATCTTATAGACAATTTTTATTAAACCATTACGTTCTTAAATATTAGAATATATTAAATGAAATATGAGTATGATTAGTACTAAATGATAACTTTCATTTTCTTGTATTATTTTCTCTTGAAAATGAAAAACTCATTGAGAAAGGTGGATTATTAATTTTTATATAAAACTATACTATCTATTTATATTGGTACTTCATATTTTTTAGAATATAAAATAGAATTTATAATATATATTATAAAAATATTCTAAAACTACATCACACAGAAGATGCCTTGATCACTATACCTATCAGTAGTTATATTCTAGAAGTTTTTTTTATTTCATGTTTTTTCAAATCTTACGAGTATAACACCTTTTTTGTTTTTTGGATTAATTTTAAATATCCTAAAGTGAGTTCAACATATGATATTATTAATTTTATTAATCAATATTATATCAAAAATTATATTATTATATATATGAGTTTTTACCTTTGTATGGGAGGTTCTCTGCTTTATCATTTTAGTTGCATTATTTGACTTACTCCTTGAGAAAGGGGGTCTATTGTTTTTTATAAATTTTTATCAAAATATTAAAATTTAAAAAATACACATAAGATAAGTGATAGATATTCATGAAGATTTATATAATAACTTACATGATGAAGGATTCATTTGGAACTTACATGATGAATCATTTCATAAAATATTATAAGTTAGAGAGAACTTTGAAAGATCATTGATGAGGATGTGAAGGGAAATAAGTTCATTTGAGTGAGTTTTATTAATTTTTTTGGTATTTTACATTTGGATTTATTTATTTAGTAAGGGGAGGATAGAGAAGTAGTTAAAATAATATTGTTATAGTATTTTTCCATACATTCATTTCATTAATCAAGGGATAATAACTTTTATAGATTTTACAATATTTTTTTAACTTTTCTTCATTCCATTTGATTTTATTTGTTATATCCATATTCTGAATGACTTAACTACTATACTTTTCACTTATTTCATAACAATCCATGTTATTTGGTTTATCTCATTATTTTTTTTTCTTTTTAAAAATCAAAATAGTGGAGATATTGGAGAGTTTGGATGCATGTTATGTTTTCTTTTGATTAAGTGGGAGGATTATATATACTAACAATTTTTTAAGTTATGATCTTCTTAAAAGGGATAATTTTATCATAGATATTATACATAGGTAGATTATTATAGGAAGTAACATGGATTATTCTCTTTTAATTTTAATCAAACTTACTATTTATATCAATTCTTGTGATTCTAAAAAAGGGGGAGATTCTAGAGTCAAATGGAGAATTTTGTATCCATTGTTTTGAGAATAAAAATACAAAATATTCAATATTTTTGTTAACTTGATTTTTTATATTCTATTTATATAGTCATAACTTCTAATTCTATTTTTTTATGAGCTAAAGTGATCCATCTAATTTTTGGAGAATCATGAAGTCACACTAAATATTTCAGCAGAAGATGTTGAGCTAATTTCAATGAAATTATACACCAATAGAAAAACGATATACCAATGATTTGAAACTATTACTATAATCCCTAAAACCATTGGTATAACACAAATAGTTTGAAGAGTTGTCTGCTATTTTTTCATTGGGATAAACCTATACTAACAATTTTGGGAAAAACTTTTGTATAGTTAGTCTACACTAAAAGTTCTAAAACTATTGGTATGGGTAATATGAAATACCTATAACAGTGGTTTGGGAAAACTATTTTTATAGTTATTTAAAAAAAAGGAAATGATTTTTTATCTCAAGCACTCCCGATTATACTTTAATGACTTATCCAATAAGATACAATCACTTTTATGAACATAATTATAGATATATGTATGTATATATATTTTAAATTAAATTAAATTTTGAAGTATTTAATGTTATTTGATAAAATAATTCATAAAAAAATAGGGTAACTAAAACAAAGATTCTTTATAACCATTGATATAGGTCGATTCTAATTATTTTGAAGAACCATTGGTATTGGTACTGAAATTTTTTGGACCTATACCAAAAATTATTCAGAACATTTGGTAGAGGGTACCTATGTGACACCTATATAAATGGTTCTACAAAAAAAGGGTATTAATGATACCTATACCAATTTGTTTCCAAAACCTTTGGTACACATAACCTATAGAAACTAGTTTTGAAACCATTGGTATAGGTCTCTGGGTAAATGTCAAATTTCTAGTAGTGAAACCTAAACCCAAAGATCTTGGAAATTACTATTGGGAGTTTATTACGTCGATTAATATAAATATAGATCAAGGATTTAAGGAATGAAATATGTTTACATATATGAAATATACAAATGTGTTATTATACGATCTAAAAGTTACATTTGAGGTTTTCACTATTTATGTTTTGTGAGTGTTTTATTAATAATATTTTTAGTGTGTTTTCTTAGAGTTTATGATTATGAGGTGATTATAATAAAATATGTAAATTTTTTTCTTGTAATCATTAATTTCAATCTTTATGATTTACAAGATTATGAATATTGGTATTTGGGATAATTTTAAATTCTATGTTTGACAAGGTTCCCGACAAAAGAACCAAATTATTTTAAACTATGAAGTTCAACAAATTACAAGGTGTTAGACTTATAACTCATCTTCATACTCAAATAGAAAATCAAGGATAGATCTTCTTAAATTTTAATTTTTTTTAAATAATTTCCTAGTACACAACATGTATTTCTTTATGTGTTTTTTGATGATGTTCCTAGATCTGAACTCGTTTACCTTGGTTCTGGTTACCGAACCTCCTATATCTAGTATAAAACTAAAGAGTTCCCAATATTGGTATAATTGTTAATAATATAATTTAATTTAGTATTTATAATGTTATATGATACTCCATGCTTTATTTAAATTCTATTTTTTATCTCTCTGTTGGTTTATATCTCATTTAGGCTGCCTTAACGTCCAACATTTTTATTTCTAATGAATTTATAGTTTATTATACTCTAATATATTTAGAGTTTTATTTTGAAAACTATTTAGAATCTTGTGCATAAAAATTATATTTTTTATTTTTATAATCAATTAACCCCTATTAAAGATCCCATACTAGGAAAATATGTCATATATTTTTCAAAACAAAGAATTTGTAGGCCACATCACAAAAAAATTTCTTTTAGACACTCAAATCTGTTATGAGTAGTCACACTTCATGAACTTTTATTCATATATTTGTTTTTATTAGATTTTTTATCATCATACTATAATTTCTTTATTTTATTTGAAAGTTAATCTGCTTCAATTAAAGCCTACTCCAAGGAAGTGACACATTATACTAGTAAATATAGGCTTTATACCCAAAGATTCCAAAACACCAACAATAACATCTGATTTTTTATCTCCAATATTGATATGAGTTTTGTTTATATTAGAGTTGGTGACCATGAAACAAATAAATTATAATTCATATTACTAATTTATTAATATACTTGAATATCAATAAATTATTTATTATATATTGATTATTCTTATGCATAACATGAATTTGATAATGTCCTAGAATATTTTTCACATTGAAAAGGTCATGGAAGTTCCACACAATGATGTGAACCATGATATACTGTGATGATATTCATAAACTATATGTCCTATGGTCATATGGAATTATCTTCTAAGACACATATAATGAAAACTGTCAGGAGTGATTACTCAGAAGAAGACGTGAAATCATCTCATGAAGTTATCACATGGTAATCTCTATGACCAAATATAATAAGGATCAAACCACTTGTAGGAATTCCACATGTTTTACTTTTCATTGTGTATTCTTATCTACGAGCATATGTATCAATTTATGGATATTAAAATTATTATTAATGGATATCATGAGTTGTGTACATATATGTATTTCCATAAACCAAGACACCCTATATCCAAGATGAATTTGGGTACATTGTGTGTATCATGAATGATATTTTATTAATAAATTATTTGAGGAAGGATTTGTCCATTCCATTTTATAGAATTTGATATATATACAATTTGACTAAAATGGAAATACCTCATTAAATTTCATGTCCATGGAAATGGATGAGTTCATTTCAGGAAGTCAAAGAATAGAGTATCAATCATATAGGTTGAGGAGAAGAGTATGAAACCTATATGATGAGATATCAATACAAAGAGATTATATTACAAAAAGATCATTCATAATTAGTATTAAACATTGGAACATGAACATCATTCTCTTGGGAACCTTTACATGTTTCTAGATGCTAATATTGAAGATTTTGAAAAACCTTCATTATGATAATGAGGAAGAATCATAGAGGTTCAAAAAATTATTTTTTCCATTGATATCAATTATATTTTATTTAAATATAATTATTGGGAAAAAATATTATTTTCAGTCCAAGGAATAATATTTATTCGGGGTTTATTAAGCACTTATATTTAGTAACTATTTTATGTGAGTTAAATATTAAAATAAATATTTATTTACAAGAATATAAATATTATAAATATTTATTTATTTATCAAATATATAATATTTATTATTCTGGGTTTTTGAAAAATGAAGAGGAAATAAAAACTAAATTAATGGGATTGGTGGGAATGGTATATTAAATATTATTTAA
Organism: Viscum album; assembly: GCA_963277665.1. Classification (NCBI taxonomy): domain Eukaryota; kingdom Viridiplantae; phylum Streptophyta; class Magnoliopsida; order Santalales; family Viscaceae; genus Viscum; species Viscum album. The sequence goes on from OY728134.1 coordinate 1,476,838,270, forward strand.
AGAAATATTAATTTTTTACTTATATAATGATATTTATTTATTAGTGAGGCATGAACGTGTCATGAAAATAATAATAATAATATTTTTATTATTAGATTTGGGGTTCACTAAGGATTATTAGAATAGTTAAGGACCTTTCTACAATTAGTTATTATTTAACCCAACTCTATAAATAGCTGGTTATATTATTTCAAAGAATATGAAATGGTGGGGAATAATACATCCCATCTAGAAATTCAGTTAACAATAAAGATAAATTTATCTAGAATGATCTAATTAACTAATATTATGCTTCTAACTTTTTGATATTATGAATAATGAGATAATAAGAATCAATCCTTCAACCTTGAATGATTGTGTAGTAGACAAAAAAAGGGAAGCAAGATGATCGGTACAACCACGCTAGCACCCGAAGTACCATAAGTAATGCTTTGAGGTAAATGGGAAAATATTGGGATAACTGTTCAAGGGATTATAATTTGGATCCTATTGATACAATAATGGTAAAATTGAATGGAGGTCAGAACGATCAACTTATTCTTTGAAGAAACAATCTAAAGAATGAGGTAATTTTTATGATCAAATTAATTATAAATTTAATTTGAAAGATCATCTACCTTCGTTCCAATGAAAATTTTAAATTTTAAATTGATAAATTCATTGGACATTACTTTTATGGTCATGTAAATTGTATATTATTTTTTGAATTTGACAAAACATGAGTTTGGTACAAACTAAATTGGCACTTCTACTATGATTGGAGACTTCAATTGGCATCAAAGTAGTGATGTCCAAATTTATAATTATTTATTGATTTATTTTTACATTTTCCATTAGATTTTAATTTTCTTACATTCATTCATAAATTAATATAAAATTATATATTTCTTCTTTGGTCAATATAATATGAACAAGAATAGGTTAAGAAAAGATAACAAACATCAAAATAACCCATCCAAAGGTGCTAAAAATTCTATGAAAATAATATAGTGTTACCCCATGTGTAGCCCAAAAGAACAAGCTATGTATCCTACTAGATTAAACTAAGAAGTGGGATGAATTTATTCCAACAATTCATGTAAAAAAAATAATTTGGTGTCATTACATGCCTCATGTTGACCAGATAGACTTTCATAATGCTTTATGGATTAGATGGAGTGTAGATGTTGTACATGTTGTGTAGTCCATATAGTTTCACAGTGGAAAACACATGGAAAAATATGTGTTGTGTATTTTTTACTTGACACATATAATAAGATGTTGTGAAACATGGAGGTTATATGATGTGTAACTTTCTAGTACATGCTGTGTATTTGAAAAATGTCTATAGTGAAATACACAAACGATTCTTTTGTGTGTGTTTCAGACAAAATATGATGGGGTATACATGGTGTGTGGATATCTTGTACACACCATGTATCCCTTACCTATTTATGTAGAAATAAAAATTAATTAATTAAATTATATTCCCAATCAACATGTGTATGAATTTCATTAATTGATAACACACACAATGTAAAAAAATTATTTATTATTAAATTATTAATTTAGTTATGTGTAAAATTTATTAGAACTTCATGATGTGTATATTCATTACACATCATGTACTATACTTGTGTAAATAACATTACACACAATGTAATTTAAAAAGTTTACGTGTGTCATTTATTAGTAGTACATTACCTGTAATTACATTACAGGTCATGTATGCTACATGCCATGTGGGTGCATTGTATATATCAAGGACCATGTAGGGAAGTTCAAAAAAGTACACACCATGTTTCTACTAAGTACAAGAAATGTACTTAATAAATTTAAAATAAAAATAATGTTTTAATTTTTTTGAAAGTATATGGGATGGAAATATCTGAGGATATTTGGATAGGAAAAAGATAAAGGAAAGTATAACAAGATAAATAATTAATTCAAGAAACTGTCTCAATAATGATCGATCAAAATGAATGATATTTTATTAAATGTGTATTAATTTCATTTATATGATTAATCATGATATTAAATGAACAATTTATTTTTTGGATTTATTTTCATCAAATTGCATGGGTTTTATTATTATTCAATTACGATTATGTCCAACATGTCATCCCTCCTACCTTTATTATGTAGAACCCATATGTATATGGTATCTTTTATGTAAATCCTCCATTTACTTATTCATTGGTTCCCTTAAACTATGTTTCAGTAAAAATATATAAAGGATAGAGCTCAAAGGAGAAGTGGCAGTTCTGAACCTAAGCTAAGGTGAAGTCAACTAAGAAGATACAAAGCAGGATAGTGGAATGCTACAACTCACACCAAGACTAGATCAAGGAGTTTGTTTCCCTAGGGTTATAGGTTGATTTATTGACTTCTTAATAATTTAATCATTATAAATATCATGTTTAAGTGTTTATTATTAATTTTGTTTCATTAAAATTACGTGGTTAATTTTTATGGATGCTTTATTTTGATCACATAAATTAAGGAATTAACAAAAATACAAGTTTAAACTAAAAATAATTAATTATGCATAATTGTTTTTTATCAAATACATGTTTAATTAAAATTTTAAAATTCATATAATATAAACAAGAAATTTATATAAATAATAAAAAAATATCTCTAAAAGATATTATGCCAAGCTATAATTTCCATTACTTGATTGAAGATGACATCATAGAACTAAGTGTTGCTATAATACTCCTTAGGAAACTTTTTTTATCTAGGATATCTTATGAATATTTTTGGTCAAATTAACCTACTATTCATGAAGAGAATTATCCCTCACTAGACTTGATGTAATTTAGGGGAAAGTGTTCAAGAAATAAAAGTTAGTTTTTCAGGATAGGGGATCCCCTTAATGTATTAAGAACCAACAATCTAATAGTTTGAATGAATGACTACCAAAAATACTTTTGAGTAATTAACCAGGCCCTTTCTTAGGTTATGAAAAGGAAAATATGGATCCTTTACACTAAAATATATACTAGATAGGACAAACCGTGTCTAATGGTGAGGGTGGTTGGGACTTGATAAAATTGTATGAGATAAATAATAAAATTAAATTAGTTGATCTCACATATTTTATATCCAATATAAAGTAATTAATTTATTATTTTACTATTTTTTTTAGTAAAATGGAATTTTCATCAATTACTTTATCATTTTGGTCAATTTTGAAGAAAAAAATCTTTTTATTGGAAGTAAATTCTAGGAATGGTAAAACTATTTAAACATGTTTCTACACCATGAATAAATTTTTTTACATGATAGAAATCCCAATTCTTGATATATTTACTAAAGAGGTGAGTGATAAATAGTTAAATCTCTTACAAAAACACATGGATGATGCACTTAGTGTACAATTTTTTTTCATCCATATATGATTAATATAAAAAATATTCTAATATCATGGATGTTTATATAATGCTCAAGAATATATGTGATATTTACCATGAGATATCTAGACAAGAGTAGTTTGATATATCCAAGTAAATATTCATGATAATTCTTAGAGAGGGAGACCAGCCGAACCTAATATTATTAATATGATTAGTACATTGAGAATCTATATATTCTAGGGTTTAAAAAACCAGATAAAATATGCATTGATATCATTATTTCCTCACAACCTTATATTTTATCCTTTTTTTTAATATAAATAAGAACAACATTGAAAAGTCTCTCTAAAATATCCTCACTCTGCTTCTCCAAGTAGATAAGGAGATGAATTTTGAAAATACATTTGTAATTATTGTGGACATGAGGAAAGGAAAAGTGAAGGACCCTAACACTAACTCTATGTCTATGAAATCTATGAAACACCCAACCAAGAGAAGGATGATTAAGGTGAAATAAAAAAAATGATGACATTTTGTTCTAATTTGGTAATAAAGGGAATTGGAAGAAAAAATTAAAAAGAATTAACATAAAATGTGATTCTTTAGGTATATTCATCAATGTATTTTTTTATCTTACTTAATGTGTGTTAAATAAAATATTTTTTATATATGGTTATTCAAACACAGGAATCAAGAAAGTAAAAACATATTTCTAGATATTTACTGAATTCTTAAATAAACTTAACAAGGGTGATTCTTAGATATGTATAAAGAAAATAATAACATCAATATTTACCAACATATTAAAGTTAAAATATTTTTATATTGTTATTATTTTTTCTTTGCTTATAATTATACACAATGTGATATTATTTACTTTTTAGAATAGATTTTATTATTGTATTTTTATAATCAAACTAACAATTTAGTAATTCTTGAATACAAAATATTTTAAATTGACATTCAATGATGAATATAAAAAATAAGACTTTGAATACCTAATTATGTAAAGATAATTAATTCTCAAGGAAAACTTATATTAGTTGAAAAGTTTCTATCTAATCTTTCATGAGCTAAAATAATAGGTATACTGACCATCTTACTATTAATGTTTTTAAATAAAGAAAGATTTAGAAATAAAGGTATTCTAAAATAATACTAGTGTTAGTTTAGTAAATCAATATGAATTTTTATAAAGGGATAACTAATAGGAAATTTCATGAACATTATGATACTCCATTAAGAGACTTTTTGAATATTTAGTGATGAAATTAATACACATGGTAATGGATATTAGATTCTATAGGGTGTCTTTCTAGAGTTTATCATATCCAAGTATTCATAAATAATTACACATGGATGGTGTATATCAATACCAATAATGCATGTTTGATTATTAAAAGGATGTGTAAGACATATTTTATGAAAAACCCTTAATTAATCATTTTAAAATCCATTTGAATTCTATTTTTCAATGAAATATTCTATGATTGTTTTATGGAGTAGTTGGATGTCAATGTAAGTTTATTTTATGGATACCATATGGAACATATATATATATATATATTATTGTGATGACCTAGATAATTAATAAAATAAATAAATAATATTATTTTTTATGTATTCATGTTATGGATTCATAATCATTATATTTTTATAAATAATATTATCTGATTTTTCAATTGGAAAAGTAATAGTTTTATTTAACTAATTTGTTTTCCCCAATATTACATGTTTTATTTAAATGTTTAATGTTATGATTTTAGAAATTGAATTTTATAAAATTAAATTAATTTTTTAAATAATCATATCAAATATATATTTGGGTAAATGTTTTGGATTTTTTTTGAAAGATTGATTTTTGGGTGAATAGTGAAAAATATCAATTTTCATAAAATTATCATTTAATTATTAATTAATTAAAAAGTACCATTATATTTTGGATTTATTTTAACATGAAATTAGTTTCATTTTACTAAAAATAATCTAATTATTTCAATTTTTATCATAATTATACTTTATTTTGTTATAAAATCATTTTTATGCTTGAAATGGTATTTTTCTAAAAAGTATATTCATTGCGGTTTATGCATTCATATTAAAAATAAATTTTACCAATTTTTAAAATTTAATATGGTAAAATGGATTTATAATTTTGAATTATGTGGTTAAAATTTTATAATAATTTCAATTTTATTTTTGTTCATTATGAATAGTAACCTTGGAAGAACTTTATCACCCTGGTAAAGATTAAAAGGGTGAACATGAAGGTTAAACTAATATAATACATATAAAATACATATAAAAAATTTAAAAATATGATTTTTTAGTGTAATTATAATTTAAACTATCATGGATTTTACATTTTTAATTTTTTTCCACTGGGATTTTAGAAAGACATATAATATATTGAAAGTTTTCATTAATTACAAGTGTGCCACTCCCCTCACTTATAAAAGAAAATATCCTCTCCTCACTTCACATTTTAACACACATTGATCCATTTATATTGACCAATAACTTCCCAAATGCCTTTCCAAAATCCCCCCATGTCCTAGGGGTTCCTTTTTCCCAAAAAGGACAACCTAAAAAGGCATAAAGTGTAAGCTAATGAAGGTTTTCCAAGGAAGAGGTATAATTCTTAACTAAGTGTTTCATGTTTATTTCATCTTCTATCTACTTAAAATATTATTTAACCATTCAGAAATAATGGCATCATTATATTTTAATTACTTAAATTTTTTTATGAATATGGTAAAACCCCATTCCATTTCCTTTCCATTGTATAGAAAACGAACAATCACTTGTGTGTATGTGTAGACTACTACCTTTATATAGCCATCATTTTTTGTTTTTCATCACCAGATCATATGGATGGTTAAAATTGTATATTAAATAATTATATATGAAATTAATGACATAATTATTATTATATAAATAAAATATATTACTTTTTTTATTACCCTATCATCTATTGGAAAACAATAATGTCGCTCAAGTATATGTTTGGTATACCACCTACACATAGTGATATGATTCATTTTTCATTTCCAAATTAATATGAAAGACATAAGGATGGAAATAACGAATAAATATGAAATGTATTTTTTTATGTTTCTAAAAATTTAAAATATTATATTCTTTATTTATTTTCCAACTAGTAAAAAAATGAAAACATCATTCATGAAAATGTATAGAGACAACTGTCTCTATGAAATGATGTGGGTTATTTTTCATGACCAAATTAAATGGTGGGTTTTAAAATTGAATTTAATGGATAAACATGATAAATATAAAATATTTATTATTCTTGAGTTAATGTAAATTTATCCACTTTTACCATGGTTAACCCACCAATGTTATTTTGAGGTTATAAATTGAATGTCCTCAAAACGTATAACATGAAAATAACATTTTTACTAACTAAATAAAAAATGAAAATAGATGAAATGAAGAGAAAAATGATAACATTACTAACATGAAAAATTATATTTAGAATTTATAAAACTAATATAACTATATTACATCATAGGGTGGATATACATGAGTCAGAACTCGAGGTAAGAAGATTTATTTTAAAAAACTTATTTAATTTTTTTCATTACAAATCTTCTTCTCCCATGTTGAGGTTCTTTTAATTGTTTGAAGAATAAATTATTTATGATTAAGATATTTCTAATTTTTATTTTTGACTATATTTGACTACAGTTACAAAGGTTTAAAAAGGAATCTTTTAAATGATTTATGTATGAGTTTTTTTCCAACTATTTGAAAAAGTTCAAAAAGAATGTTTTTAATATATACAACAAGGAAATTTTTTCCTACCATCATAGATGTTATTATTTATTAAAATTAATTTAAAATTTAACTTGGTTTTTCATAGAATATCATGTTCTATCTCTTTTATAAATTTTCCATTTTTTATAGTTTTCAACGATAAAGTATTTTTCTTCTAATGGTTATATGAAAATGAAATGTTTTTCACTTATGGGTTCAAATGAGTTTTTCAAGGGTTTTATCATGTAAGGGTAAAAGATTAAAATTTTTTATTCCAAATAATATACTTTATTATTATAGTTGATGATAGGTGAGCCCAATACAACTCATAAAGATAGGTGATCCTGAAATTTCTCTCCCTTAGGTTGGGTAATGATTTAGTCTCAGAAGGTAAAAAATAAGGGATTTAGTCACGTTGGTTATTCTTATGGAATTAACTAAAATTTAGTTATTCTTAAATGGGTTAAACATGAGTGAACAAAGGTTATGAATATTATTCTCAAATATAATTATGTTATTATTGGAAAAAAGGTTTTTATGGAATTATTTTGATTTCAGGAGGTAAAGAATGTTTATAAACATTTAAAGATGAATGGATTGAAATATTTTCATGAGTTTACACATGCATCCAGATTTCTTCAAGGGTTTCCTATGATTAAATTTTTTTATAAAATGTTTTATTTGATTAAAGGTTTATTTTAATTTTTATAAATATTTTTTATGTATGCAAAGTGTTATTGGGTAAAATTTAAAAATCATCACAGGTTTTTATTTTTTCACCGTAATAACATGATTTCTTTTTCATTATTTCCCTAATAAAGAATTTTTTTCTAAAACTAAAATTTAAAATGTTTTTCATAGGATATAATGATTATTAAGAAGTATATAAAGGTCAAATTTTATGCTTAAGGGTCATATTAAAAGAATAAAATGTTCTTTCATTGAAACTGGTGTGTAAACTTAATGCCTTATTTTTTTTTAAAAAAGTACACAATGTGGATGTTTACACTTTTTTATGTAAAGTTCTTTATAATTATATAAAACTCTAAACCCAAATGATAATTGGAATATAAAATGTGAAATACTTTCATTTAAACTCAAATGTGTGGTTTGTTAAAGTAATTGGTGATTATAGTTGGTATTAGATAAAGGATTTGATAACTATAGAGGTTATGAGAATGTTAAAAGTCAATCTTAAGAGTTTATTATTTTTTTAATATATTGATATATCTTTTGTATATATCCATGTTACATCAACTAATACATATCTATTTAGAATAGTTTTCTATAGAGGAAATAGTGAAGCTGAAGTAGGAAGGAATTAAGAGGATAATAACCATCCAAATCAGCAACCTAGGATGATTTGGATAGAATAGTTTGATATATTTTTAACTCAGTTGACACAAGCTTTTAATTGTGAAACCCATGAAATAGAAAAACTGAATTCTTTATAGAGGACCTTGTTTATATTGGATCATTTCATAAAATAACCCCATTCATATTTCAGTGGACCTTTAGAATGATGAAGAGATAAATGTTGAATAAATACATTGGAGATAATATTAAATGATTTAGATGGAATTTAAAGATACTATGTTTTTCCTTTTAATACGTTGGAATATTTTATGTAATATTTTTAGAGCTAAACATTGAGATGGCATACTATTCCAAGACTTGATGAGCCTAGAATTAATTTTATAAAAATGTTGAATATATTTTACGTCACACATGAGTTTTTTAGTAAAAATGAAATATATCCTAAATAGTGTCTCAAATAAAAAATAAAAGTCCATAGATAGATCTGAAGCATCGGATTTACCCTAGTCATGACTTAAAGTTTGTTGGTGCTGGAAGTTAGGTAAAGGCAACTGCTGGTGAGTGCATTTAATTAAAATAAATAAAAAATTTATTTATTTTAAATTAAATTACCTAAACCATATTACACTATAAATTATATATTCGGGAGAATATCCACTGTTATTTTTATAACCCTAGGATCATTGAGAGGATCTTCCACCCATTCTTGGTTTGCGGATTGAGATCAGACGATGACCAACAACCAGATCAAGTTAACTTGAGGAAAAATGGACAAAAAGGGTCTCTTAAATCATTGGAAACTATTTTATTCACCAAATAACGATCCGATATCAATATAGGAATTATCAATTATGGTATCTATCCCTTTTTATTAAAATATTAAGCATCTATTTTATCTATTTTGATATGTGATAATTGTTCTTCGAATGAGACCTGCAATTTTTTATTGATTACATTGATAAAATATAATTCTTCCCTGTTGGAACATGTTATCAGCCATTTTATATAATCATTGGATAATAATTCTTGACCAATGATGGTTAACTGTGTTCTTTTTATTTTTCCATCTCTGTTTACCGCATTGTTCACCGTTGGCCAATGAGGTCACGATTCGACTTTTCCTGGGTGGGTTTGAGTGCGGTCAAACCCCCAGATTCATTATGGTAGCACGAAAAACACCCAGATTGATAGTTTGTGGATGGATTGATGAATGAGAGATATTATGTTTTGTGAATGGATTAGATCGATTCAATAGGTGTAGGTTCTCAATCAAGGATGCGATCGAGGTGCATCGAGGATGGTGGTTGATCTGAGGTGGTTTGGGATCAGATCGTAGATTCTCATTTTCTCAGTTGATGCACTCTGATCAAATATAGCATGATTGTATTAGTTCTGAGTGGAGGTCATGCATGAGGTCTCATAGAAAGGGCTGCTCAACATGGACATGATGGTGTTCAGACTTGGATCTATGACGAAGTGGTCGAACATGGTCAACAAGGTAGGTAATATTATTATTTTTAATAATAATAATAAAAAAATGTGTGTGATTGGTTAATAAAATAAAATGGATTTAATTTAATAAAGGGATAACAATCATTGAATTTTGTACAGGAAGAAAAATCGTTTGAAATTTTAAAAGGAAATTATTATGGAAATTATTATTATTATTATTATTATTATTATTAATGATTAAAAATAGATAAATTAAAACAAAGGAGGCACCTGGAGGGGGGGGGGGGGTGTTCTATGTGGGTGGAAGGAAGGGGGAGGGATGTGCGTGCCCTATCCGAGTATATAATGTTCATAAAAAATAAGATAATAATAATAATATAATACTATTATTATTTTGGATGTCAAACCTTAATCTGATCATAAATTTTTCATACGATGTCAGATTGATGAACCGTCTATAGTAGCGTGATTGTGACATTGATAAGGTCATTACAAGAATAATATTGGATATTTAATTTGGTATCATGGAGCAGATCTATGAAGCTCCCAATAATAATAATAATAATAATAATAATAATAATAATATTATTATTATTATTATTATTACTAAATCTAGTGTCTAACATTCCTTCCTCGTACAGTGTTACAATGAAAAAATGTCTTCATCATTGAGACCATGATTTTGAGGTTGATGTTTGAAGACAAATATTAGGTATTTAATTCATATTCATAGATTGGGAACATGAATCGTTATTTGAGCATGATGTGATGAAATTATTATTTTTCATTAGGTGTCGGATATGGGAAAGTGAATAGCATATTCATGCCCTTTTTCTATGAGGATAACAAAAGTGTGATCTGTTTGGCATTCATGGCCATTTGAAATAAAATATTGGTGGTTTGACATTTTATCCCATCAGACTGATGATGATCCTCATGCATTCATCATGTTTTTTCCAAGATTTGTCATGTATTACCCATACATGAAATATAGTACTGCATGTCTAGAAAGTAGTGTGATAGTGAGGACACATCTATACATAAGAGTGTGGATATACACTATGTGGACCCCTTTACACGCTATGTACTTCTTGAGAAAATTATACCTCTCATGTCTTCTTCTTATTGACTTGGATTTTGGCCTATGAGTATCACATCCTAAGAGTCTTTTTGTATAGAATGCGATGATGACCTTCATAGTGGTTTTTGAGATACAATGTGAGATGTTCCAATGTGATGCTTCTTTAGGTGACACTTGAAGATATCATTGATTGAGAAAGATAATCTGAGAGTGGTACCCACCTGACAGACTAAGACATGTGTCCTTTACCTACTGAGTGTTACCCCCCATATACAATAGGATGTGGGTTCTCTGTCCATCTTCTGAATGGTACCCCTATGATATACTAGGGATTTGGCCTTCTACCTACTAAGAGGTACCCTTGTTATGCACTAGGGTTTGGGTCCCTTATCTATCTAATGAATGGTACCCCCTAATGAACTAGGGAGTGGGTCCTCTACCTACTAAGTAGAAGCCCCCTTACGGACTAGGGCATGTTACAGTTGGTGTTCTAAAACCAACTATTTGTACTTTGATTACATGAATATTTAATGTATTTAAATATTAAATATCTTATTACATATTGTTCATTATTCTACATAACTATAATGTAATAATGTCCTAGATCATTTGTCACATTAATGATTTTAGAACCAATAGGGGCCTATATACCCTGAGATGGGGGGGGGGTGAATCAGGGTATGGATATTATTTTTCAAAGTTCTTCCTGCCCCAATGGATCTTGACCTCTTTATTACAAGGGTCACTTTGTTTTCACTTGTGTGTTTATTATGATCACTTATTTTATTCTTTATCTGATGATGATGCTTTAAATGCAATGCAGGGAAGTAAGCAGGCAGACACAAAGATTTTTACTTGGTTCACCCTCACTGGACTACGTCCAAGGAGCATATGCCGACAAGTTGTCGGTCATACCAAATTCCACTATTCTTCACTAGATGTGGATACAATGGCTTGGGAACAATCACTCTATCCCATGCTCATTGACATTACAAGTTTTAGGGTTAGATCACTGCTTTCCCAAGGGTCACTTCCTATTTTTCTCTCTGTCTCACTGCCAGTGGAGAGGATCACCTTTTTCCTCTTCCTTTGCTCACTGCTCTGGAAAGGATCCACTCACAGTTTATAGACCTTTAGGTCTCTTCATTTTCATGAAGGAATGCATCCTCCTATGTATGTATATGCTCTGTTGAAGTCCAACTTTCACCCATAGATGAATCTCTCTTTGCACCAAAGGTATCAGGCAATCTTCTAGCTTTCACACAGCCCTGAATTACCACACTGAGTTAACCTTACTTGGTACGCAAGCCTAATCCAGCACGCAAGTATCGGCGCGCAAGTCACAACTGGCACGCAAGTCTACCTTAATCACTTGCGTGGAAAAATCTTCTTCAACTCCAAACTTGAGCAACTCAACCCCTTTTACGCCCAAGACAATATTGGCGCACAACTACTAATCAGCACGCAACTTCAAACACTGGCGCGCAAGTCCACCTGCGCGACCACACACCACTTGTGTGATCGCCCCATCTGTGTGATTGGAGATCTGATTTTTCTAAGTGTTGAACTTCGTTTCTGAATGAGGAGGGGTCGACCTGTATTTATAGGCATTTAAATAACCTATGTGATGACGCACATGTCTCCCCTCGGAGTGCAAGTCTCGGTGCGCAGGTCCAACCGCCCAAGCCTCTGTCGCGCTACCCACTTGAGCGACCACACCAATACTTGCATGAACCTCTTTCCTTTTCCATATTTTGAAGTTATGATCTTGAAAAACAATAGGTGCACAAGTCTCCAATCCTCCTAGGCACCGGCGCGCAAGTCCTTTCTCGGCGCGCAGGTCACTTGCATGACCAAACCCAAAACTTGCTCGACCATTATCCCTTTGTCATATTTTGATGTTCTGATCTTTAAAAACACTAGGCATGAAAGTTACCAAGCCTTAAACCACACAACTCATATGTCCCTTTTCCAAAAACCACTTTTCTTCATTTTTTGATTTTCAGGCCCAAAAATTTGTCAAACACTAGAAAACGGTGGCACCTTGTATATGTTCTTTTTTTACCGCCTCCAGATCATCCATTCCTTTGTCGATGTTCTTGAATCAAACATTGATCATTAACCACTGATCTTGAACTCATAATTCCACCATGAAATCCAATTTGTCAAAAAAAATTTATGTCATTGTTTTCTTTGTCAACAATCACAACACAGATGTCCACTTTGTCAACAAACACAATCACCTCAAAAACATTTCAATGACACCTTGAGGGATTTTTTCCCAATAATTGAGGTCACAGAAGATCCCCTCTATGATGAGAACCTTGAAGTGCTATGACTATATTCTTATATATAGTTCTGTGGTTGGATGAAATACTATGATGGGACACATACTATACAGACCACCAAGTGCAAGTACTCATAAGCAGATGAGACTTCTTCTCATGAAGTTCACACTTGGTAATCTCCAAGATAGGAGATTATGAGAACGGACCTGCCAGTAGGAATTCTGCATATTTTTATATCATTAGATATTCTTAACTTCAAGCATGTATAATGGTCTGTAGAATTTAGGATTAACATTAATGCGTGTCACGACTTGCATACTTTGATTTACTAACAAAAACCATTATGCCATATGTTGGCAGGAAGTAGGGTATGTTGGGTGTGTCATGAATGACATGTTATTAATGGATAAGTTGATGAAGGATTTTTACCTTCTAATTATGGAAGTTGATATCTCAGCCCTTTGATTGAAATATAACCTTCACCATAAATTCCATGGAAATGGCATATCGATGAGTTTATTTCAGGTAGTCAAAGAAAGATCTATCAAGAAAACAGGTTGATGATACTATCATGAAACCGTCTTGATGAGATATTGAGATGAAGGGATTATATTACACAGTGAGCATTCGTATGCGGATGTCATAATTGTGACTTTAAGTTCTTTTTTTTGGGTGCCTTGACCCATTTCTATACAATACTCTTGGACTTTAGGCAATCCCACCTAATTCCAACAAGAAAGAATCATAGAGGGTCACACACTAAGTGTTTCTTGTGGTCTAGATTAAATTCTATTTCAATTTAATTAATGGAATAAATATTATTATCAAGATCATGGAATAATTTTATTCAAGTTAAAATATCACATAAATTAAATAAAATATGTCTATTTTATTGAATATTTAATAAATATTCATTTACTAGTTTTTAAATAAAATATTTATTTAAGAGAATAAATTATTTATTTATTCCGGTATTCAATTAATTGACATGGAGTTAGAGTAGACCAAGGTCGGTACGGTAGTAAAATAATTATTTTTAAGATGGTAAATATTTATTTAACTATTTGGCATAAGAAAAAATAATAATAACGCTGTTATGATTACGTGTCACGAGATTTCATTTATGATTCCATTTTGCACAAGTTGGTGCACCAAGAATAACGGTGTTGTTATTGTTATTATGTGTTGGACTCCTCATGTGTTAATCTTGTTTTAATGATCACAAATCCTATTACTGTTAATTAATCTCAATATTCATTGCACATCTTGATAATGCTCTTCAATCTCAATAATAACTACACATCATGTTTTAATGATAACAAATCTTATGGATGTTAATTACTCTCCTTATTATTTAGAAGTCTTATGCATGATTAAAAATCTCACATATATTATCAAGACTTTATATTTATGATTCAAGTTCTCTTAATCTCTAATGATTAATCTTAATCCATATTCTTCATATTACTGTCTAAGTCCAAATATAGATATTTGTCTAAGTATGGAGACACCGTGACCCAGACACCGTGACCCAGACACCGTGAAGGACTCACCGTGACCCAGACACCATGACCCAGACACCGTGAATAACTCACCGTGACCCAGACACCGTGAAGGACAAACCGTGACCTAGACACCATGAGATACACACCGTGACATGGACATACCGTGAACCTCATACCGTGAAGCTCATACTGTGAAGCTCATACCGTGAAGCTCATACCATGAAGATCATACCGTGAAGCTCATACCGTGAACCTCATACCGTGAACCTCATACCGTGAAGAAGACATCATTTCTTAACTTTTTGTCAATATTATTTAAATAATGCTAACTGTAATATTTGATGTTTTTAATGCAATCAATGTTATTTAATGATAGTTGTTGGCATGTCAGGAAACCGTATCTCATACCTATGAAAATGGAATCATTCTTACTGCCAGAACTTGAGGAATATAAGAAATATTGAGATGCAGTACATGTGAAAGTAAGCAAGCAAGAAAAGAAAGCGAGCTGTGAAGCGGGAAAAGTGTGACGATACAACAAGAAGAACTTACATACACCCAAGAGAATTGTGCTGAACAAGCAGAAAAATCCTGAACAAGAAGGAGATTTCAAGACTTTCAAAGAACTCTCATGAATGCAATCCAACACCATTGAAGAACACACGATGAATCAAGAGATCATTCTCACTCCTGTAGAACACAAGCTTAACTACGACACTCTATTTTTCAACAGAAAAACAATAGAAAGACTCAGAAGCATTTCTACTGAATGCAATGAGTCCAGAGCTGCATTGATAATCACTAGAGCTTTCTAAACTCTTATCTGTTCTCTCTAAGTGATTTATTTATTAACTTTCGAGCAGCGTAGTGTACTTTGTATATCTTATACACACACTGTCTCCTGTACTGAATTTGAGGATATCGAATCCTCACACCAAAACTCTTAACTCTTGTTTATCCACATCAACTGTGGAAGAGGTCCTTGTGTGGACTAGTCTTTGTTTTGTTTCCCACGTAGAATAGTGGTAGAGGTCCTTGCGTGGCCTAGACAGTTTTGTAAACTGTTGTTATCCCCGATCCAGGGTGTGGATCAAATTTATATAAATTTGAGAGAACTAAGTCTCAGCTTGAGACTGAACCTCTTGTTATATCTACTGTGCACCTATAGTTTAAGTTCAAAGTATACTATATATATTATTTTTATTTCGATGCTATTTCTTTGAAATACAAAACTATTTTAAAGCTACTTGGATAGTTAAATTAGCAAGTGTTTAAACTTATTGTAAATCAGTAGGTTAGTTTGATCTTGTGGTTAAATTAACCGAGACCTAATCAATCTTTGATAAGCTAAGTGAAAATTTAAAATCTGTATAAAGTCACTACAGTTTAACTTGTTTTATAAATTGGGGGATTTTAAATAGACAATATTTTAACAAAAATTTTAATTGGAACTCAATTCACCCCCTCTTGAGTATCCACTCCGACCAACATTTGGTATCAGAGGAATTGTTTTTGTTTAAGGATTTTTAAATACTCTGTTTTTTAACTGTGATTTTAGTTGAATCTTTAAATATCTTAAATTTCTATTAGTTCTAAATTTTATATCTTTAAATTATCTTTCTAAAATCTAGCTATGGATAATAGACTAGAGGGTACTGCTACTAACATGCCACCTTTCTTTAATGGTATAAACTATGCTCAGTGGAAATTTAAAATGAAAATTCATTTAGAAAGCATGGGTTTTGATATCTTGACTACTATAGAGTCACAATATATAATTCCAGAAACTGAAAGAATAACTTGGGATAAACCGACAAAGACTGCCTACAATAATAATTGTAAAGCCATGAATTCCCTGTACTGTGCTTTAGGAGATAAAGAGCTTAATAGAATTTATTCTTGTAAAACTTCTTTTGCAATTTGGGATACTTTGGGTGTTTCTCATGAGGGAACAACCAATGTTAAAGAAATGAGATTAAATACTTATAATATTAAATATGATAATTTTAAAATGAAGACTAATGAACCT
This sequence comes from Viscum album, assembly GCA_963277665.1. Classification (NCBI taxonomy): domain Eukaryota; kingdom Viridiplantae; phylum Streptophyta; class Magnoliopsida; order Santalales; family Viscaceae; genus Viscum; species Viscum album. The sequence goes on from OY728134.1 coordinate 1,476,855,057, forward strand.
ATTTCTGATATGTATCTCAGGTTTAATGAGATAATCAATACAATGAATTCACTTGGAAAGGCTGTTCTAGAAAAGGAACAAATTATGAGAATCTTGAGATGTTTACCAGACCGATGGAGAGGAACATCTGTTTTAATTAGAGAGTCATGTGACATTGCTACTATACCTGTCAAAGAACTCATTGGTAAGCTTATGATGTATGAGGAAGAACTCAAGGTTAATAAAGAGGAAGATGATGAACCTAAGAGAAAATCTGTGGCTTTCAAGACTACTGCTTCAAAGAGTAAGGACAAAGATAAAGCTCAAATACAAAGTGACAGTTCAACGAGTGAAAATTCAGACTCTGATAGTGATGCTGAAATGGTTCAGATAGCCAGAAGGTTTAAGAAATTTTATAGGGAGAAGAATTTTTTCAGAAAATCAAATTACAAAGGAATGTATGATAATAAGGGACATTGGAAGAAGGATTGGAAAAAGCCAGATAAAAGTGATGAAGTTGTTTTCTATGAGTGAAAAAGGAAAGAACACATTAAAGCAGACTGCCCAAAGCTAAAATTCAAGAAGAAATATGATTATAAGGACAGTAAGTGCAAAAAATCTATGAAGGCTACCTGGAGTGCTTCTGAAGACAGCACAAGTGAATCTGAAATGTCTGATTCTGAAAAGAATCATGCCAACATGTTTTTCATGAAAAACACATCTGAGGTAACCTCAGATACTCCTATTTTAAATTCTTATTATTCTGGAGATGATGCAGAATCTGATTCTGATTCTGAAAACATGACTAGTGAGGAATTATTTGAATATTGTAATATGATGGAAGAGACATGCAATGAACTTAAGGATAAATACAAATCATTGAAGAAACAACATGCTATCACTACTACTATTAAAACTGAACTTACTATTGAAAAAGAGAAAAATGATCAACTATTAAAGGAGAACACTGAACTGAAAATGTCAAATGAGAAACTTAGAAAAGACTTAGAGAAGTTCACAAATGGAAAGGATACACTAACTCAAATTCTAGGAAAGCAAGTTGTTCCAAAATACACTACTGGAATAGGCTACAAACCTGGACAGTGACAGATTACCAAGAATAGATTTATTCCTAAATCTAGATAGAATACTGCTAGTTCTAGTTCTGGACATTTATATGCTTCAACTAGTTATTCAAATAGTTATAAATAAAATAGAGTTTATCATTAAAAATCTTTCGATTCTGTAAATTATATGAGACCCATAAGACAAATTTGGGTACCAAAAGCTTTGATTGCTAACCTGTCTGGACCCAAGAAGATCTGGGTACCAAAATCATTTCCTATCTAAATCTGTTTTGTAGGAAACCTGCTTGAAGATTTCCCACAAGGAGACATGGTATTTGGATAGTGGATGTTCAAGACATATGTCTGGGGATTACTCATGTTTCAAAAGTTTAATAAAGGTTGATGGAGGTCATGTCACCTTTGGTGATAATTCTAAAGGAAAGATCATCGGTCTAGGACAAATTGGCGACACTGATTCAGTTTTAATTTCTAAAGTTTTATTTGTTGATGTGCTGAAATATAATTTGTTAAGTATTTCTCAGTTATGTGATGATGGTTTTAATGTAAAATTTGAAAATGATTCTTGTAATGTTTTTAATTCTAAAAATGTTTTAGTCTATTCCGCTTTAAGAAATGAAAATGTTTATCCTGTTGATTTAAATTCCTTAGCCAAGCAAAATATTACCTGTTTAAATGTTTTTCATAAAGAGTCTTGGTTATGGAATAGAATATTTAGACACTGCAATATACACTCACTTAGAAAACTAACTAGGAAGAACTTAGTTATAGTCCTACCTAAACTTGAGTTTCCAAATGACAAATTTTTTAATCCCTGTCAAAAGGGAAAGCAACATAAAGTTTCTTTTAAATCAAAGAAAAAAGTTTCAACTTCTCAACCTCTCAAGTTGGTTCACATGGATTTGTTTGGACCATATAGAGTTTCTAGCTTAAATGGGAAGCACTATGTCTATGTCCTAGTAGATTAATTTTCTAGATATACTTGGGTATACTTCTTAGCTCATAAAAGTGAAGCTTGTTCTTACTTTGTTAAATAATCCAAGTCTATAAAAAATCTTACTGGACTTAAGATTAAAAATCTAAGAAGTGATCATGGTTGTGAGTTTGAAAATCATGAATTTGAATCCTATTGCTCACACAATGGCTATAGTCATAACTTTTCTGCTCCTAGGACACCTCAGCAAAATGGTGTAGTAGAAAGAAGAAATAGAACCCTGCAAGAAATTGCTAGAACTATGCTTAATGAATATGACCTGCCTATTTACTTTTGGGATGAAGTTGTGAATACAACTTGTTATATCATTAATAGAGTCTTAATTAGACCTGTTCTTAGGAAGACCCCATATGAGTTGTGGAACAATAGAAAACCTAAAGTTAGTTACTTTGAGTCTTTGGCTGCAAAGTCTTTATTCTTAATACAAAATATAATCTCGATAATTTTTCTTCTAAGAGTGATGAAGGAATATTTTTAGGATATTCTTTAACCAGCAAGGATTATAAAGTTTTCAACAAAAGAAACAAGTGTGTGGAAGAATCTATTCACATCAAATTTGATGAAACTGATCCACATGAGCCTAAAAACTCTCTTAAAAATCTTTAAGAAGATTTATCTGTTCTGGACCTTAATGATAAAATCAATGAACCTGCGATAAAGACAACCAGTTCTGGACTTATTCCAAAATATGCTCCTAATGAACCCGAACCTAGAGAAGAGCCTGAAATTTCTAGTCCTACCTTTACTAGATCAACCAGAATTCTAAAGAATCATCCTTTAGATGCTGTTGTAGAAAATCTTGATAGAGGGACACAGACTGAAGCTTCTCTTAGAAATCAGGTTGAATGTCAAGCCTTCTTGTCACATCTTGAACCTAAAAACATTGATGATGCTATTAATGATGAATTTTGTGTAATTACTATGCAAGAAGAACTCAATCAATTTGAAGGAAATAATGTTTGGAATCTTGTTGAAAGACCTAAGGACACATTCACCATAGGCACTAAATGGGTGTTTAGAAATAAAGTAAATGAATCTGGAAACATATTTAGAAATAAAGATAGGCTAGTTGCATAAGTCTATAGTCAAGAAGAAGGTATTGACTATGAGGAGACTTTTTCTCCAGTAGCCAGATTAGAAGATATTAGGATTTTACTTGCCTATGTTGCACATCTAAATTTCAAACTATATCAAATGGATGTCAATAGTGCATTCCTGAATGGTTATATTTCTGAGGATGTTTTTTTTTGAACAAATACCTGGATTTTCAAACCCTCATTTTCCAAATCATATTTTCAAATTATCAAAAGATTTATATGGTTTAAAGCAAGCTCCAAGAGCTTGGTATGATAGATTAAGTACTTTTCTAATTTCTAAAAGTTTTACAAATGGAATATATGATCCTACTCTGTTTATAAAACAATTTTCTAAAGATGTTTTAGTTGTACAAATTTATGTAGATGATATTATTTTTGGATCTTCAAAAAATACATTATGTACTGATTTTTCTAAAATGATGCAAATTAATTTGAAATGAGTTTAATGGGTGAACTCAAATTCTTTCTTGGATTTCAAATCTTTAAAAATGATGATGGAATTATATTAACTCAAAGTAAATATACTAGAGATCTTTTAAAACGTTTTGGATTGGATATCACAAAAAGTAGTGACAATCCCATGAGTACCACCTATAAGTTGGATCTTGATGAAGATTGTAAATCTGTTGATCAAACCACTTATAGAGGAATGATTGGAAGTCTAGTCTACCTGACTGCTAGTCATCCTGATATTATGTTTAGAGTGTGTATGTGTGCTCATTTTCAAGAAAACTATAAAGAGTCACATTAAAATGCTGTAAAGAGAATTTTCAAATACCTCAAGCATACTCCCAATTTAGGACTGTTCTATCCCAAAAGAAAATCATTTGAATTAGTTAGTTATTCTGATGCTGATTTTTCTGGATTTAAGTTAGATAGAAAAAGAACCTCTGGAACGTGTCATCTTTAAGGCAAGTCACTAGTATCATGGTGTAGCAAGAAACAAAATTATGTTGCATTATCTACTACAGAAGGTGTAGCAAGAAACAAAATTATGTTGCATTATCTACTGCAGAAGCTGAATAAATGGCTGTTGGAAGTTGTTGTGCACAAATTTTGTGGATGAAACACAGATTACTAGACTATGGATATCAATTCAGACATGTCCCTATAAATTGTGACAACACAAGTGCTATTAATATTTCTAAGAATCCTTTTCTCATTCTAGGACAAAACATATTGATGTAAGACATCACTTTTTGAGGGATCATTATCAAAAAGGATATATCACTTTGGAATTCATTGGTACTGAATATCAACTTGCTGATATATTCACTAAAACATTAAATTATGAAAGATTAGACTACATAATACATGATCTTGGTATGATTAATCATAAATAGACGTATTAATAATCTTAATGTTTAATACTTTACTGTATTTTACTTTACGGTTTCATGGTCACTGTTTCTAAGTTACTGTTTTTTGCTCACGGTCTCACCTTCAAACTTTATGCTCACAGTCTTTCAACTCACTGTCTCACCGTGATGACTATCAACTGTCTCACCATGATGACTAGTTTTTATCACACCGTAATGCCTACTCACGGTCTCACCGTGAATATTATTTTTATTCTTATTTTAACCCGTATCGCGGTAATTTTTATTTTCACTGCTATTTGATTTTCCGCGTTTTTGTTTTTATGACGTTTGACATTCCCAAATGATAAAACTTAAGGGTTTCATTCTATTCTTTACCCAAACTCTCTCCTAAACCTTATCTTCCCTCTCACCCGAACCTTCAGTGAATGACAAGGATGAAGCGTCCATCTTCACCCTCGTCTGAGAAGCGGCGCTCTAGGAAACAAAAGAGGATACTAAGGATATCTCCCAAAGGACCTCTAAACCCAAACCTGGTAAGCCGTACTATTGTACCTAAAAAAGATGTTTTCCCAGAATGGTTTCTGTCTAGAAAGTCTTTAGTTTTGAACATTTTAAGATAACAAGGGTGTCTTGAATGGTTCTATGGATAGAATAGATCGATTTACCCGAGTCTGGTATCTCAATTCTATCAGTATGTGAAGTTTTCTTTTGATTTTGGAGAAAGATTTATGGTGACAAGATGAATAAATGGACAAAAGTGCTCTTTCTCTTCAAGGCTATGGGCTGCATGCCAAAGGATTCTACATGAAGAAGTTTGTGAGGATTACCAGAGAGACCCTCCTCCAACAACCAACATCTTTGACCTAAAGAATGATTTGGAAATACTGACTAGAAATGACACCAAGTGAAGGGCCATAGCTGCTGAATTAGATGGGGAGACAAGACTTCTGTTCAAGTTTGTTCAAAATTTGATTAGTCTGAGAAAAGGAGATTTTTCTGTGATGAAGTATCAGGATGTGTTCTTAATTCACCTATTTAAGAATGGCCATAAGATCAACCTATGCAAGTATGTTATTAACCATATCTATGAGCTGATTAAAGTCACTTCCAAATCCACCTTCTTGTTTTACTCAAGGATGATCTCAGCTATGTTAGTTGCTAAAGGGATGGTTGGAACGAATGAAGAAAAGTTAAAGGATTTTGATTTCTGCCTATCCATGCCTATCATTAGAAGGATGAATATTAGCTAGAACCCCTGAAAGAAGCAGTGGGTTGAGGATAATGATCAATTGTATAAAAAGTTTAATCCTGTTGAATATCCAAGAAGGAATAAAAATCTATCTGATCCTGGTTTGGAACCAGATGAAGTGGCTGAGTATTCAGAAGAAGAAGAAGAAGAGGAAGTAACAACTGAAGTATCTCCTAGAAAAGAAGCTAGAAGACCTCTAATGGAAACAACTCCTGTTCAAAAATAAAGGACTATTGTCCCTGCTGTTATCCCTGCTGAAATACCTCAAGGAGAGGAAGTTGCTGTTAGTTTGAGAGAAGAGGAAGCTGCTGCTTCCAGTGCGGATGTCAATCCAGAAGCTCATCCTAACACTGCAAGAAAATTGGTTTTTCCTAATTCAGAACAGTAAGCAACCTTAGAGGAAGATCCTGTTGAAGAGGATCTTTCTGTTGAGAAAGAAGTAAGTCTAGAAGCTCAACCAGTGGAACAATCGGTTCCAGAAATAATTCCCTCTCCTAAAGAGAGGATGGAAATTTCCTTTTAGATGGCAAGGAAAGAGTTTTCTGAAGATATTAGAGATGATACTGTGGATCTTGATCATGCTGAGCCTATAGTCTCTGAAATGGAAGCACAATTTGAGGGGGATGAACCTCAAAACCTTGAGATTATAGAAGATGGATCTGATGAAGCTTCTCAACCTTCTTCCTCACACTCTGTGTACACTCGGTATGAATTCCCAAGATTTTATGATGTAAATGAGTCCCGATAAGTGACTACAACTGGAATGGATCTTTCTTCTCTGTTTCAACTGAAGCCTGTAGCTCATCCAGAACCAGAACCAGAACCCCATCCTCAATCTGAATCAGAATATGAGTCTGAAGATGACTCTGAACCTCAACTTCAATCTGAACCACTACCTTTACCTGCACCCTTACCTGAGCATCACTCCTTTGTGACTAAAGATGATCTGAAAGTTTTTGGAGAGACCCTGTTAGCTGGAGTTGAGATGATCCTATCTACTCAACCTCGTCCAGTGACTCAGTTAAGTCAATAAGATGCATTAATTCTCTTGGAAAATATTATCTTGCATATTCAAACAAGGATGATCAGAGAAATACAAGAAGTCGGAGTGGAAAATAAGCTGCTAAGTGCTGATGTTGCAAATCTGAAAAATATGGTAGCAAATTTTCAGAATGATTTGTCTTTGAGATCAGAGCCTGCTCCTATTTATACCCCTAAACCAGTTTCTACTTCTCATGAGACATCTGATTCCATCCTTGAAAGGGAGATTATGTCTCAAGTTCATCCATATCTACTTTCTTTTGATGAGAATATTGGAAAAAGACACACAAAAATGCTGGAATGCATGAGGGAGCTTGTAGAAAATCTAAATAATCTTACAGATGAATACACTGGATGCCTGCAAAAAGTTCTGAAACAGCTCAAAGTTCTAACCGAAGCTGTCAAGGCTTCTCCTGCTTCTGATCATATATCCACACCTTCTCTAGATGATTCTCTGCTGAGATCCATGATCAAGGAAGATCTTCATAATGCCTTCATTGGCTTGGATCTATCTTCTTTGTCAGAAGTGGTTAAGAACAGTGATAGAGCATTGGACTTGGTTAGGATTAATTCTAAGATAGCCAATGATTCTCAACAAGATATTACCAAGAAAATAGATTTGTATCTCTCCCGGATTTTCTCTAAAAGTGATATGACAGATCACTTTAGATATCTTGTGGAAAATTTGAGAATCCCTCTGGTGACCCAAGATTTTAAAGCTCAAGTTCAGAAACTTAGAAGGTTCACCAGATTGTTGGATAGATTTATGAATAATAAGGAAGATTTTGAAATGGCAATGTAATATGGTGGTGAAATCATTACTGATTTCATCAATATTTTGAAGTCGTGTCATCATGTGCAGAGTACTGCTATAGTTGCTCCAACTGCTGCACCCCTTAGACCTGGTCTACCTGCCTTAGCCTCAAATTCCATGACAGTCAGCCAAGCTCTTTCTCAGATCCGTCCAGTTATTCTTGAACAACCACAACCTAAATCTTCTACTGCTCCAACTTTGGCTCCATATGTTTTTGAAGGTCTACCCTTACCCTCTTTGTATACCACATCTATGCCTTCTTCTACTTCAACACCATCTCCTGCTGCTGATAAAGGCAAGGAAAAGATGGATCCCTAAAGAGTCCAGGGACTGTTTTCTTTTGGATGGGATGTCATTTCTTGTTTCCTGTCTGTATTTCTCTTGTATGATCTATTCCGAACCTTTTTTTTTTAATAAAGACTGCTTTGTTTTATTTCATTTTCTCTACTTTTTGATAATACCAAAAGTGGTAGAAAACTAAAAGTATAAAAGGGGGAGAAAACTACAAGTGTCAGTACTATAATTATTTTTTCTATTCTAATATGCTAGTTTCTTTAATGTTACATTTCATTTATATTTTGACTATATATGATTTGTGATCATCAAAAAGGGGGATATTGTTGGACTGCTCATGTGTTAATCATGTTTTAATGATCACAAATCCTATTACTATTAATTAATCTCAATCTTCGTTGCACATCTTGCTAATGATCTTCAATCTCAATAATAACTACACATCATGTTTTAATGATAACAAATCTTATGGATGTTAATTACTCTCTTTATTATTTACAAGTCTTACGCATGATTACAAATCTCACATATATTATCAAGCCTTTATATTTATGATTCAAGTTCTCTTACTCTCTAATGATTAATCTTAATCCATATTCTGCATATTACTGTCTAAGTCCAAATACAAATATTTTTCTAAGTATAGAGACACCGTGACCCAGACACCGTGAAGGAATCACTGTGACCCAGACACTGTTAAGGACAAACCATGACCCAGACACCGTGAGCTACACAGCGTGACATGGACATACCGTGAACCTCATACCATGAAGCTCATACCGTGAAGCTCATACCGTGAAGCTCATTCAGTGAAGCTCATACCGTGGACCTCATACCGTGAAGAAGACACTGTTTCCTATATTTTTGTCAATATTATTTAAATAATGCTAGTGGTCATATTTGATGTTTTTAATGCATTAAATGTTATTTAATGATAGTTGTTGGCATGATAGGAAACTATATCTCGTACCTATGAAAATGGAATCATTCCTACTGCCAGAACTTGATGAATATAAGAAAGATTGAGATGCAGTAGAAGTGCAAGTAAGCAAGCAAGAAAAGAAAGTGAGCTGTGAAGCAAGAAAAGTGTGACGATACAACAAGAAGAACTTACATACACCCGAGAGCATTGTGCTGAACAAGTAGAAAAATCCTGAACAAGAAGAAGATTGCAAGACTTTCAAAGAACTCTCATGAATGCAATCCAACACCATTTAAGAACACACGATGAATCAAGAGATCATTCTCACTCCTGTAGAACACAAGATTAACTACTACACTCTGTTTTTCAACAGAAAATCCAGAGAAAGAATCAGAAGCATTCCTACTGAATCCAACGAGTCCAGAGCTGCATTAATAATCACTAGAGCTTTCTAAAATCTTATCTGTTCTCTCTAAGTGATTTATTTATTAACTTTCGAGCAGTGTGGTGTACACTGTATATCTTATACACACACTGTATCCTATACTGAACAGGAGGATATCAAATCCTCACTCAAAAACTCTTAACTCTTGTTTACCCACGTCAACTGTGGAAGAGGTCCTTATGTGGCCTTGTCTTTGTTTTGTTTCCCACGTAGAACAGTGGTAGAGGTACCTGTGTGTCCTGGACAATTTTGTAAACTATTTTTAACCTCAATCCAGGGTGTGGATCAAATTTATATAAATTTGAGAGGACTAAGTCTCGGCTTGAGACTGAACCTCTTGTTATATCTGCTGTGCACCTTTAGTTTAAGTTCATATTATACTACATATATCTTATTTATTACACTGCTATTTCTTTGAAATACAAATATATTTTAAAGATACTTTGATAGTTAAATTATCAAGTGTTTACACTTATTGTAAATCAGTAGGTTAGTTTCAAAAGTTAGTTTGATCTTGTGGTTAAATTAACTGAGACCTAATCAATCTTTGAGAAGCTAAGTGAACATTTACAATCTGTATAAATTCACTACAGTTTAACTTGTTTTATAAATTGGGGGATTTTAAATAGACAATATTTTAACAGAAATTTTAATTGGAACTCAATTCACCCCCCTCTTGAGTATCCACTCTGACCAACATTATGTATCATGGGTTTTCTATATGGTTATGAATGTATTTAATTTATATTATTCAATTAAATATTGTAACTGAAACCCCATGTCGTTAAATAGGTAGGTATGTATATTGTTCCATCACACCTGGTGAACCAAATTGTTGGTGGTGAGAGAATTGTTGAGCCAAAAAAAATTTCTCTCTTGAATCCTCTCCTCTCCCCTCTCAAGAATGAGATACGTTCTTCAATACTAAAGAACAGGAGATCAAGAATGACTAATGGAATACACCCACTTCTTCATGCTAGCACCCAGAGAATGAGTGGTGTCGATTGTAGGCCATCAGAGCATGTGTGGATCACCTCTAGAGGGATTTTGGTTGGGGTACTTAAAAGAACAACATGACAATATAGAAGGGTCATTCTTGATGATCAACATCATGAAAAAAAGTACTGAAGATACAGGTATTTAATTTCTATAGAAATTATTTAAATTAATTATAAACATGATATTCAATATCCTCTCTCAAAGATTTGACTCCATTTTATTCTTTCATCTAGATTTTTTATCTTAATCTGTGGATACTGGTGTTTATCATCGTATTAATCCCATATTTTTCATTGATTATAGAAAAGGAAAAGTTGGGCCCTCCCAAACACCATGCTTCCACTGTGTTCAGATCCTTCAAGTGGTATTAGAGCGGTCACATCTTCATTTATAATTATTTAAATAATTCGTTGATAATTTACACTTTAATAATTTAGTTTGCAATTAATGTTTATTCTTTCTTGTAATATGAATTTTGAGATATGTTATTACTCATTTTGTTTCTTACAGGTCTTAATGAAACATGTAATTTTTTAATTAAAATTAAGTCATGGATCACAAAAAGAGGCACTAATGATTCTTTCTAGGTAATATGACAGTACATGCCATGTATTCGGATGTACAAACTATGTAATCTTCTATAAATGCTGTGTAATCCAGATTACAGACCGTGTAGTTATGTTCAGTGCATCAGGACTAATTCAGAAATTACTCAAGCTATGTGCATTAATTACACGTGGTGTAGTTAATTATTACACCATGTGTCGACCCAGACAGATTGGCGCACATTCAGCCGAATTATACGCCGTGTGGCCCACTAGACACGTCGTGTAGTCCCTTTGGGTCAAGGTCCAAAACCTATATCCCATACACGTCTAAGTCGACTGGTAACCATGTAACCCAGAGACAACATGGCATGTGGACCACTGTACACACCATGTACTCCAAAAGTTTTGAGGTACTCCTAACATACCGAGTCCCTAAGCGTGTACTTTGGATAAGACGGTGAAGGTAGTACACACCGGGTAGTCAGAACTATACACCATGTACTTTACCAAATCACACTAAATTAAAACATTAATTTTTGTGTAATTTTTATAATTACATGTCATATATATTCAAATAGGTGTTCATCATATTACCTCCAAGGTTATGGATGAGAATCTTATGAAAATTCAGAAAAGGATTAAGATAAAAGGATTGATTAATTAAAGATAATAATTAATCGACTCAAGCACAATTTATCTTAATTAGAATGATTAAAGAATTTAATTATAGTTTTATTAAATACACAATTTTTTGCATGTATGTGGATGATCATTATCTTGACCAGACCTTTGTATGTGATTGGTTTCATTTTATTTTATTTTAAATTAAATTTCTGGTCTACATGCCATCTCTCCTCATTAATATGTAGGGACTATGTGGCCATGGTTTCTTTTATATAAACCCCCCTTTTACCCTACATCTGCGTGTGATTTAAAAATCATATGTAATGGATGGATCTCCCAAACTTGTGGAGGCAGTTCAAGTAAGGAGCTGAGGTGAAGCCAATACAAGGAGATACAAAGGTGGATAGGTGGAAAACTGTAGACATGAACCGTAAATGGTTCAAGGTGTTTCTACCATACATCAATGATTAGTTTATCAACTACTATAAAAACTAACCATTAGAAAATATCACAATCATTCCATTTTATTTATTTTATTTATGTCAGTTTCATGGTTTATCATTTTGGATGTGTTGTCATGATCACATAATTAATGAATTAAACAAACATGTAAGATGTAACTAAAATAAACTAGGTATATGACTAAATATTATCAAGACATGTTTAATCACTTATGTAAGTTCCACTTAATATTAAAAAACATGTGACAAAGTTAATAAGCAATTTACGCATAAGATATAAAAATACCTCAATAAAATATTAAGCCATACTAATCCTTTCATTACTTGATTAAGGGAAAGACTCAATAAAACTTTGCGTTTGACCAACCATTGTTGGGACACTTACTTTTATACAGGAATCCCTTATGAAATTTTTGGGTTGACTTAACTGTATTACATCAAGAGGAGTATACGTTTCTAGACTTGGTGTAATATTGGAGGCAAGTGTTGAGGAAATCCAAGTTAGGGTTTTAGGATTTGGGAGTCTACTCAATGGATCAAGGAGCTGTAAGACCACAATTGGAGAAGGCTTGCCTATCTAAATACCTTCAAATAGCTTCACCAACCCTTGTTGGGATTATGCAAAGGGGAATATGGATCCTTTCCTCTAGAATGTCTAAGAAACTAGACATTCCGAGTTCAATGGTGAGGGCCATTGGGACTTGATAAAATTGTGGGAGACTTAATAAAATTAATTTATTATTTCTCATAAATTTTAATCAAGAAATTACTAATTATCTTCTCTTTTAATTGTAGAATAAAAATGAAAAAATTTTCAACCATACTATCCCTATGATTAATACTAGATAAAGAAAGCATCCTCACCGGTAGTAACTTTCAAGAATGGTTTAGATGACTTTGGGACATTATACTCCATGAATAGAAATATTACATGCTAGAGTCCTCATTACCTAATTCTCCTTCCTAAGAGACAAGTGATGAATAATTCTTGGTCTATGAAAAACATATGAACGATGCGTTCAACATTAAATGTTTGATGTTATCATCAATGTATAGTGAACTCATGAGGTCTCACAAAAACATGGATGCCTATAACATGCTTGATAAACTCCATGGTCTTTACCAAGAGATATAAATATAGGAATGGTTTGAGATCTCCAAGGAACACTTTTAGAGTCATCTTAGAGAGGGTTCCCCAGATGGGCCTCACGTAGTCAAGATCATTGGCTACATTAAGTGTTTGGAGGTTCTAGTGTTTAAACTTCTCAAAGAAATGGGTAACAATGTCATTCTCACATCCCTCCATCTGATATTATCTAGTTATTTTTTGTGAATTTCAATATGAAAAACATTGAGAAGTCTCTACCAGATCTTTTTATCCTCCTTCACCAAGTGGACAAAGACATGATGCATGAAAATCATTCTATCCTTATGTTGAATAAGAGGAATGGGAAGAAGAAGATATTTAAGCCCAAAACTTTTTCATTCCCTTCCATGGAAAGGAATATCAAGGGGGTGGAAGGGAACATGAAGTTGTTTATTTCATATGTGGCAAGAATGGCCACTGGAAGAACAACTGCACCCAACTAAAGAAGCAAGGGGAAGATTTAGGTGCATTTGTTATCAAGTGTAATTTATCTATTTCTAAAAATTGTGTATTAGGTATAGCATATAGTGCTCACATATGTTTACAAATATATGAACCAAGTAGATTAAAGAAAATTGACCAAGGGGAGGTAGATCTATGAGAAATAAATGGAGTTGGGCTTTCTGTTGTAGCTATCGGGGACTACCACCTCACGTTGTCTACTTGGATGATCTTGGTATTAAAAGGTTGTTATTATGTGCCTTCTATAACCAAAAACATTATTTATGTATCCAAAATGGATACAGAATGATTTATTTTCATGTTTTGTAATGAATGGTTCTTCTTTTATAAAGATAGAATTTGTTTTGGTAAGACACATTTATATAACAATATTTACATCTTGGATTACACAAACTAAGTAATGAAAATTGATAACAGTACTAACTCACATGAATCATACCACACCCAACTTTGGCATCAATGACTAGGTCATGTAAATGAGAAGTGCTTGATAAAGTTACATCAAGATGGATATTTAGATTATTTAAAACTAAAACCACTTGGTGTATGTCATGCATGTTTACAAGGAAAAATGACCAAATCCCATTTAGTGGGAAAAGTGAAAGAGATAATGAGATTCTTGAATTGGTTCATAACGATGTGTGTGGACCATTTCCAATTGAAGCAAGGGGTGGGTACTCATACATCATAACTTTAACTGATTATTTTAGTAGATATGGATATATATACTTAATGAGGTATATGTCAGATTCTTTTGATAAGTTCAAGAAATAAAATAATGAAGTTGAGAACCCGCTTGGTAAGAAGATTAAGAAACTACTGTCAGAATAAGGTAGAGAATATCTTAATCAATACTTCACTAATTACTTGTGGGATTTTTGGATCCAATACCAATTCAATCCTCCATACACACCTTAGTGGAATGGTGTAAGTGAAAGGAGGAATCTTATGTTGTTGGACATAGTGAGATCAATGATGAGACATTAAAGTCTTGCATTATCCTTTTGGGAATATTCATTACAAACAGTGGCACACATACTAAACCAAGTACCAAATTAATATATAAATGTTATTCCATACAAGCTTTGGAGTGGAATAAAATCCATGTTACTGAATTTACATGTTTGGGGTCACAAAACATTTTTAAGGCCTATTCAGGTAAAAAAATTACACCCTAAGGCACAAGGTGTACCTTTATAGGATACCCTAAGGAAATAAGGGGATATTAATTATATAAACCCTCATACAAAAAGTTTATAGTGGACTGACACACCATATTCCTTGAGAGGGAGCACATATACAAAAGAGATAATGGGAGCAAGAAAGACATCGATGAAGTCAAGGATCAAGGTACACAAGAGTTGGTATAGGAGTAGAGTCTACAAATATCTATGGGAGAAAGATATATTACACACACACAAGAACTGTGTTGGAGTAAAAGAGAGGTTAGAGAACCAGAACAATATATTTTTAGAGTTACTAAGGTTGATGACTCATTATTAGTTGATAATAATGATCCTCTAACCTATAAGAAAGCAGTAAGTGTCACAGATGTTTCCAATTGGAAAGAAACTATGAATTCTGAAATGGATTCTAGGTACCAAATACCAAGTCTAGATTTTGGTAGATCCTCCAATTGATGTAAATCTTTTTAGTTGAAAATGGGTATTCAAGAAGAAACCAAACATGGAAGGACAAGTCAATACCTATAAGGCATGACTAGTTTAAAAAGGTTTAAAATAGCGTCAAGGCATTGACTAAGATGAAAACTTTTTACTAGTTGCGATGATAAAGTCATTAGATTTCTATTGGCCATTACTGCTTACTAGGACTATGAGATTTGGAAAATGGATATCAAAACAACCTTCCTTAACAAGAACCTTCAGGAATATGTCTATATGACACAACCTGAAGGGTTTGTGATTCCAAAGGATGCCAATAAGATTTTAAAGTTTCAAAAATCCATTAATAGATTAAATTAAGCATCTAGGTTAGGGAACATTCATTTTAATGAAGACATAACAAAATTTTGTTTTATAGAGAATGAATGTGAGCTGTGTGTCTACAAACAGTTTAGTGGGAGTGAAATCAGTTTCCTAATAGTATATTTTGATGATATATTACTTATTAGAAATGAAATACCAGTCTTATAGTCTGTTAAGCATGGTTGAATAAATGCATCTCCATGAATGACTTGGGATATAAAAGTACATATTCTTGGGATCAAGATTCATCATGATAGATACAAGAGATTATTGGGCCTAAGTCAAACTAACTACATTGACAAGATACTAAAAATATTAAGTATGAAACAATATAATAGGGTATTTTTTCCAACGTCACATGGAATTCATCTTTACAAGAAAATGTTTCCTCAGATGCATGAGGAAAGAAAGAGAATTAAAAGGATTCCATATGCATTAGTGATTGGATAAGTAATGTATGTTATTCTATGTACTAGGCTAGATGTAACCTACACATTGAGTGTGGTAGGAAGATATCAAGCTAATCTAGGAGACTTAAATTGGATGGAATTAAAAACTATATTTAAGTATCTAAGTAGTACTAAGGATAAGTTCCTAGTTTATGGAGGAGATGAGGAACTAGTCAACAAAGGATATGAAAATTCTAGTTTCCAGACTAATCAAGATGACATAAATTCAAAAATAGGATACATATTCACTTTAAATGGAGGTTTTGTGAACTGGAATAGCTCAAAGAAAGGTGTGGTCATAGATTCTATAGCATAGTTTGAGTATATCGCAGCTTCTAAGACAGTTAAAGAAGCAGTTTGGATGTATAGATTCATCCACAAGATTGATGTGGTATCTAGTAGTAAAGATTCCATAACACTTTATTATAATAACACTGTAGTGGTGGATCTCGCAAAAGATCCAAGGCCACATCAGTGGATGATGAACATACTATGGAAGTATCATCTGTTGAGAGATTTTTCTAAAAGAGGTGAAGTTTCAGTGATTAGTATTTCTACGGAAGACAACATGGAGGACCCGTTGACTAAATCCTTGACTTAGGAGAAACATGATCATTATGTGAGGTCTAGCAGACTGAAAGTCATAGGCAGTTGGCTCTAGCATAAGTGGTATTTTGTTAGAGTTTGTGTCGAAGAACCAACTTTTTATAATTTGATTACATGAATATTTTATGAATTTAAATACTAAACAATGTATTACATATTGTTCATTGTTCTTCATTACTATAATGTAATAATGTCCTAGAGTATTTTTCACATTAATAAGGTCATAACAGTTCTCCTCTATGATGATAACCTTGAATTGATATGAAAATATTCTTAAATATAGGTCTCCGATTGGATGACATACTATGATGAGACACATAGTATATAGACCATCAGGTGCGAGTACTCAAAATAAGATGATACCTCTTCACATGAAGTTCGCACTTAGTAATATCCAAGATGGGAGATTATTAGAATAGACCCTCCAGTATAAATTTTGCATGTTTTGGTATCATCAGATATTCCTATCTAAAAGCGTGTGCAATGGCCCTTAGAATTTAACATTATCATTAATGTGTGTCATGACTCATGCACTTTTATTTAACAAAAAAAATTCATGCCATATATTGGTGGGAAGTAGGGTACGTTGGGTGCATGAAAAATGACATGTTATTAATGGATAATTTGAGGAAGGATTTCCCCCCTCCATTTATTAAAGTTGATATCTCTACCTTTTGATTAAAATAGAACTGTCTCCCTAAATTCCATGGCCATGGTGTATTGACGAGTTTATTTCATGTATTCAAAAAAATACGTATCAAGAAAACAGGTTGATGGCACTATCATGAAACCTTCTTGATGATATATTGAAAGAAAGAGATTATATTACACAATGAGCATTCATATATAGATGTTACTGTTGCGACTTTAATTTCTTTCTCTTGGGTGCCTTGATCTGTTTCTAGACAGTACTCTTGGACTTTAGGCAAGCCCATTTAATGCCAACGAGATATAATCCTAGAGGTTCACACACTAAGTGTTTCTTGTGGTCTCGATTAAATTCTATTTGAATTTAATTAATGGAATATATATTATTCTCAAGACTATGGAATAATTTTATTTAAGTTAAAATGATTGCATAAATTAAATTAAATATATTTATTTTATTAAACATTTAATAAATATTTATTTACTAGTTTTTAAATAAAATATTAATTTAAGAGAATAAATTATATATTTTTTATGGTGTTTAATAAATGGAAGTGGAGTTCAAGTGGACCAAGGCTGGTCTAGTAGAAAAAAATTATTTTCAAGATGGTAAATAATTATTTAACTAGTTGGTATAAGACAAAACAATAATAACGTTATTATCATTATGTGTCATGGGATTTCATTTATGATTCCGTTTGGCGCAAGTTGGTGCACCATTAATAATGGTGTTGTTATTGTTATTATGTAGCATGAGTTTTCTCTAAAGTTATGAATGTATTTAATTTCCATTATAGAATTAAATATTCTAACTAAAACTCCATGTCATTAAATTGATAGGTATGTCTACTGTGTCATCAAGCCTAGTGAACCAAATTTCCGGTGGTGAGAGAATTGTTGAGATAAAAAATATTTCTCTCTCTAATCCTCTCCTCTCCCCTCTCAAGAATGAGATACATTCTTCATGGTCGAAGAATAGGCAGTCAAGAATGACCAATGCAATACACTCGCTTCACTGTGATAGAACATGAATAATGAGGGGTGTTTATTGAAGGCCATTGAAGAATTTGTGGATCATCACTACAGGGATTCTAGTTTGGATCCTTCCAAGAGCAATGAGATAACTCAGAAGGGTAATTCCGGATGATCAACATCATCAACGAAAAAGTACTGAAGATCCAATTATTTAATTTCAGTAGAAATTATTTAAATTAATTATAAATATAATGTGCATGATCCTCTCTCAAGTATCAAGCACCATTTTCTTATTTCTTCAAGATATTTGATCTTTATACTTGGATACTGGTGTTTATCATCTTATTAATCTTAGATTGGTTATAGATTACAGAAAAGGAAATGTTGTTCCCTCCAAACTGCCATGCTTCTGCTACATCTGGATCCTTCCGGGCATGGGTCCTCTATCTAGCCACTAAGTGGCACTGCCTTACAAAATAAGATGTGGGTCCTCTATCTACCTACTAAATGGTACCCCCTAACTGACTAGGGTTTGGGTCCTCTATATACTGAGTGGTACCCCCTGATGAACTAGGGCATGGATCCTATATCTATCTACTGAGTGGTACCCCCCAAACAAATTTGGGCCTGGGTCCTCTATCTATTGAGTGGTACCCCCAAAATAACTAGGGTGTGAGTCCTTTATATTCTAATTGGTACCCCTGACACACTAAGGAATGGGTCTTATACTTGGATATTATAACCCTCTATTGTGAAAGACAGTGTCGATGTGTGGGTCCTCCAAAAAATTACTTCTTCCCAAATACACATGAGATACTAAGAATCTATGATGGACTCTTTAAATTGTTGAAAAAATCATTATTCTTAGCTAGGATATGGAGTTGAATATCCCCTTTCTCACTCATTTGGGATTCTTATTGAGAATATCTGGGATTTTCATTATGATTTTTTTCTCATATACTAATTGACATACATTCGTTGTGATGATCTGAATACTTCTATCATGTATTCTATCACTCTCTTTAGTTTTCGAGGCTTCCTACTAGGT
The DNA here is from genome assembly GCA_963277665.1 of Viscum album. Classification (NCBI taxonomy): domain Eukaryota; kingdom Viridiplantae; phylum Streptophyta; class Magnoliopsida; order Santalales; family Viscaceae; genus Viscum; species Viscum album. The sequence continues at coordinate 1,476,874,251 of OY728134.1, forward strand.
ATGTATATACTCACCCCTGAATGGGATTTTCCCACACATATCGTGTATTATGTAGATGATAAAATAGTCAGTAGTTTCATTGACATGGCTTAGGGATACTTGGGTGCATTTGACCACATACAATGGCCAAGGATTGGAGATCATGAGCCAAACTTTCTAGATTTTATTTCTTTTCCAGTTTTTTTCAGGGTGGGAAATTTTTTTAGGAATGAATTATTTCCCTTTGCTTCTAAGATTATCCTATCATACTATTTTTTATTACCAAGAGGTTATTAAATGAATGGTATTACTCTAGATTCTACAATATTTTATTATTATTCCTCTTCACTTTGGTATGGTGATGATTGGGTGTGTGAATATAGGTACATTAGGAAAATGACTCCCATTTTAGTTATGAATTTCAATGATTTTCTCTTGACCTTAGTCTATAAAGGTAGGATTGGGGTAGTTTTGGATCGGCCTTCCATCGACCAGGATGGCCCTAGCGGGTCGGGTCATAACAGATTTGTATCATAGGTGGTTCAACCATAGGATGGTGTTTGGAGTTTTTACCCTTATGAGGTTTGGTTGGGACTTAAAGCGACAATATCAAAGTGTCTCCAGTGTGTCTTTTAGGCCAGTGAACCTAGTGTTGGTGTAGTGTCCAACGTATCTATACACCTAGACTCTGACTACCTTTTTATCGAGTCATCATACTAAGTAAATAGTTGCAATTATAAATGGTACATGTATCATGTAGGATTTAGTCCTTTGATTGTTCTTCTTGAGTTTGATCCTAGATATTCTATTTGTACATCTTGATAACCTTAAAGATGACTTCTCAATGACATACAAATAGGATTTAGAGATAGTGTCATGATAATTATTGGTTGAGATATGAGACCCCAGTTCAGGGACCCACCCATGATGTGTTTCCTCCAGGCAGGCACCAACTAGTGCTACCACCAATTGAACATCGTGTAGACACTTCTATGGCTTAGGAAGATGATATTCCATGTGTTGAGTAGTCAATATCTTCAGCAGGGTAGAATGATGGCATGTCTAGGATTAGCATGTTATGTGAGTTCCAATGATAGATACCATTGAGGTTCCACGATGAGATAGAACCTAAGGCAGTAGATGTTTTACTAGGGGTAGTGGTCTGGGGTTTCTAGCATGTGCAGATCCCGACTAATTAGATGGTTGCATAGGTAAATAGTCTTCTCCATAGAGCCGCTTTAGGCTCCAGAGGTACCGATAGATGTTTTACCTAAGTTAATCTCTCATATCATGTTTTAGAGAAAGAGATATCCTAGGATTCATAGTGATCCATACCCCCTTCTCAGATGTTATAGGATTGGCTTGAGGTGATGGTGTGGATGTCCCTCTTCGATAGGGCCCCTCCTGATGGTAGTCTTGGTGATGAGTCTTCTACAGGGTGATGTGGGGTGTTGGTAAAACCATTTATTGGTGATGTTTGATGTGGGTTTAGACATGCAAGAAATATGGAAACATCCACCACTAATATTTATTCTTATGATGAGATTCCAAACCATGAGGGCGAGTCAATGTCATCCCAAAGAGAATAGTATCAAGGTGTAGTGGATGAGTTACTTTTACTTGTGTGTTTTATGTCCTTATAATGTTCTAAGGTTTTGGAGAAATCCTTGGTTGTGGTGATCAGGTGAGGAAGGAAATGGATAGCTTCAAGTGGTCGGAGCTTATGGATTAGTGGATTCAAGTTTGGTTTGGGGTATGACATGTGTCTCCACTACTCTAGTTACAGTTATAACATAGAGTTTCAAATCTTATTTACCTAGACATAGCCCCTATTCAAGACCTAAGAATACCAGTGTGGGAATTATTTATTGACCCTTTTACTAGAGGATCCTATAGAGAGTATCAGTGATCACCCATTTATGCCAATGGTGTGACTTGAATATGTAATGAGATATATAGAGAGAAACTCACATGAAATATTTTTTTAGCAGCGGTGCGACCCTACAATGTTTTCACCAACATGGAATGGTTCCATCCCATTCATGCTCATTTTTTTACTACCAGTGAGTGTAGAAGTTCTTTTAGTTTTTTAGAATGTATTTTTTCTCTTTTGATAATAATTGATCCTCAGGCAAGGTAGGATGAGATCATTTACAGGAGGTTATAATTTCTTTTTTATTAGTTGGCTAGTATGACCCTTGGAGTAGTGGATGTTATGATCATTCAGTGTCCTATAATTGTGGAGGATTATGAGGGAATACTTCTTGAGTATGTTCTAACTTTACATCACCATTGAGAGTTTGATTTAATTATAGACTTACACTAGGGACAACATGATGTTTGAGCAAGCACATCAGATGACCCTGTGTAGCTGTGAGAATTGGAGGTATGGTTAAAGGAGTCTACAAAGTGGGGTCTTCATAAGACCTAGTGTGTTTTCTTGGGAAGCCCTATATTCGTATCCTAAATTCATATGAGAGTTTTATGTTAGGTGTTGATTGGATTCACCTAAGTTAGGTAACTATCTAGAAGGATTACTGATCCTTTTGAATCGATAACCTCTTCACCCTGTGGATGTAGGCGAAATGGATCTCATAGTTTAACCTTAGGATGGGTTATCACCAGCTCTAGGTTCTAGAGGTGGATGTATTGAGAATGGGTTACTAGAGCCTCTATAGTTAATTTTATTTCTTGGTTATAACCTTTGCACTAGTACAAAAAAGATTTTTTACGTCTATTTTTTTTGCTTTTTAACGTCGGTTTTGTGGAAACGTTGTGGCGACGTTATTGTGACCGATGTAAAAAATATGTTTTTTAACATTTGTTATTTATAACAGACGTTAAAAATGTTTTTGAAATTTTTTCACATCGGTTTTTAAAAAACTGACGTGAAATACAATATTTTATACAAAAAAATCATGTTGAAACGCTATTTTTAACGTCAGTTATTTAATAACTGACGTTAAAAACTGACGTTAAAAGTCATTTTTTATGTTGGTTTTTAAATAACCGATGTTAAAAGTCATTTTTAACGTCAGTTTTTAAATAACTGAAGTTAAAAATGTTTCCCATTTTTTATATAATTTCCCGAGCTTCGATTTGACAGGTCATAGAGCTCAAATGGAGCTACGGATCAAAAGTTGTGACCATTAGAAGTTTGAGGTATTTTTTTTCCGAGGAAAGATCGAATGAGCCAACCAAAGCTTCTTCTGAGAAGGAAATTTAGAATCCAAATTGGGATTTGTAGTTTTACCATGATACAAATAATAAATAGTGAATCCGAATCATTAAATGGTATATAAATTAAGAAAACTAATCATAACAAAACATAAATCATGGAAACATAATTATGAATACCTTGACGAGATCGTGGAAAGAAGAAATAGTGGATTCACGTTGAAGATAAAATGGGTTTAGTCAGTGTAATGATAATGGTTGAATGAAAGGATCATTAGATTACAATTTTTGTATAATGAAACCATATAAATGATATGGAAAAATAAAACGTGGTATTAAAAATTTAGGCGGCAACTGAGAATTTTGAGCCCGCACTGTGAAAAAATTGAAATCCCGCATCGGTGGGATATTAAAATCAATTTTCACATTGGTTTTTATGATAACCGATGTGAAAAATATTAAAATTTTTGCTGATTTTTCATGTCACTTATATAAAAACCGATGTGAAAAATCAATCTTCGTGACTTTTTCACGTCGGTTATTTAATAACCGACGTGGAAATTGAAAATTTTGGAAAAAATTTGAAATCCTGCGTTGTCGAAAAATTAAAATCATCTTTCACGTCGGTTTTATGATAACCATTGTGAAAAATATTGAAAGTTTCGCTGATTTTTCACGTCGGTTATATAAAAACTGACGTGAAAAATCAATTTTCGCCGATTTTTTACGTCGGTTCTTATAAGAACCGATGTCAAAAATTAATTTTCATGACTTTTTACGTCGGTTATTAAATAAAATACATTATAAATGTTTAAAAACATGTATCTAATTTCTCAAGCTTCTATTTGAAAGGTCGTGGAGCTCAAACAGAGTTACGGATCAAAAGTTATGGTCCTCTGATGTTGTCCTTCTCTAAGACTTCATTTAGAGATGATCATCTTCCAATGGCCATAACTTTTGATTCGTAACTCCATTTGAGATCTGTGACCTATCAAATCAAAGATTACGAAATGAAATAGATTTTTGTAAGCATTTTAAAGGTTGGTTATTTAAAAACCTCCGTAAAAAGGTCATGAAACCCTATTTTTTACGTCGGTTATTATAAGAACCGACGTAAAAAATCGTGTTTCATGATGCTTTTACGTCGGTTTTTAAATAACTAACGTTAAAAATTCTTACAACCATGTATTCCATTTTGTAAGCTTAGATTTGATATGTTACAAAGCTCAAATGGCGTTATGAAGAAAAAGTTATGATCATCTGAAGTTGTCCTTCTCTAAGACTTCATTTAGGTAAGATCAACTTCCGATGACCATAACTTTTGATCCGTAAATACGTTTGAGCTCCACAACCTATCAAATCAAATATCGGGAAATAAAATACATGATTGTAAATATTTTTTACATTGGTTATTAAATAAATGATGTAAAAAAGTAATTATAATTTATTTTTTACGTCGGTTCATATAAGAACTGACGTGACAAATCAGGGAAAATTGATTTTTCACGTCAGTTATTAAATAACCGATGTCAAAAGTCAACAAAAATGATTTTTCACATTGGTTATTTAATAACCGAATTGAAAAATTAGCGAACAAGGATTTTCACATTTTTTATATAATAACCGACATGAAAAATCAAATTTTAGAGATTTTCACGTCGGTTCTAAAAAACCGACGTGAAACGGGTGATATTAAAAATACTTTTTGTATAAGTGTTGGCGTGTTGAACAACCCAAAATATTTTCAAGACTTATGGGATGGATCCTTAACCATTCTTGGGTCAGTTTATGGTAGTCTTTTATGATGGTACCCTCATGCCATCGATGTTAGATCTGAACCACATGATACATAGAAGATTTATGATAATAATGGCTGTGGAAGGGGTTTAGTTCATCCAGGGGTGGATGAGGACTCCCTTGAAAACTTCAAGATTACTTTTAGTACAGATGATAGTGGCCTTTTGATTTTGATGTGGGGATCATATATTCTGATATATATATCCATATAGAGGATCATAGAGTTTTTTCCAAGATTATAGGTTATCTCTAAGTACCATAGGACCTTTTTTCTACTACTTTGTTAGCTTAGCGAGGTGGTGTACCACTTAACCTAGAAAACATAGTAGTTTTGGTTGTAGGTGTTCACCAAATCCCGCAACTGAGGAGTTATGTGCATGAATCATTGTATGATACCAACCTGGGTAAGATACACCATGAGAGTGGAGTTTCCTTTTTCATGGAGCCATTGGAATTTTGAAATATAAGAGAAAGAAACTTTATGGGAAAGGGTTTTCCCTGGGTGCATGATTTTTGGCAGGACATGAAACAATTGAGGGAGTTTGTGGGAGTGGGAGAGACAGATACAGTATCAGTATCCCCACCTTTTTTTCTTAGTTTTTCGTTTTAGGGATGAAAATATTTTAATAATGTAATAATTTAGATATTTTTTCCTTCTAATACATTTTAATATTTTAAGGAATATTTTTGGAGCCAAACGCTGAGACGACGCACTATTCTGTGGCCTGGTGAGCTCTAAATTAATTTTATAAAAATATTAAACATATTTTATAACACACATGAAATATCTTTTGTAAATAAATTAATATATCCTAAAAAATGTCTCAAATAAAAAATCTTAAGCCACAATTGAATCTGGAGCATGGGATTTACCCTAGGCACGACCTAATGTTAGTTGGCATGGGATGTCCGATAGAGGTAGTTGTTGGTGAGTGTGTTTAATTAAAATAATGTATTTATTTATTTATTTTAAATTAAATAACCTAAACTGTGAGATCCCCTCCTTTTTTAGGTAATAATATGTTAAATTTTTTAGAGAAGATGGGTTGTCTTTATTCTAATTCACAAAAAATGATTTATCAATAAAATTTCAATAAATGTGTTAAAGGCCTTAAATGACAGTTAACATTTTCGAATATTCAATTGAATATTTTATTTGGAGTTTGACACTGAGTTAAATGTGAGATTATAAGGCCCATAAAGTATCAGTGAAGACTGAATAAAAAATATATTATATATAATATATTAATCCCACACTTTTTATTTAAAATAATTGAATAACTACGAAATGGTGTATCTTATAGAAAATATGAGACCACCATTGTTTCCGAAACATGTTATTTACCCTAGGCGGGGTATCACATTTGTAAGCTTTGGACGTTGGGATGCCTCAATCACGAAAAGAACCTTTTATACTTAATTAATTATTTAATCCATTTTTTTAATATTAAATAATTATAATATCACAAACGGTGCATTGTATGAGAAATCTGAGACCATCGTTGTGTCGGGAACATGGCGTTTACACTAGGAAGGGTAAAACATTTGTAAGTGTTGGACGTTTAGAAATATCTCTTGCAAAAAAAACCTTTTTATATTTAATTAATTATTTAATTCGTTTTTTTAATTTTAAATAATTAATATCTCACAAATGGTACATCACTTGAGAAATTTGAAACCACTGTTGTGTCCAAAATATGGTATTTACCCAAGGAGGGGTATAACATTTGTAAGTGTTGGACGTTTGGAAGCCTCGTTCGCAAAAAGAACCTTTCTTATATATAATTAATTATTTAATTTGTTTTTGGAGTATTGAATAATTAATATCTCTCAAACTTTGCATCATATGAGAAATATAAGACCACCGTTGGGTCTAGAATTGGGGGTTTACCCTAGTAAGCATATAACTTTTATGCGCAATGGACGTTTGTTGTTATTTAAATTTTTATGTTAAATGATTAATTTTATTAATTTAATAATTAATATGAAATTAATGAAATTAAATGAAAAAGTGTATTATTATTAATAAAAGGAATATTATTATTAATAAGTGTATTAATAATAATAAAAAAATATTATTAATAAGTGTATTATTATTATTTTGTCAAACAAAATTAATGGAAAAGTATATGTGTAATTAAATATTTTTTTCACTGAAATGACAAACAATGTTTCACCACATGTAAATAATAATTATTGATCAATGAAATAATAGTGAAATTATTATTCAATACTAAATAAATGAAAATGTGGAGTTAATATTAAATCATTAAATATTGTCGACATTTAATGAATGTTGTTGAAAAAACTTTAAATGATGAAAGATACTTTATAATAATATTATTTATTATTATTATTGTTATTATTATTATTAAATTGAGAAAATAATTGTTTTCAAAACACTGTTTCAACAATAAATTTTTCTCATGGTGTCAGATTGACACACCATCAGCGGAAGTGTGGCCCTAAAATTGAGGTGGGCATTTCAATACCAATATAGAATATTTAATTCAGTCTCATGGTATAGGTACATGAAACACCCAATAAGATGATGATTTTATGTATGAAATTAATAGGGAAGTTTAATAAATAATTAATGAAATTAATAAATTTAACTAAATTAATTGTTCTTTAAAGAGTTGTGACATGATTTTAATGATAAAACGTTTCAACATTTACATGATGTGAAATAGGAATTAACATCATATAATACTGACACTTATCATATTAAGAACAAACCTCCAGCTTTGTGTAAACGTCTAGACTCACCTCACATCCACTACAGAGATTTGGAACCCTCTCTTCTTCATCACAGAGCCTCCACAGACCTCCTCCTTAGACTGGAAGTCATCGGCACACCTCCGTCATGGACCAAATCTCCTCCATGCACCACCTTCTTCAACCAAATACCCTCTGCGCACCTCCTAGGTTTTGGATCTAAATCCTATTATTTACCACATTCATAATTCATCCGCTTCAAATTGGGGTTTTCCATTGGTGAGCGTTCGTCATCACCGCTCTTGAGGTAGTTGGTCTAAAACTTAAATCCCATACTCATTATTTTGATTACATGTATGAAAATTATATAATTGCATCACTTATTTAGAAATATATGTTCTTAAGGTTCTTGATTAATTAATTAATTTAGGTGAATTAAATAATGATGGGAATGTGAAATTATGGGTTTCAAGGGCAATTAATTATAGAGTTAAACATAGGATATTAATATAATAAATTGTGGATAATTAATTGTATAATTAATTATGTGATATTAATATTGTTAATTGAGATAATAATCGGTGAAAAGTTGTTATGATATAATGGTATTATCTTTTAAAATAATTAATGATGGAGTTAATCATAGGATAATCATATTTTGAATAATATTAATTAATTTTGGAATTAATTAATGGAATTGGTGGACTAATTAATTGATAAATTAATATATTTGAGAAATGTTGATATTTAATTCATTGAATTAAATAATGTGATTAAATTAATTGATGAATTAATTAATAAAGAAATTTGTTTATTTAATTATTGAATTAAATAATTAAATTGACAGAAACAATTAATTAGTGAATTAATTAAATAGAATGAGTTAAATTAATTAATTGTGGAATTAATTAATAGAAATTCATGTGAAAAATTAATTGGATAATTAATTGAAGTGTCTGAGTTAGATTAATTAATTATGTAATTAATTAATGGGAATGATTTTGTTGAATTAATTGGTAAATTAATTAAAGGATGTAATGTTATGATTTCATAGTTGGATTAATTAATGTTCTGATTAATTAATATGGATGGTTGTGACGGTGCACTTAAATAAAATAGATTAATTAATTGTTAAATTAATTATTGTGGATTGATGTAATATTGAAATGATAAGATTTAATAATTTATTGTTGAATTAATTAATGGGAAATGAGATTAGGAAGTTGGATAATTAATTTTTGAATTAACAATGGGAGATTGAAATAGATGATTCAAGACAATTAATCGTAGAATTAATTATGAGTTATTGAGATTGTGAATGAGATAATTAATTGTTGAATTAATTAATACGAGAGATGTGAATAATTAATTTGTGAATTAATTAATGGGAAAGGTATGGTTAACTAATTATTTAATTAATTAATGATAATGGATGATTTTATTCAATTATCAAATTAGTTAATGGGATTGAATTAATTTATTTATTAATTAGTTAATGATTTATAAATGGGGTGTTAGACATGATGATATAATCCCATGATAATGAAATAAATGCATTTTTGAACTGAGTAATTAATTATGGAATTAATTACTGGATATTGATGATACATTTTTAGATAATTAATTGTAGAATTAATTATCGGGTTTTTTAGTTTATGGAAATTAATTTATGAATTAATTAATGGGATTTATGTACTTAATTAATTATGAAATTAATTAAGGGTATTTATGGGACAAACTAATTATTGAATTAGTAATGGAATTAGGGGATAATTAATTGTTGAGTTAATTATCAAATTATTGAATTATAAATTGTGAATAATTAATTGGTGAATTAATTATTGGATGTTGAGTTGTAAAATGATTAATTAATTGGTAAATTAATTAATGGAATAGATGTAGTTAATTAATTGTTGAATTAATTAACGGAGATGGAATGAATAATTAATTTTTGAATTTATTGAAGGGTTAGATATGATTAATTAATTTGTGAATTAATTAATGGAATGTCTGGTGAAATGGGAAATGATTGTGATAATGATGGAATGGAGTAGCACATGGGATAAATAGTGTGTTATAATGATATTTAAAGGAGAAAACCGAGGGAGATTCAAATATTGTTTACTTAAGGACTATGTGAGCCTTATGTGAAGAATATTGAGAGAGCTTCTAATATTGTTTACTTAAGGACTGTGAGAGCCTTAAGGGAAGGAGATTGTGTGATCTTCTTATTTTTTATCTAAGTACTATGGGAGCCTTCAAGGGGAAAGACTCTGAGAGATTTCCCATTTTTCCTAGGAATCATTTATGCGTCGTTTTGTATTACTCACTTTAGACCCTTGAGGTTAGAGCCCATAGTGCACATTACTCATGTTGGACTAATTTCTATGTTTTATGTATTTGATAAATTCAATATAAATTTTGATAATGATTAGTAACATGGACATTCATATTTTTGATATCCCTTGGGGATATATCAAACTCCGGTGCAGGCCAAAGCAAGTATTGTGGTTTATGCATCCATGAGAACCCGAAGGTTTATGCAGTTAAAGAAAGGATAATTGAATAAATGTAAACTATTTACTTTATTACTTTTTTTATTCTCTATAAAACTTCATAAACTATTATTGACTGTTTTTGTTTCAGAAACCATTGGTAGTGTCCTACTAAGTTGTACTCAGACCCTACTCAAGCTTCCAAATTGGTACCCAAGTAGACTTTTTATTTTCTAGACAGGTTAAGGAAAAAGGCCCTGAGTTAGATGGATGAATTGGGATGGAGCATGGTGATGGGACCTGACATGGTTTGAGACCTGCTTGGGTGTCATTGGTGTCTTTATTTTCTAGTTTTCATTTTGACACTTGATACATACATTAACATGGCATGTTTTTTTGTTTCAGTTGGATATTGTATTTACTGCTTGATAATATTAGGATATTGGTATTGTTTATCTTTATATATGCTTCCACTATTTTTTATAATTTCTACTGGTGTTTACTGATATAAAAGAGGGTATAGTCTCCCCACATTTGACTTACTAGACCCCCGCTACTATTCGGTAGCCTCTAGCATACAGGGTGGCGCGCCTGAGGTCATGTGGCTGACCAACTTGGGGCACCGTTGAGTGGCACCCAGGCTGAGATGCTACATAAACCATTTCCTTTATAATAAATACACTATATAAAATCTCAAGGGTTATCTTTATAACCCTAAGATCATTGAGAGGATCTTCCACTCATTCTTCATTGGCATATTGATATTATATGATGACCAAAAACAGGATCATGATGAATCTAGGTGAAAAAAACACAATGGGTATTCTCTATCATTAGAAACTACATTATTAACCAATTAACAATCTAATATTTAGGTAGTACTCATCAATTACGGTTTTCACCCCTTTTTATTATAATATTGAGCATGGAATTTATCTTCTTTTTATTTGAGATAATTGTTCTTTGCATGATCCCCACAAATTTCTATTAATTATATTGATCCATTATAATTTTCCCCTCATTTCACAAGTTATCACCCCTTTTATATAATCACTGGCCATGAAAGATTGTATAATGATGGTTAAAGTTTTTCTTGAGCTTTTCCCCTCTCTGTTTGTCGTGTTTTTCACTATTGGACAACATGGCCACGGTTCGCCTTTGTCGGGGTGGGTTCGAGCATAGTCGACCCCCCCCCCCAAATTTGTTGCGGTAGCACAAAATATACATCGATTGATGGTTTGTAGATGTATTGATGAATGGGTAGGATGGTGCTTTCTGAATAGAGAAGATCGGTAATTATGGTATGGCTTCGAGATGAAGGATGTGATCAAAGTGTCTTGAGGACATCAATTGATCAGAGGTGGTTCATGATTGGATCATAGATTCACGTTTTCCCAATTGAAATGTGATGATCACATGTGGTGTTATCAGATCAGTTTTGAGAAAAGGTTGTGCACGGGGTATCATAGTGTAGGCTTCTCAGTGTGGATGTGATGGTGGCCAAACATGGATCTCTAATGAGGTGGTCAGACATGGTTAACATAGCAGGTGTTATTATTATTTTTAAAAATAAAAATAAAATCAAAAAAATATTTGTGAGTGGTTAATAAAATCAAATGGGTTTATTTTAATAAAGTAAGAAAAATCATTGAAGTTTTTAACGGAATAAAAATCATTTGAATTTTTTGAAGGAAATTAATATGGTTCCTTTATTATAATTATTATTAATGATAAAAAAGAGAGACTAAAACAAAGGAGGCGCTTGTAGGAGGGGAACACTATGCACGTGGAAGGAAGGGGGAGGGATTCACATTCTCTATCCTTGTATATAAGGTTAAAAAAATATAATAATAATAATAATATCATTTTGGTTGTCAAACCTTAATACAGTTATAACATTTTCATATGACTTTGGATAGATGAACTCTCTATTGTAGCAAGACCTTAACATTGATATGGTCATTTCAAGACTGACTTTAGATATTTCATTTGGGCTCATGAAGTGGGTCCACAAAGTGAGAAATATTATTATTATTATTGTTGTTGTTGTTGTCAGAATGAAGAACCATCTATGGTGTTACGACCATAATTTTGAGGTGGAAGTTTCAATACCAATATTAGGTATTTAATTCAGACTCATGTATTGATCCCAAAAGATTCCATTCGAATGTGATGTAGTGAAATATGTTTTTTCACTGGGTGTTATATTTGGGCAGAGTGAATAGCCTATTCCGGGAAATTTTTCATGATAATAACAACTCTATGATCTGTTTGGATATTAATGGAAATTTATGATGACATGTTAGTGGTTTGAAATTTTATCCCATCAGAATGATGAAGATACTCGTGCATTCATCATGTGTTTGGAAGAGAAATGTCATGTAGTACCCTTACATGCCATATAGAATTTCATGGACATCAAGATGAATGATGGTGAGGAAAAATATGGGTAGAGGAGAGGGTCCACATGTCTTACAGACCCCCTTAAATGTTGTTAACTTCTTTATAAAATCTACCTCTCATATATTCTGCATCTTAACTTAGATTTTTTCACGTGAGTAACCTATCCTGAGTGTTTTTCCATATAGAACATGATGGTTGCCTTCATTGTGGATTTTGATATATAATGAGATATATTTCAAGAATGAATCTTCTTTTGGTGATTCTTGATGGAAAGAGTGATCAGGAAGGATAATCAGAGAGTTTGACCCCCTGATGGACTAGGAAATGGGTCCTCTACCTGCTGATTGGTACCCCTTTACACACTAGGGTGTCAGTCCTCTACCGATTTGTCGAGTGGTACCCCCCTCATGGACTAGGGTGTGGTTAATCAATTTACTGAGTGGTATACCCCTTACACACTAGGGCATGGGTCCTCTATCAGTGGTACCCCATGGTGAACTAGGCTATGAGTACTCTACCTACTAAAAGGTACACCCATTATGGACTAGGGAATGGTTCCTATATCTACCTACTGAGTGGTACCCCCCGATGGACTAGGGAGTGGGTCCTCTATCTACCTACTGAGTGGTACCCCTTAACGGAATAGGTCATGGATCCTCTATCTACTGAGTGGTACCCCCATGACATAATAGGATTTGAGTTCTCTATCTACTGAGTGGTACCCACTAAAATAATAGGTTGTGGGTCCTCTCTTTATCAACTGAGTGGTACCCCCTAAAAACTAGGTTGTGGGTACTCTATCTACTAAGTGATACCCCAAAACAGACTAGGGTGTGGGTCCTCTATCTACTGATTTGTACCCCCTTATGCACAAGGTAATTGTTCCTCTATATATATTATTCCCCCTTGACTATATATTATAGTTATGAGGTGTTGGTCCTCCACATAGTTAATTATTTGGATAGACACACGAGATGCTAGGCATCGTTGATGGACTTTTGGAACTGTTATCATGCTCATTATTCTTAACTGAATTATAGAGATGGAGATCCCATTTCTCTTATATTTGGGATTCCTGATGATTATATCTGGGTTTTTCATTTTTTTTGTCTCAAATACCAATTTTCATACTTTTGTTATGATTATAGGACTAATTATATTGTTTCTCCTATTGCTCTCTTTAGTTTTTGGAGTGTCCTATTGGGTATGTATATACTCACCTCTACATGGGATTTTCACACATGGGTTGTGTATTATATATTTAAAGGGATGATTGGTAGTGGAATTAGTGGAAATTAGGGATACTTGAGTGTATTTGACCACGTACGGTGGTCGGGACTTGGGGATCAGAATCCTAACTCTCTCATATTTATTTATTTTCTAGTTTTTTTAGGCTGGGATGTATTTTTCGGCATGTATTTTTTCACTTTTCTTTTCAAATTATTCTATCATACTTTTTTTATTCCCTATAGTTTATTACATGAAAGGTTTTTACTCTAGATGTTACGATCTTTTATTATTATTCCTCTACACTTCTTCATGGACATGGTTGGGTGGTGTGTATAGGTACATTAGGTAAAGGCCTGCCATTTTAATTATGAGTTTTAGGGATTTTTACTAGACCCTAACCTATGAAGGTGGGCTAGGGGTGGTTTTTTCTCGACCTTTCACCATGTAGGAAGGCCCCGCTGGGTAGGATTGTGATAGTATGAAAAAAATGTTAATTCATTTTATTTATTATTTTAAAAGTGAAATTGATCGATAGTGGTATCTGTTAAAAAATACTAAGGAAAAGTATGAAAATGATTCCATGGAGTGGATGGTATTTATAGATATTTTTATTGATTATAATTTTCGTACTATTCATTTACTATGAATAGAAATCAAATTGTTAGAGTTAAAGAAAAAAGGAGAAGTCTTAGGTGTGGTTTAGGAATAAATTTCTACCAGACTGGTTAGGTATGCACTAAATTTCATTATGGACCATGAGAGTAAAATTAATAGATTTTAAATTGGTCTAAAACTTATTTCATGGAGGGAATTGGTCTCCTGTGAATTTTAATAATATAATGAGGTTCTTTTTTTTTTGCTGAGAATGTTGGGATGGAGTTTTCCTCCTGTTATGTGCATCATGACAACAAGTGTATGAAGCGATCATGGGGAAGGAAACAAAGAATAATACAACTAAGAAATATAGAGGTAATATACCCAAATATTCAAAATACTATAAAATAAATTTTAATAAATGTATGATAGTATCATAAATGTGTTATTGATGTGGTATTCTCAGTCATTTGGCTTGTGACTATAAGGAAAAGAGTTCTGTATAGAAAATTAATGGGAGAATAGATAGTTAGCTAGTAGTAGTATGTTTAATTGTAATGAGTTGGGAAATTTTGATAACACATGTCCAAAGTTAGTTTCTCAAGTTTAGAATCAATATGATTAGAAATATAAATTCATGGTAAAGTACTTCTCTATAATTATAGAAGACATGTGACCAAAAAATGAAGTGGTGAAAGATACATTACTTGTTTATTTAGGCTATTGATTTTTTTTGTTTGATTTGGGATCCATGAATTCATTTATATTTGAGAAATTTTCAATTTAAATGTGAATACCATCTCAACAAATGAAGTAATAACTATTGGTAAAAGCTTCTCGGGGTAGTATAATGGAATCAAGAATTTGTAAAAATATTATTATTAACCCCTATTGATTTTTTTTCATATAATACTTTTTGTATATCCCATTATATAATTTCATGTTATTCTAGGTGTGGATTGGATTTTAGTTTATCATGATATGATAGATTGTAGAGATAAAGAAGTTATTTTTTCAGTGTGAGGTTTATATTTTTATATGAATGAATTCATAACATAGATATCATATCAAGAATCTGAGAAATCAATATAGGATTAAAGTGAAAGTTATCTTTCATATATTTTTGGAAATAAAGAAACTATTAAAATTAGTGATGTTTTAGTAGTATATGGATATATGAATTTATTTCATAATGATTTTACTATTGTTATTCCTAATCAGGAGGTTAAATTTACTATTTAATTTGTTCCAGATGATGTGCTAATTTCAAAACCCACTTATTGAATATCAGTAATATAAACTTTAGAATTGAAAAAATTAGTTACAAGAGTTTCTTTATAAGGGATTCATCCACCATAGCACTCAAACATTGGTTTTTATAAATTTTCCCATTAAAAATAAGTACGGTTTCATTAGACTTATAATTTATTATAGAACTCTCAATAAAATAACTATTTATAATAAGTATATATTTCCTCATTTCAAAGGCTTGATTGATTATCTCCAAGGTTATAAATATTTTTCAAAGATTGATCTTAGTTCTGGGTATCACTAACTGAAGGTGAAGTAGGAATTAATTTTTAGGATGGAATTCTATTGTAGGTATATGAATTATATATTTTGATTATTCCTCTTAGGTTGATGAATTAACCCGTTGTATTTATGGATCCTATGAATAGTATTTATCATGAGTATTTTGATGAATGTTTTGGTGTTTTTAATTGATGTCATTTTGGATTATTTTAAAATTTATGAGGAACTTGAGAAGCACATAAGGATTATTTTGTAGACTTGAAAATAAATTTTTTTTATGGAAAATTCAATAAATTTGAATTTTTGCTACACCAAATTTCATTCATTGGGAATTTTTTTCTAAATATAGAATAACTATTGATCCCACTAAAACTAAGGTGGTGGAAGAGTTTGAATTACTTAAAAATGTAAGTGAAATTTCAAGTTTTCTTGGATTAGTTGGTTACTTATAATAGTTTTTTGAAAACATTTCTTGGTTATATATCCCACTAACTGAGTTAACTCAAAATAAAGTTAAATTTATCTAGATAAAGTAATTTGATTAATAGTTTTAGTAATTGAATTGAATATTTTATAATTATATAGTATTTTAATGGCCAATATGAAATGGTGAATTTTTTATTTACAATGATGTTTCTTTAAAGTGCCTTGGTTGTGTTTTGATGAAAGATGATCATGTACTTATGTATGATTCATGTCAATTGAAACTCTGTGATAATAATAACCATACAAATTAACCTGATATTGAAGAATTTTTTTTTATTTCAAAATTTACAAGCATTTTTTATACTAGGAAAATATGAAATATAAATAGACTATAAAAGATTAAATTATACACTCACTAAAAAACAATTAAACATGAGGCAAAGAAGATGATTGGAACTGATAAAGGATCATGATTGCTTGAATCAATATCATCATGGGAAATAAAAAAAGGTTCTAGAATCCTTCAGTTAAATAGATAATATATCATTAACTATGTTATATTTAGAACATGATCCTTTAGTTAATGATTTAATGAATGTTATCCTTTAAATTGTGAATGTAAAAACTCCCTCTCTTTTAGTTAAAGTGTTAGTGAAATAATTTTTTTTAGATAGAATTAAGCATAATCATAAGAAAGAATGTGATTTGAAATAAATTTTAGAATTGTGTTAAAGTGTATCTTAACTAAATTTAACATTGAAAAAGAAGGTGTTATAAACTTTAGAAAGTAGTTATGTGATTAAAGTTGAATATGGAATTATTAATTGAAGCTCAAAGCTCTTTGTTTTCTCTTTATCCTAGTAGTACTAAGATATATAAAGAAACTTATAAATATTATTGGTGGGTTGGAATAAAGGATGATATTAATGATTATACTATAAAATGTTTAAATTTTCATCACGTTAAAGCTGAGAAACAACAACCAATGGGTTTATTCAGATGTTTCTAGTTCTTGAATGGAAATGGGATAATATATTCATATATTTTTCAAGGGATTACCAAAAATATATTAAGGTAATAATTCAATATGGTTAATTATTGATATTCATATTAAAAATATATTTTTTCATCATATCTAAGATACTATGATTTTGGATCACCATGAATGATTTTATCTTAAAGAGATAGTTGGATTAAATGGATTCCCACTCTCTATTTTATATATCCATGATCTTATATTTACATCAAATTTTTATGAGGTACTTTAATAGTCATTAGGTATTGGATTAAATCTTAGTATGAATTTTCATCCTCAATATGATGGATAATCTGAGTGAACAATTCATAATTTGAATGATATGCTTCACACATTATTTTTGGACTATCAAGGATGTTTTAGATCAACATATTTCATTGGTGGAATTTGTTTCTAGTATTTATTTACATTCTAGTATACAAATGTCACCTTTTGAGGCATTATATTAAAAGTGGTGTCTAACTCTATCATGTTTTGATGAAGCTGATAAATAAAATAATATGGTACTATACTTAGTTGAGGATATCGTAGAGATGGTAATGATTATTTATCACCATATAAGGGTAGATCTTAGAAGGTAGAAATATTATGAAGATAACCTGTGTAAATATCTATCATTTGTGGTAGGAGATCATGTTTCTTATGTATCTTCTTGGAAAAGTGTTATGTGTTTTAGTAAAAAAGGAAAGTTAATTCCATGATTTATTGAAACATAAGAAATTATAGAAAATGTGAGATTAGTTTCATGCTTAGTGGACTTAAAAATAAGTTTATATAATGTGTATGATGTGTTTTAGGTTTCATTTCTAAGGAAATATGTATTTGATGCATCCCATGTTTTGAGATTTTGGGTGGTATTATTGGAAGAGAATATTCCATATAAAGAAAATTTGGTTCATATTATAGATTAAATAGATATGGTACCATGAAATAAGTTGATTCACTAGGTTAATGTTCTATAAAATACTCCAATGATTGAGGAAGAAACATAGGAATATGAAAAATATATGAGTGAAAAATACATTCACTTATTTAAGTAATAAATAAAATTACGAGGAAACATTTTCTTAAAGGGAGAAGAATGTGAAAAATTAGGTAATATTATAAATAATTGATTAATATGATTTAAAATTACTCATTTTATGGATTTTTTTCATCATATTTATATAAATAGTTTTATAAGATTTTTCAATTGAAAAACTAATTGTTTTATTTAACAAAATTATTTTCTAGGTATTGCATGGTTTTATTTAAAAGTTAAATTTTATTATTTTAGAAATTTAATCTGATAAAATAGAATTTATTTTTTATATCATCATATAAAATATATCTTAGGGTCAACTTTTGGGATTTTTCCTAAAATGATTGATTTTTTGGTGAATAATGAAAAAGAACAATTTTTATTAAAACAATCATTTATTTTCAAGTATTTAAAAAGTACAATTATATTTTGAATTAGTTATAAAGTTAAATTAGTCCCATTTTACTAAATATAATCCAATTATTAATATAGTAATTATTATTATACTTTATTTTTGTCTAAAATCATTTTTATTATTTAAAGGGGTATTTTTCTAAAAACCGTTTTCATTGTCAAATTCAATATGGTGGTTCTTATTTAATATTTTTAATTAAGAGTTTCACATTTGGTAATAAGTTCAATTTAGTTTTTTTTCATTTTGAAATGTTATATTGGTAAAACTTTGTCACCCTGGTAAATGTTAAAATAGTTAAAAGGGTGTGGGGGTTAAACTAAGAGATAAAGAATAAAATATTTCTAAAAATTAAATAGATATTATTGGTTGAGTTGATTTTATCTATACGTTATATTGTATTTTAATTTTTTCCATTTTGTTCCACTTTATTTTGAGAGAGAAAAATATTATATTTAAATATTTTATATATTTAAAAGTGTACCACTCCACCTAGTTATAAATGGGAACCTACAATCCTCACCTATTTACACAATTTGAGTCATTTATACCTACCAATATATGAAAAAATACCGTAAAAAATTATCTCCCTGATTCCTATAGGTTCTGGTGTCACCAAAAGACCAACCTAAGAAGCCATAAGGTGAAAGACAATGGAGGTTTTACAATTAAGATGTATAATTCTTAACTAAGTGTTTTATTTTTATTTCTTATTCTAACTCCTACAAATATTATTAAACTAATATTAAATAATAACATTAGTATCTTACATATACTAATTTTTTATTATTATTATGTTATATCCCTTCTTCATATCTTTTTCAAACATATAGAAAATTAAAACATCACTCATGCGAACATGTGGACTGCCATGTCTATGATGTGATGTGTTTTGTTTTTCATCACTAGATCATATGGATGGTTAAAATTATGATTAAAATGAATATATATATATATATATTATTTATAAAAAAATTATTATCTTAAAATGATAGTATATTTCTTACCTTTTACCTTACCATCAATTGGAAAATGATAATATCACTCGTGCATACGTGTGGACTACCATCTTAATAAAATGATGTAATTATTTTTTTCTTCAGACCATAAAAGTTTGGAAATAAGGATTTAAGTAATAAATAAACACGACTTTAATGAAAATTTTAATATTATTGAAAAGTAAAAATATTATCAATTTTATTTCTTTTCTACCTAGTAGAAAAATGAAAACATCATTCATTTGTATGTACAAACTACTATCTCCATGAAATGAGACAGTTCATTTTTCATGAACTACTTACATGGTTGGTTTAAAAAAAAATTAATATATAAATATGATAAAAATAATATACTTATGATTCTATAGTTATTATAATTATAACCCATTTTACTACGGTCAACAAATTGATTCTATTTTGTGCTGGTAAACCGAATGTCATCAAAATGTACAACATGAACTTAATAATTTTAGTAATTAAATGATACTTTGTAAAAAAATAAAATAAATAGAATAATGATAATGAAATTATCATTAAAATGGTTCTTAATCAATTATAATTCAAATATAATTTTATTTCTTAAGAGGGTAAACGTACGAACGAAACAAGTCACGACTCGAGGTAAGATACTTTCTTTTAATATTATTATTTAAAAGTTTACCTATCAGCGCTTTTTTATCCATGTTTAAGTTCATTTAAATTTTATATGAATGTTATTATCTTTTATTAAAAGTTCTATAATAGTCATTTTTTACTATATTTTACTTTCCTTAAAATTGTTTTAAGTGGAATATTTTCAATTTTTCCATATGGGTAATTTTTTAATTTTTAAAAATGTGAAAAAAGAATGATTTTTAACGTACACAGATGGAATATTTTTCCCTAATTAATAGATTTTATTCATTATCAAGATTCCATTATTTGTTAAAATGGGTTTTAAAAGATAATCCCCTACCCAATATTCTAATAATTTTTCATTTTTAAGATTTTACAAATAAAAAGTTTATTTATCTATAAGATTATATGAAAATGGAAAGTGTTTTCTATATGGGTTCAAATGATATTTTCTGTGGTTTTAGGATAAAATTTTTTAAGATTAATTATTTTTTTCATAATATAGCACACAAGGGTTATATATATTGATGGGCGACCCTAATATATCTCATGATAATGGGTGAACCTGATATAATTCTCCAATGCATTGGGTATTGATTTAGTCTTTGAAGGTGAAAAATGAGAGGGATAAATAGGTTTATTACTCCTATGGAATTAAATGGTATTTAGTTATTATAACATGTTAAACATGAGTGAACACAATGTATGAATATGTTACTCCAAGATACCTATATTATGCTTTCAAAAAATGATTTTTATAGAAGCTTTGAATTTCATGAGGTAAGAAATGTTTATGAACTTTTAAAGGTGAATTGTTTGTAATGTTTTATTGAGTTACCAAGTGACTCAAGATGAATTAAAGGTTTTCATATACTTTGTAATCGGTAATAAATTTTTTTATTTGATAAAAGGATTATTTTCATAGTTGTAAAAGTTTTATTTATATACTCAAAATTTTATTGGGAAAATATGACTATTTTTATGGGTTTTTATATTTTCACTAGAGTAGTATAATTTCTACATTTTTATATCACTTACTATCATATTTATTCTCATCCCACATTTTCAATTGTTTTTTACAAGATCTAAGGATTATTAGGTTAATCATTCCACTTTGGGATCATATTAAAAGAAGAAAAGTGTCTTAAATGAAACTCTATACCCTAAAGATCACGTGGATATAAAAATGTGAAATTATTACTTTTAAACTCATATTTATGGGTTGTTAAAGTAATAGGTAATTATAAATATATAACTAAAATGGTTAGTGATACAAATAAATATCAGTACAATATGAAAATTAGATTTTTCCATTTATTGATAAAATCTAACATGGTGATCATTTAATATTTTTTTGAATGAATATGTGACATATGTGTATAAGAGGTTATTTGGAGTGGATTTTTTTTCACAATATATATATATATATATATATTAATAACTTATGGAAACCAAATAGTTCGTCTTAATATCCAAATAAGACTAAATAAATAAATTTCACTAAAAATGACTTAAAATAGAATGTTATCTCTAGGGAATGGGATCTAAGAAGGTCGATCTATGGGGTTTTGTAATCTAGTCATGGTATATACCTTGACATGATGTAAAAATACAATACTAAATCCTAATCCATGTCACATGGTATACAAAATATCCTTAATAATTTACATAGACACAGTAGAAGATTATGAATACAATTCTACAAGATTAAGTTCTAGGAATATATTTCCTACTTAGTGATATGTACTAATATTTGAATTACTTTTTCATATTTCATGGAGTGAAAATATAAAACAAAACCACTGGAACTATATAGACATGTAGTTATAACTATTCAAAAGTACTTGATAAAGTAAACTTATATGAGTTCCTAGTAAAAGTAGAATTGGGAATACTAGTGTTGAGGTGTATATAAATGTAGTTTTCTATCATATCATTTATGAACGTGGATCATAGTAAGGCTAAGGTAATATGTAAGACAAACTTATTACACCATGTGGTTTTTTATCTATAATAACTAATATGTTGTGTGTTTTTATTCAACATAAGAAGTGTTTTATCAATCATTTTTTCAATTTTGAGTTATTAAAAAATAGTAATAGTATTATCATTGTTATAATAAAAATGAATATGGTATTATCTAAGATTCCTAGTTTATGAAAATGTAACAAAAAATCATATACTTTGGGATATTTATAATTGATGTATTTTTTCTGAAAGTGATGTCACAATAAGTAAATTTACTACCCAGAACTGTGGGTACACCAATACTAGAAATAGAAATATTATAGGCCCAATAGTTATAGTCATAATATTAAAAACATTTTAATATTTGATAAAAAACCTACAATTTAGAATTTTTCACTAATTAAACTGAGACTCTATTAGAGTTTTTCCCTTAAACAATAGTTTAAACTACACATATATTCATATAATTAAATATTAATAAATTTCTTATCATAGTTTTATTATTATTTTATATAAATTCATTGTGACAATGTATTAGAATATGTGTCTTATTGAAAAGGTTATAGTATTTCCCTTCTATGATGAAAAAATTGATACACTATGATGATATTCTTAAAAAATATGTCCTATGACCTTATAACATCATTTAACGAGACAATAATGATGTAGAATTGAAGGTTCAAGTACTCATTAGTGTATGATACTTCATCCTAGGATGTTTTCACATGATAATCTCTAATACCATAGATTATGAGGATAGTCCTACCTATATGAATGACACATGTTCTATGTGTCATTGGATATTTCTATCTGTGAGCATGTGCAATGATTTATAGACACTAATATTATTATTAATGCATATCATGAGTCTCATAATTATATGAATTTTTGTAGACCACAATGACATATGTTCTTGAAGAAATTTCATAGATTGAGAGCATCATGAGGGATATGATATTAATCAATAAGACAAGAAAGGATTTGATCCTTCCATTTTATGGATGTTGATATATAATCCATTTTACTTAAATGTATTTTTTTATTAAATTACATTTCCATGGTTATGAACAAGTTCATTTTAGGTAGTAAAGAAAGATTTATAAAGTATATAGGTTGATGACATGAGTGTGAAATCTTCTTGATGAGATATCGATAAAAATGGATTATATTATTATACAGTGAGCATTTATATGTTGTTTTCAATGTTACAACATTAACATATACCTCATGGCTTCATTTACATGTTTTTATATGATGATATTATACTTTAGGTAAACCCAACCAATCTCACCATAGAAGAGCTGAATAGGGTCACACACTTATTGTTTCCATTGATCTAAATAAAATTCTATTTGAATTTAATTATTTGAAGATCAAGAAATAATATTTTCTAGTATTTTTTGATCATATATATTTATTATATATTTTAAGTGATCGAAGAAATAAAATAAATATTTATTCAATAGACCGTGGATATTATAAATATTTATTTATTTATATAGTGGATAATTTTTATTATTCAGGGTTTAGTAAAAATAGAGGAAGAGCATATTGAATTAATATGTCTGATGGGAATGATATATTAAATATCATTTAAATAACTATTATATGTTTTAATGGAATGATATTTATTTATTCATGATACATAAATGTTTCAATAAAATAATAATAATAATAATATTAATATATTGTGGGATTTAAAATGATAATGAGAATAATTAATGGGTTATGTTCAATTATTTATTCTTTAATCAAGGTCTATAAACTCCTAGATATATTATTTCCTAGAATATGATGTGGATATTCACAACACATCCCATATATATATTATCATAACCACATGGTGGAAATTTCTATAATTCTTTCAAAAAGATAGAGTAAGAATCCACCTTCCTCTTCCTCACAAAAATGAGAGAAAATGAATTTTTCCTTTGACCACAAATGATTTTGGGGTGAGTATATGAAGTGAAACAAGATGATCAATACCACTTCACTAGGACTAGAATTACAATTGAAAATGATTTGAGATCAAAGTTATATGTTTGGATCACAATTAGATGGATTCTATATTGGATCATATTCACGCAATGATGGTACAACATACTAAGGGTTTAAATGACCACTCTTATTATAAAAAATAATACCAAGATCGAGTTAATTATTATTTTTTTAAGTAATTATAACTTTAACATGAAAGAACCTCTTCCATCATCCCAATGATCTATTTCAGATTTTATCTGATAAATTTATTGGTGATGAATTTTATTATATTTTATATTATAGATTATTTGATGAATCTAAAAAACCCCAAGTTTGGAAAAACCTAAATAGGAACTTTTGTTGCACTCAGAACCTCCAGTTTAGAAAAGTTTTATTGATGTCTAGCCATATTTTTTGAATACTCATACCTCTGTATAGGGGTACAATTTATCAATATGCAACTCTTAAATTACATTTATATAGAAGAATAGTTCTCATGATTTTTTAATCCTATAATTTCCTGGTTTTAGTTTTAAAAAATTTATGTTGGGATAAAATTCATATAGGATTGAGATGAGTAATATTTAACTTATATAGATTAATTTAAATACCAAAAATATTTTTTAGATCATTTCCAGCTTCAAGACTCCTTGATTCTGTCTTACTTAACTTTTCTTACTTTATAGTTAAATTTTCATCATTACCTTACACTATTTTTAACACCATAAACATAAACATGATTTATTTAATTTCTTCAATGAGACCATCCTTCCTTATAATAAGTATATATTTTCCATAATTATTATTTTCTCTCTCTTTATTTAACATATAAACATTATTTTTGAGTTTAGTGTTTCTATCAAGAAAAGCCTCATGTTTTTATTTCATTGTATTTTCCCTTTATGCCTCATCACCTTCGTTTTCTTCATCACTTCATGTTTATTAAAAAATTTCAATACGATCCATGAATTTATTAAACATTTCATGAAATTATTCATTATAAAAACTATATGAAGTGGAGTATTCTTCCTCTTTTTTACTATAGAAATCTTGGTTTTCTCTTTGAGAAGATATTTCCTATTTCAGAGTTTCTCTAACCCGAGACCCTATAAAGGGTAAAAATTTATTTCTACCATAGTTAAATATATTATAAAAATTTATCAGTGGGTATGTTCTTTCAATAATATGGTTCTTATCCATGAGCTATAATTTTTCAATATCTTGAGCAAAGATAATTATTCAATATTTTAAATATTTAATAAATAAATATTATTTATTCTCATAGGTTCAAAAATTGATATATCTTAAATAAATCTCCTTATAGATATTCTAATTTTATGGTTGATTCCAAAATGGAAGGTTTTACATAGGTGTGGTATAATCTCTATAAAGGTACCGGTCCCCGAGTTGGGCCCATTTAATGGGTATGCATTTTAATTAATTGTGTGTACTAAAATACCCTAAACTATATCTCTCCCCATTGATATTTAATTTAAGTATGCTACCCCTATTGATGATGTGAATCTAGAGAGAGGGTTGATCGAGGTGAAGCAATCTGTAGGGGACTATAGATTTCGATCAGGATATAATGATCATGGATTTGAGATCAAGGTCACGTGATTGTGAATCTATGATGATCCTCCCTAAGGTAGGTCCTATTATTTTCTATTACTCTTAAAATAGATTTAAAATTAATTTATATCCTTTATTATGGGGATATTATTGTCTATTGGTTTTCTTTTTGGTTTTTTATGATCGAATTCATGGAGTTTGGGTGAGATTAGGGTGTGAGAATGTGTTCTTTATCAGAAATACCTAACTATACAACATGTAGTCTCAATATAGCATAGAATGTCATTGGTTGGTGTATATTATGTCAGAGATAAAGGAAACATAGGGTTTGGTCCATATGGAAATGTAGTATAGGACACTTTAGTTGCATAACAAGGGTTTTGGACCTATAAAAGACCATACACTACATGCGGGGAACATATCATGTATATATTCACACCATGTTTGGTTTCACCACATGACATAAGTCTTGGATATATGACTTGGTACCTAACCTATATTACATGTCATGTGGGCTTGATTCACATCATGTATTTGGGTGGCACACATTGATTTTTAAAGATGTGTACACATAGATAAAGGCTTTATGTGTACACATCGTGTAATCCCAGTACACTTCATGTACTATTATATTTGATATATCCTGTATATTTTCTCTCCCTAGAGTGAGATTTTGATATGTAAGAGGCCATTATAAGTATATCTACATATATAAAATGATAATTGGATTCATTTTTTAATTATAGTCCATTGGAGAGATGATTTTGGATAGTATTGGATTTGGTCCTTGAGGAAGTGACTACAAAATTCAAGAGATGATGTAGAGTTAGTGCGATGATAATGGTATGCTCATATAGTATTCCAAATCTCATTTTGGGACACTCATATAATTTTAGATATTAACACCAACAAATATTTTTTAGAAGTTGAGTGTTTATGAAATATTGAGATCCAGGGATGCATGAGTTTAAACTAATCATGTGGTGATACGCTCTCCTCATCATGATAGTCTATATTCTATGAAGTATAATGCATATATAATTGAGAAGTTGATTCTTTATTTTTACCTAAGTTGAGATCAATGAATGTTATAGGGTTTTCAATATGGAATAATCTAGTAGTAATGTTCCTATTTATGTTGTATTTTGTTGTTAGACTTCAATTTAGATGACAAGAGTTCCCTATCCCATTCTTTCTTCATGAATTGTGACCATAAGATATGATGTGGTGAATGTTGGGTAATCTTGGGGGTCCATTTTTCCTAGATCCTTAGTTTTTATAGTCATGGGGCATGATTTTTTTGGAATATATAATAGGATAATTATTTTTACTTGCATCCTAGTATGTGGTTTGGGTCATTCTCTTTCATTGATGAATTATTTTCTCCCCCAGAGATTTGTGATATGGGTCCTCCATGATAGGAGTCATTTTTTGAAAACTCCTATAGGATGTGTGGGAGGATTATTGTGTGGGTGATTTTGGTCCACTAGTTGGATAGTATCAACCTTCTATGAGGAATGATACCTTTGATGCAATTTCGATATGGCAGTGTAGTGTTAGAAATTTTTGGGAAGTGGAGACTATATAATTATGAGGGGAAGTACCTCTCTTTGTTGTATTGCATGCCTTAGTAGGTCATAGATCCCTACAAGGTTTAAAGTTATAGAGTATGACGTTGTTGGTGATTATGATTCTTCTTTAATTTTTTATATGTTCATAGGTTTGTAATCAAGTATTGGTTATGTTTTCCTTATCTAGTTTTCTTCCTAGGAAGATTTTTCTTTTTTAATATTGTGGCTTGATTCCATATATAGATTGACTTTACAACTTCTTAAGTTCATATGGGACACCAGTCCTATATCACAGGTAATTGGATTAGATGTGGTTGTGTTTATCCTCTAGTATAATTCCCTATAGAGTGGGTGTGGGATTTTATCTTTAAGGGGATACCGAGTTTTGGGCGTTGATAATTGTGTGTTCAATTATGATTTTGCTACATGGGACCTCATTTTGGGGATGATGGTGTGTTGGAAAATCTATATTTATCCATGCACATATATTTTTTAATTATGTGGTTGTACATGGTTTAATTCATGGTTTATTATCCCTTTCCTCTAGGAGATCTCCCTCAC
The DNA here is from genome assembly GCA_963277665.1 of Viscum album. Classification (NCBI taxonomy): domain Eukaryota; kingdom Viridiplantae; phylum Streptophyta; class Magnoliopsida; order Santalales; family Viscaceae; genus Viscum; species Viscum album. Next base: position 1,476,902,337 of record OY728134.1, read on the forward strand.
TGGATCCTTGAGGTGTGATGGTGATTTCCCAGTGTGCAGTTACCTTTTTTTTAATTGATAGGGTTTGATCTTCTATTTAATAGTATTTTAGGGTGGTTTCTTCCCTTAAGAGGGATTTTTCCCCTAAGGGATACGAACGTAGAGGTATATTCCCCTATGGTATTAGGTTTGTTCATGGTTTCCATGGTTGGATCCACTGGGTTCATTCTTTTGGTTATCCTTAATAGTCCCATATGGGCTTAGATCGTTATGTTCTTGGGAAGTGGAGTGAAAGTCCCTTCCTATGTATCTCCCCAATTATTTTTCATGTCTAGAGACTATTTGGTTTATCTTTTTTCATGAGATTATAGACAACCATTATTCCCTTTATCTTTATGGGAATTATACTGGTTATTTTTATATTCATCCCCACATGAGATTTATTCTACACATGTTGTGTCTATGAAGATGACATGTAGGTTAGGGACATTTTAAAATTAGGGTTATGGTGGGATAGGTTGATGGAGACATATTATTGATGAACCCAATAAGGTTCCTTATAGGTGATACCCTGAATAGTGGTTGATTTGGCATGATGATTTTATTTACAGCTACATGAGTTTAGTTTATCTGTACACACATTTACGATTTTAGCTAAATATGTATATCCTGCAAGGTTGTGAGTTATTTTTCTAGTTACTGATATATATCATTGATGTATTATTCTTAGGAGAAATACTTTCATGTGTTTTTATTCATTCTTGGTTATAGTCTCCATACTTAACCTATTGGAGGAAATATTGGGGTGGAATACTCAAGCTATCACCACCCAGGATGGGTCTCAACGGGTCAGGTCATGTGAGAGTGTTGTCAGAATGAGGGTTTTTATTAGGAGGGAGTTTAGAGATGGGTTTCATTTGAGGTATAGTCTGTGGAATATTGTTTAAAAAATATTAAAGTCCATTATCTTTAATTATTTGTCTATAAAACCATACTATAGTGTTTTAGATGATTAATTCTTACACAAGGACTCAAATAGTCTGATTTATTGGCTTTAGTAGTTAAGGATTGGTGACAACATATGGTTGTGTTAGTCTTTGTATCATATAATGGTCTATGCATTGTGATATCATGGAATAATATATTATAACCGATTTTAACATTGGGAAATTAGGATATTAGTTTCCCTCATATAAATTCTTTTAATGGAGGTGTGTAATTGATCTTTTTTAGATGACAGAAACCCTAAAATTTACTCATAGATGTGTTTATTTCCCAGGCAGTTCTCTAGATATGTTTCAATAAATTTGGATGTTTAGAGGATTCAAATCTATAGAGATGATATTGATATTTATGTTTTTATTATCAGAACATTCATAGGGATATAAATCCCTTGATAGAGATGTTTTCCATCGTGGTGTAGGTTCCCCACCATCTTTAGGTAGAAACAATATCCCCCTTGACTAATGTGTTCTCTATAAAGGTGTCTGATTCTCTTCTTGGGGATTATATAGGATTTTTATTCCCACCCACCTATATGGGGGGAAAGATACTCTATTTGTGAACTTAATAATCCCCCTTTTATAGAGATCATATAGGGAATGAGATCCTCTAAAATATTCATTATTACCCTAGAGTATGGTGTCTTCCAAAAAGGAACTGGATCATCCACATTAATTATAAATATTTTTGATAGCGAATATGGTGGGTATTTACACTATAGCTAGGTTGAAATATCCAATATCTCAATTTGTGAGTAGGGCAGGTATTCCTCTCATTTATCAAGCCACAAGGTACTCTATATTTAGGAAAAACATCCTTTACCGACATGTTTTCTAGTGAGGAATGAAATTCCCTTTCTAATTTTTATGAGAGTGAGTGGGTTTTCAATTCACACCATTATGGTGTATACTCCCATGATCCATCCATTAGAAATTGATCAGGTTTCATGAATTTACCATATACCTCTGATTGGTTGTAGCTTAGATGATGCTCGATGTTTAGTTGTGATCTCCTACTTGAAGGTGTAGTCCAAGGTGATCCTTGATTGCAGTTGGTATAGCCTATTAGGATCTTCTATGTAGAGGACGATAGGTATGATGAACAAGATGCTAGTCTTGGGATCCTTAGCTGATGGGATATTCTGCCTCATATATAGGGGGAATCCTTATGTAGAGAACTTATTTCATAGGTGATTCATAAATGATTGATGTTGATCATAGAAATTAATTCCTCCTTAATATGGATAGTTGATTAGATGATCAAACACTGGCTATGATGAATGATCTTGATTTATGAACATTATTAAGGGAGATTATGTTTTTTAGTGTTATCATGTGAAATCCTCATAATGTTCCATTAAAATATAGTGTGTCATATATCTGAGTAGAGTCTCTAGAACAATGTATTACTATAAAAAAAATGAATATGCATTCCTAGATCCGGTGCTAGATACATATAGTTTACATTTCAAGATTTGATACAGATAAATGTGACCCATTTTTTCTATCAAAAACTTACAAAATAGAAAGTAAATATTGGATCACTTACATTCCCAAAGACCTTTTAGGTTTATAGTTTTAGATAATTAGGGTAAACTCTTACATAAATAATATCCATGACTTCAAGAGAGTATTTTTTCTACTATACCCAACATTTCATATTCCATATTAAGTATTAAATATATCCCATAAAATCATTAACGTATGAAACCTTCCTAGAGACAAATCAATTGAAGTCATTCTTCATAACCTAGGTAATATGAAATATAAGAATCATGTGCTCAAATTCTCATTAAGGGTAAATATAAAAATTAAAAATTAAATTTCATTAGTGAAAATATGTTGAGTATAAGGGTACGATGACATAATCAAAGTGCGTGAGCATAAAATAAGGTAATTCATACCCATAAATACTTGGTTAATCAACCATAAAACATGGAATAATTATTTAACAGAGTCAAGATTCATTTGAATCAATAATCATGAACCGTGTGATGTCAATCTTGATAAAAGAAATCATAAACAAATCACAGAAATCATAAATAAAATTTTTAGTATCTTGTATCATTATCTTAATAACCCACTTTAAACCCATTTCAAAAATAATTTGAGCCTAGTTAAATCCAAATGATAAACCACACTGGTGAACTCCTTCCTTATTTTTTACAAAGACAAGGTGCATTACCCAATACATTGGAGCACTATTTGGGTGCACCCATCGTATAATATATATCCGCCTCACCTATTTTTCATGAGATATAATGTGTATCAATTATTTATATATTCCATATCTAGGTTACCCTTCATCATCAATAATATCCATGTACCTTTCACGAATAAAACATTTATAATCTTTCATGTTTTGATATAATAATAATCATTATTCTTTTATTTCTTGATTCTACCATGAAAAAGAAATGGTTTCTATGTCAATATCATAATCCATATAGAGAAAGAATAAGTATAGAGCCATTAAAAAATATCCTCAATGGAGTGTAAGTAGCACCAGGGGTTCTTGACATTTATGAAGGAAAATTCCATTAAAATATTATTAAAAACATTTTTGATGGAAACATCCTTTCTATATTGAAGATAATTTTTATAAACTAATAATTCAAAAAATATTTTGAAAATAATTTTATTTTAAAATAACCTCAGAAAATAATAAAATAATATTAAAATAAAATAATTTTATTGATGGTGGGAATTTTTTTTCAGGTGGTAAACATTAAAAAAATAAGCATTCTTTTCGAACATTTTTATAAGATATTCCAATGTGAACAATATAAAAAACATTAAAAATTTTCCTTTTAAAACTTAAAAAATAAGGTAAAATATCTTGTGAGATAGATTTAGGAAATAATTTTCTTTTATAAAATACCATTTTTGAAAATATTTTATAAAACAGGGATATGAAAGAGAAAGATTCGTGATCTAAAGGAAGATACAAGATCACTATCACTTAAAAATAACATTCTTGATGTTTATTTGATAAATATTGAAAGGAATAGAAATTAAACATGTGAAACATATTTATAACCATATTATAATAAAATATATATGGTTCAATAAAAAATATAATATTATTTCCTCCAAAAGAAACTTCAACATAAACAATCGCGTAAAGAATAGAGATTGTGATATAAAGACTTTTCCATTTGGGTAACTTTTCAATCATAAGCCCCATAAAGAATAACATAAAATGAAATTTTAAATATCATTAACATAAGGATATTTAATGTATAAAATGGAAAAGTATAAGTATATAGATCTCATAAAATATGATAAGTTTATATCATAAACGTATGTCATAAGGAAAGGGAATTTGGGATTAATAACCATTACAAATAACATATAATTGAATTGAGAATTAATCAATGGATATATTATTTTTAACAAATTAAAATCCAAAAAATATAAATATAAATAAAATTTAAATCAAATAAATATAATTTAAAATATAGTATTTTCATAATATAAAAAATTAAGAATTGGTATAACCCAATTAAATGAAATTTAGTTAAGAATCCCTTACCACCCAGAAACATTCGAGTAAAATCCCGTTGGATGAAATAGTTTAAATTGAAACATAAAATACACTAAAGTATGAATTATCCATGATATAACATATAAAATTGGTAGTATAAACACCTTATAAAATAAATTAGGTGCATAACATTAAAATATGCCTCAATGAAAAGAAATTGAGGAAAAATATCTTACCTCAAGTCCGACTCGTCATACATGTTCCTTATCTTACTAAATAAAAAACTTATATTATTTATTTACTTACTTAATAACTACTTTAAAGTTTATTATTACTTTTATTTTGTTTATTACCATTTTATATTCAATTAATTTATCAATTAAATTCACATCAAATATTTTGATGATATTCAACTTATATTCCCAAAATGACTTTAATTGGCTGAATATGGTTAAAGTTTTTATCATTAAATCATCTCCAGAATAATATTAATGAAATAATTACAATTTTTATACATCAATTATACTTTTTTTTAAAACCAATCATGAAATATGGTTATGAAAAATGAACTGTGTTACAATCATAGAGACAGTATGTCGTATGTACGCATGAGAAACATTTCCATTTTTAATGATCTTTATAGAGACAAGGTATGAATTATTTAATAATTATGTAATTATTATTATGTAATAAATACCATATTATTTTTTAAATATACTTATATATATATATCATCATGTGATGTGGTGGTGAAAAAGAAATCATCACTTCATGGATGAGGCCATCTATACATACTCACATATGATGTTATCATTTTTTAGTGAATGAAAAGGTAAGAACATATGTGTTATATTAACTTTATATAATGATAAATATTTTTTGAATATAATATATATATATATATATATATTAAATACATCATTATAATCAATCGTGAGAGGTAGGTATGTAAACAAATTACATTGGTCCATGAGATGGTAGTCCGTCTTACACACGAATGATGGATTCCTTTATAATTTGAAAGATTTTGGAGATGTATATAGGTTATTAAATTAACATAATAACATATCAATATATAATAGATAATAATTTTATTATATCATTATTTTTAATTAAGATTTTAAGGAAGTGGAAGAAGAGATAAAACAAAAATGCTTGGTTAAGAACTATACTCCTTCCCTGACAACCTCTTTTTCTTTACATATTAATATGTATAAGGTTGGTATTATTTCAAAAATAATGAATCTAAGAAGTGGATAGGGTTGTAAGTAATAGATTTGGTTAGGTATTTTCCAAAGTAAATGGTTCCTAAAGTGTGAAGAGATGAGAATAAGTGGATCCCTTTTATAAGAAAGGGGAGGAGAACTCTTGGAATGCCTTAAAATATTAAATTAATATAAATTAATTTTAAGGAATAAATGTATACAAAATGATTTATTTTGAGGATAGGATAATTATGGGTTGAAATAAGCTAATAAAATAAAATTTCGGACAAGTTTAGGTGATAATTTTACCCTTATCATTTTGTTTTAACCCACTTTAACAACCTTTTTCAATTACCATGATAGCAAAGTTTTATACTATTTAGGGATCAATATAGTAACCATAACATATGATGTATTAGTTAAATAATTTACTTGAAAATGAAAATTTGATTTCAGAAACCAATAATGAAATTTAAGAAGTCTAAAATAATATTTTTAGAAGATGATTAAAATTTTAATACAAAAAAACTATTTTTTAATATATTAAATTATATTTTTAAAAATATATTTTATCATATTTAGAAATTTATTTCCTTAAAATAAATTTTATAATTGAAATTAGGATGTACAAAGTTGTTTTTGGTAAGATTTGGGTATTTTTCCAAAAAAATAAAAAAATAAAAAAATAAAAGGGTAAAATATAATGTAATAAAGTTTTAATGAAAACATAATTATGTAAACACACTATCTATTATGTCATAAAGAAATTAGTTAAGCTAAAAGGATTTGAAATACTATTCATGTACATATAGATGACCACTATTGCATGTCTTGGTTATTAAATAATTTTATAGTCAATATTTTATCTCAAAATACTCATCTCTTCACTACTGTAAAATTAAAATATACTAATGATTTGGTCACGTCATTGATATTGGTTTCCTATACCAATATTTTGACTAAATAAATTTTATAAATGTGGTTAATAATAAAGTATACCAATGGTTTTAGAAAACTGTTGTTATAGGCCGGGTCTATAGTGATCTATACTAATTGTTGGGACAAATCATTGGTATATGTGTACCTATACCAAATTTTTAAGAAAAATTTAAGTATAATTATTTCTTATGACCACCTAATCAAATTGTTTTGGGTATCTATTTAATGTATCAAGTAGGACCTATATCTTACTTAGATAAAGTCTCATGAATAAGATTCCCAAAGGGAAACATGCTTATTTTGTCTCTACTATTTGAAATGTGGTTAGAAATAACATCCTTGAAATTACTCCATAGATAAATTGAGTTACAAGTTAGCACACATCACTAAATTTATGGGATAGAAACCAAATATCTACTTCCATTATTAATAGTTGTATTGTTCATCACGATTTTCCATCATCTTAATCAGTTATGTAGATAGTCTCCTTACACAACTTGATTTAACTATCACTACTAATATGGGTGACAAGATTCATTTTTATTGATTAAGTGACTCCAAACATTGATATGAATGCCAAAAATAATTGGAATTATTATTGAAAAGATCTACTATACATATTTTTATTGTATTTTAGAGAAAATTCCAAGATGGTTAAACCTTTCAATAAGAGCTACATCTCACCAACCTAATATTTTATCTAGTGGAATGTATGGAATAATAGGTTTCTCACTGATGATCCACTTAGAATCCCACGTGCGATCCTTCCATTAATTTCTGTTCTATGAATGAAAGGGAATGAAAATTTTAACCTCTTGTTTTTATAACTTGGATTTATAAATCATGTCTAGATATTTGAATATATTAGATTTTATGTTATTTGGACTCTCGACTTGGGATACCCAAATTCTTGTTGTCTATTATTGACCTCAATAATAATTCTTAGATATATAATATTCTTAAAGTTTTGGTGGTAGATGAACTTTTATATATTTGGATGTCATGAAATTCCATATGATTTGATTATCATCCTCTTCACCTTAAGGGGATCTGTACTCATATTTGCAGGGACATTCATATGGATTCTAAAATTTTGACATGTAATCTGAATGACTTATTAAATGACTATCTCATATCTTGAATTATTCATTTTTTACTTCATCCCTAGAAAACAAGTTTTGTGCAGTTATGTTATATGGATACTATAAATATCAAAATACATTAATGTGAATGTGGATGGTGATACCATAGTCTCTCTTAGACCAGATAGCTATGAAGCAATTTTCTAGAACTGTAGAGGTTTTAATAAGGGTAATATATTCTTCTTTATTGGCTCTATCATTTTTTATTATGATGGAATGAAGGTTGTTATTTATGGGGTCAAGCATGAATGGGAACTAAAATGTCATGATATTTAAATTGATAGTGATTTTAATTTGTTTTCCAACATTATTAGACATAGATCTTATAATATACCATGGATGGTTGAATCTATTTGGAATAATTATTTAGGATAGATTATAGGGATTCATGTAATTTCCTCTCACATTTATTAGGAAGGTAATATGCTTACGAATTCTATTTCAAATAAGGTCATGGAACATCATGTTTCCCTTTGGTCTTATCATATATGAGATGAACTTGTACACTTAAACCTCTTGAACTTTACTTAGAAATTTTATACTCACATATCATAACCCTCATTTATATATGCACTACCTTTTTATTTATTGAGAGGGGATGGTTATTAGGGCCATATACCAGAGTTTTATAATAATAATAATAATAATAATAATAATAATAAATACTTCAAAATTAACAATAAATTATGTGTATATATATATATGTTATTTTAGGGTAGTGATTTTGTCTCCAAAAAATAATTAATATGTCTTTGGATTAAGACTCACCATTTGATTATTTTTCTATAGAATACCTATATGAAATATTTCAACAAATCACGGGTATAAGCATTTCTTACTACCAATACCAATAATTATAAAATCATTAGTATATACCATCTAGAGAAACATTATATGAACAACTACTGGTGTAAAGATATCTTGACATATTTATTATTTATAGTTCACTAAAACACATTTACAAGCTATACCAATTGTTTCAAAGTCTGTACCAGTAGTTATAAACCATTGGTATAACCTATATTTATAAGAGTGCCTCCAACATTAAATACCCATCTACCACTAATTGAAAATCACTTAAAAAACTATTATAAAGATTAAAATATTCCTATATTCTATCTCTTAAGTACCATTTTCATCTTGGGAACTTTCTGGAGTCACCAAACACCATTTACCAAAGGAGTTAGACATTTAAAATGGAGGAATCTAGAAAGAAGATGCAACTTCCAATTTTTTTTTGTCAATTTAGTTTTTTCTTGAAATATATTTTTTACTTACACACCACACTATCCTAAAATAATTAATCAATATATAAAAATTTTATGAATTTTGTTATGATTTTTGAAAACAAAATAAATTATAAATAGTATATATATACCTTGTTTTTATCCTTCATTGACACATCCTTACATGGTCAGTTTTACTACATATATAGATGATGTCTTTTATTTACATATCATTTCTTTGAATGATTTTTATAAATATATATATATATATAGTATATATATATATGTGTAATTTTAAATATTTTTAGGCATTTAGATATTATGAAACTGATATACGATGAAAATACGATCTATACCATAATACGAAAACAACTATGGAATTTTTTCAATAAAATTTTCTTCATGAATTTATCTATAAGGAAATTTTAATCACTAATTACTAATGGAAATAAATTGATAAAAATGTAAATTAATATAAAATAATTATCAATTAATTTTTTAGTAATAAAATTTAGTTATAAAACAGGGTTAAGTCTGTCACATAAACACAAGGCGTAAGGAAAGTAATTTCTCTACCAATTGTCTCTTTTTTTGTTCAAATTAAACCATTTTCCCGATCCTTATTTTATGTATTATATTCATTACAATGCTTGAATCCATTGTTTTTTAAATTTTTTTTGATTATTTTTTACTCATCAATATTCATTTTTTGTTTACTATAAAAAATATATTGGAACTTCTTGCTTGTTTTCTTAAAAAATACCTTTTATCCCACCCTCCCTACCTCTATTAATATATCTTATTTTAAAATATTTTATTATAATTTTATTCTAGTTACCATATTTTTCTTTAATTTTTTTTTATTGTGGATTTACATTATATTCTTTTATTACCTATTCATTTTTCTTCTTCTCTAACAATTGATATTATTGAGAGGTAATTTTCTTAGGTTCCCTATTCATTTCTTCCCAATTCTACCATTATATTTTTTATATCCTCAATAAACTTTTTTCAATGATTATTATTGAATAAATATTTATCCTCATGTATAATTTATTTCCTTTAAATAGATTACTTCTAGATGGATGATATTCTATTATATATAGGGTTATTAAGTAATCAATTTTGATTTAAACACTTCTTATAAATGTAATTATCATTACGTCATATGTAATCATTATATCATTATTTTCTATGTGGCATGAATGATTTATAATATATTCTAATATAGAGGGTTTGATTGGAATTGTGTACCCCCGAGCATTGGGTAAAGCTTTTATCTTAATTAATACTATGTATGGGAAATGAATAGAGAACCTATCCCAATTATGATATGTTTTCTAGTTAATAAGATTGGAATTTATATTATAATTATCCATTATTTTATATATTCCCCTTTAGTTAATCCGAACATTACTTTCCTATTAATACTCTCATCACTTGGATTTTAGCTTATCCACTCTATGATGTATTTCCCTAGGTGATCATATTTGTTAAGAAGGTTATGATGAGTATATAATAGGACTATTATAAATGAATTAAATAAAATTTTATGGTATCATGTGTAATAAGTTACTAAAATGAAACCAATTTTAAAAGACACTAAATCAATTAATTTTGGGATGTGTAATATTTTGTTTGTTTATATAAAAATTATGTAATAGTTATTTTTATGATCTAATGGTCATTATAATTTATATATGAAAAAAATAAATATATTTAATTGATTTAAATATGTAAAAATAATGTTCCTAATTTATTTTTCAAATATTGTAACTATAATGAAACATGTATAGGGGGTTGAAATTCACTTGTAAGAATGTATATGAAGGATTACTAGTAGAATACTGAGAGTATTGTTTTGATAAAATTTGGGAAAGATATGTGTAATAATTTCATATTCATAAAATTGATTATATCAATTATTAGATTAGTATTTTATAATAGTCACTAAATTTTCAGGTACTTCATTAAGATATGTTGGAAATCCTAATGAGAAAAAAATACATATAAAGTTTAAAATTAATTCTCACTTATAGAAAGTATGTATTTTAGTCTTTGATTACATTAAACTATCATCACCATGGGTATTGACATTTTTTAGTGAACTATATTCAACTTCCTAATTCATGAATTAAAATTAAAACATCATTACATTACCTAAACCCTAAAAAATACAACATAGTGATCAATTGAAAAATAAATTAAAAATAAATAAATAAATAAAAATGAACATGTTGAACCGATAAAGGAATATAGCCTTATAGAGAGGGTGAATTGGGGCATGTTAATTTAAAATATCTAATAGATGATGTTGTTTTGTAATTAGTTGAACTCTTATCTTTTCCAATCTATATGCAAAATAAATAAAACATAGTAGGTAAGATATTTTAATTGGATTACCTATAAAAAGATACATCCATAGAGTATATAATGATGATATACTAATGTATGAATCTAATATATAAAACTAGTTATTGTAAGTTTATAGTGGATTAAAAATCCCTCTGGATTTACAACCTCACACCTTTGGAATCCTTAATACTCACATTCAAAATTAATGATTCACTATCAAAATAATAGAAATAATTGATCTCAGAAATTAAAATAAAGAATGGTCACCCCATTATTAGCTTAGTAATGATCTCCATGTTCATTATTCCAATGAAATACATCTCCAAATTTCCTTCCATAGAGAAATATTTCAAAGAGTTCCAATACTCTACTCATCCATTTTTCGGATCTTTTTCTCTCTATGAATCCTCATTTTCCTATACTATTACAAAATATACTCCCCACTTTTCACAAGATATGTAATTAATGGATAAGATCACTTCATGTTTCTTAAACATCCTCTTATCATGAAAATTTTCATTAACTCTTAAAAGAGAGTTGAATACATTACATAGTGTAAATTAATAACTCTATTTTATCCAAAACTTTTGAAATTAGAATGGTATTGAAATATAAAAAATATACAGACATATCTCGAAACACTAATTTTTTATCTGTAACATGTTATATTATTCTTCAAATAACATTTCCTAAAAAAATTTAATTTTATTAAAAATCATAACTCCAAAATTACATCATTTTAAAATATAAAAAATCCATATAATTATTTCTATCACTGTCTCATGCTCATGCTTGTTTTTATTTGATAAATAAATGCTTTCCAAAGGCAGGGGGCACATGGACATCTCTAATGAGAACTTTATAAAATGTGTTGGATGGGAGGATGGGAGGTCTGTCTCATTGTACCCTTTTATGGGGAACTATTTCCTACTATGGGACTCTCTTATATTTCTAAGATGCTTTCATAAATCCTTTACTAAATCTCAAATATAAGATAGGTCACATTTTCATTATCAATCAATTATTTAGAATGTGTTGATTTTAGAATAATCTATATGTATCTAATGTTCTTCGTCTACAGAGACATTTTTATGTATCTTATCTTCTCCATCAATGGTACCTTTTTGTGAGTGGACTAGAGACTATTATACCATTTATTATCTATATTCTAATTTTAATCTTCTCAATGGGGATATTTGGAATTTACTGTCATCTAGGAAGACAGAAAATGGTTTTGATTACGAGAAAGGGTCCATGAGATGGGATTCCTATGTATCCTTTCGAAAGGAATTAGAACCAAAATAGTTTGATGCCACTTAATGGGACATATCATACCTTTTAAGGTGATGTTATAAGTACTAAACCACACAGTTTAATGTTATATGGCTATAAATTATAGGTGAAATATTCCTATTCAAGAGCTGGTGTTGGAATTATGAAAAAACGGCTTGAGGGACCTAGAAGGGATGTATCCTACCAATCTATATGTTACCCTACTAAGGGTATGTACCAAAGAATATTAGGGTGAATTTAGAGTGTTGGGTTTGTATATCAAGGAGTATTCTTACGTATCCCATTTGGAAGGGAATCAAAGCCCACATAGTTTGGATGGTTGAGGATTACACCTATAGAGGAGGCCCATAGGTAGGTATGACTAGGGATTATTTTTAATAGGATAACCATAAGAGGGTATGGTTGGGGATTATACTGAATAGTATTCCCATACGAGGTGAGAGGAAGATTGATAAAGTTAATCTCCACCAAGGAAGATATTTTATTGTGTAAATATCATGATAGTTACTAACCTATAAGACCACATGAGTCATGCTCAGTGTGGGAAACAAGAGAAAGTGGAAGGTCTGAAAACACACACAATCTTATTCATCCATGAGTGGAAGAGGTTGAGGCTGTGGAATAGAGAAAGGGATCTAACACATGTATCTTCTCTTGTTTTAATAACTAGTATTGGGAATTATACATAGATATGGATACAAACCCCAAGAAAGGCTATAGGATTACTCCAAGAGTGATTCTATACTCTATGTTCTAGAGAAGAGAGTAAGATAGGGAACTAACCCTCCTCAAAGGGAAAGGAAATCATTCCCCCCTCACTGTTTTAAATGGGGAGGTCCCTGGAACTACCTCCAAGGTTGGGATCCTCATTTCCATAGGAATGTATGATTAAGAACATCATTAGGACCCCCTTATTAGATAGGTTACCCATATGAACTCATTTACTATAGTAATGTATGATCAAAAGGGCATGCTGCTATATCTAATAATCTGATCACACATATCTAGAGGGTGTGAAAGAGGTCTTGGCATAATGGTTTTAAATGGGGCCAATTTAGGGATTAGTGCATCATGGGGGAGGTTGACATAGATGTTTTTGGGTAGTTCATGAATGAGACAAGATAAGGATAAATGATAATTGGAAGGGTACTAAGACTAAAGGACCCCATCCCGCATACAATTTTCTATGTAGGGTGGTGGTCCGAAAAGACTTCATCTGCATACAGTTCATAAAATGCTAGTTTGCAAAGTACTATCTTATTCGAATGGATGTCTACAAAAGTATTTTATATACAGACCACTATTTTACGATGTGGATCGATTATTATTCCTTATTTACTTTGTGATATACATTGAATTATTACCTGCTAAAATTACCTTCTTGGACTATCTCTCTATTTCTCAGTTCATCTATCGCTTCTTCATGTACTCACACACAAAAAATACACCCCATTCATTAGTACTTGTGTTGTATTTTTATAGGGGTGTATATGTAACCACTCTACCAGATTGATAGGAATCGAGGAATAAACCACATCCCTTGAAGGATTTCAGATTGCAGGCATCCTAAAATTAATTCCTCACCTGTAAAGAAAAATTCATTTGTAGGGGACCATAAGGTGATGCCTCACTATGCAAAGAAAAGTTCATTTGAGGGGGGCCTAGAAATAAGGCCTCACCCCACTAATTGAAATTAATTTTTTGGGTAAAAAATATGATTCATCACCCCACAAATTGTTTTTATTTATGGGGAAACTATACAGAGGCGCTATGCAGAGCAACGATTCACATAACAATCATGTTATAATAAAGGTGATATGTGGAGAAGCAACTCACATAACGAGTGTGATATGAATAAGGCAGGGTTAAATTTAGGATTCATTGTGATTTTTGATACATTACCATTTTAATATCAGGAAATAACTTGATTGATTCTAATCCATCCATTCCAAAATGCATAAAATCATTATGATAATCCATGAAGACATTTCTGGAACCAAAAAATATATATTTATAACAAAATAATGATGATGTTATTTATATGATTTTAATTTTTTGAATCATATTTCATGTGATTTTTATAAATAATGAAAATAAATATGAAAAATGAGAAATGTTACTTCGTGGAGGGAGTAGTCTGCAAAATGCACAGTTAACAATCCTTTGTTTTTTTAAGTGGATGGAAATGAATAAATAAGATTGTTTCCATTAATATAAAAAAATTTAATTATGTTAATGATACTGAGGTCATTATATAACTATGGTTAGGGTATGTTTGTAATAAAGAGAATAAGAAGAAAAATATAAGGATTAAGTAATACTCACTTTGGGACCTTGGTGCAGTCACCTAAGGAGGTGAATCAAGGGTGTCGTATCTTTAAAAAAAATAAAAAACCCCTCTTCTAAAATTTACCCCCTTTAGTATATTAAACCATGTTACTTATTAGAATATAAATGGATATATTTTCATTTTTCCCAACCCAAAATACCACATGAAATGTAAAATATAATGAGACATTATAAAACAAATTTTTTTACAAGGTTTAACCCCATTCTAGGAAACACACTCCTTATTGTGATTGGAGTGTCTAAGTATTAAATTTTACACTCATAATTTTATGATTAATTATAAGGAAGTTATTAAGAGGTCATCCTGAAACCATTTTCACCATATTACATTGGTACAAATTCACCACATTACATATTGTAATATTTTTCTCCCCCCACAGGTTCTTTATACTGGCTCCCACTAGTTCACAAATTTTTTTTCAACCTCTTAAATTAAATATAAACTCTACATAGGATGTTACTATATAAATATTGTTTTATATTCTTCTTAAATGTAGATTATTTGATTACCTTTAGATATTAAAGAACAATAACATGAAATTCAGTCTCTATAAACCACCTTGCTTCCAGATCTTGTTCAGAATCTATTTTCTAGATTCTTTCCAATAAATATTCAAGGTCTTTGAAATCCATTAATGGATCTGTTAAACTATATGAAATTAGGGATCCATTAAATTATTCTACTTTAATACTCTTAAGTATTTTTTTATTTATATTAGAATAGGTTTCTCATCACTTCTCTCAGAGAGGTTTCTTATAGGTTCTCTCAATTGGTTTCCCTACACACTATTCTCTCTTTTTTTCCTTCTCGCCTTTTATATCATAGAATAATAGAATTTATTTTTTATATTTTCAATATATAAAATATCTTTATCAATCCTAGTGGTGAGATATACTCACTTTTTCCCCAACTTTTTTACACGGGTGTCCTCCAACAATCAAACAATATTACCATTTTCATAACTGATTTTATCCACTGTATTTCTGAAAATTCTCTAATTATTTTGTTTTATTTTGTCCCAACATAATAAATTGCCCATTTATCTCATCCAAAATACATGGGATATTTCTTATCAAATTATTTACATAATAAATTCATTAAAAAAATCTTCCAAAACTATTTAAAAACATAGATAAACACATGTTGTGGTGTGGCAATTTCCATTACATCATAACTTGATTTTATATTCAAAAATAAAAATAAAATTTCATTTTAATTATTAGAAACATATTATCTTGATCTTCCTTCTCTATATCATGAATATTATCTATCATATCATCTCTTGAATCAAAAATATATTTATGCTATCTAATTCATTGAAGTTCAGCACAAGAATAATCAAATTTAATTTCCAAAATAATTAATCTCCAATTTATTTATTTCATAGTTATTTATGTCCTAATAATTTTCAACTTATTTGATCTTATTTTCAATAGAAAAATAGTTTATATTTTCTTTCATTCATCTTTAATCACAATCCATTTTTTGATATTTTTAATAATTAAAATATTTAGCATAATATCATAATACTTTCCTTAGAATAAATATTTTTTTAAAACTCAGATTTTCAAAATATAAAAATATATAATTTTCAAAAACTATTTGACTCATACGTTGTTCATTATGTAAATAAATATTATGTTCTTTATCATGTAACTCTTATATATACCCTTGACATAGCCAAAATACCCTTACATTGTAAGTTGACTCTCACATTGTGGCTCAATGACTCTTATATTGGTTAGATAACATTTAAATCATATAAAATGACTCTTATCTAGGTTTTAATAACTCTTACATAGTCAAAAATGAATTTGAAATTGTTTCCACTGACTCTTCCATTGATTAGTGAGCACATTCCATATCCAAATCTCAACAAAGTGATAAATCCTATGTGTTTTAGAAAACAATTTATATATAGTCACTAATAGATCCAATATTATAGTTAGTGGATCTTATGCGTATCAATACATCTGTTAGATTATCCAAATATCATCATACTGATTAATCTTACATGGATGGAGTGACTCTTTTATAGATTATTACTTTTTCATATTTTTTATATCAATAGAAATAGATGACTCTTACATGGTCATGATTTTATTAAATTTTTTATCTTCAAATTTAGAATTAAAAATTCATTAAAATAATATTAAAATCACTTCAAGTCACCATATGCCATATTAATCAATTCAAATAACCTAATAACAACTTTAAATATATTTAGGAATTATCAAAATAATTCTAAACCTATTTAGATTGTTTCTAAGGTCTTGAGACATATTAAATACTCAATATGAAGTATTCCTAATGGATATTCACTGCCTGAATATTCTAGAAATTTCCTCACCTTCTTGAAACTATTATCAAAGACATATTTAATCACTATATTCATTATACGTCATAAAATATAATACATTGATGGTTTATCATGACTTTATCCATCTTTTACACCTTTAAATCACATCTCTTCAAGTTATTTCAATAGGAAACTTTATCCTAATTATTATCTATACAATTTTAGATGGTGTTATCTATTTATAATAAGTACTTGTCATATTTACATAAAAAATAGCTCAATAATCATATAATTTAATTTATTATCATCATGTAGTATCTCTAATCTTTTATTTACATCGTATGAATGAAACTTCCTTTTCATATTCAATAAAATATTTCTCAAATATCTTTTCCAATAAATATATGGGTAGCTTTACCATATCTTTCATTCATTAAGTGGATTATTCCTATCTTATCCAATATCAACACATTTATATTAACATACTTCTTTATAATAAATAAAACCTATAAAAAACTTTGGGCACTTTAATCTCTCTCTTTATATATTTTTCAATACCATTAACCGCTTCACATAATTTCATTTCAATGTTTCTTCAGTAGTTCAAAGTTTTTATTCTACCCCTTATTTATAATAAATTGTATAAAGAAATGTTTTTTCTTCCAAAATGATACCACATGTGTAAGGGAGGGTTTTCGTATCACTTACACCTTTTTTTATTTTAAAAAACATCTTATCCCCTTTTATTTCCCCCTTTGCGTGTTATCGACATTGTTGAGAGAATCTATAAATTATTCTTTAGAGAATGGTTGCATCACATATTTCTTATTAGTCTACCATCAACTAATAAAGTCTACATATATGTAGGTTAAACCATTGTAGAAAATAATATTGCTCAATTATAAACAAAAAAGTTTTACATATTCTTTCTAAAATGTGATGCCAGCTATATATTTCACTTAATAGGGGATGTTAAAGAATAATTTCAAGAATTTTTTTGAACCTGTACACAACTTCAACAGACACATCAAAATAGATATTGTTTAGGTTACTCCATACTCTTATCCATTTCTAATTGGTTTTGCCAAATAGGTAGAGATTGTTATTATACATTATCATCCTTTTTCTTGTGTATATACTCATTCCTAGCAATAATATTTTCTGTATAAGAAGCTATTAGTGCTTTTCATTTTTCTTATAACACTTTATTTTTTCCAAAAAATATAAGTCATAAACTTATTAAAAATATTTATAGACCTTTTTCAGCTTCCAAAAAATTATTCAACAACTTCTAAGTTAACCTTATTATGTATATTATTGGGTTCTTATTTAAGTATGTTAATCACCAATCCAATTTATATATTGCATTATTGGATTGTTTTTTATTTCTTTAAACTTGATCTATTTTTTAATGTTCATACCTATATTTAAATATTCCATGATATGGACTTTCCTGCCATAATATAATCATATATTCCTAGTAGGATTGACATCCTTATGACTATTTTTCATGGGTGCAATTTTCTCAACAGACCTCTTTTATTTATATCCAAAGGAATACTTCTCTATTTTTATCACCTTCTACTTTGTCTATTGTGTATTATTTACACATAAACATATTTATTATTATTGGTCTGTATATGGTGTTTCTCATTATAATTGACACCACTTTTGTTTTAATATTCAAAAAAATTATCCATGAAATCAAATCTATTTTTAGTGGATAGATTTCCTTTTATCTATGAACTTGTTTCATGTACAACAGGTCTTCTATTTTCTTCAACTCTTCTCCCCCTAAATTCAAGAATTTTATAACTTCCATTAATATAAAAAAAAATTCTATAAATTAATGTACTTATTTCCAAACCTCAAATATCTCCATAAGTGTACAATTAGTATCTTTATTTTACTTATAGATGCAGTCTAGCTTGATTTTATACCTTGTAAGGTTTTGATAAATTCAGTACTATTTTGAGGTTGATCTATGTATATACTCCTCTTAGATATTATTATATACACCCTTAATTATGTGGCGTGTTAATTGGAAATTTTAACCACCCATATTTTCTTAAATTTATAATTTATTCATGTACTATCTATCAAAATAGAATCAGTGGAAACAAATTTATTAGGACAATTCCATACCTTCTTCCAAGAGTTTATGATGGATTTTTCTTTATAAGTTATCAAAAACATTTTCTAAAAATTTATGTATTATGAGAATATAGACCCCTTTTATAAACTTGTGTGGAAGAACTCATTTTCTCAATTGATTATGAAGATTCTCTATGAGTGCTTTCCAAATTTTTTAGTTTCACATCCAAATTTAGAAATTTTAGATTGAAAATTTAATTCGGTCTTCAAGTGATTTAATTATCTATTCACATTAATTATTTATCATTTGAATTTGATATTAATGAATTTTATTTTTATATTATAGTATTATATATAGATCATTCACCATGTTTGTTTTAATTTCTATTTGAGTAGTTTTGACATTTTTAAAGACATTGTGTAGCATTTCAAATGCATGAATTGCATATTAATTTTTTTAAACATAATAATCTCAAAAATATATATTTATATTTATTATTGATTTAATGAATCTCATTTATTAAAAATTTAAAAAGATTTTTCCTTTTCTTTCATGAGATTTATGAGAGCGTGGCATCTCCTAACCATTATATCTGATGTATCTTCCATAACATTAGCTTATAACTTCATTTGTGACCTTTAATTATAGAATACATCAATACATAAAATTGTCGGAGTGGAAACCTTGATAGGGGATTTATTCAAATATTCCTTGACTTCATAATATAAATCACTAAGTGATTCATTAAGAACATCCTCTTTGTACATTATAATTGATTCATCAAATGAAATAAAATTAGATCTGATAAAAAAATATCACTCTAATTATGTTCAGGTAGTGGTCGATTCTAATTTTATTTTGAATTATTTCTCAACTTATTGGAATATCTTTTTTTCCTATTTTTCACATTCTCGGGTGAAACCTTTATATCTGTATTAACAAGTATGGAAATTTAATTTTCTATCCAAGACCCATCTAAATAATCTTCAAATATAATATTCATGTAATTCATAAAAAAATTCCTAATATATGAAATTTATATTTTTCCAAATAGAACCTTGTGAACTGATACCACTTGGAGTACCCCATGAATGGTTTAGTCACCAAAGGTGTGGGAGAATCAGGTGTTCCTAAAAATTTGGAAAATCCCAAATTACCCTTATAATTTTTCCCTTGGTATTTTACCCCTATTACCTATTATTATAGAAATGGATCTATTAGTGTTATTCCCAATATAAGAGAGATTTTCACATGGTATTTTTTATAAGGTTCAGTCCCTTCCTAATAAACTTACTATGTACTATGATCGAGGTTTTCAAATTACATATTTACACTAGTAATTTCATTATCAATTATAAGTGGGTTGGATAAGTAACATCCTAAAACCATTGTATCCATATTAAATAGGTGAACATTTCTTCCTCCTAGGTGTTCTTTATACTAACTCCCAATAGTTCTTAAAAATTTATTCAACCTGTTGATATAGATCTACACTCAGCCTAGGATGTATCTACATCAAATTATCTACTCTTATTCCTTAATATATAGTCTTTAACTGTCATAATTTCTTCAAGAATAGTTGTATGAAACTTGATAAATATAAAAATTATTTCTTATAAATCTAATTTAGAATATATTTTTAAGATTATTTTAACTCAAACTTACTGGTATTTGACTTCCAATTATAGATTTATCAAACTATATACAAGTAGGTATGCCTAAAATTCTTCTTCTACAATACTAAAAACTGTCTTATTCATTAGATTAGTATTTTTTTCTCTTTAATTCTCTTAGAGATATTCTCCATAGGATCTCTCATGAGGTTTCTCCCCACACTATTCTATATCATCTTCTTTCTGAACTTTTGTATAATCACATCATAGAATTTATTTTATATATTTTTAATATAGAATTTTTTTAATAATTATTGTGTTGAGATCTCCTAAATTTTTCCTCAACTTTTTCAAATGGAGATAATCCCATGATCACATGATATTATATTTTTAATAACTTTTTATGTCTAATTTTATTATGATAATACCATTATTTTTTTATTATCCTTTTATCCCATCTAAATAAATCTTCATTTTAGTTTATCTAAATTTATTAGAATATTTATTTTCAAATTATTTCCTTGAAATACATATTAAATGAATCATACACACTATGTGATAATCATAAAACAACACATTTTGAGGCATGAAAATTTCCTTCATGGCATGACTGTATTTGATATTTTAGAAACAACTTTATCTTTCCTATTAATTCTCAAACTTCATCTCAACATGATATTCCTTATCTCAATCATGAAGACCATCTTGAATAAAAAAATATTGAATCAAAACAGAATTTGTGATATTTAATTCACTTAATCTTATCATAGGAACTATGAAATTTAATTTATAGAAAAATTAACCTAAAACTTCTTTATTCTAGACTTATTTAAATTATAATATTTTTTCTATTTTATTTATATTATATTAAAGAGACATGAAGACCATATTCTTATTTCATTTAGGTTGAATCAAAATATAGTTTTTGATATTTGAATTGATGAACAATATCTTAATCATCATCTAATATTATTTTCTTAAGAATATTTAATTATAGAAAACTTATATTTTTTTCCTTCAAAAATATTAAATTTTCAAAAAGCGTCAAACCCATACATAGCTCCTAGTATAGACCATAATGTAAGGTTGAAATTACTTTTACGTGGTTTAGTGTACTTAAATTCCTTTGAAAAATACCACCTCACATATTATAACAAAAGAGTGAATGAATCTTAAATTATTGAGAGAGTAACTCTTACATTAACCCTTTACTCATGAAAAAGAACCTTAAATCATCAGATAACTCTTACAATGTGGTTTAATGGAAATTGCATCATTCATATAAATATTATATCACATCATTTGACTCTTACATAGGTCTAATTGACTCTTACATTATCAATAATGACTCTTACATTTCATATAAAGACCCGAAAATTTCAAGGAAATTTTTTTCTCAATTTTATTTGGAATTTTACAAGAGCGCAGTTTCTGGCGGTGCCAAATTCCGAGGTCCGATGTGCCCAGAATCAATTTCCGAAGCTTAGCTCAAGTACGTTCAGTGAACGAATGAGCGGGTTTTTCTAAAGTTTGAACTGGTGCTCGGAATTGAAATCTGAGGGCACCAATGAACTCTTAGCGCCAGTTTTTGCTTAGGAAGACCCTTTCTAGAGTTACATTTGCTCGGGTGGAGTTTTACTTAATTGGGTTAACTAACGAATAAAATAAAATACTATGCAATAGATTTTATTTTTATTCAAGGAAGTGTTAACCTAAGCTAAAGTGGTTGAGTGGGACCCACATCCTAACTAATCCACTAGTTAGGATATTAGTGGGGTGGGGCCCACACAAGCCCCACCCTTTCAACTTCCTCAACCCCTATTAATTAAGGTAATGAACCCGCACCCCCATTTTTAATTAAAGTCAACTCGTGCGTTTAATTAAATATTAAACACCTCTATTAATTGGGCGGCTTAAACGTTGCAATTAATAAAATTAATTATTGATTCGTTTTTGACTTTTCAAGAGCTTTGGCATGAGTAATTAAATAAGAAAAATGTTTATTGGTGGTTTGCTTGTTGAGAGAGGGCTTGGGAGGATTACTCGAAGCCTTGAACCTTTTTTTTCGTCGATGAAGAATGCGAAGAATGCGAAGAACGTGAAGAACGCGAAGAACGCGAAGAACGCCGACCTCCGATGAAGGTCGACAAGAACGCCAGATCCTCAGAGATCGACGATGCGATGCCGACAAATCTTTTCTCCATGACGTGACGATCCTCCTTCCGTGACGCCTTCTTCCACGACGTGTAATCCCGCGACAAACCTTCGTTCAACTTTTCCTCGAGGTAGGGGAATTATTTTCTTTTTGTTCGTGATTACCTTTATCGTTGATTGTCAACTTATTTGAGCCACCTGATATCGCAATAACGGGAGTTGGTCGGACCGCATGAACACGGCCGACCCTCCACCCCCCTTGGTTGTTTGATTTTCTTGCGGCACGTTTAAGGCGGCACAGTGCCGTTGCACCGCACGGAAGCTACGAAATTGGGCGAAGAAGCGTGGTGCCGTCGCGCCATGCCGTTGAAGTCGAACAAAGCCGCGGCGCCATCGCGCTCGCTGGAAAACCATGAAGAGAAGTTATTCGTTTATTTGGCATGCAGATCGACAGGTCATGGCAGAACGGGCCGTAGAGGAGATTTGAAGTGTTTGCAGCGAAGGGAAGGTCCCAGGAGGACTGCGAGCAAATATGGATTTGAAATCGGACCACCGGAGCGTGTCCGGTGGTCCGTGGAAGGTGCTCCCGGCACGCCACGCCGGCGCGGTGGCGCCGGCGACAGAAGGCAGCGTCCGACATCGGCCGGCCGGAGGCGGCGACGCCCCGGCGCGCCGCCGACAGGAGCCGCCACGGCGGAGGTGGGATCCCGCGTCCGCGCGGGATCCGGTGGAGGAGAGACGCGGCGATCCGCCGCGTCGCTAGCAGAGGAGCGGCCCCCACGTGGGGGCCGCAGTTTCCAAACAGGGGGGCAGCGGGGCCCCCATTTCTTCCGCTCGGTCGTTTCGGCCGAGCCGCTTGGTCCGCGGGCGCCGCGCCGCGCCAGGCCGAGCCACCCAGGCCGGGCCGGGCCGCACCCTAAAGGGCCGGACCCGGACCCGTATCGGCTCGACCCAGTTTGGGCCGACCCGGGGGGGGGGGGGTATCGGGCCGGGTCGGAGCGGGCCCGAACCCCCTATTTTAGGACAGTTTCGTTCAAACGCCCATATCTTGGTCCACAGACCTCCGATCGATGCACCGTTAGTTGCGATGAGATCCTTGGATCAAGACGGTCATCGCAGTATATTAAACTCAAGGTTTTGGAGAACTTTGTGTCCAGCCAGGTTGGTTCAGATACGAAACCAACTGGGCCCGCAGAGCGGAAACACATATATCTTGAGCTCTGGACGTCCGATTGACGTGTCGTCGACTTTATTGGATTTATCTTGATGAGACGGATATTTTGGAATACTTTGAATGAGATTTGGATGTAGTTGGATAGTGGCTTGGTTGGATTGTACCGAAAATCAAACCGGGCCCTTGAACGGAAAAACTGATAACTTTCAGACCAGACGTCCGTTTGACGAACCGTCAGTAGAGTTGGTGATAACGTTGAGAAACGCTCCCTTTGAGTATACCCTATGAGAGTTCAGGGTACAGATGAGATACGGCTGGGTTGGTTTGTACACGAAACCAACCGGACCCCTGAGACGAAAAGGCTAATAACTCACAGACCGGGCGTCCGATTGATGCGCTGTCTATTGTGCTGAGACCCCTATGATGAGGAGGTACTTTGAGATACTTCTTCATGGAACTTTGAGATACTTGGAGTATCGACCGGTAGCTCGTGGAGAGGACCCTCCTGGAGACGAGCATACGGAGTACGAAGACCGTGAAGCCGACTGAGACCTGACGACTGCTTGACCGACTCGACTTGGAGTGAGTCGACTAGCCCAGTGGACGGAGCACTACTTTGTTTGGGTGCAGAACCATGGCGGATGGAGCATTACTTTGTTTTGGTGAAAACCCGCGGTACTTGTCCAGAGAGTACCTCTGCAGGCTCTTAGGGGGTGTGCACTACTGTGTTTGGGTGGCATACCCCAGCGGGAAGCACTACTGTGTTTGGGTGTCTGACCCGCGGTACTCGAAAGGAGGAGTACCTCAGCAGTCTTATGTTAGTGAGCAGTACCTCAGAGTCAAGACAGGATCACTGTACACTCCAGAGATGGGGCTCTTCAGCAGTTACTGTTTCAATAATGAAAAATCTTGGTTTTAGCTGAGTCTATGACCTTTGTGTTTACCTCATGATTGAGATGGGTCACTTGATAACTTAGGTATATGTATGGGCATATACCTGGGTAGTGGTTATCCGTTGATTTCATAATCTTTGTGTTTCCTCATGATTGAGATGGGTTACTTGATAACTTAGGTATATGTATGGGCATATACCTAAGTAGAGTTTATCTGTTGAGATATTCCTTGTGGTTATCCTCGTTGGATTTAGTGATACCTTGAGGGTCTCAGGGTCCCTAATGAGTATCGTTATACTCACCCATGTACGGGCTATGCCCACACCTCGTTATGTTGGTTGCAGACGACGGGCAGTGCTGACAGAGGCCGAGTGTTCGAGGACTGGATGGTACCCGGAGGTGGACCATACAATGAGTCAGTATCCGGAGGAGGAATTCATGACGAGACGACACTCGGAGGAGGTTGAAGAGCGAGAGCGTTGTGGAGGCTATCTGTACCTACCCTTCAGGTAGGATCCGAGGAGGACGATCCAGGAGCTGCGCTATCTGCATCTACCCTTCAGGTAGGATCCATGGTGAACGATCCAGGAGCTGTGTTATCTGTACCTACCATTCAGGTAGGATCCGAGGAGGACGACCCAGGAGCTGCTTTCGTTCTTCCTGCTGTTGTCTTTTTCTGTTGTACTTTCGTTCAGTTGTAGCTGTACCTTCAGTTGGGTTTGTATTCTGGACCACTTATTTTTCATCACTTCCTTTTGTTCTTAGTGTATTACATACTCTTGTACTCTGTGTGTTTTGTTTACTTTTATAAAAGAAATGCCTTCCCAGTTATCGAGATTTACACCTTTGGTGCTAGTCACCAGCCCCTGGCCTATGGAAGGCGGGCTTGGGGTAGTCACGACACGGACCTCGAGGACGGGTCGTGACAAATTGGTATCAGAGGAGTCGGTTCTACCACAGAACTTATAACTCTGATATTTTCTTTCTATGAAGCAATGGTTTTAAGGGTACCGATTGTGGTATTCAGTTCAGGGAGTCCAGTGTTGGTGCGGGCGGCTGACGTATCCATACACTAGGACCCTGAAAACTGATTTCCAACTTTGTGCACGAAAACACTGATTGCGTGTGTGTTTCCAGAAGTTTTTAAAAGTCAGATCAAACCATGTCAGCTCACCAGGTATAATCGTTTGACCATGTCACGTTGTTTATTTTAGTATGCCTTATCACGAATGACCAGATAGAGCCCAGAGGGATGTGCATAATGACAGCCTGCCAAGCGACGAGGCTTCGGTACAGGGCCCTCTTGCAGTTGAGGCACCAACGGTACTACCATACATTGGGACACCAATTCCACCGGCCCCAGCAGTAGGTAATGCACGCCGCTTGAGCACGCTGCACGAGTTCCAGCGCCAAAGGCCACCCAGGTTCCAGGGAGAGACGGACCCGCAGACGGCTGAGGATTGGCTGGAGGCTGTGGTGAGAATCTTTAGGCTAGTGGGGACTCCAGCAGAATTCATGGTGATCTTTGCTGCCAGCCTCCTTTAGGCAGCAACAGGCTGGTGGTGGAGCCACTTGTTCTAGTTTTGCGACAGGATGACCTTCACATGGGGAGACTTAGAGACCTTTTTTAGGGTGGTGTTTGTACCAGTAGCTCTACACCCCGAGCGTGTTCAGGAGCTATAGCCTTTACCGCATGGCTTTCCATCAGTAGCCGAGTCATCTGTAGGTAGTAGACAGATGATGCAGAGGTCCAAGAGGACCAGAGCTAGCTGTACGAGGAGCAGGAAGTGTTATGAATGCAGCAAGAAGGGTCACCTGGCACGTGACTGTCCGACCCCCCCGCACAGTTGATCTGTGGGTGTTGGAGGAGCCACCAAGATAGAATCAGTGGCGGGTGCTTGAGCAACAGCCGAGCGGTGGACAAGGCAGTATAGCTCCAGGAGTAGGTGGACAGGAGTGGAACTAGTGGATTACTTTTGTTCTTGGTACTTCTAGTTCCATGTTTCTGTTGTATTTGTGTCTTTGTACTATGAGCTGTAATAATTAAAGACACTTTTCCTAGTGACACTTGCTTTCCTGTCCTTTTGTTTGGTTGATACTGAGAGGTTCCGGTTAAAAACTATTGACTTGACCCTCACTTTTGAGATTTCTACTGGAGGAGACCCAGTGACCTCACACTGATGCCGACGGTGTGACTCGACCCTTGGAGGCGAGAGTGACAGTTGGATCTCTTGGTAGTTACGTCAAGGCCTTACGACATCATCCATGGAATGAATACATCATTCATGTCAGGATTGACTGTATTAGGCATGGGTGTGGTTCATCCGGGGGATGAGACCGAGTTTCTCTTTTTGGAAATGGAGAAATCTTAGCATCTCTTACAGATCGTAGGCAAAGAAGGTGCAGATCATCTAGGAGCGTATGAAGACTGCACAGTGCAGTAAGAAATAGGAAACTGGCGCTAGTCTTAGAGACTCGGGCGTGTTAAATGTTTCAAGAAGAGGAATCTTTAAGGGGAGATGAGTCTGCAAAGTATTAGACGTGGAGGCAGAGCTAGGAGAGCAGCATGAGGTGGTGTACATTTTAACATGCTACAACCACCCACCTTAGTTGTCCCTTCCAGGCTCAGAGAGCTGGAGGGCAGGGGAAGAGTACGGCTGCATGCGGTCAAGGAGTGTGACCCAATGGCTCTAAAAATGATTCAAGGGATAGTCTGTGTCCACTACTAGTTGCCGTAGTAACAAACGTCGATATGAATCATTCATTCCTTTCACAATCTTGTCCCATACCTAGAGATTCCGGTAAGACGTAGACTTGAACCTCACGTCTGGAGATACCTTGGGAGAAGACTCGATAATCACACTTACGCCAACAGTGTGGTCAGACCCTCAAGGTGAGAGTTTTGGTTGGAATCTATTGGTGGCAGCGCTGAGGCCTTATGAAGTTGGTTTGAGTATGGACTGGGCAATCACAGTTCATACACAAATTGACGGTATTAGACAAAAAGGTTGTGGTTTAACTACGACGTCGGGATGGGTTTTCCTTGGTCGGAGAAAAAGAAACCCCAGGCAGCACAGGATAAACTCATGCATAGGAGGGATTGGCCGATCACTCTTGAGTTGGTTAACCTTACCCTCGTGGCAACAGGAGTTTTGAGTTTCAGTTCCAAACATGAATTGGAGTCCTCTAGAGTCTGAGGATGACGATCACGTCCTTATACGGGTCTCACCTCGACGAGGTTTACGGAGATGTGGCCGAGGTGACATGTTATCTCCGAGGTTCAACAGACCTTTCTAGGACCTCAGCACGGTAGGCGAGGTGGTTACTGCTTGACCCATCCACCTCAGTTGCACAAGGTGCACGACGACTTCCACGTATCTCAGCTGAGGAGATACGTGCACGACCATTCTCATATCATCGACCATGAGAAGAGGGATGTTGGTGATGGGGCGACTTTCACTGAGGTTTCAGTGGGGATTGAGGATCGACATGAGCGGATCCTACGAGGGCGGCCGATTCCTCGGGTGCGCTTTTACTGGCAGTACGGGAACCTCCAGGTGAGCACATGGGAGTGGAAGGCTCAGATGCATGCTCAGTACCGCTTTTGTATCCCTAGTTTGTGTTAAAGATTTACAGGGACGTAAAGCCCTGAGGTGGGAGTAATGTAAAGACCCGGAAATTTCAAGGAAATTTTTTTCTTAATTTTCTTTGGAATTTTACAGGAGCGCAGTTTCTGACGGTGCCTGATTCCGAGGTCTGGTGTGCCCGGAATCAATTTTCGTAGTTTAGATCGGGTACGTTCAGTGAACAAATGAGTGGGTTTTTCTAACTTTTGAACCGGTGCCCGGAATTGAAATCTGAGGGCACCGATGAACTAGTAGCGCTAGTTTTTGCTTAAGAAGGCCCTTTCTGGAGTTGCGTTTGCTCGGGTGGAGTTTTACTTAATTGGGTTAACTAATGAATAAAATAAAATAATGTACAAAAGATTTTATTTTTCTTCAAGGAAGTGTTAACCTAAGTTAAAGTGGTTGAGTGGGACCCACATCCTAACTAATCCACTAGTTAGGATATTATTGGGGTGGGGCCCACACGAGCCCCACCCTTTCAACTTCCTCAACCGCCCTATTAATTAAGGTAACACACCCTCACCCCCCTTTTTAATTAAAGTCAACTCGTGCGTTTAATTAAATATTAAACGACTCTATTAATTGGGTGGCTTAAACATTTCAATTAATTCAATTAATTGTTTATTCGTTTCTAAGTTTTCAAGAGCTTTGGCATGAGTAATTAAATAAGAAAAACTCTTATTGGTGGTTAGCTTGTTGAGAGAAGGCTTGCGAGAATTACTCGAAGCCTTGAACCTTTTTCTTCCTCGACGAAGAACGTGAAGAACGCGAAGAACGCCGACCTCCGACGAAGGTCGACAAGAACACCGGATCCTCGGAGATCGATGATGCGACACTGATGAGTCTTTTCTCCACGACGCGACAATCCTCCTTCCGCGACGCCTTCTTCCGTGATGTGCAATCCTGACGAACCTTCGTTCAACTTTTCCTCGAGGTAGGGGAATTATTATATTTTTGTTCGTGATTACCTTCATCGTTGATTGTCATCTTATTTGAGCTACCTGATATCGCAATAACGGGAGGAGGTCGGACCACACGAACACGGCTGACCCTCCTCCCCCCTTGGTTTTTTGATTTTGTTGCAGCACGTTTAAGGCGGTGCGGTTCCGTTGCACCCCGCGGAAGCTATGAAATTGGGCAAAGAAGTGTGGCGCCGTCGCGCCGCGCCGTTGAAGTCGAACAAAGCCGTGGCGACGTTGTGCCGTGCTGGAAAACCACGAAGAGACGTGGTTCGTTTATTTGGTGTGGGGATCGACGGGCCATGGAAGAACGGGCCGCAGGGGCGATTTGAAGTCTTTGTAGTGAAGGGAAGGTCCCGGGGAGGACCGCAGGCGAAGACGGATTTGAAATCGGACCACCGGAGCACGTCCGGTGGTCCGTGGAAGGTGCTTCCGGCATGCCACACCGGCACGGCGGCAGAAAGCGGCTGCCGGCACCGGCCAGCCGCCCGGAGGCGGCGTCGCCCCGGCGCGCCGCTGACAGGAGCCGCCGCGGCTGAAGCGGTGACGGAGGCGGGATCCCGCGGCCGTGCGGGATTCGGTGGAGGATAGACACGGCGATCCGCCGCGTCGCTGGCAGAGGAGCGTCCCCCACGTGGGGCCGCGGTTTCCAAACAGGGGGGCAGCGCACCCCCCGTTTCTTCTGCTCGGACGTTTCGACCGAGATGCTTGGTCCGCGGGCGCCGCGCCGCGCCAGCGCCGGGCCGGGCCGCGCCCTAAAGGGCCGGACCCGGACCTGGATCGGGTTGACCCGGTTCGGGCCGACCCCGAGGGGGGGGGGGTATCGGGCCGGGTCGTACCGGGCCCGAACCCCCTATTTTCGGATAGTTTTGTTCAAACGCACATATCTTGGGTCACAGACCTCCGATCGAAGCACCGTCAGTTGCGATGCGATCCTTGGATCGAGACGGTCGTTTCGGGATATTACACTCAAGGTTTAGAAGAACTTTGAGTCCAGATGGGTTGGTTCGGATACAAAATCAACCGGACCCTCGGAGCAGAAATGCTTATATCTTGAGCTCTGGACGTCCGATTGACGTGCCATCGACTTTTTTGTATTCCTCTTGATGAGACAGAACTTTTGGCATACTTCACCTGAGATTTGGATGCAGTTGGATAGTGGCCGAGTTGGATTTTACCGAAAATCCAACCGGGCCCCTGGAACGGAAAAGATAATAACTTTCAGACCGGACGTCCGTTTGACGAACCGTCAGCGACGTTGGTGATCACGTTGAGAAATTGTCCCTTTGAGTATAACCTATGAGAGTTCGGGGTACATTTGAGATACGGCCGGGTTGGTTCGTACACGAAACCAATTGGGCCTCTGGGACGAAAAGGTTAATAACTCACAGACCGGGCGTCCGATTGACGCGCCGTCTGTTGCGTTGAGACCCCTATGACGAGGCAGTTTTTTGAGACACTTCTTCATGGAACTTTGAGATACTTGGAGTATCGACTAGTAGCTCGTGGAGAAGACCCTCCTGAAGACGAGCATACGGAGTACGGAGACCGTGTAGCCGACTGAGACCTGAAGATTGCTTGACCGACTCGACTTGGAGTGAGTCGACTAGCCCAGTGGACGGAACACTACTTTGTTTGGGTGAAGACCCATAGCGGATGGAGCACTACTTTGTTTGGGTTCAGACCCGTGGTACTCGTCCGGAGAGTACCTCTGCAGGCTATTAGGAGGTGTGCACTACTGTGTTTGGGTGGAAAACCCCGGCAGGAATCACTATAGTGTTTGGGTGGCTGACCCACGGTACTCGATAGAAGGAGTACCTCAGCAGTCTTAGGTTAGTGAGCAGTTTCTCGGAGTTGTGACAGGATCTCTGTACACTCCAGAGATGGGGCTCTTCAGCAGTTACGGTTTCGATAATGAAAAATCCTGGTTTGAGCTGAGTCTATGACCTTTGTGTTTACCTCATGATTGAGATGAGTCACTTGATAACTTAGGTATATGTATGGGAATATACCTGGGTAGTGGTTATCCATTGATTTCATAATCTTTGTGTTTCCTCTTGATTGAGATGGGTTACTTGATAACTTAGGTATATGTATGGGCATATACCTAAGTAGAGGTTATCTGTTGAGATCTTCCTTGTTAGATTTAGTGAGACCTTGAGGGTCTCGGGGTCCCTACTGAGTATTGTTATACTCACCCCTGCACGAGATATGCCCGCACCTCATTTTGTTGGTTGCAGATGACGGGCAGTGCTGATGGAGGCCAAGTGTTCGAGGACCGGACGGTACCTAGAGGTGGACCATATGACGAGTCAGTATCCAGAGGTGGACTTCACAATGAGATGACACTCAGAGGAGGTTGATGGGAGAGAGCGTTGTGGATGCTATCTGTACCTACCCTTCAGGTAGGATCCGAGGAGGACGATCCAGGAGCTGCACTATCTGTACCTACCCTTCAGGTAGGATCTGTGATGGATAATCCAGGAGTTGCGTTATCTATACCTACCCTTCAGGTAGGATCCGAGGAGGACGACCCAGGAGCTGCTTCCATTCTTCCTACTGTTGTATTTTTCTGTTGTACTTTCGTTCAGTTGTAGCTGTACCTTCAGTTGGGTTTGTATTCTGGCTCATTTACTTTTCAGCACTTCCTTTTGTTCTTAGTGTATTACTTCCGCTTGTACTCTATGTGTTTTGTTTACTTTTATAAAGGCAATGCCTTCCCAGTTATCGGGATTTACGCCTTTGGTGCTAGTCACCAGCCACTGGCCTATGGAAAGCGTGCTTTGGGTAGTCATGACAGGGGCCCCGAGGACGGCTCGTGACATTTCATCTGGCGACTCTTATGAGGATCAGTGAACACCTTCCTTATCCAAATTTTAGAAAGGAGATGAATCTTATATAGTTTGGAAATCGACTCATACATGGTCACTAATGAATCTTACATCATAGATAGTGATTCTTACGTGGCTTAGTAAGTCTTTTTCCATAGGAAAATCCCTATAAATTAATTAATCTTATATAGAGGGAATCCCTCTTATATTGATCAAGACTTTTCCATATTTTTAGTATCACCTAAACTAGATGAGTCTTATATAATTGTCACTTACCGAATTTTTCAACTTCAAATTCATAATTCTATATTGATTCAAATAAGCTCAAAAATATCTTTAAGTAATATATTTCCTTCTTAATCACTTCAAATCACCTCAGAAGAGCTTTAAATAATTTGAAAAATTATAAAAATAATTCCAAACCAACTTATCTTGTTTCAAAGGCCTTTCTCATATTAAGTACTGAACTTTGAGTATTACCAATGTAACTCCACTACCATAATATTCTAGTAATTTTCTCAGCTTGTTTAAACCATTATCCGTGAGATATTTGATTAATTTATTCATTGGTCTTCATTATAAATATTCCATGAACGGTTGCTCAAAACATTAAACAACCTTTACATCTTTAAATGTCAAATATTTAATCTATTTCAATAGGCTATCTTCTTTTGATGTTTCTCTAAACTATTGTAAATAGTTTTATCTACTAAAAATTAGAACTTTACATGTTTCCATGAAAACCTTCTCAATAATCATCTATTTTAAGGGATTTTTATCAATAAGAAACTCCAAACATTAATTTTCATCATATGAATGAAATTTCATTTATATATTCAATTATAGATATATCAAATCATTTTAACCCTAGATTCATTTACGACTTCTCCATCCTCTTCTACAATTTAGTATATTCTTTCTCCATCATCCAATATAAATAAATTCATTTTAACACGATCATTGAAAAATGAAAAATATAAAAACCTTATCCACTTTAGGGTTGGAACTCCCTTTACCCATATAAAATTCCCTTAGTGAGGTTTGAGTCTCACACTATGGTTTCAGATATGTGACATAGAAGTTGTGAAAGTTGGGTAGTTCATATATTATGAGCCCCATTATAATTAATAGTATATCTAGTTGTATATGAGATATAAACTTAATGGAGTTGATTTGTGATGATTTTTAACCCCCCATGTCCCTAGGTTATCTATAATTAAATCATATTCAAGATTTTACTTATCTTTGTACCTTATTGATTTTGGTTTCAAGATGACATTCTATTTTAGTCGTCTCTTTATGTTTTAGGGAATCTGATTGGGTATGTTTATACTCACCCCTACATGGGTGTTCCACCAATAAATGATGTGTTCTATGTAGACAAATAGAGACTTAGGTTTTCTCATGAAGGAAATGGAGTTGGTGGAGTTGGAGATTAGAGGTGTTCGACGATGGTCATTTTAAGAGTTGGTATGTTAAATAGTTTCCCCTTTCATTTTTTGGGGTCTATCCTTACATTGGGATATTTTTATTTTGTATTTGAATTTATTTATATAGTATTTATTTTCATATTTTTGTGAGTATTTAAGTTTTTCATAGGCATGTTGCTATATATTTTGGTATTATATCTAGATTTTTATTATTTATGCTATGTTCTTGAGATGTGTGGTTGTGTGTGAGCTTATTAGGCTAAGACCCCCCATATGTGTGATGTTCCTTCCTGGTGTTTTCCATCATCACCTTACCAATGGGTCATAGGTTTGAGGTGGAATTATTAGAATAATTTTTGGATTAGGTGCATTCCAAGTAGGTTATGTCGTGTCAATTCACATCAAAAATAATATCCACTATTTCCGTCACTTTTACTTATAAAAAGATTAAATCACCTTGAACGGTTTTCCTTCTATAATGAGGAATATCTCTTGAAACAGTAACTTCTATTTTTTATATCATTGGTTTGTTTTGTAAACACACCCTACAATATTTGATGTAAACCCCCCAAAAAAATCAAAAGTTTCATGATTAATGGTAGATATAAGGATTCTGTAAATGTAATTGAAATTCCTAGAATAATATTTCTATCATTTATTTTTGTAATATTTTATCATGTATAATATTCCTAGTTTATAAAGATATAAGTGTTATAAAAATAAAAATTGATTCAATATAATATTTTATATTCTATGTTATGAAATGTATATTATTATAGCATAATATTTAAGAGTTAATTTCTAATGGATTTTAAGATGTTTTTATGTGGGAAAGGTAATGAATCATGTGGGATATAAAAATTAAATACCATTAAATGAATTTATTCTTTAAACTTTTTGAGATTTATGGATTTATGGAATTTATATTATGACATATTAATTATAAAATCATGAATAAAATGAGTATATTAAATTACATAGAAACATTATATTCATTTAATTCTATAAATTTTTTTATATGCATTCAATTTAAAATTTAAAGGAAAAATTTGAAAATTATTGAAAATAATTTTCTAGTCTTAGATTTAGTAAATTCAGATATTTTTAATTTAGAGGGTAATCACACCCGATGAGGTTGAAAAATATTACATAACATTTTTATATGGTAATTTTAAACATACTCATAAAAATTTGTTAAGGTTAAAAATGAATTATTGGAAAAATTAAAAAATATATATGGCAGAATTTAAAAATCAATTAGATTATAAGATTAAGGTATTATTATCCAATAGATGTGATTAACATATTTTTGTAATGAAATTTATGAAATTCATGGTTTAAGGGTTTGCATTTTTTATACCCTTACTTTTTCATTTCATGAACTTTGAGCGAGTGCTGGTATGATTTCTTTTAGTTTTGATTGGTTAAGAAGATTTATGTTAATTTTTTTAATTCTGTAAACATTTTATTTTAAATATGATTTTTGAAATTGTGGTTAAGTGTTATATATCACGGATGATAATGAATCTTAAGCATGATTTTAAAATAATATGCATCTATTTAAAATATTACATTAGTATAATTACTTACTGGTTTAAAAATATTACGTATTGATATAATTTTCATACATATTGAGTTTTATGCATGTTATACTACAGATATAAAATATACTATTCCAAAAATATATATATATAAATATATATATTTTTGTTATGTTGATATATGTTATGCATAATATATGTGTATATTACGTTATTTTAAAATATTGAAAAACATTATGTTATGAATTGTAATATGTGTGTGTGTGAGTGTGTGATATGTTATATATGTATATATCATTTTAATATGTGTATATATATATATATATATATATATCTGTTTGTGTGCGTGTTACTACATGTCATTATTTTAAAAGAAAGAATAAAAAGAATAAAATGTTTAAAGAGTTAAAATTTGTGGAATAAAATGAAAATGTGAAAATGTTAGTTAAATAAAACTATGGGTTTTATTTAGTGAAAAACATGTATATTAATTTTAAAATAAATTTATATATTAAAATTAATAATTGAAACAATGGGAAAATTATAAATGCAAAAAATTGTATACGAGTTAAGTAAGAATTGATAGGAGAGAGAAATTATGTAAATATTTAAAAAGAAACTAAAATTTTATGGTTTAATTGGGGAAGTGTAACATCATTAGTTTTTTTTAAAAATGTCTTATATTTGATAGCATATACATCAAACAACACTAATCCTAAACAAACGGCAAAATATTATTATTTAAATATAACCATTATAACATAGTCGTTAAATTGATGAGAACAAATAGTATTAACTGTGTAATGATATATATATATATATATACATATCTTAGTCAATATAAATTTATTGATTAAGTCTTATGAAATATACACTTAATTTTGTAAAGTTATTTTTTTCTTCAAAATACATTTTCTTCAAAAATAGTTTTTAATACTTTTTATGAGAAAATGTTATATTTCATTTTTACCACTTTTATCAAATGTATTTGATGAATTAGTTTTTATTTTTTAATTAATCATTTAAAATTATCTTAGAGTTATTTTTTGATAATTTTATGAAAAGATTAATTTTCTACTAAATAGTAAGAAATAAGAATTTTTATTAAAAACAATATTTTTGTTTAAATAATTTACAGAGTTCCAATTTGTTTTAAAATGGTTTTAAAAATATCATCAGTTCAATAGTCTTACAATTTAATTCTTAAGAATCAATTTTATGATGAACTTTATTTTAAAAAAAATTTATACTTTAGAAAACTTTTTCTTTGGAACACTGTTTTCATCCCATTTGCGGGTTTAATTTAAAAATAAATTCTATTACTCATATAAATTGAATTTGATAAAAATGGATTCTATATTTGGAATAATAATAATTAATATTATTTAATTTTTTCAACTATTTTTAGAAATTATGAATAGTAACTGTAGTAAATATTTATTACGACGGTAAAAGTAAAATAGGTTAATTAAGGGTAAAATTATTTAACAAGGGCTAAAATTAACTCTGAAAATTTTATTAATTTTTTTATGAGTATATTTCATCCAAAATCATCCATGATTTTAAAATATGAAAATAAAATCCATATGGCCATTATTGTCACCTTTATAATGCTTTATGTAATGAAAATCCAAAAAATGATACTTTATTGTTTTTATTTTCTATAATATTTTTTGATAGGGATAGAAATAACTTATGTTCAGTTTGAAATGGATAATAGAAATCTGAATTATTTTTTTATCATGGTTATTTATTTATAATTTTAGAGATAAAATAACTATTATAAATGCTTACACAACACCGATGCAGTAATTATTTAACTAAAAAGAAAAGAAAATAAATGATTTTAGAAATGTTAAAATTATTAAAATTTGAATGAATTATTATGTTAAATGAATTATATAGATAAATATAACATTTAATTAAATTGTGAATTGATTATATTTTATTAACTTTTCTGTCTTGATTTTATTAAAGTCAAAGTAATTGTATAGTTTTAAGATTGACATTAATAATATTTTATAATAAATAATATTTTATTAAATGATTTAAAATTTCTAAAATTACTGTATTATCTAAGTGATTGGGATATTGTTTAAAATATATTCTATGGTACAATTATGTTCCAATTTTTCTTTTTCAGTAACTATCTTAACCATTAAAGAGTAAAAAAACTAGTTATCGTGGTAAGAAACTAAAATGGTACAAATGAGTAACCTTAGAGGTAGGAGAATAGCATGTTTAAAACATATTTTTTTTACTGTAGGTATTAATTGAACTTATCAACCATCCAATTCATTATTTATTAATTTTTCAGGCACTTGGTTTTTGGGTGACTTACAATTATTAAATAGTTTTGAGTATTTATAAAAATGTCACTCATTCTCCATTATAAAAGGGAACATCCTTTCCTATTTGTTTCGTAATTAAAAATACTTTTGGTTCAACTAATATATACCAAAATACCTTACTTACATTCCATACTAACATACTAGAGTCCTTATTTTTATCAAAAAACCAATTTAGGAAAGATTTTGGTATAAAGCTAAGGAGGTTCTCCGAAGTAGAGCTCTAGTTTTTTACCGAGCGTTTTTGTTTTATTTCTTATTCCACATCCTTCAGATATTATTTAAATATATTGATATAATTAAATTATTATCTCCAATATAATTATATTTTATTATGTTAATATCATAACCTACATCCATCTCCACTTCCCTCAAATGGGAAATGAAACCATTATTTGTGTGTACAGTGGACTACCGCCAAATGAACTGATGTAGTTCATTTTCCATCATCACCCGTCACAGTTTGTTATAATGATGGAATTAATGTTTATATATTATATTCATTAAATATTTATAATTATTAAAATACAATATATCATTTATTTACTTACCTTTTCATTCACTAAAAAATGATAATGGCATTCATGCGTACGTGTGGACTACTGCCTCCACGAAGTGATGTAATTCTTTTTTAATCACCACATCACATGAATGATATATATGTTTTAAAATTTGGTATACCAGAATGAACCTTTTAAGTAATTTTTTGTTATATTTTCATGAATATAGTGTGATATAAATTATGTATGCTTACCATAATAGTGTTATCATTTTCGTGTCCACTGTTTATTAGTAATGATAATTGATTATTTATTGTATCAAAAGGTTATAACAGCTACCCGGATATAATGAGAACAACTAGACACTATAAAATTAATATTAAGCATATTTTATATGATCTAGATATATTATATTGATTTTACATCGATGAAATATGGTTATCGGGTGTTGGGGGTTTATAAGAATTGAGAGTTCATCTCATGAAGTTCGCAATTGGTGAGCTCAAGTAGATGAGATCATGATTACTGACTTGGGAATAGGAACACCACATGTTTCAAGTTTCATTGGTAGTTCCTATCTATTAACATGTTTAATGGTCTTCCTACTTGAGATTATTATCAGTGTATACTATTTATCACATACTTTTATGCAAGGAAAAAACTATGGAATTGAAGTTGTAGCGTGGTATCTTTCTTTGGGTGCATCATTGGTGGTTTGAATTTGATTAAATAATCAAGAAATATTTTTTCACTTATAATATAAAGAGATATCATGAGACTAGTTGATTAGGATGATATTACCTTCCTGAAATACATATCCATGGTATAAGGAAGGTAAGTCTATCTAGTTAGGTTAATGGATAATAAATTAAGAAAAGATGATGACACAAGTGTGCGTCCTTCTTTATGAGATACTGTGATTCAAAGGGATTATATTACAGAGAATGTGTTATTGGGAAGGTTTTCATTGCTATGAATACTCTGTATCTCTTTAGGGGTCTTGATGGATTTCTAGACTCTGCTTCTGTTCTGTGAATAATATTTACTATTATTGAGATAAGGTCCTAGAGGGTCACACACTAAGAGTATTCAAAAGTATATCCTATTCTGATGAATATACATTTAGGACATGTTGGACCCCACCCCTAGGTCTGGGATATGTCCAAAAATTACGATCACAAAGAAATAAATAAATTTATATTATTTGAGTTTATAATAATTAGTATTAAATTTATTTATTAAATGTATCTATATGTATTAAAGGAAATTCATGGAAAATATTATATGAACGAATACTATTTTAATATTTAATATTTTTTAATTTTAAAAGGAATATCAAGTCGAGGTAATGACTCGATTTTATCATGTAAGATATTTATTATATTACAAGAAAGTGATAAAAATATAAATGATATTTATGACTCATCAAAAGAGTCATAAGATGTTGTTTATAGTATGTAATAAATATATGGGGGTTGAGATCCATTTTTGAGTATTATATAGCCTCAATATAAAAGGTGGATGAGGATCTCATGTGTTGGACTAGTAGCTACCAAATGGTTGAGTTATTTTATCTCATCTCTCAATTCTTAGAGAGAGAAGCACATAATCAAAGCTTCTGGATTGAGATCTCCTTTACGAATTGAAGAAACATTGATGTGATGATCATTGAGGCATCAAAAGAGTCATAAAATATCTGAGATAGTGCTAGGAATTTGATGATCCATGATCCTATTGATTTTAGAAATGTGTGTGGATGATCTATAGTTATCATACTTCTAATCCTTCGAGGAGAGATCGCCAACGATAAGGAAATTATGATTTTGTGTCTTCAGATCATACTAGGTATCTTTAAGGTTTAATTTTTGTACTTATATTTTTACATAATATCCTTATCAGTACTGGGATATGCTTCATCAATGATGAATTAATTATGTGGATTGTTGGTGAGAAATATTTTAAAAAAACTTAGCCCATCATCTTTCATTGTGCGACCATGATACCTAGAATCATTCAATTAGTATCAAAGGGAAGTTGACATGAAATTTATAAGACAATAAAATTAAATTTGTTTTAAATTAATTTTGAGGAATTCATAACAATCTCAACACCATAAACGATGATCAAATCCAATATCAGATAGTCAAGGTATGGGGATTCAAAGATTA
The DNA here is from genome assembly GCA_963277665.1 of Viscum album. Taxonomy (NCBI): domain Eukaryota; kingdom Viridiplantae; phylum Streptophyta; class Magnoliopsida; order Santalales; family Viscaceae; genus Viscum; species Viscum album. The sequence continues at coordinate 1,476,942,945 of OY728134.1, forward strand.
AAAATTGGATCATCATTTTTTGTGCTTTAAATTTTCAATAAAATACACACACATACACACACACATATATATATATATGTATGTATGTATGTTTTTAAGGAATATTTTCAAGAGATTCCTGCCATTCTGTATGGATTTCATGTCCAGAATAGTGTTTCCCAAGCGGTGGATTTAATTCAATTTTTTGTGGAATTAAATTAAATTATTAAAAATATAAAAGCCTAATTTTATAGGTTTGGAATTTTTATAATATAAAAAAAGTTGATGGTTGGGGCAGCTTTTCATTTAAAAAAACCCTAAAAATTTCTCTATTGGGGTCGTAGATATTAAGAAAAAATTAATGAGTTAAAATCAAAACTGGATAAGGAATTTGGACCATATATCCACGTATAAGTTAATTTAATTAAAAAAATTAAGCCTAAATTAAAGGAGGGCATTAATGGGTGGCAGTGTGAAGATTTTTAAGAAATATATATATATATATATTTTTAAAAAAGGGGTACCACGTATATCCCACCTTGCCAATATATCGTCCTCCTCTACAGCATAGACCCCTAGGATACCACCTCATCGGCCATTATTGCACCATCTACCATCATGAATGACTTTCCATGCATCAGCCAGTTTATCCCCTCACCGTTGTCCACTCGTGCCACTTGTTATGGAATCCCTCCCTCCTCTACACTACTAAGTGAGGCCACATGGTCATCCCAACTACGTTGCACCACTAAGATCATCCCTCCACCATGGCCTCCCATTGTCACCCTTTTCTGTTGGAATCTTTGGTGTTTTATGACCCCATGATAGCCACTCCTGATTGAGACCTTAATACCTCGGCCTCCACCACACACCAGCCTACCCCTTCAGCTAGATTCCATTAACACTGATCAAAACAGCCACATTGGGCTCCTCGTGGTTGACCCTCTACAAGGGTGTCACTTCCTTCACTTGACCCATGGGTCACTGGGTTTAGCCAGACCCAGAATTGGTCAAGGAGAGTTCATACCAACCTAGAATAGGCCAGGTAAGGCCTTTCCTGACCTACTCTAGATCTTCCAAGCCAAGAAAAGTCATGGAAACCCATTAAGGGGTTTCTAACCAACAAAAGGGAATGGGAAATTATTTAAAATATTCAAAAATTATGTTTCCATTTTTTTGGATGTTAAATTTAAAAATAATTTAAAAGTAATATTTCAAATTTAAGTTAAATTTGGGAATATAAATAAATTAATTAAAGGGACCAAATGATATAAATTTCTAATTTAAAAAATAATACTGAATTATTTTAATTCATTATAATTTCCCTTGAAAATAATTTATTGTAATTATAATTTTTTATACGTTTGATTAATATACTTGAGTTTAATGTGTATGGACTAATCGTGAGTCATATAATGACCAATGCATGTTTTATTTTTTTATTTAATTATTTCAATGCATGATTTGTAATACATTTTTTAATAAATGTTTATTTCTGTATCGTCTTTTACATCGTTATATAGCCTCAAATATCTTTTTTTTTGAATTTTCTAAAAGTCACTTCATGGTAGTGGTGACCATACATCAGGATTTCAAATTTCAAATTTTCAGATTCAAAATTCAAAATTTAACCAAACAAGATCCAAGAATTCAAAATAAAGTGATCCTCAAATCCAACCAAATTGCCACCTCGAAGGCCACGAGATCCACTACATGGAACAAGGATAGGCATGTCAAGTCGTATCCTCATAGTCAACACCATCATCGCATCACCTAATACAGTATCCCTTCACCATCATCCCATATCCAAGCACTGCGTCATGAACTCCGCCGGCCGTCGGCCAGAGGAACCACCGGCCTGTATCAGTACCACAGAACAGAAATACTAGCAAATTGATGAAGGATGAAAACCAATAAACCATCGCCCCACCGTCCTCATCACCAAATGAACTTGGCACCATCATTTCACCAACTTGAAATCATCACAAACAACACTGAAAGTTTCTCCTTAAACTTCACCAGATACACCGTCGAACAGAGAAAAAATTGAGGGACACAAACCGATGATGCCACTGTAACCCTAAATGAAGCCGATTGACACAGAACCACTACGAACAGCTGAAGGCCGCCTCCATAGCAAAATAGAAAAAAAAATCTTAGCATAGACATAGACGAACTCATCATCGTACAAACCTCAAATAGATCCAAAACATGTCGCGCAATAAGCAACTTCAGCCGCCAAATCCCACCTCCCAAAACCTTTGTAAACGATTCTCCACATCCGACTCGGAGAGGGGCAGAGTGTCTTGGGACCAGGGTAGGGAAAAGTGTAGTAGATGCCTCCTTGCTCTCCAGGACTGAAACCTGAAGACAAATCGAAGAAGAGGCCGACACGGGAGCACTTGAGAAACCCTCGGCCAGAAAACCGCATATCCCAAAACCATAGAGTAGCCATCACTCCAGATCTGACCTGGAGAGGCATGATGGAACCCGAGGTTAGAGAGGGGATGAAGTGGCCGATGGATTTATCACCCACCATCATCCCTGAGATAAAAAAACACCAAAAATATTCACCACCAGAAAGAAGAGATCGACACCACAGAGGAAAGGAAGAGGCTGGGGGGGGGAGGGCACACCAGACCGACGCGCCACTGGAGCCGGAGAGTAGGGTTTTGGGAGGAAACCCTAGGTCGAGAGCGGGGGAGATACAGGGGAGAAGTGCGCCATCGAGGTATATTTACATCGTTATATGATTAAGTGTTTGCATTCCCATAAAAAAGTTTTTATCTATATTATATATTTTAGAGTTCCCCTCACCTATGTGTGGTATTTTTGTATAATGAAGGATATGATAAGTGATGTATTTTTTGCTGATATTTGGCAACGTATCAGATAGGAGACTGGTGCATTGGATGGGTGAGCACAAAAACTTGAGTCACATACGTAGTGACTTACAGATTTACCCCTAGGATCTTGCTTAATCAACTTTTCACTTAATGGACCAACCATTAGTATCAAATATTGATAACATAAATTAATTTTATTTATGAATACTTTATTATTTTATGCATGTTTAATTTATACATGTGATCATATAAAATAATAATAAAGCATGTATAGATTAAATGAAAATGTCATGAGATAATTTTTTTTATATTTATTATATAGTAATTTGTGAGTGAAATCACATTATACGTGCATATTATATATTAAATTATTTCATTTTTGAAGAAATAATAAAACACTTTAAGATATATTGAATCATTATGCCTTCCATCATTTGAATTTTAACAAAATTGGGTGTACAAGTTGCTCTTCAACCCTAGTTAAGGGAGTCTCCTACTACTGGGGAGTTAATATGAGAATGATGGGTTGAAATAACTAAAAATAGAATAAAATAAGTATATATATATATATAGTTTTTCATATTTTTAGGGAAAAAACTGAGTAAATCATGATTATGGTTTAAGAAGTTGGTACTTCGATCAATAGATTAATGAGTTGTGAGTTGATGTGGTTAGCCAGTCAAGCACCTACCTGAAAACTCTCCAAATAGTGGTGTTGCCATAGATTTGACTATGAGGAGAGTTTTCAAAGATAATTTACACTTGAATATTATAGTGACTAGGTATTATGATTCTAGTAGTGAGGGCTACTAGTGTTTGATAAAATAGTGGGATATATTGAATGATTAAATTGGTAATGTGTAATTGACATTCAGGATAAAAGTTCTCATTTTATAGAGTTTATTTTGTAGAAAAATGGAAATTTATATGACAAAAAACCATGATTAATATTGTAAAAATAACATATCCAAACCGAAATGAATTCCCATGTATAGTATAGGTTGTTTTGTAATGTACTATGGTATAGGAAATTCAAGGTGTTGGAGTCCCCAATACATGTTGAGCTATACTAGGAAGTAATAGTGTATAAGATGCTTACATGAGACTCATGTATAATTTATTTGATGTTTGAATCATAATGATATAATCAATTTATAATGATTTATGGAAACATCATGAGTACGTGGATGATTTAACATGTTGTCTCATCTCTAATTAGTTTGTGAGGTGTAAGTGAAGTAAGATATGAATGAGCGATGATTACACATAATGCATGTAAATCGAAAGATGAGACACAATATTTCAATATGTTGCTTTATTATATCCTTATCACCCATTTTCTCCAATTTAGTTTAATATTACAAAAAAAAATTATGGAGTAAAATGCTTCATTTCCTTTTGGGTTAGGATCGCCTAGAAAATAAGAACTTAAAGAAAGACCAATCTTTAGTTCCTCTAGTGGTCAAATTGAAAGAAAGGGTTAAAAGGCTAATAAAAATTTTTACAAGAGAGGAACCTTTACAATTTCCTTAAAATAAAATATTCTGATCACCATACATGAGGTTATTTACTTCACATGTCATAAAAAATGTCTATATAAGATAAAATGCATTGAATTAAAGTATAAATAAGTAGTGGATTTTACTTAATAGCATATCCATCATGGTATATAATGTTTCTATTTAACTTCATTGGTATTAAATATGATATTCCTATTATATATGTGTATTTAAATACAGTGACCAAATAAGAATAAAAATTTTATAATAAGTAATGAAAATTATCTATGTTGTTAAGAAAGGGTGATTCCTAAGTCAATGTTGAGAAGTACATAAATTATAATTTCCAAGTTTAATGATTCTAGTTGACCTTTTATTGAGTATTACAAAAACATTTCTCTCATTTTTCCACTAGAAAGAAGGACAAATTATTCCATTTTTGGATTAAATGTTATCTGTGGAGTTTAATACTCAACTAATAGTTCATTAATACTTGGATCATTGGCAATTCCTGATGAATATAAAATGTAAGACTCGATTATACCTGGTTGTGGAAATACAATTCTTTTTTCTATTATAATAAAGTAGTTTTCAAGGGTATACCTAAAATTGATTTAGTCTCTTGAGATTTAAAGACCTTAGGTATTATCAATACATTTAACTATTTGCTTTTGGATAAAGAAACCTCTAAAAATAAAGTTATCCCATAAATATTTTAGAATTAGTATTTCTGGAGAGAGTAAACTATTTTAATGTCAAGGTAGTGGAAAATATACTTCATAATATTCCTTATGTTTTTTCAAGGAATGTGAATGTTAAGTATAGTATATTCGTGGTCATAATATATGAATTTATTTAGGTGTTGTAGAATATCTTGACCAATAATTCATCGATTATAAAATGTTATGTGGATCAATTCATGACCACACATTTCTTTATACACATCAAAGTTATGATGTGAGGAAAATTAATGATGACTATTACATAAAAATATTTATCATTAAAATTTAGTGTGGATTAATTACTAAGAAAAAATTTCCTTATACACATCGTATACATAATGTAAGTAAAGGGAGAATTAATTTTTAAATTCAAATGAAATATGGAACGTTTTAATATATTTTAAGGAATGATTTTAAAATAGTGGTTTTATACCTTAACAAACTATTTGAAAAATGGATATCATATGAGTTATGGGATGATATAAATCCACTATGTAATAATAAAATGAGTTTAGATTCAAATTTTTTGTTAAGGGTTGAAACAAAATTTCATCAAGTAGAACCCAAAGTGAATATTAAATAATAATCCTAAAGTTTTTATAGGATATTTCATAAATCTATATGATAGTAAGTAGTATAGTAAAGTGTTATACTATATATTTTAATAAATGGGTGCACATCTCTATTTGAAACAGTGAGATCAAGATTGGATTGGATTTATTTAATATCATATATACAAAAATAGTTGTAATAGGAAAAAGTTCTATAAGACCTTGTGGAAAAATAATTTTCCATAGACACATACTATTTGGAAGGTTAAAGCCATGGTAATGGTTTAGCATTCACTGAAACCAATGATACATTATTCATTGAGATTAATGATTACAACAATTTAGCTGTAAATAGAAAAGTATAATATTGAAAAGATAAATTAAAATTAAATAATAGATTCCATGTATCAAAGTACAAGGGATTATTATTTTAAATGCTACGGTGGGTATTCAAGTGAGATTATACACGGGTGGTACAATGGTGATACAAATACGGCTTGATTGGTAATAAGAAGTCTTTATACCTAAATACATTAGATTTTTATTTTTCATAGATACTTTATATGATCATTAAATTGGTCAATATAAGTCGAGATAATCAATCATGGAAGGTATCTATATGACACAACTAGAAAGGTTTGGTGACACCATACAATTATTTTAAGGGGTGAAAGTTACTAAAATCCAATTTTGGATTATAGTGAGCAATAACATCATTGAATATTAATTTGAAATGAATTTTTTCTATTTTTATATAAGAGGTTAGTGTGAGTGTCACAGTTCACCAAAGAATATTTTTTTAATAAAATATTGAAAACAACCATTGGTCTTACAGTTTGTTAAGACCATAATGAAAGTTACTCTCTAGAGTTTCAGTTAAAGTACAAACCTAAGCTCTAGAGAAATGGATCAACTTAGGTAGATCTAATGGGCTTATTAGACAAGTAAATAGTACATATACTGAATATGTTTTGGAAAAAAAATTAAGAAAAATTTGAGAGATAATTGTTACCAATTTCACATGGAAAAAATCCCCCAAGAAGACATATATGGGGCATATGAGGAGATTAATGTGGTGATTTGAACTGAATGCACTTATGTGATGTATTAATCACATATAACTTGATATGAACTAGATTTATTATTTCCCAAATATACATTATGATAGGTAAATATATGTATTATCCATGAGAACTACATGGGAATCATTCAGAAGTATCTAATTGTTCTTGAGAATGTACAAGGGATTTGTTCCTGGTACTTGGAAAGGAAGGGATACTAGTTTTTAGGGGACATGAACTAGGATTCCTTTGGATAAATATAATCTAATATTAAATCCAGGATAATGTAATTATCAATAAAGACTCATTCAAGCTAGTTTTATCCATATCTACAAATATCAAGTGTGTTTTTTCCTTTTTATGCGGCTAAAGGAATGTAAAATACACAAAAATTTGTTCTAAGACATGGAATCATGCCTAGTAGGTAAAATTTTATCATTATATAAATTATGATAATCCAATTACTAGTACTATACATGATGTAATGTTTTGATAGTATAATAAAAAGGAATATACCTGGAGATATAATATTTTGAGGATTCTTACTCAATAAGGTGATGTCACAGATAGTATAGTAGCAACACAATTGAGACGTGACTGGCCTAATGACTAAATCTATAACACAACAGAAACATGATCTTATAATGTAAGAGGTAATAATTATGGTTAAAAAATTTTCTATAGTTTAACTGGTAGTATTATAAAAGTGGGTTCCCTAGACCCAACTTTTTCAGTAAATTTTTATTAACTTTTCATGTATATAGTGTGACATGTGTGTTGTATACTTACCAAAATAGTGTAGAAATTTTTAGATACACTATTTATTAGTAATTTCCATATATTATTTATCACATAAAAAGGTTATATTAGTTCATAGTATATAATGATAATATTGAGATTTTATGAAATTAATCTTAAACATATATCCTATAGTCAAGATACATCATACTAACTAGATACAAATTATTTATGACTATTAGGTGTTGGGGGCTCATAAGAATTGAGAATTATTCTAATGAATTTATCACTTTGTGATCTTGAGTAGATGATATCATGAGTAATGACCCACCAATAAGAACACCACATGTTTCAGGTTTCATTTTTAGTTTTTCCATGAACACGTGTAATGGTCTCAAAGATTGAGATTATTATGAGTGTATACTATTTGATTGCATACATTGATGCAAGGAAAAACTATGGAATTAAAGTTGTAATGAGGTAGATTTTGTTGGGTGTGTCAATGGTGGTATGAAATTGTATTAATAATAAAGAAATAATTTTTCACTTATAATAGGAAGGGATATTTTAGGCCTAATTGATTTGGATAGTATTACCTTCATTAAATCCATGGCCATGGTAGAAGGAGGGTAATTCCATCCATTTAGGTCAACGAACAATAATGAAAGAAAGGATGATGAAACAATTGTGTGTCCTACTTTATGATATATCATAAGACAAAGAGATTATATTATATTGTATGTGTTTGTGGAAAGGTTGTCGTTTCTATCAATACTCCTTATATCTATGGGGGCATTGATGAGTTTCTAGAATATACTCCTAGTCTATGAATAGTATTCACTACTATTGATATACGACCCTAGTAGGTCACACACTAAGAATATTCAAAAGTCTATCCCATTCTATTGAATAGGCGTTTAGAACATGGTGGGACCCACCACAAGGTCTGGGATATGATAAAGAAATTATGAAAACCAAGGAATGAATAAATTTTATTCTTTGAGTTTAAAATATTAGTATTAAATTTTTCTCATAAATGTATTTAGATGTATTAAAGTAAATATATGGAAAATATTATATGAATGAACATTATCTTAATATTCTAGGTTTATTTAATATTTTCAGGAATTTTGAGTAATTTTAATGGCTTAGTTTTATCATTTGATATATTTATTATATTATTAGGAAGTGATAAAAATATAAGTGATACTTATAACTCAGTAAATCAATCATAAGACATGGTTTATAGTGGATAATAAATATCTAGGGAAAAGGATCCATTTTTTGGTATTTTAGAGCCTCACTATAAATGTAGGAGGAGGCTTTCATGTGCAAAACTATTCACTACACAATGATTGAGATATTCTATCTCCTCTCCCACTTCCTAGAGAGAGAAACATATGATTCGAGCTTCCCAAACATAATCTCTTATATAGATCAAAGAAACAATGATGTAGTAATCATTAGAACTTTAAAGGTGTCAAAATATCTCTATTCTAGAACTTGGAATTTGATGATCGATTATCCCTAAAATTATTGAAGTATGTGTGGACGATCTAGAGGGACTCGAATTCAGATCCTTCATGCTCTGTTCACCGGCTACGAGAAGATAAAGGACATGTGACTTCAGATCAAAATTGGTATTTTTCTAGTTTAATTTTTCCCCAAAGTTTCACACATGATCCGAATCGATATTGGGATGCGCCTCATCAGCGATGGTGTAAATACATTGATCATTAATGAAAAATAATTTTAAAATGGCCACCACATCAACTTCCACTACATGGATCCGGTACGTGGAATCCTTCAATATATATGTATATTTAAAAAAATAATATGGTATTTATGATATGATTATCACTATGAAAAGATAGAATAATACTTACCATATTTCTATAAAGATCGTTTTAAAATAGAGAGGTTACTCATGCTTATTTACAGCCTACTGTCTCCATGATTATAATGTAGTTCATCTTTCATAAACAACATTAATTATATGTTTTAAAAGTATAATTTATGTTTAAATATGAAAACTATTTCATGATTATTTTTCTATATATGTTGAAATAATGACCTATTTGACCATAGTTAACCTACTGAATTCATTTTGCATAAATGAGATGAATATCATCAAAACAACCAACATGAATTTAATCAATTAATTAATTCATTATATCATAGAAATAGAAGGAATAATAAAATTTAATAAGATTATTAAGAAAGTAAATAATTAACATAAGTTTGTTACTTAGGAGTATAAAGAACATAAATGATGAGTCAGACTCTAGGTAAGAGACACTTTAAGTTAAAACCTCATTTTTGTTTTTTTAGATTTATTTTAAAAATATTTCCCTTTTATGTCTATATTTTTAAATTGAAATTATAAATTTTTTTATGGAAATAAATGTTTTATAAATGATTTTTTTACTTTTTCTTGAAGGTTTTCAAAGGAATATTTTTATGGAATGTTTTGAATTTCTTTACAAAAAATAAAACAGTGTTTGATTTTAACATGTATGATGACAATGTCTTTTCTGCTTCCATAACTATAATTTGATGTTTTTATTCAATTAAAATATTTCATTTTTTATTCAAGTAAAATCCTTATTTACATTTTTATGGGTAGTTTGGTATTAAAAATGTATTTTTAAAATAAAATTGTATTTTATATCTGAAAGTGTTTTGCATATTGGTTTAAAAGTGTTTTTCAAATGTTTTATGATGAAAAAGTGCATGAATAAAATGTTTCATTCATGCTACAATACTTGATAATTATGAGAAATGAGTGATCCTGATACAACTTATTTGATGGATTGATCCCCTTTATAGCTTATGAAAAATGTGTGATACTACTATAAATTATATGAAGGGTAAACCCCATTATAGGTCTCCAATGCGTTGGGTAAAGTTTTTTGTGTTATCAAGTAAGAAGAAGGGAGTTACTAGATGGTTTATCCTATGCATTTAATTGAGATCCAGTTATTTTTGAAATAGGTTTAAAATCGATTATGAATATTATTCTCTATGTTTGAAAAAGGGTTTATTATTTTTATTGATATGGATTTTAAAGGGTTTCTTTGTGAAAAAGGTTTTTGTGCTTTTCATCTAAAACTAATTTATTTTATTCAATCAAAGAACATTGAGATAAAGGTAAAAATTTCATGGGTTTTCATATTTTTCACTAGACTAATGGATTTATTATTTTTATATCTGTTACTAAACTTTTTTAACTCAATCCATATTTAAAAAAAATCACAAGGTTTAAGGATGGGTAAAGGAAAAGGAAAATATCTCTTGAAAATTATGAATAATTTTCATGAAAATAAAACATTTATTATTTTAAAAAACTTATATTGTGGAAATATGGGTACTAATTTAATGTGTTTACCTTGTAATTTTTGGGATTTTTATGTAATATTTAAGACCTAATTCTCTAAAACTCTGGAACAAAAATATCATTGGGAAATGAAAGTGAATTATAGTCAAAAGTCACTATAACATGTAATATATAAGGCTTGGTATTTATAATTTGTATCATTGAAGGGGTTTAGATTACTTTTTAGGTTTAGATGTTATTTATGATTAATATAAAATTCCTCTATAATTTTTTTAGTATTATATTTATTTTGGATAAATTGAAAGAGTTTAAGATAACATGGTTAAGGATATATTTGTGTTTTTTACCTAATAAGATAGTTTATTATGATTTTATTGATATAATAACACTAAACTTTTTTGTTTTATTAAATGGTTGGATCCATCAGGAAAAAAATTAACAATAGATGATAAGGAAAACCTTATTGTTGTTTGGATGAGAAATCAAAAAAAATATAGAAATTTTAGTGAAAAATCTTATGGTTATTTTTATTCATTTATCACGAGTTATGATTGATAACATGGAACTAGGTGAGTTTCTTAATGCACCAGAAAATATAAAAACAATTTTGTATAATGTTAGGTGAAAAATATCACAAAAATAAAAAAGATTCAGTGACTTATGTTTCAAGAATGTGGAAAGAATCACCCAGGGAAATGTCTTAAAGGAAAGGTAAGATGTTTTGTATGTGGTAGAGAAATTCATAAATCAATAAATTTTAAAAAAAAGAGTTTGGTCAACACCATGAAAATGATTAAAATTGAATATTTTAATTGTGGGTAGTTTCAGAATTTTAAAAATTGATATCCTAGGGGGAAATATCAAAGATGGGATCAACAAGACTCTATATATAATGTTCTAGCAATGCCTAATTCCATTAGAGTTGTAGATGAGGAAACTAAAAATGACATATGAAACCTATAGATTAAATTTTTACTTACATTTTTATATTTAAAAATATTCAGATATGATTCATATTTTTTATTATAGGAAAGAAGTATTAAGGAATAATAAGGAATATCATAGTTAAGGAATTATTAAGAAAGTTTAATGATTGATGAGTCTGCATATAATGATTCAAGAATAATGTTTTAAGGATGACTATAAGTTTAAAATAATCAGTACTATTTTGAAGTTTTATCTGATAAGTGTACCTTGGAGACATTTATTGAGTTTTGATAATAGTTTGAGGTATATGTTACCATTATGTTTAACATGTGATAAACTTATTTGACGAAGAACCCCATTACATTTTGTGTACATAAGTTTAAAGATATTAATAACTAGTAGGGTATATGTAATCTTTGATTATTGAAGTAATTTTTTAGGATGTCCATCATATTTCTGGGAAAGTTAAAAATAATTATATTAATATAGTTTTAGAAAAATGATAATCCATAGGTCGGGTGATAAACAATCATATCAAGCAAGGATACGGTGCTTGAACCCACATCTAATGGGAGACAAGGGTATAATGCCTACCATTAGCCTACATGATGTCCTGAATTTTTTCTTCTACTTAAAAAACTTGAAAAATAATTATAATGTTTATTTTTGGAAGATATTTCTTATCATATAGAAAATTGTTAGACTGATAAGTATTTTAGTGATTACATGATTAATGTTATTTTGGAAGAATTTCATGAATTTGGGAACCTTATATGATTAAGGTAATGAAAATATTATGGGATTTTATTTGAGGAATAAAGTTTTTATTATCTTTTGGAAGCATATATGATCACTATAGATTTTTTGTGATTGAATTTATTTATGGAAATGATTATTATATCTTGGAGATTATATTGTTTGGGCATATAAAGTTTTGTTATGATACTTTCAAAGTGATTGGTGTTATTTTGAGATACATTTTAAACTAATCTCGGAAGAATTTGTGATCAAACCCTTATTATGATTGGGTTTTAATCTAAGTTATGAATATTTTGGATATTTTTAAGGATAGTTTTTTATAAAATGATCTAATATAAATTTTGGTGTTATTGTTGAGAATTTGGAAATTAATGTTGCATTTCATCATATGAGGGTCTATTAATTTTGTGAATGACCTTACCTTGTGTTAACTATTTTAGTTTTGGTTAATTTCTAAATATATGAGGAATAAATTGTTATCCTTTTGATGGATTTAGTGGTACATTGGAAGTGTATTTTAATGATCCAGGAAATAAATTCATCTTGAATACTCATACTTTGGAGAAAAAGATGATATTGTGGTGGAAAATTATTAAAGGATGAAATTATACTTGTCAAGTAAGTATATTTTATTTATTTTCTTAGTCTATATGGTAATAAATTCTTATAATATAAGGAAAAGGATATTTAATAAAAAAATTAGCCTATTAGTTTTATTTCTGATGCATTGATGGCCTTTTTCACACCTCTTTAGTTTATGGTTTTGTGGTCATTAACCTTCTCTTGATCATTTAGTTTCTGGTGATCAATGATCTCTATCACTCTCAATAATTATTTGGACATTAGTTTTCCTACATATCTATATTTTCATTCCCCATAAATGTTTTCTTACTTGGAAACAAAGTTATTTATTATTCTCGATGACCATCATACTTCCCATTTCTCTCTTATCAAGAGGAGGTTTCATTAACCCTTTTTACGATTTGGGGTTTCAAGAATGGAATTTATAAATGTGAAGTAATTTTTTATTAAGACCAATTTAAAATTATGGGAATGAGATTTATTAAATATTTAGAAGAATTTAAAATCCTATTTTTTTAAAATAAATTCTATATTAAATAGTGTATAAAACAGGCAACACCGAGCCAAAATGAATGAAGAAATATTATTATTAATTATTATTGTTATAACATAGCTTCTAAATTGGTGGGAATGAATCATATTAACTATATTATGAAATATATATATATACTAATCAATAAAAATGTATTGATTAATTCTTATTAAATAAATACTCCATTTTTAGTTATGTAATTTTAATCTTCAAAATACGGCTTCTTCAAAAATGGTTCTTATTGATTTTTATGAAAAAATATTATATTTAATTTCATAAAATTTTATAAAATGTATTTGATAAAATAAATTTAACCTTTTAATTTATCAAATTTTATGAAAAGATTAATTTTTTGATGAAAAGTAAAAATAACAATTTTTATTAAATACTCTCTTTGCATTTAAAGATTTTAAAAAGTTACAATTTGTTTTAAGATAGTTTTAAAAATATCATTAGTTCAATTATATTATTAAAAATCTATTTTTATTCTTTATAATTAATTTTCTAATGATCTTTGTAATAAAAGCTTTTATAATTTGGAAAACCGCTTTTCTTCGCGTTTGTGGGTTTAATATTAAATTAAATTCTGAAATTTTCTTAATTGAATTTGATAAAATGTATTTGATATGTAGCAGAAAAATAATTAATACTAGTTAATAAAGACAACTTAATTGTTGGAAATTATGAATAATAACCGTAATAGATATTTATTTCCATGTTAAAAGTAAAATATGTTAATTAAGTGTAAAAATAATTTGAAAATGACTAAAAAGATACCCTAACACTAGAATTAAATTTATCGGATGATTATATTTCATAAATGGTCATTCATTATTTATAAATGTTAATTGTTTTTCCATATGACCATGATTATGACCTTCATAATACTTTATGTAAGGAAAAGTAATAAATATCAATTTATTCTTTTATTTTCTATAATATTTTGTGAGTTGAATAAATAATAATTTATTTTATTTTATAAATGGTTAATTGAAATATAAATGATTTTTTATCAATAATTTTTTTACATTTTTATAGGGAGAATAACTACTTTAAATTCTTACGTAGAGTCGGAGCAATAATTATTAAATTTAAAGGAAAATAAAATAAATCATTTTCAAAATGTTAAAAGTGATGTCATTTGACTGAATTTTGTGTTCTTAGAATTGTTTTGATCAATTTAACATATAAGGTAAATTTTAATTGATTATATTTTATTTAATTTATTGTCTTGATGTTATAAAGTCAAAGTAAGTGAATAGTTCTAAAATTAAGAGTAATGATATTTTATAATATATAATATTCTTTTAAATGATTTAAAATCTATAAAAAAAAAATTATTATTCCAATATATTATTATTTGATTTAAAATATCTTACAAGATCAAATTATGTTCCAATGTTCCCTTTTCAGTAACTATCTTTGACCTTAAATAGTAAAACAACTATTTATTGTGGTGAAAAACTAAAATGGTAATAGTGAGAAACATTAGAGGTAAAGGGAATAAAATGTTTAAAAAATGTTTATTTTTTTGTGGTGCAGTTGTATATAAACCATATAATCCCTAAAATATATTGTTTATTAATTTTTTAGCCTCTTGGTTTTGGGTTTACTTCCAATTTTTGAATAGTTTTAGGTGTTTATAAAAATGTCAGTCCTCCCTTATAAAAGGCCACCTACTATACTCTTTCTTTCATAATTAAAAATATTTTTGGTTTATAAAATACCTACCCAAATAAATTCCTTAAATCTATCCTCACATCCTATATTCCCTTGCTTTATTAAAAAATCAACCTTGGAAGCGTTTGGTGTAAACCTAAAGAGGTTTTCTGAAGAAGAAATATGGTTCTTAACTGAGTGTTTTTTTATTTCTTCTTACATATACTTAAAATATTATTCAACCATGATGATATAATAAAATCATTATATCCCATATACTTATATTTTATTATTTAAATGGAATAACCAACATCCATCTCTTCTTCCATCATATGGGAAATGAAACCATCATTCATGTGTACGGTGGACTACCGCCTTGTAAACCGATGTAATTTTTTTCCCATCATCACCTCTCACAACTAGTTATAATCATGGAATTAATATTTATAATTTATATACAAGAAATATTTATCATTCTTAAAAAATTATATATCATTTAATTTCTTACTTTTATATTCACTAAAAAATGATAAAGTCGTTCATACATACATGCAGACTACCACATCCACAAAGCTGTGTGATTATTTTTTTATAATCACATAAAAGGGATGATATATAAAAGTATTTTAAAAGATATAATATGATATTTATGATATTATTATCCTTATTGAAATATAAAATACTACTTACCTTATTTTCATAATTATCATTGAAAAATGGAAACGTTACTCATGCATGTGTACAACCTACCATCTATATTATTATAACATAGTTCATTTTTCATAACCATATTTAATTATTAGTTTTAAAATTGTAATTGATTTATTAATATGATAAATATTTCATGATTATTTTCTAGATATGTTGAAATAATTATCTCTTTGATTATAATCAACCCACCAAAGTCATTTTAGACATATGATCAGAATATCATCAAAACCCCCAATGTGAAATTAATTGATTAAGTAATTGATTATAAAATAGAAATAAAAGGTATTATAAACATGAAAAATATTATTAATAAATTAAATAATTAATTTAATTTTTTTATTTTGGAAGAAAAATAACATACATGAAGAGCTCAGCTCAAGTTAAGGGAAACTTTACCTTAAATCCTCATTTTAAATCTTTTTAATATTTCTTTTTAAAATAATTCTCTTCCATGTCCATGTTTATAAAATTATTTTTGGATGTATTTATATGGACATGAACGTTTTATAAAGTAAATTTTTTTACTTTCTCTCAAATGTTTTCAAAAGAAATATTTTTATAGAATGTTTTGACATTCTGTATAGAAATATAAAAAAGAAAGTTCTATTTTACCATGTACTACGACAATCAAATTTTTACAGTGGTAATTATTATCTAGAGTTTGGATTCCTTTAAAATGTTTGATGTTTTATTTTACTAAAACCCTTATTTCCATTTTTTGGGTATTTTGGTATTAAAAATTATTTTTTTAAAGAAAAGGTTATTTTGATATCCAAAAGTGTTTTCTATATATGTTTAAAATAGATTTCCAAGATTTTATAATGATAAAGTAAAAGATTAATTTTTTTATCCATGATATGGTACTTGATCATTATTAGAAATAGGTGATCTTGATACATCTTATATTATGTGTTGATCCCCCATTATAGCGCATGAAAAATGGGTGAGCCTGATATGGATTATACGAAGGGTGATCCCATTTATAACTCTCTAATGAATTGGGTAATGTTTATTTCTTAATAAGAAAGAAGTATGGATTTATGAGAGGTTTTATACTATGGATTCTACTAGGATCTAGTTATTTTTACATGGGATTAAAATGGATTATTAAAATTAATTTCTGAGATTCCAAAAAAGGGGTTTTATTTTTCTTTCTATGGGTTTTAAATGTTTTATTTTAGAAGAAAGTGTGTGTTCATTTCATGTGGAAATGATTTATTTTATTCTCACAAATAACATTGAGATAAAGGTGAACATTTCATAGGTTTTCATGATTTTTACTACACTAATAATTTTCTTCTTTGTTTATCCCTTATTGAGGTTTTTGTGCTCATCACATTTTTTAAAATTCTTTCAATAGGGCTCAAGGATGGGTAATGTAAAATAAGAAGTTATTTTTAAATTCATGAATATTTTCATGAAAATAAAAATGTTTTATTTTAAAAGTTTTATGTTGTGGAAAAAAATGGATACTGAGTAGAAGTCTCCACCTTGTAATTTATGGGCTTTTTATATAAGATTTATGACCTCATTATCTAAAACTCTAAACCTAAAAGTTCTTTGGGAAAATAAAGTGAATTATAGTCTAAATTCCTTAGAATATGTAATGTATAAGTTCTGGTCATTATGGTGAGAGTTGATACTCATAGGAAAGGGGATAGTGGGGTTATATTTATTGAATAATGTGTATTATTTAAGAGTGATAGAGAGAAATATATGGTTTATAGAATTAAATTAAATTAATTAAAATAAACAGAATTAAGGGGATGGGGGAGGGTTATAATTTTTGGGAAAAAAGACAAAGGAAATTCCACTAATTATGGTGATGGGAGATTAAAAAAATGAAATTGTAAATAAAAAAAACATGGAAGCCTAAATGTTTTGGATTTTTTTTAAGAAAAGTAAATAAATAGAAAATGTATAATATTGAATGAAAATAATTTATATGATATATATGTAATTTAAACATTCAGTTGTGTAAAATGATATATTTAGTGGATGAAATACCTATGTTTTAAATGAAAACATGTACAGGTAGTGCTCTATCCATTTCCCCTCTCTTTACTTATACGAGGTGTCCAATCCATACATCACATGTAGATGTGCATGGGTTGTAGCATCTATGGCAGTTCATGCATCGAGGCATCTTCATTTTAAATTTATAAAAACATATTCAACTTTGAATTTATTTTTTCATGATATATCTCGATGAAAATGATATATGTACCATCTTTGGGGTATTATAAATGTTTTAAAACCATCATGGATTTAAACACCCATGCTAGGTGATACTTAGTGGTTACAGGTTTTCCTAATAATTTTTTTATCATTTTGAACCTCTCTATTCTTCCATATTTTCGTGTAGCAAAACTTTAAGCTTTAAAGATAGGGTAGGGGATCTGCTACTTATCTTTTACTTTGTGTAATTGTGGTTTAATCATAATTTTGATTCCTTTGGATTAATGGATGAATTAACTATAGAATATAATAATTTAGAAATTAAATAAATTAAAAGTAATAAATAGAAATAATTATCACTTTAAAATATTGAAAAATATTATTTGATAATATGGAAAAAATGAATAAAATTGTGGGATCTGTCACATTAAGCTACAATTTTATTTTATTGATATTTTTGAGTTGGAATAGAATTATAATTATTCTTTACTTTATCTTTGTTATTATCATATGTTATTGAAACTAGGTAAATAATATACATATAAAATAATAAAGAAGAAGAAGAAGATAATATCTAACATAGGTGATTAATATTTCAAAACCTGGAAATAACATGTAGTGGATTATTAATATTTCAAAATCACAAAATCACATGCAGATGAATATTATTATTATATTCATATCATGGAAATTCAAATTAATATGTAAGAAGTAATTTATCTTGTGTGAAGTTAATTGTTATTCCATGAATGTAAATGAATTAATCTAAATAGATAATAATTTATTGTTTACATATTGGTTATTACTATTATTTTATGACATGAAAATTAAAGAAATGGATCAAAGAATATTATTTCAAAGAGAAGATAAATTTTTAACTCATAATATGAATAATTATTGAAGAAATATAAAAATTATTATCACATGTGATAGTTTGGTTATCTATTGTTTCATGATATGGAAGTTAAAAAAATAAAAATATTATCATATGCAGTTTATTAATATTATTTCATTTATTGAAATAAAATATTGTAATTGAAGAAATGTTATGGAATCTAGATTATTATTATTATTGTTTTATGAAATGAAATAAAATAATTGAGATTGGAATTTTAGAAATTATTTATAATGTATTGTAACATACAGTAATTATTTATTGTTTCTTTATAATAATATGGAGATGAAATTATTGAGTTTGGGGAAAATATCACAGGAATCAATTAATGTTATTTAATTTATATTTCCTAGATTATACATAAATATATTCATTCTACAATTTGTTTAACCGCAAGCATAAGGGAATGTAACACAATGCCAAAAATAATGATTTATTGAGATATTTACTTTCATAAAGTTGCATAGATGATTATCATATGTTACACATTATTATTATTGGATATTAATAAATGGGGATATGTGATCTCATGTTATTTATGCTTTTTTATTCATACCTACTGATATGTAATAGTTAGTGTGTATATTATTTTAGTGGTTTGTTGTTTTGTAGCATGGGTTATATGGTTAAAAATAGTTAAAACATATAAATCCAAAATTGTAAAATTATTTAAATAAAAGATGGGTGAGTAAATTATTACCTCTATTCCTTAAATAATTATAAAATATAAGAATTTTTTAGTCATGTTCATGAATAAATCATAGTTAATTGATAGATATTAATTATAGAGTTCTTATTTATAAAAATGAGTAACCATGACTTGGTTAATTAAAGGTATCAATAAAAATGATTTTTGATGAAACAATTGTTTGTGGTTGAGAAAACTCATCCATGCTTATGGTTGGATTTAATTACTTTAGTTTATTACCTTATTTACCTTGTTTTTTTATGATGTAGATATTTGGTTTCCCTTTGTACACACTCTAGGATTTTCGTGCCCTGTTTTTTTATGGGAACCTGGTCTGGATAGATTATTAGTGTGCAATGGGAGAGATTTCCTGGGGAAATATTGATGGTTCTCAGTTTCAATATAAATTTATTGGTGGTATGTGATTTCTTAAGGCTATAACACATGATTATATCTAGTTTTGGTGAATATGGTTTCCCAAAGGTGTACTTGAAGCGGTTTTAGTGGCTTGAGGTTTAATACATTCAAATGGGATATAGTGGATTTTGGATATAGCCTTGGTTATGAATGATATAGTGGTTATAAGGTAATGGATAATGAAGTATTGAATGAGATTTAGGTATTGATATGGTGACTTACTACAAAAAGTTTTGGTCTTTCTATAGTTTTCTAACCCATGAAAAAATGATTTATGGATGGGAGGAGCACATGACGTGAGCCATTGGGGTGTGAGAGATACATATCAATGGGGAAGTGGAA
The DNA here is from genome assembly GCA_963277665.1 of Viscum album. Lineage (NCBI taxonomy): Eukaryota > Viridiplantae > Streptophyta > Magnoliopsida > Santalales > Viscaceae > Viscum > Viscum album. The sequence goes on from OY728134.1 coordinate 1,476,963,368, forward strand.
GTGGGGTAATTTTATCTATATATACATATGATATGATATGGATTTTATTACTTCTATACATTACTTGGTGAGTAATCCTTATTACGGATGAGACATAGCTTTATCTATTTAGGTAATCAGTTGATTTCATTTTTTAGGGACTGGAATTTATTGTGCTTCTTTTATATTTTTCATGTGAGGTTTTGGGAATGATCCTACTAAGTTTACATGTTATGCTCACCATACATGCATATAAATTGTTTTTTAGGTCTTTAATAGCTGTTTTGTGATTGAGTTTAGTATTAATAGCTCGAGAAGTTGTTCAAGAGCTATTAGAGATTCATAGTCAATATCAATGAATTATTTTGGTGTTTACAGTTATATCAATGTTGTATGGAATGACATTCATGTATCAATATTTTAATGTATTTTACTAGGATGTTTTTTTTATGATATGGAGTTTGTTGGTGTCTTTTCATCATATCTCAAATTCTTATATTCATATTTTGGGAAATACTTCCCATTTTGTTGATTTGTATACCATCGGTGCTATTCACTAACTTATGGTCTACTGAAGGTAGGCTTCAAAGTTCATTATCTAAATTTCTTCACTACTAGATTTGGAGGGGTGCTAGTGGAGGGATATATTAATTAAAAGTTGGTATCAATTCTTAAAGTTGAGAGATATGAATAATTATATAAATGGGAAGAGTTAAGATTCATAGGTTGGAAAGGAAAAAATGCTAGTTTGACTTATCACATGACATAAACATGGGATAACTTCTAAGATATAGGTATTTAGGGCCCTAATGATCTGAGAGAAGGAACCTCAATTTTACTAAACATATTAAGATAAGTGATACTTCTTTTACGGTAGAGACCTAGGTGAGTATCATGCATTATTATTGTCTCTAACTTTGTTTGAATTTGGTAGAAAATGGGTTTTATGGTAAATTGTGTTAATTAATTAACCTTAAATAATATTTTAAATAGGTTTGGATTACCTAAGATTTTTTCTTTTGTATATGTGGCTATAGGTCGACATCTACATCAAGTTCATATCAGATATATTCAGTAGAATATTCCATCATATTGCCAAAAATATTTACAATGATGATGCAAGAAAGAGGAAAATCTTATAATTTTAACACAAGCACCTACAGAAGTATGAGGAATCCATTTCATATTATGACATAGTGGATTGGTTAGAATAGGTAGTGAGTATTCAGTTTAATTCATTCTTATATGGATCACTGGGTTTCATTAGCCATGTCAATGGTGTATGGGGTAGCTTGACAATTTTGGTTCTTGTTCCTCAGGGATTGAGAGGAGATGGTGTTGATTCAAAAGTCCTCTTTTGACTTCTATGTTTTGTTTTGGAAAACACAAATGTCTTGTTAATCCTACTAACCTTGTCTAACGTATCATACTGATCATACTGATCATACTAACCATGCCAATCATACAATGTTGATCGTACTGACCATAATGATCGTACTGATCATGCTGATCATACTGACCAGGATAATCGTACTGATCATGCTGATCGTACTGACTATGCATATCGTTCTGATCATACTGATCATACTAACCATGACAATCGTACAATTCTGATCATACTGAATATGGAAATTGCATTAACTCAGCTTCTCATGTTTTTTTACATACTTGTTTTGGTACTTTGTCAAAAACACATGCTTCATTTAAATCGTACTCTTGATTATCTTATTCATACATCTTTTTCTAACCAATACGATGTCGTTGAGTTAGTTACAAACTTATCAAAACGATGTCTTGCTTTCTATTTCAGTATGACCGTTATGATGCCAGGTGTCCAAGTCCCTCTGAGTTTTTTGGAGAAATATGACCGTTGGAGGAGATGTGACCGTTGGAACCCGAGGCCTATAAATAGAAGGTCATTTGAAGCTGAGAGAAATATAGAAAACTAAGAACAAGCATGATACAACTGTGATACTTTGCTTCCATCAAGATCTAGAGAGAGATGTTGTGACTTCTCTTATGCTTTGTGCCTTGTGCGTCTGATCATCGTATCGAGGGCTTTCAAGTAATTGAAATATAGAGGTGCCAATTAGATACAAAATCGAGGGCTGCCGGGGATAGGCAGACAGACGTTCCGATCATCGTATCGAGGGCTACCGGGGATAAGTAGACAGACGTTTTGATCATCGTATTGAGGGCTACCGGGGATAGGCAGACAGACGTTCCGATCTTTGTATCGATGGCTCACCAAAGTGTTGGTGAGACATACCTTTTATCCTATGTGAAAGGATAACCCTTCTCTTTGGGTTAAAATAATTGTAATTCTTTTACATTTCCGCTGCTATCTATATTAGAAAGGAAATTGTTTTTGCTTCCTTTTCTATGTCTTATACATTTGTAATTGTTTCAATTACATCCATTCTATTACATATTGTATTGATTGATTCTATACTCTTTAAGGTAGAATCATTCATCTTTATATTACTCTGATTATTATGTTCATCTTGAATACAATTGGTTTACATTTCATCAGTATTACATTACATCATACCTTTTATATTCAATACAATTGTGGGTATTTGTATTTGTATTAGTTTAAGATCATTTAAACTAATCTCTTCAGTGCTAAAAATCAAAATGTTTTTAAACCAACAATTCACCACCCTCTTGTATTGTTCCATATAATAGGCATACATATCTATATATTAGATCCAACAATTGGTATCAGAGAAGGTTTTCCACTGATCTGTATTACTTGTTTTGTTTCTTTCATATTTTTTTAACTACTTACTACACTAACATGTGGAGTGGAAAAGATATTGTTTTTAGATGGCAGGAATGAATATTGGGTCAATAGACAATCTGAATCCTTCTAGACCACCTATCTTTGATGGAAATGATTATGAGTACTGGAGAGATTGTATGAAGGCTTTTGTGATCAATACTGGCGTAGACAATTTTACTATGCTTACTAGAGGTTACAAAATTCCTGACAAAGAAGTCAGTACTTTCTCTAACCAAGGGAAGCAAGAATATCAACTGAATTACAAGGTACACAATACTTTATTATGATCTATGACCAGGAATATATACAGTCAGATATCTTCATGTGAAGCAGCCAACTGTATTTTGAAGAAATTATAAGTCACTCATTTTGGTACATCCAAGCTTATAGAAACAAGGAGAGCAATGCTTCGAGCAGAGTATCATGGATTTTGTTTTCCTTATGGAGAGCCAGTATGTAAAGTGCAACAAAGGTTTACGAAAATTGTCAACAGTTTAAAATCTATTGGAGAAAAAGGTCTTGATGATTAAGCTCTAGTTGATAAAATTATAGATATAATGCCAAATGAATGGGAGTCAAAAAGGACTGCTATTGATGAAAATAGAAAAGTTTCCCAGATTTCTCTAGATGAACTCTTTGGAACTCTTCTACAACATGAGACAAGAATGAAGAGTGATGCTGATTTCAACAAGAAGAAGAATGGGAATGCAAGTGTAGCCTTTGCATCTAAAGCTAAAACGCCTGAAAGGCTTACGAGATCCAAAGCCAAGAAAGTTATATCTGATTCAAGTGATTGTGATCTTTCAGATAATGAGTTAGCCAATCTTTCTCGACGGATGAACACGATTGCGGGAAAGAAATATTTCCAATATAGATTCAAAAAGAAAGATAGGAAGGATAAGAAAGATTCAGAGGTAACTTGTTATGAATGTAAGAAAGCAAGACATATAATGCCTGATTGTCCTTTACTGAAAAGGAAAGATAGAAAAGAGAAACACTCTCAAAGAAACAAGAAAAGGTTTTATAAGACAAAGAATGTTTTGAAGGCAAATGATACCTGGAGTGCAAGTGGTAGTGATTCTTCATATGATTCTTTAGAATATGAGTCCTCAGGACAGAGGAATATCGAACTCTTAGCCAGATTACCAATTGAAGATCATTGTCTCATGGATAAGGTACATAATGCTGAAGCTATTACAAATGTCTCATTTAATGCAAATTTTACTGATAATAGATATTATGAATCTTCAAATGATGAATCTTCATCATCAGAAGATGATACTTTACCTTCTTTTGAAGAAGTATCTAGATTTTCTAAATTACTTGAAAATGAAAATTCTAAACTCAAGAAAAGGCTTGAGAAAGAAAATTCTAGAATTTCAATCATGACTAAAGAAGTATCGGATCTTTCTAAAGATCTTGATGTGAAAACTTCTGATTTTTAAAGTATTTTAAAAACCCTTGAGAAAGTTAAATCTGATAAGGATAAACTTTCTAAGGATCTTGAAACTGTAATTTCAAAGAAAAATATTTTAGAGCCTAACTCTAGTTCAAATTCAAATGTTTTGGAAAATAAGAATTTGGTTTTAAAACTAAAGTCAGAGATTTTATCCTTGAAGAAATGTTTGTCAAACTTTACTCATGGAAAAGAAAACTTTGACAGGATGTATTCTCAAATTAGACCTTTGAGAAATCGTTCTGGTCTTGGTTATACTTATTCCAAACCTGTTTTTAGTAATAACTATTTTTTTCCTCAAAAAACCACTTTCTGTTTTAAATGTCAATGTGGTGGACACTGGAGAAGATATTTTTCTCTTAACAGAACTCAATCTTTAGGATTTCATAAATCTCATTTTTCAAAACAAATGTGGATTCCTAAAATTCTTTTATCTAACCCTTCTGGATCCAAACAAGTTTGGATTCCGAAAAACTAATTGTTTCTTTTTCAGGAAAATGAGAAGTGTACCAATAATAATATTTGGTACATGGATAGTGGTTGTTCTCGACATATGACTGGAAACAAAGATCGCTTTGAAAAGGTTATCAAAAAAAAGGTGGAAAAGTTACCCTCGGAGATAATGCTCAAGGAAAGATTGTTGGTATAGGTAATATTGTTTTTCTTGGAAAAATTATTATCTCAAATGTTTTTTTGTTAAGGGTCTTAGGCACAATCTCATCAGTATAAGTCAATTATGTGATGAAGGTTACCTTGTGAATTTTAGAAATGATAAGTGTCTAGTACACAATTCCAAGGATGAGTTCATTCTATCTGCCCATAGGTAAGAGAATTTTTACCCTATTAACTTAGAAGACCTTAGGAGCCAAAACTTACCCTGATTAAGTTCAATAGAAGACCAATCATGGCTATGGAATAGAAGACTAGGACACTGTAATCTGAGAAACCTTAGTAAACTCTCAAAGAAAAGACTTGTGAAGGGGATACCAGACCTTAGATATGTTTCTTCAAAAGTATGTGATCCTTGTCAATTTGGAAAGCAACATAAAACTAGCTTTAAATCAATTAATTAAGTTTCAACTTCTAATGCATTACAGCTAGAGCATATGGATCTTTTTAGTCCTTCACAATCTGGAAGCATTAGAGGAAAATACTATGTATTTGTTTTAGTTGATGACTTTACTAGATTTACATGGGTCTACTTTCTCACAAAGAAATTTGAATCCTTTTCCTATTTCAAAACTTTTAAAGCCCAAGTTAAAAATGAGAAAAACCTACCATTGATAACTATTCATAGTGATCATAGTGGTGAATTTAAAAATTCCGATTTTGAAACTTTTTGTAGTAAGAAAGGTATTACTTAGAATTTATCAGCACCAAGAACTTCTCAGGAAAATGGTGTTGTTGAAAGAAGAAATCATATTCTTCAGGAAATGACACGAACCATGTTGAGTGAATACTCAATTGCTAAGCACTTTTTGGATGAAGCTGTTAGTACTGCCTATTATACTATAAATCGTGTTTTAACTAGACCATTTCTTAATAAAACCCCTTATGAGTTATGGACTAGCTGAAAACCTAAAGTTTCATACTTCAATGTTTTTGGATGCAAAGTATTCATTCTGAATACAAAAGATAATCTACACAAATTTGCACCAAAATATGATGAAGGAATCTTTCTAGGCTATTATACAACCTCTAAGGCTTATAGAGTTTTCAATAAAAACACTTGTACTGTTGAGGAAACAGTACATGTAAAATTCGATGAAACCGATCCTTTTGTTTTCAACCAATCCAATCCTACATCCTCAGATGTGTTTTCAAAAACGGATTATCGACCTTTGATAGAAGATCCTTCTGATAAGGAAAATATTCAAGAAGATACATCTGAAACATTTACCTCGGAATATTTTCTACCATATGTTGATGAACAGACTTTACAAAACCCAAATCAATTGTTTCTTAGGAATCATCCTAGTGATAACATCATTGGTGATGTAAATCAACCTGTAAGGACCAGAAATTCCTTAAGAAATGAAATAGAACATCTTACTTTTCTTTCCCAATTTGAACCTAAAATCCCAAGTGAGGCCTTAGGTGATGATGATTGGATCAAAGCAATGCAAGATGAACTAAATGAATTTGAGAGGAATCAATTCTGGACTTTAGTTGATAGACCTAAAGAAACAACCGTGATTGGTGTAAAATGGGTTTTTAGAAACAAGTGTGATGAGAATGGAATCATTATAAGAAATAAAGCAATACTTGTTGATAAAGGCTATAATCAACAAGAGGGAATAGACTATGAAGAAACATATGCTCCTATAGCTAGACTTGAATCAATTCGTATTCTATTAGCCTTTGCAGTATATTTCAATTTCAAACTATTTCAAATGGATGTCAAATATGCTTTTCTAAATGGTTTTTTTCAAGAAGAAGTTTTTGTCGAACAACCCCTGGTTTTCAAGACCCAAATCATCCTGATCATATTTTCAAACTTACCAAGGCTCTATATGGTCTTAAACAAGCCCCTAGAGAATGGTATGATAGACTTACAGGATTTCTTTTACAAAACAATTATACAAAAGGTACAGAAGATCCAACCCTTTTTATAAAAATGGAAAACAAAAATGTTTTGATTGTTTAAATCTATGTTGATGACATCATATTTGGATCAACTCATAAATCCTTAACTGATTCTTTTGAAAATTTAATGAAATCTGAGTTTGAAATGAGTATGATGGGTGAGTTAACATTCTTTTTAGGTTTTCAAATTTCTCAAAACCCAGAAGGAACATATATATCTCAACATAAGTATATAAAATATTTACTCAAAAAGTATGGATATAACAAAACTAAAAGTATTAGCAATCCAATTGGTAGCTCAAATACACTTGATCTTGATGAAACTGGGAAACCAGTAGATCAAACAATATTTAGAGGTATGATAGGAAGTTTTCTATACTTGACAGCTAGTCGACCCGACTTAATGTTTTCTGTATGCTTATGTGCAAGATACCAATCTAGTCCAAAAGAGTCTCATTTAAAATCCGTAAAGCGAATCTTTCGGTATTTAAAAGGCACCATGGATTTAGGTATTTTTTACCCTTCTGGGAATGATTTTGTTTTAAAAAGTTTTTCAGATGATGACTTTTTTGGTTGTAGAATGGATAGAAAAATTACATCTGGAACATGTCATTTCTTAGGAGATTCTCTGGTTTCTTGGTCCTACAAGAAACAACACTCAGTAGCACTATCCACTGCTGAAGCTGAATATGTAGCAGCTGGAAGTTTCTGTGCTCAAGTATTGTGGATGCAGCACACACTCACTGACTATGGATTGAGTTTATCCAAAAATAAAATTCTTTGTGATAATACTAGTGCCATAGATCTTAGTAAGAACCCAGCACAACACTCTCATGCAAAACACATAGATGTTAGGCATCACTTTCTTAGGGATCACACACAAAAAGAAGATATTATTCTACAATTTATCGGAACAGAAGAACAACTTGCTGACATTTTTACAAAGCCATTACCATCCGATATATTTGAGTTTATAAAACAGAAGCTAGGAATGATTACATTAAAATAATTATTAATATCTACTTCATGTTTTACAATTCTCCTAACATTAAATAACTCCCTTTGAAAGGGGGAGGAAATTTTTCCTTTGTTTCTTTTTATCTTATGATCTTTAATTGTTTATTCTCTTAGTATGTGTTTTTACCTTTCTGTTTATCGTATTGACAATTTTAATCGTACCATTTACTTTTCTGTTTATCGTATCGACTGATGATGGTAATGATTTTCTTTTCCATCGTATCGACCGATATTGGTAATGATTTTCTTTTCCATCGAATCGACCGATAATGGTAATGATTTTCTTTTCCATCGTATCGACCGATGATGGTAATGATTTTCTTTTCCATCGTATCGACCGATGATGATAATGAATTTCTTTTCCATCGTATCGACCGATGATGGTAATGAATTTCTTTTCCATCGTATCAACCGATGATGGTAATGATTTTCTTTTTCATCATATCAACCGATGATGGTAATGATTTTATTTTTCATCGTACTGACCGATGATGGTAACAAGATTGTTTTCCATTGGCCTGTCAGTTCATGGTAACAAGATTGTTTTCCATCGGCCTGTCAGTTCATGGTAACAAGATTGTTTTCCATCGGCCTGTCAGTTCATGGTAACGAGATTGTTTTCCATCGTCTTGTCAGTTCATGGTAACGAGATTGTTTTCCATCGGCTTTTCAGTTCATGGTAACGACTTTGTTTTCTATCGGTATGACGATTGATAGTTTTATTTTATTTCGTATGTTTGTGTTTTCTTTTTAGATCTACTAAAACCAACAACTTCCTTACATTCTCTGGTAGGTAATTTCTAATTTTATTATTATTTTTTTGTTTTTAATCCTAACCATTGATCTGTTTTCCTCTAATCTTGACCATAGAAGATCAAAGGTCACCCCTTTATCACCTATAAATAGCCCCCCCCAAACCCACATCGTTTTTTTCAGGATCTACGTCAAAGCTCTGCCTCATTGTTTTAAATCATCGTACGATCGTTCATCGAAATCACCTTTATGTCTCAATCTTCTGCTAACAATCCCGCCGAAATGACTTCAAAGACTTTTATAGAGAAAGAATTTTTCATATAAAGGTTAGTCTCTTGGGACTTTTATGATTCGTATGATTCCATAATCATAAGAATCATTCTGTTTCAAGGATGGGAACATTTGTGTGTTAAAAGACCTATTTCTCAAGATCTGGTTCTCTTTGATGAAGTTAGTCAGTTTTATAAAACCGTATCTTTCGACAAAAACATGAATATCAATTTTTCTGTGTACGATAGAAAGCTATCTATGTCTATGAAACAAGTGCCACATTTTTTGAATGTCCCAATAGAAGGGGATTACTTTTGTCCATCTCATAAACTACCAAAGGAAGTTGGTACATTTAATAGAGAAAGTGCTGAAAAGTCTTTGTTTATTATTAATGACGAAAAGAGAAAAGTGACTTATCTTTCTTCGGACAATCGGTTTGTGACTATATGGATGCAAGGTTTTATTATCCCAAGGAAAGGGGATAGAGAAACTCTGAAAGTTTCTGATATTTTTATGCTTGACTATCTTGTAAATATGAGAAAAGTAAATCTCATGGGGTATGTTTTCGAAACCATTAAGAATGTCAAGACAGGAGGTATTATTTCCCAAATGATTATGTATCCAGCCATCCTTAAAAAGTTCATTCTCGAAAGTATGAAGTTTTGTAACATTCCTTTGAAAGGAAACCTGATAGATTTGAAGCCCTCCTGGATTAGAAAAAGTACTATGAAGAAGTTGAATGTTTTTTTTTGATCCAAATTCAAAACGTTTTGTCAGAGATGTAGAAGCTGAATTGGCTTAGAATCAATCGGCACCTATGCCATCCAAAGACATCCATTCTACTAGTATTACTCAAAAGTCTGATCCGCAAACTAGTTCAAAGCCTAAGAAGAAGCCAAATTATAGTAAGGAGGTTGTAGCCAAATGGAGAAAGGATAAGGAACAGAGAAAGGAAGGTGATCCAAAGTTTGGTCTTGACCTGGTAGAGGCTATTGCAGAAATAATAAGGGTAGAAGAAACCCTTAAGGTTGAAAAGAAAAAGAAAACTGTTTTGAAAAGAAAGGCTCAAGACATTCATGTCTCTAAAGTCTTGAAAGCAGTTGAGGAAGCCAGTGATCAACTTACCACAGAAGTGCATCAAGAGCCTATCGTACAGAGCCTTCCTGAGAAAGAAAAAGGAAAACAAATGATGTAAGAGATAGAAGAATTGGAAGAAGAGGAAGAATATTTTCTTTTAGAATTCCTTCAGAGTTCCAAGAAAAGTAGGGAGGAATTAGTTCCAAAGCAAAGTGAAGATACTCAACAAGTTCCTCGTACCGATCAAGAATGAACTCCAGATAGAATTTCGTCTCAAGAAAAGCAAGGTGTTCAATCCTCCCACACTGATAAAGTTGTTTTCAGTAGTGATAAAGTGGAAGAAGAAAGAAAGCAGAAAGAAAAAGAAAAAGGAAAACAGCCAGTTGTAGATTCAAGCCGATCAAATGAACTGGCTTCGTACGATGAAGATACTGATTCAGAACATACAATCTTTCTCAAGAAGAGTGATTACATTGTCCAAGTTTTCAGAAGGGTTGAGTAGACCATTCCATATTTCCCCAGAATGGAAGGGAAGATTGATTTTATTACTGATAATCAAAAGAAGAAGTTTGGCTCTGTAAAAGAATTAAGAAAGAAAGTTTTGTCAGTTGAAGCTGATTGAAAAGTTCTTTCAGAAAGTTCGGTTGTTCATAAGAAGTCCTGTAACAAGATGAACAAGTGGTCTTTGAAAATAGAGAGCTCAATCAATGATCATGTGATAGAAATTGAAGATATAAGAAGGTTGTAAAATGATCTTGCAATTGATTTCAATAAGCTTGGCAGATAAATAGTTGAAAGGTTGAATCTTTTTTCTTATCAAAGAGCCGATGTTCCTTCAGTAAAAGACTTGCAAGAGAGAATGAATGCTTTTCAATCTGAATTCTCAAAGGTTTCATCTTTCAAGGATGAAATGGTTTTATTGAAGAAACAAAATTATGTGTTATCCAAAGATAACAAGAATCTGCAAGACAGAATTGGTTCTCTTGAAGAAGTAATCAGAGTTCAGGAAGAGACAATCAGAAATTAGGATCAATCTTTGCTGATCAACAAGACCTTCTCAGGTCTCAGGGTGATGCTATTTATGAAGATAAGAAGGAGATAAAAAAGATGAAGGCAGTTCTTCATGAGTTGATCAAAAAGGAGAAGGAAATAGAAAACAAGTGACTTGTATTTGTTCTCTTGTTTATTGTTGTTTGTTATCGTAATGAAATTTCTTTTATACATTGTCTTCTGTTTATTTTCTAACTCCTTCAGACAATTCAAGATTACCCCTTTCTTTTTGTAAATCACAAAGGGGGAGAATGTTTACAAAGGGAGAGAATGTTTTTAAAGGGGGAGAATGTTTTATAAAGGTGGAGAATGCTTTACAACACTCTTAAGGAAAATATACGAATACAATCCTTAGGAATGTCCATACCTAAGGGGGAGTTAGTTGTATTCAATTTATTATTCAGAAGAGTTTCCAATAACTTAGGGGAGATAAGTATTTCATTTAGTTTTTATTTTGTGATTTGTGCTTTCCAAAAAGGGGGAGATTGTTGAGTCAAAAGTCCTATTTTGACTTCTATGTTTTATTTTGGAAAACATAAATGTCTTGTTAATCCTACTAACCTTTTATATCGTATCGTACTGATCATACTGATCGTACTGACCATGCCAATCATACAATGCTGATCGTACTGACCATAATGATCGTACTGATCATGCTGATCACACTGACCAGGCTAATCGTACTGATCATGCTGATCGTACTGACTATGCGTATCGTACTGATCATATTGATCGTACTAACCATTCCAATCGTACAATATTGATCGTATTGAATATGGAAATTGCATTAACTCAGCTTCCCATGTTTTTTTATATACTTGTTTTGGTACTTTGTCAAAAACACATGCTTCATTTAAATCGTACTCTTGATTATCTTATTCATACATCTTGTTCTAACCAATACGATCTCGTTGAGTTAGTTACAAACTAATCAAAACGATGTCGTGCTTTCTGATTCAATATGACTGTTATGATGCCAGGTGTCCAAGTCCCTCCAAGTTTTTCGGAGAAATATGACCGTTAGAGGAGATGTGACCGTTAGAACCCGAGGCCTATAAATAGGAGGTCATTTGAAGCTGAGAGAAATACAGAAAACTAAGAACAAGCTTGATACAACTGTGATACTTTGCTTCCATCAATATCTAGAGAGAGATGCTGTGACTTCTCTCATGCTTTGTGCCTTGTGCGTCCGATCATCGTATCGAGGGATTTCAAGTAATTGAAAGACAGAGGTGCCGATTACCTACAAAATCGAGGGATTCCAGGGATAGGCAGACAGACATTCTGATCATCGTATTGAGGGCTACCGGGGATAGGCAGACAGACGTTCCTATCATCGTATCGAGGGCTACCGGGGATAGGTAGACAGATGTTCTGATCATCGTATCGAAGGCTCACCAAAGTGTTGGTGAGATAGACCTTTCTTCCTAGGTGAAAGGATAACCCTTCTCTTTGGGTTAAAAGAATTGTAATTCTCTTACATTTCCGCTGCTATCTGTATTAGAAAGGAAATTGTTTTTTTTCCTTTTCTATCTCTTCTACATTTGTAATTGTTTCAATTACATCCATTCTATTACATATTGTATTGATTGATTCTATACGTTTTAATGTAGAATCATTCATCTTTATATTACTCTGATTATTGTGTTCATATTGAATACAATTGTTTTACATTTCATCAGTATTACATTACATCATACCTTTTATATTCAATACAATTGTGGGTATTTGTATTTGTATTAGTTTAAGATCATTTAAACTAATATCTTCAGTACTAAAACTCAAAAGGTTTTTAAACCTACAATTCACCCCCCTCATGTATTGTTCCATCTAATAGACATACATATCTATAATTTCGATCCAATAGTTGGTGATGGGCATGTATTCCCTCAATAATACTCTATAAATATTATTCATTTTGATGATAATAAATACCCTTGTTTTTTAATAATGTAATTAATTTATGTATTTTTTAGGAATATGTTTCTTGAGAAGATTATATTATTTACAGGTTATAATATATGTTTTATAATTATAAACATGTTTTGAAGGTATTCTGAAAACATTGTTCGTACCAAATGTGTGTGGTCATGGCTTATGGTTCAAAAACCCTAAAATTGAAGTAACATGTAAAGAAGATTTACGCTACGCAGTTGAAAATTCATTTCTTTTCAACCCCATGTATGGATGGAATCCTATGTTTGAGAAAAGGTAATGTATGAATAAACAAATATACATTTGTAAGGGACCCTAAATTCAAGGAAACAGACATATGGAACATCAGACATACTTTTTTAATCAACCATACATTATCAGCCTAATGTTTGGAGTTTTTTTCATCACATGAAGGAACCCTATGATTGACTATAAAATGATAGAATTTTAAATATATGATATTTTCCATGATTTCTACAATCGTCTCAATGGAAGTAAAGATTGATTCAATGTTTTTTTACAACTTATTCAAAGGATCATATTAAATTGATTAAATAATTTCCATTTATAAGAAAATTTATGACTCTCTTGAATGATTTAAATTTAAATGATTATGATTTTTCATGCAAAATTCATAAATCTTCTTAAATAAAAGAAAACCAAGATTATAATACAATATCAAGAATTTTTTCACTTAAAAATATTCGATTATATATATGAAATATATTTTTTAATATAGAACTCCTATAAAGAAACAAAAGACCCAGTGACTGTTATTTTTTTAAAGAAGATACACTTTGGAGATATAAATACTTCAATCTCAAGATACTTTGTAAATCAATACTATTTGTAAGTTGCTTTTTTTGTTAAAGATCATTCACAACTAGGATCTCCTTAGAGCTATTATTACATGAATACATTCATCATTGAATAAGAAGATCTATATTCTATCAATTTAAATTACAACTGTGATTAAGAACCTATCAATTCAAGCTAATCAGTCTCTTTTGATTTATTGGAGTTTTCAGGTTCTCAAAATCAATCATGGAAGAGTATCAGCTTCTCAGAATAAGCTGTGGAGAAACTAGTTCCCTATAAAATAACCAGAAGGCTCTATTTAGCCTTATTGTAAAAGGTTTTGATTGTACGCACTTTGTTGTAAAGTTCTTATTATAAGAGGAAGATTCTAGTGAAAATCATCAAACTTGTAGAGTGATCATTGGTGGAATGGACTAGATGATCTTTGTGCCCCTAACCACTATAATTTTTTTTCTTAGTTACTATTTATCTATTTCTTAAATTACATACACAAGAGAACAATTCATATCTAAGTAAATCATAAAGAAGGATAAATTCCATAATATGTCAAGATTATTGAAAAGAAACAATTCCACATCTCTCTTGTGTATCTTTGCATTATTATGACCAAAGAATTAGTATCAAAGGAGATATTTTTTGATAAAGTAGATAAATCTCTAGCAAGCTCAAAAATATAATGTCTATACAAAGAAAGATGCCAATTATTGATCCTATAGAAGGTATTCTAATGATATACACTCTATGATTAAATTGTGATAACTATGGATGTTCGAAATGTCATATGATCATATATCTAAAAAATCTTGGATTTAAAGTTTATATGTAGATTATCACCACTTATGAAATTCCTAAGAAAAAAGAAACATGGGATGCTGTAAAAGAAGTTGAATGTGAAATTAATTCAAAAGTAGTGGATGATATCGTCTGTGGGATTGGTCCTAATGAATTTAATCGAGTATCTAAATGTCTTATTACTTATTAAATGTGTAACATAATTGATGTTTAATATTAAGGGAGTGAAAATGTTAGAAAAATGAGGTACTCTACTACATAGCTAAAGTTTGAAACCTTTAGTTTGTGTGAAAGTTAGAGCATCAACCAAATGAATTGACGGTTTACTGAAATAATCAATGTTGTTTCTTATTTGGGATATCTAATTACTCAACCTAATCTAGCACTGAAATTAGTTAGAGTACTATCTTCAAAATGGAATGGGATATCTTTATATATTTGAAAATAATAACTCTTCAAAAATTTGACAATGAAATAATTCATTGAAACACTAATAATGTAAGTAAAATAAATTAAAGATAAATATGAATATCATAAGATAATAAAATGGGAAAATAATACCCTTAATTTTACATAGAAAAAACATGAAAATAAATTGTGAGAATATGTAAAAATCTCTAAACATTCAGTCTTATCATATTTTGAAATGGAACTGGCTCAGTTAGTTAGGAAATTCATCAAATTATATAGGAAAAAGAGAGGCTTAAAAAATTTCTTCAAAAAAGATAAGAATGGTACCAAATAAGTAAGATTATACAAATGAAATTATATGGGTCATATTAGACCTAATTTCCCCATTAAAATAACAAAGAAGAAAGATATAAAAGAAAAATCAGAAGAAAACTAATTATGATCATACATGGAAAAGAGATATGAAATCTACATGGAGTGTGTTTGAAGAATCCAACAACTCTTTCAAATCTGATTTAGAAAAAAAGAAAAAAATTCTGAATGAGAACATGTGCTTTATGGAAAAGAAAGAATATGTGGTAAAAACCTAGTACACTTCTGCTTTAGACTCTAATAGATGTTCAAATAGAAAATTAGATGTATTATTCTCAATACTTAAAGAAAATTATTATTCCTTTGTAAGAAAAAATAATTTACTAACAAATATCCATAATGCTATTTTAAGTGAAAATGATTCAATGCTAAAACAACATCATGAACTAAAATAAAAATTTAATAGAACTACATCAAATTAAAATGATCATGAAAATAAAATAAAATAACTACATAATAAAGTAGAGTCATTTAAAAGTGATAGAAGAATATTAATCAAAGGTGGAAAAAATCTAAATGAGATTCTTGGAAAATAATTAATAAAAGAGAAAAATATGGAATAAAAATCAAGGGAAAAATAGAAATGATATAATAATTATTTTGTGCCATTTTCTAAAAATTCTACTTGTTTCTATTATATAATAAAAGGAAATTATTCTAATAATTATTACTTAATAAATCCTTAGATAAGTGGAATTAGAAAGGAATTTATTTCCAAAAATACGTTTAAAGAAAGAAATATAAATTTTGGTAAAATAAAGAAGATCTGGATTCCAAAATCTTTTCTTTCTTACATAGTTGGACCCAATAAACTATGGGTACCAAAAAAACTATTTTTAAAAACTTTTTTAGGTGGAATAACACAGGAACAAAAATGGTGTATAGTATATAGACAATGGCTACTCAAGACACATGAGTGGAGACTCTTATAATTTCCATACACTGGAAAAAATAGGTGAATGTTTAGTCATCATTGGAGATAATGAAAAATTAAATATAGTTTGAGTTGGATTATTTGGAGATCAAAAGTTAATATCAATCAATAAAATGCTGTATGTTTTAGGATTAAAGTAAACTAAATATGTATTTCTTAACACTATGATTATGGTTTTTATGTTTATTTCTCTAATAATTCTTCCTCAGTTTTCAAAGATAAATTACATAAATTTGCAGAACCTAGAAATAAAAAGTTTTATACCTTGATTCTTAATTACTTGTACAAACAAAATGTGAACTATTTAACTATTGAGACAAAATAGTCTTGGATCTGACATAAATGACATGGACACTATAATATATTTACCTTATATAAATTATCTAAAAATATTTAGTTTTTTATTTTCCTAGTCTTAAATTTTATACCGATAGATTCTATGATACATGTAAAATTGACAAACAACACAAATAATTTTTCAAATCAATTAAAAAGGTTGGTACATCTAAACCATAATAACTTATCCACATGGATTTGTTTGGACCATCTAGGGTAGAAATTTTGGCTATAAAATTATATATTTATGTATTAATTGATGATTTTTCAAGAATTACTTGGGTTTATTTTATAAAACAAAAAATTCTGGTTTTCACTATTTTTAGAATTTCTGTAATAATGTTGAAAATGAAAAATATTTTAAAATAATTTCATTTAGAAGTGATCATGGTGAAGAATTTGAGAATTAGTAATTTAATTATTTTTTCTCAAAATTATGTATTAAACAAAATTTGTCTTCACTAAGAACACCTCAACAAAATGTTATTATTAAAATAAAAAATATATTTATTCAAAAAATGAAATGACTATGTCAAATGAATATAGTCTTACTACCAATTTCTGAGTAGAATCTTTAAATAGAACTTTTTATATCACGAATCGAGTTTTAATAATAAGTTTTATTAAAAATTCACCCTATGAACTTCGAAATAATATAAAAACTAAAGTATATTACTATAAAGTATTTGTATGAAAGTATTATATCTTGAATACTAAAGAAAACCTTGGTAAATTTGATCTAAAGGATGATAAAGGAATTTTTCTATGATATTCTATTACTTCTAAAGCCTATAGAGTCTACAATAAAAATTCAAGGATTTTTTATGAATCAGATCATGTGATGTTTGATGAATGTGATCCTTTTTGTAAAAGGAAATATCAAACATATTAAATTATTGACTCTTTTGACAACATGAGGATTAAAACACCTAATTAAGATTTTGAAGATGAAATAAATGAAATTCAGTCCAGTCTATAAGAACATGAGATATAAGAACCTAAAGAATTATTACCTAGATAGTCTAGAACCTTAACAGATCATCCTTTAGAAACAGTTATAGGAAATCTAGACACGAGAGTAATAAATAGAAGAAATTTTGGAAACTTGGTTGATTTTTCATCCTTTCTATCATAACTAAAAAATATAACCGCAGAAGAAGTGTTAACTTATGAATATTGGTTATTGGATATGCATGAAGAGATTAATAAATTTAGTAGAAATAAGGTTTGGGAATTAGTTAATATACTAACCAATTATCCAATAATATGAATAAAATGGGGTTTTATAAATAAATTGGATGATTAAGGTATCATTACTATAAATAAAGAGATATTAGTATAAAAATGATACAATCAAGAAGAAGGGATATACTATGATGAAACCTTTTCACCTGTTGTTATATTAGAGGCAATTAGAATCATGCTAAATTATGAATATCATGTGAATTTTAAATTATATCAGAAGGATGTAAAATCTACCTTTTTAAATGGATATTTAATGGATAATGTTTAAATTGAACAACCACTAGGTTTCGAAAATCCTCATCTACCAGATTTAGTTTTTAAATTTACTAAAGCTATTTATGGCCTTAAGTAAGAACTTAGAGCTCAGTATGAATGATTTGGTTAATTTTTATTGGAAAATAGATTTTCTATATGAGTAGTAGATCAAACTCTTTTTAAGAAATATTTTTTCTCTAATATTTTATTCGTGAAAATTTATATTGATGATGTTATTTCTTAATAAAAAAATAAAAAAATTTGTTAGGATTTTTTAAATCTTATGCAAAAATAATTTGAAATGAGTATAATGGGAAAATTAAATTTCTTTCTAGGATTTAAAATTTATCATAAAAGTATATGGAAATGTTTTAAATCAACTAAAATATATTATTTATTTATAGAAAGTGTTTATACTAGAAAATAGTAAGACTTACACAACTTCTATGTGTACTAATGTAAAAATTGATTTGGATGTAGATGGAAAACCAGTAGACAAGAAGTTATACAGAGGTATGATTGATAGTTTATTATATCTTACTTCTATCAGACTGGATATATTGTTTTTTTATATTTATGCACAAGATTTTAGTCAAATCCAAAATAATCTCATATTAATGCTATTAAAAAAATTTAGATGTTTAAAATGAACTATTTACAATCTTTACTTTACCCAAAACTTATGATTTTAATTTAATTTAATTTTCAGATGCTGATTTTGGAGGATGTAGATTAGATGAAAAATTAACATCTGGAACCTTTCACTTTTAAGGAAAATTTTTAGTGTCATGGTTGAGTAAAAAAACACTTTTAGTTGCTCTGTCAATAGCTGAGGTATAATATCTATATGATGGATGTTGTTGTGAACAAGTGTTGTAGATTATACACACCTTACTAGACTTTGGAATTAATTTTAAAAATATACCTATTCCATGTGATAATACCAGTGGCATTAATATTTCCAAAAATTATCCAATTTATTTACAAAAAAATCATATTGATGTAATTCATCATATTTTAAGTGATCATTCTCTTAAAAAGGATATATCTTTAGACTTTGTAAATATAAAATATCAACTTGCTAATATTATTACTAAACCACTTCCCACTGCAAGTTTTTATTTTATTAAGGGGGAGTTAAGAATATTTAATTTTTATAATGTTTTCTAAATTATTTCTGTTTATTTCTATATTAATAGTTTTTTATTACTTATTTATTTCTTTTTAATCATACAAATGGAAACAAGAATTCGTTTTGGTTTTGAAAAGATCAAATTTTCAAGATAAAAATTAATAATGATTATGGTGTGTAAATATACTTGAGAAAATAGAACCACATATCCCAAAACCATTAGAAAAACCTTCCTCTCTCTCTCTTTATATTCTTACTCTTAGTATTTGGACCCTTTAAACTTCTAGAGCTCTTGTCTTCCTTCGAAACCCTATAAACTAAATTATCCAACCCACAGATTCACAGAAATGTCGACGTATCAGAGAATAGATGTAGGTGGAAAAAGCATAATGAAGTAAAAATGGATTACCTATTGAAATATTCTTCAAGTAAAAGTATTAGATTTCGAATGGATCAGTCAAAAAAATCTTCTTTTGAAGCATGATCTACAATTTCAAGGAGTAGAAACTCTTTTTAAAAAAAGTAAATGTTGTGTTTATTTTTTATATAGAAGTAAAATAGTTATTAAAAAAAATTTACTTATGGTGACATAGAGGATGTCATCATATCTCTAACAAATGATATGGATTTTTCAGTCTCTTCAGTTTAAATTTAAAATGTTTTTAAGTGTCCCCATGAAGGGTTTTTTCATTTTGATCTTTGATCCATAAGGAATCAATAATGAAAATCAGAGAACTTTATGTCATTTCTTTTTTTGATTCACCCAAATATGGAAAATGATAGTCAAGGTTCTTGAAACTTACTATCAGGTACTGTTCATGTTCATCTAGTATTAAATCCTCTCAAGAATTTCAGAATTAGAAACGATTATTTACCAAAACATGTATATAATTTTTTTTATGATAAGTGATATTAAGTTTAATTTTGTAAGGTATATGTTAAGGTACGTGTATCATTGTTTCTAGGAGGAGTCACAAATTTCTTTTTATCCTTATAGAAGGATAATTTATTTGATTTTGTATAAAAGAGTCATGATTAGAGATGTACAGATGCACACCGACTGTTATCACAGTAACATTCTCAATGATGGAACTCTAAGGAAGATAGGTTTCTTCTGGAGTACTGTAAATGGAATGATGTTACCTGTTGGTGCTGAAGACCAACAAATATCTTGTCCTACTTCTTAGGGGGAGAATGGAATTTTGGAACATTATACTGCATTCCAAACTCAAGAAGAAGTTACAAATGCGAGAATAGATGATGCAGTTCTCAGAAAGGGATGAAGAATTAGATACAACGCCTCTAATCCAGAAGCTGCAATAGATGACCCTCCATCTCTTAAAAAACATATGTAAGATCCAAATGTTGAGTCCCTTATCATCTGGTCTAGTATAGTGAATGGAATTTTAGTTTAGGAAACCACGATTTAGGCACTTGAAGTAGAGGCTGCTACCACTGGCGAAGTTTCCCCACAAAAAATCAAATAGTCAACAGGGAAGAGTAAGCAGCTATAAATTTTAACCATGATGAAAATAAGAATCAAAGAACATATACTAAATAAAAATTACATGAAAATTATCATGTAAATTAGCAAGCTCAACAATAAGTTGTCACCATAATGTTATCCTCGAATAAATCAATTTCTATTATATTTGATTCGATGGAAAATGAAACTTTTGAACCTACTGATGTTATATAGGTTCTGGAGGATAAATTCACTACCTCTAATAAGAAAATTAAAGACTAATATTTTCCACTAGTTGAAAGAGTCTAACCATATCATGTTAATGAAGAGGAATCACATGATTATTTGAACAATATAATCAGAGGATTTGTGGTTCATTTTAACAATATACGGGAAGAAAATTCATATTTTCATAGTGAATTGGATGTTTCAATAAAATATTTAGAATATTTAAGAAATAAAGTTTTTCCTAAAGATGAATTATAATATTTTTAGTCCTAACAGACTAATCTCATAGATATTTCAGTTACAATAATAGATTTTTATGCATTCTAAAGGTAAATGGATAATCAGTTTGGAAATATCTAAGTAGCATCTATTTCAAAAACAGATTTTGAATATTTGAAAAATATATTTAGAGAATCTATTTGAATCTATCTGAAGTGGTTCAAATCAATCCATATCTTCTATATTTTTACCTCAAACTTCTCCATATTTAATCAGAATATTTACGTGCATTACTGTTGTCATGTCTAGTTTCAATGATAGGCTTTATACTCTTCAATGTGAGAGTACACCTCTCAATTTGTTGTTGGAAAATCAAGGTTATATTTTTGAGAAGATAACTTCAGGAGATCTAACCATAATGACTCTTATCAATCAGTTTGTATCAATGATATCTCATTTTTTATAGTCAATGGAAATATTTCATGAATTTATGAAAGTGAATTTAGTTGAAGGTTTAAAGTTTGGTCAAGATTCAAAGTTTTTTATGAGGTAGTTGGCTATAAATATAAATGCATTTTTAAGAGTAAATATGGTATAATTGAAAAATGTTATACAAGCTATTTGAGTTTCACCCAAATTTGAAACCTCTTATAAACCATCTCTCTCACATTCTGTCAGCCCTAACTTTTATGCCTTCCCCTTCCAAACTTATTCACGTCGTCATAAAAATAATTTTAGTGAAAATTATTTTGTCTCTATATATTATAATTTCTCTTCTTTTATACTTCTAGAACAATGGTCTTATTTTTATCTTACGCATAATATAACATTCATTTATAGTTATGTGCTATATTGAATGCATCTTAATCCATTTTCATTTAATTTATTTTTGATATCACAAAAAGGGGGAGAAAATTTGGTGAACACAATATTCTGGATTCTATTATTAAATTGCCCATTTTTGTGATCAATTAAATGAAATGAATCATAATTTATAAAATTAATTTTCAACAAATATAATATCAGTATATTTTTTTGATTTTATTTAATTTCTGTTTACAATTCCTATATTTTCTAAGTTAAGTTATAGGTTTTTGGGAGCATAAAAAGGGGGAGATTATTGAGAATGTGTTGTCTCAACAATACTCTATAAATATTATTGATTTTGATTCTTACAAATAATCTTGTTTTTTTAATAATTTAATTACTTTTAGTATTTATCAAGAATATATTTCTTGAGAATATAATATTATTTATGGGTTATAATACTCATTAAATTATTCTAAACATGTTTGGAAAGTATTCTAAGAACACTGTTCATACCCTATGTTTGTAAGGAAACCTAATTTTGAGGAAACAAATGTATAATACAAAAAACCCACTCTTTTAATAGACCGTACGTTTTCAACCCTACACTTGGAGTTTTTTGTTACATGATGGAACCCAACGTTTGACTATTCAATGATATAGTTTTAAATCTATGATATTTTCTTCGATTTATATAATGGTATCAATGAGAGTAAAGATCAATTCAAAGATGTTTTACCACTATTTCAAAGACTAATATTCAATGGAGTAAATCATTCTTATTTATTAGGGAAGTTATGACTCTCTTAAATGATTTTAATTTGAATTATTAAGATTTTCAAGTAATATTCTTGCATCTCCTCAACCGAAGGAAATATAATATTGTTATATAATATAAATAGTATTTTGATTACCAATATATGACTATATATATGAAATATATTTTTGAATATATAACTAATTAAAAGAAACAAATGATCGAGTGACTATTATTTTTTGAATAATATACACTTTGTAGATATACATACTTCAAAACTCATACTGCTATGAAAATCACTACTATTTAAAATTTGTTGTTTTTTAAGATCATTCACAACTAGGATCTCTTCAAAGCTATTATTATGTGAATACATTCATATTTAAAGTAGAATATTCATATTCTATTAGTTTCTTCTGCAACTATGATTAAGAACCTATCAATTCAAGCAAATCAAACTCTTTTGATTTATTAGAGTTCTTAGATGATTGAGCTTAGTCGTGGAAGAGTATCAACTTCTCAGAATAAGATGCAGAGAAACTTGTTCCCTATATAATAACCAGAAGTATCTTTTTATCCTTGTTGTATAAGGTGTTAACTTTCTACACTCATTTGTGAAGGTCTTATGATAAGAGGACCATTCTAGTGAAAATCACCAATCTCACAGAGAGAGCATTGGTGGAGTAGACTAGGGGATCATTATTCCATAATCCAATATACAAATTATTATTTTATTAATTAATATTTATCCACTACTCAAATAAATTATAGAAGATAACACTTCATATCTTCATAAATTGAAAATAAGGCTTAAGTATAGAATCAGTAAAGATTATCAAAAATACACAATTCACCCCCTCTTGTGTATCTTTTTATTTTTCCAACCTAACTATTGGTTATTTCATGAGAGGGGTATTGGGATCAATTTTAGGATGAGTTTATTTATTTTCTATGGATATGGATTTTTGGCCATAGATTATTTCTATCGACAAAGTGATTTCTAAGTTATGTTCTTTCTATATTGTGAAACATTTATGTTACCTTGTTGAACATGAATCCCTTCGATTGTTATACCCTTATAGTAAATGGTTGAGATCATTATCATTCTTAAATTTTAAGCCCCTTTAATTGAATTATTATAACCTTAATCATTACCTTTAATTGAATCCCACCTATTGAATCCTTTGAGTCATAATTTTTATACCTCTACTAGCTTTGATTACAAACCTAAACCATAATTTACTTTAGTTATGGTATGTTATCACTCTCTC
Organism: Viscum album; assembly: GCA_963277665.1. Taxonomy (NCBI): domain Eukaryota; kingdom Viridiplantae; phylum Streptophyta; class Magnoliopsida; order Santalales; family Viscaceae; genus Viscum; species Viscum album. The sequence continues at coordinate 1,476,987,319 of OY728134.1, forward strand.
CCCAGGCATAGTGATGATAATTTATTACATGGGTAGGGGTTATAATTTTTATTTATTCATTTAAATTATTATAGTATTCTTTTAGGCCTTGTGTTATGAGTTTTGGAAAAATGGAAGGGGTCATTGTTTGTATTCTCTTTATATTACTCTTTTCTCTTAGTCCAGGTGTTGTGGGCTCTGGTCCAGGGAAAGAGTTTATTGTATGATATCTTCTTTCATTTATTTTATTCATACTAACATATATATTTATCTATTGGTTATAAATCTTACTTATGTTTTATTTTATTTATACCTTAGTAAAGAATTATTATACTGTGGTGTCTTAGTTTTTATAAAAATCGTTTTACCAGAAATATAATCCAAAATGGGTTGAAATATTAGTAATGTGTTCAATGATAAAATTATTAAAAGGGGTGGATTGTTTAATTTTAAGTAATTCATAAAGAAATGATTAATTGATGATAAAATAAGTTTTTTATATGGTTAATAATATAAATAATGAATTAAATGATTGATAAAATGAGAATTATTTGGGTGATATTGTGTATTGCATTGGTTGTACATAGAGTATGATGTGTTAATGATTTTTGTTTTATATTTTTCATCATAAAATATGATTTTTACTGAATATAATGATTTTAATATATGTTAATTGATGTTTTTCATGATTATTGACCATGTTTTGTGATTCATGCCATGCATTGTGTTGTGCTCATAATATATCAAAATCCCTATCTAATAGGTATCTCACAGGGTGTTTATCTATGTTTTCTTTCTCTTTATTACTGTGTTTGGTTTTGATTCTCAAGGATGATAATTGTTTGAGAGTTCTCCAAAGTATGGTTTTGAATTCTTATGAACCCTTACTTTTCCATTTCATAGATGTTGAGTGATTCTTAATCTGTTTCCTATTAGTTTTGGTAGGTTTATAATGATTATGTTGATTTTAGTTAATTTTATAAAATTTTATGTTTTAATATGATTTTTAAAATTTTGGAAAATTGTTGTATATCATTAATGATAATGAGTCTTACACATGGTTTGACAATAATATCCATCTATTAAAAATATTACATATGTATATTTCTTTACTAGTTTACAAAATATTACATAATGATTTAATTATTTAACACACTGTGTTTTATGAAAGTAAATAATACTTCACATATAAAATATATTACACCACACACATTCATATATTTTTGTGTGTTATGTTGTTATATGTTATTCATCATATATATGTATATTTTGTTATTTTTAAATGTTACAAAAGGTTATGTCATGAAATGTAATATGAATATATAAGTGTGTGTGTTTTTGTTAGGTTATATGTTTGTGTGTGTTTTCATATATCTTTGTGTGTGTGTGTGTGTTACTAAATGTCATGAATTAAAAAAAGTGAAAAAGAATAAAAATTTTAAAGAATTGAAACATGTGGAATAAAATAAAACTTAGAAATTTTCATTAAAAACACGGGGTTTATTAAGTGAAAACCCAGTATAATGATTTTAAAAGAAAATGTATTAATTAAAAATAATAATTGAAATCATGGGAAGGTTATAATTATAAAAAATAGTATATGAATTAAATGGGAATTAATAGGATGGAGAAATCATGTAAATATTTAAAAAGAAACAAAAAATTAATGGTTTAATGGGGGATTTTCTTCATATATGAAAAGGGAAACCAGGGTTATATTTATTGAATAACATATATTATTTAAGAGGGAGAGAAAATTTTTGTTTGAGGGAATTAAATTAAATTAATTAAAATAAATGGATTTAAGGAGGTAAGGAGAATTATTATATAACATCTTGGATTTTCCATGTATTATTTTTGGATATTATATGGATTGATTTCGATACCAGTCACTGAGACAACGTGTGATTATGAGGCCCAATGTGCCCAAAAAAATGTTTGAAAAATATTAAATTATTTAATAGCATGCACATGTATTTTTCCTAAAAATATGGGATAACTCTTAAAAAGGTGGATGAATTAGAAATCAGAGGGAACCATTGAGTTCAAAATAGTGACTTTACCCTAGGCGCGGCCTAGTCGGCGCAGGTTGTTTTTGAAAAAGATTTCATGGGATATAAAAGGAATCAACTAATTTAATAAAAAATATTTCTGACGCAGTAAATATTTTTTCTTTAATTAGATAATTATTCATAAATCCTAATAGTATCCACATAACCCTAAAGAAGTTGAAGGACTGCTAAATAGAACCTTCGAAAATCCACTTAGGTGAACATTGGTAAATCGTGGATCAAACGATTGATGAAGCTTCAGATTCAATGTATCTCATTGATGAATGCAACACAACATTCTTTCATCATCAACAATCAAACTAAATTGAGGTAGGATGTTTTGTCTCATGATTTCTATCCCATTCATAATCCCTGGTGAATTCAAATAAATTCAACAAATAAGAATTAATACACACTCATTAATAAATTTCAAATATATGGAATTATTTTTGGTTCATTGATTTATTCCTCTTTGTTTATCATTCATACAAAAAACAATCGAGACTGACATGAACAATGAACAAGGTTCATTCCTCAAGGTCACTCTTTGTGTCTTTTCTCCATCCATTCTTCGCATTCTTCACTATAGGAAACTTGTAGTTCCCAGATCGACATTGCTGAGTGGTTCAGAACACGATCAGACCCTCGGATTCAAGTAAAATCTACAACCAAGGATAGATATGTGTAGATCAGGACACAAGAAGCTTGGATCTGCAACCCTTTAATTTTTAATGCATCAGAGGAAGCACGATGGCCCGTTAAAATTACCACTGGAATAGCAGCAGCGGAGCGTGTGTGAGCGGTAGCGTGTGGCAGCGGAGTGTGTGTGGGTGACATTGGCCGACGATGCAACGATGGTGGTGGGATGGAGTGGCAAACATGGTGGAAATGGCGACAGATATGATGGTATATGTAGAGACCGATGTGGTGGCAGATGCAGAGGCGAATGCGGCAACAGACATAGAGGAGGATATGGAGCTAACCAGGTCAAGCGAGCCGGGTCTTATTGGTGGCCCAGGTCAGACCGGTGGGCCGAGTCGGATGAGTAGACCAAGGTCGACCCTAGGTCAGATCTAGGAAAACTGGGGTAGAGACAGGTTACGACCGATCATGACGGTCGACCGTGGGGCCGCCGCTGCTTGAGCTACTATGGGAGAACCAACTACAACGGTTGACTGTGGGTGCAGCGACCGCACGACCGACCCACATGGTTAGTTAACCAAAAAATATGGTTGATCATAGCAGTTGGTGGACCTACATCAATGGTCAATTGGGGTGGTTGGTGGACTTACCGCGGCGGTCGGTCTGTTGGCCCCCGACAGGCCTACGGGCGGTTTGGTTCAAATGAGCACAACTCCAAGAAGGAGCGTCCAATTAACGAGTCATTTACAACATTGAGACCCTAATGTTGAGATGATCACTTTGAGACAAATTGTGGGCTTTTAGTTTGGACCATTATAGGTTGATATCAATGCCTTGGTCTTTTTATTGAGGGTTCATTGTGACATTACATCCACATCACTGGATTATAAACCACTCTAGAAACCGAGTCTCATATAGAGTATGGTATCCCTCCCAAAGACTTGAGTGAAGTCCACTATAAGCCCTATTAGATTTATGGAATCAGCATTAAATATGATAGAAGGGATTTGGTCTTACATCTAGCGGGATCCATCGGTTGGGTCTGTGGTATCCCCCTATGGTTCTGGGCGTGATCCCCTGCGTAGTGGATTGATCTGGATTGGCTCTAAGGAATTCCCTTGTGAGTCTAGGTGTGATCCCTTCTCTGCATATCATAGTCTTCCTTGACCAATGCATTCTCTTTGGGCAGATCCCAAATGAGATATACCTCTTCCTCATAGGTCTCTGATAGTATTATTTCTCGGGGAGTGAGTTCTCCCGAAATGAGCATGTTTCGAGAAGAATCATGTGGTTGGCAGTTGGTTATGACTGCGTAGTGGTGTGGTGTCACTCCTGAGTTTATCTTGGTTCCTTTTTCTCTAATCCTTGTATATTTTATACAGTGTTACATATTTTATTGAACTAACTATACTTTGTACTTCGTGTTTAGTGTTTTTATGGTGTCATACTGAGTATTGTTATACTCACCCCTATACAGGCTTTGCCTATATGGGTCGTGTCTTTTGAAGATAGAAGACCATTTAACGGTATCATAGGAGGACCAAGATTAGGTGGAGTGTAGTTGGAGCTAGGCAGACTGAGGTGTTTTCTAGGATGATACCTTTGACATAGTCCTCACCCTTGGAGTAGGTTGGACTCTATATAGTTTCAGTCATACTGGTGTATCCACTCTTTGTGGTGGGATTTTATTTGGCCCTATATATTTTACTTTACTTCTTGTTGTACTATAGTAGTGGGATATACTGGTTTACATTCATTTTTTATTTAGTGTTTTTACATTTAATCATTTTTGGCTTGGATAGGTGTGTGTGCTTACTTGTACTTCAGGATAATGCCTCCCATTTATGGGATTTGCCTACTCGGTGCTACACACCAGCCCCTGGTCTATTGGAGGTAGTCTTGGGGTAGTCATGGAACAGGACCCTCTGGGATTGGTCGTGGCATATGATTTGTGGAAAATAAGAGAAGAAGAACCACAAATTAAGGTGAGGGGAGGTTAAAAAATGAGATTGGAAATAAAAAACATATAAGTATATATGTTTTAATTAGAAAAAAAATAAATATATGGAAAGCATATGAGATTGAATGAAAATTATTTATATGATATAAATGGAATTTAAATATTCATCTGTATAAAATGATATCCTTAGTGGATGAAATAACTATGTTTAAAATGAAAATCTGTATATCTAGTTCTCAATCCCTCTTCCCCTCATCATGCATATACAAAGTTTGCAGGTCCTGTATGGAATAAAGGTGTGTATGAGATGTATAATCTGCAGCGGTTCATGCCTTAGGACATCTTCATTTAAAATTTATAAATACCTCTTCCAATTTGTATTCTTTTTTTCATTTTCTCTCTATGTGAACAACCTACAAAGTGTACTTTGGGGTATTGAAAGTGTTTTCCCACCATCCTATATTTGAACACCATTTCTAAGTGATACCATGTGGTTATGGGTTTTCCTCATGAGATTTTAGTCATTGAAAATCTCTCCGTTCTTCCTTGTCCCCACATAAAAAACCATCAGGATTCATAGACTAAGTATGAGATCTATTACTTCTATTTTATTTTTTCTAAAAGTCTGCTTTAATCATGTTTTAGATTCTTCTGTAAGAACATACACAATTCACTATAATAATATAATAATCTGGAAATTAAATAAAAAATAGGAAGAAATAGAAACAATTATCGCATAGTATTATTGATAAATATTATTTGATAATACAGAAATAAAAGAAATAAAATCATAGGATCAATCACATGTGGTTGTGGTTATAATTTAATAATATTATATAATTAGAATGGAATGATAATTATTATTTAATTTCACTTTGGTATTATTATATGCAATTGAAACAAAGAAAATAAGATACAGATAAAATAATAAGGATGAATAAGAAGATAATATCTCACATAGAATATTAATATTTCAAAACCCAGAATTTGCATGCTAAGGGACCCCAGACCTACACTCCTAGTACTAGTGCTAGAAACACAAACTTTAATTACTAATTTCGATACTAAGTGAGATTTTCCAAAATAAACTTGTATATAGTTCAAATAAATAAAAAATTAAAATCCACAATAATCTCATAATCCTAAGAATCAAAATTTTTAGTGACCTTGGAGAATAGCTGCATAAAATCTTATGACATATAATTTTGATAATTTCACAATGATTAACCCACATTATATTCCCTTACAGATACATCATTGTTTATAAACATATTTATAACCTAGGAAATGTAAAACATAAGATGGGGTGAGATAATATTATTAGTAAGGTTAAACATAAGAGATAACAATATAAGATCACTAGTGATCATAAGACAAGTATGTGGGTATGAGCGCATAACCAAGGTCCATGAATATAGAATTAAAAAAATATACCCAAATAAATATGTATCATAAATAATAAATCAATGCATAAGTATGTGATCATAACATAATACATGATTAATTATAACATGAGAATGTTACAAAACATAATATTTTTGGCACAAAAATAAGCATAAAAAATCATTTCCTTTTTCAAGGCTCACTTCCAAGATGTTCATACTCAAATACATAAAAATCACATCATGATTCATGTCATAAATCATTATAATAACATAAAATATGATTCATAAGAGTGTGTAACATCAAATAATCTTGATCTATGAAAGAATAACATATAAAAAATAATATGAAATAAGGGTGTGTCATAAACATAAGCATGGAAGTTATATGTCAAGGATACCCACCAAGACATTCATCACATAATATGCTTTGGTTTACCACTCATGTAACTTATTTTTTTGGTCCCACCACTTAGGTGTCTATGATCTTGGGATTACCACTCATGTACCCTTGGTCTTGGGATAACCTCTCATGTACCCTTAGGCATGGGATGACCTCCTGTATACCCTTTAGATCTCATGAGATATAAACATTACTAGTGAATTAGAGGGATATATAATTTCCAAACCACCATTCAAATAATTAAAATGAAACACAATTTTCCCACAAGATCATTAAAACCTTCATCATTACATAATATCATAATTAACTCCTTCAAATGAAACTATTTTTGTTAAAACAACCTTAAATAATTATCATTATAATCCATCTTAATAAATAAGTATCATAGTTTCATAAGAAGATGTTTCAAGTAAAACATAATTAATTGATAGATATAATATTTTCATTATTTTTCAGGTGTATTTAAATTATTTAATCCCTTATAATTTAAAAATTTGAGTTGATTTGCATCATTTTTATATTTTTGGTTAATTTTGGGATAAAATGTGAAAATTTCTTAATTCTGAAAGTTTATCAGTTTTTCATCAATTTTTTATTTTGAGAATAAAATTTTAACTATTGATACAAATTGAGTGATTATTTTTTTATTCCATTGTTTTTGGGATTTAACTTATTCTTTTGTCCCTATATATCATTTTAAATTCAAGAGGCCCAAAAAAAATCAATAAAGTTGAAAAACATTTATGGCCAATGGAATGGACCCCACCTCAGTAAATAAGTCATATATCATCCTAGAGACTTCAAAATGATATTATTCAACTTTTAAATAAAATTAGACATTATGTTTCATGTGAAAATTAAATTTAATGGAGATATTCACTCATTAAGGAAGATATTTAATGAACTAAATTAGAGGAAGATGAATGGTCTCTTCAGGAAGAAAAAACTGATTTAGAAATTCGGGAATAACATGTTTTTAAATTTCTCAAAAGCAAAGATATTTTTTGGTTCTATGAAAAACTCAATTATAAATAACCTTTAATAAGTAACCTTGGAGATTTTTTTCGATCCAATGGTAGAAAATAGATACAAATTTCGGTGCATAGATTCTAAAGGATTAATTTTGTTCTTTTATTTTTCCCTCTTTTTCTCTTATTAGTTTTGTAATGGCTTCTTCTAACCCCTTATTCATAGATAAACTTCATATATAGGGGTATAATTTTTAGTGATTGGGTAAGGGGAGGTTTTCTTTTTTAATACTTTAGTTCTTTCACTTAATGGAATAAAAAATCTTCTCTCTCTTATACGATGTTGATTTCAATTTCTAGAATCAGTTTTCAATATCATGTATAATCATATTTGGTTTTAAATTATATTTTTGTTATTACTTTAGTCAATGATCATTATCACCCTCTACTATATTCTTGTTTATATACAATGAAATAGACTAGGACTTAGTGGTGAAGTAATGGGTGATCTTCAGTACGTGTGGGAGGGGTAGTGGATATTCTTGATTATTTGGGAGAAAAAAGACCCGATTGGGTATTACCTATGTCAATTGAGGGAATTCAATGAAACTCTCTTTCATATAGGGAGGATAGTGGACCGATCTAAGATCTTGGTATGTTTTACTATCACCATCACCATTTGACCATGGTAGTGATATGGAGAAATAATGGAATCTCACTTTAATCATCTTAGTATAATAGGATTGGATAAACTGAAACTAGGATAGAATTTCAATTGGAAAAATGAAACTGAATTTATTACCCAACTCGTATAACTGTTTTTAATAAATTTCATTGTCTATTTTTTTCAATCTCATAATTAATTTATTTCTTTTGTTTCATTGATTTTTTGTATTTTCATAATCAAACAATTCAAAAAGAACCCCTTTTTCTCTAATTTAAAGTGATAAACTTTATTTTTTATGCTCTTATCTAGAGACAACCTATTTTAATGACTACAAAACATTTTTAACTTATGAAATCATTGTTTTTTCCACACCCACGAAAATAATGTTTCAAAACTAGGTGTCCTTTTTGGGGAGGTAGTTCCAACAATTTAATTCCAATATTTTGTAAATATTTTCTTTTATTTTATTTAAAAAAATCTAAAAAATATATTTATCCATGATGTATTCAAATTGAGATTATAATTAATATATTGATTACTCACAGGTTCAATGCCAAGAAGAAGTTCACAAGGATCTTGAAGCCTGATTAGAAAGGAATAGTGAAACAATGAAAAAATTGGAGAGTAGAATATAGTGTAAGGTTGAATATGTGCATGCATCCTAGTAGAATTAGTTGGAGTTAGAATAAAAACAATAACCAGAACAAGTTGTGAAAGAAGTAGCCCTGCTCATATTTCAAGTTAATGAACCTGGTGATACCTTAATGGAATTAAAATAATATCCATTTGGCCTAGATCAATAAAAGTTTGAGGAGTTTTATAAAGAATATTCTCCTTCTAATGTTCATAGGGGAGAAAAATAATATTTTAATAACATATAGAATAAATATGAGGTGATATATGATCTCCCTATTATTGAAAAGGTAGAATATAAATCACATTTGAATATATCTGTTGTTTAGGAAGAATAAAATTCAAATCCAATAAATATATCCCTTGTTTTAAACCACTCAAGTGGTTCAATTTGAAGAAAATATGGAGGAACCTAAATACCAACCTCCATCTAATAAAATTCAACTCCAATAATCACTTTTTATTGATAAAGCAATGAAAATCAAGCCACTTTAGGGAAAAAATATTTTTCTAAACTCTTTTAATTACGATTTTATTGAATCTTGATTTAGAATTACCTCTTTTTTTAAAATAGTATGATTTAGACAAAATTTTTATTTCCTTAGAGGATGAAGTAGAAGAAAAATAAGATGCATCTGGTGAGGAACATTGGGAGATCCCCGAACATGTTTAACATTTGTTGGAGTTAGTACATGAGTAGATCCAAGTGGATTTTCTTACGAAAATAGAGAATCAAGATTATTACTCTAAATGGAAATAATTTGAAATCGAATATTCATGATTTAATTTTGTTCAAATATAATTAGACTGTTACTTTTCCTTTGATTATTCCATTGAAGTAGAATACCTAAAGCAGTCACTAGAGAATGAATAAGAGGTTGTCAAAGTGGAAAACTTGAAAGAGGAGAACTCATTATCTGTCCTACCCCACAATGAAAGTTTTATCTCATTATCATGGGGGTGGATTTGGTGTATTCAATCCATGGGTCACTCAACAAAAAAGAATAAGTTCAATTTTTAAAGAAGAAGTGTCGATGGTTCATCTCAAAGAAATTACACCCACCATTAGATTAGGGATAACCAATTTGAACTGACCATATGGAGTCAGTAAATACTTATTTCCCACTTGGGGTATTAAACTAAGATCTATCCTTCTATTATCACTCTATTTATCTATTATTTTATTTAAATAAATTTATTTTGTTTTCTTTTATACTTTTTTTATATGTTTTCAGAGAGAAACACTTAGTATATTAACTAAATGTTTCATTTCTAGTAAGTTAGGTTGTACCTCTGTTTTACACTTACTTGATTTTTGTGATTCAGTTTAAAATCTTCTTACATGTTATATCCACTTGAAAGAATTGTGAACACTACACCATTTATGTGTTGAGAGGGAACCTTTGGGGTTTAGGATTTTCAATTTTCTCTAAAAAATGTGCATTTTTCAAAATTTTGTATGTTTCTTTTCAATGTTTTGCATGTTTTTAAAACTTATGAGCTCAAATGATTATCTTTTCTATTTTTGAAACCTAGATCAATGAGTGAACCAATTTATACCATGAAGCTAAACATAAATGAATGCTGAAAATGAATTTGTTTCAAGTTTAAAACTTTGGTAATTTCATGAAAATTCCTCTAATTTTTGAATCACCTACCATATATCACTGTCTATATATTTGAAATCACATTCAGATTAGGATTATAAACCCTTTTTTATTTTATTTACATTAACTTAATTTATTGAGAGAAACAAACCATTATTTATTTAACTATAATTTTATTTATTCCGTTCAAAACTTTAGGGTTTGTGGTACTTGTTTTTTTAATGATTGAAGCATTTCTTTTATTTTAATTCCCCTTTTTCAAGAAAATAATTTTTTATTCTGACCTACCTTTTACATTCTATACTTAAATACCTTAAAATACATGAACATCCAATTAGGTTATCCACATTACACGAATATTGTTCCTATCCAACTTTCTCTTAAATTAAATTTTTATGATCCAGTTGAACTTAAGTGTGGGGGGAAGCAATTTTGTGTTGTGCTATATCTTTTGGTGATACTTTGGGTGGAAAATAAAATGTTTAGTAGATGTGTTTACAAATGAAAAAATAATTCTTTAGAAAGTTTGTAATTTATGTAGATTTTATAATAAAAAAATGTGACTTTATGGAGCATCTTAATGAGAAAAAAATTTATGCATATCTGGAGATTTTAAAAAAGGAGAAGAGAAATTTTATTTTTTCTACTAAAATTTTGATGGTGTGGAATTTCCATGAGATTTTAAAATATGATTAGAGATGATTTTATTTTAAGGGTAGTGCAGAGGAGACCATAATTGAGTGAAAATTCGAATCATTCAATTTTACCACATGACATGTAGGAATTTTCAAGCTTATGGTGACTCTTTTATGGGTTTTAGATGATAAAATCCTTGTTGAAAATTTACATTTGTGATATAAGAGAAAATTCTTGTGAGGTAGGTGCATTTTTTGCATGGGATGAGAAATTAAGCACAAATGGATTAAATTATAAAAATAGAGAACTTAAAATAATGGTTTTTGTGTAGGTATGCTATATTTTTTTTATTTTTCAATTAGTGGATCTTATGGGTATGTGTTTTAAAATTGTTTTGATTTGATTTAGAGGCTTACTTGTCCATGATTTCAATTTCTATGTGTGAGGTAATTTTTTGAGGTAATATTTAAAATATTTTTCAATTTTTATTTTTATTATTTAATTACTTTCAATTTAATAATTTGAGATTATTTTTATCATTTTTGGATTTTTGTGAATTTTGGGCTAAAATGTGAAAAATGATTAATTCTGGGATTTTAGAAATTTTTTACCACTTATGTATTTCGATCATAAAATTTTAAATATTGATACAAATTGAGTGATTGTTTTTTAGGTTTACATTGTTCATGGGATTCAACATATTCATCTAGAGCAGGAGATCATTCAAAATTTAAAGGCTTAAACAAATGAGTCAATTTGGAAAATATTTCTAGCTGAAGGAATAGACCCCACCTTATTAAATGATTAATATATTTTTCTAAAGACCTCCAAATGAAGTTATTATAGCTTGTAATTAAATAATAATTTAGTTCTCAATATTACATTAAATTTATTGGAGAAATTATCTCATTAATGCAACCATTGAATGTGACAAAGTGGAGTAAGATGAAGGGTATCTTATCAAAAAATATTTTGATTGATTAATTTGGGATTTTTTTAACATATAAAAATGAATTTAAAATCTAAGGTTATATAGAAAAATCAATTACAAAAAACTTTTAAGAAGGAACCTATGCTATTTTCAGCATTCTATTTGGAAAAATAGAAAAAAAAAATCGGTGGACATATTCTGGTGGATAAATTTTCTACTTTTCTTTTACCCACTTTTGTTCTTCTTAGTTTTGTAATGAATTATTTTTCTCCATTCTTCAGGGATAACCTTAACATAGAGGGGTAAAAGTTTGAGTGATTGAGGAAGGGGATTTTTTCTTTTTTTAATGCATGGCTTCTTGGACTTCATGGAATAAAAAATCTTTTCACCCTTCTGTAAAGTTTATTCCAATTTCTAGTAGAGGTTTTTATTATAAAGTATAATCATATTTTATTTTAGATTATATTTTTTTATTTATTTGGTAAATTATAATTCTCTCCTTCTAATAGATTATAGTTTATATATGATGGAATAGACTATTGTTTAGTGGTAAAGTACTTGGTGATCGTCGGTATGTGTGGGAGGGGTAATGGATATTTTTTATTACTGGGGAGAAACAAGACTCAATAGGGTATTTCCTAAGTCCATTTAGGGTATTCACTGCAACTCTCTCACACATATGAATGAGAGTAGTCCAATTTGAGATATTGGTAAGTTTTACTCTGACTATCACCATTGGACCAAGGGAGTGACAAGAAGTGATCATGGAATCTTACTTTAATCAGCTTAGTAGAAGATGATTGGATAAATTGGAATAGGGATAGAATTGAAATTAAAAAAATGAACCTGAACTGATAACCCAACTCATTTGACTATTTTCAATAACTTACTTTTTAAATTTTTTATCAATATATTTCTTAATTGATTTCATTTATTTCATTTCATTCTTATATTTTCAAAATCAAACAATTCAAAAACACCCCGTTTATCTCTATTGAAAAATATGATTGTTGTGTGCTCCTCTCTAGAGACAACCTAGTTTTACCAATACACTACATTTTTATCTTATGAAATAATTGTTTTTTTCACACCCTATGATAAGAGAAAGTCAGTAATTTAAAAATATATTAGCATATATGAAAAAACCCATTTTGAAATTATTGGATAAATAACTTTGAAAAATAAGAATAAAATCCCTCTCTAAAATTTTTAAAGTCTTATTAAACGTGTTTTCTTTAAAATATAATACTTTTAACTTTATAATTTTATTTAAGAAATACCCTTTGAAATAAAAAAATTAGAAATAAAGTTTTATAGAACAAATATGTTTTCAAAATCAGTCTTTGAGAATACATAAAAACATTGAAAAATTATTTCTTAAAATAACAAGCATTTAAGATCACTTTTTAAAATAAATAATTTATTTTTAAAATCAAAACATTAATTGTAAAAAATATGAAAATATTTTATTTTCATTTAAAAATTATTAATAATAAATAATAATTTGGTAGACCATTTTAAAACATGTAAAGGAATATTATTAAAGAATAATGGTGATAAAATAATTTGTTCACATGTAAAATTTTAAAACTAGGTTATTTTGAAACTTTTGGAAGAAAATAACCCTTATGGAATTTGTTAAAATAGTATAAAATGACTTTAATAAATTATTAAATCATAAATAAGGACATACATGAATTAATCTAATGAATATAGACATGTAGAAGGAAAATACTCACTCTAAAAGAAGAGGTTAGTTTGTTTGTAACACAAACATCACATTGGATAATTTTTTTCCAATTTAATTAAAATTGATGGAGAATATTTAAAACCTAAATAATATAAATAGGAGAATGAAATGGTTTATTTTTTAGAGATATAATTCAAAAAATTATTTCCCAACTAAAATTTCATTCATAATAATCTTGATTTTAAAATGAGATTAGAAAGAAAGCCTTACAAAATTGGAAACATTTGCGTAAAACCTTCTTGAAATAGTGAGAATAAGATAGATCTATAAATAAATTGAATTAAATTATAATTATATTAAAAATACATCCATGGTAATTATATACACCATAAAATAAAATTAGTTGTGAATATGAAACATATCTCAATAAAGTAAAATTGCGATGAGGCAACCCTTATGACATTGGTAAATTTTAAATACTAGCCCATTAAAAAATTAAAATAGAAATATAACATTAATTAACCAGAATAATATATAATCATGATAAAATATTCAACATGGGATGTACAAACACCATATAAAAAAATATATTCATAATACAAAACATGTCTCAATAAATGGAAATTGTGATAGAAATAACCATTACACTGACTTTCATGAAATCAATTTAACCTCATTTATGGTAAAAATAACTATCTTAATAACTCATTTAATAACCTTATTAATATATAATAATTTTTTATACTTTATTTATAATCATTCCATGAGAGTTTTAGTTATGATTCATGAATATGGAATCTGTGATGAGCTTGGTTCGGGTAATTTACTGATATCAATGAGTTACTTTATAATGATCCTTAATTATGGTTTAATCATTACATAATAATATCAAAGACATATATTAATACTTAATTTCATATATATTAATTAAATTAACATTTAAAAGCATCCATTTTAGGTGGTGATGAAAAACAAAATCGGTCATTTATAGAGGAGGTAGTCTGCATGTAACACGAGCTACATTTTCATTTACCAATGGGAAGGTTATTCATGGAATAACCCATTTATTCTCACTAAAACTTAATCATGTTATTAATATCATATTAATGAACAAATGAAATTCCTAGAAACCTCTATGAAAGGAAGTGGTGAAAAATGATACACATTGTTCATAGAGGTAGTAATTTGCACGTAACATGAATCAGGTTTTCATTTTTATAAAAAGAATGGAAGAAGGTCGATAATGATTTTTTACATTGGTATAATAACACATAAGTATACTAATTGTACTTATGTTGTTATTTTATTATGGTATAATAAACTTTGAGGTAGATGAATAATACTTAATGAAATAGAAATAAAGAGTTATTTGAGGATTTTTACCTTATTCCTTGGAATAACTCCTTTGAAAATTGGATTAAGCCTTTGAGGGGTTGTACTTTATGGATACTGGAACCTCTAGTAACTGAGTATCTATTTTATGAAGGTACTTGGGTATATTTAGGTCAATCTAAAGGGCATATGGTGTGGGGAGATGTGGGGTTTTGAAAGCCTCTTATTATAAGTGAGAGAAGCTGTGTTTTTATAATAGGAGGTGTACTATTCAAAGAAAGTTTCTCCAAAAGTATAAAATAATGGATCAAGAAAGATAATTGGTCAATAAAACTCTTGTAAAAACATTTTTCAGCATCTTTTTACCATCTGTTAGGTATTTTTCCCTTATTTTAACTTTTTTTATATTTACCAAGGAAAAACAGTTTTCAATGTTAGTAACATATTTTTATATTTAAAAATAAAATGACCCTTATTTGATTATTTGGGTACGATGACTATAGATTTTAAAAAAATAATAATATTAAATTTATAAAATTAATAAAAATTAATTAATAAATAATAAATGTATGACACATTAAAACAGTTATAGAGAAAAATATAACTTAAGTTATAAAATATCAAATATAGGTTTATCAATTAAACATAATATTTTTAAATGTATAATTTTAATTAATAAATAAATATTTAATTAGTAAAAAGTTTTAATAATTTTTAAGTCATGGTTATATCCTAATAGTGTCATAAAAACACTATATTTGTAAAAATGTGTTTTTGTACTATTCACCTAAAAATCAATATTTTCATACAAATCCCAAAATTTCATCCTAATATAATATTTTTTTCTACGTCCGAAAATGGAGTTCATTTTTTAAATTGAATTTTTAACATTTAGTAATATAATTGTTTTTAAAAATATATAATGAAAACTGATTTTATAGAAAATGAATTTTTCAAATATTATATATTTTTATTCTTATTTACATTGAATTTTTAATTAAATTAGTTTGAATATATTATTCATATAAAAAATATATTTTATCATCATTTAAACATAATATTCTTAGTTTGTTTAAATAAAAATACACAGCGTATAAAAATCAATTTTTGGTGAAATATATTTTTAAGCATAAAATGAAATTATTCTTATTACATGCCTAGTAATAACTATGGGATGATTGTTAATTTATTTTCCTATGTATATTATTATTAAATTTCGTTAAAATAATTATTTAGTAGTTATTTATTAAGTTAGGATAAAAATACAAAACACTTTTAGAAAAATTGCTTTTTAAATAATATCCCTTCTATATTAAATGATCTTAACACAAATACAATTAAAATTACCTATTTATCTAAAAATAATTTAATTTTATAAATCTACTAGTATAAAAATATTTTTTCAATTTTATCATATCATTATTTAAAAATAATTTATTAACACCTAAAATAATTTTTATAATAAAATATTTTAGTAAATATTATATTACTGTTTTTTTATCTATTATCTCTAAAAAATATTATATAAATATTTTATTAAAAATACGAAATGGTATAATTATTAGCTACATGTATATCCAATTACCATATTTCCAATTATAATATTTATAATATCTATATTTCATTTCTATATACAGAGTTACTAAAATTACTCATTCCATCGTCACTTCTTAAGTAACACTTCTCATTCCCCATTAAGGATAATTCTTTCCCCATAATTAATTGTCACGACCCATCCTCGGGGCCCGTGCCGTGACTACCCCAAGCCCGCCTTCCATAGGCCAGGGGCTGGAGACTAGCACCAAGGCGTAAATCCCGGTAAAGGGAAGTCATTGCCTTTGTAAAGTAAACAAACAAACAACACAGAGTAAGAAGGCAGAAGTAAACACTAAGTAAAAACTGGTACAACAGTAAGTGTGGAATTTATGTGGGCCAGAATACAAACCCAAATTGAAAGTAAAGTACAACTCGAAAGGGGAAAACAACAACTGAAATGTAAAGCCGCAACATCGAGCCGTCCACTGGAAGTCCCACCTGAAGGGTGGGTACAGAAATCCTCCACTGCTCCTTGGGTCCAGCCGACCGCTCCGAGTACGTCCCACCCAGTGGTCCACCTCCAGGTACCGTCCTCCTCTGCAAGCCTCCACCACGATCAGCGCTGTATGTTGTCTGCAACCAACACAACGTAGTGCGGGCATAGCCCGTGCAGGGGTGAGTATAAGATACTCAGTAGGGACCCCGAGACCCCCGAAGGTCTCCCCGAATCCACAAGGATAAACCACAAAGGAAAGATACAATCACGAAGTAACATCTGACACTGCTTAGGTATATGCCCATACATATACCTAAGTCATCAATTCTCGTTCGGCTCCGATATCCGAGCCCAAGTACAACCCAGTCCCCATAGGAAAGCAAAATGTAAATCCACACAGGATAGCACAACACAATCCACAAAGGAAAGCAAAACAGGATTCAGATCACACAGGTATAGTTCTTCGAATGATGATAGAGATGATCACTGATCCATCTAAGTCGTCGGACCCACAAAGGATCAAAAGGTACTAACCCCCGCAATGACCCACACAGGATCGAACCCACACAAGATCGATAGGTAACTAACCCCCGCAAAGACCCACACAAGATCCGACCCACACAGGATCTGTAGGTGCTGGCCCACACAGGACCACTGAGCGCTGAGCCACACAGGATCGGATCCACACATGATCGGTAGCACTGACCCACAAGGGATCGCTGAGTGCTGTAATCGTCGCCGTCGAATCCACTGAGGATCTCTGTACAGTTGTCATCGTCACAGTAGCAGTTGTAGCAGCTCTAGGGTTCCCGCACACAGCAAGCTTGTTCGGGAGGGTCCTCTCCACGAGCCGAGAGGCTGATACATCAACTGACACATAGTCCAGAGTTGATGTATCCAAAAATTCCATATCGTCAGCAGGAACTCAACGTCGTAGACGGCGCGTCAATCGGACGCCCGGTCTGAGAGTTATTGGCTTTTTCATCCCAGGGCCCCGGTTGGTTTTTAAGGCAAAACCAACCTGACCATGCTCCACCTGCATCCAAACCTCGGGCGGAGTAAGCCAAAGGATCCGTCTCACTTAGAGGAATTCAACAAAGTCGATGGCACGTCAATCGGACGTCCGAAGCACAAGATATGAGCATTTCCGCTCTGAGGGCCCGGTGGGTTTCGTGTACGAACCAACCCAGCCGAACCCAAGGTATTTCGAAACCTCGAGTGTGAAATACCGAAACGACCGTCTCGATCTAAGGATCACATAGCCACTGACGGCGTGTTTTTCGGAGGCCCGTAGCTCAAGTTATAAGAAAAAGACACAAAAAGTCCGGAAACGGGGGGTCTGGGCCCGGACTGACCCGGCCCAACCCACCGGGTCGACCCGACACGGACCAAACCGGCGCGGGCGCGGCCCGGCCCGAACCGGCGCGGGCGCGGCCCGGCTGCCGGAATCGGCTCGGCCGATTATGGCCGAGCGGCGGGGGGCGTGCTGCCCCCACGTGAGAACACTGCGGCCCCCGCGTGGGGCCGCACCTGGTCAGCGGACGCGGCAAGGTCGCGTCCCATGTCTTGCCGGACCCGCGCGGTTAAGGGTCTGGTCGGCCGCCGTCGCCGCGGATTCAGCTGCGGTGGCTCCATCCGGCGGTGCGCCGGGGCGCCGCCGCCTCCGGCGACCCGCGCCGCCGGTGGAGTCCGCCGGCCACCGGAGTTGTTCCGTTGGTCCGATTCCATTTCTGTCTGTGCCGTAGCTCCTCCCGGGTCCCGTTCTTCACTGCATAATCAACAACTCGTCTCTACGACCAGTTTTTTCGTCGTCTGCCATTCCGCACAGGAAGAACAATGGGCGGTGGGTTCAGACTTGTTCGTTGGTCTGCACCCACCGCGTTAGCAGTTTGAAACAACACCATAAAATCCAGCAATTAATGAACCACGAACCACAATAATAATCTGCGGACCAACTTGTTAATTGGTTGGTCCGCGTTCTTGCCTTGGTTGAAAACAAACATAGGTAAAATCATTTTCAAAATGACCCCTACCTCATAGCTGTCTTCGGACGAGTGCGAGTACGTCGTAGAATTGACCGTCGTGGTAGGAGGTGATCGTCGCGTCTCAGAAGGGAGTCGCGTCATCGCGGAAGGGCATCACGTCGACGATCTCTGAGGGTTAAAGAAACACACAGATTTAATTATAAAAAATAAATCCATGTTGAGGATAAAAACTACAAAGGAATTTAAATGATTCTAAATCTCTTACCTCAAGAGTTGATCGAAGATTTGTCGCGGGGAAAGAACGTCGCGGAAGAAGCGTCAGCATTGTGTTGATCTCCGGGGGTCGGGCGTTCTTCATTGCCCTTCGTCGGAGGCTGGCATTCTTTGTGTTCTTCGCGTTCTTCACCTTCTTCGTGAAGTAGGATGAAGGCACATAATCTCCAAATCCTCTCAACAAATCGCACCCCATAAGAAAGGTGTGTTGGTCTTATTTTATTAATATGCCAACCGTTGAAAAACAGGTTAAGAAACGAACAATTAATTCATAGAATTAATTTCCATGAAATAACTTCCCAATTAAAAAGAGCGTTTAATAGTTTAAGAAATGCCCCAGTTGACTTTCATAAATGAGTAGTTTTCACGGGTGCGTTACTTATCAGAAAAGAAACGGTGGGGCTCGTGTGGGCCCCAACTCACAAATATCCTACCAAGAGGGTAGGATATTTTGGGTTCCACCCTATCCGCTTCAACTCAGCTTAAGCAGCTTAAAGTGGCTTTTAAGTGGCATTAAGTGAAATAAAATAAAGTTTGTCGTACCACATTATTTTATTTCTTAACTTAAAGCCCAAAAATTAAAAACCACACCCGAGCAAACACAACTCCGGAAGAGGAATTTCTAAGCAAATACGGGCGCTGCGATTCCATCGGTGCCCTTGGAATTTGATTACGAGCACCAGTTCAAAAATTAGAAAAACCCTCTCATTCGTTCACTGAACATACCCGAGCCAAACTTCGGAAAATGATTCCGGGCACACCGGGCCTTGGAATCACGTGCTGTCAGAAACTGCGTTCTTGTAAAATTCCAAATAAAATTATGAAAAAAAATTTCCTTGAAATCTACAGGTCTTTAAATCACTCCCACCTCAGGGATTTACTTCCCCATAAAGATACATGATAAGCTAGGGAAACAAATGTGAGTACTGAGCACGCATCTGAGCCTCCTACTCCCAAGTTCTCTCTTGGAGGTTCCCGTGCTGCCATATGATGCGCACAAGAAGAATCGACCATCCACGTAGGACCCACTCTTGTCGATTCTCGATCTCCACCAGGACCTCCACAACATTTTCCCCATCATAAATGTCTAGCTCCCCATGGTCAATGATGCATGTCGGGTCATGCACGTATCTCCTCAGCTGAGATATGTGGAAGACGTCGTGCACCCGGTGCAACTGAGGTGGTAGAGCCAGGCGATAAGCCACCTCGCCAATCCTGCTGAGGACCTGGAATGGTCCGATGAAGCGTGGAGACAACTTTCCGCCTCGGCCAAATCTCCGTAATCCACGTTGATGTGAGACACGCAAGAAGACGTGGTCGCCATCCACGAACTCTAGTGGCCTCTGCCTCCTGTCAGCGTAAGACTTCTGCCGGCTCTGAGCTGTCCTCATCCACTCCTGGATGACTTGGACCTTTTCTGTCGTGGCCTGGACCATCTCTGGTCTCACAAGTGCTGACTCCCAAGGGTCTGTCCAGCACAAAGGAGATCTGCAAGGTCTACCGTACAACGCCTCGTATGGTGCCATCCTGATGGTGGAGTGGTAGTTGTTGTTGTACGCAAACTCCACCAAGGGTAGGTGGTCCTCCCAGCTGCGACCGAAGTCAAGGACACATGCACGGAGCATGTCCTCAAGGGTCTGAATGGTCCTCTCCGTCTGACCATCCGTTTGAGGGTGAAAGGCGGTGCTCAGATGAAGCTGCGTCCCGAACGGCTCCTACAACCCCTTCCAAAGCTGGGAAGTAAAGCCAGCATCTTGATCGGAGACAATAGATAATGGCACACCGTGAAGCCGTACAATCTCCTGAATGTAGAGACGCCCCATGCTCTCCACTAAGCCCTGCTCTATGATGGGTAAGAAGTGAGCCGACTTGGTGAGTCAGTCGACAATCACCCAAATGGAGTTGTGACCTCTGGAAGTGCGTGGAAGTCCAGTCACGAAGTCCATAGATATCCCGTCCCACTTCCACTCTGGGACCTCCAAGGGATGTACCAAGCCTACTAGTACCTGATGCTCTGCCTTCACCTGCTGGCAGGTGAGGCATCATGAAACGAACTCTTCCACAACCTTCTTCATGCATGGATACTAGTGCTGTCGTCTGAGATCCTGGTACATCTTCGCCACTATAGGATGTACCGCTAAGGGAGAATTGTGAAACTCTCTCAGAACTTCCTCCCATAAAGAAACTGGTACTAAGGTACGTCCTCTGAAAAGGATGTCGTGCTCTGATCCAAAGCAGAAACCATTGGGTGCCTGTCCTGAGGATATCTGTGCACGCCGCGTCTCACAGTCAGCGTCCCCACGTTGTGCCTCTCTGACCCGCTGTAGTAGTGAAGGAGTGACTGTGCGAGACTGAAGGAAGTCTGCTCCATCTCTATCCACGAAGGATATCTGCAAAGTGGCTAGCTGCTCTATCGCCTCCTCAAGTAGCTGAATGCCCGTCCTACTGCTGAGAGCATCAGCTACCACGTTCCCCTTCCCAGGAGTATAGACTATCTCAAAGTCATAGTCCTGGAGGAACTCGAGCCATCGCCTCTTTCTCAGTTTCAGGTCCTTCTGCGAGAAGATGTACCTGAGACTCTGATGGTCAGAAAAGACTGTAAAGCACTCGCCCATTAGATAGTGTCTCCATGTCTTCAGGGAGAAGACCACTGGTGCTAACTCCAGTTCCTGGGTAGCGTAGTTCTGCTCATGCGGCCTCAACTGACATGATCCATAGGTGATAACTGCCCGATCCTACATCAGGACACATCTGAGTCCGGTCCCTGATGCATAGCAGTAGACTACGTACCCTACTCCCTCCTCAGGCAAACTCAAGATAGGTGCACTGGTTAATCTCTGTCTCAGCTTCTGGAAGCTCTGCTGACATCTGTCTGACCACACAAAGGGTTTCCCCTTCTTCTTAAGAGCTGAGAGTGGTGCCGCAACTCTGGAGAAGTCTGGCACAAATATCTGATAGTATCCAGCTAGTCCCAAGAAACTCTACACCTCTGTCACGCTCTTGGGTGCCTCCCAAGCTAGCACTACCTCGATCTTCGCGGAATCCACTGCAACTCCCACCTCAGAGATGACATGCCCCAAGAAGTGGACCTCGCGTATCCAGAACTAACACTTCGAGAGCTTTCCATAAAGCTGGTTCTCTCGGAGTGTGTCTAGTACAAACCGTATGTTGTAGGCATGCTCCTCCTCAGTCGTCGAGTATATCAAAATGTCGTCGATGAAGACTACGGAAAATCGATCGAGGTATGGCTGAAATATTTTATTCATGAGGCCCATGAACACTGTTGGAGCATTGGTTACGCCGAATGGCATAACCAAGAACTCATAGTGGCCATACCGACATCTGAAGGCCGTCTTCTACATGTCCTCGTCCCAAACTCTGAGCTGATGATAGCCTGACCTGAGATCTATCTTCGAGAACCACCATGCTCCATTGAGATGATCGAAGAGGTCATAAATCCTCGGTAGCAGATACCTGTTCCTCACTGTAACCTGGTTTAGGCGACGATATTCGACACATAGTCGCAATCTCACGTCCGCCTTCTTGGCGAACAATATCGGGGAAGCCCAGGGTGAAACATTGGGTCGGATGAACCCCTTGCCCTGCAGGTCCTCCAACTATACTCGTAGCTCTCAAAGCTCAGCGGGGGCCATCCAATATGCTGGAGTGGATATCGGGGCTGTCCCGGGGTACAGATCAATATAAAATTCTACCTCTCTGCGAGGAGGTAGCCCTGGAACGTCATCGGGAAAGACGTCAGCATACTGATCCACCACTACAGGAAAACTAGGACTCCGCACGTCAACTGATCCTAGGATGAGGCTAGCCAACTGATGAGTGATGGGTTGTCCTCTCCTCTGCGGAAGTCTATCCTATGCTGCGAAGGCTCCCTTCTCGCCGGTGAAGGTGAACCTGCTCCCATCGGTGCGTACACATCGCACCTTGCGCCTAATACAGTCGATCTGAGCATGAACCGTAGATAACCAATCCATACCCAAGATGATGTCGTAAGGCCTCGACGCTGCTACAAGAAGATCCCACCCGAAGCTCTCGCCTCCTAGAGTAAGATCACACTGCCGGCACTAGTGCATAATCGTCGAGTCTTCTCCCGTAGGAGTTCTAGCCGTAAGGATCGAGCCAACAGCTCTGTCGGAATCTCTGAGCTCCAAACTAGGGCAGCGGCTATGAAAGAGTGACTCGCTCCTGTGTCTATAAGAACTACACCAAGGGTGGAATAGACACAGATCGTACCTCGAATCATCTCGGGCACACCGTGGTCGTAGGCCTCCGCTGCCTGGAGCTGTGCCTGTCTCTGCCCACCAGCTCTTCGTGGTCGGGGTGGACCTCCTGGTGGTGGTGGTGGTAGAGACTCAGAGCGTCTCCCACCACCTGCTACTCGGCCAGCTCCTCTGCCTCGTCTGCCTCCTCCCTACGGACTGCCACGATCGACCCTCTGCCTCTGCCTGGGTGGCCCCTCAACCGTCTGCTGCTCCTCGGCACGATGGGTCAGGCAGTCACGAGCCATGTGGCCCTGCCCGCCGCATGCGAAGCACTGCCTGCCTCTCAAAAGACTAGCCCCGCTCTGTGTGCCCCGCACAGCTGAGCCAGTGTCCTGGGGTCGTCTGCCGGAGGGTCTGGTCTGCCTGGACCCATGAATCATTCGTCGGCTGCCTGCTGTGGAAGACTCTGCTACCCGCAACCCTGCGGTAGGTCTCGCTGCCGAAGAAGGCTCAGTAAGAAAGCTCTCGATCAAAAGGGCTTGCTCCAGTACTCCTGCCTGAGTCGGAATGATGAGGGAGATCAGTGATGCCCTGATCTCATGTATCAATCCCTGCTCAAAGGTCCGGGCCTGGAAGAATGGGTCCCGTACCATGTCGGTCGAGTAGCGCGAGAGATCGGTAAATCTCGCCGAGTACTGGGCGACCGTCAAGCTGCCCTGCCGCAGCTGAAGAAGCTCCTGGATGCACACCGCACGGAGGGTGGCTGGGACGAACTCCGAGCGGAAGAGGCTCTCAAAGTCCGTCCGGAGAAGAGATGCCTCATCGTGCACCTGGAGCATCAAGCTCCACCATCGGCCCGCTGCTGCGTGCAATAGGCTCGCTGCGACGATCACCATGAGGTCTGCTGGTGTCCTCACTAGCCTGAAAACTCGTACAACTGCCTCCAGCCAGTCCCCGGCTGCCTTGGGGTCTGTATCCCCACGGAACCTGGGCGGTCTCTAGCGCTGGAACTCTTGCAGTGCAGTAAGGCGACGTGCATCGTCAGCGGCTAGGGCCGGAAGCATCGGTGGCTCGGCGGGTAGAGGTACCGCCGGTGCCTCAGCTGTCAAAGGGCCATGTACCGAGGCCTCATCGCTCGGCGGGCTGTCGTCACGTACAACTCTCGGAACCCTAGCTGGCTGCCGTTGTGGGGCCATCCTGAAAAGAAACAGGTGCGCCACGGTCAGAACAGTATATCTGGCGAGCTGACATAAAGTAATCACAATGAAAACTTGTAACACACATGCAATCAATGTTTTCGTGCATTAAGTCAGAAATCAGAAGTCAGGGTCTTGGTGTATGGATACGTCGGCCGCCGCACCAACACTGGACTCTCTGGACTGATAACCACACTCAATATGCTCAACACTATTGCTTCACATAGAAGAAATATCAGAGTCTACGGTAGAACCGAACTCTTCTAACACCAATTTGTCACGACCCGTCCTCGGGGCCTGTGCCGTGACTACCCCAAGCCCGCCTTCCATAGGCCAGGGGCTGGAGACTAGCACCAAGGCATAAATCTTGGTAAAGGGAAGGCATTTCCTTTGTAAAATAAACAAACAAACAACACAGAGTAAGTAGGCAGAAGTAAACACTAAGTAAAAACTGGTACAACAGTAAGTGCGGAAAGTAAGTGGGCCAGAATACAAACCCAAACTGAAAGTAAAGTACAACTCGAAAGGGGAAAACAAAAACTAAAAAGTAAAGCTGCAACATCGAGCCGTCCACTGGAAGTCCCACCTGAAGGGTGGGTACAGAAAGCCTCCACTGCTCCTCGGGTCCAGCCGACCGCTCCGAGTACGTCCCGCCCAGTGGTCCACCTCCTGGTACCGTCCTGCTCTGTAAGCCTCCACCACGATCAGCGCTGTCCGTCATCTGCAACCAACACAATGTAGTGCGGGCATAGCCCGTGCAGGGGTGAGTATAAGATACTCAGTAGGGACCCCTAGACCCACGAAGGTCTCCCAGAATCCACAAGGATAAACAACAAAGGAAAGATACAATCATGAAGTAACATCCGAAACTTCTTAGGTATATGCCCATACATATACCTAAGTCATCAATTCTCGTTCGGCTCTGATATCCGATCCCAAGTACAACCCAGTCCACACAGGAAAGCAAAACGTAAATCCACACAGGATAGCACAACACAATCCACAAAGGAAAGAAAAACAGGATTCAGCTCACACAGGTATACTTCTTCGAATGACGATAGAGATGATCACTGATCCATCTAAGTCGTCAGACCCACAAAGGATCAAAAGGTACTAACCCCCGCAATGACCCACACAAGATCGGACCCACACAGGATTGACAGGTAACTAACCCCCGCAAAGGCCCACACAGGATCGGACCAACACAGGATCTGTAGACGTTGGCCCACACAGGACTGCTGAGCGCTGACCCACACAGGAGCGGATCCACACAGGATCGGTAGCACTAACCCTCAAGGGATCTTTGAGTGTTGTAATCGTCGTCGTCGAATCCACTGAGGATCTCTGTACAGTCGTCGTCGTCACAGTAGCAGTCGCAGCCAACTCTAGGGTTCCCGCACACAGCAAGCTCATTCGGGAGGGTCCGCTCCACGAGCTGAGAGGCTGATACATCAACTGACACATAGTCCATAGTTGATGTATCCAAAAGTTCCATGTCGTCAACAGGAACTCAACGTCGTAGACGACGCGTCAATCGGACGCCCGGCCTGAGAGTTATTGGATTTTTCGTCCCAGGGCCCCGGTTGGTTTTTAAGGCAAAACCAACCCGACCGTGCTCCACCTGCATCCAAACCTCGGGCAGAGTAAGCCAAAGGATCCATCTCACCTAGAGGAATTCAACAAAGTCGACGGCACATCAATCAGACGTCCGAAGCTCATGATATAAGTGTTTCTGCTTTGAGGGCCCGGTTGGTTTCGTGTACGAACCAACCCGGCCGAACCCAAGGTATTCCAAAACCTCGAGTGTGATATAACGAAATGACCGTCTCGATCGAAGGATCACATAGCCGCTGACGGCGCGTCGTTCGGAGGCCCGTAGCTCATGTTATGAGCAAAAGAACAAAAAAGTACGGAAACAGGGGGTCTGGGCCCGGACCGACCCGGCCCAACCCCCCCCCCCCCCCCCCGGGTCTTGGTTCGACCCGACCCGGCCCGGCCAGAGTGGTCCAGACCGGCCCAAGCGCGACCCGACCCGAACCGGCGCGGGCGCGGCTCGGCTGCCGGAATCGGCTCGGCCGGTTACAGCCGAGCGGCGGGGGGCGTGCTGCCCCCGCGTGAGAACACCGCGGCCCCCGCGTGGGGCTGCCCCTGGTCAGCGGATGCAGCATGGCCACATCCCGTGTCTCGCTGGACCTGCACGGTCGCGGGTCTGGTCAGCCGCCGCCGCCATGGATGAAGCCGCGACGGCTCTATTCAGCGGTGCGCCGGGGCGCCGCCGCCTCCGGCTGCCGGTGCCGCCGCGCCGGCGACCCGCGCCACCGGTTGAGTCCGCGGCCCACCGGAGTTGCTCCGGTGGTCCGATTCCATTTTCGTCTGCGCCGTAGCTCCTCCTGGGTCCCGTTCTTCACTGTGAAATCAACAAATCATCTCTGCGACCCGTTTTGTTGTCGTCCACCGTTCCGCACACCAAGAACAAAGGGTAGTGGGTTCGGACTTGTTCGTTGGTCCGCACCCACCGCGTTAGCAGTTTGAAAATACACCATAAAATCCTGCAATTGATGAACCACGACCCGCAATAATAATCCGCGGACCAACTTGTTAATTGGTTGGTCCGCGTTCTTGCCTTGGAGGAAAACAAACATAGGTAAAATCATTTTCAAAACGACCCCTACCTCGTAGCTGTCGTCGGACGAGTGCGAGTACGTCGCGGAATTGACCGTCGCGGTAGGAGGTGATCGTCACATCACGAAAGGGCGTCGCGTCGTCGCGGAAGGGTGTCACGTCGACTATCTCTGAGGGTTAAAGAAACACATGGATTTAATTATAACAAATAAATCCATGTTGAGGATAAAAACCACAAAGGAATTTAAAAGATTCTAAATCTCCTACCTCAAGAGTTGATCGAAGATTTTTCACGGGGAAAGAACGTCGCGGAAGAAGCGTCGGCGTCGCGTCGATCTCCGGGGGTCGGGAGTTCTTCGTTTCCCTTCGTCTAAGGTCAGTGTTCTTCACGTTCTTCGTGTTCTTCGTGTTCTTCCCGAAGGAGGATGAAGGCACAAAATCTCCAAATCCTCTCAACAAATCGCACCCCAGAAGAAAGGTGTTTTGGTCTTATTTTATTAATATTCCATCCATTGAAAAACAGGTTAAAAAACGAACAATTATTTCATAGAATTAATTTCAACGAAATAACCGCCCAATTGAAAAGAGTGTTTAATAGTTTAAGAAACGCCCCAGTTGACTTTCATTAATGAGGAGTTTTCGCGGGTGCGTTACTTAGCGAAAAAGAAACGGTGGGGATCGTGTGGCCCCCACCTCACAAATATCCTACCAAGAGGGTAGGATATTTTGGGTTCCACCCTATCCGCTTCAACTCAGCTTAAGCAGCTTAAAGTGGATTTTAAGCGGCTTAAAGTGAAATAAAATAAAGTTTGTCGTACCACATTATTTTATTTCTTAACTTAAAGCCCAAAAATTAAAAACCACACCCAAGAAAACGCAACTCCGGAAGAGGTGTTTCTAAGAAAATACCAGCGCTGTGATTCCATCGGAGCCCACAGAATTCGATTCCGAGCACCGGTTCAAAAGTTAGAAAAACCTGCTTGTTCGTTCACTGAACATACCCGATCCAAACTTTGGAAAATGATTTTGGGCACACCAGGCCTCAGAATCACGTGCCGTCAGAAACTGCGTTCTTGTAAAATTCCAAAGAAAATTAGGAAAAAAAATTTCCTTGAATTTACGGGTCTTTACATTAATTTTCTTTCTCATTGCATGTTTATTTATAATAATGTTGATTCCCAAGGTTGAATATATCCCAAGGGATATCCTAGTTTTTAATATACTCTTTATTTTTTTTATTGTCCCTTTTTAATTTATGCACTTTTAAAGGATATATTTTATCAAGGTAGGTAATGCATGGTTTCATATAATTTTGTTATAATGTTTTATCTAAAAAATGCATCATTATTTGTTTTAGTTTATCGTTTTATGTGAAATAATTTACTCAACATAGTATTTATTTAAATTAATACTAAAATCTCAGGGTGTTACACCCCCCCCCCACAACATTAATTATCACTTACTAATAAGGATATCTAAAAGATAGACATGAATCAAGACATAATTCCTATAAATTTATTAACCATAAAAATTTAGGAAACATATATTTTCCCTAAAAAGAGTATTATCCTTAATATTGAGTTCTTCTCTAATTATTTGAGCTAAACAACCCTCATGATTGGGTATCATAACTACTAGGATTATTTTTAGTAGAGGTTTCACAGTATTCATTGCACTAATATATTGGAATAGGTTTGTTTGAAATATGAAATTTAATTTACCAATGTTAATTAATATGTGTTATATAGATTTAAACAATCCATTTCCAAAATAAAATGCTTTTAAATATGAATTACATGAATAAAATTTCCACAAACATAAAATTGGGCTACAATAACAATGAAACTAGAAGTTTTATTTGATAATAAAATCATCTGGGTTGTAATTTAATACTCTTATAAAAAATCATATATATACTAGGGGTTCTAAATTCAAAATACAATAATACAACCAAAAATATGTAATGAAGGATAATTGTGCCATAATTATCATGATCCACTTACACAATTGTCCTGAAAAAGGCCCTTACTTATTCCCTTGGTTTTAAAGGTTGCTCATTCATATTATCCTCAGTATCCATTGAGTTAGGGAATATATTTTCATAATTCTTAAACACCATTCTTTTTAAGAATTTAAATATGGGTGATGTATTATTTGGGACCTCTATACTTTCCACAATATTGGTCGGCCTCTTTATCACTTTTTAAAAATCATGAGATTGATGAAAAATACTTCCATACTTGAACCATTTTCTTATTTCTTTTGGATATTCCTGTTTGTGCTTCTTGCCACAATCTTGACACATAATAGGTTGAATCAATTTTTCTTACCTATCCTTTATCATATGAACTTCTATGAAACTCCATTTTCTCTTATTTAGTTACTTTGGAAATTCAACTATGTTAAAATGGTTAATCATAACTCTAGATAGATGGTTAGGCATAAAAACAATATTTTTCACTTCAAATCATATATCATTACATTATTTTTAGGTGTTTTCATCACATTTTCCATTATATCCACTGTTAAATCAATTCCTTGGGGCTTCTTCCATTACTCTATATAAAGGAAAGTTGAGGTGTAATAAGATTAATAATTTATTAAAAGGAAAATGTAAACCTAGAATAATTTATTCAAAAAGAATATGAATATCCTAACTTATGAATATCTATGTTTTAATCTAGGTTATATACGTTCAATTACTATTTGGTTCTCTAACCTAATAAGTGAAATAAAAAAATTCTCAAATTACATTTAAATGATTCATATTGATTCATAAAGAGAATGTAAAACAACCAAAGAATGTCCCCTGTGAGTGTCAAACTAGGTGTGCAGTTAGGAAAACATTTCATACACTTTGAGAATATCAAGTTAATACTCAAAAAAACTTTTTTAGGGTAATTACCCCTAGGTGAAACTGTGTTAGATCCTACATCCACATATTTTTATCGAAATAGCGATTTCATTTCGTTGAAATCACACACTCTCTACTTTACCAAAATTTAGGGGTATTTTTTATATTTATACTTATCCATAGGATTATCAATAAGGTTTTATAATCATATTCCCATAAAATAACTAAACATGTATTTGATACCAACTATGCACCCTAGACCCCAGTCTCAGGCTCGGTGCTAAAAAAACATTTATTAATTACTCAGATTGATACTAAGTGAGATGATCCAAGATAAACTAGAAAATATTTCACATAAGTAAAATAATACATATCATAATACTCTCACAATCATGAGAATCTAATGTTTTAGTGTCTTTAGAGATTAGATACATAAAGATCATATTCCATATAATTGTTGTTGAGGCTCTTTTCCGTCATAGAGTCTAACGACTGAAGAATGGAAATACCTTATTCCAAAGTGATTCATCCTTTGAAGAAACATCAAAAATTGACAAAGGCATGAACAATGATTTCTTCAAACTTGGTTCGCACAAGTTTCATAATGGTCATGCAAGTATACTTGCGCGCCGCATAGTGGTCGCGCAGGTGACTTGCACGCGCCCTCTTTGATTCTCACCAAGGGTCTTTAGCAGCCTATAAATACCCCTGGTGGGACTCCCATTTCACGATGGAAAATTTTCAAAACTCAAATTCGAGCTCCCAGCTCCCTAGTCACTTTTGGAAGTCTTTTGAACACTTCTAAGGTAATTTATTACCTATAATGGAAGCTCTAAAGAGGGGAAACAAGGCCTAAGTGTTGAAACTCATCAACACTTGCATGCTTAAGTGGCCAGCCCTTAAAGGAAATGGAAACACTTGCGTGCCACCTTATCCCTTAAATAAAACTTGCACAACAATATTTTGGAAGCCTTTAGGGATAGTAGTAAGGGCATGAGCCAAGTTTTGCCCAAGTATTACCCTAAGGGTTGATCGTCGCGCAAGTACCCATGTGTCGCGCAAGTATACTTGCGTGACTAGGACTTACGCACCCACGTAGGACTTATGCACCTTTATTTTTTTTGGGTGCCCCTCCTACCTATTCACCTCTCCTATTCAAATCCACCTCTCCTCTTCATGGTTAAGCCTTCATAACCCTCTTCAATGTCATTCATGGCATGATTTCTTGGTTGGATTCCTTATCTGAAAGGAATTCTATAGAACATCTCTCAAAACTTAGTGATTTACATATCTTTATGTCACTAAGGTTAGATATTTCATTCATTCAACCCCATCCTTTTAAGATGAGTGGATATTTAACTTGGGCCTCCATTTCAGGAGTAAGCCTCAGTCCAAGTTCTCTAAATATGGGCATCCTCCTTAGGATTAATCCCCAAAATTCCCTATTCAATGGGCATTGTCCTTAGGAGTAAGCCCCAAGTCCCCTAACATGGGCCTCCTTTTCAAGAGTAAGCCCCAGTCTTCATGTTCACTTAATTTTGGGCATCCTCTTCAAGAGTAAGCCCCAATAATAATTCTTTTAATATGGGAATACTCCTTAGGAGTAAGCCCCAAGTTCCCAAAATCCAAATTTCCTTAACTTGGGCTTCCTTTTCCAGAGTAAGCCCCAGTCATAATTCCCTTAACCTGGGATTCCTTTTCAGGAGTAAGCCCCAATCATAATTCCCTTTAACTTGGGCTTCTTCCTTAGGAGTAAGTCCTCATCATAATTCTTTTAACTTGGGCTTCCTTTTCAGGAGTAATCCCCAGTCATTATTCCCTTTAACCTCTACATCTTTTTTATGAGTAAGTCCTAGTCATAATTTCTCTTAACCACTCTTAATTTAATTTTGATTTGGGTTTCCTTCTCAGGAGTAAAACCCAATCACAAGTCCTCTCTAATTTGGGCATTCTTACCAAGATTAAGTCCTAAGTTAAGTATCCAAATCTCCATAAAAGAACATATACCTTTATGGACCTTGTTCTTGGGTTTATTCCTGAAAGTAAATCCTAATATTCATTCATTTGGGCAGTCATACAAACATAAGCCCCACATCATTTCTCATAATTTCATCTTTCATGGCACAATTTTCTGGTTTTACCAATACCGCTTGTTTCTCACACCGAGTATGACTCACGTGAGCTTAGAGTGTAAAAGTAATTATGACATCTTTCTTTGAGCCATCAATCATGCATAATCATAATACTCCCTTATTCTAACTACATGGGTTCTGATTCCTTTTCCAAAACAAAGGATACGTAGGTAGCTCATCTGCGGGTACGATCCCAACTCTGAAATAATATGTGTCCTTCTGAATGACAATAAACTTCAAGTGCCCTGCTGAGTGGATTTAAAACCATTATGGTTATCATAATGACCAAGAGATTTCTATATAATGTGTCAAAGGATACCATTAACTAAGAATATCTAACAAATACAGATTATTCTCTATCGATGAAGAACCTCGAATACATATGAAAGATTCTCTAAATCTCATACATATTAATCATTGACTGTCAGATCTAAAGGAAAGATCATTTTCATACTTGTTAATGTAATAAGGATTCATGAACATAAATTAAATCTATAAACAGAGTCCCGGAGTAGACAATAGTTCCCCTCAAAAAGGTGTGATGAGTCTGAACTCCCATCCTCTCGACAAATGCAAATTCTTAAGCCTCAACAGTTCACAACTAATGAGAACCTACCTTTGGAAAGTAGGTACAAATGGATATGGAATCATTGGATGTTTCCGGTTCTACGAACAAACCCATTAGAAACCGCTTGGAATGTTTGAATATTAAAACATTGAGGTCATTCCCATTTCTAGAGGAAACAAAAAATGGTGAACCCGATATGAATCCTTAACTAAGTTAAAATGATGTTTTAATTATTTTGATAGGCCCCTATTTAAACTCAAAGAGTGGGAAAATAGAACAATCAACAACATATGTGCTCATCCAAAAGATTTAGTGGCCAAACTTATCTTGATTATGTCTGTTATATCAAACAGGCACTTGTTTTCAAGATCTTCTGTGTTACAGAAATGGCTTCTCTAAATTTCACGCCTGTGAATACCTCTATTGTGAATGCCTCTGCTGTAACTCCTACTGGATCGCCGTCTGCTCTGAAGACGACATCACATACTCAGTATCTTCAACGATGGGTATCAAATGCGCTGGTTAAGGAGTAATGTTGATATGGTACCATTCCAACTCTAGAGGCCGCTAGACAGGCCCGCCAAGTCAATAATTCACCCTGGTCGTCCGGACAGCGACGACCAGTGATCAAGAAGTAGGTGGTGCCAACCACCGTTTCCAACCGTTTTGGGTATTTATCCCTGGAACGCAATCACAAATCCCAACCATATTCTAGGGAGGTGAATGATCAGGTCCCTCAAGTCCTTAATTCAAAGATACAAGAGTCCTTCTTGAGGGCTCCCATCAACAATCAACACCAAACTCGTGCGGCAATGCACCCTCAACATGATGAGGGTATCGCCTTCAGGGGTTCGACATAGGTCCCTCAGACCTGAGCATGCAAGAAGAAATGCCAGAGGTGAAATCTGGTCAACAGTGAGCAGGTCCTAACCTCTTCCATCTCCGGAGAAGTCCACCAACCTAACTTGGTGGCAAGCAACGAGCAGGCATACACACCTGTCTGTTTTAATTCCGCTGTCCAGCAGACTCGTCTGGCAGCAGCACGCCAATCCCACCAGGAAATTCCGGTAGAGTACTATAGACAGGAACATACATTTGTTTATAACTCATCACCTAGTCAGCAGGCTCGGCTGACTACATATGATGAAGCCCGTCAACCCAATGTGTTGACAACTGGTAAACAGGAACATAAACCTGATTACACTCATCAATCCTGCCAGCAGCCTCGTCTGTCAGTATTGAAGGAAGATTGTCAATCACGTTTGGCAGAGTGCAATCAGTAGGCACATACACCTGCCAGTATTGATCAAGCCTACCAATAGTCTCATTTGGTAGCACTCGGAGAAGTCAGTCAGAAAGCTCCGACGACAAACAGGAGGTAGACTCAACTCTCTGCCCCCACACATGAGTACTATCAGAATTCACTGACAAGAAAAGGAGGACATGAGCATGAACACACACCTATGCCATACATGTAATGGACGTATATCCCCATTCTGGCAGCTTAAGTCAGCAAGCATATTCTATCAATGGTGAAAGAGCAGAAGCAAATCCCTTCTCATATTCTGGATGCCTACCAGGATATTATAATAGCTTCAGTAGCATCACAAGGAAAGAGATGAAAATCTATCCCTACCAGTGGAGTGACATATCAATAGTTAACTTCGGAATAAACACACACCTATGTTCCAGTCCAGGAGGGTTGTGGGGCATACTCCCCCATATCATACGGACAACCAAGTCAGGAACATACACCTGATTTGGGTGGAGATAATCAGCCTAACCTAATCATTTCTCCTGAGAAGACACATAAAACTTACCATAATGACCACTTTCATCAACAAGTGGTTCCTAAAGTGAGTAATAAGGCGTCTAAGAAGAAGACCAGCCCAACACAGTAATGAAATTAAGGGCAAATCTATAATAAGGCCTTGCTCGATGCTGGAGTTCTTGATGCACTCAGACAATTATCTATTTTAACTCAGGATTCTACTCTTTCAGTTCCCAATGGTGGGAACATTAATTCTAAAGGTCTTCATCAGACACTTCCTCGTGAAGGCTTGCTTCCTGACAATTCGATTGATCTAGAAGTTTCATCTTCAGATGAGAGCCACAGGAACCCTCTGTGTGGTCAGAAGACCAATGAGCAAAATGTTTCATCTTTTGCTGTAACCCACCATGGTGGTCCTCCCCATGATGATGAATTTAGTTGAAAAAGCCCTCTCTATATTAATAATTCACATTTCCTATAAAATACTCCAATAGACAATGTAGTGACGAGAAATCCCTCTTATCTTGAGGAACTTGCAAATGTGAATCCAGTAATGTCTGATGCTTTACCAATAGCAGGTGAAATACTTTCTCAATCAGAAGATAGCCCAGGGTTTAGGTCATTCTACAAACCACCCCTGGGTTGTTCATCTTCTAGTTTGATTAGTGAATTCTCTACCGATCTTGTTGAATCTGATGAAGCAACAAGGAAGCACCAAATTTGGTCTAATCAGGTAGAAGAATATTCAATCAATGATAAAGAAAATGTACTGAATATGAGAAAACAACTGGAAAAAGGTGAAGTACCAGTTATGTTTTGGCCCTTGGCTGACTCTTAGTATGACATTCCAAATAAGTTGAGAGAAGATGGAATTCATGATATTCGTCTCAATATGTGGAAAAATCTCTCTCAGTTGAAAAAGAAAATTTTATCTTATGATGAATATGAAAATCATGTCAAGATAATAGAAGGGTTACAATGCCAAATTGACATGTCATCTCTCTCCGTTTCTCGATATCCAAAGGCTGAAAAATAGCAGAGAGCCCTACAACATTCATGCCTTGGTGCACTAAGAAGATTGCACCAGTTAATTTCCAATGCCGCATCTAGTATTAATATCAAGGGATAGGGTGTTCATGGAGCACTACATTTCACTATACTCTCAAGTCAGCAAAGCCTTCCAAAAATGGTCTCATGCAATGTTATTTCCCATGGCCGGCCACAACCAATTGGCTTTGTTTGTAATCAAAGGCTTGCTCAAGAACATGACTCAACTAGTTCCTCTCAAAATCAAGCATATAGATAAAATTTGTTGAATTACTCCCACATCAAGCGAACGAGAATATTGAACATGCTTCTTGTTTGGAGCGTGCACATCATCAAGTGACAAAAGTCTAAGAAATCATTCAATGGACTTTTGAGTTGGGTGATAAGAGTGGATGTAGGTTGATGCATCCAGCCAATTTCCAGACAAAAGTCCGCAAGATCAGTAGATATTTAAAGAAAGTATCAAATATAACAGCTCAAGATCCACCCCAACTTGCTAGACTAGGAACTCTTTTAACCCAACCCTCAGAATCAACAAATAGGATTTGAGGAGTTGAGCAGAAACAGAAGGAGCAGACCCAGTCCACAGAACATGGGACGTTTTCAAATCCTCAATCTCTCCCTCAGATAAAGTCAGTCTTCTCTTGATTAGTTAAGAAGTCATAAGAGGAATGAAGAGCCGAATTATCAGGAGATTACATCCACATTACGGTTCATTAAGAAGTTCTTGAGGGATCGAATCAACAAAAGGCAATGTCTCATCAAGTACATGGAAGAAGACAATATCGCAGAAATGCTAATAGAAGGGATGTAATGCATTATGCATCATTCAATGTCATCAATGCCATTGTTGCTGATCCCCCAAATGAGGCTCACTCAGAGGGATCAGATGAGTATAATCCTGATCAATAGGTTGTACGCACAAACACAAATGAAGAAGGTGTGCGTACCCAAAATAAAAGGATTACCTAGAATCTAGGTAATCCTTCAAGTAACCCACTTCCCCCTATCTGAAAGGTTTCTAATAAGTGGAAAGGAAAGAATCAGGTTACTTACAGTTACTGATATGGATCAAGAATATCCTCCTCTACCAGTACAGTCTCATAGGTCTAATCCTATGGGTCATGTGAAACAACAATTGGCGGTGCTACCATCAGTTGTAGTACTAGCCACCACATCTGTCTAAGCTCCAGATATTGCACCAGTTCAGGTCCAAGATCAACTGAATGTTTCTTAAAAGTTAATAACTACTATTGAGTCATTAACATCTCAGTTGGAAGCTATGAAGGGAAAATGAGCTCAAATTCAACCAGAAAAGATAGCTTACCCTGAATGGGTTGATGTGATTCCTCCCCCATCAAATTTTGGAAGTACCACATTCCCAATATTTAATGGTTTGGGAGAACCAGAGCAACCCTTAACACATTTTTATTCTCGTTGTGATCCTATTATGGGAACCCCTCATTAACAGGAAGTAGTTAAGCTCATGTGTTTTGTACAGTCATTAAAAGGACCTGCTTTTGTCTGGTACA
This sequence comes from Viscum album, assembly GCA_963277665.1. Taxonomy (NCBI): domain Eukaryota; kingdom Viridiplantae; phylum Streptophyta; class Magnoliopsida; order Santalales; family Viscaceae; genus Viscum; species Viscum album. Next base: position 1,477,024,432 of record OY728134.1, read on the forward strand.
CAAGCTTGCAATCCCGGTCAATTACCGGATGGGAGGATCTCCACCAAATATTCCTTCTTCAATTCAGCTCAACGTTGCCAAATACAATAGTTTTTGATCTTACAAACTGTAAGAAAAGGGAGAATGAAAGGGTTTCAGATTTCATTTCACGCTGGAAGGGATTAACATATTTCTTGAGCTTAGCACTCCCTCAAGAAAAATTATTTCCAATCTTTGTGGAAAATTGACGTGATGATTTGCGCACACCGTTGATCCCTGTGAAATACACATGAGTGTTTTGAGGCCTTACTTTGATCGCTCAGTAGATTTAATATTCTCTTATGAAGCCTAAGGATAAAACTCGTGTAATTCCATCAGCTCCAGGAAGGAGAATGGGTAAAGTAGAGACTGCTACAGTTACACTTAAACAAGAACCTCTACCTGTTTTCACCTCAAAACCTTCATCTTCTCGAAGGGCTCCACCTCCTGAGCATCAACAACAGTGGAAATTTCATCAAGATGACCAAAGAGATCAAATACAGAAACAATTTGAGGATTTGAAGAGTAAAGTTTACTCTTTCCTAAATGAACAAGTTTCTGGTTACTTCATTTCGACTCTGGAAAATAATTTGGTTCCATTGCCAAGGCCCAATAGGTCAAACAAAGAAAGAGATGAAGACAATCCCAACTATTTCCCATTTCATCAGATGTTGGGGAATCCCATTCATGAGTGTTTTGTTTTCAAAGACCTCCTGCAAAAAATGGTTGACTCGGGACAAGTCAAGTGGAAAGGTTCTTCAGATCAGGTAGCATGTGTTACTCCTACAAATCCAGAGGAAGAAGGCGAGTTGAAAGAAGTCAAGAAAAAAAATTCACAAAAATATGTTGATTGGATGGTCAGAAAAATGATCAACCAAACTCATGCCATTTTACGAATGCAATTGAAGAAACCAATTTTGTATTCTACCATGAATGACATAGCAAAACCCTCTTAATCAGAAGGAAAATCCTCAAAGAAATGGTATAATTCAAAGAAATAAGAGCACTCAGAAGAAGATGAGATCGTGTCAAATCCCAAATTGTCTTTGACTCTGGAAGATTATATGCCATCTACTTCGAAGCCACAAGCACCGCCCCACCAAACGGAATAGCCTAAATTGGCTAATCAGGATGAATCTTCATCAGAAGAAGAGCTGATCTTTGGTTTTGTTAATATGATTCATTTAACAGATCCTTATACCAGTCATAGTTTCGATTTTGATGAGCCTAAATTTCCTGTATCAAACAGATGAATTAGAGGGAGTTCCAGAGGTCTGGGATACAAAGGAAGACGTGGATATCCCAGAAGACACTATTCTAATTTTACCCCTGCTAGAACTATGTATGCAGTAGAAACTCGTGGAAGAGCCCTTCAACGGGCTTAACAAGAACAAGAAAATTCTTCCACCAATAGCAGACTCAGTCCTGGCACAGTTATTCTGGAGGATCGGTTAGAGATTCTACCTTCTTCCTCTCAGTATGTAAGTAGACCTATTCGGTCTAATTTTATAAATCCTGGAGTATTTCCAACTCCTACCCCGATACAATATGCATCTACTTCCAAAGCATCAACTTCTAAGGTTACAACGAAACCCCATGTTCCTGTTGGGAAACACAGACCTTTGGATCAAAAGTATGATGTATTAAAATACTTGGCCCAAGTACTGGCCAAGTTATCAGTTCTGGATGCCTTGAATTTATCAAAGGATCTTCGGAAGGCACTCATTGAGGCTTTGTCAAGTCCTCAGGAGTTTGAAACTGAAATTGCTGCAGCTGAAGTCTACCATGTAGAGAATAATCCTACAGAATGCCATGTAGTAATATCTTTCACAGATGAAGATGAAGATGATGTCGTGCATGGAAATATTATACCTTTATACTTATCTGCCAAGGTCAATGGTGTAGACATCCTATGAGCTTTCTTTGATAATGGTTCAGGAGTCAACCTCATCCGCATTCGTACACTTCATCAATTGGGCCTCATAGAATCTGATTTATCTCCTTCTACTTTGATGTTACAAGGATATTATAAAAATGAACAAGAACCACTGGGTGAGATTACACTCAGAACTCAGTTTTGATATCTTGTATCCAATTCAGATTTCATGGTTTTTGATCAAGACTCAGCCTCCAACATCTTGCTTGGAAGACCCTGGCTACATCAACATGCGGCTATCCCTTCATCATACCATCAATGTCTCAAATATTTTTTTGATGGTCAAATTGGGACATTATATGGTGATAAGGCCCTATTCAAGACATGTGAATCTCAATACATTGAGGCGGAATTCTATCACATGAAGGGAAAGGAGAAATCCACAACAAGGGATATTACCAAAGTTAATTCTCCCTATGGTTTGGAAAAGATTCCCGTAAATACATTTAAACATGTGAGTGAAGATTATGTGTTCCCTATCAGTCAAATTTATAGGATAGACCCAAATCAAAATACTCTTATGGAAACCTCCATAATGTCAATTACGGAAATTAATCTAGACAGCATGGGAGAAATTGGTGATTCACCAAGAAATGATGAAACTCAAATGGGGATGTATTCATTTCATCTTCTAAAATATATCAAGTCTATACTTTTCCAACCAGGACAGAAGAAGTTATAGCAACGCAAGAGGTGAATGATGATGTCGATTATCAATCCATCATCTCCTCTTTATTTCCCAAAGAAGACCCTTCATCATCAATCAGGTCGGAAATGGAATCTTCTTCTTCAAGATGTTCAAATTTTAACATCTATTCTGATAATGGAAATTATACTTCATAATCTACTATGAAAGTAGAAAAAAATTAAATAAAACATGTTGAAGAAGAAGAGGAAGATCTCAGGTATACTCCTCCAGCATTTGAAGAGGGTATCTCTACCACCATGGATGAACTCAGAGAAATAAATCTGGGTAAAAAAGAAGATCCACGCCCCACTTTAATTAGTGCGGCCATGACTCTTAAAGAGAAAGAGATGTATATTTCATTTTTAAAGAAAAATCAAGATATATTTTCTTGTAACTATATAGAGATTCCAGGGCTTGATCCTGATGTTGTTACTCATCGTTTGGGTTTTCTATAAGAACATCGAGGATTTAAGCAATCCACAAGAAGAACACACCCAACCTATACTTCTAAAATTGACGCTAAAGTGGTTAATATTATCAAAGGTAAATTCATCAGAGAAGTTCAATATCCCAAGTGGTTGGATAATAATTTCCCTGTGAAAAAGAATAATGGAAAAATTAGAGTTTTCATTGATTTCAAAGATCTTAATTAGAATTATCCTACAGATGATTTTCCAGTTCTGATTATAGAACTCTTAATTGATGAAACAGCTGGCTATGAATCACTTTCCTTCATGGATGGATATTCAGGATATAATCAAATCCAAATGGCTCTAGAAGATGAGGAATATACAGCCTTCAGAGCCCCTCAGGGTGTGTTTTGCTATCGGGTAATGCCATTTTTGATTGAAGAATGAAGGCGCAACATATCAGCGTGCCATGAATCGTATCTTCAAACACATTTTATGAAAGTTTGTTGAAAGTTATTTGGACGATTTAGTGGTTAAATCCATGCAACTTTATAATCACTTGGTTGATTTTTAAGTCATATTCCACAAACTTCGGTAACATAATTTGAAGATGAACCCCTTAAAATGTGCTTTTGGGGTAACCTGAGGAAAATTTCCTGGCATTGTTGTATGCCATCATGGTATCGAAGTTGATCCTGAGAAGAAAAAGTCAATCCTTGGTATGTCACCTCCTCGTAATTTGAAAGAATTTAGTGGACTTCAAGGACACATAGCCTATATTCGGCGTTTCATCGCCAATTTGGCTGGTAAAAGTTTACCCTTCACCAAATTGATGAAGAAGGGAGTCACTTACCAGTGGAATGAAGAATGTCAAGAAGCATTTGATATTCTCAATAAATATCCCTTGTTTCCACCAGTGTTAATGCCAGTTGTTGAAGGAAGATCACTTATCCTATATGTGGCAGCTTTAGAGTGATCATTGGGTGCCTTTCTTTCTCAGAAGAATGATGTTGGGAATGAAAGCAGCCTCTACTATCTCTGTCGGACTATGCTTAATGCAGAAACCCAATATTAAAATATTGAGAAGTGCTGCCTAGCATTAATATTTGAATTTCAGAAGTTGATACACTACCTACAACATGATGAGGTCCAATTGGTATCTCACAATAACCCGCTAAAATTCATCCTTAGTTGTCCAATGCTTACAGGACGTCTGGTAAGGTGGGCAATTATTTTTCAGCAATTTTAAATTCAGTATGTGTCTCAAAAGGAAATAAAGGTCCAAGCTCTGGCTGATTTCTTTACTGAACATCCTTCAGTAGAAGATACATCTTCAGATATTGACCTTCCTGATTAGGAAGTATTTTCTATTCAAGATAGTCTTCAAACATGGGAAATATACTTTGATGGTGCTTCCAGAAGTCCAACTGGGAAGAAAATGAAAGATCCTCAGTTCAAAAAATATGGGTTAGGAATTGTACTCATTTCCCCAGAAAAAGAAGTGCTACCTTATTCCTTCTCATTATTGGGAGGCGGTACAAATAATGAAGCAGAATACCAAGCTCTTATCGCAGGATTGGAGTTGGTGCTTCAAGCACAAGTGAATCACTTAAAGGTGAAAGGTGATTCAGAACTAGTAATCAAACAAGTCAATGGGGATTATGCAATCAGAAAAGAAGAACTAATCCCTTTGTATGATTACGTCAGAGAGTTAATGGAGGAATTTCCTTCGAAACTGACATTTTCTTATGTCCCGAGATCACAAAATGCCCAAGCTGATGCACTGGCTAATATAGCCACAGCTCTGGTAGATCCAAATCAGGACGAGACAACCATCAGTATTGCCCACCGTCATGCAATTTCACCTTATGTTCAAATCAGAATAGAGGAAATAAATGAAATTAGTCCCATTCCTGAACCATATGGTCATACTACAGGATGGATGACACCTATTAGGGAATACCTTCAAAATGGAACACTTCCACCTGATAGAGCTGGGAAAGAACAAATCCGGCGACGTGTGGTCAATTTTACTCTTTATGATAGCCCGTATCACCTAGAGAAAATTCTCTACAAAAGGGGTTTTGATGGAGTTCTATTCAGATAAATTGATGGTGAAGAGACAATGGCTATCATGAAAGAAGTGCATGCAGGAGTCTGTGGTGCCCATCAGTCTGGACACAGACTATCTGATCAAATTCGAAGGCTTGGATACTTTTGGCCTTCAATGATACAATATTGTGTTGATTTCACAATGAAGTTTCATTCTTTCCAAGTACATTCCAACTTCATTCATCAACCCCCAGAGTTTCTTCATAAAACTAAATACTCATGGCCATTTTCCACATGGGGAATGGAGGTAGTGGGACCTTATCCTTCAGCTACATCCAAGCAGTTTAAGTACATTATCACTGCTACTGACTTCTTTTCCAAATGTCCAGAGACAATATACCTCAAATAATTCAGTTCTAAATGCATTGTTAGCTTCATCAAGTCTAACATAATTACCAGATTTGGTGTCCCTCATACCATATTTATGGACAATGGCACCAACTTCTGTTTATCTGAGGTGAGAAAGTTGTATCAAGAATACAACGTCAAATCCAATCATTCATCTCGGTATCATGCAGTGGCCAATGGACAGATAAAAGCTTTCAACAAGACTCTTTCAAACATACTACAAAATATGGTGGATAAAGATAAGAAATCATGGCCTGATAAACTCTTTCATGCTTTATGGGCTTATCGGACCACCACCCGCACTGCAACGCGGTCAACTCCATATTCATTCGTATATGGAATAGAAGCAGTATTTCCCATTGAGGTTCAATTACCCTCGCTCATAGTATCCATTTGTGATCAGTCATCTATAGATGAACAATCTCGAAAGTGATTGGATGAATTGGAACAGTTAGATGAGAAAATATTGTGCACCCTGCACCACTAGGAAGTCTATCAGAATCTAATAGTAAGAGATTTCAACAAAAAAGATCATCTTCGTTCATTTGTTCAGGGAGAATTGGTATTAGTTCTCAGAACTCCAACGATACCATGAAAGAAACCTCCCAAGCTGGATCCAAAATGGGAAGGACCTTATTCAATACATAAGGTCTACTCCAATGGAGATTATTCTTTAATCTCAATGGATGGAGAACTCATCACAACTCCAACCAATGCTAGATTTCTGAAGAAGTATTTTGTGCAACACAAATACTTTATCATCCATCAATACATTAAACTGCATCATCCATAGTCCATGCATATGACCTTAAACTATTTTCACCCTTATCATCTAATATGATGTTAAAATATGTTGTCCTTGCTGCAAGACTTTAAACTGCATAGTCCCTTTCGTCCAGCAAGATGTTAAACTGCACCATCCTCGGTCCATGCATATGATCTTAAACTATTTGCATCCCTATCATCCAACAAGATGTTAAACTGGGAAAGAGTCCCTAATACGTCCAACATGATGTTAAAATGTGTCATATTTTTGTCCTTACTGCATGACATTAAACTGCACAGTCCCCCTTTCGTCCAACATGATGTTAAACTATATTGTCCCCATCGTCCTAGCTGTATGAAGCTAAACTGTACAAAAGTCCATTAATACATCCTACATGACATTAAACTGTGCATCATTAGGGTTGTTTATAACTCTTGTTTCTCACATCGAGTATGACTCACGTGAGATTAGAGTAAAATTCAACCATAACACCCTCTTTGGGCCACTATCCATGTGTAAGGCCCAGCATCATTTTTAGGTCGTTGTCCTCAAAAAAACAACTTGATATCCAATTCATTATTTGATTTAACTACACGGACTTTGATCCTTGCCTTCTAGGCTGGGTATGTAGGCAACCTTATGAGGTTCAATCCCAAAACCAATCTCGTCACATCAGTTCACCTCCATCTCATATGATGTTGATTCGTGAAACCACCCCCAGAACCAATATTTTTACATTGGTTCACCATGGTCCATGCATATGACCTTAAACTATTCATAATTTTGTCCTGTACGACAATAAACTACAAAATTCTTTGACACCCTCACCTAAGAAGAAATCATTATTTATATTGATCTCCAATCATGTTATATTCCAAAGAGTACGTGTATACATGGAAATGCATGGACCGTTTATCTTGGGTCAAACCATCATTGCACTAAAGTCCCCTTTTCACCCTTCATATGTACGAACCAAATCTGTACAGAGGGTATTTCAAGAACTATGTGCGTCTTGATTACCATCCATATGGGATATGCAGGAACATTCGAGTATCCCTCGAATCCATCCCCAAGTCTTTGGGCCTAACCCCAAATTCCACTTTCAGTCCCCTAGCTGAAAAATCCCTATGAAAACACACACAGTGTATTCATTATAATGGTCTGAGTTCTATGACCCTAAACTAATATTTCCCATACTTTCGTCTCACATGACATTAAACTATATTTCAAGAACTACATATGGCTTGATTCCCATCCTTATGGGATATGTAGTGAAGTCCAACACCTCAATTCAGGACCCAACCATAACATGATTATGGTCAGTATTGGTCTATGTATCTCTTTCTTACATTAGAAAATACCCATTTTCATGTGTCATACTCTTAACCATAAATACTTCCAGATCTCCATAACCCTTTTCTTGACTTCTGGTCACAAAATGTCTAATTTCTGAGAGTTCCTTTTCCTGACTATACAGCACGTGCCCTTAGGCAGCCTTGCATAAACAGTCTTCATAACATACTTGTCAGCCAAAATATTATATTATTTGACTATGCAGTCAATTCCCTTAGGTGGCCCTACATAATTCAACCCCATAACGGGTTTTTCAAATAATGGTAACTTCATTCTTGGGAGGAAAACCTCTTTTTTCCTTAGTTATCTTAACGACAATATATAGGGATTCGAAAAAAATAGCCATCCTTAACATATTTGTCCCATACTCTTTTTCATGATCTGAAAGTATTCAAGTCTATGGTTTATATTTCCCTTCCCTACGTTTGGGTCAGACTTTCGTAGGAGTGACATTCATCCAGTTCTTAGACAATCTTGTTTGGAAATATCTTCTCCATATTCAAGTACCTTTTCCCATACAACAAACTCTATGTTTTGGATAATTTGAATCCCTATAAACTTCCACGGGCTTTTTAGCATTAGAAAAATAAATTTCTGAGAGTTCTTTTTCCTGACTATGCAGAGCGTGCCCTTAGGCGGCCTTACATAAGTAGTCTACATAATGGACCTGTCAGCCAAAAGATGCTATTATTTGACTATGGAGCCAATGCCCTTAGGTGGCCCTGCATAATTCAACCCCCTAACGGGTTTGTTAAATAGTGGTAACTACATTTTTTGGAACTACTTTTTCTAATGACTTTTAGCCATTTTTCATATCATTCCTCAGATTCAAAATTTCTTAAGTCATCGTTTACAAATTTTCCTTCATACTTGAACTTGGTAATATGTTTTCAGATAAATTATCAAGTAATTGAGTCAATGTTAATCCATTCGGTTAAAGATATTTCGACCTTAAACATTAGCCTTTGTATATCCGACGTGCATGGATTTAAACTACCCACAAAAAAAGACAAGGTAACTCTGATCAAAAGTCAAGTCCCGACTCACTAAACATACATTTCATATGATTTAGGTTGAGAAATTAAAATATTCAAAGTTTATAGGGTTATTTATAATAATACTTGAAAAAATAAAACTATGATTAATAGGCCCATTGGCTTAGGTAAAAATTTAAAGCAGGTAGAAAAAGAAGGTATGAACAAATGATTGAAGATAAAAGTGTTTTTCATTGATGCATAAGAGATAGAAGGGCATCCAAAGACTGGAGTCTCTTCTCTTTTTCAGGAATTACAAGAGGCTTTCAACATAAATCTTCATTTGATTCACAACATCTCGAGCTTCATCACCATCCACCTGGAATTCATTCATTCAACTTGATACAATAAGAGATGCAGTGATACCAGCTCTTCTTGGAACAATTGTAAAAGAATGTTCTTGAGGGAAGTTTTAGAAAATTTTCTACTGATCAAACAATGACTCTGTTTCTGTCCAAGAGACTTGGAAGATGGATACATGGATTTGAGAATGGAGCATTGGAAGTAAAGATCCATTTGGAGAGAGTAATATTTTCAGATATTGTTTCTAATGTCATGATAATCTTATCTCCATCAACCGGCAGCAGAAAACATATCATCCCATGGTTTTCCATTTTCATATATGCAAGCAAATGGCATGGAAATTGTTTTTGAAAGTTCAGACCATTGTTGTTTCTCTTAATGCATATCATAACCGAAATAGAGGAGTAACAGTGCAGCTGCATCTTAGACAGATAGTTCTTTGCATCTGGAAAATTGACTCCTTGCAGATGACCATGACCATACAGAGGCAAGTAGATGATCTGTGGGAAATTAATATGATATTTATTCAAGTACCTAGCCAAATCTAGGTGAGTGCGGTCGCAGATATCATAGTAATCATGGACAACAATGTTCATCATGTCATCAATCCGCTTTCTAGCAAGATCACCAGCCATTCCAATTCTTCTTGGATCCATTTAATCTTCATAATGGTCGAATAATTAGCATTTAAGTAAGTTGATTTTTCATAAAGTTTGTGAAGAAAAATGAAAAAAAATTGCTAATACATTAAGGCACGCAAGTCCCAAAGTTGGTGCGCAAGTATAAGTATGTCGTGCAAGTTTTGGCACACAGGTATCACCGCACAAATCCAAATACCTCTACAGCAGCACGACATAAAAGGAAGTAGCAGAAAACAGAGTAACTTGCGCGGCGAAGGAAACTTGCATGGCGAGAGCTCGAATGTTTGAAATCTGGGTGCTTTGCGCGAGAATGGCCACATATATATAGGCTAGCCCGCAACCCTGCACGCCTAAAGCCAGCGCGATCAACCCTTGCTTGCCGAAGCCTGTGCGGCTCACCCTTGCGCGTCACCATCTGTGTGCTCAAAACTTGTACGCCACATGTTCCTTGGATTTCTTCTTTACCTCAGAGTCACATCCTCATTTATTTCGGATCCAACTCTGAGGGGGGAGTTTTTTTGATGCTCCTATCCGTCATAGAGCCTAACGACTGAAAAAGGGAAATACTTTAGTATAAAGTGATTCATCCTTCGAAGAAACATAAAATATTGACAAAGGAATGAACAAGGATTTCTTCACACCTGGGTCGCACAAGTTTCATCATGGTCGCGTAAGTATAATTGTGCGCCACATTGTGGTCATTCAGGTGACTTTCACACCCTTTTTGATTCTCGCCCAGGGTCTTCAGCAGCCTATAAATACTCCTGGGGGGGGCCCCATTTCACGACGGAAATATCTTAAAACTGAAATTCGAGATCTCGGTTCCCTAGTCTCTTCTGGAAGTCTTCCGAACACTTTTAAGTTAATTTCTTACCTATAATGGAAGCTCTAAATAGGGGAAACAAGGCCTAAGTTTTGAAACTCATCAACAATTGCATGCCTAAGTGGCCAGCCCTTAAGGGAAATGGACACACTTGCATGCCGCTTTATCCTTCAATAAAACTTTTGCACCACTATTTTGGAAGCCTTTAGGGATAGTACTAAGGGCTTGAGCCAATTATCGCCCAATTATTACCCTAAGGGTTGATCGTTGCGCAAGTACCCATGTGTGATGCAAGTATACTTTCCCGACCAGGACTTGTGTGCCCACGCAGGACTTGTATGCCTTTCTTTCTTTTGGGTGCCCCTCCTGCCTATTCACCTATCCTATTGAAATCCACCTCTCCTCTTCAAGGTTAAGCCTTTAGAACCCTATTCAAATTCATTCATGGCATTATTTCTTGGTTGGCATCCTTATCTGAAAGTAATTCTATAGAACATCTCCCAAAACATAGTGATTTACATATCTTTATGTCACTAAGGTTAGAGATTTCATTCATTCAACCTCATCCTTTTAATATGAGAGGATCTTTAACCTGGGCCTCCTTTTCAGGAGTAATCCCTAGTACAAGTTCTCTAAATATGGGCATCCTCCTTAGGAGTAAGCCCCAAAATTCCCTATTCAATGGGAATCCTCCTTAGGAGTAAGCCCTAAGTCCCCTAACCTGGGCCTCCTTTTAAGGAGTAAGCCCCAGTCTTCATGTTCCATTAATTTTGGGCATCCTCCTCAAGATTATGCCCCAATCATAATTATTTTAATATGGGCATCCTCATTAGGAGTAAGCCCCAAGTTCCCAAAATCCAAATTCCTTTAACCTGGGCTTCCTTTTAAGGAGTAAGCCCCAGTCATAATTTCCTTAACCTGGGCTTCCTTTTGAAGAATAAGCCCATATCATAATTCCCTTAACCTGGGCTTCCTTTTCAAGAGTTATCCCCAGTCATAATTCCCTTTAACCTGGGCCTCTTCCTTAGGAGTAAGTCCCCGTCATAATTTCTCTTAACAAGTACTAATTTACTTTTTATTTGGGTTTCCTTATCAAGAGTAAAACCCAATTATAATTCCTCTCTAATTTGGGCATCCTTCTCAGGATTAAGTCCTAAGTTTAGTATCCAAATCTCCATAAAAGAATATATACCTTTATGGACCTTGTTCTCAGGTTTCTTCCCTGTAGTAAATCCTAATCTTTATTTATCTGGGCAGTCATACAAACATAAAACCCACATCATTTCTTATAATTGCATCTTTCATGGCATAATTTTCTGGTTTTACCAATACTTCTTGTTTCTCACACCGAGCATGAGTCACGTGAGCTTAGAGTGTAAAAGTAATTTTGACATCTTTATTTGAGCCATCAATCATGCTTAAACATCATACTCCCTTATTCGAACTATGTGGGTTCTGATTCCTTTTCCAAAATAGAGGATACGTAGATATCCCATCTATGGGTATGACCCCAACTCTAAAATAATTTATGTCCTTCTAAATGAAAATAAACTTCATGTTCCCCACTGAGTGGATTTAAAACCAGTATGGTTATCATAATGACCAAGAGACTTCTATATAATGTGTCAAAGGATACCATTGACTAAGAATCTCTAACAAATACAGATGATTCTCTATCTATGAAGAATCTCAAATACATATGAAAGATTCTCTAAATCTCACACATATTAATCATAGATTGTCAGATCTAAAGTAAAGCTCATTTTCATACTTGGTAATGTAACAAGTATTCACAAACATAACTTAAATCTATAAAGAGAGTCCCAGAGTAGACAATAGTTCCCCTCAAAAAGGTGTGATGAGTCTGACCTCCCATCATCTCGAGCGATGCAAATTCTTAAGCCTCATCAGTTCTCAACTAATGAGAACCTACCTTTTAAAATTAGGTCCAAATGGATATGGAATCATTTGATGTTTCTGGTTCTACAAACAAAACCGTTAGAAACCACTAGGAATGTTTGAACCTTAAAACATTGAGGTCATTCCCATTTCTAGAGGAAACAATTGTGAACATTTTTCTATAATCATAATATAATATATTCCCATCTATACATATCCTATGTTATAATCATGTTCATAACCTATGGAATGGAAAAAATAAGAAGGGATGAGCTTAGATACTCAGTAAGGGTAATCATAAGAGATAAAAATTGATGATTGTAAGTGCCCAAAAGATAATCATGTGGATATGAGAGTATAGCCGTGGTATATGAATATGTATCATTGATAAAAAATAAAGGCACAAGGTTATAGAGAATAACATAATACATGAGTCATCATAACACAAGACTGTTGAAAAACATAATATTAGGGAATAAACATAATCATCAAAAATCATTTCCTTTGTCAAGGATGTCAATCAAAACAGTTATACCCAATGACATAAAACTCAAATCATGAGCCACATAATAAATAATAATCATTGCAAAAACATGATTCATAATAGTGTGGAACATCAAACAATCATGATCCATTAAATCATAGCATAGGCATAGGAATATAATACAATAGTGTGGCATAAACATAAGCATGAAATCCATATGTTATGTCCAAACACTAAGAAATTCATCAAATAGTTATCTTGGGTTAACCACTCATGTACCTTCTTGTCCTTATTTTACCACCCACATACCATTGGGCTTGGTCTTAATACTCATATACCCTTAGGCTTTGTATAACCTCAAATATACCCTTGGGATTGGGATTACGTCCCATATTCCCTTTGGATCTCATGAGATATAAACATTAACAATGCATTGGAGGGATATATAATTCTGGACCCACACTTCAAATAATAAAAACCATATATAACTGTGACAAAAAATCATAAAAACCACCATCATTTCATAATATATTAATTAACATAAGGGAATGAAATGGTTTTCATAGAAACTTCTTTAAAATGTTATCATCATAATCCATCCAGTGAAATAGGGTGGATGGTTTCATAAGAATGTATCCCAAGTGTAACATAAGGAATGTTAAAGGATATCGATATAGATGAAAAACAACCTTTTAATATTATTTTATAAATTAATTTTAAAAACACGAAGAAATATCCATTTTTCAAATGCTAGAAATATCCTTAAATATGTTTTCTTTAAAATTAAATAATTTAAAATTGAAAAAACATTTTAAAAATTAATCTTTAAAACCAAAAAGGTTTTTTAGAAAAAAAACATTCTTTCAAAAACATTATTTGATTTATTATTTCTTAAAAACACAATCCTTTAAAATTCCATTTTTAATCAAGATTTCTATTTTAAAATAAAACTATTATTTTTGAAAAATATAACCATCTTTAATTTTATTTAAAAAATTATTAATAAAGAAAAATAATTTTACAAAACATATAAAAACATGAAAAGAAATATTCAAAAATAATAATTATTGTAAAATAATTTTTTCATATGGAAAACATTAAAAATGGGTTCTTTTTCATACTTTTGATGAAAAAAATCCCATTTGGAAAACATTATAATATTACTTTAAAACTATTGTAAACAAATTTAAAATAGTATAAAATTTCCTTAATCAATTGTTGAACCATACATAAGGACATACATAAAATCATCCAATGAATTTGGAAATTCTAATGACCCAAGCTTGACATACATGGATATTACCCTACTTCTGCAGAAATACTTAATACATGACATAAAAAGACACCCAATGACCATATTATTTTAGTGTCTTTGGAAACCTAGAACATAATATTCTAACTTGGTGAAAGATCTTCAATATCTCCCATAAAGATCTTCCCCTTTTTTTTTCCTACCTAAAACCTTTCTATATATCATGGGGAAAGGAAAACATAAAATGGGTGAGCTCAAATTCTCATTAATAGTAAACATGAAAAACATCAAATAAAACAAAAACATAATAATGTGAAAACATGAAAATAAATTTTGAATATCAAAATCACAAGTCATGGAATAAATCTTGGCAGTACGTAAGACATAGATCACAAAGGACCATTAACCATGATAAAATATAATTGGCATAAAACATATATTTGTGAAAAATAAATAATCATATAATATGATTTCTATAATATACAAGGCATTGCTTCCAAAACCATCATAGTGGACAAAGTCCATTACTGAACCAGGTTTTCCAGCTATGTATTACTGAACCATATTTACTTGTCATTCCAACCCTATATTACTGAATGAGATTTACTTGTTGTTCTAGTTATATCTATATCATGAGATATAAATTTTTATCCAATGAATTAGAGGGATATATAGGTCCCACCATATCATAATTAAATCACTCTTACATGTTCCACAAAACATAAAGCATTCAACATTGCATAACCCAAGAAATAAAATGGGTTTCTTAAACATCATTCCATCATGAAATAATCCATATAAAATATCATTCCATAATTAATAAAATAAAATAATAGTAAAAATAGGGATAGAAACATAACCCTGTTTAAAGATCATCATTTTAGATGGAAAATAATTTTTATAAAACACCTGAACTTAATTCTTGAGGAAAATGTCATTTCTTCTTCAAAAACATTTTATTTCCTCAAAATGACGTGCAATTTTAAATGAAAAGAATTTAGTTGAAAATAAACTTGAAATATAGTAGAGGAAGGTTCATGGAAATAAGGCATCATGAAACCATAAGAATCCATTCATGCCGTATAAGATAAAAAAACATTCTCCTCGTACTTTTTTTTTGGAAAAGTCAAAAAGTACCACGTATGGTAATCAAAAGAAATATTCCTTCCATACCATGTGCTAAAAGTAAAAAATAGCTAAATATGACATTAAACATACATATAATAATAGTAAATATTTTATGAAAACATTTTTAGAAAACATAGACATGGATGATAAAAATATCCCTAGTAAATACTTACGTATAAACAAGCTTTGTTAAAAATGAGATTGCAAAATTATCCTTTACCTTAAGTCCAATATGATTCATATGTATCCAAACCTCCTGTACAATGGGTTTAAACATAATATTAACTTATAAAAGAACCATAAATTTTTTTTATAATATCATATATGATTCACTTATGACTTTATATTGCCCATTCATTTTTCAATTCCATGTTAAAGAAATGTTTTGGGCAACAATAATTTTATTTATCGTACCTGTTTTGACATTTTATTACTGATATTATTACTTAGATCATGATTTACTTACTTATAGAATATAGAACATGATTTATATATCTTGATGCTCCTTTCTATCACAGAGTCTAATGACTGAAAAAGGGGAATACCTTAGCATAAAGAGACAATCCTTTGATGAAACATCAAAAATTGACAAAGGAATGAACAAGGATTCATTTAAGCAGGGGTCGTGAAAGTTTCATCATGGTCACTCAAGTAGACTTTTGCACCACATATTGGGAATGTAGGTGACTTGCGTGCCCTATTTTATTCCAAAAGTCAGATTCAAGCTCTCAGCGCCCTAGTATCTACTTGAAGTCTTCCAAACACTTCTAAGATAATTTATTACCTATAATGGAAGATCTAAAGAGAGGGAATAAGTCCTAAGTGTTGAAATTCATCAACACTTGCGCGCCTAAGTGTCAAAACCTTAAGGGAAATGAAGACACTTACACACCACCTTATCCCTTTAACAAAACTTACGCGCCACCCTTTTGTAAGACTTTAGGGATAATACTAAGGGCTCGAGCCAAGCCTCACCCAATTATTACCCTATAGGTTAACCGTCATGCAAGTATACATGTGTCACGCAAGTATACCTGCACGACCAGTACTTGCGCGCCCCAACAGGACTTGCACGCCTACCTCTTTTTGGGTGTCCCTCATGCTTATTTAACTATTTTCTTCAAATCCACCTCTCCTATTCAATATTTAGCGTTCGAAACATTCTTCAAAGCCATTTTTGGCATGGTTCCTTTATTGGATTCCTTATCTGAAAGGAATTATGTGTAACATCACTCAAAACGTAGCGATTAACACATCTTTCTGTCACTAAGGTTAGATATTTCATTCATTCAACCTTATCCTTTAAGATGAGAAGATCCCTAACCTGGGCCTCATTTCCAAGAGTAATCCCCCGACCAAGTTCCCTTAATATGGGCATCATCCTCAGGAGTAAGACCCAATCATAATTTTCTTCTAAAATGGGCCTCCTCTTTAGGTGTAAGCCCCAGTCTTAATCCCTTTTTGATTTGGGCTTCCTTTTCAGAAATAAAACCCAATCACAAGTCCCTTCCTAATTTTACCATCTTCCTTAGTAGTAAGCCCCAAGTTAGAGTATCCAAATCTCCATAAAGCACATATACCTTTATGGACCTTGATATTGGGATTCTTCTCTGAAGTAAGTCCCGATATTTATCTATTTGGGCAGTCATGAATACATAAGCCCCACATCATTACTTATGATTGCATCCTTCGTGGCATAATCATCAGGTTTTTACTGATACCTCTTGTTTCTCACACCGAGCATCACTCACGCGAGCTTAGAGTGTAAAAGTAATTATGACATCTCTCTTTGATCCATTAATCATGAATAAACCTCACACTTCTATCTCAAACTATGTGGACTTTGATCTCTGCATTAAAATTAGAGTACGTAGGAAACCTTTCTAAAGGTTCAATCCCATCACCCATTAATTCTCATCTGTCCCATATGACGTTAAACTATATCTTAATTCCCGAACTAAATGGGTTCTGATTCCTTTTCTAAACTAGGATACGTAGGTAGCCCATCCATGGGTACGATCCCTAATCCAAAACAATCCATTTCCTTATGAACGACAATAAACTTCAAGTGCCCCTCTGAGTGGATTTAAAACCAGCATGGTTATCATAATAACCAAGAGATTTATATATAACGTGTTGAAGGATACCATTGAATAAGAATATCTAATAAATACATATGATTCTCTATCAATGAAGAACCTCAAATAGATATGAAAGATTCTATAAATCTCATACATATCAATAATTGATTGTAATATCTAAAGGAAGAACTCCTTTTCATGTTAATTTAATAAGGATTCACGAACATAACTCGAATCTATAAGAGAGTCCTGGAGTAGAAAATAATTCCCCTCAAAAAGTTTTGATGAGTCTGACCTCCCATCCTCTCGACCAATGCAAATTCTTAAGTCTCAATAGTCCACAACTACTGAGCACATACCTTTGGAAAGTAGGTCCAAATGGATATAGAATCATTGGATGTTTCCAGTTCTACGAATAAACCCGTTAGAAACTGATTGGAAAATTTTAACCTTAAACAAACAAGGTCATCCCCATTTCCAGAGGAAACAGAAATTGTGAACCCGACGTGAATCCTTAACCAAGTTAAAATGATGTTTTACTTATTTTTTAAGCCCCTATTTAACTCAATGTGAGTTCCAACAAAGAAATCAATAATATATGTGCTCATAAAAAAGATGTAGTGGCCGAACTTATCTTGATTATGTCTATTATATCAAATAGGCACTCATTTCCAAGATCTCTCTGCGTTACAGAAATGACTTCTCTAAAGTTCACACCTGTGAATGCATCTGCCGCTACTCCTGCTGGATCTTCGTCCGCTCTAAGGACGATATCACCTACTCAGCATCTTTAACGCTAGGTTTCAAATGCACTGGTTAAGGAATGCACTGGTTAAGGAATGCACTGGTTTCAAATGCACTGGTTTACAGTGGTTGGCACCATTCTGACTCTGGAGGCTGCTCAAAAAGACCTCCAAGTCAATAATTCACCCTGGTTGTTTAGACAGAGACAACCAGTGATCAAGAAGCAGGTGGTGCCAACCACTGTTTCCAACTGTTTCGGGTCGTTATCACCGGAATGCAATCACCAGTCCCTCCCATATTATGGGTAGGTGATTGAGAGGGTCAATAGAGGCCTTAATTCAAGGATACATGAGTCCTTCATGAGATCTCCCATCAACAATCACCGCTAGATGTGTGCGACAGTGGGCCCTCAACATGATGAGGGTATCACCTTCAGGGGTTCGGCTTAGGTTCCTTAGACCCGAGCACATAAAAAGAACCGCCAGAGGTGAAATCTATCCAACAGGGTGCAGGTTCTTACTTATGACCCCTCCAGAGAAGTCCATCAAGCCAACTTGATGGAAAGCAAAAAGCGGGCACATAGACCCGTTCGTTCTAATACAGCTGTCCAGGAGACTCGTCTGGAAGCAACCCACCAATCCTGTTAGCCAATTCTGACAAAGTATTATAGGCAGGAATATACACCTATTTATAATACATCAGTTAGTCATTAGGCTCGTCTGACTATAATCAAAGAAGCTCACCAATCTAATATGGCGACAACTGATAAGTAGGGACATACACCTGTTTACAATCAACAATTCTGTCAGCAGTCTCGTCTACCAGTATTAAAGGATATTCATCAACCATACTTGATGAATAATACACAACAGGCACATACACCTTCTAATGTTCATAAAGACTGCCAACAGTCTCATTTGGTAGTACTCAGAGAAGTCAGTCGGAAAGCCCCAATGACAAATTTGGAGCAGACTCAACTCTCTTCCCCCACACATGAGTACTGTCAGAATTCATTGACAGGAAAAGGAGGATAGGAGTAGGAATACGCGACTACTCCAAGCAAGGAATGGACATATATTACAGTTCTGGTATCTGAAGTCACCAAGAACATTTTTACGATGGTGAAAGAGAAGAAGAAAATCCCTACTCATATTCTGGATGCCTATCAAAATATTAAAACAGCATCAGCAACATCACAGGGAATGAAATGAAAATCTGTCCCTACCAGTGGAGTGACACATCAACATATCACTCCAGAACATATACACACCTCTGTTCCAGTCCATGAGGGTTGTGGGGAATACTCCCCCATATCATACGGACAATCAAGTCAGGCACATACACCTGATTTTAATGGAGATAATCAGCCTAACCTGATTATTTCTCTTGAGAAGGCACATACACCTGACTATAATAACCACTTTTATCAAAAAGTTGTTCCCAAAATGTGTAAGAAGGCATCTAAGAAAAATACCCATTCAACACAGTCAAGAAATCAAGAGACGATCTGTAATAAGGCCTTGCTCGATGCTGGAGTTCTTGAAGCCCTCAAACAATTCTCTGTTGAAACTCAAGATTCTATTCTATCATTTCCCAATTCTAGGAACATTAGTCCCAAAAATCTTCATCAGACACTTCCTCATAAAGTCTTACTTCATGAATGTTCGGTCGATCTCGAAGTACCATCTTCAGATGAGAGCCATGATAACCCTCTGCGTGGCTAGAAGACTAAGGAGAAAAAGGTTTCATCTTTTACTGTAACCCATCGTGGTGGTCCTCCCCATGATGATGAATTTGGCTATGAAAGTCATCTCTATAGTAGTAATTCGCATTGCCTAGAAAATTCTTCAAAGGACAATGTAGTGACGAGAAAGACCTCTTATCTTGAGGCACTTGAGAATGTGAAGCCAGTAATGTCTGATGCTTTACCACTAGCAGGTGAAATACTTTCTCAACCAGAAGATAGCCTAGGGTGTAGGTCATTCTATGAACCACCCCTGGGTCATTCATCTTCTACTTTGATAAATGAATTCTCTACCAATCTTGTTGAATCTGATGAAGCAACAAGGAAGCACCAGCTTTGGTCTAATCATGTATAAGAATCTTCATCAAATGATAATGAGGAAATGTTGAATATGAGAAAACAACTTGTGAAAGGTGAAGTAACAGTCATGTTTTGGCCTTTGAATGACTCTCAGTATGATATTCCATAAATGCTGGCAGAAGATTGTATTCATGATATTCATCTCAACATGTGGAAAACTCTTTTTCAATTGAAAAAGAAAATATTGTCTTATGAATAATATGAAAAACATGTTAAGATAATACAAGGGTTACAACACCAAATTGATTTGGCATCTCTCTCAGATTATCAATATCTGAAGGCTGAAAAGCTGCAGATTTCCCTTCAGTGTTCATGCCTTGGCGCACTAAGAAGATTGCACCAGTTAATTTCCAACGCCCCATCTGATACTCATATCAGGGGATGGGGTTTTCATGGAGAACTACATTTAACTGTACTCTCCAATCAACAAATCCCACAAAAGGTGGTCTCATGCAATGATATTTCCCATAATTGGCTGCATCTTGCTGATTTTGTGCATAATCAAAGGCTTGCCCAAGAACAGGCCTCAACTAGGTCTTCTTAAAGTTAGGAATACAGAGAACAAGTTGTCAAATTACTCTTGCATTAGGAAAATGAGAATATCGAATAGACATCTCATTTAGAGCGTGCACATCATCAAGTGACAGAAGTTTCAGAAATCATCCAACTGTCATTTGAACCAGGTGATTTGAGTGGATGTAGGTTAATGCATCCAGCCAATTTCTAGACAAAAGTTCGCAAGATCGGGAGAGATTTTAAGAAAGTCTTATATGTAGAAGCTCAAGAGCCACCCCAGCTTTCCAGACTAGGGACTCTTTTTACCCAACCCTCGGAATTAACAAATAGGATTCGATGAGTTGAGAAGGAACAAAAGGAATACCCCATTCCACCTGACTGGGGACTTATTCAAATCCTCAATATCTTCCTCAGTAGAAGCCTGTCTTCTCTTAATTAGAGAAGAAGCCACAAGAGGAATGTAGAGCTGAATTATCAGTAGATTTCCTCCAAATTATGGTTTGTCAAGAAGTTCCTAAGGGATAAACTCAATAGAAGGTAATGTCTCATCAAGGACATGGAAAAAGACAGTATCACAGAAATTCCGATAGAAGAGATGCAATGCGTTATGCATCAATAAATGTCATCAATGCTATTTTTACTGATCCTCCAGAACACAAGGCTCACTCAGAAGGGTTAGATAAAGAAGTTTCCGCTCAAGAGGCTGTGCACACAAAGGAAAATAAAGAAGGTGTGCGTACACAAAATCAAAGGCTTACCCAGAATCTAGGTATTCCTTCAAATAACCAACTTCCCCCTCTCCAAAAGGCATCCAAAAAAGGGACAGGAAAAAATTCAGGTTACATTCCACCCTTCCTTTGGAAAAGGCCAGTCACTGTCACCCGAGCAAAGGTTCGTACAATAAGAGGAAGAAATGAAGGAATTAAGGAGGTTGAATACATAACTACTTCAAGGTAGTCTCCCTCCTAAGCATGCTGGAGTTAGTCAGCCAAGGGAATTTGTTGCAGCTACTGAGATGGATCAAGAATATCCTCATTTACTAGTACACCCTCATAGGTCTAATCCTATGGGTCATGTGAAACAACAATCGGTGGTGCTACCATCAGTTGCAGTACTAGCCACCATACCTATCCAAGCTCCAGTTATTTCACCTGCTCAGGTCCAAGCTCAACCGGATATTTCTCAAAAGTTAATAACTACCATTGAGTTATTAACAGCTCGGTTGGAAGCTATGGAGGGAAAACATGCACAAATTGAACCAGAAAATAGAGCTTACCCTGAATGGGTTGATGTAATTCCTCCCCCATCAAGTTTTGAAAGTACCGCATTCCCAATATTTCATGGTTCGGGAGACCCAAAGCAACACTTAACACATTTTGTTTCTCCTTGTGATCCTATGATGGGAACTAATCAACAAAAAAAGTAGTTAAGCTTAGGTGTTTTGTACAATCATTACAAGGGCATGCTTTTGTCTGGTATACAAGCTTGTAATCCCGGTCCATTACTGGGTGGGAGAAACTATGTCAGTGATTCCTTTTTCAATTCAGATCAACATTTCCAAAGACAAAAATTTTTGATCAAACAAATTATAAGAAAAGTGATAATGAAAGAGTTTCATATTTCATTACTCACTGGAAGGGATTAACATATTCCTTAAGCTTAACACTCCCTCAAGAAGAGTTGTTGCCAATATGTGTGGCAAATTTGCGTGATGATTTACACACACCGTTGATCCTTTGAAATACACAGGACGGTTTCGAGACCTTACTTCAATCTCTCAATAGATTGAAGATTATCTTGTAAAGACTAAGGATAAAACTCGAGTAATTCCATCAGCTCTAGGAAGGAGAATGGATAAAGCAGAGACTACTATAGTCACACATAAACAAGCACCTGTACCTTCTTCTACTTCAAATACATCATCTTATTGAAGGGCTCCGCCTCCTGAGCGTCACCAAAAGAGGCCGTTTCGTCAAGATGATCAAAGAGATCAAAGACGGAAACAATTTGAGGAGTTGAAGAAAACATTTTATTCTTTCCGAAATGAACATGTTCATGGTTACATCATTTCGGCTCTGGAAAATAATTTGGTTCAGTTTCCAAGGCCCAAAAAGTTTAACAAGGAAGGAGATGAGGACCTTCCCAACTATGACCCATTTCATCAGATGTTGGGGAATCCCATTCAGGAGTGTTTTGTCTTCAAAGACCTTCTGCAAAAAATGGTGGACTTAGGAAAGGTAAAACTGAAAGCTTCTTTAGCCCAGGTAGCATATGTTACTGCTACAAATCCATAGGAAGAAGGCGAATGTCAAGAAGTCAAAAGCAAAAATATGCAGAAATATAATGATTGTATGGTCTGGAAAATGATCAACTAAACTCATTCCATTTTACGAATGCAATTGAAGAAACCAATTGTGTCTTCTACCATTAATTCCACAACAAAACCCTCTCCATCAGAGAGAAATTCTTCAAAGAAGTGGCATAATTCGAAGAAAGAAGAGCAGTCAGAAGAAGACGAGCTCATGTCAAATCCCAAGTTGTCTTTGACTCTGGAAGATTTTATGCAATCTACTTCAAAGCCATGGGCACTGCCCCACCAAATGGCACATCCTAAACTGGATAATCAGGAAGAGACTTCCTCAGATGAAGAGTTGATCTTTGGTTCTATTAACATGATTCATTTAACATATCCTTATTCTATTCATAGTTTCGATCCTGATGAGCCTGATTTCCTTGTATCAAACAGAGGAATTAGAGGGTGTTGAAGAGGACTAGGATACAGAGGAAGACGTGGATATTACATAAACAAAATTTTCAATCCTACCCCTACTAAAACTATATATGCAGTAGAAACTCGTGGAAGAGCCCTTCAGCAGGCTAAAAAAACAAGAAAATTATTCCACCAATAGCAGATTCATTCCTGGCACAATTATTTTAGAAGATCAGTTAGAAGTTACACCTTCTTCCTCTTGGAAAATAAATAGACCTAGTCAGTCTAATATTCCAAAGCCAAGAGTATTTCCAACTCCTACCCCGATAAAAGATGCATCTACTTACAAATCATCAACTTATAAAGCACCCAAAAAACCACATGTTCCTATTGGGAAACACAGACCTTTGGACCAAAAATATGATGTCTTGAAACATTTGGCCCAAGTACCGACCAAGTTATCAATTTTGGATTCCTTGAATCTATTAAAGGATCTTCGGGAGGCACTCATTGAGGCATTCTCAAGTCCTCAAGAATTCAAAACAGAAATTGTTGCGGCGGAAGTATACCATGTAGAGAATGGTCCTGCAGAATGCCATGCAGTGATATGTTTTACAGATGAAGATGAAGACGATTTTGTGCATGGACATATTATACCTTTGTATTTATCTGGCAAGGTCAATGGCGTAGACATCCGAAAAGATTTCATTGATAATGGTTCAGAAGTCAACCTCATCCCCATTCGTACACTTTATCGATTCGGCCTAACATAATCTGATTTATCTCCTTCTACTTTGATGTTTCAAGGATATGATAAAAATGAATAAGAACCATTGGGTGAGATTACACTCAAAACCCAGTTTAGAGACCTTGTATCCAATTCAGATTTCAGGTTTGTTGATCATGATATAGCCTTCAATGTTTTTCTTTGAAGAACTTGGCTACATCAACATGTGGATATCCCTTCATCATACCATCAATGTCTCAAATATTGTTTCAATGGTGAAATTGGGACATTTTATGGTGATAAATCCCCATTCAAAACATGTGAATATCAATTCATTGAGGCATGATTCTATCACATAGAGGGTAAAGAGAAATCCACAACAAGGGAGGTTACCAAATTTAATGCTCCATATGGTTTGGAAAAGATTCTAGTAAACCCATTCATACATGTGATTACAAATTATGTATTTCCTATTAGTCAAATTGAAAGGATAGACCCAAATCCAAGTACTCTTATGAAAACTTCCATAATGTCAATTACAACAATCAAGCCAGAAAACATGGGAGAAATTGGTGATTCACCAAGCAATAATGAAATCTCAAATGGAGATGTCTTCATTTTATCTGCCGAAATCCAGCAACTTTATTGTTCTCCAACCTGTCTAGAAGAATTTATAGCAAGGTCAGAGGTGAATGATGATGTCGATTCTCAATCCATCATCTCCTCTTTATTACCCAAGGAAGACCCTTCATCATCTATAGGGTCAGAAATGGAATGCTCTTCTTCAATATGTTAAAATTTTAACATCTCTCTTGATCATGGAAATTATGCTTCATCATCTACTATGAAAGTAGAAACAGAATAAATAACACGTGTTGAAGAAGAAGGAGAAGATCTCAGGGATGCTCCTCCAGTATTTGTAGAGGGTATCTCCACTACTGTGGATGAACTCAAAGAAATATATTTGGGTACAAAAGAATATCCACGCCCCAATTTAATTAGTGCGGCCATGACTCTTGAAGAGAAAGAAATGTATATTTTATTTTTAAAGAAAAATCGAGATATATTTTCTTGGAATTATACATAAATGCTAGGGCTTGATCCTGATGTTGGTACTCATCGTTTGGGTTTTCCAAAAGAATATCAAGGATTCAAACAAGCTGCAAGAAGAACACACCCAACTTATGCTTCCAAAATGGAAGCTGAAGTGGATAATCTTATCAAAGCTAACTTCGTCAGAGACGTTCAATATCCCAAATGGTTGGCTAATATTGTTCTTGTAAAAAAGAATAATGGAAAAATTAGAGTTTTCATTGATTTCAGAGATCTTAATTGGCATTGTCCCAATGATGTTTTTCCAGTCCTGATTACAGAACTTTTAATTGGTGCAACAACTGGCTATGAAGCACTTTACTTCATGGATGGATATTCTGGATAGAATCAAATCTTATTGGCTCTAGAAGATGAAGAATCTACAACCTTCAAAGCCCCTCAGGGTGTGTTTTGCTTTCGGGTAATGCCCTTTGGCCTGAAGAATACAGGTGCAACATATCAACGTGCCATACACCATATCTTCAAATCCTTTCTAGCGAAATTTGTTGAATGTTATGTGGATGATTTGGTGGTTAAATCTAGACAACGTTCTAATCACTTGACTGATTTGGAAATTATATTACACAAACTCTAACAACACAATTTGAAGATGAACCCCTTGAAATGTGATTTTGGGGTAACCTCAGGAAAATTTCTCATCATTGTTGTACGCCATCATGGTATCAAAGTCGATCCTGAGAAGACAAAATCAATCCTTGGTATGTCACCTCCTCAAAATTTGAAATAATTGAGAGGACTTCAAGGACACTTTGACTATATTCAGCGTTTCATCACCAATTTGGCAGGAAAAAGTTTACCCTTCACCAAATTGATGATGAAGGGAGTCACTTACTATTGGACTAAACAATGTCAAGAAAAATTCAATATTTTAAAGAAATATCTCTTGAGTCCACCGGTATTAATGCCACCTATTGAAGGAAGACCACTTATTCTTTATGTGATAGCCTTAGAGAAATCATTAGGATCCTTCCTTGCCCAAAAGAATGATACTGGGAATGAAAACAACCTTTACTATCTCAGTCGGACTATGCTTGAAGCAGAAATTGGATATCCATGTATTAAAAAGTGTTACCTAGAATTAATATTTGCAATTCAGAAATTGAGACACTATCTAAAACATCATGAGGTCCACTTGGCATCTCGCAATAACCCGCTCAAAATCATCCTTAGTTGTCCAATGCTTAGAGGACATCTAGAAAGGTGGGAAGTTATTTCACAACAATTTGATATCTAGTATGTGTCTCAAAAGGCAATAAAGGGCAAAGCTCTGGCTGATTTCCTTGTTGAACACCCTTCAGTAAAATATACATCTTTAGATATTGAATTTCCTGATAAGGAAGTGTTCTCTATTCAAGATAGTCTTCAAACATGGGAAATGTACTTTGATGGTGCTTCCAGAAGTCCAATAGGGAAGAAAATGGAAGATCCTAAATTCAATAAAGTTGGGTTGGGAATTGTGCTTATTTCCCTGGAAAAGGAAGTGCTACCTTATTTCTTCTTATTATAGGAAGGCGGTAGATACAATGAAGTAGAATATCAAGCTCTCATCGTAGGATCAGAGTTGGCGCTTCAAGCACAATTGAATCACTTAAAAGTGAAAGGTGATTCAGACCTGGTAATCAAACAAGTCAATGGGGATTATGCATTCAGAAAAGAAGATTTAATCCCTTTGTATGATTACATTAGAGAGTTAATGGAAGAATTTCCTTTGGAATCGACATTTTCTTATGTCCCTTAATCACATAATGCTCAAGATGATGCATTGGTTAATATAGCTACAACTCTGGAAGATCCAAATCAGGACGAGACAATCATCAGTATTGCCCACTGTCGTACAATTTCACCTTATGTTCAAATCAGAACAAAGGAAATCAATGAAATTAGTCCAATTTCTGAACCATATTCTCATACTACAGGATGGATGACACATATCAGGGATTACCTTCAAAATGGAGCACTCCCACCTAATTAAGCTGGGAAAGAACAAGTTTGGTGATGTGTGGTCAATTTTACTCTTTATGATAGCCCAGATCACCTAGAAAAAATTCTCTACAAAAGAGGTTTTTATGGAATTATCTTCAAAGGCATTGATGTTGAAGAGACAATGGCTATCATGAATGAAGTACATGTAGGAGTATGTGGTGCCCACTAGTCTGGACATAGACTGTCTGATCAAATTTGAAGGCATGAATACTTTTGGCCTTCAATGATACATGATTGTGTTGATTTCACTAAGAAGTGTCATTATTTCCAAGTATGTTCCAACTTCATTCATCAACCCCCAGAGTTTCTCCATACAGCTAAATACTCATGTCCATTCACCACATGGCGAATGGATGTAGTAGGACATTACCCTTTGGCTACATCCAAGAAGTTTACGTATATTCTTACTGCTACTGACTTATTTTCCAAATGGGAAGAGGAAAAACCTCTCAAAGAATTTAGTTATAAAAGCATCATTATCTTCATCAAGTCTAACAACATTACAATATTTGGTGTCCCTCATACCATATTTATGGACAATGGAACCAACTTCTATTCATCCGAGGTAAGGAAGTTGTATCAAGAATACAACATCAAATCCAACCATTCATCTCGGTATCATGCAGTGTCCAATGGCCAAATAGACGTTTCAACAAGACTCTTTCAAACATACTGCAAAATATGGTGGATAAAGATAAGAAATCAAGCCTTGATAAAAAATTTCATTCTTTATGGGCTTATCAGACCACCACCCGCATTGCAACGCGGTCAACTCCATATTCATTGGTATATGGAACAAAAGCAGTCTTTCCCATTGAAGTTCAATTACCTTCGCTTAGAGTGGCCGATTGTGATCAGTCATCTACAGATGAACAATCTCAAAAGCGATTGGATGAATTGGAACGATTAGATGAGAAAAGATTGTGCACCCTGCACCACTTAGAATTATATCTGAATCGAACAACACAAGATTTCAATAAAAAAGTCCATCTTCATTCATTCATTCAATGAGAATTGGTATTGGTTCTCACAAATCCAATGATACCGGGAAAGAAACCTCCTAAGCATGAACCAAAGTGGGAAGGACCTTACTCAATACATAAGGTCTACTCTAATGGAGCTTATTCTTTAATCTCAATGGATGAAGAACTCATCACGAATCCAACCAATGCTAGATTTATGAAGAAGTATTTTGTGTAAAACAAATACATCTTCGTCCTACATGACGTTAAACTGTAAAAGTCCCTAATACATCCAAGCTACATGATGCTAAACTGTAAAACACCCTTACATCCAACATGATGTTAAACTGTGTTCCCTTCCTTCATCCTACAAGACATTAAACTATAAAAGTCCCTAATATGTCCAAGCTACATGATGCTAAACTGTACAACACCCTTACGTCCAACATGACGTTAAACTGTGTTCCCTTTCTTCGTCCTACATGACATTAAACTGTAAAAGTCCCTAATACGTCCATGCTACATGACACTAAACTGTACAACACTATTACATCCAACATGATGTTAAACTATGTTCCCTTATGTCCTACATGACATTAAACTATGCATCGTTAGAATTGTTTCTACCTCTTGTTTCTCACACTGAGTATGACTCATGTGAGCTTAGAGTAAACTTAAACCATAACACACTCTTTGGTCCGCTAATCACGTGTAAGTCCCAACACCTTCTTCAGGTTGTCCTCAAGTACAACTTGATCACCAATTCGTTTTTAATCAAACTACGCAGACTTTGATCCTTGCATTCTAGGTTGGGTACGTAGGAAACCACTCGTGGTTCAATCCCAACACCAATATCTTCACGTCGGTTTACCTCCATCTCATATGATGTTGATCTATGAAGCAACCCCCAGAACCAATATTTTTACATTAGTTCACCATGGTCCATGCATATGACCTTAAAATACTTGCACTTTTGTCCTGTACGACAATAAACTACAACATTATTTGTCCCTTTCCTGAGAGGGAATCATCATTGACATTGATCTCCAATCATGTCATATTCCAAAGACTACATGCATACACGGAAATTTCCAAACCATTAATCTTCGGTTGAACCATCATTTCACTAAATTCCCCTTTCACCCTTCACTTCTACGAACCAAATCTGTACAGAGGGTATTTCAAGAACTACATGCGGCTTGATTCCCATCCTTATGGGATACGTAGAAACATTTGAGCGTCCCTCGAATCCAGCCCCAAGTCTTTGGGCTTAACCCCATATTCCACTTTCAGTCCCTTGGCTGAGAAGTCCCCCTTTGAAAACATGAATGTGGTATGAAAACCCTGGTCTTCATTCACATCGGGTTTATAAAACACACAATGTGTATTCCTTGTTATGGTCTAAGATCTACGAAACTAAACTATGATCTCGTACACTGTCGTCCCACATGACATTAAACTGTATTTCAAGAACTATGTATGGCTTGATTCCCATCCTTATGGGATACGTAGTGATGTCCAGCATCTCAATTCAAGACCCAGCCACAACATGATTATGATCATCATTGGTCTATGTATCACTTTCATGCATTTTAAAATACCCATTTATCATGTGTCATACTCCTAACCTTAAATACTTCCAGGTCTCCATAACCCTTTTCTTGAATTTTGGTCACAAAAGCTCTAATACCCAAGAGTTATTTTGCTTGACCATGTAGCACGTGCCCTTAGGCAACCTTGCATAAACAGTCTACATAACGGACCTATCATCCAAAAGATGCTATTATTTCAATATGCAACCAATGCCCTTAAGTGGACCTGCATAATTCAACCCCCCTAACGGGTTTGTTAAATAGTGGTAACTTCATTCTTGGGAGGAAAACCTCTTTTTTCCTTGTTTGTCTTAACAACGATATGTAAGGATCTTCAAAAATAGCCATCCTTAACATATTTTTCCCATACTCTTTTTCATGATATGAAAGTATTCAAGTCTATGATTTATATTTCCCTTCCCTATTTTTGGGTCAGACCTTCGCAGGAGTTACATTCAACCAATTCTTTGATAATATTGATTGGAAATATCCTCTTCATATTCAAGTACTTATCTCCATACAACAGACTCTATGCTTCAAAAAATTTGAATCTCCATAAACTTTCACTGGTTTTTTAGCAATAGAAAAGTAAGATTTCTGAGTGTTCTTTTGCCTGACTATGTGGCACGTGCCCTTAGGTGTCCTTGCTTAAGTAGTCTACATAACAGACCTGTCAGCCAAAAGATGATATTATTTGACAATGCAACCAATTCCCTTAAGTGACCCTGCATAATTTAACCCCCTAATGGGTTTGTTAAATATTGGTAACTTCATTCCGGGAAAATACTTCTTCTAATGCCTTTTTAGCCCTTTTTTCATATCATTCCTCATATTCAAAATTTCTTAAGTCATAGTTTAAATTTTTCCTCCATACTTGAATATGTTAATATGTTTTCAGATAAATTATCAAGGAATTGAGAAAATTTTAATCCATTCGGTCAAAGCTATTTCGACCTTGAACATTAGCCTTTTTATGTCCGACGTGCATGACTTTAAACTGCCCACAAAAGACAAGGGAACTTTGAAAAAAGTCATGTCCCAGCTCACTAAACGTACATTTTTGTATGATTTAGGTAATATTGAGCAATAAAAAGATTCAAAGTTTGTATGGTTATTTCTTATAATCCTAGCAAAAAATCAAACTATTCTTACTAAGCCCATTGGCTTAGGTGAGAATTTTAAGCAGGTAGAAAAAGAAGGCAAGAAAAAATGATTGAAGATGAAAGTGTTTTTCATTGATGCACAAGAGTTAGAAGGACATCCACAGATTGGATTATCTTCTCTTTTCCAAGAATTACAAGAGGCTATCAACATAACATTTCATTTGACTTACAACATCCCGAGCTTCATTAGTAGCCACATGAAGCTCATGCACTCAACCAAATTCCCCCTTTTCAGCTTGATGGAGTGCTTTCTTGGAATCTGTGATGGCTTTCATACCATCTATTTGAACTCCTTACAGTGAATTGTTAAGCTGGTCAAATTCACCAATAACAACATCTAACTGTTGCTGAAGGTGAATCTGCTGGACAACTTTCTCCTTTATCTTATGCTTTAGCTCCTTCAATTTGGAAGCATGATCGGCCTCAGCTCGGGACACCGCAGCCTTGAACACACTAATATTGGTCAACAATCTCACTTGGATCAAGACTTGATAGAACTTTTGCTCGTACTCCCTCCTTAAGATGAATTTTTTCACCACGACATGGATCTTTTGATATCCAAAACTGCCAAGTACCAACATGATAAACAGGGATTAAATTTGCGGGATCTTTGAAGATATCTCTTCATGAGGCACTTCAGATATGATTTTACATATGTTCTTCCATGCCTTGCATCATGAAAACTGGAGCACCTTTTGTACTTCTGGGTCTGACTCAGCATCACTGTCACAAGGGGGAATATAATCCGGGATTAATGCAATTAGAGTTGTTCCCTATTCTGCTCTTTCCCCCCTGACCCATGTTACTTCAATTTCCATTCTCGTTGGGGAGGAGGCTGAGGTTTCACCTCCAGATCTTACCACTAAAAATGACGTCCCTACATAGTCAATTTAAGGCTTTTTTAATTTCAAAGGCTAACAAAAGTTGATTAAGTCATCTTGAAAATTAAGTACAACCCCTAATATTGTTATCTCTTACCCAAAGGTAGATCAACAACATGAGAAGGATCCTCCCCGTATTTCCTAGATTCAACAGGATTTTTAGGATGAGTTTCAGGAAGCTCTACTGGGTTCATCTCCAATTGAGCTAGTGTCTCTACAATAGTAGGGTTGTCCATTCCCCCTTCACGCATTGTCAATTCAGTATATTCCTTATATGGAACTGCAAATTTCAACCAATCATGGTCAGAGATGTAATAAGTATTTTTTTAATAGGACGAAGGATAACACTCAAGTCCAAAATCTTCTAAATTACTTGGTAATTTAACATGATAAAAAATGTCTTCAATAGATGCACCATGTTTCATCATTTCATCCAATGATATCTCAGATTCCTGGTTAATCTCACCAGTGGGAGAATTCGATGTATCTTATTGGAGACCTTCATCCTATAGCCTCTGACCCCAGACAACTTTTTTAGATTAAATTACAGAGGTAGATGTAGTAGCTTCCAAATGCTCTGGTGCAGGTGTGGAACCTAAAAGTATCACATAATAGAAGTCAGTTGTTTTTTTAATCCAACATTTTATGAAGAATTGTTAAATTACCAGAAGCAGACTCTTCTCTCCTTGTAGCAGTAGCAGGAGCAATACTGGGAACATAAGCTGGCTCTTCTTCGGGAACAACCAAGTCAGTATGAATTTGTGACTATTCACCAGTACCCTCTGTCATCCTCAGAGGAGGGTCAATCCTCTCCCTCAAAGGATAAATTGAAGAAGACCCTGCAATCCCTAGAAGTATAAGCAATCTTTTCATGGGTTAAGACTCATGACTATCTAAAGGACTTACCACTACTGATGAAATGTTTAACTATGGAATTCTTCCTTAGATGTATTTGCTTATCTGGATTTTTGGGAGTATTGGCATCATCATATCCAAATACCAGAATTGGAGAATGAAAATCCATGTCTAACTCCTCATCCATGGCTTACTGGCCTGGAGATACCTCGCCTGGATCGCAAGGAGATTCATTAGCTCTGATTAAACTACAACCAGGGCTATAATGTGGTGAAGGAACCTCAGCAGTTCCTTTCATTGAAAGCTGCAGGATAAAGAAAGTAATTTCCTTGAGTAAGAAATCTTTAACTGGAATCATGTTACAAAAAAAATAAGGAAAGAGACTTACATCTTTAGGAGCCCTGTAATCGTGTCACTCCTCATCTCCAGAAGCCCTAGTCCCCTCATTGGTGCCACAATCTATCATTTCCTTAACCTGCTTGGTGACATGAATGGAATCATCGGTGGAATATATGAGCATTTCTATCTCTCTGATGTAAGCCCGTGCTTCATCAAGGTTATCCTTGAAACAGATATCTATAGAATCATGAAGATTCCCTATTCTAGGGATTTGTATCCCCTCGCACAGATCCAGCCAGGCAGTTTCATCATCGCAATATAAACTCTTCCATGTCTGGACAGCCTCTGGTCATAGATATTCAGCATGTGTCCCAGAAGGCTACGAGGAGGGTCCTACAATCTTGGACTTCAGTTTCTTCCCAACTCCTACAATCAAAGATAGAGAGTAATAGAATGAAACTTTTTTCTCGATAAATTAATGACGATTAAATTGCCTCAATGAAGTAACTCACTATGAGTCGATGGAGTGTGTCTCTTCATTATGACAGGGGGATTATATCTGGCACGAGGTCGCTTTGCCGCATGTTGTGCCTCATCATCCCCATCTTGGGAATCTGGCAAGTCTACCCTAGGTGTGGAACCTGGTGAATCAGAACCAGGTGGGGAAGAGTCACCTTCCATATGAAGGTTTTATTTCTCTGCAGTTATTTTCTTTTTCCCCACATGATGAACTAGATGATTCAATACCCCTTCAGGGTATGATTCTATCCAGTTCTTGTCATACCATGTAGTCAAGTTACTTTCCGCTTTAGCAACTGGTAGATCAAACACTGCCCAGTCTTCTCCATAGATGTCAGCAACCATAGTTTTCAGGAAACCATCAGATGCTGCTCTGACCTGACATGCACAGGAGGGGATAAAACAGTCTGCTGCAGACACTTGAATTAGCATTCAAATCTGTATAGAGAATATCCCTCACATATAATTTCCCTATCAATCCTAGTGGACAATACACCATATCTACAAGCTAGCATGTATGACCTCAATTCCAAGCCATCTGTTCCATCATCAAAAAACTGCCCGGTTGGCCGGTTTATATAAGGAAATAAATTGAATTCCTTGAAAAAGCTCAACCTCGCCTTCATATCATAGATGTTGAGAGCTAACCGAGAAATTATAGAATATTTCTGCACTGATGGTCTGAAAGAACTTCCAGGAACCTATACTCCATCTTGTATGGCATCTGTCCTGAAATGAGTGGCGATCCATCCCCAAAAAACTTGGAATGGTCCAACTATTCTCAAAGGAGACTTACACATAAAGACATAGAGTAAGCTCATGTGAATCTTCGCCAATGTGGGGGTGGCCAACCCAACCATTTTCCTCTCAGCCAATTTGGCTGCCACAACGAAGGTCCCTGGCCTGATGCCTCCCTTCGAATCCCTGACTCTTAGAATATAAACACTTAGCCAGAAGGATAAGAATCCCACCAGACGGGTCTTTTTTGGGATTCTCTGATCCACTTCGTACCCCAACTTCTCAAATTCTCCCGCTTTTAGAGTCGGCCAGAATGTACCAGAAACACCCCTCTTCTCTATTCTGGGGCAGGTAGTAGGATGATTACAGGTAGGACCCTT
Source organism: Viscum album (assembly GCA_963277665.1). Taxonomy (NCBI): domain Eukaryota; kingdom Viridiplantae; phylum Streptophyta; class Magnoliopsida; order Santalales; family Viscaceae; genus Viscum; species Viscum album. The sequence continues at coordinate 1,477,059,034 of OY728134.1, forward strand.
CACCTTTTTCCTAGTAAGAAACATATCCATCCACTCCTCTGGATTAATATCCTTTCTAGAATGAGTTTTTGAGGTCTTGGAATTTTTAAGCTTGTAGAAAATTTTCAATAATTCCCGAGACATAGCCGGAGTCTTCTCTGAATCATTCCAAGTTTCCTTGGGAGGGATGAATTCATCAGACATATTTCCCAAAATTGGATCCCCTGAGATCTTGTAGACATCCCACAAACTGATGCATACTTCTCCATGATTCGGATGGAAAGAATTGGTTTCTGGGCTCCAGTGGTCGATTAGCTCCGGCAAAAACTCAAAACTCATGTAGACATATGTCTGCCCAGCCCAGATGACTTCAAATATTGCAGCTCATTTCAAATACTTGACAAACTCTGCCCTGGTTTATCGCACCCAATATTCCCACATCCATGTTGTCTTCACACCTCCTTAAGGATGGAAGTCCCAACTCTTTTTCCATCCTTTGGATTGACCCATTTGAGATTTTTAGAAAATTGAAGGATAACAATGTGGTTGCAACTCAGGCTTGTGAGGTTTCAGATCTGGGGAGCAAGGGCTATGATGAATTATGTAGGCCTTCTCCATTGTTCCAATATTAACAAATGATCCTAAAATTGAGATATTTTCTGAATAAAAAATGGTATAAGTCTGAAACCAAGAATGCGGAAGACAATTCTTTGCCTCTGGAATGTTGAATTCTTGCAGATGACTATGCCCATAAAAAGGCAGGTTGATGCTTTGTGGGAAATTAAGATAATACTTCTTCAAGTACTTTTCCAGATCTGGGATAGTGTTGTTGTAGACATTATAGTAATCATGGCCAACAATGTTCATCATATCATCAATTCTCTTGCTAGCTAGTTCATCAGCCGTTCCAATTCCTCTAGGATCCATTTAATCTGCACAAAATTTGAATAATTAACTCTTATGTAAGTTAGTTTTTCATAAAATTTGTGAAGAACAATGAAAAAAATGGCTAAGGCATTATGGCGCACAAGTCCAATGTCAGCACGCAAGTATAACTGTGTCACGCAGGTTTTGGCGTGCAGGTATCACCGTGCATGTCAAAATACCTCTGTAGAAATGAAACACAAACAGAAGCAATGAAACTACGGAAAATAAGTATACTTGCACGATGAGAGCAACCTACGTGGCGATAGCTCAGAAGCGTTCAAAGCCGGGTGCATTGAACGATAATAGGGCGCATATTTATAGGCAAGGCCGCACCCTTGTGCACTGAAGCCTGTGCAACTCTCACCTGCATGCCGCTACCAGCGCGCTCAAAACGTGCACGCCACCCTTCCTTGGTTTTCTCCTTTAACTTAGAGTCAAATCCTCCTTCCTTTCGGATCCAACTCTGAGGGGGGGGGACTTTTGTTTATTCTCTTTTCTATCACAGAGTCTAATGACTGAAAAAGGGGAATAACATAGTATAAAGAGATTCATCCTTTAATGAAACATCAAAAATTGACAAAGGCATGAACAAGGATTATTTTAAGCAAGGGCTGCAAAAGTTTCATCATGGTCACGCCTGTATACTTGCGCACCACATATTGGTCGTGCAGGTGACTTTCGCGCCCTATTTAATTTTCACTCAAGATCTTCAGTAGCCTATAAATACCCCTTGTGGGCCCCCCATTTTGGGTATGAAAAATTCCAAAAGTCAGATTCAAGTTCTTGGAACCCTAGTCTCTACTTGAAATCTTTTAAACACTTCTAAGGTAATTTATTACCTAGAATGCAAGATCTAGAGAGAAGGAATAAGGCATAAGCGTTGAAATTCATCAACACTTGCACACCTAAGTTTCAATCCTTTAAGGGAAATGAAGACACTTGCGCACCACATTATCCCTTTAACAAAACTTGCGTGCCACCCTTTTGTAATCTTTTAGGGATAATTCTAAGGGCTTGAGCCAAGCCTCACCCAAGTATTACCTTATAGGGTAACCGTCACGCAAGTATACATGTGTCGCGCAAGTATACCTGTCCGACCAGTACTTGCGCGCCCCAACAGGACTTGCACACCTACCTCTTTTTGGGTATCCCTCATACTTATTCAACTCTTTTCTTAAAATCCACCTCTCATATTCAAGATATAGCCTTCAAAACCTTCTTTAAAGTCATTTTTGGCATGGTTCCTTTGTTGGATTCCTTATCTGAAAGGAATTATGTGGAACATCACTCAAAACCTAGCGATTTACATATATTTATGTCACTAAGGTTAGATATTTCATTCATTCAACCTCATCCTTTAAGATGAGAAGATCCCTAACATGGGCCTCCTTTTCAGAAGTAAGCCCCAGTCCAAGTTCCCTAATGTGGGCCTCCTTTTCAGGAGTAATCCCCAGTCCAAGTTCCCTTAATATGGGAATCCTCCTAAGGAGTAAGCCCCAATCATAATTTTATTCTAAACTGGGCCTCCTCTTTCTGATTAATCCCCAGTCTTAATCCTTCTTTGATTTGGGATTACTTTTTAGGAATAAAACCGAATCACAAGTCCCTTTTTAATTTGGGAATCTTCCTCAGGAGTAAGCCCCAAGTTAGAGTATCCAAATCTCCTTAAAGCACATCTACCTTTACGGACCATGTTCCCAGGCTTCTTCTCTAAAGTAAGTCCTGATCATTATCTATTTGGGAAGTCATGCATACATAAGCCCCACATCATTCCTTATGATTGCATCTTTTATGGCATAATAGTCAGGTTTTTACTAATACCTTTTATTTCTCACACCGAGCATAACTGACATGATCTTATAATTTAAAGGTAATTATGACATCACTCATTGAGCCATTAATCATGCATGAAACTCACACTTCTATCTCAAACTACATGGAATTTTATCTCTTCCTTAAAAGTAGAGTACATAGGAAACCTTTCTAAAGGTTCAAGCCCATCACCCATTAATTCTCATCTGTCCCATATGATGTTAAACTATATCTTAATTCCCGAACTACGTGGGTTATTATTAATTTTCTAAACAAGGATACGTAGGTAGCCCATCCGTGGGGACGATCCCAAATCTAAAATAATACATGTCCTTCTGAACAACAATTAACATCAAGTGCCCCACTGTGTGGCTTTAAAACCAGTATAGTTATCATAATAAACAGGATATTTCTATATAATGTGTTGAAGGATACCATTGAATAAGAATCTCTAATAAATACAGATGATTCTATATCAATGAAGAACCTCAAATACATATAAAATATTCTCTAAATCTTATACATATCAATAATTGATTGCAATATCTAAAGGAAGAACTTGGTTTCATGCTTGGTAATTTAATAAGGATTCACGAACATAACTCAAATCTATAAGAGAGTCTCGGAGTAGACAATAATTCTCCTAAAAAGGGTGTGATGAGTCCGACCTCCCATCCTCTCAACTAATGAAAATCCTTAAGTCTCATTTTTCCACAACTAGTGAGCACCTACCTTTGGAAAGTAGGTCAAAATGAATATAGAATCATTGGGTGTTTTCAGTTCTACGAATAAACCCGTTAGAAACTGATTGGAAAGTTTGAACCTTAAACAAACAAGGTCATCCCCATTTCTAGAGGAAACAATATATCATATATATTTAGTATATATATAATAGATATATAAATGAAATGGAATACACTGTTAATGGAGACGATAGACCGTACATACACATGAACGTTGTTTCTGTTTCATTATTGAATTGAATGGAAGTAAGTAAATGAAATATATATATATATATACATAAATATAGTAGAATTAGTATGTCATATATTTCATTTCAATTTATTATATATACATTATAATCATTCTTTAATGGTTAACGTGGAGAATGAATATCATCGCATTGTGGAGACAGTGGGACGTACGTACGCACGAGCGAAGATATCATTCCCATAATTCCAGAATGGTAATGGTATTGAATTGCATGGTGTACTATATTTCAGAGTAAATATAATTTTATAATAATAATAATATATAGTTATTACTTCCATTTTTATACTTATAAGAAATGTTAGTTTGACATTTTGTCACTTTCATTGGCTTTATTAATATACTTATAATAATAATATATAGTTATTAATTCCATGGGATATTTATTTTCAAAAATATCACTGGTTTATCCCTATATTAAAATTATTATACTTATAAGAAATGTGTGTTTGACATTTTTTCACTTTCATTGGTTTTGTTAATATCTATGTCATTTTCACTCTCAAGTGGACATTAAATGACTATGTTTCGAACCAAGTATGTTAAGGGTAGATATTTATTCATCTAATGGGATTTTTTTCAAGTTTTAGGATACTTTTATTGTCCTTATCGTATTATATGTTACACTAATTTACCCGATTTACCTTCAACCATGTTAAATAAAAATTATCGCAGTTACTATTCATAATATTAAAAAATATGAAAGTAACCTATTAATATAATTTTGACCCACTTAATCCAAATATGGATTTCATTTCTCATAATTCAAAACAAATAATTGGTAGAAATTAATTTAATATTAAGTCTCATTGTCAAAAACCAAAAAATGAGTTTTTAAGAAGTAAAAACTTATCAAAAGACTATCATGTGTTTATGTCCAATTTAAATGTGAAATTACTTCAAATGACCAACATTATATTAAATGATAATAATAATAACCTAATTAAAATTTAAAATCATTTAAAAATACAATATATCTATATAAATAAATTAGATGAAAAGGAAATTTTGAATTAAAATGCAATATTTTTCACTATTCATTAAAATTTGAATTTTATCATAAAAATACCAAAATTCAAAAAAGTAAATTTTTATGGCCTGATTCCAAATAAGATGTTTATTTTGTCAAATTTAACTTACAAAAGGGTTAAAACTAGATTTAAAATGGGTGCACCATCAAAAGGCGGTAAGATTTTTTTTTTGAAAAATACTTCTTTTATCCAAAAAAAAAGAATATGTTCTTATATAATGTTATATAAAATACATAATATGAATTTTAATGTTATATAAAATTCAAAATTATGATAATAATATTAATAAAATATATCTTATATCCCATTAAATAATAATATTTTAATAATGTATCGTTGTTTAGGGAATTCAGTATTGCGTACAATGCAAGCTATTGAAAAAGGTTACTCTTGCGTGTAACGAAATCCAAGCTAGTGTTGCGTGTAGTGAAATATTTCTTTGGTGTTTTGTACAACATAATCAAAACTTAGTTCATTTATAAATTCAACAAAATTTATACTCATTGTTTTTTGAAATGAATTATATCAAAAGAACTTGAAATTGTGTGTAACACAAGCCAAGAATAGTGTTGCGTATACTAAAAGCAAATATGGTGTTGTGTATAGTGAAATATAATATTGGTATAACGTAAAAAACTAGAATTCAATGAAGTTAAAAGAATATATCTCATAAAATATTAGGGTGTTACATTCTACCCCCCTTAAATTGAATTTTACTCTCGAAATTTGTTAGGGTTATAAATGGTTTATTACTTGAAAGTTTATTTCATGGAAACCCACATCGTAAAAAGGAGTACTAAAACTTATTTTTAAAAAGGAAATTTAGAAACATACCTATTACCCAAAGTAACACATAATTGGGTTTCCACATAGGAGTACATAGGTGGGAAGTGAAAAGATGTATATGGAAGCAAAATCTAACGATCAATTTCTGATGGATAGTGATAGAGAATAAGGTTTGGAGAAAGTTAACTACAAGAAAGCCATAAATCTACAATGATTTAAGGGAAAATATGATTCATTGGACAAGAAAGTACTAGGATACATTTTTTTTGTTTCGAGATCCTTTTCCTAAAGTTGATGAATTTTTGCATGAGGAGAAACACTCACTTGATTTTAGTACAATCTCACCATTGGTCTTTCCCTGAATAATTTCCACTTCATCTCTTATTTAAATAAATGGAGTTTAATTTTCATTCTTGAAGTGTTAGATTATTATGGGACAGAATGATAGGTCATTCCATCTGTCTCAATAAAAATGTTAGCTCAAGTAATCAAATATGCATAAGTCCACCTATAATGAGATAATACATTAATCTAAAAAACCGCAACCAGAATATAACTTATACTATCCATAAATGTATAACATTACTATCCTTAAAAAACAATAAATATAAAAATTTAGAAAGTGGTGAACTAAATTGACATAACATTTATCTCCCATATCTAAAAAGTTAGTTCTTTGTTGTCACATTCTGAAAATGTTAATACCTTAATCATGTATTCTCAAAAAAAACATGATAATAACATGAATTACCATAGAAACTTAGTGAAAACATGAATTATGTCAAAACTTAACTCATTCCACACACCAAAAAATACCAAAAATTCTATATAATCAATCTATGATATCACTTTTTCCTTATATTAGTCATGAGGTCATTAATAATATGAAACACCTTATTATCTCCTTATCCCTTCATTATTCTCATATCATGTGCTTTCTAAAAATATTTCAATCACTTTTCATAGTAATCGATATCATTCAACATGTAATTTAAAATACTTAAGGAAAAACAATAGTGTGAAAATCCTTAGATGTTTCTTTATTCTATAATACCATAAAATTAATTATACAACATTATTCTTGATAATCATATAATCATTCCACTATCTTCTTAAACCATTGACTGAGCTTCATCATTTTATTCCTAAACACTTTTTTTACCTCATATATCATTTGTAGTCTCTTCATCGTCATCAATATATATACTACCCATACATCCATGCTAATTCTTTCCATGATATCTTCCCTTAGGGCATCAATTTTCATAATGTCTATACATTCCAAATTTAAAACATTAAACCATTGTTGATGTCTTAGCGATACCATTATTCTTGTCCATTGTGTTAACTAAACCTTTTCCTTTGCAATTATGGGCTTCATGTCCTTCTTTTATACACACAAATAATCTTCCAATTCCTTTGAAACATTATCCTTTCTGCCTCTTCCAACATGATTTAAATGAGGAAAATTGAACTTTCTTTCCTCTATGATCACCATGAAACTCAATATTTCTCTTATTAGCTGGATCAGGAAACTCACCATAGTTGACATTGTTAATCATATTATGAGATTTCTAATTTGTAATAATAACGATTTTTCACCTTCCAAATCCCATTTCATTTGTTTTCTCATGAAAAACATCATTCCATTGTCTATCATATTCTCTGTTAACATGAAACTTCCGATTTACAGCCATTTTCTAAAACCCAAAATGAATAGTGTGAAAGGAAAAAATCATACTAGGAAAACAAAATAATAAAGGGGGATTACATTCAATGTCTAAAATCATAGATTTAATCCTAGGTTATTCATGATCATTACCATATTTCTAAGACATTGACCTATTATTCAACATACCCTTAGGGACATCAATATAAATAGCTTAGAAATGTCTTTAGGAATCTCACTAATGTTTTCGCATTCTAGTTTCCAAATGTTAACTAAACCTTTGCTCTGATACAAAATCCAATGACCCAAGCTTTACATACATGTAAATTACCTTAATTTTTCATAATACTTAATATTTGACACCAAAAGATGCCAAAATACCATATTAGTTTACTGTATTTGGAAATGTGGAACATAATATTCTAACTTGGGAAAATATGTTCAATATCTCCCATAAAGATCTTCCCCTTTAGTTTTACTACCTAAAACCTTTATTTATATCCTGGGGAAAAGAAAACCTAAAAAAGGTGAGCTCAAACGACCATTAAGGGTAAACATTAAGAACATAAAACAAAATATAAACATAAGAACTTGAAAACATGAACATAAATTTTGAATATCAAAATCATGATTCATGGAATAATTATTGGTATTATGTAAGGAATAAATCATAAAATAACATTAACCTTTATAAAATAGCATTGGAATAAAACATGGATTTTTGGAAAATAAATAATCAAATAATATGGTTTCCATAGTAGCCAAGTCATTGCTTCCAAGACCATCATAATGAACATAGTCCATTACTGAACCAAGTTTACTTGTCGTTCCAGCTATGTATTATTGAACCAGATTTACATGTCGTTCCAACCCTATACTATTGAACCAGATGTACTTGTCATTATAGTCATGTCTATCTCATGAGATATAAATCTTTACCCAATTCATTAGAGAGAGAAATTGGTCTCACCCATCTCATAATGAAATCATTTTTACATGTGACAAAAAACATAAAGCATTCATCATAGCATAACATAAGAAATAAAATGGGCTTCTTAAACATCATCCCATCATAACCTAATCCATATAAAATTTCATTCTATCATTATAACAATGAAATAATGGTAATAATATGGATAGAAACATAACCCTATTTAAAGAGTGTCATCTTATATGGAATATAATTTTGGTAAAACACTTGAACTTGATTCTTTAGGAAAATTTCTTTTCTTCTTTAAAATCATTTTCTTTTCTCAAAATTCTGCACAATTTTAAAAGAATATAATTTATTTGAAAATAAACATGAAATAGTGTAGAGGAATCTTCATGGAAATAAGGAATTATGAAATTGTAAAAATCCATTGATCCCGTATAATTTAAAAAAAATTATCCCCACACCTTTTCTAAAAAACTAAAAATATACCTCGTATGGTAAACAAAAGAAATATTCCTTCCATACCATTTATTAAAAGTAAAAAATGGAAAAAATGACATTAAACACACATATAAGAATAGTAAACATTTTATGAAAATAGTTTTAGAAAACATGTACATGGATGATAAATATATCCTAATTAAATACTTTTATATAAATAATCTCAGATAAAAATGAGATTTTAGAATTACCCCTTACCATTGGTCTAATATGATTCGTATGTATCTAAAAATCTATTATATTAGGTTTAAAAATATTATTAACTTGTAACAGAACCATAATAATATTGATTATATCATATATGATTCACTTATGACTTTATATTAATCGTTCATTTGTCAATTCCATATTAAAGAAATGTTTTAGGTCATAATTGTTTTATTTATCGTACATGTTTTAACTTGTTATTCTTGATATTATTACTAATATCATGATTTAATTACTTAAATAATTAAAACATGATTTATATATCATATATATTTATTATATAAATATATATATATAATATAGACAATTTAAATGGAATACATCGCTCATGGAGACGGTAATTCGTACATACGCATGAACACTATTTCTGTTTCCGTATTGAATTGAATAAAAGTAAGTAAATGACGTGTATATATATAGTTTAATTATTATGTCATATATTTCATTCTTATTTATTATATATACTATATAATCATTCTTGAATGGTTAACATGGATGATGGATCTCATCGCGTCGTGGAGACGGTATACCATACATACACACAAGCGACGATATCATTCCCATAATTATTGAATGGTAATGGTATTTAATTGCATGGTATACTATAATTTAGAATAAATATAATTTTATAATAATTATATATAGTTATCACATCCTTTTTTATACTCATCCAAGTAAGGTTGTGGTGAAAACAGATTACACCACAGTGTGGAGACGATAAGTTGTTCGTATGCATGCATGGTGATTTCGTTTTTCTTAGGATGGATATAGCGTGGAATATGGTTATTAGATAATAATAATAACCTCTCAGTATATAAGTACTATTGTATTTATTACTTTATAATGAAACAACTCATGAGGTTGCAGTAGAAGAAGAAAAAAGTTTGAAAGAATTGGAAAATGATATTTTCTCTTCTTTGACGTGCCTCCTCTAAATCTATTATTAGAGCACTAGAGTTGGTATTTAAATATTACCAGAACCTATATAATGTTTCTAGTAATTTTTATAAGGGAAATGGTCATGTTATGGTCAATCCTGAAGGATCAAAATGAAGTGAAGTTTTGAGGGAGGAAGTTCCCTTTTATAATTGGGGTGAGGGGCACTTTTGGAATCCTAAAATCTATAAATTTATAATAATTTGAAAATAAATACAAATACCTAAAAAATATTATATATTCTAAGATAAGATGTTATAATATTGAAATATCATCAAACAATAAATTTTAGACATGTTTTGTTGTCAATTTAGACATTATCATTTTAATTAACAAATAGTTATTCTATTTAATTTTTATTAAGATAACAAATGTTTCAATATTAAAAGGGTTAAATATTTAATTATTTAATTTAAATTATATAATAAATGAATATCATATAACATTTTATACTATATCATAATTATTATATATTTTTAAAATTTCTTTATGATTTTTAAATAATTTTATAAAACATTATTTTAACAAGATAACAATTGTGTCAATTTTGAAACTATTCTTTTAATAGATTTTTAGAAATATCAATATAATGTGTTATCATAGAAAAAATATTTTATTATATCCCTAATGGGTAAAGTTAATCTATTAAATTCTTTTTAAAAATAAATTATCCTAAATTATATTTATTTAAATATTTATAGTAACATTTATTTGATATCTTCATTATTAAAAAAATCACTATATCAATATTGTTTAATTATTTAATATAATTATTCGTAGAATATGTTTTTTAAATAAAATACTGAGATGAACATAAATTTACAAGATTTCCTAATAATATATGTAGTTGAATTTATCTTCTATAAAATCCAATATTAAAAATGTTATACTTATTAATGTAAGAATGTGACAACTTTAACATTACTTTAAATAAAATAATATAAAGGTAATAATATATTATATAAGGATCCAAATGGTCACTATCTTGATATTTGGATGATTATAGTTGATATATACTCTACCAATAAGATTTTTTCATGTGTTTGGACATTTTTATGGTTATTAGAATTTTAAAAAAACTTGTTTTATTTATTAATCATTAATTAATTAATTTTTACATCATCAAAGAATAAGACTTTATGGTAATTATTTATTTCCTAAAAATTAAAAATAAATTTCCATGACGTAGTAAATTATTTTCTTATTTCTATGGATTAATTATTTTCAAAGATATCACTTGTTTATCCCTATATTAAAATTATTATACGTATAACAAATGTGAGTTTGACATTTTGTCACTTTCATTGGTTTTATAAATATCTATGTCATTTTCATTGTTAAGTGGACATTAAAGGACTTTGTTTTGAACCAAATATTTTAAGGGTAGAATTTTATAAATTTAATGGTATTTTGGAAGGTTTTAGGATAATTTTATTGTCCTTATCATATTATTTGTTACACTAATTTACCCTATTTTACTTTAACCGCATTAAATAAAAATTATTGTAGATATTATTCATAATATCCAAAAAGATAAAAGTAACCTTTTAAAATAATTCTCACCCACTAATTAAAAATTAGGAATCTAATTTTCATAATTAAAAAAAATAATTGGCTTAAATTAATTTAAAAATTGTCATTGTCAAAAACCAAAAAGCCGGTTTTTAAGAAGTAAGAACTTATTAAAAGGTTGTTCTATTTTTATGTCCAATTTAAATGTGAAATTACTTCCAATGAACAAAATTGGATTAAATGATAAAATAAATAATCTAGTTACACATTAAAACCAATTACAAAGATAATCTAGCTATTTAAATAAATTAGATGAAACAGAAGCTTTGAATTAAAATGCAGTATTTCTAACTATTCATTAAAAAAATAAATTTTGTCATAGAAATACCAAAAATTCCAAAAAGTAAATTTTTATGTTATAATTTAAAAGAATAAGTTTATCTTGTCAAATTGAACTTATAAAAGTGTCAAAACTAGATTTAAAATGGATGCACCATCGAAAGTGGGTAAATTTGCATTCTTTAGAAAAATAATTCTTTTATCTGAAAAAAATAGATTTTGTTCTTATATCATGTTCCAGAAAATACATAAAATGGATTATAATGTTATATAAAATTCAAATTTTGGTTAATACTATTCATAACTACTAGTTTATATCCTATTAAATAATAATATTTTAATAATATATCGTTGTTTAGTGAAACTAGGTATTGTATACAATGCAAGCTATCGAGGAAGGTCGCTCTTGTGTGTGATGCAAGACAAGTCAGAATATCATGTAGTGAAAGCTTACATTGGTATTTGTTTTATAATATAATCCAAACATAGTTCATTTATACATTGAAAAAAATATACTCAGTGTTGTATGAAATGAATTCTTTCAAAATAACTTTAAATTGTGTGTAACACAAGCCAAGAATAATGTTTCATATACTAAAATCTAATATGGTGTTGTGTATAACACAAGATAATATTTTTTTAATGTAAAACACAAGACATTAATTAAATTAAAATAATCTATCTCATAAAATCTTGGGGTGTTACAGACATAGGAGAGGAAAATTTCTTAGTTAAAAGAATGGATGGGGCCGATTTCTCTCATTAACATAACATTGGGTAAATTATTTAATGAGGGGATTTAAATTGATAGTGTAAATTTAAAAATACAATAATAAATAGAGTATGATTAAATGGTTTAGTTTTTATAAATAAAGTGCACACAATCTTTCCCCATATTGAAATGTATTCATAGTAATCTTGATTTCAAAATGAAATTAGAAAGAAACTAATTTGGTAACCTTTGATTCAAACCCTCTTGAGAAAGAAAAATTATAATTTATTTATAAATCCATTTAATATAAATATAATTATATTAAAAAATCACCTATAGTAATTATTTACAACACAAAACAAAATAAGGGGTAAATATGAAGCATATCTCAATGCAGTGAAATTGAGATGAAGAAACACTTAGGTCTTTGGTAATTTTTGAATAACAACCCTTTGAAAGAAAAAAATTGAAATACAACTTTAATTAGCATGAATAAAATTAACCCATGCTAAGATATTCCGCATAGCTAGTATATACATCATATAAATACAAATATGCACATAATATGAAAAATCTCTTAATGAATGGAAATTTAGATGGAAAACCCCTTACCTTAACACATAACTTTCACAAAATCACTTTAAGCTAATATATGAGAAACATAATTATATTAATAATTAATTTCATAACCTTATTCATATATAATTACTTTTATATAATTCATATATAATCATTCGATGAGATTTTTAGTTATAATTCTTAAATATGGAATCAATGATGATCTTGTTTTTTGTAATTTACCGATATTAATGAGTTACTTTATAATGATTGTAACTTTTTTATATTTATAGAATAATATTAAATACATATATTAATTCTTAATATCATATATATTTATTAAAACATTTTATAACCATCCAGGTAAAGTGGTGATGAATGATGAAAAGCATCGTCTATGGAGGTGATAGTCCATACATAACATGGTGGGAGTTTTCATTTCATAATGGATGAGGTTTTTAATGGAATTAATTGTTTATATTTAATGAAATATAATCATTTAATTAATATCAAATTTATACATTAATTATATTCAAAACATTATCCATTAAAGTAAGTGGTGAAAAAAGGTACACGAAATTCATAGAGGCGGTTTTCCAAGCATAACACAAATGGAGTATTTTTTATAAGGAGAAGGGAGAAAGGTGGATGATGAATTTTACATCAATATAATAACACAAAAGTACATTAATTATACTTATGTTATTATTTTATTATTTTATAATATAATTTTAGTGAGAAAAAGAATACATAAATAAATAGAATTAAAAAGGAGTGATTTGGGGATTTTTACCGTACTCTTTGAAATAAATTCTTTTAAAATTGGATTAATAATTAAAGGGGTCATTATTTTAGAGAAAGAAAAAATATAATAATTATATAGTAGTTTTAGGGATGGATTTTTGAATATTTTATTTAAACATAAATACTTGGAGTATGAAGAGAAGTGGGGTTATGAAAGGCTTCTTTTATAAGTGAGAGGAGTAAAAGTTTTATAAATTGAGATACATTATTCATGGATAGTTAATACAAAACTGGAAATTAATAAATAAGGTAAAATTATTGGTCAAAAAAACCAACATTTACACAATTTTAAACATGATATTAAAATATGTTAGGCATTTTAACCTTATTTTAACTTTTTACATTTTTCAAGGTAACTAATATTTTATCCTTGGTAACTTATTTATATAAATAAAAATAAAATTAACCTTATTAGATAACTTGGACTTTCTAATTCAAAATATTAAAACTATTTTATAATATTAAATTTTAAAAAATGATTAAAATTAATTCTAAAATAATAATTTTATAACTCATTAAAAACAGTTTAGGGAAAAGTATAAGGTAAGTTCTAAAATGTAAAATAGAGATTTATAAATTAAACATAATATTTTTAATTTAAAAATTTTAATTATAAAAAATATTTTTTATTAAGAAAGTGGTTTCATAAATTTATACCCTATGGTTATATATTAATGATGTCATAAAATAAATGGTATTTGTAAAAACAGTATTTTGTACTATTCCCCTATAAGTTAACATTTTTAAAAAAATCCCAAAATTTCATCCTAAAATAATATTTCTATACTAATTCCAAAAACTATGTTCATTTATTTTATTTAAAATTCGAAACTTTAAGAATTTTATTTTTAAATGGAAACACAATATATAATAAAAATTATTTTTATAGGAAGGTTACATTTTTAAATATTAACTGTTATTATTATTATTTCCTACAAATTTTCAATTAAATTGTTGTTAATATATTATTCATATAAAAAATATAAGTCATCAAAATTTAATGATAATATAATTTTTTATTTAAATAAAAATTCATAGCGTGTAATTTGTTTTATAAAATTCATTTTTATGTATAAAATGAATTTATTCTTATTACTTGTCTGGTAATAACTATTGGATGATTACTAATTTATTTACTTCTTTATATTATCACTAAATTTCATTAAAATAATTCTCTAGTAGTGATTTGTTTTATTATGATGAAAATACTAAACTCTTTTAAAAAATAGTTTTTTTTTGAAAATATCATTTTTATATTAAATGATATGAACCTAAATATATTTAAAATTAACTATATTATTTTAATCATCTAATATTTTCAATATATTTTTCTCAAAGTGTTTCTTTGAATTTTATCATATCATTATTTAATAATGATATTCCAGCGCCTAAAAATATCTTTATAGTAAAATATTTTAATTAAATATAAATTTTTTCATTATTTTTTATTTCTAAAATATATTATCTAAATTTTAATTATAAATAAAAAACATCAGTATAACTATTGAATAAATTTATATTTTAAAACCTTATTTATAACATCTTGATTTCGTTTATATATATAGACTTACTAAAATCATTTATTTTATTCTCACTTCTCAAGTCATGCTTTACATTTCTCATTTATGATAATTATTTCTTATTTCATAGTTTTCTTTCTCATTACAGGTTTAGTAATACAAATAATGATTCTCAAGGGTGAATAAAATCCAAGGGTTCTCTTAGTTTTTAAGATATTATTCATTTCGTTGTATTTCCCCATTTTAATTTGTGCACTTTTAATGGATATAATAAAAAATGGTAGGTAATACATGGATTAATTTAATTTTGTTATAAAGATTCATCTCAATAAAATGTATCACATTTTTTTAGTTCTGTGTTGCATATGAAAAATTCTATTCAAAATGGTATTTATTTAAATTAATGAATGAATCTCAGGGTGTTACACATGTTGTGGATTATTATTATTTTAAAACATGGGAATCACGTGCAGATAAATATTATTACTATATTAGTATCATGTAAATTCATAGAAAGAATAAAGAAATAATTTATCATATGAAAAGTTAATTATTATTTCATGAATGTAAATGAATGGATTTAAATAGATAATTAATTATTGCATGCAGATTTATTATTCTTATTGTTTTATAACATAGAAATTTGAGACAAAATCAGAGAATATTATTACATGCAAAAGATAAATAATATTAACTCGTATTATGAACAATTATTGAAGAATGAGAAAAAGAATAATCACATGATATAGTTTTTATAATTATTTTTTTATTCTATGTAATTTAAAGAAATAAAATGATTTATCACATGTTTCATTTAAATAATATTATTTCATGGAATTAAATAAAATATTTTAAAAATGAAATGTTATTGAGTGAATATTGTAACTGTTATTTCATAAAATAATTAAAATATTGAGATGGAAATTTGGGAAATTATTTACAATGTGATATTGGATACTGTAATTGATTATTATTTATTTATAATAATATGGAAATTAAAATATTTAGTTGGGGTTGAATATCACTTGTGATTATTAATGCTATTTACTTTTTATTTCATAGTTAGTATAGAAATATATTCAATATGATTTCATGATTAAGAAAAGTTTATAGTAGGTCAATTAAAATCCTTCACAACTATGGAAGTATTTTACAACTACATATTTCTGTAAATATGTTACATGAACCACATATAAATAATCAACACAGTATTTGATAATGGGTTAGGGAACTTTAAATGATTTAATTTATTATATCATAGATATTTAGAATAAAATATTATCATTTGTGATGTGTGTTATATAAACGAACCTTCCAAAAAGTCCCATGGGGAAATATAGTTTATTTCTATGAGGGGGAGGGAATCACGTAAGAACTTCATCGTAATTATCTCCCTATATATTGACCAAATGGGAGTCTATAAATCATATGCATTAAATCAGTTTAAGAATTTATAAATAAACTCAATCTAACTATTACTAATTAAATTAATTGTGTATAATGTTTGGAGTTAAACATAGATGAACTTTTCATGAATGTATGAGGAAAATTTAATGTGAATGATAACAAATAGAATATATATTTATCGATATATTAATGGAGAAGACATTCTATTTTCAATAATTAAGGATTTTTATGCTAGTGTATTCAATAATTGAATTTTTTAGCAATGTTTTTGTCACAGTTGAGACTAAGGAAGTCCTTGGTCATGGTACCTCATTTATAACTCAATAATTCCTCCTTTATCATGGATAAATACTCAAGGTTTATTAATGGTTTAGGTGTATCATGACTATATTTAAAAATAATTATCTTGAATCATGGAATGTTCAGGAAAAATCCATGGAAATTGGTTGTGAAAACAAAATATACACTCTTATTCAAATAAAAAATGATCATACCATGAAAAGAATAAAATGAATAAGATGGTAATTACAAATGAAAGAAACCAAATATAGAATATGAAAACAACTCACTAGAACACTCCCACATAGTAACATTATCTATAACAATATAATTTACCCCTCTTTCAATCATGAGCAAGAATATAAGAAAAAGAATAACCAAAAAGAGAGAGGCATCCACCATACCCCCTGGAATATCAATGGTAGAATCTAAGGTTTATAGTCTCCTCCTACTTCATGTTTCATTGAATCCATTTTTATTTTTATAACAACACTACTTCAATAAGCCATATTCCTTTAAGATATTTATTTATATCTCTACTTAAATATCCTTTATCTTCTCTCATATCTATCTTAATTTGAATTAGATTCAACTCCTATCTATCCCACATGAAAAATATCCTTATCTCCCTTTTATATATGAATTGACTGATCCATGAGAGGGGGAAATAGAGCCAATTGATATATATTATATTTTTTATATCATTCAATGTATACTTATAAGTGACATTTTTTATCAATTCTACCCTGGTTTGGCATGAATTCTCAATGTACATAATGTGTAAATAGCTTCATTTTATGAACACCACCACTGGTGAAAATAGTGTTTTTAACATCATTTAAATAAAGTTGGTTTTTTTAAACTGATGAAAAACGTATGTGTAGGATACTTTTTGGGTTAGTTTAACTAAAAACTGATGCCGAAAATTTATTATACATGGTTTTTGGTGTTAGTTTTTACAAAAACCGATGCAAAAATCTACAGAAGAATGTGTTTTTAACATCAATTTTGAAAAACACAGATGCCAAATAAATATATATATATATATATATATATCGTTTTAGTTTTTTTAAAAAATATTGTGAAATATATTTTCTTGGACTCTTTGATTTCTGTTTTGTAATAACCGATGCCAAAAATCATTAAAAATCATTTGGGATTGGGAAAAACTCATTTTTTTGGATCTACGAAACCCTCCTACTCACAAAAAATCCCTCCCAAATCATGATGGCTTTGAAGGTCACTCAATGATCTCCAATGAAACTGTTGTTGATTTTATTTGATTTCACAATTTGTGGTCTCTGTTATACATCTTCCTTGTTTAATTCATCATCTATGCATTATTTTATTCTCGATAACTTATTTATGAGACAAAATATGGTTTGATTTTAGTTTCTTGTTCATAGTTAATGCTAGTTTTCATAATAAATTTCTTATAGATCTTGCAGGTAGTGTTTATTTTTACAAATCATTTAAGGGATAAATTTCGGATTAAGGATCAATGAAATTTTGAACTCTGAATTCTATAAGTTGTTTTTTAATTTGGAAGGTAAATTATGTATACTTGAAAACCTATTTCTTGTCTAAATTGTGGTTTAATTTTAGTATTCTGTTCATATTTAATGTTCATTTTTACAATAAATTTCATATAAATATTTTATCCATTGTTTATTCTTGCAACACATTTAAGGGACAAAGTTAGGATTAAGGATAAAATAAAAGTTGAACTCCAAATTTTGTAAGATTTTTTTTAATTTGGAAGATAAATTATTTATCATTAAATTTTATTTTTGAGTTGTTTAAATTATCATTTTTTATTGAGATTTCCTAAATGACATAGTGGTATAATTCTATAAAACCATTGAATGTTTATGTTTTTGTAATAAAAAATCGGGATTGGAAATTCATTATATATTTGATTCTATATCTGAGAGGAAGTGGGTATCATGGGAATGACAGACAACCCAAGATTACGTGAGACAATATGTATGATAGGGTGTTTGTTTATAATAGTGACATAATCTAAAATTTTTAAATATACTTTGTGGTATATTCATATTGGATGTCTATGTGAATTATATGTCTAAATTTTTATTGCAATAGAATTCTACTACAATGACCGCCATTTGAACACCCAAATGGTATGGATGAGTACGTAACATTATATGTTGAGATATATATTATTGTTTTTGTATTACATCATCCTGACTAGCATCTATGTGAGAGTATTAATGATATTTTTCAATCTATTGGGGTTGTAGTACTAAAATGTGATAATTCCATATCTATTATGACTAGTGATTCTTAGTTATAACACCCCCAATCTTTAGTAACATCTATGTAAAATGAATTAAAAATTTAATGTAATCTTCAATACTTTTGACATTAGAAACATCAAAATAATGTAACAACTGTATAATATAAACTAATAAATGTTAGCTGATTAAAAATAATTACATTATAATATAAATAAAACACATTTATATAATATGAAAATAAATTTTTTACTATTTTTAATTGTGTTTCATATATGATGTTTTCTATCTGATTATCAATTTTTTTATTAAATGTGTTTCTATTTACATTTTATCAGTTTATATATATATTTAAATGTTTATATGTTTTAAAATATTCACCAATTATATTTCAATATCAGGCATTTAATGGATCATAATTGGATAAATTTACGAAGAACCACTAGTGAATATGAAAAAGTTTTTGATGAATTCTTGTAATTTTATAATTGAATTCTTCAAAAAATTGATTTGATTTTCTGTCCAAGTGTGAAGTTTTTAAATATAAGAAATGTAAACTCCATAAAAAACAAGGATAATCTAATTTGTTATAGTTTTAGCCTTAATTATACACATTGGATCTAGAATGTTGAAAGAAATGTAAATTCAATAGATAATGTTGATGACAATATTCATAATGTGATAGAGGATCATATCGAAGATTTAGTTCGTGATTTAGGTGTCGAAACCGCTGAAAAAATAGAAACTGTTGAATGATTGTATTGAGATTCTGATAAACCATTATACCCATGTTATAGTAAATATACAGTGTTATCATCCATTTTGAGATTGGTTAACTTGAAATCAATTAATGGTCAGAATGTTAAACGTTTCTCTAGATTAATTGTGGTTTTAAAAGAGATACTTCTAAAAGGCAGGGAGCTTCCGCATTATAATAATGAGGCGAAGAAAATATTATGCCCAATGGGATTGGGGTACTAAAATATACATGATTTCCCCAATTATTGTGTGTTTTATAGGAAAGAATCTGAATTTTCCTCAAACTATCTTACATATGGAACATCAAGCTATAAGATTGATACAAAATTTAATTCAGATTCATTATCAATTACTTACATATAACCTCATGCTAAATAAAATAATTTCATTCAATAATCGATATATATAATTCTGATAAATTAACTCTGACTTATTTTCAGGTACCAAAGTCAAAGATCCTACTAAATAAATTTGGTACCTTACAATAATTTCTCATTTGAAGTGCCTTTTCTCAAATTCAATTGATGAAAAAAGGTTAAAATGGAATTCAGATGAATGTATCACTGATGATAAATTATGTAACACTACTGACTCATCACAATGGAAGAGATTTTAAAATCAATTTCTTGATTTTGGAAGTTAAGTTAAAAATCTCATAATGGGAGTGTGTACAGATGGAATGAATCCATATTAGAGCTTAAGTAGCCAACACAGTTTTTGGACAATGTTTTTAGTAGTTTACAACTTATACCTACTGATAAGTATGAAGAAAAGTATGTTATGATAAGATTGATGATTTTGGGACCAAAACAGCCATGAAATGATATTTATCTGTATCTCTCACCATTGATTCATGATTTGAAACATCAATCAGAGGCATGTGTTAATGTTTTTCATGTATAAAAGAAATAGAATTTTCTTTTGTGTGTATGATAATGTTCATTATAAATGAATTTCCAGCATATGGAAACTTATTTGTATATAGTGTCAGGGGATATAAAGCATGTCCAATTTGTGAAGAAGATACTTTATATTATCAATTGAAAAATTTAAGAAAGACATTGTACATGGGATATAGAAGATTTTTTTCAAATTGATCATCCTTATCATAGAATGAAAAAGGAATTTTATAGTTTATAGGAATACAATATTCCTTGAAAACCATTGTTAGTTGAAGAATATTAAAACATGGTGAAAAATATTGATTTTACATTTGGAAAGAAAAGTAGTTCTGGTCTTCAAAAAATATCTAGAAGAAATTGTCTATTTTTTGAACTACCTTATTGGATATTTTTAGAGATAAAAAATAACATTGATGTTATGCATGTTGAAAAAAATATATGTGATAGTTTGATTGGAACATTATTATACATAAAAGGAAAAAAGATGGATTGAATTCTAGATTGGACTTGATAGTAATATAAATATGTTTGAATTTTATTTTTTTAGTATCTGTATGGTATAAAAGTACCTAGTAGATATTCTTAAAATGTGAATAATTTCATTTCAGTGAAGGATTGAAAATTAATAGGTATTAAATATCACGATTTTCATGTATTGATGCAACAACTACTACCAGTCTCACTACGTGATATATTTTCGTCAGTTGTCAGAAAGAAAATCATCTGGTTATGTAATTTTTTTAAATCCATTTGTGTCAAAGTTATTGATCCAAATTTATTAGATGAGTTAGAGAATGGAGTTGAACTTATACTTTTTCAAATAGAAATATATTTTACACATAAAGTTTTTGATATAATGGATCATCTGGTGATTAATATATTGCTTGAGATAAAAATATATGGTCTAATTTATTTATGTTGGGTGTATCCTTTTGAGAGGTATATAAATATTTAAAGGGATATGTTAAAATCCTTATCGACTGGAGGAATTTATTGTTTAAAAATATGTGTCGGAAGAGTTGATTGAGTTCTGTACTGAATATTTATATGAAGTAGAGTATTTTGGTCTCCCTATATCTCAATATTTGACAGTTGATAGTGAAGGTAGAGGGATTCGAGGCTTAAAGGTAAATTTTATTCCATGTGATGAAGTGATGCAAGAAAATTTATATATTTTGAACAACATAGATGATATTTAATCATATATATCATCACATATTACAGAATTATAGGGATGATATCCAAAATGAATTTAAAAGTGGTTGATTATTGAGTATAAAAATACATTGGTTTCATGGTTTAAAGAGAAAGGGAGAACATATATATCTACATCAAAAACGTTGAAATGGTTGGCGGGGGGACCATATCTTAATGTGATAACATGGACTGGTTTTGATAGTAATGGGTACACATTTTTCACAAAAAAGTTGTATGAAAGAGTACATTTCAAAATAGTTGTGAGATGGTTATTGATGATGACGTGTGTTTTTCTAGTGAAAAAGATAAAAACCCAATTTCTGCTTTGTCAGTGTATTTTGGAGTTCATGAAGATATTTGGAAAATTGATTATACAAATTTTGGAGTCACGGTGTTTAAGTGTAATTGGGTTGATAGAAATAGTGGTGTGAAACATGATGATTGTGGATTTACACTTGTTTATTTGAAAATATTTAATTACAATGAGAAACAATTTATCATGGAGACACTTGTAAAGTATATATTTTATTTCATTGATCCATCAAATGATCAGTGGTTTGTTGTTTTTCAAGAAAAATGATTCCATTTGGGTGATGAGAATGATGCTAATGATGTTATTGATTTACCTGGGTCATATTCATCTACTACACAATTTCTGGATGATTGCAATAACTTGAAGGTGGAAATAGTTCTTTCAGTACATAATAATCATGATAAAGGACTATAGGAGAACACTAAATTAGTCTCCTAATTTTTCTAGTAATTATTTATATTTTTTTTTCTTTTTTTGAAACATAAAAATGCATGCCTTTTTTTTATTATTTTTTTCATTATTGTTTCTAAATATTTAGTTTTCTAATAATATTCAGGTACACAAATTTTCATTAGAATTTCTTGTATCAATGTTAGATACAAAGAGAGTATCATTAACTGAGGTATATCTATTTTTTCAAATTGTTAAATATTTAGTAATATACTTATTTAATGAAATAAAAATTTTAATTCATAATTTTTTTTACAATACTACTTATGTGTCCTCAGTGGAGGAGACTTATCAGGTTAATATATAAAAATCAATTTTTCATGTTAGTAAACATGGTATTACAAGTTTACCAAAAACTATCACTTTCTCATGGTGATGAAAGACTACATATTCGTTTTGATGATAATAATAATGCAACTAACCAAAATGCAGTTCAATTTATTAGTTATATATCAATTCAGATCTGTTGTAGGATTAGTATTTTATATCCTAATTAGAAGTCCATGGACATGATTGTGAAACAACAACTTTGGGAGGTCTTGATGGTAAGATATCTCAATTTATTTATTTTATCTCATTTTTTGAATATTAAATAGTTTAAATAAAATATTTCATTTATTCAATTACAGATGAAATTCAATTTTAATGAAACAAAAGAAATTAAGAAAATAAATATCTCTTTAGAAACAGTTTGATGGAGATATTTTAAAACAAAACTAATAAAAAATTATGATTTTGGGAAGAAAAATATAAGAACCCAGGTTTTTAGAATAGGTCAAAATCCAGACCCTGTTTGAATTTTTTGACTTGTTTCTAAGGAAACAAAAGAAAATGGGCAGTTTCTGGAAATTTCCAGAGTACACTCCGTGTAATTTAAGTACACGCCGTGTATATGTTAAGTGAGTGACCAACTGTGTGTTTTCCGAGTACATGCTGTGTGATGATTGTGTAGAAATTTCTCACTACACACCATGTACACTTGACCGTGTGGAGGCCACACATGGCGTGTAGGCCTGTTATATGGGTAGATTTATTTAACCAAGTACACATCGTCTCCCTCCTGGACATGCCGTGTAGTTTGGCTGTGTATGAGATAAATACATGGCGTGTGGGTAAGTCGGTGAGGAAGAGAAGAAAAACCTAGTACACACCGGGTACCCCTAGGTACACACAGTGTACTCATGTCGGCAGGTTCTGGAATGTAAGTCAGTGGAATTAAAGCTACCAAATAAACAATTAAATGATATACATGGCATGTAGCCTAAATTATACACCATGTAGTTTCTTTTTTTCCGTTAAAACGGGCAGTAGCCTTGTATTGAGGCAGAACACATTTGTGTCACCCAGTTTTGTGAATTAAGTCGACCAGAGCTCGTTTCCTCTCTTGGTTCTTCGTCCAAGACCCGTTTCGATCATCTATGGATGCGTTGGAACCCCCTTGGTAATGCCTCGATTCCTCGTGGGCCGTATTGTTTTATTTTTGATCAAGAACAAGTTATAGGGGTTTGAGTGGTTTTTAATCTTTTGTAGATCTACCGCGTTTTAGAACAAATTAGAGGTTGTTACCGAAAGAGTATCATCATACGAGTCTCAGTTAGGTGGTACTTACCTCTTTCTGTGTTTTCGGGGTCATTTGGGTGATGCGGCCTACGGCGCATTTTCAGGTATTTTTAGTGGGACCCACTTTTATCTAATATTGCTTATTACATTGTTTATGGACCTATGGGATGCCTTTGGGTATGCCCTGTTACCAGTTTTTCTTGAGCAGGGCCGGGTGAGGGGTCATTTCTCCTTGGGGAATTTTGGTTGGGGGATGCCAAAATGGTTAAATTTGGATTATATTGTTATAAACTATTGAATTTAATTTATTAAGCCTGATATAAATCATTAGAGGCATTCAAGACCTCAGTGCTGTTGATTGTTAATTGTTGGGTTAGGGCAATTCAATTGTTTAGAACATTTTTCCTGTTTATGTTTTCTGTTTAAAGATGTTATATATGCGATTGCTAAATTGCATATGCTGGACCCTTTGGGTGTTGTTGGGCATGGACCAGATATTCTTGGGTTATGCTGATCACAGGTTGGGCCTGGCCCAGGTTACTTTGGGTGGTTTTGACCATGGGATTGGGCGTCATGAACATTGGCTTGAGGCATTTCGACTATCAGGTTGGGCATGGCCCGGGTTACTTGGATGGTGAGGCCATCAGACTTGAGCAGAATGGTCATAGGTACACGAGGCGTCAGATGCGTGGTGGCTTAGGTACTATTTTGGTGATTACCAATCACCTGGAACTTTGAGTAGTTTTCACACAGAGATACTCCATGATGAGGTGGTTTTGACCACTCGTGTGGGTAGAGACCCCGTATATACAGTTTAGGTACTTTGGTTGGGGGTGCTTGCTATAGAAATCCACGCAGGAGGTGAGGATAGTTAAGAGGATAGAATTTAGGCTATCGGGTTGGGGGCTGAGGATTTCCGTTATTTGAGGGAAGATATTGCTGTCCCTCCAGATACGTTATTTGAGGCCAGACATCACTATTCCTCCATGTTACTTCTTGTGTGTGCCTTTGGGACGTCAGTACTTGAGGCACGTGGTGTCAGGAGGCACAAGGTGTCGAGTTACTATTCTTGGGCATGCCTTCGGGACGTCGATACTTGAGACACGCGGTGTCAGGTGGAACATGGTGTCGGGTTACACGATAGAGATTCCGGCGTTGGCCAATGTAGGTGACAATCAATGGTGGTTGCTGAGCATCAGTGGAGTTTGTGTTTATTTGTGCATTGTTCTGTTTACAGTTTTTATTATAAATGCATGCGTGCTTAAACACTTATATCAGGTACGCACCGTTGGGTGGTATCCTACTGAAATTTATCTCACACCCTTCATGGGCCCTTCGGGACGCATGTATACTTTATGGATTTATGTGCAGGAAGGAGACCAGCCTCAGTAGCTGGGCTGTGTTAGTTGTTTCATGAAGATGGTATGGACCTTGAGGTCTTACCTGGCTGGAGTTACTCTATTTTTTTCCTTTCTATATCAGCATGCTTATTTTTTGTAGCTACATTTGGTTACCCATTAGCGCCTTTTTATATTCAGATATGTATGACCTACTTTGGATGCATGTTTTATTGTTTAGTAGTAGTTACATGTTATCAGCATGCTGTTGTGTTTATTTCCGCTGCTATTGTTATATTTATTGCTTCCAATATTTTTTGAGATTGAATGTTCTTCTGCTCTGTGGGTCTGGTTCGAGTCTACTGAGTTGTTTATTCCACTACATATCTACTATTATACTTGGACCAGTACCATTATTATTATCCTCCGAGAGAGTATAACCTCCCCACTATACCTATAAGACCCTTTCTGTTAGTCGGCACCCTTTGGAGTTCAGGGAGGTGCGCCTAAGGTAGTAACACCCGACCCGTTTAACACTATTCCGGTGGCTGTTCAGGTCTGGGTCTTTACAAAGTGGTATCAGAGGAGTTCTTGATAGGGATTTAGTAGCAGCGTTTTACTGGATACTAATGAGATTAAGACTTCTCTTTTTATTTCTGCTAGTTTTACTGTTTGGGATATGGTAGACTGGAGATAGGTTGTTATTGGAACTAAGTTTCTAGCTTGTGTTTGGGTGCCTACAGCCTCAGGTACGAGGGATGGACCAAGTTTCCATGGGTGGTAATTGCTGTTTGATTTTTCTCAGATTATATTTTATATGATTTTTACCTAGGTGGATCACTTGGTGTGTGATGTTATTGATTGTGATATGTAACCCTTGATCGGTGTGGTAATGGAGACTTGGAATTTTCCCCAGTATGGCAAGGCTTGTTTTCTTGGATTTTGATAGGCACATTTTTAGGGTACTTTAATTTCATAACTGCACGTATTCTTTGTGATGTGATAATACCATGTGAATAAAAATCATTTCTCATGATTGTATTCTCTAAACTATGAATATGTGAAATTACTGATAGAATTTCTTGTAGTTTCAATGTGTATGCTATGCTTTATATTTTTAGAATTGCGCGTGGCATAATATTTGGGTCTGGATCTTCTGAGAGCAGGCAGGTACTATTGGTTGAGGTGATTTTGATCACCAGGATTTGGCTACTCGATTGTCGGTTAGTAGAAATTCTAGTTGTCAGGACAGGCATGGCCTGAGGTACTTTTGATACTTGGCCCTGATAGGGGCGGGTAAGGAGGCCATGAATTCAGGATGCTGTGGGGCATGGGTTGCAGTGGGGTAGAGTAAGGGTAGTAGTTATGCACTTCCTTTTACTACTTTCCCTATTTTCACTTAATACACACACAAACACACAAACATATATATATATATATATATATATATGGGATGTCTGAACATTTATGGTATTCAGTGGGTTACTTTTTGGGAGACTTAGATGGAGCATCAGACTAGAGATGGTACAGTGCCACAGGTGCAGGATCAGGTTCAGGATCTAGTACAGGCCGAGCAGGGGCCGCAGGTATAGGCTCAGGGACAGGATCATGTTCAGGATCTAGTGCAGGCAGGGAAGCAACCGGGTTCGACATCGTTTGGGCCATGGCTCGACGAGCAGCTCCAAGCTAGCCTAGTACATGTCTTGCAAGGGATAGACAGAGGTGCACAAGGTACATATCCTTCTATGGAATATCTGACGTGGGAGTTCCCGTCGGAGCACCCGCTGCTCTTTTAGGGTGAGGGTGGTCCGCAAGAGGCTGAGAATTGGATTGAGAGCATTCAGATGATATTCGAGCAGCTCGAGATGCCTCCAGGATGGAGGGTCAAGATGGCGATGTACATAGTTAGAGGACTAGAAAAGCGTTGGTTGGATGTGCAGGTTCAGGCTCATAGGAACAAGGGACTAGCATGGAAGGACTTCGAGGACAGGTTCTTCGAGCACTTTTACCCCGAGACACTAAGGTAAGAGGGAGCTCGGGAGTTCTTGAGTCTTCATAAAGGAGACATGTCTGTCATGGACTATGAAACAACCTTTACATAGTTGTCTCGCTTTTCACCTAGTATGGTAAGTGATGATGCTTCTAGAGTGATGCGCTTTGAGGATGGCTTACGACACACCATTCAGATCCAGGTGAATATTTTTAGGCTGGGTTCTTTTTCAGAGGCAATGAACCAGGCGCTCATATCGGAGGGCAACCAGAGGGATAGGCCATGAGTTGGTCGGGCGACGGTTTTAGGTGACAGTTAAAATAGTAGTAAGCGAGGACAGGATGAGTTCCAGTAGGGAAGTCAAGTTAGGGATTCTATTAGACCACCTAATGGTAGTTCTTCAGTGATTTTATTTTAGTGTTGACAATCGAGACTTGTTCGGACTCAGTGTGATATTCCTCAAAAGGAGTCCTGGGCAGGTGGACAGGTCGGGAATCTTGAGAGGTTTTGCAGTCTTCCTTCTCAGACAGCAGGCAGGCGAGGACCAGGACAGACGGTGGCATATGGAGTTGGTTCAGGTTCAGTACCAGGAGAGGGTAGTTGAGGTTCAGTTGCACGTGGAGGACGTAACAGAGATAGTGGGATCCAACTGAGGGGTCAGTGGCCGGTGGTTGGAGAAGCACCCCAGGGGGGTCAGGCGTCATACAGTCGTACATCAGTCCAAGTGCATGCCATGGAGCTGCTAGAGGCTGAGCAAGCTGGTGAGCCGACGACGGTTAGAGGTACACTACGGTGTGGTCGTGATTCCCATGTTTCCTTTTTTTCATGACCTGTATAGGCATGTCTGTCTTGAGTGCACATGATGCACATGATCTATGTGGACTGACTAGATACTAGTCAGTGAGATTGGCACCATATCGTGTGCGTGATATATTTATATATATATATATGTGTATGGGATGCATAGCATTCAGGGCATCGAGGATGTGGGTTACTTGAGGTGCCTTGGGCATCGTGTCCTTGAGGATGCAGGTTACCCGAGCTGCTAGGCACTAGGACCTTGTGGAGGTGGACACTGTTACGGTGCGAGATACGTTGGGTGTCAGGAATGACATAGGAGCACCAATGGGGTGCAGGGGTGACGATGTGTCATGGAAGGACTATTCGTCTAGGAGAACATGATTGTAAACCTTGTTTTCTTTGAGTTTTTTTGGGTTGAGACCGGGTTAGGCGATTCCTAAGGTGGGGAGCCCCTTTGGGAATGCTTCTGGGACCTTTGAGACCGGGGAAGTACGAGTTGATTTAATCGAGGTGGTGTGTTTGGTTCCATCTCGGGGTTTTGTTTGATAGCTCGAGGATGAGCTATGTTAAGGTGGGGAGATTGTAAGAACCTGAGTTTTTAGAACGGGTCAAAATCCCGACCCTGTTTGAATTTTTGACTTGTTTATGAGGAAACATGAGAAAATGGGCAGTTTCTAGAAATTTCTAGACTACACGTCGTGTACTTTAAGTACATGTCGTGTATATGTTAAGTGAGTGACCGGCCGTGTGCTCGCCAAGTACATGTCATCTGATGACCGTGTAGAAATTTCTCACTACACACCGTGTATTTTTAGACATGTCCTGTACACTTGACCATGTGGAGGCCACACATGGCATGTAGGCCTATTGGCTGGGTATATTTGCTTAACCAAGTACATGATATGTCCCTCCTGGACACACCGTATTGTCTAGATATGTATGATAAAAATACATGGCGTGTGGGTAAGTCGGTGAGGAAGAGAAGGAAAACCCAGTACACGCCATGTACACCTAGGTACATGTCGTGTACTCATGTTGGCAGGTTCTGTAAAGTAAGTTGGTAGAATTCCAGCCGCCAAAAGAATATTTAAATGATATACATGGAGTGTAGCCTAAATTACACACAGTGTAGTTTATTTTTTTCATTAAAATGGGAAGTAGCCTCGTATTGAGGTAGAACACATTTGTGTTTCCCAGTTTCGCGAATCAATCCAGCTAGAGCTCGTTTCCTCTCCCTGTTCTTCTTCTGAGACCCATTTTGATCACCGATGGATGATTTGGAACCCCCTTGGTAATGCCTCAATTCCACTTGGTCCATTTTTTTGATTTCTGTTCAAGAACGACTTATAGGGGTTTGATTGTTTTTGACTCTTTTGTAGATCTACCGCGTTCTAGACCGAATTTGAAGCTATTACCGGAGGAGTAGAATCGTACGAGTCTCAGATAGGTGGTTAATACCTTTTTTTGTGTTTTCATGGTCATTTGGGTGATATGGCCTATGGCGCGTTTTTGGGTATTTTGAATGGGACCCACATTTATCTGATATTGCTTATTACATTGTTTATAGACATATGGGATGCCTTTGGGTATGACCTGTTACCAGTTTTGCTTGAGTGGGGCTGAGTGAGGGGTCGTTGCTCATTGGGGAATTTTGGCTGGGGGATGCCAAAATGGTTAAATTTGGATTATATTGTTATAAACTGTTGAGTTTAATTTATTAAGACTAATATAAATCGTTAGAGGCATTCAAGACCTCAGTGATGTTGATTGTTAACCATTGGGTTAGGGCAATTCAACTATTTAGAATGTTTTTCCTGTTTATTTTTTCTGTTTAAATATGTTATATATGCGATTGCTGAATTGAATATGATGGGCCTTTGGGTGGTGTTGGGCATGCCCCAGATATTCTTGGGTGACGCTGATCATAGGTTGGGCTTGGCCCGAGTTACTTTGGGTGGTTTGGACCATGGGATTGGGCGTCATGGACGTCAGATTGAGGTAGTACGACTTTCAGGTTAGGCATGGCCCGAGTTACTTGCATAGTGAGGCCATCAGACTTGAGGTTCATGGTCGTAGGGACACGAGGTGTTAGATGTGTGGTGGCTTAGGTACTGTTTTGGTGATTACCACTCACTCAGAACTTTGAGTAGTGTGCATAAAGAGATTATCTGTGATGAGGTGGTTTTGACCACTCGTGTGGGTAGAGACCCCTGTAGATGCAGTTTAGGTAATTTGGTTGGGGGTGCTTGTTATAGAAAGCCATGCTGGAGGTGAGGAGCCTTCAGAGTATAGCATTGAGGCTATCAGGTTGGGGGCTGAGGCTCTCCGTTATTTGAGGGCAGGTATCGCTATCCCTCCAGATACGTTATTTGAGGGCAGACTGTTGTACCCCTCTCTCTTGGATTTTAATGATCACAATCACTCTCATCGTGTTCTAACTTGTTTTCAAGTGTTTTTGATGATAGGAAAGAGGTTTCCAAAGAGTTGGCCCAAGAAGACTGGAAAAGGACTCTCTGAGTCCACCGGCCAACCGGTGGATTACCACCGGCCCGCCGGTGGTCTCTGGCAGAAGCAATGCTCTCTGCCAGGTTCCACCAGTCAGCCGGTGTCTGACCACCGGCCAGCCGGTGGAACCAGACAGAGAGCTTGCTCTCTGTCTCGACCACTGGCCAACCAGTGTCTGGACCACCGGCCAGCCGGTGGAACTAGACCGGCCAGCCGGTGGAACCCAAACAGAAAGCTCTGGCTTCTGTCTGGAGCACCGGCCAGCCGGTGGCCAAGCACCGGTCAGCCGGTAAGCCCAGTCAAACTAGCCGTTGGGCTTTGACCGGACTTGTACTTTTGACCCCCAACGGCTCCAGAAGCCCTCCAACGGCTATATTGAAGTATTTGGGGATATTTCTCCTATAAATAGACGAGGATGGATGCCGGGAACAACACCGATACATTGGAATGATATTTTGATCCCTTGAAGATCTAAACGACAAATCTCTAAGGCTACTTGTGATCCATCTCCATCCTTGAAGCTTGGGCTGCCTCTACATCAACTACTCTCACACTCTTGGCGCTCAAGGCTTCCTCAAGTTTGTTGTAATTTATTTATTTCAATTGTTTAGTTATTCATTGGGTTTGTATTAAAACAAACCATCATTTTCTTCCTCACTTTCATTTTGGGTTTCTTGCTACAACCATCAGAAAAAAGCAAGTTGTACGAAGGTGATCTATCCTACCTTAAAACGGCTAGTGGGTTTCTTGCTACAACCATTAAAAAGAAAGCTGAAGTAAATCTCTCAACAGTTGAGTTGGGAGCGGAGACGTAGGCTTTGGTTTAAGCCGAACTCTGTTATCAAATTGTGTCTTACCCCTTTTTATTTCCGCTGCATTTATAAATTGTTTTTAAATTGTTAATTAATTTTTAAAAGGCAATTCACCCCCCCTCTTGCCATCACTCTCCGACCAACACAGACATCATTGTTCCTCTGAGTTACTTCTTAGGCATGCCTTCGGGATGTTAGTACTTGAGGCATGAGGTGTCAGGAGGCACAAGGTGCCGGGTTACTATTCTTGGTCATTCCTTCGGGACGTCGGTACTTGAGACATGCGGTGTCAGTTGGCACATGGTGTCGGGTTACATGATAGAGATTCCAGCGTTGGCCGATGCAGGTGACACTCCATGGTGGCTGCTGATCACCTGTGGAGTTTGTGTTTATTTTTTCATTGTTTTTTTTACTATTTTTATTAAAAATTCATGCCTTGTTAAACACTTATATTAGGTACGCACCATTGGGTGGTATCCTACTGAGATTTTTTTCACGCCCTTCATGGGTCCTTCGGGATGCATGTAGACTTTATGGATTTACTTGCAGGAAAGAGACCAGCCTCAGGAGCTGGGTTGCGTTAGTTATTTCATGGAGATGGTGCGGACCTTGAGGTCTTACCTAGTTGGAGTTACTCTGTTTTTTTCCTTTCTATATTAGCATGCTTATTTGTTGTAGCTACATTTGGTTATCCATTGACGCCTTTTTATATTCAGACATGTATGACCTGTTTTGGATGCATGTTTTATTGTTCAGTAGTAGTTACATGTTATTAGCATGATGTTTTGTTTAATCTCAATAAACAGTGGTAGTTACATGTTATTAGTATGATGTTTAGTTTATTTCTGTTGCTGTTGTTATACTTATTTCTTCCACTGTTTATTGAGATTAAATGTGCTTCCGCTCTATGGGTCTGATTCGAGTCTGCTGAGTCATTTATTCCAATGAATATCTACTATTATACTTGGACTAGTACCATTATTATTATCCTCCGATAGGTTATAGCCTCCCCATTATACCTATCAGACCCTCGCTGCTAGTCAACAGCCTTTTGCGTTCGAGGAGTTGTGCCTAAGGTAGTAACACCCGGCCCGTTTATCACTGTTCGGGTGGCTGTTTGGGTCCGGTTCATTACAAAAAAGTTTGAAAACCCATGCCTTAAGTATCTGTATATAGATGAAAATATATGATAGAATTTTTTTGACACTCTTCATGAAGAAAAATTTCAGGTATGATAATTATTTTATATTGTAAAATGTATTATATTTTTATCTAATTACTTGTTAGTTTATTTTTATGTAACAGGCCTCTAGGAGATCTCATCAAGAGATCTAGTTGAAAAATGTATACCCTCATACTATCTCATGTGGATGGTATCCATATTTTGAGCATAAAATGATTGGAGAAAAATTTGAAGCATTAATAACTCGATCTAGTAGTGGTTTAGAAGAGGTCCAGTTTGGTCCTCCATCTCCTCCCACTTTCCATGAAAAATGGAAATGAGTGACAAAAAGGAAAAATGAAAGTTATCTTATAGAGGAAGCTCAGTAAGTAGCTGATAAAATTATAAGTAAATATTATTTATTTGTCATGATTTTTTCAATTTTAAAAATTATAAACATGAATAAAACCTTTTCATTTCAGGAAGAACATAGGGATCAAGAGACACAGGTCTCTTTGTCACTGAGGGTAGGATGGAAATCCTAGCTATTACTTTAGGAAAGGTAGAACACCCTGGTGGTGTTATAGGATATCAAACGAGTGTTAGTATTCAAAAAGTTTATTGTTTGATTAAGAAATAAAATGACCCAAAAATAGAATCCTTAAAAGCTAAGATGAAAGAGATGAAATAGTCTATGGGTGATCAAATTCAAGTAGTTGTTCAGTGAGCTTTGTTAGAACACTTGACAAGACACTCATAATCTTCATAGCCTGCCCAACCTGATCAGCCTGCTTACTTTGATCCTCCACCTCCATCCCAACCAAACTACCTTGCCCAACCTGCCCAACCTGCTTACTATGTTCCTCCACCTCTATCCTTACCAAAATAACCTTCACATCTTACTTATTTTGATCCTCCACCTCCATCCTAGCCAAACTACCCTGCACAACCTACCTACTCTGATCCTACACCTCATCTCTTGGACAAAACCATATATTATGATTTGTTTGTGGGAGATCCTCATATACATATTGTTGTGTTAGGAGTCATGAATTTTTGCGGGATTCTATACATAACTATCCTATGTATATGGATCATGTTAGAGTATCAGTACTTGATATTATTGATCCTAATTTTCTACTACCATTTCCTACTTAGGAGATTACCAGAGTTAATGATTGTCTAGGTCATTTTCTAGTTTTTCCACCTGGTCTTCTTCATTATATTTCATACGAGGTATGTGTTAATTTAAATATTAAATACATATGATTAAAAGCTACTTATAATGTTTTCTGACATTTAACTTATATAGTATTATATGAAAGGAAAATAAATTCCATAATTGAAACAAAATGTTCAGAAAAAATTGATTGTAGACACTTCTGATATATCTAATGGGATATAAAGATTATCTCAGGATTCTTCCTCCTTGAATAATATCTATGAGTTTCATATGAAATCCAATATATTTGGAAGAGAATATCCATTGATATTACTCAAAGAATATATCATGAATCTAGTTTATTTTTAATATCTCGGCCTGAATGTGTTGCAGTTGTTTTCTATATAAGTAAAATGATGTTTAAATTTTTATTTCCTAAATTAATGATTGTTTAAATTGACTAACTATATTTAATTTTTAAATTAGGTAGCTTCACATACATCTTGTAAAAAATGACAGCACATCCATTTATAGTTTTATAGATCCAAAATACATTTCCATGGAAGTGAAACATGTGAAGAATCCTAGTAGAGTTTTATGTATATGTGAGAGATTATCACATACAGAGATTGAATGCTGGTTTTTCCCATTTCCTGATAAGTAAGAATAGAAAAATAATTATTAACTAATGATTATTATAATGTCTTTAATTGTGAAATTTATGTATTATAGGGGGTATTGAATGTTAGGCATATTTTTTCCAAATGAATGCAATTTATATTGGTTTTTCTCTTTATCAGGGATTGTTCGTAAAATTATTTCCACATTAGTAGATAGGTAAGTTTTTATTCTTTTAATAAGATCCTTTTATTTAATTATCATTGTTTTTACATGTATTATTAGTTCATATATATATACATATATATAAAAATATAGTTCATGGAAAAAATTTAACAAAGAACACATGTTGATAAAGAAACCGAATGAAATCATTTATGTAAAAGTAAAGGTAATTATTTTTTATGTTAGATATTGTTATAATTTTTTTATATATATATATATTGGTTTTTATTATCGATTTAATGTCTTATAACTATAGTTTCATCATCAACAAGGAAATGCTGAATGTTGGTATTATGTTCTACGATTCATGTACGATATAATCACAACTTGGGTGACTACTGAATTTTATAAGGCCAGTTATATTAATATTTTTTATATTTTCTTTCATGTTATTATATTTTTAATCTAATATCATTCAATGTTAGTGTATAAATTCAATGATATAGAGTATTTTACCAAAACCGAACTTACCCATCTTCAATCATTGTTTGTGATATATATTTTGTTTCTGATTACAATTTGAGGTATGTATATTCTAGTGTTTGTGAATAATATGTTATATTTTCCAAATAACATGTTTTCAAAAGACTAATTTTTTTTGTAATAGGTGTTTCAATATAATAATATCAAATGATGCTTCTACAATGATGAATAATGAGCATGTTGTAAATTTCAGGTATGTATACTTGAAATCTACTTTATAACAGAATGCTTAGATAATTTTTTTTGTTAACTAGTTAGAAGGATGTAAGATTTTGTAATTTTTAGTTAATTAGTACTTCTATTTTATTTCATTATAATTTGTTTTTATTACAGGGATTATGATTATTTGGGAAGTGTAATATTTTGAATTTTCTAAAAAAAATTAAATTTTGGAGCCATTTTTCATAACAACTGATGCCAAAACATTAAAAATATAAGATTAAAGTTTCGACATCGGTTTTCATAAAAATTGATGCCGAAATAAGCTAGCATTAGTTTTTAAAAAACAATAAAAAAGGGTATTTTTTTACATTGCTGTTAGAGACATCGGTTAAAAATCGACATTATATCTAGTTTTTTCACTAGTGCACCTTCCATATTCACTATTCTTATTTCTCAAAATATTCATAATGTGAATAGAAAAAATTTGGAAACTAAAAAAAATACCTTATTCATTATTTTCAATATCCATGTAAGACCTCACATTAGATATTATAATTCATTTCGTCAACCATCTATTGATAATTTTATTAGAATTTCACATACTGTAAATTCAGCACTAGAATACCACACCAGAGGAAACATGTCAATGGTAGGAATCCTCAGGAACATTAGAGTAATAGAAAATAGAATAATATGATTTTCCCAAATCACATTAATCAATCCAATAAAAAATCAATCATTATTTACTCTCACTCACAAAAATATTCATGTAAATCAAAAATGACATTGAAAAAATTTAGAATACCCATTGGTTTTATATAGTTTTGATTTAAATCATATATATATATGAGAGAATACATTGAATCTTTCATTTCATAAGAGGTAAATGTATCATCCCTTTGAATCAGAAGATATATAAATCTCTAAAACTAAGTATAGAATGAATCTACAATGAAGTATACCCACACAATTTATATAGAGGCTCTCACCTCACCATCTAGTTTCACTCTCCTCCTAAATTCATGGTCATACATCTGTTACACTATAAAAAATTTGATCCCATATTTCTCACCATAGAGTGACTATTAATCACCAGTAGATCAATAATGTTCTCTTCACCTCCCTCATTTTCTAAAAATACTTTGAGAATTGATTCAATCATAAACACTTCCAAATTTTTTAAATTAAAACATCTTCTCAAATTATTTTTTGAAAACCACTATGTTGACATTCGTCAGAAGTTCACATACATCTAGAAACCTTCCTATCACATACCTGAAATCTAATTCCATTTATTTAACAAGGAAAAGAAGTCATCTTGATTTTTTTTAGTGAACTTACTACCATTTGAGAAGTGTAATCACAAATCTTAACAATCACACACTTTAATACTACTTTCTAGACTTCATATAATCCATCAATACTTTTGAAAACATCACCCATTTTAGTATCATTGCATGTAATGATTGTTTTAATTTCTCCTTTATCCACCCAAGTCCTGATAAGGTAAATTTTCTCCTTATTATATCATGGATTAATGTCTCTATGAATATATCCATTGAATTATGTCATCCTGTTATCTTTCATTATTCCCAAACTCAATCTTAAAGAAACTTTCATATGTATATATAATTTAGGTTTATTTCCTTTGTCTTTAAATGAAATACTATATTCTTGTCCAAATGTATCGCACTCTAACTTTCTCGGTATGTGGATAAATTATCATAGTTTATTTTAAGTTCCTCAATAATATATTTCAACCACACCATTTCCTTTCATGCTTCCATTATTATAGGATATTCTGCTTCAACTATGAATAGTAAAATCACCAGTAACATCCTTTCTCTCTGTATAACCATGTTTCCACCAAAGTTATGTAAATACCTAGTTATTGTTTTCCATGAATCATAATATCTTCCAAAGTATATATAAATATACTAAACCAAAAGTTCATTGTGTCTATGGTATAGAGAAATATCATCCATTCTATTAATATATCTAAATATCCACTTCACTGCTTCATAATTATCATTCCCTATATTTCACAAGAACTTACTAAAAAGTATCACTACATAGATATATATTTCTTGAGTACACACCATTACATACATGATACTTTCTACTGGTGAAGCATATATAATTATTTCTGAGTTTTTTTCCTCTTCTAAAATTAATGGATCTTATTACTTTAATATTTTTATGTTTCTAAAATGGAGAGTAAAGATTTTTTCTCCACTGGTCATTAGAAATATTCAATGATCTTCATGACAGGATCTTTCTAAGATAAGAACAAAATTACAATATTCTTATCTCACTCCATATTTATTCCCTTGATTTTCTTTACCTATTTGAGATATTTTATTTTAAACTTCTTTAACAAGTCCATATTTATATCTTAAATACATTTGATTGAAAACCCCACTAGAAGTATGTCATCTGTGTACAATGGTAATATGATGAAATTTTCATCAATGTACTCCTTATGATAAAAACTATAACCTGAGTTTTTTTTTTGTGTGACCCTTCTCCTTAATGAAGGATTTGATCTTCTTGTTCCATATCTGTGGAACATTTTTTCATCCCATAGAGACTTTTTATGAGTTTTTCAAGAAATTCTGGGTTCCAATGATCATTAAAACAATTATGTTTCTTCAAATATATTTACTTTCTAGATCCCCTTGAATAAAATTCATCTTGACATATATATGTTAAATATCTAATCCTTCGTAATCAAAAAAGTTGTTTGTAGCTCAAATGGAAGTATATTTAACTACCAAATACAAATATTTAGAAAAGTAAATGTCATCCTTATAATAAAATCCAGTAACAGTCATCCCTGTCATGTACCTTGTATATTAGTCAACTTTTTATTTTAACAAGAAAGTCCAATTTTTCTCATATTCCATCATTCAATTAAGTAGTTTCATTAACTCTGAGTTTTTTTCACATATATTAAATCCAATTCATCTTTTATAGACAACTCACACTCATTGACATATATATGATTAAACACTTCTTCAAGTAAATTTAATTCTCTTTCACCCATTAAAATAATAATGTCCATGTCAACTATATGAATATCAATTTTTCATCAAACTCTTGTTGACTACTTTTATGGTTCTTGATTCCCTTTCTTGAAATGAAGTCTTGAAAATTTAATTCTATGGAATTCTATAACGATCCTCTCTAGTTATAAATATCTCTAAAAAATCCTCCATTAGTCCATGTTTCCAATGAAAATGTTGTTCTTGATGATTAAAATGGTATGATGGGGACTAGGCAGTGTATCATTTGTATCTTGTCAAAGAGGCTCCATAGTTAACCCATTTATTCTAGGTTTACCATTTTTGTTTTTGAAGACAATGGGTTTTTTACTGATAGGTTCTATTGAAAGTGATTATATAGTTTGTAATTAAGGATGTTGAGAAGAACATCTCCCAATGGTCTCCAATGAGTTGGTTTGCAGATCCAGAAACACCCAAAATGTCTCAAATTCATGATTCATGGACCTGATTTCCAAAGGTCATCATTTGTTCGATGATTTGGACAATGACACTTAAGAACTCAAATTTTTTAGAGGATGGGAACTCATGATCATCTCACCCTTTTAGGGGGAACTATTTCCAATTTTGGGACTATCTTATAAATTTAATCTATGTAAATATGTTTGTGAATCCTTGCTATTTTGACATCATTATCAAACCCATAATATGGGATTCCTACATATCCTCATGAGAGGAATCAGAATCCACATAGTTCTATGTCACTTTACTGGACACATCACCTTTTAAGGTTGTGTGATAAGAACATAACCATGAAGTTTAATGTCATGCGATAAGGAAATACAGGTTAAAGATTACCTGGAAAAGTTGGTGCAGGACTTACTCCGAGGTAGCCTGAGATACCATGAAGAGATATGGTTTCCTTGGTGAATTTGACCCTATTAAGTATGTGACCCAAAGTACATTAGGGTGATATGAGTATCGAGTTTGGACCTTAGGCAGGCTTCCTATATATCCCATATAGTTGGGAATCAAATCCCCTGTAGTTAGGTTTGTGTTGGGACTTACACTTTGGAGGAGGCCCATTAAGGGATCATGATTGGCTCTAACGCATGGGAGTCATCCAAAAGGGGGATTTTATTGGGGCTTACACCTTCCAAGAGTCCCACTTGAATTGGAATTGGTGATTTCATCTATGGAGAAGGCATTTGTTTTAGGGTCATAAAGATGATATGATCGTCCCCTACCTATAAGCCCACGTGATTAATGCTTGGTTTGAGAAACAAGAGGAGGTAGTGGATTAGAAGATTGCATGTCCCACTTCATCTGTTGATTGATGGTACTGGATCCCGAAGGGGGAGAGAGAGTGGGGCTTTGAGTGCACCCATCTCCACTCAAGTATTCATATCCACTATTGTCACATTTTGAGATCTACCCAGATAAGTCTTAGGCTGAGGTGAAGAGGAGAAAGAGAACCACCTCCCACAAGAAAGGCTATAGTCTTACCTCAGTGGGAGTGCCCTGCAATTGGTTTTGGGGAAAAGGGAAGAATGTTCAACATTGACCCTCATTGAAGGGAAAGTCCAGTGGTTCCCCTTGATCCTTATAATAGGTAGGTATGCATCATTATCCCAAGGTCGAAACCCTCCTTACCATGGGAATGTAAACTTAGGGACATTCTGGGGGTCCCTCCTATTGTGGGGATTACCCACACGACTCTTCTTACCATGGGTAAGTAAACTCATAGGGTAATTCTAGTGCACCCTATGGTCTCATCATAAAATTATGGTGGATTTGGGAGAGGCTTTGGTTTGATAGCATTAGACTGGTTCATAGAGGGGCCAACATAGGGACTGATCATATGTAAAAAGGGAATGATCAGAGCCAGAAAGTGGAATTCCTTAGGGTAGTCCATTACATGTAGCATGTTCTTACGTGGGATGTGGATTCTTTTGTATAGTGGGTTGTGATGCGGGAAAGGGGGTCTCCCACATACCATGGTGGTAAGTGGACCTAGATTAGGTCTATGTAGAGATTTGCTATGTTGGACTAGGTTCTATCCACATAGCATGCTACTATGCGGACTTGAGTTCCACCAATGTAGAAATTTTCTACACTGAGTAGGGTTCCAACCACATTGTGATTTTATATGTGAAGAACCTAGTTTCAAAGAGGCCATTGGTTCTGTGCCTCATGGGGAATATGCCCGTAGTGGCTTTTTAGTTCATGGACTTACAATTATTTTAGTTTTTTTTCTTCTTAAAGTTATGTGGTGGGAATTTACTTGTTGGGAATCATAAAAAGAGTCTGTATTTTCAACACTCTCTTATTTCATGCATTCTTTGATAAAAAAACATCAAATCCATCCTAAATTAATTCTCATACTCTATTTACAGAGAAGTGGGGAATTGGATATCATTGTAGTTGGTCGGCTATGATGAGGCCACGATCCTTCTTTTATGGAATCCCACGCGAGAAACCCAACCTCTGGACGAATTAGTTAGAGGGGGCATAGGATCATCATCTACAGAGGCAAGGATTACTACCTCAGTCCTATGAATAAATTCATTTAATTTTTTGTGAGATGATGGCTTCATATTTCCCGTGAACAATTTGAGTTCGCAGGGGATGTTGCATGTAGGGAGGATATTTTTGCCTCCTTCCTGTAGAAGATTTAATTTGCGGGGAATTACTGCCACCATCTTCCTCTCTCAAATAGCTTATTTCATAGGAATCTTGAAAAGTGGATCTCCATGTAGAGTTATGCTTCATGTAGGGTTTATCCTCTATGTCCTGACCTTTCCATTTCCATTTTCACTCCTTAAAACTTGTTTCCTTCAATTATTTATTTATGTTGTTTTCCTCAATTTTCCAAATCTATGAGATAACTTCAATTTAACTTGAAAAGTTTTTTGGACCCAAAAAATTTCCCTTATCATAATGGGTTTGGATCGGGATGAAGAGTAGGCTATTCCAATATAGAAAATAGTCCTGAATTGAACTGGTTTGCGGTATAAGGGTGGACCCATAGGAGGTAACCTTGCCTATATATAGGGGGCCAAGGTCATTAGTCCTTTACTGTATTTCTTGGTGAACTCAAGTATCATATATATTCTCTCTATTTCCTTACTTTCACAAACTATATCCCTTTATAAACACCTTTTTCTCACAAACTGAAAGAGTGAATACATGAACTAAATCGATTTCATCCACAAACGGTGAGTTCGTCCTTCCATGCAATAGGGGTGTGGTTCATAGTTCACCCGTTCCATGAACTATTGATTTTTTGGACAACGCTTTGAAGGATAGCACTTTGTGGGCTTCTATGAACTATTAGTTCATGGAAACTACCTTCATGAACTATTAGTATGCACATATTTTTTACTTTGTTACTTTTTGTTATAAACTAACTTATTTTTTATGGTTTATTAATGAAAATCAGGATGGATCCTTTACCGGTTTCTTCTGCCACTGTTGGTATTTAAACAATTGATGAAAAGGGGGAGGAAATGATAGAATCCATTGAAAAAAATATCCTGGTCATCCCAATTCATCGGTCTTTAGCTGAACTTCTTAGTGCAAGTCAAAAAGAATATCCAATTTTAGATAGATTGCATATCTATGGATTTAGTCTACTATCTGACATGGAGATTCTAGAACCATGTTGATCTAGCCAACCCACAGCATGGATACTTGATAATAGTGAAATTCCCTAAGGCCATATTGTGGAAAAAGGACAATTCATTTGAAGAAACTACACCATTGGGTCTATTTTGAATTATACCCTCGATCTCTAGAGGGCGCCATATGGTGGCCAGATGATAAGGCACATTGCTACCATAACATTGTGAAGAAGGCCCCAACAATTGAACAACATGGATGGTTGTCAAAATGGGACCTTCGTTCCAGATGCTCATTCACTTTAGATTGGGTTTGGATTTTTTGGTTTCACCAGAGCTTTAGTGAATTAGAAACCGAATTGCAGGTCGTGGTGATATATGAAGTAGTATGGGTATCCCAAACATATGCTCATTGAAACCAATCTCTCCTTCTGCATATTCATTGTAGGTGGA
This sequence comes from Viscum album, assembly GCA_963277665.1. NCBI lineage: Eukaryota > Viridiplantae > Streptophyta > Magnoliopsida > Santalales > Viscaceae > Viscum > Viscum album. Next base: position 1,477,101,705 of record OY728134.1, read on the forward strand.
TTACAGACACCAATACCTTTCACTTGGTTCATGGAGAGGTCATCATCAACCTCAATGATATCCAACTGCTTTCAGTGGTTTCCATTGTTAGAGACATGTACAAAGAATCTCTACCACCTCCATCTACTTGTGATGATGAGGATAATACTCCTCCTCTTTTCAGTAAACTTGTTTACAAGGAAAAATCCCTTTCACATTTACCATATTCCTAGGTAATAAATTTCATTTTATAATTGGATTAATGTCTTTTCCATGTACAGAGGTTAAGAGCCTCATACATAGAGAACAAGGGACTGCCTGACCATTGAAACCTAAAGGCAAATTGCTTATTACTAGCTATATTGGATGAGGTCTTGTTAAAAGGATTGGGATGGAAGATCATCCTTATAAATGACCAGTTTTTTTGATCGGCAGCCTTCCTAGCTAGGTTTATAAGCGGTTTTATTTTACCAATGTGTGATTTCAGAACCGGAGATAGAGTCATGCCCTTCATTATGGCGTCTTAGCTTATCACTGGCAGGTGTGTCAATCTAGCCAATCTGATACCAGTAAAAATATAACATTTGTTGGGCCAGATCAGAGAGGGGAAACCACCTCACTGATTAGTTATTCCTTTCCAAATATTCTAGGATCATATGGGAGATCATATGGGAGGATATACCTTTATCAATCCTTAATCAATTCTTGGTGATAGTATCCATCCATATTATATAATAATAAGTGGGGTCATGCCAATAGAATGAAACAATAAAGATAAGAAGGATGAGATAGATAAATAGGATGAGTGGGAATTGAAGGCCTAAATTAATTTCCATCACCACTTTACTTATAATACTTATTCTTCCACTGCTATAATTTTATTGAATGATGAATCGAATAACTTTTCTTAGATAGGATACCTTTTTTTCTTTTAAAGTGGGTATCCTATTTTCTCAAATTAATGGGGATCTTATTTTTGTGGGATACAAACCTTATAGATTTAACTATCAATTTAACATATTTTAGATAATGTTCCCTCCTACTCTTAGAATTGCACGCCATAAAAAACACTTCGTGATATCTTGAAAACATTGGTTACTTTTTACCCTGGAAGATACCCAATACGGGATTAAGGTTCCCTATTCTGTCGGTTTCAAACATGCCCTCACAGAAGGCTATGCCAATATTTGGATTCAGTCATATCCAAGTAGTCAAATATAAAATCTAATTCCTATAATAAAATCCCTTAAAGAATCTAGGGATAGATGGAAACAAAGTAAATCCATTCATCATTCTATACATGGAAAAAATCCATGGAAATCTTATATTTTTTAATCCCCCCCCATAGAAGGATTTGAGAGCTTGGGGTTCAACCTCTCAGGTTGTCGGTTCCACTATTATAGGTCAAGTGTCCATCCCTTCTAATGATTCCTTCCCCATGGCCTGGAGTTAATGGGATTCTTTATAGATTTTCCAATATTCCCATTCTCAGTATCATCTCACTATGTGGCATTTTATTTTGTAGAAAGGGGTTTTTCTTGCTGGGTTCAGCTATGTGTCAGCATCTGCAAACATTTCTTATGATGATGACCCTAAAAAGGTGAATCTATACCTTTAGGATCTCAAACCCCTAATTCACGATCGACTAGAATATCATAAGTATTATTTTCGAGTACTGGCCATGGTGAGGTTTCAGGTCAATGAGGATGATGATAATGATGGTCACATCTCATGGGGTGATTACACTATCAATTCTCCCACTATAACTCGAGCATGGGAAATTCCTCGCCTGTGTTTAGAGCCTTTTGAGCATCCAGCCCCTAAGGGTTATACGGTGGAAGAGGCACCTAGGAAGTGTTTATGGTTAATAAATCCTGATTCACTTCCCCCAAAAGATCCTCCAGCATTATCCATTTCCATTACAGCTTCATTTCTATAATATTTGAAAATCTATAATAAGTGATGGGAAAATGCTTCTAATGAAGATATCTGGGAGCTAATTTAATAAGTTCCCTTTGATCTTCTGTGATTTGGATCAGCCATTTCCCCCATGTGGATTTATGCTCACGAACATCCACATGAAGTAGTCGTATATCTGGATAAGATGGATACCTTCCTCCATTATTCCAAGGAAATACCTTATTTGTTTGATCAAGTATAGTATATGGTGGTGATCCTAGAACCAGGTGATGTTGATGGATAGGTATCTTCATTTTTGTCCTTAACCTTTATTTTATTTATTGTTTAGATCCTAAAAAAATCCTTACTCTTTATATGGGTATGAGGAGGCTCATTAGATGATTATTTCTATGGTATACACTCCCAGAGGTACTATAACTAGGTAACATGTTCTTTCAGACGTGGGGTTTGCTGCAGAGGGTTCTCCTAGATCCAAAGAGTATATGGAGGAAGTCCTTGTGAATACCATAAGAGCATTTAAACCTATATTCCTAGATAATTATTGTACAAAAGTTTCATCCCCATGTAATACCAAAAAATGTCTATAGGAATCACATATGATGATACATATAAAATCGAGGATCATAGGTAATAGTTGTATAATTTTTGTTGGATTTTATAATAGGTGTCTCTCCTTGTTTATAGGTCATCGTACATATGTATTGATTTAGGTCTAATATGTAATCATGTGAAAACTATCTAGAAATTTGCGTTTCCTACTCCTTCTAAGGTGTAGGTGATGCCACTGGTGGTTGTGGATACACTGGCTAGGGATGCTAGTTCAATCAAAGCTGTTGAGGGAATCCCAAGTCCACAGAGTCCATCTCCTCAGGATCAAACTTTACTTTCCCAAAAAGTGAGGGAGTCTTTGTAAGTTAAAACTCTAACTGATCATGTTGATCCTTCCCTTGTAGAGGACAATAGGGTAACTTTAATTGTGGAAATGAGTTGGTTGGAGAGTCCCAATTTTCTAAGTACATCAGGAAAATTCTAAGTCCCACAAGATCAACCATCCAAAACCAAATTACTTCTGCCCTCATAGAGGGGGTGTTTTTGGGATTCAACACCCCTATTGAGCCTACTGATCCCGCTCCTCTAAAGTATACATCCACATCGTAGGGAGTGGTTTCATCTCAGAGAGATTTAGAATTTTCCATCATATGTAGTTCCATGATGGTAATTTTTGAGGGGACTATTTTGGTAATAATTCTTTTGGAATCCACTGACCCAGTTGAGAATGGTACTAAACTAAGGGTTTATTTAAGGGATCCTGAGGTTCAGTCACAAGTTGAGGATGCTACACCAACTTTTTCGAGTGGTGGTACCCTAATAGTGGTTGGGGAGAGTGAATGTTAGTTTCCCACCCCTCCAACCACTGCTTTTATTTTCATGATTTCAAGATTCAGTTGTTTCATTATTTTTTTAGGATCATTTCCAGAATAACTCAGGGTTTCAGTCGATGCTTAAATCCTATATTCTTCTAATACTGTGTGATAGGGGACTGTTGAGGGGTTGAATCGCACTGCGGTCATTAGATCAATACATTCTCCAGTAGTGCTCATTACTAAATTTTTTCTACCATCTGGGAGTGATTTTGTAACCAACTAGGAGGGCTTGTCCAAAAAATTTTCCAACTGAAAAAAAGTATGAAGAAACATTTGGAAGCTTTTTTTTTTAAACCCCTATCGCAAACATGATGACGATGCTGCCCAGATTACGCCACATGTTTTCAGTATTGGGTATGTAAGGTTAAATTATCATGGTATTTATGATATAGTGAAGTAGGTGGTTTCTAGTATGGAAGTTACTATCATGTTCCATTCTCTCATTAATACCCTAGATTCTACATGTCATCTTGCTTCAACCATATAGATCCTTCTTGAAAAATCCATTGAACATGATGGGATGGTCACCAAATGATAGTGTAAACAAACAAAGAATAGAGCTTCATTAGAGAAGATTCATCATGAAATGGAATGGATGAGTCAAGAACCAAACCAAATTAATAAATAAGTAACATGCACTAAGACATCAATCAATGACGGTCAACAGTTTGTGAAGGAGGGGGAAAAGTTTGAATTTTATTTGGTAGAGAATGTAGAGAAGTTGTAGACTGGTACATCTGCTAAGACTGCAACCTTATCAAAACTTTTCCAATCCATAAGGGACTCAAACTATGTTCTAATAAAAATAATCATCCTCTGAGAAACTATAATAGCTACCATAGACCACTCATATTGATAGGATCTAGGATGTGGATTCTCCTCCATCTTTCATTTAAAGGAATAAAATATATCTTACTCTTCACTACTTCTATATCTTTTCCTACATTGCCAATCAATTATAATTGATTGCTCTTTGAATGATAATATTCATAAAGTAATAATTTTAATCATGATCTGGGATAATTAAACTAAAATAATCAATTCAAGCTCTAAATTTTTCCAAAAAGGAAAGATCTGGTGAGCATAATTTGACTGTTTCTAGGGTTATAAGAAAAACCCTAAAAACTTCATCTATTTTTCGTTGTAACACTAATTTATTCCTGAACCCAATTTCATGTGGGATTAGAGGGAATAACCTGAATTTTTCTTAGTCAAACCTTTGCAGGTTTCCGAATTATCAAGATTTTTTGTCTCTTTTGTTTCTCAATTTGCTCGATATTCTTCCAAAATCTTATAAAGAATAGGTTTAGAGAGTTTGAAAACAACTTTTTTTCAGGGTTCCATTTGTTTTTTTATCCAACTAAGTTTTGTATCTATTTTCATTTGAAGTTTAAGAGCCTTGAAAACATGGACTAACATTACTAATGTTTTAGGTCAAACATCTCTTATAATTAGTTATGGAGTAGGGGCCCCAAAATATTGCTTATTAACTGAGAACGTCCCAATATTTTTCAAATAAGCATGAGGGGTTTTTCTTGATCTTGATTTGTGATTTAATTATGTGACACATGATATGGGGCATGGGAGACATTGGGTCGTACAGAAGTAGGAAAATCCTCTCATGAGGATTTGTTTACCTTTGGTTAAAAGGCTTTTCTTATGGGAAACTTATTTAGATCCACCAGGGCATATTGTTCAGAGATGACCAATGGTGTCCTCGGGACGTTGACCTTCCAATTTAGGTGGACATGTAATTTTTTGGTAATTTGGATATCAAAATACCACCAGGGGTGTATTATTAAAGGATTTGTGTTTGAAAATTATGAATTAATTTGTATCAATGGTGATCATGAATTAGATACCACTCCTACACATATTTGGCTTGTGTATAGGATAATAGAAGCATGGTGCATTTTAACATCATGCAACTAGAAAATTGAAGACTTATGATTTAAATTAGTTTTTCTATAAAAAGGGAATAAAAAACTATCCCTTTTACAGTAGTTTGATGAGAAATGTTTTATCATTTTCTTGCATGAAAGGGGGGAACGATGTAAACATTAATCAGGGGGTATTCAAAATTAGGGAGTGTGGTTGGACATAAAAGTCATAGGGGTGTACAGAGTTAGGAAAATCCACTCTTGAGGATTAATTTTTTTCTGGTTAACATGAATTCTTTTTGGGAAACATATACATAGCCACTGGGGAATATTTTTTATTTTCAAACAATGTTTTCCTTAGGGAACTGACCTCCCATTTTTTATGTCCATTAATGGTTATGGGGATTCATACCTTTCCAATCGCAGAGTATGCTTTGAGAAAAGGGAATTATTGAACATGAAAGGGAAATTTTAATCAGAAATTTGCTAGGAATAGGTAGACATGTTCTCCCCATACAGGTACGTGGAGGTTCCCTATACATGTCTAAACCATGCATATGAGAAGGGGGGATTTTTGTTTCATGGTTAGGCCCAATGTATGATATTCAGGTGTCACTACATATCCTATGATAATTGGAATCAAGCCGGACCTAGTTCTCTTAAGGAACCTCCATATACGGATCTCATTCAAAAAGTGGAGTCAGACATTTTTGTCTGGTATACGAACTCTCTAATGAGGTGGGGATCCCATTGGACCTTCCTATGTGGATTTATTTCATTCACAAGAACATGGGGTTAATATCGTTTGTTGTGTCTAGAAATTTCTTGCACATATCTGACTCGTACATTAGGATGTAGTATTTTCAATATTGTTTGTTGCTGGGTCCCAAAGATAAACACTGGGTATCAACTATCATACATTATTAATGCACTATTATTAGGATAGTGATATAGAATCCTTGATTACCATGAGGATAACTGGGATTGGATTTATTGACATGCCCAATATGTGAGGGAGGGAGAGCATAAACCATGATTTTGGGGGTTCTCGGATCCAGATAAATGGGATGGGGCTTGGAAGCCATTGGGGCGTACGGAGGTTGGAAAGTCCTCTCCTATGTATTAATTTTACTTTAGTTGATATGATTTTTTTTGGGAGACTTATGAAAAACCATTAAGGAATATTATATATAGTCAACCAAAGGATTCCCCAAGACAATGATTTTCCATTTCCATTGGTTGTGGGGTTTATGGTGATTCAAAGCTTCTTTAAGGCATGAAGTTTGATAAATGGAAATTATGTGTCCAGAAATATTAGAAATATTCAGACCAAAATTACCCATTATGTTGGGAATTCCCTATATATATCTAACTCATATGCAGTGTTCATCTTTTCCTTTACCATGGCTTTGTGGGAGATCCCCTACCAAGGTCCCTAACTACATATGATCTATTCTTAGTGTGAGAAACAAGGGATAGAAAAGGTTTGATCCACAACCTAGGGATGGTGTAAGAAAGGATATGAGAATTTTATATTTGAGGTGGTCTTACCAGGATGATATTTTATGTGTTGATACATATCATACTTAGGTAGGAGTCATTCCGTACATAGTTCTTGAGGACAGTGTGGTATGTGACCAATGTCGGAAGCAATGTCCTCTCAGGTGAGAACACTATGACGTTGTGTAGTTTAACATCGTACAAATAAGGCATTTAATCATATTTTTTAACATCATACAATTAGGATAATTTCTTTATAGTTTTGCGTCATGTGGAAAGGGTATGGATGAATCAATGTGAAAGAGGGGAAATGTGTGTATTCATTAAATGCCCCTGCAAATAGGGCATGTTTGGGAGTTCCCCTATTTGAATTGGTTGGCATGCAGAGGAGGGGACATTTTTATTTTCCTCCATGGTTGGGGCTGGGTCATAGGATCCATGAATCACTATATACACCATGATATGGGACTTAATCCATTAATAGTTCTATATTGGAATCATCATGCGTAGGTTTAACCCATACATAGGGGGTATATTTCACTTTTGGGGTGGTTGGCTATGATGATAGTCCAAGAATCAGTACGTACCCTTCTTGGAAAAGAATCAAGAATCATATAGTTCTTGAAGTTCCCTATGTAGGCCAGACCCATCCACAGGGAAGGAGCACTTTTTTTTGTTGGGGGAGGTGGCTGGACCTAGATAAGAAATCTAGGCATCCCTACATATTTTGTGTAGAAAAGAATCAATCCATATTTAGTTTTTTGACACAACATGGAAGGTGACTGATGCTGGAGGCAATTTCATCTCATGTGAGAGAACTGTAGTGTTATGTAATTTAACATCATGCAATAAGGACATTTTTGTCATACAATTTAACGTCATGTGGTGATGAAATATTGTCATCATAGTTTAATGTCATATTGGAGGGACAAATTTTCATAGAAACCATGAGTGAATAGAGGCTAATTGGCATGGGATATTTTGGGATAACCTAGATGTGAAGGGGGGAAGAAATCATGGTTCCAAGAATTTTTGAATCATGATGAGAGAAACAGGGATAGAAATCCATTGAGTGTACAAAGGTAGTAAAATCCTCTCTTAATGAAGAATTTAACTTTGGTAAACAATCCTTTTTTATAGGAAAATTATGCAGATCCACTGGGGCATATTGTGCATAGTCAAACAATGGTGTCCTCGGGATATTGACCATCTATTTCTTATGGCCATGGAGGTTTATGAAGATTTGAAATTTCCTAAATCTCATAGTTTGATGAATGGAAAGGATGTACCTAGACATACAATAAGTATCCAGAGAATAATTAGTCATGAAGTATGAACTCGTCCACAATGATCTAACTCATGTGTAGGGGTAAATGATTATTTGACAGATCCTAGATGTGGGATCTAGGGTTTTTTATCTCCTACATATATTTTCGTTTGTGTATAGGCTATGGGGGAATTTTACTTTCCATCCTCTATCGTATCTAATACTAGGATTGGAGATCTAGGTGTCTCTACATCTCTCATTGGGATGAGAATTAATCCTGACATAGTTCTATGAATTTCCATGTGCAAGTATGACCCATACATAGGGAGGGGCATTTTAATTTTTTGTTATGGAAGTTGGGGTAAGATGTCGAATCCAAGATCAACTACGTATTCAGCGAGGGTAAGACTAGAGCCACATGTATTTCTAGAAGTTTCCTACATAGTTCTGACCTATTCACAAGGAGGGGGCATGTTTAACCATTATTTTGAGATGATGGACATGTCATGTTTACTATTTTTTGTGTCGGGGAAACCCTCACATGTGATTCCTAAGATCACATGAGCAATGCTCGGAATGAGAAACAAGGAATAGCAAGGGTTTTTATCATAACACAGAGGTAGGTGAGGGTAAATCATAGGAATTTTTGTATCATGTGGTGGATGGACTGTGATATAGGATTTGGGTGTCTCTACATATCTAATTGGAAATGAGAATCAAGTCATACATAGTTCTATAGAGAAACCACCCTGCATTGGTTAAGTCCACACACAAAGAGTGGGGGGAGGGGGGTTATAGTGACGATTGGGCCATGACACAAGGTATAGGAATCACTATGTATCACATAGGATGGGAATCAATCTATCTGTAGTTCTGAAACATCCCCTTATGTAGATCTGAATCATAAATAGGGAGGGGGGAATTTTTTCTATTATTATGGATGGACCCATATTTGGAGATCTGGGTGTCACTACGTATCCCATGGGGTGTAGATCAATCCATATATAGTTCTTTATGGTAAACATCCATGTGGGACTAATCCATATACATAAGAAAAGGGGCATTTGATCCTTCCCGTGCATAAATCTGACTCATGTGTGATGAATCATTGATTAGAACAATGATATCCATACAGTTTAACATCATGTGGTTTAGATGCAAAACTCACATTTTAAGGTCATAGGGTATGGACCATATGCATAGTTTATCATCGTGCTACCAGGACATATTCCATGCAGTTTAACATCATGCAATGAGGATAACGTCTGCTATGTAGTTTAATTTCATACAGTATTTTCATTTTTTAGTTTAATTTAATGTGATCAAGATGTATCTTTTGGATACATGAAGTATTTTTTTAAGAATAGTGCATTGGTAAGAGTTTTAACAAGCTTTTAATCCATTGAAATCATTTAATATGATCCATTGTAGTAGATCATGTGTATGACATATTGTCCCTCCCACTTTGGTTCCAATTTTGGAGGTTTCTTTATGACTATCATCATATTTCTAAGGATCAACACCAATTATCCTTCAAGGAAGGACTAAATAAAAACCTTTTTGTTCAAGGATTGTGCAATTTGGTTTTGGAAAACTTCCAAATAGTGCAAGGTAAGAAATATTTTCTCATCCAATTACTCTAAATCATCAAGTCATTTTTGGATTGATCAACTATGGATAGATGATCATAGATGGAAACATGGAGTGAGGGTAATTGAACTTTAGTGGGTATAACCACCTTCACCCCATATACTAATTAGTATGAGGTTTCATGAGTGGCAGTGTGCGATGTGGTCTGGTAAACCCATAGAGCATGGAAGATATTTTCTAGCCATGATTTATTATCTTTGTCTACCATCTTCTACAATGTATTTGATAGTTTATTGTTGAAGGCCTCTATCTATCTGATGGATACTATATGGCAGCAGGATGAATGATTTCTATTAATAACATACTCCTGATATATTTCTCTAATTCAACAGAGAATAAATTGGTGTTGTTTTTCATCAGTATTGTATGTTGGAAAAAAAACTGGTGATGATATTGTCTTTCAAAAAGCATACAAAGCTTCTTTCCCTGACCACTTTTTGGGATATGGCTCCTACCCATTTGTAAAAGAATTTGGTTTTTGGGAGAATATACATGAATTTATTGGTCATAGTGGGAGGATATGATCCCTTGACTTCCATTACCCATATTGAAAATGGATAGGAGTACTTATTTATGTGAAGTAACTCTAGGGTTTGGTGGATGAAATTGGAATGGACTTGATTGGAAGGACACTTCTTGGTAAATTTAGCACAATCTTATTTCATAGTGGGCCAATAATATCCAATCCTCAAAATCTGGTGGGAAATCTTGGATCCTGATTGATGTTCACCACAAGTTATGTAATGAAATTCTTTCATAATGGTTGTGGTTTCATCTCCATCAATTCACATGAGAAGGACCACATCAAGGACTCACTTATAGATGACATTTTTTTGATTTTTACCAACATAGAGAACAAAATTAACTGATCATATCTGGACTTTATCTCTTCTAGCCTTGTCTGGTGGGAGTTATCTCTTTAGAAGGTAATCCACAATGGGATTCATCCAGCTGGTGGTAGGACCATACAGCTTCAGGATAAGACTTATTTAGTTTCTTTTGTTTGTGTTGGCTTGAACGAATTTTAAGAGCATCCGATGGCGAGCAATGTTGATGAAAATTTCATACCATTCTAAATTGTCCAAAGTTGTGGCATCAGTTTCTAATGCATCATCCTAAGAATTGTGTGACTCGGTAACATGAGTTAATGTCAACTCTATAGGTAACTATTTCATTAGTTATCATGTATGGTATATCAAAGGGATTAGTTCCTCTTTGTTGATATCATAATCTCCATTTACTCTATTGATGATTAGTTTATAATCACATTTTATCTTAAAATGTTTTACTTGTACTTGAAGTGAAATCTCTAGTCATACGATGAGATCCTGATACTCTGCTTCATTGTTTGTGCAGCCCTCTGATAGTAGGAAAGAGTAAGGCATGACTACCTTTTCGGGATATATTAGTATGACTCCCAGCCCCATTTTGTTGAGACTAGAATCCTCTATCCATTTTCTTCTTATACTTCTAGATATGCTATCAAAAATACATCTCCCAGGATTGGGAGTCCTCTTGAATAGATAAAACCACTTCACTGGGTAGTTCAACATAAAATGGATTCATTTCTTCTGAGGGGTGTGTTTCCATTAAATCTACTAATGCCTTGCCTTTTAAATATTTTTGATTTATAAACCATATATTGAACTTTTTTAGGATGACTGCCCACCATGATAGATGTCTATTAACACTAGATGACTAAGAATTTACTTGAGTGGGTTTTTGGGTGAGAACAAATGGACCTCGTGGTGTTGTAGGTAGTTTCTTAGTTTCTAGACTTTGAAAATTAGTGCCGGACAACTCTTCTTGATATTTGAATAAGAGTTCTCAGCATTAATCCTATTTTTACTGAGATAATAAAGGTTGTTTTTTCTACTAGTGTTGTTCTTCGGTCTAATGAAGGAACATAGGGATCGCTCTACGGAATTTACATAAATTATTAGCGATCTCCCTTCAACGGTCTTTATTAGAACCTATGGGCTTAAGCGGTATCTCTTAAGACTATTGAATGCTTCCTGAAAATCAACATTCTATTGATATTCAAACCTCTTTTTAATCAACCTGGTGAAGAGAAAACATTTTCTTACAAGGTTCAATATGAAGCATTGAATGTAAGCTAAGTGTCCTTAAATCCCTCTTAACTCAGTGAGGTTGCGATCAGGTGACATTCCAAGGGTGGAATTATTCTTCTAGGGGTTGACTTCGATGCCACAATGGTGTATCATGATGCCGATTAATTTCCCTAAGGTAACACTGAAAGCACATTTCAAGGGTTCCATTTTTTAGGATGTGTTGTCATAGTTTGTTGAAGATGAATTGAAGATTATATAGGTGGTTTGAGTGTTGTCTTTTTTAACCACCAATTCATCAAAATATCATTAAAATAACTTTTAAATGAAGATATTGAATATGTGATGCATTCCATGCTGAAATGTGGTTCCATCATTTTTCAGATCGAATGGAATTACCAGGTAGAAAAATACTCCCTGGAGGCCATGAAGGTGGTAGATTCATTATCTTCTTGGTCCATTCATATTTGGTTGTATCCTGATTATCAATACATTAATGATGGAGTATGATATCTATCAATTTCATTAATTAGCAATTTTTTGATCGGGACTGGGAAGTCATCTTTTGGGCAGTGCTGACTAATATCCCTGAAATCGATGCAGACTCTGATTTGTCCATTATTCTTTTTGACGGGGACTATATTGGCCATCCATATGTGATATTAGACTTTCCAAATGAATTTTTCTATGATGATCATTTTGAATTTAGCCTCTATCTTGGAATCTTGTGCGGGGTCCATCCTCCTAAAGTCTTACTTATAGCCACGGTGGTCTTACAGCAGAGCCAAGTGGTGAGTAGCCACTTTAGGATCGAGGCCTAGAATTTTAATATAGTTATAGATAAAAACATCTTGATTCTTTTTTAGGAAGGAGGTGTATACCTATTGTTCTTCATAATACATGGTCTCACTTATCAGAGTGGGACGTTGGTCTTCTCCAGTACCCAGGTTGACTTCCCTGAGTTTATCAATGGTGGTATAGACACCTTCCTCAGATGTTGGAGGGTAATTCATAAGGTCTTCTTCCACATCCTCTTCCTCTTCCTCATCCTCTTTCTCATTATCTTCATATTCTGATGGAGAAACAATTCTCAAGATAATCCCTTCAGAGTTATGATAAGATTTTAAATTTTGGAATTTGAAGGATGTGGATAATTCTTTTATCCTAACTAACAGTGAATATTTTTTTGGAGAGTGTGGAGTGAGGGAATGGTAGGTTTATTCTTTATATTCTTCCTTAGTGGGTGAGGCAACGATTTTCTGGAGCTCTAAGGGTGGATTGAGGGAATTTCCATTCGATCATTCATCACTTTCGTAGGGGCTAGTGGATTTTTTTGCAATGTTAAGCTCAGTGGACATGAATAAAATCATGAGGATTTCTGAATACATGTATGAACGGGGACTCCTGCACTCCACTTGATTGATGGGAAGTATATATTCCTCACCAAGCTATTTGAATGGTTCATAAGGAACCATTTCCATACCGTTTTGTGTGGTGACCTAATCAACACCATCCACTACGGATCACTTCCCCTCTTGCACATAGAATCATGCATCAATATAGTTAGACTCACAAGATTCAACATCAACGTTATCAGCATGAAATGTTTTGTTTTGTCCTTTAATGAAATATTTGACGTACTGAGGGTATGATGAGGAATAGTTTCATGTTGATACAACAAAGGCCTTCCTAGAAAGATGTTGAAGGCTGTATTTTTCTGAACCACCAGAAATTTTGAGTTGGCTACGAGGTCTATAAACAAAGTTTTTAGATTGATTTATCTTAATGGACTATGTTCACTTTTATCATAGCCCAAGAGATTTGTGGTGCAGGATTTTAAACTATCTTCATTGTAGCCCAACCGATGAAGTCTCTATATTGGGATGATATTAACTCTAGACTGATTCCATTTATCCTACCATACAAATGAAAGGGTTTGATGTTTCCCTATGTAATGGCATCATCATCTCGATATGTGAAGGTGATCACAATGTGATATTATGAAGTATTAGTCTATACCCAATAGACTTTAGCGGAAGACACTTCGCTTTGAAATCCTGGGGGATTAGAAAATTTTATATAAGTTCTTCCCTAAGATCTTTTGATAAATTTAGGGAATCCATGATTGATAGCTTGTTTTGTACTGAATTCAAGTGCTTTAGAATATCATACTTTTGGTATAAATGTCAATTCTTCTCAAATGGGGGATGCTCTCTCATAGGCGCATTAGGTGGTTGACCATTTCATGAGGATGGGTTGGCCATTATGGTAGGAGATGATGGTACTCTTGTGCTTTGTGGGTCGGCCAAGCCATTCTGCCTGCACACCATGGGAATTTGGAAATTTGTTCCTTTTATGATAGATAGTCTAGGATGATTGGTCCATAGTGGATTCCAGTAGGGGTAGGGAAATTTTCCTATTTTTCATGGGTCTATTGAAGGGATCTTCAGTGAGTTTCTACAATATTGATGGTTTGAGATGGGTGTGGAAAAGAATTTGGTTTCTTCCTTGACGATGTATTCCCTAGTATTTCTAGATTTTGTGGTCTCTTCCTCTAGTTACTTGAATGGGTACAGGGAACTAGGGTTCATATCCATACTCTTCATCATAGAAGGGATACACTAAGTGAATGACATTAATAGAGATGAAGATTAGTTCCTCATATGATAATGAGTCCACCTGATTGAATTCTTCTGGTGGTTCCAATTGGTGGGGTGGTTCTCATTATTTTAGATCCACTAGCATAAAATCTAAGAGATTCAAATTTAGATTGGGCCTTGACATGGGTTCATCTTCTTTCACTTCATATCTACATTTTTGGTCAAACTGCTTTAGGGATAGTCGACTCTTGGACAATTGTAAGGATGAGGATGTCAGATTCATTACATTAGGAGATGATGGGGGAATAGTCGGTTGCTTTAACTGTTCTTGGAGTATCCCATGATCTCGGTTGACTATATTCTAAGTCATCCAAATTTTAAACTTCTTCTCCCTTTTTATAACCACTTTTCCCACTCCTATCCTTCATCCAGGTCAGTGGTGGAAATATAGGACACTTGTGATAGTGGTGGTCCCATTTTGAATTTCTTAGAATCTATCATTCTATACTGGAGGTCTTTAAAGAGGAATCATTCTTGGATGGTATGTCCTAGTATATGGTAGAAGGGATAATAATTGGGCTGGTCATCGAGACTGACTTTATCAACACTCATTAGATCTATTAGATAGAGAAAATTTCATGTCATGGTGGCTAAAAGAGTATCCACAAATCTATTCATCTTAGAATAAGTAAGAATTATTTCTTTATTCCTAGAATTGGTTTTTTCTGGGTCCCCTATGATCTTCTTTTCAAGGTAGAGGTTGATGTTGACATCCAAGAGGCCCTACATGATTTAGTGAGCGCCTAAGAGCTAGAACAGGTCCAAGAGGTGGCTTAAGCATAACAGAGGCTTCTTCATCTCTTCCCACACTTTTTCCTGGGTCTGGTGGGGCAACCAGGTACTTGAGGTTTGTCCTTTGAAAGGAATATTCTATTATTTATGAAATGGAAAAGAAATCTTGAAACCAACTTTTATATTTTACTAAGATTGTTGGTGTTCATAGATTATCATGGAGGTTATCTATTCACATAGTAAGAATCTCATTTTGTGGGTGTATCCAATTTAAAGAGTAGGTTAGACCTTTACATCTAGTAATGATATCTGAGACTCTCTTGGTTTCTCATTGTTTTCAGTTCATGAGGTCACTAAATCTAGTCTTTGAAAATGTTTAGCTGAAATTGAAAATGAACTACCACCAAAGATCTTCCCAAACTATTATCGACTGAGATAGAAAACTAGTATACCATACAAATGATGAACCGTATAGAGTTCTCATGAAAAATCTTTTTTTCACTGCTACTTTTTTCTCTAGGGTTCCCATTATGGGATCAAAATAAGATACATAATGCATTAGATGTTGTTCCAGGTCACCTGAGACATTGAATATGGGGAACACTGGTTTCTTTAAATTTGGTGGTAGGAAAAAATTACCCACCTAGCCAGGGTAAGGATTTAGTTCCAATCGCATCTAAGTGCACCATCCTTATGCGGATTTGAATCGAGATTCCAATTAATCGATGGTATTATTGATCCCCTGATGCATGTTTTGTTGAGTCTAGGAATGGGCGGTTATAGCATGGGGAACAGTTGGTTAAGAAAGAACTACTGATAATTATGGAAGATACACAACAAAGAGAGAAATTTTTGGGTTTGGCTAAATATGATTCAGTTATTTCCTTAATGGAGGGAAATATTGGTATCCTTTTGGGATTAGATTCATGTAGATTGTTGGTCCATCACTATTTTAGACAAGCATTTTCACCTTGATTTATTTTCTAGGATAAGCCATTGTGTCTTAGTTATACCCTCTAGAAGTGTACATTGATGCCCATCTAGAGGAACCTGAGGATCATATTCCATAGTATGGGTTCCTTGAAGCAACTAAATATTGATTCGCCTCAACTCTTTCATTTCATCCTCTTACTGAGTGAATCTTTCCTCAATATTCAATGACTCAATCTCATTGGGAAGAGGAGTTGGGTCATATCTGACATTGTTTTTGTGATTCTATTTACTAGATATTTGAAATAGATGAAATGGGGGATTTTCTATGGGAGTACTAAAATTTCGGGTGTCCCTCTAGTTCTGAGTATGCACACCTTCAGTTTCAGTGTGGATCAGATTATGGACGGAACCATCTTCTCCTTGTTCATCATTATTTGCATCATTTTTGGCGTGGTCTGTAGGATTGACATCTGGAATGTTTATTGATGCATTATTTATTATGGGTATCATACCCAGTGTCAAATGGTAGGAGAGCCCTTTGTTTCCTTTGTTGTCTCTTATTCGTCCATTTCAGGGTCCACTTTGAGTTTCTTAGTGAAGGGTAACTCAGAGGGAATCTTGATATGACATTTCTATACACATCAATTCTAGGGGAAAGGAATCGCGATATGAGAAAGAGTGGGATACCACTATATTTTTTCCTTCCTGAATCAAGAAAATATGGATTTCCTCTGGGTGGGTGGTTGAGGAAAACATTCCCCCAGCACAACGAGCTAAGGTTAATTTTTTCCCTTATTATGATGCCTTAGCACAAATTTATTGGTATTGTAGGGGAATTTGGATTGAAAAATGACCCTATCCCTATTCTCTAGGTTTGATCCCACATTACAGTCATTAGTTCTCTTATTTCCACTTTCTTGATCTTTCACATTACCATTTGGGTGTGACCAGATATGTTTTTGGGTCTTCATGTGAATTATTTATTTTTGAGGACATGAGAAACACTTGCTGATTGGATTCTCTTAGGTGAGAAAATTGCTGAATGTTCTTAGTTTCATGGTTGATGAGTTGTTAAATGGATTTCCCCCATTGGTCCTAATGCTTTTGAGACTTACTCAAGGCCGATTCTTATCGAGTATGCTGCTTTTCCAAAGCAAGGATTTAATTTGATCGTCATCTTTGGATAAAGAATTTATAAGATTTCATTTATAGTGAGTTTTTCAAGATAATAAGTGGGGTAAAATAAAAATCTCCATGCTCTCCCCACCCCTGGATATGAACTTCAGATAGGTCGTCACCAATACGGAAATGACAATTGTGCAGCGCATAGACGCAGGTCAGTTCAAGATCTTTCTTTCACCTATGTGATTATGGTCATTACGCAGACAATAGGTATTCTTGGTTGATTTGATGATGAAGAACTCCATTTATTTTAACATGTTCTATGTACCCTTCATAGGGCATGAATCTTTCTTTGAAGTGGAAGATGGTTTTTCATAGATTGAGATGAATTTTATATATTCATTCTTCTAAATATTCCCTTGGTATATTTAATTGATAAGTGGATTAGTTCCAAAACATAACTGGTATGTCATCCTTGGGTAATTGTATTCTCACGAGACATATCCACATGTTCTTCCCCCAAAAATTCCTCTACTTGATCTGAAAAATTTGGAAAATTCATTCCAATATCATAACAAGTAGCAAGACTAGTAAGGATCTCATTGATATGTGAAAGGTATGGAGGTGGCTCAAAAGATGAGTGTCACCCTAATCTATCTTTTGGATGATAAAGGATGTTAGTTTTAATTGATGGAGCATAAAACATGTTCAAACCTATCCTTCTTAGCACCTCAACATATGAGGGATTTATTGTATTTGATTCGGTAAGGGGAGGACCTCACTTTCGATATGTAAGTTGACAATGTGGAGGATTTTCACAGTTGATATAGTTATGGAGAGGGATACCATCATGGCATGGTATTCATATGTGGGGAGAATTTCTATTATGTACATCCTAGAGAAGACCTTCAGGATGGACTGTAATAAGGGGAGGACCTTCTTACTACTTGATGAAATTGCAGGGAGGGCCTTCACAGTGACTTCCATCATAGTGAAGACTTAAATCATAGCTTGATGTCTAGATGTGGAGAAAATTTATGCAGTGTGTACCCTAGGGAGGACCATAGGGATGGATGATTGAAAGGGGAGGACCTTATTTCTATTCAATATTCTATCCATGATGAGGGATACTGTGACACTCATTATAATATAAGCTCTCGTGACTGATTATTTATTTCCACTAAAGTAAGACATCATGGGTACTCTAAGGAGGACCTTAAGAGCAACTAGTAACAACATTATAGGGAGGACCTTCAAAACTACTACTAACACTTCCATAATTTGGTGAATGATTGAAATGATATTGAGTCTCTATTGATTAGTGTTTGATGGGATCAAGAACTCCAGCTTCTAGCTGAGTAGGGTCATGAATATGATCTTCATTTTAGATTTTCCTTTTGTGTGATGTATTTTTGGGAACTCTCTTACATGTGACTGGGGAAGCCTTCTATTGGTAAGGAACTTCATATATGGGTTCCATTTTGAGTGATTTCCATGATTATTTCAGGATACGTTGATGAGAATCTTGAGTTCTAGTAGCTATATATTCCATCCCTCGAGCGACCATCATGGTGGACCGGTGTCCCCCAGTTAGAATAGGTATTTTTTACCAATCTAGTTGTGGGACCATCTCCTTTTTATTTTCACAGACATGATTAAATATTGATAGTTTTGGAGGATATGTTCAAGAATTGTTTTTCATCCTCCATCATTTCCAGAATTTGTTGAGGTATATATTTCGCTATAATGGGGATATATTCTTATTCTAATGTCAGAGTAGTAATATTTTTTTGCTTAAATACCCCATGATTTTCTAGTGGGTACTAGAATTTCTCTAATTTTTAAGTAGAGGAATGAGTCTTACCTCTTATTTATAGATAGGATATGCCTGTTTGTTTCTCCAGTTTCCATCATATTCTGCTGATGGGATTCATATTTGAGAGTAGCGATTAATGCCTACTTATTTGCTGTTGTATTGGTATGAAGAGCTTGATATGAATCCTTAGGAATTTGAATCTTCTTGTATTTTAGTTCCACCATATTTTACTGATGTTCTTGATATGTTGGGTAGGAATTTGACACCGCCCACATTTGACTACCACTATATGTTACTGGTGGGATTCATATTAATTGGCAGGGATATGAGTCTTTCTGTAGTTTGCCTCCCTATTTAGATGATGGGCTTGGTATGCATGAATTGGAATTTTCATCAGCACATAGTTGGTTTCTTCCCTATTTTGATGAAGTGATTCAAGCGCATTGGCATGGATTTTCATATTCCTATAATTCTCCACCCAATTTTCACGGTATCCTTAGTGAGCATTGGCATGAATTTTAATTTCTCATAATATGCTACTATATTTTATTAGTGGTATTTAGAAGGGGGAGAATAAATATATGTATGATGATATTTTTCCATAGTATTTTTTTGGAGGATATCTTCCTTAGGAACCAGGGTGATGACCTATTCCTAGTTATGTGTTCTTACCCCTTGGTGGGATTCCAGAGGGACCTATGTTCCTTGAATTTTAGCAGGAGCCCTTAGTGTGATATCCTCTTTATAATGAGGATACTGGGCCATATGGCGTTGGTGGAAATGTGATTTGGTAGGGTCCCTTGAGTAAGACCCATGTGTAGTAGAGAATATATCATTAGTGATGACTTCATCTATCTCCCTAAGATAAGGGAGGTGACCATTATCACGTTCCAGGGACAGGGTAACAAAACAATTAGAGATGTCCAGTGGAGACATCTGGTTCCAGACCACTGGATGCTGCTGGGAGGATAGCTAGTGGGATTTCATTGCATGGGGGCCTGTCTTGCTGCCTGTAGTGTTGAGATAGTACTATTCTTGATGGTACTCTCAGATTAGTTCATTTGATACCCAATGTTGTAGATGTTGAGTGGGAGAAGACATCCTCTACATCATGGAGGGCCTGACTAGTGTGGTGGTTGACATTCATGTCTACGATAATTTTTGAGATTCCATTGGATTAAAGGAAGATCTAAAAAATCCCTACAATATATGTTACAAGTACAAGAAAAAACCCCCTTCAAAGTAGCATATCATGACCACATGTATATTTGATGATATTTCATGGCCCTCTTCCCTTTGTAATGTGAAAGGGGCCTGAGGCGAGGTAACATCACCGCCTTGCTTAAGGATTCACATCGGGTTCACAATTTTTTTCTAATGAAAATGTTGTGCTTGATAATGAGAATGGTTCGATGAGGACTAGTCAACGAATCATTTATATCTTTTAAAGGAGGTTCCATAGTTAATTCATTTTTGTTAGGGTTACCATTTTTTTCTGATGATGGTGGGTTTATTTTCATGTGGGTCAATTTCAAGGTATTATGTAGTGTGTAATTACTGATGTCAAGCATAACCTATCTGAATGGTCTCCAACAGGTTTGTTCACAAAGCCAAAAACAACCAACATCTCTCAAATCTAAAATTTGAGGACTTACTTTCAAAAGGCTTACATTCATTGGATGATTTGGACAACGGAACTTAAGAACTCATATTGGTTGATAGGATGGAAGCTCATGATTATCTAACACTTTTGGGTAGAAATATCACCTATTTTGGGACTCTATTATAGATTTAAGGTATGTTCATAGGTTTATGAATCCTTAGTTCATTCCCAAGTATGTGTCTGTAGGTTACCCCAAGAGAATTAGTATATCATGATTACACATGTGTTCAGAATCATCTATATATATCCAAGGTTCTCCATCGATGGAAGTATATTAATGTATCTGAGGTTTTATATCAATGTTACCCTTTGGTGGACTGAACCATAATTACTTATTCACTCACTAAGACTACATTGTTTTTAATCCATATGAGATGGCGCTTTTGAGTTTCTCGTCATCCATGGGGGACAAGAGATATTTCAACGTCAGGATTGAGCCTATAAGATAGGCTTACTACATATCCTCATGAGATGGATGAGAACCCACATAGTTCAGTGTCACTTTACTGGACATATCACCTTTTAAGTACATGTGACAAGGACCTTACCATGAAATTTAATGTCATATGGAAAGGATATCTAGGTGAAATATTATCTGGAAAAGATGGTCTAGGACTTACTCCTAGGCAGCCTAAGATACTAGGATGAGATATGGTTTCTTAGGTAAATGTGAACCTTACAATGATGTGGCCTGGAGAATATTCGGGTGATTTGGGTTTCAGTTTTGGACTTTAGGGAGGCTTCTTATGTATCCCAAAGTACATGAAAATCACCATTTTATGGTAGTTATTTTTTTTTGGTAGCAGTTTAAATCGGCGCCAAATTTTTCTACAACGGTTTCCAAAATCCACCACTAAAGTTGGTGTTAGAATCCAATATATGGTGGTTCCTTCTATTTAGTATAAGTTTCTAGTAAAAGTCATAGAATAAATATTTAGTGGTGGTTCACTTAATTTTAGTGGTAGTTTTACAGCCAAAAAAAGGATGTTAATTTAGCAGTGGTTAAAATCCCCTCTAAAAATAGTATGGAATATTTAACAGTGGTTTTAACCGCTGCCCAAAAAAGCATAGTTATATAGAGGGGGTTTAAACCACCAGGAAAAAATGGCTTATTTAGGGGTAGTTTAAACTACTAATATATGATGATTTACGAAAAAATGATAGCTATAGAATCTACATCCCCAGAACAACCCTTCAAACAAACAAACAAACATTGCACATAATCTCATATACATGTATGCATAAGGTAAAAATAAAAATATCACATAAGATCCTGAATGATATTTTCTAACTTCAATACCATGGCTCTATTTTCATTAGATTATTATGTGCTAACTAAGATACTATTATAACTTATCATACCTTCATTGATTCCATGAAAAAAGCTCCTCATCACCTCACCTCCTGTCATCGTACTCATAACCCGATGCATACATGAAGACTCTAGGTGGGCATCATCTATGTCTTTGATTCACTACCTAAAAAATCAAGCTAAATTCTTACATATGAATCATATCCCACTACCTCATGAATCAAGGTAGTGTCCATCATCCATGAATCTCCTTATACCATGACCCAAACCTCTCACTAGGCATGGTCCACTATCACAACCAAATTACACTCAAGGAAAGATCCAATATCCCAATGAAATACTACTCAGGGAAAGGTACTACTTCATGAACATAAGGAATCCATATCACCCATGGTAGTTTAAGAATATGCATACCACTCATAGCGAGGCAATGCTTCTGGATCCTCTCCCCCACTGGATTTATCCCATATAATACGCACACAAAATTAGACACATGAAATAATCAATATGTCATGAATCCAACCACATAGATCACCAAACATTTTCATGGTACTAGTCACTTGAGACTCAACCCCTCATCTCACATAATATCTTTCATACCAGGGTTCCAACTAGATCCCCCATAACCATCACGATCTAAGCTCATTAATATGATCTCATACCTATCAACTATCATTCACACCACTACCCATAATATAACCAAACAAAAACCTCATGTACTAGTCCAATTATACAAAATCCTTTATCTCTCATGTTCATACTACCTAGGCATCACCCCAACCTATCATTCTCTATACCCTTAAAAAACATGATTCCATGTATTGAACAAATCCCATGACCTGCACCTAGGTTCCATTTCCTATATCTTAAAGAAGATATTTAATACTTCCACCTATTTAGAACCCTTATCTATCACACATCATCTCATCCTAGAGGACTCATCCCACTCATTGTGCTAATTAATCATCAACCCACACTTATGAGGGTGTTACTTATGAATCTTGTTCCACAAGGTTGTCTCACCCATTTTCTCACTAGACTTAATCCTCTCATACATATCATACTATACTCAGGGAAACCAACCAAGGATACCCACATCAATTATCATATCCAGATACCACCCGAAATATCTTTTCAACTTACACATTACCCTATGACCATGGTGACATGATCACCAGACAATTATAATTACTTATATTGCTAAAGTGAACCTATTATGTGATTAAGAGGCCCAAAAAATCCTATATTTATCTATAGTTTTGTTAGACCATATTCATCTAAAAGGTCCCCTGAAACATGAATGATGGAAAGTAATTATATATAAACATGTATATTAATTTATATTTTATGGACCAACTTCTTCAAAATGGTGTTAACCACTCACCATGTTTTGTTAAGCCTCATCCAAGCTCATCCACACTTTTGAATAGCTATATCACACCACACAGCTACAGAATCTACATCCCCAGAACAACCCTAGAAAAAAACAAATAATCAATGCCTATAACATTCCATACAATGACATAGATAATAGATACACATTACCATTTTACAAGAACTAGATTATTCCACCATACAATTATATAAAAAACATGATATAAATGGTTTCGGACTCTTCAAACATGGGAAATATAGAAAATGTCATGTGAGTAATTTATCCAAAAAATGATACATGAAAAACCCTCCCTTTCCATATTGGTCCAAGAGATAAAAGAGACTATTAATCACTACCCGGTGATGAACTCTTCTCATCACCCTCACCCTCTCCATATCTGCTTCCTAGTACTGACACCTTCAAGACAATTATATTAAAAATTTAACAATGTTTTATATTTTTATCTAAACTTAAAACCAATAAAATTATATGAAATGAATGATTTTTATGTTTTATGATTTACCTTCTCACCACTATTAATCGATATAACATCACCAGATATAGATCTACTCATATTTTGATATAAATCAACCAACACTTTCTATAATGTGGATATATAAGCCCCCAATTCTAGAATTATGCTTTTCATAGAAACAAACTCTCTTTGAACATATCAATGGTAAGGAGTGACTAAAACCAGTAGTATATGTAGTTGTAATTCTGGATGTCCTACTAAAGACCTCAAATGGTAATGGATCCAAACCCATCACATGCACTCTAAAAGAATACTCCTTCCTAAGTACATTACCAAATGGGTCATCCTGGGAGACTAAGAAGGAATGCATGAGATTGGCATCCCATAGTTCATTAATTTTTACCTATAAATCAAATATTAGTAATATTTGAAGAAATATATATAAACATAGTGACAATTGATAATAATTTAATATACTTTAAAACTGAATTCATAGCCAAACTTCTTTGACAGGATCATTAACATAACTCCCATCAATTTTTTTATGAACATCCAACCACATTTCTATTTGGGATACTTGGTTCCCTAAATTTTGTGACTACATTAAAATAGATAAATAAATAATTTAATATATTAAATAGATAATATATTTTTATAAATATTTAAACTAATGAAAAGAATACCAGAGTCGATCAGTTTTTGGAAAAAAATCTTTGACCCAGAAGTGTGAGGGATGATTTTTTTAACTCGAGTCAATGAATTATTCAATGAAACATCCAAAAATAAATAACAAGAAATTTAATATTAATGTATGCAATGTAATATCCTTGTCATATTCATGTATAAATGTAAAATTACATTAATATAATAATATATATTTAAATACCATGTTCTTTTCATGATGATGGATATTAACAAAAACATTCCATTACTCTCTAATTACCCCATTGGGTACCTTATCATACAGTTGTTTGGTGATCAATGAAGTATAATTGAATTCATTCCATAGTATCCATTTAAAATCCTTCAATTTATTACCCAAAATTTTCAATGTCCACTTTCGTACTATAAGATCAGTAATGGGAAAGTGTAAAAACATTTGAACAAAGAGATTCATTTTAAAAATATCAGAATTTAATAACACAATGACATTCAGTTACACAATAATGTATTAAAACTACCTTTATCTATGAATAAAAAAACATCATTTTTTCAAGATGAAGGAATATGCATCCAATCAGAATACATAATCAAAAGGGTACCCAGATCCACCACCAGCTAGCCTAGAATCTGGCCAAATAATCTTGTGGCGTTATCTCTAGGGATGTCGTAGTATTCAAATGGGACAATTATCTTCAGTCCGTTTAGATTCTAGACATATGAACTTTTCATTTTTATCTCCATATTGGGATCATTTATATCTTTTATGAAAAATATTTAGTAGTATAAAAATTATAAAAACATTATCCATATTAAAATTTGTACCTATAAATTCCACCCTCCAATATCCATGCGAAGAATCAGGTTTGGAGACCTGATCCCTCGCTGGTGAGGCTGGTGAATGTGGAGGTGTTGGCTAAGCTATTAATGGGACACTAACAGAAGGTGTGATAGATAGTTTAGGTGGTAAATTGGAGGGTATCTCAGATAGGGTAGGGAGGGAGACTGATGGATCATCATTAATTGATATGGTCAAGGGAACATCGACTAGAATTAGTATAACACTTCCTTCTTGCAATTCTTGTAATTTAATCAAATAAAAATAACTTCATAACATATATTTCAAAAAAAATCATATAGATAAAATATAAAGGATAACATATACACAATACTAACAAACAAATATACATAGTTATGATAATGAATGACTACAGAAATAACATAACTGGTCAATAAATGAATAGAAGACTACACATATAATCATTTTGTTCTTAAATTATGTCATTTTATTGCTCCATTATTACTTCATCTTATTCATCCACCCCTAAAAGACTAATATTTTCAATATCATGATGGAAAAATAGGTTCACTTATAGTTGTTTATGTGATTAAAAGTTAGATGTCAAATTTTCCAATTCATCACCCATATCATGCAAGTCACTTTGTTTTACGTGAGAAACTACACTCTACCCTTCATCCACAACATCTTTCACATAATATACCATTTTATCTTGTGATTATAATATATATAGATCATTTAATTCATTTCCAATGGTATCCATAAAGCGATATAAGTTCTCATGAGTAAATTTCAAGGAATCACTTTTAACACCCCTGAAAATATTGACCCAATTTCATTTGAATAAAATAACTAAAAAATCATCATGGTAGTTTAATTTGATAACATAAATCAACATTTAAAAGTACCACACTTTATAAAATGTTAATACACAACTATTATGTGTTTTTAAAACCTCTTCTTGATTGAATATATGAAATTAAAATCCATTCACATTGTAAGTGTCGAACTTTGTAGACCATTTTAGAGGACCTCAAGCAAGAAACGTCAAATATAATGAAAACTCAACTAAAGTATCAGTATTTATGATCTAAAAAAAGTAATATACATTATTATATTTAAAAAATATGTGTTTCAAATTAATATCTATATTGATGGTAATATTTATGAACTTACACAATGTGCAAACCATTCTATAGTATCTTTATTAACATATTTTGTTATATCTTTCTAATTTCATGTTCAGAATCTCATTAGTATTTGTGTTTGTATCATAAAATCTTCAATAAATGGATCTACAATTTCACTATTCAGAATCACATATCTATGTGCTTGTAATAATTCCATTTCTGTTAGTGTAACATTTGAGCTCCTCCCAACCGATCAGTCAATAACAGGTAAAATTTTTGATTTCCCATGTAGTTGAGATTTAGTTGATGTGTCTTCAACACTTCCCAATCGATTTAATATTGTCTCAATATCATATAATTATCTAGAAAAAAAGGGAAGACACTTCTCTACAAAACAGCCTTCAGAAATAAAGACTTTAGGTTGAGCTTTATTTTTCACATATGATTTCAAATTCCCAAGATATCTGTAAAATAAAATTAAAAAAACATAATTGTGTATTTAATTAAGTGAAAAGAATTGTTTTCTTAAATAAAAAACATATAAATAATGTACCTCTCAATTGGATACATCCATCTATAATGTATGAGTCCTCCTAATTTAGCTTCCTCAACCAAATGTAGAGTTAAATGCATCATGACAGTAAAAAATGTCAGAGGAAAAATCATCTTTATTGCACAATGTGTCAATAAAATTCTCTCATGAAGGATTTAAAGTTCAAATTGTTATAAAGTTTTCTAACATAGTTGTCTGAATAATTTTCAAAATTGGAGTTCAATAATAGTAACATTTTTAGGTAATAATATATGAAATGCCACTAGTAGTAACTACTGTAACAAAATATATTAATTGTCACTTTTAAATCCATGTAACATATCATGATTTATGTTAACACACCTTGATATTTAACTTGAATACCCATAAGATACCTTCACGAGTTTTAAAATTTGAAGGAATGTATCTTTATCCCTATTTTTCATTACAAAAATTATTGGAGCATACATTCCATTCTCATTTGGCTAGAGATCACACATTATGTTCATTTTTTGTAAGTCTTTCCAAGAATTGAGATGGTCCTTCGATTTTCCATTCTCATTAAGTAATGTAAAGATGAAATTGTCACAAAAATTATTTTTAATATGCATAACATCAATATTATGTTGTAACAAATTAAATTTTCAATATGGAAGTTTCAAGATTATACCTTTTTTCTTCCATTGTTGCATTCTGATTTCACTTGATGATGCACTTTGAACTTGTTTCCCACTATAATTAAAATGATACACCTTTCCATTTTTTTACCATATCCAAGTTATTACAACACTTCAAAACTTTTTAACAACATTGGAGGTGATCTATGGTCAATAGAACCATTGACTTTTGACATTTTAAACTAAAATATATAATATTTTTTTAAAAGGTTGGGGTTGAAGCCTTAATTTATTATTTAATCCAAAGACCTTGCTAGCGTGGGTAGAGAGAGACCCATTACATAGCCCAAAGTCCCAAGGACAAGTGGCCTGAATACAAGGCTTGAGATCCCATTTTTGGCCCAAAGGACCCCTCAGTGAACAGTACTCCTATAGTACCACACTGCTATACTCCCTGCTACAGTACCTCCACCACTACAGTGCCTCCGTCACTACAGTTTCTACAACAGTACCTCCACCGTTACAGTTATGTCACTACTACAATACTGCTATAGTGCCTAATATAGTACCATAATTTTTTCCCCTGCCCAGATTTGATCAGGGGTCTTTTGGATGCCAAGTAGGATCTTTTACCACTTGGGTACAAGCTCGTTGCCCAAACGTGTTATTAGGTAATGAGGTATTGGGGTGGCTCCCCACCTGCGCGCTGCACATCCCCAGCAAGGCCCAAGGTGGCCAACCCTTGGGCTTAGGCCAGTTCCCAACAAGGTAGATGGTCCCATGAGATGTTTGTTAGCATATAGTGCACGTTGCCTTGTGAGGACTCAAACCCGGAACCTCTGTATCATGACACCACCACCTTTAACCAACTCACCCGTGCCCCATGAGCAAAAATATATGAGATTCATCAAGAAATATTTGATAACACAAGAAGCAACATTTTTACTATGAGGTAGTCGTTCGAGCTCAAAATCAAAGTTATAAGTAGGACATGAAAACCCCATGTAAGTGCTTCAACCAGTAAATTCCAAAGTTCAGGGAAGTCATTAATTTTCCACATTTGAGAAGATTTCATATTGAACATTGTTCTAGAAGATGCATCATATCTCTCAACATCGTTGCTTCATAACTCCTATAATTATTCAATTAGAGGTTGTAAGTATACATTAATATCAATTATAGGTATTTAGTTTCATGGAATAATCATTTAAATGGTAAAATATGTTTTTTACATATATAACCATATAGTCCGATTGTAAGGGATCAAAACAACCAACCAAGTGATATAACTAGTTCTCAACATCCCAAATGGGTTGAATCCATCAGTAGATAATCCCAATCAAACATTCCTAGGATTAGATGACAAATATGGATGTAAAGAATTAAATGACTTGCAGGACTTTGAATCTATTGGATATCACGCTAACCCATCATTGTTATTAACTATAGAATGTCACTTCATGAGTTCAATGGTTTTCAATGAGATGAATAATCTTTACAATTGAGGATTTAAAGGAATGTAATTAAAAACCTTTTCAAGTGTGTTACTTTTCTTATTATTCAAGGTATTACATTGATTCAGACTTCGAACATCACCTATTGACTTCCATCTCAAAGAAGAACATTTTTTTCAATCCTGTCTGGTTTAATCCTCTGCCCAATAAAGCATACGATCATTGGGAAACACATTTATTTTATTTATAATTCAGATAAATCTTTTTAACAAATTTTCTCAAATCATAAGAAGACTCGGGGATATTTTCTTCAGGAAATTCATCACACAACAATTTCAATTTCATGGACAACACCTTATCTGTAATTCCACATAAAGATTTTATATGGTATAACTTCACATGAAAATAAAGTTTCGAATATTTAAAACATACACTATAAAAATCTTGATTTCCATCATAAAATAAACCATGAGAATCATTTTTATACTCAATAAAGATTTATCTTAAATTATTCTCCATATAATCAAGAGAAGGATCCAATGATATGTTATAATCTTGATATGGTTTTCCTATTGTCTTAAAAACCTCACTTGTCAAGTTGTTAGTTGTATCACCCTAGATAAGTTTTTCAAATATGTTTTGATGTTAATTTTGGTTTATTTAATTTCTTAATTCATCATTTATAAGGTTTTGATTTCATTTCCCATTTTTGAAGAAGTTGGAAGCTCATTCTATAGATCTACATTAGTGCACAAACTTTCTATAACGTTTGATTCTCCTTTCCAAATCCAATACAGATATTTATTTGGGAATTTCTACAATATCAAGTGTTCATAAAAATCATCTCTAGTCAACCATATACTAAATTTATATTTAGGGCATTGAAATATTATTCTCCTATCAGCGGATCAATTAGAAATTGAGAAATCTAAAAATTCCTCTAAACCCTTATCATATTGAGGTGTGCTCCTCGGTAATGTGATCCTGCTTTTGTCTATATATATTACAATGTTCCGACAATTTAATAAAAAAATTATAATAAATAATTATTATTAAGTAGGAAAAGAGATAAATGGAAGTGAAAAAAAACATATCCCAAGTAGTTATAATAAGAGTCATATAAGTACTAAAAAAGTGAATGTAAAAAAGGAAATCAATCATGGATAGTATTATGTAAAATAGAAGAAAAATAAAAATTATACAATCATTAATTTAAAATAGTAAACATGGGAGAAACACCATATGTTCACTAAGTCATGGTGAACCTAGAAATTCTGTATCACCATAGCATTGGATTTAGAGTTCTAACACATCTCTAGCTAGAGGGGGTGTCACATAATGCTTCACTATCATTATTAGTGGTGATCTAAGAGATTTTATTTAGGTATGTCACATTATATTTTTCATATTTACAAATTGTAAATATCAAACCAACAAGAATGGTTTTAAAATTACCCAAAAAATTCACTGCATTCCAAATGAGAGTATTTGAATAAGTTTAGTTTGGAGTGAATAATTTTATCTTCCTTATGGATTTTTATGTTTTAATTATAGATGGGGATATTAATTCTACTTAGTCACCTATCATCTTGGATAAAACTTTACTGGAAATATAAAATACAATCATAAATGTCCAAGAACGTACTATAACAATGGATTTTTCTTAAAATGTTTTCAACTTTAATATTTTTTATCCCATCATGTTCCCATAATATGAGAACAAAATTTTTAACATTTTCAAGTTCTGATGAGTATAATCCATGTGAAGAAATTTGATTGATATAATAATTTTTTCATTTTGAAAAAAAACCATGATCTAAAAATTTAATGAAAAATAAATTTTTTGTGTGTAATAAAACATGATGCATATTTGATTGTAGGTTATTTTTTCTGAGATATTTTTCTTATATGATCACTAAAACTCCCCCTTGGTCATTGTTTCTTTATGTATAATTACATGTTAAACCAAAAATAAATTTTTTTGTTTTTATGATTACCATAATACCATTAAAACTCTTTAAATATAGTTATTCTATATTAGTTCCCACGAGGTCCATATTTCTATTTTTTCAATTAATAATAAAACATGGTTTTGCTAAAAAGAATGTGGCCTCCCAGAAATGTTATCTTATTACCATATTGTTGAATTTTCCCCTAATATTTTTTGGTCCGTATATCCTTAGTTTCATCTTTATCATATTTAATATTATCTTAAATATGACTATTTTGACATTGATTGAGTGGAGATTTTCCTTATTCACTTGATGATTTATTCTAATTGGTCTTAAAAGATTCTTTTCTTACATATAAATCATCATTAGAGTCTTCTCTTGAATTTTTCAACTCACTGTGTAATGTGAGACATGTAGATTATATCTCATCTAATTATTCTTCTTTTTTAGTGATTTCCTTCCTAAGGTGTGTTATAGTCATTTCTTGTTCAACTTATTTAAGAATGTACTTCTTGATCTCATGCATTGATTTTTCTTCTGATTCTTAAACTTTTCTAATATCCTATCAAAGAATTCAGACATAATCACTTATTTTGTCTAAAAATTTGAATTTCTATATTTTTAAGAACATACCTATTCTGTGTAGTTCTTAATGAGGAAATAAAATTCTAGGGATAAGATTTTTTTATCATACATAATTCCTCAATTGGTTTTGTACCTCATTTTTTGGAGAGTGAAAAAATTGAATGTCTATTTGATGGATGTTTCATAGAGTTAAGTATGTTAGAGTACTCTATACTGTCTCGAAGATCCATTGAATGTGTTCCTACATAGATTCTAAAGATTTTTATTTCATTAATTAATAATGAACATTCTATAATGATGGGTGAGTGTGATAAACTACTATATTTTTTAATTTTCAGTACATAGAAGTCATCTAAGAATAATTTCTCTTTTACTTTCACACATACGTCTTCCAAAACTCGTGGTAGGAAAACTATGGATCTATTTTCAAGTAGCCAAACCACTATAGTGGGATTATATTCTCAAATATATAAGGATATAAATACTAATTGAGGTAATACATTTATCAATAAACCAAGATCGCACAAAGAATTAGAGAAATTTAAAGATTCAATAGTGTGGGGAATAGAGAACATAACTCGACCATAACATTTTTATGGTATCAGTTGTTTAATATGTGCTTCTTCCAAATCTTATTTTCTCATTTCCATATATTATCATTAATATTTCACATATCACATTAATATATTTCACATACATTGGTATTTTTCATATGGATTCCAACCGTGGGATATAGATTTCATCTTTTTTAAAGGACTCTTGAATTTCGATTTGAATTAATTATTATTAAAATTTAATTAACTCAATAAGACTAGAAGGGAATACTAATTGGATGTACTTTTTCTCCATTTTTTGTTTTAAAAAGGGAGTTTCACACCTATCTTTCCAAAACCTTTTTCTTACCTATTTTGGTTGGATGGTTTTTTCTTAAAGAGTCTTCCTAGATTTTTTTAGAATTTCTTTTTTAAGATTCATCTTGAAATTCCATGGGTTCAACGGGTTGAATA
The DNA here is from genome assembly GCA_963277665.1 of Viscum album. Lineage (NCBI taxonomy): Eukaryota > Viridiplantae > Streptophyta > Magnoliopsida > Santalales > Viscaceae > Viscum > Viscum album. The sequence continues at coordinate 1,477,134,218 of OY728134.1, forward strand.
TATTTTCCATTTCTTCTGATGATCTTTATTAAACATTCATTTTGATTTTGGATTATTTGTGTGGGATGTTTTCTTGGGTTTTGGACATCATGTCCATTAGATTTTAAAACTTTCTCAATATATCCTTTAATATATTTTTCATCTCCTCGGTATTTTATCCTTGTGGTCATTAAGATGATGGTTTACTAGTTGAGGTCAACCCATAAACTTTTTTTAAAATAGGGGAATTTGATAATCATGATATTGATAGGGTTTCATTTATGGATTTTTGAAAGGTGTTTTTTTAATTTCTATTTGAAATGGGGTTTATTTAGGATTTGGAATAAAAAATGGGGATCTAGCCGGGTTCTATTCATTTTAAAATCCTTGTTTATCTTCTGAACCCTCTTTCCATAGAATAGTTTGTGGAAATTAACTATAATGGAATGAAGCTTCACAACTCTCCATTATTATTTTCTTTGGAACACTGATCAATATAATAATTGGGTTATAAAGATAAATTGCAAACCTGAGGTGGGACCTATTGTAATCTCACATGGTTTAAACCAAATTTTTTCAATAAACATATTAATTTTTAATGACTATATTCAATTAAATTTGATAAATAAAAATTATTTACCTCAGAAATAACTCTTTTACTTATACACCTAGTTTAAAACTGTTGGGAATTATTGGATACCTTCTCAATCTAGATCCTAGACTCTATGGGTGACATTTTAATCAAATATCCTCTAGATGATGCATCAAATATGTTCAGGTAATTGTACAGAAGTCCTTGGTAAATGAAAACTACAATTTTTTGGTCTTATACCACTTTTCAAGGGAAGGTTTTATGCAAATGTTTAAAACATTTTTAATATTCATAGTGGATTTCTTTAGTTTCATGTCATATATCATATATTTTCTTCCTTATTATTAATCTTCAAGAGGTTGGGAAGAATATTTTCATGAAAACTATTTAGTAATCATCTTAGTAAAGGATCTATCTGGATTTTATTCTATAAAACCACTCCTTGTTGGATCCCTCAAGTGAAAAATTGAATTATATCCAATTAAATTGTTCCTAAACTACTTATCTTAGCTTTAAGATTAAAAATATGTACTTGAATTGTGAATATACAAGTAAGGATATTCATAAGAAAGGCCATGGAATTTTTCTAGTACCAACATCATATTTTCTAGTAATTAAATATCAATTTGTTGATAAAAAATAATTATTTGTTTTTTATTTGAAAATTGCGGGGTACAAGGGCCCATTAATGTTTTTATGGATTTGATGCCCTATTTTGTGTCCTTGAGTGAACATTTGACGTCTCATTCGATTCCTCAAGTTTTAATTTCTCAAATTTATTCTCTAATAAAAATTACAAATACAAGTTAGAAAATTTCTCTCTATGTCACGGTCAAAAGAAAAAGATTCATATTTTTCAGTCATATACATGAAATTTTTAGGTTACATTGGAACTCACACCCCAGAAATGTTTCCATTTTTTATGGAACCCATATAGTGTGGTGAAAAAAATCAATTTATTTCTCCCTAAGTGATATAGTAATAGTAGTAACCAAAGTCATCTCCAAGGCGTAATTCATAAATATAGTTTCCATGTGTGAAATAGTATGATGTAGAACAATATTTCTAGTATTATCAAACAAAGAATAAGGTCATATAAAAATAATCAATATGAGAGATAATTGATCAGGGTTTAGGTTTAACTTTCCTTTTGTAATTCAATCATGGTCATTTCAAAATTAATCCTTAATCTTAACTAATTGATTAAATGAATGGTTCCAAAATATATTTAACATTTTCAACCTTGTTCAAGTATGATGATGATGAGATTTTACTTTAAAATTTCCTTATTTTGGATAACCCTCTTCTGAATGTCTTAAATATATAATGTTACTTCTTTTAATTACCTATACAATACCTAATCTGGCATTGAAATTTACAAGAATCCAAATTAGATGACTATTTCTTCCTACCTTTTTCAGAAATCACAAATCACACTCCACTTGATTCTAAACCAATCAATTTATATGATTTTAAATCAATTATCAGGGGAGAAATTTTTTTAACCATGGAAATAATTAATATTCAAAATTAATCATAACAATAATCATATTAAAATAAATTTCAGAAGCTAAATACTGAAAAACAATTAATCAGGAAAATATATCCATAAATTCTATTAGAGATAATAGACTCAATAATTATATTTGGGACACTTACCCATCACTAACCACTCAAGGCTTATACCATTCTATTAAAGAAAAATTAATGGGTGTATGAGAGGTAGAAATAATTATATAAAAAAATAAATTAATGAAAATTAAATAAAAAAATTCAACAGTTGTAGCAGGTATATCCTCATTTTTTCTTCTATTCAGTAGTCCCCATGTTCCACCCTTTATTTTGACTCCACTTTCATAACAACCCACCTCTTAAATTTATAGGAAAATAAAATCCTTAGACATATATAATATATGATTTTCAAAAATTTAATTTCTCGATAAATATATTTATTATCATTATCTTCCATATATATTTATTTTATATCAATCATGGGTGGTCATCCAATATTCCCTTGTTTAAATGAGTTCTTATACCTTATAAAAAATAGACACATCACTCTTAATGTGTTTTCTTTTTTTTTTCTCCCCGATACGTACGGGTGTATCTAGTATAAATACATAGATATAATTTAGTAAAATATTTTTGTATGGGTACACTTTAGAATTTAAAACTTCCATAACATTCTCTTAAAATTACATCATTCTTTTTAAACTAAATGGGATAACATGGGGATGTATGTAATATAGGGCTGAGAGATAATGATCAGTAAAGAAAAACAATTTCATAGGAAAACAAGCACTTGTGAGTGAAGAGGAATATCAAGGTAACATAAGATGGGTAAGAATCATAATCTTGAACATTGAGTCATGTAACGCCCTGACTCTAGTTGCCCAGAGTCGGTGCCTTATTACATAACATTGGCATGATCACAAGAAAGATCAAATCTCGAAAGACCGATTGGTTTAGTAGCCTTGGAAATACTAGATATATTCATAAGTTTTACATTACATCATAAAATGAAAAACTACTACAACAACATAATGTTTCCACAGTCCACACTATAATCCCCTCATAATATCCCTGCAGGTCATTCATAACTTACATCTTCACATCCTGGGAAAAATAAAACATAGAAAAGGGGTGAGCTCAAATGCCCAGTAAGGATAACAATATAGCGGAAACTTTCATAAATAAGAATAAACTTTTAAGGCAATGTATAACTAAAACAAAAGCCTTTCAAACATGAACTTTCAACATGGTATGGCATAAATAAAATGAAATAATTCCATTTACTTATTCACATGGATATTCTACTAATCGAATAATCACATGCAAAAATCAATAACCACTTTCATAATGTTGGAATGCATAATGCCAGACTATCATAACCACATAGTCAAGGCCTCGTGCCAAGACTACAAATAAGATTTTTTCAAGGCCTTGTGCCAAGACACTAGTTTGTCTCATGAGACCTACCGATGCATCGAGGAGTTATATTGGGCTCCACCCGTCACTTATTCAGTCCAATGCATTCCCATATGAAAAGGTTTAAACATAACATAAACATTCGTATTAAAACTAGCATACGAAATGTCAATAATTTCACCATAAACTATGAATGGTATAAAAATAGCACATCCATAGTCAAATATATCACAAAAACTTCAATACAATATAGAAGTTTTGTATCATAATAAATCAACTTCAAATAATCTTAAAATCCATCAAATGATGTTGACATAGATGAAATCAAAATTCTTTTTAAAGAAATATCTCCTTTTATTTTGAAATCATTTAAGATCCATATAAAATAAAACATTTTCTCTGAAAATATTCTTATAAGCTTGTAAGGAAAGCTTTGAAGATTTTATAACGGCGTAAAATAACCGCACCCGCCGTATAAGTTAAAAAAAACATTCTTACCTCAATTCTGTCGAAAAGGTTAAAAAGCACCTTGTTTGGAAAACGACGGAAAGATTCCCTTATAAACCTCTTATAAAAAGTCAAACAAGGGTATAAATTACTGTAACCCATATTCTTTTAAATATTAAAAATGTTTTGAAATACATTTTGAAGAAACATGGATGTGGATGATAACGAGATCCCAGTAGATTATTACATATAAACAACCTCGGATAATGAAGAGATTGTGAAATAACCCTTACCTTGTACTTTTCCTTGGTTGGGGTAGGTTAACCTCCTGTATAATGGTGAAATAATTGTTATTAAATTATACAAAAATCATATACATTAATATGATATCATATATGATCTTTTAATATTGATTTGATAATAATATCTTAGTATTATCGCTGTTTCGGGTGTGAACTTACTTGTTTGCTTTTGTATGTTTTGTTACGTAAGACATGTTTGTAAAGGATAAGTTGTATATTATTCAAATCCAGAATGGTATCGAGTCCTTAAACATCATTTTTAAATCATCAAATTATAATTATACTTGAATGGATACGATGGAGAATGAATCTCATCGCGTTCGTGGAGACGGTAGTCCGTACGTACGCACGAACGCTACTTCCATTTAATTTTTATTTTAAAAGAATCGAATACAAATGATACATAGGTATATTACTATTCCAGTATAATATAATATTTTATACATGTTACTTAAGTTCATTAACACCATCCTTTATACGTTCCATGTGTGGTATGAACGAGTCATATCATTTTAAGGGGGCGGTAGTCCGCACTTCCTCAAATGAAATTATCGTATGTATATACAACATGAAACGAATAATGGTATGAAATAAAATGGAATTACAGAAGCTTATATATAAAATATATATCATTAATATCATATTTAATTACAGTGCCATCATAATGGCCACCATGAGAGGCGGTAAGATGTATTTGAACAATCATCGTTTCGTGAGGCGTTAGTTTGACATCCACAGAAACATTATGTTCATCATCCATTATATGGAGTTGTGTGTATGTGTAGTTTTAATCATTCTTATAAAAACATCCTAGTATATTGAGGATACTGGTGTTGTTACAAAAGAAAGGAAATAAAAAGATTTTGGGGGTTGAAGAAGCAAAATAAATGAAAATAATTTAAGAGAAATTGTTACCTTTAATTTAGGTAACTCACTTTGGTTGGAACCAAAGGACTTCTTGAAATTCTTTCTTCCTAAGGGGAAGCTTCAAGGAGGAGGAGAGGGATGTGGGGAGCTTATTTGGGCAGAGTTTGGACGAGCCAAGTGGCTTGAGAGGTGTGAGGAATGAGAAGGAGGAGTTCCCTTTTATAAGAGGGGTGAGGGGCACCTTTGGAAAAGCTAGAAATATTAATTTATAATAAATTCATATTCGGTTTCTAATGGCTCCAAAGTTGATTATTCAAAGGTTAAGGTGGGGATAGGTCTAAAACCACTCAACCAATAGAATTTAGACAGGTTTGGGTACTTATATTAACCTTATCTTTAAGTATTAACTCTAAGTTAATTAGTTTCACTTTTACAATGTCTCTTTGTATTTTTATATAATATGGTTAATAAACTTACTACATACATCCAAGAGACCCCCAAGTGGTCCATTAATGATGAAAATATCATTAAATAAGTCTCTTGGCCGAACCTTAGATTTTTTGGAATTTAATATCAATTAATAATATAATATTTGTTTTAAGAACTCTTTTATGTCAATTTTGACACTATTCAATAGTTGATTTTTGTGAAACTCATAACAGATTGATTACTTCGAAAAAAGTCAATTAAATCAATCCTAATATATCATATTATCCTTTAAAATTAGTTTAATGCATTAAAAGTTTCATATTATATTTATTTTGGTATTTATAATATCAATTATTTTAATTTTTCACTATTATAGTAATTACTGCATCATCATTGTGTCATAAATAAAATAAATTATTTAATGTCTAAAAATTATAAATAAAATATCATTATGTAGAAAATCTTTTTATCTTTCTAATTAATATTTATAATCTAAAATCCAACATATATAACCCTATTTAACAATTGTTTTTCTAAAAGATATATGCTTGAGTCATTTTTGTATTCATTTTAACTTAATTAAAATAAAGTGTCATTATCACTTACAAGTGGATCCATGGGGTCCCAAAATAGACCCAAAGATTCCCATGGTCGACCATGTATCAACCAATAGGGTTAAGACACGTCTTAGGGTAATTTAGTATTATTATAATATTATTTTTTAACCCTTATTTACCGGATTTACCCTTAACCATGGTAAATAAAATATTTACCGCAGTAATTATTCAAAATGTCTAAAAATAAAAGTTACCTATTTACACAATTTGGAAATCCTGATTCCAAATATGGAATCCATTTTTCTAAATTCAAAACACAGAAGTGGCAGAAATTAATTTAAAATTAATTCCCGTTGTCAAAACAAAAAGCGTGTTTTTAAGAGATAATAACTATCAAAAGATTGACACTTGTTTATGTTCGGTTTAATTGTAAAATTATGTCCAATGGCCAACATTATATTAAATGGTAAAAATATATTCTAAATATACTTTAAAACCACTCAAATTCATAATTTATCAATATTAATTATTTTGATTAAAAAAGTTGTTTTTAATTAAAATTTAGTAATTTTCATTATTCATCAAAATATGAAAGTTATCCGAAATGTACCAAAATTTCACCCTAGGCTAATTTCAATATTCCGAATCCAAAAATGAAGTCCATTTTGAAATATAAAATATATATGATTTCAAAAAGTAGGTATTACTATTCACAACGGCTAGTTTAATCAGTTGTGGTGTGTGTTAAAACTCGAAGTTGCGTACAACACACGCTACTGTTTTATTCAAAGGAAAGCGTACCGTGGAAGCTTGGGATGTTTTATTTTAAATTTTTTTGATGTCCCCATTTAGTCAAATTTTTAAAATATTTAATTTAAAAAGGGTTCACTATTAAAAGTTGGTAAAACTACAATACTGAAAATGAATTTGTTCTTACATTATATCTAAGAAACTCACAATATGGATTCTAAAATTATAAGGATTATATAAAGTTTAAAATTTATATAATACTATTCATAACCTCTTTTGAATGCCTTTTTTTTGTAAGTCATGGTGTGATTGAACTCGGTGTTGCGTGTAGTGCAAGTTATAGAATTATTTTGAAGAAATAACACACTATGAAATCTTGGGGTGTTACAAGTCAGGACATAACATGATAGCATAAAGGCACATGGGAATGTGGAACAACATAAAACATGACATCATAAACCTAAGTCAAGGATAAATTACAAGAAATAATAACTTATTGTTCTTAGGATAACCTCCCATACACTATACATGGAATATAATGAGATAATAACATTACCCAATTCATTAGAGTGCTATATAATTTTAGGCCCACTCATTACTTTCATGTCATTCGAACGACCCAAAATTTTATCAATGGAAATTTTATTCTTATAATTATATCATATAGTATAAAATCAAATAAATAACACAATAAAAATTTAAAAATGAATAATAAAGGAAATAAGAGGAATTTCTAGAAGTTAAGGAACCTATACCGATGAAATGGTATATTGACCTTTGGAATAGTAATCTGACCTGTATGAATAGTAAATTAGACAATAGAATAGTAACGTCACCTATAAAGGTAAAAATAAAATTTATCCATCTTATAAATAAAAATATGATATAATTATATCATAGTATAAGTGAATAAATGTTTTTAAAAGTTATTAATTAAGTGTTAACATTTTATAAAACATAAGTGTTTATATTCAATTTTATAATTAATATAAAATTTTATAAGAAAATTTACTTCCATAAATTTTTTTAATAAATTTGTATTTTTTATTTTATAATTATAATATAATTTTATGATACCTTATTTAATTTTTTAAAGTATTACAAAATCAGTTGTAATTTTAAAATTGGCATTTTCCAAGTAAATAATGATTTTGATTAAATATTAAATTTATCATATTTTTAAAATTATTTTCATAAATTTGAGTTCATTTTTTAATTATACATTTCATAAAATGGTTAGGCTTAATTTTTGGTATTTTTCAAAAATACATGAATTTTTGTGAATAGTAAAATATGACAGTTTGTGGTAAAAGTTAAATACAAGAATTATAGAGTAATATATGATGTGTGGATGATTTAATACAAAAATATAAAACTATCCTAAATTATTTTAATATTTTTAGTGATAATTATCAAAACTATTCATATTCATGAGGCAAAATAATAATCTAATGAATAAAATAATGAGAAAACACCTCTCTCCACCCCTATAAATACCACCATTTCCACCTCTTATAGTCACACATATCAAACCATGATCCTTTTACAATTTATTCTATAATATAATCCCAAGATCCTACTCTACATTCATGATTGTTTCTCTCCAAAAAAACAAAAAACATTCCTTTTGAGGTTCTCAAGAAGAACAATTTAAGATGTAAAATCATCTTTCTTTTCTTTTAATTTCTTTTCAAGATCTTTTCTTTTATTATTATATCCTCACCTCCACTAATAAAAATGGTATTATAACTATTATAACGTACTTCAAATTAAATTTTATTATGCTAATTGAATAATTAATCAACATTTCTCTTCCCCTCAGCTTTTGTACTAAAAATTAAAACATCATTCAGGATGTGTTGATTTATCACATTCAAGGATGAAAAATTTTAAATTTCTATTACTGCCTTGAAGGCGGGCCATAAAAAACATTTTTAAGGTTAAAAGTTTATAATTTATGTATTAAATCCTATTTAATTTTATGTAACCATTATATATACATGATATTAATTAATAAAACAAAACTAGTTCGTGATGATCAAAAAACGCCCAAATAATCTAAAAGATTATCATTAACATCTTATATAATGATCCATCCTCTCCCAAAATTATTAAAATAATTATACAATCATTTAATCTTATGGATTTTAATTAATAACATAAAACTTAAATTCTAGATAAACATTCTCATTTTACATGATTTTCCATACATGTATACAACTAACCGATCATGAAAACCAAGGAAACCAATTCTCCTAAATGATAAAATTAAATCTCATAACCCATCAAAAGGACCATAAATGAACTTGATAAAATTATTATAAATAAATAAATTTATAAAATGTTATAAATTAATTAATTAATGGATTTAATCTGATTATTTAAGACATTAAGATCAAGTGCATAAACGTTTCAGACATAAGGTAGGGGACTCTTTCCAAACCTCTATTTTACCTTCAGGTTACGTTTTCTATATCTTTACCAAAATTTAGTTCTTTTTTATGTATATCTTATAAATTATTTTTATGTGTTTCAAAATCATTTATCCATATCATATCACCCATTTTTTATGGAGATGTACTTGTTTTTAAAATGTTACTTTCTTAGATCTTCCTGATACGCAAGTCTGATGAAAGGGAATTTCTTGATTTCATACATGTTCTCATGTTCTATCCATAATATATTTTAATACACCATTATTTTTATAAAATAAATCCTTTTATCATGAAAAAAATCATGGTTCATTTCTAGTTTTTTGGAAATAATTATTCCTTTTCTGTTTTAAAGACCCCATAATATTTTCCCTTAAAACCGCACTAAAGAGGATAATTTCTAAAGTTTCTTAAACAATATTTTAAAATGTTTACACTTAATTTGGACACCATTTATTGTTATTATTTCAAATTGGTTCGAAACACCCAACGGTTCCATATCCGACGATACGTGGACCTGCTTTCCAAAGGCAGGCGTTCGCTGAGTGATTTGGCCAGTGACGCTTAAGAACTCACATTTGTTGAGAAGATGGGATGTCGGGCTCATCGCATCCTTTTGGGGGGAATTATTTCCTGTTCTAGGACTCTCTTATAGATTTAATACGTATTCATATGTTCACGAATCTTTGGTTTATACCCATGCATAGTATCCAAAGATTACTCCTTGTTGGAAATAGTCAGCTGAACACAGGTATTAAGAATCATTTAGGCCCAAGGTTTACCATCCCTCATTAGATTAATGACTCCGAGGAGTTTGGAATCATTGGGACGATTCTGGTTTAAAGCCTCATAACTGGGTGCTCTAGAAAGACATAATACCATGGTGTAACTCTTACCACCATTCTATATAATATCTAAAAGGGGACCCGACCACATCACAGTGGTGGATACCACCGCACGATAACCCTTGAAAAAAATAGCCTCTTAAATCCCCAATGTAAATCTCTCCTAGATCCTATACATGATGGGTAAATCTACGACAAATCCCATACACTACACAATAGTTACCCGCATAATGGAAGAGTCACCACAATGACCTCCATGAAAAAACTTCCCTATGTGCTACTGGAATACAAAAATTTGAATATTATTAAAAAATAACCCTTCTTCCCCCCTGTTTCATACTGATATCCACTCTATAGATGTTCCTAAAAATGTAGAACCATCAAATTCCTCCACACTACAAGTGAATTGTCTACGCTATAGACATAACAAAATTGAATGAAACACAAAAAATAGCTAAACTATAGCCTGAAAATCTACAATATAGACACCATATTCCACTGCATCACATCTAACTACATTATATCTACCTATAGAAAACGTATGAAATGACCAAAAACTGTTGAAATACTTAGAACTTCACACAAATGAGAGGTGGTCAAAGAAAAAGTGTAAGTAGTTCCTGAATGTGATAATGGGATGTTACAATTGTACCTTAAAAAAGACCTATATAATTTAAGAAGGGATGATATTAAATGATTTTGGAAAGGATTTTCCAAACCAAATGGCTATTGAAGTTTGTTAAGAAGATGAGTGGGGTTCCTTTTTATAGTGATGGGAGGGGCACTCTTGGAATTTCTTAAAGTATTAGATTAATGTAAATTAATATTCATATTCAAATGAATCCAAATTAATATTATTCAAATATATGATGGGTATGAGTCAAAATCATCTCATCTAATAAAAAATAGAAAAGTTTAGGTGATGTTTTAGCCCTTATATTTTTTAAACCTCTGATGATTTCCATGATAACAATATTTTTTACTCTTTATAGGTTATGAGAGTTATTATAAAAGAAACATTGTCCCCTAAATAGAACATTATTGATATTTTACACCATATACCAATCAAATTTCAGAATATAGGATTTTTTATAAGTCTAAATCATTTAATAAAATATTATTTATTAAATAATATCATTAATTTAATTTTTGGAACAATTAATTTAATTTTATTTTGAGAAAACTTTTATAAAAATTGAATTAAAATATAATCCTTTAACACATCTATAATATTTTATATTTCTTGTAAAAAAATTATATCACAATAATGAAATCAAATTATATTAATTTTAATATTTTTAGAATCTTTTATTTTATTTTTCGATTAATTAAATTAATGTTCTCTATATGTTTCATAAACATTTTAGTTAGTTATTTCATCACTATAAATTAGAAATAAATAGAAATGATAAAAAAATAACATTCAAATAACCATTTATTATTTATCATATGTTTTTTTATCTGTGTCATAAAATATAATAGAAATTAAAATAAAAAATCTGACATTTTTTACAGTATCGTTTACTTAATTATTATAAAGGTCAAAAATCAAGGAAATATAGCACAAAATTACCAGTTTTTAAAAACATAGATTGACATGACCTAGTTCCAATAATGAAATTGGATAATATCAAGTGTTATGGTCATTTGTTCCTTATCATATTATTTTTAACTTTATTTACATGATTTATACTTAACATGGTTACAATTATTTACTATGGTTTCCATTAAAAATATTAAAAAATAAAAGGAAAAAATTACTAAATATAGAACTAATTATAAATATAGAACAGAATATTTAAGATTCAATTTCTAAAAGTGTTAAAAATTAATATAATATTAAAATGAAAAACACAATGAAAAATAGTTTTTGAGAAAAATGTTATTTTATATATAAAAAATATTTCATAACAAATTAAACCTTAAAATTGATTAAAATGAACACAATTATATTCTTTATAATATAAGAAAACTAATATTACTTTGTAAATTTTTTTAAAATAAAATGTAACTTTCTAAATGTGTGAAACAAAAATACAATTTTTATGCAAATTAGTATTATTCGATTTTCACTATAAAAATAATCTCATCAAAGAAATCCCAAAATTTAATTCTATTATAATTTTGGTTTAATGATTTCAAAATTTATATTATTTTTATAATATAATATTTTTATGAGTTCCAGAAATTAATTATAATATTCTCTTAAAATAAATTAAAACCATATTTAGTGAAAAAGTATTTTGGAAAATAAAATTAATTTACTAAAAATTGAGTTATTATTTCTTAATAATTATCCAAAAAAATTATTTATTATGAACTTTATATATATTTCATAATTTATTTTATCCTATATATACCCTCCAATTCAAAAGATAGGTTATAATGGTCATATTTAAATAATAATATTTAATGTGTCAATTAAGCTCAGTGTTGTGTATCTTATATTCAATCAAATGTTGTCATTATATTAAAATCTCAAGATATTATTTTCTCACTCTTTAGTTAATTTCATCCTAACGATTTGAACTTTATCTCGGTAATGAAAGTTCTGAAACTTTAAAATATGATTTTTTAAATCCCACATTGTAAAAAGGTTTAATAAAACCACCTCATGAAAATACATAAAGGGAAGTATAGATGTTATCTAGAATAACATATACTAGGTTTCCAAATAGGATAACATTAGTGGGAAAAAAATATAGACATGGAGTAAAAATTAATTTCCAAAATAATGTTGTATACTGATAGAAAATATTGATCAAAATAAATTGAATGATCATGCGAAAGTCAATTACCAAAAAACCATAAACTGAAGAGGTGTGAAAAAGACCATCGATTTATAAAAAATATAATTATTTTGTTTCAAGATCATTTTCCTAAAGTTAAGGAATTAATTTATTATCTATACTAAGAACTTAAAATAAATATACTTAATTTACATGTATAATTTCATAATTTATTCAATTTCTACCACCATCTCAACTTTTCCTCCAGACGATGAGTACTCAAGATGGAATTTTCAAGTATGAAGCAGTAAAATAAAATTTTAATGGATCACATAATTACACAAAATTATAACAATATAGTCCTATTATATTCATCCATGAACCAAAAAATGGTTATCTTAGGGTTTGATAATTCAAAAAATTAATAAACCATTATAAAAATAAATAATACATTAATCTCCAAAATTAAACAATAATACCCAATGGTAGATATAAATAATTCAATAAATAACTTCCTAAAAATAAACCAAAAATATTATTGATTAATATTGAAACCCAACGATTAGAAATATTTGATCACATATTCTTCAAAGATAAATTTTATATCTAAATCCAAATAACAATAATCTCTCTTAAATTATCACACCAAAAAAGTAAATGTCATAGTTATATAATCACCAATATATTTTAATCATTTCTATAAATGACCTCAATCACTATAAAGACACATTAAAATAATATTGACTTCTAAATGATAATTCAACCATTAATCCCATAATATTCCATTTACCTTAAGCATATAATGTTTTCCAATATAGTGATCTTCTTTAGAAATTACATTATTCACATAATCACCAAATAAATTTTTAGTACTATGTTTATCTATAAGATAAAACACATGTTCTTAATATCAACTTAATCATTATTTTTAATTTTATACTATATAGGACATAATATATGTCGGTGTTATGCATTAAATTGTTATCACCCTTCGGTTGAGGGTTTAATCCCAACTACCCTACCAGATGGGATGTGTATTCCTTTTTTCTAAAAATAAATTTACATAATTCCTATAATATTTCAAAAAAGTATGATGAATTTTATCTAAAATATAATTAATAATCAAATAACTTTTTAACCTCAATGGTTCTCTATTCAGTTCATTTTTTCACAAAATAAAATAATCCTAATTGAATGTCATTTCTTTAACAACAATCACATATTAACCCAATGGTGTATTTAACCCTTTATCAAATTCTCTTAAATTGGTCTCTAAAAATTATCACCTTTATGCTACTTCAAATTTCCAGGGTAATGATTCCATCTAACATTTGATTTAATATTTTGAAAAAACATTAACTACTATAATATTTAAAATATATAATAATATCCATGATAACCACATCCTTTATTCAACTTCCTTCTTAAAATATTAACCATTATTTTTTGTCTTATTCCTTAATATTTTATTCCTATAAATCAATGATATTAAATAAGTATTTATAAATCGTCAATATCAAATAAATCTTGTTTCAAACATTGAAAATAATAAAATAGTTCATACCAAAAATCTTACGATCAGGATCTTCTTTTGTGTTTTTTATATCCTCCTTATCTTCCAGCATGAAGTCCATACTTACAAAAAATAAATATTCAAGTCCATAGTGGTATTTTTTTTACTGGATGAGAGGGATGATTTGAGATTTTGAAATCAAATATTAAATTATGGAGATTCATATATATTTTGGTGAAATATAAAGGTACTATATATATTAAATATTTTATTACAATGTATTTGGATGTTTAAAAATATTTCAAAATAATTTGAATAAGATTTTATCATGGTAATGATGATTGAATCGCCTAAAATGGATAAAATGATTTTTAGAAATCCTTTTACAGCAACCTTCATAAAGGATCTTTATTCTCTATAAAATAACATAATCAAAACCTGAACTGTATTATTGAATGTTAAAATGAAAATTGTAACGCCCCGACCCTAGCTACCCAGAGTCGGTGCATCACTTCGTAACATTGGCATGATCACAAAAGATCAAGTCTCGAAAGACCGGTTAGTTTAGTAGCCTTGGAAACACTAGATACATTCATAAACATTACATTACATCATAAAGTGAAAAACTAATAACAAATTCTTCATATTCCACACTCATATCCTCTTCTGACTATCCCTGCTGGTCATTCCTAAAATACTTCTTCACATCCTGGAAAATATTAAAACATTGAAAGGGGTGAGCTCAGATACTCAGTAAGGATAACAATATTGCGGAAGCTTTCATAAATAAACATAAACATTTAAGGCAATGTATAACTAAAACAAAAGCCTTTTAAACTTGAACATCAACATAATATGGAAAAAGTAAAATGAGATAATGACATTTACTTCTTCACATGGATATTCTACTGGTCGAATAATCACATGAAATATCATTAACCACTTTCATAATGATGGAATGCATATTGCCATACATTCTGAAACATTTTGTCAAGGCCTCGGCCAAGACGTCTAAAATGATTAAGGCCTCGGCCAAAACCATAAATCAAATTGGGAAAGGGCCTCGGTCAATTCCACGTCTAGTTGTCTGATGAGATCTACCGATTCATCGAGGAGCTATAGAGGGCTCCACCCGTCACATGTTAAGTCCAATGCATTCCTCATATGAATAGGTTTAAACATATCATAAACCATAACATAATCGTATCACATAAAACATGCATAAAGGAAACATAACATTTCCAAATTTCAATCACAAGATATCAATACAACACATTGATACAATAAAAACGCTTTCAAAACCATTTTCAATACCAAAATAAAAGAAAGTTAAAACTTTGTATTTATTTTTCATTAAAAAATGATGGCTTGTAGAGGAAGCCGAAACTCAAATAATGGTCATGGCGGCGGAGAAGTCGTTGTCTCCGCATAAGTACGGAAAGAAAAACATTCCCTTTTCTTCGTTTAGTAAAATGCTTCATATAAAAAATATTCTTTTTGAATAAACGTAAAAGTCAAAGGGGTTTATACACCGTATAAAAGAAAATTTGTGTATAAAACCAAATATGCCTCAATGAAAGGAGATTGAGACGAAGTCCTTACAAAGATCATTTTTAAAATAAAATAGATCTATTATGTGTATTCACTATAAGTGCACATAAATAAAGTACAAATACAATATAGGACATAATAATATCATGACATAATTTGAAAGTAGGAGATTAACCCAAAGAATGGAAATTGGGTTAAGAAATTCCCTTACCTCGTGTCTGACTTGACTCAACCGTTCTTTAACCTCCTGAATAATAAACTAGATTTAATATATACCTTATTAAGAACCATTTTCAATTTCATTATCCTTTTATATCACTTATTACAATGATATTAACATTATGTAATTATTTAGGTTAATAACGGTCGTTTTGTCGATCTTTGGTACTTGAGTCAATAATAAACTTCTTATAATTACAAGTTTTTTTATGTGGTAGAATATCCATTATCTCCAGAATTATATTCATGATTTATATGTAATATATATCATATATATCCAGTATATACATTCATTTATAATATTACGTAACATTTAGAGGTAAGAAATGAAATGCACCGTTCATGGAGACGGTAAGCCGTACGTACGCATGAACGCTACTTTCATTTCTATTTCGTATTTAATGGAATGAAATCATAATGATATAAATTTATAATATAATTCCAGTATAATATTGTGTATAATACCATTTACTCCATCATTTATACATCCCAAATATGGCATTAACGATTCAAATCACTTTGAGGGGGCGATAGTCCGCACTTCCTAAAATGAAATTATCTCATTTACCCATAATGGAAATCATAAAGTATGCCATAAATGAGAAATATAGAAGCATAATTAAAACATAAACATATTATATATCATATATAAATATAGTGACATCTTAATGTCCACGTTTGAAGGTGTTATATGAGTGTTGAACAATCATCGTTTCGTGAGGCAGAAATTCGCCATCCACAGAAACCGTATGTTCTTTAACCATTAGATGTAGGTGTGTGTAAGTGTAGCTCGAATCCTTCTTATAACAACATCATAGTATATTTAGGATACTGGTGTTGTTACAAAAAAAATGAATAAGAAGAGTTTAGGGGGTTGGATAAGTTAAATAAAACATAACAACATTAGAGAAGACATTACCTAAAAAATCGGGTAACTCTTTTTGATTTGAGACAAAGGCTTCCTTGGGAAGCATTCTGCCCAAAAAGCGGCTTCTAGGAGTAATTTAGGGATGTTGGGAGAGTATTTGGGCAGAGGTTGGCCGAGCAAAATGGCTTGAAGGTGTGAATAAGGTGGGAGTGGTGGGGGCCTTTTATAAGTGTAGAGGAGGGGCACTTTTGGAAAGTAATGAAATTTTATTCTATTATACAATGATTTTCGGATTCTAAAGGTACCAAACTTGTATAATTCGAGGCTAAGGTGATAAGGGTTAGAAATTTCCTCATAAAATAGGCTTTGGACAAGTTTAAGCCTTGGAATTTACATTATCTTCTCATTTTATTTAAATCGTTAAATAATGAGGTCATCGTTGTGTCATCATGATGTCATAAATAATTTAATTTATTTAATGTCTAAAAATTATAAAAAAAATACTATGATGTAGGAAATACTTTTATATTTCCAATGAATATTTATAATAAAAAATATGACTTGTATAACCCCATGTAAAAATTGTTTTAGTAAAACATTTCATGTTTGTGTCATTTTTTACTTTAACATTAAATAAAAGGTATTTATGTCATTTTCCAACTAAAGTGGCTACATAGGGTCCCCAAGTTGACCCATGGATTTTCTGGGTCGGACATGGCACATCCAATGAGGGTAGGACATGTGTCAAGCTCATCTCATATTATTAAAACATTATTTTTACCTTAAACTACACTAATTACCTCTAATCGCGATTAAGAACTTAAAAGTTACTATTCACCAAAAATTATTTTAATCTCATTGAACCAAATTTTACTTCTTAATGACAACCATGTATATCGGATTTTTGAAAATAAAATCACAGAAGTGGTAATATTTCATTTAAACGAAAAATCAGTTATTTAACTACCACTTAGTGGTTTCACTATTCATCAAAAATTGAAGTTTTTCAGAACAATGCCAAAATTTCACCCTAAGCTATAATTGATATTCCGAATTCAAATATGATGTCTATTTTACAAAATTCCAAACATATAAGTTGCATTAATTAATTTTATAATTAATTCCCGCTGTCACAACAAATAGCGTGTTTTTAAGAAACAATTTATATCAAAAGATTGGCAATTGTTTATGTCCAATTTCAATGTTAAATTAATTCTAATGACCACCATTGGATAAAATGGTAAAAATATATTATAATTATACTTTAAAACCACTAAATAGTATAATTTATCACTATAAATTATTTTGATTAAAAAAGTTGTTTTTAAGTATTTTTCACTATTCATAAAAAATTAGAAGTTCTCAGAAAAATACCAAAAATTCAACATAGGCTAATTTAGATATTCCGAATCCAAAAATGAAGTCCATTTTGAAATATAAAATTTCTATAATTTTAAAAAGTGGTTATTACTATTCATAACAGCTACTTTGATTAGTCGCGGTGTTTTAGAACTCGAAGTTGCGTACAATGCAAGCTACTGCATTATTGAATGAGAAGCGTATCATGGAAGCTCGGGGTGTTACATTCTCCCCTCCTTCAATAAATTGTGTCCTCGCAATTTGAAATTTTTTCTTTGAAAATAAAAGGTTGAAAATTGAAAATACCTTTGTGGAAAACCCACATCGGAAATAAGGTTAATAAATATATAACATTAAAAGAAAGCAGGATAAGTACAAAGGTCACCCGAGATAGCCCATTCTAGGATCCTATGAAAATATGGATATGGAGGAGAAACAAACCATCAAGGTCTGATGGAGAGTTATAGAAAATAGGATTAGGAGAAAGTTTAACTACAAGAAAATCACAAACTTGTGATTGGTTAAACGATCATTGATTCCCCAGTAGGAAAAGTTAACCGACAACATTTTTGTTTTGAGTTAACTTTTATAAAGTTGAGGAATTTATTTAGGTGATTTTCTGAGAACGTAAGGGAATATACATACTTTTCATGTAGACTTTCATTCTTTAATAAATTTTTACCACAAACCCATCTTTCACGCTAAAAGGTAATACAACTCAAAAATATTATATTTATCCTAATTTTATAAGGTTCCAAATATTAACACATACCATTTAGATTAGTAAAATTATTTTGTAATAACCAGGGACCTCCTGTAGGCTAGTGGTAGGAAATAAAGGCCTGTCGCACTATGATTGTGGGTTCGATTCCTGCAACTTTGTCCGACGCGACGGGTTATGCCCCACCCTGCAGGTTGTCCTTTTCCTAAAACTATAGTATTATAATATTCCAAAAATAATCTTCATAAATTTTTTAACCATAAACAATACTATCCAAAGATCAACTTAATCCACTCCAACCTTTATAGTTATCCAAAATACCTCTGTCCAGACTTTCTCTAAAAGGTCTCTTAATTCCAAAATCAATTTATCAGATTACCCAAACAAAGTAAAGTTTCTCTTATTGTCACATACTAATCATATTAAAACCTTACTAAAATCAACAAGTACTGCAGTACAATCCTTATATATATATATCACATTATTCTAATAACCAGAATATAATCCATGAGTCCAAAAGAATCAATACATTAATTATTCCGCTTCAACTGTAGTAACATCATAAGATTGTTCTTGATCCCTTGGCCTTTTCTGAGGTAATTTTCCCTGACGCTTAGGACAATCATTTGCATAAGGCCCCATTTCCCTACAATTGTAGCATTCAACATTGATAGCCACTTTCTTTCCCATGCAATCACGCGCCTGGTGACCTTTTTCTCCACATTTATAACAAACTCCCATTCCTTTTAGGCAAGTACCAGGGTGATTCTTCCCACAATTATCACATAATGGAAAATCCTTCTTTCCCTTTTTCCCTTTATCTATCTCTTGTTCCACCATTCTCTTCTTCTCTTGATTTACTTTGTTGTCATAAGACTTAGATAATTCCTTTTCTGTCTTGATAGCACATAAGACAATATCTTCGTATGTTGAGAAAGATTGTGATACTAAATCTCTACGGAGAAATGGTTTTAACCCATCAAAGAAACGATCAATCTTACCTCTTGGGTTACGTATATAATCTGCAGCATACCTCACCAACCTTGTAAAGTTGGCCTCATACTTTGCGACATTCTCATCCTCCTTCTGCCTCAGACTCAGAAATTGCCTTTCCATATCTTCTCGATGGTCATGAGGAAAGTATTTTTCTAAGAATAGCTCTTTGAACTCCTGCCATTCCATGTTTGTTAATTCATCATCTTCCTTTGTGTTTTGAATTAGTGACCACCATTGATCGGCATCTCCAATGAGGCGGTAAACTGTCATGATAACCTTCTCCCTTTTTCTACTCCCCAAGGTGTGGAATATTTTCTCTAAGGTGTTTATCCATTGCTCAGCTACTATAGGATTTGTACTCCCATTGAAGGTTGGTGGTTATTGCCTCATGAAACGGTCTAGCATTGATCCTCCACGTTGCGGATCAGGGTGCTCCATACGAGTAAGGTTGTTATTCATAACCTGCGTGAGTTGTCCCAGTACGGTGAGAAGCTGATCAGCACCAGTTGTATCACTAGCTCCACCATAATTATCTTGAGCATGAGGGCAATCCCTACACGGAGTGCGTGCATTGATACGGTTTCCATTCCTTCCACTAGGTGCCATTTCTAAATAATGTCATAAACTAGATTAGTTTATGAATCAAAATACATAATTCCATACTTGTAAAACACTTAACATAAATTGAACTAATTATGGATATAATCCATAATTATAAAAATGTTTTCTTTGAGGAAGTATATAATCGTAACCCTTCATAGTGGGTTGTAAAGAAAATGGGAATTATCCTAAGCATACCCCCCGGGAGTGTCGTAACCAAGAGTGCAGCAAGGCCCATTGTCGTGCACCAGTTCCTGTTCGAGTCTAGCTCAAAGCGGTGTTTTCGGGTTTTACCCCTAGGTACATCTGTGCCAGAGCCGCCTCTACCTGCTCGTATCCAGACAGGGATGTATTGCTCGGAAAACTCACAACATCTCTACAATACCAAAATTCTAGGAAGTTCATCTATACTAATCCTCAAAGTCTATCTTCGGGCTATGTGCTCTAATCAGAGTTTATCTAAATCTAGCTTCCAAGGTTAGTACTAAACTGCCTCTGATACCAACTGTAACGCCCTGACCCTAGCTACCCAGAGTTGGTGCATCACTTTGTAACATTGGCATGATCACAAAATATCAAGTCTCGAAAGACCGTTTAGTTTAGTAGCCTTGGAAACACTAGATACATTCATAAACATTACATTACATCATAAAGTGAAAAACTAATAACAAAGTCTTCATAGTCCACACTCATATCCTCTTCTGACTATCCCTGCTGGTTATTCCTAAAATACTTTTTCACATCCTGGAAAATATTAAAACATTGAAAGGGGTGAGCTCAGATGCTCAGTAAGGATAACAATATTGTGGAAGCTTTCATAAATAAACATAAACATTTAAGGCAATGTATAACTAAAACAAAAGCCTTTTAAACTTGAACATCAACATAATATGGAAAAAGTAAAATGAGATAATGTCATTTACTTCTTCACATGGATATTCTACTGGTCGAATAATCACATGAAATATCATTAACCACTTTCATAATGATGGAATGCATAATGCCAGACATTCTGAAACATTTTGTCAACGCCTCGGCCAAGACGTCTAAAATGATTAAGGCCTCGGCCAAAACCATAAATCAAATTGGGAAAGGGCCTCGGCCAATTCCACGTCTAGTTGTCTCATGAGACCTACCGATGCATCGAGGAGCTATAGCGGGCTCCACCCGTCACATGTTAAGTCCAATGCATTCCTCATATGAATAGGTTTAAACATATCATAAACCATAACATAATCGTATCACATAAAACATGCATAAAGGAAACATAACATTTCCACATTTCAATCACAAGATATCAATACAACACATTGATATAATAAAAATGCTTTCAAAACCATTTTCAATACCAAAATAAAAGAAAGTTAAAACTTTGTATTTATTTTTCATTAAAAAAATGATGGCTTGTAGAGGAAGCCGAAACTCAAATAATGGTCACGGCGGCGGAGAAGTCATTGTCGCTGCATAAGTACGGAAAGAAAAACATTCCCTTTTTGTCGTTTAGTAAAACTCTTCGTATAAAAAAGATTCCTTTTGAATAAACATAAAAGTCAAAGGGGTTTATACACCGTATAAAAGAAAATTTGTGTATAAAACCAAATATGCCTCAATGAAAGGAGATTGAGACGAAGTCCTTACAAAGATCATTTTTAAAATAAAATAGATCTATTATGTGTATTCTCTATAAGTGCACATAAATAAAGTACAAATACAATATAGGACATAATAATATCATGATATAATTTGAAAGTAGGAGATTAACCCAAAGAATGGAAATTGGGTTAAGAAATTCCCTTACCTCGTGTCTGACTTGACTCAACCGTTCTTTAACCTCCTGAATAATAAACTAGAGTTAATATATACCTTATTAAAAACCATTTTCAATTTCATTATCCTTTTATATCACTTATTACAATGATATAAACATTATGTAATTATTTAAGTTAATAACGGTCGTTTTGTCGATCTTTGGTACTTGAGTCAACAATAAACTTCTTATAATTACAAGTTTTTTATGTGGTAGAATTTCCATTATCTCCAGAATTATATTCATGATTTAGATTTCATATATATCATATATATCCAGTATATACATTCATTTATAATATTACGTAACATTTAGAGGTAAGAAATGAAATGCACCGTTCATGGAGACGGTAAGCCGTACGTACGCATGAACGCTGCTTTCATTTCTATTTCGTATTTAATGGAATGAAATCATAATGATATAAATTTATAATATAATTCCAGTATAATATAGTGTATAATACCATTTACTCCATCCTTTATACATCCCACATATGGCATTAACAATTCAAATCACTTTGAGGGGGCGGTAGTCCGCACTTCCTAAAATGAAATTATCTCGTTTACCCATAATGGAAATCATAAAGTATGCCATAAATGAGAAATACAGAAGCATAAGTAAAACATAAACATATTATATATCATATATAAATATAGTGACATCTTAATGGCCACCTTTGAAGGTGTTATATGAGTGTTGAACAATCATCGTTTCGTGAGGCAGAAATTCGCCATCCACAGAAACCGTATGTTCTTTAACCATTAGATGAAGGTGTGTGTAAGTGTAGCTCGAATACTTCTTATAAAAACATCCTAGAATATTGAGGATACTGGTTTTGTTACAAAAAAAATGAATAAAAAGAGTTTAGGGGCTTGGATAAGTTAAATAAAACAAAACAACATTAGAGAAGACATTACCTAAAAAATCGGGTAACTCTTTTTGATTTGAGACAAAGGCTTCCTTGGGAAGACATCTGCCCAAAGTGATGCTTCTAGGAGTAAGTGAGGGATGTTGGGAGAGTATTTGGGCAGCGTTTGGCCGAGCCAAATGGCTTGAAGGTGTGAATAAGGTGGGAGTGGTGGGGGCCTTTTATAAGTGGAGAGGAGGGGCACTTTTGGAAAGTAATGAAATGTTATTCTATTATACAATGATTTTCGGATTCTAAAGGTCCCACACTTGTATAATTCGAGGATAAGGTGATAAGGGTTCTAAATATCTTCATACAATAGGCTTTGGACAAGTGTAATCCTTGTAGTTTACATTATCTTCTCATTTTATTTAAATCGTTAAATAATGAGGTCATCGCTGCGTCATCATGATGTCATAAATAATTTAATTTATTTAATGTCTAAAAATTATAAAAAAATACTATGATGTAGGAAATCTTTTTATCTTTCCAATTACTATTTATAATCAAAAATATGACTTTTTTAACCCCATGTAAAAATTGTTTTAGTAAAACATTTCATGTTTGTGTCATTTTTTACTTTAACATTAAATAAAAGGTATTTATGTCATTTTCCAACTAAAGTGGCTCCATGGGGTCCCCAAGTTGACCCATTGATTTTATTGGTCGGCCATGGAACATACAATGAGGGTAGGACATGTGTCAAGCTCATCTCATATTATTAAAACATTATTTTTACCTTAAACTACACTAATTACCTCTAATCGCGATTAAGAACTTAAAAGTTACTATTCACCAAAAATTATTTTAATCTCATTGAACCACATTTTACTTCTTAATGACAACCATGTATATCGGATTTTTGAAAATAAAATCACAGAAGTGGTAATATTTCATTTAAACGAAAAATCAGTTATTTAACTACCACTTAGTGGTTTCACTATTCATCAAAAATTGAAGTTTTTCAGAACAATGTCAAAATTTCACCCTAAGCGATAATTGATATTCCGAATTAGAATATGATTTCTATTTTACAAAATTCCAAACATATAAGTTGAATTATTTAATTTTATAATTAATTCCCGCTGTCACAACAAATAGCGTGTTTTTAAGAAACAATTTATATCAAAAGATTGGCAATTGTTTATGTCCAATTTCAATGTTAAATTAATTCTAATGACCACCATTGGATAAAATGGTAAAAATATATTATAATTATACTTTAAAACCACTAAATAGTATAATTTATCACTATAAATTATTTTTATTAAAAAAGTTGTTTTTAAGTATTTTTTACTATTCATAAAAAATTAGAAGTTTTAAGAAAAATACCAAAAATTCAACATAGGCTAATTTTGATATTCCAAATCCAAAAATGAAGTCCATTTTGAAATATAAAATTTCTATAATTTTAAAAATTGGTTATTACTATTCATAACGGCTACTTTGATTAGTCGCGGTGTTTTAGAACTCGAAGTTGCGTACAATGCAAGCTACTGCATTATTGAATGAGAAGCGTATCATGGATGCTCGGGGTGTTACAAAAATGGTCCCTATAAATATAGTACACATTGAAAATATATTATACTTTGACAATTAAATCATCAAAACAACCTTAATAACATCAACATTAAAGAATTTCTTAACATCAAATTTCATCTAATAACTCTCAACTTTCATACCCAAAACTGTAGTCACATGTTTATGAAATAATCCTTCACATTCACCGTAAGGGTTATATATACCTCAGCCTAATAGATCGTATTCTATAAATATCATTAGTAACCTTAAAATATCATCACTTAAAACCTCAAAAGGGGTTTCTAAGATTTTTGAAATTATGATTAGCCTTAAACACATAACCCCATCATGTTATCCATATATCTTAAGTTATCCTCACATGAAAAAATCATATTCACCAAATTTATATAATTAATTCTTCTGATTCCATCTATAATAACCCTAAACCTTCACTCTCCGATTTGATTCTAAAAACTTAAACTTTAAATTTATAGATTTTATATCGATAAACACGATGCAGTTGTAACCCTTAAAACATATAAAATTAATCTAAAATATCGGATCACTAAAATACCCAAGGTCCTTTTAGTTTTATAGTATTGGATAATTGGGTCATAACTCTTACACAAGGAACCTATAAAAATAATGTTAGACACTTCCTATTAGTATCCATCTTTTTCAAATACAAAACATTAAAAAAGAAAAATGTTTCTTTATGAGGAAAAATAATGATTTTAAATTGAATTATTATTTGTTTCAAGTCATTCTTAAAACCAATGATAAATATATTAAAAAAATGGATATACACATGAAAATCTTATTAGGGGACATAAAAAGAGTAAATTCATTACTAATGTGAAAAACATAAAAATCCATGAAATATTTATCTCTATCAATATAATATTTAAGCATATTAAATAAATCATGTCCAAATGAAAAAAAACAAAAAATTCATATTTAAAACCTTAAAATCCAAAATAATGTAAATATAAACCCATTTTTATGAAAATTATATTATCATATTAATAACATGTGATATACCTGTGTTAGGAATAACTAGAGCCTAGTTAAATCCATTAGAGAATCCACACTGGTTAACTCAATCCTTCAGAGCATTTAAGATAAATAAAATTACCCAATTTAATAAAGATATATAATGGGGCTCAAATACATTATAATATGTATTAGGGTCACCCATCATATAAGTTGAATTGGGCTCACCCATCATAAATTTTTATCAGGATCACCCATTGTATAATATGTTTCTTGATCACCCAACAGATAATCTATAATGAGAACACGGATTCATCCTATATAATTATAATGTTAAAAATCATGAATAAAATATAATATTATTTCACATTTTCAACATAAAACCCTTAAAACATATTTTAACCCCATATGAAAAACACTTATGGATATCAAATTACCCTTTCCTTTTTTAAAACCCTTTTTGATACCAAAATATCAAGAAAAAAATGAAATAGTTTTTTTTTCATGGAATAAAAAATTTAATATAATAGTGTAAGAAAAACATTAAATAACATTTTGGAGGTGGAAAAATACATTGACGCTATATACTTTAAAATAGGACATCACTCTTTCCTTTTGCAAAGAAAGTAAAAATGTTTAGTAAAAATATACATTTATAAAAAAATTAATGAAATTAAAAATAGACATAAAATTTCATTTATAATTATTTTATGTCCATATATATGCATTTATAAAATAATTTTAATTATATGGAAATTTAAGAGCGTGATCTTGCAAAAATCATTAAAATATTTAAAATAAGGTTTTTTGATAAAGTGTCTCTTACATTGAGTCTGAATAATCACCTAAAATATTTATATTCCTAAATAGTAAAATTATGTTAATTATTTACTTTATCAAGAAACTTTTAAATTTTTATCATTCCTTTTATTTTATTTATTAACAATTTATATTCACTTAGTTAATTATTTAACTTTATTTTGGACATTTGGATGATATTCTATTGATATGAAAAAAATGAATTTAGTAGGTTGAGTATGGTCATTATTACAAAATATATATAATAATAATAATAAAATAATTTTTATTTTTATAAATCAATTATACTTTGAAAACTAATCATGACATATTGTTATGAAAAATGAACTACGTTAAAATCATGAAGATGGTAAGTTGTACGTATGCATGAGTAACGTTTCTATTTTTCAATGACTTTAATAGAAAGAAGGTAAGTATTATTTAATAATTTAATAATTATAATTATATCATTAAATCCAATGTTTTTTTAAATATATTTATTTGCATCATCTATGTGATATGGTGAAGAAAAACAAATCATATATCTTCGCCAAGGTGGTAGTCCAGAGATACGCATGAACGACATTATCATTTTTTAATAGATGTAAAGGTGAGAAAATAGATTATATATTAATTTTACAGAATGATAACCATTTTATGAATAATATATATATATATATATATTAAATAAATCATTATAACTGGCCATAATATGAAGTGATGGAAAACGAATTACATGAGTTCTTAAGGTGGTAGTCTTCCGTACACACGAATGATGCTTTTGTTTCCCATTTCATATAAGATGAGATGGATATAGGTTATTAAATTAATATAAAATCATCTAATTATATATAAAATAAATTTTTTATTATTTTATAATGATCAAATAATATTTTATGGAGGTCTAAGAAGAAATAAAATTGAAATATTCGGTTAAAATATATACTCCTTTGGAAATACTAGTTTTTCATTACAACCTATGCCCTATAAGGTTGTTATTATACCCAATATAATACATATATAATGTGTGTAGGGATGTTAGTAAGGTAATTGGTTAGGTATTGGTTGAGACAAATGTTTGTTGAAGTGTTTATATAAGATGAGAAGGGGTGCCCTTTTGTAATGAGGGGAGGGACACTCTTGAAATTTCTTAAAGTATTCAATTAATATAAATAAATTTTCATCAAAACAATGCCCCCAAATTACTATTATTAGAATTTAGTATGATTATTTTTCAAACTACTCTCATACGATAAATATTTTATAAGTTTATGTGATTTTTGACACTTATATTTTCTATTTTACCCCTTGGTTAACCCTTTGGATGATACAGTGATAACACGGGTTTTTATTCTTTAGGGGTTAAAATAGTGAATATAAAAGGAAAATTGTCTCATTAATGGATCATGGTAGATATTTAATCCATATACCAATCAATTTTATGAATATTTTATTTTTAGTATGTTGAAATCATTAAATAAAATATTATTTATTATAAAATATCATTAATAACAATTTTTAGGACTATTTATTTAATTTTACATTGAAAAAAACATAAAAAACGTATTTGAATCTAATAATTTAACAAATCCCTAATTTTTTTATTTATCTAATTAATTAATGTAATAAAATAATTCATTAAAATTATATTATCTTTAGTATTTTTAGAATCATTTATTTTATTATTCTACTAATTAAATAAATTTTGTGTTGATATTGTGTAAGAATTTAATTTAATAATTCCACTACTAAAAATTTGAAATAAATTACCATGGTAAAATAAAATAACTAATCTTTAAAATAACCATTTATTACTGAATATATTTTGGTTTTATACCTATAAAAAAATTATATATATTAAAAATAATTAAGTGATATTTTTTACATTATCTTTTGCTTAAATTTTATAAAAGTATAAATCAAAACAAATATAGTGCATAATTTACATATTTTTAAAAAAATAGTTGTAATTTCCAAAATAAATTTAGAAAAATTGATAAAACCAAGCTTTATGGTCATTTTACAATCCTTATTTTATAATTTCTATCCTTAGTTATTCGATTTACACTTACCATGGTAATTTGTTTTACTATGGTTACTAATAATAATGGAAAAAAATAAAAGGGTCCTCATTACCAAATTTGGACCTCCTAATTCCAAATATAGAACTCATTTTTTTAAAATAAGTTTCTATAAGTGGGATAAATTAATTTATGATTAAAAATCAGAAAGAAATGAAAAATATTTTTTTTAGAAAAATGCCTTTTTAAGTATAAAAAACTTATGCCAAATTTAGCATTAAAATTGATTCCAATTAAATTAATTGGAATATTAATGATTAAATATAACTAGTTTTACTTTAGAACCATTTTAAAATTAAATTTAAATGTATAAATTCTAGAAACAAAAAAAATCAATAGAAATTAGTATTTTTAACTATTCACTGGAAACCCAGTCTTTTTATTAAAATCCCAAAAATCCAATCTAAGGAAATTTTGGTATTCTGATTTAAAAAATTATAATATTTTTATAAAATAAAATATCTTAAATTATCAAAATTAGTTATAATATTCTCTCACAAAATTCAGTAAAAATCATTTTTGAAAAACATTATTTTGGAAGAATAAAATGACTTTACAAAAAATTATGTGCTTATTTAATAAGAATTAATTAATAATTTTTTATTGATTATGGATTTTATATATATTTAATAATGTTTCTAATAATATTTACATAAATAAATTCAACAATTAGGTTATAACAATCATATTTAAATAATAATATTTTATGGTTTTTTAAGCTCAGTTTTGTGTATCTTGTATGCTTTTCAAACATTGTATTTCTTTTAAAATATTAAGATATTTCCTATGAAATCATGCAAAATAACTATATTGGTTAACTATATCACTTTCAATATCAGATTAATGAATTCATATAATAGAATATATTTCCTAATGTTTAAATATATCAAGATATTTTATAAAGATAAATCATCATGTTTTTGGGTGTTAAGAATATCTTATGTATCTCATGCAGAGGGGTGACTGCATTATAGTTTTAAAATATATTGCAATAAATTTTTGAATCTAAAATTTTCCAAGAATAAATAAAAGGATATGATGTAGTTTATATCTTTGATGTAATACATCAAGGGTAACATCTTAATTTAAAACTCGATGGGAAGTCCAAAAATATATGTCGTAATTGAATAAAAGATAAGAAGCATTGAAGGTTCTACTGTAATTTAAAGTAAAATGGGAAAACATTGTGGTTTAACTTTAGTTTAAATAAAAATTATAAGAAATTAAAGATACATCATAGTTTAAATTCCTATGGGAATACATAAATGATATATTGTAGTAAAAAGTTAGACAAGAAGGAACCAAGATTACAAAGTTGTTTAAAGCCAGGTGGGATGAAATCAGGTTACACCATAGTTGAATATTGTGTGGTAATGGATAAAGGTTACACTATATTTTAAATCCATTCAATAATGTATGGAGGTTTAAAATTCATTTCAACCCTTGATGAGAAGACTTGAAGGGTTACATCATAGTTTAAATCTAGAGAAGAAGGCATGATCATTTACAACATAGTTTAAATTAAAATGATAATCTATGAAGGATACACTATATTTCAAAGATAGGTTTGATCAAAATAATGTTACCATTCCATTTAAATATATATGGTAAGATATAAATGAAATTTTAGAGTCTATTTTCTCCTCAAAATATGAATGTACACCCTGGAATTTAGCATCATACGGGATGAATAAAGGTTTATGTTGGATTATAATACCATCCATGAAGGCCTAGTGATTACATTAAAGTTTTATTTTATTTAATAAGTTTAATGGTTTTAATGGTTTTTAGATTCATTTAATAAAATAATTTTTTTAAAATAGAGCATAGTATTGTATAGGAAGGCTTATTGTCTATATTGGAGTTTATTGTTTTATATGAATTCTTATGTGTTAGGCTATAGTTTCACATCTTCTACGAATATATAAGGTTATGTCAAGGTTTAGGGTCTTCCCATAATGTTGAAAATTTACATTGGAGTTTAGAATAATCCATTAAATATTAAGAGTTAAGTTTGAATATTACGTCCTCCAAGAATACGGATTGTTACATTTGAGAATAATATCATCTTGAAAGACTATGGGCTTTCATTGAAGTTTAGTGTTTTCTAGAAAGGAATAAGGTTTATGTAAGAGTTTAATATTCTCTGTAAGAGAAAAGGTTTAAGATAATGGAGGAAATTAAAATTGTAATTGGATTGGACCTTAATAATTCTTCTTAGGTATTATTTCTAAATAATCAACACCCATATTGTTTTGGGTGATATATTAAATTTGTATTATAGTGTATGACACTCATCCTTGATAAATAAGGCTTTTAATTTGTAGCCTACAAAATTTGGCATAACATGTAGTTCTATCACATATGACTTGGACAAGAAACTAATACTTGATTAAATTATTACTATTTAAATCAATGTATGAAGGAATTCCAGGCCATTTTGAACTATGAGAAGTAAGTCATTTTTATTCCTTTTGAGGTATTTGATATGAACTGCTCCATGAAGTTTAAGTCCATCTAGAGAGAACCTTTATTCCTTGTTGTTTAAGGTCATACAATGAGGAAAATATGAGGTACATATATTTGGAAAACCCTTAAATGAAGTGCAGGATATCTAAATTTATTCTATTCCACTCATAAAATCAATTCAAAGGAAACCCTTATGGTTATAACAAATCGATGTTTCATTTATTAATAAAAATTATTTTTCTAATATTATATGGGTAGAACTAACTGAAGAAAAAATATTGATCATCTTTTAGCTCATTACTACCTATAAATTTGTTATTATTAATAAAATCTAGATATGATGCATACTATACCTCTGTTATAATCTATTAGAAACATTCAATTAGTTTAGGATATAGATAATGCCTTATGAAGGGTACTATAATAATTTTAAGGCATTAGAAGTGAAATTCCACCTAGTTGACCTTACTTCCCTCAAGGTAACTAAAATCCACAAATTTTGAATAAAAACATGAACACATTTAATAGGGTTACAAAAATTACATTAATGTTCTTCAGCAAATAATTAAGGAATCCTATACCAACATATTCATTATGGATTGGGAATAATTCAAAGTTTTAAATTTTACACCATTTATTTTCTAGTTAGATCGATATTCCAAAACTATTTTTATGGAAATCATTAACAACTATTTTCATAACAAGATGTATGGAAATTCAGGTTTACTAGACTCATGAAACCATAGCATATTTTAAGCTTAGGTAAGGCATGATTATTGTGATTGAGCTATCATTGGGATCCTTCATCATTCTTCTATTAATGTAATATAGGCATCAAAAATGAGATATACGAAGTCAATAAATATAAAACTGTTATTTGGGGAAAAAATCTCCATTAAAATTTAAAAAAGATATAGTACCTCCAACACTTATTAAAATATGAGTATGAGAATCTTAAATAGCCATAGTTTAGTCACAAAAACCTAGGGAAATCCTAAATAATAGGCTTGGGAAAAAATTTATTATCAAAATAATCCATGATATTATCAATTATTTTAAAATATACTCAGGTCATTAATGTACCATCTTTGATAAAGTTATAATTATTAAGGTTAAGAGAAACTCTATAAACAATTCTTGATCCAACTCTATCATTTTAATATCTTTTTGTGGTGGTATGGGAGGATCCAGTCAAAATTAATTCTAATGGGTAGGCACCCATTTCATCTTGATAAAAATATCATAATGATAAATTATATTATATTAAGTATTGAAAATTCATAATAAACTATAAGTAGTAAACACAAATGGATGAATATTTTTTAAATTTTTATGGTTATTATGGTATCCATAATTCCTTTTATATGTTATAGGTAGAAGAAAACATAGTTCCTTTCATGGGATTAAAATCAGTAAATGTAATCATTTTTCATGTTTTAGGAACAATAAAACTTTAAAGAAATAATTAATATGAAAGAGAGTAGGCATATGTGGATAATTTTACCCACATAGATGTATGTTAAAATGGATTATTTACCTAGAATCGTAACTAACCCCATGATCTGGGATACCTCCTGAAATACCATAACCAACCACTTGGTGATCTAGTAACATAGAAAATAAAAAAAATGCTATATACATAATCAACCAACTGGATGAAGATTTTGAGACCATCATTTTAAAAGAAAAGGCTTTCATATTTAAGAGGAAAATTGAAAAATATAATAAAATAAATATTGAATTCTTAGAGTAAGTACACATGTTGAACATGTTTTTTGGCCAATAGAGTACCTCCTTTAGTTAATCCTCCTTTATAAGATGAGAATTCTCATCCCATGAAAAAATAATTGAATCATACAACTATACTACGACAATATTACCATGTTTTTAAAAAATCTAAAAAAGTTAACTACTATAAGTTTCCTCTATTATATTATTTTAAATAAAATGATTGGGCTAGTAATATATAGAATGTATCAGTGTAGGTAACAACATTAGAAGTAATAGTACTAGATGATACTACTACTAAAATAGGGGATATAAAAACTATACATGTTATAATATAGCCTAAGAAGAAACTATATGATATGTAAGTGGAGTTGACTCCTTCTCTATCCAATTTTCACTATCCAAAATTTTCATCATTTAATAGAAAGGGTGACCAAAGGTAACTCCTCATACACCTTACTTCTTAATGAGTCTTAATGTTGGGAACTCTTAAACAATAGTAATTGGCCAAGCTCATATGTTTCATGATGAATTTAGAAGGTACATCGACTTTTAGGTATATCAATCTTGTAATAAGGTCTATTACTAGTTGGGAAGATCATTTTTAATTATTTCATTATGATATAAATTGAATATTGATAAATAAAATGTTAATATAGTGGGTTCTGTAGACCCAACTAAAAATATTATTTTGATTACCATGCCATGTATTCAGTGAGTTATGTACGATGTATTCCTACCAAAATAGTGTTTATATGTATGCATCCACTATTTGTATGGTAATATCCATATATTATTTTTCATACCAACCGGTTATAGAAGTTTCTAGGCTGTATTGAGAACCTTGATATAGAATGAAATTAATCTTAACAATATGTTCTATAGTCAACATACATCACACTGACTGGAAAACATTTATGTTTGACTATCAAGTGTTTGGAGCTCATAATCACTAATATTTTCTCTCATAAAAATTCTAATTAGTGATCTATAGTAAATGAGATCATGAGGATAGACCCACAATTGGAAAACCACATGTTTTGAGTCTCATTGGATTTTCTAAACTATGTATTGGTATCCTAAATTGAGATCATTATCAATTTGTATCATTTGGTCACTTACTTAGATGCATGGAAAACCCATGACATTAAAGTCATGGTGAGGTATCTTGTGTTGGGTGTTTCATTAGTAGTATCGAATTGGTTGAATGGTCGTGATAGAATTTGTCACTTCCTATTGGAGTTGGTTCCCGAGAACCAAATTATTTTTACTTTATGATAAACATGTATTCATTACTTTGAATATTAATAAACTACTTATCACGTCATGATTATTCTTATGAATGACATGGTATGTGATAATGTCCTAAGAGTAGTTGTCGCAGAAAATGGTCTTAGTAGTTCCCTGTTTTGATGAGAACCTGGAAGTGTCACGACACTTTTCTTGAATATATGTTCTATAGCCATAATATATCATTTGAGGGACACAAATGATGCAATATATTAGGGGTGTAGACTCATAGTACTTTGATTCATG
Organism: Viscum album; assembly: GCA_963277665.1. Lineage (NCBI taxonomy): Eukaryota > Viridiplantae > Streptophyta > Magnoliopsida > Santalales > Viscaceae > Viscum > Viscum album. The sequence continues at coordinate 1,477,168,742 of OY728134.1, forward strand.
TTATCATGGTGTACACCCTTGGTAATATCAATTATGGATATTATGAGAACGAGACCCGCCATTAGGAAATCCATATTTCTTTGTGTCATTGGTTGTTCCTATGTACAGACATGTGTATTGGTCCTTATACATTAAAATTATTATTAATGAGTATTATGAGTCATACACTTAGATGTATTTACAAAAACTATGATGAAAAATGTTCCCAGTGATCTAGGATACGTTAGGTGTATCACAAGTAATATTGCATTAATGAATAATATGAGAAAGTATTTACCCCTTCCGTTATTTAATGGAAATTAATATCTCAATCCCTTTGATGGAAATGATATAACCTAAATAAATATATGTCCATGGTGTTCTATAGGCATGTTATATTTCCAGATAGTCAAATAAAGAGACATCAAGCATATAAGTTGATGGCACCGGCATGCGACCTGCATGATTTGAGATATTATGATCAATGGATTGTATTACACAGTAAAAACTTGTATGATGTGACATGTCATTATGGAATTAATTTCTTTCTATATGGGTGCCATGACATGTTTCTAGATGTTAACCTTGGAATTTAGGCTACTTCGCCTAATGCTAATAAGAAAGAGTCCTAGAGGGTCACACACAAAGTGTATCCACAATCAAATTTAAATAATATATTATTATTTATTATTTAACATGTTGAATAAATATTATTCTTGTACATGGTTTAATAATTATTCATTTATTATTGATCTTATATAAATATTTATTTGTTGTTTAGGAAATATAATATTTATTTATTTATTGATGAATAATGAAGCAATATTTATTTAATAAATAAATAAACATTATTTAAGGTCTGATAAATATTTTGGGGGAATGGTGGATCGAGTTTAATGGTTAATGAGAAATATTAATATTTAATATTATTTGATTAAATAATATTTAATTATAACTCTCAAGTGAAGTGCATGTCGAGAAATAATAATATTAGTATTATTATTTGACATGTGGATTTTCTAGTATTAAATATATAATTAAGGGAAATTATGAAATTATTTTATTTAAACCCTATCAATATAAATACCCAATTATGTTATTTTATCAAGAAAGCCAATTCATTTTTCTAGGTGTGAAAAACAATCTTAGGGAATTATCTCAAGATGGGAGATCTCCCTACTCGAAGAACGCTCTCAATAACAGTGAGTAATCCCCCTCCATCAGATCAAGGAGAATTCTTTGGAAGTGATTCTTGAGGTGATCAAGGCAGAAAATAAAAGCACAAAAATCTTATGTGATAGCACCCGGAGACTCCTTCGATGATTTCTAGAGATTCCTAGATCATGTGTCGATCACCACTAGAGAAAATATAGACTTGGTTTCTATAACACAACAACGGTGTACTGAAGATCTGTCCTTGAACTCATTAATAAAGAAATAATTCCTTATAGGTAATTCTTTATCTAATTAAATTATTTAGAAAAAAACATGTGTTGATCTCCTATCTCTTAGTTCTGGTGTTATTAATTTTTTCTATCTTTGATTAAATTACATTGATCATGGAGATTAAACATCATTTAGATCTTGGATTGATAATCGATCATGAAAAAAGGAAATGTTGGGAACCACTCATCGAACTCTTCCACTGAGCCTAAAACCTACATGTGGTATCAGAGGTATCACATATTTTTTTATAATTATTTAACTATATTTGGTGATTTATGCATTTGCAATTTAGTTTTTCAATTCAAGTTTAATCATTATTTTAATCTAAATTGAGTGATCTGTTTCTTCCTCCTTTATTTCTCATAGATCTAATTGAGACATTTAATCTTATGATTAAAATAAAATCAGGTAAAACCATCCAGAGGTGCTAAGTATTCTACCTAGATAACAAAGGAGTACACAGATTGTAATCAGAATTACATGTCTTGTACTCGTGGTTAATGTACCATTAGTTAATTAGGAAATTACTCAAACTGTGTGCATTGATGACATATGTTGTAGTTAGTTATTATACCACATGTTGACGGGGATATACTGGCACATGGTCATCCATATTATATTCTATGTATCTCATTTACATGGTGTGTAGTCCCTTTGAGTCGGAGATGGGTCGTGTATTCTATACATGTCCTACCTGACTGGTGACCATGTAACACATAGTCAACACAGCATGTCGCTAATTAGACAAGATGTGTACACCAAATTTTATGAGGTATGATTTACACACTGAGTCCCTAGGCGTGTACCTTGGATAGACGATGAAGGGTGTACATGTTGTGTAGATCGGATCTATACACAATGTACTTTTACCAAATTACATAGATTCAAAATTTATTAATTTTACTGTGTAAATATTAAGACATGTACTTGTGTGTGGTCATAAAGATAGGAAATTCCACATGATAGGTTTTAATATACATAAATATTTAAATGTTTAATTATTATCTTTTTAATATTCATATATGCATATCATGTATGATTTGTATTACATGTTGTCATTCTATGTTTATTTGAGCATAACATGTGACCGAAAAATCATGTAATTCGTGTCATCGTCCATGAAGTACTTGTTGTTAATGTATGTGAAAAGTCGTGTATGCCATATGTCACAAGAGTAAAATAGTATACAAGTATAATACATGTTAGGAAAAATTGGATAGGTATTCATTGTGTTACCCCCAAGGTACATGTTATGTACATAGTTAATTTTAAATTAATTTATTTAATTTTTTTAAAATTACAATGGATGAGAATCTCAAGGAAATTTGGATAGGAATTATGATAAAAGTATTGATTAATTAAATATAATAATTAATTGATTCAAGCATGATTTATCTTAAATAATAATTATTAAGAATTGAATGATAGTTTTATTAAATTCGCAATTTGTTGCATGCAGGTGGGTGATCACAATCCAGACGGTACCTTTGTATGTGATTGGTTTTATTTAATTAATTATTAAATTAAATTGTTGGCATATATTTCGTCTCTCCTTTCATTATATAGGGAATGAATTCCCATGTTTTTTTAAGTAAAACCATTTTCCCCTCACCTAAATGTGAGTAAAAAACATATGTAATAGATGGATCTCCCAATATAGTAGAGGTGGTTCAGGTTTGGAGTCAAGATGAAACCAATATATGGATATGCATATGTGGATAGGTGGAAAGATACAACATAAACATTAATTGGTTCAAGGTGTTTTCCCCTAGGTCAAAAGTTAGTTTATCAGCGGCTAGATAAACTAACCACTAGTTTGATCTCATGATCAAACCTATTTGTTATTTTATTTCTGTCAATTGCATGTTTATTTCATTATGGGTTCCTTGTAGTGAATACATAATTATTGAATTAACAATCATGTAAGGTAGAACTAAAATAAACCAACTTATGCGTAAATATTATCTAAGACATAGTTAATCACTTAAGTAATATAACTTAATATTAACAAGCATGTGATGAATATAATTATTGTAAATTTATGCATAAAAGGATAAAATATCTCAATAAAATATTAAGTCGGTATATTATTCCGTTAATTCAGTTAAAATTGGACCATAGTTCAAAGTTCTTGACCAGCCAAAGTGGGGTGATTTCAATTATCAGGTAATTTTAATATGAATTTTTGGGTTGACTTAACATAGTTCACATCAAGACAATACTACCAATGTAGGGTATGGTGTAACTAAGAGGCAAAGGGTGAGAAAATTCAGTAAATTATTTCAATATTAGGGAGTCCACTCACTAGATTAAGGAATTGTAAGTTAATATAGTTGTCATTTGGAATTACTACCTAAAACAATTCAAGTTTGTTGACCAACCAAATTTGGTGTCATTAGAAGGGGAATACGAATCCTTGACACTTTAATGTCCAAGAAATAGGATATTCCAAATAAAATGGTGAGGGATATTTGGTTTTGATAAAATATTTGGAGGCTAATAAATATAGAATTTATTTATTTGTATAAATTTAATCAGATAAAATACTAAAATTATTCTTATCTTATTTTTATGGAATAGTAATAAAATGACATCAAACATATCACTGTGATTCATAATTTAGAAGGAAAACCTTCTCAATAGAAAAAATTTCCAAGAGTGGAAAACGCACCTACATGTAATCCTTCTCCATGAAAAGAATTTGTATGTTCTGGAAGAACCTTTACAAGTTGTAGTTGGAAATTAGGTAAGTGGTGAAGAACTATATATTTATGAGAAACATATGAATGATTCTACAGATGTCCAGGGCTTCATTCTATCATCCATTTCCAATTAAATTTTTAAGAAACATGAGGATATCGATTCATATATCATGATGTCTCACCTTTTGGATCTACATAGATCTTTAATGCTTTGTTCACGACTAGGCTTCGAGATTCTTCACTATCTGGGCCTCAGGTAGTCAAGATCATCAACAATATTGTATGTCTGGACATCTTAGGGATTAAATTCAAAAATTAGTTGTGTGAAGATCTCATACTTTCATCACTACCTAAGACCTTCTCCAGTTTTATTGTAGATTACAATATGAGAAATAGTGAGAAGAGTATTTCATAACTCATTAATATAATTTTCCAAGTGGATAAGGACATGGGGTGTAATAAACCCACATTACTTATGGTGAATAAGAAAATGAAGGAAAAGGAAAAGGGTTCAAAGACTTATAAATAGTCTAAAGATCCTATGAACCATCCTACAAAGAAGAATAATATCCAAAGGTAGGTCAAGGAAAAGGAGGAAGTGTTTTTTACATGTGGCAAGCTAAACCCAAAAGCAAGGGGAAGCTAAAGGTGAATTCATTATCGATTGAAATGTTTCCACTTCTACACATTGGGTATTAGATACAATATATGGTGCTCACATCTATATTGAAATGCAAGAACTAGGTAGATTCTAAAATATTTATAGAGGAGAGGTGGATCTGTGAGCTTCCAATAGTGTGAATCGGGATTCTCTGGCCATTAGTGACTACCACCTTTCATTTCCAACATAAATGAATTTTTTTAAGAGATTTTTATTATTTACCTACAATTACCAAGAACATAATTTTTTTGTCATGTTTAGATACATATGGGTTTATTTTCAAATTTGGAAATAAAAGTTATTTCTTTCATAAGGACAATATATGTCATAGTATGGAGCATTTAAATAATGGTATTTATGTATTAAATTATGAAAACCATGTTTTGGAAATCGATAAAAAAATCTTGTTCACATGACTCATATAACACCCAGTTGTGGCATCACCTTCTTGGTCATGTAAATGAGAAGTGTTTGAAAAATATCTATCAAGATGGTTATTTAGATTCTTATAAGATAAAACCACTTGATAGATGTCATTCTTGTTTTCAAGGAAAATGGCCAAACCACCATATGGTGGAAATGGTGAATGGGCCACAGAACTACTAGGATCGGTACACATTGATGTGTGTGGACCATTTCCAGTAGAATATATAGGTTGATATTATTACTTCATAACTTTTACGGATGACTTGAGGAGATATGGATATATCTAACTTATGAGGTATAAGTCTGCGACCTTTAAGAAATTCAATGAGTTCAAGAATTAAGTATATAATAATCTTGGTTAGAAGATAACAAACCTTAAATCAAATCGAGGTGATGAATTTCTTAACCAAGAGTTCATCAACTTTCTAAAGGAGTTTGGGATTCCATCTCAACTCACTCCACCTTATACACTACACTGGAATGGTGTTAGTGAAAGGATGAACCATACCTTATTAGGCATGGTAAGGTCGATGATGAGTCATGCAGACCTTTCATTATCTTTTTGGGTAAATGAATTACAAACTATGGCATACATATTAAACCAAGTACCAACTAAGGTGGAAACTAGAATTCCCTTCTAGTTATGGGGTGTAAAGGAACTCATTTTGTTGCTTACATGTGTATGGCATTAAAAGGAATTTGTTAAGGCCTTCTTGGGAAAAAGACTAGCACCTCGAGGCATGAGGTGTATCTTTATTGGGTATCCCATGGAAACAAAGGGATAATACCTATAAAACCCCTTAGATAAGAAAGTGACTATCACCAGACAAGTCACATTTCTTGAGAGTTTTTCCATCGTCAAAAAATATAGTGGGAGAAAGATTTTGTTAGATGAAGTTGATGCTCAAGTTACACAAGATTTGGTAGAGGAACATATTTGACATATCCACATAGAATAAGTAGTTCCTAAAACACAATTATTACATAGGAGTGTTAGATAGATAAGAGAACCAGAGAGATAATGTTTTCTAGTCACCAAAGGATGGTGATTCATTATTGGTTGAAAATGATGAACCTTTATCCTACAAGGAGTCAGTAGAGAGTTCATAAGATACTGGATGGAAAGAATCCATGAATTTAAATGGATTTTATGTAAAAACCCATGTTTGGGTTTTGGTTGATTTTTTAGTTGATGTAAAGCCTATGGAATGAAAATGGGTATTCAAGAGGAAATTGTACAAGGAAGTTAGAGTAAGTACATATAAAGAAAGTATAGTGGATAATGGGTTTAAATAGATTCTAATAATTGAATATGATGAAACCCTTTCACTATTTTCTATGTTTAAATCCATTAGAATTCTACTCGCTATAGTAGCTTACCATGACTATGAGATTTGGCAGATGGATGTCAAAACTGTATTCATTAATGGGAGCCTTCATGAAGTTGTATATATGACACATATAGAAGGGTTTGTGACTCTAGGTGATACCAAAATGATTTTCAAGTTATAGATATCCATCTATGTATTGAATTAAGCATCGAGGTCATGGAACATTCGATTCAATGAATCCATAAAAGAATTTGGATTCATTAAGAATGAATGTGATCCATGTGTTTACAAGAGGTTTAGAGGGAATACAATTGTTATCTTGGTAGTATATATTGATGATATATTAATTTTTGGAAATTATTTAGTAGTATTACAATCAGTTAATGATTGGTTAAAAAATTGTTTCACCATGAAGGACATAGGTGAAGCAACCTATATTCTAGGAATCAAGATCATTCGTAATAGATCCAAGAGGCTACTTGGACTAAGCCAAAGTATATATATTGACCAGATACTAAATATATTTAGTATATAATAATCCAAGAGGGTATTGGTTAATGTGTCACGTGGTTTATATCTTTCTTAGAAAATGGGTCCCCATACACAACAAGAGAAATAGATCATGAGTAAGGTACTATATGCTTCTACAATAGGATCAATCATGTATGCCATGTTATGTACTATAATTGATGTTTTCTATGCACTGAGCGTAGTAGGTAGATATTCAGAAGATATAGAAAAATGACATTGGAATGCTATTAAAATTATCCTTAAGTATCTGATAAGAACTAAGGATATATTACTAGTGTATAGAGGAGACAATGAGTCGTTCATCAGAAGTTATATTGATGCTAGTTTAAAATGGATTAGAATGATTTTTAGTCTCAATAAGGATATGTTTTCAGTATCAATGGAGGATTTGTGAGCTGGAAGGGTTCAAAGTATCTATTGGTCATTGATTATACAATAGAGTCCGATTATATAGTGGCTACTAATGTATCCAAGGAATCCATTTGGATTTGAAAAAATTTCCTAGAGATTCATGTAGTGCCTAGTAGTAAAGAACCTATCACATTATATTGTGATAATAATGCTGTGTTGGCTCTTTCAAAAGAGCTAAGGTCGCACCAACAAACAAAGAATATACTCTGGAAGTATCACCTATATAGGTATTTCTATTATAGGGGAGAATTTTTAGTAAGAAGAGTACCCACAAAATATAAAATGGAGGACCACTTGACTAAAGGCCCATCTTAGAAGAAGCATGAGTATTATGTGAGAGATATTAGACTAAAGATTTTTAGAACTTGGGTCTAGTGCAGTGGGAGTCTGTTGGAGTTGGTGACCTAGAACCAACTTCTTTGTGCTTTATGATAAACAAGTATTCATTTATTTTTATATTAATAAACTAATTATTACATCATGATTTTTCTTTTTCATGAAATAGTATGTGATAATTTTCTAAGAGTAGCTTTTGTATGAAAATGTTATAGTTGTTCCCCACTATGATGAGAATCCGGAAGTGCTACAAAACTATTTTTGAAAATATGTTCTTTAGCTAGGAGATATCATTTGAGGGACATAAATGATATAGAATATCATGCGTGGATACTCATAGGACTTTGAGGCACCTTCTCATGGTGTACGCCATTGGTAATATCTAGTATGGATATTATGATAATGATACTCCCTAGTATGAAATACACATTTCTACGTGTCATTGGATCTTCCTATTAGAATTTAATATTATTATTAATGAGTTTTATGAGTCACTCACTTAGATGTGTTGATGAAAATTGGGATGACAGAGGTTTGTAGTGAGGTAGGATACGTTGGGTGTGTCCCGAGTAATATTACATTAATGAATAATACGAGAAAGGATTTATCCCTTCCGTTCTTTAATAGAAGTTAATATCTCTATTCCTTTTATGGAAATTATATATCCTAAATAAATCCATGTTCATGGGGTTCTATAGGCAAGCTCTATTTCTTGATAGTCAAATAAATAGACATCGAGCACATAGGTTGATGGAAATGGCATGAAACCTTCTTGATTTGAGATATCATGATATTGGGATTGTATTACACAGTAAGCATTTATATGAGTTGATATGTCATTGTTGAATTAACTTATTTATCTATGGGTGCCTTATCATGTTTCTAGATTATAACCTTGGACTTTAGGCTACATCACATAATTCCACTAAGAAAGAGGCCAAAAGGGTCACATATTAAGTGTATCCAGAATCTCAGTTAAATAATACATTATTTTTTATTATTTAACAGGTTGAATCAATATTATTCTCATATGTGGTTTAATAATTATTCATAAATTCTTGAACCTATATAAATATTTATTTATTTTTATAAAATATAATATTTATTTATTTATTGGAAAATAATGTAGTGATATTTATTTAATAAATAAATAAACATTATTCAAGGTCCAATAAATATTGTGGAGGAATGTCGGAATGAGTTTAATGGTCTGATGAGAAATAGTAATATTGAATATTATTTGATTAAGTAATATTTAATTATAATTCAAAAGTGAATCAAATGTCGATAGATAATAATATTAGTTTTATTGTTTGACATGGGGATTTTCTAGGATTAAATAAATAATTAAGGGGACTTGTGCTATTATTTTATTTTAACCCTATCAATATAAATACCCAATTATGTTATTTTCTCAAGAAATCCAATTCATTTTTTTGGGTGTGCATAACAATATTGGAGAATCCTCCCAAGCCTAGAGAGCTCACTTACCCAATATTGTTATGCACACCCAACAAAATGAATTGGTCTTAAGCCTAGATAGCTCACTTCTCCAAGAACTCTCCCACGAATAGTGAGTAATCCTCCTCCATCTGATCAAGGAGAATGCTTTGGAAGTGATTATTGAGGCGATCAAAGTGGATTACACAAGTGTAAGGATCTTGGATGCTAGCACCTGTAGACTCTGTTAACGACATATAGAGTTTCTTGAGACATGTGTCGATCACCACTAGAGGAAATATACACTTGGTTTATACAATGCAATGATGATGCACCACATATCTTTCTCTGGACTTATCAAAAAAATTAATAATTAATTTTAGGTAATTCTTTATCTAATTAAACTAATTATAAATAGTATGTGTTGATCTCATCTCTATCATTTTCAGTGTTATTAATATTTTCTATATTTTATTCAATTCGATTGATCCTAGTGATTAAACATTGTATAGATCTTTTATTGATCATAGATCATGACGAAAATAAATGTTGGGCACCGCCCATCGCACACTTCCGCTGGGGCCAGAACCTACACTTTTGAGTTGAGGAAATTATATCTCAGGACTAATTGATCAGGATGGAAGTACATTCATAAATCATTTTCCATGGTAGTCAAATTTAAGTCTATCCAGTTATATCAACAAATAATAAATCAAGAATATATGGTGAAAAAAGTTTTGCATCCTTATATATATGATATCACAAGCCAAAGAGATTATAATACATAATGTGTGTTATTAGGATGGTTATCATTTCTATCAATTCCTTATCTCTTTACGGTCCTTGGTAGGTTTATAGACTCTATTCTTGGTCAGTGAAAAATATTCACTACTATCATGAGAAAGGACTAGAGTATTACAAACAATATCATATTTAGGAGACTATTCTATTTTATGGAATATGTTTATAGTGTAGGTTCTGGGTGTAACAAAATTGTATGATGGGCGGTGCCCAACATTTATTTTCTGGTCATGATCAATGATAAATCCAAGATCTATATGATATTTAATCATTGTGATCAATGAAATTGAATCAAATATAGAAAAAATTATTAATTTCAGAATCGATAAAGAAGAGATCAACACATATTGTTTATAATTAATTTAATTAGATAAATAATTACCTATAAGGATTTATTTCTTGGTTGATGAGTCTAATTATGGATCTACAGTGTACTATCATTGTGTTGTAGAAGAAAAGTATATATTTCCTCTAGAGGTGATCCAAACGTGTTCCAAGAATCTCCTGACATCACTAAAGGTGTCTCTGGGTGCTAGCACGAAAGATCCTTGTGCTTTCATCGTCCACCTTGATCACCTTGAAAATTGCCTCCAAAGCATTCTCTTTGATCGGATGGGGGAGAATTTCTTTTAATTATTGGGAGTTTTCATAGAGAAGGGAGATCTCTAGGCTTTATAGGATCCTCCAAGATTCATTGTGAACAACTAAAATTAGGTGTTGAGAAAATAACATAATTGGGTATTTATATTGCTAGTGTAAAAATAAAATAATTTCACAAGTTCACTTATTATTTATTTAATCTTGCATAATGTCTATTTATTTATTAAATAAATATCACTATATTATTCATCAATGAATAAATAAATATTATATTCACTAAATAGAAAATAAATATTTATTAAATATTCCGATTGTAATATATTCTCTTGAATAACTAGTGACAGAATAAATGACATCAAGTATAAATGAATAATTATTAAACCATGCATGAGAATAATATTTATTCAACATGGTAAATAATAAATAATATACTATTATTTCATTAAGATTCTTGATACACTTAGTGTGTGGCCCTTTGGGCCTCCTTCTCAATGGAATTAGGTGAAGTAGACTAATGTCTAAGGTTAGCATCTAGCAACACACCAAGGCACCCATAGAGAAGGAAGTTAATTTCAAAATTACATGTCACCTCATAAGGACACTTTCTGTGTAATATAATATCTTTATCACAATATATCTAATCAAGAAGGTTGCATGCCAATTCCATCAACTTATGTGCTCAATATCTATTTCTTTGATTTTATGGAAATATAAGTTACCTATGGAACACCATGGATATGGATATATTTAGGCTATATCATTTCCATCAAATAGATTGAGATATAAACTTCTATAAATGAACATAAGGGATAAATCATTTCTTCCATTATTCATTAATGCAATATTACTCATGACGCAGCCAACGTATCTTACCTCACCACAAACATATATCATCATGATTTTTATCAATACATGTAATTGTGTGACTAATAATACTCATTAAAAATAATATTAAAGTTGAAGGACCAATATAAATGACCACATATAGAAACATCCAATGACACGTATGAATGTGGATTTCCTACTGGTGGGTCTCATTCACATAATATTCTGCTGAATATTACCAAGGGAGTACACCATGAGAAGGTGCCTCAAAGTCCTATAAGTATACACCCTTGATATCTTGAATCATTTTGGTCTCTAAAATGATATTATCAAACTATAGAATATATATTCAAGAATTATTTCATATCACTTTCAGGTTCTCATCATAGCAGAGAACTATTATTACAATTTAGTGAAACAACTATACTTAGAACATTATCAATCACTATTTAATATAAAATAATAATCATTATATGATAAGTAGTTTATTAATTTTCAAGACCATGTATATAAGTTATCATAAAGTACACTAGAAGTTGGTTCTAGGTCCCCACATCCAATAGACTCCCACTTTCACTAGAGCCAACTATTCACAACATTTACTCTAATATATCATACATGATACTAATTCTTCAGCTGATATAGGCCTTTAGTAAAGGGGTTATCCATATACTCTTCCATGGGTACTCTGCTCACTACAACTTCAGACCTCTAATAGAAATCCCTCAAGAGTTGATACTTATAGAGTATATGCTTTGTTTGTTAGTGTGACCTTGGATCTTCTACAAGATCCATCACTATAGTCTTATCACAATATGCAACATCAAGTCTAGTACATAACATGGCATACAGGATTGAGCATATCGCTGAATCATATGAGATCTTACTCATTATCTCTTTCTCTTGTTATTTTTGGGGACACATTTTCTTTGAAAGATGTAAACCACTTGACACAAGAACCAATCCCCTATTGTATTGTTCCATACTAACTCTCTTTAGTATATGGTCAATATATGTACTTTTCCTTAGTCCAAGAAGCCTCTTGGATCTATCAGGAATGATTTTGATCCCTAGAATATAGGATCCTTCACCTAATTCTTTCATGGAGAAACAGTTGTTCAACCAGCCCTTAACAGATTTTAAGACCAGTATATCATTTCCAATAAGTAATATGTCACCAACATATACTAATAGTATAATGACCGCATTCCCATTAAACCTTTTATAAACACACAGATCACATTCATTCATAATGAAAGAAAATTATTTTATTGATTTATTGAATCGAATGTTCCATAACCTCGATGCTTTCTTCAATCCATAAATGGATCTCTACAACTTGAAAATACTTTTGGAATCACCTAGAGTCACAAACCATTCTAGTTGTGTGATATAGACATCTTCCTTAAGGTTCCCATTAAGGAAATTAGTTTTGACATCTATATGACAAATCTCATATTCATGGTAAGATACTATAGCAAGTATGATTCTCACTACTAGAAATAGGACATATACCAATAGTTTGGCCAAAACTGTTGGTATAGGTCACTAATTTGGACATATACCAACGATTTCACCAGAAATGTTGGTATAGGTCACTAATTTGTACATATACCGATGGTTTGGACAAAAATGTTGGTATAGGTCCACCCTATGCCAACAGTTTCACTAAAACCATTGGTATATCTCAAAAAATCAAATAACATATACCAATGGTTCTCAAAACTATTTGTATAGGTACACATATTTTTTATTGAATCTTTTTTCAAATAACATTAAGTAAATAAAAAGTTAAAATAATTATGAATATACATATATATATTTTTGAAATTATGTTAAAAAATTCATGTTAGGTTAGTGGTTAGGTTGTTGAATTATAAATGGGAGGTGCTGGGATCAATACCAAGCTGATTTGTTTTTGAATTACCTATCCCAAAAGTTTCATAAAACCATTAGTATATGTTTTTCAAATGGCCTCTACCAAAAATTTAAAAAACCATTTTTATAGTCCTATCCCAACACCAAACCAACCAACAGTCCTCCAAACCATTGGTATAGTCTATACCAATGGTTTTGAGACCTATACCAATGGTTCCAAACCATTAGAATGGGGTATTTTCTTTTAGTGTTTGATGGATTAAAACATTGAAACTGGAAAAAAACGTTTCATCTTAGTAAATTCCTTGATTTTGTTTAAAACCTTTAGCCACTAGCCTTGCTTTATAGGTACTTACATTACCTTCCATGTTCAATTTCCTCTTAAATACCCATCTGCATCCAACAAGATTTACATCAACTGGCACACTGACCAGAACCCAAAATTGGTTCTGATACATGGAATCCATATCATAATTCATAACTCATAGCCATCATGTAGCTTTTGATCTCTCTACTACCTACTTGTAGGATATAGGTTTATCATTGTCAACCAATAATGAGTAACCAGCCTCAGTACTAGAAAACCATATATATCTTTGGTTCTCTTATGCTCCTACACAATACTTGTGTTTTTTGAGCTAATTATTCCATGAGGACCTATGAAATATGTTCTTGTACCAACTATTGTGTATCTTGAGCATCAGCTTCATCGAAATCAGTCTTTCTCCCACTATCATTTTTTAGGATGTGCTCCCTCCCAAGAAATACAGCTTTTCTTAAGACAATCACTTTCTTTTCTTAGGGGTGTTATAGGTAGTATCCCCATTTTTCCTTGGGATACCCTATAAAGATACACCTAGTGCCCCAGGGTTTTATTTTATTACATAATAAGGAACTAACAAACACCTTTCAACCCCATACACATGTACGTGATAAAATGGGTTTCTTTCCACTCCATAACTTGAAGGGAATTCCATTTGATTTCTTACTTGGTACTCGGTTTAATGTGTATGTCACAGTTTGTAATGCATATCCCCAAAAGTATAATGAATGATTTTAATTACTCATCATCAACCTTACCATGTCTAACAAGTTATAGTTCCTCCTTTCATTAACACTATTCCATTGTGGTTTGGTCATTTTTTCTTATAAAAAACCATGAAATATTTCATGTGGTGTCAGCTTTGAAGAGTCAAAATAACAGTATTGAATTAGATTTGTCAAACACTTCTCATTTACATGACCAAGAAGGTGATTCCATAATTTTTTGTTATATGAGTCGTGTGAACAAGATTATTTATCAATTTCCAACACTTGTTTTTCATAATTTAATACATAAATATTTTATTTAAATTTTTTATACCATAACATATGTTTTCCTTATAAAATAAACAACTTTTATTTCCAAATTTGAAAATAAAACCATCTGTATATAATCATGACACAAAAAATTATGTTCTTGGTAACTATAGGTACCTAATAACTATCTATTTAAATAAAAATCATTCTCATTGGCAACAAAAGGTGGTAGTCACCAATGGCTAGAGCATCCAGTCGTGCACCATTGGTAGCTCATAGATCCACCTATCCTCTGGAAATATTTTGAAATCTACTTTGTTCCTGAATTTGGATACATATGTGAGCACCATAAGAAGTGTTTAATCCCCAATGTGTATAAATGGAAAGATTTCACTTGATAACAAACACACCTTTAGCTTCCCCTTCCTTCTGGGTGCAGTTCCTCTTCTTGTGGCCAAGATTTCCACATGAAAAACATAATGCTTCCTTTTTCTTTCCATGCCTATGGATCTTCTTCTTCTTGGTAGGGTGGTTATTTGGACATTTAGACTATTTATAAGTTTTGGGCCCATTTTCCTTGGCCTTTTTCTTATTTTTGACCATAAGTTATGCGGGTTTATCATGCCCCATGTCCTTATCCACTTGGCGAATCGAGGTCAAAAGTTTCAAAAGACTCTTATCATTATTTCTCATATTATAATTCACAATAAAGCTGGATAAGGTCTAGGGAGGTGATGAAAGTATGAGATCTATGTGCAACACATCTGGGAATTTAATCCTTAAGATGTATAGGCATTCAATGTAGCTGATAAGCTTGACTAAATGGGTCCCAACTGGCTCAGAATCTCCAAGATTGGTTATAAAAAAAGCGTTGGAGATCTCTTACCTTTCTTGTCTCCCCTTCTCTTGATGGAGACCCTGAAGTTGATACATCATGCTATATGAATCCATGTCCACATGTTGCTTCAAAATCTCATTAGATATTGATAATAGTATGAATCAATGAATATTTTTAGCATCATTTAGATTTTTCTCATAGAGAGATATCTCTTAATCACTTGCCTCATTTCCATGCGCAACTAGTAAAGGTTCTTCCACCATATAGAATTTACTTTCATGGCAAAGCATGACCCATGGGAACCATTGTCACTCTTAGAAATTGGTCTCAGTGAGAAGGTTTTCCTTCTCTGGTTTGGATCACAATGATACGTGTGATTTAATTTTATTTTTGTTTCTAAAAAATAATATAACCATAATTTTAGTACTTTATTTGAAAAAATTTAGACAAATAAATAAATATTATATTTATTAGTCTCCCACTATTTTATTGACACCCAATATCCCTCACCCTTGGCTTCAAAATATCATGTTACTTGGATATTCTAGTAGAAAGGATCCATATTCCCCTTCTCATTACCCCAAATTTGGTTAGTCAAGCAACTTGAATGGTTTTAGGTAGGAATTACAAATTCCAACTACATTAACTCCCCGTTTCTTGATTTGTTGAGTGCACTCCCCGATCCTCAAATCAATAATTTATATTTCCTAAACATTTGAAAGCATCCCGTCTTTGGCTAGTCAAGCACTTTGAACTATGGTTTGATTCTAACTGAAGTAATGGAAGTCTATACCAACTTAATAATTTAGTGATGGATTTTATCCTTTTATGTGTAAATTTTCAATTATTTTCTTTATGAAAAGATTGTTAATATTAATTGGGATAACTTAAGTAATTAACCATGTCTTAGATAATATTTATACATAACCTGGTTTATTTTAGTCCAATCTTTCATGCTTGTTAATTAATTAATTATGTGATCATTATAATAAACATGTACCAAAATAACCATGAAACTAACAAAAATAAAATAATAAAGTGGTATGATCATGATCTCTTACTAATGGTTAGTTTATCTAGTGGTTAATAAACTAACCGTTGACCTAGGGGAAAACACCTTGAACCAATTAAGGTTTGTATTTCATCTTTCTACCTATCCACCTATGTATCTCCTTAGATTGGTTTTGCCTTAGTTCCAAACTTGAACTGACTCCAATAGCTTTAGAGCTCCATCCATTACATATGCCTTTTACTCACAAGAAGGTGAGGGGAAAAAGGGTTTACATAAAATAACTCATGGACATGCATGCCCTACATAATAATTAGGAGAGAAGGAACGTGGGATAATAATTTAATTTAATAATAAATTAAATAAAACCAATCACATTCAAAAGGTATGTTCCAACTCATGATCATCCACATGCATGAAATAAATTACTCATTTAATAAAACTATAATTCCATTCGTATTTGTTCTTTATTCAAGATAATTCACGCTCAAATTGATTAATTATTATATTTAATTTTTCAATAATTTAATTTTAATTATTATCTAAATTTCCTGGATATTCTCATCCATTATAATTTTAAAAAAATTAAATAAATTCATTTTAAATTAACTGTGTGCATAACTTGTACCTTAGAGGTAACATAGTGAATACCCATCTGATTCTCCCTTATAAGTATTATATTTGTATATTGTTTTATTCTTATGAAATATGGCATACATGAATTATCATATACTTTCAAAATGTGTACTTAGAATATGATTACATAAATTACATGATTTTCCGGTCATGTATTATGCTCAAATGCACGTAGAGTAACAACTTGTAATACAACTCATACATGATATGAAAATTTGAACATTAAACAAATATTAATTAAAAATTTAAATGTTTATATATATTAAAACCTATCAATGGTGTGTATTATCTTTATGAAAACATGAAAGTACATGTCTCAAGGGTTATAGAGTAAAATAAAAATAAATAAATTTTCATAACATGGTACAAGTACACTTATTTTAGATCTGATCTACACAATGTGTACTCCTTTCAACTTCTATCTATGGTATATGCATAGGGACTTGGTTTCTAAAATGTAAATCAAAAATTTGGAGTACATGACATTTCCAATGGGACACATGCCATGTTTACTTTGTGTTAGATGGTTACCAGTTACGTAGGTCATGAATGGAATACACAGCTCATCTCTAACCTAAAGGGACTACACACCATGTACCTAGGCTACCCAGTGTGTACTCCAGCTGACCATGTGCCAGTCTGTCCTAGTCAACAAGTGGTGTATGAATTAACTACACCATGTGTCATCAATGCACACAGTTTGAGTAATTTCATAATTAACTCCAAGTGCATTGACCTTGTGTACACGACATGTAATTCTGATTACACGACACGTACTCCTGTGTTATCTAACCAGAATCCTTCACACCTCCAAATGAGTTTCTCGATTTTATTTTAATCATAAAAGTAAATGTCTCAATTAGATCTACGAGAAATAAAGGAAGAAGAAATGGATCTCACAAGTCATATTGAAATTTCAATTAAAATACAATTGAAAAAATGTATTACAAATGTGTAAATCACCAATTATCCTTAAATAATTATAAATAATTATGTTCCCCCATTAATACCATTTGTAGGTTTTTGGTGCAGCGGAAGCATGCAATGGTCAGTGCCCAAAATTTCTTTTTTTTTGTCAAGATCGAGGATCAATCTATGATCTATACATTTTCTAATCACTGTGATCAATGGAATTGAATCAATGATAGATAAAATTAATATATCTGGAACCAAGAGAGTGGAGATCAACACATATTATTTATAATTAATTTAATTAGATTAATAATTACCTATAATGAATTCCTTCTCTGTTGATGAGTCTATAAAAATATATGTAGTGAACTTTCATTGCGTTGTAGAAACCAAATGTATATTTCTTATAGCGGATATCCACATGTGATCTAAGAATCTATAGATGTCATTGATGGGGTCTTCGGGTGCGAGTACAGAAGATCATTGCACTAGCATCGTCCTCCTTGATCGCCTCGAAAATCTCTTCCAAAGCATTATATTTGATCCAATTGTGGGGGATTGCCCACCATTCTTGGGAGAATTTATGGATAAGGGAGATCTCTAGGGTTGAGAGGATCCTCCAAGATTAATTGTGCACAACTGAAATTAGGCCTTGAGAAAATAACCTAATTAGGGATTTATATTGTTATGGTTAAAATAAAATAATTGCACAAGTTCCCTTATTATTTATTTAATATTAGAAAAACCACATGTCAAATATTAATAGTTATATTATTATTTATTGACACTCACTGAACTTGTAAATTATAATTAAATAGTATTTAATTAAATAATATTCAATATTATCATTTTTCACCAAACTATTAAACTCAGTCTGTCATTCCTCCAAAATATTTATCAGGACATGAATAATTTCTATTTATTTATTTAATAAATATTATTGTATTATTCACCAACAAATAAATAAATATTATATTCACTAAATAGCACATAAATATTTATTAAATATTCTGCTTACAATATTTTTTTTTAATAACTAGTGACGAAATAAATGTGATCAAGCATACATGAATAATTATTAAACCACGTATGGGAATAATATTTATTCAACCTATTAAATAATAAATAATAATATATTATTTAATTGAGAATCTGGATACACTTAGTATGTGATCCTCTGGGCCTTTTTCTTAGTGATATTAGGCCAAATATCCTAAAGTCCAATGTTAGTGCCTAGCAACACGACAAGTACGCAAAAAGAAAGAATTTAATGTTATAATGACATGTCACCTCAAACAAATTCTTACTGTGTAATATAATACCATTATCACAATATCTCTAGTCAAGTAAGTTGTATGCCCGCACCATCAACCTACGTGCTCGATATCTATTTCTTTGATTTTCTGAAAATAGAACTTTCATATAGAACCCCATGTCCATGGATTTATTTAGGTTGTATCATTTACATCAAGGAGAATGAGATATTAACTTCTTTCAATGAAAAGAAGGGATAAACCCTTTCTCACATTATTCATTAATGCAATATTACTCGTGATGTACACAGTGTATCCTACCTCACCGCCAACATTTGTCATCACGATTTTCATCAATACATATAAGTGTACAACTCATAATATTAATTAACAATTATCATAAAATCTAAGGACCAATAAACACGTCTGCAGATAATAACATCCAATGACTTGTATGCATTTTGTTTTCCTACTAGTGGGTCTCATTCTCATAATATCCTAATGGATATCACAAAGGGTTTACACCATGAGAAGGTGCCTCAAAGTCATATGAGTCTCCACCCCTAGTAGTCTATATCATTGTGTCCCTCGAATGATATCATCTGGTTGTAGAATATATATTCACGAATAGTGTCAGAGCACTTCTGGATTCTCATCATATCGGAGAACTACTATGACCATTTAGTGCGATAGTTACTCTTAGGACATTATCACATACTATATAATACAGAATAATAATCATGATGTGATAAGTAGTATATTAATATTCAAAACCATGAATATAATTTATCATAATATACACAAAAATTTGGATCTAGGGAACCAACTCTAACATATAGAACATAGTGGGCCCCACCATAGGGTTTGAGATGTGTCTGAGTATTCACTACTACAGATAGTGATTTTAAAAGTTCTAGAAAATGCTTTTAGAAACACTATAAAAGCATTATTAATCTCAGTGAAGATAAAGGGGGTCTCATTTAACAGTGCTTTAATTAGCACTAATAAAGGGGTCCTTTATTAGTGCTCCAAATAGTAATGATAAAGTTAGACTTTATCAGCACTCTAAATAGTAATGATAAAGGCCTAGCTGCATGTGATGTTATTTTTTATATATCAACACACCCACGAGCACCTGCACAATAAACACACACACCACCTGCACAACGCACACAAGAAAAAATCAGTGTACACAAGAACAAAGTAGTGCACACAAGGGTTTGTATAACAACGGTATATAAATTTCAAATAATGTTTTATATAATTAAATTTAAAATTATCCAAAAAATTGTTAAAACATTAAAGTTTCATGCTAGTTCAGTGGTGGTGTGGTGGTGCAAGATCAGGGGCCATAGCAATGACGTTCAGTGGGGTGCGAGGTTCGATTTCTGGGAGCCTTATCTTTGGGGAATTTCCACCTCCCATGATCCACTCACCTTATCAATTCACTCAGTGTCTCACTGGGTGGGTAGAAGGGTGCATACCACATAGATGAAAAAACATTGTGTCGAACCATCGTCGATTATACTGTTATCGCATTGGACGCTCTGCCATCCTGGCTGGCAACAACTCTTTCCTAGATGGGGATTCTCTGGATGACCTTTTTATGGGAAGGGGTTCCTGGGTGTAGAGGGTTCAAAAAGGTCACTCCTTGGGATTCCTTTCTTTAAAAGCATAAAAAAATTAACGTTTCATCCTTTGACATTTTTTATCCCCTTTCAAAAATGTCTTCCCATAGTATTAATTACCAAAAAATATCCCAACTCAAGAAAAAGGTTCCACCTATATAATAAAATAAATATTATGTTAGTAATACTATAAAGAAATAAATTAGACATTAATATGAAAGAATACGTTAATAAAATTTCAATTTTCAATAAAAAAGAAACATTTGGAGTTATACATGTCACACCATAAAAAAGACACATTTGTAGTTATACAGGCCACACCATGTGTCATTTTGAGGTGTGGTTAATTATTATACATCATAAATGATTTATGGATTGTTTTCCTAAAATATCAAAACAATACGAATGGTTTTTCTAAGTTTTGAGTATATCCCTTGTTTTTTTCCTAAATTAATATCAAATTTAAATGACATGTTTGGATTAATACCAGTCACATCATTCATCGGATTGAGGTGTGGTTGATTCCTATACGTCACTAATGACTCATGGATCATTGTTTTGTAGTATCAAAACAATCCGAATGGGTTTTTTTATTTTTCTGTATGATAGTTGTGTTTTTTTTACTAAAATATCATTTCAAACCAGAAACACCCATTTTG
The DNA here is from genome assembly GCA_963277665.1 of Viscum album. Taxonomy (NCBI): domain Eukaryota; kingdom Viridiplantae; phylum Streptophyta; class Magnoliopsida; order Santalales; family Viscaceae; genus Viscum; species Viscum album. Next base: position 1,477,190,343 of record OY728134.1, read on the forward strand.
AGTCATACCGGTCACATCATGGGTTGGTTTTAGGTGATACTGCTTCATACACATCACAAAGGACTTAAAAATCACTATCCTAAATTATGAAGACAATTGGAGGGCGTTTTCTTTGTTTTCAGTGAGTGAAACATTTTGAAATAAAATGTCTGTTTTAAACTGATAAAGGACACTTTTAGTCATACTAGTCACACCATGAATCGGATTGAGGTGCAGTTGATTCCAATACATCAGAAATGACTCGTATACCATTTTCTTAAAGTATCAAAACAATCTTAATGCGTTTTCTCAATTTTTAGTATGTCACTTATTGTTTATTACTTAAATTAATGTCAATTTTAAATAAAAACAAATTTAGATTTATACTAGTCACATCATTCATCAGATTGAGGTGCGGTTGATTCCTACAAATCACAAATGACTCCTGTATCGTTGTTCAAAGGTATCAAAATAATCCAAATGTGTTTTCTCAGTTTTTAGTATGTCAGTTGTGTTGTTTTACTAAAATATCATTACAAATTGGAAACACGCTTTTTGAGTCATATTAGTCACATATTGAATGAATTTAACATGAGACTACTTCATACACATCAGAAAGGACTTATGAATAACTTTCCTAAATTATAAAGATAGTAGGAAAGCATTTTCTTCATTTTTAGTGAGTGACACATTTTGAGTTAAAATGTAAATTGTAAAATGATAACAGAAATTGTTAGTCATACCAGTCAAACCATGAGTCAGATTGATGTTAAGTTGATTCCTACACATCACAAATGATTCATGGATCATTTCCTAAAGTATCAAAACAATACAAATGTTTTTCTTGGTTTTAAGATTGTCAGTTGTTCTTTTTAATTAAATTAATGTTATTTTTAAATAAAATGACACATTTGGATTTATACTGGTCACATCATGCGTTTTATTGAGTTGGGGATGATTACTACACATCAAAAATGGCTCATGGATTGTTTTCCTAAATTATAAAAACAATTTGGATGCGTTTTCTCGGTTTTTAGTATGCTAGTAGAGTTTTTTACTAAAATTAAAGTTAATTTTAAATAAAAAGAGACACTTTGAGTCATATCAGTCGCTCCATGCATTGGATTGAGGTGTGGTAGATTCCTACAGGTCACAAATGACATATATATTGTTTTTCAAAAGTATGGATACAATCTAAATATGTTTTCTCAGATTTAAGTATGTTAGTTGTGTTTTTTACTAAAATATCATTTCAAACTCAAAACACACATTTTGAGTCATAGTGGTCGCATCGTATGTTGGTTTGACATGAGAATAATTCATATATGTCACAAATAACTTATTAATTTATTTCATAAATTATGAAGATAATCATAGTGAGTTTTCTTGGTTTTCTGTGAGTGACATGTTTTGAGCTAAAATGTAAATTTTAAACTAATAACAGACGTTTTTAGTCATACTGGTCACACCATTCATTATATTGATGTTTGGTTGATTCCTACATGTCAAAAATGATTGATGGATCATTTTCTTTAATGTATCAAAACAATATGAATGTGTTTTCTTGGTTTTCAGTATTCCACTTATTCGTTTTGTTAAATTTATTGTTAATTTAATAAAAAAATACACTCTTAAATTCATAACGGTCACACCATGCATTAGATTAAGGTGTGAATGATTCATATACATCAAAAATGACTTATGGATCATTTTCCTAAAGTATCAGATCAATCTTAATGTATTTTCTTAGTTTTCAGTATGTCACTTTTCCTTTTTACTAAAAATACTAAAAATTTTAAATAAAAATAGACACTTCGAGTCACATCGGTCACATATTCATTCTATTTGTGTACATTCTTCTATCAGGTGTGCTACCCATTTTTTTCTAAATAAATATATATCATCTTGCGAATAGGATTATTTTCAACAATCATGTTAGTACTAAAAAAATATAAATACACAAAGGATTAATAAATATTTTAAATAAAAACGTAATTATCTTTGAAAGTACCTATTTAGGGATGATGGTTTGTTCATGGAATATGATCTCTTTCATAAATTTACAAACACAATAACCACATTATTTTCATTTTATTTTTTTCGGACACTGCAGAAACATTGAGAAAAATAAGTAATTTTTTATATGTTTTTGGATAGTGAAATATTATTATATATACCATGATAATTATCTAGTGGCAGTGATTGTGATGTACCCGTTCCTTTTCCCCTCGCCTCATTCCATGATATAGCTGATATTCATGCATCACCCTATCATAACAGAATCCTCATTAAAAGATAATATAAATTATATATCTAGATGTTTAGTTCAAAAATGTTGCATGTAGTGTATTACAAATTGATAAACACCATCATTTGTGGTTGGTTGGTTGGATATCCATGCATTAAATTAATGAAATAAAAATTTGGATTATCCAAATTGACCACAATGAGCATCCAATGCTGCCTAGAAACACAAAAAAAAATAAGTAATGAAAGAGATTAAAATATATTTTATATGGTTAAATTGTAGAGTTTTACCACTACCTCGTTGGTATTAAGAATATTCATTCATCCATATTTTTTCTATTAAACTATTTGAGTTAGTCTTCCACTATTTCACCCTTTTTCTCATATTCTATTTTTTTGTTCTGTAGAGGTGATGTGAGGACTAACGAGTCCAAATTTTTGTTCATGGGGAAATCCCTTAAATTGTTTTTCATATATATTCCTACAAAAAATATGAAATATATTTTATCAAAATCATCATAGTATATCATATTTTGGAAAATAAAATCATGAAAACATACCTCATATGTACATTTACAACTGAGCCACCTAGCCAATCATACTCCAAAATTTCACTTACATTGTCAATGCTAATGAAATATAGATCCTTCCATTTGTACATATTTTCATCAAAAATAATTGTGTGAGTACCACTATCTTTCAACTTTGTATTCACTTGAGTATGCTATTATAATAATTGCAGATATAGAATGGGTGGGTTTAAGGTTCTTTCGGTAGATCGTTTCGATCAGTTGGTTGATCCATGAGATGGTTTTGAGTTATTCTTTATTTTCACCCCCTTCCCTATGTCTGTATGTAATAACATTCATTATATCAGACCTTTTTACATTAAATGTTAAAGGTTTATCTTGAAAAATAAATTATAAATAAATACCTCTTTATCAAAATGTTTTTTACAAGCTATGATGGACAATAAAGGAATGGTCCAAGAGCTTGTTCAACCTTATGAATATCTTCATAATCAATTTGAATAAGTATCTCAACACTCGGATCATGGGATACGTTAATCAGCACTTTGACCTGACCTGTTGGAAGTGGTCTATTGTGTATCATGGCATTCTAGATATTTAGCATTGTAGTCCTCACTACAAGGCGATTGGTGGGTGTTGATAGATATAAATCACAGTCATTTTCACCCTATACAATATTAGTATAGGAAAGGTATTAGTGAGAATGCCTTTATGTTATGGGATCTACATGATATGCAGTGGTGTATTAAAACTTGAAGTATGGGGATCCGTTGTATGATAATCTCATATATTATAAAAAAACATTTTGAAGTTACCCTTAAAAATATGGATCTCATGCATTGAATTAATAAAAAATCCAAATTCAAACCATTTCCATCAAAAACATTTTAAATAGTCCATTAAGGAAATTATCACAAGGGGTAAACCAAATTATCATTTCAAATAAAAATTAGAAATTTATAAAACAACCCCCTTTTAAAATCATTTTAAAATCAAGGCCTCACTCTAAAACAATTTCCACATCAAAACATTGTTTTATTTCATAGAAGAGAAACTAGATTATAATAAAACACACACAATTTGAACCTTTTCACAAATCCTCATGGTCATTTCACAAAATCATAATACATGAAAACATTCCATTTCAAACATGGAAAAATGAAATTTAAAAGAGAACCCATTTATTTCAAGATCAAAACACAATAAACAGTTTAAATAATCACATGGATATCAAATATATTCATAATTTCAAAAAAAAATGAATCTATAAAGAAAAATAACACTTTTAAATACAAAATTAAATAATTTCATTGAAAAATCTAGTTGGAAGAAGAATAAACCAAGCTGAACATGCCACCTTCAATAAAGACCAACTAAATAAGAAAGAAGACCTCTATTACAATCCCTAATGTTACAAAACTCTAGGATTGAAATATCACAAATGATCCCATCATACACGAGGGATCAAAACTGAAGAAAAACCCAAATGATCCATATAATATATTTATTTTTTTGTGTGAATAAAGAATCGAGTTACAATGCACACCTGTCGAGGGATTCAAAACAATAGGATTCAGTGGAATATGATGAGAAGGGTTCATGATGATGGAGGAGGGATTCACAATGGCAGTGGAGGAGGAGGAATAGGACTTAGCAGCAGAGGAGGATGAGGACATGGTAGAGGCAGCGAAAGAGAGCTTTGCAATAGTCGAAGTGGACTTCACGGTGGCGACATAGGAGGAGGATGAGGCGACCGAGGAGGAGGAGGAAACAACGACGACATGCTAAGGCTTTCGCGAGAGCTTGAGTGGTGTGATGGAAGGAGGAGACTATTAGGGTTCATTTATAAAACCAACAGAAGCATTTATCAGCACTAAATTAGATATTGCTGATAAAACATACTTTTATCAATGCCTTTTAGCGCTGATAAAAGATGTCTTTATCAGTGCTAAAATCTTAACGCTGATAAAACTATAATGACAATAAATTATTTATATTTTTATATATATTTATAAAATTACATGTATAATAAATAAATATATATTTATTCATTTTTAATAATAACTATAAATAAATAGACATTTCATTATATTTTTATATTTATTTATAATTACAAATTTATAAGAAAGATATTTATTATATTTCTAATTACATATATTTTTAATATTTATTATAAATATATATCGGTATTTTTTATAATTATAAATATGAATATTTTTATTTATTTATCATTATTTGTATATATTTATCAATATATTCATTTAATTATATATAATATTATATATTAAAATAATAAACATATTTTTTATAAATAAATAATTATTTAAATAAATATATATGGATTTTTATTTATAACTAATAAGTAAATATTTATTTATTTATATTTATATTTAATAAAAAATATTTATTTATTTATAATTAAAAATTATAATAAAAAAATATTTATTTACAATTTTAATTATAAATATATAAATATAAATACAAATATATTTATTTATTTAAATAATTAAAAAATATAAAAAATATATTTATAATTTTATAAATATATATAATTAATATATTTATTATAATTTTTTAATTATTTAAATATATATACATTTATTTCGATTATAATTATAACTAATTTTATTTATTTATAAATATTTTAATATAAATATTTATAATTAATATATTTATTATAATTTTTTAATTATTTAAATATACATATATATATATATAGGTATTATAATAATAAATATTTGTATTTATTTATAATTAGTTATATATATTTATAAATATATTTATTTAATTATATATTTATAACTTTATACGTAGTATAATAAATATATGTATTATAATTTTATAATATATATTTATTTATAGTTATAATTAACTATAAATAAATATATTTATACATATTTTTATATAATTATAAATATATATATATATATATATAATTATAATATATATATTTATTGTAATTTTATAATTATTTTAATATATATATAGTTATAATTATAATTGAAAATACATATATTTAAAAAGTATTTATATATAATTAAATTTTAATAATTATAAATATATTAAATATATTTATTATTTAAATATATTTAATATAATTTTATAAATATTTTTTAGAACATAATATTCATATGGGTAATATGAATTACTCATATACATACATAATAAAAAATGGGTCATCACATATATTGGAAACATGAATAATAAGAAGTGTGTAATGTATAAATGAACATTCATGATGACACATAACATATATGCCCACATGATCAATATATTTATTGGATAAATTCATTGGAAACACACATATATTTAATAATTATAATTATAAATATATATATTAAAAGGTATTTATATATATTAATTATAAATATACTAAATATATTAAATATATTTAAAGGTATTGTACTAAGTCGATGTGAAAAAATAAAAGACAAAAACCAGGAGAACCAAACATTACAGGGAGAACTAATTAGGTCGAAATAATAGATAGCGAGGGAGACCTCTAGCAAGGGACTCTAATTAGCCAATAAAAATGCATATTTTAATTACATTTTAATGGTAATAAAGGTTCATTTTTGATCTTTTGGGCCTGAGTTAGTGGATTTTATTTTTGAACATTCGTTCTTATCATTTGTGCACTTCATACCTAATGTACACCATCAAGGCCCAAATATTCATCTGATTTTAAGAATTGTAATTATCAATAATTTAATTTTATATTTTGGTAAATGTACCTACACTTAAATATGAACATTTTTCATTGAGGAATCAATGGAGTATCCATAAAGGACGATTGATATATTTGACGATGAAAGGAAAGAATTCTGGAGAAGGCGAATTGGATACCAGCCCACTAATAAGAATGTGGGGCCCAAAATACAGGCCCAATGAAGCCCAAATATCGTTTTATGATAGAAGACATATATAGGAACAAATAATTCTTCAGAAGTCAGTGCTAATTCGGCCTCTATTATGGTTATTCAGGCAGCCCAAGTTGAAGATAAAATTCTAGGCCAGATTCTGTGGCCAAGAAAAATAGCCCACTATTTGACACATATCTCGTTAACCATAAACTATTTTGGACTACAACATTACATAAGGTTAGGAGAAATCCAAGGATCCATTTTATTATTCTGTGTCCCACTCTAATTCTGAAATCTAGAAGTTCTTCTTAGCACTTTTGTTCGATAGTTTCAAGTTGGCTGCCACCTCGGGTCAAGAGTAGAAAAGTCCAAGTTTCACAAGCTTTCCACCACCCTAGGCCTACCATAATTAATTGGGATGCTTTGTACTATTTTAGACATGACCCAAGTCTCCAAAAAATGCCTATTTAAGTCAGTGGTGATGAAGGAGTTTATCATCTTTGATCTTTGTTTTCATCTTAATGTTATGCTACCAATTTGATGTTGTAATCACTTTCCCTCAATTGTAAGTTCCTTGAATTGCCTTAGATTATTTATATAAGTTCTTCATATTATCTTTTTCTATTCTGCTTCTTATCACTTTTATACTATTTCCTCAAGGTGTGAACTTTTTCATACCAAACCTTGTGAGATTGTCACACAATGGTGGAGTGATTGTTATTTCATTGTTTTTTTACTTCTCCAATTCCTCCATTATGAGTCTACTTCCCGCTTCCATTGAAACCATAACATCAATGGATGGATAACCCACTTATGGGTTGATCCAAGGTAATATCAAGGGGATGGATTAGATTTTATTTATCACTACCTTAATCACTAATCACTTCTTTAAAATGAGATTTTTATTTGATGATTTTAAACCTTCTTCATCCGTATTGAATTTTAAGGTCACACACTTCAAGTGATAATACGAACCTTTACCTTAGAGTGCTCAAATATTTGATCATTCAAGTGTATAGGTGATTAGTGTTAGGGTGTTTAGGCATTAAACCAGTGAGTGATGATTTTGTTTGATCTTCTTGAATGAACTCATCTCACATATAAGAAATTTAAATAGTTGAAAAGGGAATGCGTCCAATCCACCCCAAGTGATAACCTAGGATCAACTCATACTTTAATATTGAATTAAATTCAGTGTATTAGAGTTAACTTAAACCCATATAAAATTAACCCAAGTTTTCCACTTCATATCCAAAAATAGTCCATAGAATGTACGTGTCTATAGGTTTCTTCTTAGGTCTCTGAGGATTCGATAACCCAAGCTAAACTACAAGGACCGTTCTACCTTCATCTCATTGGTAAATTTGAGCGTGAATCAAATTCTGGAATCATTTATGGGGACCCAAATAAGTGATCTAAACACCCATTCTATTCTCCCCCATTTCTTCTTTTCTCAACCAAATTCTCTTACCTTTTCCCTTTCTCATTTTTTTTTCTTTTGGCGCTTGTCCGCCTACACCTGCGATCAATCAAATTGTCTAGTTAGGGTGGATAGTCCTGGGGTTGGGGAGTGAAGTACACCAAGGGAACTCTTTCCATTATATCCTAATATTCCTATTACTCTAGAGTCCATAATTGAGCCCATTTAAATGTAATGTCTTCAATGAAACCAACTCATAAACCTGGGTGGAAACCAAAATGGAAACCCAAATAAGGCAGCCCCAAACTTGGGGAATGCAGTTGATCAAACCATGAATGAATACCTCACACCTTCCCGGACCAATGACCCCTCATGCATTAGACACAACTCCCTAGGAGATGCCAACAACATCTTTAAACCGCATGTACTAAACCATCTTCCCACATTCCATGGAATAGAGTCTGAGATTCCCTACCTTCACATTAAAGAGTTCAATGACATTGTAGAAACCATGTGTCCCCCACATCAACTAGAATCAGCTAAGATGAGTCCATTTCCTTTTTCTTTTAATAATAGAGCTAAATGATGGCTATAAAATTTGATACCATCATCCATAAACTCTTGGGACCAACTACAAAGAGAATTCTACAAAAAATACTTTCCCCACCATAAAACAATTGCACTTAAAAAGATTATCCAAAACATTTTTGAAAAAGAGGGAGAGTCATTCTATAAAACATGGGAGAGGTTCAAAGACACTATAAACATGGTTCCACACCATGGTTTTTCTATTCCTGAATAAGTGAGAATTTTCTATGAAGGGTTGGTTCCGGGGAACAAACATTTCATTGACATGATGTGTAATGGAACCTTTAAAAACAAAGCCCCAAAAGAAGCTTACGAGTATCTAAAAGCCTTTCTGGACAAAACCAAACATGGGGAAATTCACCTTATTCTTAAAATCTAAAAATAACTACTGGAATTCATACACTTAGAGAAGAGGAAACCCTTATGGCTAAACTTGAAGCACTCTCTAGGAAGGTTGAAGAGATAGACCTTAGGAAAGTCCATGAAATCCAAACTGTTGACCATGCTTGCACAATTTGTGACTAACATGACCATAAGAAAGACAAATTCCCAACCATTCCATCCATCATAGATGTTCTTTTAGGAGGACCCCCAGCAGAAGTAAATGATTTGAACTTTCAAAATCCTCAATACCAAAACAACTTCAACCCAAGGTATAATGACCACCCAGGCTTCCGCTAGAAAGATAACCAACAACCTAGCCAACCACAGGGACAAAATCCTTACCCTCATTAGAAATACCAAACCCATAACTAGTTCCAAACCCAACCTAAACAATACCAATAGCCACCGGTCCATTTTCAACAAACCATCCCACCTCCAAAATATCCCCCCGGGATAAACCAATCTTCTCAAGCACCAACCCAAAGTGTTCCACAAAGCCTACTAGAACAACTGTGCAAACAAATGGAAAGGATGAACTCGGAAGTCTCTTCCCTTAAAAAATAACTTCAAACCATCAAAACTATAAAGGAACCCATGCCTACTCAGGTGGTTCCATTCTCAACTTCAACTGGAGAGTCATGTTGTACTCAAACAACTCTTGAACAACTAAAGGTTGTGACTGTTTTAAGAAGTGGGAAATCAATTGAGAAACCTGAAAAACTAATTCAGAACCCACCTTAAGATTCAAACATGGATGAAAATTCAAATGAACCAAATGATCAAACTGAAAAACATGATAATGTTGTCAAAGAAACAACTCTTCAACAAACAACCCCACAATCTGTACCATTTCCTCAATGCATGAGGGGGAAAACCAAGCCTGAATTGAATGAAACATTGAGGGAAATCTTCTCACAAGTCAAGTTGAACATTCCCCTTCTCGATGTCGTCCAAAAAATACCTTCCTACTCAAAGTAACTTAAGGACTTGTGCACTTTTAAAAGAAAATTTTTAGATAAAAATCAAGTCCTTTAGGATGCTAATGTGAGTACCACCATTCAAGGGATCATTCCTCCTAAGTTGAAAGACCTGGGTTGCCCTTATATCAATGTTGAACTAGGAGAGAGCAAAGTTGTTAAGGCCTTGTGTGACCTAGGTGCTAGTTTCAATCTCATCCACTATGTTGTGTACTGTCAGTTAGGCCTAGAAGAACTCCTTCCCACATCTGTCACACTTCAACTTGTTGATCGTTGCATTAGGGTTCCAAAGTGGGTTTTAAAGGATGTTCTAGTAAAGGTTTAAAACTTCATCTACCCTGCTGACTTCATTGTCCTTGACAACCATCCAAACTTATGAAATAATTAACAATCCCCAATCATCCTTGGTAGTCCTTTCCTTGCAACAATAAACTTTTTTATCTGAGTTTGAAATGGAAACATGACCATCACCTTTGGAAACATGAGTCTAGACTTGAACATCTATAATGCAAGCTCACAAATAGGGGATGATGAGGACATTCATAAAGTAAACATGATAGGAATCATTGATAATGAATCCATAGAACATCAAGAAATATTTGATGTATTTTTAAGTTAGGATGAGATTGATTTCCTTTGTTCACATGAAGGAAGTTTATCTCCTTAGATTGAATAATTTTTAAATTGCTCTTATGATAAAGTCTTAGGTCCAACAATAATTTAATCCTTTCGGCAAACCACATTCATAGAGACCAATAAAACTACCTTCCCTAAATATGATCAAACCAATCTTGTTACTGAAAATTCTATATGTGGGGAATCAATCCTATTTGAAACTCTAAAAAAAGAAATTGATATTGATCCAATGTCCCAATATTTTGCTGAAATTATGAACCAACCTAATCTTGAATTGAAGGAACTTCCCGCTACACTCTAGTATGCCTTCCTAGGGGACAATCAAATACATCCTATTGTCATTTATTATTCTCTTGAACCAAATCATGAGAGGATGATTCTAGATGTCCTTAGGAAACATAAGAAATCCATTGGTTGGACCCTGTCTGATATTCCTGGGATTTTCCCACTTATCGAGACTCATAGGATTGTTCTAGAATTTGATTCAAAGCCATGTCGTCAACCTCAATGGTGACTCAATCCTAATCTCATGGAAGTAGTGAGGAAAGAACTTCTAAAATTGTTAAAAGTTGGTATCATCTATCGCATATATGAGAGTGGGAGGGTGAGCCCAATCCAAGTGGTTCCCAATAAGGCAGGAATATTAATAACAGTGATAACCAATAAGGATAGAGAGATTCTTCCAGCTAGGGTGAGTAGTGGATGGAGGGTCTGAATTGACTATAGGAAGCTAAACTCATTCACCAAGAAGGGACATTCCCCCTTACCATTCATTGACCAAGTCCTTGAGAGAGTGGAATGTCATGCCTTATACTATTTCTTAGATGGGTAATTGGGGTACAATCAGATTTAGGTATCCCTATAGGATCAAGGGAAGACTACATTCACCTATCCATTTGGCACATTTTCCTTCAAACGCATGCCCTTTGGTTTATACAATTCCCCTGGAACCTTCCAGTGGTGCATGATGGGAATCTTCTCAGACATGGTAGGGTATTTTCCAGAGGTCTTCATGGATGACTTATCTGTGTTTGGGGATACATTTGAGGGATGTCTGCAAAATGTGGAGAGAGTCTTTTCAAGATGTAAAAAAAAGAATCTGGTCCTAAACTGGGAAAAATGACATTTCATGGTTAAAGAGGGACTAGTTCTAGGCCATCTGGTCTCATGTAGGGTGATTGAAGTTGATAAAGCCAAGGTTGACATCATTCATCACCTTCCATCACCCAAAACTATAAAATAAGTGAGGTCTTTCTTAGGACATGATAGTATCTATAGAAGATTCATCATGTACATTAGTTCAATCTCTCATCCCCTTTGTGCTCTCCTAGTAAAGGATGCTCCATTTGTTTGGACAGAAAGATGTGAGGGTTCATTCTCAACCCTCAAATCCTCTCTCACCTCTCCTCCCATTATGAAATCTCCAAATTGGAACCTTCCATTCGAACTTATGTGTGATTCCAGTGACTTTTCTGTACGATATGTGTTAGGACAACGTTGTGGTAAAACTCCTTATGTAATTGTTTATGCAAGAAAATCCTTAAATGATGCCCAAATAAACTACAACACTACTGAAAAAGAGTTACTTTATATTGGGTTTTCTTTAGATAAGTTTAGGTCCTACCTCTTAGGATCCCCCATCACTGTGTTCACTAACCATTCTTCACTAAAATAACTCTTCCAAAAACAAGTTTCTAAGGCTGGGCTGATTAGGTGGGTCCTTCTCTTACAAGAATTTGACCTCACAATCAAGGATAAAAAGGGAGTTGAAAATGTTTTAGTTGATCACCTCTCTAGGATGGAATTCAAATACAACTGAAACCACCTTTCTATGTCTAATTCATTTCTTAATGAACACCTATACTCTGTGAGTGATTTCCCTTGGTATGATGACATAGCCAATTTCTTAGTTATAGGAGTCATTCTAAAATTCTTAGGGACTCAAGTTTGAAAGAAATTCATTTCTAATGTTAGACACTATGTGTTTGATGATCCATACCTCTATAAGTTCTACCCTGACCAAGTCATTAGGAGGTGTGTCCCAGAATCTTAACAAGAGTCCATCCTTAAATTCTGTCATAGTGAGGCATGTGGAGGTCACTTTTCCTATAAGAAAATTTCTGTTAAGATTCTTCAGTGTGGTCTCTTCTGGCCCACCCTCTCAAGGGACTCCTACACATTTTTTCAAAGATTCCCTAGGTGTCAACATGTATGGTCCATCACAAAAAGGAATAAAATTCCAATCACTCCCATCTTATTGGTTGAAATCTTTGACTGTTGGGGAATTGATTTCATGGGTACCTTCCCAAACTCTAGGGGATATATTTACATTCTTTTAGTTGTCTATTATGTCTCCAAATGGGTTGAGGAAATTCCTACAAAATCCAATGATCATCAAACTGTGATTAGATTCCTATAAGAAAACATCTTCTCTAGATTTGGAATTCCTAGGGCTATCATTAGTGATCGTGGAACTCATTTTTGCAATCATCAATTCTCATCACTCATGGACAAATATGGAATTTCTAAAAAAGTGTTCACTACTTACCACACACAGACCAATGGTCAAGATGAGTTATCCAATCGAGAAATCAAACAAATTCTTGAGAAAACTGTTAATCCATCTAGGAAAGATTGGTCAAGAAAAATCTTAGATTCTCTTTGGGCCTACCACACTGCATATAAAACCATTTTAGGAATGTCCCCATATAGGTTGGTTTATGGTAAAGCATTCCATTTTCCATTGTAGATTGAACATGAGGATTTTTTGGGCAATTAATAAAATAAATTATGACCTCTCATTGGCCGAAACAAAAATTAAATTAGATCTCAATGAACTTGAGGAACTTAGGATGCAGGATTATGAAAAAATTCAAGGATCAATAAAGCTAAAGTAAAAGCCTACCAATCTCGAAATATTAAACCAAACACATTGTACCCGGTAAACCTATTCTTTTGTATATTTCTAAACTTAATTTAAACCTAGGAAAGTTGAGGTCTAGATGGTCAGGTCCATACATATTGCATAAGGTGTACCCTCATGGGGCTGTAGAAATTCAAGATCCCACCAATGGTCAAACCTTTAAAGTTAATGGTCATAGAGTCAAACCATTCATAGAACTATTCAAAAAGCAAGAAGTTTATGAATAATTGTTTGAACCTACCTTAGATGATGAAAATAATTAATCAATTAGGGGTCCATGTCGATCTAGCGACGTTAAACAAAGCGTTGCATGGGAGGCAACCCATGTTTTTCATGTTTCCAATCATTTTGTTGTTTTAATCAACTTTATATTTTAAATAGGATTAATGAATCATTTTGATATTTAAAAAAATAGACAGTTGACCTGTTCTTATATTATGAGTATGGATGGGTATGAAAGGGGAGCTTCATATTCATCTGTGTCACGTGGTGTGATCATTGAGTAATACCTTACCCATAAATTTAAAAAGAAGACAATGTATCATCAGTTTATTTTATATTATTTTTATGTGTTTGTAGGTTAAAAAAAACAAATATATATATATATATATATATATTAATAAATAAATAAAAAGGACACTTCATAGGTCGTGGGTCAAACCCCGTCACAACTGGTGAAGCCGCGAGGAATCGGACTCGGGACCGAAGGGAGATAGGGGCGCGCACTTAACACTGACCTACGGATTTTTGTTCTTCCTTATTCTATAATTTTTATTTATATACTTATATTTTATTTATATACTTATATTTTATTTTTATTTTTATATAAATATATATATATATATAGTTTTTTTCCCCACTAGGGAATTCTCAGAGTGACATCGAGATCAAAGGATTAAAATGAAGCAGTAAAAATTTCAACTTCAACCACAAGGTGACTTCATTCCATGATCCTCATTTTACATTTAATTTTTGAAATATCATTCTCTACCTCTACCCCCTTCTATGTTTTCTTTTATTCAAACACTGGGGACAGTGTTATTTTAATTTGGGGTGGACATGAAAAAAATTGCTTTTGTGTGAAAAAAAATGATTTGAAAAAACAAATATGTGTAGATGGAAGGAAAAATTCCTTTAACTTTGAACATGATAATACACATTGAAAACTTTGAAACTAAATATCAAATAATTTAGCACTTCTCCGATTCTAATTTTAATCCATGTATAATTTCATGAGCATAGATTTTGGGAAGTGTGGTGGTCCAATGTGATATTTCATCGTTTATATTTTCTTCCAAATAAAAAAAACACAATTCACGTCCTTTGGATAGTGGGGTATTAGTTTGAGTTCATGGGGTCCCCCAAATAAATAGCATAGTTTTGTTAATCATTTTAGTTTTAATATGATTACTTAATAAAAAACAATTTTAAAAAAATTAATTTGTGCATAGAGCAATGAAATGACCTAATGCGTGGCTTTTGGAACTTGGGGATCAGGAATCCATAGTTGTCTGGCCCAGAGTTAGTAATTTTATCTCTATTTTTGGTAATTTTATTTTGTTTTTTTATTGATTTAACTCGATATGATGCCTGAGTATGTGGGCTTCACTTGGTGCCCTATGGTCTTTGAGGCTGGGAGTCATCAGCAAAGTCTCACTACAGGGGTTGACTCTTTTGAGTGCAATTTCAATTACCATGGAAAATTTCAAAAAATAGAAAATAAATAAATAAATAAATAAAATAAAATAAAAAAATTGAATACTCAGCTTAATATTGAAATGTGATTCCACCGATCACTTCCATCATTTCCCTCTTGAATAAAGATGAACCCTTGTGTCTAATGCGATCCACAACACATCATCACTCTTAATTGATATTGGATGAAATATGAAGATGAGTTTGAACAAAGAAATGGGCTTGGGATTGGGATCATCTTATGAAACAATCATGTATTAAAATATTTTGATGGGTTTCATGATTTTTTGGTATAATGTTTTTTGGTGATCATTGGGTATTAAAATGATTTTGGAAAAGGGAATTTGAATTTCATATTATTGAGATACATTTTTCTCGAGACTAGAAAATCTCAAGTTATTGGGTGTTATTAGCCAATAAAAATAAATATTTTAATTAAATTTTAATGGTATTAGATGTTAATTTTTTATCTTATGGAACTAAGTTAGTGGATTTTAATTTTGAACATCCATTCTTATCGTTTGTGCACTTCATGCCTAATGTACACCAATATAGGAAAAAAGATTCATATGGTTTTAAGGATTGTAATTATCATTATTTTAATTTAATATTTTGGAAAATTTATCTAAACTTAAATATGAACATTTTTCATTTAGGGATCAATGGAGGATTCATAAAGGACGATGGAGATATTTGACGATGAAAGGAAAGAATTATGGAGAATGAAAATTAGACACCAACCTACTGATGAGAATGTGGGGCCCAACATAAAGGCCCAATTAAGGCCAAATTTCTTTGTATGCTACAATAAATTTATAGGAACAAATAATTCTTTAGGAGTTAGTGCTAATACGTCATCAATTATGGTTATTCAGGCAACCCAAGTTGAAGATAAAATTCTGGGCCAGATTCTGTGTCCCACACAAACATCCCACTATTTTGCACTTATCTTGTTACACTTAATCTATTTTGGGCTGAAACTTTACAGAAGGTTAGGATACATCCTGGGATGAATTTTATTATTCTATGGCCCGCTCTAATTCGGCAATATAGAATGTCTTCTGAGTGCGTATGTTTGGTGGTTGCAAGATGGCTTCCACCTCGGGTCAAGAGTGGAAAATTCCAACTTCCACAGGTTTTCCGCCACCCTAGGCCTACCTTAATCAAGTGAGATTATTTTTACTGTTGGAAGATTTAAACAAGGATCCAAAAATTCCTATTTAAGGCAGTGGTGATGGAGGATTTTATCATCTTTGAGCTTTGTTTTCATCTTAATGTTATGCTGCCAATTTGATGTTGTAATCGCTTTACCTCAATTGTAAGTTCCTTGAATTACCTTAGCTTCTTTATATAAGTTATTCATATTATCCTTTTCTATTCTTATTATTATCACTTTGATACTAATTCCTCGATGTGTGAACTTTTTCATACCAAACCTTGTGAGATAATCATACAACAGTAGAGTGATTGTTATTTCTTTGTTTTTTTACTTCTCCAATTCCTCCCTTATGACTCTACTTCCCGCTTCCATTAAAACCATAGAATCAATGGAGGGATAACACACTTATGGGTTGATCTAAGGGAGTATAAAGGGTCTGGATTTGATTTTATTTATCACTACCTTAATAACTAATCACTTCTTTAAAATGATATTTTTATTTGATTATTTTAAAACTTCTTCATTTGTATTGAATTTTAAGGTCACACACTTCAAGTGCTAATAAGAACCTTTACCTTGGAGTGCTCAAAGATTTGATAATTCAAGTGTATAGGTGATTAGTATTAGGGTGTGTAGGAATTAAACCAGTGAGTGATGATTTTGTTTGATATTCTTAAATGAACTCTTCTCAAATATAAGAAATTGAAATAGTTGAAAAGGGAATGCGTCTAATCCACCCCAAGTGATAACCAAGGATCAAATCATACTTTAAAATTGAATTAAATTCAGTGTCTTAGATTTCACTTAAACCCATATAAAATCAACCAAATTTGGCCACATCATAGCCATAAATAGTCCATAGAATGTACGTGTCTATAGGTTTCTTCTTAGGTCTCTGAGGATTTGACATCCCAAGCTAAACTACAAGGACTACTCTACCTTCATATCTTGGGTAAATTTGAGACTGAATAAGACTCTATGTGAATAAAATTTTGGGATTCATCACATTTGTTTATGAGAGAGAAAAAAATTTAAAGGAGAGATTTATGGAAAAATTAATTGAGAAGTTTTCCCCCAAAAGAAATAGAGATTAAATTGTCAATATTAATGGATAAAATGGGATGTTGACTGCATTAATTGGTGATTATGGTCTTGGTGTGTATATAAAGTGGATGTAGCAACATATCTTTAGGGGTATACCTATAAGATGTAGCTGGAAAGGGAGACCCAATAAGGGGTTGTCGTGTTTGCGATGGCCCGAGTGACAAGATGACGGTGACAAAATTATCTTGTACGTGTGGAGAGGTTCTTGGAAAGATATTTAGGATTTCATCCACCGGGAGAAAGGAAGGGGTAACTTCATTGGAAGTAGCACGTACGACATGTCAATGTTTAATAGGTTCGGAGTAGCAGTGACACAATTGATGATCGGGGCCATGTATTGAAATTCTTTTTGATAGCAGTGATTAGGTGGTGTGTCCCAGTTCATGATTGTCAGCACATCATGATGGTGAGATCATGAGAGAGAAATATTTCATGTGTCGCAAGATGGTGTGAGGCTGATTCATGTTCGAATGAATATCTCCGAGTTAGTGACGTTTTGTCGACAGAAGGGTGACGTTTTTTCACAGATTTATTTTTTGATACATGGCATTGGCAGGATGTTTTTGTGAGAGAAGACAGAGGCGTATCGAGGTGTGGGTTTCACATGGGCTTTTCTATGCCATCATTTTAATTCTGGTTTGGACATTACTTGAATTATTTCTATTTTTTGATTCATAGTGGATATTTATTGGGAATTGCCCCGTGGTTTTTTAATCCTCATTATGGGAGGGTTTTTCCACATTAAAAATCATTCATGTTGATTTATTTATTCTGCTTATATCACTTCCATATTTCAATGGGTTTCTCATGATATTTTTTGCCAGAAATTTTGGGCCTAAAATCGGGATTCTTCCCAAAAATTTGTATCAGATGGAGGTTCATTCTTGTAGTTTCACATGAGAATTATGGAAGATTATGAGAGTATCACTAATGCGTGGGTGGTGCATAATAAGGTTTGGAAATTAAAGCAGACTGATAGAGGTGATGCACATGTCGGCTCCAGGGATGTTGAGAAGGGGGCATGTTTTTCATATAGGTGCTCCAGATTATGTGTAGATCATGATTATGTGGGATCCAGATGTTTCTGGTTCTTGTATTGTTCAGTGGGGTAGTGAAAATGTAGATGTGATGAAGATTTTGGCGTTTAGTTTTCTTTTTGTAGGGGGAGATGATATTTTTTTGGTCAGAAGTGAAAAAGGACGACATCATATTTTCTGCGGATGATGGTGGTTGGTGTGATAGTGACCGATTTTCTTTCCAACTTGGTTTTTCGGATGTTTCCATTCATTAATGTGATGAAGGTGGAGATTTTTTGGATTTATCACATTTATTGACGAGAGAGAGAAATTATTAATGGAGATATTTATTGCAACATTAATTAAGTATTTTTCTCCCAACAATAATAGAGATTTAATTGTCAATATTAATGGATGAAATTGGTTGACTACATTAATTGGTGATTATGGGCTTAGTGTCTATATAAAGAGGATGCAACAACATATTTCGAGGGTTATGCTATTAAGATGTAGATGGCAAGGGATACTCGTGAAGGGGTTGCCGTGTTTGGGGTGGTGTGGGTGACATGATGATGGTGACACAATTATATTATACGTGTGGAGAGGTTCTTGAAAATATATTCAAGATTTCATCCACTGGGAGAAAGAAGGGGACTATTGCGTCAGTGGTAGCATGTGCGATGTGTCAGCATTTAACGGGTGTAGAGCAGCGACGACACAATTGATGATCAGTGCCATGTATCAAAAGTCTTCCATATAATGATGATCAGGTGGTGTGTCCCAGTTCATGATTGTTGGTACATCATGATGGTGAGATCATGAGAGAGAAATCCTTCGGGTGTCTCAAGATGGTGTGAGGTTGACGCATGTTGGGATGAAGATCTAGGAGGTAGTGACGTTTCATCAACAAAAGGGTGATGTTTTGTCCCAGATTAATCTTTTGATAAATGGCATTGGCAGGATGTTTTCCAAAGAGAAGATGGATGCATATCAGTGTATGGTTTTCACACGGGTTCTTTAGGACATCATTGTAATTCATGTTTGGGAATTACTTGGATTCTTTGTATTCTCTGATTTATAGTAGATATTTCTTGGGAATTTCTTTGTGCGTTTTTAATCCTCCGCATGGGAGGGTTATTCCACATTAAAAAAATCTTGCATAATGATTTATTTATTATACTTATATCGCTTCCATATTTCAACAAGTTTCTCATGCTATTTTTGGAAAGAAATTTTGGGCCCAAAAATCATGATTCTCCCCAACATAAAAATGCATTGAAATACTGAACAAGCAAATCCCGACACGTGGAACCTCGAGTAGCGAGTGCGCGATGGAACTTGAGTGCAGTATTAACCCACATCACCCGAGGATGCCAGCTTACAACACCTAGCACCACCACCCACAACCATCACATCTAGCCCTGCGCCACTACTACACTCATGCAACCTATCGGAGGGGAAACTATTTGCAACAGTGGGGACAATTATAAATATATTTAAAAGGTATTTATATATAATTATTAATATGATAAATATAATAAATATATTTATCATATAAAAATTGTTGAAATTTTATAATTATTTATGTATAATTATAAATATATGTATTTAAAAAGTAGTTATATATAATTATAAATATATAAATATAATAAATATAATAAATAAAATAATTATATTGATTATTTAATGAAATTTATTATATATATATATTATTTAATGAAAATGTATATATTAATTATAAACATGCCTTTTTTATTTAATGCATACAAATAAACATTATTTTTTAATATAAATATAACAATTTTATATAAATTATTATTAAAAACTTTTATGAGTGCTAAAAATAGCACTGATAAATGTACCATTTATCAACACTTTTCTTAGTGCTGATAAAGCCCCCCCCCCCCCATTATTAGTGCTTTCTGCTTAGCGCTGATAAAACAAGGCACTTCCCATGCCCCTTTTGTGGTAGTGATTATTGATCATTGATGAATAAATAAATTATTTATTATTAGAGGATAGAATAATTGAGATTTATTTATTTTTTAAAGTATTCACAGGGTATTATGTAAATATGTGGAAAAATATTATACGAACAGTTGATATTTTAATATTCAAGGTTCATTTAATATTATCAAGAGTTTCAATATGAGTTAAATACTCAAGTTTATCATGTAATATATTTATTATATATTAAAATATGTGATAAAAATTAAAATGACATTATGATACAATGTTTTCTCTTAATTTGTCATTTACTACATATTTAGTAGGTGTATTATTTTTAGGGGTTGTGGAACCCATTCCATTTATTCGAGCCTCCCAAAGTATAGGAAGAATAAAGAGAGACTCTGTAACACTGCAAGGTTTTAAAAATAAATTGAAATAAATGAAACTTTCTTTTATGTAGATAGTTACAAACTAGCCATTAAACATAAATTTTCTGCTTCTAGGATTTGAATTTTGAAAAACAAACCTCTGTGGTTGTGATCAGTAAGTAATTTGGAGTCTGATAAAACCAACTTGTATTTTTGGTGAATAGTAACATACCCATTTGAATAGTAATATGACCGTTATGAATAGTAAATCATATTATTATTTTATTTTCTTAAGGTTATAAGATAATTAGATCTTGATTATTTTTTCAAGGTGATATAAAATCAGTTATAATTTTAAATTGTTTTTTTTAATAAAGTGTGATTTTATTTAAAAAATAAATTATTTATATTTAGAAAATTATCTTTGAAAAATGGTATTTCTTTTTGAATTATTCACATCAAAAAATGGTTATGATGAATTTTTTGTATTTTTCTGAAGTTCTTGAATTTTTTATGAATAGTGAAATACGGTAAAATACTGTATATACAAATTATCAGTTAAATACACTATTTTTTACATCATAACTGATGTAATCCCACTTCTTTCAAACTCACATGCTCCTTTTACTCTTTTGATCATAAGAATGTAGAATATTCCAAGTATTGGAAAAAAATATTAAAATAATGATTAAAATAATGTAAAATCACTCCTCTTCTCCACTATAAATACCACCCTCATTCCCCTCTTCCTCTCACACCTCTCAAGACTTGAGCATTGAATAAGTTCTACCAAATCCCCTCCCCAAGGATCTTCCCTACGTCCAAGACATTATGGTCTCACTAAAATTCTGAAACCAAAGGCCTTAAGGATGGGTCTCAAGGAGATGATATCAAGAGGTAAGAATCCTCTTTCATTTTCCTGTGTTTTCTTTTCAATTCTTTTCTTTTATTATACTCTCTTCACCCCCCTTATAAAAGAGGCATAAAAGCTTCAGTATGATATATATTATGTATTTTTATAATGTTTATGTAAATATTCATCATCATTTTTCCTCTTATTCAGAAAATAAAAACATCATCTATGATGTGCCGATTTACCAAACTCGTGGATGACGTGTTTACAATTTTTTTAATTCCTTCAAAACAAGTTATAAAACCATTTTAATAGTTGTAACTAAATTTAAATTGTATTATATATCCTCTTTCATGTTCTGTAGTTAACATATATACATAATATTATTCTATATAATGGAACTAGTTCATGATTATCAAAGAACCTCAAAAATGATCTAAATGGATATCACTAAAGATTTATCTAATGATTCATCCTCATACCATATAATCAAAATGAGTTATGGAATCATTAAATATTCTGGAAACATATGAGTACCATTTCATTCCACTTCTGGAATTTCATTTCCATATGACAAGAAAATCAAATACAAACTTGCCATGGAAATCATGTAAAGAACGCACCCAAAACAATGGAAGGAACAAAATTCTAAAAATTAAAGGATGAAATGAAGTTATAAAATAATCATATAATGTGTTATAAACATGAATATGTTTCTTTAAGATAGTAATAACAGTCTTTTAACCATTATACAGGAGGGTTAAACATGTTTTTAGTAAGTTGAACCTGAGGTAAGGGAATTCTTAACCAAATTTCCATTCTTTAGGTTAACCTTATACTTTATTTGTTATGTGGTTTTAAGATTATTTGTGTGATAATTTTTTTATATTATATTTTATTATGTGTATTTACAATGTATAGACATATCCTTTCCATTCTATTAATTCTTGCTCGAATTATATTTGGATGGGACTTTCCTTTTAAAATCCTTTTAAAATCCTCTTTAATAAATTTCCTAAAGATTGTTATATATATATGTGTGTGTATATGTATGTATGTATATACGACATGAGTGGTTTCTCCTAATTTCATGATACTTTATTGCCGTGATATGTTCCTATGACATAGTTATGTTGGGTTGAGCCCATTATAGCTCAATATATGTTGGGTTGGGCCCATTATAGTTCAAGATATGACGGGTGAGCCTCATTATAGCTTTCCAATGCATTGGGTACTCCAGAGATGGAATTTTACCAAATGGTAATACCATGTATAAGGGTGATTGTAAGAGTGATATGTAAATATGTCCCAAGGCAACTATATGATGTTTCCATGCATGATAATAAGTTTTTATGAAATGGGTTTTATTGTTTTTTATGTTATCGCTTAACTAACAATTTCTTTCTTTATATCCCGTATTGAGCTTTTTGTGCCAATCCCAAGTTTGTAAATCTTTTTCACAGGATATAAAGATGTTTAAGAGAAAGAAGGAAGACAATTTATATATTATGAAGTTTTTTCAAGGAAATTTTATATTATTTTAAGTTTTATATTTTGGAAAAAATGGATATTGTTTTAGTAGTATTATCATGTATGATTATGAGATGTTATGTATGTTTTATGTCCTGATTTCTGTAAAACTCTAAACCTAATAAGATCCTCAATGTGTAAGAATGTATTTTATTGCATAAAACTCAAGATTATGTCATATATTAAGGCAGAGTCCTTATTGACTCAGTTGATTATGATTGTTCATTAATATAGATTGTTACCTCCTCTATCCTCCCACATCCTAGAGATAGAAAGACTTCATCCAAGTGAAAAGATCCAAGAATGTTTTCATAGATAGAACGCATGGGTTCGATGTGATCATAGTGACGTAGAAGGATTCATCATAGCTTTTTTCTAGCACCACTAATTTGGTGAACGATGATCAATCAGATTATTGAAGCACGTATGAATGATCTAGAGGGGCTTAAGCTTAGATACTTCAAGTAAATATCATCGAAAATGATCTAGAGTCGATTGTTCTTCAATTTGAATGTGGTAACTATTCACTTTAATTTTTGTTCATATCAAATTCACATGGAACCCCTATACCTCTATCAGGACTCAGATAGCTAGAGACGATGAAGTTTTGTCACTTCAGTGATGAAATTTTTTAAATTCTCAACCCACAAGTTTCAGCTACGCGACCCTGTACTATCAAATGGTATCAAAACGATCACATGAATTTTCTGGTCTAAGAAAAAAAATTAATTTTATTTAAACTACGTAGAGGGATTTAATTCTATCCCAATGTGATAGACCATGCATCAATTAAATATTTTATAACCATGTTAATGGTCATTCCATAATTTTAATATGGATCTAAAATGGTTTAATTTTACCAATATAATTTTTCAATAACATACTTTTAAGGTCTCAGTCTAATATATAATAAAAAATAAATTGCATAATCCTAAATTGATTGGAAAAGGAATTTTTTAATATAAAATATCTTCAATAATGGTTTTTCCAGAATTTTTTCCAGAGCTGTAGGTCTGTCAAAAAGAAAGGGCGAGGGCGTGGATTCCTAATTATTCTTTTGAAAAGGATAAATGAAATAGCCTTGAAAATATTTAAACTGGGATAATAAAAAAATAATAAAAAGGAGGCCCTTCTACCTAATTCCCACATGCCAACATGGACTCTCTGCATTCGCTGCTATCACCTAGAGTTGGGGCAGCGGTGCTTCATGGCGAAGAAAAAAACACAAATGAGGATGAAAAACAGATCAGACAAAGAATTTACATGGTTCGGTAGTGATGCCTACGTACACGGGAGAAGGGGCTGGATGTTTCTATTCCTCTCCTGATGAGTACGTCGGAGGATAACAAAGTTACAGCAGAGCTTTTCTTCTCTCACTCTCTCGTTACAAATCATGGGATTCAATCCCATTTAAAAATGATGAAGCAAAGCATGGTCAAGGGTTGGATTTTGGGTTGTTCATCAACCCATGAAAATCATCTGCTGCTGGATGCTGTCCACAAAGGCTTCTTCAACAAGGTGGTGTGCGTCAACTATACAGATGAGTTGGTTGCCGCCATAGAAGACTTCCACAATATCCAGCCGACAAATTTCCATTCTCCACTGTTGAATACTCCCAAATGGGACTGGCCCCGACAAATCTCCCCCTCACGACTAATTTTGGGTAGAATCTTGACCCACCGTCTCCTTGCAGGCGTCCAGCTTCTCTTTTGGTAAAGCCTTCGTCAACATGTCTTCCCCGTTATCATTGGTGTTGATTTTCTCAACATTCAACAATCTTTCTCCCAGCACATTGTGAATCCAATGATATCGCACGTCTATGTGTTTGGACCTGGAATGAAATTTCGGGTTCTTGATGAGATAAATAGCGCTCCGACTATCGAAATAGAGAATATAATTCTCCTGACATTGTCCCAGATCCTATAAAAACTTCTTCATCCACAGCATCTCCTTGCATCCCTCAGTGACTGTGATATATTCTGCTTCTATGGTGGGTAAGGAAACACACTTCTGAAGTCGTGATTTCCCATGAGACTGCTCTCCCTACAAATGATATCAGGTATCCGGATATGGATTTCTTCGTGTCCACATCTCCAGCCATATCTGCATCCGTATATCCTTCCAAAACATTTTTATCACTTCCAAAACATAAATAATGACTAGATGTACCTCAGAGATACCTTAATATCCATTTGACCACTGTCCAATGCTCCTTTCCTAGATCTAATAAGAATCTACTCACAATTCCAATATTGTGAGCAATATCCAGTCTGGTGCACACCATGGCATACATAAGACTCCCAACTGCTGACTGATAATGAATCATTTCCATTTCTGTTTTCTCCTTCTCAGTTGATGGACTCTGACTTGTCATGATTCTGAAATGACTCACAAGTGGAGTGCTAACTTATTTCTCCTTTCCCATGTTGAATCTTTAAAGAACCTTCTCAATGTACCGCTCCTGAGATAGCCAAATCTTGTGATTCATCCTGTCACGAGAAATCGCCATACCAATAATGTGAGTAGCATATCCCAAGTCCTTCATTTCAAAAGACCTATTCAACTCCTTCTTCAAATTGTAAATCTTTGTGATATCTCTGCCAATAATCAGCATATCATCAACATAAAGCAATAAGATAATAAAATCACCATCAAAAAACTGATTGATGAAAACACAATGATCAACTGTAGTCCTCTTGTTCTCATTTTTCTCCATGAATGAGTAGAATTTTCTGTACCACTACCTCGGTGCCTGTTTCAAACCATATAAACTTTTCTTAAGCTTGAATACAATATTTTCTTTTCCTTTCACTTGAAATACCTCTGGATACTCCATGTATATATCCTCCTCAAGATTACCATGTAAGAACGCTGTCTTTACATCCAGTTGTTGAACCTCCAGGTTCAAACTGGCCGCCAATCCAAGAACAACTCTGATAGAAGACATTTTAACCACAGGAGAGAAAATTTCATCGAAGTCAATACCTTTTTTCTTTCCTAATCCCTTCACAACCATTTTGGCTCTGTAGCGTGGCTGTGAGCTGCCATCTTCTCCTTTGACACTGTACACCCACTTGTTCTTGAGTGTCTTCTTTCCTTGTGGTAACTGTACCAAATCAAATGTATGGTTATTGTGCAAGGATCTCATCTCCTCTTGCATGGCCTTTTTCCATTCCATATTCTGCTGACTCTTGATCACATCATCATAACTCTCTAGTTCTCCCACTTCAGTGAGCATCACATACTCATGTGGTGAGTATCTATGACTCGGTTGTCGTTCTCTAGTGGATCGCCTCAACTGCGCTTCGGGGGGAATCTGTTCTGGAATATCATATGATGAAGACATATCAGCATATGGAGACATATTACATGTTAGTGATGTATCATCAGTGTCACGTATCTCTCTCGTGCTAGCTGGAACTGATGGTGGTGGGACTGGTTCCAGACTGACTGGAATTTCCTCAGACTGCGACTTTTCTACACATTATGGCTTCTCAAAATCTTCAATCGTCTGATCCTCAAGAAACACCACATCTCTACTTCTGATTATCCTCCTACTGATAGGATCCCAGAGTCGGTATCCAAACTCTTCATGACTGTATCCCAAAAAGATACATTGCTTCCCTTTTCCATCCATCTTTTCCAGCTCATCTTTCAAGATGTGACCAAATGCCCTGCAGCCAAATACTATCAAGTGTTTGTATGAAACATCTTTACCTATCCAGACACTCTTTGGAATGTCGTAGTTCAGTGGAAATGATGGAGAAAGGTTGATAAGATCAACTGCGGTAATCATTGCCTCCCCCCAAAAGGTGTTTGGCAGCTTTGCATTTGAGAGTGTACATCTTATTCTCTCGCAAATTATTGTGTTCATCCTCTCAGCAAGACCGTTATGCTGAGGCATCTTCGATATTGATTTTTCCAGCCTAATGTCGAAACTCCTGCAGTACTCCTCAAATGGACAATGGTACTCTCCTCCATTGTCTGCCTGTACACACTTTATATGTCTGCATGTTTCTCTTTCCACCTTCACATGAAACTGCTTAAAAACATCCTGCACTTGGCCTTTAGTTTTCAAAGCAAAGGCCCATACAATTCTATAATGATCATCTATGAAGGTAACAAAATAAATATCATGTCCCGTCGTCTTATTAATCATCATGCAAACATCAGTGTGAATCAAATCTAAAACATTTGCTTTTCTGGACGGTATATAACCATGAAATGATACCATGTGTTGTTTTCCCAGGATGCAATCAACACAAGTATCCAAATTTCTACCTCTTATTCCTAGAAAGAGATCCTTCCTAGAGAGAATTCTGATTCCCCTCTCGCTCAAATGACCAAGCCGCCTATTCCAAACTTCTGCAGGAACGTCTTTTCTGGCCATATTGACTTCTCCTCCACACGGTCTAGCATCTGTGAGATAAAGAGAAGTATATTTCTTTCCTTTATAAATTACCATGTTACCTTTGGTAATATTTCATTTCCCATCATCGAAGGAACTAACATATCCATCATCTTCAAGAATCCTAGTGGATATCAGATTGAGGCGAATATCAGGAACGTGCCTCTAATCCTTCAATTGTAACCTGTATCCAAAATTAGTTTCCAGAAAAATATTACCATTACCAATAATTCTGGATGCACCATCATTTCCTATCTTCACATTTCCAAAACTCCCTGAAGTGTAAGATTAGAAGAAATCTCTTCTGGCTGTGACATGGTAGGATCTGCTGGAATCGATCACCCATGTCGAGTCTTGGCTGGAAAGACTAACTTCATTGTCTTCCTGAACAATAATAATTTCTTCATTGACAACAGCAGCATCGTTATTTTGGGTCTTACCATCCCGTTTCCTCTGCACTGCCTTCAATTTTCTGCACTCTCAGATGAAGTGTTCGGGCTTTCCACAGTGGTGGCACTTCATGTCATATCTCGATCAATATTTCGATTGCTTCCTCCTTTACAGACTTTGGTCACGGGGTTCTCTTCCTCTACCTCTTTCTTTTTATTTCTACTTCCCTTGTCTTTTAATGAAAAGAGCCTATGATTCTAGTGTATGCCCCTCATCTTTCCTTCGGGACTCCTCATTAAGCATTATGTCTTTCACCATCTCCATGGTGAGGGTTCCATCTGGAGTAGAATTTCTAACTGACACAACTAGTGTGTCCCACGTCTTCGGTAAAGAACTCAACATCAATAATGCCTGCAGTTCATCATTTTCATAAAATTCAATTGATTGATGGTACCTTGGAACTCTCTCATGTGCTCTGATACGTTAGTCCCGTCTTTGTATTTTAAGTTCACAAGATAGCGTATCAGGTTTGATTTATTCTGTGCGTTTTTACTCACATACATCTTTTCCATTTTTTTCCAAATAACAGAAGCTTCATGTTCATTGGAAAAATTTTGGAAGATGCTCTTGTCGATCCACTGTCTGATTTGGGCAGGACACTTTCTATTGAGTATGACCCACTCTTCATCAATGGGCGGGGTACCGGTTTTCATATTCTCATCAGGTTTACCGCTTGTTTAAGATTCCCCCTCTTACGCTGCAACGGTCGAAATACCTGGAATCGACTCCTGAATCACTGAAAACGTACTCCGATTGGCCGAGTTATAGCCAAAATAGATTCAATGGTCTGGATTGACCGCTGACGTGGTACTGATGTGGCGTGCCAGAGCAGTGGCTGGAATGTCACTGGAAAGTCATCGGCGTTGTGAATAGTACCGTCTTCTCCGGCATGGGGGTACTGTAGCACCCGCGGGTTTGACAAAAGTTTGACCAAGCCTATCGCCTTCATTTCAGCTCCATTTTTTACGCTTCTTACACCATTTGAACCAGCTCGCCGTGATCTTCACAGATCTGGGATTGAAAAAAAAATTTGATCAACTTCAATTTTCTGGTCATCGGAAAATTTCGTTGTCGTGTCGCTGTTTCACTTCTGAACCCTTTGATACCACTTTGTTGGGGAAGCAGTGTTTCATGGCGAAGAAAAACACACAAACGAGGATGAAAATTGATCAAACAAAGATTTTATGTGGTTTGGAAGTGATGCCTATGTCCATGGGAGAAGGGGGCCAGATGTTTCTATTCCTCTCCAGATGAGTACGTTGGAGGGTAAAAAAGTTACAGCAGAGCTTTTCTTCTCTCACTCTCTCGTTACAAATCATGGGATTCAATCCCGTTTAAAAAAGATGAAGCAGAGCATGGTCAAGGGTTGGATTTTGGGTTGTTCATCAACCCTTGAAAATCATCTGCCACCAGCTGTTGTCTACAAAGGCTGCTTCAACAAGGTGGTGTGCGTCAACTATACAGATGAGTTGGTTGCTACCGGAGAAGACTTCCACAACAGCCAGCCGAAAAATTTTTCTTTCTCCACTGTTGAATACTCCCAAATGGGTGTGGGCCCCACACCTAGTACCCCTATTTTTCTGAATTTGAGTATCGTCATCACCCCATATGGAAAGTATAGAGACATCCTCCTCATCCCTCACCTATCAAGATACAACCCATGACTTCCTCACACAAGTTGTACTCCCTTCCTATGGCGCTGTCATGGTCGAATGTCGGTCATCTCATAATCTAGACATGTCATCACTTCGTCGCCCCATTACAGCCTCTTGTGCTGTATCCTGCATGATTAGTCACCCTAACCACCACGACCCACTGGTTTACCACCTTCATAGCTGGTTCCCTTTCGGTGAGACTCCCCTCTTACACTTCAGCTGCCCTACTGCACTCGTATACCGATGCATCCATCACCTGATACCACCGTTGCACCCCTTTCCATTCACCGAGCAGGTTGCTGCCCCTGCCTGACTTGGGGACCTACTACAATCAGCCCATGTTCTGCCTTCCTACCCAAATCGGTGTCCCATGGGAAATTAGGGCCTTTTCTGATAAGGAATTGGTATGGCTGGGTCTTCTGATCCCGATATTCCATGCACAAGATCTTCCCAACTCACAAGTGGTCTGGGCAGGTCTTACTAGCCCATAATAACCCAATAAGAGTCTGCACAGCCCAGAATGGCCCCCTATTGGTTTTTCCAACCCACTATGTCCTTGTGTGGGGGTTTAAGCAAGGTAGTTAAACACGAGAGTCTACTTATACTCGTTCAAGTCCAGTAAACTCGACTCGTAGACTCGACTCGTAGGCACGTAAGAGTCTACTTCAATCAGATCTTGCGCGATAATTTGAAACTCCCCTACAGCAAGAAGGATATCAACCTAAGTTATAGTATATAAACTGGATTCCATCATAATCGAGCCACATCAAAATCAATTATAACAATTAAATTAAAGAAAACAATTGGGCGTCAAGCATCTCTAATTTTTCATTAATAATGTTTGAAAACAAAACTAAACAATTACTGTCAATTTTAATTTACATCAAAAGGAAACAACCCAAAAAACCCAAAAGGAAAAATTTAGGAAAACCAAAGTAATCATTCATGACAAAAGGAAACAAATCCAAAAGAAATTACACCAATTCAAACAGATCTTCAATTAACATCACAACAATTACATTTAAAGTCAAAAATTTAAAATCTGTATTAAACAACGATTAATATCAATTCAATCATATACCAACAATTCAGATTAAAATAATCAGCAATAAATAAAAAAATAAATAGTAGTTCACTTTAATTAAATTCTAAACCCGCATAAAAATGAGGGGTTGAAATTAGGAAAAACCAAGGCACAATGTTCCCCCGAGAAAGATGAGTTGTGTCCATTTGTTGTGATCTGCTTGTGCTGGATACTTATTGTGTTCTTCTTGGTTCAGTGGATGGTGATTGTATGGGGGAATATGTCTGGTGGAGTGGGGATTGGTGGGGTAGTGGCCTGCTTCTTGGTGCATGGAGCTGCTGCTACTGCTGAGGCTTCTAGTCCCGGTGTGGTTTCTATCCAGGTATAGTTCTAGGTGCTGGTCGGTTGTGTTCGTGTGTTGGGGGCCTCTATGCTGTAGTGTTCTTGGTGTTGGGGTGTTTGTGGCTATGGTTTGGATGGGTTGTGGTGGTCTGGTAGGGAATTTCTGTTGGCTGGTCTTCTGCAGGTAGTGTTTTCCATTTATTGTTCGTTCTCATCTCGGTTGGATGGAGGCTGGAAGGTTGGGGTTTGGTGTGGTTTTCATTAAGTTCAAGCTTGGGTTGTTTCTGGTTTTGCTGGGGGAGATCAAATTACATCAACTTTCCTGCATCAATTAAAGAGAACAAGGGGAAAATGACTCCTTAGAGTACCCAAACTACATGTATAGACATTGACCTGTCCACTATAGATAGCCACTTCTACCCCTTTTCCCAGAAACTCGTCCACCTAACGCAAACAAAAACAAAGTTCTTATTTCTTATGATTTTAATGAAATACATAAACATGATCAATGACAGGTTAAATGGATTAGAGCAATGCACCTGAACTTTCTCATATTTTGGAAGGATCAAGAGCACCTCATCATATCACTATATTCACAGCACTCATTTGACTATAAAAGAGCAGTCAACATTGAAAGAGACAACCTGTGTGTGATGCAATATTTGCCCTTCCAGCCCTAGAACCCCCCACTTAATATGCCTCAACTAGTCCTCAAAAGATCAGTCAACATTGAAACAAAAAGAAATAGCAGAATAATATTTCCATGAATGCATGAAGTATACAGGTCTAGAGAAGGAGATATTATAAAGAACAAGCCCAACCACTATACCAAAATTCATTTGATCATGTTAGTATAACTCCCAAAAATATATAAGTTAAAATAAAGATCAGTTCTTAAAGAGTCCCACTTAAAAACAATGATCCAAACCAAAAAGCTGAGACCTTAGAGAATTAAGAAAACAAATCAATAAAAATACTGAATAGATTTGATTCTTCCACCACCAAAAAGATCGTCATTCTCATCATCATCATTTTCAGTCTCACTAAACCCACGACCAGCTTGAAGATTTTGAGCAACATCTTCATCACTATCTTGATAACTATCATTTCCAATATCATCATGAATTTCCATATCATCTAAATTGGGATTAGAATAATCAAATGCATCATTTTGCTCATCTTTTTGTAAAAGTTCACAATCATCTGCTTCAGTTATCCATTCTTCATCGGAGGAAATATCATCAACAACAGAAGGCTCATTACTTTTTTTTCTTATGGTCCTTCGCCCATTCAATTTTAAATTGAACATAACAAACACCAAATCATTCATCTTGCTTTGGTGTAAGCGGTTTATCCTCTTTGTATAAACCTGAAAATACAAGAGAAAGATAAGTTAAATGTATTAAATAAAAATATTAATGTAAGTAGACTAATTATCATTCTCAACTTACCATCTCAAATGAACACCAATTGTGATCACATCCAGAAGAACTAGAGGTCAAACTCAAAACATGGATCACAAATCTCTTCAACTTAGGGACATCATCCCCGTATGAATCCCACCAGTCAGCTGGCATCTTTTTATCCCTCATCCTTTTTTCAAAATCCATACCCAGCAAGCCTCTCGCATTTTTGATGTGGTCTACCTGCAAATATATTTGTTCTCTCTCCTCTTGGGTGGACACTAATCTGTTCAAGCAATTATATAAGACAATTTTGACTACTGCACCAGCCCTCAAGTTGGAACTATAGTGCAATTGAGGATTTAAATAATAGGCAGCAACATGCAATGGCCTATTGAGTTCAACATCCCACCTCTCGTAATTTATTTCCCAAATAGGCAGATAGCAGCATATTAAATGATAACAACATAAGATTAATATTCAATGAAAGCCACATAATAGTAATAAAAAAATAACACTTTAAATGATGTACCTTTTCCTGGTATTACTGAAATTTTCCTTAATTTTTTCCTTTTCTCGATCCATCCCCTCATAAAGGAATACCATGAATGGTTTCTCATCAGAATCCACAAGACAAACTACTTTAATGAGAGGGAATGAAGCCCTTAACCAAGTCACGACATCACACCAAAAGGATGTATCTAACACGGTTAATTTCACTTTCTTGCCATCTTTCTTTTTTGCAAAGCTACTACACCGCCATTTTTGTGATGTAAAAATATTCATTAGAGAACCCTTATGCTCACTAAGGCATCCCAAAGTTAAGTATGAGGTAGAAAACCGAGTGATACTCGGTCAAATCAATTCTATCCCTTTTGTGAACTCCTGGAGAAAAGGAATGAGCATAGTCCTCGAATTGATATTTGTTGTGACCTTTTTTCCCCTAGAAATGGTCACCTTATGAACATCTAAGTTTTTCTCCAAATCCTCTAACATCAAATCAATACAATGAGTAGCACAGTTAGTCCAATATAAGTTTTTTCTTTTTAACATCATCATCTCTATGACAACTTTATAGTTTGAAGCATTATCACTAAGTACTTGAACAACATTTTATTCTCCAACAAAATCCACAATCTCATATAACATTTCAAAGATTTTATCAGCAGTTTTTGATATATCAGATGTATCAATTGATTTTAGAAATACAGACCCTTTCGGTCTATTTACCAAAAAATTACAGACCGATCTTCTCTTCTTATCGGTCCATCCATCATACATAATAGAACAACCGGTTTCTTTCCATTGTTTTCTATACTCCTCGAGTATCTCTTGTGTGTAAGAAACTTCATTCTTCAAATGATTCTCCCTTATATCATGATATGATGGAGTTTTATATCCATTTCCACACCTTGAAATTATCTCACACATCTTCACAAACTCTGGATTTCTAGCACAATTAAAAGTTATAGCACTTGTGTTAAAAAACCGAGCTACTTGGGCATTTGTTTCCTCAAATAACTCCTTTTTCAAAAACTGATTCATAGAAGGTTGTGCATAGTTAATTGAAGACCGATTCTTACTAGATTTTTTCAAAAACCTATCAATCATTGTGTCATCTTTCCTAGAACAAGAATAATTCATTTCATCCCCAGTATAATGAAGATCTTTTCTTCTTTTATTACTCAAGCCAATATTTATAAGCAGCATACATGAAAATTCTTGTTTTGCTTTATCTTACACACTTCTGTATTGTGCTACATCTTTACTAGTTTGAGCCAAATGGTGTTTCTATCGATTAATCCCTCCTGAAAACAATTTTTCACAGAACTTACATTTAACCTTTTCCCCATTTTTCTCAACATCAAAATCAAATTTCCAAGTAGAATCAGACATATTTCCACTACTATTTTTGTAAATAATTTTCTTTTGGACGGATGAGGAAGACATTATCCTGAACCAAAATCAGCATTCACTGAATCATAAAAGGAAACAATCCAAAAATAATACAGGAATCCACAAGAGACAACCAATTAAAACCAAGCCAATAACAATTAAAATCAAAAAATTTAAATCAGAGTTCAGACCAACAATTCAAATTAGTTCAGGCATAGACCAACAATTCATATTAAAATCATTAGTAGTAAATAAAAAAACAGACGCCAATAAATATATTTAGAACACCCCAAATAATCATTAAAAGATTGCAATGGCGAACATTCATAAAAAATGAATGGATTCTTGACACGAGGGATTCCAATCACACATCACCACATTTACCACTTTTTTAATAAATGAAAAAAATTTCTCATCATATTCCTATTAAAATTTCCAATGCAACCATAAAAATAGTTGACTGAATCGGTGAAGTATTCCTCAATCCCAACCTTTTTCTTAACAATATACTATATGTACCAGATTTTAAATTCAATTTGTTTTCAGCTGGGTAAATACATAAAATCCATGCTCATAATCCTAACTATTTCAAGCGAGGCTACATTCTAATTTCTAACTGCTACACTTAATCCTCTTAGATAGGATGAAAAACCCCATGTGAGTTCCTTCAAGGTAAAATTCCTAATGAAAATTAACGTCACTGGATGTTTGTGCTTTGATAATATCACATGTCCTGATATTGTAAAGTTTTTTGAAAGTACATACAGGTGTGTGCTCCTAGGATATTCATCAAACAAAAAGGCTTATGTGAATTGAATTAGAATTATAATTACATGGAATAAATAAAAAACCCCAATCACCTATCTTGTCCCGACTGTCCTATACGATGAAAGGTTGAGGTGGGTTGCTGCTCACTCTTTTGTGTGATGCGATGTCGAGATAGACTCAAGTCCAAGAGTAAGGATGTAATAGATTTGTGTACTACACATTACTGCCGAAGAAACAGAGTAGTAGAAAAAAGATGAGTGTGAGGAAGGGTAGAGCAGAGAGGAAGAAATTAAAACCTGAAACCCTAGTTGCAAGGAACGTCGCCCCTCTGGATGTGTTAAATCCAATTCATTCAGTTTTTTAAAAAAACATAATTTTATTCACTCGATTGACTTGGCGAGTTTTCCTGAGTCAACGAGTTTGCTCTGAGTCTGCATTTTTGCAGACCGATTCCACAAAAAAATGATACCATCAATGCGCTAAATCGGTGAGGATGAGAGAAAAGGTTAACTCGTATGAGGCTACGAGTTACCTCGTGAGTTTAACTACCTTGGGTTGAAGGCTCGGAAAAATATTTAATATAACCAAAAATTATATTATTAATTTTTAGAAAGAAATAATAGTAATTTTATTAGTAAAAAAACAATTTTGATTTGGGTATAAATATTAAATTAATCAATTAATTTTATTTTTGGAGTAAAAATTATATTAATTGTGGCACCGAACTGAATTAAATTATTTGTATTTAAAATAATTTATTTAAATTATTAAATTCCTTGAAATTGAAATTTATTTAATCTTAATTGTATCAAAAAATTTATTTACCATTATACTTGTCTTGAGCATCCACCATTTATGTATGGTTTTATTTTATTTAATTATTTATCACAACTATGTGTGATTTTTATAATATTTAATTAATCATTTAAATGGCCTATGCATCATCTTCTTCATTTAAATATGTATAAGGGCCTTCATTTCCATCTGGTTTTCTGTAACTAAATTGAACTTGCCGAGACCCCCTATCTGATGTGCGCATACATTTGTATTTTGATGATGAAGATGTAAGACATGGACTACGCCAAGACAAGGTGGTATATAAGACAAAAAGTGAAGACACTGGGTCAGGGTGAGATACATTATGAGTCAAGACTGACTTAGGTATGATACCCCTACATCACAATTGATCCATTAAGTTTAAATGAATTAACTAATATTATATTCAGGACTGGTTGGGTAATTATATTTTAATTATGTGTTGTTTATTAATTTATGCATTTTCATGTCTGTTGGAAACATTTAAAATAATAAATAGAAAAATGCACAAAGACCCAATGAATTTTTTTCCTATTAATATTTAATTGTGATAAAGACAACATGATATGAACATATTTAATAGAAAAGGAATAACTTCATCAAAAATATTAAAAACCCCTCAATGAAATATTAATTCACAAATGTCTTATGTAATTTAAATTTGAGCATAACCAAGTGTAAAAGGTTCTCAGTAGTCATAGTTGAGGGTGTCTCCTACTACTGGAGATTTATTCTAAGACTGATGAGTTAATTTAACCAAAAATGGCTGCAAAGAAGTAGTCATAGATATCTTGTTCCATCTATATAGGCAATGGTTGAGTAAATCATTTTTTTTATTTTATAAGTCGAGACTTCACTCAACGAATCAAGGATCTATGATTCAATGTGGTAGAACAGCTTAGTTCCTACCTAGGAACTCTTAGAGTTGTGGCATAACTATAACTTGTATAATATGAGGAAAGGTTTCATGGATCCTTTCCACAAGAATACCCAAGCAACATAGTATTCTGAGTCTAGTAGTGAGGGATACTAGAGTTTGATAAAATATTGAAAAAACATTTAATGATTAATATAATCAGTAATCTATAAATCTGTAATTAATAAAAATGTACCAATCTTCCAGGTGTTTTTTGTATAAAATGGAATGTAATACCACAATGTATAGTTTGATATTTATTAGAAAAAGATAGTTTTCAAACATGATTGAGTTTCCAAGAGTAGTACCAGTTCTTTCTCAAAGTAATATGATATTCAACATTCAAGGTTTTTTCCCCCAATACCTGTTAAGCCTCATCCGGAAGAAAAAGTGAAAAAAATGCTTATAGGAGACTCATGTATGACGTATATGATTTGTTGGAACCCCAAATGATTATAGTGCATCCCTATAAGTCAAGGTTGCTGGGTGTAGGGACCCTGTCCCACATCAGATACTAGAGGGGTGTTGGGCATAATATATAAGCCTCATCCACCCCCCTCCCATCACAAGGCATTTTTAGAAGGTTGATGGCAATGTGCCACCCTGGTGGGCAATGAGCCCTGCTGAAGAACAAACTCATGAGGTAGTGAATCAAAGCAGACAATATTTGTGATGTAGGGCCCTGTAGCCCTAATGTAGGACCTAAAAGTGGTATCAGAGTGGGTAGGAAAGCCTCTGGTTCATAGGGAAATCACTAGGGGAGACTATTGGAATACCAAATAAATGAAGTGCAGCCCTACATGTCAAGGTTGCTGGGTGTAGGGGCCCTGTCCCACGTCAATTATTGGAGGGGTGTTGGACACCATATATAAGCCCCATCCATCCTCCTCCCATCACAAGGCCTTTTCAGAAGGGGGTGACAGGGACCCACCCTGGTGGGTAGTGATCCCTGTTGAAGAACAAACCAGTGAAGTAGTGAACTAGAGAGGATAATATTTTGATGTAGGGTCGTACAACAACAATGTAGATCATACATGATTTTCATGTCATAATTCTATCATCAACATTAAATTTATGTTGTGGATACAAAATGAGGACATGGATGATTTCATATGTTGTCTCATCATCAAGAAGCATGTGAGGAGAAAGTGAATTAAGATATTTCTCATCATCAAGAAGCATGTGAGGAGAAAGTAAAGTAAGATATGAATGGGTGATGATTACACTGGTCATGTCTAAATTGAAAGAAATATCACGATATTCAAATACATAAAATTTTTATATCATTTCACCCAATTACTCTAGTTTCGTTAAATATTACTAAACAAACAATATGGAAAAAATTACTCATTAAATTTTGGTAAGGGTCGCTATGTAAAAAAAATAAAAATGATGTCTAATCTTTATTTTTTATGGTGTACTTATTTAAAGACAAGGAAAAAAGACCTATGGAATGTTTGGTGCTAAAGTAACCTTCTAAATTTCCTTTGAAGAAAAATGGAAAGTCATAATAGAGGAGGTTATTTTATTCACATTTCATGATAATAGATAAAATACAATGAACTTCTTTTAAGAAGCATATACTCGCTTCTTCTTCGGCTATATTCATCAATTGAATGCGATGTTACTGTCATACTTCTTGTGTATTTAATAAAATATGCCTTTACATATGAATATTTAAATACATTAAAAAGTATGTTTAGAAATTTTTCTTGAAGTAAGGTGTGTTCTCAATGCAGCTAATAAATGCTGGTTCCTAAGTCAACTGTGAGAGGTACACAACTTCTATATTACCAATTCTATTTATTGTAGTTGAATTTTGTTAATATATCACTAATAAATTTATCTATTGTGAAGAAAATAAGTATTTGTTATTCTATTTTGTAATTAATCTTATTTTTGTTGTTTAATACTCAACTAATAATTTTTTATTGTTTGAATCATAGGAAATAAGTGATGAATATAAGATGTGAGACCCTATTTTACCCGGATGTGGAAAGACAATTCTCCATAAAATAATTAATTTTGAAGGATATACCCATTATGGTTTTGTACTCTTTAGAGTTAAAGACCTTAGGTGATATCAACACATGTAATTATTTAGTTTTGGAAAAAGTAACATTTAAAAATAAAGGTAGGCCACAAATATTTCAGAACTACTTCAGCTAGAGATAGTAATCTATTCCAAGATTAATCTAGAGGTAAATTAGTATATTTCATAAGATTTCTTTAAGAGTTTTAAGGAATTTAGAAGTGAATTATGATATATTCATGATCATAAGATATGAGTTGCTTCAAGCTGGTGTCTCAAAGAATATCTTGACCAAGTGTTCATCAATTAATATAATATATCATGGAGCAATTCATAAACACACATTACCATATACACATAAATGAAATGATTCTATTAAAGAGTATCGATGATTATACTTACATATTAACATAGATTAATAAAATTTAACCTATAATAATTCCAAAACACACATTTTCCTATACACATTAGAGTCATCATGTAAGTAAAAAGAGCATCAATATTGGGACTTATTTCCATTGCAGATACTTCCATTATTTTTCAATACATACAATGAAAATAATGGTGTTATCCCATAACAACTTGACAACTATAATTACAAATGGTTATCATATGAGTTTTAGTATGATATCATAAGAACATGTTTTTAGATGCAAAGGCTTTTTTGAGGATATAAAAAAGCTTCCATCAACCATAACTCATTTTTCATCTAAAGTAATTTTCCAAAAAGATTGTAAAGATATTATAGAAATCCCTATCATAGAAAAGTGGCAGTCAAGTGATAGACTATATTTTTATTAAATGGTGTACATCTATACTTTAGATAGTTGGAACATGATTAACTTGTATTTAGTAAATTATTAAGATAAACAAATAGTTGGCATAAGAACAAGTACCTATAGAGGTGTGGAAGGGGAATGTTCTAAAGACATTAAATGAATCGGAAAGATAAAACCATGGTAGTGGTTTTACATTCACTATGGCCGGTGATACATTATTCACTGAGAATAATGAATCCTACATGTAAGAAGTATATTGTAATTATCTAAAATTGATAATATCAATTGAAATTAAATAATGTATTCCATGTATTAAAGTACAGGTGCTAATTATTTTGAATATTGTGGTTGGTATTCAAGTGGGACTATACATGGGTGGTAAAATCATGGAACAAATGAGGCTCGATTGGTAATACCAAGTTATTATACCTAAATTTGTTAGAATTTTACTTATAATTAATACATTCTATTATCATTAAATTGGACATTGGATGTCAGGAATACCAATATTGGAAGGTGTCTATATGATGCAATAAGAAAGGGTTGGTTACACCGTTGAATAATAATAAGGGGTCAAATATATTTAAATCCAGTTTAAGATTGAAGTAAGAAACAAGATAATAGAATATTCACTAGGAATGAATTTTTTCTATTTATCTATAAGTGGTTGGTGGGAGCGCTAGTATTTTCGAGGAAAATACGCTTGATAAAATATGGAAAGAAACTATTGGTCTTACAGTTATTCAAGACCAAAATGAAAGTATCTTCTATAGATTTAATTAAAGTATCAACCTATATTCTAGGGAATAAGATCTACTGTGATGGATCTAACGGTTTCTTGGATCCATTCTATAGTACATATACTAACGTGGTATTTAAAAAAACATGTTGGAAAAATTAAAGAGATAATTGTTACTAATATCACATTGCATAAATCTCTACAAGATGACATGTACGGGACATATGAGGTGATTAATTTTGTGACCTGATTCCATAATCTTCTATGATGGATCAATCTCACATGCCATGATATGTTGAAGAAAATTTATTGCTAGTATATATTATTTGATTGGAAAATATTAGTATTGTCTAGGATAAATTCATGGAAATCATTTAGAACTATAAAATTTTACATGAGGAAGTCTAGTTGATATATTCCTTGTATGTGGAGAGGATAGGATATGAGTTTTAAGGGGACAAAATATAAGTATTACTATAGATTAATATGGTCTTATATCACTATCATACAAATTTAATAAGCAAGACAATCTCATAAAAGCTAATAGTATCCATATATACAAATACTGAGTTCATTTTGTCTTATAATCCATCTTAATAATAATTTTGTTATATGGAATGATTTGATCCTTTTCCTGGAATCACAACTAATACTTAATGTTTTTTCATATTATGAAAATTATATTACATGTACTGGTCATGATTTCATGTTTTGATAGTGAAAAATAAGGCTATATACTTGGGGTTTACGTATCGTGAGGAGTATTACTCAAGGAGCTGAGATCACATATAGTAGAATAACTATGCAGTAGAGATATGGAAGGCCCATGACTATATGATAGCTTAGCAGAAACATGATCCAATCATGTGAGGGTTAACAAGGTTAATTAGTAAGTTGTCTCAAGTGAAAGTGGGAGTGTTCTAATAGTGGGTTAGCTAGACCTAACTAAACATTTATTTTTTATTACCATATCATGTATATAGCGAGCTATGCATGATGTATTCTTACTATAATAGTGATGATATTTTTACACCCACTATTTATATGATAATTTCCATAGATTATTTTTCATATCAAAATGCTATAGTAAATCCTATGCTATAATTGGATCCTTGAGATACCATGACATTAATCATAAACATATATATTATGGTCTAGATAAATCATACTAACTGGGAATAGTTGATGTATGAATATTAGGTGTTGGGGGATAAAAAGCATTGATACTTATTATCTTAAAGTTTGCACATATTGATCTACAATTGGTGATATCTTGAAGAAAGAACATACAATATGTATAGGAGATGTTTTGGTTATCATTGGATATTCCTATATAAAAACATGTGCATTGGTCTCTTGGATTGAGATTGTTGTCAATGTTGACCATTTTATCACATACATTGATGCAAGGAAAAAAATACATTAAATTCATGGTGAGGTAGATTGTGTTGGGTGATTCATTAGTGGTATGGAATTGGTTGAATGGTTTGGATAAAATTATTCAATTTTGAGTTTTTGAAGTTAGATATTAGGCCTAGTTGATCAGTATGGTAGTACCATCATAAATATTTTGATAATGTAGTTGGTGGTATGTCTGTCTAGTTAGATAAGGAAAAAATAAATCAATAATGGACGATGAAAAAAGTTTTTCATCCTAATTTATGAGATATCATGATACAAAGAGATTATGTTTGACAGTGTGTTTTTATATGATGGTTTTCATTTCTATGATTATTCTTAACCTATATATGGGCATTGATGGGTTTCTAGAATCTACTCTTGGTATATGAACTATATTTACTATTATTGAGATAAGTGAATAGAGTGTTACACACAATAATGTATTTATAATTCTACCATATTATGTTGAATATGTATATAGGACATGGTGGGCACCACCACAAGGTCCAAGACATGTATGAGTATTATCAAATAACTGATGAATGAATAAATTTTTTATTATTGTTTTTATTTTTAAAAACATAATGAAGTTTGAATTGGAAACCCAACTCACACTTCTCAATAATTTATTAATACAAAAATTAGTACAATGTTAACATGAGGTTCAATGAGATTGAAACAACATAAAATTAACTAAAAATGAAAAAACGTATGTAGAAAAAAAATCTCCTCACCAAAATTATCCATTCTGATGTACCCTAGGTAGAAATTTGAACCATATTTATCTTTTAGTTAGGTTCCCATAATTCTTGAAATATCGTAAGTCAACAATATCATCATTAGATCCTATTAAAGAAGACTGAAATAATTGAAAAAACCCTAAAAATAAATATTTTTGATCTATAAAAACAACACAAAAAATAATGCAATCAATACACAATTAATGTAGCTCCAAAAAAAAGATACACCAACCATAAATCCATACACCCCAAAAAATTCAGAAAATGAAAATAAAATTGAAAAACAAGACCATAGAATAGGCTGAAAGTACCACCAGTGTCAAGAAATTAATAACATACTTCTGAAAGAAACCTTTATGGAATTACAACCTCAAATTCTATGGCTGTTGAATTGAAATTTTCTCAACTAGTAGATTTTCTAAATCAGTCCAAATTCTCTCTGAGAAACATATCAATGGTTGTCCCAGTATGCCTAATTTTATTGGAAAATATTGTTTCACTATGGAAGGAATTATTCCTCACCACAATGGGAATATTCTTTAGTATAAGTAGATCATATTTGTTATGAATATATACAAACTATAGATTGAATTGTATTAATGTATCCCTAGATAAGACTCCCTTCAGTTTTGTCTGCCTCTCAGCATACATAGTTTTAAGTTCATCAATAACATGTACAATTCCCTTATAATTAGGATCTCCACATTCCATACCTACATATCTAGATGAAATACTATTTCGATTTTTAGTATCCCCAAAATCTTCCATAGTTTGGGCCATCAACGACCTTCCTTGATGTAGGAGACCAACGTGAATGAAACGGAATCCCACTTATCAATATCAGATTCATCTCAAGGATTCTCAACCATATCAATCATGTGAGACATATCACTTCTTTTTATGGTGTTCATTACCTATTGTAAAAAACTAACAGAATAATATATACCAAAATCCCCCTTTCTATCAACAATGTCAAAAAAATAAGTCTTTAAAATATTTCATTCTTTAATATTTGAGGAACCATGCACTGATAAACGAACTAAATTATAAATAAAACCAATTATTCTCGATTAATAATACAAAAAAATATCAAGATAATCATTTGGGGGAACAAAAATAACTATACCAAAAAATACATCACTTCCATCTGATTCAAAGAGATCAAATGTTGAAAAACAACATATTCATGGTTTTCCATCAATAAACATATAATCCAAAATATTCCATAATTTTCTAGGTTGAAAAAATATTCAACAACAAATAAATAAAATATCTTTCTTGAAATTTTTATACTGTTAACTTGATAATCATAGAACACCAAAAAAACAAGAACCAAGAAGATATTGAGAGAGTCATATCATCCCCAAAGAATCCATCTGTCAAAAATGGAATAAAAAAAATTATATACTAGCCATATCATTTGACATAATATCCAACCAATAAAACAATAATATACAAATTCAGTATTCTAATAGAGACATCATAATAAAACCACACAATAATGCAAAAAAACAGCAATTCTGACATCCCAAACAACCTCAAAAATCCTCTAATATAGAAATATATTCATAAGGGGTTCAAAGACACAAAAGAACTAAATGAGGAATCACTAGGGTAATTTCCATAGAATTCCCCTATAATTAAAATTAGGATATTATTTAAATTATTCTACTTTTTAGTAGGCATTATTTTTTTGATTTGAAGGTAGGTTTCCACATAAATTTCACAATATTTTTATTTCTATAAAACAACAACATCTTTCTCCTCCGAATAAGTTTCCAGTTCCTTTAATCGGTCATCATCAATCACACCTTTAA
Source organism: Viscum album (assembly GCA_963277665.1). NCBI lineage: Eukaryota > Viridiplantae > Streptophyta > Magnoliopsida > Santalales > Viscaceae > Viscum > Viscum album. The sequence continues at coordinate 1,477,234,751 of OY728134.1, forward strand.
AAGCGGTTTCAATATCTTCATCTAAAATGAATCTTTTTATAGATTCCTCATCAGAGGGTGAGAAAGAAGGATCAGCATAAATAGTCTATGGATAAATATCTTCTTTTTGTGTCCTGACCTCCTCAAAGGATCTAGGAACAATTATTATTTTGATATTAGAATAATTAATATGTTTCTGAGTCTTACTAGGATTTAGGCTGATGATCTCATCTGAAACAATCATTTTATTTTTACCTTTATTAGATCTTGACTTCAAATAAGCATCAACAATATGATAAACCAGCTCATCCTTATCAGGTAAGGATTCACTATCTTCAAAATTTATACTCCTATCTTCCTCTTGAAAATTTTGACTAGAATTTTAAATCTCAAACATGATAGTTTTAGATTTTATTAGATTTATTTTATCATCATTGGAAGTCAGAGTATTAAAATAAATATTCTCATATAGGAGGGGGAAATAAGAGTAGGTAGGGATTTAGAAGGATCTAGAAATGTTTTATGAACTTCCTTATCAAGACTATCCTTACCCTGTCTTGGTAAAGCATGATCCATGTCTTTATTATCTTTTTCATAAACCTAGATTATCATAAATACTAAAATATTACATGTGGTATTATTCCTATTTATACATTAATTTATAGAGTGTCCAAATACAATGAATTTACTCTAATACATTGGAGGATTTTTTAAAACAAAATCTTAAAGGAATTCAGTATCACTATTTTTTGATCCAAATGTGGCGTGAAAGAGGTTTAGAGATATCAATTTCAATACAAACTCGGAAAAAAATGATGAGAGAATAGTTTTGTTGAATTTTCTAATTTAATGGGTTGCTTAATTAGGCTTGAAATTGAGAAAATAGATTCTTGTTTGCAAAAATCTAGTGGTAGACTAGGGAACCCTAACCAGAAAGGGGAAATGGGAGGTTCAATGTCAATGTACAAATCAAGGGACCATTTTAGTACCTTCATGGGGTATCCACCGAATGACTAAGAACCTCTCATCCCAATCCGATAGTATTCGTTTTCAGATTAAGAACAAAAATTAACATGCAATGAATTCAAAATATCTAAATGAAAATTGATAAATCCAATCGATTATAAGGTTTTTATTAGAGAATCTAGAGAGGTTCTACACTTAGGAAATTTACCAACAAGAAAAAATCATAGATCAAAGGAAATAAATTCAAACTATTATTCCGAGAAAGAAATTATAACCAAACCTATATAGATGTATTTATTCAGCATGATTTGTGAAGCCATAGAATCTCTATGAGTATGCAACTGATGATTTCTCCTAGAAACGACATTTGTGAAGGATGTGAGATTTGTTCATGGGGTTTTTCATTTCTCACTTGAAGGTGCGGTCTCTAGCACGGTCTCTATCCCATCAATGATTTTATGAATAATTTTTTATTATTCTAGTATAGAATAATTGGGTTTAATTTATTTATTAAAAATATTCACATGATATAAAGTGAATCTATGGACAAATGTTATATGAATGAATATTATTTTATTATTCAAGGTTAATTTAATAATAGAGGGAATTAATCAATTTTAGTAGGTAATGTATTTATTATATATTAAAATTATGTGGTAAAAATATAAATGACATTGTGACATATTTTCTTCATCATAACATTTTGTGTCCTACTAATTTAGTGTGAAATTTGTTTTCTAGGGCATAGGAAACCCTTTACGAGTATTTGAGCCTACCACTATATAAGTAGAAGAGAGATACTCAATAGATTATTAATGTTCATTCCATTGGACTGAGATATTCTCTCTCCTCATATACCATAGAATGAGAAATCATACATGTGATAAAATAATCCTAGAATGCCATTATGGATTGAAGGAACAAGATTGAGGTGATCACCATGATGTCGAAGGATTAATTGGATCTCTTCTCTAGCACCAAAAATTCGATGAATAGAGATCATGTAGATTTTTGAAGATGTTTGGATGATCTATAGGGTTTCATACTTGAATGCTTCATGAAATAGTCACCGATGACAAGCTACAGTCGAGAGTGCTTTTATTTGAATGTGGTAACCATTCAACTTAATTTTTGTTATTATTAAATCCACATGAGATCTTGAGACCTCTATGAGGGCTTAAGTCACTAGAAAAATTGATGTTTCATCACTTCAGTGATGAAATGTTTTATATCCCTAGCCCACCCACTTCTACTGCCCATCTTAGTACCAGCATAAAAGCACTCATGGCCTCTATAAATGAAAATAATGAGATATTGAAAGATTCCAAGAATTCATTAGAATATGGAAGGTTCTAAAATAATATCTAGGAATATAAATCCTCTAAGAAGAATTAATTGAAATTTTTATGGAGAAAAAAAGGAATAGTTTGAAACAATTATTTCCCCATAGAATTATCATATTGGATTTTGTGAGTTTGTCACAACAACAGAAAATATATAGGGTTTTATTTTTAGAACAAGGATAAAACCTTAGTTATAACCATCGATAAAATAAATGAATTCTATAAATGAAGAGGAAACAATTGAAAATATAAATCTAGTAATAATACAGGCTCTCGTGTCAATGTGGGATGGGCTTAATGTAATTCATCCTCATTAACAATAATATTAATAACACACACTCTCTAATTAAAACACACGTGATGTGAAGTAGGTTTAGATTAATCATTACATAAATAAACAAAGAACAATATTTATTCCTTATTGAATGACAATGTTTTACAATACATCATCCAAACCCTTAAAATAGTCACAACCTCATTGTTAGAAATAAATACACCTCATGAAGTAAAGATGAAATATCAGAACAACTATTTCCCATATTGAAAGATTTTGGGTTTTAATATAAAATTTTTTATTTTATTAAATAATTACCTGAAATATGGTTGATTAATTTTGAGTGGAATTATGAAAAATCAAAGGAACTTATGGCATGTGTAATAATAGTTTTACTAAAAAAATATGAAATAATAGAAACAATTATGAGATTAGAATTCATAAGTGTTTCATAGAAGTATGACCTAATAAATGTATCATATGTTGATGATTTTAATTAAAACGAACCATAAAATTGTGATGGTCACTCTTTCATGGTAGTCTACATGATAGACCATGACATTGTAAAAGTCACTTTTTTATGGTGGTGTTGTGCATGGTAAATATCATGTTATAAGATAATGAAATATTTATCTATAGTACCCAACCCTAATATATCATAACATATTTAATAATCATGAGATTATATTTCTTATACCTTTATATAAACGTAAAATGAATCAATCTATAATTTATCCAAATTTTTGAAGGAGGTCAAATGTTGGAGAACATTTTGATAATAGAGTCCTAAATATATACAAAACTATTGGGTTCTATGATTCATATATAGAATAGAATGATCCTCAAAAAAATGGTTTTGAGATGATCCTTTGTTAAAACTCCTTAAACTAGGATAATTTTATACATCTCATTCTCACATTCTCTCTATACTTTGGTTAATGTTTCTTAATAAAGGTTGAGAATGAGATATCCTTTTAGAGTGTTGGTTGATTTCTTTAGCTCATTGGAACATAAAGATGAAGTGATATTTTTATTTATTCTTATTGATATAAATTATATATGAATATGTGAGATATATTTATAAATAAAGATGAAAAATTATATTCTTTTTTATTTTATTCAATAAAAATCTTGTAAAAGATTCTATGTGTTTTGGTTTCAGGTAAATGTTTTTTCGCAGGTCCTATATAAGATTTATTCCTCATAGAAACCCACTAGTGGTATGATATTCATCTTAATTATATTTTAATTTATCTTATAATAGGATAAATAAATTATAAAATATGATTTTCTGGGTTCTTCTCCATTTTTTATGTAAAATGAGAGTTTTCAATGTTGTTTTTTTTTTTCTGGACGATGACAGGGTGCACTTTTGGAAACATGAATTTTATTATTTTAATCATAAAGATGGTGTAATAATATATTAAAACCAGGAATAATATATAAATTTAATATTATGGAGTTTTATAATGGATAACATTTCACTATATCATGTAGCCTTAAAAATGATGACATGCCATGAAATATATTATGTTTACAAGATGTTATGATACATTGAATGTATTACCCTAAACAGATTTAATTGATGAAAATACTTATCCAAAATTACATAGCTAATAATATTTTGGATAACTTGGTTTATAAATTCTTAAAATGCATATAGACACCCAGAATAATTAGTTAACCTAAAATAACTTCTATTGTGAAGTGTCTTATGAAGACTCCCATTGTGGTATGACTATAAAGACTAAAATAAAATGGGATTTTTGAAAATATGAATAGTGTTAAAAACTATAAAATTTATACCCAAGTAACACTATTCCATGGTGATGTTTTTTCTGGAGTGTTTTTAAATAATTTTTTAATAAAAAATATCAAAAACCTTCACATGTGTAGGACTCAAGAATATGCACTAAATCTATGGGGGTGGGTGTATTTAAACTTTACCAAAATTTTTAAATGGGATCTAGGATTATAGTTGATTTATATGGTTCCAATAAGGATAAATAAAAAAAATTATTGATTTTTTATTAGATCATAAATGTAAATATAAAATGTTTATATTAGTAACATTATTGGAAACATTGCATCATTTATACAAATGGTTGTATATTTTATGTATTGATTAATATTTAATAATAAAAGTATTCATAAATGTCACATATTTCTAATAATATAAATAAATTCATATTAAACCCATCTAAATGACAATATGAATAGTTTAAATTGGATAAAATTTAATTGTTTGTTTTTATGTATGCTTAAATTATAAAACGATTATAACATATTTTCAAATTGTTCATAAATACTTATATCATATAAAAACTTCCAAAATTTAAATTTAATTAGTGTTATTTTAAAATTTATTATTCATGAATATAATTGTTTATATTATATGTTTGTGTATGATTTAGTTTAAAGAGTTAAAATTCTTCTTAAAAATGTAATACCATGAATCTAAAGAGTTAAAAGCTTGGATTGACAGAAGATTTTGTTACATTAAACCATGAAAATGGATAGTAAACATATAAATTTAGTTAAAGGTATAAGATATTTCAACTAAATTATAATAATTATTAATATATAAACAGAATTCATGAGGTACTATGGTGAGATTTAAAACCCCTTAAAATTCAATGTTCTAGATTCCTTCTAAAGAAAACACACGTAAATACCTTGATCATTCATCTAGGTAAGGTTTTCCAATGTAGGGTTCCCAATGATTATATTATGTTAAGAATTAATTTAATTTGGTCATAATAAGATATAGGTTCCTAGTTTTATTCATTTTTTTAGGTTACACATACCTAGGAAACCATTTGGAATAATATCAGAGGAATGGATTTTAGTTTATCTATATGATGGATTGGTCAAGGAGTTTTCAACTTAACCATCCAAGATTAATATATGATAGGATTGTAATTTTATTCAGACTAAATAGATAGGTGGTGGGAGGAATTTAAAAAATCATTAAATAGTGAAATATGGATCCTTTCCCATTAATGGATATGTTGAATTAAAAAGGGTACATCATTTTAATGTGAGAAAATTTAATAAAAGACTTTATTAAATTAATGAAATACATTATAATCATTTGATAAAGGCTTTTGTTACTGATAAATTAAATCATCACCATTGACTAAGAATTTTTGATGAATTATTGATAAATAAATTCATAATAGAAGAAGCTTAATTGATTGTTATAAAAATATAAGTATAGTTGTTTAGTTGGAAAAAATGTTCTATGTATTAGATAAACCACATCCTATGGAAAATTTTATAAATAAGCTATAAAACAAGAGGAAAATGATTATTATAAACATAAAGGTACAATTTTAATGTATCTATATTAATGAATTTATCTTTGAGACATAAACTATGGTTGCAATATGAACCCATGAATGTTTAAGGGATTATAGATAAACTGAAATGATTATGGATGGAGTGAACAATAAATTATTGATAAAAAATTTCTAAATATCATTTTAAGTTTATGATGGTTGAGTTATCTTTTATCTCTACTCATGTACTCAATATTATTGGGTACATAAATGATTTAGAGATAATAGGGTTATAACTCAGGTTTGATCTTCCAATGTAATTTTGTTACAACCAGAGACACCCTGATATTGGGGTGGTTAATCATGGTGTAGTCTAGTTTAAAATGTTTCTTATTTATCATAAATTATTTCCATAGGATCATGTTAATATTAAATAGTGAACTCTATTAAACATGTCCCAAAAATTATTTTCTTTCTATAATCTCACTAGAAAAATACAAAAATGTAAAGTATACAAGGGTAGAGGGAGATTTTACTTGGTTCACTAAAAAAGGATCATTCAAGGAAAACACACAAATATTTTACTCATTTTATATAAATAATACTACTCACTTTCATATTAAAATTTATTAGGAAAGTATTACTACTAAATCAAGGGACACTATCTTCACCCACCCTCCACTCATCCTCTATGTTACACAATATTCTATTTAACCTCACACAATAATCTGGGAATATTATTAGTAGTTTATAAATGTTTTTCCCTCTCCATGATATATATTTTTTTCACATGTTATGTAAATCATAAAATCCTAGTAGATGTGTAGTGATATCCAATCATGCAACATTATGATCTACAATCTCAAATAAGATCAACACCTTAGTATGATGGTTGAGTCTTTGTACTTCACAAATCATTGTAACAAAAACGTATTCCTCCAGATAATGATAATTCCACATTATAATTACTCATTAAAATCCTTCATCAAATTTTAGGTCTATAAATATATAATATGTTCTCCTCGATACCTCTTTATTCAATACAACTATATATTTTCTCTGGAATACTATTTTAGCTCAATTTCTCATTCTCCATCATTATGAAAAAAATATTCAATATAAATTAGTATCTCTTTATTCAATGTAAGGATACTTCAATAACAAAAGTTTCATTATTCTTTTCATTCATCTCTTGTTATTTTATAATCAAAAAAATAAACACATGTGATCACCTTCCATATATTAAATTCGGAATAATCTTATAATATATGTCTTGATATCTTCTTTATTCAAGTCTCCACAAATATCATTCCAACCAGATAAACATTCTCAACATGAAATATATTTAAATTATTATTTATTATCCAACACATAAAAATTCCCATATGTTGAATATGATTACTCATATGGAAGTTACACCAATAAATATTCTCTTTAATTATTTTCTAATCCTTGAAAATTCCTTGTAAATTGTGATCTTGATATTCAAAAAAATCCATAGCTTTAAAATTAAATATATAATAATTTATCAATCCAAAAATATACTTAATAACATTCAATGATTTTCTTATACCCCACTCTAACTGGTTTGAATGTATGTGGGTACTCAAGAAACAACACTACCATATATGGAATAAATTAACATCCCAAATATCTATGCATATCATCCATTAAAGTCACTAGATAATTTTAACATAATAAAATTTTAATAAAAGAATAATCTTCTACATATTGATGTTATAAATCCTAATGTACAATGGGTCATATCATCATATAAGATAAATCTTACAAACTCCATCAAAGACTTGTCTTCTCTAGAATCCAAAAGGGAAACAACACTTAAAATTTCTCCTATGATTGTTGATATGATGTTTATGGTTTTCCATGGTACTTATGAAATCATCCATAACCATGTTTGACCATGGGAATGACCCTAACAATCCATAGGGTTCACTGAAAATTTCCCTTATAAAATAACCAGTTACATTTATGAACTTCAATGATGACCCAATGAGATCAGGGTTACCCATACAAAAGCATCATCAACCATTATGAACTCAAGTTTTACCTTTACATATTTAGGGTTTCCCATTATAATTTAAAATTTTCCTCTACAAAATCAGAAATTTCACTTCCAAAAATATATTTAATCTTATAAAATCCTTATTTTTCATAAAATAAACCTAAATGGAACTAGTAACCTCTTTTATACCTTTTCAAAATATGATTATTATTTTTTAGAGTGACCATTACGATCTTTGGAAAATTTTATAAATCCAACTTTTCCAGCTTCAACAACTTCTTCCCAATAACATATTATCCCAAAAAATATTCCTAAAGTTATTTCAAACTCCATCATCATTTATAATGATCTAAAATAAACCTAAAAGAGTAATTATCATGAAATATTTCAAGAATCACCTCATGCACTTTTCTATGAATCACTTCATGCACTAATCCATAGATTTTGAGTGTGTTAAATAGAGAGGGTAACCATGTAATCCTTTATTTTTATATTCAAGAGAACATGTATTTAAATTTCACATTATCTATTCACCTATCAACTTTCTCATGTGAATATTTATTCTCATAATACCCTATCAACAATTCCAATAACTATTTTAAATAAATCCATTCATATATAAACACCAACCCCAACACCTAATCCACTGCAATTTATTCCATTACATCAATATATATTTTCAAAATCATCTATCTACTTCTACTCATATTGTAAGAAAATCAAACACATAACCTATTGGATTCAAGTTTCTACCCCTTTATATATTTTTGATAATACTCAATTAAATTGATATTCTTATTAAAACTCCTTATTCCATAAATAAATATATAGATATATATGTAATGTTAAATAATTTATTTCTTCAAAGCTAAGTATGGATTCTAGATGAATTATCTCTACTTTACCCCCCTTTTCAATAAAATAAAAGGGAATTCTCTTCCTAATATTTCTCTTTTATTACTCTCCTCATACAATTATATATTTTATGAGGGTCACTCCATTAATTTTTTATCCCCCCTATATCAATTATTCCTTGAAAATATTATTAAATGATATCATATAATCCATTTTTAGTGTATAATATTTTTCCTTACTTTAATAAAGTCTATAATTTTAGAGTTTATTCTCCTGTTTATTGTAAACCTCTTCTCTGACCTTGTTAACGCATTAATTTGACATCTATGAAATTAATTTCTCTATCATCCACATGAGAATTTACCATTAATGGGATTGATCTTAAAAAAACCCTTCTAGATAAGTTGTGTCTCTTTGATAGATATATAATCATTTTAGTAATTTAGGATTTCTCAACCACTTATTGATTGAACTATTATATTTTTTTTACAAATTGGTCAAAAAATTACAGTTGAACTATCCAACTTTATACCTTCCCTACTTCAAAATATTGATGAAATTGTTATATAAAATGTAATTTTTTTTGAATATAATAGGTTCTTTCTAATGACATGAAATTTTATAAATAAAATTCTTGTTTTTTTGAATGAGTACATTCCATATTATGTTATGTAGTTATAAAAAACATGCACTAATTTGGTTTTTTGGACTCTTATATTGTCTGTCAGATTTAAAAGATCATTTTGAATCCAAAATATTAAAAATATTATATTTTTATAGTGGAATATAAGATAAGTATATATTAAGGGTTATGATAAATTATAAAACAATCAAATTTAATAAGTTATGACCTCGACTAGTAGGATCATACCCTATAAATCGTAATTATGAGAGATTTTAAGGGAGATAGCATCATTAGGAATTTTCCTTGACCAAATAAAAGATAATATTCAATAAATAAAAATGAATAAACCATTTATGTGGTTTTTTTAAGATTATCTAAATCACGAACCAAAACATGTTCATCAAATGACCCTAAGAAAATGCCACCATCGCACACCTTACACTTAGAGAATACCCTGTTGTAACAAGAGGTTATGTATATAGACCATAATAGTATGAATATTTATTTTTTTTTAATTAATTAATGATTAATTTTATACCTTTTCATTATTTATTCATATATAAAATATTATATGAGTTGAGTAAAACTAAATTTTAATAAAAAAAACAAAAAATATATTTTTGAATGATATATGGTTTTAACACTCTTTTGGATAAAATCAAGAATTTTGAAGTAAATTTTACATTCATATAATATTATTATTAAATAATTATTATTTAAATAAAAAATATAATATAATTTAATGAAATCTAATGTAATATTTATAAGTTTAAAAAAATTATTATTTTCATAAAAACGGGTATTTTCCAGTAAATAAGAATTTTTAATTAAAAGTGTAAATTACCATATTTTGTGAATTATTTTGATAAAATTAATATTATTTTGGAAATTAGATTTTTAAAATTACATCATTGATAATTTTTCATAATTTTCCAAGATAGTCAAATTTTTGGGTAAAAATTAAATTCATTATAAATAAACAGTTTGTATTATGAAATTATAATATCCCAAAAATTATGTGATAAATTATATAATAGTCATAAAAAATAAAAAATATATTTCCCCTTTAATTTTTTAATATATTTTATTAATTTTATAAATCATTAATGAATCCTCAAAAAACTATATGATATTTTAATGTCTCAAAGTCAATTATTTCTGAACATGGGTCACTTTCATATCAACAATAGTTTTATTTCCATACTTTGGGTTGATGTAATTATAAAACATTGAAAAACACTCCAATTTGGTATAAACCATGGGAAAAAACATTGGAAGATTTTTAGTTCTGATTATTTTATAATACAGATTCGAAAACCTATGTTTAGAAATTAATAGATTCCCCCTCTATTTAACTATAAATACCCACCCAACCACAGACTCTCCTTAAATAAAAAACCATTGAGCATGAATTTTATCTCTATATCCCTCTATAAATCTATCCCAAGGTGTTTTAATTCTCTTAATAAACTTATCCTAATATTTTTTAAGCACTCACTCATGGTATAGGGATTATCTCTAGTTTATTTAACAACATTTAGTGTATTATTTATTTTGATTTCCAATTCATCATGTTGGGTTTTTTTAAAATAGACCTTTTACTATACTTATCATTTCAAAATTTTAATATACCACCTTTAATTATCATTAAACCCTTTTATGAATCATTATGTACACTTGTTATGCTCCTAGAATTATCCTTTGATTTTTAATTTTAATCATTTGTGTAGTGAATACCAATCCATATTTCCACTCAGGGGTATTCATATAGATGTACATATGAAAAATTTATTGGGTAATTATATAGATATATTTCCCACACTCTATAATCATGGGATTAAAATTGATTAAAATCATTCTTATGTGGTATGATCTACGTGGAATGCTAATACATGTACATCATGTGAACATGACGGGCATGCTCAGAAATATATATCCTTCCAATTCATCTGTTAATGTTTTTATCTCATGAGATACCATGTATGGCTCATAGGAGGATATCCTAAGAACATTATATTATGATTTCTTAGCTATTATCCATGACTTATGCTTATGATGTCATGTTTTATATTGTTTCCACATTTTAATTTTTTTTGATTTTATCATCTTTTATCGTGATTCAATGTTCATGTTTATGATTCACACCTATTTTATGTCACTTGTTTATTCCTATTGAATAACATGTATTACTTTTACCATGTTATGATTTGATTAGTCCCTTACTAGGTTTTATAGATTACCCATTTCTTATGTACGTCCCCAAGTTATACTATACAGTATTAGAAGATCAATGGAATATAAGGGCACATATTGATGTTTTTAAACAATATAATGTACCCATGTTTCAAGTTATTTTTCAATGTATATAATTAACCAAATACACTAGGCCTATTGATCTTTTTTGATTATATTTAGTATATCTTTATGTAATAAATCATGAATTAAGTCATATTAAATATATGAGTTGTCATAAATGGTAACATAGTAAGGTCTAGTTATTTTTTGGGATTAGGACTAGAAAACATTATTGAAGTACTTAGGTATAATAATAAAAATAGGAAAACATTCATTAATTATAGTAAAATATATAGTAATTTAATTCCAAGAAACAAAATTGATGTATAGAAACTATAAGTGGATGTGGCACTAGAATAGTTATTCCCATGGGTAATATTAGGTGTTAAATCGATCATCACATGGTGAAAGATATAGTTTCCTTTATAAAAATGTATTGACACTCCTAATGGATATATTTTTTTTAATTTAGAAAGCTCTTTACAAACCATTATGAGGGGGAAAATGAAAAAAATGTTAGGAGTTATACCATAGATAACTTAAATTGAAATCATGAAATTTATTTGTTTTTAAATGTATGTAATTTATGAGTTATCCTTTCAATATTCATACTTTCCATTTTATATGAATAATTTTTTAAAAATTATCATTCATAATTTTGGTATTTATTTTAGCCAATGGGTAGAAATGGGAGGAACTGAGTTAACTTCCAATGTCATCTGAAATGTAACAATTATTAAATTGATATGATTTACCCAATAGAAGAAGGATTTGAAAACTTCATGATAATACTTTCTCAATTAAATGATGGTTTGAATAGAAACACGAATCAGTGGAAAACTCACATTCCCACTTATAAATATAAAGTTATAATTAAGACATTTATGCAACAAAGGCCTATAAAATTCAGGAGATCTTTTGATCCCATAATCATGGAATAATAGATCAACTCATTTAAAAATATCTTCTTTATCCATCAATGATATGAGAAAAATAATGTGATTATTATGGTTTATCTCATGGTGGGAGAAGACGACCAATGGTTTATCTTAATTAAGAAAATATATTATGGGTAGTACACTGAAATGGGGGAGTGGATAGAATTCTTGAATATTTTTTTCAATTAATACTTTCCTCACACTCATTAACTTAAAATAGAGAGGGATTTCTTTAGAAAAAAGTGAAAGGATGATAAATCCATGGGGTAAAATGGGTTGAAATTCATAATACATGATACCTTATTCTTTATCATTGACCCTTAAAGTAAATTTTATCACTTCTTTGGTGATATTAAGAAAGGTTTATGAAAAGATCTGGAAATTCAAGACTTTGATATCTATTAGGGAGTTTCTTGATGTGACCTCAAATTCAAAATAGAGATTATAAAATCACAGTAGTCTTATAGGATTGGAGATTATATGTGGATAATGGAGTTTAATTGTATGGTATTAGTAGAGATATACCGTGGTGAAAAAATCATAACATCACACTTTCTCAAAGTGTGGGAAGATGCATCTTAAAAATTTAATGAAGGGGAAAAGGAAATTCATATGGTGTGGGAATAAAGGGATCCTGGCAAGAAAGTGTTGACAGGAGAAACTGTAACATCCCAAGTAAGTAATGAATAATAGATATTTCTATCTATGTCTATTAATGAATTATATAGTGTTTTAGAGGCTTAAAATGAAAATAAATCTAATCTTAAGCATGGAATACACTAATATTCTTAAAAGATTGTTTTACTACCTTTTGATGGAAAACCATTTTTAAATCTATATTTTGAAAATTTTATAAGCTATGTTTGTCAAAATAAACTTATTATTTATTATTGGGACATCAAAATTTACTTTGTGTGAACTTTTGGTATTTTTCTGACAATGTTCATTTTTTAATGAATAGTGAAAAATACTGCATTTTACATCAAAATTGCTTTTTAATCTAATTTATTTATATGATTATATTATCTTTTGAATTGGGTTTAAAGTGAAATTAGAATATATTTTTACCATTTAATCCAATAGTGGTCATTGAAATTAATTTCACTTTGAAATCGGACTTAAACTAGTGTCAATCTTTTGATACTTATTGTTTCATAAAAACACGCTATTTGTCATGACAAAGGGAATTAATTATTAAATTAATTAATGTGACTTATATGTTTTGAATTTGGTAAAATAGACTTCATTTTTGAATTCATAATATCAAATACAGCTTAGGGTGAAGTTTTGGTATCTTTCTGAAAAACTTCAATTTTTGATGAATAGTGAAACCACTAAGTGGTAGTTAAAGAAACTGATTTTTCGTTTAAATGAAATTTTGACACCTTTGTGTTTTGAATTTTAAAAATCCGACATACATGGTTGTCATTAAGAAGTAAAATGTGGTTCAATGAGATTAAAGTAATTTTTTGGTGAATAGTAACTCTTAAGTTCTTAATCGCGATTAGAGGTAATTAATGCAATTTAAGGAAAAAATGATATTATAATAAAATGAAAATAACTAGACACATGTCCTACCCTCATTGTATGTGTCATGGCCGACCAATACAAGCCATGGTTCAACTTGGGGACCCCATGGAGCCACTTTGGTTGGGAAATGACATAAATAACTTTTTATTAAATGTTAAAGTAAAAATGACACAAACATGAGATGTTTTACTAAAACAATTTTTACATGGGGTTATACAAGTCAGAATTTTGATTATAAATAGTCATTGGAAATCTAAAAAGATTTCCTAAATCATAGTATTTTTTTTATAATTTTTGACATTAAATAAATAAATTTATTTATGACATCATGATGATGCAGCGATGACCTCATTATTTATCGATTTAAATAAAATGGAAAGATAATGTAATATATAAAACCTACACATGTCCAAAACATATTGTATGAGTGTATTTAGAACCCTTATCACCTTATCCTCGAATTATATCAATGTGGGACATTTTGAATCCGAAACGCATTTTAAAATAAAGTAACTTATCTTTACTTTCCAAGAGTGTCCCTCCTCGCCTCTTATAAAAGGCCCCCACCTCTACCTCCTTACCCACACTTCCAAAGCCTTTGGCTCGGCCAAGACCTGCCTATTTTGTCTCTACACTTCCCTATATTACTCCTTGAAGCCTCACTTGGGGCAGAAGTCTTCCCAAGGAAGCCTTTGAGCTCAAACCAAAGGGAGTTACCCGATTTTAAGGTAATGTCTTCTTTTGAGTCCTTTTGTTTTATTTTGCTTCTCCAACCCCCTAAACTCTTTTTATTCTTTTCTTTTGTAACAACTCCAGTATCCTCAATATACTAAGATTTTGTTATAAGAAGGATTCGAGCTACACTTACACACACCTACATCTAATGGTTAAATAACATACTGTTTCCGTGGATGGTGAATTTATGCCTCCCGAAACGATGATTGTTCAACATTCCTTTAACACCTTCAAAGGTGGACATTAAGATGTCACTATATTTATATATGATATATAATATGTTTATGTTTTCCTTAAGCTTCTGTATTTTTCATTTTGGGCATACCTTTATGGTTTCCATTATGGGTAAACGTGATATCTTCATTTAAGGAAGTGCGGACTACCGCCCCCTCAAAGTGATTTGATTCGTTAAATACCATATGTGGGACGTATAAAGGATGGAACTATGATATTATATATGATATTATACTGGAATTATAATATACCTTTATATCATTATGATTCCATTCTATAAAATACGAAATAGAAATTAAAGTAGCGTTCATGCATACGTACGGCTTACCGTCTCCATGAACGGTGCATTTCATTTCTTACCTCTAAATGATTATGTAATATTATAAATGCATGAATGTACTGGATATATATTACATATATAATATCTACATAATGAATACCATTCTAGATATAATCGATACATGAACAACTTGTAATCATAAAGGGCTTATTTTTTACTCAAGTACCAATGATCGTTAAAACGACCGTTATTAACTTAAATAATTACATAGTGTTCATGACATGAAATAAGTGATATAAAAGAAATAATGAAATTGAAAGAGGTTCTTAAGGAAGTATAAATTAACTCAAGTTTATTATTCAGGACATTAATGAATGATCGAGTCAAGTCGGACCCGAGGTATGGGACTTCGTCTCAATCTCCTTTCATTGAGGCGTATTTTATTTTATACACAACCTTCTTTTATATGGTGTATAAAACCCTTTGAATTTTACGCTTATCCAAAAGGAATCTTTTTTATACGAAGCGTTTACTAAATGACAAAAGGGAATGTTTTTGTCGTACATATGAGGTGACAACGACTTCTCCGCCGCCGTCACCATTATTTGAGTTTCGGCTTCCTCTACAAGCCATACCTTTTTTTTAAAAGAAAAATAAATACCATGTTTTACTTTTCCTTTATTTTGGTATTGAAAATGGTTTTCATAGTGTTTTTATATCAATGTGTTGTATTGATATCTTGTGATTAAAAGGTGGAAATGTTATTTTTCCTTTATTCATGTTTTATGTGATACGATTATGTTGAGGTTCTTGGGCATTATTATGAAGATGGGTGGTTCCGTGATAAACTAAGGGCAGGAGAGACCGATATAGCTCTCCAATGCATTGGGTAACGTGAAGGAGTGAAACGTTAAGGTTTATCTGAAGAGATTTAGGGAATATACTGTGATGGGTATTCCAAACGTAACCAAGAGGGTTACTCCCTACGTAAGAATGTTATGAATGCCTCAAGTTACCTTTATGTCTTATGATTTCTATGATTTATTCATGATTTGATGAGGTATGTTAAAGTGATTATGTTTTATGGGTAAAGTATGATTTCATTCTTATGTATATATGTACCCATGTTCCCTTTCCATATTTTTATATCCCTTACTGAGCTTTTTATGCTCATCCCAAGTTTTTTTGAAATGTTTTTCATAGGTCAAGGGAAAGGTACATGATATGATGATAGTGTCAAGGAAGTGTCAAGAAAGAATCCATGTTTTATTTTAAATATGTTTCCATTGATGGGAATGAAGAATACTATCTTTATGTAACCACTTTGTTTATATGTGGAATGTAATGCAATTTTTATGATCTAATTATCTAAAACTCTAATCCTGAAAAGATCCTCAATGTGTAATCTTGTAATAACTCAAGATTAAGTAAGGTTTAAGGATGGGGCCTTATAGTTGGTATCAGAGGTCGGTTTAGATAACTTTAGGAGTCAGAATTCTATTAAATGATTATCCAAAAATATTTTTTTTGATATGATATAGCATTTGAAGATAACCATGTTGCTTCATCTAAGACATGTTTGTTCAGAATGGTTTTCCACAGAGGAAACAGGGAAGCAGTTATAGGAAGGCATACAAAAGGAAATAACCTTCCAAATCAGCATCCTGAGATGGTCGGAATTGGAACTGAACAGTTTGTTGCAGTAATGGCGTAGTTGACTCAAGCGATAAATGGCGGTGGTATCCATGCATGAGATCGGCCAGATCAATCGGAGAGGAACATGACAGTGGTTGAACATTTCATGAGGCAACATCCCCCATCATTCAAAGGATCATCTGAACCTTTGTTAGCTGAAGGGTGGATTAAAGCACTGGAGAAGATTTTCAATGTCATGGGGTGTTCAGACAATCAAAAGGTTAGTCTTGCTATTTACCGTTTGGAGGGTGAGGCAGATCAGTGGTAGTCGATGGTTAAAAATATCAGGGATGCTGATGAGATTGATGCTCTCAACTGGGATGAATTCAAAGGTATGTTTCTTGAGAAGTATTTTCCTAAGGCTGTTCGACTTAGGTTGGAAAAGCAATTCTTGGAATTGAGGAAAGAGGAAGACTCAGTGGCTACCTATGAAGAAAGGTTCACTCGATTGGCAAGGTATGCTCCAAATTTTATCTGAGACCTTGATAGTAAAATCAATCATTTTTACTCAGGATTAAAGCCAAAATATCAAAGGGTGTTGGCTTCTCTTGAGTTTAAAAGTTATGAAAAGCTTGTTCGATGTGCTGAGAAGGTGGAAATGGAGTTTTCTGATGATCAAGTGTTCTATAACAACCAACAGAAGAAGAGACCGACGTGGCAGGAGAAAGGTAAGAATTCTTCAAAAAAGTATGATGGTAAGAAAACTAAGTGTCCAGTTTGTGATAAATGTGGAAAAAGGAATGCTGGAGAATGTCTTCTGAATTCTGGAAAGTGCTACTAATGTGGTAAGATGGGACATAAGTCTCGTGATTTCACTGAAAAATATCAGGGTGATGGTAAGATCAAATTTGATTTACAGTTAGTGAAATGTTATAAGTGCAATGAGATGGGTCACTATGCAAACGAGTGTCCGACAAAGAGCTTGAGTGATGGGAAGCAGTTAGACTACAAGCAGAAAGGGGTGGTGAAATCCTTTGCAACTACTTCAGCAGATGTCAGGCCATCAAATGAAGTTGTATCAGCTCCAGGGAGCTCAGTTTTTTTCAAAGATTGACCTGAGATCGGGGTACCATCAGCTGAAGGTAAAGGAAGCAGATATTCCGAAGACCGCGTTCCATACAAGATATGGCCATTATGAATTGGTAGTAATGCCTTTTGGGCTAACCAATTCACCTGTTGTATTCATGGACATAATGAATAGAATTTTCCATGAGTTCTTGGATAAGTTTGTGGTGGTTTTCATTTATGGTATTTTGGTGTTTTCTAAAAGTAAAGAGGAGCATAAAAGAAATTTAAGGGTTATCTTGCAAACCTTAAAAGAAAAGAAACTGTATGGAAAATTCAGCAAGTGTGAGTTTTGGTTGCAACAAATTTCTTTCCTTGGTCATATTGTTTCTAAAGATGGAATAACTGTTGATCCTGCAAAAAAAAAGTTGTTGAAGAATAGCCAAGACCCACAAATATAACTGAGATTCATAGCTTCCTTGGTTTGGCAGGCTATTACCGAAGGAATTGAAAAGAAGATTGGTGAATGCTCCAGTTTTGGCACTACCTTCCAGGAATGGGGAGTTTGTTATCTACAGTGATGCTTCATTGAAAGGAATTGGTTGTGTCCTAATGCAGAATGATCAGGTAATTGATTATGCTTCACGGCAGTTGAAAACTCATGAGGTAAATTACCCTACACATGATTTGGAATTATCTGCTGTTGTTTTTTCTTTAAAAATTTGGAGGCATCATTTGTATAGAGTAAAGTGTGAAATAGATACTGATCACAAAATTTTAAAGTATATATTCACTCAGAAAGAGTTAAACATGAGATAGAGGAGATGGCTAGAATTAATCAAGGATTATGATTGTAAAATTCATTACCATCCGGGAAAAGCAAATAAAGTGGCTGATGCTTTGAGTCGAAAAAGTAATGCTTCATTAGCAATGTTGCATTTGGAACGTGATCCTTTGGTTAAAGATTTGATGAAATTTGGAATAGAAGTTTTTGGTGCAGGAAGTTCTTCTGTTTTGTTTCAGGTATCAGTGAGATCATCTCTATCAGATAGAATCAAGCAAGCACAGAAGCAAGACAGTGAGTTGCAGAAAAAGGTAGAGCTGGTTCAGAAAGGTAAGTTGCCTGAATTCAACATTGATAATGATTGTGTTTTGAGATTTGGGAAGAGATTGTGTGTGCCTTGTGGTTCACAGTTGAAGAGAGAGTTGTTATGTGAATCTCATAGTTCTATGTTTTCAGATCATCCATGAAGTACTAAGATGTATAGAGATCTTCGAGAGTATTACTGGTGGGATGGAATGAAAATAGATATTGCTGATTTTACTGTGAAGTGTTTGACTTGTCAGCAGGTTAAAGTAGAGTGGCAGTTACCAAAAGGGATGCTTCAGCCATTACTAGTGCCAGAGTGGAAATGGTAGAATATATCCATGGACTTTGTTGTGGTATTACCGAAGACATCTCGAGGTAATAATGCAATCTGGGTTATTGTTGATCGCTTGACCAAGTCTGATCATTTCCTTGCTATACGAGATACTTTTTACCTGGATCAACTTTCCTGTTTGTATCTTAAAGAGGTAGTCAGGTTACATGGAGTTCCTCTCTCCATTGTATCTGACCGTGATCCCAGGTTCACTTCTAACTTTTGGAAAGGCCTTCAGAAGTCGTTGGGTACTGAATTAAATTTTAGTACAGCTTTTCATCCTCAATCAGATGGGCAGTCAGAACAAACAATTCAGACCTTGGAGGATATGCTACGAGCTTGTTCGATGGATTATCAGGGAAGTTGGGACCAACATATTTCTTTGGTTTAATTTTCATATAATAAAAATTTTCATTCTAGTATACAGATGGCACCATTTGAGGCGTTATATGGGAAGCGGTGTCGAACTCCAACTTTCTGAGATGAAGTGGGTGAAAGGAAGTTGGTGGGACCAGAATTGGTAGAAGAGATGGCAGAAAAAGTTCAGCTGATTCAGAAACACATGAGAACAGCTCAGAGTAGGCAGAAGAGTTATGCGGACAACAGGAGGAAGGATCTCTCTTTTGAGGTAGGTGATCATGTTTTTCTCAAAGTCTCACCATGGAAAAGTGTGATGCGATTTGGTAAGAAAGGAAAGATGAGTCCAAGGTTCATTGGACCATATGAAATTCTGGAGAGAGTTGGATCAGTTTCATACCGGGTGGATTTACCTCCGAGTTTATCTCAGGTACACAATGTTTTTCACGTTTCGATGTTGAGAAAGTATATTCCAGATCCATCTCATGTTTTGAGTCCAGAGGTAGTTCAGCTGGAAGAGAACCTATCTTATGAGGAACAACCGGTCCAGATTCTTGACCACAGGAAGCAAGTGTTACGAAATAAGGTGATTAATCAGGTAAATGTTTTTTGGAAAAACCACATGATTTAAGAGGCAACATGGGAATATGAAAATGCAATGAGGGATAAGTACCCCCATTTATTTGATAAGTAAATAAATTGCGGGGACGCAATTTTCTAAAGGGGGAAGGATGTAAAATCCCATGTAAGTAATGAATAATATATATTTTTATCTATGTCTATTAATGAATTAGATAGTGTTTTAGAGGCTTAAAATGAAAATAAATCCAATCTTAAGCATGAAATACACTAATATTTTTAAAAGATTGTTTTACTGCCTTTTGATGGAAAACCATTTTTAAATCTATCTTTTGAAAATTTTATAAGCTATCTTTGTCAAAATAAACTTATTCTTTATGATTGGGACATCAAAATTTACTTTGTGTGAATTTTTGGTATTTTTCTGACAATGTTCATTTTTTAATGAATAGTGAAAAATACTGCATTTTACATCAAAACTACTTTTTAATCTAACTTATTTATATGATTAGATTATCTTTTTAATTGGTTTTAAAGTGAAATTAGAATATATTTTTACCATTTAATCCAATAGTGGTCATTGGAATTAATTTCACTTTGAAATCGGACTTAAACTAGTGTCAATCTTTTGATACTTATTGTTTCAGAAAAACACGCTATTTGTCATGACAGCGGGAATTAATTATTAAATTAATTAATTTGACTTATATGTTTTGAATTTTGTAAAATAGACTTCATTTTTTAATTCATAATATCAAATATATCTTAGGGTAAAGTTTTGGTATCTTTCTGAAAAACTTCAATTTTTGATGAATAGTGAAACCACTAAGTGGTAGTTAAAGAAACTGATTTTTCGTTTAAATGAAATTTTGACACCTTTGTGTTTTGAATTTCAAAAATCTGACATACATGGTTTTCATTAAGAATTAAAATGTGGTTAAATGAGATTAAAATAATTTTTTGGTGAATAGTAACTCTTAAGTTCTTAATCGCGATTAGAGGTAATTAGTGCAATTTAAGGCAAAAATGATATTATAATAAAATGAAAATACCTAGAAACATGTCCTACCCTCATTGGATGTGTCATGGCCGACCAAGACAAGCCATGGGTCAACCTGGGGACCCCATGGAGCCACTTTGGTTGGGAAATGACATAAATAACTTTTTATTAAATGTTAAAGTAAAAATGACACAAACATGAGATGTTTTACTAAAACAATATTTACATGGGGTAATACAAGTCGGAATTTTGATTATAAACAGTAATTGGAAAGAAAAAATATTTCCTACATCATAGTATTTTGTTTACAATTTTTTGACATTAAATAAATAAATTTATTTATGACATCATGATGATGCAGCGATGACCTCATTATTTATCGATTTAAATAAAATGGAAAGATAATGTAATATCTAAGACCTACACGTGTCCAAAACCTATTTGATAAGTGGATTTCGAACCCTTATCACCTTATCCTCTAATTATATCAATGTGGGACCTTTTGAATCTGAAACTCATTTTAAAATAAAGTAACTTATCTTTACTTTCCAAGAGTGCCCCTCCTCTCCTCTTATAAAAGTCCCCCACCTCTACCTCCTTACCCACACTTCCAAATCCTT
Organism: Viscum album; assembly: GCA_963277665.1. Taxonomy (NCBI): domain Eukaryota; kingdom Viridiplantae; phylum Streptophyta; class Magnoliopsida; order Santalales; family Viscaceae; genus Viscum; species Viscum album. The sequence goes on from OY728134.1 coordinate 1,477,256,786, forward strand.
TGGCTCAGCCAACCCCTACCTATTTTGTCTCTCCACTTCCATCTCTTACTTTTTGAAGCCTCACGTTGGGCAGAAGTATTCCTAAGGAAGCCTTTGAGCTCAAACCAAAGGGAGTTACCCGACTTTAAGGTAATGTCTTCTTTTGAGTACTTTTGTTTTATTTTGCTTCTCCAACCCCCTAAACTCTTTTTATTCTTTTATTTTGTAACAACTATAGTATCCTCAATATACTATGATGTTTTTATAAGAAGTATTCGAGCTAAACTTACACACACCTACATCTAATGGTTAAATAACATACTGTTTCCGTGGATGGTGAATTTATGCCTCCCGAAACGATGATTGTTCAACATTCCTTTAACACCTTCAAAGGTGGCCATTAAGATGTCACTATATTTATATATGATATATAATATGTTTATGTTTTCCATAAGATTATGTATTTTTCATTTTGGGCATACCTTTATGATTTCTATTATGGGTAAACGCGATATCTTCATTTAAAGAAGTGCGGACTACCGCCCCCTCAAAGTGATTTGATTCGTTAAATACCATATGTGGGACGTATAAAGGATGGAACTATGATATTATATATGATATTATACTGGAATTATAATATACCTTTATATCATTATGATTACATTCTATAAAATATGAAATAGAAATGAAAGTAGCGTTCATGCGTACGTACGGCTTACCGTCTCCATGAACGGTGCATTTCATTTCTTACCTCTAAATGATTATGTAATATTATAAATGCATGCATGTACTGGATATATATTACATATATAATATCTACATCATGAATACCATTCTGGATATAATGGATACATGAAAAACTTGTAATTATAAAGGGCTTATTTTTTACTCAAGTACCAATGATCGTTAAAACGACCGTTATTAACTTAAATAATTACATAGTGTTCATGACATTGCAATAAGTGATATAAAAGGAATAACGAACTTGAAAGAGGTTCTTAAGAAAGTATAAATTAACTCAAGTTTATTATTCAGGACATTAAAGAACGATCGAGTCAAGTCGGACCCAAGGTATGGGACTTCGTCGCAATCTCCTTTCATTGAGGCATATTTTGTTTTATAAATAACCTTCTTTTATATGGTTTATAAACCCATTTGACTTTTATGCTTATCCAAAAGGAATATTTTTTATACGAATCGTTTACTAAACGAAAAAAGGGAATGTTTTTGTCGTACATATGAGGCGACAACGACTTCTCTGCCGCCGTGACCATTATTTGAGTTTCGGCTTCCTCTACAAGCCATACCTTTTTTTAAAAAGAAAAATAAATACCATGTTTTACTTTTCCTTTATTTTGGTATTGAAAATGGTTTTCATAGTGTTTTTATATCAATGTGTTGTATTGATATCTTGTGATTGAAATGTGGAAATATTATGTTTCCTTTATGCATGTTTTATGTGATACGATTATTTTGAGGTTCTTGGGCATTATTATGAAGACGGGTGGTTTCGTGATAAACTAAGGGCAGGTGAGCCCGATATAACTCTCTAATGCATTGGGTAATGCGAAGGAGTGAAATGTTAAGGTTTCTCCGAAGAGATTTAGGGAATATATTGTGATGGGTATTCCAAACGTAACCAAGAGGGTTACTCCCTACGTAAGAATGTTATGAATGCCTCAAGTTACCTTTATGTCTTATGATTTCTATGATTTATTCATGATTTTATGAGGTATGTTAAAGTGCTTATGTTTTATGGGTAAAGTATGATTTCATTCTTATGTATATATGTACCCATGTTTCCTTTCCATATTTTTATATCCCTTACTGAGATTTTTATGCTCATCCCAAGTTTTTTTGAAATGTTTTTCACAGGTCAAGGGAAAGGTACATGATATGATGATAGTGTCAAGGAAGTGTCAAGAAAGAATCCATGTTTTATTTTAAATATGTTTCCATTGATGGGAATAAAGAATACTATCTTTATGTAACCACTTTGTTTATATGTGGAATGTAATGCAAGTTTTATGATCTAATTCTCTAAAACTCTAAACCTGAAAAGATCCTCAATGTGTAATTTTGTAATAACTCAAGATTAAGTAAGGTTTAAGGCTGGGGCCTTATAGAAACCCTCCAATTTTATAAAACAAATAAATTCTCCACTCAACCCTCAACCTAATATCAAATGTTTCAACTGCAAGAAATAAGGAAAATATATGAATCAATATACTAAGACAGGGGTTATCAAGGATAACTGATGACAAAAACTTCCAAGGCCTATTGAGTAAGAGATTTCTTATTCCATTACAGATGATGTGGTGGATCTTGAAAATAATATAGTTAAATGTATTCTAGATATTCATTTTATAATAGAAAATTTAATATTTGATTCTAGTTTGATTTATTCATTCATATCATGAATGTTTAGTATAACTATTTAACCACCACCTCAAAACATGGAAGTGGAGCTCTTAGTGAAAATGGTAAATGGAAAATTACTGAAACCTAATTTTATAACGTCTCTCATGTCCATTCATTTAGGATGAACTTCTCATAGAATCTTATGATACTCCCTTTAGTGGAATTCAATAAAATTATAGGTATGGATTGAATTTACTTATGTAGAGATAACATAAATTTCTAGGGGAAGGAAATAACCCTCAATATCATGAATCATCCTCGTATTGTATTAAATTTCAAGTTGTATGATGAATATCCTTTGGAATTCATCTTAAGCATAAATATTATTTCATTATGAGAAAGTGTATATAGAAAAAATGATTGAGACTAAGGAAAAAACCATCCCTGATAACAAGCCCATTATAAGAGAATATAATAATGTGTTTTACAAATATTTGTATGGTCTTAATTCAAGATGGTAGGTTGAGATATCAATTGTGCTTATACCTATAACATTACCAATTTACAAGACTCTTTATATAAAATCCAATTTTGAACATGAAGGTTTGAAGAAGAAACTATCAGAGACTTTGGATATAGAATTTATACACCCAAGTGATTCACTATGGGGTAAACCAGTTCTATTCATCAATAATAAAGATTGTAAATAATCTTCTATGTTTATTATCATGATCTCAAAAGATCATGATAAAGAAAAATTATACACTTCTATATATTTATGAATTTTTCAATCATCTATGTGGATCCTGGTACTTCTCTAGGGTGGATTATCGGTCATGATATTATTATGTATTGGTGAATAATATGGATATCCCCAACACTACTTTTCATATATGGTACTGGAACTACAAGTTAATTGTTATTCCATTTGGATTCACTAATGCTCAAGATATCATTTTGGATAAATGATGTTATTCTTTAGTGATTACATCAAAAAAATTATGGTAGTATTTATTGATGGTATTATTATTTACTTAAAAAGAACAGAAGAGAAAAAGAATAGTTTTAATTCTATAGTGAAGACCTTATAAAAAGAAACATAATATGGGAAGTATAGTAAATGAGTGTTTTATATGGAGAAAGTAACATTCATCTGGTATATAATTACCAATAAAGGTAAATATGCGTTTCCTTTGAAGATAGGGGAAATTTAAGGATAGACAAAACCAACATCTATGATATAGAACCCTAGTATCCTTAAATTATCAGGGTACTATCATAAATTTGGTAGAAACTTCTCAAGATTTTAATCACCACTAACAAATCTAACTCAAAAGGAAAAAATATTTTCGTGGACAGATGATGTGAGGAGCACATTGAAGATTTAACAAAGAGGTGATTCAATTAACCTATGTTCACATTACCCACCAATGGGGAAGTATTTTGGATCTAAAATAATTTATTTAGAATGGTATTCCGTCGTTTATTAATGGATGGTGATTAATTTGACAGCATATACCTCCCTCTAATTAGTTTTCCATAATCACAACTACCCAACCAATAATCTATAATTTTCTGTAGTGATCTTAATATTAATGATTTGGTGGAATTTTCTCTCTGGGGAAAAGTGAGTTATATATAAAGATCATAAAATACTAGAATATATTTTAACAAAAAATGATCTTAAAATGATACAAAGAATTTGGTTAGAGTAGAAAAATTATTATGATTGTTTAATATATTACTATCCTAGAAGGGATAAAAAATCAAAGATTCTCTAAGTAGATAGGATCCCATTTCCCTATCCATGACAATGATTGAAAGGGATCCAATATTATTGGACATGCAATGGATGAACATGGGAATAGTAAAAGGAATATCATCCTAAATTTCTCAAATAACTTATCACTCGTCAATTATTGACAGGATTAAGGAGGCCCAAAAAGATTATTTGGAGCTATATAAAATTGTAGTGAATATTATAGAATTTAGATTTTATAATGATAGATTTATGAGTTTTGGAACCCAAATATGTGTCCTATCAAAACCAAAACTAATGAGGGAAGTTTTGGATAATTCCCGTAGATTGTTCTTATTTATTCATCTAAGAAGCACTAAGATGTATAGAGATATGAAGAAAAAACATCATGTACAATAACATGAAGTGAGAGAATGAAAAATATGTATTTGGATGCTTGGTATGACTACTATTCAAAGTTAAATTAAAAAATTCGAAGGTAATGATGAAACCATTTCCCATAATAGTATGCAAATGGGAAAACCCAACCATGGATTTCATCAAAGGACTCCCCATGACCTCTAAAGGGAATAAAACCTTCTCAGTGGTAGTATATTACCATAGAATTTCAATTCATTTCATTACTATCATAGAATATTTTTCTCTTGACCAACATACCATGATATACATAATGTAAGTGGAAAGACTACATGGAGTTCCACTCTCTATTATATCTAATCGATTTCTGAGGTTTAACTCAAGGTTATAGAGAATAATTAAATAATAATTGGATACAGATAAGTTTTTCGATGCTTATTATCTATAAGAACCTAGATCTTCTTTTTAGGTATGAATCAAGATTATGGGTGTTTTTGAGAAAAAAGTGGAGAATTAGAATATTTTATAAGTAAACGATGTGTACTTACTTGTACATGCCTTGTACCCAGTTACCGCATGTGGCTGTGTCTTGGGCATGTAATAGCCGAGACATGGCCGTGTGGGGTGACATGGTAGACCGCTAATGTTGGGGTCTGGTTGAGGAAAATACACAATGTGTTCATTAATAGTACACACCACACACTTTTTCTTTTTATTGTCTAATCAGACAGGGGTCACATCTAATCCCCAGAAACATTTTCTTCTGGCCGTACCTCACGAAGGATCATCTGGAATCGCTGATTCTTCTCCAAGCCACCAATCAACATCCATTCCCCAAATTAAACATTGTCGATTGTGTTGGAATCACCTCAGTGAGTTCTTCCTTCTTCTTGAGCCCCTTTTCCTAATTCACCCTCATTCGAGAGTTTTTTGAGGTTGAATGTTTTTGAAATTTTTGTAGATATATGTTATTCTAGGATAATTAAAGGGATGATGCCAGATTATATTGATCATACAACATTGAGGTAGGTGTTTTTTTCCTCTCGTTGTTTTTATTTGAGTTTTATATGCCAAAGTGCCGATTAACCATGTTTAGGGTATTTTGGGTTATGGAAATTGAACCCAATTTTATATTCCTTAGATTTATTATTTAATTAAGGGTTTGATTATGTGATATAATATGTTTAAGGAACACACCATGGGTGTGTTTCCTTATTTATGGGTTTAGGGCCATTTGGTCCTGGTTACCTATGAGGAAGACCTTGTTTCCTTACCTTGCTTGACATGATAGAACTGTTTGTCTTTTTCTGTTTGTTAAATGCCTATGATAGGAATTGTAATTTGTTTAGCCAGGTAGTAGTTGAGATTAGTTTTTGTTGATTGATATTGTTTATGCATGATTGAATTTCACATGGTTGTGAGAACCTGTTGTAGTTAGACCATAGGGGGGATTAATGTTGAGTGCTTCCTCAGAGTGTCTATTATCTTCACGCTACGAGACCATAGTGGGAATCGACGATGAGTGCTCCCTCAGAGTGTTTATATTTTACATTATGAGACCACAAGGGAAATTGATGTTGAGTTCTTCCCCAGAGAGTCTATAGTCATTATGGGAAGACCATAGGGGGAATTGACGGTGAGTGCTTACTCAGAGTGTCTTTGCCTATTTATTGCATTATTTGGCCAAAGGGGTTAGACTGTGTGAGCTACCTAGAGGGTTAAAGTAAATATTGAATGTTTTGATGTGTCTGCCAAGCCAAAGCACAATCTTGGAATCAGTTCTACTAGTTAGTCTTATGATATACTTGTTTGTGATACTTACTTGATAAAATGATTGACATTAAATGCTAACAAATGTAAATGGAAACTGTAGAATTGTTTACTTTTGTGTACACATAGTTTCTTTTCAGCATTTCAATTATTACCTGGTATATATAATCACTGACAGTTAGGCATAGATCTTGTGGTATTCTCTTACCAGGATTAATCTAACACCCTATTTGGGTCGTGATTTTGGACCCAAACAGCTTATATGGTTTCAGGTATAGATAAGTGCAAGTGACCTTCATCATCAGGAACTTGAGTTGTGGAGCTGAAGAGCATGGGACCAAGCTGAGGCTTGCGATGCAACTGGAGTTTTTTTTCTTCTGTACTTCTGTTTAGTAATTTATTTCCATCATTGTGACAAATTTGGTTGTTTTCCTAAACATTTGTGACATGCATCATTTATATATTTTCTCTAGTTGTTTATTTACTTTTAGTCTTCCACTATTTACTTATTGTATGGTATTATTGCTTCCACTACTATTTATTATTTGTTATTTTGTTGTGCATACTCTGACAATGAGGGCATAGTTTCCCCACTTCCACGCCTAAGGCCCTCACTGCTAGTCAGAAGCTTCTGGCATTAGGGAAAATGCGCTTGAGTCCTTGTGGCCAACCGAGTATGATGAAACTTTGGGAGGCACCCAGAATCAGGACATTACAAAGTAGTATCAGAGGGGGTTTTCTTTTCTCATTTGTCTCACTTTTTGGAACCTATAGATAGGTATAAGAAGGAATCAGTAGTTAGTAACAAGATGTGACCAAGAGAAGTTAAACCATGTATAGGGAAAAGCTAATTTACCTCAATTATTGAAATTTTTCTAGTTTTTCAATTGTTACAGTTGATTTTATTTCACCATTTGGTGAATCACTTGTATTTTGCTATTATCATTGATATTATTGTGGTTCTATTTCTGTTACAACCTAATGAGATGGGGGTATTTCATCTCATGCATCATATAGGCACTTGATATGGATCACATGTCATGTATTCTTATCATTCCATTTAGGATGCATTAATGATTTCATTTTATTGTGATAGTTGTTGTGCTAGATATTCATGCTATTGTAATAGATACCATGATATAATACCTACTTTTTTTATAGGGTATTGGAAAATTTAAGGTTTCATTTGAATGGGTGGTAAACTTTGGTCCCTGAGGTGTTATGGGCCCTCACTGATTGACTGAAAATCATTTTTTTCATTTTCTGCAGCCGGTTTAAGGGGTTGCCGGTACCCAAGGTACAACAAAAAAATTAAACCAAAAACAGACATACCAGGATAAGGCAACTAAACAACACAAACTTACATATCATCCAAGTCAAAGTCGTCACCGCTTCTCCATCCTGACTCCTCTTCTCCGGTAGCTGTGGCTGTTTCCCATCCTCGATCCCTCCAGTAGTGAACACTATTGACACGGTTCCTGAGCTGATCTAAGACATGATAATCTGATGCTGACTCCTTAATCTCACTATTCTTTGCACACTTTAAATACAACACTTCCTTCTTCTTTGAGGCGGAGCGAGTCCGCATCGGCTGCGGGAGACCCGAGTAATCCTTCCTTTGTCGATGCTTAGAAATGATAGGAAAAGGTCCTTCCCCTGAAGCGGACCCCTGCTTCCCACGTTGAAGCACTTCACTGAAGGAACGTTTCTCCCCTCCTTTACCAGCCTGTTCCCCCGAGCCCAATACAGGAGAACATGCAGAATGTACCCTTTCAAGAGACACAGTCCCCTCAACAGTCTCATCCACCAGCAGAGGCAATGGTACACCCTCCGCCACGTCCTCAGTCACCACATGATTCAGCACCAAATGGGGTGGCACACCCTCTACAATCGTCTCACTCATAGGCACCGCGGGAAGCTCTTTCACACTACCCTCGACCTGGACACTTCTGGAGGCCCCCAAACTAGGACCCCCATCTTCTGAGACATCACGCAAAACAGGATCAGAATCAACCTTACCAAGGCAATCAAACCTATTGCTTAAAGACACAAAGGGTCTGGCCTTAGGATTCAGGCCTCCATTCTCTTCTGTACAGTTCTGAGATGGACTAATTTCCGCAACCCCCAGTTAGTGAACCAAAGCAGGTGCTTCCTCAGCCCTCACCCTATTATATAAGTTCTTACCACCTTGACCATCCGCATCCAGAGTCTTGTTAGGACCCACCAAATTGTTGTCCATAACTGAGGATTGAACAAACTTCTCCTTTCCCTTTGTACTCTTCTCCACAGGGATAGAAGACTTCCTTTGGGTTGAGTACTGGGGCTCCTGACGCCGAGACATCATCTCCTGAGGTGAGGCACGCCGACATCTCTCAGAAATGTGTCCAAACCGATTACAATTCGAACAAAAAACAGGCCATGTTTCATAGATCACCTGTTGTTTACACCTATAATCCTCTCCAATTGTAATCCAGACAAAATCGAAAGGGGCCCTAGAGGGATCAATTTCAACGCAGACCCTAGGATTGATCGGATGGCAAACTGCTTCAGTCCGAGAGTCCGAACACAAAAATCTACCCACTAGATTACCCAACATTCTAATAATAGCGGGGTTTTGAAAAGGTAAGGGAAGATTGGGGAAACTAACCCATACCGCTGCTGAAGGTGGGTCGCGATTCATGTGGAAATCGAACGACCAACGAAGGAGGAAGAAACGACTTCCATTGCAACTCCGAGGAGCTCTTGACCAAGCTTTGATAAGATCCTCTTCCGATGCAAAACGAATCATAATGTGGTACCTGTCGAGTAAACCAACAGTCGCCCGTTCCTGAAGGTCCCAAGCGGAGAAGACGAACCTGTCGAAGGAGTCGACGGATGGTCTCCTTTGTCTAAAACGAGCAACCAAGGTAAGCTTCAACAGCGAAGCCGATTCCGTGAACTCAGCAGACGAAATCTGAAGATTAGGGGTTCCATCCACAAGATCTGGCACTTTAGGGCTCACGAACACCTTCGGAAATGGCGGAAGAAAATTAGGGTTTGAGAAAGGTTGAAACGAGGGCCTTGCCATCCCGGGAGACGATGAACTCCCCTCCCCCGTAAAGGGGGGAGGATCCGGCCGAGCCGCCGTCGTCACCAGCTACGAGAGAGCGTGGAAACCCCTCACTGATTGGAATTTGGTGTATCATATGGAACTTTAACTAAATTTTGTTATTATATGACATGAATTCATTCTTTTATTTTTGTGGAGTATGGCCCCCCACAGATCATAATTTTCTACTTTAATGTTTTTTTCCTTATTTTATGGGGTTCTCGAGTAGTTTCTGAGGCTTACTGCATAATGTCCCGAGTCCGGAGCCCCTCCACTGGTGCCCTGTACCCGGTTCGCCACATGACCTCAAGCACGTTTCCCCGAACGCCAGAGGCTGCTGACTAGCAGCGAGGGCCATGGTGAGTCGGTGGGGAAACTATTCCCTCATTCGATAAGTTATACAAGGTAAGAAAAAACAATAAACAGCAACCAACATGCATAACAACAGAAACCAAAACAGCGGAAGCAATGCAGATATATAGTAATGATGATAATAATGCAGCAGGTACAAGTATCTAAGGAAAACAGCAAACACAACAACATGCTTAAATACAACTGAAACCAAGTGAAAAAGAAAACAAAGAAAGCTCCTCAGCATTGCGATCCACGGCTCGGTCCCATGCTCCCCAGCTCCTGGTGCAATCAATATCCTGAAGTAGAAAGGCGCTTGCCCTTGTCTATACCTACAGCAACATAGTCTTCTTGGGCCCAAAAGAATGGCCCAAACAGGGTGTGAAATAAAATCCCAGTAGGCAATCACCCAAACATTTGTGCCTAACAGTCAATGAATACATGGTAGTAATAAAACAAGAAGCAGTAAACGGAAAAGCGTAAATAGCTACAATCCACAGTTCTAACAAGTATAACACACAAGTAAACAGCCAATAACAAGAAGAAAACAGGTAACCCTCTGGGTAGCTCTCATAGTCTAACCCCTATGGTTCAACCTCTAAGTACTAGCAACCCTCTGGGAGGCACACATAGTCTCGCCCCTCTGGTTCAGCTACGTAATTAAGCAGACTCTCTGAGGAAGCACTCACCGTCAATTCCCCCTATAGTCTCGTATCGTGCTAAAGGCTCTCCGGGAAATCACTCAACGTCAATTCCCCCTGTGGCCCACGTCGTAGTTAAAAGACTCTCTGGAGAATCCCTTCCGTCAATTCTTCACTTGGTCTCGCATCGTGATTTAAAAGACACTCTGGAGAAGCCCTTCCGTCAATTCTCCCTTTGGTCTACTACTCTAGGTTCTCACAGTCCTGGGTAACTATACATGATCAAAGCGTGTGCATCGTCCAAGTAAACCTCAAGAACTACTTGTCTATCGACTAAGGATCAACAGCAAAATAAAACAACAGTTCCACTATCCTACGACTAGGTATGGAAACTGGAAAAACGCCAAACAGGCAGAGCAAGCATGGAAAAGAAATCTGAGCACAAACAAACTACTCTAAACACAAGAAATAACCTATACTAAAGCAATAAATCAAAGCAGGCAATTAATAAGGGCAAAACAGGAAACACGCAATACCCCGCTCAAGGGTATTTGTGGAAATTGCACAAAATATCCATCAACTTTCTACGGAAAGGCACAAACCACCTACCTTGATCCTAGCAGATCGATATACGTGAACCTCGATGATATATTCCCCTTAGAATGACGTAGATCTGAGAAAACACACAAAACGTTCATCCCACGATAACTTGAAAACAAGGAGGAATCAAGAAACAAGGCTCAAGCAGAAGGAAGAACTCACCGCTATGATTCCAATGCAATCAACCGTACTCGAATCAGAGAACGGATGGTGAGGCAGGACTCCATTGAAGATCTGGTCGTACGAACATTCCCAGACGGTCGAAAACTGGAGAAGAAGACGTATTTGGGGGTTAGGCGCGACCCCGGTCCGTTTAATGAAAAAAAAGAGTACACGGCATGTACTTTTATAGTACACGGCATTTACATCGAATTTTTCGTACTCTGAAAAAAATCGGCCTCCACCTCAGCCTTACACACCGTGTGTGTGGCCCAGACACAACCAACACATGGCTTCGAGCTAGGGAAGAGTACATGGTGTGTACTCAGAAAGTACACGGCGTGTACTTTGAAAATTCCCAGAAAAACCATTTTTCTTAAAAACTCTAGAAAAACAGAAAAACATACCTGAACGAAGGTCCGAGTTCTTACAAACTTCCCCCCTTAAAGAAATTCGTCCCCGAATTTCCATAGCGAGGTGGAGAAGAAGGATTCTCGAACATCTTCAGCCATTGCGATCGTACATCGGCCTCCCTCTCCCATGTCTCGCCCTGTACTCGTCTGTGCTTCCATAGCACTCGTACCAGAGGAACAGACCGCCCATGGAGAACCTTTGTACTACAATCGACAATACGGATAGGATGCTCCTCGAATGATGCATCTGCTTCAAGCTCGACTTCCTCAGGATGAAAGATGTGAGAAGGGTCCGAAAAGTAACATCGGAGTTGAGAGACGTGGAAGACATCGTGTATGGCCCGATACCTCTGAGGTAGCTGCAACCGATAGGCGACTGGCCCCACTTTCTCCAAAACCTCAAACGGCCCGACGTACCGCAGCGAAAGCTTACCCTGTCTCTAAATCCTCTTGTGTCCCAACCTAAGTGCGACACATAGGAAAACCTGATCACTGACCTCAAACTCCAGAGGTCGTCTCTACTGATCATCATAAGACTTCTGTCGAGACTGTGTTGTATCCATCCTCTTTTGAATCAGCTCTATCTGCTCTAAAGTCTCCTGAACAAGACAAGGTCCCAGAAAAGATACCTCTCCTGCCTCTAGCCAGCATAAGGGTGATCGGCATGTCCTACCGTACAAAGCCTCGTATGGTGCCATCTAGATGGTCGCCTGGAAACTATTGTTGTAGGCAAACTACACCAGAGGAATATGCTTCTCCCAAGAACTGCCAAAGTCAAGGATGCAAGCTCGGAGAATATCCTCAAGCACCTGGATCGTGCGCTCAGACTGGCCATCAGTCTGGGGATGGTATGTTGTACTCAAAAGTACCTGTGTACCCAAGGCCTTCTGAAGTCCCTGCCAGAACTGAGAGGTGAAGCGTGCATCTCTTTTTGAAACAATAGAGCATGGAAATCCATGTATACGCACAATCTCTCTGATGTAAAGTCATCCCATATCATCGACACTAAAGTTCTCCTTGATCGGTAAGAAGTGATCAACCTTCATAAGCCTATCGACGACAACCCAAACAGCATCATTCCCTTGAGGTGATCTCAGCAACTCGGTCATGAAGTCCATCGCAACATCGTTCCACTTCCACTCTGGAATGGGTAACTACTGTAAGAGCCCCACTGGTCGTTGATGCTTTGCTTTCACCTACTGACAATTAGAACATCTCATGACAAGACCAGAAACATCCATCTTCATACCAGGCCACCAGTACTAGCGATGAAGATCCCGATACATCTTGGTGATGCCAGGATGAACTTCCCAAACTGAGGAATAGAAATCCCACATCAGCTCCTCGTGTATGTCTGTTGGCATCCATACGTGTCCTTGGAAATGCAAGATCTCATCCTCACCCACTGTCCATCCAGGAAGAGTGTCCTCTCCTGACACACTCTCCCGCAGGACTAAGCCTTCCGAGTCTGATAGCTTCCTCATTCGTACCCAATCAAGTAGCATGGAGGTAACAGATATAGAAGATATAAAGGTTTTTCCCCGTCTGTCCTGCACCTCTAGATGCATCTCAGAGAACAGAGCCATCAGCTGCCACTCACTACTGGCCTCCTGAACTGCCTGAATCTGAGTTCTCTGGATCAACGCATCTGCCACGGCGTTGCCCTTTCCTGGTGTATAGGCAAGCTCGAAGTAAAAAGATTGTAGATACTTAACCCACCTACACTGCCTCATATTCAGATCACGCTGAGTAAAGATATACTTGAGACTCCTGTGGTCAGTGAAGACCAAAAAGTGCTCTCCCAGAAGATAGTGTCTCCAACAGCACAAGGCATGAACAACGGCTGCCAACTCCAGATCGTGTGTAGGGTAGTTCCTCTCATGTGGCCTCAACTACTGAGACCCATACGCAACAACTCCATCTCCCTGCATAAGCACAACTCCCATCCCGATACCCGAAGCATCACAGTAAACAGTGTAGCTCTTGCCTGGCTCTGGAAAGACTAGTATCGGTGCTGACGAAAACCTCCCTTTCAGCTCCTGAAAGGATGACTCACAAGAATCTGACCATAATAACTTCTCCCCCTTATTGGTCAGACCTGTCAAAGGCGCTGCTAGAGGAGAAAAGTCTCGGATGAAGCGTCTGTAGTATCCAGCCATCCCTAGGAAGCTCCGTACCTCAAAAATGTTCTTCATCTTCTCATAGGAAACTACAGATCTCACTTTCTCTGGGTCCACAGATAATCCTGTCTCTGAGATGACGTGACCCAAGAAGTGAATCTGATCCATCCAGAAGTGGAACTTCGAGAGTTTAGCATAAATCTGATGCTCACTCAGTGTACTCAGAATGATCTCAAGATGGGTGGCATGGTTGTGTCGAGTGTGAGAGTAAACCAAGATATCTTCCACGAAGACCATGATAAAGGAGTCCAAGTAAGGATGGAACGCTCAGTTCATCAGCGCCATGAAAACTGCAGGTGCGTTCGTGAGACCGAACGGCATGACTGTATACTCGTAAAGATCGTACCTGCTCCTGAAGGCTGTCAAAGGTATATCTGATGGTATAACGTGAAACTGATGATAACTGGACCTCAAGTCAATCTTCTAGAACACCTGGGCTCCGAGAATCTGATTGAAAAGGTCATCAATCCGCGGTAAAGGATATCGGTTCTTGACCGTCAACTGGTTCAACTTCCAATAATCCACCCAAAGCCGAAGGGTACTGTCTGCCTTCTTCGCAAACAGAACAGGCGAACCCCAAGGAGAAGTACTGGGTCAGATGAAACCCTTAGCCTGTAGCTCATCCAACTGCTTCTTGAGCTCCTACACCTCAGGTGTGGCCATCCTATAGGGAGTAATGGACACCGGTGCCGCTCCTAGAATGAGATCAATAGAAAATTCCACCTCACGCTCCGAAGGAAAACCTGAAAATTCCTCTGGAAAGACATCCCTGAAGTGATCCACCACTGGAGGAAAGTCCAACTGTGGAGTCCCCTAGTCATCCAGATAAAGACTAGCAATCTGGGCTGTCACCCCTCCTAGTCCAAGATGCTCGAGTCCCGCCTGACTCACCCGAACGTCCCATTCGCCTCTATGAAGGAAAGATTCACCTTCTGGTGAGATGAAACTGACTTTGCAGTGATAGCAGTCGACGACTGCCTGGAAGGGAATTAACCAGTCCATGCTAAGGATGAAATCATAGCCTGTCATATCTAGGGCATAGAGATCCCATAAGAAGTGATACCCTGCAACCTCGGGAGGGAACTCTCTACACTGGCGTACACTAGATGTCCTCATTCCCAAAGGTGTGTCTAGTGTCAACGAGTCGACAGAAGAAAATATGTAGAGTCCAAGGCTCTCCACAACAGCAACAGAGACAAAGCTATGCATAGCACCAGTATCAAAAAGGGCAGAAGATAAAACTGAGGCCACTAAAATCGTACCTCGAACAGTAGAAGGGTCGGGATCCTGCTCATGATAAGTCTGCTCCACGGTGAAAGACTGGCCTGCACCGTGGCCCTGCGCCCCTGACTGACTGCTCTAAGATGAACCTCCCTACTGGTGCTGAGGGACTATTGGCTGACCGCCACGGCCTCGACCTCCACCTTGGCCCGAATGGCCGGAAGAACTCCAGTTCCCTGACTCGTGAGAGATTGGTGGGGCAGCTCCTGAACGAGGAGTCATGGAAGAACCCTGGTCACCTGTTGCTGGTGAGAAAACCTGGCAGAAACGCTGAAGGTGACCCATCTTGCAGTAAGATCGGCACTCCACGGGGTCTCTCTGGCACTGCGGCCTCGTGTGCCCTATCCGGCCACATTAGTAGCATGTCACCTGGCTGCCTGATGATGCATCTTTCTTCCTCGAATCACTGCATGTAGGCTCCCTACGGCACTTCTTGCTGTCATCTGAAGGAAAGCTAGCTCTAGAAGCAGAACCGCCCTGACTCGCAGCTCCAGAGTCTCTCAGATTGCACCCCGCAATCAATGCCTGGTTGATGATGGAAGTAATGGAAGTCAGCTGGAAGATGTTCACCTGCGAGCGAATCTCCCACCTTAGTCCATCCTCAAACTTCCTCGCCAAGAACACCCCACTCCCATCCCGAAGGGGTGTAAAACGCTGAAGCTCAGTGAAATGAGAGGAATACTCCATGACAGATAGAGTACCCTACTCTAAGCTCATGAACTCCCGGGCTCGATCGGCCCTCAGGGTCTCCGGGTAGAAGTAGTCGTAAAACACATGTTAGAACTCCTCCCAAGTCATAGCCTGTTGCAGACCCTCCTATGAGATCACGTCCCACCACCTCTTGGTGGAGTCTCGGAGCATGTAGGTGGCGAGCTTGACCCGCCTCTCTGGAGGCGTCTCCAGATGCTCGAATATAGTCAGCATGGCTTCCAGCCATGACTCTACAGCCTGAGGTCCTCCCTCCCCCGAGAACGTGGGAGGATGCTGCTGCTGAAAGACTCGCGTCAAGTCTGCCAAAGACGAGGCAGGAGGCGGTGCTCCCTGGAAGGCCTATATCATCCTCATGAAACCCTCCCTGAACTGCGCATCCCGTAACTGGTACAACAACTGGTGACATGGCTGGCTTGGCTGGGGGATCGACAGGAAGTCCTTGATCAGCCCTATCTGGCATCTGATCACTACCTAAAGACAGACGTACGACCGGAGGACATCTCGGAGGAATAACTCTGAAAGATCAAAATCACACCTTAGATTAGGAAAACAAGGACAAGGGACACAATAGTACAAACGGGAACAGGGGAAGAAAAACACACAAGATTGCAAAACACGACTACATGGTGTGTATAAAACTACACGGCGTGTCCACTTAAACCAATGACATGGGCGTGTACTCCTTCCCTACAAGTCGTGTACACTTCAAACTACACGGCGTGTTGACCCCCACACACGGCGTGTACTTGAAAACTATTCTCCTTCCTGAGTCTCCTTACACGGCTAACCCACACGGTCCGACTCAACCCAAGACTACACGGCGTTTTCGAATAAAACACGGCATGCACTAGACGGGGCTTCGGTGGTCTGTGTTGTTGAATACACGGCCGTCTACACGGATAGATGTTACACGGTGTGCTCCGCACAAGCACGGCGTGAATAGGCGAAGGCGACACTGTCCCGTGTTGTTCGTGACACGGTCGGGTACCTGGGAAAGACTACACGGCGTGTTCCGAACAAACATGGCGTGTGGAAAGGAAGGTAACACCGGCCCGTGTTGTTCGTGACACGGTCGGGCACCTGGATAGGACTACATGGCGTGTTCCCTACAGACACGGCGTGTTCTACCCGAGCTTCCCCGACCCGTGTTGTTAGTGACACGGCCGGGTACATGGCTCCAAACTCACACGGCGTGTACCAATGGTACACGGCGTGTTCCCGAAGTTACTCATACGACACCGTGTTCTGCTCACACGGTTAGTGAAATGGCCTGAAAACTACATGGCGGGTATCCAAATAGTACACGTTGTGTATTCTGGGTTTTTCTGGGCAGTAGCTCAGAAACTACACAGAATTCCAGAAACACTAAAACAAGGGAAAAGGTGCCAAATTCTGATCTGTGAGGGCCCGTAACATCTCAAGAACCAAAATTTGGTGTTCATTTTAAGCAAGGAATAAAGAAACAGTTTTCTAACACAACAGCAGAGAATAAATCAAACTACTATCACAACAGCATGCATAATCTACACAAAATCTATCACAACAACATGCAATCACTAATGCACCCTAGATGGTATGGCAAAAATGCATGGCATGTGATTCCTACAAGTGTCTATATGATTCATGAGATGACATACCTTCATCTCATCAGGTTGCGACAGAAATAGAACCGAAATATCAAAACAATAACTGCACAAGTCATATGAATCGCTCTAGGTGAAAACATACCAACCATAAAATCTCAAAACCAGAAAACTGCAATTAACAAGGTAGTATGGATTTTCCCTGTACACGGGTTAGATACTCTCGAGCACAGATTAATGCCAAGTACTGAATCCGTCTTATCCCTAGCTAAGGTCTCCAAATAGTAAAGCAAGAGAAGAAAACTCCTATAATACCACTTTGTAACATCCCGAGTCCGGAGCCCCTCCACTGGTGCCCCGTACCCGGTTCGCCACATGACCTCAAGCACGTTTCCCCAAACACCAATGGCTGCCGACTAGAAAAGAGGGCCTTTGTGAGTCGGTAGGGAAACTATTCCCTCATTCGATAAGGTATACAAGGTAAGAAACAACAATAAACAGCAACCAACATGCATAACAACAGAAACCAAAACAGCGGAAGTAATGCAGATATATAACAATGATGATAATAATACAGCATGTACAAGTATCTAAGGAAAATAGAAAACACAAAAACTTGCTTAAATATAACTGAAACCAAGTGAAAAAGAAAACAAAGAAATCTCCCCAGCATCGCGAGTCATGGCTCGGTCCCATACTCCCCAGCTCCTGGTGCAATCAAGATCCTGAAGTAGAAGGGTGCTTGCCCTTGTCTATACCTACAGCAACATAGTCTGATTGGGCCGAAAAGCATGGCCCAAACAGGGTGAGAGATACAATCCCAGTAGGCAATCACCCAAACATTTGTGCCTAACAGTAAATGAATACATGGCAGTAATAAAACAGGAAGCAGTAAACGTAAAAGTGCAAACAGCTACAAGCCACAGTTCTAACAAGTATAACACACAAGTAAACAGCCAACAACAATAAGAAAACAGGTAACCCTCTTGGTAGCTCTCACAGTCTAACCCCTATGGTTCAACCTCTAAGTACTAGCAACCCTCTGGGAGGCACACATAGTCTCACCCCTCTGGTTCAGCTACGTAATTAAGCAGACTCTCTGGGGAAGCACTCACCCTCAATTCCCCTTATAGTCTCGTATCATGATAAATTCTCTCTAGGGAAGCACACAATGTCAACTCCCCCTATGGCCCACGTCGTAGTTAAAAGACTCTCTGGAGAAGCCCTTCCGTCAATTCTCCACTTGGTCTCACATCATGATTTAAAAGACACTCTGGAGAAGCCCTTCCGTCAATTCTCCCATTTGGTCTACTACTCTAGGTTCTCACAGTCATGAGTAACTAAACATGCTCAACGCGTGTTCATCATCCAAGTAAACATAAAAAACTACTTGGCTATCAATTAAGGCTCAACAGCAAAATAAAACAACAATTCCACTATCCTACGACTAGGAATGGCAACTGGAAAAACGCCAAACAGGAAAAGCAAGAATGGAAAAGCAATCTGAGCACAAAAAAACTACTCTAAACACAAGCAATAACCTCTACTAAAGCAATCAAGAAAAGCATGCAAGTAATAAGGGCAAAACAGGAAACACGCAATATCCCGATCAATGGTATTGGTGGAAATTGCACAAAATATCCATCAAATTTCTACAGAAAGGAACAAACCACCTACCTTGATCCTAGGAGATCGATATACGTGATCCTAGATGACATATTCCCCTTAGAACAACGTAGATATGAGAAAACGCACAAAACTTTCATCCCACGATAACTTGAAAACAATGAGGAATCAAGAAACAAGGCTCAAGAAGAAGGAATAACTCACCGCTGCGATTCCAACGCAATCAACCATGCTCGAATCAGAGAACGGACGTCGAGGTAGGACTCTGTCGAAGATCTGGTCATATGGACGCTCCCGGACGGTCGAAAACTAGAGAAGAAGACATATTTGTGGGTTAGGCGTGACCCCGGTCTGTTTAATGAAAAAAAAAATACATGGCGTGTACTTTTAGATTACATGGTGTGTACTTTGAATTTTCCATACTCCGAAAACAAAACTGGCCTCCACCTCAGCCTTACACACCGTGTGTGTGGCCCAGACACGGCCAGCACACGGCTTCGAGCCGGGGAAGAGTACACGGCGTGTACTCAGAAAGTAAATGGCGTGTACTTTGAAAATTCCCAGAAAAACCATTTTTCTTAAAAACTCCAGAAAAACGGAAAAACATACCTGAACAAAGGTCTGGGTTCTTACATACTGTCTGAAAAAACCCAGAATACACAGCATGTGATGATAAATACACACCATGTATCCTTCTATTTGGGAAGAAAATGTTTTTCTTAAGTACACACCATATACTGTATGTACATTCCATGTAGTATATAACAGTATGACTGACTATGTGGGCATAGAAACAGGGTTGATAAATGTTTGGTGGAACATGTCATGTACTGGTAGTACATGTCATGTTGTAGAGACCATGTATCTGGTTGTGTGACTAACGACATGGGTGGTTAGAACTAAAGGGGTACACACCATTTCTAGGGTGAACATTCTGTGTAGTGATACATAGGAGAGAAACGTGTGTCTAGCTATGTAAAGAAACTTGGGAAGGGGGGAATTATTCAAATATACGCCGGGTCTCATGGAGAACACACCGTGTGTATGAGTGTTACATGAACAGGGTTGGCATAGGAACACACCCATGTTAAAACCTAAGGGAACACACCATGTGGAGGGTATACATGCCGTGTAACCCTGTTTTGAAAAACTTGATTGTTTTCTTCTCCTAATTTGTTATTAGACTTATAAGTTTCATTCCCTGACAATCTTGAACTAAGGTGTGCACTTGATCATGCAGATTCATGCCACCGAGACGTCCTCTAGTTATGCACTAGGTACATGACAACAATCAGACACCAGAAATAGTGGATCAAGGACTACCAATAGACTCTCCCATCATGCCCTTAATGGCACCAACCTTCATTTTGGATATTGGTTCCGATTCAATGTTATGAGAAGGCTTCATGAGGATGATGTAAAACTTCGAGGGAGCACCGTATGCTGCCCTATTTATGGAAGAGCTGACCAGGGTTTTTCAGAAGTAGAATACTCCCAATTTCTTAGGGGATAGAGGATCTCAAGATGCAGAGTCATGGTTGGAATCCATGATATATATCTTCAATAATCTCGAGACACATCTTGATAGGAGGGTGAAACTCACAACCTACATGCTTCGTGATTCCACCAAGAGATGGTGGGATGTGATATCACAGGAGATACGCCAATGAGTTATGGATTGGGATGAGTTACAAC
This sequence comes from Viscum album, assembly GCA_963277665.1. Lineage (NCBI taxonomy): Eukaryota > Viridiplantae > Streptophyta > Magnoliopsida > Santalales > Viscaceae > Viscum > Viscum album. The sequence goes on from OY728134.1 coordinate 1,477,277,340, forward strand.
AGACCTTCTATGACTACTTCTACCTAGAGACCTTGAGGGCCAACCAAGGTTGAGAGTTCATGAGTTTGGATCAGGGTACTCTCTCAATCATGGAGTATTCTTCTAGATTCATAAATTTTCAATGCTTCACACCCATTCTATGGGGTGATGAGTTATTTTTAGAAAGGAAGTTTGAGGATGGTCTTAGGAATGACATATGATCTCAGGTGAACATATTCAAGTTGAATTCCATATCTTCTATTTTTAACAAGGAACTGGTCACCAAGCAGAACCTAAGGGATTCTAGAGCTGTGGGTCAGGGCGGTTCAGCATCCAGAGTTAGTACTCTTCCAACTGATAGCTGGAAGCACCGTAGGGAGTCTACACATCGAGATACGAGTAGGTGGGATTTTCTTTTAGGTATCCAGGTGGTGTGCTACCATTGCAGGAAGGGCAGAAAAAAGAAACCTTAGCGTTTGAGAGACCCGGTTGAGTGTCGATCTTGTGGAAAGATGAGACATCTTCAGTGTTTCTACAACTCCCTCCTTCCAGCAGCTAGTGAGGGATGATCTGTTTTGACTCCTTGTACCAGAGTAGTACCACCAATCCCACATCAAAGTAGGGGATCGAGTTCTCCAGGACTTTTAGGATGAGGTGGTGGTCGTGGCCACAATGGCCAGACACATGTTTTTTGATAGTCGTATGGTGGATTATCTCAGGGATATTAGATATCTTCATAGGTCCGCGATGCAGGTCAAGCTTTTTCACTAGAGCAGATCTAATAGTAGTAGGATCTCGGACCCTCTACGGTTATAGGTATGATTTTCGTTTCCTCAGTTTTAGCTTATGCTTGTTTCAATAGGGGGGATTCCCATAGATTTATATTTGTGCCTATTTTAGAGATCCTTGGGCTCTGTATCTTTACTTCTACTGATATCATGACATTGGAAACTCTATTGGGCATTATAACGGCTAGTGTATATCATTCCAAATACTTCCCTCTTGAGGTTAGTGGGTGTATATTATTATGGGACCTTTATGTCTTAGAGATGACATGCTATGAAGTCATTATCAAAATGGACTAGTTAGTTCCCTTGCAGGCTGTTTTTGATTTCTATCACCATATGGGGAGTTTTACATCACCAGAGGGAAGATTGTTTCTACATAAGGGAGAATAGGATTTCCAGGCAAGAAGAGCTGGACTTGAGAATCAGGGGTTGAGAGGTGTTACAACCCATATTTCTAGTCTGTATCTGGATGACTAGGGGACCTCACAAATAGACTTTCCTCCAGTGGTAAATTTTTTCAGGGAAGCATTTCTAGACAAATTTTTAGGTTTTCCTTTAGAGAGAAAGGTGGACTTTTATATTGAGCTTGTGCCAAGGGCAGCACCGGTGTCCATTCCTCTTTATAGGATGGCTACACTAGAGTTAAAAGAGCTCATGAAGCAGTTATAGGAGTGATAGGAAAAGGGTTTATCTAACCCAGTACTTCTCATTGGGGTTTACATGTCCTTTTTGCAAAGAAGGTGGATAGTACCCTCAAACTTTGTGTGGATTATCAGAAGCTAAAACAATTGAATATTAAGATCCGATATCCCTTGCCGAGGATTGATGATCTCTTTGATCAGCTTCTAGGAGCCTGAGAGTTCTCGAACATTTACTTGAGATAATTTTATCATCAGTTTCAGGTTAGACCATCATATATAACTATAATAGCCTTTTGGAGTAGGTATGGTCTATACGAGTATGTTTTTATGCCATTAGGTCTCACGAACGCACCTGTAGTTTTCATGGAACTGATGAACTGGGTGTTCCAACAATAATTGGATTCTTTTGTGGTAGTCTTCAGGGATGATATATTAGTGTACTCTCCTACTCGACACAACCATGCTATCCATCTTGATATCATTTTGAGTACACTAAGAGAGCATCAATTATATGCTAATCTCTTGAAATTCCACTTTTGGATGGACCAGATTCACTTAATGGGCCATATTATCTCAGAGACAGGAGTATCTATATACCCAAAGAATGTGAGAGCAGTAGTTTCCTAGGAGAATCTGAAGAAAATATTTGAGGTACAAAGTTTTATGGGGATGAATGGTTACTAAAATCACTTTATATAGGACTTTTCACACTTAGAAGCAATACGGATGATCCTGACTAAGAAGGGTGCAATGTACTTATGGACAGATTCTTGTGATTCATCCTTTTAAGAGTTTAAGGAGAGGTTGACTTAAAAACTGATACTGATCTTACCAGAGCCTGGAAAAATTTATACTATTTACTACAATGCATCAGGTATTAGGATGGGTTCAATACTTATACAGGGGGAATGAGTTATTGAGTATGGGTCTTGGCAGTTGAGGCCACATGAGGGGAATTACCCAACACATGATCTCGAGTTAGCCGCAGTTGTTCATGCTTTACAATGTTGGAGACATTACCTTATGGGGGAAATTATTTTGGTGTATACTGGCCACAATAGTCTCAAGTATATCTTTACCCAGCATTACCTGAATTTGAGATAGCGAAGGTGGGTTGAGTACCTTCAGTCATTTGACTTTGAGCTTGCCTATACACCTAGGAAAGGCAACATAGTGGATGATTCATTGAGCATGATGACTTAGATATAGGAAGTTCAAGAGACCAATATTGAGTGGAAACTTATGGCTCTATTCTCTGAGATGCATTTGGAGGTGCACGACAGACAAGGACATATGTTTCTTTCTTTAGTATCCATTACCTATACTATATTGGATCAGGTCTGAATGAAACAACTATTAGATTATAAAGGCCTAGTTCAGTGGGAGAGTGTGTCGGGAAGGGACCCTACTCCTGGATGGACTGTAAGAGAGGATGAGATCATACATTTTCATGAGTTCATATGGGTGTCAGTAGACATACATGAGAAGTTGTTGTGAGATTTTCATTCCTCATTTTGGGCAGTTCATCCTGATGTCACCAAGATGTATCAAGATCTACACCGTCAGTATTGGTGGCTAGGTATGAAGAGAGATGTTTCTGGTTTTGTTATGAGATGTTCCACCTATCAGCAGGTGAAGGTGGGGTGTAAACAACCGACATGGCTTTTACAGCAGTTAACCACTCCTGAGTTTAAGTGTAATGATGTCGTGATATATTTCGTGAAAGGGTTACCAAGATCACCTCGAGGGAATGATGCAGTTTGGATTATCATTTACAAACTCATAAAGGTTGTACACTTTTTACCGATCAAAGAGACCATCAGTTTTGATGATATTGGAAGGTTGTACATATGAGAGATAGTATGGTTGTATGGGGTTATACACTCTATCGTTTCAGAAATAGATTCATGTTTTACTTCTATTCTTCGGTAAGGATTATAGAGGACCTTGGGTATACTGGTAATTCTAAGTAAACTTACCATACCCAGATAGATGGCCAGTTTGAGTGCACGATTCAAGTTTTTTAGGAAATGCTTCGAGAATGCATCCTAGATTTTTGAGGTTCTTGGGAGAAGCATATACCTCTGGTAGAGTTTAAATACAATAATAGTTTTCATGCAACTATTCAGATGGAACCTTACAAGGCTTTGTATGGTAGGACATGCCGATCACCCCTATATTGGCTGGAGGTATGAGAGGTAGCTATACTGGGACCTCATCTTGTTCTGGAGAGCACAGAGCAGGTGGATTTTATTTGGAAGAGGATGTATACTACACAACCTCAGTAAAAGTCTTATACTGATCGACAAAGATGACCTATGGAGTTTGAGGCTGGAGATCAGGTTTTCCTACGTGTCACACTGAGGTTAGGACACAAGAGGATTAAGAGACAGGGAAAACTTTCACCGAGATACATTGGTCCATTTGAGGTTTTGGAGAGAGTAAGGCTGGTTGCCTATCGGTTGCAGTTACCTCAGAGCTATGAGTCTATGTATGATGTCTTCCACATTTCTCAGCTACGACGTTACTTCTCAGACCCGTCTCATGTTTTCAACCCGATGAGGTTGAGTAGGAGGTGGATGCATCATTTGAGGAGCATCCTATCTGGATTTGTTATCACAATGCGAAGGTTATCCATGTAAATTCTGTTCCTCTAGTATGGGTGTTGTGGTAGCATGACCAAGTACAGGACGAAACTTGGAAGAGGGAGACCGATGTGAGATCATAGTGGCCGGAGCTGTTCAAGGATTCTTCTTCACCACCCAGTTAGGGAAATTCATGGATGAATTTCTATAAGTGGGGATGTTTTTTAAGAACATGGATCTTCTTTTCCAGTATGGATCTTCATTACAGGTGTTTTTGAGAAGAAAGGGGAGAATTTGTAAATTTTATATGTACATGCAGTGTACCCAATTACCGTGTGCGACCACATATTGTGCATGTAACGGCTGAGACATGGCCATATGGGGTGACATGGTAGACTGCTAATTTATGGGGTCGGTTGAGTCAAATACATGGTGTGTTCATTAATAGTACACACCATGTACTTTTTTTTATTTTAATTGACTAATCGGTCCTGGGTCACATCTAATACCCAGAAATGTCTTCTTCTGGTCGTACCTCATGAAAGAGCATCCAAAATATCCAATTATTATCTGAGCCACTGATCCTTCATCCATTCCACAAATCAAACACTTTCAGTTTCATTAGAATCGCCTCAGTGAGTTCTTTCTTCTTCTTAAGCCATTTTTCCCAATTCTCCCTTGTTCGAGAGTTTTTTGAGGTTGAAATTTTTTGATGTTTTTTTAGATCTAAATCATTATAGGATGATTAAAGGTCCAAAACCTGATTATATCAATCATAAAACATTTAATTAGGTTTTTTGTTTCCCCTCGTTGTTTGTATTTGAGTTTTGTATGCCAAAGTGCTGATTACCCATGTTTTGTGTATTTCGGGCTAAGGAAATTGAACCCTATTTTATCTACATTATATTGATTATTTAATTAAGGGTATGTTGATGTTATATTATTTTAATTTTAATGTTTAAGTACCACCCCATGGATGTGTTTGATATTTTAAGTGTTTAGGTCCATTTGGACCATTTTTCTTATGAGGCAGACCTTGTTTCCTTGCCTTGCTTGATAGGATGGAACTGTTTGAATTTTTATACTTGTTAAATTCTTGTGATATGCATTGGAATTTGTTTATCCATGTAATAGTAGAGATTAATTTGGGATTATTGATATAATTTATGGACTATTAAATTGGATAGGTTTGTGAGAACCTGGTGTAGTCAGACTACAGGGGGAATTGACGTTGAGTTCTTCCTTAGAGTGTCTATTATGTTTCACGCTACAAGACCACAGGGGGATTGATGGTGAGTGATACCTCAGAGTGTTTATAGTTTACATTACAATACCATAGTGATAATTGATTCTGATTACTTCCCTAGAGAGTCTATAGTTATTATGGAAAGACCATAGGGGGAATTGACGGTGTGTGCTTCCTCATAGTGTCTTTGCCAATTTATTGTATTATTTGTCCAGAGTGGTTAGACTATGTGATCTACCTATAGGGTTAACATAAATATTGAATGTTTGTGACATGTCTACTAAGAAAAATCATAATATTGGATTTAGTCCTACTAGTTAGTCTTCTAAGATACCTGTTTGTGATACTTAATTGATTAAATGATGAACATTAAATACTGACAAATGGAAACTGTAGGATTGTTTACTTATGTGTACACCATGTTTCTTTGTATCATTTACATTATTACCTACTATATATACTCATTGATAGTTAGGAATATATCTTGTGTTGGTTTCCTACTGGTATTCATATCACACCCTGTTTGGATCATGCTTTTCGATCCAAAAAGATTTTATGGTTACAGGTATAGATAAGGGCATGCACCCTTCGTCATCAGGTACTTGATTACTATAGATTTGGAGAGCATGGGACCAAGCTGAGGCTTATGATGCTGCGGGAGTTTATTTTTTTCTTTTTTACTTTGGTTTAGTACTATATTTTCTACATTGTGACTTGTTTGGCTATTTTCCTAGACATATATGACATGCATCATTTATATATGTGATCCAGTTGTTTATTTAATTTTAGTCTTCTACCGTTTACTTGTTGTATGGTATTATTGATTATGCTACTATTTAATATTTGTTATTCCATTGTGTATACTCTTCCAATGAGGGCATAGTTTCCCCACTATTACACCCATGACCCTCGCTGTTAGTCAACAGTCTCTGTCGTTTGGGGAAATGCGCTTGAGGCCATGTGACCAACTGGAAACAGGGAACCTTTGGGTGACACCTGGAACCAGGATGTTACATTATCACTCTTATATGGGTGATCATTATTAAGAACCATTAAAAATCTAGAGGATATATTTAGATCATGTCTAATGGATTTATAATAATGTTGGGATCAATACCTTTTCCTAGTAGAGTTCTTATATAACAAAGGTTTCTATTCTAGCATTAAAATAGTGCCTTATGAGGCTGTGTATGGGAAGAGGTTTTGGAGTCCAAAATGATGTGATGATATTAGAGAGTTTAAGATTATGGGACCTGATTATATATATGATATTAAAGTGAAAATTAATGAAATTAAACTTTATTTAAAATCTAAAAAAAGTCTCTAGAAAATCTAATAAAAAAATTATCCATGGGACCTAGAGTTTTAGGTCGGAGTTGAGGTGTTTTTTCATATATTACTGTGTATTAAATTCATGAGGTTTTGGAAGAAGGGAATTCTTAATCCAAAATACATAATACCCTTTAAGATCTAAAATATCATTCGAGTTGTGGACCATTGCCTAGTACTCCCACTTAAAATCTCATAAATAAATGGTGTCTTCAATGTATCCCTCTTGAAGACAAAAATATCAAGCTCTTCACATGTACTCAATACATACGTGGTAACCTTATAGAATGATCATTAATAAAATAATTATATGTTAATGATATTATATCATTGATACAAAGTTATACAAAATAAGAAAAACCATTTTGTTAATGTTTTATAGTGAAACCACATGTTTGAGGAAAAAATATGGGAATCAGAAGTGGTGATGAAAAAACAGTACCCTCATCTGTTTTAGTGTATGAAATGAAGTTGTGAGGGTGGAATTTCAAAAGGGGGAATAATGTAATACCCTAAACTTTTATAAATAATATTCCCTTTCAGAATGATTAAATATCATATTAAGTGTTGTAGATATTGAAAACACATTCACTAATTTGGTTATTTTGGACTGTTATATATCTAGAAAGTTTTAAAAGTCTATTAACCATCTTAAAAATTTACAATATTGAAACTATATATATATTATTAAGAGTATTATATACTAAGGTTAATGATAAATTATAATAAATAGAGATAGTAGAAGCGATGGCTTAGACCCGAAGGATCATACCCTATAAAGCCCAATTATCATAAATTTTGATGGATCATTAGGATTGGTACTGTTATATGGATATGGATGCATGGTATGTCTGTACTCTTGATCTTTTTTTCCTGTAATTTTGTTTTATTTTAATAAAGGTTCAGAGGTCTCCCTCTGACTGAGCGTTTCTGGTAACATCATTCGGATTTTCCATTGATCAATCAAAATCTAAAATTCAAAAACTAGAACATCAATTAATCAATTTATGGTGGGACTTAATGCTTATTGAGATCACGTCCCATATAATGTACACAGAACCACCCTAAGAAAGTGACACCATCACACACCTTACCATTAGGACATATAATAATGTAACATGTTGTTATGTATCTTGACTCAAGTTGTATGAATTTTTATGTATTGTTGAGAATAAAATAATTATTATCTTTATCCCTATTAATTATTAATTTATATATTTATTTATATATGAGTTTATGAAAACAAGATTTTGATTTGAAAAAACCAAAATTTTATTTTTGAAAAAATGTATTCTTTGACACTATTTTTGATAAAATTAGATATTTTGAAATAAATTTTACTTTCATATAATAATATTATGAATTAATTTTTATTTATATACAAATGAAAACACAATTTAATAAATTCCAATGTAATCCTTAAGGTTAATAAAATTCATATCTTAAAAAAGTATTTTCAAGTATAGAAATATTTTTATTTAAAAGTGAAAATTAACATATTTAGATAAATAAATTGATAAAATAATTTTTTTAAATTATCATGTTGAAATTAGATAATGTTTAAATTTTCATAAATTTTCAAGACATGCAATTTTTTGGAGAAAATTAAATATGATAAAAATAATCGACACATATTATGACATCATAATTACCTAAAAGTGTTAAAATACATTCTATAAAGGTAATACAAGATTAAACATAGATTTTACATTTAATATAATTTATTTATTTATTATTTGATAAATTTTATTAACCTTTATATAATCCTCTAAAAACTATATTGTATTTTTAAGGTTTTAAATGCAATTCTTTATGAACATGACTCACTTCCACATCACCAATGGTATTGTTTAAAAATGCTCAATTTATTTCCTTCTAAAATATAGAAAAATATATCACCTTTGGGAGAAATCAGAGAAAAAAATACAAGGTAATGTTTGTGGTTTGGATTATTTTCTCATATATAGTTCAAAACCTATGTTTTGAAATTAATAATCAATTCCCCTCACTTTTGCTAAAATTACCACCCAAACTACAACTCATATTCATTAAAAATATATTTAGAATGAATCCTCTATCCCTATCACTCTATAAACACCTCACAAGGTGTTTCCACTCTCTAAATAAGCTCCTCCTATGATTTGAGAAGCACTCTCTCCATGAAGGGGGATTCACTCATCCTCCTTTATATTTAATAAATTTAATTATATTATGACATTTGATTTCCAATTCTTCATATTGGAATGTGTTTCTATACATACGTTTTAATTCCCTTATCATTTATAATTAATGAGATCCCACCTTTCACTCTTAATAATCCCTCTAATACATATTTATATACACCCATTATGTTGTTGAAAGTTTCATGTGATTTTCCATGAGAAACATTTGAATAGTGAATACCCATCCCAATTTACACTCAAGGGTACTAACAAAGATTTACATATCCTTATTTTATTTAGTATATCCATGTATATAAACCACACTCATTATTTTTGGGTTTAAAAGTGATGAATGGTGTTCTTATTATCCATAGCACTCAAATATTTCTAGGAAAACATAATCATATTTACTTATTTGAACAAATAAATTCATCCTTTTTATCAAACACACTTTCAAAAAATAATTAGTAAATAAATGATAAATTACTTAGTGTGTAATTCATACCTATTGTTTATTCAAATGATACCACTTATTAATATTAAACTAGTGATAACACATGAACTCCACGATACTCCATACTTCATAGGGATCTCCACTACCAACTAAGGCTTATTAGACTTTGATAACTCAACACCAATTATCGTTGAGTGTGTAAGTCATACCTTTTCTTAAAATGTGTTTTTACACATAACTTTTAATTCCATTATCATTTATAATTAACAATATCCCACCTTTCACTCTTATTAAACCCTCTAATAAATATTTATATACACACATTATTATCCACAACACTCAAGGGTACTAAACAAGATTTATTGGTTGGATGATCTATGTGGCACACAAATGCATGAACATGAAATTAATGCAATTAGTGGGATCAGAATTATATAGAACTCACATGCACTGGGTGATATTTTTATCTCATTAGATACCATGTATGGTGAATGTGAGGTTATCCTAATCACACTATGTTATGACTTATCTATGGTTAATATTGACTTATGATTATGATTACATGTTTTATGATGTTTCCACATTCTTATATTGTATTGATTTGGTCATCTTATATCATGATTCAATGTTCATGTTTATGATTCCAACCCATTTTATTCTACCTTGATATGCATATTTTCTAACATGTATTAATTTCATCATGTTATGCTTTTTTATTCCATTATGGAGGTTTATTTCTCACCCCATTCTTATATACACCCTCAGGTTATCACATGATGAAATAGAAGATAAATAGAACATATGGTCTTGTTTTGAGTTTTTAAATAATATTTTTGAACTGATGTTTCAAGTTATTATTCTATATATCTAATTACACAAGTAACCTAGAATGAATTATATTTGGGGATTTTATTATCTGTATCTTTATATAATAAATCATAAATTATGATATATTAAATTTATGGGTTTTCATATAAATGATTCTATAATTCATATTCTAAATAATATAGTAATTAGTTTAACTACAGATTTACCATTTTTCAAGATTCATTCCATTTCCTAAATCTTTATATACACATACTTATACATTTTAATTAGTTAATCTCTATCACATATAATTGAGTAATTTAAATATTATTCAAGCCTTATATTATTGATAATGTTATATTAAATAAGATTCTAAACTAAAAATATCATTATTATCCACAATACTTAACTATTTCTAAGAAAAAAAAGAATCTTTACCTATTTGAACAAATAAATTTATCCTTTTTTCTTAAATAAACTTTTAAAAAATAATTAGTAAATAAATGATTAATTAATGAGTGTGTAATTCATACCACTTCTTGAGTCAAATGATACTACTTATTAATATTAAACTAGTGATAACATATGAACTCCACAGTCCTTCATACTTCATAGGGATATCCACTACGAACCGAGCCTTATTAGGATTTGAGAATTCAACACCAATTATCGATGAGTGTGTAATTCATACTTCTTCTTGGAATGTGTTTTTAAATATACCTTTTAATGCCATTATCATTTCTAATTAACAATATCTCATATTTCAATATTATTAAACCCTGTAATTAATATTTATATACACCCATTATTATCCACAACACTCAAGGGTACTAATCAATATTTATTTTTTGTATGATCTATGTGGCACACAAATGCATGTACATGATATGAATGTGATTGGTAGGCTTAGAATTATATAGCACTCACATGTATTGGGTAATATTTTTATCTCATTAGATACCATGTATGGTGAATGTGAGGTTATCCTAAGCACACTATGTAATGACTTATCTATGGTTAGTATTGACTTATGATTATGATTTCGTGTTTTATGTTTTTTCCACATTCCCAAATTAAATTGATCATATCATCTTATATCATGATTCAATGTTCATGTTTATGATTCTAACCCATTTTATTTCACCTTGATATGAATCTTTACTAACATGTATTACTTTTATCATGTTGTGATTTTTTATTCCTTTATGGAGATTTATTTCTCACCCTATTCTTATATACACCCTTAGGTTATCGCATGCATAATTAGAATATAAATGGAACACGTGGTATTGTTTTGAGTTTTTAAATAATGTTTTTGAACTGATGTTTCATATCATTGTTCTATATATCTAATTACCCAAATAAGCTAGGTTGCATTATCTTTGGGGATTTTATTATGTGTATCTTTATATAATAAATCATAAATTATAATATATTAAATATATGTGTTTTCATATTAATGATTTCATAATCTAGCTTCTAAATAATATATTAATTAGTTTTATTATAGATTTATCATTTTTCAAGATTCATTCCATTTACTAAATTTTTAGATAAACATACTTATATGTTTTAATTAGTTAATCTATATCACTTATAATTGAGTAATTTAAATATTCTTCATGCCTTATATGATTGATTATGTCATATAAAATAATATTCTAAACTAAAAATATCATTATTATCCACAATTGTCATATATTTCTAGGAAAACACAACAATATTTACCTATTTGAAAAAATAAATTCATCCTTTATTCTCAAACAAACATTCAAAAAATAATTAGTAAATAATGATAAATTATTGAGTGTGTAAGTCATACCCATTATTGAGTCAAATGATACCACTTCTTAATATTAAACTAGTGACAACACATGAACTCCACGGTCCTCCATACTTTACAGGAATCTCCAATACCAATTAAGGATTATTAGCCTTTGAGAACTCAACACCAACTACCCTAGAATTTCAATATTATATATATAGAAATATTATTCTATTTTTGGGATAACACCTTTTGATAATAACTACTCCTATTCAAAAACATTAAGTACCTTGAAAAATAGACAGTTGATACAACTTGTTACTATAAAAACAAAAATATATGAAATTCATTGATATAGCTACTCCACACTTTCAATATGTCTTATTATCCTTAGTTTTATGATTTAACTATATATATGATTTAATATCACTTTATTTAAACCATATTTATCATGAAATAATTAGTTATCATTGGTTAAGCATCAAAACAAATTTTATTAGAGATTTGGATCTTTATTACACAGTTCTAGATTCATCATCAAGATTAATCCTAGCATAAAATTTCTATGTCTATATTTTTAAATAGAATATAGTTTCTTGACCACAGTTGTTGACTCATGAATGGCCTTATCACCTTTGTTCATTCATGATGTCAAATGATACATGAAACATATATGACCCCACTTATTTCATTTATTTATTTAGCTTAATCAGAAATGGTATCAAATATTCAATATATGATATATAAGAACAACCAACCAATGGATCAAATTTACCCATTAATTCTATAGTAAATTAAATATCAGTTAGAAAAACTATTATTACATGGGATGAGGGGTACCTCCAATTATCCACATGGAGAAGATTGTGGTTTTTAATAATAAACAACAATTTTATTTATAACCTTTTCCCAAGATTTCATAGTGGTTCTCCCCTGCATAAAACCACTTTTATACACTCATTCCCATATTTAATCTTTAGGTTTACTTATCTTATTTTCCATAATATTCTTCTCATTTAACTAGGAATTAATTTTGGAGTAGGGAATAATCCTAAATTTGAATGAATCCTCTTTTATTGCATTTTCTTCCATTAATCATCACATTTTATCCACTATAGAAGATATATTAAACTAAATTTCACCACATATTTTTTTGTATAATTTTTTAAAAACATTAATGATTCATATCTATATTCTTAAATTTATATGATATTTACCTCATAATTAATTTTCATTCATGAGTATTTATTTAAGTACACATTCTTTTTCCTAACAATCATAAAAACTTTTTCTTTTACCATTATCTTTTATAATAAATTTCTTTATTTATATTAGGACTACTTTTATTTGAACATATAAGGTGTTGGGTTAACTATTTATTTAACTTTATTTATTTTATCTATACCATTGAACAAATTTTCTAGCATAATTAGTTTTCTTTCAGTGTATATTCTTTCTTTATATGTGATAGGATTAAAGGAATTATTTATAACCATTTTGTAATCATTCCTATTTCACTTACATTAAATGTGACTATATTTAGAACATATAATAGATATTAAATATAAATTAAAAATTATGTGGTTATCTTTTATTTTATATGTAAATGAAGAAGGTTTTAATCTACCATTAAGACCTTAATCTTTTATGCAAACACCCATGGTGTATCCTATTCAAATGCTACAATATCATCTCAAAGATACCTTCCCTTATGATCCATTTTTTTATATTTAAATATTTAATTATATTTTCATAATAATTTTTGATTTTAATTTCATTTGCTTACATTTTCTAGGGAATCTATTGAGCAAATATCATTCTTTTCACTTGATGTTTTCAACTTTTCCTCAAGATCTATAATCTTTGGATCATTATTCTTTAGTTAAGAATCTACATTTTTTTAATCTTGATAAAACATCCATTCCATATTATCTTCTCTAATTATGTTTTGTATTTAAATGGAGAATAATATTTTGAACACCTTTCTTACTTCCATTTTTATGAGTTCTTATGATAGTTCTTCTGGTAAATCTTTCTAGAAAATCATTTTTATCCATTTTTCCTTATATAAATGTTCAAGAACACTTAAAATTTTCTTATCCTATTAGTTTACATGTCATGATATTCCATAATAACATTGGTTACTTTATTCATGATCTTCTATTGATAAAACTATTCTTTTAAAAGACAAATCTATCCTTCAGTACTGCAAGAGAATTATCCAAATTGACAATTAGTTACTATTTACTTACCTTCTAATACAAAACTATATTCTGAATTTTTTATTAGTAAATATAATAATCTGAATACATATGTATTTAGGTGAATCTAGCATTTAATAAATTAACATTCCTTAATTTTAGATTAATATTCAATACATTTAATAATAATACATGCATGATGACTGGAACATTTTAGAGTCTTTGGGGGATGGATACATAATAATCTTTTTTTAGGAATGATCTTAAATATCTTCCACATTGTTCTTCTCATGTAGTAATCTTAATTGAAATACCATAATTAAAACATTTAATCATCACCGAGGTAAAGGAAACATAAGAAAATGTGATCCCAAATGATCAGTATGGTTAAACACATAATACATAAGTTTTAGGAATAATCAATAATCAATCATGATCCATGAGAAAAAATTATAAGCATAAGACTTATGTGTTTGCAATAAAAATAAGCATAGAAAGTCAATTCCCTTGTCAAGGATCACTTACAAGACTATCATAGTGGATTATATTCAATCAATGTTGAATCGCTTCCTTTTTTAAGGTTCACTAAAAATAATATCACTGTGGATAGAGTCCCTCAGTGAACTAGGTTCACTCCCAATTCCAATCCTTATTATATTTTTAGATTTCAATCTTTACCCAATGAATTGAATGGATATATATTTTTGGTCCCTGATTTCACATTATGAAAAATATACATATATGTGTCACATGATCATAAAATATAAATCACATCAACATATCATAACCCATGAAAATGAAAATTGGTTTCATAAATAGTTTATAATCTCATCATATAATAACCTGTGAAAAAATGGGTTTCATAAAGGTTTCATCATATATTAGTTAACTTATGTAAAATAAATGAGTATCATAGAATCATCCTTAAATCATCATCATAATAGGATATCCAGAGAAATAAATTTGATGATATCATGAGATTATATACCCAGTGAATAATAATAGTCCTTAATTTACATTGACATTGATTAAAAATACCTTTAAAATAACATTTAAACATTTATTTGGAAATATAAGAAAAATATCATTTTCTTTTAATAACATTATTTATAAAAATACATAACAATTGAAAACACAATTTTCTTCGAAAATAAACATAAATACTCATAAACAAATCATCAAATCAAATATCGGCCATGAAAGTGAGAAAATACATTCATACCATATCTGTTATAAGGGAACATTGTTTTCACACTTTTGTATAAAAATCAATTGTTTTTCAATAATATATTTCATTAAAAAATTTATTTTAAAAACATAGTTAATAATGTTAAAGGAAATAAACATTAAAAAATTAAAAAAATTATTATTTTATAAAAGAATCCATAAAACATTTTTGAAGTGCATGAGTATGGAATAAAACGTTTGATGACCAAAGATGAAATAAGGTTGAATTTTATTTGAAAACTTTTTTTATATCATTTTAAGAACCAAAGAGTGAAAAATGTTATTAAAAAAAATTATCAGAGTGACTAAATGATGAAAAATTATATGGGCTTTAAAAGATACAATGCATAAAATTTTACTTAATAGAAATTTTACATATGAAATCCTAAGATATATGAGATTGTAACATAAACCCTTAACTTAAGAACAATCATATTTTATACAAAATAATTATCCATTATAATTTTTTATTTATTCTGAATATATTATAGAACTATATTCATAAATAAAATACTAATTATCATTCCTTTACAATATCCAATTATCATTTCATTAACAATTCTTCTATAAAATGGACATTCTAGTGAAAATTGGCCAGTTTTCCATGGATGTTTCGGTTTGATGTTTTTGTTACCTTAAAATTGATCATAGTTTAATAATATTTAATATAATAATCATGATATACATGTTATATTTAATAATTATATACAATTATTTTACCATTCACAAAAATTGGGGGTGAAAAATAAAATACATTGATTCATGGAGATAATTATCTATATATAAGCATGAGTGATGTTTCCATTTTTTGATGGATGGAATGAAAAATTGTCAAATAAGAATTATTAAATCATAAATAGAAAATATATTTACTTAATATATCCTTATTACTATCCATGTAATGTGGAAATGAAAAATGGACCACATCACTTCGTAGCAGTTGTAGTTTACACATAGGCATGAGTGATGTTATCATTTCCCAACACAGGTGAAGGTAAGAATATATATAATATATTATAATTATAGAAGAATAATTATTTCATAAAAAACATATATAATATGTAAACTTATAATAATAACCATCCATTAATTATGGTGATGAAAAAAATATTCATATCGCTATGTGGAGGCAGTAGTTCACACATATGCATGAGTGATACCTTCATTTCACAATTGATAGAAATGAGATGGGATATAGTTTCTACCAAATCATAATAAAAAGTAATTATATTAAAGATAATGAAGTATTTATTTTAGAATATATACCACTTATTTATAGGAGGTAGATGATGAAGAAAAATTAAAAGTACCCAGTTAAGAGTTATACCTCTTTGTTGAGAAACGCCCTTTAGATTAAACCTTAATATTTGAATGGATGGAATTAAAAAATAACCAAGACCTATATGAAATATGGAGAGATTTTATGAAAGTATTTTTTAGGTATTTTATCATCTACTATCCTCTTTATGTGTGATGAGGATATGATAGGTAGCGTCCCTTTATAAATGAGGGAGAAGACACACTTTGAATTTACCAAAAGATTAAAATATTTTAGTATATTACTTAAAATGATATAACATGACTAATATTAAATTATTATATGATATAAGTTACAAATTTGACTATAAAATAGGATTTTGAAACGTTTTTAGGTCATTTTAACCATTATAATTTCAATTTTAACCCTTTTAACCCCTTTTAACTCTTATTGTGGTAAATGATTTTTTACCAATTTTACTATTTATAAAGACAAAAAATTAAGTTGAACTTGTTAAGAAATAATAATTTAGATGATTCCCAATATGGAATCTATTATATAAGATTCAATTTCTACAATTGGTGTCAATTCATTATAAAATAAGTGTGAAAAAAGAAACAAAATTGTTTTTAGAAAAATGCTTTATTAAGCATAAAACTGAGTTTTCCTTCAATACTTTGAATATAAAATATATTATATGAATTTTATAATAGTTTTTAATATATTATATAAAAAATTATTAAAAATAATACATAATTATATATTAATTTAATTTATGAAGGTAAAAAAAATTGTACACATAAATATAGGTTTTTATATAAACAACCCCTTTACCTTCAAATGATTTTATTTTAATTTATAACCAATTGAAAACATATGAATTCATATTATTAAATAATTTTTAATAATGTATCCATTTCTATTCATACCCTCTAATCCACATTAATGTGATAACCGTCATATTATATAATAATTATTCAATAGTAAATCATAGCTTATTTAAACTCAGTGTTTCATGTAAAGAAAGCTATAATATAGATGATGTTTATTTACAAATAAATATATTAAAAATCATGGAGTGTTACATTTTACACCATTATAAAATTTTTCTATTGAAATTCATCTACTCCAATAAAAAAATATCACATCTCTACCTTATCAAATTTTCATGTTCCCATGTTGCTTCCTCAAATTTATAATTCCTCCAGAAAACATTAACCAATTGAGTAGTCATGTTCTATAAGACTAAATTTAGATGATCCAAGATGTAAAAAAATTATTTATAGGAAATATCATGATATACCAGTAAAAACTATATGTTTTGTAAATGTGAAGGATTAGGTATGTACTTCCATTGGAGATATACAAGGAACACATTCTGAACTTGAAATAAGTTTGGTGGATATACCAATCGATAAGAGTCCATCCAAATATGATAATGAATCTTGAAAGGGTAAATATATATATAAGGGTAATATTTCACATATTTATAAAATAATAACCTTCTTCCATGGATAAATTCATATCAATACCTTCTCACTAACATTTAATTCTAGTTCTTACTAGAAATTTCATCATAACTCTTCTTTACACAGAGATATTCATAAGGATCTAGTAGAATGGTCATGTGAAAATTAATGTTTCCAAAAAATTCCACCAAAAGAAGTGTTGATACCAACCAACTATTATATCCATAAAACAAGCTCTCAAAAAACCTCCTTGTATATGAATGGTCCTATTATACCATCTATCTGTTTCCAGATGATATGTAGTACTAAAGGTCAACTCCATATTCAAAGCTTACTTAGGAATTATAAATAACTTCAATGTAATCCTCAGATCCCTATTAGATTAATGATAATTTTTTACTTCATTCACCCTTAAAACTTTCTCAATTTATATCCAAGAAATTTGATCGAGAGAGAAATCTTAACTTATGACAAAAAAATATGTAAATTTCTTAAGGTGATCTAATATAACCGAAATATAATTATGCCCTTTAGTTTTTTTGGGGAGTCTCACAATGAAATTAATGTTATTATTTTCCATTTTACATTCTAACATGGGTAATGATGGAAAATTTACATTAGACTTATGTATCTTATCCTGAACATTTTTGACATACCAAACATTAAAATACATACTCTACAATATACATTTTCATGTTATCCCACTAGAAAAACTCTTTCATACTTCTATACATATTCTTACTTCTAGGATAAATATATAATGATTAAAATTAGATTCATTGAGAAACCCCTTATTTAAGTATGATATTTATGGAAAAAATATTTGGTTCTTTAAATTTATTATTCCATCATAATCATGGTCGAACTCAAAAATATGTTCCACCTTCATCTGTAGTTACACATCCTTCTTCTTCCCCCCTTTAATCCTCAAATATATAGACTGTTGAACATTAATTTGTTAAATATATGTCCATAATCCTTTCCTCGTGATTTTAAGATCCATATTTTTAAAATCCAAAAATATTGTATTTATTTTAATCCTTATCATGAAAAAACTAGCATGGTATTTTCGACTCAAAGTATAAGTCACCTTGTTCACCTTCCCAGGGTGGTAGTTTATCGGGTGGTCATAATATTTAATAAATTTGAACAATTTCCTTTGTCACATATTCAAATTATCTATGCGAATATAAACTTAATTTTTTATGATCATTATATATATTACACACTTCACCATAAATATAATTCCAAATACTATCAATGGAAAAACTCATACACCAAACTCTAAATCATGAGTTAGATATTTTTTATTATAAATTTTCAATTGGTGTTATTCATAATATATCACCAAATAATTATTCATGAGGATGCATCCCAAACTATTCTTTGTTGCATCACTAAATATCAAAAACCCTTCTTCATTATAGGGTAGTGTAAGAATAGGTTGTCCGAGTAAACTTCTTTTCAGCTACTTGAAATTTTACTTATATTATTCTGTAGAAAAGAAAATGGAATTATTCTAAGATATATTTGTTATTGGATTAGATATCCATTATAAATTACTCATAAATAGTTTCCAATATCCATCAAACCCAAGAAAACTAGGGAACTATGTTACCATGGTTGGTCCAAGCCATTTATCAATAACTTTTATCACTGATGGAACCACTGATACACCCTCGGTAGAGATTTTATGTCCTAGGAATGAATCTTTATCAAGATAGAATTTACACTTGTTAAATTTAGAATTAAAATTATAATTCCCTAAGGTCTCCAGTACAATCCTTAAAAGTTCATCACACCATTAATTTCTATTTAAATATATAAGAATATCATCTATAAAGACTACCAAACTCTAATCATGGTAATGTAAAATGAATATTTATTAATACATGATGATATTATTACCATTTTTAAGTACAAATGGAATTAATATAAATTCATAATTACCATAGCTCATATAGAAGCTTTTCATGGGTATATCCTCTATCTATACCCTTATCTGATGATATCTTGATTGGAGAACTAACTTGTAAAAATATTTATGTCCTTGTAAGTGATCAAAAATATCATCAATGTGTTATAGACAGTACATGTTTTTAATAGTTATATTGTTATGATATTAATAATTAATGGAAATACATATTAACCCATCATTCATATGAATAAAAACAACTCATACACCCCATTGTAGTGAACTATGGTGTATGAACCCCTTATCAAGATTCTACTAGAGTTTCTTCTTCAACTACTACTTATTAATTGAGTCCATTCAATATGGGGTCTTTGAAATAGGTGTATCATCAGGTATGATTTCTATTAAAAACTAAATTTACTATTTAGGGTAAGACTAGGAAATTCATTAGGAAGTATATCATAATATTTATAAACAATTATTTTTTTTAATTTTGAGTTTCTCCCTAACCATGTGAGATAAATATCACTCATTAATAGATAGTAAATCCCATATAATGAAAGTAATTTCTATTGGTATTTGATGTTCTTCCTCACAATAATAGAGGATTTTAGTTTTGTTCAGAATATCAAATGTAACTTATATTCCTCAACAATTGATATGGGATATATACCAAGAGATCCAATCTATTCACAAAATAACATTAATTAAACTAGAGGAAGAATAATATGATTTATAGGAAGTGAATTCCTATAAAATTATATCAAAGTGAATCTATGGACTTGAGATGTGATCATCACACCATTAATAGTTTTTAATTATAACACAATATCTATTCATTAAAGATATTATTTAATATTCCTATAAACATTTCATGATATAAAGAAATTCTTATCGATACGATGAAATAATATAATTCAATTTTTGAGTGTTCCTGTAACCTTATCAACATCAAAATTCAATCTTCATTATCGTACTAAAACCAAACTGTTTAGATTGAGAATCAGACATAATTTTGAGAGAAAAGGTAATAAAAAAATTCATTAAAAGGATGTCTAAATCATGACACCTTATTTAAAATCCATGACACCTTAGGTTTAACAATGGTCATTCATGGTCATCATCTATCTAAATCATTAATAATGGTTTATAAAGAAAATTTGAATTAACGTAAGAATATCTATCAAGAGTTTCAAGTAAGGTGTTTAATCTTAGGTCCACATACCATGAATTAGTGATGATCAAATTAATATACAATCTACCCCTTTTAGAGTTGTTACCCCTAGGTGCATATTTTTTATAGTCGTATCCATTTCCCAGTAAGGAAATATGGATGTATTTTCTTTGAAAACCACCTAATATCTAATAAACCAAAGATATTGGTTGTTATCATATTCTTACACTTATATCTAGGGTTTAAGTTCTATAATCTTTATCACTAAAAATAACTAAACCCTACTTTGATAAAAACTAAAGAAACAAGTGTATTTTATACATTAATATAGTATCATTTTAGATGAATATTCAATACATTTAAAAATAATACTTAACATAGGATCGTGAGTGTTTATATTCTTGGTATACTAGATATTAAATCATATTACTTAATTATATTTCATCAATATTATGAAAATCCAAAATTATTATTCATAAATATCACTTATTTTTAGATAAATATTCATTAAATTTCATAAATAGGTGAAAATTTATTGAAATGGTTTAGTGTCTTTGGTGTCTAGTTATAAAATCTTCATAATTAATGAAATATCATCAATATATCCCATAATCATCTTCCATATTTTACTCCACATAAAATTACCTTACTTAAAAACTTTCTTCAAAACCTGGGAAAAGGAAACCCAATAAATAGAGAGATTTTATGCTCAATAAGGGTAAACATGGTAATTCTATGATCATATGAAATCATAATAAAATAATAATGGTATGAGATTATGAAAATTACTTATATTGGTCAGACCCAACCTATCTTATATCATAAACATGAGTTGTTTCATAAAGAATTATCCTTCTAAAGAACATTATAAGACTATGAAATCATCAAAATTCATGAACCGTAAGATCATTTCATAAAATTTTAGCATAAAAATATATATATAAATCATTTAATATTTCAAGGTTAGCTAACAGTCCCATTAGAAATAGTGGATAAGGCCTTATCACCTATTTCTTATTGTGGATCAATCCCATTGGCATGTTTCCAATTATGGATCAAGCCCATCAGCATGTTTACCATTGTGGAAAAAGAATGTAGACAAGTTTACCATTTTTATCTCATGAAATATAAATCTTTATCTAGTTCCTTTAATTTTGATATAGGTCCCACCTATCACATAATGGAAATCAAACATACATGTTATAGAATATCATAAAACATTCATCATCTTAGAACCCATGAAAATGTATAGGGTTCATAAACATTTAATCATAACAAACCCCATGGGAAAGGAAAAGGTTTAATAAAAATATTTCCATCATAAAAAAAACCATTTAGGGAAAGAATAATAATTATATCTTTGGATCGTATCACCAGCAAAGAAAAAGAAACATCAAAGGATTTCATCTTCAATGGAAAATGATTTTCAAATATTATTTGGATCATTTCTTGAGGAAAATAGCCTTCAAAATTTGAAAATCACCTATTATATATATTTTTTCAAAATATTTTTCTTTGAAAATAACTTTGGAAACTTATAAAGGAAGCTTTAAATATCATTTAAATGATTTCATAATGAAAATAGTATATCAAATTTTAAAATATCTTATTTTATGAATTAAAAATTCATAAAACATTTTAAAAATCCCTTTATTTGAAAATAAACATTGAAACATAAAACATAATCATGAAAAAATTATTTTTTCGTGATAAGGTTAAATTTCATTCTTTCCACACATGTTAAAACAAAGCTCCTTTCACATTTTATGTAAAAGAGATATGGGACTTTTTTTCAAAATGAAATTATGAGCCATTTTAATTTTGTTTTAAAAAAAATAAAATATTGGGTAAAAAATAATTTAACCAATAATTTTGGAATTATTAAATTTTCCTTAAATCATTTCTATAAAACATGTATATGGTAGAAAAAAGGGGTTTCGACCGAAGAGAGAAATAAAGTCTCGTATCTTCTAAGAAATATTTTGTAATATTAAGTGTTTTAAGAGAGGAAAATTAAGGGAAACATGTGTTATCAATAAATAAACACAATATAAGAAAATTCATTATGTTCATGAAAAATATATAATAATCTCTCATAATCAAAACCATTTTTATGAAAAATCCTTATAAATAATAATTTTGTAACATTAGAACCTTACCAATTTAGTAACTTTTGAATCATAAGACCCATTAAATAATAATATCAAATTAATATATAAATATCATGAATATAAGGATATTCTTGACATAAATATCAAATGTAAAGTATATAAACCTTATAAAACAAGATAGGTTCATAACACAACATATGTTTCAAAGAAGTAAAATTGAGACAAAAATCCCTTACATTAAGTATCAATTTCCTTAAATAAATTCAAAACTACAGTATAATAAATATTATTTTATTATATATATATACAATATCCATAATAATTTGTATAAAACAATATATTATTTACTTATTACCTTTAATTCCCCATTTATGAAAAATTCCTTGTTAAAATTACTTTTCAGGTAATAATTGATTCGTTTTGTATGTATGTTTTGGTTTTTTATTTTTATTCCTTTTACCTAGATCACAGTTCCACAATTTACATAATTTTATCCATGATAAAAATATCATATATATTCATTATATATGTATTTAGAGTAATCCATTAATGTTAGATATAGAAAATGAATTTCACCATTCATAGAGATGGTATGAACGATGTTTCCATTTTCTTAATGAATGAAATAAAAGAAAGGGAAATAATATTTTACCTTTATATAATATTTTTTATGTAATATATATCACATATTATAATTTTACCATTCCTTATTACCTTCTATATAAATCATGAATGAATCAAATCACTTGACAAGACGATTGTCTGCCGTACACATGAGTGACGTTATCGTATTACCATGGAATGAAAAGTAAGAATTTATATATGATATTATAATTTAAAAAGTGTAATTATGAAATAAATATAATATAAATATTTTAAATCCATCCTTATATATATATATATATTCATGAGAGGTTGTTATGTAAAACGAACTACCTCAGTTTGTGAGGTGGTAGTTTGTCTTATGCCTGATTGATAGTTTCATTTCCCACTTGATGGAAGTGGGGATGGATGTAAGTAATTACATTGAAATAATAAAACATAATTATATGATATATATTTATTTTATTATATAATCATGTTTTAATATTATTTTAATGTGTCATAAGAAGAAATAATAGAAAAACAAAAGTTTCTTAATTTCTCCTCTTCTTCAGAGAATCTTTTAAGGTTTATACCTAAAGACTTATTAGGAGAGGTTATGATAAAAATAGGGCCTATAGTATGAGATTATGTTATTAATAATTTTATCTGGGTAGAAATTTTACTAACAAAATGGTCGGGTATGTGTGGTGAGGAGAGAAAAGGGGCGGCCATTTATAAGCGGGGGTGAGGACACACTTGGAATGTTTGAAAATAAAAAAGTGTACCAACGTTTTCATATTCCCCAAGGATAAAAAATTGACCATTATAAATATTTATTTATTATAATGTTAATATATATCCATAAAATGTGATTTTGAAAAATTTCTAAGCAATTTTATTCATTATATTTTTTAGTTTAAACCCCTGGTAAACATGTTTTAGCGTTAACAACAATAATTAATTTTTACTGTTTTTAGCATTAATTTTGACCAAATATTATGTTTACCTTATTATATAATATAAATAATTATTATTAAAAATATTTAATATTTTTTTCAAATTATATTCATTTAATTGGTAATTCTTAATTTTAATTTAATAATGCATATGTGATGAAAAAGTGGGTTTCCAAAGATATTTTTTTAAACAAATTAATAAGTTTTTATATGGAAATTAACTTTAAAATTGATTCAAATGACCTGAATTGGATTAATTATAATATATTTTAGATAATTTTACTTTTAAAACATTTTTTAAAAAGATGTTACCTTGTAAAATCTTTTAACAAAAAGGAAGTTTATTAATAAAATTCCATATTTGTTAACATTCACCGAAAAATTAATCTTTTTAGAAAATTATAAAATATTTCTCCAATTCTAATTTTGAAATGTGTATTTAAAAAATGAAGCTTACATTTTTCAAATAAATCATATAATGTTTTGAAAAATTACTTTTATTATTTGTTCTGAAAATAAAATAGAAATGTATTTTGAAAAAATTATATTTTTGAAACAAATAAACATTTTACCAAAAATTAAGTAATTTTTTATCAATATGTTTTCTTTATATAAATCCATAATAAATAATTATAAAAATTTGATTATTCATATTAATACCACTATGTATAATATTTAGGTCATAACAGTCATGTTAAATAGTAATATAGATAGAATATTGTGGTTCATTTAAATTCAGTGTTTCGTGTAGAACAATCTATTGAAGAAACTAAATTTATTCAGAAAAAGATCATAAAATATAGTTATGTTACATTATACCCCCATTTTAACGAATTTATACCTTGAAATTAAGTCACTTTAGTAAAAACAACTTAGGATACTTTGACCTCATTATATCCTCAATTTCCCATGTATCTTCCTCAAGATTGTGGTTTCTCAACAAAAAAATTTACTAGGTGAGTGGCATTATTTTATAAGAGTTTATCTATATGATCCATACTCTTCACCAGTTGGTCCACATAAGAAATATCATGATTAAATGGTATGATCTTGAAGTTCACTATAATTGAAGGATCAGGTATGTACTTCCTCAGGAGTGACACATAGAACAAATCATGTAATTAAGAGAGGTTTAGTGGTAGCACTAATTGATAAGCTACCATGTTGATACAATCAATAATTTCAAAAGGATGAATATACCTCTGGAATATTTTTACCACCTTTCCAAGAATAATTAACTTTTTTGATGTATATATTCTTCGAAACACCTTGTCACTAACTACAAATTACAGATCACATCAATGATTGTTAGTATAAAATTTGTATTGACTTTTTGTCACCCTTATGTGATGCTAAATGGATCTAACCTACTCTTCCATTTTTTCATCCAACATCAATCCCAATATCTTTATTTCTCCAACTACATCCTATTACATTGTATTTCTAAACATCCTTCCATAAAGGTATTTATGAGGATATAACTGAATTCTCTAGTGAAAGCTATTATTTTATGAAAACTCAACTAGTGGGAGGTGTTTATCCCAAAAAACATTTAAATACATGTAAAATGATCTTATAATATCCTCTGGGGTTTAAATTTTTATCTTGAACTAACCATATGATTGAGGATGATACATAGTGTTGAAACATAGCTCCTTATCCATGGCTTACTAAATAATTCTCCAAAACATCATGGTAATCCTCAAATCCAAATCAGATAAAACATAATGTTTTACTCCATTAAAACTTACCAATTACTTGATGTATATCATGGAAATAATAACCAATGAGAAATATTATATAATAGAGGTAAAGTGTGTTTAATTCATAAGGTGATTGACAACATCCCATGTAGTATTATACCCTTCAAATATTTTGGGGAATTTGATGAACAAATGATGGATATTTTTTCCCATTTCCAATAAGGTATTTACAAGCCTTATAAAATACCCTTAAACATTTGTCTCTCATCCTTAAATTTTTTAAAAACCCTAAACCTAAATAAATTCTCAGTAATACCGCACCTCATTGTTTTCCACCAAAAACACTCATTCACATAGTCTAATGGTAGGATATATACCATTGTATCCCTTTAGTTGTGGTTTATAGGCACGCAGCTTAGCTAGATGCAATAGGTTGTCACTTGGATTGTAGGTTATCCTTTTTATAACACTATATTAATATAGTTCCTAATACATTATGGAATAGAAATAGCCCACAATTACCATAACATCAAATATAAGATAAAACCTAAAGGTTACTGATACCTTTAATAATATTCACAACAAATTTAAAGGAATTCCTCTCAAATAACTTTTTTATTAAAAATTTATACATACCCAAAGAGTGATATTTCTATAAAAGTAACCCAAAAATATCATCAATCTTGATAAACTCCCATCACATAATACATCAATAGGGATGTATAATACTTCAAACTTATTCTCAACCTTAAGATCATAAACTAATTATGGTATTAATGACTATAAAGTATATAAACCTTATAAAAATCCATGTGTTATCAATAAATAAACACAATATAAGAAAATTAATTATGTTCATGAAAAATATATAATAATATCTCATCATCAAAATCATTTTTATGAAAAATCCTTATAAATAATAATTTTGTAACATTAGAACCTTACCAATTTAGTAACTTTTAAATCATAAGACCCATTAAATAATAATATCAAATTAATCTATAAATATCATGAATATAAGGATATTCTTGACATAAATATCAAATGGAAAGTATATAAACCTTATAAAACAAGATAGGTTCATAACACAACATACGTTTCAAAGAAGTAAAATTGAGACAAAAATCCCTTACTTTAAGTATCAATTTCCTTAAATAAATCCAAAACTACAGTATAATAAATATTATTTTATTATACATATATACAATATCCATAATAGTGTTTATAAAACAATATATTATTTACTTATTACCTTTAATTCCCCATTTATTAAAAATTTCTTGTTAAAATCTCTTTTCAGGTAATAATTGATTTGTTTTGTATGTATGTTTTGGTTTTTTATTTTTATTCCTTTTACCTAGATCATAGTTCCATAATTTAAATAATTTTATCCATGATAAAAATATCATATATATTCATTATATATGTATTTAGATTAATCCATTAATGTTAGATATAGAAAATGAATTTCACCATTCATAGAGATGGTATGAACAATTTTACCATTTTCTTGATGAATGAAATAAAAGAAAGGGAAATAATATTTTACCTTTATATAATATTTTTTATGTAATATATATCACATATTATAATTTTAACATTCCTTATTACCTTATATATAAATCATGAATGAATCAAATCACTTGACAAGACGGTTGTCCGTCGTACACATGAGCGACGTTATCGTATTACCATGGAATGAAAAGTAAGAATTTATATATGATATTATAATTTAAAAAGTGTAATTATGACATAAATATAATATAAATATTTTAAATCCATCCTTATATATATATATATATATTCACGAGAGGTTGTTATGTAAAATGAACTACCTTAGTTTGTGAGGTGGTAGTTTGCCATATGCCTGATTGATAGTTTCATTTCCCACTTGATGGAAGTGGGGATGGATGTAAGTAATTACATTGAAATAATAAAACATAATTATATGATATATATTTATTTTATTATATAATAATGTTTTAATATTATTTTAATGTGTCATAAGAAGAAATAATAGAAAAACAAAAGTTTCTGAATTTCACCTCTTCTTTAGAGAATCTTTTAAGGTTTATACCTAAAGACTTATTAGGAGAGGTTATGATAAAAATATGGCCTATAGTATGAGATTATGTTATTAATTATTTTATCTGTGTGGAAATTTGACTAACCAAAGGGTCGGGTATGTGTGGTGAGGAGAGAAAAGGGGCGGCCATTTATAAGCGGGGGTGAGGACACACTTGGAATATTTGAAAATAAAAGTGTACCAACGTTTTCATATTCCCCAAGGATAAAAAATTGACCATTATAAATATTTATTTATTATAATGTTAAAATATATCCATAAAATGTGATTTTAAAAATTTTCTAAGAAATTTTATTCATTATATTTTTTAGTTTAAACCCCTGGTAAACATGTTTTAGCGTTAACAACAATAATTAATTTTTACTGTTTTTAGCATTCATTTTGACCAAAAATTATGTTTACCTTATTATATAATATAAATAATTATTATTAAAAATATTTAATATATTTTTTTCAAATTATATTCATTTAATTGGAAATTTTTAATTTTAATTTAATAATTCATATGTGATGAAAAAGTGGGTTTCCAAAGATATTTTTTTAAACAAATTAATAAGTTTTTATATGGAAATTAACTTTAAAATTGATTCAAATGACCTGAATTGGATTAATTATAATATTTTTTAGATAATTTTACTTTTAAAACATTTTTTAAAAAGAGGTTACCTTGTAAAATCTTTTAACAAAAAGGAAGTTTATTAATAAAATTCCATATTTGTTAACATTCACCGAAAAATTAATCTTTTTAGAAAATTATAAAATATTTCTCCAATTATAATTTTGAAATGTTTATTTAAAAAATGAAGTTTACATTTTTCAAATAAATCATATAATGTTTTGAAAAATTACTTTTTTTATTTGTTCTGA
The DNA here is from genome assembly GCA_963277665.1 of Viscum album. NCBI lineage: Eukaryota > Viridiplantae > Streptophyta > Magnoliopsida > Santalales > Viscaceae > Viscum > Viscum album. The sequence goes on from OY728134.1 coordinate 1,477,306,648, forward strand.
AAATAAAATAGAAATGTATTTTGAAAAAATTATATTTTTGAAACAAATAAACATTTTACCAAAAATTAAGTAATTTTTTATCAATATGTTTTCTTTATATAAATCTATAATAAATAATTATAAAAATTTGATTATTCATATTAATACCACTATGTATAATATTTAGGTCATAACAGTCATGTTAAATAGTAATATAGATAGAATATTGTGGTTCATTTAAATTCAGTGTTTCGTGTAGAACAATCTATTGAAGAAACTAAATTTATTCAGAAAAAGATCATAAAATATAGTTATGTTACATTATACCCCCATTTTAATGAATTTATACCTTGAAATTATGTCACTTTAGTAAAAACAACTTAGGATACTTTGACCTCATTACATCCTCAATTTCCCATGTATCTTCCTCAAGATGGTGGTTTCTCAACAAAAATATTTACTCGGTGAGTGGAATTATTTTATAGGAGTTTATCTATATGATCCATACTCTTCACCAGTTGGTCCACATAAGAAATATCATGATTAAATGGTATGATCTTGAAGTTCACTATAATTTAAGGATTAGGTATGTACTTCCTCAGGAGTGACACATAGAACAAATCATGTAATTAAGAGAGGTTTAGTGGTAGCACTAATTGATAAGCTACCATGTTGATACAATCAATAATTTCAAAAGGATGAATATACCTATGGAATATTTTTACCACATTTCCAAGAATAATTAACTTTTTTGATGTATATATTCTTCGAAACACCTTGTCACTAACTACAAATTACAGATCACATCAATGATTGTTAGTATAAAATTTATATTGACTTTTTGTCACCCTTATGTGATGCTAAATGGATCTAACCTTCTCTTCCATTTTTTCATCCAACATCAATCCCGATATTTTTATTTCACCGACTACATCCTATTACATTGGATTTCTAAACATACTTCCATAAAGGTATTTATGAGGATATAACTGAATTCTCTAGTGAAACCTATTGTTTTATGAAAACTCAACTAGTGGAAGGTGTTTATCCCAAAAAACATTTAAATACATATAAAATGATCTTAGAATATCCTCTGGGGTTTAAATTTTTCTCTTGAACTAACCATATGATCGAGGATGATACATAGTGTTGAAACATAGCTCCATATCCATGGCCTACTAAATAATTATCCAAAACATCATGGTAATCCTCAAATCCAAATCAGATAAAACATAATGTTTTACTCCATTAAAACTTACCAATTCCTTGATGTATATCATGGAAATAATAACCAAAGAGAAATATTATATAATGGAGGTAAAGTGTGTTTAATTCATAAGGTGATTGACAACATCCCATGTAGTATTATACCCTTCAAATATTTTGGGGAATTTGATGAACAAATGGTGGATATTTTTTCCCATTTCCAATAAGGTATTTACAAGCCTTATAAAATACCCTTAAACATTTGTCTCTCATCCTTAAATTTTTTAAAAACCCTAAACCTAAATAAATTCTCAGTAATATCGCACCTCATTTTTTTCCACCAAAAACACTCATTCACATAGTCTAATGGTAGGATATATACCATTGTATCCCTTTAGTTGTGGTTTATAGGCATGCAGCTTAGCTAGATGCAATAGGTTGTCACTTGGATTGTAGGTTATCCTTTTTATAAAACTATATTAATATAGTTCCTAAGACATTATGGAATAGAAATAACCCACAATTACCATAACATCAAATATAAGATAAAACCTAAAGGCTGCTAATACCTTTAATAATATTCACAACAAATTTAAATGAATTCCTCTCAACTAAATTTTTTATTAAAAATTTATACATACCCAAAGAGTGATATTTCTATAAAAGTAACCCAAAAATATCATCAATCTTGATAAACTCCCATCACATAATACATCAATAGGGATGTATAATACTTCAAACTTATTCTCAACCTTAAGATCATAAACTAATTATGGTATTAATGACTATAAAGTAAAAATCACAAGGATACATATATGCTTATATATGATAATTCAACCTTTTCCCCATAAATAATCTCACATATTAGATGAATACATTAACATTTTAATATTAGGTTCATCCTTTCTGGGATGGAATATCAAATGTGATTTCATTCTTGGAGAATCCATGTCTAGGGATATAATCAATTATTAAAATCCCATATAGTTCCACTTAAGGTTGAACAATAATATTTTCAAAGGTCTCCTTTAGAAAAAATCAAATACGAAATTCCCAACTAAGGAGTGTAGGATATGTGTGCCTTAATTATCATGATTCACTCTATCTATAGTGATTTCATAAGATTTCTATTTATCCTTTTTATTTAGTGGTATTTTTGGTTTTTAAAGACCCTATTTTATCCTTGTATGACTTTAAGATATTTATATATATATTTTTGAATCTAGGTGAAAAGACGGTATGCGATTCTAAGCCCTGGTGTGCTCAGAAATAATAAATATATTTCATATTAAACATGCATAGCTTCTTAATAAAAGTGGGAAAATCATTAATAAAATTTCATATCATGAATCCAAGATAACAGTTGAGTCTGAATAGCAATTTTTATTCTATGAGTGACCTAAAATAAGTTAGTGTGGGACATTCAGATAAATGCATTTGTGTTCTGGTGCGTTCAATTAAAATAAATAATTAAATTTATTTATTTTAATTAATTTACCTAATTATTTTTTCTATTAATAAAATATTATGATAATTTTACTAGGGTTATCCACATAAACCCTGGGATAATCGATATGCATTCTTCTTCCTTCTATTGCTGAATTGAGATCTGATGATGACATGGCTCCGTTCTGAGGCAGATCAATACGCAGCGAATGCAAAAACCAATCTCAATCATTGGAGAGCATGTTATTCAATGAGTACTGATGCAATATACATGTATAAATATTCAATTAATGGATTAATCCCATATTTATTTAACTATTTATCATGGTTATCCTCTTTCCTTTATCTACATCAATTTTGGACCATTACATGCATCCATGTATTGATATTTGATATGTTATTCAATTATTTTCTCACTAGAATCATACTAATTGTATATTTTGGAAAATAATTCTCGGACAATGATTTTTAAAAACATCTTCTTGTGACCTTATCATATATATTATTTTAATTATTCATCAATGAACCATGAGTTCATGATTCAACATTCCAGGGCGGTATTGAGCCCAATCAGACACCTAGATTCACGATGATTTCACGTTAGAATAATGTAACAAAGAACCAAGGATGGAATCAGATGATTCATAGGTTTCGGGTGATCAATTTTTTGAACTAGGATCCAAATAAATGATGGAGGTGTTGGTATTGTCATGGTATGAGGCATCCAAGGTGTGCGAGATCATGAAAGAAGAATTAGGATCCGATTTCCATCCACCAAAGTTCCAGAATCACCTGATAGAGAAAGATCCACCATTTTCAAGTGGATGGATTCAAGATCCATGGTGGAGGATATAGATATATAATTCCAAATAATAGATCTAAATTTATGTGAAAAACATGACTATATGTCATGTAGTCCAATGAATACACAGTGTGTGGGGCCTTGGATGCAGCAGCAAGTGTTTTAACTGATTTTACTTAGCACACACTATGTGCTTAGTTTTCCCACCATATCATCCCATGGGTAGACCGACCATGTGGTGGATCACACAAGAAAGACCCCATAGGGAAATACATGGTCATGTGCACCCCATGTACTAAAGTACACAAACACTGTTGGGATACACAAACATGGTCAAGAAGCACGAGCAGTATGCTGAGTGGCTCAGACATGCCTTGTTGAACCACTATAAGCCTTGTATCCCTATATGGGTAAAGATCCATGTCTTGTAAGGGAAAAAACCATGTGATGGAGTGGGACCAAATTCTGTGTGGTTCCCTATAAACACAATGTACCCCTTTTTCCTACTGAGGAAATTAAACCTCTTGTATCTCCATCATTTGGACTAGTATTTTGGACCAAGTATTCTATACTGAGTGTTTTTCTTTATAGAACATGATGGTGGAATTTTTAGTTGATTTTGTGATACAGTGTAAGATTTTTTGAGTTTGATTATTATTTAGGTAGTGCTCAATGACAATAGTGACCAAATAGGATCATTAGAGTGTTACCCCCTAGTGCACTACGGAACATGTACTCTATCTACTTATAGAATAGTACCCCCCTTATCAGGAATGGTGTGGGTACTTATTATACTAAGTGTTACCCCTATGGAATTTGGGTGTGGGTACTCTCTCTATCCACTGAGTGGTACCCCCATATGTATTAGGGTGTGAGTCCTCTACTTACCAAGTGGTACTCCCTATGGTGTTAGGGTGCAGGTCCTATATCTATGGACCGGTTCCCCCTGATGGATCAGGGAACATTTCCTCTAATTATTGAGTGGTAACCCACCATGGAATTAGGGTTTAAGTCCTCTTTCTACTGATCGAATCCCCCTACCAGATATTATGTGGGTCCCCTACTTGGATATTTTGTCCCCTTGATTGTGTCACACAGTGGCGATGTGTGGGACCTCCAGATGGTTACTTCTTTGGACATACATGCAAGAAGATATGAAATTGAGGATAGAACTTTTAGAACTACTGGAACTCTTTCCTGGGTTGGGACATGATATGGAGATCCCCATATCTCTCATTTAGGTTTAATTGGTTTGAGGATATATATATATATGTATATGTATCCATGTTGTTGGATTCTATTTAATCTCTTTCTTTGGGTTGAGATATCTGCCTATCAATTCCTATCATTCCTCTTACTACTCCCCCTTCAGATTTTAAGGTGTCCTACTAGGTATGTATATAATCACCCCTTCATGGAATTTTCCCAAACTTTTCATGTCTTATGAAAACATAATAGAGGTCAACAGTGACTACATATGAGTTTAAGGATAACTGGTACATTGGAAAACATACGATGGTCAAATCTTGATGAATAGGATATGTTATCTATTAGTTAATTTTCTTTTCCAAATTTTCTAGTTTGGGACATCTTTCTGGTTGGGAATTTATTTCTACCTTTTACTTTTTTTTCACTTGTGTACTATTGTTCACCCTATAGGTTTTCAAATGCATGGTTATATTCTAGATAATGTATCTTTTTATTTTTATTCCTCTTTAATTCCATATTTATATGGTTGTGTGTGTGAGTATAGTCACATTAGGCAAAGGATAACCATATTAGATATGAATTATGATGCTTTTTTCCAACTCTTGGCCTATGGAGGTGGATTTGTGGTAGTTACAGCTCGAGCCCCATTAGGTCGAGTCTTGATAGATTGGTATCTGTGTAGTTCATTACATAGGATGGTTCTTAGTGTAGTCCCCTTAAGTGGATTTGGTTGGGATTCAGGGAAATAATGTCAAAGTGTCTCGAGTGTGGATCTCATGTGAGGGAATCTAGTATTGGTGCAGTGACCAATGTATCCATTCACTAGGACCCTAACTACCTACTTGTTGACTCGTCATACCAAGACATCGGTTACATGGATAAATGTTACATGTATTATATAGGAGAGAGTCTTCCATTTTCCTTCTTGATTCACCTTTACATTGTATATATATATATATATATATTCTCATATGACCTTGATATGTTTTGATTAAATTTTCAGGATTCCATTGTGATGATAGATAGTCAGGTTACCAGTTTGGAATCATGATGATTCTCCAATGAGTGATGAGGCCTTAGTTCAGGGTCTATCCCAAGAGATCCTTTATCCTGGTAGACAAGTAGTATCACCCCCACCTATCGAGTAGAAAATTATACTAGTAGGGTAAGATGAGGATGCCTGTAGGCTTAGTGTACTCTACAAGTTCCAATTCTAGACATTTTTGTGGATCCATAGTGAACTAAATCCACAGTAAATGGAATATTTTATAGATTTAGTGGTCCATGTTTTCAATCTTATCTCTAAATCCATGTATTAGTTGTTTTTTGGTATCTATTATTTTCCACTTATTATTTGGGCGCTGGTGGAGTCTTGTTACCCATATGCATGATGATTCGACACTCTCGTGGCCCGAATTCCAGTAGATTTTTCTATGAGAAGTACTACACCTATTATTTTCACTCAGTTAGGATTCAGGTTCTTATAAAGATGCAATAGGGATGGATTCTAGTGGTTAAGTATGCTATAAGGTTTAGAAACCTTATTCAATATTCCCTTGACCTGATCTGGGAAGGATACTTCTGAGCACAAAAGTTTGGGTAGGGTCCCGTTGAGATATTTTTACCAGTAAGGTACCTTTTTGAATCCCCAACTATGCTAGGAAATTATATTGGGAACTAGTGATGGAGAGATTACTATTAGAGGGATACCAGGAATCTGGAGCTGGTAGTTGGTATTACAAGGTCGAGTCTTCTGCAGCAGCTAGCAAGTACCACCCAACAGGATCTCGGTTCAAGATACCTCCCCATGATCAGACTCAATCATGTGGTTATGTGGCATAAGGAAAACACATAGGAGAAGGGTATCCCATAGAGGGTGGTTATATTCATGTGATAGGTGAGGTCACGTGGTGCGTGATTACCTGACCTGACATGCTGAGGAGGGTAGAAATATTACTAATAGATCACCATAGTAGTGGAAATGTTATGAACAAGGATATTTTCAGAGAGGGTAGGTTGGTCACTAGGGAGTAAGATCTGAAAGAGGAGTAATATGATTATGGGTGGGCGATGACACTATGATATCCTTATGCCACCACCACAAAGCATCCCATTCCAGGATTTAGAAGCTAGTAGTTAGGGCCATAGACAACTGCAGGTGGTGGAGGCATACGACTCAGTAGAGCATGAAATGATTATAGTTATGGTATGCATTTATTCTACTCTTTATTTAGTATTATTAGAAACAAGTGTGGGGCATTCATTCATCTATTTACTCCTTTTGTGAGTGTTAGAGCTCCTAGTTGAGGTACTATCCCAAAAGCTTTGTCTTAAGGTTACTATGGGGAATGATTCTTTAGTATTGTATATATTTGACCAGTTAAAGCTATTAGTTGGTGGATAGGTTTTCACATGGTATTTTTGGGTCATCATGATTGAACCCTATGAAATCATGTTGGGTATGGTTTTCTTATCCACGGTTTGAGCCCATGATGACATTCACCACATACAATTTTGATTCCTTCACACTGATGGGACACCATTCTCCTTTATGGGTGAGAGAGATCTAATGGTGGGATAAGTGGGTTCTGCGAGAAAGAGGATGCATCCCATCAACCATCTGTTGGTGAGTGTATCCCTTGGTGCAGAAGGCTCTTCAGGCATTCTGATTCCTTCAATTGTGGATGATTTTATAGATGTATTCCTTAAAGAAGTTTTAGGACTACCTTTGAGATGGGATATGGAGTTTTGTATCTGATAGATTCCAGGACCCGCAGCGGAAGCTGATGGGACGGGGATTTTTTAATTTTCGTTGACGGATCGACGAGACTTGTCGATGCTGACGATAAGAGCCCCATAAAGGTATGAGGATCTCACGTAAATTATTAGGAGCACAAAATAATAATGAAAACATACCCGTTTCAAATTTGAATCTGTAGTCGATTGAAACTCATCACCGACGATCATCGCTTGTAGGATGCATAGCTGGATCCCTCTAGATCATCCACACACACTTCAAAAATCCATTGGAATGTTGATCATCAAATTCTCGGAGCTATCATAGAGATCCGATGATGCTTTTGATGTCCCAATGATCACTGCATCGAGATGCCTTCGATGCTTGAGAGATTTGTTGATCCGAGATTCTTGGATCGAGAGATTCTCTCTTTAGACAGAGAGAGGAGAGAGAGGATCTCATTTACATTCCATGAAAATGAGTGAATAGTATAAATGGACACACATGACAGAGATCCTACTATTATATTTATAGTGATGTTGCAAAATACCCAATTGGGTTCCCCGATCCCCCGTTTATTTCAATGTCAGCTAAATAAATAATTTTGAAAAATTGAATTGAGTCAATATTATTTATTATTTTATCACTTACTTGTAATATATAGAAAATATATTACGTGATAAAATCTGAGCCATTTAACTCAACTCGCTATCCTGCTTAATATTAAACAAACCTTTAATATTAAAATAATATTCATCAAATTAATATTTTATCATATTTACTAAACATGAAAGTACATTAAATTATTTTTAATCTCAAATATTCATAACTTCAATATTAATGAATTTATTTAATTCTTTTGGTGATCGATAACTTGGGCAACACTCGGACCTTGTGGTGGGGACCACTATGTCCATATACCTATTCAACGGAATATGGTGGATTCTTGAATATGCTATTGTGTGTGACCTTCTAGGTCCTTATATCTATAGCATTGATTAAAATCCACATACCAAGAGTGGATTCTAGAAACCCATCATGCCCCCTAAAGAGATAAGTATTTTCATAGCAATGACAACCAACCTAAAAACACTGAATGTGTACAATAATATCTTTGTCATTAAATATATCATAAAACAGTACACACACTTGTGTCATCATCCTTTTTCATGCTTTATTATTTTTTGTTCTATACGAATGGATTTAGCTTTGTACTGCTTTGGCCAAATACTTATGAAGGCAACACCATCCTGATCAACTAGGCCTGATATATAAAACTTCCTAAACTTGGAAGCGACAAATCCTTTCTTAGCCATTCAACCAATACCATACCACCAAAGATGCACCCAACACAATATACCTCACCACAATTTCAATACTATGGTTTTTTCCTTGCATCAAAGTACATAATCAAATGATACACATTAGCAATGGTCTCAATTCAAGAGACCAATACACATGTCCATAGGTAAGAACAACCAATGACACCCAAAAAAAAGTGGTGTTTATATTGGCAGGTATGTCCTCATGATCTTACTACTAGAGATAACCAAGTGAGAACTTCATGAGAAGAAGTCTCAATGCTTATGATCCCCCAACACCTAATAGTCAAACATATATTTTGTCCAGTTAGTATGATGTATCTGGAGTATAAAAAATATATTTAAGATTAATGTCATAGTATCTCGAGGTTCTCATTATAACCTGGGATCTGTTATAACCTCTCAACATGACAATTAATCTTTGGACATTACCATTATATAATGTATGTAGAAATATCTACACTATAATGGTAAGATTACATCATCTATAACTAAATGTACATATGATATGATAATCAAAAGTACTGCATAGTTGGGTCTAGGGAACCCACTATTTCAACACTCCCACTTTCACTAGAGCCAACTTTCTAACCAAAATTTTTAGCTACTCACATGATAAAAATCATGCTTCTACTAAGTAATGGATTTAACTATTGGTCCTACCACATTTTTTCTGCATGTCATATCTGCTGTATGCGACCTCACCTCCTTGAGTAAAACTTTTCAAGATAAGGTATCCCTGAGTATATTACTTTTTTCTAATGTCATAACTTAACAACTTGTCTAGTAAGAATATCATAATTTACATTATGATAATAATTTTATCATTAGGTTCGATTCCAAGAAGTGGAACAAATCATTGCATTTAACTACTTCTTAGCTGCCTCATAAGCTGCAGCGTACTCAGTATTTGTAGGAATGGATAACACTAGCTTTTATGAGCTTGACTCACTGATTACATTTGACTAAATGTGATACTAGATAAAATTGATCTAAGGATTACTAGTTTGTGTCCCACGATAACTAGTATACCTTCTTCTCCACATACCAGGAACATATCATTTGTACTCACCGAAGTACAAGATGATAGTTCTGACTGCATCACTTGTTATGCTCCTGGATATAATTGTTATCTACATACTATAAAGTATATCATGGAAGTATAAATTCTTGTACATATTATGGCATACATGATTGATCCATCACTAGAGCATATGTAACTCAACTCACAACTTTAATCTATTCCCATGTTCTGAACATGTCAACTTGAAGAGATTAAGCCATGTGACATAGACAAAAATTCATATCTTTAATTGTTCAAAAATCATATTTTTCAATACAATATTACTTTATATACGATTTACTAGGTCCAAGAAACCATCAAATCTACCTCAGTAGACCCTGTTCCCTAGAACATAGGTTGCTACTTGAAGTCAATCAATGGAGAATTACTTTTAACATGGTCTTAACTAACTGTAAGACCAATATCTTTTTCCCATATTTTTCCAAACATATTTCTCTTGGAAAACTTTGCATCTCCCACTAAACTTTGGTAGAAACAAGGCAAAGATTCATTTGAAATTAATACTCTAAGATCTTTTTTCTTACTTTAATCCTGAACTGGATTTCAGTAACTTGTGACCCGTATTATAATTTTATGGGGTCATCATCCTTTTTGGTTGCGTTGTATAGACATGTTCCACGAAAGTTGATTATGACATCCAATGACCAATTTAATGATCTTAGAGGTTAGCTATGACAATTAAAATTCTAATGTATTTAGGCATATTGACTTGGTATTACTAATCAAGCCTTATTGGTACCAGGATTGTACCATACATGTATCATCTCATTTGAATACCCACCATAGTATTCAATTTATAATCCTCGTTGCAATTTGATACATCTAATCCATTATTGAATTTAATCTTGTCCATCATATCTAATTTCTATATACTTTTTATTTATTGGATTTATTATTCTTAATGAATAATATATCATCGACCTTGGTGAATATAAAACCATCACCATGGTTTCATTCTTCACATGCATTACATGTCATTCGAACATGCCACTTTTACATGATCTGGTGAAAAATTATTCTTATGTCAACCATTTGTGCATCTCAAGCATTGACTTAGTCCAAGTCAATTCAGATACCACTATCACTAATAGATATGTGCACCCTTATATATAAATATAGTCTAATACTTGACTACAATTTTTCCATGTTAGGAATTTATGTAATATACTAAGAAACTTTTAGGATATTTACATAGATTCACCATGTGTTTATCTTGATGCATGTTTGTTTATATCATAACAAACACTTTGCATCTATAACACATGTCCTATGAAATAACAGTTTTTCATCATACTATTACTTGTATGATATCTATTTCTCATTTGAGTTAGCATATTGGTTACAGGTTTATTCCATTATTTTCAAAGCATATCATGAAATATAATGGAAGTTTCTGCAAGTTTCATCATTGAGACAACTTACATCATAACTTTTATGTATAAGATGTTTTTTTAGGAATTGCTTCACACTAAATTTTGTTGATCAATGTAAAAATGTAAGACATTATCATTGATCCTCCTTATGAACATCAATATAGTGATGTAGATAAGGTAACATGTATTTAGGAATTACACCATGCAACATTATCATGATCGACGAATGATTGGTCAAGATATTCTTCGACATGTCGATCCGAAGAAACTCATATCATCTAAACATGCATATACTTCACTATTAAATTCCTTAATAACATAAAGGAATATTATGAAATATTTTTACATCTAGCTTTCCTTTGCAATAGTTCACACTCTCTTATTGAAATAACCACAAGAACTTTATGTAATATGTTTATTTTTAAAGGTTTCTTTGTCTAAAATAAAGATGTAAATAATACCAAAGGTGTTTAGCTGTGCCGAAACTAAATACCATATTGGGGGTATTCTTGACATCCACTTTTAGTTTTAATTGACAAATAATTATATTTTCCCAACTAGGTAAGTCTTAAATTTTTTATTCATCATGTATTGACTTTGATCCAAGATTGTCTGAACAATTTTTTGAGTACGTTACACCACAAACAACATTAATTCCAAAACCTGTAATAATGTATCATTATGTCCAAAAGGGAATGTGGGATAAACTTTTTGGTTATACTCAGCAACTTGTTCAATTTGAATCATTCACTTTGCAATTAGAAGTTATGTGTTTCTCACTACTGACTTAGGAATCACCCTTTCTCAACTACTTGGAGAAGATACTTTACTTCTTCTAATGTTCCTATACTTACTTGGTTAATGTATTTAAATACACATATTTTATTGGCATATTGTATTCAATACCCAAGAAGTATGTCAAAAACATTTATATTGATGAATATGCCTAAATGAGAAGTGGGTACTTGTGTCTTGTATATTAGTTTATTTCATTTTTAAACATCCATAAATTTATTTCAATATGTGATTGTAAATAAACTCTTTTTAAATAACCAACCTCTCTTCTTTAAAGGACATGATGAATTTGACTTCGGTGTAACTTTACATAGTCTTTTTTTCCTTGTCATTCAATATGTTTTCCATAAGAACAAAAAAAGTGTTATCTTTAATATTCTTATTATTTGGAGAACCATACCTTAAAGGTAATGCATCGCTTACTCTATATGCTTCATTTGTATCCTTAAACGAATCAAGAGTAATTGGGTGTAAAAGGTATAAGAATGGGATAACATGAAAGATTGTGAACTTTCTTTCACTTGACACAAATCGAGTGCAATCATCACATTCAAATCTTGCTTCACTTTCTCATCGTAAAATTCTTGGAGATGAGACTACATGTAACATCATCCATGTCATGATGTATAGACCACAACAAACATCAGATGTTGATGATAGAATTATTAAAGAACCCTTATATTCTTAATTCATGAGTCTCAAGTAAGAAATATTACACCCCCATTTTTTGAGGTGTCTTAACAGGTTGGGAGATAAGCACATTGAATTTCTGTTATAGTATTAATGTGTGCAAGTGCCTATACTACACTTGGAATTTCATTCTTGTATGGACCTTAACTTTGTCCAATCATTATCACAATTTTATTGTGGTATTTCTTGCCTTTCTCTTCAAATAATCTTTAGCAGATTAGTACTTTTATGTGATTACTAGTTTAGAAATAACTGATTTTTTAATCTTTTAAATGTCTCCCACAAATTTTTTGAATTCTAGGAACCCTCTGTACTAGAATTGGAATACTCTTGAGTATTCTAGTGGCGAGGATCCTCAAACCACCCCTTATAGTCTACACGCTATGGCTATGCCACTACTTGGAGGGTTTAAGGTAGGCTTTTGGCTGGCCAACCACATTAACTCGTGGTTCCTTGATATGTTGAGTGAAGTCCCAGCTTCAAAAATCATTTCTTGATTTACTCAACGCTTGCCTCTAAAATTACAACAAGCTATCTATGATTATTTCTTTGCTGCAATTTTAGTTAAGTCGAACACCACTCTAATAAGAAATCCCTGATAGTAAGAGTCACCATCAGCTATGGCATGACCGACACCCCAATCACCCAGTTTTGTTCAAACAAGAATGACAGAAGGACATAATAACTTAATATTTCTTCGAGGGTTTTTATTGGTTTCTGTCGATGAATATAATCCATTTCTATTAATCTTGTTCATCTATGTTGTTGTGCTCACAACTGAAAATTAATAGAAAATAATACGCCGATTCTTTATGCATATTATTATCTATTATTTTATGTATTTTTATTGCTGTTTATAAATGCATAAAATAATAAATAAATGCAAAAAGGTAAACTACTACCCGATTGGTCTTGAGCATCTAAATGATTTAAGGGTATTGTACCTGAGTCAAAGCTTGACTCATGATGCAGCTCACCCTGTAATGTATGTCAAATTCGCATATGAAGTATTGTCTCACCTTGATGGGGTCCACATCATGTCTTGGAGAACCGACTCATCTTGGCAGGATCCGCGTGTCGTCTTGGAGTACTACCTCATCTCGCATCGTATTTGTTCGAGGTACGAAAATAATCACGCACATGTGAGGGGGACTAGGTGTATAAATGTACATTAGGTGAATTGGACATGCAGGTCCTTATAAATTTTAACTGAAAAAGAAAGATGATGTGCAAACCGTCTATTTAATTAATTACATTCATCGCACGTAGTTAAAAAATTAATTAAATAAAAGCAACATACACAAGTTGATGCTCGAGACGGGTATGTGGGTAAAATTAAGCAAGATAAAATTAAAATGAAATAATTAAGTATGAGGGTTATAAATTAAATTAAATTAATTAATAAATTAAAATAATTTAATTAATTATTGATCCTCTAATTAATTTAATTATAATTCCAAAATTAAATAAATAAATAAATTTAATTTCATTAAAAAATTTAATTTAATTTACATCTCTAGGTATTAAAATAAATAACCAAAATTAATTTCATTAATATAATTTAGACACTAAAATTAAATTAATTAAATTAATTATTTTTTATTAATTTAAGTTGGTCGTCCCCGAATAACTGTGTAGGGCCAAATTAGGCTGGGACGATCCACTCAAACCTCTTCCGGGTTGGACATACAAAAATACCTTCCAAATGTAAACAGAATCTGATGGGGCTGTGGTTCTGATCGGGTCTGGCCGGCACGACCTGATCCCACAACGGTGAAGCTGTAACGACAGTTTGGAGGACGACCACGATGGGTGGCTTTAGCGGCACCCTCCAGGAGGCGGTGGGGCTAGCGTCTGGCGAGACCAGCGGCACACCGATCGGGAGTCTTCTTTGGGTGTAGGGCGTCTGGGCAGGGAGGAGGTCGGTGGTCGGTGGGCACAGCTTGGAGAAACCAGCAGGGTGCAGGCTTAGGGATCCGCACCAGTGGGGTGGCGCGCTGGGGAAGGCGACTTGGTCGGCTGAGGTGGCCGAGAGCTGGCTCGGCGTGGGGAATCCAAGGAGGAGGAGGAGGGCTCCGTTCCGGCTGGACCCAGGCGGCGTGAGGAGGCGGGATGCCACTGTGCTGCGAGGTGGGTGTGACCGGCTCCGGGAAGGCAGAAGGTGAAGGAGGCCAAGGACGGCGGGGTATCCTACATCTGGTGTGCGGCATGACCAGGAGGTGGGCGGGAGGAGGCCGCAGCGGCCGAGCGGAGGCCTTGTGCTCCCTCAATGTGGTGGGGAACAGTGGGTTTCCTAGGCTGCTGTCGGAGAGTATAGAGAGACGGTGCCTGCACCATATCGATCGGGAGAAGGAGGCCAAAGGCCTGTTGTCTGGCTTTTGAGGAAGGCGACGCAGGGGGTCCGCCACATACCCCTTTACTCATCTTTTTTTTTTCTTTTTTTTCTTTCAGGTTCCGAATCCCTCCCTTTTGGTGTTTTTAATTTCCATTTCCCTTTTTTAAAGTCTCCTACTCCCTTTAAAAAAAATTCCACACCTTTTTTTTTTAATTGTGTCCTCCTCTTTTTTAAGTTAAGTCTCCATTTGCCTTTTTCTTGTGTTTTTATTTCTAAATGCTATTAAAATAGCCTTTAAATTTAATAATAATAAAATTCTTATAATAAAAAATAATTTATTATTATTATATTATTATAATAATCATAAAATAAATATCATTATAATAATAAAAAATTTATGAAAATTAAGAAAAAATGTAAAAATTATAATTGGCATATAATTTTAATTATTTCCAATGAACCGATATAAACTTGATCAATTCTACTGGATGAAATAAAATTTTAGAACCCAAAATTAAACCACAAATACGATTCAATCCAAAAATTTAAAATGGTCATAATCAGATCGACGCGCGGTTTGAAATGACGAGACCAGGTTTGAACCCTATACTTAATTTTAATGAAATTTTAATTTTCTAGGCTCATAAAATCTACGTGATTCCTCTGATACCACTGATAGATACGAGGGCGCACACCAGAAGTTGATGGGCTGGAGATTTTAATATTTTCATCGTCGAATCGACAGGACTTGTCTACGCTGACGATCTGAGTCCCTGAAAGGTCTGAGGATCTCACGTAAATTATAAAGAGCACAAAATAATAATGAAAATGTACCTGTTTCAAATTTGAAGCTGTGGTCTACTGCAACTTGTCGCTGACGATCATCATTTGAAGGATCCATGGTAGTATCCCTTCTATATCATCCGCATGTGCTTCAAAAATCCACTGGAATGTTGATCATTGAGTTCCAGGTGCTATAAGGAGATCTGATGACACTTTCGACATCCCGACGATCACCGGATCGAGATGCCTTTGATACTTGAGAGATTTCTTGATCTGAGCTTCTTGGATATGGAGATTATCTCTAGAGAGAGCAGGAGGAGAGAGAGGCTCTCATTTCCATTCCATGAAAATGATTGAATAGTATGAAAGACCACACATGAGAGAGAGCCTCCGATTATATTTATAGTGGTGTGTTAACACTCCTTTCGTCACAGAATCTAAAGATCGGAAAAGGGGAATATCTGAGCTTAAAGTGATTCAACCTTTGAAGAAAACATCAAAAATCGACAAAGGCATGAACAAAGGATCAACAGCAACTGCACCACGCAAGTTATATCACTGTCGCGCAAGTCCACTTGCGCGACGCCCTTGGCCGCGCAAGTGACTTGCACGACCTAAGTGGTAACCGCCCGGTAACCGCCCAGGGCCTTCTTTTGCCTATAAATAGACCCTGTGGGCCCCCCATTCGAGAGGATCTTTTTCCAGAAACTAAGATTGAAGCTCCCGACGCCCAAGTCTCTTCTCAAAGCTTCCAGAACACTTCTAAGGTAATTTTTTACCTAGAACGGAAGATCTAAAGAGAAGGAGGAATGCCTAAGTGTTGAAACTCATAAACACTTGCGCGCCTGAGTGGCCAGCCCTCAAGGGAACTAGTCACACTTGCGTGCCGCCTTATTCCTTCGATAGAACTTGCGCGTCCCTTTTCTGGGAGAACCTCAAGAGGATTCTAAAGGCTTTAAGAAAGAGTCGCTCAAGTATTTTAAATACTGGTTGCAAATCGCGCAAATACCCCACATGTCACGCAAGTATACATGCGCGACCAATACTTGCGTGCCCACGCAAGACTTGCGCGCCTTTCAAGACTTGCGCGCCCCTACCTTTTTGGGTGCCCATCTTGCCCATTTTACCCCTCTTAAGCCATTTCACCTTTCCTATTCAAGATTTAGTCTTCAAGATACTCTTCAAAGCCATTTATGGCATGATTTCTTGATTTGACTTCCTTATTTGAAAGGAATTCTGTGGAATATCTCTCAAAACATAGTGATTTATACATCTTTATGTCACCAAAGATTGAGAGTTCATTCATTCAACCTCATCCTTTAAGATGAGAGAATCCTTAACCTGGGTCTCCTTTTTAGGAATAATCCCCAGTTATAAGTCCTTTAATCTGGGCATCTTCCTCAGGAGTAAGCCCCAAATTCTTAAAGTTCCCAAACTTGGGCATCCTCCTCAGGAGTAAGCCCCAAACCTTAATTCCTTAACTTGGGCATCCTCCTCAGAAGTAAGCCCCAATCATAATCCTTTAATATGGGCATCCTTCTTAGGAGTAAGCCCCAAGTCCTCTAATTATGGGCATCCTTCTTAGGAGTAAGCCCCAAGTCCTCTAATTTTGGGCATCCTTCTTAGGAGTAAGCCCCAAACCTTAATCCCTAACCTGGGTCTCTTTTTCAGGAATAAGACTCAGTCATAATCTTGGGCTTCCTTTTCAGGAGTAAAACTCAATCATAAGTCCCCTCCTAACTTGGGCATCCTCCTTAAGAGTAAGCCCCAAGATTAGAGTATTCAAATCTCCATGAAGCACATATACCTTTATGGACCCTGTTCATGGATTTTCTCCCTAAAAGTGAATCCTAAACCTTCATCTATCTGGGCAGTCATACATACATAAGCCCCAAACCATTTCTTATGATTGCATCTTTCATGGCACAATTGTCTAAGTTTTTACCAATACCTCTTGTTTCTCACACCGAGCATGACTCACGTGAGCTTAGAGTGTAAAAGTAATTATGACATCCTTCTTTGAGCCATCAATCATAAACGTCATACTCCCTTACTCGAACTACGTGGGTTCTGATTCCTTTCCCAAAACAAAGGATACGTAGGTAGCCCATTTGCGGGTTCGATCCCAACTCTGAAATAATTCATGTCCTTCTGAATGACAATAAACTTCAAGTGCCCCACTGAGTGGCTTTAAAACCAGCCTGGTCATCATAATGACCAAGAGACTTTTATATAAATGTTTTGAAGGATACCATTGACCAAGAATCTCTAAATAGATACAGATGATTCTCTATTGATGAAGAACCTCAAATACATATAAAAGATTCTCTAAATTTCTTACATATTTAATCATTGATTGTTAAAACTAAAGGAAATCTCATTTTATACTTGGTAATATAATAAGGATTCACGAACATAACTTAAATCTATAAAGAGAGTCCCGGAGTAGACAATAATTCCCCTCAAAAAGGTGTGATGAGTCCGACCTCCCATCCTCTCGACCAATGCAAATTCCTAAGCCTCATCAGTCCACAAGCTAATGAGCGCCTACCTTTGGAATGTAGGTCCAAACGGATGTGGAATCATTGGATGTTTCAGGTTCTACGAACAAACCCGCTAGAAACCGATCGGAACGTTTGAATCTCCCGTCCAGGAGGTCATCCCCGAATTCCGTGTGAAACAAAAAATGGTGAACTCGACGTGAATCCTTAACCAAGTTAAAGTGATGTTCTTCTTATTTGTTAGGCCCCTTGGGCCAACAAAGAAATCATTGACATGTGCTCATCCAAAAGATGCAGTGGCCGGATTCATCTTGATTATGTCTGTTATATGGAACAGACACTCTTTTCTCAAGATCTTCTGCAAAATGGCTTTCCTTAAATTCACCCCTGTGAATACTGCTGTTGTGAACACCTCTACTGTGAGGTCTGCTGCTGTGAAAACCAATGCTGTTACTCCTGCTGGAACGTCGTCCGCTCTGAGGATGACATCACCAACTCAGCGTCTTCAATGCTGGGTTTCTAATGCACTGGTTAAGGAGTACCGTCGCAACGGTACTATCCCAACTCTGGAGGCCACTCGTCAAGCCCTCCAAGTTAACAATTCTACCTGGTCGTCCGGACAACGACGGCCAGCGATCAAGAAGCAGGCGGTGCTGACTACCGTCTCCAACCGTTTCGGGTCGTTATCCCCAGAACGCAATTTCCATTCACTCCCTTACTCTGAGGAAGTGAATGAGCAGGTCCCTCAGGGCCTTAATTCAAAAAGACAGGAGTCCTTCCCGAGGGATCCCATCAACAATCGCCGCCAGACTCGTGCGGTAGTGCGCCCTCAACATGATGAGGGTACCGACTCCAGGCATTCAGCTCAGGTTCCTCGAACCCGAGCAGGCAAGATGAACCGCTAGAGACGGAATCCAGTTAACAATGGGCAGGTTATCATCCCTGCCATCTCCGGAGAAGTCCACCAACCTAACTTGGTGGCGAACAACGAGCAGGCATACACACCTGCCCATTTTAATTCCGCTATCCAGCAGACTCGTCTGGCAGCATCAAGCCAATCCCGCCAGGCAATTCCGGTGGAGTACTATAGGCAGGAACATACACCTGCTTATACATCACCAGTTAGTCAGCAGACTCGTCTGACTACATATGATAGATCTCTTCAACCGCGTTTGACGAAGTGTAATCAGCAGGAACATACACCTGCTAATACTAATCAAGCCTACCAACAGTCTCGCTTGGTAGCGCACAGAGAAGTCAGTCGGAAAGCCCCGACGACAAACAGGAGGCAGACTCAACTCTCTGCCTCCACACTTGAGTACTGTCAGGATTCACTGACAGGAAAAGGAGGACAGGAGCATGCACATACACCTACTCCAAGCCCGGAATGGACGTATATCCCCGTTCCGGCGGCTGAAGTCACCAAGCATATTTTGTCAATGGTGAAAGAGCAGAAGAAAATTCCTGCCCATATTCTGGATACTTTCCATGATATCATAACAGCTTCAGCATCATCTCAGGGACAGACACATAAATCTATCCCTAGCAGTGGAGTGACACATCAACGATTCACTCCGGAACAGACACACACATCTGTTCCAGTCCAAGAGGGTTATGGGGCATACTCCCCCATATCATACGGACAACCAAGTCAGGCACATACACCCGATTTGAGTGGAGATCGTCAGCCTAACCTGACCATCTTTCCTGATCAGGTACATACACCTGCTCAGAGTAACCACTTTCATCAACAAGTGGTTTCCAAAGCGAGTAAGAAGGCATCTAAGAAAAAGATCTGCCCAGCACAGTCAGGAGATCAAAGGCCAATCTGCAACAAGGCCTTGCTCGATGCTGGAGTTCTTGAAGCCCTCAGACATTTATCTATCGGAATTCAAGATTCTACTCCCTCAGTTCCCAATAATGGGAACATTAATTCTGAAGGTCTTCAACAGACACTTCCTCATGAAGGCTTGCTTCATGAAAATTCGGTCAATCTTGAAGTTTCTTCTTCAGATGAGAGCCACAGGAACCCTATGTGTGGTCAGAAGACCAAGGAGGAAGAGATCTCATCTTTTGCTATAACCCATTATGGTGGTCCTTCCCATGATGATGAACTTCGCTGCGAAAGTCCTCTCTGCAGTAGTGATTCACATTGCCTGGAAAATACTCCAGTGGATAATGTAGTGCCGAGAAATCCCTCTTATCTTGAGGCACTTGCAAATGTGAAACCAGTCATGTCTGATGCTTTATCGCTAACAAGTGAAATACTTTCTCAATCAGAAGATAGCCCAGGGTGTAGGTCATTCTCCGAACCACCCCTAAGTCATGCATCTTCTAGTTTGATCAATGATCTCTCTACCAATCTTGTTGAATCCGATGAAGCAACAAGGAAACACCAACTCTGGTCAAAACAGGTAGAAGAATCTTCATTTAATGACAAAGAGGAAATACTGAACATGAGGAAAAAACTGGCAAAAGGTGAGGTACCAGTCATGTTTTGGCCTTTGGCTGACTCCCAGTACAACATTCCAAAGATGTTGATGGATGATGGAATCCATGATATTCGTCTCAACATATGGAAAACTCTTTGTCAATTGAAGAAGAAGGTATTATCTTATGATGAATATGAAAATAATCTTAAGATAATAGAAGGGATACAATGTCAAATTGATTTGGCATCTCTATCAGTCTCTCGGTATCCGAAGGCTGAAAAGCAACAGAGAACCCTTCAACGTTCATGCCTTGGCGCACTAAGAAAATTGCGTCAGTTAATTGCCAATGCTCCATCTGATGTTCATATCAGAGGATGTGGTGTTCACGGAGAACTACATTTCACAGTGCTTTCCAGTCAGCAAAGCCCGCTGAAAATGGTCTCATGAAATGTTATTGCCCATGGCCGGCCACAGTCAATAGGCTTTGTTCATAATCAAAGGCTTGCTCAAGAACAGGCTTCAACTAGTTCCTCTCAAAATCAATCATATAAAGAACAAGTTGTTGAATTGCTCCTACATCAAGCAGGAGAGAATATTGCACAAACCTCTCATATAGAGCAAACACGTCATCAAATGACAGAAGTTTCGGAAATCATCCAACGGTCTGTTGAACCAGGTGATAAAAGTGGATACAGGTTAATGCATCCAGCTAATTTCCGAACTAAGATTCGCAAGATCAAGAGAGATTTTAAGAAGATCTCAGACATAGCATGTCAAGAGACACCCCAGCTTGTCAGACTGGGGACTTCTCTAAATCAACCCTCAGAGTCAACAAATGGGATTCAAGGAGTTGAGCGGAAGCAGCAGGAACATCCCCAGTTCTCGAGACTGGGGACTCTTTCAAATCATCAATCCCCTCCTCATAGAATGTCGGTCTTTTCTCGATTAGGGAAGAAGCCACACGAGGAACTAAAAGCCAAATTATCAGGAGATTCCCTCCAAGTTATAGCTCGTCAAGAAGTTCCTAAAAGATTGAATCAACAAAAGGCAATGTCTCGTCAAAGACATGAAAGAAGACAATATCACAGAAATGCTGATAGAAGGGATTTGATGCATTATGAATCAATCAATGTCATCAATTCCGTTGTTGCTAATCTACCAGAGGAGACTCACTCAGGGGACTCAGATGAAGAGCGTCCTACTCAAGAAAATGTACGCACCGATACAAATGAAGAAGGTGTACGTACACGAAGTCAAAGGATTACTCAGAACCTAGGTAATCCACTTCCCTCCCTCCAAAAGGTATCCAACAAAGGGAATGGAAAGAATCAGGTTACATATCCTTCCTCTGAAGAAGGTCAATCGCTCTCATTAGAGCAAAGGTTTGCACAACAGGAGGAAGAAATGAAAGAATTAAGAAAGTTGAATGCATAACTACTTCAGAGTAGTCTTCTTCTTAAGAATGCTGAAGTCCGACAGCCGAAGGAATTTGTTGTAACTAATGAGATGGATCAGGAATATCCTCCTTTATCAGTACACCCTCAGATGTCTAATCCTACGGGTCAAATGCAACAACGGTTGGCAACACTACCATCAGTTGCAGCACCAACCACCACGTCTGTCCAAGCTCCATTCATTGCACCTACCCGAAACCAAGTTCAAACTGATGTTTCTCAAAAGTTAATAAATACTATTGAGTCATTAACAGCTCGGTTAGAAACTATGGAAGGGAAACGGGCACAAGTTCAACCAGAAAAGAAAGTTTACCCTGAATGGGTAGATTCAATTTCTCCTCCATCCAGTTTTGGAAACCCTGTTTTCCCTACTTTCAATGGATCAGGCGACCCTGAACAACATTTGACGCATTACGTGTCTTGTTGTGATCCTATGATGGGAACTCCAGAGCAGCAAGAAGCAGTGAAACTCAGATGCTTCGTGCGAACCTTGCAAGGACCAGCTTTTTTCTGGTATACAAGCCTGCAATCCCGGTCAATCATCGGATGGGAGGATCTTCGTCAAAAATTCCTTCTTCAGTTCAGCTCAACTTTGCCAAAAATGACAGTTTTCGATCTTACAAACTGCAAGCAAAGAGAGAATGAAAGAGTCTCTGATTTTATTGCTCATTGGAAGTGATTAACGTATTCCCTGAGTTTAGCACTCCCTTAGGAGGAACTGTTGCCAATCTGTGTGGCAAATTTGCGTGACGAATTACGCACGCCATTGATCCCTGTGAAATACATAGGAGGGTTTCGAGACCTTACTTCAATCACTCAACAGATTGAAGATTCCCTTATACAGGCTAAGGTTAAATCTCGTGTAATTCCATCAGTTCCAGGAAGGAGAATGGGTAAAGCGGAAATTGCTACAGTTATGCTTAAACAAGCACCTGTACCTATTTCTACTTCAAAACCTTCATCTTCTTGAAGGGATCCACCTCCTGAACGCCAACAACAAAGGCCGTTTCGTCCAAATGATCAAAGAGATCAACGACGAAAACAATTTGAGGATTTGAAGAGTAAAACATACTCTTTCCGAAGTGAGCAAGTTCCTGGTTACTTCATTTCAGCTCTGGAAAATAATTTGGTTCAATTACCAGTGCCCAAGAGGCCAAACAAGGAAGAAGATGAAGACCGTCCCAATTATTGTCCCTTTCATCAGATGTTGGGGCATCCCATCCAAGAGTGTTTTGTCTTTAAAGACCTCCTGCAAAAGATGGTCGACTTGGGATAAGTCAAATTGAAGGGTTCTTTAGCTCATGTAGCGTGTGTTACCGCTACAGATCCATAGGAAGGAGGCGAGTGGCAGGAAGTCAAAAGAAAAACTGCGCAAAAATATGATGATTGGATGGTCAGAAAGACAATCAATCGGACCCATTCCATCTTGCGAACACAATTGAAGAAGCCAATTGTGTCTCCTACAAAAGCTGCAGTGAAGCCTCCATCAAAAAACAAATCCTCAAAAGGGCAGCGCAATTCAAAGAAGAAAGAGGAATCAGAAGAAGATAAGTATGTATCGAGGCCTAAGTTGTCTTTGACTCTGGCAGATTTCATGCCATCTACTTCAAAGCAACGGGCACCGTCCCACCAAACGACATAGCCTAAACAGGCTAACCAGGCAGAGTCTTTATCAGACGAAGAGTTAATCTTTGGTTCTGTTAATATGATTCAATTAACAGATCCATATTCCAGTCTTGATGAGCCTGAATTCCCTGTATCAAATAAGGGAATCCGAGGAAGTTCTAGAGGTTCAGGATATAGGGGAAGACGTGGATCTTTCCCAAGCCACTACTCTAATTCTACCCCTGCTAGCACTGTATATGCAGCAGAAACTCGTGGTAGAGCCCTTCAGCGAGCTCAAAAAGAACAAGCAAGTTCTTCTGCCAATGGCCAACTCAGTTTTGGCACAGTTATTTTGGATGACCGATTAAAGGTTCCATCTTCTTTATCTCAGCAAGTAAATGGATCTAATCAGTATAATCTTCCAAAACCAAGGATGTTTCCAACTTCAATACAAGATGCATCAGCTTCCAAAGCATCTTCTTCCAAGGTACCTGCTAAACTGCATATTCCTGTTGGGAAATGCAGACCTCTATATCAAAAGTATGATATATTGAAACACTTGGCCCATGTACCAGCCAAGTTATCAATTTTGGATGCTTTGAATCTGTCAAAATATCTTCGGGAAGCACTCATCGAAGCTTTGTCAAGTCCTCATGAGTTTGAAGCTGAAATTGCTGCAGCTGAAGTCTATCACATAGAGAATAATCCTGCAGAATGCCATGCAGTGATATCTTTTACTGATAAAGATGAATATGATGTTGTTCATGGGCACATAAAACCTTTGTACTTATCTGGAAAAGTCAATGGTGTAGATATTCGAAGAGCTTTCATTGACAATGGTTCAGGATTCAACCTCATGCCCATTCGTACACTTCGTCGATTAGGCCTCACGGAATCTGATTTATCTCCTTCTACCATGATGTTACAAGGATATGATAAAAATGAACAAGAACCACTGGGAGAAGTTACACTCAGAACTCAGTTTGGAGATCTTGTATCCAATTCGGATTTCATGATTGTTGATCAAGACCCAGCTTTCAATATCTTGCTTGGAAGACCCTGGCTACATCAGCATGCAGCTATTCCTTCATCATACCATCAATGTCTCAAATACTATTTCAATGGTCAAGTTGGAACATTGTATGGTGATAAGGCCCCGTTCAAGACATGTGAGTATCAATACATTGAGGCGGAATTTTATCACATGAAGGGAAGAGAAAAATATACAATGAAAGAAATTACCAAAGTTAATGCTCCATATGGTTTGGAGAAAATTCCAATAAATCCATTTACACATGTGAGTGCAGATTATGTGTTACCTATCAGTCAAATTGAAAAAATAGGCCCAAATCAAAATACTCTTATGGAAAGATCCATAATGTCAATTACGGCAATCGAGCCAGACAACATGGGAGAAATTAGTAACCTACCAAGCAGTGATGAAAGCATAAGTGGTGATGTTTTCATTTCATCTGCTGAAGTCCAACAAGTCTATACTTCGCTAATCAGGCCAGAATAAGTTATAGCAACACCAGAGGTGAATAATGATGTCGATTCTCAATCCATCATCTCCTCTTTATTTTCCAAAGAAGACCCTTTATCATCAATAGGGTCGGAAATGGAAGCTTCTTCTTCAAAATGTGAAAATTTTGACATCTCTTATGATAATGAGAATTTCGTTTTGTCATCTACTTTGCAAGTAGAAACGGAAGAAATAGCACATGATGAAGAGGAAGAGGAAGATCTTAGAGATGCTCCTCCAACATTTGAAGAGGGTATCTCTACCACTGTGGATGAACTCAGAGAAGTAAATCTGGGTACAGAGAAAGATCCATGCCCCACTTTAATTAGTGCGGCCATGACCCTTGAAGAGCAAGAGATGTATATTTCTTTTCTAAAGAAAAATAAAGATATTTTTGCTTGGAATTATACAGAAATGCCTGGGCTTGATCCTGATGTTGCTACTCATCATTTGGGTTTACCAAAAGAACATCGAGGTTTTAAGCAAGCCGCGAGAAGAACACACCCAACCTATGCTTCCAAAATTGAAGCTGAAGTGGATAAGCTGATCAAAGACAACTTCTTCAGAGAAGTTCAATATCCCAAGTGGTTGGCTAATATTGTCCCTGTAAAGAAGAAGAACGGACAAATTAGGGTTTGCATCGATTTCAGAGATCTTAATCGGTATTGTCCTAAAGATGATTTCCTAGTTCCGATTACAGAACTCTTAATTGATGCGATGACTGGCTATGAAGTACTTTCTTTCATGGATGGATATTCCGGATATAATCAGATCCGAATGGCCCCATAAGATGAGGAATATACAGCCTTCAGAGCTCCTCAAGGTGTGTTTTGTTACCGGGTGATGCCCTTTGGTTTAAAGAACGCAGGTGCAACATATCAACGCGCCATGCACCGTATCTTCAAACCTCTTTTAGGGAAGTTTGTTGAATGATATTTAGATGATTTGGTGGTTAAATCCAAACAACGTTCTAATCACTTGGCTGATTTGGAAGTCATATTCCATAAGCTTCGACAACATAATTTGAAGATGAACCCCTTAAAATGTGATTTTGGGGTAACCTCAGGAAAATTCCTCGGCTTTGTTGTACGCCATCATGGTATTGAAGTCGATCCTGAGAAGACCAAATCAATCCTTGGTATGTCACCTCCTCAGAATTTGAAAGAATTAAGAGGACTTCAAGGACACTTAGCCTATATTCGGCGTTTCATCACCAATTTGGCAGGCAAAAGTTTACCCTTTACCAAATTATTGAAGAAAGGAGTCACTTATCAGTGGACTGAAGAATGTCAAGAAGCATTTGATGTTCTCAAGAAATACCTCTTGAGTCCACCAGTACTCATGCCACCTGTTGAAGGTAGACCACTTATCCTCTATGTGACAGCTCTAGAGCGATCATTGGGTGCCTTTCTCGCTCAAAAGAATGATGCTGGGAATGAAAATAGCCTCTACTATCTCAGTAGAACTATGCTTGAAGCAGAAACCCGGTATTCAAGTATTGAGAAGTGCTGCCTGGCATTAATCTTTGCAGTTCAGAAATTGAGACACTACCTGAAACATCACGAGGTCCAATTGGTATCTCACAATAATCCGCTCAAATTCATCCTTAGTCGTCCAATGCTTACAGGACGTCTGGCAAGGTGGGCGGTTATTCTACAGCAGTTCGACATTCAGTATGTGTCTCAAAAGGCAATTAAGGGCCAAGCTCTGGCTGATTTCCTAGCTGAACATCCTTCAGTGGAAGACACATCTTCAGATATTGAACTCCCTGATGAGAAAGTTTTCTCTATTCAAGAGAGTCCTCAAACATGGGAAATGTATTTTGATGGTGCTTCCAGAAGTCCAACAGGGAAGAAAATGGAAAATCCTAAATTCAACAAAGTTGGTTTAGGAATTGTGCTCATTTCTCCAGATAAGGCAGTGTTACCTTATTCCTTTTTATTGTGGGAATGTGGTACCAATAATGAAGCTGAATACCAAGCTCTCATTACAGGCTTGGAGTTAGCGCTTCAAGAACAAGTGAATCACTTAAAGGTGAAAGGTGATTCAGACCTGGTAATCAAACAAGTCAATGGGGATTATGCCATCAGAAAAGAAGAATTAATCCCCTTGTATGATTACGTCAGAGAGTTAATGTCAGAATTCCCTTCAAAACCGACATTTTCTTATGTCCCAAGATCACAAAATTCTCAAGCTGATGCACTGGCTAATATAGCCACAACTTTAGCAGATCCAAATCGGGACAAGACAACCATCAGTATTGCCCACCATCGTGAAATTTCACCTTATGTTCAAGTCAGAATAGAGGAAATTAATGAAATTAGTCCCATTCCTGAACCGTATGGTCAAACTACAGGATGGATGTCACCTATCAGGGAATACCTTCAAAATGGAACACTTCCACCTGATAGAGCCGAGAAAGAACAAATCCGGCGACGTGTGGTCAATTTTACTCTTTATGATAGCCCAAACCACCTCGAGAAAATTCTCTAAAAAAGTGGTTTTGATGGAGTTCTCTTCAGATGTATTGATGGTGAAGAGACAATGGCTATCATAAAAGAAGTGCATGCATGAGTCTGTGGTGCCCACCAGTCTGGACATAGACTGTCTGATCAAATTCGAAGGCTTGGATACTTTTGGACTTCAATGATACAAGATTGTGTTAATTTCACAAAGAAGTGTCATTCATGCCAAGTATATGCCAACTTCATTCATCAACCTCCAGAGTTGCTTCATACAGCTAAATACTCGTGGCCATTTTCCACATGGGGAATGGATGTGGTGGGACCTTACCCTTCAGCTACGGTCAAGCAGTTTAAGTACATTCTTACTGCTACTAATTTCTTTTCCAAATGGGCAGAGGCAGTACCTCTCAAAGAAGTCAGTTCTAAATGCATTGTTAGCTTCATCAAGTCTAACATCATTACTAGATTTGGTGTCCCTCATACCATATTGACGGACAACGGCACCAACTTCTGTTCTTCTGAGGTGAAGAAATTGTATCAAGAATACAACATTAAATCCAACCATTCATCTTGGTATCATGCGGCGGCCAATGGCCAAATAGAATCCTTTAACAAGACTCTTTCAAATATACTGCAAAAGATGGTGGATAAAGATAAGAGGTCATGGCCTGATAAACTCTTTCATGCTTTATGGGCTTATCGGACTACCTATCGCAATGCAACGCGGTCAACTCCATATTCATTGGTATATGGAACAGAAACAATGTTGCCAATTGAAGTTCAATTACCCTCACTCAGAATAGCCATTTGTGATCAGTTATCTACAGATGAGAAATCCCAAAAGCAATTGAATGAATTGGAACACTTAGATGAGAAAAGATTGTGCACTTTGCACCACTTGGAAATCTATCAGAATCGAATAACACGAGCTTTTAACAAAAAAGTTCATCTTCATTCATTCATTCAGGGAGAATTAGTATTGGTTCTCAGAACACCAATGATACCAGGAAAGAAGCCTCCCAAGCTTGAACCAAAATGGGAAGGACCTTATTCAATACATAAGGTCTACTCCAATGGAGCTTATTCATTAATCTCAATGGATGGAGAACTCATCACGACTCCAACCAATGCCAGATTTCTGAAGAAATATTTTGTATAAACACAAAATATGGTTCCCAGAACCAAGATTCTTACAAGTGCTTCATACAGCAATAGTCCAGTATGACTTTAAACTGCATCATCATCCACGATCTATGCATATGACCTTAAACTATTTGCACTTTCGTCCAACATGACGTTAAACTGTAGAAAATAACTTGTCCCCGCAACATGACATTAAACTATGCAGCACCAGTTCGTCCTTGCTATATGACGTTAAACTATACAGCAATGGTCCAGTATGACCTTAAACTGCAACTTCGTCCAACATGACGTTAAACTGTAGGAAAGACCCTTACGTCCAGAAAGACGTTAAACTACATAAGCACTTAAAAGTCCAGTATGACTTTAAATTTCATAATCATCCACGGTCTATGCATATGACCTTAAACTATTTTCACTTTTGTCCAACATGACGTTAAACTGTAGGAAAGAACTTGTCCCCGCAACATGACATTAAACTGTGCAGCACCAGTTCGTCCTTGCTATATGACGTTAAACTATACAGCAATGGTCCAGTATGACCTTAAACTGCAACTTAGTCCCACACGACATTAAACTGTGAAAAAGTTCCCTAAACCGTCCATCATGACCTTAAACTGCATCATCCCTGGTCCATGTATATGACCATAAACTATTTGAAAATCCCTTACGTCCAGCAAGACGTTAAACTGTGACGTCCTAACTACATGATGCTAAACTGTATAAAAATCCCTTACGTCCGGAAAGACGTTAAACTATACAATCTCAAAGGTCCAGCATGACATTAAACTGCACCATCCACGGTCCAGGCATATGACCTTAAACTATTCTCACTTTCGTCCAACATAACATAAATGGTGTGTTATTTTGTCCTTAATGCATGACATTAAACTGCACAGTCCCCCTTACGTCCAATATGACGTTAAACTGTATTTTCCCCATCGTCCTAAACTACATGATGCTAAACTGTACAGAAAGTCCTTGATATGTCCTACATGACATTAAACTGTTATTTTGTCCCTGCTACATGACACTAAACTATGCAGCACCAATAGTCCTAACTGCAAGACTTTAAACTGCATAGTCCCTTTTTTATGTCCTACATGACATTAAACTATGCATCGTTAAGGTTGTTGTTACCTCTTGTTTCTCACACCGAGTATGACTCACGTGAGCTTAGAGCAAACATCAACCATAACACTCTCTTTGGGCCGCTAATCATGTGTAAGTCCCAACAACATTTTTTTTAGATCGTTGTCCCCAAGAACAACTTGATCATTAATTCATTCTTTAATTGAACTACACGGACTTTGATCCTTGCCCTCCAGGATGGGTATGTAGGCAACCTCCCAGGGTTCAAGCCCCAAAACAATCTCTTCACATCGGTTCACCACCATCTCATATGATGTTGATTTGTGAAACCGCCCCTAGAATCAATATTTTTACATTGATTCACTTTCGTCCTTGTTATACGACGTTAAACTATACAACACTTTTGTCCGGTACGACAATAAACTACAATATTCTTTGATCTCCTCACTTGAGAGAGAACTATTATTGACATTGATTTTTCAATCATGTTTCATTTCAAAAAGACTACGTGCATACATGGTAATGCCTAAATTTTTTATCTCAGGTTAAACCATCATTGCACTAAAGTCCCCTTTCACCCTTCACATGTACGAACCAAATTTGTACAAAGGGTAGTTCTAGAACTACGTGGACTTGATTCCCATCCTTATGGGATACGTAGGAACATTCGAGTGTCCCTCGAATCCAGTCCCAAGTCTTTTTGGGCCTAACACCAAATTTCACTTTCAGTCCCTTAGCTGAAAAATCCTCATGAAAACACACACTGTGTATTCATTATTATGGTCCGAATTCTATGACCCTAAACTAAGATTTCTCATACTTTCGTCCTGTACGACATTAAAATGCATTTCAAGAACTATGTATGGCTTGATTCTCATTCTTATGAGATACGTAGTGAAGTCCAAAGTTTCAATTCAGGACCCAGCCACAACATGATTATGGTTATCATTGACCTATGTATCTCTATATACATTGGACAATACCCATCTTTATGTGTTATAATCCTAACATTAAATATTTTCAGATCTTCATAACCCTTTTCATGACTTCTAGTCACAAAAATGTCAAACTTCTGAGAATTCTTTTTCCTGACTATGCAGCACGTGCCCATAGGTGGCCTTGCATAAACAGTCCACATAACAGACTTATCAGCCGAAAGATGCTATTTATTTGACCATGCAGCCAATGCCCTTAGGTGGCCCTGCATATTTCAACCCCCTAACGGGTTTGTTAAATGATGGTAACTTCATTCTTGGGAAGAATGCCTCTTTTGTCCTTATTTGTCTTAAACGACAGTATGTAGGGATCCGCAAAAAATAGCCATCCTTAACATATTTGTCCCATATCCTTTTTCATGATCTGAAAGTATTCAAGTCTATGGTTTATTTTTCTTCCCTATGTTTGGGTCAGACCTTCGTAGGAGTGATATTCATCCAGTTCTTCGATAATTTTGTCTGGAAATATCTTCTCTATATTCAAGTACCTCTTTCCATACAACAAACTCTATACTTTAGAAAATTTGAATCTCCATAAGCTTTCACTAGCTTTTAGCACTAGGAATGTAAATTTTTGGGAGTTCTTTTGCCTGACTATGTAGCATGTGCCCATAGGTGGCCTTGCATAAACAGTCCACATAACAGACTTGTCAGCCGAAAGATTCTATTTATTTAACCATGCAGCCAATGCCCTTAGGTGGCCCTACATATTTCAACCCCCTAACGGGTTTTGTTAAATAATAGTAACTTCATTCTTGGAAACTACTTCTTCTAATGCCTTTTATCTCTTTTTCATATCATTCCTCAGATTCAAATATTCTTAAGCCATAGTTTACATATTTTCCCTCATACTTGAGTATGGTAGTATGTTTTCATATGAACTTTCAAGGAATTGTGTCAATTCTAATCCATTTCGGTCAAATCTATTTCGACCTTAAACATTAGCCCCTTTATGTCCGGCATGCATGGCTTTAAACTACCCACAAAAGACAAAGGAACTCTGAATAAAAGTCAAGTTCCAGCTCACTAAATATACATTTTTGTATGATTTAGGTAATATTGAGCAATTAAAAGATTCAAAGTTTGTAGGGTTATTTGTAATAATCCTAGTAAAAATCAAACTATTCTTACTAAGCCCATTGGCTTAAGTAAATTTGAAGCAGGTAGTGAAAGAATGCAGGTACAAATGATTGAATATGAAAGTGTTTTTTCATTGATACACAAGAGTTAGAAGGACATCCATAGACTGGAGTCTCTTCTCTTTTTCAAGAATTACAAGAGGCTTTCAACATAACACTTCATTTGATTTACGGCATCCCAAGTTTCATCAGCAACCACCTGGAATTCATTCATTCTACTGGATACAATAAGAGATGCAGTGATACTAGCTCTTCTTGGAACAATTGTAAAAGGATGTTCTTGAGTACGGTTTGAGAAAATTTTCTAATGATCAAACAGTGACTCTGTTTCTGTCCAAGAGACTTGGAAGATGGATACATGGATTTGAGAATGGAGCATTGGAAGTAAAGAGCCATTTGGAGAGAGTACTCTTTTCATATATTGCTCTAATACCATGTTTGTCTTCTCTCCACCAACCAGTAGTGGAAAACATTTCATCCCATGGGTTTTCCATTTTCATATCTGCAAGGAAATAACATGGAGGAAGAATTTGAAAGTTCACACCATTGTTGTTTCTCTTAATGCACAACATAACCGAAATGAAGGAGTAGCAGCGCAGCTGCATTTCAGGTGTATAGTTCTTTGCATCTGGAACATTGACTCCTTGCAGGTGACCATGACCACATAGAGATAGGTAGATGCTCTGTGGGAAGTTAAGATGATATTTCTTTAAGTACTTAGCTGAATCTGGGAAAGTTCTGTCGCAGATATCATAGTAATCGTGGCCAATTATGTTCATCATGTCATTAATCCGCTTGCTATCCAGTTCACCAGCCATTCCAATTCCCTTGGGAACCACTGAATCTACACAAAAAAATGAATAATCTAACTCTTAAATAGGTTTATTTTTCATAAAATTTGTGAAGAAATTTGAAAAATGGCTAAGGCATTAAGGCGCGCAAGTCTAAACAATGTCGCGCAAGTATTCGCGTGCCGCGCTAGTTTTTGATGCGCAAGTGTAAACCGCGCAAGTACAAATACCTTTACAGTAGCGCGACATCAAGGAAAACACTAGAAAACAGAGCAACCTGCGCGGCTAAGGTGACCTGCGCGGTGAGAGCTCGAAGGTATGAAGTCCGGAAATCCAGATGCTTGTACGGAGGTGAGGCCATGTATTTATAGGCCAGGAGGCCTATCTGCGCGCCGTACCCAGTGCGCTTAAGGCCTGCGCGACGCAAACTTGCATGCCGCCCTCTGTGCACTGAAGACTTGCGCGCCCCCCTTTTCCTTTGGATGGATTCGATTTCCTCAGAGTCAAATCCTCATTTCTCTCCGGATCCAACTATGAGGGGGGGATTTTGTTGACACTCCTTTCATCACAGAATCTAAAGATCAGAAAAGGGGAATATCTGAGCTTAAAGTGATTCAACCTTTGAAGAAAACATCAAAAATCAACAAAGGCATGAACAAAGGATCAACAGCAACTGCACCGCGCAAGTTATATCACTGTCACGCAAGTCCACTTGCGCGACGCCCTTGGTCGCGCAAGTGACTTGCGCGACCTAAGTGGTAACCGCCCGGTAACCACTCAGGGCCTTCTTTTGCCTATAAATAGACCCTGTGGGCCCCCCATTCGAGAGGATCTTTTTCCAGAAACTTGGATTGAAGCTCCCGATGCCCAAGTCTCTTCTCAAAGCTTCCGGAACACTTCTAAGGTAATTTTTTACCTAGAACAGAAGATCTAAAGAGAAGGAGGAAGGCCTAAGTGTTGAAACTCATAAACACTTGCGCGCCTGAGTGGCCAGCCCTCAAGGGAACTAGTTACACTTGCGCGCCGCCTTATTCCTTCGATAGAACTTGCGCGTCCCTTTTATGGGAGAACCTCAAGAGGATTATAAAGGCTTTAAGAAAGAGTCGCTCAAGTATTTTAAATACAGGTTTCAAATCGCACTAGTACCCCACATGTCACGCAAGTATACCTGCGCGACCAATACTTGCGCGCCCACGCAAGACTTGCGCGCCTTTCAAGACTTGTGTGCCCCTACCTTTTTGGGTGCCCATCTTGCCCATTTTACCCCTCTTAAGCAATTTCACCTTTCCTATTCAAGATTTAGTCTTCAAGATACTCTTCAAAGCCATTTATGTCATGATTTCTTGATTTGACTTCCTTATTTGAAAGGAATTCTGTGGAATATCTCTCAAAACATAGTGATTTATACATCTTTATGTCACCAAAGATTGAGAGTTAATTCATTCAACCTCATCCTTTAAGATGAGAGAATCCTTAACCTGGGTCTCCTTTTTAGGAATAATCCCCAGTTATAAGTCCTTTAATCTGGGCATCTTCCTCAGGAGTAAGCCCCAAATTCTTAAAGTTCCCAAACTTGGGCATCCTCCTTAGGAGTAAGCCCCAATCCTTAATTCCTTAACTTGGGCATCCTCCTCAAGAGTAAGCCCCAATCATAATCCTTTAATATGGGCATCCTTCTTAGGAGTAAGCCCCAAGTCCTCTAATTATGGGCATCCTTCTTAGGAGTAATCCCCAAGTCCTCTAATTTTGGGCATCCTTCTTAGGAGTAATCCCCAAACCTTAATCCCTAACCTGGGTCTCTTTTTCAGGAATAAGACTCAGTCATAATCTTGGGCTTCCTTTTTAGGAGTAAAACCCAATCATAAGTCCCCTCCTAACTTGGGCATCCTCCTTAGGAGTAAGCCCCAAGATTAGAGTATTCAAATCTCCATAAAGCACATATACCTTTATGGACCCTGTTCATGGATTTTCTCCCTAAAAGTGAATCATAAACCTTCATCTATTTGGGAAGTCATACATACATAAGCCCCAAACCATTTCTTATGATTGCATCTTTCATGGCACAATTGTCTAAGTTTTTACCAATAACTCTTGTTTCTCACACCGAGCATGACTCACGTGAGCTTAGAGTGTAAAAGTAATTATGACATCCTTCTTTGAGCCATCAATCATAAATGTCATACTCCCTTACTCGAACTACGTGGGTTCTGATTCCTTTTCCAAAACAAAGGATACGTAGGTAGCCCATTTGCGGGTTCGATCCCAAATCTGAAATAATTCATGTCCTTCTGAATGACAATAAACTTCAAGTGCCCCACTGAGTGGCTTTAAAACCAGCCTGGTCATCATAATGACCAAGAGACTTTTATATAAATGTTTTAAAGGATACCATTGACCAAGAATCTCTAAATAGATACAGATGATTCTCTATTGATGAAGAACCTCGAATACATATAAAAGATTCTCTAAATTTCTTACACATTTAATCATTGATTGTTAAAACTAAAGGAAAGCTCATTTTATACTTGGTAATGTAATAAGGATTCACGAACATAAATTAAATCTATAAAGAGAGTCCCGGAGTATACAATAATTCCCCTCAAAAAGGTGTGATGAGTCCGACCTCCCATCCTCTCGACCAATGAAAATTTCTAAGCCTCATCAGTCCACAAGCTAATGAGCGCCTACCATTGGAAAGTAGGTCCAAACGGATGTGGAATCATTGGATGTTTTTGGTTCTACGAACAAACCCGCTAGAAACTGATCGGAACGTTTGAATCTCCCGTCCAGGAGGTCATCCCCGAATTCCGTGCGAAACATGGTGTTTCAAAATACCTATTTGGGTTCCGTGGCCCCCGTTTATTTCAACATCCACTAAATAAATAATTTTTACGAACTAAACTGCATCAATACTGTTGATTATTTTATGACCTAATTGTAATATATATGAAATATATCATGTGATAAAATCTGAGCCATTTAAGTCAATTCACTATCCCGCTTAATATTAATCGAACCTTGAATATTAAAATAATATTTTTTCGATTAATATTTTCTCATATTTACTAAACTTGTAAATACATTAAATAAGTTCTATCCAAAATATTAACCTGGAAAATAATATTCATAATTGAATATTAATGAATTTATTTAATTCTTTTTATGATCAATAACCTGGACAACACTCAGACCCCGTGGTGGGGCCCACCATGTCTATATAACTATTCAAATGAATAGGGTGGATTCTTGAATACGCTATTATGTGTGACCCTCTAAAACCTTATCCCGATAGCAGTGAATAAAATTTACATCCCAAGAGTGGAGTCTAGCAACCCATCATGACCCCTAAAGAGATAAGGATTGTCATAGTAACGACAACCAACCTACGAACACTGACTATGTACTATAATCTCTTTGTCATTAAATATCTCATAAAGCCGGATGCACACTTGTGTAATCATCCTTTTTCTTTCTTTATTATTTTTTGATCTATCCAGATTGATTTACCTTTGTACTACTTTGGAAAAATACTTATGAAGGAAGCACCATCCTGATCAACCAGGCCTGAGATATACAACTTACCAAACATGGAAGCGACAAATCCTTTCTTTACCATTAAACCAATGTCATACCACTAATAACACACCCAACACAAGATACCTCACCACAATTTCAATACCATGGTTTTTTCCTTGCATAAAAGTACTTAATCATATGATACACATTGATAATGGTCCCAAGTCAAGAGACCAATACACATGTCCATAGATAGGAACAACCAATGACACCCAAATCATGTGGTGTTTCTATTGGAGGGCCTATACTCATGATCTCACAACTAAAGATCACCAATTTAAAACTTCATGAGAATAAGTCTCAATGCTTCTGAGCCCCCAACTATAAGGCCCTAACCTTAAACCTTACTTAATATTGAGTTATTACAAGATTACACATTGAGGATCTTTTCAGGTTTAGAGTTTTAGAGAATTAGATCATGAAACTTGCATTACATTCCACATTTAAACAAAGTGGTTATATAAAAGACAGTATTCATTCTTCCCATCAACGGAAACATATTTAAAATAAAACATGGATTCTTTCTTGACACATCATTGACACTATCATCACATCATGTACCTTTCCCTTGACCTATGAAAAACATTTCAAAAACTTGGGATGGGCATAAAAAGCTTAGTAAGGGTTATAAAAATATGGAAAGGAAACATGAGTTCATATATACATAAGAATGAAATCATACTTTACCCATAAAAAATAGGCACTTTAACATACCTCATAAAATCATGAATAAATCATAGAAATCATAAGACATAAAGGTAACTTGAGGCATTCATAACATTCTTACGTAGGGAGTAACCCTTTTGGTTACGTTTGGAATACCCATCATAGTATATTCCCTAAATCTCTTCGGAGAAACCTTAACGTTTCACTCCTTCGCGTTACCCAATGCATCAGAGAGCTATATCAGGCTCACCCGCCCTTAGTTTATCACGGAACCACCCGTCTTCATAATAATTCCCAAGAACCTCAACATAATTGTATCACATAAAACATGCATAAAGGAAACATAACATTTCCACCTTTCAATCACAAGATATCAATACAACACATTGATATAAAAACATTATGAAAACCATTTTCAATACCAAAATAAAAGAAAAGTAAAACATGGTTTTTATTTTTCTTTTAAAAAGAAGGTATGGCTTGTAGAGAAATCTGAAACTCAAATAACGGCCATGGCGGCAGAGAAGTCGTTGTCGCTGCATACGTATGACAAAAAAACATTCCCTTTTGTCGTTTAGCAAAACGATTCGTATAAAAAAAGATTCCTTTTGGATAAACATAAAAGTCAAAGGGGTTTATACACCGTATAAAATAAGGTTGTGTATAAAATAAAATATGCCTCAATGAAAGGAGATTGAGACGAAGTCCCATACAAAGACGGTATCCTTGGTTTAAGGATAAATAAATTACATAATTATGTGTGACAAACTAATACACCAAATATAAGTGGATATTAAGTGTAAAATAATCAAAGGTCATTCACACATATTCAAAGGATGAAATATTCAATAACTACATGTTGAACCCAAAGAAATCGAAATTGGGTTAATAAGTTCCCTTGACATCCTAACGGCGTCACATCAAAATGAGTTGATGAGAGATAAAAAGTGTATCTCATCACTTGGACATAAAATTTACATCAATAAGGATATATGAGAACATATCTCAACATAACAATATATAAATTAAAATACCCAACAAAAGAAGTCTTTTAAAAAGAGGAGGGTGAAAGGTTCCCTTACCGACTTGGGTATCTTTCAAAACATACACCCCATGAAAGAAGGACAATACATCATTGATGTAAATACTCATAAACGAAAGTATATTACACAAAGAGTATAATAATGGGAAGTACATACACCACTCAAAGGAAATTGTGGCAAATGTAGCATAAATCTCACGGGAATAAAAGTGAGATGAAAAATCCATTACGAAAACTCGGCAGCCTAACGACGCCACATAAAACTTACAAAAATGGATTGATGAGATCAAATAGGGTATCTCATCATATTAACATAGAGTTTATAGAAAGAGGAATATAAAAGAACATCCCCCAACATAAAAAAGAGGATCTTAAAAGAAGTGACATAAATGAGAGTACTTAAAAAGAAAGAGAGAGGTTAGATCTCTTACGAAAATTTGGCAGCCTAACGGCGCCACTCAAAACTTCCAAGATGGATTGATGAGAGAGAATAAAGTATCTCATCACATGAACATAAAAATTACAGTAATATTATTATCAAAGAACATCCCAATAACAATAAAGATGAGATTTAAAAGGAATGACATAAAAGAGTGTACTTAAAAAGAAAGAGTGGAGTAGGATCCCTTACCTCAAGTCCAACTTGTCTTGTTCGTTTCTTTATATTCCTGAATAATAAACTTTGGTCAATTAATAATTTCATAAGTTCCTCCTTTAGAGATTATTATTCAGTTCATATCACATATTATAATGTTATAATAATTGTTTAATAATGTTAGTTCATATCAGACGTTTTTGCCGATGTTTGGTACATGAGTCAAAAATGAACTTGTTTGAAAAACAAATTGCCCATGTAGTTATAAGTAAATAATTTCCAGAATAGTATTAATGATTAAAATATCATATATATACAGTAAATATTCATTTTATACTATTCCATATCATTTGGAGATAAAAAAATGAAAAGCACCATTCATGGAGACGGTAGGCCGTACGTACGCATGAACGCTACTTTCATTTTTTGTCATATTAATGGAATTAAAACAAAATGAGAGAGATATATATATGTCATAATTCCAGAATGATATCCATAATTTAGATGTAATATATTACATATATATCCATTATATATATGTACTTATAATATTACATAACATTTTGAGATAAGAAATGAAATGTACCGTTCATGGAGACGGTAAGCCGTACGTACGCATGAACGCTACTTCCATTTCTATTTCATATTTAATGGAATTAAAACATAATGATACATAATAATATTTTAATTCCAGTATGGTATCATATATAATATCATTAAATATATCCTTTATACGTACCACATATGGTATTAATGAATCAAATCACTTTGAGGGGGCGGTAGTCCGCACTTCCTTAAATGAAGATATCGCGTTTACCCATAATGGAAACCATAAAGGTATGCCATAAATGAAAAATACAGAAGCTTAAGTAAAACATAAACATATTAGATATCATATATAAATATAGTGTCATCTTAATGGCCACCTTTGAAGGTGTTAGAAGAATGTTGAACAATCATCGTTTCGGGAGGCAGAAATTCGCCAACCACGGAAACAGTATGTTCTTTAACCATTACATGTAGGTGTGTGTAAGTTTATATCGAATACTTCTTATAACAACATCCTAGTATATTTAAGATACTGTATTTGTTACAAAATAAATGAATAAAAAGAGTTTAGGGTGTTGAAGAAGCAAAATAAAACAAAAGGACACAAGTGAAGACATTACCTTAAAATCGGGTAACTCCCTTTGGTTTGAGCTCAAAGGCTTCCTTGAGAAGACTTATTCCCAAAGTAAGGATTCAATAATTAAGAGAGGGAAGTGTAGAGACAAAATGGTAAGGGTTTTTCCGATCCAAAGGCTTTGGGAGTGTGGGTAAGGAGGTAGAGGTGGGTGCCTTTTATAAGAGGAGAGGAGGGGCAGTCTTGTAAAGTTACAAAATGTTACTTTATTTTCAAAAGAGTTTCGGATTTTAAAGGTCCCAAATTGATTTATTTCTAGTATAAGGTGATAAGGGTTATAAATACACTCATCCAATAGGTTTTGGACATATTTAGGTCTTAGATATTACATTATCTTTCCATTTTATTGAAATCGTTAAATAATGAGGTCATCGCTGCATCATCATGATGCCATAAATAATTTAATTTATTTAATGTCTAAAAATTATAAAACAAATACTATGATGTAGGAAATAGTTTTATCTTTCCAATGACTATTTATAGTAAAAAATATTACTTGTATAACCCCATGTAAAAATTATTTTAGTAAAACATCTCATGTTTGTGTCATTTTTACTTTAACATTAAATAAAAAGATATTTATGTCATTTTCCAACCAAAGTGGCTCCATGGGGTCCCCAAGTTGACCGATGGATTTTCTTGGTCGACCATGACACATACAATGAGGGTAGGACATGTGTCTTGGTCATTACATTTTATTAAAACATTATTCTTACCATAAACTACACTAATTACATCTAATCGCGATTAAAAACTTAATAAGTTACTATTCACCAAAAAAATTATTTTTATCCCATTGAATCACATTTTACTTCTTAATGAAAACCATGTATGTCGGATTTTTGAAATTCAAAACACAAAGATGACAAAATTTCATTTAAACGGAAAAATCAGTTTTTATAAGTACCACTTAGTGGTTTCACTATTCATCAAAAATTGAAGTTTTTTCAGAAAAATCCCAAAAATTCACCCTAAGCTATATTTGATATTACGAATTCAAAAATGAAGTCTATTTTACAAAATTAAAAACATATAAGTCACATTAATTAATTTAATAATTAATTCCGTTGTCAGAGCAAATAGCGTGTTTTTATGAAACAATAAGTATCAAAAGATTGACACTAGTTTAAGTCTGATTTCAAAGTGAAATTAATTCCAACGACCAATATTGGATTTAATGGTAAAAATATATTCTAATTTCACTTTAAAACCAATTCAAAAGATAATCTAATCATATAAATAAATTATATTAAAAAGAGGTTTTGAATTAAAATACAACATTTTACACTATTCATTAAAAAATGAACTTTATCGGAAAGATACCAAAAATTTACACAAAATAAATTTTGATGTCCCTATTCTTAAGAAGAGTTTTATTTGGTCAAATAGAATGTATAAGAGTGAAAAAAACTATATTTAATGACGGTTCACCCTCAAAAGGCGATAAGTGAACTTTAGTGAAAACTAGGGCATATACGCCTAAAATTGAATTCTTTCCGTATTTTAAGCCTTTATCTTTTATTGGATAAATGTAAAAACATTTAAAAACATATATAATAATATTTTAGTTATTTCTATCCATTCCCTCCAATACAACAGCTACATGTTAACTACCATTTAAAACAATATTATTTTATTATTAGAGTACAACGTAAGATTCCCAAGAAACTCGTTGTTGCGTGTTGGGTACGCCATCGAGCATAGTGTCCCATTTAAAGTCATATTAATATTTTATTCAAAAATATGGATAAATATGAAAATGTCATATTTTCTATTTACCTGGGGTGTTACATCCTTCCCCCCTTTTTGAGAATTGCGTCCTCGCAATTTTTAAAATTGAGCTTGGAAACATCCTTGAAAGTCCCACATCGGAACAAGAGTCGGTAAAACAATCACTTTAAAATAAAGGAAGATAAGTACAGAGGTCACCCGAGTTAACCCATACTAGGATTCCATGTAGAAAAACATGGACATGGAAGAAAAAGAAAAGGGTCATGTTCTTGAGGGAGAGTGATAGTAAACATGTCTAGGAGAAGGTTAACCATAAGAAAATCACAAACTTGTGATGGGTTTAATGGTATTCGATTCCCCAGTAGGAAAAGTTAATAGACAACATTTTTGTTTTAAGTTACTTTTTATTGAGTAATTTATTCATAAGGAAACATAATCACTTATCATGTTGACTTTGAACTTTTACTAGATTCCTTAATCAAACTCATATTTTTTTTCCAAAAGACGAGTATTTAGGGAGACTTGTTCGCATTAAGAGTACTATAATCAACTTCTAGAGAATCACCAAATCCACCAAAGAGAACTATATACTTCCCATGTATTTAGGCTTTAACCAAAACCAAAACCAAAAAGGTTAGTACAAGGTCATATAATACAGAAAAGGATAACCCTTTAAAAAGAAAATCTATGCTTAATCTCCAAAATTTGTCCAACAAAACCCAAAGTTCAACGAGGACCATCCGATAAACAATTTTTCCATAAAATTATTCAAAGTAAACCAATCTAAGATTGAAACCCAAATATTTGAAGGATTTAGTCACATAGTCTTCTAAGTTAAATCGTAACATTTATCTCCAAACAACATCAGTTGCTCCTAAAGTCTCGTATTGAAAAGTAATTAACCTAATCACATATCCTCTATGATAGGTTAATCATTTTCATAAATAACCCAAAATCAACATACTCTTAATTCATAAAATCATATAACTAAAAAGAATAAGTCAAAATAACCAGGGACTTCACGTA
The DNA here is from genome assembly GCA_963277665.1 of Viscum album. Taxonomy (NCBI): domain Eukaryota; kingdom Viridiplantae; phylum Streptophyta; class Magnoliopsida; order Santalales; family Viscaceae; genus Viscum; species Viscum album. The sequence goes on from OY728134.1 coordinate 1,477,349,364, forward strand.
GTCCAGTGGTAGGTGATAAATACCAGTCGCACTTTGGTTGTGGGTTCGATTCCCGCAGCTTTGTCCGACGCGACGGGTAGTCACACGGTCTGTGTGTTCTCCTTTTTCCAAAATTATATAATTCTCAAATCATTCCCCAAAAAGGGATAAAATCATCAAAAATAACCATAACATAATTTAACCTCAATTTTATCTCATGCCTTTCACTTCAATCATAACATATAGTAACCCATAATTACCTCAAAAGTAAGGATCATATAAACCCAAATGGTTATTTATAACTAAGTCCACAAAAGAAAAGATAACTATTCCTTGAATAAAATTTTCATATATTAAACATTAGGGTTACACATAATATAAAAAGTCTTCTAATGTAACCCCATCATCAAAAGAGACTTAATACTCTTAAGAATTTCACCATAACTCTTGAAGACCTTATATGTTGACATCTTACTCATTCAACATTCTTCATGATCCATTAACCATTCCTTTCCAACTTATTCCTAAATACCTCTTTCCTACAAACAAAAATCATGAATCATATCCTAAGATTCCAAAATAGGAAAACAATAGTCATGAAATAATACATACCTTTGATTGGTCATTGTCAGTTTCTTCATCCTCAATCGGAATGGCATTAGGTATTGGTAAACGAACATTTGTATGCTCTTGGTGATCCCATTCATGAAACTTCTTCATAGGACATGTGTTTTCATAATGACCATGCACACCACATTTAAAACATTCAATTGATCCCTCAGAAAGAACTTCTTTTCCTTTCCTCGAGTCAACTGGATGCTTCCTTTTTCCGTGGCAGGTTCTTGCTTTATGACCTTCATTTATACATCTATAGCATATTTCTGTCCCTTTGAATAATTTTCCTAGGTGTTTCTTTCCACATCTTTTACACATAGGTTTTTGAACACACTTACCTTTATGATTATTACCTGTACTTCCGTAGGGATTTGTTTCTTGCATATATGATTCCTTAGAGAAATCACCAAGGTTTATGTGGTCAATCATGACTCCAGATAGTTGGTTGAGGATAATCACAAGAGTTCTCATTGCAGCTCCCATATCATTCAGTTTCTTGCTCAAAAAACTGTCACAGTTTCCTTCACATCCACTGTTACTTTGGTGCCTGCTAGATCCATCCATTTACTAAAACCAAAAAGGTCAGTGTGAGTATATAAAAAAAACCATCATGTACTAATGAGGAAGATAAACACTAAGATATATTTACTCATTCACTTTATCTAAAACTAGGACTCTTTCTGAAATCCTAACCATTATGGTAATTCCACTTATGCTTAAAGAATATCATAACCTCTAAAGTTATCTAAACCGACCTCTGATACCAACTATAAGGCCCCAGCCTTAAAACTTACTTAATCTTGAGTTATTACAAGATTACACATTGAGGATCTTTTTAGGTTTAGAGTTTTAGATAATTAGATCATGAAACTTGCATTACATTCCACATTTAAACAAAGTGGTTACATAAAAGACAGTATTCATTCTTCCCATCAATGGAAACATATTTAAAATAAAACATGGATTCTTTCTTGACACATCCTTGACACTATCATCACATCATGTACCTTTCCCTCGACCTGTGAAAAACATTTCAAAAATTTGGGATGAGCATAAAAAGCTCAGTAAGGGTTATAAAAATATGGAAAGGAAACATGAGTTCATATATACATAAGAATTAAATCATACTTTACCCATAAAACATAGGAAATTTAATATACCTCATCAAATCATGAATAAATCATAGAAATCATAAGACATAAAGGTAACTTGAGCCATTCATAACATTATTACGTAGGGAGTAACCCTTTTGGTTACGTTTGGAATACCCATCACAGTATATTCCCTAAATCTCTTTGTAGAAACCTTAACGTTTCACTCCTTCACGTTACCCAATGCATTGGAGAGCTATATCGGGCTCACCCGCCCTTAGTTTATCACGGAACCACCCGTCTTCATAATAATTCCCAAGAACCTCAACATAATCGTATCACATAAAACATGCATAAAGGAAACATAACATTTCCAGATTTCAATCACAAGATATCAATACAACACATTGATATAAAAACATTATGAAAACCATTTTCAATACCAAAATAAAATAAAAGTAAAAAATGGTTTTTATTTTTCTTTTAAAAAGAAGGTATGGCTTGTAGAGGAAGCTGAAACTCAAATAATGGTCACGGCGGTGGAGAAGTCGTTGTCGCCGCATACGTATGACAAAAAAAAACATTCCCTTTTGTCGTTTAGTAAAAAGATTCGTATAAAGAAAGATTACTTTTGGATAAATGTAAAATTCAAAGGGTTTTATACACCATATAAAAGAAGGTTGTGTATAAAATAAAATATGCCTCAATGAAAGGATATTGAGATGAATTTCCATACAAAGACGGTATCCTTGGTTTAAGGATGAATCAATTACATAATTATGTGTGACAAACGAATACACCAAATATAAGTGGATATTAAGTGTAAAATAATCAAAGGTCATTCACACATATTCAAAGGATGACATATTCAATAACTACATGTTGAACCCAAAGAAATTGAAATTGGGTTAAGAAGTTCCCTTGACAGCCTAACAGTGTCACATCAAAATGAGTTGATGAGAGATAAAAAGTGTATCTCATCACTTGGACATAAAATTTACATCAATAAGGATATATGAGAACATATCTAAACATAACAATTTGTAAATTAAAAGACCCAACAAAAGAAGTCTTTTAAAAAGAGGAGGGTGAAAGGTCCCCTTACCGACTTGAGTATCTTTCAAAACATACACCCCATGAAAGAAGGACAATACATCATTGATGTAAATACTCATAAACAAAAGTATATTACACAAAGAGTAGAATAATGGGAATTAAATACACCACTAAAAGGAAATTGTGGCAAATGTAGCATAAATCTCACGGGAATAAAAGTGAGATGAAAAATCCCTTACGAAAACTCGGCAGCCTAACGACGCCACATAAAACTTACAAAAATGGATTGATGAGATCAAATAGGGTATCTCAACATATTAAAATAGAGTTTATAGAAAGAGGAATATAAAATAACATCCCACAACATAAAAAAGAGGAGCTTAAAAGAATTGACATAAAGCAGAGTACTTAAAAAGAAAGAGAGAGGTTAGATCTCTTACGAAACTTTGGCAGCCTAACGGCGCCACTCAAAACTTCCAAAATGGATTGATAAGAGAGAATAGGGTCTCTCATAACATGAACATGAAAATTACAGTAAGATTATTATAAAAGAACATCCCAATAACAAGAGATATGAGCTTTAAAAGGAATGACATAAAAGAGTGTACTTAAAAAGAAAGAGTGGAGTAGGATCCCTTACCTCAAGTCCAACTTGTCTTGTTCGTTTCTTTAAATTCCTGAATAATAAACTTTTGTAAATTAATAATTTCCTAAGTACCTCCTTTAGAGATTATTATTCAGTTCATATCACATATTATAATGTTATAATAATTGTTTAATAATGTTAGTTCATATCAGACGTTTTTGCCGATGTTTGGTACCTGAGTAAAAAATGAACTTGTTTGAAAAAAAAATTGCCCATGTAGTTATAAGTAAATAATTTACAGAATAGTATTAATGATTAAAATATCATATATATCCAGTAAATATTAATTTTATACTATTCCATATCATTTTGAGATAAAAAAAATGAAAAGCACCGTTCATGGAGACGGTAGGCCGTACGTACGCATGAACACTACTTTCATTTTTTGTCATATTAATGGAATTAAAACAAAACGAGAGATATATATATATTTTATAATTCCAGAATGATATCCATAATTTATATGCAATATATTACATATATATCCATTATATATATGTACTTATAATATTACATAACATTTTGAGATAAGAAATGAAATGTACCGTTCATGGAGACGGTAAGCCGTACGTACGCATGAACGCTACTTCCATTTCTATTTCATATTTAATGGAATTAATACATAATGATACATAATAGTATTTTAATTACAGTATAGTATCATATATAATATCATTGAATATATCCTCTATACGTACCACATATGGTATTAACGAATCAAATCACTTTGAGGGGGCGGTAGTCTGCACTTCCTTAAATGAAGATATCGCGTTTACCCATAATGGAAACCATAAAGGTACGCCATAAATGAAAAATACAGAAGCTTAAGTAAAACATAAACATATTAGATATCATATATAAATATAGTTTCATATTAATGGCCACCTTTTAAGGTGTTAGAAGAATGTTGAACAATCATCGTTTCGGGAGGCAGAAATTCGCCATCCACGGAAACAGTATGTTCTTTAACCATTAGATGTAGGTGTGTGTAAGTGTAGCTCGAATACTTCTTATAAAAACATCATAGTATATTTAATATACTAGATTTGTTACAAAATAAATTAATAAAAATAGTTTAGGGGGTTGAAGAAGCAAAATAAAACAAAAGGACACAAGTGAAGACATTACCTTAAAATCGGGTAACTCCCTTTGGTTTGAGCTCAAAGTCTTCCTCGAGAAGACTTCTGCCCAAAGTGAGGCTTCAAGGAGTAAGATATGGAAGTGGATAGACAAAATGGGCAGGGGTTGGCCGAGCCAAAGGCTTTGGGAGTGTGGGTAAGGAGGTAGAGGTGGGGGCCTTTTATAAGAGGAGAGGAGGGGCACTCTTGTAAAGTTACAAAATGTTACTTTATTTTCAAAAGAGTTTTGGATTTTAAAGGTCCCACATTGATTTATTTCGAGGATAATGTGACAAGGGTTCGAAATCCACTCATCCAATATGTTTTGGACATGTGTAGGTCTTAGATATTACATTATCTTTCTATTTTATTTAAATTGTTAAATAATGAGGTCATCGCTGCTTCATCATGATGTCATAAATAATTTAATTTATTTAATGTCTAAAAATTATAAAACAAATACTATGATGTAGGAAATATTTTTATCTTTCCAATTACTATTTATAGTAAAAAATATGACTTCTATAACCCCATGTAAAAATTGTTTTAGTAAAACATCTCATGTTTGTGTCATTTTTATTTTAACATTAAATAAAAAGATATTTATGTCATTTTCCAACCAAAGTGGATCCATGGGGTCCCAAAGTTGACCCATGGATTTTCTTGGTCGGCCATGACACATCCAATGAGGGTAGGACATGTGTCTAGGTCATTTAATTTTATTAAAACATTATTCTTACCATAAACTACACTAATTACCTCTAATCGCGATTAAAAACTTAATAAGTTACTATTCACCAAAAAATTATTTTTATCCCATTGAATCACATTTTACTTCTTAATGACAACCATGAATGTCGGATTTTTGAAATTCAAAACACAAAGATGGAAAAATTTCATTTAAACGGAAAAATCAGTTTTTATAAGTACCACTTAGTGGTTTCACTATTCATCAAAAATTGATGTTTTTTCAGAAAAATCCCAAAAATTAACCCTAAGCTATATTTGATATTCCGAATTCAAAAATGAAGTCTATTTTACAAAATTCAAAACATATAAGTCACATTAATTAATTTAATAATTAATTCCCACTGTCAGAGCAAATAGCGTATTTTTATGAAACAATAAGTATCAAAAGATTGACACTAGTTTAAGTCTGATTTCAAAGTGAAATTAATTCCAATGACCACTATTGGATTTAATGGTAAAAATATATTCTAATTTAACTTTAAAACCAATTAAAAACATAATCTAATCATATAAATAAATTAGATTAAAAAGTGGTTTTGAATTAAAATACAACATTTTACACTATTCATTAAAAAAATGAACTTTATCAGAATGATACCAAAAATTTACACAAAGTAAATTTTGATGTCCCTATTCTTAAGAAGAGTTTTATTTGGTCAAATAGAATGTATAAGAGTGAAAAAAACTATATTTAATGATGGTTCTCCATCAAAAGGCGATAAGTGAACCTTTAGTGAAAACTAGGGCATATACGCCTAAAATTGAATTCTTTCCATATTTTAAGACTTTATATTTTATTGGATAAATGTAAAAACATTTAAAAACATATATAATCATATTTTAGTTATTTATATCCATTCCCGCCAATACAACGACTACATGTTAACTACCATTTAAAATAATATTATTTTATTATTAGAGTACAACGTAAGATTCCCAAGAAACTCGTTGTTGCGTGTTGGGTACGCCATCGAGCATAGCGTCCCCTTTAAAGTCATATTAATATTTTATTCACAAATATGGATAAATATGAAAATTTCATATTCTTTATTTACCTGGGGTGTTACACCAACACCTCATAGTCAAACATCTACTGTGTTCAGTTAGTAAGATGTATCTAGACTATAGAACATATATTTAAGATTAATGTTATAATATCTCGAGGTTCTAATTATAGCTTGAGATATGCTATAACCTCTCGACATGATAATTAATCTTTGTACATTACCATTAAATAGTGGATGTAGAAATATCTACACTATAATGGTAAGATTACATCATGTATAACTAACTGTACATATGATATGGTAATCAAAAGTAATGCATAGTTGGGTCTAGGGAACCCACTATTTCAACAGTATCAAATTACATCATGAGGCCAATTGAATATCTATTATGGTATATCTGATGGACCCTAATGAACTCTAAGAGCTGCGGTTGTAGTTGGGGGACCTTTAAGAGGAGGGTTTTATCTAGCGCAGTGTGTCCCCCCTAGGTAGCTCTAGTATTTTACATGAAAAACAAGATAGAATATTTAGGCTTCACATGAATTATCATCTTCTAAACCAGACTATGATATATAAAAAGTACCCCTTTCTGAGGATTGAAAAACTATTTGAGCAGTTGTGAGGTGTGAGATGGTTCTCAAAGATCGATCTCTGGTCTGAATACCACCAGTTGAGAGTTCGTGATGATGATATTATAAATCTAGTATTCTGATTTCTATATTGAAACAATGAGTTATTGTTTATTCACTTTGGTGTGAAAAATTCCCATACCATTTTTATGGATTTGATTAACCAACATCCTTAACTGGGCTAGTTTTTGGTTGCCTCCATTGATGACATAATCATATATTATACCTCATAGTAGGAGCATGAAAAGCACTTGAGAACAGTCCTAGATTTTCTTTGGGAGCACCAACTTTATGGAAATATCTCAAAGTTATAGTTTTAGATTTATGAGGTTCAATTTATAAGTAATTTCATTTCTGAGCACGGTTTTATAGTGTACCCATTAAAGATCAATGCAGTGATTTCCGGAGATCCACCCAAGAGCATGTTAGATGTGAAGAGTTTTATTAGCTTGGTGGGGTACAACCAAAGGTTTTTGTTATACTTATCTTGGATTCCAGCCCCTTTGACCACCTAGATGAGGAAAGGGTATACATTTACCTGGATTGACTAGTGTTATATGGCCTTCAAGGAGTCGGTGATGAGGTTGATGGGTGCTTTTGTTTGAGACTTCCAAATGAGGGCGTGGATTATATAGTTTATTTTTATGCCTCAAGAACTAGGGATGGATGTATGTTGATGCAGATACATGAAGTTATCACATATGGGTCAAGGTAGTTGAGACCCCACAAGAAGAACTACACGAATCATTACCTAGATATGGGAGTGGTTGTCTTCACTATGATGATGTGTTAGGCATTATCTTTTGGGTGAGTACTTCTTGGTTTACTCAAACCACCAGAATCGCAGGTATTTATTCACGTATGGAGACTTAGACCTGATATAAATGCGCTAGTTGGAGTTCCTATATGACTATGAATTAGATATAATCTATAATCTTTTAAAGGGAGACGTTGTATCAGATTCTGTTAGGAGGAAGTCCCAAGATCATCTTGTAAACGAGTAATCTGAGTAGTTAGAATCCTTGCAGCTATCTCTTATTAATATGTATAGTGCATATTTTATACAATAGATGGTGTTGAATCCTCTGCTTCTCTGGTTTGTGAGAGCGAACCCAATTGGGAAACATCATCTATGAGGTCTTGCATGACCATATATCCTTAGGAAAATCACCCAATATATTTTCTGGAGGAGGGAATCATGTTATCCTTTTCTATAGATAAATGGTGATCGCAGCTGCAATGAAGGAGTAGGTGATGAGGTACTTTCACACTTCCCCCCTAATTTTACATCCTAGTGTGTAAAATATGTATAAATACCTTCAGTGGTAGTTTTTGTGGGATGTATTGATATGGATCATGGAGGATTTCATTTCACGGTTCCTCACCTATCAGTAGGTGAAGGCAAAGTACTAGGTTCTGACAGGGTATTTTATAGCCCCTTGAGATCACAAAGAGGAAATTTGATTACAAATCCATGGACTTTGTGGAAGTTCTTATATGAACATAGAAGGTCCATGAAGCTATCTAGGTTATTGTTGATCTACTCATGTAGTTGGAACACTTCCATGATTTCAGGGAGTAGAGTTCGGTGGATATTTTGGGGAATATGTATATACAAGAGATTATTAAAATTCACGGGGTCCCCTCTATTATTGTCTATGATCATGACATGTGGTTCACGTTGTGGTTATAAAGAGTCTTATAGGAGGCATTCATGACCTAGATGAAGAAGAGTATAACCTTTCACCCTCAAACATAAGGGATGACAAAGCACACTATCCATGTGTGGGAGGATATGTTGAGGGATTTCATATTTGTCTATGGATAGAGTTGGGATGATCACTTTCACATGGTCGAGTCTTCATAAAATAATAACACCACTATCCACTATACTATTGGAATGGAACCATTCGAGGCCATATAATGGAGACCCTAAAACTCACCCTTATGCTAAACAGAGATCAGTGAGGCATTTCTTGTAGGCCCAAAGTTAGTGCAAGTGATTATAGAGAAGGTCCAGGTAATCCATGAGAAGATGATGAAAACATAGAGAAGGTATAAATCTTAAAAATATTGATATATTTGGCCCTTGTAGTTCGAGTAAGGACACCATGTTTTCCTGAAAGTATCACCATGAAAAGGATTTTAGAAATTCAATTAGGGAGGAAAGCTATCCTTGAGGATCATCAGGTCATTTGAGATCTTTTAAAAGGTTTTTTGGAGGTTCTTATCACCTATACCTACCCCTACATTTGGAATGGGTACAAGACATCTTCCATGTTTCGTAGTTGAGGAGATACATGCTTCAACCCGCACACATTATTGACTATGGAGAGATGGACATCAAGGATGAAGCTAGTTTTTTAGAGAACCAAGTGGAGATTGAGGATTGGAAGGAGAGGACCCTACATGGAATGACTATCCACTAGATTCATGTGTTGTGGAATCATTATAGAATACCGAAGATCTCCTGTGAGAAAAATACCCCGATGTGAACTCAGTATCCCAAGATATTTGTTTATATTTTCTTTTTGGGGATAAAAATCCTGAAGGAGGAACTAATGTAGAGAACTTATTTTTTCCTTTTATGAATTTTGAATATTTCTATATATATTTGAGGATCTAGGAACTAAGACTATGTGCAATTCTGAGGTCCGATGTGCCCAAAATTATGTTTTTTAAAATATTAAAAATATTTAATATTATGCGCTTGTAGTTTCTTAAAGAAAATGGTATAACTCTTAAATAGAATATTATATCAGGGATCTAAAAACACAGTTGACTCTGAAATGTGATGTTTTCCCTAGGCATGAGCTAAAATAGGATAGTTTAGGGTGCTTGGGTAAAGGTGTAAGTGGCCAGGTGTGTTTAGTTAAAATAAATAATTAAATCTATTTATTTAATTAATTATCCTAATTCCTTTCTTACTATAAATAACATGTTATGGTGATTTTCCCAGGGTTATCCACATAAAAACTAGGATAATTAATATGATTTCTTCCTCCTTCCATTGGAAGACAATATTTTTCGACATCGAGACTCCTGATCGAGGTAGATCGAGACACATAAAACACAACATCCCATATCATTTGTTATAAGTTGTATTTTTCAATGAATAATGATCCAATATCTAGGTAGGTCTCTTCAATTCATGGTTTAATCCCCTATTGATTAATTTTTTTGATCATGATGATCCTCTTTCCTAGATCTATATCAATTATGGACCATTTTATGTTCCCATATATTGACAGTTAATAGTTTATTCAATTGTTTTCTCACCCAAATCATTCTAATTGTATCTATTGGATAGTAACGCTTGGAATAAGACTGTTAAAACATTGTATTTTTTCCTTTCTCCCACAAATTATTTTGTTCATCAACACTGGACCATGGGGTCATGATTTAAAATTTCTAGGAAGGACCGAGCCTGATCATACCCTTGGATTCACGACGATTACACATGAGAAGAAGGGAACAATGAACCAGGGATGGAATCAAATAATTCATAATTTTTAGGTGATAAAGTTTTTGAAAAAATCTATATATCAATGATGGAGGTGAGAGTTTTTTTGTGCTATGAGTTGTCCAAGCCATGTGGGGTCATGTAGGAAGAATTGGGATCTAATTTCCGGGCACTAGAGGGATGAAATCAATGGTTGGAGCAAGATACACCATTTTAGGGTGGATGGAGATGAAATCTATGGAGGATGATCTGAATATTAAATTCTTAAGCATATATAATTTTTTTGTGAAAAAATACCTACACTTCAGGTAGTTCATTGAACAAACAATGTGTAGGGCCTTGGCTTCAGTGTTTAGGGTTTCACCTGAAGTTAAATTTGGAATGCTGTGTGGTTGGGCCACATGCTGTGTTCCCTCCCCTAGGTAGAAAATCTATATGGAAGATCACATGGGAATGAACCAGTCTAGAAAGACACAGTCATGTGACAACCATGTATTAATGTACATGGACATGAGAAGGATACATAGACATGACCAGGGAGCATGAGCAATACCCCGAGTGGCTTGGACATGCCATGTAGATTCTATACATATCAAGTATCCTTACATGGGAAGATATCCATGTATCGATAAAGACATGTCTAGGAAATAGATTGGGACCACACATCGTGTGGGTCCCTTTACACACCATGTACCCCTTTTTTGTTTTTAGGAAACTTCAACTTCTCATATATCCTTTGTTTGGATTCGAATTTTGGCCTGTGAGTAGCCTATCTTGAGTGTTTTTCTGCATAGATTGTGATGGAGGCCTATTTAGTTCATTTTGAGATATGATGTGAGATATTATATGTGTGAATATTATTTAGGTAGATCTCGAAAACGATAGTGATTGGGAAGGATCATTAGATTTGTACCCCCCAGAAGGACTAGGGATCATGTCCTCTATCTACATACGGAGTAATAACCCCATTATCATGAAGGGTGTGGGTCCTCCTTATATTGATAGGAGACCCATATGGAATTTTGGTGAAGGTACTCTATTTATCCACTGAGTGGTAATCCATAATGGATCAGGGTGCAAGTTCTATGCCTACTGTGTGGTTCCCCCTATAACATTAGGGTGTGATTATTCAATCATCTGAGTGGTACCATTGTAGTATTATGGTGTGTATGCTATAATTTATAAGTGGTACCCACCTATGGAATTAGGGTGAGGTTCTTATATCTACATAGTGTAACCCCCCACCCCATTAGATAGGGAACATGTCATCTTATCGAAGAATTTATCCCCTCAATTGGGAGGAATAATGGAGAGGTATGGGACCTATTCATGGTTACTTATTTTTACAGACACATGAGATGTTGGGAATTGATGAGGGGCCTTATAGATTTGTTGGCACTCTTTTCTGGGCTAGGATATGAGATGGTGATCCCCATATCTCTTGTTTTGGTTTCTTTGGATTTAATATATATATATATATATATGCATACATGTTGTTTTATTCTATTTAGTCATTTAATTTTGGTTGAGCTATCTATTTAACTATTCCCATCATGTCTCTTACTTATACCTCTCCAGATTTCAAGGAATCCCACTTGGTATGTATATAATCACCCTTACATGGGAGTTTTCTATACATGTTGTATCTTATACATGTTATGGAAAGGTTAGAGGTGAGTACATAGGATATTAGGGATACCTAGTGCATTTTACCACATAAGATAGTCAAAACTTGGAGATCGAGATATGGGTTTCTTATCACTTTTACTTTTCTAGTTTTTTCAGGTTGAGACATCTTTCTTTATGGGTGTGTATTTTTACCCTATACTTTCCATGTTCACTGTCGTACTCTTATACACCCTATAGGTTTTCAAATTCATGGTTATATTATATATATTACAAACTTTAATTATTAATACTATACACTCATGAATTGATATGTTTGATTGAGTGTGTATCAGTACATTAGGCAAAGGACTACCTTATTAGATATGCCTTTTTGTCCGTATCACCAACCCCTGGCCTATAGAGGCAGGTTTGGGGTAGTTGCGACTCAATCTCCCTTGGGTAGGGTCATGAAAAGTTTCATCCTCATTATCTCTAAAAAGGGGGAATTAATTCACATAACACCCAAAATCCTTGCACATGAAGTATTGTAGTGTGGTTGGTGCATTCTGTGGAGATTTATCTCTATTTTTATTATTAGGTAACTCCTCCCCATGATATTGGAATTAAACCACACAATGTCCTTCCTTTACACACACAAAACATTTAGCAGTCCCCTTAATACAATTTTCTCTATCTTTTCTTCCACACTTAAAGTATAAAGGAAATATCATCCTCTTTTCCCTATGATTTTTAGAGTTTCCCTTTAATTACATATTTCTTTTCATATCAAAACCATTCCATTGATGTGTAAATCCAATATCCATATCCACCTTGTTAGAACATTGAAAAATTTATTTATAGGTACTAAATTATTTTATGTATAACACCCATCCGGTACTTGGTTTTAAGGCACTGAAGAGTTCATCAACTTTAATTTAAAATTCAATGATAATATGAAAATAATACCTTGAATGTCTTGTAAAATGTTCCTCATTAGTACCAATAGATTAATCATCCTTCTATTTTATCTAAAATAACTATTTCTCCATTTTGATGAAATGAATACAAGAAAATTATATATTGAAAAATAACTTCGTAAACTCATCACATTACATAGAGTCAATTCTATATTGTTGAATCATATTCTTGATAACTATCCACCATTGATACAATTAACTTTATAGATGATAAATTTCCAAAAATGAATTTTTTATGATCCAAAAATTGGATAATGGAGAATTTATTTTTAAGGGTACATATATATTTCTCAACAAGTATTGGATTAGAAGAACTACTAAATGAAGGTGTATATTTCCTTATAAGGGACTCAATCGAACATTATTATCTCTATTTATCTTTTGGAATTATAAAATTATTGATATCCTAATAAAGGTTTGTGATAATAGAAATGTGATTTTTCATTCTATATCTTATAACATTTGGTTTCTTTGGAGGACAATAATTACATTTTATGTCACACTGAGCATTAACATGGTTCTTTTGGGTTCCAAACATTGACGAAAACCAAAAATCATAGTGTAAGAAACACTAATCATAATCATGAAAAATAATTTATAGTATTTTTAAAACATGAAACATTATTTTCAATATATGAAATCCTAGGTTTATACTAGTCTAATAATGTTCATCATCAATTTAAATCCTTAAATATAGTTCATAAAGGGTTTATGAATTTCCATAGCATATACCCCAAGAGTGTCAAACCGGGTGCACAAAAAGGGATATTTTCATGAACCAAGTAATGCTCGTGTCAATACCATTGTGATTTTTTAGAGTTATGAACCCCAGGTATAAATATTCCAGAACCACAAACACTTTTAGTATCCAAACAGGGATGTAATGTTTTGGAAACTACTTGTTCTATCTTTCTTTAATATTCTAGAATATTTTCTTATGCATAGAATTATCCTTATACTTATCCATATAGATATACCTAGGTATATCATTAATGTTTTATCATCTTAGTTATCAAAGGATAAATAAAACTTTCCTATGATGCCAACTATAATGATCCAGGCCTTTAATACATAAATATCACATATTTAAATAAGAATATTCAATATATTTCACAAATACAAGCCCAAGGACCATAATGGTTTATTGTATTTGGATACTAGGTACCCAAAAATATTATTTAAATAAATATATTCAAAATATCCCACAAATATCTTCACCTTGTGTACACTTAATAATCATCATCTATTTAAAGCATTTCTTCAAACCATGGGGAAGGAAAAATAATAAAGGGTGAGATCATGTGATTAGTAGTAGTAAACATGAGAGATTTCATTCTATGATCATATGAAAGTATAAGATAAACATAATGATATGATATCAAAAACATAAATGACAAAGATCATACCAAACATTTAATATATCATAAACATGAGTTGTGGCATAAAGCACTATCATTTAAATATACATGATTCATAAGAGTGTGAAATCATCAAAATTCATGAACCATAAGATCATTTAATAAAATTATGTCCCAAAAATAGTTATATAAACCATTTTATTTGTCAAGGTAAGATCCCCACAGTGCATCATTAGTTCCCTATGGTGCTATGAAAAAACAAATTTATAAAACCAAACTATGATACTCAATTAAAATTTTGTATAAGGAATGCTGGGTGTCAGACCCACAAGGACATAGCATATGTATTAAATTAAATAGGAAATTGAAATTGAAATTTTTTAATTCATTTGGTGAAAAGAGATAGTAGCAAATATTAGGTTGTGAATATCAAGATGGATGTCATGCTAGGTTTAGTGATTCTCAGGTTCATGTTCTAGGGATTTACATGAAATGGGTTTGTTCAGTTTTGGTGTCGGAATTAGGTCAATGGGGATCCATGGTCTTGGTATCCCATCCTACTACTATGACCGTACTTTTGAAATGATCATATAATTAGCGCAATCACAGAAATAGGTGACCCAAAACCTTCTTTAAACATAACTGACATAGATTTAATAATGGTAATATGAAAACTAATCCGATTAATTGATGCGATGAAAATATAACTTTCAGAACATAATAATGGTCATGAAATATGAACTGAAAGATATTTGGAATTGAATAAAAATATTCCATCAATCCAAAACATGAATAATAAAATGAAAATAATCCCTATGCACACATCCCCCTACAAATCACATCACCCGAAACTATGGGACTACTCACTCATGGAGGAGGTGAGCATCTTGGATAACCAAGGAAGAATAGCAGAGAAGAAGGACCTAAGATCATCACTCCATTGTTTGGAGGCCTCCCCTTGGTTTTTCTTGACTTCCTATGACTTTTAGTGTCTTGGAAAGGCTGATGGAGGTCTCCTTTTATAGGCAAGATTGTCCAAAACCTGTGGCTCGTCGCATTTTTTTGCACGTCGATGTCATCAAGATGTGTACTTGTGGTACATGATGTGTAACTCAGATCTATTTTTTCCTCCACCTGGTCGAATTCATAAAAATCCTGTACGCTGGTTTGACTGCCATCACATCATGTACTGGTGTCTCATGACATGTACTTGGCTTTCACGCTTTGTATGATTGTCACAACTTGTCCCATGTAGATCTGCTTTACCTAAAATGGTCACAATGTGTAGTTGTGATACACGATGTGTAGTCAATTTTTATTTAGTTTTTAACTTAGCTTCATTATCAAAATTCAGTGTCACGCCGCTAGTGAAGTGAAGCGGTGTGAAGGGTTGTTCGGCTCATTTTTCATTCCTTTTTGTTCCTTTTTCACAAATTCATCATTTCCTACCATAAAACATAAAACAACTGAATTTCATCCAAAATTGTAAAGATGGTAAATTTAAATAAAAAATCAACACATTACTACTAAAAAATATATGCATGAATTAGACGTATCACAAGGTTAACTACCAAGACCATTAAACACAGTGAATCAGGCCTTATCACCTTTTTCCCATTGTGGATCAAGCCCATCAGCCTATTTCCAATTATGGATCAATCCCATCATCCTGTTTCACATTTTGGATCAAGCCCATTTACTTTTTCCCATTATAATCCCATTAGATATAATTATTTACCCAATTAGTAGGAGAAAGATATAGGTCCCACCTATCACATAATAAAAATCATACATATGTGTGTCACAACATCATAATATAATAATCATCTCAGAACCTATGAAATGAAATGGGTTCATAAAAATTTCACCATAGAATAACCCATTGGAAAGGAACTAGTTTTATAAACATATTTCCATTGTTAACATAAACCATTTAGATAAATAATTTTAATAATTTTCTTGGATCATATCTATTGTAAAGGATAAGTAACATAAAAGGATATCAACTTAGATAGAAAATGATTTTGAAAGATCACTTGGAAAATTTCTTGAGGAATATAGAATTTCATTTTTGAAAATCACCTTTTAAAACATAAAAAATGTTTAAAATAATTATATTTGAAAATATGTTTGAAATTTATAAAGTAGGATTTAAAGACCATTTAAAAAATTTGAGGCAAATATAATTTGAACATTAAAGATAACTTTTTTTAAAATAAATAATTCATAAAACATATTTTGAATCATTTTATTTAAAAATAACCTTTGAAATTTATAAATTAATATTTTAAACATTTTTTGGTCGTGATGATATGAAATTTTGTTTAATCCATCCATAAAAATATATATTCCTTTCACATTTTTTTAAAAAGAAAAATGGGCATTGTTTGGAAGGAGATATGAAAATTCCTTTTAAAACATTTTATAAAAAGTAAAAAATGGTTAAAATTAAATTTACACAATATTTTTAGATTATTAAATGTTTTTTTTAATATGTTTTACAAAACATGGACATGAAATAAAAACATTTTTTCGATCAAACAGAGAAATAAAGTCAGTTTTTGTTAAAGAAAATATTTTGGAAGCAAGCATGTTTATAGAGAGGAAAATTGAGGGAAACATGTATTCTAAAGAAATAAATATAGTAGAATAAAATTCATTTAGTTCTTGAGAAATAAATCATAATATTATATCATAAAAATCATAATAATAAACAATATTGGTAAACAATGAGACTATAACATCAAACCCTGCCACATTAGTAACTTTTTAATTGTATTACCCATTAATAATAACATCAAAATAATCTATATATATCATAAATTGAATGAAATTCATGATATGACATGTTAAATGGGAAGTATATACACCTTATAAAATAAAATAGGTGTATTACACAACGTATGTCTCAAAAAATTCTAATTGATACAAAAATACCTTACCTTATACATTGATTTCCTTAATACACATTCAAACATCTTTTATAATAAATAATTTTTTTTACACATATATTATAAAAATATACTCATATGTATCATACCACATATTAATTACTTATGACCTTTCATTGCATGTTTATTAACAATTCCTACTTAAAATATCGATTTGGGCAATAACTGCTTCATTTTTACACATATGATTTGGTTTTGTATTTTAGACCATTTACCTCGATGATGTTTCCATAATATCTGTAATGTTAAGCACAATATAAATATCATATATATTCATTATATATGTATTTAGATTAATCCATTAAAGGTAGAGATATAAAACGAATGACATCGTTTCTGGAGATGGTAGGTAGTTCATACGCATGAATGTTGTTTCCATTTTATTGATGGATGAAATTAAAGATAGTTAAATAATATATCACCATTATAAAATATTTTTTTCTAACATATATATCTCATACGTTCATTAAACCTATCCTTATCACCTTCCATGTAATTCCTGGATGATTCGCATAACTTTTTGAGGAGGTAGTCTACCGTACACACGAGCGACATTATCATACTCTCGTTGAATGTAAATTAAGTAGGTATATATGATATTGTAATTTAAAAAGTATAATTATTTCATAAATATTATATAAATATGTTAAATCCACCATTACATCCAGTCATGATAGGTGGTGATGGAAAACATTTGGTTCACCAGGTGGTATTCCTCCATTCAAAAGTTCAAAAGTTTCATTTAAAACATTATTGAAGTGGATAAGGATGTATAGAGAAATTATTTTTTGATTGTAATAATTTGAAATATATCAATAAATATTTTTCATAGCCAGGTACTGAGATGGCATAGGATCTTGAGGCCTGGTGTTCTCAAAATTAATTTCATATAAATATTAAATATATTTTATATTAGATGCACATAATTTTCATAGAAAATTGAGATAAATCCTAAATGGTGTATTGGATAAAAAATATAAGTCCACATTTGAATATAGAGTACGGGTTTTTCCCTAGGTGCAACTTAAAATTGTTCAGATTGGGGCGTTTGGATAAAGGAATCGTTGGCGGGTGTGTTTAGTGGATTAATTAATTAATTATTTTATTAATTTGTTAAATGTCGTAAAACTTAATTCCCTCTATAAATTTATCATTTTGGAGGATTCCCATGGTCATATTTATAAACATGGGAGCATTGAGAGGATGAGCTACCATTATTCATTAGCAGATCAAGATCTGATAATAATGTGCTTCCGGATCTAGGTGAATCGAGGTGCAATGAACATAACAGATCTTCATACATCATTAGTGGCCGCATTATTCATCATAAAATGATTTTATCTCAAGGTATCACCCTTCACTTATGGATTTATAAAATTATTATTAAAATACTCACCAGAAGAAAATATATTTCTTTAATTGTTGTTTTCTTGATCATTTGCGTGCACCCACATATCAAATGTATTTTTTTTTCAATTTACCCCATTATGCCTTGATTTATCACCTTGTTTATACCCAAATTGTCTTCATTAACCAAGATTTATTTTCCAATTATTTTTTCACCCTTAAATGTGTTTTCCCCCCTATGTTCTTTGTGATCTTCACCATTGGCCTATGGGGACATAATTCTACATTATCAGGTGGGATCGAGTGTGATATGGCCTCCAAATTCATGGAATATTTTCAGGAAACATATAAATCAGTGATCATAAAACATATTGGGATGTTTTCAGGATATTGGTTATGATTCTCATAGATTCGGGATTCGAGAATGATCAAAAATGACACGGGATAAGCGACCCTAGAGCACAATCTTAATGCAGCAAGGGGGGGATTAAGATTCATTTTTCAGCCACCAAAGGTATGTAATAAAATTATGAAGATAGATTCCAACAATTTAAGGAGATTAATGGAAAAAAATCACAGTTTTAGGAATGAATTTGAGTTATGTTTTACAGATAAGAGTTTCTATGGAAAACTCAACTACACGCCATGTAGTATGAAGAACACATGTATAGACCCATGACTACAAATGCTAGGGTTTTTTGGGTAAATTAAATATCACACACTATATGGGATCCCCACACATCAGTTAACATGATGCTGGAAACCCAGCATGTACTCTGGGAGTATACAGAAATAGACATAACCCAGAACACATCCAGTGCACATGGACATGGCCTAATGAATACATGCATGGATAGGAGAACACGACTCAGCCCTAGGTGATTGAGAGACACCATATAGTACCCTTACAATCTATTTAGGGATACATGGAGTGTGATCCATGTATTTTAGAGGACATTTACATGAAATAGGTAAGGACCACACATTGTGTGGGTCCCCTTACATGCCACGTACCTTCCCTTATTAGGAAATCTACTACCTCTAGCATTTCATTTTATTGGACTTATATTTTGTCCTACAAAAATTTTATCCTAATTTTTTTTCTATGTAAAACGTGATAGTGTATTTTTTTGTGGATTTTGAGATATGATGTGAGGTATTTTGTAATGGACTCTTTATTAGGTTACACTCGCCGATGGAAGTGATTAGAAAAGATCATCAGAGTGTTTCCCTTCCACTAGGATTGGGCATGGGTCCTCTATCTATCCATATAAAGTGGTACCTCCCATGATAGACTAGAGCATGGGACCTATATCCATCATCATTATGGAACCCTCCTATTAGGATAGGGCATGGGTCCTCTAGGCTTAGAGTGGAACCCTCAGTTGGGATAGGTCATGGGTACTATATCTATTTACCTACTGAGTGGAACCCTCCTACTAGGACAGGGTATGGGTCCTCTATCCATAGAGTGGAACCCCCCCTGATGGACTAGGGTATGGAAACTATATCCATATTCTGACTAGAACCCTCCTATGGGTACATGGTATGGGCCGTCTATCAACAGAGTGGAACTCCTTAGACAAAGTAGGGCATGTGTACTCTATCCAAATATATGAGTGGAACCCTCATATCAGGATATGGAATGGGTCCTTTATCTATAAACTGAGTAAAACCCTCATATTATATCATGGAATGTGTCCTTTTCCTAGATATTGTGGCCTCTCAACTTTGAATTATTGTGGCAAGGTGTGGCCCCATATGTATACTTCCACAGACAAAAATGTAAGATGATGGTAATCATTGGTGGTTACTTTGGAACTCTAAGAAGACTCATTTATTGGGGTGAGATATGAGATATAGACCCCATTTATCTCTCATCTAGGTTTCTTCTATGAGAATATATCTCTATTCATTGGTTTTAATTTATTACTTGCTATGGGTTGAGCTATTTACTTCTATCATATATCTTAATTCTCCCCCTTTAGCTTTCAGAGTATCCTACTGGGTATGTATATACTCACCCATGTATGGGTTTTTCCTGCACATATTATTGTCTTATGAAGATTATGGTCATGTGGTTGGTAATTTTAGAGGAGAATAGGGATACCCTGGTGCATTTTTTTAATGTATGGTGGTCCGAGCACAGAGATCTGGATACAGAATCTCTCAGCATTTACTTTTCTAGTTTTTAGGTTTGGAAATCTTTCTGGTTTTGTGTGTGTTTTCCTTATTTCCTTTTTCAATATTACATTGTCATACTCTTATATTCCTTAGATAGTTTTCAACCATGGTTTATTCTCTATATTTTGAATCCCTTATTATTCCTTTGAACTTATTCATGGAGATGGGTGGGTGCATGTATACATGTAAATTAGAAAAATGAATCCATATTATTTATGTATTTTGGTACTTGTTTCCAGCCACTATCCTATAGAGGCAGGATTGGGGTAGTTGCAGCTCAAGCCCCTTTTGGTTGGTTCATAACTGATTGGTATCAGAGAAGTTCATTACATGGGATTTTGTTAGTAGTTATACCATTATGAGGACTTGGTTGGCACATAAGGAAACAATGTTAAAGTGTTTTGAGTGTGGATTTCAGTATAGGTAACCTAGTTTTGTGTAGAGTCTTACATATCCATACATAAGGATTCTGACAACTTTCTTTTTAACTCATCATATCAATAAATTGGTTTCAAGTAACATTGATACATCAATCATATTGGATTCAGAATTTTGACTGTCCTTCTTGTGTTAGATCCATATATATTTTCTCATATGACCATGGTATATCTTGGCTAAATTGTTAGGATTATTTTATAAAGACTTCCATCCATTTTACCAATTAAGGATCATTGTAATGATCTAATGAGTGGTTAGGCCTCATTTTAGGGACCATCTTATGAGCTCCAGTTTACAAGTGGATAGGTATCAGAACCCACACATGTCGAGAAACATAAAGTACTAGTAGAGAAGGATGATGATGTATATAGTCTTAGATCACTCCACAAGTTCCAGTACTAGAGTCCAATGAGGTTCCTTAGTGAGCTTGATACCAAGGCGGTGGAGGATTGGATAGATTCAATGATGAGTGTTTTTAGGATTATCCAAACACCAACTGATCAGGTGGTCATATTGGAATCCTGTATTTTCTATGAAGTACCTGGATGTTAGTGGAGTCTAGTTACGTATATGCATGATGAGATTACACTATCATGTTTTAACTTCTAGTAGATATTTTGTGATGAGTACTGCCCCTCATTATTGTGCTCAATTCAGATTTAGGATATTCTATAGCTGTAGTAGTGAGGGATAACTATTGATAAGTATTCTGCGGGGTTCATTGAACTTACACGGTACTCCATTGAATTGGTTGGGGATGATTACATACAATAATAGAAGTTTGAGAAGGGTCTATATATAAAAATTTGTTCCAATGTGTTACCCCTATGCATACAAACTTATGGTGAAGTGTTGGAACTTGCATTGGTGATGGATAGATTCTTGTCAGAGGGATTCCATATAGCTAGACCTTGTAGTGGGTGTCATTGGGATGAGTTGTCTACTGTAGTTAGTAGGTGATAATTGGTAGGATATTTTCAAAATATATCTTATCATGATCACACTCAGACACATGGTTGTGTGGAATAAGGATTACATAGAGGAAAGGGGAGACTAGAGAGGGAGGTGTTATGCATGTTAGGGGAATGATCACATGGAATGTGATTTCCCAACCTGTCATGATGGGGAGCATAGGTATATGGAGGATAGATGACCATGGTTTTGACAACACAGTGATCATAGATATCCCATACGCAAACATGGTGGCACCTAGGGAGGTAGAATTGGAAGAGAAGTAGGTAGGGCTCTAGGAGGAGTTGAGTGTGATGGACGATGTTATGAGCTACTCCTAGAACCACCACTATTCAACCCATGCCAGGATCAAAGAGCTAGAAGTCGGTGCTATAGGTAGCTTTAGGCTATGGAGAAAAATGTCCCTACAGTACATTACATGATTAGATGTAATATATTTTTTAATGTACTCTCTATTCAATACAAATAGACAAATCTGCATGTTATTCCTTAATCTCCTAACTCCTAGTGCAAGATATGGAGCTCCATGTTGAGACTTTATCCCCAAAACTTTTCATTGGTATTCTTATGGGGAACTCTTATTCATTATCTTTTATCTACTGGTAGTGTGATCTATCACTTATTGGATAGAGTTTCTCATGGAACCTTTTGGTCATCAGGCTGAGACCTTATGATCTCATCTTGGGTATGGACTGGTTTTCCATTATCCCATCCTAGATTCACCATTACTATTGATGAGTTAGATTCCATCACACTGATGGGATGATATTTTACTTTGTGGGTGAGAGACATCTCATGGAAGGAAGAATTATTTTTGTGAGTAGGAGGTGACAACCCATAACCAATCAGTTGTAGAGTTTTTCCCTTGGTGTAGTAGGCTCTTAAAAGAATTTCTATCCATTCAGTTGTGGATTAGATTATGGAATTCCTTATCGAAGAAATTCTAGGAATACCTTTGATGAGGGAGATAGAGTTATGGATATAATTTTACCCTAGGTCCACTTCAATATCTTTTACGAAATATCATATGGCCCTTACTAAGCTCATAGAGTCGTAGTTGAAGTTGGAGGACCTTCGAGAGAAGGGTTTTATCAGACCCAGTTTTCCCCTAGGAATACATAATCTTGTTCATGAAAAATGTGGATGATAGAATGTAGATTTTTTTGAATATTATCATCATTTGAACCAACCCATGAAAAAGAAAAATCACCCCATACCAAGGAATAATGACCTCTTTTATTAGTTGTGAGGTGCAAGATGGTTCTAAAAGACCTATCTATAGTCTGGCTACCACAATTTGAGATTTCTCGAGGATAATATCATGAAACTATAATTTTTATTTCACTACTAACACTATTATATCCTAGTGATTCCTTTCGATGTGAAAAATTCTCCCACTATGTTTATGGATTTGATTAACTAGATATTTTAGACATACTTGGACCGTTTTGTTCTTATCTTTATTAACAACATAATCATATAATATAAATCAAAAGGGAAGCATGTAGAGTACTTGAGGATGGTATTATAATTACATTGGGAGCACCTAATATATAGTAAGCTCTCAAATTAACAATTCCTGATCCATGAGGTTCACTTTCTCAGGCATGACATTTATGAGAATGGACTAGCTATAGAACTGATAAAGATTGATGTAGTACTTTTTTGGGAGACATAAAATCTCGTGTTAAAGGTGAATATTTTTCATGGATTGGTAGGGAACTACAAGAGATTTTTAGTAGGCTTCTCTAGGATTATAGGCCCTTTGACCACCAAGACATAGAAAAGGAATTTGTTTGCATGGACTAAGAAATTACAGAGAGCCTTCAAGGAGTTGAGGCTAAGGTTGATGAGTGCTCTTATTTTGAGACTACTAGAGGAGGTAATAGAGTACATAGTGTATTGTGATTCCTCTGAAGATGGTATTAGCTTCATGTTGAGGTAGAGGAAGGTAGTGATATTATATGGGTCATGGGAGTTGAGACCCCATGAGAAGAACTAAGCAAAAAATGACCTAGAGCTGGTAGTGGAAGTCTTTGCTCTGATAATGTGGATGCACTATCTTCTGTGGGAACACTTTTTTTTCCTTAGACCATTTGAGTCTCATTATGTCTTAACATAGATACACTTTAACTTGAGATAGAGGCATTGGTTAGAGTTCATGAAGGACTATGAATTTGATACAGTCTATACTCTTGGGAATGGAAATGTGATGGAAGATACCCCTAGAAGGAATTACGAGGATTGATTGGTGCAGGAGGTGTCAGAGTAGTTGGATTCCATGAAGATGACCCTGGTTGAGGAGGAGGCTACAACTTCTCTTCAATCGATGATGTTAACTCATATGATTCTACAATTTGCGGTAGAGTCCTAGTTGGGAGACATCGACTACGAGGTATTATGTGAATAGATATCCTTTAGAGATTCACCATATGGGTTTTTTGAAGTACAGTATCACGTCATACTTTTCAACCAATGGACAGTGGTACCTATAACAATATGGTAGGATGTGATGAGGGAGTTTCCTACATCTACCTTGTATTTTAATCCTCTTATAGGGAAGATATATAGAGACCTCAAATGGTAGTTTTGGTGGGCTGGCATGAGGTGACCCATAGTTGAGTTCGTCTATCGGTGCCTCACATGTTAGTAGGTAAATACTGGGAACCAAGTTCCAACAGGTTTGTAGTAGCCTCTTGAGATCCTGAAGTAGAAATGGGATTACATATCCATGGACATTATAATCAGGCTTCCATGGAAAATTAGAGTCCACGATACCATCTGGGAGATAATTGACCAACGTACGAATTTGTCACACTTCCTTGTTATCAGGTAGCCAAGGTTGGTGTAGATTTTGGAAAAGTTGTACATACAAGAGATCATCCACCTTCATGGGGAACCCCCTATTATTTTCTCCTATCTTGATTCATGGTGTATGTCATGGTTGTGGAGAGGCTAGTCGGAGGTTTTCGAGACCTAGATGAGGATGGGTATTGTAACGACCCAAAATTATATCGATGAATTTTTCCTTCTTATATTTATGTTATATAGTATAAATCACATAAATATCACTTATATAACACAACTAAATCTTTATAAATGAATAATGAATGAAATTATAAGTATTTACAGAAATTAAGGAACCTGAACAAATTGAATAGTAAAATGGTATATGGAATAGTAATGTGGCCATTAAGAATAGTAAAACAGCCAAATAGAAAATTAACCTCACCCATGGAAGCATACATAAAATTTAGGAATTTTATAAATGAAAATATGACATACTTATATCATGTAATAAGTAAATAATTTTTTTAAAATGATAATTAAATATTGGTATTTTTGTGAAACATTAACGTTAATTTATAACTTTTCATTTAATATAATTAGTTAAAGGAACATTTATTATCATAAAATAGAATAATAAATTAATATTTTGTTTTCTTATGATTATACGATATTTTTATGATAACTTAATTAATTTTTAGAAGTGTTATAAAATCAATCATACTTTTTAAATTGATATTTTTTTAATAAATGATGATATTAATTAAAAATTTATGTTATCATATTTATAAAATTATTTTCATAAAATAGATTTCATTTTTGAATTCTACATGTTGAAAAATGGTTAGGGTGATTTTTTGGGATTTTTCTAATATTGTTGAATTTTTCTGAATAGTGAAAAATAGTAATTTTTGGTATTTGACATGATAAGTAAATAAAGAAATTTTCGAGCCATGGTTGATCCGTGGATGATGTATGTGGATATTATCTCATAATAAAATTCTCTATTTAATTTATTTATTCATAATAATCCTCACTATTCATAGGATCGAGCTAAAATAATAAAAAAATGAATAAAATATTCAAAAAGCACCCATCTCCTCCACTATAAATACCACCCCTCACCACCTATTCTCCTCACACCTCAAAATCATTTAATATTTTCAAAATCATTCTAAAAACTCTTCCCAAGTCTCCCCCATTTCCAATATCCCTTTTTCTCAAAAAAATACCGAACTCAATTGCATCAAGGAGGTTCTCAAGGAGAAGAATTCATGAGGTAAAAAACTCTTCCTTTTTTATTTTATTTCCTTTTCAATTTATTTTCTTTTAATTTTATCCCCTAACCATCCCATTTACAAGGGAAATTAAAAATCTAATATCTTTTATATACTATAATGTTATTTTTTAATGGAAAAACCCATCATCATTTCTCTTCCCCTATCTTTTTAGTCTAAAAATGAAAACGTCGTCTGTGAGGTTTTGATTTATCATCTTCAATATGAAATGATTTTAATTTCAATTACCTCCTTCAAGGATGGTCATAAAACCATTTTTATGGTTAAAAAATATTATAACATATTTATTATATACCATTTAATTTTTTAACCATTTTATATACATGATATTAATTAACAAAACAAAACTAATTCACGATGATTGAAAAAATGCCAAAAATAATCAAAATGATTATAATTAACATTTTATCTAATGAATGACAATCATATCCTGAAAAAATGATATATAAAACCATTTAATACTCTATTGGTTCATCAATAAAATATAATTTTAATTCTAGAAAACTATTCTCATTTTACATGATTTTCCATACATGTGTACAAGTAAACTGATCATGAAAACCGAGGAAACGAATTACCCAAATAATAAAATTATATCTTATAACTCATCAAAAAGGACATAAATGAACATGATAAAATTATAATAAATAAAATAAATGTATAAAAGTTTCTAAATTAATTAAATAATTTATGTAATTTGATTATCCAGGACATTAAGTTCAAGTGAAGAACACTTTGGGACATAAGGCAAGGGATTCTTTCTGAACCTCCATTTTTCCTTCGGGTTACGATTTCTATCTATTTAAACCAATGTAATTATAATTTATTTTTATATAATTATTATAAATTATTTTTATATGTTCCAAAATCATGTATCTAGATCATTTCATCCTTATTTGACAGGGATATACATGTTTTAATAAGGTTCCCTTCTCAATTCTTCTTGATAAGAAAGTCTGATTAAAGGGAAATTCCTAATTTCATACCCATTTTAAAGTACCATACACAATTTGTTTTAAGACCACTTTATTATTCTAAAATGAATGATCATACCATGAAAATATATTTTGGCCCATTTCTAGTTTTATATAAAACATTATTACTTTTCTTCTTTAAATACTCTTTAATATTTTCCTTAAATCACACTATTTTTTTATTTCTAAAATTTCATTAACACTATTTTTACATGATTTCACTTCAGTTTGACATCACTTATAATTATATATTACTATTTTCCCTTATTAATATCCCTGTATGTTTTAAATCCATTCTTTGATGGACACCATTATGTTGTTCCCTTTTTTTCCTTTTCACCTGATTATAATACCCAATTATTTCTATTGGTAACCCTTATGTTTATATTTGATTACTTATGTATGATTATTCACATGGAACAAATATTCATGAACATGTTATGATGGGTGTTCCCAGATAGTGATCCAATTTATTGCGTAATGTTTAGTATCAGGAGACGTCACGAGAAATGGTCTTTGTGGTTAGCCTTGACTCATGCTAATCATATGAAATGGTCATAGTGGATAGCCTTGAATCATGATACTAATTGGAAAATGGACATGGTGGTTATCCTTGACTCATGACTATGCCATTTTTATGTGTTTTATACATTTATATGATTTAATTATTACATGATCCCATGTTTTATATGTTATGCTTCCATATGTTTATTCATGGTCCATGCCTTTTTATGTAATCATGTTTTTCCTTCTAATCCATGTGATTTTATTTATTCATATGTTTATTTCCCTTCCTAGGATTTTTATCTGATCCATTTGTTCATATATTTCCTAGGTTATCCTATGCATATTTAATAACAAAAAGGAATTTATGATCTCTTTATGGAGATTAAATTATTTTTTTAATTTTATTTTCATAATTTCTAATTATGTATCTAATCTTCCAGAGACACTAGACTTTACAATAATTTTCTTTTAATTGATGGTTATTTATGATTAAAATAATGTAATAACATGTGTAAAAGGATAGGGATGTTATAGTTAGTATCATAAAATAGTCTAGTTAATTTTGGAGATTAGGACTAGAGCACTTTAGTAAGAACCCTATGGATAATTCTATCACCATGGATAACCATGGTTGAAACATTGAAAATCACAATATAGGATATAATTTTCATTTACAAGATTTTCCCTATATTTTCAAAGTTTCCTTTTTATATGATTATTATATATGCATTCAATCCCCTATAATTGAACATTATTTTTCTTAAATAATGGATGGAAAAATGAGAACCCATGCCAATAATTTATGTGATAGGTAATTTGAATATTTCCCAAATGAAATGCCAAATTTGACGGGAATGGGTGGTAAAAAGTTCAATATAGTACATTCTTAATTAGGCCAAGTTATGAATATTAACTTAAATCATGTAGAACACCCTCATTCTCTTAATAGATATCAAATTGAAGTTAATCCTTAATCATTCAAAGGCCTCCTATGTTTAGTGGATATTCTGATATCCTCCTTAAAGAAAAATGTATTAACTCTATTGAGAAGATATTATTTGTAATCCAATGCTCAAAAGAGGAGAAAGTTATGCTGGATATCTATCATTTTTTTAGGGAAGCTAATCACTGTTGGACACTGATCAAGAACACAAATTCCAAGGAGGAAATTAATTCCATGTAATGGGAATATTTCAAGAAAATATTTTTCAAGAACCCCCCCTCTCAAGATGGAAATAAAGTTCCTTGGATTGATTTAGAAGGAAGAATAGTCTATTGAGGTGTATAAGAAAAACTTAATAAGGCTTTTAAGATATGCATCTAACTTTTTTATGAACACTAAAAGCGATGTGGATCTATTATTTATCAGAAAAAATCCGAGTCCATGAAAAGTGTTGGAAATACTAGATATTGACAACTATGAGGAGATTTTACATTGTTACCTTAAGGTTGAAATGGATATTAGAGACTCTAAGTATTCTCATAGGCCCGAGAAAAAAAAGGTGGAAAATGTATTTTAATATGGGAGGATCAACAGATAAATCCCATGATGGAAAGAAAACCTAACATCCCACGTATCAAATTTGTGGGAAGTAGCATCCTAGTCACTATCTAAAGGGAATTGAGAGATTATTAAAATGTGTAAGAATGGGGAATCTTGCTAATAACTACTGAAGGGATATGAAGAAACCCACTAATGTGGAATAATAAAGGATGGTTCAGATCAAAATTCAGTTTATAGTGTCATGTATCAACTACAAGGAACATGGAAATTATGAAAACCATTTCTCTAAGCCAAGGGTTGTTGGAGGAAATCAACAAAAACAACCTCCAATGTAGCTAATAAGGGAATATGATATCACTACTACTATGGTGGAGCCCAAAAATGATGTGGTGATAGGTACACTGGTTATTCATTCAAGAATGGAGAATGTACTATTTTATTTTAGTTCTACATAATATTTCATATCTTGAAAGTTTAGTAGAACTATTAAAACACCACCTCAAAATATAGAGGTTGAGTTTTCTATGAGAACAAAATATGGGGGAATTATTGCATCCAAAGTTCACAACACCTCCCCTATTAATGTTTGTGGACTAAACCTCTCGGTAATTCTTGTCTCAATTAATTTGGTGGAGTTTATAGCTATATTGGTCATGGATTGACTATATTTATAAAAATCCTATATAAACTTTTGGGAAAGGGAGATCACTCTTCAAATCCCAAGGAATCCTCCAATTTTGTACAAGTGTAAGGACGAGGATGAATCTTCATCAGAATCATCTTCTTAAGTGTGGATATTATTGCCTTATTATAAATCATATCTATCTCAAATGATTGATAAAAAGGAGAGGATCATGTTCAAATTAATTCCCATTACGAGGGACTACATTGATGTGTTTCCTGAAGAACTATTTGGTTTTACTCCTAATCAAGAGGTTGAGTTCTCAATTAACCTTATTCCTATATCTCAACCTATATCAAAGAAACCTTATAGAATGGAAAACATCAAATTAGAGGATTGAAAGATGTAGTTAGATAAGAATATGGACAAGGGTTTTATACACCAATGTGCTTCACCATTGGGTGTACCAGTCCTATTTGTCAATAATAAGTATGGATCAATGCACCTCTGCATTGATTATCATTAGATCGATAAAACATTATAAAGAACATGTATCCTCTACCACGAATAGATTAATTATTCGATCAACTATGTGGTTCCAATTATTTCTCTAAGGTTGTTTTTTGTTCGATATATCACCAATTAAAGTTGAGGAAGAAATATATTTCCAAGATTGCCTTTCAAATGATTTATGGAAACTATGAGATCATAGTGATGCCTTTTAGACTCACTAATGGTCCAGAAATTTCCATGGATTTAATGAATAATGTATTTAGATATTAACTGGACAAATTTATGGTAGTTTTTATTGATGATATTCTAATATACTCAAAGAGAAAGGATGAACATTAGGGGAATTTGACTATTGTGATAAAGGATTTTCAAAGGGATAAACTGTATGAAATGTATAGTAAATGTGATTTTTTGATGAAGGAAATATCATTATTGGGGAATGATATCACCATCAAAGGGATATATATAGACCCTTCAAATAAAAAGGAAATTGAAGAGTGGATTAGACTAACATATATAACAGATATTCGTAGTTTCCTTGGTCCAACTAGGTATTTCTGACAATTTTTGAAGCAATTATCACGATTTTAAAACCCACTAACCAATCTGACATGGAAGAAATTAACGTTTATCTGGAATAATGAATGTTAATTCTGATTTAAATAGTTGGAAAATAGGCTTATCACTACACTATTAGTCACACTACTGACAAGTGTCAAACTCTTTTTCAGGTATAATGATTCTTTAAAGATGCGATTTGAATTTATATTGATGTAAAATGAAAATGTGATAGGCTACGCTTCAAAGAATTTGAAAATTAATGAGAAAAACTATCCCATGCATGATATGGAGTTGGAAGCCATTATATTTTCATTGATGATATGGTGACATTATCTCTCTGGTTAGAAGTGTGAAATATATACTGGTCATAAGATCCTTAAGTAAATATTCACACAGAAATATCTTTACACGAGCTAGAAAAGATGGTTAGATCTAATCAAGGATTATGAGTGATCAATCTACTACCATATTGGTAAATCCAATAAGGTGGTGGATTATATAAGTACAAAATATTTCGTATCTTTATTAATGATGAGAATTGAGAAGGATATAATTTTCTTAGACCTATAAATGATTAACATGGGTATCAGTAAGGGAGGAAAATTTTCAATCCTTTATCAAATTATTTCTCAACCATCTCTCAGGGATAAAATAATGGATTATCACAAAAATGATGTGGAAATTCAAAAAAAATGTATAAGATACCAGAATTAAAAAATCCTCATAGTTCAAAATGGATGAGGAAGGAGTTATGAGATTTGGGTCCTGATTATGTGTACCATCCAATCTAGAGATAAAGAATTTGATTCAGAATGATTCACATAGCTCAAACTTCTCTATTGACTATGGGAGAACAAATATGTATCGAGATATCCTAGAGAACTATTGGTGGGACAATATGATGAAGGATATTGCTGGATATACATCAAAGTTCCTGTTATGTCAACAAGTGAATGCTAAAAGACAAAAGTCTAAGGGGATGGTGCAACTATTATCCATACCAACATAGAAGTGGGAAAACATCACCTTGGAATTTATCATAGAACATCAAAATAAATCTAGAAGAAACAATTATATATGAGTTATTTTGGGCTGCCTTACAAATACATCTCACATTATTGCAATTATAGAGGACTTATCACTTGACCAACATGCACAGATATACATTAGGGAATTGGTGATGCTTCATGGAGTACCACGATCTATGGTATTCGAACGAGATCCAAGATTCACCTCCATGATTTGGAAAGTCTAAAATATACTATAAACACTAAGTTGAACTTCATTATGACTTATCATCCTCAAACTGATTGACAATATGAGCAGACTACTCAAACACTAGAATACATAATGAGATCATGTTCTATAGATTTCATGGGAGAATAAGAACAACACATACCTTTGGTTGAGTTTTACTATAACAATATTTTCCACTCAAGCATCCAAATGCATATATAATTATCCCTTCATGAGAAACGATGTAGAACACCGATATGTTGGGATGAATTTGGTGAATATAAGATTTTAACATATGAAATGTTCAAAGAAATGGTGGAAAACATGAAAAACATTCAGAAACACATCAAGGCAGCCCAAAGTCGATAGAATAACTATGAGGAAAATCATTGATGGTACATGAATTAAAAGTTTGGATACATGGTATTACTTCACATATCTCTATCAAATAGAATCATGATATTTGGGGGAAAAAAGTTGTGTCCCAGGTATATCGGCCCCTTCGAGATCCTTGATCATGTCAGAGTTTTGGCCTATCGACCAGAACTCCCATCTACCATGTATTAATTACACAATGTATTCCATGTATCCCTATTGAGGAATAACATAATGAATCACTCACTTGTACTGAATTTAGAAGTGGTATAGTTTGAAAATGACCTCTCTTACAAGGAGCAGCCAATGGAGATCTTGGACTATAGAGATAAAGTTCGACACAATGAGACTACTGATCTAGTCAAAGACTATGGTGGAACCATACATATGAAGAGGAAATATGGGAACAAGATGAAGCAATGAAGTAAAAGTATCCTCATATATTTTCCCTTCAGAGCGTAAAACAAAATTTCTAGGGAGAAATATCATCAGGGGGAAGAATATGACGACCTAGAAATCTATCAATGAAATTTATCTTCTTATAATTATGATATATAGTATAAATCACATAAACATAAGTTATATAATAAAATAAAAACATTATAAACGAATATTGAATTAAATAATAAGTATTTATAGAAATTAAGAAACCTAAACCAATGGAATAGTAACATGACCTAGTGAATAGTAATGTGACCATTAGGAATAGTAAACTGGACAATTGAATAGTAACCTCACATATGGAAGTATAAATAAAATTTTGGAATCTTATAAATGAAAATATGATATATTTATATCAAGTAATTAGAAAATAATTTTTCTAAAAATGATAAATTAAGTATTGGTATTTTTCTGAATCATAAAAGTTTATTTACAATTTTATATTTAATATAACGATTTAAAAGAAAATTTATTTTCATAAAATATATTAATAAATAAATAAATTTTTGTTTTATATTATAGGATAATTTTAGGAGACCTTAATTAATCTTTCAATGTGTTATAAAATCATTCAAAGTTTTAAAATTGATATTTTTTGAATAAATGATGATTTTAATTAAAAATTAAAATTATCATATTTAGAAAATTATTTTATAAAAATTTAGTCCATTTTTTAATTCTAAATATTTAAAAAAAATTAGGGTGATTTTTTTTTTGTATTTTTCTAAAATAGTTTATTTTTTGGTGAATAGTGAAATATAGTAAATTACGGTATTTAACATTATAAGTAAATAAATGATTTTTTTGAGTCATGTTTGAGTCATGGATAATTTAAGTAGAAATTATCTAGGACTAAAATTTTCTATTTACAATATTTATTCATAGTAATCTTTACTATTCACAGGCTTTATCTAAAATAACAAAAAAATGAAAAAAATATTCAAAAAACAACCCTCTCTTCCATTATATATACCTCCCATCACCACCTATTCTCATCACACCTCAAAATCCTTGAATATTATCCAAATACTTCCCAAAAATCTTCCCAAGTATCCCCCCCATTTCCAAGATCCTTTGTTATCAATAAAAGACCAAACTCAAGTGCCTCAAGGAGGTTCTCAAGGAGAAGAATTCAAGAGGTAAAAACCTCTTTCTTTTTCTTTTATATCCTTTTCAATTTATTTTCTTTTACTTTTCTCCACTCACCTAAATATTTCCATGTGACATGATAATTATAGTATATTTTATATACTTTTATTTTATTTTATTAATTGAACAACCCATCATCGATTCTATTCCCCACTCTTTTTATTATAAAAATGAAAACATCATCTGTGAGGTGTTTATTTATCACCTTTGAGGATGAAATGTTTTTAATTTTCATTACTGCCTTCCAGGATGGTAATAAAACCATTTTTATCATTAAAAAAGATTATAATATATTTATTACATCTTATTTAATGTTATATAACCATTAAATATATATATATATGTGATATTAATTAATAAAACAAAACTAGTTCGTTATGATCGACAAAACACTAAAATAATCTAAATGTTTATCATTAACTTTTTATATAATAAATCATCCTCACATTTGAAAAAATTATATAAAATACCATTTAATATTATTTATGTTCATTAATAATATATAATTCCATTTATGTTAAACTATTCCCATTTAACTTGATTTTCCATACATGTATACAAGTAAACCAATCATGAAAATTAAGGAAACGAATTCTCCCAAATGATAAAATTTTATATTATAACTCACTAAAGGCCATAAATTAACTTAATAAAAATATAATAAGTCAAATAAATGTTTAAAATTTTATTAATTAATTATTTAATCGATTTAATTTGATTATCCAGGACATTAATTTCAAATGTAGAACACTTTTGGACATAACTTCAGAGAAATTTGCTTGAACCTCCATTTTTTTCTTTGGGTTTCACGTTCTCTCTCTATTTAACCCAATCTAATTATTATTTATTTTTATTTACTTATTGAAAATTATTTTTATGTGTTCCAAAATCAAATATCTAGATCCTTTCATCCTTATTTGATGGGGAAATACTTGTTTTAATAGGGTTCCCTTCTCAGTTCTTTCAAATAAGGAAACCTGATTAATGGGAACATCCCAATTTCTTACTCATTTTAAATTACCATCCATAATATATTTTAATATCCCTTTATTCTTATTAAATAATGGTTTTTATCATGAAAATAAATTTTTGTTCATTTTTGGTTTTATGTAAAAGATTATTATTTTTCTACTTTAAATACTCCTTAATATTTTCCTTAAACCACACTAAAATGTTTTATTTAGAAATTTTCTTAAACACTCATTTTACATGTTTTTACTTAAAATTTACATCACTTATCATTATCTATTTTTATTTTCTGTTATGAATGTCCTCATATGTTTTAAATCTACTCTTTCATGGAAAATATTATGTTATTACCTTTTGTTATGCCTTTTGACCTGATTATGATATCCAATTCCATCAATGGGTAAACCTTATGTTTATGTTTGATTCATTATGTATGATTCTTCATGTAGAAAATATATTCATAAAAATTTTATGATGGGTGAAGCTAGATAACTCTCCAATTCACTGGGTAATTTTTAGTCTCATGAGACGTCATGCGCAGTGGTCTTGGTGGTTAGCCTTGACTCATGCTAATCATGTGCAATAGTCTTGGTGGTTATCCTTGAATCATGATCTTACATTTGAACTTGTTTTGGTGGTTATAATTGACTCATTATTATGTAATTTTGTATGTTTTTTCCTCATTTATATGATTCTATGATTACATGATCCCATGTTCTATATGTTAGGCTTCTATATGTTTATTCATGTTCTATTCCTTTTTATGTCATAATGTTATGCCTTATAACCCATGTACTTTTTTTAATTCATATGTTTATTTACCTTAATAGTATTTTTAGCTCATCTATTTGTTCATGTATTCCCCAGGTTATCTGATGCAGATGTAAGATCTAAAAAAAGTTAATAGCTCCTTTTGGAGATCAAATAAAACATATTTTTAATTTGGTTTCATGATTTCTATTTATATATTTAATATTCCAAAGTCAACATAATTTATGATCCTTGGATTAAAATTTATGGTTATTTATTCTTGAAATCATGTAATAATATTTGGAGGTATTTTATAAGTATAGCCTTTCACCCCTAGATAGATGGGTAGACTGGGAACACTATCCGGTACTGAATGATATACTAAGGGCTTGCATGTTATACTTTGGTTGGGGCTGGAAGGATCACTTTACCTTGGTGGAGTTTTCTTAAAATAATATATTTTACTCTACTATTAGAAAAAAAACCTTTTAGGCCCTATACGGGAGACCCTACAAGTCACCCTTTTGCTGGACTGAAATCATAAAGGCATCTCTTGGTGGGCCGGAGATTATGAAGAAGATGACAGAGAAGGTAAAGGTCATCCACTAGAGGATGAGGAAAGCTCAGAGTATGAATCAATCTTATGAAAATAGATATTTGAGGCCCTTAGAGTATGATAAAAAAGACAACATTTTCCTAATATTATCTCTATGTCATGGATTTAATAGACTCATCTAGGGAGGCAATAAATCTACGAGGTTCATATAATCATTTGAGATCTTGAAGTGGGTTTGTGAGTTTTCCTATTTCCTCATATTACCCCCATAGTTGGATTAGATTAATGATGTCTTCCATGTGTCATAGATGAGTTTATAAATGACTGATACCATGCAAATCATTGACATGGGTGAGATGGACATCGAGGATGGAGCCACTTTCGTAGGGAACCTAGTGGAAATCAAGGATTGACATGACATGATCATGCATGAATAAACCATTCACATAGTTTTTTTCTATGGTAACATAGGAGGGATTAATTTATGGACCATATTTTTTCCTTATAAGAATTTCAAATATATCTTGAAATATTTTTGGAGCTTCGTGCTGAGAAGGCGTGTGATTCCAATGCCTAGTGTGCCCTTAATTAATATTATAAAAATTAAATATATTTTATGTTATGTGAAATTTTTTATAAAAAATGGGACAAATATTAAATAAACTATTGGATTTCAAATATGATCCAACTATTCAATCCATATTGTGGTGTTTACCCTAAGCATGATCTAAAGTTAATTGGTGTGGGGTGTTCAGATAAATTGACCATTGGAGGCTGTGTTTAGTGGATTAATTAATTAATTCATAAAATTACCTAAATAAAAATTACATATATAAATGAATACTTATGGATTATATGTAGGGTTATTTTTATAACCCTAGGATCGTTGATAGGAGGAGCCACCATTTTTCATTGGCAGATAGATATCGACTGATGATGAATGTCTGGATCCTGGTGAATTGATGTGGATCAAACACAACAAATCCTACACCTTTATTAGAGGTTGTGTTATTGATCATAAATAAATCCAATATCAAGTTAGGACTCATAATATTTGGATTTCCTCACTTATGATTAAAATATTGACCAGAATCAAATCTATTTCATCGATATGTGTTTTTTGTGCATTTGAATGTGTCAACATATCAGATTTAATTATTTATTCTATTTACCCCATCATGACATGAT
The DNA here is from genome assembly GCA_963277665.1 of Viscum album. Classification (NCBI taxonomy): domain Eukaryota; kingdom Viridiplantae; phylum Streptophyta; class Magnoliopsida; order Santalales; family Viscaceae; genus Viscum; species Viscum album. The sequence continues at coordinate 1,477,386,983 of OY728134.1, forward strand.
TTAACACCTTTGATATCCACAATTTATATTCATTGTAAAATATTTTTTGTACAATTATTTTTGTACACTTTGTTTTATTCTTTTCCCCCTTCATTCATTTCTATCATCATTGTTGGCCAATGTGGCCACTGTTTCACATTACAGGGTGGGATCGAGCATGACCAGACCCCCATATAAGTAGAATATTCATGTGTAACTTATAGATCAGTTATTAGAAGATGTACTGGGATTATTTTCAGGATACTAGTGATGATTTCCATGGATCCAATATCTAGAAATGACCATAATCGACATGTGAGAAGCGACAGCATCACACATGCTTCGTTCAGGAGGATGAAGATTTGTTTTACAGCCCATGGAGGGCCTAAATTGATTTTTGGAGATGTATTACACTAAGTTCAGATGGTAAATGGATATAAATCATTTAGGAAGGCATATATATAGTATCTTTATGAGAGATATGAGGTTCTAGGGAAACCCCAATGACACATTGTCTACTTTGAAGACCACACAGAGTATAGACCCTTGGATGCACCTGTTAGGATTTTTTGGGTGATTTAAATATCACACACCATGTTGTATCATGAAATTACATGTAACTTAGTTCTATAAACATGTAATGTACTATGGGAGTACGTGGAAAAGGGCATCGCCAGCCACCTGACCAGTGTACTTGAACACAAATTGATGAACCTAGGCACTACCAGGAGAACATGGCTCATCCCCCGATGGCTAAGACACACTGTGTAGTCCTATTATATGTCATTTAGGGATACATGTAGAGTGATACATGTACTGAAGATAACATGTCTAGGAAGTAGTGTGGGACAACAAGGTGTGTGATTCCTTTTACGCACTATGTACCTTCCTTTTTGAGGAATCGTTTACCTTTAATATCTCTATTGTTTGGACTTGTATTTGTCCCGTGTGTAGCCTATCCAAATTTTTTTTCAACGTATAATGAAATGGATTTATTTCATGGTTTTTTGAGATATTAGGTGTGGTTTTTCAAGTGTTATGCTACTTTAGGCGATCCTCAATGATTAAAGTGATTAGACAAGATCATTAGATTGGAACCCTCCTCCTGGGATAAGGAATGGGTCCTTTATCCATCCATCTAGAGTGGAACCCCCCGAGGGACTAGGTAATGAGTCCTATATCCATCGTCAAAATGTAACCTTCCTACTAGGATAAGGAATAGGTTCTCTACCACTATCACGGAACCCTCCAGTTGGGACAATGCTTGGGTCCTATATCTATCTACCTACCGAGTCGAACCTCCTACTAGGACAGGGCATGAGTCATCTATCCCTAGAGTGGAAACCCCTAAAAACTAGGGCATGGGTTCTCCATCCATATTCTTAGTGTAACTATCTTTCTAGGACAGGGTATGAGTCTTCTATCCAAAGAGTGTAACCCCCTAGACAGACTGGGGCATGGGTCCTCTATCCACTTATAATAGTGGAACCCTCATTTCAGGACAAATCATGGGTACTCTATCTATCTATTGAGTGTAACCCTCATGTCATATCATGGAATGGGTCCTATACCTAGATATTATTCCCCTAATCTATTTCAAAGAGTTGTAAGGTATGGACCCATATGGATTCTTCTTTAAACAATCATGTGAGGTGTTGGGCATCATTGATGGACCCTTTAGAACTAGTGGTAGACTATTTTCTTAAGTTGGTCTATGAGATGGAAATCCCCTTTCTCTCTCTCATGGGTTTCTTTTATGAGCATATATCCATGTTGAGTGGTTTTCCTTTCTATCTTTCTATAGGTTGAGATATTTACTTATATTGTAACTCCTTCTGCTCCCCACTTCATATTTTGGGGTATCCTACATGTTATGTATATACTAAACCATATTTGGGATTTTCCAACATGTGTCATGTCTTATGAATATTATGGTTAGGTTGGTGATGATTATATTGAATAATATGGATACAATAGGGGATTTGACTCTCTATGGTGGTAAAGGATTAGATTTCTATAGTTGGGATATCCAAAAATTTACTTTTCCAAAAAATTTCAATTTAGGACATCTTTCTAGTTGGGTATGTATTTTTCCCTTTTAGTTTTTCATAACTATGCAGTTGTACTCTTTTATTCCATAGAGGTTTTAATTGCATGGTTTGTTATCTAGATTTTGATTATTTTATTATTATTAATCTGTATTTATGCACGAATATGTTTGAATTCATGCATACAAGTACATTCAACAAAGGTATCTCATATTAGTTATTCATTTTGGCACTGTCACCAGCCCTTGGCCTATGGAGGTGGGCTTGGGGTAGTTCGAGCTTAAGCCCCATTGGTTTGAGTCATGATAGGATATAATCCATGAAATTAAAATAATATCATCTCATTATATGGGAGATACTAGTTTTATTTTATCATCATATATTAATAGTATTTTAAGGATGTGTAATAAGAAATAAAATAAAACCACAAGTTTAAAAATTTAACATATTCCTTAAAGAACTTATTTTAGTTTATAAGTAAATTTTTTTAAGAGGAGTTCATAGTCAAACTAAGTCCTCTTGGAAAAATTTATGGTATTAAGGAAGATATTTGGGTGGTTATTTTTTGAACCAAATTATTTTTAAGTGTGAATATGAGAGGATAGGGGGTGACCTTTTATAGGTGGGGGAGAGGAAACAATAGAATTTTTTTAAAAGAAAAGGTGTAACCATGTTTTTCACCTAATATAAGACTCTAAAATGGATAATTACTAAACCTAAGAGGTTATAAGGTCTAAATATGGCCAAGAAAATTGGATTTGAAAATTTTTTATGTATTTTTACCCCTTATCATTTTAGTTTAACTTCCAAGTAAACCCGTTTTATACTTAGCCGCACTAAATAATATTTACTATTTTTACTATTAATTTTGGAAAAAATAAGTTAATATTATTATATAATATAATTTATTGTAATTAAAAAATGGAATACATTTTTTACACATTCAACTGATATAATAGAAAAAGTTAATTTAAAATTAATCTAGTAGACATGACAAGAAAACTGTTTTCGAAAGAGAATATTTTCAAAAGATTAAAAATAATTATATTGAAATTCAACATTAAATTGATTAAAATGACCTAAATTTGATTAAATATAATATAATAATTCTAACTTTTAATTTTTTTAACAAGAGGGTACTTTTTAAATTTTTTTAACTGAAAATGTAGTTTTTAAATAAAAATTAGTATTTTTCACTATTCATAAAAAATAATCTTTTCATAAAATAATAAAAAACTAACCATAAAATATTTTTGATACATATATTTAAAAAATTAGGTGATTTTTTCAAATAATTATTTTAATAGTTGAAACATTATTTTTTTTGTTTGTCCATAAAATGAAATAGAAAACATTTTTTCAGGAAATAGTATTTTCAAAACATATAATAACATTACCAAAACTTATTTACTTTTTTTATAAATATATTTTATTTACCTAAATCTATTTTATTTAATATGTAAAATGTTTTTATTAATATTCATACCACTATGTTTAACATCTAGGTAATAAAAACCATGTTAAATAGTAATATAAATACTATATTGTGGTTCATTTAAACTCGGTGTTGCCTATTGTGCAAGCTATTGAAAAAAATAAATTTATTCGAAGAGAATTCATAAAGTATTTGGGTGTTACAAACATCTCCCACAAACACATTATAAAATATTAAACTAATTATATGTACCATACTTTAAACGGTTCATCATAACTGAGGGAAAGAAAACATAAGAATGGCTGAGCTAGAGTTCTTAGAACGGGTAAATATAAGTGATATCAATAAATGATTATAAGTGATCATAAAATAAGTATAATGGTATTAGAACATGATCATAATTTTTATTAATCATACCCAATTAGTTAAAGATCATTAATAAAAAATAATGTAATATATTGTTCTCTAAACAAAATAAAAAATTCATAAGTGAGTTGAATCATCAATAATCAATCAGGAGCCATGCGAATATTTGATAAGAAAAATAAATATGGTTTTGGAATAAACATAAGTATAAAAATAATTTTCTTATTCAAATATCATCTCAAAGACTAACATAATGAATTGGGTTCACTCCTGATTTAATCATTTCCTTGGTCAAGGTTCTCAACAAAGACTATTAGAGTGAATGATTCCGTTACCGAACTAGGTTAACTTACCATTATAGTCCTTATTATATCATGATATATCCATCATTACCCAATAAATTTTACAGATATATAATTTTAAGACCCCCATCATAGAGTGAAATCCATGAATATATGTTCCATAAGAACATTAAACATTCACCATATCGTTATATCAATACTCATGGAAAAGAAATGGGATTCATAAACATTTAATTATTTCATCACATCATAACATATTATGAAAAATGGGTTTCATAAAGGGTTCATCATAAATTAATTAAGCTTTGGAAAAGAAACAGGTTTCATAGAATCATCCCAAAATAATAATAATAATCATAATCTATCTAAAGAATTAAATTAGATGGTATCATAGGATCATATGATCATATCCCTAATGAATAATTACCATATATATAGTATGTTTATAAATTTTAACAACACCATTAAAATAAAAATCAAACCTTTATTAGAAAACACGAGAACAATATATTTTTCTTTTGAAAAAATTTTAGCTAAAAATTCATAGAATATTTAGAAAAATAATTTTCTTTAAAAAATAACCATTGAAACATGTAAAGTAATATTCAAAGAAAATAATGGTCTTTATTTTATGAAAATATATTCCTATTAAATATTTTAAAATGTAACATTCTTTTCACACTTTTTAAAAAATTAAAAAAAAAGAATTATTTTGAAAAAGTTCATTTATAAAGATTTATTTAAAACATTGCAAGAAATTTAAATGTAAAAATTAATATTTTAAAACCTTTACTTTATAGGAAAAAACTTCAATAAAATAAAATTTTAGGGTGTAGACATGGGATAAAATTTTCAATGACCAAAAAAGAAATAAGGTCAGCTTTTTATTAAAAAAATTTTATTAATAATTTTAATTATCCAAAAAGAATAAAATGGTAATAATAAATAAAAATTCATGGAATAAATAAATGAGAAGAAAATATATTTTTTAAAGGATAATATAAATAAACTTTTTCTCAATAGAAAATTAGCATAGATAATCTAAAAAACAAATGATATTTTAACATAAACCCTTAGCCCAAGAACTGTCTTTACTCATAAAAATTAAATATCCTATATAATAAATAAAAATTCATTGTAAAAAAATTCCAAAATTGTATTCATACATAACTTACTATGTATCATTAATTTATAATTTCCAATTATCCTTTGATAAATATTTCTTTATTAAGGACATTAAGTTGAAAAAATGGTCTGTTTTCTATGCAAGTTTCAGTTTGATTATTTTATTTGATTTAAATTTGTCATGGTTTGATCATATCCATAATCTTAATTATGATATATGGGTTGAAAATAATCATTATACATAGTTTTATAACCAATCATAAAAATTGGGGGGTGGGATGAAGTGCATCACTTCATGTAGAGGGTAATGCCTGCATACACACGAGTAATGTTTCCATTTTTCAATACAGATAAAAAAATAAAGGTAAATAATAATTACTCATAAAATAATCAATAATACATCGTAAATATCATATATATTAATTAAACATTTATTTATTACGATCATTGATAAGTGCAAATGAAAAAAGGAGCACATCTCTTCATGGAGGTGGTAATTCATATGTACACTTGAGCAAGTTATTGTTTTCCAAAAAATAGGAAGGTAAGAAAGTAAATAAGAGATAATAATTATAGAATAATAAATATTTCATCAATATAATATATAAAAATTAAATCCAACCTAATAATTAACCATGAATTATTTCGATGGAAAATGATTCATATCATTATGTGGGGGCGGTAGTCCACGCATATGTAAAAGTGATACAATCATTTTCCATTTGATGGAAAGAAGGTGGGAAATGATTTATAAATAATTATAATAAAAATTAATTAAATTTAATATATATTTTTAATTATATTATAATGGATACCATATATTTAGACGAGTTAATAGAAGAAATAAATTGAAATTACTATTTTAGAAGGTATTTCTCTTCATTGAGAAAAGTCACTTGGCTTAAACATTAATCCCTTAAAGGATAAAATTATCATAAAACCTGAACATAATGTATTTGGGTAGGGATTTTATTAAATTATTTGGGTTTTTATTGGATAATATAAGTTGTTATTGATGTGTGAAGAAGAAAGGATATGTGACGTCTATTTCTAAGGGAGCAAGAGGACACACTTGGAATTTGTCAGAAGATAAGAAAATATTAATTTATTACTCATGAAAGATAATTAAATATGACTCATATTAAAATATGATATGATTTAGGGTAAAAATATTATTTTAAAATATTATTTATACATTTTTATATATCATTTTAAACCCTATAATTTTATTTTAAACCGTTTAATTTGTTATAACTCTTATCATGGTAACTAACTTTTTACTAATGATATTATTCTAAAAGACCAAAAATTAAGTTGAAATTTTTAATTAATATTAATTATAAGTATTAAAAATATTTAATACATTTTAAAATATTCAATTTCTATAATTGGATGAAATTCGTTTTAAAATAAGTGTGTGAAAGACAACTACCCCGTTTTTATCAAAATGAATTTTTAAGCATAAAATTAAGTTTACTTTCATTACATTATATGTAAATAAAATTAGATGAAAGGTAAAATATTTTAATGAATATATTATCTAAATTCAATAAAAATATTTAACTATTAGTTATTAATTTAATTTATAAATATAAAAATCCCATTGTGCATATAAATTACATTTTTTTAAAAACATCTCTTTTTACATTTAAATGATTTTATTTTAATTTTTAACATGTTAAAAGATAATGGGTATATTTTATTAAATATATTTTTATAATTTAGTTATTATTATTAATTCCAACAATTAAAATGGATATTTTATAACAATGAGATTAATTAAAAAAATTCAGTAGTATATCATGGGTTATTTAAGAATAGTGTTGTGTGTAAAGAAAGCTGTCAAAGAAATAAACTTTTATTAAAGATAAGTATAACATAAAATATATGTGTTTACATGTGTCTTATAAAACATTTTTAGAAATAAATTTTAAAATATAGTAAGGATTTGTTTTATTATTTTTTGAGGATCTATGTTATAATAAGAAATTTTAATTCCACTTATCTAGAAATGCTAATTTATGATTCAATATATTTCATGGAATCTCAGTACCAAACATAAAATTTGACACTATTAAGGAATGATGGATTCATAATATTATTTATTAACATAACAAATCCAAAAAACATTAACTTTGTATAAAAGTATGAACCTTTTGGATCTGAAACCGCTTTTTACCACCAGCAAAACCCTAAGTATGAAGGGTTGAATCTTGGGGTTGTCCTATTTAAAATTGTTCTTCTTTCACATCAATTTATAAGTTAGGGTCTTTCTACTATTTTAGTGAGAAATTTGTTGAACTTTTCTCATTAATCTCTCTCTTCTCACAACCACACTAAATGAATGCAGAAATGTAAAACATGAATGTGATATATATGTTTTACTTGCATTACCTAAAAGAGATAATATTAGGAGAATGAAAATATACCATGTCAATGTACTAAGAATTAATAATACTCACTATAATATATCAATTATTTACTACAGCCTCACTGATAATCCTATGGACACTCTCTTTAGTTCTCTCCCACTCACATCATTGGAGATGCTATTCTATTTTCTATAAATACTAACCCATTACACACTCAACTCTATTATTTTTCACACACTACTCCAATAATATCTTCAATGGATTATATATGTGTGAGTCTATATATGATAATAATAATTGGAATAAGTTATATTCATCTTCAACTCCTAGTAGATGTAATATGACATCTAATCTTACCGCCTTTGCCTCTTTAATGCCAAATGAGATAAAAACGTATATATAATAGTTTATTACATGAACATCCAAAATCACTATTTAATAATATTATTTCCATAGAGAAGTATAATTTCATACTATAATTAATATTATTTTGATCCTTCCTCAACTTCTAGGTCTAGTAATATAGAACATGTTCTCTTCAAGACATGCTTAATCAATAAAATTATTTATAATCACTGGAATTATCATACAACTCAAATTATCCTTTTTCTCATTTCTGAATCGAATCTTCATTATACACCATTATAATTTTACCTGGTGTAGAGATAAATAGATAATTGTGTTAGGGTCATATTTTTTATTCTATTTAATGTTTATAATCACTAAATAATATATGTGTGATCAATTTACATATTTTAAATATGGAATACTCTTATAATATCATTATAAAGATCTTACATATTTATTTTTACAAAAATAATCATCTATAAATCTCATCATTAACTATGATATATCCTCTATAATTTTTATATAATCCCTAAAATATTCCTTATAAATCATTTTATCCATCTTCTATAAAACCTAAAACTCCACATATCAAGATTAAATATTTAATCAATCATAAAATATAATTTATAACATTCAAACAATTTCACATAACCAAATTTAATTGGATTGTTTGTATATAAGAGCTTATATTATGAAACTCTCTCATGTAGTATTAATTTAGATACATAATATATGAAGAAATCCTCAATTTATGTAACTAGATTGTTTTTCATGATATATCTCTAATCAACTCATAATATTCTCCTTATTAATGCTTTAAATTATAACTTATAATGGGTCAAATATTTATAAAAATTTAAAATCATTTAATCCATTAAATCCTAGTATTTTATAAAAATTAAAAGGAAAATAAACCTTAAAATTTATCCAAGATTTACGGAGATGATCCTTATGGTTTTCCCTAAACCTTTTGAAAGTATGATCAACTATTTTTTATTAATGTAAATACCCTTAAACTAAATAGGGTGTATTGGAAATTACCATTATAGAATCATTAACTACCATGATATGTATTATAGATACCATTATGATATGTGGGTTACCTTTTGAAAATTATAATCTACATTTATGAACTCTAGAGTTACACTTATGAAATGTGTCTTTGAATTTAAAAAACAACATATACCAATGTGAAATCAATAATTTTCATTATAAAATGAGGGTTACCTTTTTATAATTAGCATTTACCCTAAGGTACTCTAGATTTTCGATTCAAAAGTGAGTGTAACCAACTTGAAAAGAAGATATATTGTAACACCCAAAGATTTCCTAGTATGTTACTTCTTCAATGTAATTCAATAACTTACACTACACGCAACCTTGAGTTCAAGAGCACCAACTAGTCGTTCAAAAGCAGTTATGAATAGTATTAACAGAATTTTGAACTTTATATAACCCTTGTAATTTTAGAATCCATATTATGAGTTTCTTAGACATAATGTAAAGACAAATTTAATTTTTATATAAAATAAGTATTTTTAAAAAAATGTAATTTTACTGCCTTTTAAAGGAGAACCCTTTTTAAATCCAATATTTGAAACATTTATATATAAATTTTACAAAATAAACTTCTTCTTTGGGATCGGGACATTAAAATTTAGTTTCAATAAATTTTTGGTGTTTTTATGATAACTTTCATATTTAGGTGAATAGTGAAAAATAATATATTTTAACTGAAAACAACTTTTTTAATCAAAATAATTTATAGTGTTAAAATATACATATTAATGGTTTGGATGTATAATTATATTATATTTTTACCATTTAATCCAATGTTGGTCATTGGAAGTAATTTCACTTTGAAATTGGACATAAACAAATGTCAAACTTTTGGTAGTTATTATTTCATAAAAATACGCTTTTTGGTTTTGACAACGAGAATAAATTTTAAACTAATACATGAAATTTCTATGTTTTGAATTTTGTAAAATAGACTTTATTTTTTAATTCAAAATATCAAAATTAGCTTAGGGTGAATTTTTGGTATGTTTCTGAAAACATTAAATTTTTGATTAATAGTGAAAAACACTGAATTATAGTTTAAAACCGAATTTTTTTATTTAAATAATTATTTATTTTATTTAAATTAATTTTATGTAAAAATAGATACATAATACTTATATAAGTTCAATGTAATTCATTAGAGTCAGTTTATAATAATTTTAGATATATAAAAATTTTATTGAACCTTTCATCGTCTTTTACCCATCTCATAGGAGAATTTTAAAATTCACATAAAACTTTATTTTACCGCTTCTGTGAATATAATTTCAAAAATCCGAGAGACAAATTTAATATATGTAAGTAAAATGTGGTTCAATAAGATGAAAATAATTTTTTTTAATAATAACGTTTTACTTTTATTTACCACGGTTAAAAGTAATTAGTGTAATTAAGGGTAAAAATGATATTATTATTACCCTAAAACATGTCAATATTCTATTGAATAAGTATAATTATACCTAAAAAAACCTTAGGAATAAAATATGAACCTATTTGGTCCACTTGGATCAGATTAATACATTTAATATTATTTAATTCAAAGAAGAGTTAAAAGAGTTGAAATCAAAGTTTAATAACTAAAACATTTTTAATACAAGGTTACACATAAGATAAATTAGACTATAAATATTAATTAGAAATATAAAAATATTTAATACATAATGGTATTTTATTTATATTTTTTATACATTAAATAATTTAATTTATTAATGACACAATGATGACGTAGTAATTACCTAATTAATGAAATATTAAACTAATTGATACTATAAATATCCAAATAAATGTAATTTGAGACTTTTTATGAATTAAAATAATTTTTTATGTTAATATGACATATTAGGGTTGTTTAGATGACTTTTTTCGAAGTAATAATGCTGTTATCAATTTAGAAAAAACAAAATACCAAATAGTGTCAAAATTGACATAAAAGAGTTTTTAAAACAAATATTATATTATTAATTGATATTCTATCCATAAAAATCTAAGGTTCAGACAAAAGACTTATATAATGATAGGTGTATCATTAATGAACCACTTGAGGTTCTATTGGAAGTATATAGTAAGTTTATTAACCATATAATATAAAAATATAAAGAGACATGGTAAATGTCAAACTATTTAACTAAGAGTTAAATCTAAATGATAAAGTTAATATAGTGACCTAAAACTATCTGAAACCTATCATTTGAGTGTTTTTTGACCCATAACCACCTTATACTTTAAATAATACATTTTTTAGCCATTATAAACCGAGATTGAATTTATTATAAAATAATATTTCTAGTTTTTCCTAAGGTGCCTCTCACCCCTCTTATAAAAGGGCACTCCCCCTTGCCTCAAATTCACACCTTCAAAGCCTTTTGGCTAGGACAAAATCTACCCAAAACCCTCTCAACTATACTCCATTCATCTTAGAGGCCCTCCTTTAGTTATAAAGCTAACCTAAGGATCCCTTTTGATCAAATCAAAAGGAAGAACCCGAAGAAGAGGTAAATATCTCATCACCTCTTTCAAGTTCCTTTCTTCTTCCACTTCATCTTTATTTGTTGTTTACATTCTAAAATAATAACTCAAGTATCTTCTATATACTATGATGTTATTATGAATATGGTACAACCATATTCATTATTCTATCTATCCTTTGAATGACATGTCACCATACGTGCGTACGTATGGCTTACCGTCTCCACGTTGTGGTGTAATTGTTATTTAATACATTATTATTTGGATGGGAATAATAATGATGTATAATTTATGTAAATAATAAATATAACATGATAATTATTCTACATATATGATATAAAATCCAATTATATATTATTTTAATATCAAAAGAATGATATTGTCATTCGTGCGTATGTATGGATTACCTTCTCCACGAACGTGATGAGATTCATTCCCCATCGTATCCATTCAAGAATAAATTTCATTTGATGATTAAAAATAATATTTATAGAAAAGATATAATTCTGTATATTAATAAGATACATCCCATACATAAAAAATTTGACTCACATAACAAATAATATAAAGGAAAATGAATCCGTTAACACCCGAAACGACGATAATACTAAGATATTATTAACAAAGCAATGTTAAAAGATCATATATGATATAATTTTAATATATATGATTATTGTATAATTTAATAACAATTGTTTAACCATTATACAGGAGGTTAACCTACCCTCAACCAAGGAAAAATTACAAAGTAAGGGGTTTCTTATCTCACTTTTAATTCCGTGAGATTTCTATTGTTCACCACTTATTTATTGCATGTGGTGTGTGTACTACCCATAATTGCAATCATTGTGTAATATACTTTAATTTATGGATATTTACATCATCGTTGTATGATCCTTCTTTCATGGGTGTATGTTTCATAATTTACCAAATCAAAAAGAAAATTTGAAATTTCAATTTCCACTCATTCGTCTTTACACATACTTCATTGATTATTTTACTCCAAGATTATGTGTGGAATCACTATTCATTTGCTTATTATTGAGCAAAGTATTGTTTCTAACAATACATGTTAATGTTATTTAAAGGGGGAGATTATTGAAAATAATACTCTATCTCTTTATGATAATTTTTATGCTCACAAATACCCTTAGTTATTTCCTAATGATTTTATTTAGTATTGTACAGGAATTTATTAATTTATTTTACTCTTAAAAAAAATAGAATTAATTACTTATTCGGAATCTGCTTTAGCATGTTCTGGAATCACTGTTCACATCTTACGTAGATAAATATAGTGTGGAATCTGCTTTAGCACGTTCTAGAATCACTGTTCATACCCTACGTGGATAAACGTAGCGTAATGATGAAAAGCATGTATACTTTTTGAGATAAGAGAAAAGTATGGTTAAACAACCATACATTTTCAGCAAAGTATGGAAGAAGAACCTTACGTTAAGAAGGAACCCTACATTTTGGTTATCAAAAAAGTATGGAAGGAGAACCGAACGTATATTCTAAACATTACGTTTGTTTCTCAAAAGTATGGTTCATCAACATTACTTTTGTAAACAACCATACGTTCTTGAAAAGTGTGGATCAAGTAAATGTGTGGATCTTCTACTGAATGTTTCAGTATTGAAGAAAAAGTATGGATGATAAACCCTACGTTTGTGTTCAACCTTACTTTGTTAACCTTACGTTTGAAGACTATGTTATTAACCCTACGTTTTGAGGCCCCGTCATCAACCTTACGTTTGGCATCAGAAATTTTGACAGACGATATTTCTATGCAGTTATCACTAAGCTTATTTCTGGGTGGATTTCAAGCCGGATTTAAAGTTGTTTTTAAAGTATAACTTTGACTGATTCAAAGCCATTTTATTAATGGATTTAAGATCTAATTAAAAGGAGCTTTTTATGCCGAGTCTTAAGGGAAGTTACGACCTCTCTGTAAATTCAAATTTTTGAATATCGCGAATCAGAAGGCGACTTTTATGGATCTAAATGTGAAGGAGATATGATCAGCTTTATTATATATGTTCTTTATGAAACACCAGGTACAAGAATATATATCTGTGATCAATCTATTATTATTAAAAATAGAAAATAGAGACTGCAGAAATTAACGATTGATCTACTGATTCAAAAAGGAGCGTCAAAGCTCTGTTCTTTCAAGAAGAAGGAACTTGATAGAAGATTCACCTGTTCTACTTCGAATATCTACTGTGGATCTACTACTACTGAATTTGTGAACTATATCTCTATATCTACTGCAATTAGATCAACTCAGAACTGCTTCTTCTTGAAGATCAATATTCCTAGAGACTTCGATCCATCTGCTGTCGATTGTATTCTGTTGCAATTGTGAAGATCAACTGGAAAATTTCTTTCTGAAATTATTTTTATTCTTGAGTAACCAACTTCTCATTCTAAGCTATGTAGGTTCATGTTTGAACCAAAAGGCTTTGTTTTTCCTTGGATTGTAAAGGTGTCAACTTCCTGTACTTAGTTGTAAACCGGTCTGTGGAAAAGAGGACCAGATAGTGAAAATCATCAAGCTCGTGGAGTTGAGCGTTGGTGGAGTGGACTAGGGGCCTTCTGTTCCCCGAACCACTATACATCTTTGTGTTCTTGTTTTTACTTATTCCTCTGCATGAACAAATCTAATGAAGTATAAAGGACAGAAATCGTTCAATAAAAGAGTTATCGAAAAATTGCAAAAGACACAATTCACCCCCCTCTTGTGTATAATCTGCAAATTCAGATCCAACAATTGGTATTAGAGGTGTGGAGCTTATGATAGAGCCTTAGGAATCTAGAAGCATTTAAGGATTATACAACATAGCATCATGACTGATACAAGAGAAGGGATATTGATGGTCAGAGCACCATATTTTATTGGAGACAACTATGGTTTCTGGAAATCGTGCATGATAATATATCTGAAAAACCTCGGATATAGAGTCTATTCAAAGATTTTGACTCCTTATGAAATTCCTAAAAATCCCGAGACATGGAGTGCTGCTATAGAGGTAGAGTATGATATGAACTCGAAGGATATGAATGCAATTATCTAAGGTCTAGGACCAGATGACTTTAACAGAGTATCTTAGTGCCCGACAACATATGAGATGTGGGAAACAATAGCCGTGGCATATGAAGGAACATATAATGTGATACAAATGAGATATGCAACTGCCAAATTAAAATTTGATACTTTCAGAATGGTTGAAAGTGAGAGCATTACCCAAATGAATGGGAGGTTGATAGAAATTGTCAATAACATAATAGCTCTAGGATAACCTATCAAGCAGGCTGATCAAGCATTAAAAGTACTGAGAGTACTTCATACTCGATGGAATGGTATTTTTGCTGCAATCAGACAATTAACACCTGTCAAATATCTAACTATGAGAGAGCTGATTGGTACACTGATGATGTATGAAGCTGAAATGAAATATGAGGATAATGAACATAAAGTTCTTATCAAAAGAGAAGATACTTCCTTGAAGGTAACTTCACAACAAAAGAATAGAAAGATGAAGAACAAAGAAGTCAAAGCTAAATCAGAAAGCTCTGACTCATCCAACCCTGATGAATAACTAGCTCAGTTAGCCAGAAAATTTAGAAAATTATACAACAAGAAAAGAGGCTTCAAAAAATCCTTTAAGGGAGATAATAAGGAAGTAAGATGTTATGAATGCAAAGATATGTGACATATCATACCAGATTGCCCACAATTAAAGGATGCAAAGAAGAAGAAATTATTCAAAAGAAATGACTTTGAGAAGAAAGACAAGAAAGCTATGAAATCCACTTGGAGTGTATCTGAAGACTCTAGTAGCTCTTATGAATCAAGATCATAGAAATAAGAAGTCAATCTAAAAGAAAACATGTGATTTATGGAAGAAATTGATGAGGTACACTCATATTACTCCTCCAAATCAAATTTTGATTCAAGCTACTCAAATGAAAAACTTGCAGCTTACTGCAATATGATTGAAGAAAGATATGACTCACTATTTAAGAAACATAAGTCAGTAAAAAATATACATAAAGTCGTTTTAGATGAAATAGATACAATGCTGAAACAACATAAGGAATTAACTGATTAATACAATTTGATTAACACTAACTATTTTAATTTTGAATCAAGAATAAAAACACTGCATGATGAAGTAGAATGTTACAAACAGGCTGCATTGGTTTTTACAAAAGGATAGAATTAATTAAATAAAATTCTTGGAAAAACTGTCATTAAAAAGGAGAGATTTGGAATTTGAAGTAAAGTAGAAAAACCAAAGCTATATAAAAATTATTTTGTTCCAAGCTCTAAAAAGGTTAATTGTAATTTTTGTGGGACAAAGGGACATGTAGCTAAAAACTGTTTCTTAAGACAACCTCTAATTTGTGGTATTAAAAAAGCCTATGTTTCAAAAGACTTGTATGATTCAGATAATTTTAAAAGAAAAAAGCAAATCTGGATACCCAGATTATTTCTAGCTAACACCCCTGGACCCAAAAAAATATGGGTACCAAAGCAATTTGTTTGAATGTCTTTGCAGGTAGCAGGTCACCAGAGAAGAAAGATATATGGTACATGGACAGTGGCTGCTCAAGACATATGAGTGGAAACTCATTGAATTTTTCTTCACTCACTCAAAAGGAAGGAGGACTTGTCACATTTGGTGACAATGCCAAAGGAAAAATCATTGGCATTTGAACTGTTGGAGATCCAAAAACAGTATTAATCAACAAAGTACTTTATGTACAAGGACTAAAACATAATCTGATAAGTATATCTCAACTTTGTGATGATGGATATACTGTTGATTTTACTAACAATTGATGTACTGTTTCTAAATATAAATTGTTTAAATTTAAAGCACCAAGAATTGAAAATGTCTATACTTTGGATTTAAATTCCTTGTGTAAATAGCAAGTAAACTGCTTGACTGCTAAACTAAGTGAATCCTGGATCTGGCATAGAAGACTTGGTCATTGAAATGTATATGTTTTACATAAGTTATCTAAGAAACATTTAGTTTCTAATTTACCTAGTCTCAAATTTGAAAGTGACAGATTTTGTGATGCAGGTCAACTTGGAAAGCAACACAAATCATCCTTCAAATCTGTGAATAAGGTTGCTACATCTAAACCTCTAGAACTTATTCATATGGATTTGTTTGGACCTTCAAGAGTAGCAAGATTAGCTGGTAAATTATATGTATATGTTTTAGTTGATGACTATTTAAGATTTACATGGATTTTCTTCTTAAAATTTAAAAATGAAGCTTTTACTTTATTTGAAATTTTCTTCAAATCTATTCAAAATGAAAAAGGGTTCAATATTATCTCATTGAGAAGTGATCATGGTGGAGAATTTGAGAATCTGGAATTTAATTCCTTTTGCTCAAATATAGGTATTAAACACACCTTCTCTACACCAAGAACACCTCAACAAAATGGGATTGTAGAAAGAAGAAATATAACTATTCAATAAATGACTAGAACTATGTTAAATGAATATAGCCTACCTATATATTTCTGGGCAGAAGCTGTGAATACAGCTTGTTATATAATTAATAGAGTTTTAATTAGACCTATTTTGAAAAATACACCCCATGAACTATGGAATAAAATAAAACCTAAAGTAAATTACTTTAAAGTTTTTGGATGCAAGGTTTACATCTTAAACACCAAGAATAATCTTGGTAAGTTCGATCCGAAATCTGATGAAGGTATTTTCTTAGGATATTCTGCTATCTCCAAATCTTATAGAGTTTATAATAAAAAGTCAAGGATTTTTGAAGAATCAGTTCATGTGAAATTTGATGAATCTGATCCCTTTAAGAAAAGGACAGAACAAATGGATGAACTTGACTCTAATGATAACATGAGACTTGAGAATTTAAAGAATTATTTTGAAAATGATATAAAATAAATTCAGTCCAGTTCAGAGGAACATGATACTGAAGAAACTTTAAATATATTACCTAGACAGTCTAGAATCCTAAAGAATTATCCCTTAGAAACATGTAATAGGTAACCTAGAAACTGATGTTCAAACTAGAAGAAACTTAGGAAACCTAGTGGAATTCTCTGACTTCCTATCTCAACAAGAACCCAATACTATAGAACAAGATTTAGATGATGAAAGATGGATAATAGAAATGTAAGATAAATTAAACCAGTTTAAAAGAAATGAAGTTTGGGAATTAGTGGAAAGACCTAAGAATTATCCTGTAATAGGAACCAAATGGGTCTTTAGAAATAAACAGGATGACCAAGGCACAATAACTAGAAATAAAGAAAGATTAGTAGCTAAAGGATATAATCAAGAAGAAGGAATAGACTATGATGAGACCTTTTCACCTGTAGCTAGGCTAGAAGCCATTAGAATCCTTTTAGCCTATGCATCTTTTATGAATTTTAAATTATTTCAGATGGATGTTAAAATTTCCCTTTTAAATGGTTATTTAATAGAGGAAGTTTATGTTGAGAAACCTCCTGGTTTTGAAAATTCTAAAAAACCTGATTCTGTTTTTAGACTTACTAAAGATCTTTATGGCCTTAAACAAGAACCTAGAGCTTGGTATGAAAGATTAAGTTCTTTTATTTTGAAAAATGATTTTACTATTGGAATGGCAGAACCAACACTCTTTAAGAAAACTATGAAAAATAATGGTTTATTGGTTCAAATTTATATTGATGATGTAATCTTTGGATCAACTAATAAGACTCTTTGTCATGATTTTGAAAATTTAATGCAAGAAGAATTTGAAATGAGTATGATGGGAGAATGAAATTTCTTTTTGGGTCTTCAAATATTTCAAAGCGATTTTGGAAATGTTTTAAATCAAAGAAAATACATTACTGATTTACTTAAGAAATTTGGTCTTGAAAACAACAAGTCATTTATAATTCCTATGTGTACTAATATAAAACGTGATTTGGATGAAACTGAGAAAATAGTTAACAACAAGTTATATAGAGGTATGATTGGTAGCTTGTTATATCTTACTCCTAGTAGACCAGATATAATGTATTCAGTATGTCTTTGTGCTAGATTTCAATCAAATCCTAAAGAATCCCATATAATTGCTGTTAAAATAATTTTTAGATATTTAAAAGGAACTATTTTTCAATCTCTTAATTATCCTAAAATTTTTGATTTCAATTTGATTTCATATTCAGATGATGACTTTGGAAGTAGTAGATTAGATAGAAAAAGTACATCAGGTATATGTCACTTTTTAGGAAAATCTTTAGTATCATGGTCTATTAAGAAACAACATTTAGTTGCCCTATCAACAGCTGAGGCAGAATATGTTTCTACTGGAAGTTTCTGTGCACAAGTGTTGTGGATGAAAAACAGTCTTATGGACTTTGGATTGAATTTTAACAACACACCTATTTTATGTGATAATACAAGTGCAATTAATATTTCAAAAATCCTATTAGTCAATCTAGAACTAAGCACATTGATATAAGGAATCACTTTTTAAGAGATCATGTTATTAAAAAGGATATATTTTTAGAATTTATAAATACTGAAATTCAATTAGCAGATATTTTTACTAAACCACTTCCCACTGCAAGGTTTGATTTTATTAAGGGGGAGCTAGGTTTATTTAATTTTAAATAATTTTTATTTTTATTTAATTTTATTTATTTATGTAAATTTTATTTTGTTTATTGAATACTGTTTAAGATTTTATTTCTTTTTCCATATACAAACTTTATTTATTTTAAATATATGTAATGATTAGTGATTACACGGGAATCAAGGCTGTCAGAGCCAGTGAACCGGTCTGTGGAAAAGAGGACCAGATAGTGAAAATGGAGCTGAGCGTTGGTGGAGTGGATTAGGGGAATTCTGTTCCCCGAACCACTATACATCTTTGTGTTCATGTTTTTACTTATTCCACTGCATGATCAAATTTGATAAAGTATAAAGGACAGAACTCATTCAAGAAAAGAGTTATCGAAAAATTGCAAAAGACACAATTCACCCCCCTTTAGTGTATAATCTGTAGATTCAGATCCAACACTTATGTCATAATTTCCACTCCCCTTTCTATGGATATACTTTTTATACACATAATCACTCCATTGATAAATTCTCAAGTCATCGATATGAACTTGATAAGAGTAATTTTAACTCAATCTCCATTTGTTGAGTTAAATATCCAATTCATTGGTAGTGTTTTTATAAGAATATGTGTGAATGTCCTCTGATTTATTTACACTGAATATCCAATCATATTGAGTGTATTTATATTTGTCACACATAATTATGTCGTTGATTTATCTATAACCTAAGGATATGGTCTTTATAAGAGATTTCATCTCAATTTACATTCCATTGATACTTCTTTGTTTTTATACACCAAATAACTTTTATATGGTGTATATAATGTACTTTGACATTGTATATCATGAATCCCTTTATTATCATCATATTACAAAGATTTTATTACCTCAATTATTTTTATTCAAGTTTCTCTATTTTGGTTAGGAACTATAACTAAAATATCATTTTAATTTTTTTAAAGATTTATTATTCTATATCTTTCTCATTAACGTCCATGTTTTAAAAATGGTTTTAAGGATTTATTTATATGGACATTAAAGTTTTAAAATTAAAATTCCTTTTAAAAGTTTCAAAGTGGTATGGGACACTTTGATTCAAAAATCTATTTTTAAATGGATTCTTCAAAAATAGTGTGACTTTTAAATGTTTTCAATAAAAGGGGGGATATTTATCTCAAATAGTTTTGATGATTATTTTCATCTATCCTTCATTATTATCGATTGAGGTTAATCTATTACAATAAAATCTTCTATATTGTATTGAATGAGTTATGTTTGACTATGGATGTGCTATTTTTTTACCATTCATGGTTTGTGGATAAAGTATTGACATTTCATATGCTAGTTTTAATATGAATGTTTATGTTATGTTTCAAACATTTCATATGAGGAATGCATTGGACTTAGTAAGTGACGGGTGGAGCCCGCTTTAGCTCCTTGATGCATCGGTAGGTCTCATGAGACAAACTAGTGTCTTGGCACAAGGCCTTGAAAAAAATCTTATTTGTAGTATTGGCACAAGGACTTGACTATGTGGTTATGAAAGTCTGGAATTATGAATTCCATCATTATGAAAGTGGCTATTGATATTGCATGTGATTATTCGACTAGTATAATATCCATGTGAATAGGTAAATGGAATTATTTGATTTTATCTTTTCCATATTATGATGAATTTCAAGTTTAAAAGGCTTTTGTTTTAGTCATATACACTGCCTTAAATGTTTATGCTTATTTATGAAAGTTTCCAATATAATGTTATACTTAGTGAGAATTTGAGCTCACCCCTCTCTATGTTTTCTTTTTCCCAGGATGAAAGGAAGTATATTATGACTGACCTGGATGGATAGTCTATTGGATCTCAGTGTTGTCTATGGAAACAATGTTGTTGTATTTTTCCATTTTATTATGTAATGTAAACCCTTTGAATGTATCTATTACATCCAAGGATACTAAACTAATCGGTCTTTAGAGACTTGATCTTTTATGATCCTTCCAATGATATGCAATAATGCCCCAAACTCTGGGCTTCTGTGGTCGGGGCGTTATATATATGTTTATGAAATCCAAATATAACCTTTCAAAAACATGATATACCTTATGAAAACCTCATTTTTAACAAAATGAAACTAATGGGATGAATGAATATCCTTCATACATTTTCCAAAAATTAAAAGTTGTTGAAGAGTGAACCCTATGATCTTGATCCAACCTTATGAAATATAACTTGTCTAGTTTCATCACATTCATCCCATAAATATATTATCCTACAAATATTTCGTAACTATTTTAGAACTCCTCCAAAACTCATAATGTTCAAGAATATAAAAAATTGAGTCCATATTATTATCTTATACATGAATCAATTTATACAGTACTACATGAATCACCTCATACACTAATCCATGGATACTGGATGGAATCAATGAATATGGTAAGAAATTTTCCTTTATTTATTCATTAGGTAAAAAATATCATTAAATATTAGAAATTGTAATCTTGTATCAACATACACATTCTAATATTTATAATCATATATCCTTGTTAAAAATTTCAAAAAATATATTCAAAAAAATTCAATCAGCTATTGACACAAACACTAATACATAATCCACTGTAAAGAATTCTACCACATTAACATATATTGTTTAATATATCCATTTTGTCTCATATTTTCAAAAATAAAATAAAATATGATACCTCTATGTTTCAATAAATAAACTATGGATTCACTTCTAAAAATGATGTACAAGTTTATTATGAACTACAATGTGAGTGATTTTTAAAAATGTTTACTTTGTCCCCTCTATATAACGTGGATTGGTGATCAATCCTTAGGAGGTATGGATTCGATTTCCATGATTGTGGTAAATAAGTAAATATTAAATTTTGTGGAAAAATTTAGAAAAATTTAGTTTAATGAGACTCTAAACCTACTTTTGAACCAAATAAAGGTGTTTCTATGGAAGAAAAATACCTTTATTTTTGGGAGCTTGGAAACTTGGTAAGAAATTGCACTAATGAATTTGTAAAATTCAACAAACATCGTGGAGATTTCATGTGAGGTATTAATGTTATATATTTAAATACATTTTTTTAGAAGGTATATGATGGAAAATAAACATTATACAAGTGATATTAATATGTATAAAAGTTAAAAATTAACAAAGTATTGATTCTAAAATCCTTAATTATAGATTCAAGTAATAATTAAAGGGGTTTATATATTATAGAGTTAGATGTTTTCGATTACATTAAAGGTTTAATAGATCAATATTTATGTGTTTTTCAATATTTTCCATGTATATTATCAAAGAATTTATTACAAATAAGGATATCATATCAATAAATGAAGTGATGTTTTTGATTCAAATGGTTATAACTGGTTGTGTTCATTAAATTTTTTCTAAATAAGAAATGGATAAAAGGTATTTTATCTAGGATAAAATAGTTTTTCTAAACAACTTTAGTTAACACGTAATGGAATAATTTATTATAATATTTTATTATCCTGTTTCATAAAATGATTTATTTTTTAAATCATTTCTCTAAACACATTTAATATCATATGAAATATGGTTAAAAATAATTTATTTGTTAAATATATTCATTAAAAAAATAGTGTATGATAAAAATAAAGGTATTTTTTCATCTTATAATTATATTATGGATATAATATAGTTTCAAAAAAGATATTGGGAGTTTTTTTAGACTTAGATAAGTTCCAATAAAATAGATAAAAGATTATACTTATTAAAATAAAAAGTTAACATCACTTAATATCATTAAAAATTTTATGGTATATCAATATAGATAACTGTAACTAGTTATATTTAGTTACCATAATGAAATATATGTCCATTTATATCATAATGTAATTTTTAATGTTTTGGTAAAGAATGATTTCATGTAATATATTAGTCACCAAATTATCTCATTGAAAAGTGGAATGGAAATGTTTCATATTGATTATGAATAACATATATAGAGTTATATATAGGAAAAAATAGTTAGTATGATTATAACATATGGTATTGTGAATTTAAGATGTTTGAATACCCTTTTTAAAGAGTTAAACTTGAGTATAGTAAATCCCATTACACTATTTTTTCAACTAGGATTTCATGATAGAAATTACTAACTAAAACAGTTTATTGGGGGTATTATTAGATGTTAACATTGTAGTTTTGTAGTTATTACAAATAGATTCAATGATTTTAACAAAAATCATCACATGTAGCATTCACAAGTCCTCTCTAGTGGTCTATTATATTGGATATGTTTAGATGTGTGCTTATGTTTGTTTTTTTGTATTTTTAAAACAATTTAAGAATATAATTTTTTCTTGTAATATAAAAAGGTACTTTAAAATATATCATTCATTCATATTACTTGTAAATATTTAGTATAGAGAAAAAAATATGGTCATGGGATAGAAAATGTATTTTTCATGATAGATAATCCACCAAGTATACCACGTGGACTATCAAACATTGTGTCTTTGGTATTCTATGGTTGTATGATTTATATTGAATCTTTAGGACTATATTTATAAATACACTTAAAATTATAACCTTCATACTTTTATATATGTCATTCATAATACATGTGGCCTAGCTAATCTGGGGGTGTTGGGGTATGTTCTAGATATTTTGGTCTATTTTGGCTTCATAAATACAGTATTTTTCCACTCCTATGATTGGTATGAAATATCAGAACTCAAATGATATAAAATAAGTAAATGTATAGAATACATATATATAGTAAATATGATGAATATATCCACTTAGATGATGGGAATGTGATGTGATCATACATATACAAGAATTTCGTGTGATATATTCCTCGACCTAGTTAGTCTATATAAAAGAAGTGTGAATGTATGAGTATTCTATATATGATTTACATAATCTATTTCGCATGGTAACTCTATGAATTAGATAAATATGTTGGTTCCTTGGATGATGATGTATTATATATTGTGTCAAAAAAATTAATGTTAATATTTTTTGATATGAGAATATTGCAATAATTTTGATGTACCAAGGAAAAGATATTAATCTGTGGTAAGTGAAGATGAAGAACTCAATAAATGTGAATATATAAAAATAAATATGATTTATTTTGTTTATATATAGCATGGAAGTATTTATTTTCCATATTATATTATATATTTATATATAGATTTGATCATGGAGATTGAAGTACTATCTGGATTAATACATTTTAAAAGAATTCTATTAATATTGGGGATTGTGTAGTCCACCATGATACATAATTATGAGAGTATCTATTTGAAAATATAGTTAAAGACTATTGATAATATTCCATGAGAGTTGATAGTATCCAACTAACTTGTTATATATAATCAATTATGTAGGTCATTGAATATATTGAGCTTAATAAGTTGGTCAAATCAAAATATTTTAATGGTATATGAATATTTTTGAAATTTATTCAACTATAAATAAGTTGGGGAGATGAATATGATTTGAGAATAATGATATTGTGTAGGAATTATAATTAGATTTTATTATATTTTTCTCAACATATGCATGTAAAAGAAGTATCAATTTCATATTGATTATGATTGAGAGGTGATGTGTAGAGGTATGTGTTGCACTGTTTTTAAAATAGTGAAAAAAATATCACTAAATCATTACATTATTTTGAAGAGGAGTTAGAGTTAATATAGTGGAAGAACATTAAAATACAATATGAAATTATGATTTATACTATGTGTTTGATCATTTTTATATATTTTAAGATACACAAAATTTCTTTGAGTTGTTAAAAAATATTTAGAATATTTTAATGGTTTATATGAAGAAGTTTTGAGTAAACTGAATTTTATATGAAATATCCTAGAGATAAATTATAAATTAAAAATAAATGTGTAAAAACTCACAAAAGATGAATTTTTAAATTACTGGAATATATATGAGTATCCTTGAGTCTATGATATTATATGTATGAAAATCATGAGTATATATAATATTAATGTAGTGATATGTAAGATCAACTTCAACATTTAAAAACTTATAAAAGATTAATTTCAATGATACATAAGAGTAATTTTATGATTATATAGAATACATAAGAAGTAATATTTCTTAAATAAAATAGAATTTGATGATGCATATTAGTAAAATTATTATTATTATGGGTATATATGATCCTTATGAATTTTAAGTAATATTAAATAGTTTTTATTTGGTGAAATATATGATTAAATGTGATGATGATATGTTTATATTCTATAAATAAATATCACGATGCTTTGATATTTTTTTAAAATTCAAGATTATGTTTATGGTGATAATAATTAAAGTGGTATTAATGATGAGATGAAATTTTTTCCATAATATTTATTATTAAATCTGAGCTTGCATATGTGGGAATAAAAATTTAAGATTTATAGAAACATGGAGGAAATAAAGAAACCAAGATTTATAGTAGATACCTATGGATTATTTATAATAATTTCATGTATTTATGAGAATATCCTTCAATTTTATTAGAGGAGGTATCAATAATAAGTTATGTTTCCCTATTTTGAGAGAGTTTTTGATGTATTATTCTCTAAGAACATTGAATGACAAAAAAGTAAATATTTTTAATAATGTTTATGGGGTCAAATTTGAAGAGATTTTTCAAATTTTATTTATGTATCATTATCCATTTGATTATGATATCTCTATGAATAGGAACATATATTTATGAACAAGTAGAGAAAAAATTGTGTGTAATATATTTTAAAGAATATTTGGATCACTACAGAAGAATAAAGGGTGAGATATCATGAGATATTATTATGAAAAGAAGTGAATGTCATCAAGTTTTCTATGTGTTAAGAGTAAATACAAATATTTATCGGTATATTCTATATATATAGAATATTTCTGGGGTTGATATTTTTCATTAAGATTAAGTTATGAAATGATAAGGATATTATAACATATAAGGAACACGATAAAATAGGATTGATATTATGGATAATCACTCTTTTATTACTATTATTACATTAAATAGGATACCTAATATGTTATTCATTATTATATTGTGTTTCTCATAAATTTATAAGTGGGTGACTGCTAAACTAGTTATTTTTTACACTATTATCTAGTTGGTTTTTAGTATTTGAGAAAAAGTACATTCCATTCCTCATGTTTTTATTGATAATATAAATCATTGATGAATGTGTGGGATAACAACCACTATAAATTTAGTAATAGAACAAAAATTTTGAGTGAATATCATGAATATTAGTTTTCTATGTTACATGATGTTTTTTTTCAATCTTTCATGCATATAGAGTGAGTGTAACATTAGTGATTGAGTAAAATTTACTGTTATAGGTGTACATATAAAACAAAAAAGGATTTAATTGGTAAAATATATTCTAACTAATTTACCCCATCCTCTCTATTTCGGTACACTGATCCTATAGGACTATGAATTTTTATCAAGGGATTAGGATCAACATTGGATTAGATTCTCTTTCATTGAATGTTATAATTTTTTAGATTAAAGTGTAAAAATATAATTATTAAGTGTAGTTGTAAATAATTATATGAGTTCACTATGAAAATAATTATATATAAAACATCAGGCAATATTTTGAAGAATAATATGAAAAGTGAATAAAATAAATTGGTTAAGGTATCATCAAAGATAAAATTAAAATTGCTGTGACGAATAATTGAATTTAATATTAGTTTAGAAGTATATATTATACCATTTTGAAATTATTTGACTAAATAAACTAGTTAATGATATAAATAAATGGAATAACATATGATAAAAGAGGAAAAAACTCAATTTATCATTGTTTTATTCATATATAAATAATATATACTACGAATGGTGATGATCTAGAGGGAAAATTCTCAAGCGAGAAGATGGGAAACTTTTCTACCCTAGGAGATTCAATGAATTAAAATTAATATGAAGTGACTAAAATTTATTACAATGATTCAACCTATTACTAACAATGTATAAGTTGGAAATTCATTTTTTCAAAGAATTATAATTTGATTTATATGATGTTTTAATCAAAATATTACAAACTTTTACCCAAGAAATTGTTACTTTAATTTTTGGTTTTATAAGAGACTTATAAAAGAGGATCACCCAATATAAACAAGGATTTTAAAGGATAAATAAATAATTGGATAAAAAAGTGTTTATATGTAAAAGAGTTGTTAAAAAAATGGGAATAAAAGTTATTGGATTGTGAAGCCTAAAAAAATATGTTTGAGATTTTTAGAACTTATTATTACTGATTAAGAAAATGGTGATTTCAAGAAATTCCAAGAACAAAAGATATATGTGTTTGAATAAAAATAAAGATAAAAAATGATCTAAAAAATTACCCATTTGGGATCAACACTAATGAGATAAAATATATTTATAATTCATTAAAAAAATATGCATGAAAATCATGATAGAAATTTTTAGAGAATCAAAAAAAGAATGCAAAGACAATGTGAAGTCATTTAATAATGGGACAACAACACCCAATTAGAAATTACTTGAGCTAGAATCTAAATAGAATATTCTAAAATTGGAACCAGTTGAATCTTCAAAAACTATTTAGAGAAGAGACAATAGAAAATATATTTTTAATGAGTATATTTTTTTAAAATACCACTATTTATTAGAAAGAATGGCTTGAGATTATATAAAAATATACTGTAACATATATAATTGTTAGGTTTGGAACATTGGAATCCTTATGAATTTTCTCATGTATTTATTTTTGGTGATATAATACATTTCACTTACCATTAGATAATAGGTATTAAGAATAAAAAATAATTTATTTTCTTCCAATGAATTTATTGGAATATTTGTTTATTATATGAATAAAGTCTTGTATGGGAAAAAAAGAACATAGTTGAGTCCATAAAACAAGTGTTACACTAGATGTTACTTATGTTTCATTTAAATTACCTCTATACATATTGCATAATCATGGGAATACTCAAATTTATTAACCAAATAATTTATTTAAATATGGAAAATTGTCGTTTAACCTCTCAAATTATATTTAAAACCACTATAGAAAAATATCCATGCTTTTCCACTTAACCCAAAGATATTTGTGTAGAAATATATTTTGAGAGTTTTTTTGGATGAACTTGTGATAGAGGATCAATGACGTACACATTAGGAACATCAATATCATTTTTCTGAACCCATTTCTTTCAGAATAATTGATCTAAATTTGAGGTAGGTCCTATTATTTCATTATAGTTTCACCATTGTTCTTTGAAACAGTAAGAATATATTATAAATTTCTTTTTAATTCTTATTCTTGAGTATTATCTATCGATTTAATAATTTATCATTTAATTATTAATTTGGTTATCTATGTTATATACCATTATCCTTAATTTATATTGAAATTATTTAAACATATTATATCCCTTGTGAGTAGTAGTATTCGAGACTATCTCACATTTATGGTTTTTGATATTTCCCCTCCATTATTTTTATAGTAATCCCTATCTTAAATTTTGACTGGTGATTCAACCCTTCAATGGATCATTTCATTATGTCTATGATTATTAGTACAATGGAAAATTGTGGTGGGTTTAACATGATATCAATGGTGAAAATAAGATTAATTTATGATATTGTAGGATTGGTAGGATGAAAGCATTGCTAATTTTCGGGCATGAATGTGCATGGAAGATGAACATTGATATGGATCCTTTTTTCCACTGACCGATGGTTGAAAATCAATATCCAATGGATGAAACACTTTGGATAAACCATTAAATGCTGTTTTGGGTCAGATATGGGGAAAGAATGGTGGTTAAAGAGGATAATGTAGGGTTATCATTGAACCTGGGAAAAACCCAACTACACAATATTTTGTTCAGAAGAACACAATCTATGTAACTCAAAGTTGTGGCACTGGGGTATCTGGAAGAGATTAGTATCACACAATGTGTATAACGAAGTCGATTGTTCCACCTGTATAAAGACTACATTCTTAAGAGGATGTCTAGAATTTTTTTCTTGTAATCTAGGATAGCATGTGATGTATTGAGATAATACATGACTTGAATATTTATACAGTACATGTCATGTATTTTCTTGTAGATATGCACCATGTATTAGAGGAACATGCCATGTTTGAATCTACATGGCATGGTTTGGTGATGCATATTCCATGTACCTATAAAGATCCAATAAATCATGAACACTTATACAAACCCTATATATTTGAACTTTTTCATTCTTTTTAATGCCCCTAGATTATAAAATAACACTATGTTCAATATCATATATGACATGAAACACCATGCCTAAACGAACCCCAAAATATTATAATTTAAATATGGTCATAATAACCCAATCATTAAATTAGTGGGTATGAATATTATTAAAAATATTATGAAATTTATATAGAGGAATTTCTTAATAAAAATGAACGTACTAAATATTAGTAAATTAGAACACATTTTTCAATAAATTTATTTTATGATTCAAAACTATGTTTTCGTCAAAAATGATCTTCTACTTTTTCTCATGATAAAATATTATAATTAGTTTTTGGAACTTCTATTTTTTTTATAAAAATAATAATTATTTTTAATAAGTATATAAAAATTTTCATATGGTGAAATTTTTAGATATTTATGAAAATAATCATTTTTTAACTGAATAGTAAAAAATACCAATTTTTATTGAAATATGTATTTCTTAAACCAATTAAAATGTTAAACTTTATTTTAAAATGGTTTCAACGTAAAATTATTTAAATTATATTATTAAAACATTATTTTTTTTATTGGAATCAATTTATGGTTAATATTTTTTATAAAAATGTATTCATTCTTAAAAAGAAATTTTTCTAAAAAACTGCATTTCGTTTTATTTTTTTGTTTTAATATTAAATTAAAATTTACCACTTATTGAAACTGAATAATAAGAAAATGAATCAAATATTTTTAATAAATAGGTCAAAATTTAGTAAGTAGGTTTATTTTAATTTTGTTCATTATAAATATTAACAATAGTAATTTTTTTAACAGAGTAAAGGTTAAATCGAGAAATTAAGGTTAAACATAAAATGAAGAGGACTAAAAATTACCATAAAACATGACTATATTTTATTTTATTATTATTTTTCATTTATAACATTCCATGATTCATATATATTTCCTTTATTTCCATTTGGATGAAATTATGACCTTTATAAAATTTTATGTAAAGAAAAGTTAAAAAGGTCACACTCTTGTTTTTAACAAATATAGTATTTTTTAGATAGAGATAATGAGAGGATATACATTTTTTTATAAATTAAATTTTTAAATATTAATTATATTTTTTCATAATGGTAAATTTTTTTGTAATTTTTTTTGAATAAATAATTTCCATAAATTCTTACACAACACTGATACAAAAATTATTTAATTAATAGAAATAAATAAATGATATGAAATATATTGAAACTTATATTATTTTAATGATTTAATGTAAACCATGAATTTTACAGATCAATGTGATATATTAGTTATTTTTAAATTAATTATATTTGGCATACAACTTTGTTTTGATGTATTTGAAGTCAAATTAAATGAATAGTGTCAAGATTGACATTAATGGTACTTTATCAAAATAATATTTTGTGAAATTATTTAAAAATTATAAAAAAAATTTAAAGCGGAAACTTAGGATACGATATATCCAGAAACATCATCCATTATCCTTCTATGGGTCAATAGTTACCTTATATGTAAAATTATAATGCTTTAATAGTGAAAAAGACTTTACTGTGGTTAATCTTAATATAGAATAACCAAGGGGTTAATAAAAATGATAAGGATTGAAATTATATAAAAACATGTATAAATTTTATTAGATGATGTTATTTAAAACATAGAAACTTTATTTTCAAATTAATGAAAATTTTGAAGCCTCTAGATATAAAATATTCTTATTATGATTTAATTATTTTAATAAATTACCAAATTATTGCTCACCTCATTTATAAAAGGGCACCACCTCCCTCACTTATTTACACAAAATTGAGACATATAACTCAATTTTGTTTCCCAATTTATATTATAAACACTATTATACACATTATAAATGTGTTTTAATCACAAAAGAGAAATCCTATCATCCATTAAATGAGATTCAAAGGACTTTAACCGAAGAAGAGGTAATCGTCTTACCCGACCTCTTTCAATTAATTTCTTATTCAACCTATTAAAAATATATAGTATTTATCATAAAATAGTAAAATAATTATCATTAATATAAATAAAATTTTACGTGATTATGAAATTACCATTCCCCACCCTCATTCCCATCAGAAGGGAGGTGCAAGTATCGTTCGTGCGTACGTACGAATTATTATCTTCATGTAGAAATACGATTTATTTTTCATCACCAAATTTTATCGATTGGAAATATGATGATTTTAATGTTTATATATGATATTTAGAATATAAGTATACTTATGTAATGATAATATCATATCTACCTTCTAATCTTTCAATCTGTTAGGAAATGATAATGTCGCTTTGGCGTACATGTAGACTGCCACCTTTAATAAACAATATAACTAGTTTTTCATTCCTATTTTACTTGTATGGTAATAAGGATAGATTTAATGAATATAAATGAAATAATAATGATTATATAAATTTAAAATATTATCTACATTTCTTTCATTCCATCCGTCAAAAAGTGAAAACAACTTTCATGCATACGCATGACCTACTGTCTCCATGCACGATGTAATTCATTTTTCTATCTCTAAATTTTAATTATTGAAATAAATAAATAAATATTATATTTATATAATTATTAAATTTATTTACATTATGAATAATTTATTAAGGTATTAATTCAAAAAAATACTGAACTAAAACATATAAAAAAATAAAGTATTATTTACCCGAAATAGTGATTTTAACAAATAATTGATAATAAATGGGTGATACACTATTATAAGTAAATCATATATAGTGTGATATATATGAGTATTTTTTTGGATAAAAAAATATTTAATAAATATTTGTAATACAAGATGATTTTACACATAATAAGGAAGTCAGACCTTAAGTAATGGTTTCTCGTCTCACTTTTACTTCTGTAAGGCATATGATATATTCACCATTTACTTATATTTTGTGGTGAATATAAAAAAACTTTGATATATTATATAATGAACCTATTTTTTCCAAGTTATTTAATGTTTCATATTATTTTATTTATTTCATTGGTCTCATGAGTCAAATGAAACCCAAGTGGTAAGGATTTATTTCACAATCACATCATTATTTGTGATTGTTTATTTTAAAGTATCAGCTGAGAAATATTTTTCTCTTACATGTAAATGTTTTATAAAAATGATTTCAATGATGGTTTTAATATTTTACAATTATTTTTCAAAGTAATTTTTACTCTTATTTTAATTTCTAAAAAATGTTTTAATATAAATCTATAATTCATTTTAAAAATGAGGAACTTTTTGAATTTTCGTACAAAACTATAAATGGGATGCTTTTTAACTTATACGACATGAAAATAACTTACCACCTTCATGAAGACTACATGATTTAAATATTAATTTAAATTTTTACAGGGTTATTTTAAGTGAAAATTATTTCTTTATTAGGAGAATTGTTTTTGATTTTTAAAAAGTGGTTTCCAAATAAAAAGTTTATTTTTCTCAAGAAATTCTCATGGAAACATTTTATAGTATTTTCATCTATGTAAAAACCATTTGTTGAATATTTTTTTGTGGATTTACTCTAATTATACCATCCACCTTATTTACTTTTATATTTTATAATTATTTTTACTGGGGAAAAGTATTGATATTCTGTATAATAGTTCTTCCAGATGAATAGTTATTGATTGTGAAGGAATGTTGATTTAGATGTATTATTTATTTATAAGAGGAATTAATTTCACTTATTAAGTGAAGGGTGATTCCCTCTATTATCCATCTATGTATCGGTAGGTCTCATGAGACAAACTCGATTGGGTTTTGGCTGAGGCCTTACCCATTTGTCTAGATGTCATGACATAAGGACTTGATTGTATTTTTAGATGTCTAAGAAGAGGGATCGATGGTAAGTGTCATATGTCTAGAATTTTTCATTACATAATTATAAAATCAGTTATTTATATACATATTATTATTATATTAGTTATAATATAAATGTATAAGTTTTGAGCTCATGTGACTGTTTATGTGGTTTATTTTACTATCCATTATTCCTGCCATATTATGCTCAAGTTATTGTTAAAATGGAATGTATTTTAGTTATTTATCTTTACATATTGTTTATTCTTATTTATTCATGATATCTTATATATTATTCATACCATTATCGAGCATATAATCTCACACTTTTATTATTCTTTTTTTTCTCTAGAATATAAAGAGTGATTTTTTTGAATAATATCAAGGATGTAATAATGTTTTTATTCTATTTATTTTATATTAAAAATATAATATTGGAATCATGTATATATAAGTTTATTCAAGACTAATAAAATAATAGAAATTTTTTATATGTTTCCATATATCCAGTGCCAATATAATAAAGT
Source organism: Viscum album (assembly GCA_963277665.1). Taxonomy (NCBI): domain Eukaryota; kingdom Viridiplantae; phylum Streptophyta; class Magnoliopsida; order Santalales; family Viscaceae; genus Viscum; species Viscum album. The sequence continues at coordinate 1,477,420,671 of OY728134.1, forward strand.
AACCACCATCTCTAGATTATTGGGGTCATGGTCTTTACAATCAGTTTCAATGAATGTTTGGTAAAAACATTGGGAAGTAGATTTAGGAAAAACAATATTAAGGAACATGATCCTATGACTGAAACTGATTATAATTATATGCATATTATAACATAATAAATATTATTAGGGTATACATTATGTTGTTTCCCATTGTGATTATTGTTTCTCATACTATTATTTTAGATTTTATTTAATGGATGGAATTAGAAGGAACCATTTTAACATTGAACAAGATGGATAATGTTGTTAATATGATAAACCAAATGGGATGATGACTGGAGTGAAATATATTTTTGTTATGCCTAAACAGCTATAATGATATATGATCATAAATTACACTGTATGAAACACTCATACTCACAAAATATGATAAGGATAATGTCTATTGAGATATTGGGTACTGGAGACCATGGGTGAATGAAAGAACTATTTAATTTATATGAGAAATGTGGAAATATACATCTCATATAATGTCTCAAAGAAATGGAAAACTGTTTTATGTGTGGAAAATAAGGGCATAAATCAATGAATTGTCGAGTAAAAATGAAGAGTATGATGGAAGGGAATAAATTATGACCTATGACACCATTTGTAGTTTAATGTATTTTGTGTGTGGAATATGGTAATTATCTGAGTCAATAACCAAATCTAAGGGTTAATTACTAGAATAAATGGTATAAAAATTATTGAAGTGTAAGTATTGAAGTGTATATGTATTGGTACTTGAGAATTATGTTGTATAGTTATTATAATATTATGGATATAGGAATTATAAAACATCTAAGGATCATTCCACAATGGTTTTTTGTAAGGATTTGGAAACATATGTTTAACGGTACTGATAACATAGAATATTTAATTAGCTATAATATGGTATTTTTAAGAAAGACATGATTGAGGGACTCGCAACACTCAATATGTGTTTGATATTAGGACAAACCTAAAATTTATTTCCATGATAATTCTAATTTTCATCATAATTTTATAAGTGTATATAACCCACTTAATGTTTTATGTGATGGGTGTTTAATATAATTAAATATATGTTGGGAGACATTTATGGGAATACAACCCTTTCGATAGTATATTTTTTATTTAAAAGGACATTTGGGTAATAATGATTTTATATTTTTTAGAAATAAGTTTAATGTTATTGATAACCTTTAAGGTTAATAGATTTTGAATCTTAGTTATTTAGATATTAGTTGGATAAATGAGTTACTAAATTTTGGGGAAATATCATATATAAAATCATAGCTATTTAAAAAGTGATTTGATGGGTAATGTTATTTTTTAAGATATTCATCATATTCTTGGGAATTTATAGTTTTATAAAAACTGAAAACCCGATTCTTTGTGATAACCCATCACATCTAGAATGGTCATGGATATTTAACACAAAAACTAAGGGTGACAAGGGTGTAGTTCCTACCATTGGAATACTTGATTTCCTAGTTAATGTGACATTATTTTTATATAGACTATTATATAAGAAAATAATAAATTTATTTTAGAAATCATAAATTTAGATCATTTATTTTTAATATTTTTGGGATATTGAAGTGATTAATGACATTTTGGGAGACAATTTATTGGGTTGAAGCATATATGACCATTACGGTTAACATAAATTATAATTTGGAAGAATACGGTTATATTTTTGGAAGTGTAAGATGAAGGGTATGAGATAATATTTGGGTTAAAGTATGATTTATAATATTTGATAGCCTATGCTAGCCATTTTGTTTTTGGTAAATATTTAGAGGTTGAAGGAATAAATTATGTATTTTGTATTTCATTAAAATTTCTTCTCACATAATAAAACTCATATCGAATATCCATTTTCGGGAATAAGAGCTAAAGTTGAAATAGAATGAAGCATAACCAAAGGAATATATAAATATGTAAAGTAATGTAAGAATATTTTATCCAATTATATATTATTATAGTAAAATAATCACTAGAATTTATGATAAGTACCATGAAATAAAAACAACAACTGTTTACTTTTCTCACTAAGAAATTAATAGTCTTTCAACCCATTAAAAATGTATTGTTTTGTGATAGTTAACTTTCTAATGTCTGTGTTCTCTATAAATATCTATTAATACTTTGTTATTTTTCTATTATATTACAATATTTCAACATCCCAATGATCTTAAACCATTTTAAATCTTCATTTTGTGGTGAATTTATACTTTCCTTTCGCAGTTTTCAACAGGATGTTCTATTAACCCTTTTTACGATGTTTGTTTTCCAAAAAAAAAAGAAATTAAAATATGAAACCATTGAATGCCAAAAAAAAGTTCAAATTTTGAGGGAAATATTTTTTTTTGGGTGGAAATAATGTAACACCCCATTAATTTTAAAAAAAACTATGTTGAACAACATATATGGCATGAAACACCAAGCTTAAACAAACCCCAAAATATTATTATTTAAATATGGCCATTAAAACCGAGTCATTAAATTGATGAGTAGGAATAGTATTCAATGAATTAATAAATATATATAAAGGAATTACCCAATAAAAATCCATCAATTAATTATTAGGAAAATAGTAAATAGTTTTAGTAAGGTTATTTTTATGCTTTAGAAATAAGTTTTATTCGAAATGTTTTTATTGGTTTTTTGTGAAAAAATATGACAATTAATTATTTGAAGCAGTATAAATTTTATTTTTAAAAAAATATATTAATTTTCAAAATAGTGTAACAAAATTTTATTAGGGAGAATTTTTATATTTTTTTGAAAGGAATAATTTTCCTGTGAATAGTGAAAAATACCGATTTTTATTAAAAATTGTATTTTTGATTCAACCATTTTCAAAGTTCCATTTTATTTTAAAATGGTATCAAATAAAATTTTTATCTTATTGTATTAATAAGAAAATTATTTTCATTTTAATAAATTTGTGGTTAAATTTATAATAAAAATGTATATACATAAAAAATCCATTTGTCTAAAAAACATCTTTTCATTACGTTCTGTATTTTGATCTTAAAATAATATGTTCCACCTATTGAAATTTAATATCAATGAATAGATCCAATATTTTTAATTAGGAGGTCCAAATTTATTAGATATTCACTTTTTTTTTTCATTAAGAATAGTAACCATAATAATTTTTCTTAACATGGTAAACGGTAAATCGAGTAATTAAGGTTAACAATAAAATTACAAGGAATTAAAAATAACCCTAACATTGGACTATTTTTTTTTCTATTAGTAAATTTCATCAATAACCATCCATGATTTTTTATATTACCTTTTTTCAATTTTTATGAGATTGTGACCTTTATAATATTTTATATAAAGAAATGTAAAAAATGTCACACTCTTGTTTTTAATAAATATAATATTTTTAACATGGGAATAAACAGAAGATATTTTAGGTTATAAATTGTCTTCTGAAGTCTATATTGTTTATATTAATTATTTTAAAGGTTTTTTAATATTTTTATATATAATTACATTAAATTCATGCACGACGCTGATAAAGTAATTATTTAGTTAATGAAAAAAATAAAATAAATGATTTTAGAAAATATTAAAATTGATATAATTTGAATTATATATTCTATCCCATTTATTTTATATATCTATGAGACATATTATTTAGGTTTAAATGAATTATAATATAAATTAAACTTTTTATTAATGTATTTGAAGTTCAATTAAATGAATAGTGTCGAAATTGATAATAATGACACTTTATCAAAATAATATTTTATTAAATTATTTAAAAATAATAAGAAATATTTAAAGTGAAAAATTCAGATATTATGTTGTCTAAAATTTAATCCCTTGTTTATTTATTGGTCAATAGTTACCTTTTATTTAAAATTACTACCCTTTAAGAGTGAAATATACATTATAGTGGTCAATGTTAAAATAAGTTAACCAAGGGGTTAATAAAAATATAAGGATTAAAATGAAATAAAAACTTGAATATTTTTTTTTGAAATTATTTCAAACCTAAATTTTTTTTATTCCAATTAATTATGTTTTGGAAGAATTTGATTCTATAATAGTCTTGTTATATTTTAATTTGTTTAATAAATTCTCAAAGTACCCCTCACCTCACTTATAAAAGGGAACCTTCTCCCACACTTATTTACACCACATTGAGAAATATAGATTTAAAAACCCGAAATATTTATCTTCTAAACATAATTATCCACATTATAGAGGTGTTGGACATCCCAAAGGACCAAACCAAGGGCCCTTAAGAGGATATCCAAAGGAGTTACTCCAAAGAAGTGGTAATCGTCTTACCCAACCTTTTCCTATTTATTTATTCTTATACAAATTATAAATATATGTTATTCATCCAAAATTGGTAACATAATTATCCTTGATATAATTAAATGTTATCATGATTATGAAACCACCATTTCTACCCTCTTTCCCATCAAATTGGAAGTGAAGTTAATGATTGTGAGTAAGTGCGGATTACCATCTCTACATAGTGATAAAATTTATTTTCATAATTTTATTTTATAGATTTGAATTATGATGTGTTAATGTTTGAATATTATAATTAAAAAATAATTATTCTTATTGAATGGTAACATTATGAATACCTTATTATCTTATAATCTATTGGGAATCAATAACGTCACTCATGTGTACTTGTAGACTACCACCTCTACGAAGTGATACGATCTATTTTTCATTTCTATATTACTTGGATGGTAATAATGATTTATTTAATGAATATATATTATATAATTATTATTCTATAGAGGTAAAATATTATTTTCTTTTCTTTCATTCCAATCTTCAAAAATTGTAAACAATATTCATGCATACGTATGACCTACCATCTCCTTAAACAGTGTAATTCATTTTTCTATCTCCAATTTGAATAGATTAATTTCAAAAAATATATTGAATATATATATTTTTACATAAATATTAAATATCTAGATATTATGTAAAATATTTTAATGTATAATGAATGAATCTACTGAACAAAAACTAACATGAAATATAATGCATTTTTTACCCGAAACAACGACTTTAACAAATAATTGAAAATAAATGGGTGATAAAATATTATAAGTAAATAATATACGATATTATATATATGATTATGGTTATGGAATATATGTATAATAAGTCTATAATTATTATATAGGTGTTTTGTACACCTACAAAGGTAGCTTGACCTGAGGTAAGGGTTTCTCATATTAGTTTTACTTCTGTGAGACATATGCTTATTTTTTATGTTATGTATACTACCCATTAGATATATTATATCATGAATATATTTTTAATCATGTTATTATATGTTTTATTTAATGTTATTTTTTTCATGGGCCTTACGATTCAAGAGAAACCCAATTGGTAATGATATATTTCACAATCTCGTCATTATTTGAGATTGATTATTTTTAAGTATTAGATAATGAATATTTATCATCCATGTCCATGTATTATAAAACGTTATTCAATTTTTTTACTATTCTCCAATTATTTTTAAGGCCTTTTTACCCTTATTTCAATTTTTATAAAGAACTTTAATTGGAATTTTCTTATCAATTTCCGGATGAGGAACTTTTTTAAAGTACATTCGTTTATTTCAACAAACTTTGGTGAATCTTATATCGAGGAAATAATCTAATGATACCATCCACCATATTTATTTATATCTTTTAAAATCAATTGAATGGGGGAATTTATTGGAATTATGTATGATAGTCATTCTAATATAGAATGTTATTTATTGTTAAGGAATATTGATTCAGTTTTATTATCTATTCATATGATGAATGAATTAGACTTAATAAGTGATGATAGGGGCACACTATAGCCACTTGATGAATCATTTGGTATAATGAGACAAAATACCTGGGTAATTATTCGAGTCCTTACCCATTTTTAAGATGTCATGGAATAAGACCTTGACATTATTTTTATATGTCTTGGACAAATCCTAGATAGTAAGAATAAAATGTACATCATTTTTCATTCCATAATTATGAAATCAATTATTTATGTACATGTGATTATTAAACTAGTTAAAATATCCATGGATAAGTTTAAAGCTCATTAGATTGTTTATATGTTTATTTTGACCATCATTTATTCCTACCAAATTATTCTCAAGTTATTGATTAAATGACATGTGTTTTAGTTATTTACCTTACTATATTGTTTATGATTATTTATTCATAATTTATTTTGAATTATTCATACCTTTTCTTTGCATATGAGATCGATATTTTATTTATATTCTTTTCTCCATGATATAAATAATGATTTTATGAATCATGTAAGGGTTTATAGTATGTTTTAATGATATTTATTTTATATTTTCATTAAAATATGAAATTCAAGCATGTATCTAGATCATTAGGATTACTAAAATATTAGGTCTTTCAAGACACAATTCCTTGTATCTAGTGTCAATGTAATAAAGTAATCCTCGGCTCTGGGTTACTAGGTTTGGGGTCTTTACATTCCATGTGAAGAACAAACACATTGGTAGATTATTTTTTGTGGGATACATGTCATTTAAAACAAAAACACACCATGTACATCTACCAAAAATATATGTTGGCCTTAACTCTTCATTAAATATCTAATTTGGACATATGAGTAGTATATTCATGGTGTTTTTATATCCAGAACATGTTGGTTGATTTTACTTTCACATCCAAATAATAGTGCTAGGTGATTAAAGATTCCATTATCATTAGCAATTATGGTTTTATAAATAAGTTGATTTCATATTTTACATATTGTGTTTTGGTTTCTCCCCTTCATACCAATGGTTTGTAATCCTCTATCTTTAAGTTCATGTAGTGTTTGGCATAAACCCCCTCATCCTAAGAGGGTGAGATCCCAAATCTGTAAGATTCTATTTTGGTAGGGTATCAGCACAACCCCCCATTTTCAATGAATTATATCTAAGATCTAAAATTGAGGTAGGTTTAGGTATGCCAATCTTTTTTAGGGGGTAACCTATAACAAATGGTGTACTTAGAAGATGAGGTATCTTCCAAAAAGATGAAAAATCCCGCATGGTTCTCATGAATAAGTTATAGAGGTTGTTGAAAATGGATTAGAATTATTGATTTTATGTTGTTTTTTTATTTTGACTAAATGTTATTATTTGGTACCCTATTCCCTAGTGGGTTCCTTTTATGAGAATATATTGTTTTATTCTTCCTTACCCTTGTTTTATGTTTTAAATCTATATTTTCTTAATGTCTTGTTTCTTTATGATTTTTTGGTAATATTAATGGGTAAATATATACTCACCATATATGGGAATATTTCTTACACTTGACATGTCTTATGAAGATTATAATTATATTTACAATGAGCTCAAAGTACTAGGTTCAGGTGGTGCATAATATTACATAATGGTGGTGACTACCAGTGGTAGTCAATGTTTAGAGTTTTCATTATGGACCATCACTTTTCTAATTGTTAGGTTTTATCCAATTTTCTTATTTTGGTCTTGTATTTCACCCCAATTCTATTCCATTTATGGTTTTATACTTTTGTTGGTTATTTTAGTTTATTCATGGATTTTATGCACTTTTTATATTAGTTAATAATATTATTATTTATTATTGTATGCATAGAGGTTTATTTTATTTACACGTACATTAGGGTAAATTCTCTAATATGTGTGATATGCCAAATATGTTATGGTCACTATACTCTTTCCTATTATATGTGATGTTGCAGAGGCATATATTTTTTACCATTAGTTAATGTGGTTCTATGTTGGTTTGATTTATGTTAGACTCGTACTAAAGCCCATGTTAATCCAAAATGGAGTTCAAAGATAGATAATTTGGGAGAATTGGTTTGGTATGAGTAGAAAATGTATTAAAGTGTCTTGAATTTGAATCTTAGGATATGGTACCTAGTGATAGTACACTAGCTAATGTATCTATTCCCTCTGACAATAGTAACCATCTTTTCATATTGGTACCCAAATCTATTAGTTGAAATAAAACAATGGTACACGAATCATATAGTATAATGTTTTTGATTTACATTTAATTATTGGGGAAAATCCCCATATATTCTCCAATGACCATGGCATATCATTATAGACTATATAATTCCTTCACACCAATAACTAGAAAGTATTCTATAAAATGGAATGATGATGACCAACTTAGTAATGAGACTTCATTTTATGGGCTATTCCATGATGAATTTCAACCAAGTATGCAGGGAGTATACCTTATACCCAATATAAAGCGAGAAGAACCACCTTTAATAGTATAGGTGGATGTCATGTGTTAGATCAAGTGGAATATAGTTTAAGTAGTTAAAAATGATAATGGTCATAGGTTGAGCACAGTGCATGAGTTTCAGTGGTAGTCACTACCTAGTTTCTAACATGAGATTGAACCATAGTAAGAAAAGGACTGATAGAGATAATGGTTCATGTGATCCTCATTGTTTGGACCACTTAAAACCAGGTTATGGTTCTTAAAACTATCCTCTTCCATAGAACAACATAGAATTGGTGGATCTTAATAACATAGACTCATGACGAGTTGAATCTTTCATGGAATTAATTGATAACCACATCAAATATGATTATATTCCATCGAATCATTGCTCAGTATGAATCCATGCACTTCTCAAGTTTTAATTTTGAATAATTACTATTTCTGAGAATATATTGAGGTTTAATGGGATTATATGATACACCATTGATGTGATATTTCATTGGTTCTTCCTTTAATGAAATTTCAAGAAAATCCATCACAAAGATATTCATGATGGTTTTATGCACCTATATATCCCCACCCATGTTGTGGTGTTGGAGTGAGCCTTGGTGGTAGAGATTTTTATAGAAGAAAAACCATAATTAGTAGGTAATGTTAGTGGAAACCTTGGATAAGAGTTCTAAATAATGGGTAGTCAATGCCCAACTTGAGGTTTGAGGTTATTTAAACATTCCCATACTCAAACTTAGATATAGGGACCGGTAGTGAAGGGATATCATAGGAGGTAAAATCATCTAGGGTATGGAATATTCAATTCTTATGATGGGTAGGGTCACATAAATTTTAACTATAACACTTATCTATATTATGAGGGAGTAAAAACATTATATGGACCTCTACATTAGAAATAAGAGTAATATAGGGACCTCCCCAGGGTAGTCAATATGGACCTCAGGGAGGGTTATATTACAAAATATCCCAAGGTTCCCTATTTTGGGTTATAGGGGTGCCTGATCATATTTCCTGATTCCATTTCCACCACACCCTAGTTTTCCATGATAGGCCTGGAGGATAGGAGAACAATGTAGGAGGTATTATTTAAATATTTAGGTATATGAACATGTATCTTGAGAAAATATTCATTATATGATTTATGTATTTATACCTTTCCATTGGTTCTCATATATTTGGGCGTGATCCATTGATCCCTTTAATTATCCCTAATTTTAAATCATGAGATTATAGAAGAGACTTTGGGTTAACCCATCCGGTGGGTACCCCCACTGGGATGGATTATACAATCAACATCATTTATCATTAGTACATTATATCTCATTGAGTGGATATTTTCTCATGCGATATTCTAGTCGCCTTGATGAATCCTTATGATTTCATTCTTGGTATAAACTAGTTAAAAAAAACCCATTAAAATATTTACAATTTTCTATAGAGGTTTGGATTCATTCAGGTATATGGAATAAGTATTTTATTCATTATAGAGAGTGAGATCTAGTCAAAATTATTTGGGATCTAGTGTAAGAGGTTGTAGCTAAATTTCCACCCATTTATTACCTTTCCTTTTAAAGTAAATATATATGTAGAAATTAAATTTAGTAAATTATTATAGTATTATATAGGTTTCTTACCCAAGTAAGTGTTGGGGTTTCCTCCTCAAGAGAGGGAGATTCATTTCTCAATTTCTTTTTTCCTAGGATGTCATTGAAATATTCCACAACTTATCACATAGACTATGCTAAGTTTTGATAGTTGAGGGTGTAGTTGAAAGATCTTCATATTAATTGATTTATGATACCTTGTGTATTTCCCTAGGAAAATTTGGTATTTTTCATATAATAAAATTGGGATACTAATATTATACTTGTATTATCGTCAATTGAACTAGGTGAGATCAAAAAATTTGTATATATAACTGAGGTTTTATGATTTCTTCGATTATATTATGGGAGAGAATAGGATCTCTAAGATTTCCCTTAGTTTGGGATATCACTAGATTCATGTGTGAGAGAATGATATACCGTAGATGATATTCTAATGTCTATACTATCATAATAAGTATATGTTGACTCCCTTTTTCATGATGAAGTACCCAATGGTGTTTATGTGGATTATGAATATGATCATCTATACATTCCTATACTGATTCATAGTGGTCTTCATCAATGAAATCCAAGATTACCCCACATTAGAGGAAAAATATTTAGAGAATTTTAGGGTGATCTAGTATATACATTTGTTTTTCAGCTATACAAGACTCTCTTGAAGTGTAAGTTTTATATTAATGAGATCTACTTCTTGAGACATATTATTTCAGAGTAAGGAGTTGATGTGCACACAATAAATATCATAGTAGTGATGGCATGAGAGAAAAATAAAAGTGATATAGAGTATAAAAGGTTCCTTTGGAAAGATGGGTATTATCATATATTTATGAAAGTTTTAATATTTTATTGATACTTCTCTAACATCTTTTATAAAGAAAGGGAATCAATTTTTTGTCGAAGAAATGTAACAATTCCTCTGAGGAATCACAGAAGACCCTGACAAGCCCTCCCATCCAATTAATTCAAAAGGAATGAGTTGGGAACATGGTATACTATAATTCTTTTTAGTTTTTACTTGGATATATATTAATTAAAAAATTGGTAGAAATCACTTATATAACTCAATAACTAAGACACCATGAGAAGAGTGATGAAACCTATAACTTATTATTGATAGCTGTGGTTTTCAACCTAATGGATTAGAGGAATTATCTTCTTGGTGAGATATTTTTCATTAAAATATGATCAAAAGAGTCTCATATATATATATATATAACTAGATGAACCTTAACCTATGATAGAGTAATTAAGTAGAGTTCCTATATGAAAATGACTTTGAAATAGTATATACTCTAGGGAAAGGGAATGTGGAGGTATATCCTATTAGAATGTGATCTCATTCCCAGTTGTTATATACAGAGTTATAGTTTTTAGCCTCATTATAGTTGTCTTTTTTATATGTGATAGGATTATTATATCATCAATCGATAGTGTTGATGACCTTATTTATTTAGTGCATGATGTAGTCTTAGTATACATGTCATTATTGTGAAATTTTATTTGAATTTCTATTCTTAAGTGATGCACCTAATTGATTTTATGAAAGAGTGGATCACATCATTATTTTCAATGAATTTTTTTTACATGTTTCATATCATAATAAGGTGTTGATCAAAATTCACATGACTCACTTGTGTTATATCATATTATTGAATAGTTTTACTTGGATTTTTTGTGGCAGTTTCATGGATGAGGATGAAGATGATTGCTGTGAAGTTCATCTCTTGATGCCTCACTTGTCAATATGTGAAGTCATAACATCATGTTCTAGTATGATTAGTCCAACCCCTTGAAGTTCTAGAGTAGAAATGGGATAACAAAACTATGTTTTTATATGTGAATTCCATGGATAGTGAGAGGACACAACATTTTATGGGTAATGATTGACCGACTCACCAAGTCAGCCCACTAATTTATCATCAATGATACGAGTTCCATAGAATTTTTGGGGAACTTATACTTGTAAGAGACCATCTAAATTCATGTATAACCCTATACTATTGTTTTTAGTGGTGATACTTTGTTATGTCGCAATTGTGGATAGGATTAAATAAGGATCTATTTACTATATTATAGTTGAGAAGGAAATTTCATTAATATAACAATGTCTAGACTGAGAAGAGTATTCATGTCCCAAGGACATGCGAGGGATTTCATGTTAGACCTTTTCTAGAGCTAAGGGAACCACATACTATTACTGTATTTTTAATAGAATAATAAATTTCAATCCATTATTAGAATTAATCCATTTGAGGTACTATATAAGAGAATTTATAAGTCACCCTATTGATGAATATAGTTGGGAGAATCTACATTTGTCATGTATGATTTAGTGAGTCTCACACTTTAAAAGGTGAATATCATTCTGGATTGTATGTGAACAGTTCAAATCTATTATAATTAATATAAAAACTATAAATGGAGTTCCTTAGAGTTTGAAGAGGAAAACCATAATTTTTTGAAGACCTTCTCTTGGTGATGGTAGTAGAGGTTTGGATGGGGTGGAAAGATTTCCCCAAGATTAATTAGTCTGTTATAGATTCTATGAGGGATTAGTGATGGTTTGTACTTATTAACTTTACCCCCATAGCTAGACCGAGTTCAAAATATCTTCCTTATGTTTCAGCTGATGATATACTTGCATGACCTGTCAAGTGTTTTGAACTAGGTTCAGTTCAGAATCTAGGATGGAGTTACCGTTTTAGAGTAATCGATGGTGATTAGGAATAAATTAGACTAGATCATTCATAGATGAGAGATTCCCCTAGTTTTTAATTTTTTAAGCACATGAATCCTCATGAAAGTTCATTGAATTATGAGAACATGACTTGGAATCAGTTCACTCACATATTTAAGTGGGTTTTCCTTTTCCTAGTGAAAATAGATGATGGTGTGGAGGGTATCACAATATTTATTTTTGGGTTTGGAACCCTAGAATATTTACTAAAATACTCTTCAATTTATTTGTGGTTATTTTCTAGATATTGAGTGTCCTTGGTTCCCTGATAGTAAGAATATAAAAATTATAAATAATTTATTTTCTCCATGAGTTCATTTCCCAAAACATTTTTTATCATCTGAATGGATTCTCTAATGGATAAACCGAGACCATAGTTGAGTTTTGAATTTGGATATTACCCTATGAATGATTTAAGTTTTTTTTCCATCAAACCTCATGATAGTGCACAATCATGCGAAAATTAAACATGAATAAAAAATAATTTATTTTAACATGATTAATTACAATTTTACCTAGTGAATACTATTTAAACAATGTTAAGAAGAATATTCATTATTAGAGAAAAAACCCTAAGATATTTGGGGATGAATCTATGGCGATAGAATTCATGGATGAAATTGGAATTGAAGATCAATGATGAATAGACCGGGAATGTCAATGTCATCTCTATGCACAAATTTTTTCCAAAACGATCAATATATTTTTTGTATGGATAATTACTTCATTACATTTTCTATATTGTCATTTCATCATTAATAATGGATTATTTATTTATTTTGAATTCATCATATTGATAATTTAATTTTTTTTACTAATTTATCATTTAAATTCATTTTTGGTAATTTATGGTCTTGCATGTTCCTCCAATTTCCTTTAAAATTCTATACTAATAATATCATACATGTGTGTAGTGGTTATCTCATCTATCTCACTTTTATGGTTCGTTTTATTTCCTCCTATCTCATTTACATATACATAATTTTCTTCCAATTATTATTTTGATTTATCATTCCATGAACATATTCACTGCATAATTGATTATTGATATCATAGATCATTGTTACTGGTTCAACATTAGGAACTATAGTCCATAGTAGGATCACTAATGATGGTGTATGTAATAAAATATGAATGATGGGATTATTTTTTAATGGGGATACATTAAAAAGATAAAAATAAATTTAAAACTTCATTTCCTACCATCGATGGATAGAAATAAATCTCTAATGGTGGAAACACCTTGGATATTGTGGTCAATAGAGATCTAGGAAATATCTAGCATATGAATGGAGGTTACAATGAAAAATATTCAGTTAGAGTTGAATATATATTGGAAAACACAAATATATGTAATTTTGTGCAAAAAAACAAATGTTGTGTAACTTGGGGTCACAAAACTAGGGTTTATAGAAGATTTAAATTTCACACACCATGTGATATTAAAGTATACTTCATGTATACATTAGTACATTAATTGACATGTCCAATGAGTACACACCCATGAGATTATCTAGACTGAAATTCCATGTAAATCATTAATTCATGCCATGAATAGAGATAACATACAACATGAGTATTTTTATGGTAAATTTCATGTACATTATTGGAGTTTCACACTGTGTATCCACGGAACATGTCATGTTCATATAATATATACAACATATTAATCCAACGAACATGTTCTCTACCTGTATTGATCCTAATAATAGGTTTTTTTAATCATCTAATAATTAATGGTAATAATCATAAACAAAAAATTAGAGAATCTATGTCCAAGAAATAAAACATTTAAAATAACACAAAATAGATCACATTTAAATCCTTTTTTTCAGTAGTCTCCATCTCTTTCCTTTGAGAGAATATTCTTGTTGAAGATTACATAATGCAGTGAATAAAATCACTTGATAGCCAAGTTGATACATTGAACACATGAATCCATTGTCATAGTATAAGGATACCCAAATTTTGAAGGAGCACTATCATCTTTGTTGTGAAATGATGAACAAAACATTGAGAAGAAAAATGTTTTAACACTATTTCTTGAAACCGATGATCAATTAATCATTGAATGAATAAGATGAAAAGTATCAACTCAATTTTTAAACACCCAATTGCAGAGTACTAATTTTATTTTATGGATGAATACCATATATCTTCTTTTATATCATATCGAATGCATATATATCCATTGGGTATTTATTCAGTAAACATAATATAATGAATAAATTACAAGCTATGAATGATCCAACCATTGGAATTTCCTTGATATAATATTTTATGAGTTTCAAATATTTTATCTCATGCAACATCAAAAGTATGAATCAAATTCATGTTTAGTATATATTTTATATCATATATATATATATATATATGTTATGCATGCATCGTATGCATGATAATTCACATGCATGGGATTCATGTTCTAATAAATATACACTATATATATAATATTATATACTATATATATATACTTCATGTATCACATGAATGTATACATGAATCTTATTCACGAATCTTTTACCAGACATAAAAAAACACCACATGCACTAAAACCCCGAAAAGACTTTATAAATAAATTCAAAACACTTTGTGAATCCACCCAAAAACTTTTGGATAAGATTCTTCATCAAAATATATCCATTTTTAAATAAATAATTTTGAAATGAATTATCCTTTGTAAGGGTATAATTATGTGACCCCATGGGCCATGTAAGCATTGAAAACAACCATTAAATCCATATTTCAATGTCACAGGCAAAGAACATAATTTATCAAAGCATCAATTGTAACATCCCAGGTAAATAAAGAATATTACATTTTCATATTTATTAATATTTGTGAATAAAATTTTAATATTACTTTAAAGGGGGTGATATGTTCGATGTCGTACCCAATATGCAACAATGAGTTTCTTTGAAATCTTACGCTGCACACTAATAATATAATAATATTATTTTAAATAGTAGATACCGTCTAGCCGCTGGAATAGAGGGAATGAACAGAACTAACTAAAATATGATTATATATGTTTGTTAAATGTTTTTACATTATTCAATAAATGTTAGAGGCTTAAAATGAAAATGAAGACAATTTTAAGAATAAATATTCTAATATTTTTAAAAGGCCGATTAATAGCCTTTTGATGATGAACATTTTTTTAAATATAATTTTTTGTCACTTTTATATTTTATATTTGAAAAAATAAAATCCTTCTTTATAATCAATACATCAAAATTTACTTTGTGTAAATTTTTGGTATTTTTCTGATAAAGTTCATTTTTTCTAAAATGTTGTATTTTAATTCAAAACCATCTTTTAAAATAATTTATTTATATGGTTAGATTATATTTTTAATTGATTTTAAAGTGTAATTAGAATATATTTTTACCATTTAATCCAATGGTTGTCATTAAAATTAATTTCACTTTGAAAATGGACATAAACAAGTGTTAATCTTTTGATAGATGTTGTTTCATAACAACACACTATTTATTTTGACAGCGGGAATTGATTATAAAATTAATTAATGTAAATTATATGTTTTAAATTTGGTAAAATTGATATAATTTTTGAATTTGGAATATAAAATATATCTTAGGGTTAATTTTTGGTATTTTTCTGACAAATGTTCATTTTCAATGAATAGTGAAAAATACTGCATTTTAATTCAAAACTGCCTTTTCATCCAATTTATTTATATAGTTAGACTATAATTTTAATTTTTTTAATGTGTAATTTGATTATGTTTTTATAATTTAATACAATTTTGTTCATTGGATGTAATTTCACTTTTAAATTGGATGTAAAAACAAATCAGTCTTTTGATATATTTTACTTCTTAAAAACCCATCTTTGGTTTTGACAACGTGAATTATTTCAAATTAATTACTGTAATTTCTGTGTTTGAAATTTGATAAAATGGATTCCATATTTGGAACTAGAAGGTCCAAATTATGTATTTAATACTCTTTTGTTTTTGGACATTATTAATAGAAACGACAGTAATTATCTTTAATTATCGTGTTTAAATAGTATCGGGTAGTTAAGGGTAATAAAATAATATCATAAAAAAATAAAATGACTCCAACATGTGTCCTAATGCTATTTTTGGTGTCATGTATGACTATGTGATGCCTTGTTCCAACCTTGGGACCCCATGGAATCACTTTAGTCTTATAGTGACCTTTTATCATTTTTTTAAAGAAAGGAAAATGTAACCAAAGTATGTATCACCTAAGTAAAAAAAAATTAATTTTGTTTACATAAATTATCTCTTTGACTATAAAAATTCATTGTAAATCTAAAAATATTTCCTACATGATGGTAATTTTCTCATAATTTTTAGACATTAAATAAATAAATTTATTTATGACACCGTGATGATGCAGTGATTACCTCATTAATGAACGATTTAAATAAAATGCAAAGATAAGGTAAATATCAGACTTACACTTGTCAAAAACCTATTGGATGGGTGGATTTATAACCCTTATCACCTTATCCTTGAAATATATAATGGTGGGACCTTTAATATCTGAAAATCATTTTATAATAAAGTAACTTTTCAAGACTTTCCAAGAGTGCCCCTCCCTCTTATAAAATGCCCCCACCTCTACCCCCTTACCCACACCTCTCAAGCCTTTGGATCGACCTAAATATACTCATTATTTCTCTCCACATCCCTCTATTCATCCTAGAAGCCTTACCTTAGGAAGAAATCTCTTTAAAAAACCCTTTTGGTTTAAACCAAAGGGAGTTACCCGATTTAAAGGTAATGTCTTCTGTTATGTTCTTTTGTTTTATTTTTATTCTCCAAACCCATAAACTCATTTTATTTCTTTATTTTGTAAAAAAACCAGTATCTTCAATATAATAGGATTTTGTTATGTTAGTTATTTGAGCTACACGTACACACACCTCTTTATAATGGTTAAAGAACATACTGTTTCCGTGGTTGGTGAATTACTGCCTCACGAAATGATGATTGTTCTATATTCTCCTACCACTTCTTATGGTGGCCATTATGATGTCACTATATATATTTATGATATATATTATATTTATTTCCTCTCTATGCTTCTGTATTTTACATTTAAAACATACCTTTATGCTTTGCATGTTGGGGAAATGCGATAATTTCATTTGAGGAAGCGTGGACTACCGCCCCCTCAAGTGATGTGACTCGTTCATGCAATACATGGAATGTATAAAGAATAAAATTAATGAACTTATGTGACCTATATAACATATATATTATACTGGATTTATAATATATATATATATATATATATCATTTAGTTTTAATTCCATTAATGTGATAAAGAAATGAAAGTAGCGTTCATGCGCACGTAAGACCTACCGTCTCAATGAACGATGAATTTAATTTTTTATCCCCAAATGTTATGGAATAGTATAAAATGAATATATAATGGATATATATGATATTTAAATCATTAATACCATTATGAATATGGTGTAATTATAACCTCATGGACAATTCTTTTCAAACAAGTTCATCTTTGACTCATGTACCGAACATCGACAAAAACATCTAATATGAATCCAAATAATTAACTAATTATTATAACATCATAATATGTGATATTAATTGAATAATAAACATTAAATGAGTTCCTTAAGAAATTATCAATTGACCAAAGTTTATTTTTCAGGAATATAAATAAACGAACAAGACAAGTTGGACATGACACTACTGGAAAACTAACCTTTACCAATGGTTTGGAACCGTTGGTATAGGCCTCCAAACCGTTGGTATAGCCTATACCAACGGTTTGGAGAATCGTAGACAAGTAAGCCGTTAGGATAGGTCTATACCAACTGTTTTCCAAAAACCGTTGGTATAGACCTATACCAACGATTTTTTAAACCGTTGGTATAGGTAATATGAAATATATACCAACAGTAATGGAACTGTTGGTATATAAATTCCAAAAATAAAACATCCACTGGGATTTGATCCTAGGACCCCTCGTTTATCATTGAACGACTCAACCACTAACCTAACATGACTTTTGTGATCATAATTACATAAATATATATATATGTATTCTCATAAATATTTTAAATTTTTATTTATATAATGTTCTCGGTACGAAGGTCCGATAAAAAATGAAAGTACCTATACCAACGGTTTTAACAACCGTTGGTATAGGTCTTTGGTTGTGATTTTCATTCTGTGGAGGATGTTTAATTTTGGCCCACTTTTCCCAACGGTTTGGCCAAACTGTTGGAAAAAGTTGTCCAATTTGGAGGCCTTTCCCAACGGTTTGGCCAAACCGTAGGGATAGGTCTACCTTTCCCAACGGTTTGGCCAAACTGTTGGGAAAAGTGGCCAATTTGGGGCCCTTTCCCAATGGTTTGGCCAAACCGTTGGGAAAGGGGACCTATACCAACATTTTTTGCAAACCGTTGGTATAGAAGCATTGGGAAAGATCTAATTTCCAGTAGTGTGAGGTAAGGGATCCTACCTCTCTCTTTCTTTTCATGTATTCTCCTTTATGTCATTTATTTTAAGATCCATGTTCTTATGTTGGGGATGCTATTTTATATTCATCCTACTGTCCTTTTTATTTTCATATGGTGAGATACCCCCTCTTTCCCTCATCAATTCATTTTAAGAAGTTTTAAGTGGCGTCGTTAGGCTGCCGAATCTTCATAAGGGATTTCTTATCTCACTTTTATTCCCTGAGATTTCCATTGGTCACCACTTATTTATAGAATGTTGTGTATTTTTTACTGGCAATTGATATACATTATCATGATTCTATTTATATTCATGGTGTTCTGTAATTAATTTGTCGGTTAGTATCTTTTGGTCATACAACTCGATTGATTACAACAAGGTAATTGGTTTTTATCTCACTTTTTATTCCTGTGAGATTAATTCTACATTGGCCACTATTTCCTTTTGTGGGGTGTATGTACTTCACATTATTGTATTATTTTTGTAATATAATTTAATTTATGTGTATTTACATCTTCATCGTATGATCCTTCTGTCATGGGGTGTACGTTTCAAAAGCTACCCAAATTAGAAAGGGAACCTTTCACCCTCCTCTTTTCTTAAAAGACTTATTTTTGTTAGGTCTTTTAAATTAAATATTATTATGTTGGGATATATTATTATATATCCTTATTACTTTAAATTTTATGTCCAAGTGGTGAGATTCCCTTTTATCTCTCATCAACTCATTTTCTGAATTTTAAAATGACGCTGTTAGGCTGTCAAATTTCTGTAAGGGAACTTCTTAATTCAATTACAATTATTTGAGTTAAAACTCTACTTCTTGATTATGTTGTGATATGAATATGTGTGGATAAAATTTTATTGTTTTTCACTTAATATACTCTTATGTTAGATGTATTTATATTTTCCACACATAATCATATAATTGATTTATCCATAATCTAATGATACCGACTTTGTAAGGGACTTTGTCTCAATCTCCTTTCATTGAGGCATATTTTGTTTTATACACAACTTTCTTTTATAAGGTGTATAAGCCCATTTTTTCTTTTAATTTTATTCAAAAGAAATATTTTCTCTATGAATCGTTTTACTAAATGACAAAAAGTATGTTTATTTTTATCGTACGCGGTGACAATGACCTTTCCTCCGCCGCGAGTATTATTTGATCTTCGGCTTCCTTAACAAGTCGAAATGTTTTTAAAAGGAAAATAAATACCATATACACTTTTATGTATTTTGGTATTGAAAATAGTTTTGATAATGTTTTGATTATATCAATGTGTTGTATTGATATATTATGATTGAAATGTGGAAATGTTATGTTTCCTTTATGCATGTTTTATGTGATACTATTATGTTATGGTTCTTGAGAATTGTTTATGAAGATGGGTGGTTCCATGATAAACTAAGGGCGGGTGATCCTGAGATAGCTTCCCAATGCATTGGGTAACACGAAGGAGTTAAATGCTACAGTTTCTCCGAAAATATTTAGGGAATATACTGTGATGGGTATTCCAAACGTAACCATGAGGGTTACTACTTACGTAAGAATGTTATGAATGCCTCAAGTTACCTTTATGTCTTATGATTTCTATGAGTTATACATAAATATTTTTATTTCAGAAGGTATTTTATGATTGAATGTTATGGTTTCATTGATTTGTATTTATTGGCGGGTTAATGTTTCCTTTCATTATGTTATAACCCTTACTGAGCTTCTTATGCTCATCCCCTGTTTTTGAAATGTTTTTCACAGGTTATAAGGAAGGGTAAGAGAAAGGAAGTATTCAAGAAGATTTATATCAAGAAAAGAACTCTTGTTTTATTTAAGGATTTTTTTTATTGTTTGTGAAAAATCGGTTATAGTAGTAGTGTCTACTTTGTAATCTTTTGAGATGTAATAGTTATGTCATAATTCACTAAAACTCTAAACCTGAAAAGATCCTCAATGTGAATTATTCATTTAATTCAAGATTAAGTAATGTTCTAAGGCCAGATCTATATATCAATGTTACTCATGCTACTAAAGGGTATGGGGTAATCCTTATAAAAAAGAAACATATCTCTATATCAACATGTCTACCCAAATATGTATTGAATACATCAAATTAATTCCTATATAATCTCTTTTTACATGATATTGAGTGACCGGTACACATAAAACATGTCAATATAGTCTAGGATAACTATTATTTTATTGATACTTTGAAAAATTCTAAAACAATAAATGGATACGTCACATACATGAAATGTAACTCATTCAAGTATTTGAACACATACTATGTTAATAAAATAAGCTTGAAAATGAATTTATTTAATCAAATTTAATCATTGTCTAGATGTATTTAATTTTCATCAAGTAGAAAAATCACATCATGGTTGTTCTCCAACCAATTCATCTTTAGAAACATATCCTACCACTCTTGTATTATCTAATTTAATATATTGATTCAAGTAATTATGGTTTTAAACTAAGAATGTTCCCATGTGAGTTATATCTCTAACCTCATGTAATAAGGATTGATAATGAAAATACACCCCTATTTATATTAACTAATTTCTGAAATTATATGAGATATAAATTAGTAGACTAATACAAGTAATAAGAACCTTCTTGATACCTTATAAATCCATTCTTCATAACTCAAATAAAACCAATTGTATTATGTACAATTTTATATCTATGGAATTATTTAAATTTAAACACAACCTAAAAAACCTATTGATGATCATAAATTAGGGACAAATCATCACTTTGACAGGATATTCACTTTCATTAATTCATCTAAGAAAAACATAAAGTACAAATAAATAAATGATAAATATAGATTTATTTTATTATAATAACATGATATATTTACAACCATTAAAACCAAACTATCTTGTGTCTAAAAATAAAATAATCCACCTGACCCTCATATTGTTTCTAAAGTAATGGTATCATCAATGGATCTATAACACTCTTCTCTGTATCCAGCCAAATAATCTTTCCATCACCCATCTCAATGACTACAATGGAAATGTTTGGTCATTTTTGCAGACAATGGTTCCATATCTTGAACAAAAATCCCATTATTTTCACAATTTAACATGATTTATTAAATAATAGTTAGGACTAGAAAAGTTAAGTAATGAACTTATTAATCTTAACAACATTTTTTTCAACATGTGATGAAGATATGTACTCTCCCTCTAATGTTGAGTCAACTATAGTGGATTTTTTTAATCTCTTTGAACTAATAATTCCACCTTTTAGTAAAAACATGAATCCATATTGAGAATTCATATAATCTTTTTCATTTTGGTAACAAAAATTTGTGTAAAACATTACCTAGTTTTCATCTTCTTCTTTAAAGTCAAAAACATTTCCTTAGTCCTTTAGAAGTATATATGGATGTTATTCATAGAGATCTAGTGACTCTCATTGGGATTGGATTGGTATTAACTTTTTATGCTCAACGAACATGAGACATCAAGTAAAGTACACAAAATTGAATACCTGATACATCCTATGGTGGATACATAGGGAATTTTGTCCAACCAATCTAACTAATTATAAATATTTTAATTATTTATAAGATTTTTTCCATGAAATACTTATAAAACCCATTCTTGGGGTTATCCATGCTAAAATGCTTCATCACTTTTTTGAATACACATGTTATAACTTACTCAAAGAAACCTATTATAACTATATATATATATATATCCTCATACCAATTATGTAGGAAGATTCACCCAATTCCATTATTGAGAATCATTTACCCAACAACATCATCATGGAGTGAAGCATCGGGATTTCATTTCCAATAAAAAGTAAGTCATCAACATATAATATCAGAAATAATATTATACTCCCACTAATACACTTTTATACACATGAATCCTCTACATTATTGATGAAACAAAACTCTTGGATTTCATTAAAAAATGGATATTCAAACTCTAAGAAGCTTTATTGAGACTATAAATGAAACTTTAAGCTCACAATCCATAACAATATCATATAGAACTTTATAACTATTGAGATAAATCTTATACACATCCTTGAAAAAATAATGGTTAACAGATGTAGTTTTGATATCTGACTAATATATCTCATAATCATAATGAGCCACTATGGTGTGATAAATTAAAATGGACTTTAGAATCACAATAGGTGAAAAAGCTCACTTCATAGTCAATACATTGTAACCTATTTTCACTAGGTATTATTTATAAGTAGACACCCTATCACCCATATATTTTTTATTAAAAAAAACTTAAATCCTTTGGGTATCAACCATTTAAGTGCATCCACCAAGTTCCAAAATTTTATAGTTTACAAGGAATCCATATCAGATTCCATAAATTTTAAACATTTTATGGAATCATAACTCATAATGGATTCTTAGTAGGTTATTATTTCATCACCTTTTAAAACAAACTCATCATCATTTGATATATGAAATCTATATCTCACTAGATCTTAAAGAATAATTCCAGTATTTTATGGATTTTATGTGACATCAGTTAGTTATTGCTCCACAACTCTTTATGCAACTCAAAAAATTTCCATCATAGGAATAATTTTATTTTTTGGTATTAAACTTCTCCAAGTTCAACATTCCTCCCACTGAGACCTTGAATCATATGATTATTTTCAAGTAAAGCTACATGTTTTCCCACAAACACTTTTTTTATAACATGGTTATGGAATGTATACCAAGGATTCATAGAGATAACCAATAAATAAGCATGTATTATATTTTTTCCAAGATTATCATATGTCAATATTTATATTAATTGTTTTTCAAATAAAGATGTTTTAAATGATAAAATGGAAAATTTATCATACCATATCCCATCTGGTGTATTTATGACTACTTTAGATGGAATATAGATTAATAAGAATGCAACAGTGTCTAGAGAATAATACTAAAATGGGATGTAAGGTTTATAGAGTCTCATCATCAAACAAACCATTTTTAATGAGGAAAGGTTTTTCATTTTGGACACACAATTACATTATAGTGTTCCAAGAGGAGTGAGTTTTGAAAAATAAAATCACAATCTATATGATGAGATATGATTTCTTCATTTATGTTTTCTCTAAATTGGTAAAATTTGAGTTCATTGATATGTCTGCCCAGTTGATTTTTTAAATCTTTCTAAATAACTTTGAAATTTTGAAAATATTCATACTTATTTTTCATTTTTAATCCATTAAAGTACATAAAAAGTAATGAATAAATTTAAATAACTACCTAAAACCAAAAAAAAATGTTTTCATATTGATTGAAATACATCACTATGTATAGAATCTAATATTCCACTAGACCTCTCACCCTTTCTCCTAAAAGGTGACATTGTAATTATTTCCATTAAAAAAGATTAAAAATTATCAAATGATTTATTGTCCAATTATTGCAACAAAAAACCAATATAGAGTTTTAAATGTGTTTCCCATTTATATGTTTGTAAAGTTATTGGAAAAGGTATGTGGGATTGTAATAAACCTTGATATTATTATTTTGAATTTTATAAATAGGATTATCCATAATTCGAATGTATAAACCCTTCAAAATATTTTTTATGTAATAAAATATTTCATCCTTATATAAAGAAAAATTATTTTTTATAATAAAGAATAAAAATATCATCTTTTCCAAATAAGATAAAAAAATTAAAAATCATATTTATAGTAGGAATATAATTACAGTTATTCAATTATAATATTAATCTACTTGGTAAAATTATAACAAATGTGTTGTCATCTAATAACTCAACTCTGTCCCCATTACAGACACAAAGATATACTTAAACCTTCATTAATTACCTCTTATCAATGAGTTTTTTACTATGAGAAAAACATTTTTGATACACAAGCATTATCTAATACCCATGAGTCAGAGTTGGTTGAATTGATCTTAATTACCATTCTGGTACTCTGAATGGTTCTATATGAGAACACTTCTTAATCCCAAATTTCAATATTTAACTATATTTGAGTTCATACCTATTTGTGATCTAAATATGAATGTGATTATGTACTCCATAATATATAACAAATATATATCAGTGACTGAGTATCATGTATTATATATTTTCATTATATCAATTAAAAAAATTCTCCCAAAAAATGATAACCTTAGACATCAAAAAAATTTTAGTAATTAAATATCTATATTACACGACAATGGATCTGATATAGTGTTCATCTCACCAATTTTTTATTTAGGCTAGGAATAATCCCAATAAATATAGTTGTGATTCTTAGATAGAAGATCTGATAACCACATATTGAAATTAATTATATATTTTCATTCAACTCTATTCCTATACTATGATAACCTTTAGGGATTCCCTGCTGGTATAACCCTAATAGAACACAGAAAATAATTTGACTATAAATAATCCATGGGAACTTGGTTAATATTAACGTTACCCAACAAGTAAATCCAAAGTCACTCATTACATTCTTTACTTACATAAGATAATTGATGGGTACCCTGCTAATCATGAGACTACCAAATAGAATTATCAATGTATTGACATGTGATGCTTTGGAAGAAATATCACACATAGTATTTAAAGGGTTTCTTTTTTTAATATCTCTCCAATTTAATATCTATAATATATCTATTATATCCATAAATATTACATTTTATGAAATATTTATCTTCTGATGTTTTATTAATTTTCATGTATCCATGAGACATCACACCTTATCTTCAGAAGGTGTCTCGATCGATGAGCCTGTAAAGGGTGCTCCACAGCTAGGGTTTCCCCGTCCCCTCCGTCCTCCATTCTGACTCGAGTTGGATCGACCCTCATCTGCACTTAATTAATGAACTCATGGTGGAGTCCTCCTTCTGTGGTGGCATCGTGCAACCTCGTGGGATCAACCGACTCAACGCTTCTCACCATTGATGTCCTTCTTCTCGCCTCACTCTACCTCTGATGGATAAGGCTTCTAATGGCGTCGCGGTGATCATCCAATAGCCGAAACCCAGTTACTACGTCGGAGGGTTGCTGCCTCGTCTCCCGTGAGTGCAATGGGTGGTCAGTTGTGGTCTCCGATGCACTATGGATGGCAGTGATGGGATTTGGGAGATAGATTGTGGTAGGGTTCAGCGAACCATGGAGTCTGGGTGGACGTCGATGAGGTGATGGTTACTTGTTCTTTTATTTTTTACTTCTTTTTTGGATTAGAATGAATCTGATGTTTGTGTGTTGGTCTTCTCTTTTTTCTGGTTGAATCTGCGTTATGATGTTGGGTTCCGTCCTCGGATCCAGCGACCAGTGATGACTTATTAGTGTATTGTAACAGCCCAAGATTTTATGAAAAATATTCTTTTTAATTTCACTAATGTCTTGTGTTGTATGCTACAACAAAAGGAGCTTTCACAACACACATCCTTGACTTTCCTTGCATTACACGCAATCATGAACTTCCTTGATAGCGTGTGTAGTACGCAATACCGAGTTTCACTAAACAACGATATGCTATTAAAATATTATTATAACTAGCCGTTATGAATAGTAATAACCACCTTTTAAAATTTTAGAAATTTTATCTCTCAAAATGGACTTCATTTTTGGATTCGGAGTATCGAATTTAGCCTAAGGTGAAATTTTGGTACTTTTCGAATAACTTTCATATTCTGATGAATAGTGAAAATTACTAAATTATAATTAAAAACAACTTTTTTAATCAAAATAATTAATAGTGATAAATTATTAATTTTAGTGGTTTTAAAGTATATTTAGAATATATTTTTACAATTTAATACAATTTTGGTCATTGGATGTAATTTCACATTTAAACCAGACATAAACAAGTGTCAATCTTTTGATAGATATTGTTTCTTAAAAACACGCTATTTGTTTTAACAACGGGATTTAATTATAAAATTAACTAATGCAACTTATATGTTATGAATTTGGTAAAATAGAATTCATTTTTGAATTCGTAAAATGAAATATAGCTTAGGATGAAATTTTGGCATTGTTCTGAAAAACATCAATTTTTGATGAATAGTGAAACTACTAAGTGGTAGTTAAAAAACTGAATTTTTCATAAAACATAATTTTACCGCTTCTGTGAATGGAATTTCAAAAATCCAAGAGACACAGTTGATGTCAGTAAGTAAAATGTGGTTCAATGAGATGAAAATAATTTTTGGTGAATAGTAACTTTTTACTTTTATTTACCACGGTTAAAAGTAAATAGGGTAATTAAGGGTAAAAATGATATTAATATTACCCTAACACATGTTCTAATCCTATTGGACAAGTGTATCTCGACCAAAAACAACCTTAAGTGTAAAATATTATCATTTAGGCCCACTTGTATTAGATTAGGACATTTATTATTATTTAATTCAAAGAAGAGTTAAAAGAGTTAAAATCAAAGTTTATCTACTAATTTTTTTTTTAATATAGGGTTATACATAGGATAAATTCGATTGTAAATATTCATTAGAAAGATAAAGAGATTTCCTACATAATGGTATTTTATTTGTAATTTTTATACATCAAATAAGTTAATTTATTTATGACACAAAGATGATGCAGTAATTATATTATTAATGAAATATTGACATAATTGATACTATAAATACCAAAATAAATGTAATTTAAGACTTTTTATGAATTCCACTAATTTTCTAGGTTACTATGATATATTAGTGTTAATTTAATCAACTTGGTTCGAACATATAATTCTGTTATGACTTTCACAAAAATCATATATCAAATAGTGTCAAAATTGACACAAAATAGTTTTTAAATCAAATATTATATTATTAATTGTTATTTTATTCATAAAAATCTGAGGCTCGGCTAAATGACTTAGATAAGGATATATATATTAATAATAAACAACTTGGGGTTCGTTTGTCATGTTATAGTAAGTGTATTAACCATATAGTGTAAGAAAACAAAAAGTCACGGTTAAAGTTAAATTATTTAACTTAGAGTTAAATCTAATTGATAAGGTTAAAATAATAACCTAAACTTGTCTAAATCCTATTGGTTGATAGTATTCTGACCCATACCCACTTTAGCTTCGAAATAAGACCCTTTGGAACCATTATAAACCGATTTTGACTTTAATATAAAATAATATTTTGAGATATTCATAAGGTGCCCCTCTCCTCCCTTATAAAAGGGCACCTCCTTCCCCTCCTCCTCACACCAATTTGAGCACTCAAGCTCGGACAACCCCTGCCAAAATCCCTTCTCCACTTCCCTAGAATAATCCTAGAGGTCCTGGTCTTCTTCAAATACCAATCTTAGTTTCCTAAGTGGAGGATTCAAAGAGGCGTTCCAAAGAAGAGGTAATATCCATTACCGATCTTTTCAACTTCTTTCTTCTTCAACTTATTCTTCTTTAGTTGTTTCATGATAAAGTAATAACATCAGTATTTATTATATAATGATATGTTATTATAAATATGAAACAACTCTAATTAACCTTCTATCCATCCTACGGAAAAAGGAAATCACCGCACGTGCGTACGTACGGACTACCGTCTCCACGACGCGATGAGATTCATTCTCCATGTTAACCATTTAAGAAGGATTATAAAGTATATATAAGCAATAATAATGAAATATATGACATTATAAAGCTACTGTATTTATGTATATATGTATGTCATCTACTTACTTCCAATCAAGACAATAAGGAAAGGAAAACAGCGTTCATGCGTACGTACGGACTACCGTCTCCATGAACGGTGTGTTTCATTTCATTTATCTATCTATTATATATATATATACTGAATATATATGATATATAAATCATGTTTTATATTCTGGAAGTAAGTAAATCATGATATAAGTAATAATAATGTCACGAATAACAAGTCCAAACACCTACGATAAATGAAACGATTTTACCCAAAACGCTTCTTTAACATGGAATTTACAAAAGAACGGGTAATATAAAGTCATAAGTGAACCATATATGATATCATAACAATGAATATGATTCTGTAATAAGTTAATGACATTATTTAAATCATTATACAGGAGGTTCGAACACTTACGAAGCAAATCAGACTTAAGGTAAGGGAAATATCACAATCTCATTTTTATCCGAGATTGTTTATACTTTAGTATTTACTGGGGTGTATTTTATCATCCACATCCATGTTTCCTGAATATGTAATATTATTTTCATCCACCTACAATTTTTTTTAAATCCAATTTTACCCTTTGGTGAGTTTTTAGTAAAGAATATGAAAGGAATCTTTTGTCGTTTTTCGTACAAGGTACTTTTTGACTTTTCCGACAAAAGTACAAGGAGAATGTTATTTTTAACTTATACGGCGTGAACGGATTTTTACGGTTTCATAACGCCTCATTTTCAAGAAGCTTCCTCTACATGATTTCATGATTATTTTTAATAAAACCCTTATCTTTTAAAATTGCATGGAATTTTGTGAAAAGAACATGATTTTAAAGAAGAAAGGATATTTTCCTCAAGAATTCATTTCAAGTGTTTTGTCAAAACGATTTTACATCTAAGATGACATTATTTCATATGTGTATGTTTCAAGTAAAATTTCTCTATGATTTAAATGGATTCAATTTTCTTATGATGAAATGATATCAATTGTTTATGGATTATGTTATGATGGCATGATGTTTAAGAATCCCATTTTATTTCATGGGTTATGCTATGATGTATGATTTATGATTTTGTGGCACACATAAGAATGGTATCATTATGAGATGGTTGGGACCTATATCTCCCTCCAATGCATTGGGTAAAGATTTTATATCTCATGAGATAGACATGGATGGAATGGTAGGTTATACCGGTTCAGTGAAACAGGACTGAAACGAGGGTTACTCGATTCGGAAAAGGGACTTTGTCCACTAAGATAGTCTTGGCAATGAGTATTGACTAACAAGAAATGATTCTCCATGATTATGTGTGAACGCCACAAAGTTTCATGTTTTAAGTTATGATTATTGTGATTACATTTCACTTCCATGATTTACCCCATGTTATGAAATTATGATCTCTTTTGCAGGTTAAGATTTCCAAAAGTTATGTGCTTATGTATATGATGTGATCGATATTTCTTTTGTTTAAACTTACTGAGCATTCGAGCTCACCCTTTTATATTTTCTTTTCCCCAGGATATAAATAATGGTTTTAGGTAAAAAAAGGAAGATCTTTATGGGAGATTTTGAAGATCTTTCACCACGATTAGAAGATTATATTCCGAGTTTCCAAAGACACTAAACTATTACGGTCCTTGTGTGTGTGTTTTTGTTATATACTAAGTATTCCGCAAATGTAATGTAATGTCAATGTACGTCAGGCTTCGGGTCTCTACAGTTGGTATTAGAGGAAAGGTTTAGTCAACCTTTGGAAACTAGGATGCGAAAACATTAGTGAGATCCCTAGAGATATTTCTAAGGTATGTCTAGGGATGTCCCTAAGGTTAAGTATACGTATAGGTTATAGTACTAGAATTACGCTAACGATCATAGAATTAAACCTATGATGTTAGTTATTGAAGGTACTCCCCCTTTATTATGTTGTTTTCCCTAGCATGATTTTTGCCTCTCACACTATTCTTTTTGGGTTTTAGACGATTGCTGGAACCCGAAGGAACCGTGTTGATCAATGCAATGGACAATGCAATGATTTCCCTCCTGAACAAACAAATGTTATGGGAGATGGAGTGAAAAATCTTATTGCTATACTTACACAAGCTATCAATCATTCTGGACTTCCAAATGAGCAGAGAAGGGAACAATATTCTATTGAGTCCTTCATGAGGCAACGTCCACCTTCTTTCAGTGGGACTTCCGATCCACTTGTTGCTGAACAATGGATCAGTACCATTGAAAAGATATTTTCAGTTCTTCAATGTTCTGAGCATGATAAAGTCATCTTAGCAGTATATCGTTTGGAAGGTGAAGCTGATCAATGGTGGAATCTTATCAATAATACGAGGCCAAGAGATGAAATCGAGTCCATGGAATGGGACGAGTTCAAGAACTTGTTTTTCAGTAAGTACTTCCCTCGTATTCTTCGAACAAAGATGGAGAAGGAGTTTCTTGAACTAAATCAAAAGGATGATGAATCTGTTGGTATATACGAAGCGAATTTTACAAGACTTTCAAGGTATGCATCTGGCTTTATCATCCAACCTGAAAGTAAAGTTGATCGATTTTTCAGTGGCTTAAAACCAATTCTTCGAAGGGAATTAGCTATAAAAGACTTCAGTAGCTATGAAGAAATTGTGCGTTGTGCTATCAAGGTAGAAATGGAAGTTGGTGTTACATATCCATCTCATGGTTTTGACAAGAAACGAAAGATGGAGTTCAAGGAGAAATCTCAGAATAATGGTGAAAAAAAGATGAATGTTTCCTTATGCACAAAGTGTGGAAAGAAGAATGGTGGAGATTGTATTAAAGGGACTAGAAAATGTTTTAAGTGTGGAAAAGAAGGTCATCGAGCAGCTGAGTGTTGAAGTAATGGAAAAAGGGTTTCTAATGATGTGAATAAAGCAAACACTACAGAGAACGCACCACCAACACTTCAATGCTTCAAGTGCAATGAAATGGGGCATTATGCTAATAAATGCCCTAATCCAAGGGTTAGTGATGATCAACATAAGCAACCACTGAAGGAAAAGGACAAAGGGAAGTCACATGCGATCACTATTGGTGATGTTGAATATGACAACGATGTGGTGGAATGATTAAGTGTTTATGTAATGGGATTCCAAAATAATGGTGTATCATAAAGTATTGGAATATTTATGTATTGTTATAATGTGGTATTCAAAGTAATTGAGATATTTTTGGAAATAATAATTTATGTGCATAATGAAGGAAAAACGAGAAAACGAAATGTTTAACAGTATTCATGAGCTCATGATTGATATAAGGACTAAGTGATATCATGGTTTGAGTATATAGAATTTTGAGGATTTTGGTATGTGGAAAGTGTTAACTTTTAACAGCATTCATGTTTTCACTAAGGTATTCAGGAGAATACACGATTAAGGACTTTGAATGTTTGGAATGTGACCAACAAAACATATCTTATGATATATGGGGATCAAAGATGGTATTAAATCTCTGGTAATCGTTTTCACTATGTTATGAGAGTGGACTGCAGTATTATGGATAAGTCTAAAGATTGGAATGGATTATGTTGGACATAAGTTAGTATTGTTTAAGGATAGAAGTTTTTTCGATATTATTGATGGGATGTTATAGTAATATAGCTTTAGAAAAAAAGGACAACCTGCAGGACGGGCGACAACCCATCGCGTCGGACAAGGCTGTGGGAATCGAACCCACAACCGAAGTGCGACTGGCCTTTATCGCCTA
This sequence comes from Viscum album, assembly GCA_963277665.1. Classification (NCBI taxonomy): domain Eukaryota; kingdom Viridiplantae; phylum Streptophyta; class Magnoliopsida; order Santalales; family Viscaceae; genus Viscum; species Viscum album. Next base: position 1,477,453,128 of record OY728134.1, read on the forward strand.
CCACTGGCCTACAGGAAGTCCCTGTTTAGTAGAAACTAGTTTTATTATATTAAGCAGTATGATATATGAAGTATAAGTTCATTTTAGGAACCATATATGATTAATATCACTATAGAATGACTTATGTATATTTAATAACTTTTGCTAACTTTTTTTTTGCGATAGATGGAATGACCCGTCATTCTATCACATGATCTGCTAACACTTCACGAATAACAAATTCAACTTCATTTATTCAAGAGATGAAGTGGAAATTCTTTAAGGAACGAACAACAGTGAGATTGTACCAAAATAAAGTAAGTATTTATTCTAATTCAAACTCTTCAACTTTAGGGAAATGATCTTTAAAACCAAAAATGTTGTCCTAGTGCTCTTATATCTGATTAATCAGATGGTACCTTAGATCGTCACAAATTTATGGATTTGTGATTGTTGGCTTTTCCATAGCCATGTTCTCTACCACTCTCCATCAGAACATGATGGTTAGATTTTTCTTCCATATCCATATTTTCATCTATGTGGAAACCCAGTGATTAGTTTATTTGGGTAACCGTTACGTTTCATACTTTCATTTTTAAAGATTGGTTTTGGTATTCCTTTTTACGATGTGGGTTTATATTAAAGAAACTTTAGAATAGTAAACCATTTATAACCCCGACGAATTTCGAGGGCGAAATTCATTTTAAGGGGGGTAGAATGTAATAGCACAAGATTTTATGAAAAATATTCTTTTTAATTTCACTAATGTCTTGTGTTGTACGCTACACCAAAAGGAGCTTGCACAATACACATCCTTGACTTGCCTTGCATTACACGCAATCGCGACCTTCCTCGATAGCGTGTGTAGTACGCAATACCGAGTTTCACTAAACAGCGATATGCTATTAAAATATTATTATAACTAGCCGTTATGAATAGTAATAACCACCTTTTAAAATTTTATAAATTTTAGCTCTCAAAATGTACTTCATTTTTGGATTCGGAGTATCGAATTTAGCCTAAGGTGAAATTTTGGTACTTTTCGGATAACTTTCATATTCTGATGAATAGTGAAAATTACTAAATTATAATTAAAAACAACTTTTTTAATCCAAATAATTAATAGTGATAAATTATTAATTTGAGTGGTTTTAAAGTATATTTAGAATATATTTTTACAATTTAATACAATTTTGGCCATTGGATGTAATTTCACATTTAAACCAGACATAAACAAGTGTCAATCTTTTGATAGATATTGTTTCTTAAAAACACGCTATTTGTTTTAACAGCGGGATTTAATTATAAAATTAATTAATGAAACTTCTATGTTATGAATTTGGTAAAATAGACTTCATTTTTGAATTCGGAATATGAAATATAGCTTAGGATGAAATTTTGGCATTGTTCTGAAAAACATCAATTTTTGATGAATAGTGAAACTACTAAGTGGTAGTTAAAAAACTGAATTTTTCATAAAACATAATTTTACCGCTTCTGTGAATGGAATTTCAAAAATCCGAGAGACACGGTTGATGTCAGTAAGTAAAATGTGGTTCAATGAGATGAAAATAATTTTTGGTGAATAGTAACTTTTTACTTTTATTTACCACGGTTAAAAGTAAATAGGGTAATTAAGGGTAAAAATGATATTAATATTACCCTAACACATGTCCTAATCCTATTGGAAAAGTGTATCTCGACCAAAAACAACCTTAAGTGTAAAATATTATCATTTAGGCCCACTTGGATTAGATTAGGACATTTATTATTATTTAATTCAAAGAAGAGTTAAAAGAGTTAAAATCAAAGTTTATTTACTAAAACATTTTTAATATAGGGTTATACATAAGATAAATTAGATTGTAAATCTTAATTAGAAATCTAAAAAGATTTCCTACATAATGGTATTTTATTTGTAATTTTTAGACATCAAATAAGTTAATTTATTTATGACACAAAGATGATGCAGTAATTATATTATTAATGAAATATTGACATAATTGATACTATAAATACCAATATAAATGTAATTTAAGACTTTTTATGAATTCCACTAATTTTATAGGTTACTATGATATATTAGTGTTTATTTAATCAACTTTTTTCGAACATATAATTCTGTTATGACTTTCACAAAAATCATATATCAAATAGTTTCAAAATTGACACAAAATAGTTTTTAAATAAAATATTATATTATTAATTGTTATTTTATTCCTAAAAATCTGAGGTTCGGCCAAATTACTTATATAAGGATATATATATTAATAATATACAACTTGGGGTTCTTTTGGCATGTTATAGTAAGTGTATTAACCATATAGTGTAAGAAAACAAAAAGTCACGGTTAAAGTTAAATTATTTAACTTAGAGTTAAATATAATTGATAAGGTTAAAATAATAACCTAAACTTGTATAAATCCTATTGGTTGATAGGATTTAGACCCAAACCCACTTTAGCTTCGAAATAAGACCCTTCGGAACCATTATAAACCGATTTTGACTTTAATATAAAATAATATTTTGAGATATTCCTAAGGTGCCCCTCTCCTCCCTTATAAAGGGGAACCTCCTTCCCCTCCTCCTCACACCAATTTGAGCACTCAAGCTCGGCTAACCCCTGCCAAAATCCCTTTTCCACTTCCCTAGAATAATCATAGAGGTCCTGGTCTTCTTCAAATACCAATCCTAGTTTCCTAAGTGGAGGATTCAAAGAGGCGTTCCAAAGAAGAGGTAATATCCATTACCGATCTTTTCAACTTCTTTCTTCTTCAACTTCTTCTTCTTTAGTTGTTTCATGATAAATTAATAACATCAGTATTTCTTATATACTGATATGTTATTATAAATATGAAACAACTCTAATTAACCTTCTATCCATCCTACGGAAAAAGGAAATCACCGCGCGTGCGTACGTACGGACTACCGTCTCCACGACGCGATGAGATTCATTCTCCATGTTAACCATTTAAGAATGATTATAAAGTATATATAAGCAATAATAATGAAATATATGAAATTATAAAGCTAATGGATTTATTTATATATGTATGTCATCTACTTACTTCCATTCAAGACAATAAGGAAATGAAAACAGCGTTCATGCGTACGTACGGACTACCGTCTCCATGAACGGTGTGTTTCATTTCATATATCTATCTATTATATATATATATATATACTGAATATATATGATATATAAATCATGTTTTATATTATGGAAGTAAGTAAATCATGATATAAGTAATAATAATGTCAAGAATAACAAGTCCAAACACCTAGGATAAATGAAACGATTTTACCCAAAACGCTTCTTTAACATGGAATTTACAAAAGAACGGGTAATATAAAGTCATAAGTGAACCATATATGATATCATAATAATGAATATGATTCTGTAATAAGTTAATGACATTATTTAAATCATTATACAGGAGGTTCAGACACTTACGAAGCAAATCAGACTTAAGGTAAGGGAAATATCACAATCTCATTTTTATCCGAGATTATTTATAATTTAGTATTTAGTGGGGTGTATTTTATCATCCACATCCATGTTTCCTGAATATGTAATATTATTTCCATCCACCTACAATTTTTTTTTAAATCCAATTTTACCCTTTGGTGAGTTTTTAGTAAATAATATGAAAGGAATCTTTTGTCGTTTTTCGTACAAGGTACTTTTTGACTTTTCCGACAAAAGTACGAGGAGAATGTTATTTTTAACTTATACGGCGTGAACGGATTTTTACGGTTTCATAACGCCTCATTTTCAAGAAGCTTCCTTTACAAGATTGCATGATTATTTTTAATAAAACCCTTATCTTTTAAAATTGCATGGAATTTTGTGAAAAGAACATGATTTTAAAGAAGAAAGGATATTTTCCTCAAGAATTCATTTCAAGTGTTTTGTCAAAACTATTTTACATCTAAGATGACATTATTTCATATGTGTATGTTTCAAGTAAAATTTCTCTATGATTTAAATGGATTCAATTTTCTTATGATGAAATGATATCAATTTTTTATGGATTATGTTATGATGGCATGATGTTTAAGAATCCCATTTTATTTCATGGGTTATGCTATGATGTATGATTTATGATTTTGTGGCACACATAAGAATGGTATCATTATGAGATGGGTGGGACCTATATCTCCCTCCAATGCATTGGGTAAAGATTTTATATCTCATGAGATAGACATGGATGGAATGGTAGGTTATACCGGTTCAGTGAAACAGGACTGAAACGAGGGTTACTCGATTCAGAAAAGGGACTTTGTCCACTAAGATAGTCTTGGCAATGAGTCTTGACTAACAAGAAATGATTCTCTATGATTATGTGTGAACGCCACAAAGTTTCATGTTTTAAGTTATGATTATTGTGATTACATTTCACTGCCATGATTTACCCCATGTTATGAAATTATGATCTCTTTTGCAGGTTAAGATTTCCAAAAGTTATGTGCTTATGTATATGATGTGATCGATATTTCTTTTGTTTACCCTTACTAAGCATTTGAGCTCACCCTTTTATGTTTTCTTTTCCCCAGGATATAAAGAATGGTTTTAGGTAAAAGAAAAGGAAGATCTTTATGGGAGATTTTGAAGATCTTTCACCACGATTAGAAGATTATATTCCGAGTTTCCAAAGAAACTAAACTATTACGGTCCTTATGTGTGTGTTTTTGTTATGTACTAAGTATTCCGCAAATGTAATGTAATGTCAATGTACGTCAGGCTCCGAGTCTCTACATGTATGGGTTATTGGTTGGGGGCGATTGGTGGTGAATGATACTACTTGATGCTCAACCATTTTGCTTCTTTTATCTTCCGAACTGAATTTGGATCAGTCGAGTTGAATGTGGGTATTAGTAAGATTCTCACTGTAGATCTCGTTGGTCTTGTTCAATTTGAAGGTGTATTTTTGGATGATTTTGGGGTTTTTCTTTCTCCCTTTGATTCAAATTTTAATTTGGATTGTTGTACACACTAAGTGATAGTCTTATCTCGTGTGTGTGGACATTATGCACAACTGTGATTCTGTAGTGTTTTGGATTATTTTGAGAGCTTGTGGAGAATTTTTGTGCTATTTGACTATTGGTTTGGAGACTCTCTTTGTGGAAGTTTCTGTTTGATTTTGCTGTGAAGTTTTGAGGTGTTCGTACCGGATTCTTACATGATTTTGCTCCAGATGAGGTTCAGAGCAAAAATTTTTCATGTGAGCATGCCATTTGGATTTGGATGTTTGAGAGGGTATGGTTATGCCATCGGTACCGTGCCCGTGCTTCTGCACGAGACTGCTATCTGAGCGTTCATGTGATGGTGGAGGCTTGGCACCAAGGTGTATTCGCTGGGGAGGTGCAGATCCTATAGTCTTGATCTGGGTTATCATTATTTATGGTTTTATTAGATTGTAATGTTAGATCATGTGGTTTCTCACTTTATCCTCAAAAGTGTTTTGATAATAAAAAAGCTAATTTTCAGTCAGTCATGTATCCATGATTTTAATGACGTATTTTCAGAATCCCTATTCCAAACATAATATTAATATGATCACATCATATTACTGTGTAACCCTTTGGACAACCAAAAAGTTTATGTTACTAAAGAAATACCGAAAGTAAATTATATTTATATATATTATATTCATCATATAGATAAGGTAAATAAACATATCATGAAATGGAATAGATTTATATGAGATAAAAAATATCACATAAGTAAGACTGAAGTGACAAATAGATAACCACATTAAATTTCCAAGTCATGTCATAGTCCTCTAGGAAAGTAGGTAGTATGACTGCATGTACCTCTCCACGGGGAGACTTTACTTAAGAGATAATTAAATTTTAAATAATTATAATACCTAATAATCACAAACTATATTCAATAATTATTTTTAATATCATAAATTAATGAAAAAATTGTTATTCGTGTTGATAAAAACTAAATGTTATGATATCAAACCTCAAATGACATGCAAGGCTCTATCATAAAATCATTTTTACTATTAAACTAAATCCTTTAAAATATTCGTATTTCTTAAAAAAATACTAAACATAAATATTAAAGTGATTTTAAAAAATAAGTAAACACTTTATTTATTTTCTAAGACATGATACATTTATGTACTATTTATAAATAAATAATAATTAGTACAATATAAATTATAAAAAAACATTAATATAAAATCTTTATAATAAAAAAATATTAACTAATTCATAATATCATTATATTGAATTTCAAAAATTATTTAAAACTTTTTTGAAACTTATCATAAATTTTTTTTATGTGATCTAAATAAAATCTGTAAATAGAAAATAGATTTATTTTTAAACAATTTCAAATTAATTAACAATGATCTGTACATAATTATAAATATAAATTAATTTATATTTTATCCTTATTTAATAATTTTTGAATGTTTATAAAATATTTATCAAGATTTATAAAAAAGCATTATTTTTAGATTATAGTATATTTCATATAATTTATTGAATGTATTCAAAATATTAAGTGCTAATGTTAGTGACCAATTTTCCATAAATATTAATTTAATTAATTATAATAAGTTATAAGTAATTAATTACTTTTTATAAAAAACATATAAATTAAAATATATAAAAATTACTATTAATATGATTTATTAATATTTTATAAACCCATAAAATTATTTTTAGAAGTTAAATAATATTTTTTAACAACTTCTTGTTTACCTATATGCATGTTTCCCTACATGCGTATAGTTAACTGTGTTGTTAACATCATGTAGGCCAATCCATGATAGAAATTTTGGGGTTACCTTTACATAGATCCACTACATGTAAGTAGCCCCATGTTTACCTTTACATAGCTCCAAAGCTATTTATATGTTAACAAAAAATGGGTGCCTCATTTCTTGATATGGTTTTATAAAAAATAAGTGAATAAAAAACATTTCATTTTTGAAGAAAATATTTGAAACTAATAATGAATTTTATTAAAAAATTCAATGACTAATGGAAGTGTAAAGAATACAAAATACAACAAAATCTATCCTCATGAAATTAATCATATAAAACACTAGAAAAAAACACATGGAAATCATCTACTATAGTAGTATCCACATCCATCCTTCAATGGAATATTCTTATTGAATATCACTTGAAGTAGTGAATAGATGAACCTAGTCTCTAAGATGATAAACCAACCACATGAATCCAATATTGTATTGTGAGGATACCTAATAGTTAAAGGGTTTCTAGAAACTTTGTGGTGAAATGATATGTAACACTTTAGAAAAAACGTTTCTACACATTAATACAAAACTAATGATCATATAAACATAAATTTAATAAGAAAAAAATATCCACACAATTTTTTAACATGAAATTTAAGAGACCTAATTCTCTTTTATAGTTTCATCACATAGATTCTCTTTCATGATTTATCCCATGACTTTCTTTCACTGGGGTATTTATTTATTACACTCTCAATAATGAATAAATTAACAAACCATTGCTTCTTCATCGATGTTACCATTCGAGAGTGTATCCTATTTTATCGCATGTAACACCAAAAATATGAATGAAATGAAAATATATTATATAATATATAACATATTATATATATTATATGTGAATCATATCCATGATAATTCCAATGCTTGACATGTATGTAATAATAAATCCAAACTATATATAAATATATAATATAACATTATATATATATATGTGTATATTTCTTGAATCACATGATTTTATACATGTATAATATTCATGTATGTTTTAATCCACATACTATACCTATATGTTGTGTATACTTTTCTACACGTCGTGCAGTTGTGCTTCTGCATGATATGTGAAGAACCCAAACATGGGTAAGAAGATTATTATAGTATACACATCATGTACCCCCAATAACATGATTTTTTTAAATATTTTATGTTTACCTAAACTCTACTTTTGAACTAAGATTTATAAATTTGAGTAGTCCTTTATGGATATATACCCCTATAGTATATGATGCTGAATTTTCCTTTAACATATGAATAATTATATGTTTCAATTCAAGTTTCCACTATTCTTAAGAATAGTTGGGTTATTAACTCAAATATTTCATTTTATATAAGTAGAGTTTTGATATATCCTCTATATACCAAGTGCATGATATCTTATATCTTGAACTTTAGTTAAGGTTTGAAATTTACCCCCTCAGCTCAAGGGGGGAGTGATCTCCTATCTACAAGATGACATCCTAACAGTGGTTTGGTATCTACCAAACTTTATAAAAAGTGTGATAATCTTTCATTACTTTTGGTAGGGTTAGGTATCCCAATGGTTATTGAGTGGGATCCTCAATCGAAGGGTATATAAAGAAACTGAGTTTTATTCCAATGAGGTTCAGAATTTCCTATGGTTTTTTTGAAAAAGGTTGAGTAGGTTTTCAAATATGTATGAGAAATATAGGTTTCCATGAGAAATTTCTTTGGGATGGATTTGAATTTTTCTTAATTCATTCCCTAGTGGGGGTTTAATATGGGAATATCTAATTTTATTCTTCCATAACCAAATTTTATGTTTTAATGATGCCTCTTTATGATATTTTATTTCATTATATTTTCTAGGGTGTCCAACTATATATATTCACAACAAAAAATTAATATGGTTTACACGTGTCATATCCTATATAGATGATAAGTCGTGTGATAATGATCTTGAAGAACCATGTGGGGGTGGTGCATAGTGGTACTTGTTAGTGGTGACCAAAAATGGTGGGTAGTGTTCGAAGTTTTACATTCGAGAATTTATCTTCTCTAGTTGTTTGCTTGGATCCCCTTTTGTTTTTTGGGATTGTTCTATATTCCTTTCTTATTGAATTTATACATGGGTGTGATTTTATAGGTTATTAGAAGTTATGAAACATATAAATCTAGTTTTTGAATTATTATTTATCATCCTACATCATTTTGGTATTTATGGAGGTGTATTTTGTATTTTGGAACATTATGATAAAGCCTATTATACATTTTATATTCCTAATCTGTGATAGTCACCATCCCGAGATGATTACAGATAGTCCTATGTGTATTATACTTACTGTAAACACAAGTGGGGTCCTAGTGTGATTTTCAGGTCATATATATTATGAGGACTCAAAGAAAAGTATGGTACTACTTTTCCTACAAGATTTAGTTTATTCTAAACGTATTTTTTTAATAGTGTATGTCTCAAAGAAAATTTTGGATAATTATTGGTTGAGAAAAGAGTTGATAAACCAACTTATGTATCAAGGGTGGATGTGAAAAATAAAAATGGAAGTAATTCCTTAAAATAAGTTAACTAGTGTATAAAATTCCACAAAAAACAACCTAATACTAAATCTGGACATATTATTTTATAAAGAGGAATATAATTACTTGTTTTATAACATAAATACTATGAATGGTTTGGGCATAATGATATTGATATTTATCATAGTGTGTTAATTCATTGAAGATAAAGAAGGCATACATCTCTGGATAGCGTTTATGAGATAAATAAATGTACATGAAAATATAAAAATCCATTTTTATCTAATTAATTTTAATTTTTGAAAATATATTTAGATATTTTTAACTTTTTATATGATATGGAACCTTTAAGCACCCGAATAGGGGGGTAAATTAGAGTGTACTAATGTAACTACTTATCTTTTAAATTAATTAGATCTTATCTTCATATAGGAAAAGATAACTTGAATCTAATATTCCACAAAAACCAAATTCGAAATTAAATAAATGAGCACACTATTTTTAATTGGTTCACCTATCAAACAATAATCTCTAGAGAATATATCAATGATGTGATGATATTCTTGATTAAAAAAAATTCACTAGTGTGAGCTTGTAGCTTTAGGAAGAGGTCATGTAACACCCGAGACTTTTATGTTATATAAATCATCAAAGGAATCTTTTTCTACACAACACTTTCTTGGCTTGCTTTACACGCAATCGCGACCTTCCTCGATAGCTTGCGTCATACGCAATACCGAGTTTCACTAAACAACAATATGCTATTAAAACTAGCCGTTATGAATAGTAATAACCACTTTTTGAAATTTTATAAATTTTATTTTTCAAAATGGACTTCATTTTTGGACTCAGAATATCGAAATTAGCCTAGGGTGAAATTTTGGTATTTTTCTGAAAACTTTCAATTTTTGATGAATAGTGAAACCACTAAGTGGTAGGTTAAAAACTGAATTTTGCATAAAACTTAATTTTACCGCTTCTGTGAATGGAATTTCAAAAATCCGACAGACACGGTTGATATCAGTAAGTAAAATGTGGTTCAATGAGATAAAAATAATTTTTTGGTGAATAGTAACTTTTTACTTTTTTTACCGCGGTTAATAGTAAATAGGGTAACTAAGGGTAAATATGATATTAATATTACCCTAACACATGTCCTAATTAAATTGGACAAGTTTAATTCGACCAAAAACAAACTTAGGAATAAAATATGACCATTTAGGCCCACTTGGATTAGATTAGGACATTTATTATTAATTTATTTAAAGAAGGGTTAAAATAGTTAAAATCAAAGTTTAATAAGTAAATCATTTTTAATATGGGGTAATACATAAGATAAATTCGACTATAAATATTCATTATAAATCTAAAAAGATTTCCTACATAATGGTATTTTATTTGTAATTTTTAGACATTAAATAATATAATTTATTTATGACACAATGATGATGAAGTAATTATCTTATTTATGAAATATTGACATAATTGATGTTATAAACCCCAAAATAAATGTAATTTGAGACTTTTTATGAATTAAAAAAAATTTTCTGGGTTACTATGATATATTAGTGTTGATTTAATCAACTTGTTTCGAACATATAATTCTGTTATGACTTTCAGAAAAATCATATATCAAATAGTGTCAAAATTGACACAAAATAGTTTTTAAATAAAATATTATATTATTAATTGTTATTTTATTCCTAAAAATATAAGGTTCGGACAAATGACTTAGATAAGGATATATATATTAATAATAAACAATTTGGGGTTCGTTTGTCATGTTATAGTAAGTGTATTAACCATATAGTGAAGGAAAACAAAAAGACACGGTAAAAGTTAAATTATTTAACTTAGAGTTAAATCTAATTGATAAGGTTAAAATAATATCTTAAACTTGTATAAATCCTATTGGTTGATAGGATTTCGACACTTCCCCACTTTAGCTTCGAAATAAGACCGTTTGGAACCATTATAAACCGATTTTGACTTTAATATAAAATAATATTTTGAGATATTCCTAAGGTGCCCCTCTCCTCCCTTATAAAAGGGCACCTCCTCCCCCTCCTCCTCACACCAATTTGAGCACTCAAGCTCGGCCAAACCCTGCCATTTTCTCCTCTCCACTTCCCTAGAATAATCCTAGAGGTCCTGGTCTTCTTCAAAGACCAATCTTAGTTCCCTAAGTGGAGGATTCAAAGAGGCGTTCCAAAGAAGAGGTAATATCCATTACCGATCTTTTCAATTTATTTCTTCTTCAACTTCTTCTTATTTAGTTGTTTCATGATGAAGTAATAACATCAGTATTACTTACATACTGATATGTTATTATAAATATGAAACAACCCTAATTCACCTTCTATCCATCCTATGGAAAAATGAAATCACCGCGCGTGCGTACGTACGGAATACCGTCTCCACACCGTGGTGTAATCTATTTTCCACCATCACTTTACAAGGATGAGTATAATGGTGTAATGAGTAACTATTTATGATTATTATAAAGTAATATTGATACTGAAATAATATATATATACTCCAATACAATTCCACGATCATAGGAACGATATCATCACTCGTGCGTACGTACGGAATACCGTCTCCACGATGTGATGCGACTCGTTCTACATGATCATCATTACATAGTAATTATATAAATGAATTGAATGAATAAATATGATATATGTTACAATAATACCATTCTGCATATAAGGTATCTATAACCTTAAAAGAAGAATAAGAATTTATTCGGCAAAACACGCATAAGAACAAAAGGAAATAAAGACCCGAGTAACAAGTAACAATGAAATATTACTAAAAAGAAGCTAAGAATATGACCATATATGATATCATATCAATATGTATGATTCTGGAATAAGTCAATAACATTATTTAAACCATTATACAGGAGCTTCAGACACGTACAAAGCAAATCGGACCTAAGGTAAGGGAAATATCACAATCTCATTTTTATCCGAGATTGTTTATACTTTGGTATTTACAGGGGTGTATTTTATCATCCACATCCATGTTTCCTCAATATCTAATATTATTTCCATTCACCTACAATTTTTTAAATCCTATTTTACCCTTCGGTGAGTTTTTAGTAAAAGATATGAAAGGAATATTTTGTCGTTTTTCGTACGAGGTATTTTTTTTGACTTTTCCGACAAAAGTACAATGAATGTTTTTTTTAACTTATACGGAATGAATGGATTTTTAAAACATTATTTCCAAGAAACTTCCTTTACAAGTTTTCAAGTTTATTTTTAATCAACTTATTTTAGTTTAAAATTGTATGACATGTGAAGAAAGGAAACGTGTTTTTGAAGTAGAAAGGATATTTTCCTCAAGAATGGAGTTCAAGTATTTTATCAAAATTATTTTCCATCTAAGATAATAAAAGGGTTCTGTTTTTATCCCTATTATTACATAGATTTGATTATGTTGTGATGGAAATATTTTTATGAATTCCTTTATCTTATATGAATTGTTTTATGATGTCATGTTGTTTAGGAATTCCATTTTTATTTCATGGGTTACGCTATGATGTATGGTTTATGATTATGTGGCACACATAAGAAAGGATTCATTATAAGATGGGTGGGACCTATATCTCCCTCCAATGCATTGGGTAAAGATTTTATATCTCATGAGATAGACAGGGCTGGAACGGTAGGTTATACCGGTTCAGTGAAACAGGACTGAAACGAGGGTTACTCGATTCAGAAAGGGACTTTGTCCACTAAGATAGTCTTGGCAATGAGTCATGACTAACAAGAAATGATTTTCCATGATTATGTGTGCATGCCACAAAGTTTCAAGTTTCATGTTATGATTATGGTGATATCATTTTCACTTCTATGATTTATTCCATGTTAAGATATTATGATCTCTTTTGCAGGTTATGATTTTCAAAAAGATATGATATGATTTTTAGTTCCTTTATTTGCCCTTGCTGAGCATTTGAGCTCACCCTTTTATGTTTTCTTTTCCCCAGGTCAGGAAGATGGATATTAAGTAGAATATGCTAAAAGGGACCCTAGATATGATGAAATAAATGGGAGACACTGTGGAAGATTTATGAACCAGATGTTTATGTTTCCCAGTTTCTAAAGACACTATACCTATATGGTCCTTTGTGGTTTTGTCATATGCTGTAATAAGTGTGCTTCAATTTTGAAGTATTAACAATGTATGTAAAGTATGGGTCATTATATTTGGTATCAGAGGAAAGGTATAGTCAACCTTTGGAAACTAGGATGTGAAAGCCTTAGTAAGAACCCTAAGGATAAGTCTAAGCATAGAACACAATCTTAGTGTTTTAGAAATGGCCATGAATAACCTAGGATAAAACCTTAAGTGTGAAATTTTATCCTTGATTATGTGGTTTTCTTATTATAATTAGTGTTGCTCACACTATTATTCTTGGTTTTAGTCAATGGCTGGAACCCGAAGGAACCGTGTTAATGCAGAATGCGATGGGCAATGCAATGATTGTCCCCCTGAGCAACCAAACGATATGGGAGCTGGAATGAAAAATCTTGTAGCCATGCTCACACAACTTTCTCAAGCTATGAATCATGCAGGACTTCCAAACGAGCAAAGGAAGGAGCAACATTCTGTTGAATCCTTCATGAGGCAGCGTCCACCTTCTTTCAGCGGGTCTACTGATCCATTAGTTGCTGAACAATGGATTAGTACTACTGAAAAGATATTTTCAGTTCTTCAATGTTCTGAGCATGATAAAGTTATCCTAGCAGTGTATCGTTTGGAAGGAGATGCTGATCAATGGTGGAATCTTATTAAGAATACGAGGCAAAGGGATGAAATTGAGTCTATGGAATGGGACGAGTTCAAGAACTTATTTTTCAATAAGTACTTCCCTCGTATTCTCCGAACAAAGATGGAGAAAGAGTTCCTTGAATTGAAGCAAAGGGATGATGAATCTGTTAGTACCTATGAAGCAAATTTTACAAGACTTGCAAGGTACGCTTCTGGTATTATTATCCAACCTGAGAGTAAGATCGATCGATTCTTTAGTGGCTTAAAACCAAGTCTTCGAAGGGCGTTAGCCATAAGGGACTTCAATAGCTATGAGGAAATCGTTCGATGTGCTCTCAAAGTCGAGATGGAGATTGGAGTAACCCATCAGTCACATGGGTTTGATAAGAAGAGGAAGATGGAATTCAAAGAAAAATCTAAAGAGCACACGGAAAAGAAGATGAGCTTTTCCTTATGCTCAAAGTGTGGAAATAAACATGGAGGGAGTTGTCTTAAAGGGACAAGTAAATGTTTTAAATGTGGAAAAGAAGGTCATCGGGCATTTGAATGCCGTGATAATGGGAAGAAAATGTCTAATGATGCAAACAAAGGAAGGGATACACAAAATGAACCTACTACACTTCAATGTTTCAAGTGCAAGGAGATGGGGCATTATGCCAATCAATCCCCAAATCCAAGGGTTGATGATGATGGTCGACGTCAATAAAATCTTAAGGCTAAAGACAAAGGAAAGTCACATGCAATTTCTATCAGCGATGTGGAATACGATAACGAAGTGGTGAAAGGTACACTTATCTTCCACTCTAAAGTAGAAAATGTTTTATTTGATTCTGGATCCACCCACTCTTTTATTTCTAAATAATTTTCTAAGGGTATCACCGTATTACCTCAACAATTAGATGTTGAGTTAGCTGTGACAACACCTAATGGCACAACAGTCGCATCAAAAGTTTATAATTCTTCTCCGATCGAAGTTTGTGGGAAAGTGCTTCCTGCAAATCTTGTGATCCTTCCTTTAGTGGAATTTGATGTGATTCTTGGCATGGATTGGCTTTCTCTACATGGAGCTCATATCAATTTCCAAAGAAGGGAAGTCACATTTCATATTCCAGATCAATCTACGATCGTATATCAATGCAAGGATGAACATAACCTTCCAGTGGAAATTTCTTCCATCTTATGGGTATTGATTCCACTAAATGAAGGTTATTTATCTCAAATGGTTGGTGAGAAACTCACGATTAAGAATATGACCATTGTACGGGAGTTTGATGATGTCTTTCCAGAGGAATTACCGGGTCTTCCACCAAATAGTGAAGTTGAGTTTTCAATTGAACTCGTACCGGGTGCTTTGCCTATTTCAAAGACACATTATAGAATGGCCCCAATTGAGTTGCAGGAATTGAAGAAGCAACTCCAAGAGAATCTTGATAAGGGATTCATACGCCCTAGTGCATCACCTTGGGGAGCACCTGTTCTATTTGTTAAGAAGAAAGATGGATCAATGAGACTCTGCATTGATTATCGAGAACTTAACAAGATCACTATCAAGAACAAATATCCTCTCCCACACATTGATGACTTATTTGACCAACTACGCGGAGCTCAATACTTTTCCAAGATTGATCTTCGTTCAGGGTATCATCAATTAAGGGTCAAAAGGGAGGATATACCAAAGACAACTTTCCGTACAAGGTATGGACACTATGAATTTATAGTGATGCCATTTGGTCTTACTAATGTCCCTGCTATCTTCATGGATCTAATGAATAGAGTCTTTAGAGACTATCTTGATCAATTTGTGGTAGTCTTTATAGACGATATTCTTGTCTATTAAAAGAGCAAGGAAGATCATGAAGATCACTTGAGAATTATATTGAAGACCCTGAGAAAGGAGAAGCTTTATGCCAAATTTACCAAGTGTGAATTTTGGCTTCAAAAAGTTGCATTTTTGGGTCACATAATCTCAAAAGAGGGGATATCTGTGGATCCAGCAAAAACAGAGGTTATCGAAAGATGGTCGAGACCAACAACAGTAACTGAGATCCGAAGTTTTCTTGGTTTGGCTGGATATTATCGACGTTTTGTAAAAGATTTTTCACGATTATCTAATCCACTCACCAAGTTGACTCGGAAAGGAGTTAAGTTTGTCTGGAAAGAGGAATGTGAAGAGAATTTCAAGGAGTTGAAAAGAAGGTTATCCAGTGCACCTGTGCTCACACTGCCTTGTAGTGGAGAAAGGTTTGTGATCTACAGTGATGCATCCAAGAAGGGATTGGGGTGTGTTCTCATGAAAAATGATATGGTGATAGCTTATGCCTCACGACAGTTGAAAATCCATGAGCAAAATTACCCAACACATGATTTGGAGTTGGCTGCGGTAATCTTTGCATTAAAGATTTGGAGGAATTACCTTTATGGTGAAAGGTGTGATATTTATAATGATCATAAAAGTTTAAAGTATATTTTCACACAAAAGGATATGAATATGCGTCAAAGAAGATGGTTGGAGCTGATTAAGGATTATGACTGCTCAATCCATTACCACCCTGGGAAAGCAAACAAGGTGGCAGATGCATTAAGTCGACAAGACCATGCTAGTTTATCCATGATGAGGATCACAAAAGATCCAATATTTATGGATTTACAAAGGATGGATCTTGGAATTATAATGGAAGGGGAAAAATCTTATCTTTCTCAAATGAATGTTCAACCATCTATACATGCGAAGATTAAGGAGGCACAAAAAGAAGATGTCGAGTTACAAAAGAAGGTGAGAAATGTTCTTGAATTCAACCTTGATTGTGATGGGATAATAAAGTTCAGGAATCGGGTTTGTGTTCCTCCCATCCCCGAATTAAAGAAGGAGCTGCTGGATGAGGCTCATAGTTCTTCATTCTCTATTCATCCTGGAAGCACAAAGATGTATAGGGACCTGAAAGAGTACTTCTGGTGGGATGGCATGAAAAGAGATGTTGCTGAATATGTCTCTTGATGCTTGGTTTGTCAACAAGTTAAATCTGAGAGACAGAAGTCTCAGGGGATGTTACAACCATTACCCATACCCGAATGGAAATGGGAAAACATCACTATGGACTTTGTCACAGGACTTCCTAAAACATCCAAAGGCAATAATGCTATTTGGGTCATAGTTGATCGTCTTACAAAGTCTTCACACTTCATTGCTATTAGAGAGGATTTATCTCTAGATCAGCTTGCCAGGATATATGTAAAGGAAGTGGTAAGATTGCATGGAGTACCACTTTCTATTATATTTGATCGGGATCCGAGATTTACCTCGAAGTTCTGGAGAAGTCCTCAGCATACTCTGGATACAGAGTTGAGTTCTAGCACTGCTTATCATCCTCAGACAGACGGTCAGTCTGAGAGAACAATTCAAACCCTAGAAGATATGTTGAGAGCTTTCTCTATGGATTTCAAAGGAGGTTGGGATCAACACCTACCTTTGGTAGAATTTTCTTATAATAATAGCTTTCACTCCAGTATTCAGATGGATACTTATGAAGCTCTCTATGGAAAGAAATGCAGGACTCCAACTTGCTGGGATGAAGTTGGGGAAAGAAAGCTATTAGGACCTAATCTCGTTGATGAAATGGAAGAAAAGGTTAGATCTATTCAACAACACATAAGAGCAGCTCAGAGTCGACAGAAAAGTTATGCCGAAAACCGAAGAAAAGACATAGAGTTTGAAGTGGGTGATAAAGTGTTCTTACGAATATCTCCCTGGAAGAGGGTTATGAGATTTAGAAAGAAGGGGAAGTTGAGCCCTAGATATATCGGTCCTTTCGAAATACTGGATCGTGTTGGGAAGGTAGCTTACCGATTGGCGCTTCCACCGAATCTCTCTCAAGTTCACGATGTGTTCCATGTATCTCTCCTGAGAAAGTACATACTAGATCCTTCACATGTACTCAGCTCAGAAGTTGTACCGCTGGAGCAAGATCTTTCTTATAAAGAACAGCCGATAGAGATTCTGGATCGTAGCGAAAAAGTCCTACAAAACAAGACCACTCAATTGGTGAAAGTTTTATGGAGGAACCACCAACTTGAAGAAGCTACATGGGAGCTTGAGGATATGATGAGGGAGAAGTATCCTCATCTGTTTGTTACAAAGTGACGAATTTCGAGGGAGAAATTCTTTTTAAGGGGGGTAGAATGTAACACCCGAGACTTTTATGTTATATAAATCATCAAAGGAATCTTTTTCTACACAACACTTGCTTGGCTTGCTTTACACGCAATCGCGACCTTCCTCGATAGTTTGCGTCGTACGCAATACCGAGTTTAACTAAACAACAATATGCTATTAAAACTAGCCGTTATAAATAGTAATAACCACTTTTTGAAATTTTATAAATTTTATTTTTCAAAATGGACTTCATTTTTGGACTCAGAATATCGAAATTAGCCTAGGAGAAATTTTGGTATTTTTCTGAAAACTTTCAATTTTTGATGAATAGTGAAACCACTAAGTGGTAGGTTAAAAACTGAATTTTGCATAAAACTTAATTGTACCGCTTCTGTGAATGGAATTTCAAAAATCCGACAGACATGGTTGATATCAGTAAGTAAACTATGTTTCAATGAGATAAAAATAATTTTTTGGTGAATAGTAACTTTTTACTTTTTTTACTGCGGTTAATAGTAAATAGGGTAACTAAGGGTTAATATGATATTAATATTACCCTAACACATGTCCTAATTCAATTGGACAAGTGTAATTCGACCAAAAACAAACTTAGGAATAAAATATGACCATTTATGCCCACTTGGATTAGATTAGGACATTTATTATTAATTTATTTAAAGAAGGGTTAAAATAGTTAAAATCAAAGTTTAATAAGTAAATCATTTTTAATATGGGGTTATACATAAGATAAATTCGACTATAAATATTCATTAGAAAGATAAAAAGATTTCCAACATAATGGTATTTTATTTGTAATTTTTAGACATTAAATAATGTAATTTATTTATGATACAATGATGATGCAGTAATTATCTTATTTATGAAATATTGACATAATTGATGTTATAAACACCAAAATAAATGTAATTTGAGACTTTTTATGAATTAAACAAATTTTATAGGTTACTATGATATATTAGTGTTGATGTAATCAACTTGGTTCGAACATATAATTCTTTTATGACTTTCAGAAAAATCATATATCAAATAGTGTCAAAATTGACACAAAATAGTTTTTAAATCAAATATTATATTATTAATTGTTATTTTATTCCTAAAAATCTAAGGTTCGTCCAAATGACTTATATAAGGATATATATATTAATAATAAACAATTTGGGGTTCGTTTGGCATGTTATAGTAAGTGTATTAACCATATAGTGAAAGAAAACAAAAAGACACGGTAAAAGTTAAATTATTTAACTTAGAGTTAAATCTAATTGATAAGGTTAAAATAATATCTTAAACTTGTCTAAATCCTATTGGTTGATAAGATTTTGACCCTTCCACACTTTAGCTTCGAAATAAGACCCTTTGGAACCATTATAAACCGATTTTGACTTTAATATAAAATAATATTTTGAGATATTCCTAAGGTGCCCCTCTCCTCCCTTATAAAAGGGCACCTCCTCCCCCTCCTCCTCACACCAATTTGAGCACTAAAGCTCGGCCAACACCTGCCATTTTCTCCTCTCCACTTCCCTAGAATAATCCTAGAGGTCCTTGTCTTCTTCAAAGACCAATCTTAGTTCCCTAAGTGGAGGATTCAAAGAGGCGTTCCAAAGAAGAGGTAATATCCATTACCGATATTTTCAATTTCTTTCTTCTTCAACTTCTTATTCTTTAGTTGTTTCATGATGAAGTAATAACATAAGTATTACTTACATACTGATATGTTATTATAAATATGAAACAACCCTAATTCACCTTCTATCCATCCTATGGAAAAATGAAATCATCGCGCGTGCGTACGTACAGAATACCGTCTCCACACCGTGGTGTAATCTATTTTCCACCATCACTTTACAAGGATGGGTATAATGGTGTAATGAGTAACTATTTATGATTATTATAAAGTAATATTGATACTGAAATAATATATATATACTCCAATACAATTCCACGATCATAGGAACGATATCATCACTCGTGCGTACGTACGGAATACCGTCTCCACGATGTGATGCGACTCGTTCTACATGATCATCATTACATAGTAATTACATAAATGAATTGAATGAATAAATATGATATATGTTACACTAATACCATTCTGGATATAAGGTATCTATAACCTTAAAAGAAGAATAAGAATTTATTGGGCAAAACACGCATAAGAACAAAAGGCAATAAAGACCCGAGTAACAAGTAACAATGAAATATTACTAAAAAGAAGCTAAGAATATGACCATATATGATATCATATCAATATTTATGATTATGGAATAAGTCAATAACATTATTTAAACCATTATACAGGAGCTTCGGACACGTACAAAGCAAATCGGACCTAAGGTAAGGGAAATATCACAATCTCATTTTTATCCGAGATTGTTTATACTTTGGTATTTACTAGGGTGTATTTTATCATCCACATCCATGTTTCCTCAATATATAATATTATTTCCATTCACCTACAATTTTTTAAATCCTATTTTACCCTTCGGTGAGTTTTTAGTAAAATATATGAAAGGAATCTTTTGTCGTTTTTCGTACGAGGTATTTTTTTTGACTTTTCCGACAAAAGTACAAAGAATGTTTTTTTAACTTATACGAAATGAATGGATTTTTAAAACATTATTTCCAAGAAGCTTCCTTTACAAGTTTTCAAGTTTATTTTTAATCAACTTCTTTTAGTTTAAAATTGTATGACATGTTAAGAAAGGAAACGTGTTTTTGAAGTAGAAAGGATATTTTCCTCAAGAATGGAGTTCAAGTATTTTATCAAAATTATTTTCCATCTAAGATAATAAAAGGGTTCTGTTTTTATCCCTATTATTACATAGATTTGATTATGTTGTGATGGAAATATTTTTATGAATTCCTTTATCTTATATGAATTGTTTTATGATGTCATGTTGTTTAGGAATTCCATTTTTATTACATGGGTTACGCTATGATGTATGGTTTATGATTATGTGGCACACATAAGAAAGGATTCATTATAAGATGGGTGGGACCTATATCTCCCTCCAATGCATTGGGTAAAGATTTTATATCTCATGAGATAGACAGGGCTGGAATGGTAGGTTATACCGGTTCAGTGAAACAGGACTGAAACGAGGGTTACTCGATTCAGAAAGGGACTTTGTCCACTAAGATAGTCTTGGAAATGAGTCATGACTAACAAGAAATGATTTTACATGATTATGTGTGCATGCCACAAAGTTTCAAGTTTCATGTTATGATTATGGTGATATCATTTTCACTTCTATGATTTATTCCATGTTAAGATATTATGATCTCTTTTGCAGGTTATGATTTTCAAAAAGATATGATATGATTTTTAGTTCCTTTATTTGCCCTTGCTGAGCATTTGAGCTCACCCTTTTATGTTTTCTTTTCCCCAGGTCAGGAAGATGGATATTAAGTAGAATATGATAAAAGGGACCCTAGATATGATGAAATAAATGGGAGACACTGTAGAAGATTTATGAACCAGATGTTTATGTTTCCCAGTTTCTAAAGACACTATACCTATACGGTCCTTTGTGGTTTTGTCATATGTTGTAATAAGTGTGCTTCAATTTTTAAGTATTAACAATGTATGTAAAGTATGGGTCATTATAGGTCACTTATCCACAAAGTTCTACAACCTCTTACTCTTTTTCACTAACTGATTTTAAGAGGTATGAAAATATATATTACACATAGGATAATTTAAATAATATTAATGTGATCAATAAAAACAAATCAACAAGGGTTCTTTCAATTATACTCAATTATTCATATCATAGTCTTGAAAGATATTCACAACACTTCTCTACATCAACCTTGACTATTAATAAAAACATAGATTTATCACACCTTACTTAAAATATAGATATAAAATAGTCTCCATTACTAATTATCTATATCTTATTCTTATAGTCACTCTAAATACTTCAGTGTGATCCCCTCTTATTTATCCTGTGTTCTCTATGTATATTTATATATCATCAAATAATACATAAAACATCTGTTCTTTAATAATTAAAAATTATTTGAATTCCAAATTAAAATATAATATTATTTGTAAACATCTTCTAATTTAGATAAAATTATTAGATCTTCAAATAATTAATATACAAAATTTAAATTCAAAATATTAATTTATAAAAGTTATAACAACTACCAATTTAATTAGAGAAATACATGTGAACACTATTGTTCGAACTACCTATATACCATGTTTCACAATGTGATGATTATATTCATGGAATGATAAAATGGTTTATAACAGTTTACACCAACTGATCAAATTCATTATAGCATGAAACTTCATTTATAGTGCGTAGTTCTAATAAATTTCATAACTACTAAATTTCATCTCAAATTCTTCACAACACAAATAATTATATATGCATTGTTTCTCTTTCACCAAAATTATTATAGTTCACTTGAAAATTAACATCATAGAGATCCCTTAAATTATAGAACCATTGACATTTTCCATCCATCCATAATGATGTGGTGTAATCTTCTATAGTGTGATAACCTATTCTGCAGAAATATAAACAAATTCCTAGAACCATTCAAAATGTGGTGTCACCATCAATGAAGTAAGAATTTTTTTTCCAGATTAATATATATCTTACTAAATAACCTATATAAAATGGAATAGTATCCATGATACAAAAAATATATCTCTAGAAATATTTTATTCTATTTTATCATCCTTTATTATATAATATGTATTTCAGGACACAAACATCTCTAATCCATAAACTCTAAATATTCAAATAAATATATTCATAGAGTGAGAAGATATTATATTTTGTAAATAACTATTATATATTTTTATAAAATCATTATAAAGTTTTCAACATCAATCTTCATAGAGTGAGTTAATTTATGATGGAATGAAATATTCAAACTTTACCCTGATTCAATCCCAATACCCTCAATCTTCATAAAATCATATTTCGACTTCAACACCAAACTATAGTGTTCCTATCACATCATAAGAAACTCAGATAACAATCAAAATAGATATATAATCCAATATTGAACCTATGGTTATAATAATAAAAATAAAAATTATGATTGAGAAGGATATTTTGTACCTTCGAAGAATAATCCATCTATTTTTTAGGGGAAACCCCACCAAAGACAAGGATAAATAAAAAAATAAGAAAAATTTTGTAAAATATTTTTTATGTACAAAGAGATAGCGTTGAATATCATTTTCTAAATAAGGATGAGAAGGATTCTACACCAAATATGTGTTGTTTGTTCTCTTACCATAGAAATGGATACAATATGGATGATTTCAGAAAATCCACAAGTGTTTAGTTTAATGAAATTAATCAAGGCCTTAAATAAATAGAATATATCTTTGTAATAAACAAGTGTATTGATTATATAGATGAAAAATATGAAAAAATAAGTTAAAGTTATTTAGATTTTTATAAAATAAGGTAACTCAATAGTTTTTGATTAGGTTTGTAGAAGATTCAATGAATCTATAAACAATTATTGAGATTACATAATCATATTATCAATAGAAGAGGTGATCCTGATAAGAATAAACCAATCACTAATGAAATCATGAAAAATTATAGCTATTGTGAAAATGGAAATTATATATATTGTTAACATCACAAAATATTATTTATTTCATTTAATAATTTTTTTATTAATTAATATTTGGTCTCATTATTGAGTTTTCTAGAGTTTATGGAATTTCAAGTTGTTTTTTTCGAGTTCTTTGGGTTGTGTATGGGTTATTGTTTTATGAGTAACCATGGAACAACAATTAAATTGGGGTATAAAAACTAAAAATTAATTTTTTTTGGATTGATATAATTTTCTCCAACCATGTGACTCTCTCAAGAAAACCATGTGCCTTTAGTTTTCCATTTGGGTTGACCCATATAACCATTGCATGGTCTAGGAAAACCATGTAGAGGCCTTATGATTCTCCATATCTGAAAATAAAATAATAATAATAATAATAATAATAATAATAATAATAATAATAATAATAATAATAATAATAATTGTTTCCATTTTTAAAGGGCCCTCATGGGGTGGTATTCCAACATACCCTTATTTAGTCATGTGATGCCCAGGAGCCTAGAGGGATCATATATACACCACTCACATTTCCTACCCTACCTATTTGGTGATTCATCTTGTGATATCATGCAGAATATTTCCTGGTTAGGATCCCATTTCCCCATATTCTTTATTCTTTCACTCCTCATTATTACTTCTTCATTAACTCACTACACAACCCTTCTAGATAGACACTAAGGTGCCACCCAACAAGGATTAGGATTGATGTAATTTTTATTTTGATTATTTGGGTTTTTAGATTTCATTGAGACCTCTAATTTTTTGTTAGATACATTATAGTTAATCTAAATGAATTATAACAAAAAACAATTTGATTACATAGTTTTGAGTTTGGTTTCCCCTTCACCAAACATTTAATTTTAGATTAATTGATTTAATCATCTTTAAATTAATGATTTAATTTTTAAATTGTAGTATTATATTTTTTTTATTTGATTAACCAGAATCAAATTGTATTTTATCTTAGTTTTAGTGAAAAATGGGATTCCTTATTTTAATGAATGGATTAAGTGTGTTTTTAATAAACTATGCATACAAATTTTTATTATGTTACAAAAAATAGACATTTAAAATTATATTAAATCTACTAAAATCGATTTCAGTTTTAAATTAGTTCATAAAAGGTTTTTACATGGAATTAAAATTTGTACATGAAATTATAATTATTCATAAATTATTTAAATATTATATTTAAATTTGTATGTTTATTGAACCTATATGGATTGTGTGACTAATAAAAAGAATATTTTTATGTATTTTTTGAGAATATAGGTCATTGTTAAGTGTATTTCAAAGGGTGGGTTTGAATAAAATGTTTTCATGAAACATTTTATAAAATCATTTAGAAATTTTGAATGAAAAATTTTTTCATCCAAAGTTGGTTTTTGGGAGGTTAATTTTTTATTTTTAGGGGTTTATAGAATTTCTACGTTTGAAACCATCTTGATCTACATTGGTTTTTTATTGATGTGAATTATGGATCATGGGTAATGCGTTATATTTTGTATGATTTTATAGATAGGTGAATATGAATGTTTCATTAAATAGATCTATAGGTAAGGGTGTGTAATTTGTTATTCACTATGACATATGTTTTTAATATTGATGATTGTTTATCAATGCAGATTTTTTCTTCATGACATCCAGGGTAGATATATTAGGAGTCTAGATTTAATCCACCCTATTTAGTATCATGCTATTAATTTCCCCCTTATTGTGCTCTATTATAATTCTAGGGACAGTGCACCCTAATCGTGCCATGTGCAAGGCGGTTGGGTGGGTCAATTTGGATGCATCATAGGTCAGAAGGTTTCCATATAATTGGTAATTTCTATCCCTATCTCACAATAGGACTTAGGGTAGATCCCATGACACATATTCCTTTGTTTGGTAGTTTAAAATATTGAATTCTATGGGTTTATTGGATATCCACAGATTTCACGATATATTTGGAACCACGGTTTCTTTTACTTTATGTTGTGTATCAGTTTCATTGGATTACATGGTGCTTTCTGATAGTCCTCTTTATTTATGGTGTGTGAGTGGGATACTCTAAAGTATTTTTGAAACACTTTTAAGAATGGGGAATTAAATGAAAAATAAGGTTGAAAATAATAAATAGTTATTGTTTTCATTTAATAAAACTAAAGAAGAAGGATTATAATAACATATTTTTCTGTTATAGTTTTTAAACGAAAATCATAATGAAAAACTATTTTTCTTATTTTATTCAAAAACTATTCTAAATTGTTATTATAATTTGAATTTATTAATGTGTAAATGTGGTTGGTGTCTATCAAATAATGTTTATTCTCAAGACTAATATCATTAAACAATTACAATATTTTGGTTCTGATATACTTCTTGGATCAACCTCTTACTGATCTTACAACATTAACTGATTTAGGGATTTTATATAACTATTTATTCAGTTTTATTTATAACATCAGCCTATGATGCATATTACATGATTTTTAGGATGTATAATTTATTTTCATAGAATAGGAGACATATTTTTCCATTTACAATATATATTTATATTCCTTTTTGAATCATTCAAATAAGTATTTAGTACTTTTAGTTATGGTAATTGGTGGAGAATTATATTTATGGAGGTCATAGTGGGACTAAGAGATTGTTATAGAAGAGGGTGTTGGATAGGGAAATAATATTTTCTTCTTTATATATTGTACTCTTCTGGTTTTATATTTATACATATTGTATTTTGAATGGATATCCGACTTATGTATAGTTGATACCATATTTTCGAGAGATATTCAATTATAAATTTACTCTGATTTAAGGCAGAAATCATTCCTATAATGACCCATACTTTACATACATTGTTATTACTTCATGATTGAAGAACACTTATTACAACATATAAAAAAACCATGAAAGGACCGTATAGGTATAGTGTCTTTAGAAACTAGGAAACATAAACAACTGGTTCATAAATCATCTACACTATCTCCCTTTTTTTATCATATCTAGAGTCCCTTTTAGCATATCCAACATAATATCCTTCTTCCTGACATGGGGAAAAGAAAACATACAAAAGGGTGTGCTCAAATTCTTAGTAAGGGTAAAAAAAAGAAATATCAATCACAAAAGAACATAACATTTTGGAAATCTTAACCTGCAAAAGAGATCATAATTTCATAACATGGGATAAATCATAGTAGTGAAATGTAATCCCAATAATCATAACATAAAACATGAAACTTTGTTTCATACACACATAATCATAGAGAATAATTTCTTAGTAGTCAAGACTCATTTCCAAGACTATCTTAGCGGACAAAGTCCATTTCTTAACTGAGTTCACTCCTCGTTTCAGTCCTGTATCACTGAATCGGATTAACCTACCATTCCAGCCATGTCTATCTCATGAGATATAAATCTTTACCCAATGTATTTGAGGGAGATATAGGTCTCACCCATCTCATAATAAAACCAATCTTATGTGTGCCACAAGATCATAAATCATACATCATAGCATAACCCATGTAATAAAAATGGGATTCTTAAACATCATGCCATCATAAGATAAAAGGACATCATAAAAATAATTCCATCATAAAATATTCCTTTCATATATTATAATAAAAACTCACTGAAGGGTAAAAATGAATTTAAAAAATTTTAGTAGGATAGAAATAATATTACATATTGAGGAAACATGGATGTGGATGATAAATATTCCTCAGTAAATTCTGATGTATAAACAATTTCGGATAAAAATGAGATTGCGAGATTTTCCATTACCTTAGGTCCGATTTGCTTCGAACGTGTCCGAACCTCCTGTATAATGATTTATATAATGTTATTTACTTATTACAGAATCACAATAATTGTTATGATATCATATATGGTCATATTCTTAGCTTCTTATTAGTAATATTTCATTGTTACTTGTTATTCGGGTGTTTATTTCTTTTTGTTCTTATGTGTGTTTTGTCAAATAAATTCTTATTCTACATTTAGGTTGTAGATAACTCATTTAAAGAATTTTATTAGTGTAATATATATCATATTTATTCATTCAATTCATTTATATAATCATTAAGAATTGAAGATCATGTAAAACGAGTCACATCACATCGTGGAGACGGTAGGCCGTACGTACGCACGAGCGATGATATCGTTCCCATGATAGTTGAATTGTATTGAAGTGTATGTATACTATTTCAGAATTATTATTAATTTACAATAATCATATATATTTAATCTTTACACCATTATACCCATCCAAGTATGGTGGTGGTGGAAAACAGATTACACCACGGTGTGGAGACGGTATTCCGTACATACGCACGCGCGGTGATTTTGTTTTCTGTAGGATGGATAGAAGGTGAAATAGAGTTGTTTCATATTTATAATAACATATCAGTATATGAGTGATACTGATGTTATTACTTCATAATGAAACAACTAAAGAAGAATAATTAGAAGAAGAAGTAATGTTGAAAGAATCGGTAACGGACATTACCTCTTCTTTGAAGCACCTCTTCTTAACCTTCTCCTAGGGCACTAAAGATAATATTTGAAGAAGGCCAGGATTTCTAGGATGTTTCTAGGGAAGTGGAGAAGATAACTTTTTAGGTTTTGGCCGAGCTTGAAGGCTCAAAGTGGTGTTAGGAGGAGAGGGAGGAGGTGCCCTTTAATAAGGGAGGAGAGGGGCACCTTTGGAAAAAATAAAAATATTATTTTATTATAAAGTCATATTCGGTTTTTAATAGCTCCAAATTGATTTATTTCTAAGATAAGGTGGGGATAGTTCGAAATCCTCTCATCCAATAGATTTTAAACAAGTTTAGGTTACTATTTTATCCTTATCATTTAGATTTAACTCTAAGTTAAATAATTTAACTTTTACCATGTCTTCTAGTTTTCTTACACTATATGGTTAATAAACTTACTATAAGAAGGCAAACGAACCCCAAGTTGTTTATTATTTATATATATAACCTTATCTAATTCATTTGGCCTAAACGTATATTTTTAGGAATAAAATAACAACTAATAATATAATATTTGTTTTAAAAACTATTTTATGTCAATTTTGAAACTATTTTGTAATTGATTTTTGAGAAACTCTTAACTGCATGATTAGTTCCAAAAAAGTTAATTAAATCAATAATAACATGTCATATTAACCTATAAAATTATTTTAATTCATAAAAAGTCTCAAACTACATTTATTTGGGTATTTATACCATCAATTATGTTAATATTTCCTTAATAAGGTAATTAATGCATCATCGTTGTGTCATAAATAAATTAAATTATTTAAATTATAAAAATTATAAATAAAATACCATTGTGAAGGAAATACTTTTATATTTCTAATGAATATTTATAGTCGAATTTAACTTGTGTATAAATCTATATTAAAAATGATTTAGTTATTAAACATTGATTTTAACTATTTTAACCCTTCTTTAAATAAATTAATAATAAATGCCTAATCTAATCCAATTGGACCTAAATGGTCATATTTTATTCCTAAGGATGTTTTTGGTCGAATTACACTTATCCAATAGAATTAGAACATGTGTTAGGGTAATAATAATATCATTTTTATCCTTAATTACCCTATTTACTTTTAATCGTGGTAAATAAAAGTAAAAAGTTACTATTCACCAAAAATTATTTTAATCTCATTGAACCACATTTTAGTCTTTAATATTAACTGTGCCTCTCAGATTTTCAAAATTCCACTCACAAAAGAGTTAAAATTATGTTTTAGGTAAACTTTCAAACTCTCATATGAGGTGGGTAAAAGACGGTGAAAAGTTCAATAAATTTTTTAAATATCTGAAATTATTATAAGATGACTCCAATGAATTACATTGAACTTATATAGGTATTAGGTATCAATTTTGACCTAAAATAAATTTAAATAAAATAAATAATTATTTAAATAAAAAGTCTGTTTTTAAATAGTAACCTAGTGTTTTCACTATTCATCCAAAATCGAATGTTTTCAGAAAAATACCAAAATTTCACCCTAGGCTAATTTCGATATTCTGAATCCAAAAATTAAGTCCATTTTGAAAAATAAAATTTCAAAAAGTGGGTATTACTATTCATATTGGTTAGTTTTAATAATATTTTAATAGCATATCGTTGTTTAGTGAAACTCGGTATTGCGTACAATGCAAGCTATTGAGGAAGGTCGCGATTGCATGTAAAGCAAGCCAAGATATTGTTGTGTGTAGTGAAATATTCCTTTGATGATGTATATAACATAAAAACAAAATATTTCTCATAAAAATCTCGGGTGTTACATTCTACCCCCCTTAAAATGAATTTCTCCCTCGAAATTCGTCACTTAGTAACAAACAAATGAGGATACCTCTCCCTCATCATATCCTCAAGCTCCCATGTAGCTTCTTTTAATTAGTGGTTCCTCCATAAAACTTTCACTAAGAAAGTGGTCTTGTTCCGTAGGACTTTTTTGTTGGGTCGGAAGAATAGCGAGGAATGATGGCAAGAGGGGGGTGAATTGCCTTTTTAAAAAATTGATTAACAATTAAAATTCAAAGTAAAGTGCAGCGGAAATAAAGAGGCAATCACACAAGAAATTGATAACGGAGTTCGGCCAAAACCCGGCCTACGTCTCCGCTCCCAACTCAACCGTTGAGAGATTCCTACCGCTTGCTTTTCAATGGTTTTAGCAAGAAACCCACTAGGCTTTGAGGTAGCACTAGGACCTATTACAGCTTGCTTTTATTGGTTTAGCAAGAACCCAATGCTTTTAATGGTTAAGCAATAACCCACTAGTCTTTTTACGGGTGAAGACTAGCTCACCGATCTCAAGCCTTTTACAAGGTAAGGCTTGACAACCTCTTCACACCTTAGTGGTGGTGTGAAACCCAAAAGAAGGGGAGAAGAGAAAAGGGTTGGGGTTTGTAGGCACAAACCCAATTTTAAGCTCAAAATAAATAAAACAATAAAACCCGTAATGGAGAAGCCTTGGGCGCCTTTGATTGATTGATGATGTTTGAGGGCCGCTTCCAAGCTTCTATGGAGGTGCTCTTGGATGTGGAAGTTGTTGGAGCACTTTGGGTTCCCTTGGAACAATCTGTCGGAGCTTCGCCAAAGATGTAAAAATGTGTCCGGTGGCTTGTGTTGAGTTCCGGGGCTTCCTAGGCCTTTATTTATAGGCTAGGAACCTTCAAGTATCCGTTGGAGGGCTTTGGAGCCGTTGGAAAAGGCCTCGGAGCCGTTGGGAGGCTTTTGGAGTTGACTGGTCAAAGCCAACGGCTAGTTTGACCAGTGCTACCGGCTGGCCGGTGCAGGGCCACCGGCTGGCCGGTGCCTTGACAGTGGCTGAGTCTTCTTTTCCAGGCACCACCGGTTGACCGGTACATCTCCACCGGCTAGCCGGTGCCTTGGTAGAGAAGAAGTGTCTTGATCCAGGCTCCACCGGTCGACCGGTGAGGAGCCACCGGCTGGCCGGTGGCAAGACAGTAGCAAATACTATTTGAGCTGGGTGCCACAGGTCGACCGGTGGCAGAGCCACCGGTCGACCGGTGGGAAGGCAGTAGCTTCCACTGTTTGGTCTGGGTGCCACCGGCTGGCCGGTGACAGAGCCACCGGCTGACCGGTGGACTGAATTGTAGTCCATTTCTTGTCCATCCTTGGGCCAACTTCTTGGCAACCTTGTGCCTATCATCACAAACACTTAAAACACAATATTAGAAACATAAGAGGGTGATTGTGATCATGAAAATCAAACCTCGAGGGGTTCGAGAGGTACAACATTTTTCACTACGATCCAAAATCTCTATCGGCTGTTCTTCATAAGAAAGATCTTGCTCCGGCGGTATAAATTCTGAGATGAGTACATGTGAAGGATCAGGTATGTACTTTCTGAGGAGAGATACATGGAACACATCATGAACTTAAGAGAGATTCGGTGGAAGCGCTAATCAGTAAGCTACCTTCCCAACACGATACAGTATTTCGAAAGGACTGATATACCTAGGGCTCAACTTTCCCTTCCTTCCAAATCTCATTACTCTATTCCAAGGAGATATTCGTAAGAACACTTTATCACCCAATTCAAACTCTAGGTCTTTTCTTCAGTTATCGGTATAAATTTTATGTCGACTCTGAGCTGCTCTTATGTGTTGTTAAATAGATCAGACCTTTTCTGCCATCTCATCAACAAGATCAGGTCCTAATAGCTTTCTTTCCCTAACTTCATCCCAGCAAGTTGGAGTTTGACATTTCTTTCCATAGAGAGCTTCATAAGGAACCATCTGAATACTGAAGTGAAAGATATTATTATAAGAAAATTCCACCAAAGGTATGTATTGATCCCAACCTCCTTTGAAATCCATAGAGCAAGCTCTCAACATATCTTCTAGAGGTTGAATTGTTCTCTTAGACTGACCGTCTATTTGAGGATGATAAGAAGTGATGAAACTCAACTCTATATCTAGAGTATGCTGAAGAATTCACCAAAACTTCGAGGTAAACCTCGGATCCCGATCAGATATAATGGAAAGTGGTACTCCATGCAATCTTACCACTTCCTTTACATTTATCCTTTCAAGCTGATCCAGAGAGAAATCCTCTTTAATAGCAATGAAGTGTGCTGACTTTGTAAGGCGATCAACTATGACCCAGATAGCATTATTACCTTTGGATGTTTTAGGAAGTCTGGTGAAAAAGTCCATAGTGACGTTTTCCCATTTCCATTCGGGTATGGGTAATGGTTGTAACATCCCCTCAGACTTCTGTCTCTCAGCTTTAACTTGCTGACAAACCAAGTATCGAGAGAAATATTCAGCAACATATATTTTCATTCCATCCCACCAGAAGTACTCTTTCAAGTCCCTATACATATTTATGCTTCCAGGATGAATAGAGAATGAAGAACTATGAGCCTCATCCAGTAGTTCCTTCTTTAATTCAGGGATGGGAGGAACACAAACCCGATTCCTAAACTTTATTATCCCATCACAATCAAGGTTGAATTCAGGAACATTTCTCACCTTCTATTGTAACTCTACATCTTATTTCTGTGCCTATTTAATCTTCACATGTATATATGGTTGAACATTTATTTGAGAAAGATATGATTTTCCCCTTCCATTATAATTCCAAGATCCATCCTCTGTAAATCCATGAATATTGGATCTTTTGTGATCCTCATCATGGATAAGCTAGCATGGTGTTTTCGACTTAATGCATCTTCCACCTTGTTTGCTTTCCCAGGGTGGTAATTAATTGAGCAGTCGTAATCCTTAATCAACTCCAACCATCTTCTTTGGCACATATTCCGCTCCTTTTGTGTGAAAATATAATTTAAACTTTTATGATCATTATAAATATCACACCTTTCACCATAAAGATAATGCCTCCAAATCTTTAATGCAAAGATTACCACAGCTAACTCCAAATCATGAGTTGGGTAATTTTGCTCATGGATTATCAACTGTCGTGAGGCATAAGCTATCACCATATCATTTTGCATGAGAACACACCCCAACCCTTTCTTGTATTCATCACTGTAGATCACAAACCTGTCTCCACTAAAAGGTAGTGTGAGCACAGGCTCACTGGATAAACTTCTTTTCAAATCCTTGAAATTATCTTCACATTCCTCCGTCCACACAAACTTAACTCCTTCTGGAGTCAACCTAGTGAGTGTATTAGATAATCGTGAAAAATCTTTCACAAAACTTCGTTAATATCCAGATAAACCAAGAAAACTTCGGATCTCAGTTACTATTGTTGGTCTGAACCATCTTTCGATAACCTCTGTTTTTTCTGGATCCACATATATCCCATCTTTTGAGATTATGTGACCCAAAAATGCAATTTTTGAAGCCAAAATTCACACATGGTAAATTTGGCATAAAGATTATCATTTCTCAGGGTCTTTAATAAAATTCTCAAGTGATCTTCATGTTCTTCCATTCTCTTTGAATAGAAAATAATATCGTCTATAAAGACTACCACAAACTGATCAAGAAAGTCTCTAAAGACTCTATTCATCAGATCCATGAAGATTGCAGGGGAATTAGTAAGACCAAATGGCATCACTATAAATTCATAGTGTTCATACCATGTACATAAAGCCGTATTTGGTATATCCTCCCTTTTGACCCTTAATTGATGATACCCAGAATGAAGATCAATCTTGGAAAAGTATTGAGCTATGCATAGTTGGTCAAATAAGTCATTAATGCACGGGAGAGGATATTTGTTCTTGATAGTGATCTTGTTAAGTTCTCGATAATCAATGCAGATTCTCATTGATCCATCTTTCTTATTAACAAACAGAACAGGTGCTCTCGAAGGTGATGCACTAGGGAATATGAATCCCTTATCAAGATTCTATCGGATTTACTTCTTCAATTCCTGCAACTCAATAGGGTCCATTCTGTAAGGTGTCTTTGAAATAGGCAAAGCACCCGGTATGAGTTACACTGAAAACTCAACTTCAAGATTTGGTGGAAGTCCCGACAATTCCTCCGGAAAAACATCATCAAACTCCCGTAAAATGGGAATATTCTTAATCGTGAGTTTCTCACCAACCATTTGCGATAAATAACCTTCATTTAGTGGAATCAAGACCCATAAGATAGAAGAAATTTCCACTGGAAGGTTATGTTCATCCTTGCATCGATTGACGGGATAGATTGATCTGGAATATGAAATGTGACTTCTATTCTTTGGAAATTGATATGAGATCCATATAAAGAAAGCCAATCCATAACAAGAATCACATAAAATTCCACTATAGGAAGGATCAAATGATTTACAGGAATCACTTTCCCACAAACTTGAATCGGAGAAGAATTATAAACTTTTTATGTGACTGTTGTGCCATTAAGGGTTGTCACAGCTAACTCAACATCTAATTGTTGAGGTAATACGACGATACCCTTAGAAAATTCTTCAGAAATAAAAGAGTGATTGGATACAGAATCAAATAAAACTTTTTATACTTTAGAGTGGATGGTAAGTGTACCTTTCACCACTTCGTTATCATACTCCATATCGCTGATAGAAAT
Source organism: Viscum album (assembly GCA_963277665.1). Taxonomy (NCBI): domain Eukaryota; kingdom Viridiplantae; phylum Streptophyta; class Magnoliopsida; order Santalales; family Viscaceae; genus Viscum; species Viscum album. The sequence goes on from OY728134.1 coordinate 1,477,487,978, forward strand.
TGCATGTGACTTTACTTTGTCTTTAGCCTTAAGAGTTTATTGATGTCGATCATCATCAACAACCCTTGGATTAGGGCATTGATTGGAATAATTACCCATTTCTTTGCACTTGTAACTTTGAAGTGTAGGAGGTGAACTCTGCATAGCCTTTTCTTTGTTCGCATCACTAGACATCGTCTTCCCATCACTGCGGCATTCAAATGCCCGATAACCTTCCTTTCCACATTTGAAACATTTACTTGTCCCATTAAGACTACTCCCTCCATGTTTCTTTCCACACATTGAGCATAAGGGAAAACTCATCTTCTTTTCAGTGTGCTCTTTAGATTTTCCTTTAAATTACATTTTCCTCTTCTTATCAAATGCATATGACTGATGGGTTACTCCAATCTCTTTTTCAACCTTGAGAACACATCGAACAATTTCCTCATAGCTATTGAAGACCCTTATGGCTAACGCCCTTTGATGACTTGGTTTTAAGCCAAAAAAGAATTGATCGATCTTACTCTAAGGTTGGATAATACTACCAGAAGCATACCTTGCATGTCTTGTAAAATTTTCTTCGTAGGTACCAACAGATTCATCATCCTTTTTCTTTAGTTCAAGAAACTCCTTCTCCATATTTGTTCAATGAATACGAGGGAAGTAATTATTGAAAAATAAGTTCTTGAACTCGTCCCATTCAATGGACTAAATTTCATCCCTTTGCCTCATATTCTTGATAAGATTCCACCATTAATCAGCTTCAACCTCCAAACGATATACTACTTAGATGACTTTACCATGTTCAGAACATTGAAGAACTGAAAATATCTTTTCAGTGGTACTAATCCATTGTTCAGCCACTAATGGATCAATAGACCCGCTGAATGAAGGTGGACACTGCCTCATGAAGGACTCAACAGAATGTTTCTCCTTCCTTTACTCGTTTGGAAGTCCTGCATGATTCATAGCTTGAGAATGTTGTGTGATCAAGGTTACAATATTTTTCAATCCCGCTCCCATAACGTTTGGTTGCTCATGGGGACAATCATTGCATTGCCCGTCGCATTCCGTATTAACATGGTTCCTTCGGGTTCCAGCCATTGACTAAAACCAAGAATAATAGTGTGAGAAACACTAATTATAATAGGAAAACCACATAATCAAGAATAGAATTTCACACTTAAGGTCTTATCATAGGTTGTTCATGGCCATTTATAAAACACAAATATTGTTCTATTCTTAGATATATCCTTAGGGTTCTTAATAAGGTCTTCACATCCTAGTTTCCAAAGGTTGAATATACCTTCCTCTGATACCAACTGTAACGACCCATAATTTACATACATTGTCATTACTTCAGGATTGATGCATACTTATTACAACATATAACAAAACCATGAAAGGACCGTATAAGTTTAGTTTCTTTAGAAACTGGGAAACATAAACAACTAGTTCATCAATCATCTACATTGTCTCCCTTTTATTTTATCATATCTAGAGTCCCATTTGGCATATATTACTTAATATCCTTCTTCCTGACCTGGGGAAAATAAAACATACAAAAGGGTGAGCTCAAATGCTCAGTAAGGGTAAACAAAAGAAATATCAATCACATAAGAACATAACATTTTGGAAATCTTAACCTGAAAAAGAGATCATAATTTCATAACATGGGATAAATCAAAGTTATGAAATTTAATCCCAAAAATCATAACGTAAAACATGAAACTTTGTGGCATACACACATAATCATAGAGAATCATTTCTTAGTAGTCAAGACTCATTTCCAAGACTATCTTAGTGGACAAAGTCCATTTCTTAACCGAGTTCACTCCTCGTTTCAGTCCTGTATCACTGAACCAGATTAACTTGCCGTTCCAACCATGTCTATCTCATGAGATATAAATATTTACCCAATGAATTGGAGGGAGATATAGGTCTCACCCATCTCATAATGAAACCATTCTTATGTGTGCCATAAGATCATAAATCATACATCATTGCATAACCCATGTAATAAAAATGAGATTCTTAAACATCATGCCACCATAAGATAAAATGACATCATAAAAATAATTCCATAATAACATAATCAAATAAATGTAAAAATAGGGATAGAAACAAAACCCTATATTATCTTATATGGAGAATAATTTTGATAAAATGCTTGAACTCCATTCTTGAGGAAAATATCCTTTCTACTTCAGAAACATTTTTCCTTTCTTAACATGTCATACAATATTAAACAAAAATAAGATTATTAAAAATAAACTTGAAAAATTGTAAAGTAAGCTTAATGGAAATAATTTTCTAAAAATTTATTTAGTCCGTATAAGTTAAAAAAACATTCTTCTCATACTTTGTCCAGAAAAGTCAAAAAGTACCTCGTACGAAAAACGACAAAAGATTCCTTGCATATCTTTTACTAAAAACTCATCAAAGGGTAAAATTGGAATTAAAAATTTTTAGTAGGATAGAAATAATATTACATATTGAGGAAACATGGATGTGGATGATAAATATTCCCCAGAAAATTTTGAAGTATAAACAATCTCAGATAAAAATGAGATTGTGAGATTTTCCCTTACCTTAGGTCCGATTCGCTTCATACGTGTCCGAACCTCCTGCATAATTATTTAAATAATTTTATTGAATTATTCCAGAATCTTACTCATTGTTATGATATCATATATGGTCATATTCTTTTCTTCTTATTAGTAATATTTCATTGTTACTTGTTATTCGGGTGTTTATTGCTTTTTGTTCTTATGCGTGTTTTGTCGAATAAATTCTTATTCTTCTTTTAGGGTATAGATACCTCATTTAAAGAATGGTATTAGTGTAAAATATATCATATTTATTCATTAAATTAATTTATATAATCATTAAGCATTGAAGATCATGTAAAACGAGTCGCATCACATCGTGGAGATGGTAGGCCGTACGTACGCACGAGCGATGATATCGTTCCCATGATCGTGGAATTGTATTGATATGTATGTATACTATTTCAGAATTAATATCACTTTACAATAATCATATATAGTTATTTTTTACACCATTATACGCATCCAAGTATGGTGGTGGTGGAAAACAGATTATACCACGGCGTATAGACGGTATTTCGTACGTATGCACGCTCGATGATTTCATTTTCTGTAGGATGGATAGAAGGTGAAATAGGGTTGTTTTATATTTATAATAACATATAAGTATACGAGTGATACTTATGTTATTAATTCATCATGAAACAACTAAATAAGAAGAAGTATAAGAAGAAATAAAGTTGAATGAATCGGTAACGGACATTACCTCTTCTTTGAAGCGCCTCTTCTTAACCTTCTCTTAGGGCACTAAAGATGGTCTTTGAAGAAGACCAGGACCTCTAGGATGTTTATAGGAAAGTGGAGAAGAGATATTTTTAGGGTTTTTCATGGTTTGGCCGAGCTTTAAGGCTCAAAGTGGTGTGAGGAGGAGAGGGAGGAGGTGCCCTTTTATAAGGGAGGAGAGGGGCACCTTTGGAAAAACTAAAAATATTATTTTATTATAAAGTCATATTCGGTTTTTAATAGCTCAAAATTGATTTATTTATAATATAAGGTGGGGATGGGTCGAAAAACTCTCATCCAATATATTTTAGACAAGTTTAGGTTACTATTTTAACCTGATCATATAGATTTAACTCTAAGTTATATAATTTAACTTTTACCGCGTCTTCTTGTTTTCTTACACTATATTGTTAATAAACTTACTATAACAAGACAAAATATCCCCAAGTTGTTTATTATTAATATATATAACCTTATCTAAGTCATTGGGTAGAAACTTAGAATTTTTAGAATAAAATAACAACTAATAATATAATATGTGTTTTAAAAACTATATTATGCCAATTTTGACACTATTTGGTAATTGATTTTTGTGAAAATCATAACAGCATGATTAATTATAATAAAGTTACTTAAATCAATAATAACATGTAATAGTAACCTAGAAAATTATTTTAATTCATAAAAAGTCTCAAATTACATTTATTTGGGTATTTATAACATCAATTATGTTAATATTTCCTTAATAAGGTAATTACTGCATCATCGTTGTGTCATAACAAAATTAAATTATTTAATTTATAAAAATTATAAATAAAATAACATTATGTAGGAAATCTTTTTTAGATTTCTAATTAATATTTATAGTATAATTTATCTTATTTATAACCCTATATCAAAAATGATTTAGTTATTAAACTTTGATCTTAACTATTTTAACCCTTCTTTAAATAAATTAATAATAAATGTCCTAATATAATCCAAGTGGACCTAAATGGTCATATTTTATTCATAAGGTTGTTTTTGGTCGAATTAAACTTATCCAATATAATTAGGACATGTTTTAGGGTAATAATAATATCAATTTTACCGTCAATTACCCTATTTACTTTTAATCGTGGTAAATAAAAGTAAAAAGTTACTTTTCACCAAAAATTATTTTCATCTCATTGAACCACATTTTAGTCCTTGATATTAACCTTGTCTCTCAGATTTTCGAAATTCCACTCACAGAATTGGTAAAATTAAGTTTTATGTAAATTTTCAAACTCTCCTAGGAGGTGGGTAAAAGATGGTGAAAAGTTCAATAAAATTTTTATATATCTAAAATTATGATAAAATGACTCCAATGAATTACATTGAACTTATATAGGTATTATGTATCAATTTTGACCTAAAATAATTTTAAATAAAATAAGTAATTATTTAAATAAAAAGTCGATTTTTAAATAGTAACCCAGTGTTTTCACTATTCATCAAAATTGTAAGTTTTCAGAAAAATACCAAAATTTCACCCTAGGCTAATTTGGATATTCTGAATCCAAAAATGAAGTCAATTTTGAAAAACATAATTTCAAAAACTGGGTATTACTATTCATAATGGCTAGTTTTAATAATATTTTAATAGCATATCGTTGTTTAGTGAAACTCGGTATTACGTACAACGCAAGCTATAGAGGAATGTCGTGATTGCGTGTAAAGAAAGCCAAGATAGTGTTGTGTGTAGGGAAAGATTCCTTAGATGATGTATATAACATAAAAATAAAATATTTCTAATAAAAATCTCGGGTGTTACAATTCCAAATACTTTTATATAATTACCTGGTTTTTTCCCTATCCTGTAGGGATCATTAATTATAATTTATTCATACCATTGGTTGTCTCGGGCATCTTATATATAAATGGTTCAGCTTGGTTGTTGAAAAAATTCACTAAAATTTGTTAGATTTTATGGTGTGATCTTAGAATCATTCTTGAAATCCATTTTTTTATTTGTGGGTTAATGGTAAAATCAATTCAGGATGGTTGAAAAAAATAAAGAGGTCGGTTTGGAGTGGTTTCCTTGTCAACACAAATCATGAGGATGATTGAATCAATTGGTAGTTGGGATCTAATTTTTGTTTTGGTTGTTTTTTCGATTGATACTTGAGTTGGTGATGTGCTTGGTACTCACTGAAATTGAAAGATAAATTAATATCAATTAATATATTTAGGAGAAAATTGTGATGGAATCATGTTTTGAGGTTATCTAGAATGAAATGAGTAACTATAAACATTCAAAAACCTGTTTATAGGCCCATTATCAAAACAATCTCACTATTATCCACATGCCCCATCAGTAATGTGTCCATGTCAAGTAGGATTCCCATCATCTTTAGGCTTTGAAATTTAGATATATGGGTTTTTTGATTTACTTTAGTGGTGTTGTAAATAGTAAAATGTACAAGGTTTGTCTTGCGGTATGTATCCCTGGTTTTTTTAGATTTGGTATGACCTTTTTGTGTATTTATTGTGTAATATAGTATTTTCTTGTAAAACGGAATTGGTATTACAAAAATTCATTTAAGAAGTGGTTTTTTCTTAAATAAAAAAGATATTTTGTTTTGGAATTGATAATTGAATATTTAAATGTCGGGGGATTTGGTTTTCAAATAATAATTTGTGGTATGATTGGGTAAAAATGGAGTTTTTAATAAATGATTCCAAATGGGTTTCATTAATTTAGTTTACTTTCATTCTATGTTTTGACATAAAAAATATGCATTTTTGGTCTTTTTTTAGTTTTGGGAAATTCATTTTGAATTCATGTACAATTTAATTGATGATATACCTCTTATAAATATATAGTGTGGTAGTATAATGATTTTACCTTAGGATTATCCTCCCTTTGATTTCTATTATCACCCAGAGGAGGATTCATTAGTCTGGATTTCTAATATAACCCCAAATAGGGTTATGGAATCTAAAACATCTATGTTTTATAATACCATTGGGGTTTCTCAAATCAGTTCTCATTTCTTCTTATGGTAATTTTAAACTCAATGGAGGAAATTGATTAGTTAGGAAGGATTGATGGAATCCGTCACCCTCTTGATACACACATAGAATTGTAGGATAGAATTTTCGAAGGCTAGTTTCTAAGAATAATTTGGGAATGGTGAGGGTCCTTGGTTCTATCTTGGTTGTGTGAATGAAGGTTTTTGGAATTATTGGAGGTTTCACTCATTAGATTTTTTGACTTGAGGTTATGGGGGTTAAGTGATCTATTTATTTTTGAGTCTTCCTTAGAATGAGCTATCAATGGAGGAGTGTGAAATTCTTCAATTAAAGGTTTTCACCCTCTTTCCTAATCTAATCATCAGTGATTCCAAGTAATCTTGTTTCTATAAAATATTTCTTCACTAAAATCAATGGTAAGAAAATCTTCGATCTACCCTAGAAACCTTTAAATAGATGGTGGTGGTTTCCATTTTAGGATAAGAAAACTTGTCTAGGTGGATGATTATGGGTGGGCCCTTGATTATAGTGGTTCAAAAATGGATAACCTAATGGTTTTGGAACTATGAGTCTTTCCAACATATTATATTTAATAACTTCATGCAATTTCCACTTTCATGGTTGTTCGGTCCATTTATAGTAGTTTTGTGAGCTGGTTTATTGGAGGATTTTATCAAGGATGTTTTGGATATGATGTTTTTATTTTTCATTGAATATTTTAAGGATATGAATTCACTATGATATTTAGGGTTAATTTTGGTTTTATTTTATCCTTTGATGTCTTTGGATATCTATGATATGTTGCTAAAATTTTGGTTTTCCTCATGTTTGGTTTTGGAATGTTTCTTTATAAGGTTTTCTATGTGATTTTCTTATGAATAAGCATATAATTTAATGTAAGGACATAGGAAAACCCATTAATCATACAAATGATTATATAGGATGTGGAGGTAACCAGTTCAGATTAACGATTGGTTGGTGTCCAATTTAGTTTAGTTGAGTTTTCTATGAGGTTGTGTCCCAATATTGAGATCCTAGGTTACCCTTGAATAAAGTGACCCATGTTTGGGGCCCATTAATTTTATTTTAGACTATAATATGTTTTCTGTTGTGTTATTTTGTAATAGGACTAGGTGGAATATTCTTTTATTTTTATTAAATATTTTTTGTGGATGTTCAATTTTTTCAATGGTTGTTTCCTTTTTTGAGTGTGATCGATTCCCTATGATTGGTTTTTAGAATTTATATATTTTTATACCAAAATTTAGAAATATTATAAATAGTTTGGAGAGTCATGGTAGTTCTTTTTTTCCTCCTGGGGGGTTTTGTAATGGATGATCTTAGTTGTGTGATTTTTGGAGTAGTTTTGAAACTTTTTGAATATTGGTTTGGTTGTTTAAAGATGAAGGGCGGCTGGTTTTGAGGATGGATCATGTTGAAAGTTTCCTTTAATTTTTTATATACACTGAATACTAATTTTTTGGGGTTTAATGTGTTATGGTGGATAATTATACCACACCCAGGCCTTTTATTAATTAATTTATTTATAAATTAGAAATTATTATTTCCATTGAATTTTTATTAGATTCTATAATTTTCTAGAAAAATTATTAAATACATGAGATTTTTTTGGGTTATTCATGGGTTGAACGTGGTTAGGATTAATCATTTAAAAACCATGAGTTTTGGGTTCACAACCTACCATGACCATTCCACATATATTTAGAACAGTTTCTCCAATGATGTGACCCTCTCTAGAAAATTGCATGCCTTTTGTTTTCTTTAGGGGTGACCAACAAGGTCAGCAAATAGTTTCAGAAAAATGTGTTGATAAAATTTTATATTAACTATCTTGAAATAATAATAATAAAAACAATAATGATAATAATAATTTATTTTATTAAATTTACCCACTTTATTGAGTGGGTATCTGGACCCCCCTCTTCACCTCTATTGGTCATGTGATGCTGAGGAGCCTGAAGGGACCTGTATATACCACCCACCTCACATTTGAAACAATTATTCAAAATATTTATTTTTTAATCTCAGTCTAAATGATCCTAAGTTATGATCTATTATCCTCATCCTCTTTCTACCTTTTTTACTTTTTTATTAATCTTCTCACTAAACAACACTTTTGGATGAACCCTAAGGGGTCAGCCAACTAATATTATGGTTCGGGTGTTTTTTATTTAAATTTTTTAGTTTTATAGGGTTCAATTAGTACTCTACATTCTTATTGGAGACTTCTCCATCGATTGAGATGAAATTTTAACCCACAAAACGTTGATTCCAGAATTTCAAGATATATCTACCCATTGACTTAACTTTTAAATTTACAACTAAAGAAAAGTTGAGTTTTAAATTCGGATTTTAATTTTCAAATAAAATTTTTAATTTTAATTTTTATATTTATAATATTTAAAATGGATTTCATCTTAGTTTCCCTATAATGTAATATTATTCCTAATTTTAAATATTAGTTTAATTTTTTCCCTATCAAACCAGGTACATCAATATTTATTATGTTTCTATATTAGCCCTTTACAATTATATTAAATCTATAAAAAAATATTTTACATATTCATATTGATACTTAAAATAGTTTTTACTTGTAATTTAATGTGGTACTTTAATTCCATATATTAGTAAATTATTTAAATATTATATTTAAATAAATATTTAAATAAATATTGTGTTTTTAACGTGTTTTGACACTATCTGGGTCATGAGACATTTTAATAGAATATTTTAAGGGATATTATAAAAAGAGGGGAAATTTTGAATTATATTTCAGAGGTTTGTTTTTAATAAAAAATATTTATGAAATGTTTTATGAATTAATTTTGAAAAATATAAAGAAAAATACTCATCCTCTTGGGTGGTGTTTAGGAAGGTTCATTTGACACATTTAATTGGTTTCTAAAATGTGTGTGTGTAACCACCTTGAGACCTATTTCATTTTTGTAAATGTGTATTGTGGTATATAAAGAATGATTTATATTTTATTTGATTTTATGGATAGGAGATTGAGGTTTTTTCTTGATATATGGAGGTGGGGATGATATATTTTTTATGGTTTCTGATGCTTGTTTAACTGTTGATGATGGTTGATTACACTCACATTTTATTCATGGGAACCCTAATAGATATATGGAGAGTATAGATATATTCCACACTAACTACTCTAACTCTACTAGTTTTACACATGGTTTGTATCTATACTAAGGCTATATGAGTTCCCCCAGAGGTATTTTTCTGAAAACAATTCTGATGGGTTGTTTTGGACACACCATATACTGAGAGTTTTGTCCAATTTTGGTAAAATTTGGAACCATCTCACATTAAGACTTAGGGTAGAGCTCATGGAACTTATTTCTTTGGTTTGTAGTTTCCTATAGGGGTTTCACTTGGCTTCTCTGATATCCCATGATTTATGGATATGTGTGGCACCTAAGTTGTTTTTTATTTATTTCGAGTATCTGTTTCATTTTTTTGACATAATTCATCCTAATTTTTCTATTTATTTATTTTTTGTGGGGGAGATATTCTAAATATTATTGAATTTATTTTAATATAGGAGTATTAAATAAAACTAGGTATTTTTTATGGATTTTTTGTTTGCAAAGAAATGTGTTCAAAGTTATTCTTTTAAAGTTTACAAAAAATAATAAATAAATATTTTAAAACCAAATTGTTGCGTCATTGGTTTTAAATGAAATCTAGAATGAAAAACTTATTTTTATTATTGTATTTAAAAATAGTTTAAAACTATTTTATAATTAAAATTAAATTATGTGTTTAGGTTGTGATAGCTTACTAATTTTTATTATGCTCACCTATATTAATATGTCCCACTTTTAGGCCTTCAGTTCAGATCTAATTCTTTGTTCAACCTATTAACCCTCTTGAATAATTTATTGATTTAGGGATTTTAGGTTTGTTTTTATTGATTTTTTTTATCACCTCAGATTGTGGTTCTGATTATTTTATTTTTAGGATATAATAGTTAGTTTCATAGATTACATGGTTTGTTGTTTTCGTTTACGTGATTCATTTATATGAATTACTACATTGAAAAAATAAAACATTAATGATTTCATGTTTATTATTTGTGGGGTTTTATAACTATAGTGTTCACAAAGTGGATCAATTTAGTTATAAGAGATGGTATTTGAGGTTTATTAGAGTGTTTATTCATTATCAATTATCAAATTATTTTTTTTATATTTGTGATAATTTGATTTTATGTGGATGTATGGATTTTGGATGGGTCATTACATATTTTCATTATAATTTTTGGTTATGAATTAACCATGATTTAATCAGAAAACCATTATCATTTTTTATCAAATTTCTTGGTGTTTGTCTATATCATGGGAAGATATAGAACCCCATCGATCCATGTCATGGGATTACTCAGGAGTCTGATAAAAGGATGACATGTGTATATTCATGATAGAGAAAGTTAAAATAATTAGTAAATAATGATGTGGAAGTAGGTTTATATCTATAAAAATAAATGAAAAATCAAAAAGAGTTCTATGAAAGTATTAGATAAACTATAAGTAGTTTTGTGTTGATAAAAAACTCTCAATGTTGTTACTATCAATAATAAGAAAAGGACAAGACACCTTATTCCCATTATTGTTTTATAGTGAATTAAAGTTAATTCATGTAACAAAAGAGATAAAATAATGAGTTTTGTGATTTATTTTTCAATATTGTTGAAGATATATCATGGATGTATCTATCTTGAGATACATATAATCATAAAAGATTATTTTTTAAAGTATTCTTGGAGTTTACATGAAAAAAATATCATCCTTTATAAGGGGAAGATGAGGTAAATCCTTTGAGGGGGAGAAAAATTAAGAAATCTAAAAGTAATCATTTTTATTTAATGATGTAAATTACATTAAGTGATTTATATTTTATTTTTTGTGGTATTTGTTTGAATATTTTACCATCATTGTTTTGAAAGATTCAATTTGGAAGTTAAAAAGACAGAAAGTAGATAACGTAATTAAATATGATATGAATGTATAGAGATATTCACATCAATAAAGAACAATGTTGGACTGTTAATTAGTCACTCTTATTTTTTACAGAGAACAATGATCAAGTTGACATAGATTATATTAATTTATAGACAACCCATTTTATCAACCATTATATTTTTTTTAATAATTCGGTAAGAATTAAATCATTACATACATGTTGATATGAATTTTAGTTACGGGGATAAGAAAAAAATAAAAAGGGGGAGATTATTAGTTCCTTGAAAGATACTTTTTTTTATTTGTTGTTGATGTGAAATGATTTGAATATTTATTTAGATAAGAATGTTGGAAAGATATTGAATTTCACAAGAATGAATATTATCATTTTTTGAGTTTCTTCCATATAACCAACATACATTTTACTTTAAATTACCATAATATTTTAAAAAATGAATATTTAAATAATATATTATCACATGATGATTTTTCTTTTATGTATCATTAATTTGATAATGTGTATGGAATATTTTCACAAGGAATGTTCATAGAAGTTACCCACTATAATGAGTCCCATAATGTTTTATAATAATATTCTTAAACATTTATACCCTCGGAGTAATATGTTGTTCTATGAAGGGACACATACTATGTTTGATAATATTGTTTTTTATACTGATAAGTAGTTTATAATTCACACTAGGTAACCTATATGATGATAAATTATATGGATAGACCTGATAGTAAGAGTTTCACATGTTTATGTTCAATTGTATTTCCTTATTTGAAAACATGTGTATTGGTCCTTATACTTGATATTTTTATTATTTATTATCATGATGAACTTATTTTAATTTACTAGTGAATACCATGATAACATATGCTCATGGTGGGATAAGAAAGTTTTGGTACATCATGAGTAAAATAAAATTAAAGAATAATTAAATAAAATATTTTTATCTTACATCATTAGGAAAGTTGATAAAATTTTCAATTTAATTTAAATAGAATTGTTTTATTATGAATAATCCCATGGATTTGTGTCATGGTATGGGAATTTTTAAGATTACATATTTCTTGGTGAGTTTGGGTTGATGTATTTGTTGAAAAACATTCTGTAGGTGTTCATTAATTATAATGGGTATTGATAAATTATTTATGTATTGAATATAAGATAAAAATGTTTCATGATTATAGTAATTATTTTCGAGAAGGTATATAGGTTGTATCTGGTCTTTTTGACTGAGTTTTAGTGAATTATGAAATTTAACAGATTCATGTAGTTGAATATTTGGAGGGAAAATCATGTAACTGATTCAAACCAAATAACCAATATAGATATATAGTAAAATACCATTATAGTGACTCTTTTTTTCATTTTATTATTTTAGAATATATTAATGAATATTTTCAGATCTAGGAGCTAAGTTAGTGTGAGTTTCTGGGTCCTAGAAAGACTCGAAATAGACATATTAAAATTTTCAATTACATTATACCATGAATGCACATAATTTTGTTTTTACAGTTTCTTGGGACCTTATATGGAAAATATAATACCATGGTTGTATTCTAAATTTGGATCTTACCCTAGGCATGACCATAGGTTGGTCAGTGTCGGATGTTCAGTTGATCCATCCATTGTCAGTGCATTGAATTAAATTAAATAAATAATTTTATTTATTTTATTTTAAATTATCATGACCTACATTATTTTATTTATAGCTCATTATAAAAAATATCAAATGTTATTCTCATAACCCAGGAAGGAATTTAGTGGATGAATTGGTTGTTCTTCCTTAGCGGATTGAGATCCGAGAATGACGGTCAATCAGATCAAGGTGAATCAGAAGGCAGTGAATACATCAGATCATCCCTATCACGTGAGAATGAATTCTTCACCATTGGATGATCCTAAATCAAGTTAGGAATAATAAATTTTGGTTTCCACACTCTTTTATTAAATTATTAAATCATTTATTTAATATGATTTATTTTCTATATTTGATTATTCTCATATCACAAATTCCCTTTTGAATAAATTGATTTTTAATATAGTTTATTCATTATTCCTTGCTATCACCCATGATCCCACACATATCGATATTGGTTTAGGATCACATTATTAAATAGTGAATTCACCTTTGTTCTTTTTCTTTTACCCCACATGTTCATCATGTTCTTCACGATTGACCCATGGGGTCCCATTTTGACATTTCCAGGTGGGTTTGAGGATGATTGAACCCCTTGATTCATGGAAGCTTTATGAATGATAAATGGATTAGAAACTTGTGGATGTATTGGGATTATTATCATTTATGTTTAGTGGATATAGTATATTTAGTTGTGATGGTGATTGTAGACACCATGTGACACAGTGCGAACTTCAAGGAGATGATTGGAATTCGATTTCTAGCCACTAGAGGCCAGAAATTGAGAGCTAGAGGTGACCCCCTTCGAATTCAGGTGGTAAAATGGTGGGATTCATAGTGATAGGTGCATATCTTGAAATGGTAAGATTGAAATGGTATTTATAAGAATACCTTCACTACAGTTCATGTTTTTTGGAAGAATACACATTTTTTAATTGATTTACCCTGATGGCCAAGGTTTCCAGCTGAAATAAGGAACACACATCATGTAGTCGGGCTCACAGGCCATGTGACCCTTCCCAGGAAGCTAGTCCGTGTCCTAGTTGCAGAATCCTATGAACCCATACTGGAAACAACTTCATTTACTCCTAAATTACATAGTAATTACCAGAGGTAAAAAGGCATGGGACAGTATCCAGGAATGACTAGATACACAAGTATGGCTTGCAGTACATGGGCACGAACAAGAGAACATGGTCTACTACTGAGTGGATGAGACATTCCATGTACCAACTGCGCATGTTTTGTAGTATGAAATTGCTTCCTAATAATTATCCATTACAGAACACGGCTATGTGACGTTGTGGGGGTCACACACTTTTTATACCCCCATACAATCTTTGTACTTCTCCCAATAACTTCTACCTCTCATATCTCATTCTCCGAAACTCATATTTTTCCACACGAGTAGGATCTGTTGAGTAGTTTTCAACATAGAATGCAATAATATATATTTTTTGGATTTTGATAGATTATTTTAGGTGTTCATATCATGAAACCTCTTCAGGTGATGCTCGAAAATGGTAGCGCTATGTCCAGATAATCAGAGGGCTGCTGTGGTCGGCACTCTCCTATAACATCAGGCCTTGGGTTCCCCCATAATTTTTATATAGATTGATATGGTACTCCCATAATATGGTCTTGGTTTATCTATCTATGGTGTGGTAGTCCCCCATATTTAAGCTCTGTAAGTGTGGGTTTCCTTCATAAAATTTCTACCTCGCTCGATTGGGGAGTCCACTAATGAAGAGAGGGCCCCTCCACATGGATTATGTAAGGTTCTGTTTGATGTTAGGCATTAGAGATATACTTTTGGACCTATAGGTAGACTCAGTGACATTGAGTAGATTTTGATATGGATATACCCTTTCTTTCTCTAATGGTATTTATTATGAGCATGTATGTACTAGTTTTTTGTTTCCCCTTTTTCTTAGGTTGAGCTGAAATCTATCACATCATTATATTGTTCCCTCATCAAATTTCAGCACTTCGTACTAGGTATAAATATACTCACCACTTCATGGTATTTTCCAACATGTAATTTTAGATGAAGATGACTGATAGTTTGACAGTGAAATTGGTGGATCATAGTGATACTTGGTTGTATTGACCATATACGGTGGTCAGTACTTAAATTTCAGAATCTGATCTCTCTCAATTTTAATTTATTCCATTTTTTGTCATTTTGAGACTTTATTCCTAGTTGGTTAAGTATTTTTACCCTTTATATTTTTTATACTATCATAACCTATTAAATTTACCTAGAGGTTATATCATGCATGTTCAGAATCTACATGTCACTTCCTTTTATATTCCTTTATACTTTTTCAAGGATAAGGTTGGGTGTGTGAATACAAGTAAATTAAGAAAATACATCCCATTTCATTTATTCATTCTCAAATCCTATCACCATCCCTGTAACACCCCGAGATTTTATGAAAAATATTACTTTAATTTCATTGATGTCTTCTATTATACAATACACCAAGTTTAGCTTGTACTATACGCAACACTGTATTAGCTTACAGTATATGCAACACTATTCTTGGCTCGTGTTACACACAATTTCAAGTTCGTCTTGTGGAAGTTATTCTACGCAACATTAAGTATAGATTTTGTTTAATTTATTAATGAAATAAGTTTTGATTATGTTATACGCAACACTAAACAGAGCTTTCACTACACACATCGGTGACTTGGCTTTCATTACACGCAATCAAGACCTTCCTCAATAGCGTGTGTAGTACGCAATATCGAGTTTCACTAAACAACGATATATGGTTATAATATTATTATAAACTAGCCATTACAAATAGTATTAACTAAATTTTGAATTTTATTACATTATTATTCATTTTAAAAATTTTCTAGTACAAGGTATGAGAACAAAATATTTTTTTTGGGTAAAATAAGTATTTTTCAAAAAATGCAGTTTTGCCGCCTTTGGATGGACCACCCATTTTAAATATAATTTTTGACAATTTTATAAGTTAAATTTTACAAAATAAACTTCTTCTTTTGAATCAGGATATAAAAATTTAAATTGGATAATGTTTTGATATTTTTCTGATAACTTTCATATTTTAATGAATAGTAAAAACAAGCTATATTTTAATTAAAAACAAATTTTTTCATCGTAATAATTTATATGGTTAAATTATAATATTGAATGGTTTTAAAATATAAATAGAATATATTTTTACCATTTAATATAATTTATGTCATTATCATTGATTTTACATTGAATTCATAGGTAAAATCATTTCAATCCTTTGCAATGTTTTAACTTTTAAAACTCGTTTTCTTAACCACGAGATTAATTTTAAATTAATTTATAAAACTTTTTTGTATTGAATTTAGAAAAATGGATTCCATATTTTGAAACTTTGGGTCAAAATTATGTTAATAGGATACTTTTTATTTTTGGGCATTATGAATAGTAACTACAGTAAATTTTATTTACCATAGGAAAAGGTAAATCGGGTAATTAAGGATAAATATAATATTATAAAATTATGATAACACTTGTATTAATATAATTGGATGATTATATTTCGTCCTAAGTAATATTTGGGTCTAATTGAAATCCATTGGAACCCACTTGGAGGTGATTAAGACCTTTAGTTTATTTTATTTAATAGAAAGTGAAATATGTCTCACTCAACTTTAATAATTAAAGTATTTTTAATATAAGTTTATACAGAATATAAATTAGGTTATAAATACTAATTTTAAAGATAAAATGTTTTTATTTATCATGGTATTTTTTTTAATTTTTTAGAGATATTTAATTACCTTAATAGCTTATACATTAATGATGCAGAAATTATTTATTTAGTGAAAAATAAGTAATATAGTTTTTATTGAAATAATAATACCCATTAAAAGGCTCACAAACCAAACCAAAAATTATTGGTAGTGTATATATACAACATAATCATCCAATGACCAAATATATCACCGTTTAGAGTCTTATAAAAGTGATTATGACACTTATATTATTTTATTTTAAATGATATCAAAGTTGTCACCTTCATAATTTAATAAATATAACATTTTAAAAGTTGGGTGTTTTAGAATATAAATCCAAATAAAAATATTATTATAAAATATATATTATTTATCTTCATCATATTATTTTCTTTAATTTTTATGCTAAAAATAATTATATTTAATAATTATACAAAAAATTTGTAGAAATTATTTTATTGAGAGACGTATCAGTTAAATGGTTTTACAAATAGTAAAATAAATATTATATCAACTATTTAAAGTTCTCCATGTACTTTCTAGATACATATGACATGTTATGAAGCTATTTAATATTTTAGTTAGAACATATATTCTGTTTGGATTTTATTTAAATTCAAATAAATGAATAGTATCAAAATTGACAGTATTGTTATTTTATAAACAAAATATATTATTAAATTGTTTAAAAATCACAAAAATATTTAAAAATTACAAATTTACATTTATATAGTCTAAAATTTCATGAATTATAAAATTATGGAAAATTAACAACACATAAGTGATTATTTATAACCATTTAAAATTTAGAATTTTATTACCACAAATAAAATTAAGTAGATTAAATAAGGACAAATCAAAATGATAAGGTTTAAAATAAGATCCAAACCTGTCTAAATTTTATTGGTTGATTATATTACAACCCTATCTCATCTAATCATCTAATTGAGTCATTTTTCGAGGTTTTTATGTGAGGTTTTAATTTATATTAAACAAATATTTTTGAGGATTCCAAAGGTGACCCTATCCTCTCTTATAAAAGGGAACCTCCTCCCTCTCATCTTTACATAACATTGAGCCTTCAAGATCGCCCAACCCATGCCCATTTACCTTATAAACTTCCCTATAAATAATTTAGAGGTCCTGGCCTTCTTCAAAGACCAGTTTTAGTGCCCTAAGAGGAGGTCTCAAAGAGGCATGTCGATGAATATGTTATATTTGTTACCGATTCTTTCAAATTTATTTCTTCTTCTACTTCCTCTTATTTAGTTTTTTCATTATGAATAAATAAAATCAGTATCAATAATATATGGATATGTTATTATAAATAAGAAACAACCCTATTCCACCTTCTATCCATCCTATAGAAAACGAAATCACCATGTGTACGTACATACAGAATACCGTCTCCACGCTGTGGTGTAATCTGTTGTCCACCACAACCTTACTTAGATGGGTATAATGGTGTAAAGAATAACTATATGGAATTATTTTAAAGTTATATTGATTCTTAAATGGTATACATACACTTAAATACAATTCCACGATCATGAGAACGATATCATCGCTCGTGCGTACGTAGGGACTACCGTCTCCACGAACACGATGAGATTCATTCTTCACGATAACCGTTCATGAATGATTATAAAGTATATATAATGAATAATAATGAAATATATGACATAAAAATGCTACTGGATTTATTTATATATATATATGTCATCTACTTAATTATATTCAATTCAATAAGGACACGAAAACATCGTTCATGCGTACGTACAACCTACCATCTCCATGAACGGTGTATTTCATTCCATTTATAAATCTATCATATATATGTATATGATGAATATATATTATATATAAATCCTATTTTAGATTCTGTAATTATGTAAATAATTATATAAGTAATAATATCACGAACAACAAGTCAAAACACGTACAATAAATGAAACGATTTTACCCAAAACACTGCTTTAACATGGAACTTACAAAAGAACGGGTAATATAAAGTCATAAGTGAACCATATATGATATCATAACAATTAATATGATTCTTTAATAAGTCAATGACATTATTTAAATCATTATACAGGAGGTTCGGATACGTATAAAGCATATCAGACATAAGGTAAGGGATAACTTTTCCAATCTTGCTCTTATCCGAGATTGTTTATTCGTAAGTATTTACTGGGGTTTTGTTATAATCCATTTCCCTATTTTATAAAAATGTTTTCATGTATGTTTAAAGTCCTTTGTACCCATTTTTTACTTTTACCACAAGTTATGAATGGAAGATTTCTTTTATTTACCATACAAAGAACTTTTTGACTTTTCCGACAAAAGTACGATAAAAATGTTTTTTTAACTTATATGTCATTAACAGATTTTTACGGTTTTATTATGCCTTATTTTCATAAATCTTACTCTATAATATTTCATGATTATTTTCAACAAAATACTTTTATTTTAAAATTGCGTTGCATTTTGTGAAAATAAAATGATTTTGAAAAAGAAAGGATATTTTCCTCAAGAATTCATTTCAAGTGTTTTATCAAAACCATTTTCCATCTAAGATGACATTATTTCATATGTATATGTTTCAAGTATAATGTCTCTATGATTTACATGGTTTCACTATTATTAAGATGAAATGATATCTATTTGTTTTATATGGATTATGTTATTATTCTATGACGTTTATGAAACCCATTTTATTCTTTGGGTTATGATGAATGATTTAATGTTTATTTTGTGGCATAAGTAAGAATGATTTAATTATGAGATGGGTGGGACCTATATCTCCCTACAATTAATTGGGTAAAGATTTATATCTCATGAGATAGACATGGATGGAATGGTAAGTTAATCTGGTTCAGTGATACAGGACTGGAACGAGGAGTGAACTCGATTCAGAAAAGGACTTTGTGCACTAATATGCTCTTGACAGCAACGCCTTGGCTACTATGGAAACCATATCATGTGATTAATGTTTTTACACAATTGAAAGTTTTATTCCCATGCCATTTTATCATTATTGATGTTCTATTATGATCTATTCCTTACATACTTCCATGTTTTATGTCATTTCTCAAGATCTTGATGTTTAAACATTATGTTCTGTTTTTTAAGTTCAAATGTATATCGTTTGTTTTATTTTCTCCATTATTACCCTTACTGAGCATTGGAGCTCACCATTTTTATGTTTTTTAACCTAGGGTTAAAATAATGGTTTTAGTTAAGGAATCAAAAAGGGGAAGATCGTAATGGGAGATTTTGAAGATCTTTGAACATGATTAGAAGTTTATATTCCAAGTTTCGAAAGACACTAAACTATTACGGTCCTTGAGTGTTGGTTTTTTTATGTATTAAGTATTCCGAAAAAGTAATGTAATGTCCACATACGTCAAGATTGGGGTCTCTAAAGTTGGTATCAGAGGAAAGGTTTAGTAAACCTTTGGAAACTAGGATGTGAAAGCTTTAGTGAGATCCCTAGAGATATTTCTAAGGTATGTCTAGTGATGTCCCTAAGGTTAAGTATAAGTATATTTTATAGTCCTAGAATTATGGAAACCATATTATAATTAAACCTAATATGTTAGATATTGAAGGTACTCCCTCTTTATTATGATGTTTTCCTAGTATGATTTTTTCCTCTCACACTATTCTTTTTGGTTTTTAGAAAATGGCTAGAAACCTGAGGATTCACGATAATAGAGGATATGATGGACAATGGAATGATATTCTTCATGAGCTACCAAATGAAATGGAATTTGGAAGGCGAAACATCGTTATTATGCCTAATCATAAATCTCATAATATGATCAATAAGCTCAAATTTGGTAGGATTTGTGACTCAGCTAATAAGAGAAAGATGGAGTTTCATGATGATCATAGAGGAAAGAAAGTTCAATTTACCTCATGTAAGTCATGTGGGAAGAGGAATCAAGGGGAATGTTTCAAAGGAACTGGAAGATTCTTTGGGTGTGGAAAATAAGGACACAAATCCAGTAAGTGAAAAGGAAAAGGTTCAGTTAACACCATGGTGAAGGATAATGGTATTGCTACAACATCAAAAATGATTAGATGTTTTAAATGTGGAATGTATGGGCATTATGAAAACCAATTCCCTAATGTAAAATCTCATGAAGAGAATCAGCATGGTCATATGGGTAGTATTTATTTGGATGATGATAAGGAGACTACAAATGATATATGAAATGAAAGAAGTGTTGAAGCTTGGTCAATGGTTTAAGAAGGTAGTGGAATGATTTAACTTTATCAAGAGTTATGTTGTATAGGTAATGGTATTATGGAATAAAGACACATCTAAGGATTGTTACACTATTGTTTTTCCTAAAGTATTTGAAAGTATATGTTGAATGGTACAAGTAACCATGAAAGGTTATTCAGATATTTTTGGAAAGAAGATGATATGCGCATAATGAATGGATAAGGAGAAAATAATATGTTTGATTGTTTTCATAAGCTCATGATTGATATATGGACTAAGTGATATCATGGTTTGAGTATATAGAGTTTTTGGGATTTTGGTATGTGGAAAGAATTAACTTTTGACAAGATTCATGTTTTCAATAAGTTTCAATGGGTATTCATTTTTCAAGAGAATACATGATTAAGGTATTCACATGTTTGGAATGTGAGCAACAAGATATATTGTATGATATATCAGGGATAAATGATGGTATTCACGTGCTTGTTATCTGACCTTTCAAGTAATCATTTTCTTTATAATATGAGATTGGACATATGTAATTTGGATAAGCCTAAAGATTGGAATGGATTATGTTGGACATAAGTTAGTATTGTTTAAGGATAGAACTGTTTTCGATATTATTGATGTAATGTTATAATTATGTAGTTTTAGAAAAAGGACAACCTGAAGGATGGGAGACAACCCGTCGCGTCGGATAAAGATGCGGGAATCGAACCCACAACTGAAGTGTGACATGCCACTATTGCCTACCACTGGGCTACAGGAAGTCCCTGGTTAGTAGAAACTAGTTTTATTTTTTTAAGCGGTATGATAGATGAAGTATAAGTTCATTTTTGGAATCGTATACGATTAACCTCACCATAGATGGACATATGTATATTTTATAACTTTTGCTAACCTTTTGTTTGAAACAGATGAAATGACCCATCATTCTATCACATGATCTGCTAACACTTCACAAATAACAAATTCAACTTCATTTCTTTAAGAGATGAAGTGGAAATTGTTTAAGGTACGAACAACAGTGAGATTTTACCAAAATCAAGTAAGTATTTATTCTAATTCGAAATTTTCAACTTTAGGGAAATGATATTGAAAACAAAAAATGTTGTCCTAGTGCTCTTATATCTGATGAATCAGATGGTACCTTAGATCATCACAAATTTATGGCTTTGTGATTGATGGATTTTTCATATCAATGTTCTCTACCACTCTCCATCAGAACTTGATGGTTCAATTTTTCTTCCATATCCATATTTTCACCTATTTTCTCTTATATGGAAACCCAGTGATGAGTTACTTTGGGTAATAATTACGTTTAATACTTTAGTTATTAAAATTAAGTTTTAGTATTCCTTTTTACGATGTGGGTTTCTATGAATAGTAAACGATTTATAACCCTGAAGAATTTTGAGGGTGAAATTCATTTTAAGGGGGGTAGAATGTAACTCCCTGAGATTTTATGAAAAATATTCTTTTAATTTTATTGATGTATTCTATAATACACTACAACAATTTTATATTGTACTATAAGCAACATCGTATTAGCTTACAGTATACACAACACTATTCTTGGCTCGTGTTACACACACTTTCAAGTTCGTTTTGTGGAAGTTATTCTACACAACATTAAGTATAGATTTTTTTAATGTATAAATGAAATATGTTTTGATTATGTTATACGCAACACCAAACATAGCTTTCACTACAATTAGCCCTGACTTGTCTTGCATTACACACAATCAAGACCTTCCTCGATAGCGTGTGTAGTACACAATACCGAGTTTCAATAAACAATGATATATGGTTATAATATTATTATAAACTAGCCATTATGAATAGTATTAACTACATTTTAAATTTTATGACATTATTATTCATCTTACACATTTTCTAGAACATGTTATGAGAATAAAATAATTTTTTCGGGTAAAATAAGTATTTTTCAAAAAATGCAGTTTTGCCGCCTTATGATGGCGAACCCATTTTAAATATAGTTTTTGACAATTTTATAAGATAAATTTTAAAAAATAAACTTCTTATTTTGAATCAGGATATAAAAATTTACATTGGATAAAGTTTTGATATTTTTCTGATAACTTTCATATTTCAATGAATAGTAAAAACACGCAATATTTTAATTAAAAACAAATTTTTTCATCATAATAATTTATATGGTTAAATTATAATATTGAAAGTTTTTAAAGTATAAATAGAATATATTTTTACCATTTAATATAATTTATGTCATTAGAATTGATTTTACATTGAATTCATAGGTAAAATAATTTCAATCCTTTGCAATGTTTTATCTTTTAAAACTCATTTTCTTAACAACGGGATTAATTTTTAATTAATTTATGAAACTTTTGTGTATTGAATTAAGAAAAATGGATTCCATATTTGGATAAAATGGGTTCAAATTATGTGAATAGTCTACGTTTTATTTTTGGGCATTAAGAATAGTAACTACGGTAAATTTTATTTACCATAGTAAAAGATAAATCGGGTAATTAAGGGTAAATATAACATTATTAAATTACCCTAACACTTGTATTAATGTAATTTGATTCTTATATTTCGTCCTAAGGAATATTTGGGTCGAAATGTAATCCATTAGAACCCACTTGGAGGTGATTAAGACCTTTAATTTATTTTATTTAAAGGAAAGTGAAATATGTCTCACTCAACTTTAATAATTAAAGTATTTTTAATATAAGTTTATACAGAATATAAATTCGCTTATAAATTCTCATTTTAAATATAAAATTATTTTCTTTATCATGGTAATTTATTTATAATTTTTAAGTGATATTTAATTACCTTAATATCTTATACATTAATGATGCAGAAATTATTTATTTAGTGAAAAATAAGTAATATAGTTTTTATTGATATAATAATACCCATTAAAAGGCTCAAAAACCTGACCAAAACTTATTGGTATTGTATATATACAACATAATCCTACAATGACCGAATAAGTGACCATTTGGAGTCTTATAAAAGTGATTATGACACTTATATTATTTTATTTTAAATGATGTCAAAGTTGTCACCTTCATAATTTAGTAAATATAACATTTTAAAAGTTGGGTGTTTTAGTATATAAATCTGACTAAAAATATTCTTATAAAATCTATAAGATTTATCTTCATCAAATTATTTTATTTATTATTTTTATGCAACAAATAATTATATTTAATAATTATAAAAACATGTTGTCGAAATTATTTTATTGAGAGAAGTATCAACTAAATGGTTTTACAAATAGTAAAATAAATATTATATGAAAAATTTAATGTTATACATGAATTTTATAGATAAATAAGACATGTTATGAAGCTATTAAATATTTTAGTTCGAACATATCTTCTGTTTGGATTTTATTTAAATTCAAATAAATGAATAGTGTCAAAATTGACACTATTGTTATTTTATAATAATAACATATTTTTAAATTGTCTAAAAATCACAAAAAATATTTAAAAATTATAAATTTAGATTTATATAGTCGAAAATTTCATTAAGTACCAAATTATGGAAAATTAACAACACATAAGTGATTATTTATAACCATTTAAAATTTAGAATTTTACTACCACAAATAAAATTAAATAGATTAAATAAGGATAAATCAAAATGATAAGGTTTAAAATAAGATCCAAACATGTATAAATTTGATTTTTTGATGATATTACAACCCTATCTCATCTAATATTCGAATTGAGTCATTTTTGGAGGTTTTTATTTGGGGTTTGAATTTATATTAAACTAATAGTTTTGAGGATTCCAAAGGTGCCCCTCTCCTCTCTTATAAAAGGCCTCCTCATCCCTCTCATATTTACACAACTTTGAGCCTTAAATATCGGCCAAACCCTACCCATTTACCTTATCAACTTCCCTAGAAATATTATAGAGGTCCTGGTCTTCTTCAAAGACCAATTTTAGTGCCCTAAGAGGAGGTTTCAAAGAGGCGTGTCGAAGAATAGGTAATATCCATTACCGATTCTTTCAAATTTATTTCTTCTTATACTTCCTCTTATTTAGTTGTTTCATTATGAAGTAATAACATCAGTATCAATAATATATTGATATGTTATTATAAATATGAAACAACCGTATTCCACCTTCTATCCATCCTACCGAAATTGAAATCACCGCGCGTGCGTACGTACGGAATACCGTCTCCACTCCGTGGTGTAATCTGTTTTCCACCACCACCTTACTTGGATGGGTATAATGGTGTAAATAATAACTATATGTGATTATTTTAAATTGATATTGATTTTGAAATGGTATACATACTCTTCAATACAATTCCATGATCATGAGAACGATATCATCGCTCGTGCTTACGTACAGACTACTGTTTACACGAACGCGATGAGATTCATTCTTCATGATAACCATTCATGAATGATTATAAAGTATATATAATGAATAATAATGAAATATATGACATAAAATTCTATTGGATTTATTTATATATATATGTCATCTACTTAATTCCATTTAATTCAATAAGGACACGAAAACAACGTTCATGCGTACGTACGACCTACCATCTCCATGAACGGTATATTTCATTATATTTATCAATCTATCATATATATGTATATGCTGAATATATATTATATATAAATCCTGTTTTACATTATGGAATTAAGTAAATCAGGATATAAGTAATAATATCAAGAACAACAAGTCGAAACACGTACAATTAATGAAATGATTTTACCCAAAACGTTGCTTTAACATGGAACTTACAAAAGAATGGGTAAATAAAATCATAAGTGAACCATATATGATATCATAACAATTAATATGATTCTATAATAAGTTTATGACATTATTTAAATCATTATACAGTAGGTTTGGATACGTACAAAGCATATCAGACATAAGGTAAGGGATAACTTTTCCAATCTCGCTCTTATCCGAGATTGTTTATTCGTAAGTATTTACTGGGGTTTTTGTTATCATCCATGTCCCTATTTTATAAAAATGTTTTCATGTATGTTTAAATTCCTTTTTACCCATTTTTTACTTTTACCACATGTTATGAATTGAATATTTCTTTTGTTTACCATAGAAATAACTTTTTTACTTTTCCAAAAAAAGTATGAGAAGAATGTTTTTTAACCTATAAGACATGAATGGAATTTTAAGGTTTTATTACACATTATTTTCATAAAGATTACTCTACAATATTTCATGATTATTTTCAAAAAAATACTTTTCTTTTAAAATTTCATTGTATTTTATGAAAATAAAATGATTTTGAAAAAGAAAGGATATTTTCCTCAAGAATTCATTTCAAGTGTTTTATCAAATCCATTTTCCATATAAGATGACATTATTTCATATGTATATGTTTCAAGTATAATGTCTCTATGATTTACATGGTTTCACATTTATTAAGATGAAATGATATCCATTTTTTTATAATGATTATGTTATGATGGGATGACATTTATGAAACCCATTTTATTCTTTGGGTTATGACGAATGATTTATGTTTATTTTGTGGAACAAGTAAGAACCATTTAATTATGAGATGGGTGGGAACTATACCTCCCTAAAATTAATTGGGTAAAGATTTATATCTCATGAGATAGACATGGCTGGAACAGTATGTTAATCCGATTTAGTGACACAGGATTGGAACGAGGAGTGAACTCGATTTAGAAAGGGACCTTGTCCACTAAGATGGTCTTGGTAGCAATGCCTTGGCTACTCTAGAAATCATATCATGTGCTTAATGTTTTTACACAATTACAAGTTTTATTCCCATGCTATTTTATCATTATTGATGTTCCATTATGATCTATGCCTTACGTACTGCCATGTTTTATGTCATTGCTCAAGATCTTGATGTTTAAACATTATGTTCATGTTTTTATGTTCAAATGTATATGGTTTGTTTTATTTTCTCCATGCTTACCCTTACTGAGCATTGGAGCTCACCCTTTTTATGTTTTTCCCCCAGAATTAAAAGAAAGGTTTTAGGTAAGGAAACAAAATGGGGAAGATCATTATGGGAGATGTTTAAGATCTTACAACATGATTAGAAGTTTATATTCCAAGTTTCCAAAGACACTAAACTATTACAGTCCTTGAGTGTTAGTTTTTGTTATATATTAAGTATTTCGAAAAATTAATGTAATGTCCATGTACGTAAAGCTTTGGTTCTCTACAATCCCCTTTCCTATTGTAGGTTGTGTTGGAGTTTTTACGGTATGACCTTCCCCCAGATAGATGGGCCTCATTGGGTCCAGTTGTTATAGAGGGGTATCATAGTAGCTCATTCCTTGGGATGATGTTTAGAATTTTCTCTAAATGAGATTTTTTTGGGACATAGATAAATAGTGTTAAAATTTATCAAGTATGGATTTCATTCTAAGGAACCAAGTGTTAGTGCAGCAGCAGACATATCCATATACAAGGACTTCGACTACCTGGTTATTGACTCGAAATACCAAGACATTAGTTATAGGGAAAAAATAGTATATGAATCATATATCACTTATTATTTACTTCTTCATTAATATCACTATATGTATATTCTCATCTGAACATGGGACCTCTTTATTACTTTAAGGATGCCTCCATGAAGATAGTCAAACAGGTAACCAATTCATGATCATGACAACGATCATATGAATGATGAAGCCTTTGTTAAAGGGCCATCTCATGAGGTGTTTCCTATTGGAAAATATGAAGAGTAACACCAATAATTCATGAATTAGTTAGTAACAAAATATTAGTATAAATATACATACAGGCTTAGCTCACTATGTGAGTTCCAACATTAGATTTCACTGAGGTTTTATGGAGAGATAGATCCACATGCAGTGGATGGTTTTTTAGGTTAGCGGTTAGAGTGTTTACGATGGTTATAACCATGACCGATTTGATGGTTTCACTAACATCCAGACTCTTACATGGAGCAGTATACTGGTAGATTCTAGTTATGTAGACTTATAATGAGATGATTATCTCATGGTATGATTTCCAACATCTATTTTGTGAGGATTACTACCTCTCATTATGAAACTTGGTTATGATTCTGGAGATTTTTGAGGTGTATCATCGTGATGTGATCAAAGATGAGTACTCAATGAGGTTCACTAGCATCACATGATACTCTCTTGATATGGTTCGAGATATATTCCTCCTGGGGTGGAAGTTTGAGAAAGGTTTTTTAAAATACATCTATCTAATTTGGCCTCCTTATGAATTCCCACCTATATTGGAGTGCTAGAGTAAGATTTTGTGACAAATAGATTTCTTGTCGAGTGATGGTGGGTGATCAGATAGGTTAGTGGGAATCATGGGGATGAGTCATCTATTGTAGCTAGCTGGTGTTAGACATCGAGGTCTCGACAGAGGTGGGATTCTCATTCTCAAACTCAGATGTGAGGATCTATGGCTTACGGACCACATAGAGGATCCATCCAATGAAGTGATGTATGATTCTATTCTTATGATATATTAGGAAACTTGGATCATGATTTAACATCATTTCATTTAAATAAATATATGTATACAATGGATAGACCCCCCGGTAGTGGAAGGTCCAAGATCAGGGATCTCCCATATGTGCATAGGGTGGCCCTAAGAGGGGTGGTGATGGAAGAGTAGAAATAGACACTTAAAAGGGAGAAATTTTTGGTAAAGGGTGATGATATGAGATACCACCACCACCACTACTAGGTGGACCATGTAAGATTCATGTTGCTTGTGGTTGGGGCCATGGGTAGTTACAGGCCATGGATTGATATGACCAGGTTTTACATGAGATAAAACGATGTATGATATGTGTTTATTATACTATTTATTCAGTAACGGTATACATAGGTGCGAGTCATTTCATAATCTCCATATTTATTGTAGGATATATAGAGATTGTATTTGATACTTTACTCTGAAAGTTATTGCTAGTGGTACCTTTGTGGAACTCTTCTTCTTTATCTCATATATGATGGAATTAGGGGTTATCACATGGTGGATAGAGTTTCACATGGGATATATTGGTATCATGATGCGACCTTATGATTTAACTTTGGGTATGGATTTGTTTTATATGTCCCATTCCCATATTGAATTACACCATAGACGATTCAGATTCTTTTAGAGAGATGGGACAATATTCACCTTTTTAGATGAGATAGATCTCATGGTAAATGAGTGGGTATTTAAAGAATTAATATCTAATCCATCAACCATCATTAATCAATTTTATACCATGAAACATAATGTTCTTCAAACATTTGGATTCATTTTTTTGTAGAGTATATTATGGATTTCTTTTCCAAATATGTTTTGAGACTACCTATAAGGTGGGAGAATCAATTCTATATTGATTGGAACACTGGGACTACATTGATATATTTGATGTCATATATTATGTACCCTTACCAGATCCAATAATTGAGGGTGCTGTTGGAGGACCTTTCAGGGAAGGGCTTTATCAGAACTCATTTATCCCCTTGTGCATCTATAGTTTTGTTCCTAAAAAAGGTGGATGGGGGTTCAATTTTTTTTTTATTTTCAACACATGAACTAGATAATGATAAATAAAAAGTACCCCTTACAAATTATTGAAAATATATTTGACCAGTTATGTGGTATGAGTGGGTTCTCGATGATTGATCTCATGTTTGGATACCAATACATGAGGGTTTACAAGGATTATATTTCAATGTAGACATTTGGATTTCCCTACAGACCCTATGAGTTCTTTGTCTTTCATTTTGGTGTGAATAATGACCCCTCTTTGTTTATGGATCTTATAAATTGAATATTACATCCATAAATAGAACAATTTTTTTCTTCATTGATGATATACTTTCTTACCTGGTTTCATTGGAGGAGAATGAAGAGTTTGTAAGGATAGTCACAGAATTACTCCAAGAGAACATCTTTATGGTAAGATATAAAAGTTCCAATTTTGGATCTACAAGATTTACATTTTGGATCATGTGATTTATAATAATGGGTTAACTGTGGACCCAGATAATATTGATGTGGTTCTTTCTTAGGATCCACCGAAGCACATATTAGAGGTGTATAGTTCCCTTGGATTGAAAGGGTACTATAGGAGGTTTGTGGTACAATTATCTACGATTGAATCCCCTTTGACCATCCTAACATAGATAGCGAATGTGGTTACTCTAATTGAGTAGTGTGAGATATCCTTTGAGTAGTTGTGGCTGATTCATACGATTTATTCTTTGTTGAAACTACTAGAGGAGGGCATTGAGTATGTACTATTTTTCAATGCATCTGGATCTAGACTTGAATTTTTGTTGGTGTAGAGGTTAGTAGTAATTTAATATGGGTCGAGGTAATTGATAATCCACGAGAACAATAGAAATATTCATTACCTAGATTTGTTAGTGGTAGTATTCACTCCAAATAAGTGGAGGCATTGTCTTCTAGGTGAACGATTCGTTGTATACTCAGGACATTAGATTCATAGGTTTGTATTTACATTGAGATTTCATAAATTAGTACATATGTTTTAGTTGTAGATCCTACAATAATATTTCTTCAAGTTAGTCTATAATAAATTTTAAGGGAAATTTGGTGGAAGATTCTCTTAATTGGATGTCATGTTCTCACATGGTGGAGGTGTTGTCTGAGCAGTTGTCTTTTTTTTTCTATCTAGCCTTGATGAAGGATAGGGGTGCAGGTTTTCCTCAATCGATGGTGGTGAATCCTCCAATTATTTAGTGTGTGATAGAGTCTTGATTCCAAGACATCAACTATGAGATTCTATGAGACCATATATCCTTGTATGATGTGCTAGATGAATTTTCAGAATGATGGGATAAAAAATTCTTTTTTGGGGGATGAATAGTGGTTCATGTCATGTTGTTTGGGGAAGTGATGGGGGAGTTTCTCCTTTCCTTATTTATATATATCCCATTGTGGAAAATATGTACAAGGAACTTCAGTGATAGTTTTGGTGGGTTGGAATGAGGTGGAGAATAGATGAATTAATCTCACCATGTCTCACATGTTTGTAAGTGAGGGCTATACCCCGATTTCATATAGGTTTTATATAGCCTCTTGAGACCCCAGAGTGAAAATGGGATGGAATATCCATGGACACTTTTATAGGGATTCCACAGATAGTGAGATAGCATGTTAACATTTGTGTTAAATTTGATTGAATTAAAAAGTCTCCACACTTCGTTAAAATCAAGGAGCAAAGTTCAGTGGAGAGTTTGTGGCAGTTTCACATGCATGATATCATATAAATCCATGGGTTACAACCAGTGATTGTCTCTAAACATGATGCATGGTTTATATCAAGACTATAGAGATGCTTGTATAACGACCCTGGGAATCATTTGAGGATGATTATATAATTTCACCACAAAAATATGGTTAAGTTGAGTGGACTACCTTGGTATTAAAGGATATGCTGATGGATTGTGTGTTAGACTTAACCCAAAATGGAAGATCACTTTATATTGGTAAAGTTATCATATTACAATAGCTGTTAGACTATGATTAACTTGGAACCTTTCGAGACCCTATATGTGATATCCTACATGTCACCCTTATGATTCTCTAAGATTATAGAGACTTCACTTGTTAAGATAAAGATAGTGTTGGAAATGATTGAGGAGGTTTAGGTGATCTCCGAGCATATGAGTATAACCTAGAGTAGACAAAAAAAATTATTAATATTGATTTCATAATCCCTTGGAGTTATATTAGGGAGACCCTGATTTCCTAAGGGACTCCCCATGATTATTATTATAGAAGTTTTTATAGGGAGATAGGTTATCCTTGAGGTTCATCGGGCCATTTGAGATCTTAAAGAGGGTTGGTGATAATGCTTACCACTTTTCCCTACCCCAAAAGTTAGCCAGGGTGCATGAATTCTTCCATGTGTTGAAGCTGAGGATATAAATGAAATATCTAATACTCGTTATTGACTGGGGTGAGCTAGACATCAAGTATGTATCCACCTTTACGGTGTAACTATTTGAGATCTAGGATTAGTAGGAGAGGATCCTATAAGGATGAACTATTATTTTGGTTCATGTGTTGTTGTAACATGAGAGTGCGCATGATATCTTTTGTAAGAGACGTAGCCTGATGCAGTCTTAGAATCGACACATTTCTTTAGCTTATGATTTTTTGGGATAAAATCATTGAAGGAAAATAGAAATTAGTTACTCTTCCCTTTCCTTTTAATAAAATATAAAATATTAAGGAATATTTTCATAGGTATAAGTTGAGTTAACGATAGATTCTAGGCCCTATAGAGACTTGAAAAAGATATATTAAAAATATGAATTTTATTATATCACACATGAAAATCATTTTGTTATTCCATTTTTGGGTACCTTAGATTGAAAATTCAAGGAAATGGTTAAATTTGAAATATGGGGTTTACCCTAACTGGGACCTATGGTTGGTCGATGTCAGATGTTTGGTTGAATAAGTAAATAGCAGTGTATTTAATTAATATAAATAATTTATTTTATTTTAAATTCCTATGGCCTAAATTCCTATAATTATTTGTCATAATAAAAATTCACTAGGGTTTTTACATAACCCTAGAAAGAACTGAGAGGAGGTCTGGAAAATTATTTATTAGTTGATTGAGATTAGAGAATAACGGTCAATTAGATCAAGGTTGATCGAGTGGTAACAAATGAATCAGATCATCCTCATTACTGGAGAATGCATTATTCACTAATGATAAATCCTAAATCAAGTTAGGTATCTTCAATTGTGGTTTACACCCTTTTAATTAATTTTTTAAAGTGTTTATTTAATCTTCATTATTTTTTATCTTTGATTATTATCCTATTATATAAGAACTATTGACTAAATTGTTTTTTTAACCTCAATTTTTATTATTCCATGTTATCTCCCATTATCTGATACATGTTATTCTTTGATCGGGATCACATAAAGAAATGATGGTATCACCTTTATTCCATTTATTTTCCACCACTTAATCCTCTTTTTCTTCCCTATTAGACCACAATGTTATGGTTCAACATTTTTGGGTGGGTTCAAGTGTGGTTAAACTAACAGATTTGTGGTAGTTAATAAAAAATTAATGGATTAGAGATTTACTGGTGGATAAGGATGATTTGTGGGTGATGTTTGAAAGATCTAGGATCCAGAGAGAAGACATCAATGGAAGGTTCCATGGTACAAATTTCGATATTCATGTGGATGATCGGAATCTGATATTCGTCCACTGGGGGTTGCGAATCGATGGAAGTCAGACACCCCCTTTGATTAGGGGTGCTAAAATAGTGGTATTCATGGATATGGGTGAGGATATTGAAACATAGTGAAGGAACTAGTCTTTCTAAAAAATCCACACTACACGTAGGGATGTTCAGAAGATCACATGTCATGTACTTCCTTTTCCATAGGGGATATGGTTTCCATCTTATTTAAAAATCACATGGAATGTGGCTGTGTAAGTATGCTATGTGATCTTAACCAAAAATCTAGGTCATGTGTCAGTTTGACATGTCTATGACCCCATGTGGGAAGACACGTTGTGTACTCTAGGAGTACATGGGAATATCTAGAGGTATATAGGCTTGGTCTGGTATCCAGGCATGGCCAGGAACACAAACATTTACATGTGTATGACGTAAAGTACAAAGTCACATCTAGGAGAACATGAGTTAGATCATACTATTTGAGACACAACGTGTACCACATATAAATTCCATGTTGTAGGACATGGATTCCCATGTCATTTAAAAAAGATAAAATGGTCAAGGGACAATGTGGGGTCACACACTATGTGGACCCCCACACATGGTGTGTAATTCTCTCTCTAAATTTAATCCATTGTATCTTCTTCTTCATCATTTGGTTTTTGGCCAATGAGTATCCTATCCTGGTAATTTTTCTACGTTGAACATAATGGTAGTTTTTATAGGGAATTTTATGATACGACATGAGGGGTTCACAATGTGATACTTATTCATGTGATGCTCGATGATGGAAATGATTATGAATGATCGTTGGATAAATTTTTTGGTTTTAACTCCCATATCACTCCAACGAGTGGGTTCCCCATACCCTTATTGTAGATAGAGAGGGAAATCCCCTACACTATAAATGTTTCCTCTATCTAAAGATTGGTACACCCCCATTTTCAAGATTCATTGGTATGAAGTTCCTCCATTGGAGTTGTGGATCCCTCAAAAATGGAGGTAAGTAACGAGGACTAGGTCTATCCACATGGATTCTGGTGAGGTTGTGTTCGATGCTGAGTATTGAATATTGAATTTTAGATCTACAGAAAGACTCATCAACTTTGGATACATTTAGATATAGACATATCATTTTTAAGATTTCTTGGTTTCTTTAAGATCATATATGTACTAGGTTTTCATTTCCCTTTTTCATGGGTTGAGATGAATTATGTCATATATTTCTATTTATATCACTTTGATTTTCATGGAATCCTATTGGGAATGTATATTCTCACCCATGTTTGGTATTTTACTACATGGGTCATGTATTATGAAAACGACAAAAAGTTCAGACATGAAATCATAGGCGTATAGTGATACTTTGTTTCATTGACCATATATAGTATTCTAGATATAGATATCTTGAGATAAGATCTCATTTTTTCATTTATTCTTGTTGTTTTTAGGCTGGTCATTCATTTCTTTATGGAAATGTATTTTGACCCTTTAATTTTGATTTATACTATAGTACTATTTTATATTTCCCTAGAGATTATTTCAAGCATGCTTAAACTGAAGTCGTTACTATCTTATATATTCCTCTACACTGTTTCATGGATAGTATTGGGTGCGTGTGTACAGGTACATTTGGAAAATTCCTCCAATTTCATTTATAACTTCTTGGTACTTTTTTATATCCCCTATCCTATTGGATGATATCTTGGGGTTGTGATGGACCATCCTTCTATATGCTAGGTGGGCTCTAATGGGTTGATTCGTCACACCTATAGCCGATACAACAACATTACAAAATTCAAGTTGCATAATGTTTCTACATAGACAAATGATCCATGTAGAAAAAAAATTCACATAGGAAAATTATCCACATAGTATATTGTTCCATATAGCCGAAATTATTTAAGAGGATGATTATACAATATAGTTTATTTGATTCATGTAGCTGATTGTTTGATGTAGACAATTGGGGAAATCACATAATTTATTTCACTTTTTTTTCAATATATGGATGAAAATTATACAAAATTATATAATAAAAATATTCTTGTATAAATTATTATGAGGATACTTGAATGGTTTTGAGTGCTTATGTAATCATAGAATTCAATTTTCAATCCATGATTCTATAATATTTTAAAGGATTATGCAATATATCTTTAGGATTATAAAATGGGGATTTAATTATTATGTAAAAAGTAAACATTTGGTCTATAGTGTAGTTATTGTTTTTTAAGGAATTTATAGAGATAATAGTGTAATTACGAATATGTATTTTTATTCATTAATTTAGATGTGAAAGATAAGTTTTGAATATTTTTTTGAGTTTTTATGCTATGTTAGAAAAGGTAGAATAATATGAGTCTGAAGAGGAGTTTAATCATTTAGTGAGAAACATACGATGAATTTCACGGCTTCATGAAATTTTATTTACATTGGACAATATTCTGGCAGTTAAAATAAATTTTGAACCATCAGAAATTCATTCATGTATATTCTAGAGGCTTAAGAAATTGGATATTTATCCTTTGTTTCCAAATAAACATGTTTTATTTGCTGATCACTATCATCATGTAATGAAATTTTTGAACTTAAGATCGAAGCTATGATGGTGGGTGTGACTCCTAACATCTGTGGTGGGATGGCATAAAAATATTTGTAAGTAGAACTCAATTGTGTTTATAGTTATGAGAATATTTGATTGGGGGGATAATAAACCACAAAAGGGGTTAGATTATACATTGTATCTAAGCCTTCTAAAACATTTATGTTACTTGGCCATAAATTTTCTACATGATCATGTGAAGATAATTTATTTCTATTCTAAGTGGATCATACTCTAACAAGTCACATAGGCTTATTTATATGTAAAATAGATTATAAAAACTTCCCTATAGTGATTCACCCAAACTTCTCTATAGAGGAAATCAATCCTTCTAATAAATTCAACTGGTATTATATTTGGTTCCTCTAAAGGTTCCAAGAAATTTATTTTTTGAGTAATAGATAATTTTAATTAAGTCAACGTAATGGTTTTACCAACATTTGAAGGAAAAAATTTCCACTTTTAGAAGAATTGAATCTTTCCATATCCTTTAACTCTTGGCGTATAAGCTATTTATGCAGTTAAAGTGGGATTCTACCATTCATTATTTTTTGTAAAATGACATTTTAAGACAAGAGGAATATGGTATTGGATGGAATAGTGAAAAATAAAATTCTAATATTGTTATAAGAGAAATTATACACTAAATTTATGGGATGAAAAACTACAAAAGAAACATGTCAAAAGTTTTAGTGCAGTAATCAAGGTTATGTGAAGGTTAACAAGGAAAAGTTACCTATATGGAGAAGAAAACATAAAGCCTTTAAAATGGAATAAAATGAATGTATTCTTGAATTATTTATGTGGGTAAATTAAATTGAGAAAAAAAATTATACTTTTATGAGAAACTTGATGATTCCACAATTGTGTAGAATATGATGAGAAAATTTTATGACAGATTTGATCCCAAAATTTCATCTCTTGAAGATAGAGAGTATGTTCCCATTAATGATTAAGATATTATACTTATAGCTTATGAATTTTAAAATCTTCCATCATTCAAAAAGAAAGAGTAATATGAGAAGGTTTTTGAATCCAAAAAGAATATTACTATTTTTTAGGATGAATATGTTGTTGAATAAAATGTTTATAAGAATTAATATTAACATCATAGAATTATCACATTAATTTATAAAAAATTTCAGTTGGAAAAAATAAATAAAAAGGTATATTATCTAGTAAATTTTATATATTAAATTCTCTTGAAAACAATGTAATTAATTATCTAAAGACGAAAGGTGTGTATTACAAATACATAAATGATATAAAGACTCAAGGAAATAAGTAGAGAAATAATTATAATCAATATTCAAAAGAGGTGCAATAATGAATATATTTTAATGAAGCAAAATAAGAAATAAGAAGAGGAAAATGATCTTATCTCATACAATGATTCTAATGAATAAACACATGAGGAATTTATAAATTATATAGATTATTTTTAAAACCCATTGATTCATCTAATAACAATATAGATAATTTAGAACCCACTGATTACGGATACATTATCAATGATAAAATTAAGGAATGTTAGGAAAAAACACCAAGATCAATAAATATAAGAATATTTTTATAAAAGAGAACAAGAATTTAGTAGATGATAAAGGTGATAAATCTTAAATAGAGATATGTTTTGTTGAAGAAAATAAAAAAACATAGATTAAATGTTACTAAATATGAGAAGATTATAAAATATATTAAATAAAAACTCACTTTAAATGATGAATAATTATCTATCACATAGTCAAAGTGTATTTAAACTAAGAGTGAACTATTTAAGAGTATAAATGAAATTAAAAATTCAACTAAAGTCAAGGGATAATTTTTCAGAGATTCTGAAAAATTATGTTAATGTTCTAGCATAAAAAATATAGTTCTAAAATTATTAAAACTATAAATATAGGTTTAAATAATAATTATGGTCAAATATGGAATAATAATAATGTGGATTGATTGCATGAAATTTTACATAATAAATTAATAATATTTTATAAAACATATAGTAACAACTAGAGATGAAATCCGGTCAAAACAGTTCATTGGATGTTAAATTATTAATAGAAAACATTTTCATACAACTCTAGTTTTTCATTAAAATTCTGATTTTAGAGTTATTTAAAATGTTTTGGTATGTTTGGAAATAAGGACTATATGTTTTGGTATGACATGTTTTTACTTGGTAGAAGGAAAGATGCCAAGGGGTGTAGTTATAATGAGAATGAATCATTTTAGGGAATAAAAAATGAAAAAAAATTGAAGCTGGATATTAGCTGACAACATGAAATATATTTTATTTTCTTGATGATATCTACAGTAGATTATATAAAAAGGGAACTAGATTATAGAATTTCATGAAATTATTATCTGCTGAGTTCTATCTAAAATATAAAGGGAATATAGTTTAGGTTCATAATGAAGGAAAGTTATGCATAGTTGATGTTTCTTTTAAGGAAATTAGGAAGAGGAAGGAATGTATACTTGATAGTGGGTGTTCCTACCAAATTAAAGGTGATGTTAAAATTATAAAGAACACTAAAATATTAATAACATTCAATAATATTTTGTAATAAATCTTCCATGAAAATCAATGGTATTGGAACAACTCAAATTAAGAATGACAATTTGATGTTTGATGATGTTCATTGTGTTAAATGGATAAACATTACATATTGAGTGTTATCAAACATTGTTATAATTTGAATGAAGAAAAATTAATGATAAATAAATGATTCATTAAAATATTTGGAAATGGATGAACGTTTTCTCATGGTAATATTATAAATATAAATTTATTCTTGATTTTTGATACTTTCAATACATGTTACTCAACCATGATTAAAGATAACACGTTATGGAATAAAAGATTTTGGTATCTTAGAAAAAATATACTAAAATATATTATGAAATATAAAGTGTTAAGTGATTTACCCAAGATAAAAATAGATAAATATGTAATATATGAAACATGTTATAAGGGAAAGATTACTCATAAAACTCATATGATGTTCAATATTACTTATATAAGATCATTGGAGTTAGTTGACAAAAATCATTGTGGGATCACGAGAAAAGTGTATACATGGGGTTATCATTATTCCATCATATTAATAGATTAATTCACTCATAGGTCAAATGGTATTTTCCTCAAAATCATGTCTAAGGCTATTTTGATGTTTAAAATATATTGAAGGCGGGTAGAAACATAGCCTTGTTTTTTAATCAAGGAAATGAAATCTGATAATGGGAATGAATATAGGAGTGATGCATGTAAAAATTATCTTAGATAACATGGATTATATAATCATTATATCTCATAATATACACTATAATATAATGGTGTGGTAGAGAGGAATAATAGGAGCATTTTTGAAATTGGTAGAATAATATTGGATGAGAATTACGTTTCAAAATTATTTTGGAGAGAAAAAATGTGTACTATAGTTTATATTAAAAATATATTTATTTTGAGACCCAGGTAACATGATACACCATATGATATGTGGTACCAATATAATCCTATAGTGAAACATTTCAAGGTATTTATAAGTCCTTGATATATTAAAACCAAAGGAAGAAGGCCTAGAATGTTTTAAGAAAATTATAACTATAAAGTCTATATGGTTTCATTATTTAATAGGAATGGATATAGATGCTGGAATAAGATATTTTAAAAAAAATATTTGGTCCTTACAGTTTTAATGCTCTTATAAAAATATAGGAAAAATAACTCACCATATTAAATAATATTATGAGTATCTAACAAAAAACAAAAAATCAATTTCTGAAAATATCATTGAACAAGATGCTGATGTTAGACCATAAATAGTTTATGATAATTCATAATGTTACAATGATGATGAAAATGGTTTTTGGGATGAAATAAATCGGTTTTTAAGGTTTATGAAAAATTTTGAAATGAAAACTATCATTGGGAATCAGAGTGTATTATTTTGGAATAGAAGGAGGCAATGGTTTAAGAACCTATTAGCTCTTACAACATAGGTTGAACCTAAAATGGTGGTTGGTGATATTGAAAATAATGGATAGGTAGATGATACAACATGAGAACTTAATGAATTTGAGAATATACTTACATGCCATGATGGCCCAATATATAAAACTAAAAAAATATTTTTTTATAGAATTATTTTTTAAGAAAAAAATGAATGATAGAGGTGAAGTAACATTGAACAAGGCTAGGATTGTTTAATTTTTTTTTCCAAAATAGATGAAATATACTTTGAAGAGATATTTTTTTCTTACTATACTTTATAGAGTATGAATTGTCTTGGAAATTATAGCTCAAAAGCTTTACAAGGTATTTAAAATGGATGTAAAGTTTGCATTTCTAAATAGTCACATTGAAGAAGAAGACTTTATTGAACAACCAAAAGGTTTCATTCTTGAAAATGATGGAATTATTTTCTATAGATTGAGCAAATAATTATATAGATTGAAACATACTCTAAGGTACTATTATTTTAAAAAAGATTATTGTTTAAGAAAAATGGGGTTTTTCTAAAGGCACTATTCATATAATCTTTTAATGGAAAAAGGATTTCTCACACATATTGATGTTAATTATATATTTAGATTACATAATTTTTCTAATAAAAATAACTTATTATGAGGATATTTATCCATAAAGATGTTGAAGAAGTTTGAGATGTATTTGTTGGGAGAACTATATTATTTTTTGGGATTGAAAATCAAGAAAAGTCAAATTATGTATTCATTTCACAAGGAAAGTTCACAAAATTACAATTGATAAAGTTTGTAATGGAAGAATTTTGAGAGGTTTCTACACCTATATCAGTTTTCAAAATATTAAGAAAATATTAAAAAGTTATCAATGTATATTAGAATAAATTTATAATTATGATTAGTATCCATTGGTATCTCAAAACATCTAGACTATAAATTTCATATGTGGTGACTATGTGTGCATGGAATCAAAGTAAACTGAATTAGTCACACATGATTTAAATTAAAATAATTTTTCATTATGTAATTGGTACCATGAATTATGTAATAGGTACCATGATTAAACAAGCATTCAATTCAAGGTAGATTATAATTGTTCTTTATCATGAATTTTTTGATCTCATGATAATCAATGAAAAGGAACATTAAACCATCCTTATTCTTGACTAATAGGACTTGTTCACCCCATGGTGAAGTAGTTGAGCATATAAACCCTCTATCTAGATTCTCCTGTATTTTTTTCTTTCATCTCCTCTGGATCAACAACAACCATTATTTATGGAGTATTTGATATTGGCAATGCCCTAGGTATAAGATCAATTGAGAATTCAACATCTCTTCTAGGAGTAAGACTAGAAAATTACTCGAGAAACACTTCAGCGAATTCCCTCACAATAGGCATGTCTTCAAGGATAGTTGCTTACTCAGACTCAATCATCCGAGCAAGATACGCATGCTCATAGTGCAATAATATCCATGCTTGAGATGATGGTTCTAAAGAATATTCATCCTTCTCCTTTAACTTTTATATAATCAAGGGTCGATTCTCCATATGGAGAGTGATTTTCCTCTCATGGAAATTTATGTTGGCTCTATATAGGGAAATCCAATCCAATCCATGAATTTCATCAAATTACACCAGAGGGAGTATGACGAGGTTCACCAAGAAGTTCAAACCACGAATTGTGACAGGGGAGGAGTTATATTCATGAGATGCAATGATTGACCCTTTTTT
This sequence comes from Viscum album, assembly GCA_963277665.1. Taxonomy (NCBI): domain Eukaryota; kingdom Viridiplantae; phylum Streptophyta; class Magnoliopsida; order Santalales; family Viscaceae; genus Viscum; species Viscum album. Next base: position 1,477,529,467 of record OY728134.1, read on the forward strand.
AGTTCTCACTAACATCTCTACTTCCATGATTTTTGGTGGTGTTGGGGTAGTTCCTCTAAACTTTTGATATATAAAAGAATGCATAGAACCAGAATAAAAAAGTATGTTCTTTATTCATGAATGAATAACTAGCATACATGTCACCACTTTGTTGTTGGGGTTCACTTCGGCGATAGTGATGGTAAAAGCTATCCCTTGCTGCCTTGGAGGTTGTTGGTTGTCTCCGAAAACCCTTGTCTTAGGAAACATGATTGTAAAGTGCCCTGGTTATTTTTAGTTAATGAAATGAATAAGGTGTTGAGGGTTGAACGAAGCATTACTCTCCTCTGTCATAACAGCAGGGTTTTCTTATCGGCAGTTAATGGACATGTTCTCTTCTCTTCCACATCGAAAGCATTTCCTCATCCCCTTTAGGAAACTTCTGGGGTGCTTATTTCTGCACCTTTGGGATGTGGGGTGATGTATTTTCTTATCACTATTGGATTTATCTATCGGACCACCAGAATTAATGTCTACATTCCACTTATTATCCCCATGGTACCCCTAAGATTATCTGATCTCTATTTCGACTTTGAGGGCACATTAGAATATTTCCTCATAGCTATCAATGTCACGGATCACTAGGTCTTTCTGTAGGCTATGTTTTATCCCACTAAATAACTATTCAACCTTTCATTCAGGGTTAACAAAAAAGATGAAGGCGTATAGTGAAGGACTTGTGATGTTTTCCCCATACGTTATTTTGTATTCGTCTTCTTTTTTACTTGAGGTCAAGGAAGTCCCTTTCATTGTAAGTTGGAGGTTGTGTGGAAAATATTTATCAAAAATCATTTTCCAGAAATCTATCCATTATAATTCCTCAATCTCTTCCTTAGGATTTGTAATTTTTATCAATGTCCACCATTGATCAGCTTGACCCTCCATACGATAAGCAGCTAGAATAACCTTCTCTTGTTCAGAACATTGAAGGATGGAGAAGATCATTTCAATGGATATGATACATTGTTCAATGATTGAGGGATCATATGATATATTAAAAGTTGGTGGACTTTGTATAATGACGATATTGATTGAGGCTTTTTATTTCTTGGTGGGGGGGGGGGGTTTGAACTTTCATCTTGACCCATGTTTCTATTCAAAACATGAGTTAACTGAGACAGAGTCATCACAAATTTTGTGATTCCCACTCCCATCAGATTGGGAATCTCATTAGAACAGTCATCACATTGATCTTCACATCCTTTGTTATCCCGAGTCATCCTGTTACCATACATTGGTTGGAATAAAAATAAAGTTAGGGGTAACACATAAAAGGGAATCCAATTAAAAAAGGGATAACTTTTAAATTACATTTATTTCTTTAACTTATCTATGTTATCCATGATCTACTTACCAACATATATTCTTAGGGGAATTTTTTTATTCCCTTAATAATGGTTCATACTAAGCCTATGAATTTAACAAATAATATCCCCAAGGGGTGTCATAACCAAGAGTTCCGCAAGGCCTGTTGTCATGCACCAGTTCCCGTTCAAGTCTAGCTCAAATTGGTGTTTTCAGGTTTTACCCCTAGATACATATATGCCAAAGCTGCCTCTACCTACTTGTATCCTGACAGGGATGTATTTTCATGGTAAACCACTTAATAAATACTCAACAAAATTTAGGGATGTTTTTTTTAAACCGAGTCTTATCACTATGGATTTTACTTGGGTTTTTCTAATCCTAATCACAAAAATAACAAAACATCCCTTTGATACAAACTATAACAACCATAATATTTATTACACACATAAAAATGATTTATTACATAAACCTACACTTAATACAAATACGAGGATAAAGAGTTCTAGTGTATTAGGAAAAGAGGAACATTACATAACAACTTAGAACATAAAACATACCATCTTTATTGAAAACTTATTTTACATGACGACAACATTCCTTTTTTACTTAGAATTGAAAGGAATAACCAGAGGACATGCATAAGAAAAGGGTGATCTATAAATCCAAGTAATGGAATCAAAAAGGCATAACATTAAAAATATAGTACATTTTAGGAAATAGGCATATCAAAGGATCACAAGAGACACATGAACATAAAGGAATGATATATCATGACTATCATAACATGGAAATGTGGCAACAATATTTAACACGATATTTTCATAATACAAGGATATCTTCACATGGAGAATGAGTAAACCATCATTGAACTTGAATTAGAATGAGTAAAACATAATTTCAATTGATGTATCATGATACTAACCTTTACCCAATGCATTGGAGTGATATTAGGGTGAACCCTTCTAAATCATTTCATTTCATGCATAAGTGTTCAAATTAGATCATAAGATTCATTAAACACAATAATTTATTCCACTATAAAGGAATGTGGAATTCATACAAGAAAATATATAATAAATGTGCATAAATTTGGATACCTTTGATAGATAAATGTTCATGGAATTAACTACACAATGACTTTGGCCTGACGAATTGTGTTACAATTTTGGCAGCATAACAGCGTGGAAAAAGAATTACTAAAAATGCTCTATTAGAGGGATAAGGGTATCTAAAAATATATACATTAAATGGACAGTAATCGGGTCATATAAATACATGTCCCAACATATTTAATGTAATTTAGGTTCACAATATAAAATAATTTCTTGAATGTAAATGAGAAGAGAGAAATTCCTTACGAAATTTCAGCATGGAAACAGGTGTGCATGGGAGGCATTAATGAGGGATAAAGTGGTATAAAATCATTCAAAAATAATGAGGGAATCATGGGGGAGTTTTAAAACCATTAAATTTTTTTTAATTGAAAATAAAAGTGCATAAAAACATAATAAACTTTGGAAAAAAATGAGAAAGAAAGAAATACCTTACTTGGAAGTGTGACCCTAAAGGCTTGAGAGAGGCTAGATAGAGGCTTCTAGGGAGCTTATGAGTGCCTTGGGAGGATTATATAAAGATTAGGGTATAGTTTGGTTGAGCATAAAAGGTTTTTAGTGAATAGAAAATGGATAGTTAGTGGGTTTATATAGGAAAGGAGAGATACTTCTTTATTATTTAGGTTTTGGACACTACACATTAAACTAATCAAAACCACAAACAATACCACAATTTTCCCATGGTTTTTTCCAAAGTGGAGTGTAAAAAATTACTTTATAAGTCCAATGGACTAAAGTATTAAAATATTAGTCTTTTTTATGTGGAGGTGAGTCACACTCTTAAGGAAATCATTTTAGAATGTTAAAATGTTTTATAAGTATTGGAGGGTCCAGTAAGGCTCTGTAAAATAAATCAAACGAACCTAAAATCACATTATTTTAAAGGTAAAACACATATTGTCCTAAAATCCCATTTATAGTATTTTATTACATCACTATTGGGTCATTATGATGTCATAAAGCATATTATATATTTAAACGGTGTTTAATTTTAACCCAAAAATTTGACGGTATCAGAAAATTATGAAAATTCACCGTTAGATAATTTAGACATCCTAAATACAAAAATGATATCCATTTTATCTAAATAGTTTTATAAATATGTGAATTTTGTAATTTTAAATTAAAAACTGACATTTCTTGAAAGTTCATGGGTTTTGAAAAAAACAAATTTCAAAAAAAAAAACTATTGTATTCATAAAAATTATACAATTATAAACATTTAATAAAATGTAATTTAGTAATAATATTTAATAAAATATTATTAAATTAAAAAATCCATTAATTCATCAAAATATATTTATAAATTGAATATTAACTTAAATAAAACTATTTGTGCTTTAAAAACTTTTTACAAAGTAACAATAATAAAATGAATGTATATTATTTATTCTATAGAAAAAATACACATAATTATTGTGCTATGGTATTGTTACATAACCCCTTATAAAACCTATATAAGACATATGGGTAATGTGTGCAATGGTGAAACAAACATGGGGTGTCTTTGATAACATCACTTGGGTGGAAATCTCTATCAACTTCCACTTCTACTATATACAGTTCCATTCAAGATTAATGTATTGAAGATTGGATTGTGTTTGGTCAAGAGAGAATCCTAGTGATGATACCTCTTTTCTGAGATCTGAAAAATGGGCTTTGTATGGAGAAATTATACTATATGAGGAAATCACTTACTTTTTCTGACTAAATTGTATTTGTTAAATCCCTATATTTATAGTAATAATGTGATCGCTATTCAACGACTATATTAGCAATGGTAACAATTATTAACGATATTTTAATATCAAAAAACATAAAACTATGGAAGTGAATATGTTATATAACCATTTAATATAATAATAACTTTTAATTAGATCAATTGGAATGTATCATTAATAAAAGTTTGGGTCATTACCGAAATAAACCGTGATTTGTATTAAGAAGAAAATATGTAAAAACTAGTTTTAGTCATTGTATTTCAAACATGAAATTGATGGATATTTTATTTAAAGGGAATTCATATGGGAATAGATTGTTTGGGAATGAAAAATGAGTTTTTATAATCACACCTATAGTTTTATCTTTGTTTTTAGATTTGGTGTTATTTCATTCTTCGATTCGGTCTCCATAATATGATGTCGGGTTGATCATGGTGGTGACCCATAGGGTCACATAGAGGTATGTGTGTTTTTTTTCTCACTGCTAGTTTTCATTTTCATTGTTTAGTTTTTATTTATTTAATTTTAATTGATTTATGAACTAAATTTTTCCCACCTGTTTAATTTTTACACGCAAAACTATTTTCTAACCGGGGGCAATCTGGAATTCCCTTCGGGCCATGCCGCGAGCTGGATCAGGTGACCGGTTCAGGGTCGACCCAGACTGGTTCGGGACACTGATTTCCAATAATTTTTTCAGACTCAAAATGTTTTTTTAAGGCAGGAAATATCAATTTTTCTCTTCAATTTTCAATTTCTTCACCACATGAGTCATCTGAATCTTGATAAAGATGTTTTGTATAACATTCACTTTTGTTGGAATTATCCAGTGTACCCTCATCAACATTCCCAACAAATTTTGTTAATAAATTTTTATTTTCAATTACATTTAAATAATATAATTACAAATTTTTTTAATCATTTATTCCAACATTTGTAACTTCTTATATTTGTGAATAACCCATACAATTTCCTTCCTCATCTTTCTCATCAAACTTTAAGAAATAAAGATTTTTTATTTTGAGAAAACAAGGACTACCAAAAACTTTTAAATATTTCAATGAAGGATTTTTGTTATACCAAATTTCATGAGGAGTCATGTTGGTTTATGGTATCAACATAAATCTATTTTTAACATGTCCAACAGTACTAACAACATATCTATATTAGAACATTGAAATTTTTTATTCTGCTAATATACTTTTTCCCATTTCCACAAAGTTTCTATTATTTAATTTTCCTACTTCATTTGGTTGTGGAGTATATGGAGTAATATATTGATGTTTGATAACATCATTTATCAGATAAGTTTTAAAATTATTTTTCGTATGAGTGAAATGATCAATAAAAGTGATAAAATATAGTTCTTTTTTTGATTTATGTCTCCCCAACCCACATAAATTGTAATGAATAAGCTCACGTGGTCTACTACATTTAATTTCAACTCTTTTATGAATTTTTTTGCCATCTTGCCTTTCTGTAAAGTAATACAAAAACTTCATCTCTTCTTTTAAATTATAGTAAATTATGGACAACATAAACATTAGAATGTTAATTCATGTTTTTATACCCATGGTAGCCAAGTCTTTGTTGCCGTAGTTTATTTTCATCTTCAACACTCAGGTAACATGAGTTATTGAATTATCCTATTAGAAAGATATACCCACTGGTTCTTTCTTCTTTTGTAATTATTTTTCCATATTTCACACGTTTAATTATTCAAAAATAATTTCTAAAACTATCTTATTTTCCATAATCACAATGTTTATGTACACTATATATGTTATGTTTTAGCCAATCAACAAATAAAAATTCCTTAGATTTCAACTTTTCTGCTTCAATATCAGCCGTTCCAATTACTATGATTTTTAAGGAACCATCATTCCCAAAGGTAACTATTTTTCTAAAATGAATTTCATAATGTTTCTAGATTTTTACATCACCTATCATATATCAAGAAAAAACAGTATCATGTATCTATTGTTTGTTCATTTTACTTGCTTTCAAGGCTGTCTCACCAACAAAATCTTTTTCCACAACATTCTTCTTTTCAGCCTCCTTTTCCATTATATCATATGAAATTTATTTCAAAAGGAGTTTTATACATATTTCATCATTATTTATAGCCTGATCACATCATCCAAAAAAATCTCCCAAACATTCAAATTTATTTTTTGTTGGAATTTTTTGAACATCTTGAGAATTCACCTTTTAAAATTTCTGTGGGTTAAGAGAGTTACTCATTCTACTTTCAATATTTATTCCACTTTTCTCAAACCTTATTATAGGTAGAGATAAGTCATTCCAAGTATTATAATCTCTATTCCCTTAGATTCCACAACACCAACAATAGCCACAAAATATTGATTTTTTATTCAAGAAATATCTTTATCTATAGATACCCTATTGAAGTTGGTAACTTATTTCAGATATAACATACTCAGGATGTGGACCATATTTCCTTTTGAGTGGGTTTTATGTTTTTTTTTATATTTAATAGGTTTCTCACATTCTTTATCCACCCATGATTTCCCAAAACTTTTTCCTGAACCTGAAATGTTAAAAGAATATGACGAGACATTATTTTTGGTAAGTGAAGATTTCATCTAATTATCATATTGAGCCTTCTCAGCAACATTAGATGTATTAACGTTTACTTATGAAAGTTTGTGGAAGTTTTAATTCATATTACTCAAGGTAATTTCAGACTCAGTAAGTTTTTATTGAAATTTTCTATCTTTTTATTTTTTATCCTATAACTTCTTAATAATATCTTCAATCATCTTTCCCTGTTCAGAAATTCTATGTTTGTAAATTAAAATCTCCTTGATGTATACATCCTCATACTTTATGACATCTATTCTTCCTCTAGTTTCTTCTTTAAAATATTTTTTTATCATTATGATTTATTTCTTGATATATTTTTCTATTTATAACATGCAAGATGCTCTGTTCTGAGTTGATACTCTTGATATGATTATTCACCACTTATATATTCTTAGAGGAGCCATTTATTTTCTAAATTTTTACAATAAAGGTTATGAATTTTTCTGAACTTTCATCTTTAGAAGAATTGTTGTCAGGTGAGTCCGATTCAACTTTTTACTCAACATACATTGTTTTTTCCAGTAAACTTCTTCTTGTATTTCTTGGATGAATTTTTTTCTTTATCATTTTTGTTCCACTTCTTCCATCGAGGTTTTTCATGAAAATAAACTTGATATTTTCTAATATTATTCTTGGGGAAATTCATATAGAAGTGTCCTATGTAAAGACCCATAAAATTTAAGGGAACTTTTTTCTTAATTTTATTTAAAATTTTACGAGTACGCAGTTTCTGACGGCACCTGATTCCGATGCCCAGTGAGCTCGGAATCATTTTTCTAAAGTCTTGTTAAGATTAAATTAACGCGCATAAGCAGTTTTACTAAAAAAGTGTAATAACTCTTAAACGGTTACTCGTATTAGAAATATGAGGGCACCTTTGCGCTCAGGATGGCGGGTTTACCCTAGGGGTGAATTAACTTTAGTCGGCGCGAGCCTCCTGTGAGAAATTCCAAAAATGGCATAACCGTTAATAAAATAATAAGATAAATTATTTTATTTTTCAAATGCTTATAACTCAAAAACGGTAGCTCTGATTAAAAATACGAGACAACCGTTGAACTAGTGAGGGTATGGTTTATTTAAGCGGATACTAACTTTGACCGGCGCGGGCCACCAGAAAAAGTTAGTTTTTGGTCGCAAATAAAATAATTATATGACAATAATTTTATTGTAAAATTTGTATCTTTAAAAAGGTAACTCGGATTGAAAATACGAGAGTACCGTTGGATTCTCTGGGGCGTGTTTCATTTAGGTAGAGCCTGACCTTGACCGACACGGGTTGAGGGTGACTGATAATAATTTTCTGAACTTTTTTTCGGGTACGTTCAATAAACGTACGTGTGAGTTTTCCTATCTTTTTAACCGGTACTCGGAATTGAAATCCAAGGGCACCGATGAACTCGAAGCACCGATAAATGCTTAAGGGGACCATTACCGCAGTTGCATTTGAAGTGGGTTGAGAATTAATAATTGGGGATTTAGAATTAAATAAATAAAATTGGCAGTACACAATTTTATTTATATGGTAGTTATACCCTAAAAAGAAGAGTTAAGGGTGAGACCCATAACCACCAACTACCCATGTGAGGATAAATGAGAGGTGGGTTCCACACAAGACCCTAACTCCTCACCTCCCCCTCAACACCCTAAACCCCCCTTTATCACCCCTTAAATTAATTTGTAAACTCCCCTTTAATTATGTGAACTCCTCACGTTATTCTCTCTCTCCCATAAGTTTTTCCAACTTGATTTCAATTAATGAATTAGCTCCTCTTAGTTTTGAATTTCTTGGAATTATTAAATTAAGAGGAAGCCTTTCATTTTATTTGTTGGGAAATTAATCTGTGGGGAATATTTGGAGGATTAGAAGGAAAATCTTACTTTCCACGAAGAATGCAATCTTCCTCTCGGCGAAGGGAATCTCCTTCAACTGAGGAAAGAATGTGAGGTGATGCCACGAGGAGTACCATTCTTCCGCGTTGCCCGACCACCACGATGCTTGCCTCTTTCCGCGATTAGACGACGTGCGACGTCTTTTCAAGGTAGGGGTTTTTATATATGATTGAATTCATTTTATTGATTCTTCATATCTTAAATTCACGATGATGATGACCAAATGAACATGGACATCATCCCGCACATAAACCATTATCCTTTTTCTTTTTATTCTTCACGTGTTCTTCGTGCGTTCTTCAATGAAAAATAATTATTGACGCTGGAAACTCAATGTTTCTCTGAGCGCGACATACGGACACGAAGATCTCGACCCGAGGATCAAGGATATGCGTTCAAATCTTTTTTCCGAGTTAAATCGAAGTCGAAATGGAGTGCGGAAGGATCTGGAGGCCCAACTGGGTGGACAGCCAAAGGTGGTGGACATGCGTAATGAAGGGTGGTGCATGAAGAAGGGTGGTGCCTGACATGGGGTAATTGAATGCAATCAATTAAAATTAATAATATAATAATGGTATTATTAATTTTGATGATAAAACACTTTTTTGTCCATAACTTCTTCGTGCGATATCGGTTTCATGATCCGTCAGTGGAAGTGCGACCATGACTTCGAGACGGAATTTATGAGTCCAATATTGGATGTCTTTTTTGGGTTTTTGGATCGGGTACCTGAAGCGCTCGAAAAATAATAGATTTAATATTATTATTGAATCTTTGACCCACCATAACTCATGCGTGTGACGTCCGATTGGCTTGCCTTCAGTGGCGATTTAATCCCGTCATTAATATGGTCGATTCAAGTCAAATGTTGGATACTAAATTCTAGTTCATGGTGCGGGTCCACGAAACACCGAATAATAATAATAATAATATTATTACGAGATCTTGTATCAGACATATCTCTCTCATACGGTGTAGGAATGATGAACCGTCTGCGACATTGCGACCTTGGAATTACGATGGATGTTTCAAGACTAATTTTGGATATTTAAGTCGAGGTTGATGTGCGGGCCCCACGAGGCCCGGTTCGCACATGATGCGGTGAAATGCAAATTTTTCAACGGCTATCCGTTTGGGACCAATGGGTAGTCCATCTCGTGTGTTTTTCCTTACAGATCGCAATGGTGTGACCGGTTTGGTTAACTGGTTTCATTTGAAGTACGACTGGGTTGGATCAAACATGAATCCAACCGGGCCCTCAGAGCGGAAACGCTTATAACTTGAGCTCCGGACGTCCGATTGACGTTCCATCGACTTTGTTGGATTTCTCTTGATGAGATGGAACTTTTGGTATACTTCGCTTAAGGTTTGGACGCTGTTGGAATATGGCCGGGTTAGATTGTACCCGAAATCCAACCGGGCCCCTGGAACGGAAAAGCTGATAACTTTCATACTGGACATCCATTTGACGAACCGTCAACGGCGTTGGTGATCTTGTTGAGAAACAGTCCCTTGGAGTATACCCTATGAGAGTTTGGGGTACAGTTGAGATACGGCCGGGTTGGTTCGCACACGAAACCAACCGGGCCCCTGGGACGAAAAGGCTAATAACTCACAGACCAGGCGTCCGATTGATGCGCCGTCTGTTGCGTTGAGACCCCTATGACGAGGTGGTCCTTTTAGATAAATGGAGTGTCGACCTGTAGCTCGTGGTGCGGACCATCCCGGAGACGAGTGTTCGGAGTACGGAGACCGTGTAGCCGGCTGAGACCTCATGACTACTTGACCGACCTGACTTGGAGTGAGTCGACTAGCCCAGTGGACGGAGCACTACTTTGTTGGGTGCAGAAACATGGAGGACGGATCACAACCTGTGTGACAGTGCAGACCCATGGTACTCGTCCGAAGAGTACCTCTGCAGGCTATTAGGGGGTGTGCACTACTATATTTGGGTGGCATACCCCGGCGGGAAGCACTACTTTGTTTGGGTGGCTGGACCACGGTCATCGACATGAGGAGTACCTCAACAGTCTTAGGTTAGTGAGAAGTACCTTGGAGTCGTGACAGGACCACTGTACACTCCAGAGACGGGACTCTTCAGAAGTTACGGTTTCGATAATGAAATCCTGGTTTGAGCTGAGTCTATGACCATTGTGTTTACCTCATGATTGAGATGGGTCACTTGATAACTTAGGTATATGTATGGGAATATATCTAAGTAGTGGTTATCTTTTGATTTCATAACCTTTGTGTTTCCTCATGATTGAGATGGGTTACTTGATAACTTAGGTATAAGTATGGGATTATACCTAAGTAAGGGTTATCTGTTGAGATCTTCATTGTGGTTAACCTTGTTGGACTTAGTGATACCTTGAGGGTCTCGGGGTCCCTACTGAGTATCGTTATACTCACCCCTGCACGGGCTATGCCTGCGCCTCGTTGTGTTGGTTTTAGACGACGGGCAGCGAGACAGTATCCAGTGGTGGACTTCACGATGAGACGACACTCATAGGAGGTTTACGGGTGAGAGAGTTGTGGAGGCTATCTGTACCTACCCTTCAGGTAGGATCCGTGGTGGACGATCCAAGAGCTACGCTATCTGTACCTACCCTTCAGGTAGGATCTGAGGAGGATGACCCAAGAGCTGTTTTATATACTTCCAGTTGTTAGTCTTTTCTTTTGTACTTTCGTTCAGTTGTAGCTGTACTTTTCAGTTGGGTTTGTATTCTGGCCCTTTTACTTTTCAACACTTCTTTTGTACTTAGTGTTTAATTCTTCTTGTACTCTGTGGTGTTTTCTTTACTTTTATAAAGGCAATACCTTCCTAGTTATCAGGATTTACACCTTTGGTGCAAGTCACTATCCCCTGGCCTATGGAAGGCGGGCTTGGGGTAGTCACGACACGATCCCCGAGGACGAGTCATGACAAATTGGTATCAGAGGAGTTCGGTTATACCGCAGAACTAAGGACTCTGATCTTTTTCTATGTGAAGAAATAGTGTTAAGGGTACCGAGTGTGGTCTTTAGTTCAGGGATTCCAGTGTTGGTGCGGCGGCCGACGTATCCGTACACCAGGACCCTGACTACTGATTTCTGACTTTGTACATGAAAACACTGATTGCATGTGTGTTTCCAAAGTATTAAAGTCAGCTCAAACCAGGTCATCTCACTAGGTTAAACATTGACCATGTCGCATCTGTTCAGGATGTCTCCACGCAGACAGTCAGTTGGAGTTCCGAAAGAGTACTCGATGACGACCCACTGAGCGACGGGGCTCTGGTGCAGGGCCCTTTTTACCATGTTGGCACCCTCGGGTGGTGTACTAGTAGCACCACCACCTATTGGGCAGCAGATGCCACCAACTAAACTAGCGAACTGTGCATGCTGGCATAGCTCGTTGCACGAGTTCCAGCAGCAACGACCTCCGAGGATACGAGGCGAGGCAGATTCCTAGACAGCAGAGCACTGGCTAGAGGAGATTTCTAGAGTTTTCTGCCTAGCTGAGACATCAGGAGAGTGGATGGTGGACTTGGACACTAGTGTTTTCTAGTGAATGACCATGAGGATGGTCCACATAGTGATGAGGCTTCAGTACATGGACCAATGCCTGAGATAGTGCCTTCGGGTAGTGTGTCAACTATACATCACTACATGTTGGTCAGTAGTTACAACCAGCGGTACCGGTAGGTGACACATGTAAGATTACTGCCTTACACATGTTATAACATCAGATACCCTCATGTTCCAAGGCGAACCTGATTCACAGGCGGCTAAGGACTGGCTTGAGGAGGTGGATGAGAGTTTTCTATAGCTTTTACAACTTCGGCAGGACGATGTGTCGGTAGCTGAGAATTCATCGAGGCGTACCGAACATTCCGGGTACTCGATGAATACGATTTGAGCCATCACTTTTTCCTCTATGCATTCTAATCACGTTAGGGTTCTAGAGAGAACCTTGAGATTAAAAGTTCTTTGGTTGAATGAATATAGCTAGAGAATGTTAGAAGTTGGAAATCATCGACCTGGTGCTAGTCTCAGAGACTTGGGCATGCGAATGTTTCAAGAAGAAGAAATGTTAAGGACAGATAAATCTGTAGAGCATCATACGTGGAGGTAGAGCTAGGAGAGCAGTATGAGGTGGTGTACATTTCAACATATTACAACCACCCGCCTTTGTTGTCCTCTCTAGGCTCAGGGAGCTAGAGGGTAGGGGAAAAGAGTAGCTGCATGCGGTCAAGGAGTGCGACCGAAATGGATCTCAGGATGATTCGAAGTGCAGACTTTGTCTTCTACTAGCTGCCGTAGCCACAGACATCGATACGAATCATCCCTTCCTTCCATGAATCTAGTCCCAGACCTAGAGTTTCTGGTTAAGCTGTTGACTTGAACCTCACGTCTGTAGATACCTTTGGGAGGAGACTCGATAGTCACACTTACGCCGACGGTGTGATATGACCCTTGAGGCGAGAGTCTCGGTTGGGACCTCTTGGTGGCAGCGTCGAGGCCTTACGACGTTAGTTTGAGTATGAATTGGGCAATCACTGGTCATACTCAAAATTGACGGTATTAGGCAAACGTCGGGATGGGTTTTCCTTGGTCGGCGAAAAGGAAACCCCAGGCAGTACAAGATAAACTCATGCAGGGGAGGGTGTAGCCGATCATTCTTGGGTCGACCAACCTTACCCTCGTGGCAGAAGGAGTTTTGAGTTTCAATTATAATCAGGAAAGGGAGACCTCTAGAGTTTGAAGATGGAGACCACGTTCTTATACGGGTCTCACCTCGACGAGGTTTACATAGATGTAGCCGAGGCGACGAGAAATCTCCGAGGTTCAACGGACCTTTCTAGGTCCCCAGCAGGGTAGGTGAGGTGGTTTACCGCTTCACCTTTCCACCTCAGTTGCACTGGGTGCATGAAATCTTCCACGTATCTCAGCTGAGGAGATACATGCAAGATCCTTCACACATCATCGACCTCAGGAAGTTGGACGTCGATGACAGGGCGACATGCACAGAGGTTCCAGTGGAGATTGAGGATTGATAGGAGCGGATCCTACAAGGATGGTTGATTCCTTGGTTTCTCTTTCACTGGTAGTATGGGAACCTCCAGGTGAGCACATGGGAACGGAAGGCTCAGGTGCGTTCTCAGTACTGCTTTTGTATCCGTAGTTTGTGTTAAAGATTTACGAGGACGTAAATCCCTGAGGTGGGAGTAATGTAAAGACCCGTAAAATTTTAGGGAATTTTTTTTCTTAATTTTCTTTGAAATTTTACGAGTACGCAGTTTCTGACGGCACCTGATTCCGAGGCCCGGTGTGCTCGGAATAATTTTTCTAAAGTCTTGTTAAGATTAAATTAAAGAATATAAGCAGTTTTACTGAAAAAGTGTAATAACTCTTAAACAGTTACTCGGATCAGAAATCTAAGGGCACCATTGTGCTCAGGATGATGGGTTTACCCTAGGCGCGACTTAAGTTTAGTCGGCGCGGGCCTCCGGTGAGAAATTCAAAAAATGGCATAACCATAAATAAAATAATAAAATAAATTATTTTATTTTTCAAATGCTTATAACTCACAAACGGTAGTTCGGATTAAAAATATGAGACAACCGCTGAACTCGTGAGGGCATGGTTTATTTAAGCAGATACTAAATTTGGCCGACGCGTGCCAACATAAAAATTTAGTTTTTGGATGCAAATAAAATAATTAAATGACAATTATTTTATTGTAAAATTTGTATCTTTTAAATGGTAACTCGGATTGAAAATAGGAGAGTACCGTTGGATTCGTTGGGGCATGTTTCATTTAGGAAGAGACTGACCTTGACCGGCGCGGGTCGAGGGTGACTGATAATAATTTCCCGAACTTTTTTTCGGGTATGTTCAATAAAAGTATGTGTGGGTTTTCCTATCTTTTGAACTGGTACTCGGAATTGAAATCCGAGGGCACCGATGAACTCGAAGCACCGGTAAATTCTTAAGGGGACCTTCACCACAGTTGCATTTGAAGTGGGTTGAGAATTAATAATTGGGGATTTAGAATTAAATAAATAAAATTGGTGGTACACAATTTTATTTATATGGTAGTTATACCCTACAAAGGGGAGTTAAGGGTGAGACCCATAACCACCAACTACCCATGTGAGGATAAATGAGAGGTGGGGTCCACATGAGACCCTAACTCCTCACCTCCCCCTCAACTCCCTAAACCCCCCTTTATCACCCCTTAAATTAATTTGTAAACTCCCCTTTAATTATATGAACTCCTCACCTTCTTCTCTCTCTCCCATAAGTTTTTCCAACTTGATTTCAATTAATGAATTGGCTCCTCTTAGTTTTGAATTGCTTGGCATTATTAAATTAAGAGGAATCCTTTCATTTTATTTTTTGGGAAATTAATCTGTGGAGAAGCTTTTGAGGATTAGAAGGAAAAGCTTACTTTCCACGAAGAACACAATCTTCCTCTCGACGAAGGGAATCTCTTTCAAACGAGGCAAGAATGTGAGGTGACACCACGTGGATCACCGTTCTTCCGCGATGCCCGACAACCACGATCCTTGCCTCTTTCTGCGGTTCAACGACGTGCGGCGTCTTTTCGAGGTAGGGTTTTTTATATATGATTGAATTCATTTTATTGATTCTTCATATCTTAAATTCACGATGATGATGACCAAATGAACATGGACATCATCCCACACATAAACCATTCTCCATTTTCTTTTTATTCTTCAAGTGTTCTTCGTGCGTTCTTCAATGCCAAATATTTATTGACGCTGGAAACTCAATGTTTCTCTGAGCGCGATATACAGACACGAAGATCTCGACCCGAGGATCAAGGATATGCGTTCAAAATTTTTTTCTGAGTTAAAACGAAGTCGAAATGGAGTGCGGAAGGATCTGGAGGTGTAGCTGGGCAGGCAGCCAAAGGTGGTGGCCATGCGTAAAGAAGGGTGGTGCGTGAAGAAGGGTGGTGCCTGACATGGGGTAATTGAATGAAATCAATTAAAATTAATAATATAATAATGGTATTATTAATTTTGATGATAAAACACTTTTTTTGTCCGTAACTTCTTCGTGCGATGTCTGTTTCATGATCCATCAGTGGCAGTGCGACCATGACTTCGAGACGGAATTTATGAGTCCAATATTGGATGTCTTTTTCGGGTTTTTGGATCGGGTACCTGAAGCGCTCGAAAAATAATAGATTTAATATTATTATTAAATCTTCGACCCACCATAACTCACGTGTGCTACGTCCAATTGGCTTGCCGTTAGTGGAGATTTAATCCCGTCATTAATATGGTCGATTCAAGTCTAATGTTGGATACTAAATTCTAGTTCGTGGTGTGGGGCTACGAAACACCGAATAATAATAATAATATTATTATTATGGGATCTTGTATCAGACATATCTCTCTAATACGGTGTCGGAATGACGAACCGTCTTCGACATTGTGACCCTGGAATTACGAAGGATATTTCAAGACTAATTTTGGATATTTAAGTCGAGGTTGAGGCGTAGGCCCCATGAGGCCCGGTTCGCGCATGATGCGGTGAAATGCAACTTTTTCAATGGCTATCCATTTGGGACCAATGGGTAGTCCATCTCGTGTGTTTTTCCGTATGGATCGCAATGGTGTGACCAGTTTGGTTAATCGGTGTCATTTGAAGTACTACTGGGTTGGATCGATCATGAATCCAACCGGGCCCTTGGAGTGGAAACGCTTATAACTTGAGCTCCGGACGTCCGATTGACGTGACGTCGACTTTGTTGGATTCCCCTTGATGAGACGGAACTTTTGGTATACTTCACCTGAGGTTTGGACGCTATTAGAATATGGCTGGGTTAGATTGTACCTGAAATCCAACCGGGCCCTTGGAACGGAAAAGCTGATAACTTTCAGACTGGCGTCCGTTTGACGAACCGTCAGTGGCGTTGGTGATCTTGTTGAGGAACGGTCCCTTTGAGTATACCCTATGAGAGTTCGGGGTACATTTGAGATACGGCCGGGTTGGTTCGCACATGAAACCAACCGGGCCCCTGGGACGAAAAGGCTAATAACTCACAGACCAGGCGTCTGATTGACGCGTCGTCTATTGCGTTGAGACCCCTATGACGAGGCGGTCCTTTGATATACTTGGAGTGTCGACCTGTAGCTTGTGGAGTGGACCCTCCTGGAGATGAGCGTTCGGTGTACGGAGACCGTGTAGCCGGCTGAGACCTGACGACTGCTTGACCGACTCGACTTGGAGTGAGTCGACTAGCCCAGGGGACGGAGCACTGCTTTGTTGGGTTCAGACCCATGGCGGATGGAGTACTAACTGTGTGACAGTGCAGACCCACGGTACTCATCCAGAGAGTACCTCTACAGACTATTAGAGGGTGTGCACTACTGTGTTTGGGTGGCATACCCCGGCGGGAAGCACTACTGTGTTTGGGGGGATGGCCCACAGTACTCGACAGGAGGAGTACCTGAGCAGTCTTAGGTTAGTGATCAGTACCTCAGAGTCGTGACAAGACCACTGTACACTCCAGAGATGTGACTCTTCAGTAGTTACAGTTTCGATAATGAAATCCTGGTTTTAGCTGAGTCTATGACCATTATATTTACCTCATGATTGATATGGGTCACTTGATAACTTAGGTATATGTATGGGCATATATCTAAGTAGTGGTTATCTGTTGATTTCATAACCTTTGTGTTTCCTCATGATTGAGATGGGTTATTTGATAACTTAGGTATAAGTATGGGATTATACCTAAGTAAGGGTTATCTGTTGAGATCTTCTTTGTGGTTAACCTTGTTGGACTTAGTGAGACCTTGAGGGTCTCAGGGTCCCTACTGAGTATCTTTATACTCACCCCTGCACGGGCTATGCCCGCACCTCGTTGTGTTGGTTGCAGACGATGGGCATCGAGACAGTATTCGGTGGTGGACTTCACGATGAGACGACACTCGGAGGAGGTTAACGGGTGAGAGAGTTGTGGAGGCTATCTGTACCTACCCTTCAGGTAGGATCCATGGTGGACGATCCAGGAGCTATGCTATCTGTACCTACCCTTCAGGTTGGATCCGAGGAGGATGACCCAGGAGCTGTTTCTATACTTCCAGCTGTTAGTATTTTCTGTTGTACTTCCATTCAGTTGTAGCTGTACTTTTCAGTTGGGTTTGTATTCTGGCCCTTTTACTTTTCAGCACTTCTTTTGTACTTAGTGTTTACTTCTGCTTGTACTCTATGGTATTTTGTTTACTTTTATAAAGGAAATGCCTTCCCAGTTATCGGGATTTACGCCTTTGGTGCTAGTCGCCAGCCCCCAGCCTATGGAAGGCGAGCTTGGGGTAGTCACGACACGGGCCCTGAGGACGGGTCGTGACACCTATTCCACCACACACAAAACATTTTAGAGGTAGTTTTCAACCATACTTTTATCTTTCGCATTGATAGTTCTTGGAAATAGGGGACATGATTTTTTCTTTCAACTCCTTATCTTCTTTATCTTTATATTCACAAGGATTAACATCTTCAAAATCATGAATATTCAACATTATCATAGCTTCAAAATCCATTTAATGTTTCATCTTATTTTTAAGAATTAGATATTTCCTCACTTCATAAGAAATAATAAATTTTTTCTATTCATCGAGATATAAACCATCCTTATATTCTAAAGAAGAAAGTTTAGAATTAAACCTATCCAAAAAGTTTCTAATAAGTTTTTTTATCAATTATATAATCTTCCAAACCAAATTTTAATCCCATGATATTTCAAAAAATTTCATTTTCTCTAGTGAAGTATTCATCAATTGTTTCTTTGTATATCATTCTAATGTCTTCATACTTACTCCGCCCAATTTTTAGTTTTTATTCCTTAAATTTGGTATTCCATTCAAAAACACATTTCATCTTGTCCCACATACTTATTGAAGTTTTCAAAACAATCAACTTCTAATAAATATTTTTTAATAATGAAATGAGAAGATAATTTCTATATTTTCTATAAAATTCTATATTTCTCTAATAAAAAATGGTTATAGAAGCATATTTCTCAATAGATGGAAAACCAATAGTAGCAGAATCACCAAATTAAAGGACTATATATAGGAGATAATGAGTTATTCTATTTTTCCATCCATAATAATTTTTCCATTAAATATAGGAATTCCTCTACTATTGACAGAATTTATATTATCCATGATAATGATTAAAAAAGGGAGACTCCCTTTGATACTAATTTAAGTTCCAAAGGATCTAATAACAAATAAAAAGGTGGGGGGGGAAAGTGAATTAGTTGTTTACTCTTTATAAGTTTCAAAACTTTTAGAAACTTAACCATTGTTTTCTGTTAAGATTAATTTCCTTATCAACTTTTAGTAAATACTTGTGAATGTAAATGTTGATAAGTAAGTAAATCACACAATATTTACAATGTTTAGCCTTAGTGTGAGATCCTACATCCTTTCCATAGAAACTCTCGTGGGTATATGTAAATCTATTATTATGAATAAGTAAATACAACTTTTTATAACTTCTATTGGACACCTTCTATCTCTGAATAAGAATTATTATACTAACTCTATTAAGTTTAAATTTTTTTCTTATAAAGCAATTAAGCCAAAAAAAAATGTCTTTGTGGAATCTTCTCCAAAATTTCTCTATTCTAATCCTTAATTCTCTTTGGCTAGATCCAATTTTCTTAATAGAAAAATGATGGATCAGATTCTCTCAATACAATGATGCTGGATCCAATTTTTTCAATACAATGATGCTAAATCCTAGATAATATTTTCTAAGTATGATGATTCTGGATCTGATTCACTAAATACAATATTATTGGATCCTGTATCCGATTTTATGTGATTGATAATGCTGGATCATGGATCTGATTTTTTGAGTCTGATAATTCTAAATTTTTAATCATATTTTTCCAATAGGTTGAGTCAATAAAATGAATTATTTATAAATCTATAAAACTCAAACTTCAAAAGAATTCTCAATATAATTCATCTTCAATTAGATGTGAAAATTCACTTTGAATTCTCTATTGCTCTACCTTTTCCATGTATGTGAAAAAATGATCTACAGAAGTTTTTGTAGGCGACTCAAAAAAAAAGATGAAACATGAAAAATTTCACCACTTCCTAAAATCTAAAAATTTCCAAAAAACTTATCACATTTAAAAATTAAACATTGAATTATTTAAACATCCTTATATTTCTTCATGATTTACACAAAATTGAAATTAAATTTTAACCACTTCAATTATTCATTAAAACATTTGGAATTTTATTTTCGATTCTTATTCAAAATCTGCATATTATGATTTCTTTTTTTTTCTCAGTATGACCTCTTCATTATGAATAATTTTGTATGATTTAATTAGTATAAACATTTGAGTATGAAAATATGAGTACACTAATCTCAATACTTTTTCCCAGTATGAAAATCCCATTATGAAAATCTCAGTACGAAAATCCTAGTATGAAAATATTAGTACTAGAATCCAAGTATGATTAATTTCATCCTCATGCTCCAAAAAATCATTTTTTATTTACCATATCATTAATATGTAATTCAAATTGTGATGGAAATATAATTTTGTAGCTATGAAATTATCCAATACTCTCCACCATTTATTCAAAAGCTTTTATCATGATATTTTTCAAGATCTGTGAACACTTATTTGATCAAAAAAGAATTGTATGATTTTGTTTTAAAAATTATGAAAACTTTTTAAATCATGACTTCACTTTCTTGTTTCAAAACTCTTCATCAGCTTTATTCATTCTCTTATTACAAAAAATAAAGATTTCTAGCAAAAAATAAATTCTTCCCTTGATCCTTTTTTAATCCGATGATTTTCAATTTTCATGCTAACAGACCTAAAAAACATAAAGTGTATGATCAACGACTTCATCTTCCTAAATTCTTCTATGTCTAGTGTAGCTCAATAAGAAAACATGGGTCTAGAAACATGGCTCTGAAGAACAAACCCATTACGATGGAATGGGTCCAATTCTTGAATAACAAAAACATTCTTAAAAAAAGGTTAGTTGTCAAAAAATACAAAAATATTTCTAAAACAATTATCAAAAATGTTCTTCAAAAATCATGTAATCTTTGTAATCATTAACAAGATAGTACTTGTCATGAAAATACATAGTAATACATTTATTCCATATGTCACAATCGTAAACAATATACGATTATAATAAATGTTTGGTTAGTTTAGATGGGTACTCACCATGTTGACTTGAAGGTTAATTTATGTATGTCGTTAATTTTAAATAAATTTATTCAATTTTTTTAAAATTATGATGGATAAGAATATCAAGGATATTTAGATGATAATTAAGATAATATACATGATTAATTAATGAAAAAGTGATTTGAGTGAGGTTTATCATAAGTATTAATGATTATAATTGAACTACAATTTTAATAAAAGTGTAATTCATTGCATTAATATGGAAGATCATGATATTATGAAAGACCTTTGTATGTGATTGGTTTCATTTAATTTATTATTAAATTAAATTATTTTCATATGTCCTATATCACATATTATTATGTAAGGTCATGTGTGCCCATGGTTTCTTTGATGTAATTTTTTTCCCTCACATATGTTTTAGTAAATTAATGTTTGATTAATAGAGATCCAAAACTAATTGAGGTTGTTCAATTATGGATTTGAGGAGAAACCAATATAATAGGGATATATAGGTGGACAGGTGGAAAGCTGTAACACAAAAGTTAATTTTTTCAAGGTGTTCTTTACCTAGGTAAATGGTTAGTTTATAATATTCTAGATAAACTGACCATTATTAAAAGTGGATGATTATACCAATTTATTATTTTATTTCTGTTAACGTTCATGGTTATTTTATTATGGATATTTTTTCACAATCAGATGAATTAATAAATTTACAATCATTCGAAAGAAAACTAAATTAAATTGTATTATATGTAAATATTATATAAGACATAGTAAATCACTTGAATAAATCAACTTAATTATAATAAGAATTTCACAAAGATAATAATTTGAAATTTACTTATAAATGATAAATACCTCAATTATATATATATTAAGCTGGTATTTCCTTCCAATACTTCAGTTAAAATCAAACCGTAGTTCAAAGTACCCGAATAACAGAAGTTGGGTTGCTTTAAATTATTAGAAAATTATAACATGAAATTTTGGTTTGACATAATTTAGTTAACATCATGAGTTGACTTCCAAAGAAGGAATTGGTGTAACTAAGAGGTAAGGGTTGAAGAAATCCAGTTTAAGGATTTCCGGATAGGGAAGTACCCTCAATAGATTAAGGAGCTGTGAGTTAATTTAGTTTTCATTTTGAATTCATACCTAATCCCTTGGAATTTATTGACCAGTAAATTTTGCAGTGTTGAGAAGGGGAATATGGATCCTTTACACTTGAATGTCCAAGAAATTAGATATTATGAATCTAATTGTGTGTGATATTGGGTTTCGATAAAATAGTGCAAGGTTAATAAATATAATATTTATTTATTTGTCTAAATTTTATCAGATAAATTGATAAATATCTACTCAGCTTATTTTTAGAAACAATAATAAAAATGATATCAAACATATCACTATGAACCATACATGATAAGGATAACCATATAACTGAAACAAATTTCCAATAGTGGAAAAGGAGATTGTGTGTTATCCAATACCATGAAAGCAAAGTATATGCACTGGAAGAACATATTCTTGATGTGATTGGTAATGAGGATAGTGATGAAGAGTTATCTCTCTTTAGGAAACATTTGAAAGATTACACATAAGTTTAGTATTTCATTCTATCATCCTAGACCAATGATATTTTTATGAAACATAAGGACATGGATGTGTATAACATGATGTATCACCCTTGGATTATCTATTAAGAGAATGAGAGACAAGAGAGATTCAAGATTTGAAATTCCCTATTTACAACATTGTTTAAAGAGTCTATACCAGCTGAGCCTCATATATTAAATCTTATGGGATACATTTAATTATTAAAAATATTAGGGATTAAATTACTAGATTATTTTAGCATAGATCTCACACTTTCATCACTACCCAAGACCATATCTAGTTTTATTGTAAATTATAACATGAGAAATAATGATAATAGTATTTAAAAACTTGTTAATATAATTCACAAAGTGGATAATGACATGATGAATTACAAACCAACATACCTTATGGTGAATAAGAAAAGGCAGAGAAAGGAGTAGGTTCCCAAGATACATTACATGTCTATGTCTCCCGAGAACCATCCTTCCATGAATAGGAATATCTACATGAAGTATAAGGAAAAGTATGATATTTGATTTTCATGTTGAAATTATGGAAATTAGAAGAATAACTACACATTGAAGAAAGGGGAAGCAAATTGTGTGTTCATTAGCAAGTGAAATATTTCAATATCTACACTTTGGGTATTAGATACAACTTGTTATTCTCAAATTTGTATCCAAATGCAGGAACCATTCACATTCCAAAATATTTATAGAGGATAGGTGGATTTTCTAACTTCCAATAGTGTGAGGATGGATTCTCTAGAAATTGGTGACTATAAAATTTCATTGCCAACAAGATTGATATTGGCTTTAAGGGAATGTTATTATGTACCAACTATTATAAGGAACATAATTTCTATATCATTCCTAAATTTTGATGGTTTTATTTTTAGGTTTGGAAATAAATGTTGTCTATTTTATATAGACATAATAAGTTATGGTAGGGTACATTTAGATAATGATATTTATGAATTAATTTATGAAAATCAAGTATATGAAATAGATAATTAAACATGTTCACATGACTAATATAACACCGGGTTATGGCATAACTGTCTTGGTTATGTAAATGATAAATATTCAATAAAGATTTATCAATATGGTAATTTAGTCACTTTTTAACAAAAAAAAATTATATATGTCATGCTTGTTTAAAAGGAAAAATGAATAGATCTCTTTTTAGTGTATATGGTGAATGATCCACATATCTTTTGGTATTGGTACACATTGATGTGTGTGGACTATTTCTAGTAGAATCTTGATGTCGGTATTTTTACTTCATAAGAAATAATGTGATCAATGAGTTTATAATTGGTTTAGTGTAAATGCATTCATTATCCTATCATTATATGTTGATGAATTTTTAGTTGTTTGTAATGACATACTAGTCTTACATTTTTTAAGGACTCGCTAAACATGTGTTTCTCAATTATGTAATTTTGTTAATAAGCCTATATTTTAGGGATCAACATCATTTGTGATAGAAACAAGAGGCTACTTGGACTATGTAAAAGTTTATACATTAACCAGATACTAAAGAGATTTATTATGGAACATTACAATAGGGGATTATTTCCAATGTCACATGGTATATGCATTTCTAAGAAAATTTGTCCTCAGATACAATATAAGAAAGATAAAATTAATTAGATCACATTAGCTTCAAGGATATGATAAATAATGTATTCCATGTTATAGACTAGACATGATGTTTCATAGGCATTGATCATGGTAATATGATATCAAGATAATCTAGGAGAACTACATTAGTCTACTATTAAGGTTATCCTAAAGTATCTAAGAATAACTAAAGATATGTTCCAAGTGTATGGAGGGGATGAGGATCTGGTCATTAGGGGTTATACTAATGATAGTTTTTGAATATATTAGAATGATATGAAGTCATAGTTAGGATATATTTATACCGCAGTGGAGGTGCTGTGAGTCGGAAGAGTTCAAAGTATCCAGTTTTCGTTGATTCTATAGAGGAGTTAGAGTAAATAATTGTTACTAAAGAAGCCAAGGAAAACATTTGGATACAAAAATATTTCTAGGATCGTGATGTGGTACTTAGAATAAAATAACATATCAGATTTTACTGTGATTATAATATAGTGGTTACTCTTTCTAAAGAACCAAGGTCACAATAAAAGAAAATGAACATAATTCAGATGTATCGCCTCTTGAGGGATTTTTATCAGAGGTTTCAAGTCTCACTATGCAAACTTCCCACTAAATAATACTTGTAAGATCCCATGACTAAAATTATATACTAGAAGAAGCATGTATATCATGTGGGAGGTAGAAGACTGAAGGTTGTTAATGGTTGGGATTTATTAAAAGTTGGAGTATTTTGAAGTTGGTCCCCTAGAACCAGCTTCTGTGTACTTTATGATAACCTGTATTCATTGTTTTTAATATTAGTAAACTTATTATCACATCATGAGTTTTCCTATATATAACATAATAAGTGATATTTTCCAAAGAATACTTATCACAATAAAAGTTTATAGCAGTTCCCTTCTACGATGAGAACCCAGAAGAGCCATGATAGTACTCTTGAAAAATGTTATATATTCGGATGATATCTTTTGAGTGACATTAATGATATAGTATATTAGGGTAAGGACTGATAGGACATTGTAGCACCTTATGATAGTGTACTCCCTTGGTAATATCCAATATAGGATATTATACGAATGATACCTTCCAGTACGAGATACAAAAATATATTTTGTAATGGAAGTTCCTGTCTCCAAACATGTTTATTGATCCTTATACTTAATATTAATAATAATGAATATTTTAAGTCACATAATTTGACATATTGATGACATCCATGATGAAATATATTCGTAGAGATGTATAATACATTGGGTACATCATGAGTAATACTTCATTAATGAAGAACGAAAGAAAGGGTTTTCCCTTATGTTCATTAATCTAAGCTTATAACATATTCCATTTGATTGAAATTATACAAACTTAATAAATTCCTAGCCATGGTGTTTTATAGAAAATTCCAATTTCCAAAAATTCAAAGTAATAACCATAAAGTGAAAAGGTTGAGGACACTAGTATGAAATATTCTTGATTAGAGATATCATAATAAAGAGATTATATTATAAAGTTATCATCCGTATGAGGTTTTATTTTATTGTAGTATTAAATTCATTATCTATGGGTTCTCTGTCATGTTGCTTAGCACTAACCTTGGACTACATGGTGCTTCACCTAGTGCCCATGAGAAAGTGTCCTAGAGGGTCAGAAGAAGAGTATATCCAGAATCATAGTTAAATAATATATTATTATTTATTATTTATTAATTTTAATAAATATTATTCACACACTTTGATTAATAATTATTCATATATTCTTGATTGCATATATTTTTCCACTAGTTACTAGATATAATAAAATGTGAACGGAATTTTTAATGAATACATTTTCTATTTAGTGAATATAATATTAAATTATTTATTAGATATTAATGTCGTGATATATATTTATTAAATGAATAGTCATTATTCAAGACACAAAAAATATTTTAGGAGGAGTTTAGTACTATGTTTTTAGGTCTGGTGGTAAATAATAAATATTTAATATTATTTTCTTAAATAATATTTTAATTTTAATTTGTGATTTTAGCACATATAAATAAATAATAATTATCTAATAAAATTATTGACATGGGTTTCCACATGGATTAAATATATAATAATGGGAACTTGTGTAATTATTTGTTTCTAAGACTAGCGGTATATAAACTCAATTATGTTATTTTTCAGGAGACCCACTTCTTTTTTGTTGTTGTTCACAATAAATTTGGAAAATCCTCTTGAATCCTTAGAGATATCCCTTTTCCAAGAACACTCCCAAAAACATAGTGATATCCATCTACCTTCAACTCTTGAGTCTATAGAGATCAAGGATAATTCTTTGGAAGTGATTCTTATAGCGATCAATGGTGAACAATTCAATTTACAGGACCTGTCATGATAGAACCTAGAGACTCCTTTAGATAAGTTTAGAGATTTGTGAAACACGTGTGGATCACCATTAGAGGTAATCTATTCTTGATTCATACAAACCAAGGATGATATAACATAGATCCATTGTCAGATCCACCAATGAAGAAATGATTTCTCCCAAAGTAATTCTTTAATTTCTTTAGTTGATTTTAAATAATATGTTATGATATTGTAAACTGGTTCCAACATCTTATCCATTATCTTTACTCTTTGCTTCAAATATATTGGTCAACACATTTATCATTATGTAAATTTTGGATTGATCATCAATCGTGAGAAAAAGAAATGTTGGGAACAACCCATCTCCAACTTTCCCTATGCCCAAAACCTTCAATATATAAGAATATTTAAAAAAGTAATATGATATATATAATATTATTATCATTATGGAAATATAAAATAATAATTAACTTATTTCAACAATGATCATTGAAAAATGGAAACATTAATAATGTGTACGTATGATGTAGGACTACAAGATTATAAAATAGTTCATTTTTCATAACCATATTTAATGGTTATATTTAAAATTATTATTGTTTTATTAAAATAAAAATTATATCATGGTTATTTTATTCTAGATGATATAATAATGAAATATTCAAATATATTCAACCTTCCAAAGTTATTTTGGGATTTTTAATTGAATATCTTCATAACATTCTACCTGAACTTAAATAATTACGTAATTTTTATAACTTTGAAATAGGGGAAATAAAAGGAATAATAAATTTGAAAAACTTTCTCAAGAATTTATATAATAAACATAATATTACTATTAAGGATGAAAAGGAATGTACGTGATGAGTTGGACTCAAGGTAAGGAATATTCTATAAAATACAATTCTGTTAAAGTTTCCCATAACACTGTTTTTCTTTCATGTTCATATTAAAAAATGGATGTGTTTAAATGTATATAATAGATTTATATAGGAAATTGTATATTTTTTTGTCTTAATTTTAAATATTTTCAAAAGTAATATTTTTAAATAGTGTCTTTTACTTTCTTTAGAAAAGAGAGAATGAATGTTATATTTGAACATATACAGAAACAATAACTTTTACCTCCACCATAACCATTATTTTATGGTTTTTTTCCTCTAAAATATTTCATGTTTTCATCAAAGAAACCCCATATTTCCCAATTTGGTTTATTTTATAATTGAAAATGGTTTTTTTTAGAGAAAATGGTTTTTTGATATCTGAAATTGTTTTTCACATGAGTTTTAAAGAGATTTTTAAGGGTTTTATTCATCATATTGTTTATTGGAAATTGTTTTTGAAGGTTAGAGCCCTATTATACATCACAGGTGAGTTTGATATTGATTATAAGATTGGTTGAACTCCATTATTTCTCATGGGTGATCCCAATATAGCTTATATGATTGATGTTCCCAAATAGTGCTCTAATACATTGGGTAATGATTATGTTGTCTAGAGTATTATATTGGAAGTCGTCTATATTGTTATTACAACTATAATTTTATTGTAACACTTTTAAAATGATGATTTTCCAGTTTAACCACATGAATTTTCTATGATTTTTAATGAATTTGCTTGGAAATAATATGATTTTAAATGGAAATATAAAGATATTCTTAGAGAAAAATTGATGATCTTTTCTGATAGAAGGGTTTGTTTTTTAAAATGGTATTTTTTTCATAATTTTTCATGATTTTATATGATTAATAGAATTATTCTTTTTTAGGTACATTAATATAATTTTTGTTCTCATAACATTTTTTAAAAAGTTTTTCACATGGTTTATAGATGGTTGGGGGAATGAAAGAAGTCATGTTGAAAGTTAAGGATATTTTCAATGAAAATAAATAATTTTTTATTTTAAGAGTTTTATATTTTGGAAAAAATAGATAATGAATAGAAGTTTCTAATTTATATATATATATGGGTTTTTTATGTTATAGGTATGAACTAAATCTATAAAACTATGAAACTAAATGATATTTGGAAAGGAAAGAAAATTAATTCTAGTTTAAGGTTACTAGAATATTTTATGTTTAAGGTTGGGTACTTATAGTTTTTATCATAGAATGTATTTAAAAAATTAGGGGTTATGATAATTATAATAGAATAACATTAAAATATTTTACCTGATGGTAAAGTTCAAATAATATAGAATTATTGATTACCATATTACATTGACTAAATTATGTTTTTTCATAATGTATTTTCTAAGAGGAAACATGGAGGCTATAGTATAAAGGCATGAAGAGGATGATATCCTTTAAAATCAATGACCTATAATAGTAATAATTTGAACTGAGTAGTTTTTTCTATGATGGATCAGTTGAATCATGTTTTAAATGGTGGTGGAATCCAATCTAGAGGGTATCCAGATCCATGATATAGGAACATTATGATAATAGATAATTTTATAATACAATATCCTCCAACATTCCATGTATTGTATAATCCAGTGGTAACTAGAGGATAGAGGAATTAATTGGGGAAGATATTTGAAGTCATAAAATGTTCATAAAGTCAAATGGAAACCCTTTTTGTTTATCATTTTAAAGGTGAGGATGATCGATGGTGGTATTTGGTTAATAATAATAAAGGGATATATGATCTTGATTCCATGTAATGGGACATATTTAAGAATATATTAAGAAATATTTACCAAAGTTTATTCAACTCAGGAGGGAGAAACAATTCATGGAATTTATGAAAAAGAATAATGATACTATTTCTCGGTATGTTGAAAATTTTACAATATTGTCAATGTATGTACTAGAATTTAACTAGGATATTCATTACAAGAATAATTAGTTTTAATCAATTTTAAAACCTTGATATCTAAGGTAATGATCTTCTAGATAATTCAAAATCAATGAGAAAATTGATTAGTGTTCCAAGAAGGTAGAAATAGTTTTTTTGATGATCATGTATTCCATCAAAATAAGGGGAAACATATTTGTATGGAATACAATGTGGATATATTCATCTATGAAATTAAGATATAATAAAATAAATTTATCATATTGGGTATGTGTAGTAAAATGAATCCTGGGGAATATCTAGAAAATTCTAGCAAGTTTTACTAGTGTGGTATGTTTGGTCACTAGGCTAATGACTATAAATAAAATATTTATGAATAATAAAATAATGGGGTAAATGATATCCATTCATTGGTGAGATTATTTAATTACAATTATATGGGTCATTATTATAACACGTGTGTGAAGTTAGTTACTTAGGATAGAAATCATAAAGACAATAATAAGAATGGTGTGGAAAATTATTTTTCTACTACTAAGGTTCGTGAAAGTCCGTCCATTGAAGTGGTGATATATATGTTACTTGTTTATTCGAATTATTCCAATACCATTTATGACCATGTATCTTGGAATTATTTTATTTATATGAAATTTTTAATAATACTATGAATATCACATCATTAAAGTATGATATAACTTTTTGAGAAAGATTTCAATGGAAATATTAAAGAAAACAAGATTTATAGGAAAATTTTTATTATTATAAATGGAATGGTATTTCCAATAAAACTTGTTGAAATACCCATGGTAGAGTTTGATATAATTTTTTGTTATGTATTATAAAACTTTTTATCATTTTAATATTGACTATAGCACCAATAATGTTTTGTTCAGTGATTTTATACATTTGATAACCCACTAAGAAGCTAAGAAATAGAAAATAAATGGAAGTGAATTTTACTTAGCACATACTATTGAAAATAATGAAACTATACAGATTATTTATGTTCTGACAGTGAAGAAATATATAGAATTTTTATTGATAAATTTTCATGTATTATTCTTGTCTGGGAGTCTAATTTTACTTTTTTTCTTAGTGCCTCATGCTATGCCAATTTCAAAACACTCTTATCAAATGTCTCAAGTAGAATTTTTGGAATTGAAAAATCACTTGTATGATATTCAATATAAAGGTTTTATTCATCCTTTAAATTCTCCAATATGTTTTTGTAATTTAATAAACTAAATATGGTTTGATGATGAATTTAATTGATTATAGATATTTTTTTATAAAATATCTATTTAAAAAAGTATCATTTTCCTCAATTTGAGGATTTTTTTGATCATTTCATGGGAGAAAAGTATTTTTCAAAGATTGATCTCAGGTTAGGGTACCATTAGTTTTTGGTGAAGGAGAAATATACTCTAAAGACTATACTTTAAACTAGATATGTGGATTATTAGTTTAAAATTAAACCCTTTGGGTTTTCTAATGCACCAGATGTAATTGTGGATCTTCGGAAGAGATTCTTCCATAATTTTTTTGATATGTTTATGCTTTTATTTATTGACGGAAACTTTGTGTATTATAAAATTAATTAGGATCATTAATGGAATGTAAGGATTGTTTTCAAAACATTTATATAAAATAATCTTTATGGAAACTTTAGTAATTGTGATTTTTGGTTTAATTTTTTTAGGTAATTTTATTTTTAATAATGGTATAATGGTTGACCCTACAATAAATAATGTTTATAAATTGTGGAAATGATCTAAAAATATCACAAAGATTCAATGTTTTTTTGGGTTTAGTAGGTTACTAATGAAGGTTGGTTGAATAATTTTATCTGTTATTTAGTTAAGTGACTAGTTTAACTCAAAAAGGAGTAAAATTCTTATGGATAAACAAATTTGATAATTTTTTTTCAAAAAATAAAAACTGGATTTTTAATGCTCTAATTTTGGGATTTAAATTAAGATATTTCCATTTTTTTTTCATCTATAGTGATGCTTCATTGAACATACTTAGTTGTGTTATGATGTATAATGTTCAGGTAATTTGTTCTGATTAATGGAAACTAAAACCTCATGAGTTAAAGTATCCTAAAAATGATATAGAATTAGCTGTTGTAGGTTTCAATTTTAAAACAATATAGGTAACATTTATATTTATCGAAGAGTAAACTTTATACTGATCATAAAAGTGTGATGTATATATTCACATAGAAAAATTTGAACTTGAGATAGTGAAGATGGCTAGAACTGATTAAGAATTATGATTTCATAATTCTTTATCATCCTGGAAAAACAAAAAAAACTTGTAGATTCTTTGATCTAGAAAAAATCTTCTTAATTAACCATGTTACATTTTTAATGTTACCCTTTGTTTAATTATTTGATTATTTTTTGAAAAATATTTATGGATATAGTAACTTCAAATGTTTTGTTTTAAGTTTTAGTGTAATTTAATATGACATATATGATTAATAAATCTTATAAAGAAAACCCTAGGTTATGGGAAAATGTATAATTAGTTAAAAAAATAATTTTCTTTATTTTTAAAAGAAAATGTGTTTTGAGATTTTTAATGAGATTGTGTGTGCCTTGTGAATCTTAGTTGAAGAAATAATTATAGAGGTAATCCCTTTGTTAATTGTTTTTATTTCATCCTGGTATTTCTAATATGTATAGATACCTTCTGGAGAATTAATGGAGGTATGGAATTAAAATATATATTATTGAATTTAAAATGAAATGTTTTACTTTTTCAATATGTTATATAAGAATGGAAATTAAAAATGGGGATGATTCATCCATTTCCAATGCCTGAGTGGAGATGGGAAAATGTAACCATGGGTTTTATTTTGGGATTATAAGGAAATATAGATATAATAATTCACTTTGTGTTATTGTTTATCTATTAGATAAATATATCCATTTACTTACCATTTGAGATACTATGTATTTGGATCTACTTTCTAGAGTGCTTATATAAGAGATAGTAAAGTTAAATGGAGTTCCTCTCTTCATTTATCTGATCATGATCTAATAATTTCTTCAATTTCTTTGAGCAATATTATGAATTCATTGGTTACGGAATTAAATTTTAGTAAAAATTTACATCCTAAATCTAAAATACATCCATAATGAACAAGAAGACATACTTTTTTCTTGTTTGGTGGGTTATCAGGGAAGTTGAGATCAACATCTTTTTTTAGATAATTATTATTATAATAACAGTTTTCATTCTAGTATACAGGTGAAATATATATTTTTAGAATTATATTGAAAGAGATGTCAGACTCTAGGTTTTTGGGATGAATTAGGTGAAATGATGTTTATGGGAGAAAAATTGGTAGAGGAAATGGTTGAGAAGGTGAAGTTAACTCAACAAAATACAAGGATATCTTAAAAAGGCTAAAAAGTTTTGTGCCTAACTTAAGGAAAGATCTATATTTCAATATAGGTGATTATGTTTTTGTTAAATTATATCCTTGGAAAAGTGTTATGTGTTTTCGTAAAAAGAGGAAGTTAAGTACATAGTTCATTGGGAGATATGAAATCTTGGATATTGTTATATCATTTTCCTATCGAGTGGCTTTGTCTCTGAGTTTGTCAAAGGTACACAATGTTTTTCATGTTTTGATGTTAAGAAAATATGTTCTAGATTCAACTCATGTTTTGAGCCATGAAATAATTTAATTGGAAGAGAACCTTTATTATGAGGAACATCCTATTCAGATTCTTGACCGTAAAAAGAAATTATTAAATAATAATGTAATTTACCATGTTTAGGTTTTATGAAAAAATATGGTTGGAGAAGAAAGATACGAGTATGAAATTTTATGAGGGAAAGGTATCCCCAATTTTTTTATAAGGGAATAAAATTACGAGGACATAATTTTAAAATTGAGGAAGATTGTAACAAACTAGGTAATGTTAAAATAAATCATTTTGAGGTCTTATAAATATTCAATATTTAGATATTATAGAGTTATATTAATTATAAAAATGTTAGGAAATTTTTATATAGAAAATGATATAGCTTTAATAAACTATTTTCATAGAAGGTTTTATTTAAAAATTTAGTTTCAAAAATATTTAATTTTAATTTTAAAAAAATAATTCCATTTTTCAATTCATGTAATAAAAAATATCTTATGATTAACTTTTTATAATTTTCTAAAATGATTTATTTTTAATGAAAATTAAAGATTATGATTTTGTTATCAAAAAATTATATTTGTTTTCAAGTATTTAAAAACTAAAATTATATTTTTGATGAGTGTTGAAATTTAATTAGTTAAATTGGATTTAAAATAATCCAATTATAGATTTTAAAACAATAATTTTAGATTTTAAATTAGTATAAAAACTTTTTTACCATAAAAGGTGATTTTTTTTCTGGAAACTGTATATCATCGCTTTTTACTAGTTTAATTTTAAATAAAATTCGTAATATTTTTTTATTTAATTTAATATAATTTATTTAATATTTTTAATCCTTGGATCCAACTTTTAAAAATTGTTTCATTTTATTTTTAATCAATATGTATAGTAACATTTGAAACTTTTGTACCGCATTATTTGGTAAATGGAGTCATCAAAGTTAGAAATAAAATGATAAGGGCTATACAAGGATAATAAATATTTGCTTAATTTTATTTTATGTAAAAATTTAATATATATTCATCCTACATTTTTTTATATATCCTTTTTCCCAATTTTTATGCGATTATAACCTTTATTATATTTTATTAAAAAAATAAAAATGTCACACTCTTGGTTTAAATAATTATAAAATTATATAATACGGTTTACGAGATGGAATATTTAGTTATAAATATTATTCGGTAATATAATTGATTTATATTCATCATTATAACTTGTATTTAATATTAAGTGAAGAAATAATTACACTGAATTCTTACACAATGCTGAAGGAGAAGTTATCCAATTAATGGGAAATAAAATAAATGACATTAAAAATATTGAATGAAGTATAATTTGATTTAATTAAGGGGATAATCCAATGAGCCTATACCCAAGTGGTGTAGGATCCTTCTTAGCATCCAAAAGACCTAGGATCAAATCCGGGCAGGGACGAATTTACGGGTACTGTAGTAGGGCTCTGTAGTAGTACTGTAGTAGCGGCGGCACTATAGCGGCGAAAGCACTATAGAAGGCACTATAACAACAGCTGTAAGGTAGCAGGTATTGTAAGCACAGGTACTGTAGCATAATTTCTCAGTGAGGGGTCCTTTGGGAAAAATAATGGGCTTTAAAGCCTTGTATTCTGGCCACTTAGCCTTGGGTTTTCGGGTTGTGTAATGGGTCTCCCCTTACATAGTCTTAAAGAGGTCTTTGCTTTAAATAATAAATTAAGGATTCCACCCCAACCTTAAAAAAAGTTAATTAAGGGTATAGATAAGTTTTATAGATGAATGTAATAGGTAATATATTTAATAAAATATATTTTTATGAATTTTATTTCTTTTCTTTATGTAATTAGAGTCAATGTAATGAATATATCTAAAAAATAATAGTAATGATATTTTAACTAATATGTTATTAAATGAAATAAAATTAATTAAAATATTATATTCATAAAATAATTTATTATATATTTGGTAATATTATGAATTTTCTATTTATGATTTGTTTTATTATTTATAGAAACTAGCTTGGCCCTTAACGATTAAAAATCATTATTATCATGGTATGTTTGAAAAGATATAATAGGGGTTTAAAAATAAAATATGTGGGTTAAAACATAGTCAAAACTTGTATAAAAATTATTCTACGATGGCATTTTCACCAACTCAAATAAAATATTTTAAATAAATTAGTTTGGAGTTATTTTTAGTTTAAAAATTTATTTATATTAATTTAATATTTTAAGAAATTCAAAGAGTTCTCCTCCCCACTCTTATAAAAAACATCTATTCAACCCTTTAATTATCACTCAAAAAACAAAATTATTTATCCAATATATTACCGAATATCTTAATAACATTCCTATTCATGTTCAAGAAGCATTAATTATGGAATAATACCTTCATTAGTGGTATTAAGGTGTTATGAAAATGAATTTGTCCCACGAAGAGGAATAGTTTCTAATTAAGCGTTTCTATTTTATTTATTCTTCCACGTCTATTAAATATTCCTTTACAATTATTATATAATAATAGTAGTATATTCCATATACTTATGTGTTGTTATGTTGACATAAAAACATATATCTATCTTCTATTCCACCAAATTGGAAATGAGACCATCTTTCATGCATATGGTGGACTACCACCTTGCGAACTGATGTAATTTGTTTTCCATAACTATCTACCAAGAATATATTATAATTATATAATTAATATTTATATATTATATTCATAATATATTTATCATTTTTACAACATAATATATTATTTCCTTCTTTTCATTCAATTCACTAGAAAATGATAATTTTGTTCTTGCATACCTGTGGGCTGCCACCTCTAAGAAACGATGTGATTCGTTTTTAATCAATACATAAAACTGATAGAATATATATTTATATTCAAATAAATAATTATAAAAGTAGACATTATAATAATTTTGTAAATGTAAAATAATAATTACCTTCTTTCTATAATAATCATTAAAAAATGAAAACGTTTCTCATGAGTTTTTATGGCCTAGCGTCTCTATTAATGTAACGTAGTTATTTTTTCATTACCAAATTTAATGTTTTCAAATAAAATTATAATTTATGTATAAAAATTATAATTATTTCAATGTAATTATTCTTGAGATGATTTAATAATAACCACTTTGAGCACAATCAACCTACCAAAGTGATTTTTGACTTATAAACCATATATCATCAAAACATTAGATGCAAACTTAAATAATTAAGTCAATTTTATAACCTAGTAATAAGTGAAATAATAGGAATAATAAAATTATAAATGGTCATCAAAAAACAAAAAATTAAAATAATTTATTATTCAGAAAAATAAAGAATGTATGTGATGATTTGGAATCAAGGTAAGTGACATTCTTTTAAAAAATTTACTTAAAGATTCCCTCAAAACACTTTTTCTTCAATGTCCATATTTTTTGAAAAATAATTTATAAATATTTTTATATTTACCTGAAATATTTATATAGTAAAGTTTATTTATTTTTTTTACTTTCTTTCAAAGGTTCTCAAAAGAAAAATTTTCACATAATGTTTTTACTTTCTCTATAAAATACAAAATGAATGTTATATTTCAACATTTACAACAACAATGAATTTTCATGACACTATAACCATTATGTTAAGTTTGGAATCCTCTAAAATAATTTCTATTTTATTAAAATAATAAACCTTTTTACCTTTTTATGGTTGTTTTTCTAAATGTGTTTTTAGAGAAATGGGTATTTTTATATCAAAAAGTGTTCTTCACATGGGATTAAAATAGTTTTTGAAGGGGTTTATTCATGATATAGTCTTTGTATATTGGTTATGATGGTTTCAACCCCATTATAGTATATGGTTGAGACTAATACAACTTATACGAAGGGTAGAGCCCCATTATAGCTCACAGGTGATCCCAATAAAGATTATATGATAGGTACACCTAGATAGTTCTCCAATACATTGTGTAATGGTTATGTTCTCATGAGAATTATAGTGTAAGTTGATCGTGTGATTATTCCAATTGTAATGTTTTTAAAATGATGATTTACCAATGAACCTCAATGACTTTTCTATGATTTTTAATGAGTTTTACAAGAAATTGTTTGATTTTAAAAGGTAAAATAATGGTCTTTTAAAGGAAAATAAGGTTCTTTTAGGATAATAAGGTATGTTTTTAAGAAATGTTTTTTCCAGGGTCTTCCTATTTTTCACTAAACTAATATATTTTTTCATCCTATGTCACTTATTATGTTTTCCCTATCCCAAGGATTAAAGTATTTTTCATAGTGATTACAAATAGGTATGAGAAAGAAAGAGGTCCAGTTGAATTCTATGAAGATATTTTATGAAAATAAATCATGTTTTATTTTAAATGTTTTATATTATAGGGGAAATGGATATTAATTATAAGTGTATAATTTATATATATGTGGGTTTGTAATGTACTTTTTAAGACATATTACTCTAAATCGGTAAACCTAAAATATCTTTGGGAAGACAAGAATGTGAATTATAGTTTATAGTCACCAGAATATATGATGATTACGGGAGGCTATTAATATATCCAATAATACCTAGATAATGTACCCTATTAAACTTGAGGAACCAAAGAACAAACTATAGCAAATTCTGAAAAAATATTCCATACACCTAGATGTTTCACAATGGGGTTCACTGATCCAATTTTTCAAGAAGAAGGATTGATTAGATTGTCTTTGTATTGATAATCATGAAGTTAACAAAATCCTGATTATAAATAAGTATTAACTTCCATATATTTAAGACTTTTTAAATTAACTATATCTATATTATAACTTTTCAATGAAATATCTTTGATTGGGATATCATCAATTTAAGGAAAATAAGGAATAAATTCACAAGACTACCTTTCATGTAAGTCATAGACACTATTAGTTCATACTGAAGGCTTTTTGATTCATAGGTTCCCCAAAAATCATCATAGATATTATGTTGAGAGTATTTTTTATATTACCTCATCAAATTATTGGTTGTATCTACAATTAATATTATCATATACTCCAAATGAAATTAGGGACATGAAGGTTCTATTAATACCATTCTAAATATATCATAAAATTGTAGGTTATATGAAAAGGATGGTAAATGTTACATTTATATGGGAAAAAAATTTATTTTATTGATATTTTATGATAGATAATGTTTTATATATGGATCCTTGAAAGATAAGATGACTACATAATGGAATAGACCAAAATCTATAATAAAGATATATAGTTTCCTCCAATTTCTTGGGTACTATCAACAATTTTTTAAATAACATATACGTATTTTAAACCATATAAAATATTTTACAAGGATATTAGTAATGTTTTTATATATGGATGGATGTTACACAATAAAAATAAGCTGAAGAAAAGGCTAAGAAATTATCTTGTGCTTATAATATCCTAAAGAAGAATTAATTTGTGATATATAGTGATGCATATAAAATATATAGGGTTGTATTCTCATATAAAGGTATAATTTGAAAGACTGTGACTCAATGTAGTTAAAGGTGGATAATCAATATTACTTGATGCATGACCTGGAGTTGGATTTAGTAGTCTTCAAATTGATGTTTTGAAGGCATTATATCTATAGATAGAATTGTGAAATAGAATTGTTTCACAATAGTTTAATGTATATATTAAAATAGTTAGTTCTCAACAAGCACCAATTAATATGGTTAGAGGTGATGAAGGAAAATGACTACATAATTAATTACCATCCATGAATAGTGAACAAGGTGACATATTCTCTAAGTATAAAATATCCTACACCCTATCCATCAAGAGAATTGAGAAGGATCTAATTCTTCTTAACATGAAAGTGATAGACATAGGAATCATAAATTAAGGAAATATTTCTTACCTCACAAAAATACTTACTAAACCATCTATTTTGGAGAATATTTTAGATGATTAATGAGAGGTTGTGTATATTTAAAATGAGGTGGATGATCTATGTAAAGTTAAAGTCATAGATTTTAACATTGATAAAGATAGATTTGTAATATTTGGTACATGATTGTGTGTATGATATTATTCTAAGATAATGTATATATTAGATGATGAATTATAGTAAATATTTCTTATACACTTTGGGACTATGAAATTGTATACCAGACTATGAATACAATACTATTTATACAATATTAATAAAGTTAATACAAAATATACATCAATGTTTATAGTATAATCTCAAGTGAAGGTAGAAAGGAATATTTCCAAGGGGTAATGTAAACATTACCTAGAACAATTTGGAAATTATAGGACATTAAACTAGATTTTTTCATAGGTATCTCAAAATCATCAAAGAAAAAAAAATAAAGTATGGGTTATGGTGGATCATCTTAAATAGACTTCTTAGTTCATTTACATTCACGATGAATTCTCACTTAATCAAATTGAAATGATATAATAAGGAGAAATGGTTAGGCTGAATGAAATGACACTATTTATTATATCTGAACAAGATCCAAGTTTAACCTAAAACTTCTAGAGAAGTAATAAATATATGTTAAATACTGATATGTTCTTTAGTATAATTTATAATCCCCATGAATATGGTCAATATAAAGGGAATATTTAAACTATAAAAGGCAAGCATAAATCCTACTTTATAGACTTTTATGGAGTCTAGGATCAAAATCTTCCACTGGTTATATTCCCATATAATAATATATTCAACTCAAACCTTAAAATATGTCCATATGACACATTCAATATGAATAAGTGAAAAAATATAATATATTCAGATTAAATTACCAAATGTATGATATTTGGATATGAATTTGTTGATGAAAAAGAAATGAAAGGTTAAATTCATTCAAAAACACATTAAATAAACATAGAATTAGTAAAAGAGATATGATGAAATTCATCAGTGAGACCTAGAGTTTAAGGTTTGAGATAAAATATTCCATTATATATTTCCACGGAATATATTCATGAGGTTTGGTAATATGGGTAATAATCGTTTGTTATACTTTGGCTAATTTTATATTTTTAATCACATTAGACATGTTTCTTATCAACTGGTACACCCATAAAAACCAACATCAAGTATAATAATTATTTCTTGTACCCATATTGAGGAATAACACACTATATACCTCACATTTATTGAATATATAGGTGTTGTAGTTATAGAATTATATCTCCTATTAATAGAATCCATTGAAGATATTATAATATAGAGAAAAAAGTTTTTGCAATGAGAAATATCATAATGTCCAATTAATTTGGCATAACCAAAAGTATGAAGAGGTAACATAGGAACTTGAGGAGGGAATGAAATAGAAGTTCCCTAATCTATTATTATCTCAATTTATGAAATATAATTATGAGTATGTCATTTATAAAGGGTAAAAAATGTAATGACCAAAATTTTCAATATAAAACTCTACTCCCAAAATATACATGTACATATTATTTATGGTATCACATACATGACATAATGAAAACAAAAACATTTTTATTATAATAACATAGAAAATTAAATATGAATGACAAATACACTCCATAAAATTGAAAATGTTATATTTTTATAATAAATAAGTGTTTAAAATGAAATTGAAATTGATATTTTTTTCTTTGTGTACTCCTATAATTATGATAGATTAAAAAAATTCAAAAAAAGAAGAAAAATATTTGTAATATAATCCTAAAATATAAAATAAATACTATTGGACCATGAGATGAAGTTGATTAAATGATGAATTATAAAAATAAGTTGTATTTATTAATTCAAAAATGTTAAATGCCTATTAATAAATTGGTATATCCATTATAATATTTACATGAAAATTGGAATAGTAAAATAACATTTGACTATATTCTGAAATAGAAATACAGAAAATTTATATCATTAAAAAAATGTAAGAGTGTTGAATATGATAAAATTAATCTATGGAAAACTAAAACCACAATTACCATTTATATGATTCCCAAAATTGATCTGGAAAGTGCTGAGACCCATAATTGAATGTGGGAATGTGTTTAGATATGTTTGGCCTTATGTGGTGGTTGTGTAGTCTCTTATCATATAGTGGTGGATAAATTTGTGTTATTTGATGCATAATACAATGGTACTGAAGTGGTTTCTGCAAGTGTAGCTGATACCAACCCATGGGTTTGGGGTATTGATTTTTATTTACATATTTTGTATTTTATTTTATTTTTATATAGTCTCCACCCATTTTTGGTTTCCTTGCTAAATATATGAGGTTTTGGGTTAAGAGTTTTTTCCAACAAATATAGGATAATGGTATTAAATATATTTCAATACCCCCACTTTTATCCTCTTCCTTCAATGGTGATGGCCTAGGTATATTAGGGAGAGATGTGTTTTAATAGACCAGATGTCTTTGAGAGATATGTGCATTGATATACCAAGTGTTTTTGGGTGAGATGTGATGCGGTGTGGTAGTGATGTGATGTGATATGTGGTGGGCAGTCATGCGTGGTAGGAAGAGGGAAATTGGTTGATGTACTTCACGTTTATGATTCCTTAGTGAACTTATTATATGATGATATTATGTGTGATGTCCTAGGTGTGTTTAGGTTATACATGTTGTGGTGATACAATATTCTAGAACAAGATTCTAGAACTTTTGAGGTTGGGGTTGGTAGGGATGTGTCTCGATCAAAATTAGATATAGATGGTATCTGTTATTATGTGATGTCATATGTATGGAAGGTATGGTATCATTAAATGTTTGATTTTGGGGCATGATAGGGGAAAATTAGTAGGGATGTGATAGTAGGGTTTCTTTTTTTATAATCTTGATATTATATTATTATATTACAATTGTGATGTGGTTAGGGATCAATGGTGAGGATTGGATTTGTTATTTTTCCTTTATATTTCTTTTTCTTTTCTATTATTTTTTCACTAGAGCGTTAGAAAGATCTTTTTATATGTTCACTTGAGACCTTTGTTATTTCCCCAATGAGTATTCCTTTTATGCTCACTATAGGTATATAAAATGCCTTTTAAGGTACCAAAGAAGACTTTGGGGATTGAGTTGGACATTACTATATTGTATTTGAGTGGTTTTTGAGTCGATTACATATACTTTTCTTCATGTTATATTAGAATATTTTTTTAATTTATACTGGCATCGTGGGATAGTTTTGGGTTTATTTTAAATTATAAAATGATTTTATTTGTGGTTGTTTATCTTATCTCTGGATCATAAAATTTATGTAGGGTAATGCCTCCTATATGTGATATTTTTATACCCTAAACGTTTTTCACCATCATGGGGAATACTAGAGGTGGGACTCTTGGGGTTATTATATCTCTTCCCTCATTTACATCCTAGGAGGGGTATCTTTGGAGGGAGGGTGTCATGACAGGGTCAGTGTAAACCAAATACCAATCTATTATGGAAATATATTTTTCCTCATTAGATATGTTGATGAATTCATTGGTCATCTATAGACTATCCCCACCTTTCATTTACACATCCAATGAATTCCTCATATATTTAATTACCAATACAGTTCATTTTCAAAATTAATTATAAATCAACATTTATCTATATTTAATCAAAAATAAGAAATATTTACCTAGTCAATGAAATAAAAAAATGATTAGAAGTAAATAGGAGATGTTAGGTGGATGGAATCATTATATTATATACCTCTTAAGGCATAAGAATTATAAAATTATTTCAACAGAGATTAAAATAACCATAAAATAGAATTACTTGAATTATTAAGAATCAACAATAAAATTCATTTATTTTAATAAAATTCTAAATTTAAAAGTTCAAATTATTGAGAAAATGATTTCCTTTGAAAATAACCGTATAATATTGTAAAGGAATACTAAAATAAAAGAATGTCCATTACAAAAGGATAAGTCATTAATGTTAATTTTTTTATATTTTAAAAAAATCATGAAAATGAATTATTCAATTTTTTTAAAAAACATTCATCATTAAACCATTAAAAATAAAATAAAATGTGGTTGAAAATGACTTTGAAATATATTTTTATCATAGATAAGAAAATTATGGAAAATATTTTAATTAACATGGACATGGATGAAAAATTTAATTGAGAAAGAGGAAATAAGGTTGGTTTTTATTAAAAATAGTTTCCCAATCATTTTAATTACTAAACATAGTAAAATTGTTATTTTAGAAAGAAATAAATGAATAAATATATAAGAATATAATAAATGGAGTTTAAATTATTATATCACAAAATTAATTCAATAAAGAGTTATATATAAACAATCTAAGTTAAAAAGAATATTGTGGAATAAATCAATACTACTTTGCCCACTTTGGAATAAAATCAACTTAAAAAAGAAACCTTGATTAAAAAACCATGTATAATGAATAAAAATATATTTAAAATATAATTTTTTAAAGTTGAGGTATATAATATATTTAAAATAAATAATTATCAGAATGTAAAACATGTATAATTAAAATGGTAGTGAGACAAAATTACACTTCCCTTGGCTCTCCTATTAGTAATAGGAATTTTAATCTGATGTATAATGAATTTAAATTTATTAAATACTTTCATAAGAAACATTTTCATCTTCATTACATTTTTATAATGTTATAATAATATTATGAAATCTATCTATTTAATAGTTATTACTTACATCGACCACATATGGTTTTTCTGTCAATTTATCAATGATTACATCAGTATTTTGCCTATGGATAAAGGAGATGTGAACTGATTCCATCATACCAAGAGTGTTAATAATGTTATTAATATAATTTTTCTTCATTATATAAAATTTTAGAATCATCCATTCATGGTGGTAATAAAAAATTGAATCACACTACTTCATGGAGGTGGTAGTCCATACGTACGCACGAACAACTTTATGATATTTTAATGGATGGAGGGGTAAGAATGAAGATGATATCATATATTTGAATAAAAATAATTATATATATATAAATTACTTACACCTTTATGACCATATAAATAATTTGGTGATGGAAAATTAATTACATCACTACGTGAAGATGGTATGTAACTCATATGCACAAGAAATGATTTCAATTTTTATATGACAGATATGTGGTGAAAAATGGCTATCCCGTTATCTTAATAAAATATAACTATTTTTTTTAAAATATATTCATTATTTTAATATGGGTACAATGTATTCATAATTATTATAGTGTGAAATAAATATTAAAAGATATGGGTAAGACGATCATTCGTTCTTTGAGAGACCTCCTTTGGATTATACCTTAAGCCTTTGTATGATGGTAAAATGGTAAGAAAATTAGCTCAAGAATGAGAGAACAGAGAAATGGAAGAATTTAAGGTAGGTATTTTTTTGATATAAAGTTATCTATGTTTTTTGAATTATATATTACAATAGGTTTATTTGTAAAAGTGAGGGGAAG
The DNA here is from genome assembly GCA_963277665.1 of Viscum album. Classification (NCBI taxonomy): domain Eukaryota; kingdom Viridiplantae; phylum Streptophyta; class Magnoliopsida; order Santalales; family Viscaceae; genus Viscum; species Viscum album. The sequence goes on from OY728134.1 coordinate 1,477,573,811, forward strand.
GACATACATGAAATTACATATAATATTTTAATAATAAAGAGCCATTTATTTATGAAAGTGGAACCAACATTTCATATCATTGAATATAAAAGATTAAGGTATAGATAAAATAAAAAATTTAGTTTTATTCATGTGTTTTGTTTAATATTGATTTCTTACCCCTTTATTTTTAACCCCTTTAACTTTTTTATCCTTAAACGAGGTGATAAATAGTTTCCATGGTTACTATTCACTATTAAAAAAAATTAAGTAGAACTTATTACATAATATTAATTATGTTGATTTGAAATATGTAATAAAATTTATATAATTACAATACTATATGTTTAGGAAATTACTTTTAATACAAGTTTGTAAAATGTAATGAAAACTATTTTTAGAAAAATGTTTTTCATGCATAAAAATGATTTTACCTCAAAATAAAGTTTAATGTTGATTAAAATGTAATTAACTGTATTATGTTAAATAAAAATAGACTTATTTTATTTTAAACCAAACCAAAATCTAAGGTATCCATGAAAATATTTGTTGAAATGTGAAGAATTAAAAACAATTTTTAATTTGAACCGAAACATTTTGTATATTTCTGAAATGAAACAAATATATTTCTTAGTTAAAAATTATAGTTTTATGAAAATTATATTACTTATTAAATTTATCTATTTTTTCTATAAATTGTTTTCATAGAATTCAATTTATTCTTAAATCATTATATAGCCATAAAGTTATAGTATATGAAAAATCTTTATTTTTCATTATTTACTCAAATATCAACCATTTCAAAAAAATCTCAAGAATTTATCATATGACTACTAAAAAATTGAGATTTCAATATGATATTCATTTTTTTAAATCATATAAAAAAATTATTATAAATTAATTATATTACCCATGCCTAAACTGTAATAAAAACAATTTTTTGAAATAATTTTAGTTTTTAAAACATATAAGAGATTTTATTTTTATTTTATTCCTAATAATAACAATTAGATGAATTTAAAATCTCATGATTGAATTGATGATTTATATTAAAGAAAAATTTTATTTAATATACAAAATAATGTGGTTATTCCTATTCATATCCTCCAACATAATGCCTATTTTATAACTGTAATTTTTAAGTAATATTATTTTAATTTGTTTTTGCTTAGGGTTTCATGTGTTGAATGTAATCAAATATTATACTATTTTAAAAGAAAACAAGAACTAAAATATTAAGTTGGCATGTTATTGTATATTTATAATTCTACCAAAATACCTTCCCATGTGTCTTGTCCAAATTCTATATGGTCTTTTATCATCAAATGGCTATTTTAAGATGGTTATCGTAGATTAGAAAAAGGATTCCCCTTGATGAGTAATGTAATCACTCTTTATCATTTTATTTTCCTTAACATTACTTAATTTCATCATCTTACAACTTATAAATAAAAAAACCAGAATCAATTTAAAAAAATAAATGAAATTATCATAGTGTAATATGAATGAAAAAACTATATAATAACAATATAATTGCTTTATAAACAAACCTCTATTCATGGTAAGTATAACCACCAATACAAACATTGTTTCTAAACAACTATTAAAACATTCATGGTGGTTCTAATAATAAATTTTATGTATAAAAACAAATTTAAAATTATATTCTATTATTATTTATATTCTTTATTGGGAAAAAAATAATTAAATAAAAGTAAAAAAATTATGTTCATCAAGGAAAGTAGAAGAAATTAAATAAAAAAACCCTTATGCGATGGAATGTATACTAAATAAACTATTATGTGATTAGACAACATTTTTAAATTTGGAACATTTTAAGTACTTGAATAAAATATGTCCATAACATCATACTTCAAGAGTTATGTAATCATTTGAAATAAAAATCTATCATTTATGATAAAAAACGGGACTTTGGAACTGTTAAACAAGAATCTTCCAGATGATGAACATGAAAAAAATGTTTCAATAAAATGACTATATGTTAACATAAATGAATAATAATTAATAAAACTAACATAAATAAGGTTCTAAATAAATAATTTGATAAGTTTAATAAATCATTTAGTATGTTATATTCATGTTTTAAGCTGAGCCTGGACTCGATGTAAGAGCTTCTTCTTACTCAACCTCTTTAGTTTAGTATTATGTTCTATATGATAATCTATATCTATCTCTATATTTTCACTAAATTAAATATTATTATTCCATTATCTGAATATATGTGTATCCAATATATACCTAATTTTATTTTACTTTTCTTTTAAATGCATATGCATGTTTTTAAATATCCCTCACCAGTCCATTCTTTATAGAAAGATATTTAAAGGAAAATTTTATATTTTATATTTATTTTCTTATATCAATCATTTAATAGTTTTAATAATCTATTTTTTCAAATTTTAATTCTTATTTTAATGAAATATATTTAATTTATTTCGTTTTTTAAAGGAAAACATATGAACTCATCTCCCTTAATGTTTCTTTTCCCAATTGTTAAATCATTCATTAAGGGGTTCATTATAACACATAGAATTCAACAATTTCTCATTATTTTTAATTCTATAGAAATATATCTTCTTAAATTATACTTATTTCTTAAATTATGAAATTATAAGAAGTCTTAATAACATATTTTATTTTTAGTATTTTCAATTTATAATTTTTATGCTTTAAGATTTTATTTTGTAAACCATATCATTCTCATGGGGATTTATTAAAATTTCAATTTATATATGATTTCCTTATATGGACCATATATGAATGTATAAAATATGGTGTGATGGGAAAGATTAAAATAATAAATTCCTATAATGTATTTAGTAATTATTTTATCTTTTGAGATACCATGTATGGTGCATGAAAAATGAAACTAGATCCCTATATTAGGTTGTCTCAACACTAAACCTCGACTTATGATTATGATATAATGTTTTATGTTTTTTACACTAATCAGTGATCAATTTTTCAATATGAAATTATTATATGCAAGTATCTTTTACTGTTATGATTATATATTTTTACTTTTGTATTCCAATTACCATATAATTATTATCATTACATGTTACCCTTTCTATCATCCCCTTACTAAGTTTTATTTATTACCCTATTGTTTTTTACATTTATCTAGGGTATCTTGTATATAAATAAGAGTACAAATGGAATTAGAATCATATTATAGAGATCAAAATAGAGATGATAAAGTTTTTTATTTATGTATTATTTTTCAAATTTCCCAATGACATCAAACCTATATATTTTTGGGTTATGATTTTTTGATATTTACGTCCAAAATAATAAAATAATGTGTGTCTAAGATATAGGTAATTATTAGAAATAAATTAATGGTAATAATTAAGAGAACGTGCGATTGAGAATTTTTATATATAGCATGGAATTTATTTTCATCCACATTTTTTCCATGCCTTAAGATTTTTCTTGGATCATGGAGATTGATGTACCCTATGGATTTTTAAATGAAAAAATAACATTTTTCATAAGAGGATACGTTGAGTATTTCATGAAACAATGACTATAATAGATACCAATGGAAATGTTGATTAATTTTGATTAATGTTAATATATGTTACTAATTATTTGGTCATCTATATGTTTAAGAGTATAGAGAAATATTGGGATATTTTTACAACTTCCATTTAATATCAGGAATGTAAAACATGAATAACAATAAGGGAGACATCGTTAAGGATATTAATAAAATTTTTGGTGAACATCAAATATAATTTTTCATATAGAGACCAAAGTTTTGTCTTACAACAATAAGATATCTACTATATTATTCATTGTTAAAAGTCTGTTCTTGTAATTCTATAAGATAGGCATCTAAAATATGGTTGGTTTAATGTATTGTAACCTAGATGGTGAAAGGTATTACAGTTCAAGGTAATTAGCTCACCGATGGGTTTTAATGATAATATATGATAAACCATGTGTGTGTTTGGGTATCAACCACCATGGTTTAAGAACTTCCTCACACATTGTGAGTAAACCTCATAAATATTTTTGTTCTCTTTTTTTCAATTATTTAATCTATATTTTGGGAATTAATATTGAGAGTGGTATGATTGATTGAGTTATATTAAAAGTTTTAGGTGGATATATAAAATGGAAAATCTATTAATTCATAAAATCTATTAAAATTGATTCCCCTCCATCTCATTGTGGCCTAACTGATCATCTATGACTATCAAAATTTAGAATATTATTATTTATAATTGTATATGATATATATTTTTATATAGATAAGTAGTTTTATATGTTTGATATAGATTTTTTGAAATCTATTTTTAATTTGAGTAACATTTTTTCTTTTCTATGGGGTTATATTTTTTTTTGTTTTTATAAATTTTGTAAATAATAATTGATTTCAATGTTATAACAGTACTTAGAGGGAAAACGTTTTATTGTTTGAATAAGGAACATGTATATTAAAATTTGAGAGAAACCCTAAATGTTTTTTCATGGATATTATGATAAAATTCTAGATATATTTTCATAATGGTTTCATATGATATAATTAATTTTGTAAATTTATAATATCTTTTACATAAAATGGTTTAAGAAATATGGAAAATGTTTTTAGATATATTTTCATAAGTTGTAATATGTAATTTAGAATAATGTAACATTTTTATAAGCATATAAGGATTATATTTCAAGTAGGAGTTTTTCAAAAATTCTCACTATAAAACTCCATGACATAGTAATGATCATTATCCCATGATAGTCCTTCTGGTAGACCATATTATAGTAAAAGTCATTATACCAAGGAGGTGGTGTGCATGGGAATTGTCTTGTTATGTGATAATGTATTGTTTACCAATATTATATTACACAATTCTATCCTTGTATGTTTAATCATCATATAAAGATTATAAAATGAGTTTGTAAATATTATACATTCAGTTATATATTAAATTAAGCAATGAGGAATTAGACCAAAACATTCCTATAGTTGAAACATTGGAGATTTATTTGAGTAAAATATCATAATTATATGGCTAAATATTTGGTTTTTTGGTTATTATATAACTCTATTTAATCTATATAAAAATGGGATATACATGATACTTTAATAAAAATATTCAAATGGGTATAATTCTATAGTTATCATCCTCTCAACCCACTATTTTTTTTTGAATAATATAAATAATGAGAGATACTTCCCTAGTGTTGGGAGATTATAGTAACCCATGGAATGTATAATTGGAATATGTCATTCAAATTTGTATCAATGAACTACATCAAAATAAATTGTCTCATCCAGATTGATAGGGAATGGAATGTAATTATTTTCATAATTATTTTATTCAATCTTATATGTATAGAATATTATATGGTTTTAGATTTCAGTTTAATTTCTTCCCATTATGTTTTTATAAGAGTTATCTACACAACAACACTTCATAATTTGTGTATATACCTAATGTATTAACTATGTCATATATACATGACCCTTATTTTCTACATTATTATGATTATGAAACCATTTTCTTCATAATATTCATTCATCCAATGTAATTTGTGATGATAAAATGAAGACCAATCGGAGGAGACTTCATGGATTCATAAACTAGTAAAAAATATCATAGACTTTATGACCCTTGTTTTGGGAGGATGGTCAATTCCCACTAAAAAAACCCTTATAAAATTAAAATAACTAGTTTATCTATATTAATATCATTTTTATAGAGAAACAATTCACTAAAAATGTGATGTTTTACACAATAAGATATTATAATGACATGCGTGGGAGTATTCAAGGTAGAATAAGGGATAACCAAGGCCTATCCAAGGACAAAGGTGTTATTCATGATTATATAATGCATATGGATGAAACCAAGAAAAATGTCATTACATTGTGCTCAATAGGATCATCAGTCTGATGTTATTCTCTTCAATTATCATTCTAATTCTATATTTTTGGTGTAATGATGAGATGAAACACAAACACCTATTTAGTTATGTAACATAGAAAAATTTGTTTATCATAGCCTAAAACAACAAAATTACCCCCTATTTAGACTGAAGCATTCAATCACATCAATCAGTTATGACTTTTATTCCCTAAGCTCAAGATCAAATATAGAAAATGAAATATATTACCTTGGATTAAATAACTAACATATTGAATCATAATTAAATTTTTATAACTTGAATCTAAATTTTGGACACCCTCCGGTTATCTAAAGAACCCAGGGAAACCCTAATTTTTTAATTTTCAAATCATTAGGAGTTTGTGTAAAATTAGCTACTACTATGACATATCAATCAAAGTTGGGATCTATTTAATTTATCATAATCAATCAATAATGGATTATGATCAGGAAATTATAATTACTGGACTTGTGAGATCATTATATGTATATACAATGCTCAATGATATTTTCATTAAATAGGATTTAGTTAATAATGGTTAAGGAATCAACATTATTTTAGCCAAATCTCTCCATCACTTGGGTGATAAGGAAAATAATTTAGCCCTTCACAACTTGTTAATCCAATGTAATGATAATGTTGACAAAAAAATGGGGATGATTAGTATGTTATATAAATTTATGGATATAATATCTAAATATGAGTTTATTATACTATTTTAATACACACCTTTTAATTTCTCTTTAGTAATTTCATGGTTTTAAATGTATCAAATATTTTATTCTTCATACAAACAAAATCTAGAGTGTTTTATTCATTATAATCTTGGAGTATTTGAAGGTTATAATTATTCTTTTACATATATAAATATTAATACATGGATTAAATGTACTATATAATATATGTTAAGTATCCATAATTGTAATTTAGAAGAATATTAGTTGTCCCATTTAATTACAAGATGATACTATTAAAACTTTAGACAATGGAAAGTAGAGAATTCTTCTACCAATCTATAATATTTAAGAGATAAAGGACATATGAAATTTATTAGTCCTCTTGGAAAAAGGTAAATATTATTAGATCAATTTCTTCTATTATAATACCTAGAAAGATGTATCTATGGATCCATCCCCATATATAGGAGAGAGGATTCATGTGATCCCTTTACAAATTGAACTCTATTATGATAAAATAAAAAAAGACACCATGATAATTGACAATCATTCAACACAAATGAGAAAAACTAATGAAATGTGAATTTAACATAGATATAAGTCACTTTAACATGGTATTAATTAGTACTATCGAACTTTCACTCACTTTTTATGTTTGAAATCGCTATGCATATGATCACAAACTGTTGTAATCTTCTAATGATAAAGTTACTAGCCCATCCTCCATTTGTAATGTTAATGAGGGTTAAGATATTGAATATTCACTAAATACATTTGACTAAAGTTAAACTAACAATATTGATAAGATAATTTAATTAATTTTTGTTATAAAAAATATCCATGAACAAAAACAATTATCACAACCCTCAAAATTGCAAAAAAAAACCATACATTTCATTCCTTTAATAACACCTAGACAACATTTCAGGGGGATCTAAAAAATTTCCTTGGTTAGATATTCATTTTACTATTGATTAATTTATATTATTTGTTAATCAACATTGGTAAAAGAAAACAATAAGAATGAAAAAATTATGTAGTTTTATGTTAGAATATGAAGTGTATTATTTATTTAAATCCAAGCGTGTTACCCTAATATCAAGAGGCTATAAAATATTTTTGATGGAAAAAAAATCTATTTATGACTGATTTTTAACCATGAAACATAATCATAATGAGTAACTTAGTTTGATTGAAGTAGAATATTTTATTAAAACTTATAAAATTTTTATATAAGATACAAAATATGTTTTATAATGATTGATACAAGAGTACACAGATATGTTATAAATGAAAATATTTTAGTGTAGCTTAATTCAAATACACCCACTTTTATCTCCATATAAAGAAAGTGTAACTACAAATATCCACTCAAAAAGTAATTGAAATTTTATTTACCTATATCATGACCAATATTATCCATATTCCCACTATAATGTGCATGTATGGGAGGAAATAATATTAGTTATATTTCTCCAAGACTCTGATAAATATATATGTATGAGGAAAAAAAAATATAATTGTAAATAATATTGAAAAAGCATCATAATTTTAAATAATAAATTAATTCATTAAATAATTAAAAATAAAAATATGAAAATCAATTATATAATAAAACATTCCCCAAAAAACCATGTTACCTTGGATATAACTTAAAATCAATCCTTGATTTCGTATCAACTCAAAATCAAGTTTCCTTCAGTAAAAACATATTTTTCAAAACTCCATTTTTTTGAAAGTCACATGAACTGGAAAACCAGTCCATGCCTTGGGAATTTATTAAATCAAAATGTTTCAATGTAAACACGAGGTGTAATAAACTTACACCATCACCAAGTTGTAGAGACAATCATAGAGTTTTTTTAAAATTTGTCTCATTGATTCCATTTTAACCTCACTCACACTATAAAAGAATACTAAATACACTTTTTTAAAATAATCTAAAAATAAAACCCCTTAACTAGTTATATTTATATTTTTCTTTATCACAAATTCATTTAAAAAAATTATTTTTCCAAAAAAAATATGGTATAAAAATCATTTCATGATTATAATGAGTGAATAAAGTATAAATGAATTTTCATACTCATAAAATTTATCAAATACATATTTCTAGATGCGTTTAGATGATTCCAACAAAACATCTTAAATGAATGACCATATTAGGTTAAACCACCAGTTGGTATCAAAATAATATGTCAAAAGCCACAATTAATGGGAAAGGAACACTTATAGAAAAGGCGAAAAAACTTTTTGCAATACTCTTACTACACAGTCACTGGTATGTTATGTGGAACCCATTATAGTTTTTACGATTCCATGAAACTCTTACTATTTATAAGTATATAATGTAAATATTGAAATTATAAAAGTTATAATGAGGGTCATGACACCCATTATATTTTGTCAAGACCCATGAAGAATGACATAAAATCACTATTTAGATCCTATTTAAAGAAAATCCATGAAATATTTATTTCAAACAATATTCCACTTATAAGACACATTATAAATTTCAATATTTATATTTATAAAAATCCATTATATATACCATAACATTATAATGAAATTCTTTGAGTTCTAATATCCTTTCGTCAAAGAGGACATAAAATTTAAACTAGTTTCTTTATCTTATTAGATGTATCAAAGAATAAATAAATTTAATTAATACCCCATCAATTTAAAAACAAATGAATATAACATGAAATAAAATCTCCCTTAGTGACATAGTTTAATTATTCAAAATATTAATCATTAAATTTCATAATTTCCCCCTATAAACTCCATCATTAATTCATTATTTAGATCCAAATTTCCATGTATCCTTAATAAATTCAACAATTCTAAATTCACCAATTAAATACTTATCTATATATCTCTACCAAAACACATGGGAAGTAAAACATTAATGTCCCAAAGTGTTAAATAATATCCCACAACCAAATACATAGAATATGGTCATTTCCAACAATTTTCCAATTCGACATGAAATTATTCATATATTATATTAATATTAAATCCAAAATATCCCACATGAATTATCAAGTAAACTGTCACAATTAATTATATCTATATTATTTTTTAAAACCCATGAAAATATTGAGACCATTATGACTAGATTTGAATCCATCTATTTAACTTTTTCCAATAAAATTTTCAAATTACAATGTAAATACCTCTCAAAATATCACGACATCAATAAATTTTTTTGTTTAAAACTAACCTGGTTTAATCATAACCCCATGTCAATGGAACGGTCATAAATAATTTGAATTAAAAATATACTTTATTAAATAACCCATAAATATGGGTGTTATAGTTCTCTCCATTGTATTACATTTAATCCTAAATAAATCATCGTGCAGATTGAGTTATATAAAAATGATTCTCATTCCTTCCATATTGGATATTCTATTCACTTCACATCATTATAAATTATTCCAAGTAAGAAAAAGTACTAAACAAATATTACTTCCTCTAGGAATATTTTTTTATTAAATCCATATTTGGAGTCAACTATTTTAAAAAATATACATTTTGTTTCATCTGGATCAGTTCCTAATTCAAAACATGAGAGACATCGAATAAATACTTATTTAATTGATAGAAATTAAACATGGTAAGAATTTTTTATTAATTTTTGGAAATTAAGATTGATATTACACTTCTTCTATCAACTCCTAGATTTTAAAAGGACTCACATACCATGAAAGATACTTCCCATATTTTCTATGACTTCATTATAAAAATGTGGTGACACTCTTAAAACAACATCATCTATATATCAAACTTCAATGTACATCAATATACATTTATAGTTTAATTTTTCTACATTGGAAAGAAATAGATTACATTGAAATTAATTTAACATTTTTTTCTGTTTCCAACAAAAAGTTTGGTCCAGAATGATTTTTCACCAGTTTCAACCAAAAAACTGAAGTGCCCAGATCAATGTGGAATTAATGAGAAGGGACGTGGTGAATCAGTGTACCCTTTAATTTTTTATAAATTTATTCTTTTTCAATTAAACCTTCATGGCTAGTTAAAGCTTCTATCCTTTCTTCTTATGTCTCTCAAACATACATAGAATTATGCTATAAATATAAAAGAACTGAATATAAGGATTTACAAGGTTTGGTTCAAAGACTTAATCCTTGTTGTGTTGGTTATTCGCAAAAACAAATATTATTCTCTATAATCAGATGAAAAATTACAATGGTCGATATTGAGTCACATTTTATATCTCCTAATTCTTTCAAGAGGTTCTTTATACTGCATCTCACAGTGTTACTAGAGTCTCACTTTCCTGCTCTAGAGTCTCATTGAAGTCTTCTGCTCTTGAGTCTCACATGATAATCCTTTCTCCTGAGTCATACAAGAGTCTAACTCTTTGAAGTTTTTGATCCAATGTAGATTGATCTTGTTCTCTTCCCCCATGAGCATGCTAAATCATACTTGCCGATGTACCTATTCAAGAATCTTCAATAGGCTTTGGTAAGTTCTGTTGTCCTTGCTCAGTAAATATGATCACTTCTACTGATCAATTACCTATGTACAATAATGCTAGGTATATTATTTCTTCTTGTTATTAAGACTCAACCTTACTAATGTGTGCGTAAATGGTTCAAAAAATTTCTTCAAGAATATAAATATTCAAGAATGATCTTGCACACTATCTGTCATTTCAATCTTCTTAAAATCTCACTATCAACTCAGATATAAGATGTTTTGTAAATCTATCCGGCTTTAGTCTCCATTCAATTCCACTTAATGCATGGGTTGAATGACATAAAAAATCATCTTCTTTCTTCTTATTTATTTCAAACACTGAATGAACTAACACTTCATCTTCTTCTTGGATAGAATCACAAACACCTATGGGATTGTTCAAACACTGAAGATTAGCTTACTTGGAATCAATAAAATTAACTCTTACTCCTTATATTCTTGTATGCATGTGATCATCCATGTAGAAATCAAGTGAACTTATATTATTCTTCTTATTTACACACATGAACCAACTGTTTAGGTTTTCTTCTTTAAATTCTAGCACATATGCATGTGCATGTAAGAGTGCATTCAATATCCACTTCTTCTTCTTTCCTGTGTGTAAACCGTAACAGGTATAATTTATTGATCACACACTACTTATTGTATTATTATCTTTCTCTTATTTTTTCCACTTGGTTTGGGTGGATTTAACCATTATACGTGGGTTTCTTCAAACCCTATTTGGTGTAGTCTTTTGTGCATATGGTTGAATCTTTTCCTATTGTCATAGGTGAGGGATTTTATTCATGAAATAATATTTCTCTCAAGTTCTTTTCTTTATAAAATCATTCACAACCTCGACTCCTTCAAATAGTGATCATGCGTGCATGCATGTACACACTGCCTACCTTCGTGCAAGCACCTTATTCTTAAAAAAAAAAAACAATCCCCTACAAAATAGTGTAGCATTAATGTAAAAATAGTCAGACGTTCTCACATTTTCTTCGTGAAACTGTAGGATTCATGAATCTTTTGGGTGCAAGAAATGCATTTGTCTTCCACGCACAAGGAATGTGTGATACTTCTTCATGAAACCTGGGTGTTTGATGGTTCTATATTCACAAATCACAACAAGGGTGCGATTTCACCAATTTAGTACCATCAAGAACACCTGTAATTTTTTTTTAGGGTTTTAGAAAAACTATAATGTTCTTTAGGTTCATCTTCGCACAGAGGGTGTGGTTTCCATTCTTCATGAGACACTTCAAGAGTACATAAAACTTGTTGAATGCCTAAGGATATCTTCTCATTCTTCATGAAATAGAAATGTATATGCTTTATTTTTGAGAAAGACGAGCTATCAAATATGTGAACGACATCAACATCCTTTGCCTCGGGGATACTCCTTTTATAGGTAGAGATCATATCTCTTTTACGCATTCGAATCATGATAGGTATTCCATGGAGATAAATTATTTGAATACTAAAGATCCGTGAAATTTTAAAAACTCTAAGCCATGGGTAAGGGATATTTCGAGAATCATGGAATATTTCTTTTTAATGTTGACTTATTCTATGTGGTGTAGTCCTCACATGAATGCGTTTATGAATGCATTCAGAACTTCTCCCTGAATAAACCAAATAATAAGTGCGGCCTTAGGAACTTTGTTTTCTCTCATCCATGGATGATCTTCGTGTTAAATTGCATGCATTAAAATGAAATTTCATGCATGAGTTTTCATTTTCCATACAATCATAATGCGGTGGAGTTTCTCTTCAATAATGGCTGGAAACAATATCTCAGTGGTTCGGTCGCTGCTTTAGAAAACAGCAGCATCTAGTGGTCAAGAGGTAGAAGACATCGATGTGGACTCTTTGAGTCCATTGGATTAGTTTAGTTCAGATGTAGAAGATGGTGATTAAGTTATGGGATGCATATTATATGTGTAACAAAGATATTGTGTGAGATTTAATTGGCATCTGAGATCACTACCATGTTTTTAAACTATGAACATTGGCCACACTCATTTGTACCACACAAAATCAGAGATACGGCTTGTGTTCGATATATCAGTCAAAGCTCATAGCCCTTAGACTATATTACTCCTTCCCCCTTCACAACACCACCCCATACCGAGTTCTTCTGTAGGCACGCTCGGCGCCCACCCTCTTCATGGGCTTTTTCCCAATCTCTGCACGGGCCTATAACCGGCCCGACCTTGTCACTTTCATGGGGGCCTGACTGGATTCCCTTTGGGTATGGTCGACCTTGTCCCACATGAGACTCGCTTTGAGGCTTTCGTAAAGCTTGTGTAATGTCCCAATTTTTTTAAATTAAATCCCATAAAAAATAATACTTCTATGTGTAAAATTGAATGAACACCTCTCATAAAAATTCCATTCCCATGTAACTCCCCTTCTTTTATTCTTATACAAAAATCATATCTAATCTTCTTTGCTTCATGAAAATTATATGAATCCTTAATTTTTTTCATTATCACTCTTATAATATTAAAACGCTCCTCCACCATTTCTTTTTGGAACATGAATTCCAAAGAACACTTCAATCATCATCTATGGATGATACTTCATTATTGTAAACCATGTGTCACTTTTCACACAATTTCTTCGAACTAAGGATAAATACATCTATTTTTTTATTTACTTATGGATAATACATCCAATTTCATTTCTTGATTCAATAATAATTCTCCATGTAACATAAGATTTGTAACAACTTTATTATATTGATAGTAATGAGATATTCCCATCTCATTGATCACCATTGTCAATCAACAATTATAGAAAATACTTGTCATCTAAAAATATTCACAATCAATGTGGGTTATTCAATGAGTCAATAAAATTAATTTAAGAATCACCACTTCAATCATCATCACCACTTCAATCATTAACTTTCCATACACATATTGGACTGAAAATTCTCTTTCTTTATTTTCTAAATACCCGCTATATGGGTGAGCGGTAACCCCGGTAACATAATACCCAAAAAGCCTTACACCAAATGTGAGATCCGAATTCAAAGGATCAAAATGAAAATTCAAAAATAGAAACCGCCACAGGACCCGAGGAGACCTTGATTCATGAGAACCACATCTTTCAATCACACCGCCCACTATCAAGTTGTTCGCCATCTTCATCAACACTTCAGAACTTCAAGAATGAAAGAGAGAAAATGCTGCCCTATCTAAACCAGAGCTGATAACCAAAAAACTGAAAAAATAGAAACCCCATCATCCATTAAAAAAAAACTCAGACACGCTCTCCCCCATCATGGTAAATGGTAACCGAAGCAACCAAGAACCCAATTTCATGAAGAAAAGATCATGAAAAAACCCAACCATCAATAAACTTGAAGCAGTAAAAAAGAGTTTAGAAAAATCCAAAATCATTGACAAAGGAAAACAAGTTCCATCATTGCACCTACTGCAGATTTGGATCAGACCATCAAAAAAGAACACCATCTTATAAAATATCACCGACGAAGACAACAACCCAGTCACTGGAAAACGCTGGAGCCCCACCGCAACGAACCCACAAGCCTCCCACCAAAACCACAGCCGATCTGAGCCGAAACCGAGAAGACACACTAGTGGACGAATTGAGTAAGATGCCTGAAACGGAAGGGGGGAAGACAAGCGATGATCAAGGGCAGGGCCATAAAGACGCCACGATGTTGAGAAACCATCCTCGGATCATACACCATCAAGAAAACCCCGAAAAGAACCAAGAAAACGCCGAGGGACAAAACCTGTGAGTGAGGAAGAAAACCCTATGACTGCGAGTGAGGATGGGGGTGGGGATGCTGAGGGAAAACCTGGAGACCAGCACACGATCTTCCCCCCTCTGGATAAACTCCAAGAGAAACCCTAGCTTTGGGATAAGAGGATGCACCACCACTCAGAGGCCGCTTCGTCTCGCAAAAAAAAAATCTCCAGAAATGCTTCCATACACATATTGGAACATTATTAAAAACACACAAAATACTATTACCACCAATGTACCCCTTTATATTTCATTGTCAATATCGTTTAAGAACCCTTTGTAAGGGTCAATATGTGTTCAATTATTTTATCCCATTTATTGGAAACAATATTCAATGGTTTAGTGAGGTCTATTCAAAACAATGTTCTCATCCCTTTAAAGAATATCTTCTTACATATTTTTGAGAAAGGGATAATGTCACATGGTCAACCTAGAAAAGAGAATTTAGTTAATAAACTCCATGTACACTTGGGATAACCTAGTGTATAAAAGAAGAGAAATATGACCATGGTATTCAGTGATATCCATAAGTAACCATGCAAGTGAAATCATGCTTAGAATGTATCAATTCATTACCAAGGGGATATAAATAATCATATTTATCCATAAAATTATAAACCATTCACATACATTACCAAACATACTAAAACTTTTAGGTGCAAAGATAAATCTCCCCCTTCATCCCATCTTGTCATAAATAGAAAACTACCCCTTAATTGATATTATAAATACAATTAAGAATAAGGGATTAAAGTGTGATTGAAATACCTCATTATTCAACTTCAATAGATGATATGAATTTCAAGATTTGTCATGAAATAATCCTTAATATCAAATCCTTCATATTTTCCCCCTAAAAGGGTGGAATCCCATTGAGTTAACCTAGTAGAAAATATCATCAAATAATATTCAAGATATTCAGGTCGATAATTTTCCACTATGGAACATTACAAGTTTATATAAAATCATAAATAATTATTCCAACTTGTAGTTCTTAACTTTGTTCATTCAATTCTCATCTTGAGACTGACATTCACATTAAATTCCTGACAATTTAAGCACACATATATAACAAAATTATAATTGAATAAGATGTATCCTCCTTGCTACATCAATGTGAACTAAATGTTCAATTTGGTTTTCCCATCCAAGATGATCTATTTGCTCCACTATTCACACTTGCACATTTGATCTTCAATTCTGGTTGTTATTGGGTGGATATCAATACTTATTACATCTCTTTGTGTGTGAGACTTATTTCTTCATGTGATTTTAAAGCACTAGATTCTCCTAGTGCAATTTACATCCATTTCTGAAACTCTTCTTGAGATGGAATAAGTGTAGTGCGATTTTTAATAGTGTGACCATACTTGTTGCAAATTACACATGAGAATTGATTTTCTTTATGTGGGATCTTATTTTTCCATTTTTCACTAGAATTAGATTGTGAATCTTATATTTTTCTTATTATTTCCAAATAGTATGGACACATAACCAATAAGTCATTAGGAACAGCAGAATCAAGTTTTGATCTACCCCATGGGTTCTTCTGGGTGTGATTTTCTTGGTAGTTTTTTTTGGATCCATCACCCTTAAACTTCTTGGATTTAGAATCCAAGTACTTTTCACTCTTCCTTCTTGAGATTTTCTTTGGAGAATTTGTTTTTACAACATTCTTCTAATTTCTTCCCAAGGTAGCTTCTTGATTCTTAGCCATATTTTTCAATCTTGTTTTCTTATCAGCTTAGGATACATGTTGTGATTAACATGTCCAAACCTTTTGACCACTTCCATTGAACACATCAATAATTTTATAAATATTTCCAAATCTATTTTTAGTGTACAGATGCTTTTGGATTTATAGATGTTGGTTTCTTTTCTTTATCTTTCTCCCCATTGAGATGGTCTTCCTTTGTGTTTTTTCATTTTGAGGATTGTACCAAAAATCTAATGCACAATGCCCAAACCTATTGAGTACCATCATTGAACCAAAAAAATTAAATTCTTGATATCTTCAAGATATGTTTGTTGGGATTTCTTCATTAATTATTGTTCTCTATCTGAGGAACCACCTTACAAATTCTTCCTCCTATCCACCCTAGCCATGGTGGTAGGTTTCCCAACACGTTTCCTCATCAATACTTATTTAGAATGTTTCTTACAACCTATACAGCTTATGGAAACACAATTATAAACATGATTACAAGATGGTATAGTTGGTACCTTTTTCTGGGAGGATGTTTACATTGGATTAGAGAATGATCTAATACTCTTTTTAGAATCATAGACCTCAAGGAAGCTTGCATGGAAGCATCTATCCTTCTAGCTATTTGGGAAGTTCCATATTGGGGTGATTTTTTGTTCTTCAATCTCACCTCTAAATCTAAACAATTCATGTTGAGGTATTTATTTTTATCCTCAATTGATCAGAACTTACTCTCCTTATTCCCCTTAAACTTTATAATTTTTTCTTCATGCACATTTTTTAATGCTTGTAAAGAAAATTTAAGCTCCTTTACCTTGTTATATTTGTCTTCCAGTTTAGAACCTTTGACAACTATAGTAAATTTGTGAAATTTTTCATGTTCAAGGAAAGATTCTAAAAATTCAATCTCAAATAATTATTTCTCACAAAAACTTCTTTGTAATTATTCAGCAACAACAATATATCTTTCATTGCAAATATAAATTGTTTCTTCCTTTTATTTCACAAGTTTTGTGAGAGTGTTGGACATAGTAACCCTTTTATCCAATGCCTCTTCCTTGGAATTAGATTTTTATTCCAGCTATAATCTTTCATCTTAACGAACTTTGATGCTTATAGAAATATGTATTTACACTTCTATAGGTATATTATTCAAATGTTATTTTAGTGCATAGTGAATATCACTAATTGATCTATCATCATCACATCTTGAACATGCTTCATCCGAAGATTCATAATAAAGAGAATTTTTACCTATTACACATTCCAGATTACCATCAGTAGAAGGTGTCTCCCCATTAGTAGAGAGATTAATCTTCATATTCATTACCTATTTCTTCTTCCTATTGTTTTGAGTCTTGGAAGAAATCTCCATTTGAGGTTTCTCACTCATTTCATTAAATTTTCACTTCATAAAGACTCTCTTGGATATTTATAGGTAACCATAACTCTGATACCAATTTAAGTGCCCAAATTAGTGAGGAATCATTGAGAGGAAGAGGTGGTTAATTACTAATCCCTTTAAACATTTTAGAAATTGATTATTTTCAATTAAACTACTATGGATGGTTAAAGCCTCAATCCACTATTCTTTTGTCTCTCATCCTTAACTCGAACAATGCTATAAATATAAAGGCACTGAACATAAGGATTTACAAGGTTCATTTCAAAGACCCACTCCATGATGTGTTGATTATTCTCGCCAACACATATTCTCTAATATAATTAGATGAACAATTATAATAGTCTATACAGAGTCACACTGTATCTTTATTGAGTCCCATAGGATGTTCTTTATACCGCATCTCATAGTGTTACCTCAGTCTCACTGGACAGATCCATAGTCTCACTAAAGTATTATTCTCATGAGTCTCAAAGGGAACTCCTTGCTCTTGAGTAACACTATAGTCCACCACTTTAAAGATTCTGATTCACTGTATATTGATCTTATGATCTTCCCCCAAGAGATTGCTGAATCCAACTTTCCCATGTACCCATTCTGGAATCTTCAACAGCCTTTGGTAAGGTCTGTTGGCATTGGATAGTAACATTGATCAATTCTACTAACTAGTTACCTTAGTTAAACAATGCTCGGGAAATTATTTCTTCTTATGATGAAGACCCAGCCTCACTAATGTGTGTACACATGGTGCACCCAATTTCTTCAAGAGTATGAATATGCAAGATTGATCTTTCATAATATATTTTTTGTCAATCTTCTAGAAATATCAAGAACTGTCAACTCAGATATAAGATCTTCTGTAAATCAGTCCGACTTTAGTCTCAATTAAAATCCACTTCATTCTTGGGTTACATGGAATTCAAAATATCCTCTTATTTATTATTGTTTAGTGCAACAACTAAATTCACTATCAATTCTTCTTGTTCTTGGACAGAATAAAAAAACCAATGTGATTGTTCAAACATTGAAGATACGATTTCTTGTAATCCTCAGAATTAAGTCTTCTTCCTTCTATTTAGGTATTAATGGGATCATGAATGTAGAATTCAAGTGAAATTATCTTCTTATTCTTCTTTACATACGTGCACCAACTTTTTAGGTTGTCTTATTTAAAGTCATTCACATATTCATGTTGATGAACTATATAATTCATTATATTTCTTGAGTTTAAATTCAAATGAGTATAAAAATTTCCACACACACACACACACACACTACCTCTTCTCTTATTCTCTTTCTCTTATTCAATTTTCACTTGGTTAAGGTGCCTTTATTCTTTATATGTGTATTTCTTCAAACTCTAATGGGTGTAGTATTTTGTTCATACGGCTTGGTCTTCTACTCTTCTCACAGGTGAGGTCATTTATTCATGCAATACTACTTCTCGTGAGCCTTTTTCTTCAAAAAACCATGAAAAACCTTAGCTCCTTCAAACAGTGCTCATGAGTGAATGCATGTACACACTGCTTACCTTTAGGTAAGAACCTTTTTCTTCAAAAATATTACCCTAAAAAATATTTTATCTTGAACATACAAACTATGGGGTGTTCTCACATTTTCTTCATGAAACCATAGGATTCACATTTCTTCTACGTGAAAGGGATGAAAGGGTCCTTACATATAATGGATATGGTATTCTTCATCATGAAAACTGGGTGGTTTATAGTTCATTCTTTGAAAAGAAAAAGAAGGGTACAGTTGCACCAATTGAGTACCAGTGGGAACACCTTCATGAGACACCATGAGGGTTTTAGGAATCCTATCATGTGCTCGAGGTTCTTCTTCACATAGAGGGTGTAGTTTATCGTCTTAACGAGACACTTCAAGAGTGCATATCACTGTTTTAAGGACTAAAAATATCTTCTTATCCTTCAAAAAATAGAAAAAAATATTCTCTAATTTTGATAAAAACCATCTCTCATATATGTTAATGCCAATATCATCCTTCACCTCAAGGATCCTCCTTTTATAGGTAGAGATCATATCTATTTTACACATTAAAATCACGTAGGATATGACAATAAGATTAATTCTTAGAATAACCAAGATATATGTCATTTTAAAAACATTTATCCATGGGTAAGGGATATGATGAGAATTGTGGGATATTTCTTTTGAATATGGACATATTATCTATGGTGTAGTCCTCATGTGCATGAATTTATGAATTCATTGAAAACATCTACCTGAATAAACCGAATGATAAGTGTATCCTTGAAACTTTTTTTTATATTGACCATATACGATCTTCATGTTACATTGAATTCTTAAAAATTAAATTTCATTCATGAGTTAAAATTATCTAGAAAATCATAATATGGTGGATTTTCTCTTCAATAGTCCCTAGAAGAGAGATCTCAGTGGTTCGGTCGTAGCAGCAGTGTATAATGGTGTTTAGTGGTCGATAGGTAGAAGATGAAGATGTGGACTCTCAAAGTCTGTTGGATCAGCGCAGTTCAGATATGGATGACATAGATTAGATCATGGGATTCAGATTAGATTTGAGAATGAGATAGAATTTGAGATTAAATGGATGACCGTAATCACTCCTGCATTTTTTAACTATAAACAGGTGTCACATTCATTTGTCCCACATCAAATCGAAGATGCATCTTGTGCGAGGTATATCAATCAAAGCTCTCTACCCATATCCCAAATTACTCCTTCCCCCAATATGGTATCGCCTCATACCATGATCTTCTATAGGCGCACTTTACAACCACCCTCTTTACGAGATTTGGACCAATCTCTGCAAGATCCTATACATGAACCAACCCTGCTGCTTGCGTGCTAGCCCAACTGGCTTCCCTTTGGGAATGATCAACTTTGTTTTAGATGATCCTCGGGATGAGGAGACCAGCTAGCTTATGGGATGGCCCAATTTTATAAGTTAAAGACCAGAAAAAACTAATACTTATAATTGTAAAATTTCATTGACACCACTCTTGAAAATTCCAATCCCATGCAACTTCCCTTATTTTATTCTTCTTCAACCATCATGATCTAAGCTTCTCTACTTTAGGAAAATTATATGAATCCTTCCTTTTTCCATGTTCACTCATAGAATATTCAGACTCCTCCACCATTTCTTTTTGGAACTGAAATTCCAAATAACCCACCAATCATCCTCATTGAATGATAATTTATTATTGTAAACCATGTGTGACTTTTGACACAAGTTCTTTGACCTAAAAATCAGTGCATCAATCATATTATTTACTTATGGAGAATATATCTAATTTCATTTCTTGAGTTTAGAATAATTCTCGAAGTAAAATATTGTTTGGAACAACTTTATCAGATTGATAGAAATGAGATATTCCCATCTCATTGATCACCATTGTTAATAAATAATTATTGACAATAATTTTCTTCTAAATAAATTCATAATCAAGGTTTGTTCTTCATTGAGTAAATAACATTACTTTAAGAATCACCGCTTCAATCATCATCACCACTTCAATCATTACCTTTCCTTTCACATATTGACACATTATTGACAATAAATGCAACACTATGAACAACAAAGACAATTATGATTGATAAAGTTGACCACCCAATGATGACTAGGAAACCATATGAATCATTTATTAAAAACTTATACTATAAAAGGCACCCACAATGATAGGGGAAAATTTACAGATATTCCAATGCCGAGTTCATAAAAATAAATCATATCTTCTAGAATATCAATATCTAGAACCATTTTCCTACATGTATGATGGTGATAAGTTACAAGAATCTATAATTGTGTTCCCAACGAATTTTAGAAACCCTGAACATATCTAGATGCGAACCTCACTGACCAATAAAAAAAAATGGTGTTTGGTGTAATAAATTAAAATTTTAATATGGAGTTTTCTATTATAATATACAAGTGTATCATATTTAAAAATATAGTATCGTATAAAACACATGAAACACATAAAAAATCCAATAATACTTGCTCTCATCAATATGAAATGTTAAATACGTGCAATAAATTGAAATAAAATTAGGAATATGATTAGGGTTTTATATACAAAACCATTGGATAAAACCATGTGAATAATTAATTAATAATATAAGTTGTGTTTATAGGAATTAATATGAATGTTTAAAGAGTAATATGACCATTATAAATAATAATATGAATGTTAAAATTGTAACTTGACCACAAGAATAGTGAAATGACTTGTAAATAGTATTAAAAATAGATAAAATATTTAAAAATTATTACTAAAATCCCATAAAATAAAAAATTGAATTCTAAAATATAAGGACAACAGAAATGAATATTTTTAATAAAATATGTTTTATAATATTTCATAAAAAATAGTTTTTAAATTAATAATTAATAATAAAATTTCTTAATATTGAAAAGATATTTTAAAAAATAATTTTTTTGGAATCGACAAATCTAAAACATCCAGGAGTCCATTTTTGATAATTATTTGAAAAAAACAAATCATTGAATGAATAATAAAAATATAGATTTTGAAATATTGATGTTTTAATGTAGAATATTAATGTAAAAATGACCTAAATAACAAAACTTTGATAGTTAATCTCAAAAAATATTTAATAATAAACATTATTTTTTAAAAAATTATAAGTTTGGTTTTGAACATAGAAAATAGCTTCAAAATTCTAAAAAGTTAAACTATACCATTACAAAATAATTTTTCGTTTTTTTCTTAATTTATTTTCAATATGATAATATATTCTATGGTTTATGTGATCCAAAATCATTAAAAAAATATAATTTTAATAAAATATAATTGACATGGTCAAATAAGATTAGTAATTCAAATTTTACATTTAAAATAATATTTTACTCATTATTTTTTCTAAAAATACCTTTATCAACCAGTATAAATTCTCCCTATCACCCCACTTATAAAACCGCATGTTTAAAAATTTTGTTTATTTAATATATGCCAATTTACATTCTCTATTAACTCGTAGTGTCCTTCTGGAAATTTTGGAATCATAAAACTTCTTGCCTCTGAGGCATTATGGTCTTCACAATGGAGAAACATCATGGAATGAGATAACATTTGACATTTTATCCTTTCATTGTACAATCTCATATAGTTATATTATCATTGAAACTTCTCTAAAAATAATTATTCAATTAAATAATGGGGATATAAACAATATATAAATTATTTCGTACCACTAGATAATTTTTATAAACTATTTTCAAACTAGTTGTGGGTTAATGGATCCCTACTTCATATTTGAACCATTTGATTGGGGGTCCAAAAACTCTGATGGCCTCCTCATGGAGACATTTTTACAATGATATGTGGTTTTCATGCAAAGGGAATAATTTTTTTCAAGGACCATCACTATTGTAACTGTAAGTGTTGTTATGTGGGTTTGTCACCATATTTAATCACACACATATTCTAGTTGGTGGGGTTCTGTCAAAAATAAATTATGGGAGACCTATTAAAATTGTGGTAAATGGAATAAGGGAAGCTAATGATAGATTTATTTATGGGATAATTTTACAATTATGAAGATATCTAAATTTATGGGTGTGTGAATAGATAATCAGGAAAATTATATGAAACCTAAATGTTGGGGGCTTACCCCCATATCTCACAATGGTCTAAGGGAATTTAAAAATATAATGGGGCAAACACTCATTAGAAGATGTGAAGGAAGGATGATAGTATGTGTATCCCTTACCCTTATATATATAATATAATTTCCATATATTATTCCTTGATATTTAATATTTTTCTTAAAACTACTTATAATATGTTTATTATTTATTTCTTGTTATTCAATAAATTCTATATAATTCTTAGAAACCACTTACAAGGGTGATGTAAAATCAATAATTACCTATACCTTCATCATTATTAAAATTATTTCTAATATGTAAATATTTAATTTTATGTATTTTTTTTCATATATAGGTAATAATTAAAATAAATGAATAAAATTCAAGCAAGACTATCAAATCACAACAAAATGGGATAATTTATATAAATGTGTCATTAACAATTTCACCATGGAAAAATAATTAAAAATTTATAATGATTATAATTGTTCGTTAATAACATAAATTAATGTTTTAAACATAATTATTAAAATTTTTATAAACACAATATATTATATAGGGTACATAAACATGATGAAGCTAAATATGACATACTTTAAGAGGACTCTTGAACTTAGGACTTTCTTTTGTGTTTATCCTATTTTCCTCTTTCTATTCTCAATAATTCTTCTCAATTACATTCTAAATATAATTTACTTGTCCTATATTCTATTCCTCTAGGGACATTAATGATTTACCTTATTGGTATGATTTATTAACTACCTCTAACAATTTCTAAAATTGGATTTATTTTCCAAACGACTTTTTGATTCTTATAGAGTTGTTCCATATTATATCTTAGACCTATGATATTTTATTCAAAGATATAATGTTAAAAAATATTATTTTACCCTCATATTTTTACATCCACTATGTTTACTCACCATTTTATGATTGATGAAAATATTATGAATCTCATTCTTTTCTTATATGTTATTTTTTATTTATGACTGAACTACATTTATCTTTCCATGTGAAATGGATGATTATGAGAATATTATTATGTGAAGGGTGGTTGTAGATATATATATATATTTAGTGAAATGGGTAAAGTGATAATGTCATGTGATTATTATATGTGAATATTATCCTTGTTTTTTTGGAATTTTAAATAATGAACTTTATTGACATACGTTATACATGAACATGATTTTATCTTTGTCAACATTATTTGTAGGGGAATGTTGTAGTGATCTTGGTCCACAATGTTATTGTGTTTCAAGATGATTCATACGCCATAATCCATGTATCTTCCAAATTACATCCATATACATATAATTTTCATCTTATGTGAATCATATAATGATTAAAATAATAATCACTCATGTACTTACATAAATTTATATCTCATGTTCCTTCTTTATTATTAATCCCCTTATTAGAAATTTACACACCCTTTTGTTAATGTATTTACTAAGGTGATTACATGTACTAAATAGATTATTAAAGGCTTTATGTGGACTATAACTAAAGATTTATTGTTCATAATTTCATATATATTCATGTTCTATAAATGTAATTTCCTCAATACACTAAACCTATCAATTTTAAGAGACATAATATTATGTATGTCTCTATTAAAAATAATTTAATAATATTGTGTATAAAGTATAATTAACTATAGTTAGTCTCAAAGAAATATTTTGTAAATTTTTGAATTATGTTAACAAATTATATGTTTGGTTAAACTCAGGGATACCATAATTTAAGAATTTATCAATGATTTAGACACATGAATACATTTTGTATCTCTGATTTAATGACTTATGTTTTGTTCATAGATTTTATCTATTGTGAAATCATCAAACAAGGTAAATTTTGGAAAATAATTAATGTAATGTTTAGTGAAATGATTATGCCAAAAACATTCTAAATTAGACGAGAGATAGTGTTCCCAACTACATGGAGGTACTAAACCACTTATCCTAGGTTATTAATAATAACTTCAACAATATAAATTGTCAACCATCACCGAAGAAGAAACTACTTGGCTTTGATTCCATTATTTGATAAAAAACTGAAACATATTGTTTAGATCTTCTGATCCATATACAATATAAAAATGGGAAAAATCCATGGAAAAATTATTATCCATGCATACTTTACATGATAAAGAGAGAGTTAATATTTCCATATTCTATATTTGACTAAAAATCTGATAAATAGTGGACATTGATAAATAAAATAAAGTAGAAGGATAGAAGGAAGTCATTGAGAGGTAAAATTAAAAGAAAATATTTCTAATCATTTTTTCCCCATGAAATATTTTTTCTATGTCATATAAGGAATTTTTTGGGAATAAGAAAAAAGATAATGAATTGATTACAACATAGATAAAAAATTTGAAAATATTTATAAAGTACACTTATGGTTTTGTTATTAATACTGATTACAAAATAAATTGACTCATTCATGGTTTAAAATAACTTATCTAGAAAACTATACTTTTGTTAGGATTTTTGATTTATATATATATGTTTAAGATTGATCTCAAAATAGGGATCAAGTTCAATGAATAGTCCCATGTACATAGAGAAACAAAATAAAGGATAGAGTTTATTATTGGGGAATGAAATGTTAATAGAGTCTAGAAGATCCAACTACTCACACGTAGAATATGTGGAAAGAAGTATAATAGAAATTGTCTCCGAGTATTGAAAAAATTAATTATGTGTAAAAAATAAGGGTATAAATATCATCAATATAAAAGTATTAAAATAATCCAACTAATATGATATAAAAAATGAAGGAACCACCCATGGTTTAATTCTTTAATTAATAAGAATGAGGGTACTATAAAAACCAGGTCACAAAGCTAAATATCTTTTATTGTAACCATTTTTAGGAACCATGGTAGCCATGGGAAATGGGGAATAATTACACCATCACCACCACTGAGGTAGATCCATAATATGATTTAATTACTGGTATAATTATGATTCAATCATGAATGGTTAAAATTTTAATTGATCTAGATTATATAAATTCCATTATATTATTTAAGTTTACCAGAAATATAAAGTCACCTCTATAATACAAATAAATAGATATATCTATGGAAACACTTAATCACTGTAACTCAAGTTTTAAAATCAACCCCCATTAGAATATGTGGAAATATTCTTCTTAAAAATATTGAATTTCATAGTTTGGTAGATTTGGAAACTATACTAGGAATGTATTTCCCATTATATTATAGAGTTCACATCAACTATAAGGAAAATAAAATCTCATTATATATCTTGAACTATCCCATGATCCAATTTAAAAGCATGGAAAGAGTATACATCTCCTATAGAAAATATTTCAAAATTATAGGTGTTGATAATAAATAATTAATCATATCTTAATCGAATGGTTACGTCAAATGAAACCATCATCCTTAAATACATGATTATTTCTTTGTAATATGATGACTTATTCCTAGATGATATTTCTAGAATTAACCGTAATCAATAAGTATAGTTCTCAATATATCTCATACCTGGTATTATGATTATATCGAAGGGCCCCAATATAGTAGCGTTGATAGAACTCGAACAGCTAAATAAATCACTACAAGAGAATTTAAATAAAGGTTTATACACCATAGTGAATAAAATTTATTTGAAAATATGACATTTTTTAAGAAAAAGGATTGGTTACTATGGATTTACATTAACTACTGAGAGGTCAAAAACCTTCTATAAATTACATGAATCCCCTTCAATGAAATAATTATTTTTTTGATCGGGTTTTGTTAGATAATTACTTATCATATGTGTATCGTCATACTAGATAAAATATGTTAAAGGTGAATATAGAAGATATTCAAAAAATGGATTTCTAAGAATGATATAGACACAATTATTTCATAGTGATCATATTTAGACTTTCTATTGGAAAACAATCCTGATATAATTGATGAATTGAGTCTTTAAGGACTACAATAATAAATTTTATTTTAACTTTATTGATGATATTATTATATACACCAAGAGTATGTAAGTACGTGATAATCCTATTTGGATTCCCTTAGTGACTTTATAGATTGTGAAATAGTATGCTATATTTAGAAAGTGTGACTTGTAGATGAAAAATTCTGGTTCTTGGGGCATGCGGTAAGGGGAAAAATAATTTTTTTAGATCCATTTTAGAAAAAGGAAATTGACTAATGGACTAGAATAATATGTTATCATAGATCCTCTTTTTCATTTATTAGTTGGGATATTCCAATACTTTTGTGAGAAAATTATCCTGATTGTTTAGTACACTAACCATGATAAAATATAATTGAATAAATTATGTTTTGATGGCGGAATTTTAAGAGTTATTTATAGAGAATAATGAGTGTAGAATCATTGAAATGTACTCAGTATCCCCTATTGTGGAGAAGTGATTATCATATATATAACTTATTTAAATAATGTATCATGATGTGTACTTAGGTAGAATAATAAAGTGATAGCCTATGTTATCATTATTATGGAATTGCTACTACTTACAAGGAAAATAAAAAATAATAATTTATAAAAACTAAAACTAAACTATTTTTATCAAATAAATTTAGAAATTTTTTTGTTCAAGGTTGAATTCATTATATAGTGAATGTAATTTTTTGAAAATTTAAATATTTAATTGATTTGAGAATTATTTTGAAGGGGAGTGAAGAAAGAAATTGGTTTTAATTCAACTAGAGAAAGTGTAACAAGTTTTGTAAATTATAGGTTTTTTGTGAGTGAATTTAAAAAATTAAATTGTTTTTTATAATTATTGTTATATATGAGATGAATAAATATAATTGATCTTGGTATCCCATAATTACTGAAAAAATACCTTTTCATATTTTTAATTACTTAAGGTAATTAATGAAATAGTTATCTTGATTCCATTTTTAAACATGATCATTTTAGATTTCACAATGGTGAAGAATAGTTCAATATGATAAGAAAATTTCATTATATTACTTCTTTCTATTTCAAGTTATCAATAGTCATGAAATAAAAAAATAATGTGTAGGATCCCGAACATCATGAAGGTATGTCCTTGTTTAAAGTTTAGTTTAAATTTCTTAATTTTGGTTAATGGAATGTTTACCAGAAGTATGAGAAAGATTGGGGGTGTTATGAGGGTTCGAGACATGAATGAATGGGAAATTATGCCATCCATTGCATGTTTCATGGTTGGCCCATGGTTAGAGTAAACCTTAAAAGGGGGGAAAATAAACCATGTGACATTTTGATAGAGGAATTTCTCACAACTGGAATAAGGTTTTCCAAACAATGTGGAGTCCCCATGTAACTATGAGACTTGGACCCCTCTTCGATAGATATAGGTGCCTTTTTTTCTAAATTGTGCGGCCAAACTGTGAAATCCATTAAAAAGTGATAAATTAAAAAATTTACCAACGTGATTTTCTGTTCCTCACCTGATTTTATTCCCATTGCTTCCTACTCCTACCCTAGTGATGAACCAAACTCCCCAAATCTTCCCAAGGGTCGATATCCTTTTATTCTAGTCAAATATGTGTATCTTTTGTTGTATATTGAAGCTCTAGGTAAGTATAACACTCCTCTAGCTTCCTTTTTGGATTAGGTATTGTGGAATTTTTATTATTCTTCTAAATCCCAAATCCCCTATTTTTTGATGTATCTTAGGATGGGGCTTCAAAGGGTTTTTTAATAAAGATATAAGGCTAAGGTTAAGGGTGAATTATTCTTTTGATTCATGGTATGTGGTCAATAAGTTATACATCATAGTTTTGTTGTATATTTTTAATGTGTGGTTGTGATATTGCCTTCATTTTATCACGAATTTGTTTAGTTGGGTAAGATTTGGTAATGTGGTTAGCTAAAAAATGAATATAACCCCTCATGAACCCTATAGTATGCATTTAGGATGGTTTTGTCGGATTAGGGCCACCAATGGGGTGCGTCAATATTCATGAACATGGGAAATTGTTATGTTAATCCTAAAGTATATTGGTTTTAAAATTGAGCTTTCCCATGATAAATTTTTTGACATGTTAGTTAAGTTATGAATGAGAAATTGGTAGTGTTTCTAGTTGTTGAAACTAGCATAATGGATAGTTTTTAATGATGTAAAAAAGGGTTAAATAAATTAATTTCAATGTGTCAATGTCGTATGAATTTGTAATGGAAATACGTAAATGGATTAAGGTATATGACTTGTTGAATTTGATAAATGGTCGAATGAATTTAGATTGAGAAATGGGTTAGATAGGTTAATGTATGGTCATTTTTGGTTATGCTGAATGAGTTAAGGTATGAAAAAGTGAAATGAGTTAAAGGTTTTATGTTAAGTAAATGATAAATGTGCTAATGGGTTAAGGATTGATGATGAATTATTTATTTAATGAAATGTGAATTGTAAATGTTGTATTCATTTTTTATGTTTGGTTTGTGATATAGTGTACATGGTAAATTGATAAATAAGAATTTACACATGGATTGGTGGTGTGGGATAAATGACTGATGATCCTCGCACATGTCATTTTGGAATGAGGCTATAAACCCACCCTTGAATGCAAGGGTTATGAATATAGAATGATGCTCTAGACCCCTAATGGTTTCATTGGACGAGACTACTTGAACGGATCTTCCAATGTAATTGTGTCATGATTATTCATGAAATGTTTATCCCTAATGAGATAGCAAACCTATCTTATTCTCTAATGCATGATAGTTGACCAGCTTAGGTTGTGTTGTAAATGATATAAATTCCTAACCCATGGAACATGTGATTAAATTTAATTTATTAATGAAGTTGACTTAAGTGATGAAAATGGAAAAAGTAATAGAAAATGCATAAGTGAATATTTTATATCAATGGAACCCAAGTTTCCCTTTTGTTTACCTTTTCAATTATTTCATACTTACATTCAATACCTGTTTAGATAAAATATTTTGTTTACACCATTAGTGGTATACTATTGAGTTGTACTCAAACCCTTTTCAGGACGTCATTAGGTACTCGAGCAGATTTTATTTTTATAGTTTAAGACAAGGGAAAATGCCCTATGCTAGGGAGTTGAGTTGGGATGGGGATGTGAATGGATGAAGATTCAAACTTGGATTCATGTTCTGTTTTTGGAATTTGATTGACTT
Source organism: Viscum album (assembly GCA_963277665.1). NCBI lineage: Eukaryota > Viridiplantae > Streptophyta > Magnoliopsida > Santalales > Viscaceae > Viscum > Viscum album. Next base: position 1,477,604,529 of record OY728134.1, read on the forward strand.
TTATATTCTGGGTTTTTTTCACATTTGTAATGGTTAACATGACATGTAACTTTTTTGTTTTTTTGTGGTTTGTACCCTATTTTAGAAATAGTTAATAATGCATGTTGCTGGTTTATTATTTATTTTTTCCTTTATTTAAAATGTTATCTAACGTGTCTTACTATGGTAAAGAGGGTATAGTCTCCCCAAATAGTCTATTAGACCCTCGATGATAGTCATAAACCTATGGAATACAGGGAGGCATGCTTGAAGTCATGTGGCGATATGTCTCGTGGTAGCATTTTAGTGTCATCTGGGACATGGATGTTAAAAAATGGTATCAAAGTAGTTATTTTTTGTGGTCTTACTATTTTAGACGGTAAAAGGGATTTTAGTATTTATCAGGTCTTGGTAATGAGATAATTCATGGGGGGTAAATAACCAATGTATGAGGGAAAACCCATGTGCCGAGGGTGGAAATTGTTTCTCTTAACGTGTGTTGTTACAGTAGAATGATATTTCATAACTGGGAGATGCACTTGTTGTGTGATGGGGCAGTTTTATGATATTTTTCTCAAGGATGGAATTGCTTGAGGTTTTTAATTCATACATCTTTATAGGCACCTAGGGATATTGGTGGAATTAATCATGATAATCACCCATGGCATGGGTGTGCGGATCATGGAAGGTAGAATTAATTTTACATTCATGGGAATTTGAAGGAAATGGTATCTAATAAAAATTATAAAAATGGGTAAAAAGGAATGAATATTAAATAATATTTAATGAATTATGGATACTGAAGGGTTGTAAATTAGTTAAAATTTTGTTTGTAATAATATTTTTAAGGGTAAATGAGAATAAAAGGAAAGATGTACGTCGTGAGTGTGGAAATGGTTCTAAAAGTGTATTTAATGAAAGACATGTGACAATGTAATTTGGTTTAGCCTATATTGTCCATGACCCATGGTAAGGATGGTCAAGCGTATTATTTTAGGTGTGATGACATCCATTATGATACTGTATCCAAAATGGGTTTTTATGGACAGTGGAGAGCCTTGATTTATGTAAACTAGGAATTACATATCTTATGTATTTTGAAATGCGTGTTTGGAATTATGGGAAGATACCACCATGACTACTTGTGCAGTTGGTCAATAAGAGGATTTCCCCGAGAATGATAATCTAGACATGTGAAAAGGGACCCCAATGAATCAGGGTAATAGGGGAGAAGATATCTTTTGTGATAACATCACTTGTTTTATGTAAATGGTGAAACATGACCAAGATAAGGTTTTATTGATTACGTTTAAACTAACTTGGGAATTCCAATGAAAAAACCCTCATAATTTTTCTAGAGAGGTTGGATCGTATGTATCCATGTTCTGGATAGATTCCATCTAGATGATTATTTATCACTTAGATAATCTTCTTGATAATAGGGTCAAGCTAGTGGGTTATATGTTGTGAGGACATGCGAAGAGTTTTTGAGGTGTTCTGGTTCAGACCTAGAAAGATAATGTTATGATATGGAAGCAATTTCAGGAAATGTTTCTAGAATACTTCTATCTAGAGACCTAGAGATAAGAGAAGGCTATGGAGTTTATGAGGTTAACCTTGGGGCCTATGTTAGTAATGGATTATGATGGTCATTTCATTGACTTGCAATGTTTTTTTACATCTTTGTTTGGGGGATGGGAAGGCTGCAAAGAGTCCTTTCTAGGATGGACATAGACATGATATTCAATTCCAGGTGAATATCTCCCATTTAAAAAGGTTTAATGATGTTTTGGATCAGGCCCTTATTTTGGAAAGAAATATCAAGAAATATTTTAGTGGTAGATGCATAGCTCTAGTTGGGTGGTCTAGTGGGATTTCATTTGATATCATGAAGATTAATTTCAATAATTTACACCATCATAGCGGGGGATGGAGTGGTCAGAAGAGAAAAAAATCCTCACAAAGTAATGATTGAGTTTTGTGTAATCAATGCAATAGGTCTGGACCCCTATGCACTCAGTGCCCCTAACCACTAGTTGAGTGTCGAGCATGTAGCATAATTGGAAATATGCAGATATTATATAAGAAACCTCTACAAATTGGAAAATTATTGGGGATTGAGACTGATGACTAGTGAAGGAAGGGGGTCTGTTAACCCATACCAAGCAGGAAGTTAGAGCTCGACCAGCCGTACAGGTAGAGGTGAAAAATGAGGTACTATGGGATGAGAGTGTCTATATCAATAGGGAATTTTAGCCCTAGAAATTTAGACAAGACCCCAAGGTAAAACATAAAGTCAGCTCCATGAACATCAGTATACACCTGGTGGTGGTGAGGCTGGACCATAAACTTTTTTAGGTACGATATTTGTAGCTACAACTCTTATTAGTTATTTTTTTGATACAAGTGGATCACATTATTTTATCTATGCACAAAATGTATGTGTGTTGGTCATATAAGTGGAATATTTTAATGGAGCTATGTCGATTGAGACTCCGTAGGGGGTATGCATAGAAAATATTAGGTAATGTAAAGTGTGTGCTCTTGAAGTTGGTGGGATACTGACTTTTATCACTGTAAGGTGACATTCACATATATCAAGGGAGACAAGTACTTTCATCATGGAAAATGGGATATTTGAGAAGGCCATATAGGGACAGGTTTTTAGAAGTTATGTGAGATCAAAGCCTATGTGGCTTGTCTTATGATTGATGATGAGGGAGTATAGAAGCTTGTCTTTCCTCGTGTGGTGGACGAGTTCTAGGATGTGTTTCCTGATGAATTCTCAGGTCTGGCACCTGAGATAGATGTTGAGTTCATAATAGAGTTTCTACTGGGAGTAAAACAAATTTTCATTCCACCATATAGGATGAAACCAAAATAACTCCAAGAGATTAAGAGTTAGTTAAAGGAGTTGGAGAATAAAGGGTTCATTCTTCTGAGTATGTCACCTTTGGGATCTCTAGTTTTATTTTCCACGAAGGCTGATGGATCAATGTGTTTGTGTGTTTATTACAGAAAGTCTAATTAAATTAAATTTAAAAATAGACATCCTATAAATAAAATCTATGATCTATTGACTAGTTAAATGATGCTTTAGGGTTTTACAAGATTGATATGATGTCATGGTATCATCAGTTAAGGGTGAGACCTTCTGATGTTCCACCGATAGATTTCAGGAGTATGTATGTGTTGTATGAGTTTTTTGTGATGTTGATTGGGTTAACCAATGAACTGGTTGTCTTTATGGACCTAATGAACTAAATATTTCACCCATATTAGAACCAATTTGTAGTTGTCTATGTTAAGGAAATCTGGTTGTACTAAAAGTCTCATGATGATCATGCCAAACATTGTGACATCATTATGATTATGATAAGATATCCTAAGCTATAATTATATCTATCCAAATTTTATTTCTGGGCTAATATGGTGAATTTCATGGGTCACATCATCTCTGAGGAGGGTGTGTTAGTGGATCTGGAGAATGTGAAGGTAGTTTTATTTTAGAATAATCCTTAGAATCTTTCTGATGTCTATTGTTTTCTAGGATTGGCTGGATATTACTAAAGGTTCATTAACTACTTTTTCTGTTTGGTAGTTCCACTTTTATTCATTAACAATAAAGTAATCTTGTTTGAATGGTTTGAATCATGTTATAATTATTTGAAAGAGTTAAAAAATTGGTTAATAACGGAACCAATATTGATATTACCTGAGCCAGGTAAGGGGTATACCTTGTTTAGTGATGCATTTGTTGTTGGCCATGGGGAAGTGTTGATGTAGGATAATCAGTTTATGGAATATGGTTCATTAATGTTGTTTCCTCATGATAGAAATTACCCTACTCCTGATATTAACTTAGATTCGGTGGTTTAGTCTTTAAAATGTTGGCGACTCAACATATTGGGAGAACAGTTTACCATATACATTGATTATAACATCTTGAAGTTCATCTTCTCTTGAATTCATTTTAATCTTCGTTGGTAAATATGGGATGAGTAAATGTAATATTTTGATTTTGAGTTGGTTTATATGCTGGGAATGGGGATGAATTTCATAGATACATTGATTCAGAAGGATCAAAATCAGGTTATTCATGAATCATGTTTGAAGTGGAATATGATGGTGTTGTTTGCTGAGATACATCTCGAGGTATAGGATGTCAAATTAGATATTACCCTTTCATATTTGGTAGTTGAATCCATGCTTCTGAGATGGCTTAAGGAAATACTATATGAGTATCCGAAATATGTGCCTTTAATGGAAATTCTAAAAGGTTGGGAGTCACCTTCCAGTTTGAATGTGGGAGTTTATGGGATCATTTTTCTATTTGTTTGTGTTGTTATGCCAATAAGTATGTGAGAAGAGTTGATGTTCTAGTATAATGAATCAAAGTGGTAAGTGCATCCCAATTTGAACAAAATGTATCATGATCATCATATCCAGCATTGGTGGCAAGGGATGAAGATAGAAGTTGCAAATTTTGAGGCATGATGCCTCAATTTCGAGAAGGTGAAGGCCGAGCATTAGCAGATACATGGTTTGTTGTATCCATTTCCCTTTATGGAATGGAAATGGGATAAACTGATGATGGATTTTATGGTATGTCTTCTGATGACTCTTAGGAAGAATTATTTGATCTAGGTAGTTTTGGATCAATTGAATATGGTGAATCATTTATTTCTAATTCAAGAGAATTTCTATATGGATCAGTTGGGAAAGTTTTTTTTGAGAGGTAGTGCGGTTACAAGGGGTTCCTTGGACCATGGTTTTAGACTATGATCTATGTTTAAAATTTTTCTTATGGTAAGAATTATAGAATGCACTTGGTACTTAGGTGTTTCTGAGTATGAACTTCCACCCATAGATAGAGCGGTAGTCGGAGCATACTAATCAAGTGTTAGGGGACATGTTGAGGGATTGTTTCCTATATTTTGGTGGATCATGGTAAAATAATTTCAAACTTTTTGAGTTTCCTATAAATAAAGTCACCAGGTTGTGATTAGTATGACAACTTATGAGGGACTCTATGGTATGTGAAAATCTATATTGTGTTGGGTAGAGACTGGGGAATCACAGTTGTTAGGAATGTGTCTCATGTAGGATACATCAGAGTAGATCAAGTTGATTAAGAAACATATGGATACAACTCAGAGTATGCAGAAGTTGTAAGAAGATCAACATTATCAACCTATTGAGTTTAGGGTAGGTGATTATGCATTTCTTTAGGTTTCACTAATTTTTTGTCACATTCATATTTGGAAACACGGGAAGTTGACACCTAGGTATGTAGGGCCATTTGAGATTATAGAGAGGATCAGACCAGTGGCATATCGATTGGATCTTCCATAGTGGTATAATGGCATGAATGATGTGTTTCATGTGTTCCAACTTTGATAGTATCACCTTGACCCATCCCATGAGATTGATGTTGAGGATGTTGACCTTGAGGATGGTGTATCCTTTGATGAGTAGCTGGTTCATGTTGTCAATTGTAGTGAGATATTATTTTGGGGAAAGAACACGCCATTGGTTTGAGGTTTTTGGTGACATGGTAATGTTTATAAAGAAAATAGGTAAAGGTTTTGGAATATGAAGGCCTAGTGTCCTGAACTATTTTCTTCAAGAGATCAGTTATTCTTAATAGTGCAGCTCAAGGATGAGATATTATAAGTTAGGGAGGTTCTCAGATCCCAGACATCATGATGTTATTTCCTTGTGTACATTATGGTTGAAATCATTTAATTTTGGGTAATTAAATTTTTAAAGGGTGTACGATGAAACTATGGGGTGTTCCAAGCATTTGGGAATGAAGGAAAGGGAATTTGATCCATTCAGTGCATATCGCACAGTTGCCGTATGGTTGGAGTAAACCATGCAAGGGGGAAAGCTAAACCATTCAAAATTGGAAAAAGTAATTTCACATGGTTGGTGAAATTATTTTCAAGCCATATAGGGTTGACAGGTAACCATGTGACATGGAATCATCTTGGACATAGGGTGGTTCATGGTTGGTGCATGGTTTTCCAAACTGTGCAGCCCATTAAAAAGTGAAAATTATTAAATTTCCCCCTCAGTATTTTTATTTTCTCCCCTAATTTTAATCCAATTTAATTATCCTCTATCCCTAGTTATGAACTAACTCCCCAAAATTCTCAAGGGTCAATCTCATTCTATTCTTGGCCATTTAGAATTTCATTGTTTTTTGGATCAATGCTCTAGGTAAGTCTAACACTCCTCTTGGTTATTTTTTTACGAATTAGGGATTTTGAATTTGATCTTCTTCATATAAAGCCCTAAACCCCCTTTTTAGTGGATAAAGGTTGTATATTCATATAGTGATTGAATAAAGATATATGGATAAGGGTAATTGTGCGTTCATCTTTGGACTTGAGGTAGGTGTTCTATAAGTTATACCCTATAGTGTTGCTGTATATTTCTATTTGCATGGTTGTGATATTTCTTTCCTCTTATTAATTTGTTGCTTTGGGTAAAATTATGTAAAGTGGTTGGATAAATGAGAATTTAACCCATATTTATCCCTGTGTGATTCATTGAGGATGATTTTATGAGTTTAGGTCCACCCATTAGGTGATTAAATATTCCCAAACATGGGAAATTGTAATGTTAATCTTAAAGATCATTTGTGTTAAAATAGATCCCACGATAAATATGTGGAAATGTTGGTTGAGTTAAAAAGGTTAAATTGGTAGTACGTCTATTTGTTTTCACTGGAACAAGGTATTTTTTTCATGATGTGATTATGAGTTAAATAGATTAATGTGAATGTGTCAATAACATAAGAATTTTTAATGGAAATGTTTTAATGGATTAATTAATACAATTTGAGGAACTTGTAAAATAGGATAATTCATGTAAATTGAGAAATGGGTTAGATGGGTTAATGTATTGGAATCGTTGAATATGAAAATTGAGTTAAGGTATGAAAATGGAAAATGGGTTAAATAGGCTATGCCAAGTAAGCGACAAATCTGCTAATGGGTCAAGGTTTGATGATGATTTATTTTTTAAATGAAATGTGAAACGTAAATGTTATATGAATTGTTTATGTTTGGTTTGAGAAATGGTATATGTGGTAAATGGATAAATAATCATTTTCACGTGGAATGGTGGTGTATGATAAAGGAATGAGTCTCCTCCCACGTTTTGGGTTGGATTGAGGCTCTAAACCCACCCCTGAATGCACGGGTTAGGGAGCCAGACTGAAGCTCTAGGTGCCTAATAGTTTAATTGGGTGATACTAACTCGACTAAGTATCCAAGGTATGTTTGTTATTATTATTCATTAACTTTTTTTTATCCCTATTGAGATAGGGAAATTGACTTATTCCCTTATTGAAGATAATTGGCCAGCTTTGGCCATTGTGTAAGTGATTTAAAAGCCTAATCCATGGAACATGTGATGAAAATGAATTTAGTAATGAAGGCGGTTTAAGTGATGAAAATGGAAAAGATAATGGAAAAAGTTAAAGTAAATATTGTAAGTCAATGGAACCCATGTTTCCCTTTTTTAACCTTGTAATTTATTTCATACTTTAATACACTATCTACTTGGACTTGTTATATTTTTTACACTGTTAGTGGTGCCCTAATTATTTGTACTCACACCCTTCTCGGGCTGCTATAGGGCACCCAATTAGATTTTATGGTTGCATGCCAGTACATGGGAAAAGGGCCTTTCCAAGAAAGTTGAGTTTTGATTTTTATATTCATGGATAAGGATTAAAACATGGAGTTATAACCCAATTTAAGGATTCAGTGGTCTGTATTACTTGGATTTTCTTCACTTTTATCATGGTTAGCATGACATGACAATTTTTTTGTTTGGTTTTGGTTTTTATGCTATTTTGGAAATAGTTAGTAATGCATGTTTTTGGTTCTTTTTAATTGTTTACTTTAATTAACATGTTATATAATGTGGATTAATCTATTAAAGAGGGTATAGTCTCCCCATATGATCTATTAGACCCTCGATGCTAGTCAGAAACTTCTAGTATATAGGGAGGCATGCTCAAGGTCATGTGGCGGCTCGAAACGGGGTACACGTTTAGTGGATTCTAGGATAGGGACATTAATGAATCATTTGATCAATTAAAAATGAAAGAAAACAAATCCAAAATATAAATAAATAAAATGGAAAATAATTCACACACACAATCTCCCTTCATTTACATTAAACAACATAAATTGGTAATTATACCGTAATGTGGGACATGATATAGTGAGAGTTGAAGGGGAGAAGATGAAACATAAGAAGTGGCCTTGTGGAATACTATATGATGCAACACTTCATACTAAATTTTAGTCTCCATTCTTCAAATGATAACCTTTCAGCAATTCCCCAGACATGTATTAATTGGAAAAATTAGAACCTCGTGTAGCTTAAATGACATAAAACCAGCATTTTATATATCCATGTAAATACCAAGAGTTACTAATAAATTGATAGAATTGATCAAAATTTAATTTCATAAGATCATAATAAATTAATCCTGTCACCAAGTATCGTGGTATGAGATAGGGTTACATGTCAGGATTATTTATGATCTACTCTAGAGCTCTATATTTCTCTTCTTCTTATTTTGTCTGTACTTTTGATTGATTTTCATTTCATGAGTAGGTAATTCATAACATGAATGGTGATTTTCTAGTATATTTAAATCTATTCACACTTGAATTATCAATTTAAATCTTTATACTTGATATTTGACTTATCTGACATCAGGGAACATCATTTTAGTCATGATTTCCATATCCTTTTTGGGTTTTCCAGTATATTTTATTTCACATGTAACATACCAAAAATTAATAAAATGTTAAATATAAAAGAATTATTACTAATTTTAATTAAAATAACAATATATTTTAATATTTAAAATATACACATGAAATAGACCTATCACTGTGCCTAAAAATATTGATAACACCTTAACAACATTATTCAACTCTTAATATGGAGTTAAAAACTATGAATTGATGTTTTGGAGAGGATAAAACTATGAAGAGATGTGTGAAATATATATTAATCATATGTGTTTATAGTAAATATTTATATATATGTATTTGATCATGTATTATTGAAGATGGTTGTTGTTCTTCAAGAATTATGACTTCTCAATATATTACCTTTCTCGAAACAAGCATAATTTAGATAATTTTCATAAATGAAAAGGAACCCTCTAACCACTCAATTATAAATGTTGAGAAAGATATTATCTTCTTGGATATGATATATTACTAAATTCTAAATCCAAATAATATATCTTAACTTTCTCAAATTATTTCATAACTATCTATCTAAGATAAGATCAAGGAAAAATAAAAGGATGATTCAAAGCATCAAAATAATGTTAAATAAAAAATATGGGGAATCTTCCGGAATTAAATGTTGAAAGAGATATATTAATTTACCTTTAAAATAGAGAATTATTTACATCATTATAAGAGTTTAATAAATAGATATTTTATAATACACAAAAATCAATTTTCTCCATCCACACTAGAAGTACAAAGAAGTACTCATATATTTGAGATAAATATTAGTGGTACAATAAGAATATGAATATTTTTAAGTACACCTAAAGTGTGACATATTTTAGTCATTTAAGATAGATTAATAGAAAAATAAGGGTATGATGCAACCATTTTCCTTATATAGATAAAAATAAGAGCACATATCTACGATATTTATCAAGATTTTTCTAAACAATTGGTGAAGTAAATAACACTAAATGGGTTACAGTGGATCGATTCACCGAGATATATAACAAAATATCCGTCTAAGAATATTTATAACTCAATAATATTTCAAAGATTTTTAAAAATTGGTTTGGTTTAATGTACCAACACTCTTTTATTATAACTTATCATAACCGTTGGTTCAACATTATGTTCTGGGGGAGCCTTCAACATTCCCTAAAAAAGAGTTGAACTTCAATACAACAAATCACACTCTATCTAATGTATAATATAATAGATCAATATATACAATAAAATAAAATACAAGAAATTATTTTGAAGGACTCATTAGAATCTCTATATTCCAGGATATTTGAAACTTCAACATTTGCAGATGAAGTTGATGAATGAACTCTATTGGCATCCGATCTTGTATAATAAATGACAGTGATAGTTAAATATATTTAGAAATACATTAATGTTTCTCAGAGTTAATAAAAGTGAAATCTATGAATTCATAAATGATACATAGTTTTGGATGTTAGATTATTTGTTTCCATTGAATACAAACCTGAAAAAGAGTTTTGAGGTTTGGAATTAAGGGAAAGATCAATCCTAGGTACATTGGACACATTGAGATCCTAGATTTAATTTGATTCATTGACTATAAATTGGAATATCCACTAAATGGGGACCTAGTGCATGTGTTCCATGTATATATTCAAAGTATGTATATACTCAGTCCATTAGATGTAATGATTTTGGAAGAGGTAAAACTAGAGAAAAACCTATCATATAAGGAATATATGGCGATAATCTTGGATCATGGATACAATATTCTATAAACAAACATTACTCACATTATAAAAGTATATTTTAAAAACAATATATATATATATTGGAAAAATGGGAACCTAGGGTTGCAATGAAGGAAAATTGCCCTATATTATTATCGATTGAGGATATGGGTTAAAATTTAGATGATTAATTTTGCAAATATGTGAGAATGAAAAAAATAATTTTCAATATGTTATTTTCCATTTGAATTTTAACGTGTGTTATAATTAAGAATTTAAAAGTATAAAACACATACACCATGTAATAAAAACTAGAAAATTTTTATTTCATTAATATTGAATGTTTCATATGGGAAATAAATATACTCTATAAAATAAAAAATTGTATAATGGGACAATAAGCGCAAAAAAAATATAATAACCAGAATTAGAAATGTCGGTATATCATAGACCCTTATAATTATTAGTCATGAGAAACATTATTAATAGAACAAAATTAAGAATATTATTATAACACTTGGTTATAGATACTTAAGAGTAAAAATGAATGACTAATGAAGGAAAGAAGAGGAAATTACAGAAAATATAAAAACAATTTAACCCTTAGAGCAGTAAATTGACTTTTAGTAAAAGTAACCTAATAGTTGTGAATAATATCCTATAAGTTAGAATTGTAAAATGACTATTGGAATAGTAAAATGGATTCTAAATTATATTTACTATGAATAAACAAATTAAAAAATATTATAAATCTTTAAAATAAATATATAAATTTGGAAACTAAAAAATACACTTTCTATATTTTCAATAATGTGTATATTATATTATTTAATAAAAACCATAATTTTTATGTTAATAATTAAATAGTAAGTTTATAAATATATGAAAATTATATTAAAATTTTTTTATCATTAGAATAAGTAAATAGAAATTATATAAGATTGTTTTTTTGATAATTTTCTAAAAAACAAGAATTTATGATTAAATGGTGAAGACAAAGTTTTTCGAATACTATTAATTTACAATGAAGTATTGATTTAATTATGAAATAATAAACTATAAATTTTTTATGAAAACTAAAATTAGATTTAATAATATAAATAATATATTTTAAAAATAATAAACTCAATTTCTAAGCCACAAAAATTACATTATGAAGTTAAAATGATAATGTATGCCATATAGAATATATTTCATTTGTTTTCTTTAATTATTTTATATTAGATAATAAACCTTGGAGTTTAATGGTTCCAAATTCGTAATAACATATAATTTTCATCTAATATGGTTAATTATTTTAAATAACATCAGTATTTTATGTTTTAATTTTGAAATAACATGTTCTTCATTTTTTTTACCAAAATAACCCTCCCCCAAAGTATAAATACTCCCTCTAACCTCCAATGAAAAGTTACTTCTCAAACACTTATTGTTGACACTAATATAGTCTCTTTCATTAACGTAGGCCTCTATATGTCCTTAGGTATGATTCAGATCCCAAAAACTCCATGCCTTCAAAGAATAAAGGTATTAGTAATGGAGAATCATTGGGGAATGAGGTAACCATTCTTCCTTTCTCCTTTCAAATATTCCTTCTACTATACTTATAATACCATTCCCTATTCTATTTTTTTTTCTGAAATTAATTAATGGTTATATAATCATTATATAATCGTATAATATTATTCAATAATTATTATAAACAATTTAAAATATGTATATTATATTTTTCCAACTTTTCGACAAAGTCCCATGAATGTTTAGTGTGGATCCTTTGTGGATAATATGAACTCATTACATAAAATTGTCTTCAAGGTTAGTAAGATCAAATTTTTTATAATGTAAAAATATTTAGTTTATGTATTTTTAGTTTTAAATAGGAAAATTTTAAAATAGATGATTAATAATGAATAATAACTATGAAATCAAAAAAAACATATAACTAAATTAAACAAGTCAATGGCCATTTCATCATTGATTTTTTTAATAAATTATAATTAATATAATTGATTAATAATGAAATTAATAAATTTTATAAACAAATTAATTCCTATTTTAGTAAACATAATATATTATAAAGGAGGTATAATAACCTAGGTTTTATAAGTGATATATGCTAACTGAAGAAATGTGTGTTATATTATATGATATAGTATTATACACATGAAAACCATAAAAAAATGGATGAAAAATTATTTTAATAACATATTTATTTACATTATTGAGCAACTAAACCCATTAAAATTTTAAATTTTACAATATAGAGGAATATATTAAATAGAGAAATTGTAATTGGAAAACTTTTATCAATCTAATCTACCATAATTATTCCCCCATGAGCAACACTACAGTAATGAAATATAATATTATAAAATAAAACAAAATCATAAAAAAGAAAAATATAGTAACTTGATAAGAATTGTAGTTACTGTTGAATTAACGAGTGAATAGTTGTTTATAGGAGGTAATGTTACTATTGTAATATTAATGTGACCATTAAAATAACAATTTGACCATTGTAAATTGTAACCTGAATATTGTGAATATTAACATTACCATTGGAAATGTAATTTCATCTAAAATTTATTAAATTTCATAAAAATAATATTTATGCTGAATAATTTAAGAAAATATAAATATTACAATTCTATAAAGTAATTATCAAGATTAAAATATCAACGAATTAATTTTTTTTACATTTTTAGTTATGTATATTTTAAAATTTATTATAAAAATCCTAAATTTTATATTAAAATTCAAATTTCCTATTTTATAATTTTTTTGATAAAATTAATTTCATTTTTAGAGTCAAAAATTTTAAATTATTGAACAAATACTTTTTTTGGTAATTCTATGAATTAATTCAATTTTTACATTAATAGTAAAAATTTTGATTTTCAAATACAACATCTTTTATGACATAATGATGATGGAAACATGACCTAATAATTGTGAATTTTTTATTTCATCCTTAAATAAATTTATATGATATTTGGGTCATTTATAAATAATAAACGTTATTTCTAAAGCTAAAAAATAATTTCCAAAACCAATATGTATAAAGTGTATTTAAAAAACATTTTTTATTTTTATCCTTTTATTTTTATAAAACTAATAAATTTGAATTATAATGTGATTAAAATTCCTCAAATTATGTTATTTTATTCAAATATATGTTATTATTTTAAAAATTTATTCTATTCAATGGATTACCATAGATATGATATTTTATTCAATATTTTATCCTAAATATACCCCTCTCCCTCCCCATGAAAAATAATCTTCCCTAAAACAAAGTCCGTAAATATGATCCAATTATATCCCTTGAGTCTCATATAATCCTTATGGGTGTTATGGAATAATTAAAATCCAATAATTTAAAGATTTTGTGTCATAGATAATAACCAACCTCGAGAAGAGGGTAGGATTTAATCAAATCTTTTTCACGTTTTCCTCTTATCTTCTTGTTTTCCAATATCCCTTTCAATAAAAAATCTTATAAAATTAAATTATGAATATTTTAATATAATATTTACAATGCTAAAATATTTTAATTATTATATTTATGATATATTTATATGTAAATATTTTGTTTTCTCCACTTTTGAAAATGTATTGTCAAGGACCAGTTAACAACCTACAAAGACATTGCCAACTCTCAAGACACCACCACCTTCATTGATGTACATTATAAAATATATATAATATAAAAATATATAATTACATGTATTCTAATCCTATTTAATTTATTTTATTCATGTATAAGTGACTTTGAATAAAAACAATGAATTCAAAATAGTACAGGATAATTAAATGAAAATTTAGAGTTAATTTTTTTAATAAAACCACATTTATTATATAGGAGTTGGTAAGTTGAAGAAATATTGTGGGAATTAATGTAAGGGGATTCTCTTACCCAAACACAATCTATTTGGGTTACCTCTTCTTTCATAATATTTTATATATGGATGTTCTTTAAAGTTTTTTAAAATTAACTTCCACTATTTTTTCACATTTTTTCAATGATATACATTTTTAAACCCATTAAAAAAATTTCTAAGGCCTTTACAATGATTATTTAAAACGAAATTTATTTTAAAAAACATTGCATTGACCTATCTCGATTCATTTGTTATCAACCCAAGATTGATGATGTTTTATAGGAAAAAATATATTTTCCATTATTCATTTGGAAACCTACAAATTTATTCATGGATGTATGATTTACTAGACCACTATAAAATCCATTTTTTCCCAAGGGATTATTTCACATGTAAAATTGTTTTACGTTCTATATTCCATGCATGATTATGTGTGTTTTATAAGGCAGAAGGTGGGTCCAGAATAAAATAACCCTCTAATGCATTTGTTAATTTGATATATCTAATTATATTATGAGTGTTATCTATGAAAAAATATTCTATATTTGTTTATAATTATTATGTTATGATTTCGGCACATATGTTATGTGTGAACACGATTCTACCTTTGTTTAGAACTATATGCGGTATTTCGACACTTTTATGTTGTTTCATTATTACAATAATTCACATTCCATTCCATTAAAAAACGTTTCCATAATGATTATGATGATTGTTCTTTTATAATAATATGATAATGTTTATTATTTTTACCCATTTACTAATGATTCGTCTCTCTTATTCATTCTATATTAACCCTTTCCTTACCGGGATTTTAAATCACCCATTTATTTGATTTATATCCTTAGGTGATGACTACTAATAAGGATGATGTGCCATATTTTAGAGGGATAATTATTAAAGATTTAAATTGGGTTTAAGTTTCCTTATTTACAAGTGATGTATGATCCAAATATTTTCAATATACCAATCCTTTAAATCCTTGATTGCATTACTATTGTGTATTTTTCTTTAAAAACATGTAATAGTCATTTAAAAAAATTAGGTTTCTATAGTTGGTATTAGAGGCATGGTTTAACTAAATTTTAGAGTTTGGATTAGGTTATGTTAGTCAAAACCATAAGGATACGACTATGTATTGGTAAACATCCTATGCTTTGGTAAAGTATAAGAGAGCGTTGTTTTGGGAAATGAAATCCTTGTGTAGATACTACACATGGATGTGTCTATGACACAACTGTAACTAGGTAAAATAACCCTAAAAAGGGAGGATTGGATATTTACTTGATTATCACCTAGGGTATGAATGAATAGCCTTTCTACACTCCTAGTTTGACACTCCTCTAGGATACTCTTCAGTTTGCTATAAAATCTCTATAAACCATTATAATGAATAAATTAATAATATAATTATTCATCTTAATGTTTGATAAGGATCAAAGTACATTATACAAGAAGTATAAATTAAAGAAAATTGAAAACATTGGGATCCCATAAGATATTACTTTATAATTAATTTTCACAAATGAATAAATTATTTATTCATTATTTATTTACTAATGTTTTTCCAACCTTTTCTAATTTAGAAAATGGTAAGTCCTATGAGAAACTAGACCAACAAACCATATGAGGGAAAATGAAAGGATTTTCTGACTCATAACCCAAATTTCATTACAGGAAGAGTTCAAAAAATATTGGAGATTATTACCTAGCTATCTCAAGATATAAATAATAACCTAAACCATGTATAATTATACCATTACACAAGAAGGAAAAACTAACAATAAATTTCTTTATGTTTCGATTAGAACCAATGTTTAGTGGATAATTTGACCCACTAGTTATGTAAAAATGGTTTAACTTAATAGATAATATCATTTCCATTCTCCACTATTATAATAAGGAGAATGTTAATCTTTCCATCTATAATTTAGATGGAGAAGCTAATCAATGTTGGTCATTGATAAGGAATACCAAGCTAAAGGATGGAATAAAATAAATGAAATGTGAATACTTTAATAACTAATTTTTAATATGTTTTTCTCTTGAACACTTCGAATAAAGATGATGATATAATTTCAAGATCTTGAGAAACTAGAGGGTGAATATTTTAAATCTTACAAGGAATCATTCATAAGGCATGAAAGATACACCTTTAGTTTTTACTCAATAATGATATCAAAATAGAAAGATTTTTTTGTTGTCTTAAACAACACCACTAAAGGGGTTTTGACATATGAGAATTTTTGAGTTAAAAAGAAGTAGTTTGAAGTGATCCCAAAGTATATATGAAGTTTAAATAATGTTTCCACTGTGATAGAGATAAGAAACGTAAGATAGAGTTTCATTATAGTATATCAAATGAAAAGGGGGAAAGAATATCCATCCACCCACGGTTAAAAATATTGGTAGAAATGTCCGGGGAATTAACACAAAGGTACATGGAAATGATTTAGGTGTGGGAGAGAATGATACCAAGATCATGAATCATGATGATACAAGGAGAATATAGAGAATGTTATTGAGGAATGGAAGTCATTATTAATGGTTTAATGCTTCATATATAGGGACCAAGGGCACTATACAAGCCAACACACTAAACTGTGTGTTGTTGAGGGTAATCAGCATTAGTAACCAAAAAAGTAAAAGAAGAAAGGGAATTTTTACAACATTAATACTGCTAAGGTGGAATATGAAAATAAACTCATACATGGTATAGTTTCTATTAAATCTTGAACAGAAATTTTTTTAATTGATTCTAGTTTTATCCGTTCCTTTATATAATGTATGTTCTCTAACACCGTTGAATCAAAAACAAGATACCTTGTAGTAGGGATATCTATAAAAAACCTTGTGGTGTAATAAATGAAACCCAATTATTAGACTTTTATCCTATTAGAATATATGGGAATATCCTTCTATCAAATTTCATAATCCTTCCCTTAATGGTATTTGAGGTTGTAAAAGGGATGGATTGGATCCCATTTTATAGAGGTCAAATCAAATATCATAAAATGAAATTTAATTATATATTTTAATTATCCCGTTATGATTTAATCATGAAATATATATTATTAATCTCCCCTATAAAATCCCTCAATGGTGTGGGTGTTGATATATAGAAAATATTAACACTATTCCCAAATGGTTGAGTAAATGGAAAGCTTCAACCTTCGGAGAATTATCATTGTGAGGAAATAAACTAATGTATTACCTTAAGAGTTCTCTAGAATTAAAAGATATCATGAGGTTGGGTTCTCAATATAACACAGACCTGGTTTCACTTCCATCTTGAAATTCACTTACATGATGGCCCCAATCAAATTGGAGGAGATAAAGAAGCAGCTACAAGTGTATTTGGAAAAATTGTTCAACCAATCTAGATTATCTAATTAGGGGTGAACCATTACTCTATATAAAGAAAAATGATGGTCAAACGTGGTTTTGTATCAATTACCAAGATCTAAGAAAGTTCACCATAATGAAAAAGTGTCCCTTACCAAGGATTTATGACTTGTTCGATCAACTTTTGAGAGATGAATACATCTCAATAGTTGATCTTTATTCTAGATATCATTAATTAATGGTAAATAAAGTGGATATTCAGAATAAATACATACATATAAAGGTATTAACACTATGATTTCATAGTTTTTCCCTTCATAACTAGGAGTTAATCTATAATCATTCTAGATTTCATGAATAGAGTATTTAGAGATTACATCAACAAATTTTCTATAATGTTTATCAATTATTTTCTCTTTTACTCTAATAGAAAGAAGAAAAATGAGTATCATATAAGGATTTTTTTAGAGACATTAAAAAAGGATAAAATGTATAGTAATTTCATAAAAAATTAATTTTGGATACATTAAATCACATTCTTAGGGAACATTACCACAAGTGAGTGAATTTATGTGCAACTCATAAAGATAAAGGCAATTACGAAACTGCTCAAACCAACTACTGTAACAAAAATCCATTTTTTACATGATTGTATGGGTAATACTGATGATTTTTTTAAAATATAACATTATTTTATATCATATTAAATTATTTAACACAAAATAGGGTAAAGTATGTCAGGTTGGAAGAATGCGAGGAAATCTTTTTTGAGATCAAAAAAAGGCTAATCATTACCCATGTAGCCGCACTATAATCAAGTAGGTATGGGTTTGTGTTATATAATGATACTTAAACTAATTTATTGGGATTAATACTCATTAAAAAAGAAAATTTTAAATCCATAACCACATAAAAGTAGAAGATAAATTGGAAAAACTACCCAATATAAGAATTGGAGTTACCTGTAGTGATCATCACGATGAAGATTTTGTGACACCACCTCTATTTTGCGAAGTATGACATATTTAAATATCATAAGAGTATAATTTAAATATTAACATATAAATATCTCAAAATTTATCGTATAATATGTTTATAGATGATCAAGAACTATAATTTCCCTATTTACAACTTTCTTAAAAAATTAAACATGGTAGGTGATTTTCTTATTAAAAAATAACCTTATACTCTATCCATGATACATATTTAGTAAGAAAATATATTAATTTAAATTAAAAGGATGTATCTATAATTTATAATGGTAGGGAATATATCCTACATTTCCCAAATAATTTCCTAACCATCTATCCAAGAGAAGATCAAAGAGGTACAAAGGGGTGATATGGATTTTCTAAATAAGATGAAAGTATTAAAGGAGGGGAAGCTTGATGAATTCCACATCGATGAAGATAATTTCCATCAATTTAGAACTCATATTTTTATAAATACATAACATGAGAAAAATAAAGATCTATTTTATAATGTATATATCTCATATTTTTTCCGACCATCATGGATGTACCATGATGTACCATGATATTTTAGAACACTTACTGTGGAAAACACAAAGAAGGAGATTGCTGAGTACACCTAAAATTTATAATTATATCATTAATTTAAATAATATAAATACAATTAAAAGGGGATGATAAAATTATTTCCCATAACTACATGAAAATGGGAAAAAGAACCCTAGAACTTATCACCGATCTCCCGAAGAAATTTAAGGAAGAAATGTGATATTGGTTGTGAGGGATTGATTTACCAATAATTCCTACTACCATGCTATTCAGGAAGATTTATCACCTGAAAAACGTGATATGATATATTTAAAGGGGGTGTTCAGGCTATATGGGGACCAGTTTCAATAATCTCTAATAGATATACATGGTTCAATTCAAAATTCTATAAGAGTGTTCAACATCCTCTAAATACTCAATTGAATTTCATTATGACCTACCATCATAAAAATGATAGCCAATATAAAAGGAATATTAAAACTCTCAACTACATGATGAGCGATTCCTCAATTAAATAAAATTTTTAATGATATCAAAATATCTCATTAGTTTAGTTCTTATACAACAACAACTTCCTCGTAAGTATTAAAATTAACCCATATGATTCTCAATATGTATAACGACCATGCCTTTTCTTACATTACTATCACATAATTTTAAATATAAAAAACATAATATATTACACATAGAGAATCCAAAGGTTTAGTGTCTTGGGAAAACTAGGACCATACATAACAATTACAACATCAAGCATAAACATTTATTTAATTTGTTCTTCTCAAGATTCTTATCGGCACTTGTCCTCTCCTTAGTACATGTAGCCACCTGGGGATATACATAAAAAGGGGTGAGCTAGAATCCCAGTAAGAGGATAGATAAGAACAATATATCATGGGGTGAGTATAATTAGAACATGGTAAAAAGATCATAAAAATGAGAGCAAACATTAATATAAGACTTGAAATGTGGCAATGCATAAAAAATGAAACATCATGTTTTAGTGGTTAACTACCACAAATACTTGTGAACGAAGCTAGAATCCTATTCACATAGCATTTCACATTTACTCATGTTATTCATCACTTTACCCAATTCATTGGAGCACTGTATAATTTCAGGCACACCCATCACATTCAATCATTCATATTGCGCTATATATTTCCGGGCGCACCCGTCACATCATAATATTATCATCATCATTCTTTCCACATGGAACATATATCAAAAGTGAAAATAACTAACCCATGGAAATTACTGTTTTAAATCTCATAATAACACATTCATAAAATTTGGGATCCCAAAACAAAGAGGGAATAACATACTTGATACAAGAACCATCAACCTTGAATGAGAAGTAAAAGGTCAGTTCTTCAAAGAAGAGTTCTTTTGGAAAAAATTTTGTTTGACATAAACAGTAGTGGTAAATAGATATATCCCAGAAAAGGAAAGGAAATTTTGAAAAAATTATATTTAAGGAGTAACCATATCAAAAGTGGAGTGAAAGAGGGAGAACCTGAAGGATGAAAGTTGGGTTTGATAATTTCCCCTTACCTTGTATCTGAATGCTTCATTCTCTTTAATGTCCTGTATAATGACATTATATTCATTAATTAGAAATTACATAACCTTTTATACATGAATATGGTTAATTCTGGTTTCATTATTTCATTTTATTTTCCTTGGGATGACTTATAGAGTTTAAATACATTGTTCAGGGATGTTCGTTTTTATGGTTTTTCTTGGGTGGTTCACTTGTATTCATAAATTGATGTTCGAGTAGAACATGGGTAAACAACCAGAACTAATATTATATGATATTAATGAAATTAAATAATTTAAATTGATATTATATTGAGTTATATTATATACCATGTCGATGAATCATTAGATAAAAATTAAATGAAGATTGTTTGGGTTAATTTGGCAGTTTTTCGATCACAATGAACTTGTTTTAATTTATCACTTAGTAATATTGCCATAAGTTATTTCCAGAACATTAAATAGGACATAATAAATATAAAATATTCTATTTCAACCATAAAAATGGTTTCATGACCAGATCTGAAGGTAGAAATGGAAGAAGAAAACATGTCGTTCTTGAAGGTTATAAATTAACACCTCATGAACAATGTTCTCTTTAATAAAATAAAAGGAAGAGGGAAAGGGTTTTGGATGATATAATATGCCATTATAATAATAAAATTGAAGTATATGTATAATAATGGAGTTAAAATACCATTTTGATGAAGATAGGTGGGGAGAGATCAAGAAATGAACTTGAACTTGAAAGGAAATTAAATGAGAAGATGGGGAGAAATTACCTCTTAAATCCTCCTCTTCAGATTCTCCTTAAGGAAGCTAGTCTTGGTGTTTTGATGATACCAGAAGCTCTTGAACGTGGGAGAGGGGCTAGGGAAGATGTTTGGGAAGAGTTTAGAGAAGGCTTGGAGCTTGAATGGTGTGAGTAAATGAGGGTGTGAATGGTGGTTTTTATAGTGGAGGGGAGAGGGGTTTCCTTAATATAAAATTCATTAGTATATTAATTTCCCCTAAGATAAGGAATAGTGACTCTTTATTGACCAATAATAGTAATTTTATCATGTTATCCTGAACCAAGTGGGCTTACATCAACATAACATCACACATGACTCTACAATTAGCTTATTTAGCTTATTTTTATAAATTACGGTATTTCACTATTCATAAAAAATTCAAGTATTTCAGAAAAATCCAAAAACTTTAGCCAAACCATTTATCGAAGTGTAGAATTGAAAAATGAAGTCCATTTTTTAAAAATAATTTTCTAAATATGATTAATTTACTATTTAATTAAAACAATGGTTTATTACTAAAAAACAGTTTTAAAACATTCATTTACTAATTCTAAAATATAGGTACATCATAATTTCACTTGAATATTATTTTTATACTATCATAGGTAATGTTACTATTAATTAGGGTATATCACTATTCATAAGGGTATGTTACTATTCATAAGGGTAGGTTACTATTCACAAAAAAATTATTTTTGTTTCATTAGACCCCAAAAATCTTCTTGAACACAAATGTGTATATCAGATTTTCAAAATTCCAAACACAGAAGTGACAAACTTATTTTTAAAGGCCACTTATCACATAGTAGTTCATTATTTTGTGTTTTAATGTTATTTTATGATGTATTTATAATAAGGGAATTTCCATTGAAAAACATTGGGTCGTCATAATCTTCCCCCCTTATGAAATTTCACCCCTGAAATTTCACTTTACACAAATAGGTGAGGGTACTTCTCCTACAATGCCTCTTCTGGTTCCCAGTTTTATTCCTCAAACTTATGGTTCCTCCAAAACACTTTGACAAGATTGGTTGTCTTTTTGCGTAGAACCTTATCTCTTCAATCTAGAATATTTACTGGCTGCTCCTCATAGGAGAGATCATCATCCAGCTGCACTGCCTCTGATTTTAGTACATGTGAGGGATCAGGTATGTACTTCCTCAGGAGTGATATGTGAAAAACACCATGAACTCAAGCCATATTCGGTGGAAGTGAAAGTCGATGGTCCACGGATCATATGCGGTCAAGGATCTCAAATGGGCCAATGTACCTTGGGCTGAGCTTCCCATTTCTTCCCAAATAGCATTACTCTCTTCCTTGGAGATATTAAAAGGAAGACTTTACCTTCAACGTAGAACCCCAAGTCCCTACGACGGTCATCATCATAGCTATTTTTCTGTCTTTGAGTAGCTTTGATGTGTTTCTGGATGACTTAAACCTTCTCTGTAAACTCTTGAATAAGATCGGGTCTAAATAGCTTTCTTTCTCCAAATTTATCCCAACAAGTTGGAGTTCTACATCGATTTCCATACAGAGCTTCATATAGAGCCATATGAATACTCGAGTGGAAGCTAGTGTTGTATGAGAACTCAACCAATGTGAGATGCTGATCCCACCCAGCTTTGAATTCTAGAGAGTAGGCTCTTATGACATCTTCATGTGTTTGAATAGTCCTTTCAGATTGGCCATCAGTTTGGCGATGATAGGCCGTGCTAAAATTTTATTCAGTACTCAAATCATGTTGAAGACTCCTCAAGAATTTAGATGTGAACCTTGGATCATTGTCATAGACAATTGAGAGTGGAACACCGTGCAGTCTCACCACTTCCTTCACATATATCTTTGCAAGTGGTTAAAGTGAGAGATCTTCCCGAATAACGATAAAATGGGAAGTCTTGGTGAGTCATTCAACCACAACCCATATCGCATTATTTCCCATTGACATCTTTAGGAGACCCATGACAAAGTCCATAGTAAAATGTTCCCATTTCCACATGGGTATATGCAATGGCAGCGTCATACATTTGGACTTTTTTCGCTAATCTTTAACTTGATGACATACCAAGCACCTTGATATGTATTCCACAATCTCCTTCATCATGTTATCCCACAAGAAGTATTCTCAGAGATCACGATACATCTTGGTACTCCCAGGATGGATAGATAATGTTGAGCTATGTGCATTTTCCAAATATCTCATTCTTTATCCCAGGTGATGAAGGCACACAAATCCGCGTTCCAAACCGAATCACACCATCATCATCGATATGGAACTCCTGCATCTTCCCTTCCTTTATTGTATTCACCCTCTTTTGTATCTCCACATCATCCCTTTGTGATTACTTAATCTTCTCTTGGATGGATGGTTTCACAATCATTTGGGAAAGGTAGGATGTATCCCCTGCCCTTATGATTTCTAAATCCATTCTTTGGATATCCAAGAATATAGGGTCTTTCTAAATCCATATCATTGATAGAGTATCAGGTTTCTTTCTGTTTAGAGCATCATCTACCTTGTTCGCATTTCCAGGATGATAGTGAATAGATAAATCGTAATCCTTTATTATCTCTAACAATATCCTTTAACACATGTTGAGATCCTTTTGTGTGAATATATACTTTAGGCTCTTGTGGTCAGTGTATATGTCACACTTCTCACCATAAAGGTGGTGCTGCCATATTTTCAATGAAAACATCACGGATGCCAGCTCTTGATCATGTGTTGGGTAGTTCTGCTCATGGATCGTCAACTATTGTGAGGGGTAGGCTATCACATTATCATTTTTCATGAGTACTCAACCCAAGAATTTCTTGGAAGCATCACTGTATATCACAAATTTTTTTCCACTTTTTGGAAGTGTGAGTACAGGTGCAGTGATCATCCTTCTCTTTAGCTCCTTGAAGCTTCCCTCACATTATTTCATCCAAATATAGTTTACCCATTTCCTTGTTAACTTAGTTATCAGGCTTGACAATAGTGAGATGTTTCTTACAAAACTACAGTAGTACTCAACTAATCCAAGGAAAATACAGATTTATGTGACATTAGAGGGCCTGGGCCATTCCTCAATTGCCTTTGTTTTCAAAGGATCTACAGAAATTCCCTCACTTGTGATCACATGTCCCAATAACCTGACTTTCTTCATCCAAAAGTGACACTTTATGAACTTGGTGTACAACTTCTCATTTCTCAATGTCTCCAAAACAACTCTTAGATGTTCTTCATGCTCCTCCTTTATCTTGGAGTAGATGAGAATATCATCAATAAACACTTCCACAAATTTTTTGAGGTAATGTATAATGACTCTATTCATAAAATGCATGAAGATTGCAGGGGAATTAGTAAGTCCATAGGGCATCACCAAAAACTCATAGTGCCCATACCTTGTAAGGAAGGTAGTCTTATTAATATATTCCTTCTTCACCTTTACTTGATTATATCCAGAACAAAGATCCACCTTTGCTAAGTATTAAGCTCCTCTTAATTGGTTGAACAATTCATCAACCCTTGGAAGAGGATACTTGTTCATAATGGTTATCTTGTTGAGTTCCCGATAATCGATATACATCTGCACTGTTCTATCATTCTTCTTTACAAAGAGCACCGGTGCACCCCAAGGTGATGCACTAGGGCGTATGAAACCTTTGTCGAGATTCTCTTTCATCTGATTCTTTAACTCCTCCAGTTTGATAGGATCCATCCTATAGGGACACTTCGAGATAGGTGTAGCTCTGGGTATGAGTTCAATTGAGAACTCTACCTCATGATCTTGGGGAATTCCGGGTAACTCTTCAGGAAATACATCGCCGAATTCCTTCACTATGGGAATTTCCTAAAGGTTGGAACATTCCTTCTACTCAACCATTTAAGCGAGGCATTCTTCTTTATTGGGAATCAACACCCAAACCATTGGAGGATTGTTCAAAGGAGATTAATGATATTCCTTGAATTTGTAGGGGAGTATGGGATGGTTCGGAATATGAAATGATATTTCCTTTTCCTGACAGTTGATATGTGCTCTTTATAACAAGAGCCAATCCATTCCCATTATAGCATCAAATTCCACCATAGGAAGTATTACAAGATTCACTGGAAGAATCTTCCCGCATACACCAACATGATAGGAGTCAAACACTTGGGTTGCAATGATTTCACCACTTGGTGTTTTTAGAGATATCTCTACTTCAAGGTTTCGGGGCTTCGATTCTATAGTTCTAGAAAACTTGTATGATATAAAGGAATGTGTAGAACCAGAATCAAGTAAGACTTTTTCCATTCTTGAGTGAATAGTAAGTGTACCTTGGAAAACTTCATTATCATGCTCTACCTCTGCAGTAGTGATGGAATAAGCCTTCCCTTGTTCCTTTGGATTTCGTGGTCGCTGACACTGATTACCCTTGAGAACTCGAGGTTTAGTGCACTGGTTTGCACAGTTCCCTAGCTCCCTACAGTTGTAGCATTGAACCATTTGTGGTTATCTCCTTTCATTTGCTATATTCTCCTTCCTTTTCATGTATTTTCAACACTCTTGAGCATGGTGTCCATCTTTCCCACACTTGAAGCATTTCCCTGCCCCTTTTAGGCAGTTCCCATGGTGCAACTTCCCTCATTTTTTGCATGTGGGTCGTTGAGTTTTCTTCCCACCTTTATCATTAGATCCTCTAGCTTGAAACTCCATCTTTCGTTTCTTATCACCATAACCATGGGACCATTCTCCAAACTCCATCTCCACATTGAGATCACATCGAACAACTTCTTCATAACTCCCAATGTCTAAAATTGCAGGAGCCTTTCAAAGGTGTGGTTTTAATCCACTAATGAATCTATCAATTTTTCTATCATTGTTGATAACAAAACCTGAAGCGTACCTTGAAAGCCTTGTGATACTCGATTCATAGGATGTGATAGATTATTCATATTATTTTTGAGCTCTATTAAATCTCTCTCTATCTTCTTATGAAGAGTTCATGGGAAGTACTTATTAAGAAACATTATCTTAAAGTCTTCTCATTCCATCTCTTCAATTTCCTCCCTTGGATTGGTGTTCTTAATCAAAACCCTCCATTGACCAACTTCTCCATTGAGAAGATAAAAGGCTAGAGTCCCCTTATCCATATATAAATAGTGAAGCACAAAAAAGATCTTATCCATGGAGTTGAATCACTATTCCGAAACTAGTGGATCAGAAGATCCATTAAACGTTAGTGGTCGTTACCGCATAAAACATTTGATAACAAGTTTCTCCCTGTTTGGTGAAGGAGGTCATTCCCCATTATTATGGTTATTATTCATAACCTGAGATATTTGGGTATGCATCGCTATGAAGTTTTGAACTCCACCTCCCAAATCATTGGGGATGTCATTCTGGCAATCATTGCACTCTACCTCACACAAGTTGTTGGACGGATTTCTCCTGGTTCCCACCATTTGCTAATATAGAAAAGGGTTTGAACAAAAATAAGTAAACAAGTCATGAATAAATAATTCATTCAAACAATTTTTACCAAAAACATAACATATGGGATCCCTATGTAAATATTATTGTGTGCATATTTGTACTTAGTCTCTTGGTATAGGTTTTCTCTAGGGTTCACTAATCCTAATTCCCAAATTAACTAAACCTTTCCTCTGATACCAAATATAGAGAACCTGACTTTTCTTACATTACTAATACATCATTTTAAATATAAAAAACATAATAGTATTACACATAGAGGATCCTAAGGTTTAGTGTCTTGGGAAAATTAGGACCATACATAATAGTTACAACATCAAGAATAAACATTTATTTAATTTCTTCTTCTCTAGCCTCTTCTTATCACTTGTCCTTTCCATAGTATATGTATCCTCCTTAATATATAAATCAAAAGGGGTGATCTAGAAGCATAGTAAAAGGATAGATAAGAACAATATATCATGGGGTGAGAATAATCATAACATTGGAAAAAGATCATGAACATGAGAGGAAGCATAAATATAAGGCTTGAAATGTGGCAATGCATAAAAAATTAAACATCATGTCTTAGTGGTTAACTATCACACATACTTTTGAAAAATGATATCATCTTGTTCACACATAATTTCAAATTTACTCATGAGATTCATCACTTTACCCAACGCATTGGAGCACTTTATAATTCCGAGTGCACCCATCACACTCAATCATTCATATTGCTCTATATAACTCTGGGCACACCCATCACATCATAACATTATCATCATCATGATTTCCACATGGATCATATATCAAAATTGAACATAACTAACCCATGGAAAGTAATGGGTTACATCTCGTAAGTACACATTCATAAACTTTGGGTTCCCAAAACAAAGAGGGAATAACATACTTGATACAAGAACCATCATCCTTGAATGAGAAGTAAAAGGTCAGTTCTTAAAAGAAGAGTTCTTTTTGAAAACATTTTTTTGACATAGACAGTAGTGGTAGACATTTATATCCCATAAAATGAAATACAATGATGAAAAATGATCTTTAATGAGTAACCATAAAAAAATACGTGAAAGAGGGAGAACCTGAAGGATGAATATTGGGTTCGAGAATTTCCCCGTACCTTGTGTCTGAATACTTCCTTCTCTTTAATGTCCTGTATAATGACATTAAATTCATTAATTATAAATTCAAGAACCTTTTATACATTAATTGGGTTAATTCTGGTTTCATTATTTAATTTTATGTTCCTTGTGATGACATATAGAGTTTAAAAACATTTTTTGGGGATGTTTGTTTTTATGGTTTTTCTAGGGTGGTTCACTTGTATTCATAAATTAAAGTTCGGGTAGAACATGGGTAAACATATAGAACTAATATTACATGTTATTAATGACATTACAAAATTTAAAATGATCTTATATTGAATTATATTATATACCATGTGGATAAATCATTAGATAAAAATTAAATGAATATTGTTTGGGTTAATTAGGGTGGTTTTTCGATCACAACGAACTTGTTTTAATTTATCACTTAGTAATATGGCCATAAGTTATTTACAGAACTTTAAATAGGACATAATACATATAAAAAATTCTGTTTTAACCATAAAAATGGTTTCATGACCAGATATGAAGGTATAAAAGGAAGAAGAAAACATATCATTCTTGAAGGTGATAAATTAACACATCATGAACAATGTTCTATTTAATAAAATAAAAGGAAAAGAGAAATGGGGTTGGATGATATAATATACCATTAGCATAATAAAATTAAATTATATGTATAATAAGGGAGTTAAAATACCATTTGGATAAAGATAGTTGGGGAGAGAGAAAGAAATGAACTTGAACTTGAAAGGAAATTAAAGGAGAAGATGGGGAGAAATTACCTCTTTAATCCTCCTCTTGAGATTCTCCTTAAGGAAGCTAGGATTGGTCTTTCGATGAGACCAAAAGCTCTTGAACGTGGGATAGGGGATAGGGAAGATGTTTGGACAGAGTTTATAGAAGGCTTGGAGCTTGAGAGGTGTGAGGAAATGAGGGTGTGAAGGGTGGTTTTTATAGTGGAGGGGCGAGGGTTTTCCTTAATATAAAATTCATTAATTTATTAATTTCCCCTAATACAAGGAATAATGAGTCATGAATGACCAAGAATAGTAATTTTATCATGTGATACCGAACCAAGTGGGCTTACATTAGCAGAAAATCACACATGAATCTATACTTATCTTATTTAGCTTATTTGTTTTTGTAAATTACGGTATTTCACTATTCATAAAAAAATCAAGTATTTTAGAAAAATAACAAAACTTTAACCGAACCATTTTTGGAAGTGTAGAATCCAAAAATGAAGTCCATTTTTTCAAAATAATGTTATAAATAGTATTATTTTAATATTTAATTAAAATCATTGTTTATTACTAAAAACAGTTTTAAAACATTCATTTACAATTTCTAAAATATTGGTACATCATACTCTCACTTGAATATTATTTTTATAATATCATAGGTAAGGTTACTATTAATTAGAATATATCACTATTAATAAGGGTATGTTAATATTCATATGGGTAGGTTAATATTCACTAAAAATTATTTTTGTTTCATTAGACCCCAAAAATCATCTTGAACACAACCGTGTATATCAGATTTTCAAAATTCTAAACACAGAAGTGAAAAACTTATGTTTAAAGTTCAATTATCACTTAGTAGTTCATTATTTTGTGTTTTCATGTTATTTTAGGACATATTTATAAGAAGGTAATTTCCATTGAAAAACTTTGGGTCGTTACAATATGGGAATTCATATTGAACTATTCTCTATTGTGATGTGGTATATGAATGGATGATACTTATAACTAATCTTGTGAAAGATATGATAGAAAGGTTTCAAATTGTTGAAAATCATTTAAAATATTCTCATAGTTGGTAGAAGATCTATGATGAAAACCATCAAAGGGGCATAGAGTTTGATGTTGGGGATAATGTTTTCCTTTAAATATCACAATTGATGTGATTTATGAAATTTGGAATGAATTAAAATATTATCCTTAGGTACATTAACCCTTTTGAGATCTATGTTATCATAGGAGAAGTGGAATATCATCCAGTACATCCACCAAACATGGATTATGTTCATGATGTGTTCCATGTATCCCTCTCGAGGGAATATATACTAGATCCCTTGATTGAACTAAATTCAGAGGTCATATAACTGCATAATCACCTATAGTTTGGGGGTAATATGATTAACATCATGAAATGTATATGAAATTTTTTAGGCAATTAGAAAATTATCCTTTTCAATGTGAAGTGGAAAAAACATACACATGAATATTCACTGTGGGAACCAGAAGATAATTTGAAATAGAAGTACCCTCATCCATTCTAAAATAAGAATACAAGTAAAAGTATCTTGAAAGAAATTTATAAAGTAGGGAATAATGTAATGACCCATATTTTATAAGTGATATATGTTTCCTGAATAAATGTGTGTTATTTTTATTATATATTATAGTACACATGAAATACATAGAGATACTAAAAAAACATTATTTTATTAATAGGGATTGTTACATTAGTCAGAAAAAACCCATTAAAATGAAAAATATTACAATGGGAAATGAATTATATTAAATATAAAAAGTAGAATGGGAAATATGGATCATTCCAATCATCTAGAATTAATACCCCCACAAAAAACACTACTGAAAAGAAATATAATATTAGAAAACCAAATGACATCCTAGAAAAGGAAAATATATACCCATGAGTGGAATTATAATAAATGTTGAACAAAAGAATGAATAGGTATTTAAAGGAGGTAATGCGACCATAAGAATAATAATGTTACTATGGGAATAGTAATGTGACTATTGAAATTATAACCAAACCATTAGGAAAAGGAACTAGACTATTGGAATAATAATTTAACAAAAAAATAGAAATATTATTGTCAATAATATTTATAATGATTTATTTTACAAAATATAAATAATATAATTCCCTAAAATAAATATCAAGACTAAAAAACAACATATTTTCACATTGTTAATAAACTATATTTTAATGTATTTATTAAATAACATAATTTTTGAATTAAAAATTCAAATAACCTATGTTATATAATTATTTTTATAATTCTTCTTTTAGATTCCACATTTCAAAACATTCCAAGATTTTTTTGTAATTTTTAGAAAATATTTCAATTTTTAAATAAATAGTAAAAACAATATTTCTCAAATACAGTAGGTTTTCTTACACAATGATGATTCCATAATGACTAAATAAATTTTAAATTTTTTTCCAAAATAATTTTAATATGATATAGGGTTCATTTAAAAATAATAAACAAAAGTTACAAACATAAAAATTAATTTCCAAATCCCAAAATATTAATGGGTCCATTTAAATAATCATTTTTTCCATTTTCTATTTTCCTTTTCATTAAAATAATTAATTTAAATTATAATGTTATTAAAGGACATAAAATAATGTTATTTTATTAAAATTAAATTTTTTATATAAATTTTTTTATTAAATATTTTAATTATGATATTATATTTTATTCAATATTTTATCCTAAAATTACTCTTCTCTTAGAGTATAAATTACCCATCTCTCTCCCCTGGAGAAACCACCACTCCCACACTTTCCAAACCGAAAAAAGTTCCCAAATTAATTTATTTAATTCCATTATAATAAATACGATTTTTTGGGTCATTAAACTCCAATAGTTCTATGATTTTAGTGTCATAAAGAAGAAACAACACCGAGAAGAGGTTAATATTTCATCAACTATTCATCATATTTTCCTTGTATCTTCCTCTTTTACTCAATTCCTTTCAAACCAAAATATTATAAAATTTATTTAGTTGTATAAAAAAATTATATTAAACATATTAAAATATAATTACTATATTTAAATCACATTTATATTTCAAGATTCTCTTTTCTACACTTTTGACAATGTCTCATCAACAGTTAGTTAATCGCTTATGAAGAAATTTACAACCCTCTAACAAACACCACCATCATTGATTGATAATATAAAATATATTCAATAATTAAATATGTAATTAAATGTAATATAAGTTTATTTAATTAATTTATCTTGTTTATAAATGAACTTGAACAAAAATAAAAAAATTGAAACAATATGATATAATTTAATGGAAAATTGATATAAATTTTTTTTTCTTAAGAAATATTATTATAAAAAGAAATAAAATAATTATAATTAATAAATTGTAATTTAAATTAACATTATCCACTTCTCAATAATTTTTTTAGAAGGAAAAAATTTATTATATAGGTGGCATAAAATTGATTAAATAATGCATGATTTAATGAAACGATATTCTTGAAACAAATCCCCTTTTGGGATTACCTACTATTACATAGAATTGTCTATTTTGATGTACTTAAAATTTCATTTAAATTTCCTTCCACTCTTGTTTACATTTTTTTTCTATAAACTTTTCAGACCCTTCAAAAAAAATTCTATTCCTTTTACAAATAATTTTTTAAGTTATTTTAATTTAAAAAATCACCCCATTGACCCCTCTTTATTTATTTTCTATCCACTCAAGATTGAATATGTTTTAGGAAAAAATATTATTTCCATTATTCATTTTGGAACCCTAAGGCTATTCATGAAGGTATACATTATGAATATTTCATAAAACCCATTCCATCACTTTGGTTTATCCCATGACTATTATTATTTTATGTTCTATGTGAAATGTTTGATTATGAAAATTTTATGAATGGACTGGTGAGGCCAAAATTGTATATCCATCCAACTAATTGGTAAATGTGATATATATCATGATATTATGTGGAAAATATGTGAATATATTTCTATATTTGTTCATAATTAGGATGTTATAATTTATTCACATTTATTAGGTGCGATCATGATAATATCACTGTTCAAATCTATGTGTGTTATTTTACCACTATGTTATGATGTTTAATTGTTATTCATATTCCACATTTTGTGCCATTATTAAATCATTCTCTGATGATTATAATGATAATCATACGATTATGATATGATTATTCTTAATATGCTCACCGTTGTACTCTATATTCATGGATCTTAATCCCTCTAAGTTATCCCTCCCGTTAGTAGAATTTTAGACCAAATACTTTATATGATGTATATACAAAGGTGGTTACTTGTAATAATTAGAATATGAGATATTTTTTGATGGTAATGAAGAAAAATTTAAATTATGTTTAAGATTAATTATATAAAAGTGATGCCTATTCCCAATTTAACAAAGATACTAAACCATTAAATCATTGAACATATTACTGTTATCTTGTGTATTTTTAAAAAGAAATAGTCATGTAAGAAAAAGATGGGTTTCTATAGGTGGTGTAAATGTGATGAATCAAAATGGAACCTAAGCTAAGGGAACTTGTTAGCTCCACCATTTGTTTAGGGGTTTGTAAATTTACAAATATCTTTCCCTGATTATTCTTCTCATATACTGTATAAATGTATTTTAGTCCTGTTCATTTCTCTTCCTCTATTGATATATATATTTTACCTTAATTTTATAATTTCTGATGAACAAAAAATTATTTTTGGAAAATAATTTCTTACAAACACCTCAATGAATCATAATGAGATGTTCCTTTTAATCTATATGACTAATGATCATTTATTACACCATATAGCGGGAAAATTGATCTTTTTCTTATTTATTTGAAAATTTTTATATCTACTCACCTTTAAATGATTCACGACTCTTTTATTAAATTCACTCTTTTATGATGGACTATTTTATGTTTAAGATTAATGTTTGTTCCCCTTCCTATATTGCATATGTATTTTAATAATATTATGATGTGATAGGTGGGACTATAATTATATATCTCTATAATAAAGTGGGTAAAGTGATATATTTATGATATTACAATGCATGGAAATGATGTCATATTTATTTGTATTTTAAAAATTGATCCCTATACACATATGTTATGCGTTAACATGAATCTAGTTATTTTCATTTTCTATGAATGGGAATGATGTAGTGAGATTAGTTCGTAATGTTATTATGTTACATTATTATGCATATACCACATTACATGTCTTTTTCGAATGAGTTACATATTCCTATATTGATGATCATCTTCTTATGATATGATTATGATTATGATCACCTATATACTCATATCAATTCATATTTAATGTTACTTCCATTATATTACACATATTCTAGAGATTTTATCTTATTATTTGTTTGATTTATGTCTTTATGTGATTAAATTTACAAAAAATATCATGAAATACTTTAGTAAGACTATGAAGAAGTACTGAAATAATGTTTAATACTTCATATATATTTATTTTTATGAACCAAACTTTCCTAAAATACTAAATATTCTAATTTTTAGACTCGTGATATTATATATTTTTCCATTAAAATGATATTTAAATCATGCATAACAGATTATAATTGCCATATTTTTCACCCCATGATATCAAAAAACCTCTTCCATTTAATTTCTTTTACAAATTTCATTAATTTAAAATATTTTATTAGATGGGTAAGAAATATTCCAATATAAAATATCAATCCACCAACTCTTAAACATTGAATTGTTTTTAGAATGAACTCAGTAATATAATTATGATATATTTGGAAATATCTTAATATCTAAATATAGGTTTGGTTAAATCCCTTAACGACCTCATTAATTATTATTTTTATTTATTTATTGATAATTAAAACATTGAGAAATAAAATGTTCAATGGATTTTTTTTTATTTTAAAAAATCATAATTGGTATTTCATGTCATGTTATATAATAATAGCTCCAGCGCATACTGAATAACTCAAATAGTGATCAAACTTCTAAACATGATTCCTCAATTTTTTTGGAACCACAATCTTACATATAAAACATGTCATTGAATCTATTGTAATTGTTCATACATCAGTGTTCTACCAATGATATATAAATTCCATCATCCTTTTAAATTTAAAATATGATAACTTGTATCCCCCACCTTAAATTTAAAAATACAACTCCCATTAGTACTTTAGAGAAAAAAAATTTCCACTATAACTTCCAGCTCCATATGAATGTTTTATAACAACCCCATTAATATCCACTGCTCTCCACCATCCTACACAACTTGGGCAGGAGTATTAAAAATTATAGAATCATATACTGGATTTATTTTCCATGACATATTCTTAATCTCAAAATCAAATTGGTGAAGAAAATATAACCACAGACATTATATTGGGTTTATATTAAGCTTGGAGAAAATGTAATTCAAACTGTTATGGTTAGCATTCATGCTAAAATTTTTATAAAAATTATAATTTTCTTTTGTTTTCAACGATTGAAAAAACATAAATACTTCAAAATTATGAAAAGAAGAAGTATTTTTTTTGGATTATTAATTTATTAAAACCAATTTCAATTACCAATCTTTCATACAACAACACACATCTGATCCACAATCTAAATAAATCTCAATAAAATTGATAAGAAACTCCAAGATCATTGATATGTATTTTATTTCATTATTTTTCCATATCATTTTTTGTAATCAATTGTGTTTTTATTACAATAATGTTTATAGTTGAATAATTTGTAATTATTTTTCATTAGGAATTATATTATTTAAACTGTAATTTCATATAAAAAATTAAATTATATTTATAATTTAGTTTTCTAGAAAGTTTTTAGATTTATTAGTATTTATTTAGTAATAATTCATTTATTTATTTTTAAATTTTCACTGACATTATTTTAAATTTTATTCATTTGTTATTTTAAACAATATTATTTTAAATATTGAGGGTCTTTCTTTAATTGTTTTAATTATTTATTTTAATTTCAAAAAAATAAATTTTAAATGTTATTAATTTGATTATATAATAAATTTGTTTATTTTTAAATTACATGATTTATTATTGTTTTAATTATTATATTTTATTTTAATTTGAATCAAATTTTATTATTCATTTTCCCTGAGAAGTCCTACACGATCACCAAAATATCCCTTACAAGTGACCTCATGAAGGAAGGGAAACTGTAATTTGATGATAGTTAACAAAGATTGATCATTAATGGTTTTTATGCATTTATAAAATATTTAACGTGATCAAATTCATTCATCTATGACTCAATCTTCATTAAGAAGATTGAGAATGTTGAATCAAAGTAGAGTGAGGGTTAGCTTGAGTTCACATTAGAGATGCTGAGATAAACAAATGATGGTTTATATTCATCTCAGATCAAATATTATTTTCACCGATTCAAGAGTAAAGGAGGATTATGAATGGTTTATCAGTCAATGATAGGGTACACTGATGCGTTTGTTTTGGTCCTTATGCAATGGTTAGAAGTCAGAAGAATTTAATTTTATATATTGAGAAATTCAACAACGTAAAAATTATATGATCACATGAAGATCATTTACTGATTTAAAATATTATTTAGGATTTTAAAATTGATGAATTATAGCTCAATATAGTGAGTGGAGATCATTGGAGATTCTACAGTCTACTTGATATTGAAGAGTTGGTTGCAAGTAACTTTGTTTAGAGGATATTTCCAGTAAAGTATCAAGCCCATGTGGTTGGAGCCCAATTTTTTGGGGGAGTGATACTCATGTGAATGGAGGTTGAATATGTACAATGAATGGAATACATGTGTAAGTTAGAGAATGAGGTTTCAAAACTATGATAGTGAGCACACTGTTGAAAGGGGTTCCTAATTTTCTATTAAGGGGGAGAAGTTCTGTAGTTATTGAAGACCGATCCATCAGATGACCAATATATTATCCCGAACCCTCACCCATGGATCAATAGAATTTGGTGGGACTTCTAGAGATAGAGTAGATCAAGTACATGTATCACTTTGAGGAGATGTAAATTGAGTGTATACTCGATGTATTATTCTTCGTTTCATTTTTCTAGATTTGTAATTCTGTATTGTTCAATTTCAATATGAATTTTAAAAAAACTCTTATCAGGGGGAAATTTTATTGGATTAGATTATATTTTTTATCCTTATTTGGGAAAAAACATATTAATTAAAATTATCTTCTTCTTCATTGTAAATGAATGATTTTTTTAGTAAAAAAATATAGAATCATTAAATTTCTGGTCAATATATTTGATCGAGATTTTGAATTCATAATTTCAAATGTTTATTCAATTGAAACTTCCCAAGAAAGGAATATTTTATTCAAAGAATCTAAATTTACCTCTCTATTATTTCTTAATCATATTCTACTCAGTTTTCATTTTCATATTTTTCATAATCTATTAATTAATATTCAAACTACCTAATATATTAATCGCCATAGTTATTTAACCCATGTTTTTTGTTTTTTCAATCATTTTTAGTCATTTCTTTTGGATCTTGTCCCAACAATGTCTTCCAGGTGGACATGATACCTTACTCATTTCTATCTAGTAGTTTAAAGAGTTTAATTTGATCATGTAAATGATATATTGTATATAATATTAGTGCATTTATGGGAAGGTTTCATGAATCTATAAAATAAAAAAATAAAAAAAATAGAGAAGAAACAAAAAATCTGGGAATAAAAAATATATACAAAAACATAAAAATCCAATAAAAAAATAATAATCTCTACTATCCTGGGGATAACCTTTTAAGAGATATGAGAAAAGAAAAATCTAAAATGGATAATTTATTTAAGAAACATTCTAGAGATAATCAACTAGAACTAATCAATAAAATTCTTAAAGTACTAGGATAATGGATTTTCAACTCCCTCAGGTTTGGAGTAATATTTTTTCCATCATACTTACACCTAAATCTTGAAAACTATAAACTAAATAAATATCACATTTCATTACAACATTTATTCAATAGATTTATTATTGAAGTATTCTTATCCTTCATTATGATTTTCCATAACATTGTAAAGAAACTACCACTGTAAAGGATAAGTGAGAATGAGATGAAAATGATAGGTTTCCCATTATTCATAAGGGGTAAAACAAGGAATTTATATTTGTAAATTGATGTATTTTTTTTGAAATTTTAGACTAAATATACAAATAATTTGAAATGAAATTTTATCCAATGATACTTAATGGGGAAATAAGAAATTAAATCACTAGCTTCTATAAAAAATATATAGAGTCTTTTTATCATGGATGAGATAGGTTTAGGGACCTTCTTAGGTAGTATCCTCACCACCAACTGCCTTTTCACCTACTCATAGATTCCTTCTATAAAGGTCTATCACTTAATGGTTAGAAACTGATTTACCAATTTTCTGGAAGAAATTATACTAGAAAAACTTTTAATGATCTTTAGAAATGTTTAATTTTTTTACTTAATTAAAAATCTAAATATTCAAGGAGAATAATAGTTAATCGTTGTGGGAATGATGTTGGTCCATCGATATAAATGAATGATATATTTTCTGAAAAAAAGACAAACTGTAGTCCCTTATAAATCAAAATTTCAAAGAATCTTCTACAAAAGTTGGAGGATAAAATCAGAACCAAAGTCTTAGAGAATAGTGGAAACAATTTGAAATGTTTGGGAACTTATGAGCATGTTTTCCATACATTTAAATTCTTATACAAAATACATAATATGATAATTTTATTATATATAATTAAATAAAAAAGTTATATATGAGCTTTTTCCAAAAAAAGATAACTATGGATATAGAAACCACCCCATATTGTCCTATAGAGAACAAGGAAGGATTATACAGAAACCTGCTACATCTGGATTTCAAAATTATCAAAGAACACAATTTGAAAATAAATCCGTGGTTGAAGTATCTCATTTAAAAGATGATGTTAAAGGTATGTTTCAATAGTTTATGAAGATAAGTGATTCCTAAAATGACCAACATAATTCTAATAATTCCAGAAATGATGTAAGAATTCATAATTGAGAACTTTAGAGAGGAAAATTGGCCAGATAATTTTTTTTCTAGATTTACAAGTAAGATTCCTGGTACCATAATGATAAATACTATAGAGATTTTCATGTATTATGTTACTAATAGTTGTTTAAAAACCCTATAATATGTTAGAGTTGACTCTATGATTACAAGAAGTGAAAATATGGATGATATGGACACCCAAATCCGAGAGATAATTAATCTAGAATTGGTGAATGCACTTTTGTAACAAAATATAATCAAGTATATCCATATGAAACTCAAGAATAAAATGAATCTAAAGTGAAAAATAATCATTTGAAAGAAAATATTTTTGTTGAAATTGGGTAAATTCCATCCATTCATAGGAATATTTCTTAATCCATCCCCTTCCCTCAGGGGTTTATATATCAAAAATAAACCATAATTTCTTAATTTACTTAGGATGTTAAAAAATTTCGAATTTAACATTACTTTAATCAAATATTTAATTTAAATTCCATCATTCTTGGAATCCATGAGGATTTTTTTTAAAAAAACATTAGAAGATTTTTTTAACTTACCTCCTCACTGAAGAGTGAACTACTTTCCTTAAATAGAAATACCATAAAATCTTAATGATCATGAGAGTTTTTTATATCCCGTACCATAGGAAAAAGATATCAGTAGAATTTTCTTTGTGATATTGGGATAAACATCAACCGAGTACTTTTCAAAATGTTCAAATAGTTGGGATTTGTGGAATTGAAACCCATAATTGTGGTCCAATAATTGGATGACCAATCCTTTAAACCTCCCATTGGAAGAGTTGAAGATCTATTAGTTGGAGTTGGATGGTTTATTTTACTTGTTAAATTTCTCATATTAGATATGTAATGTGACAATGAAATCTCAATAATCATGGTAAGGCCTTTATTATATATAACGGGAGATATTATTTATTTGTTGAAGGGTTAATTGATTTACAAATTTGGAGAAAAATTTATGTTATTAAATTTCATTAAAAAGGAAAAATATTTTTCATCTAGAAAAATCTATTCCATAGTGGAGTTGTTAAAGGATAAAAATAAATGTGATCATTTAGAAGAGTTTTGGAAAAAACCATTGTCTAAGGAAATATTATTGTAAGTTCAGAACTCATTAAAACGTGAAGAATAAAATTTCGAACATACTATAGCTAAATTAACTCATTTTGAAGATAAAAATAATTTTTTCCATCATTTTAAAAGTGATAAGAATGAAAATCTTTGTAATTTCGTAGATATGGAAAATTGTTCTACTCTAGATCTAGAAAGCTATCGTGAAGATTAATTTTATATCATAGATCTTAGGAAATTTCTTGGAAACATGAAATTGATTTCCCTTCTGAAAATAATGATGAAAATTTTTATATGGTTGAGGTAGTGTTATGGAAATAAATTAATGATTTTTATTTGAAATGTTTTATTGAAATATGATCAACAAATTTCTGATAGTGATTTTTCCACCTTAGACAACATTGAAGAAAAATGTAAATTTGAATTAGAAATTTGAAATATTAACAGCTTAAAAACTCATTTTATGAATCATATTAATGATCATGAATCTACATCGAAAAATATTCCACCTTCTAGTGAGTACACACTATCTTTAGATCTCAATACCCTATATGCACACCTTAAATACTTATTTTTAGGTTAAAGATCAACACAACCTATTATTATATCTGCTGAGCTAAATGAATGTTATGAGTAAAAATTGATAGATGTTATTAATAAATTAAAAACTGATATAGGTTTGTCCATATATAATATCAAATAGATTACCTATTAATTCTATAAGCACAATATCCTTATGAATCCATACTACAAACCAAGAGTAGAATGTCAAAGGATCATGAACGCATATGTGAAAGAGGTTCTATGATAAGAGGTAATTAAAGTGTTGGATTCTCAGATTATATATCCCATTTCAGATAGTGTTTTGGCTAGTCTAGTTCAAGTATTTCCAAATAAAGAGGGATTCACTGTTTTGAACAATTAAATAAATAAATAAACCCAATTAAGGAAGGAATCCAAATGGAGGGTCTGTATATTTTTTATTAAGTTGTATTATTACACATAAAATAGTATGTTCCCATGAAATTATTTGATCAAATGATTTATAGTATAGCTAAAAAATGATTTTTATTTTTCCACATGCCCCTTGGGGAAATTTTATCACCAGTGAAAGAGATTTGGATTGTGTGGTGTGTAGTCTAATCTTTCAGAAGTGCGTGATTAAAATTTTTTTAGATATGATTGAGAGAATCATTGAGGATTTCATATATGACTTCTATATGATCAAGCATACTTTTGAGAGTTACCTACATAATTTATATATTGTTTTAGAAGCATTCATAGGTGACAACTTTCTTATAGTCCTGAATAAATTTCATTTTATTGTAATAGCAGGAATAGTTTTGGGAGATAAAG
Source organism: Viscum album (assembly GCA_963277665.1). Classification (NCBI taxonomy): domain Eukaryota; kingdom Viridiplantae; phylum Streptophyta; class Magnoliopsida; order Santalales; family Viscaceae; genus Viscum; species Viscum album. Next base: position 1,477,645,907 of record OY728134.1, read on the forward strand.
TGTATAAGAGGGATTTATAGGTTTATAATTCTGATATTGAGGTCAGTCATAATCTTTACCCGACTACTGTTATTAACGATGTTAGATGTTTTTTAGGTATTATAGTTTTTATCAGAGGGTTTTGGATGAATTTTAAAAAACTATAAATCCATTATGTTCACTTCTAGCTAAATATGAATACTTTTTCTTTAAAGAAATTTGTCTCTAATATTTTAATATTATTAAGGTAAAATCACTTCACCTAATTATAATGTTCCATTTGAACTTATGTGTGATGCTAGTGATTTTGATATTGGAGAGGTTTTAGGAAAAATTAGAGACAAGAAATTTCATTTTTTGTATTATGATAATAGACTACTAGATGATTCTTAAAAAAATTACACCACTACTAATAAAGAGTTCTTGGATGTTGTATTTTCTCATGAAACGTTTTGGTAGTACTAAATAGTTTCCAAGGTCATAGTTTTTCTAAACCATTCTTCCATGAAACACTTACTACAAAAGAAAGAGAAAAAACATAGACTCATTTCATGGATAATTTTTCTATAATAGTTTTATTTAGATATTAGAGATAATAAAGGTGTAAAAAATGTGTCTATAAATCATATTTTTATGTTTCCAGATATTTAGTATAAAATTATAAGGTATATTAATTGCTCTTTACCTACTGATATGTTTCAAACTGTTTCAGCTATGAAATTTTATTGGTATATATTTCTTGCTGAATTCTTATAACCAAGTGCCATCCCAAATTATTTTTCAAATAATTAATGGAATAATTTTATCACTAAACTTAAGTATTATTTCTAGGATGACCATTATCTTTTTAGGAGGTTTGTCGATAGAATCCTGAAGAGTTCTGTCCTGAAAGAATAAATACGACCTATTCTATATGTTTTTCACTATTAACCATGATGAGGTCATCATAGAGGTTATAGAACTACCAAAAAATTCCTTCAAAGTGTATTTTACTATCCTAAATTGTTTAAGGATGTCAATATTTTAGTGGTTGGCTATGATTGGTGTCATAGGTTAGCAAATTCTGGATGGAAAAAATATTTTCCGAATAAAGGTATCTTAGAGGATAAGTTTTTGTTATGTCTGGGGATTATAATTCATTGGATGATTCCCATATTATCATGTGAATGAGTACATATTAGTTGATGTAGAATATGTATAAAAATGGGTTGAGTCAATTACATGACCCAAAAATCATGTGAATAGTGTGATCAAATTTCCTACAATGAACATATTTTCAATATTTTGAGTTCCAAAGGCTTCTATAATAAACTACAGAACACATTTTATAAATGTATAATTCGAATCATTGATTGAAAAGTATGGGAGTTCATATTTAACAATAACTTTTTTCCATCCATAATAACTGGGAAAAATAAATATCAAATAGGTAAATAAAAAATCATAGAGAAATCTATTTGAAATTATAGGAAGGAATGGAAATTTAAACTTGACTAGGCATTATGGGAATACTGAACTAATTTTAAACCACCCATTTGTATGCATCCATATAGACTTATATTTTTTTAACATTCAATTTTCCAATAGATATTCAACAAAATTCTTTCTAGGCTGTGAGAGCCCTAAAATTAAATTTTAAATCTTCTAAATAAAAAATGATCATTGAGTTGAGTGAGATATAATGGGTCAGGATATAGTCATATTAAAATTATAGGATTTAAAAATAGAATAATAAATATTTTCCTGATTTTTCAATTAAAAAATGTGATTTTAAATCTATTCAAAATGATCTTTTTTATGAATCCATAAATGGTTTTTTCTCAAAAAGCTCAAATCTTGGTGGTATGTGCCTTTCACAATTATTTTACTGCTTTTCAATGTATTTTTTTTAGTTGGTAGGATAATAAAACCTTACTTTATTAATGATTGAAAAAAATAATAAATCATTACCTTTAGGGTTATCATCATTTCTTGTCTTTAATATCATTATTTGAAAATTAAGAAATCATTGAGCCTATTTTGGTAATGATAAACCTAGAGCTGTATGAGAGGTAACCCTTGATTTTTATTCTTCCCCCCTTTTTATTTCAAATAAATGACACTAAATTTTTTTTCCTATTAAGATTTTGAACCAAAATTAATGGATTTTATTTTAGAATCTCTCACTCATGCTCTATTTCTTTTTGTGGAATTTGTTGGGTCCCTAAATGTTGAGGTTCATATAATGTGAAATAGGTAAAGTCTTTGTGATAATAAGATATGTGGCTGGTTAAGTGACCACGTGAATTTTGTATGGTTGGTTGTAAGAATACATTTTCAGTGGCATAGTGTTCTTGAATATAAATTATCAAAGGATATACCTGTTGGAGACCATAGGATAAAACCTTTCTATCTTTGATTCTCATTAATTCTATCTTATATAAACCATTTAATTATTTTCAACTTGTAGTAACTTGAATTCACAACCATATAACTATTTTATTGGGGGGAGGTTACACATTTAATGTATGCTGTAGTATTTTCATCAACATAAATTGGGAGTATATATTTCAAATTTTATAATTCTTTTTTTACTACTAGTAGTTTAATATGAGTCACTACGTATACTTATAAGTAATGTAACTTCAAGAAAAATTTATTCTTGAAATTATTTATGATCACTATCATTTCTTTTAGTTGTCTCTGTTCTTTATGAAATTTCTTATAAATATTCAGTTGGGATAATTTGGGTATAATCTATATTCTTTATTTATTGAATGGAAAATCGATTTTTGAACTTTCTTATTACCCCTAAAAGTGTAATATTTTCCATGTTTCATGTCTAAATAAATTTTACTTAATTTTTTTTATTTATCCCACTATTAGATAAAAAATAGAGACATTATTGAGTTTTATGTATATGGGAGGGGGTATTAATTGAGATAAACTTCATTGTAATTTAGTTAACATAAAAAATCCTCATTTTTTTCTTCAAATTAATCACTTTCAAGCATCAATTTAGGTGTCCAGAAATATATTTAATTTTTTGGAAAATAAAATTTCCATGTGTCTCTGGTTTTATAAATACAACAATGTTCACCATACTAACCATGGAGATTAATAGAGTGAATGTGTTTTTGGTCACTATATTGAATGTGAGCCAATTTAAGAACTTACCATACTGGGAAGTGATTGGGCTTCCACCAGACCATGAATCACATATGAAAATATGATGTATTGGGAAATCAACTTACCATTCATGAAAATTAAAATCTACTATGTTTGATTAAGGATTCATCCAATAAAGAATAACTAACCACACTAATTTCCACATTGCATATTTGCAGCCTACAGTGATGGTAATTCTAGTGACCATGAGAGGATTGTCATAATCAGCTAACCGAGCCACTTCCGCGTCTCCCGAACATGAAGAAATTAGTCCCACCAATGGAGTATGAGATAATCCAATGAGATAGAGGATGACCAATAACACTAAAGTTATACCCCTAAAATTTCTAGATCTAGTAGAAAATATGTCCTATTGAGACTTCTAGAAATCAATCTCAAGCTAATTCTATAGAAGCTGAACATTTGAAGGTCTATGACTGTGCAACCCAATCTCGCTGCCATTTCAAAAAAATCATATACCACTAAGGAAGAAAATAGAATGAACCCATGCACCTCTATAATAGATCTTCATTTTCACCCCTAATAGAAAATATCTAATGTTGTCCATCATGGATTGAATTTGAGTTGTACATTGTTGATGATGACCCTTGAAAAAAGATGATGAAAGGTTCAGATCAAACCCCTCATCACTATTGAAAATTGATACATGCCATTAACTCTTTCTAGAAGATCGTTGTCCTTGATTTGGGAAAGCTGAGTCACTTTTATACTGACTTGAAATTTTTTGTAATGGTAATCACCAAGACCACCTTTCATCGATCATTATTACCCCATAAGTTTTTACCAAAGATCAAATATTTTAGTTGCATCCATGGAATAATGAAACCCCCATTCCACATAGGGAAACTAGAAATTGAGATCCATAGAAGGAATCCTGAATCCAATTTGATATCAAATCGGGAAACTAATAATTTCATGCTTATTTCAGAGAATTCTGAATTCTAGATTATAATATCAATGATTTTTTAGGAGTGTTGATACATAATCATACCCATGATTTTATTTATGTTGAAATTTTGAGGTTTTATTTATTTGATGCAGGTGTTTGAAAAAACAAGATAGGATTCCATTGAAAACATTTTTTTGGATACATAGTTTAAAATGATCCTTTCATGATAAAAGATGTATTACAAAAGTTCGGTGTCATGTACCACTGATATCGACTAATTTTATTCCTTGGGACATAAAATTCATAATCCAATGATGAGTAACCCAAATTAATTATTAACTTTTGTGATAGATTTAATCATTAAATATTTAGTACAATCAATTTCCAGCTCGTTCCAGTGAGTGAAGACTATCTAAGATTCTAGAGTCTTCCAGAGACTCGAGAGTATGTTGCAGAGAATTTTTTAAAGAGGAAAGTTTTGAGGAGGTAAAAAACCATGGGCGAGGATCCCAATTTTTGGATGGATCATTACTTAAGGGAGCAGAGGATGAAGATGTACAGTGATATAAATCCATGTACAATTCAGAGAAGGTGGTTTCTAAATTGTGAAGGGTAGTGCACAATTGAAAGAGATCATGAATTTTTTATTAAAGAGGAGAAGACCCACAATGATCGAGGATTGATCTATTGAGTTAGCATCATATTATCCTGATCCATTATCCATTGATCAAGAGAATTAAACAATATTTATAGAGATAAATCATAGTAAGGATCTGTGGAACTTTGAGGAGTTAGAAATTCAGGGGAGACCCAATTACTTCTTTTATATTTTCACTATTTTTGTTTTTTTAGTTTTTATTTTTTAATTTCATGATGAATTTTATCAAAAACTCATAGACTAGGGAAATTATATTGGTATGGTTTATCTTTGCTATCCTTATATATATGTCTATTTTTTAATTTTTCTTTTCTTATCATTCTTTTCAATTGAATGAGTTTTGTTTTGATGAAATATAATATTATTTAATAGTTAGTCAATATTCTTGACTGATATTTGGAAATCATATTTTTGAGTGTTGATTCAATTGAAAATTCTCAAAAAATGAATATTTTAACTAGAAAATTAAAAATTCCCTTGTGCTTAATTCTTATTAATATTCTTCTTGTTTTTCATTTTCATTTTTCTCTTTACCATTTAAAGAATATTCCAGCATCCGCATATATTCATCATTATAGTAAATTTTTGCACGTTTTTTTGGTTTTTATTTAAATATTTTTATTCATTCTTCTATATCTTCACCAATAAATTCCTTCCCATTAGACACAATTCACTACTCACTATGATCTAGTTGTTCTAGTAATTCAAATTGAGATAATAAATTATATAGTTCATAACTCAAAAATTATTATAATATGATCCCAAGTATTATTTTTATTCACTTACTCAAATTAATCTTGATACTTATCATTAAAATCAAACATCAATTAATTTTGTGTCAAGAATTTCATGGGAGAATACCCAATTGAAAAGTTTATAATATAAATATACTAATATATATCCATAAATGGGAAACTATATTCTTTAATATTTATAAGAAAAAAATGTGTTGAATTTCTCAAGATCGAATGAGATCCCATTTTCAAAAACCAAATGACCAAAAATATTAAATTCTTGTATAAAAAAGATAAATTTAAAGAACATAAAATAAATATTATGATCACAAAGATTTTCGATGAACATATTTTTGTATATTAAATGATCAACCTCTAACGTGGATTATATGAAAATTTTATCCAAAAATACCACCATAATGGTATCATTTTTTTATTATTTTTTTCGTCATTTCTTTGATTATGGATGGTTATTTAGGAACTACAAAGGGATTGAGTAGTTATTAATATATTAAATAATTACATTTAAATTCTATTATATATATATATCCCCTTTTTTATCTATAACTAGTGGTATGTAGACTGAAGGTCAATCTTGAAAAGCAAACTAGCTTTGTTCAGCTAGTCAATTTTTTTTTTGTTTGAGGTAAAGGGTATTTGTTTTCTAATGTACCCTTTTTTAGATTATTATAGTCAATTCGTAACAACAAGACACCATTTGGTTCTTGGTGAATAGAACTAGTGTTTTCCAAGGAGAAACACTTAGTTGAATGAATTCCTTTATTTCAATACATTCTAACTAAACCGTCAATTTTTTTGACACATCTAAATCTATATGAATTGAAGTCAATGAAATATGGATTATTAAGTACAAGGTTAATGGAAAATTCCAATTCCATTCTTGGTTGAAATATAGATAAATATTCATGTGAAATATCTTGGTATTGATCCACAGCTATTATAAGTGGAGGATTCTTCATACTCTCCATCAATTCTAGTACTCAGCCTATCAGTTGAAAACATATATATATCCAACATTTTATATCATCAGTCATTCACTGTGAGACCTATAATTTATTTTATGTCTCATTTAACCCAATACAATTATTTCATATATGTTTTAATGTTCTTTGAGGTTGAATAGTGGTGTTTGAGAGGCCAGAAAAGAGATAGGGAAAGGTTGTTTGGAATGACGTGGAATAAAAAACTACATCTAAACCATCATCCTACTAGTATAAATCCATGAGCTATCTTATACAATTCAAATGTACAATAAGTTTTTCTATGAAACCATCATCCCTCAAGTGGGGCCCTTGGGTAGAACATGTTCTTCATAATGACCACCATCCCACTGATGGAGGCCTCTATCTCTTAGGTGGTTCCGTTCAGAGTCTAGAAAACCCAAAAATAGTTAGTTTATTTTCTTAAAAATTGGACCCCTATAAATTTATCTCAATATCATTGAACCTATTTGACCTTAAACACTCTAGGATCCCTCTTCTGGTGATTTTTAGTGCTTCCTTTCCCTTTCATCTCAATATTTTGATGCCCAAACATCGGGTTGACTTTTAATTCTTTATATGAAGTATTTTTTATTAATCTAAATCAATAATTTTCTCTTCTATTTGATAAAAATAAAATTTTACACTTGTTTTTCATCATATATATAGGTTTTCTAAATATCTAAAAATAGAGTTCTTTTTTCCATAGAATCAGTACCTATATTCATTGAAATGGAATATTACCATTATTGGAACCTATACCATCATCAATAGTGGATATTCTCAGGTATTTTTGACCTTTTAATACCCTTTTGGGTATGGATTATCATAAATTGTGATCCTATATTTCTAATAAAGAATAATCATGGATGGTGCTAGGATTTTTAGTGGTTCATTTGTACTCAAACGGTGACCCATGCCAATATATTATCATTTTACCTATGGTAGGTGGTATTATTCATTAGTTCATATTATAAGGTTCTCAATATGATTTTTGGCCATTTTTTATAACCCAATGAAACATATGATTTATGTTTTTGAACATATTATTTTTTTATGGTTGTGACTCTTGCATGATGTGACGTGATGTTTATCTTTCATCATATATACATGTTTTTCATGTATTGTTCACTTTTGTTGGTGGTTTATCCTTAAAGTTGATCCAAATGGACTACCCCTAAGGGTGATGTGTAAAATATTGATCAAAATATAAATCGTCTTCCCTTGAAGTGGGATGTTTCAGACATGTTGTGTGGAAATTATCAATGAGGGGGGACTGTGTCAGACCTAGATTGTTGGTGTTATTTTCATCATAGTTTCTAATAAGATAGTGTTGGAATATAATGACCCAAAATAAGTTTTATATTTGTGTGATATATCATTTATTTACCTACACATTTTTTCATGTCATACACCGGAATATATTATTCACTTGTGTTAAGAACCATTTGAGGTATTCTAATGGATCTGTACTCACACCATACACATTCATTTTGGTTCGACTGTAGATTTCATTACTTGGGATATGGTGAAGGGTAAGGGCATTGTTTTGGAAGTTTGAGAAGGTTTATGTAGAGTATGTGGGAATATTTGGATTCACATAGTGTTGTATATCTAATTTATTTTTATTTTCCTTTCGTTACCTCATTAATTAATCCACCACATATGGGGATCCTATTTCTTAGTTTTCAATTGTGTGACTCACATAACATAATATTAATGCATAGATTGCTATATTATTAATATTATTCATCGTTAATGATTTATTTATTCATTATTTTTTAATATTAATACAATTTCATCAAGTATTTATTCTAATGATTACTTAACATTTAGGGAATGGTCTCACCACATTGTCTATCGACCCTCATCACTAGTTGACAACCTCTTGCACACTAGGAGGTGTAAATGAGGTTGTATAGAATCATATCTTGGAACTAGTTGTTTTGTTCAAGGTGTTACAAAATGGTATCAGGGAACTATGGTCACTAACTTCTTCTCTTTTCCTTGATTTGAGATACCTTAAACTGAAGAACATGATGTTGGTATACCAACATCATGTTCAGGAATTATTCCCCAATGTGCCGAATATGGACTATGATGGAGAGTACATGGAGCTCTAGTAGTGGACGAAAAATGTAATGACCCAATGTTTTATCAATAGAAATTACATTTTTTATAATTATGTCATTTAATCACATAAAATCACAACATAGTGAACTATTAAAAACTATATGACCTTTAATCAAAATATTTTCACTTCATTGATTTGAATTTCAAAAATCTCACATACACGGTTGTGATCAGTAAGATGTTTGGAGTCCGATAAGACAAAATTAATTTTTGGTGAATAAAAACTAACTCTTTTGAATAGAAATGTTACCCTTATGAATAGTAATATGACCATTATGAACAGTAAATCATCCAATAGATTAGTAACCTCACCCATGAATGTATAATTAAAATGTAGGAATCCTATAAGTGATAATATGACCACAATAAAAGTATTGATATTTTCCTAAGTCATAATAATTATTTTACAATTATTAATTAATTTAAAAGAAAACTTATTTTCATAAAAGGTTTTCATAAATTAAAATTTTGATATATATTTATTTTAAAATAATTTTATAAGACCTTATGAAATTTTTTAAAACATTATAAAATCACTTATAGTTTTAAAATCTATATTTTCCAAGAAAATTATGATTTTAATTAAAAATAAAATTAATCACATTTTGAAAATTATTTTTGGAAAAATAATTTAATTTTTGGATTCTACACATGAAAAAATGGTTATCGTGTTTTTTTGGGATTTTTTGAAATACTTGATTTTTTGGTCAATAGTAAAATACATTAATTTATGAATAAATACATTGTAATTTAAATTCACTATTATTGACATCATAAGTTATGTAAGATGTAACACCCCAAGATTTTATGAAAAATATTCTTTTAATTTCATTGATGTCTTCTATTATACACTACAACATGTTTAGCATGCACTATACGCAACACCATATTAGCTTACAGTATATGCAACACTATTCTTGGCTCATGTTACGCACAATTTCATGTTCGTTTTGTGGAAGTTATTCTATGAAACATTAAGTTTAGATTTTTTTAATGTATAAATGAAATAAGTTTTTATTAAGTTATACGCAACACCAAACAGAGATTTCACTACACACAACCCTGACTTGGCTTGCATTACACGCAATCAAGACCTTCCTCGATAGCGTGTGTAGTACGCAATACCGAGGTTCACTAAACAACAATATATGGTTATAATATTATTATAAACTAGCCGTTATGAATATTATTAACTACATTTAGAATTTTATAACATTATTATTAATCTTACACATTTTTTAGAACATGGTATGAGAACAAAATAAATTTTTCGGGTAAAATAAGTATTTTTCAAAAAATGCAGTTTTTCCACCTTTTGATGGCACAACCATTTTAAATATAATTTTTGACAAGTTTATAAGTTAAATTTTACAAAATAAACTTCTTATTTTGAATCAGGATATAAAAATATACATTGGAAAAAGTTTTGATATTCTTCTGAAAACATTCATATTTTAATGAATAGTAAAAACACGCTATATTTTAATTAAAAACATATTTTTTTCATCGTAATAATTTATATGGTTAAATTATAATATTTAATGGTTTTAAAGTATAAATAGAATATATTTTTACCATTTAATATAATTTATGTCATTAGCATTGATTTTACCTTGAATTCATAGTTAAAATCATTTCAATCCTTTGCGATGTTTTAAATTTTAAAACTTGTTTTCTTAACAACGATATTAATTTTAAATTAATTTTTGCAACTTTTGTGTATTGAATTTAGAAAAAATGGATTCCATATTTGGAAATAGTGGGTCCAAATTATGTCAATAGGCTACCTTTTATTTTTGGGCATTATGAATAGTAACTACGGTAAATTTTATTTACCATAGTAAAAGTTAAATCAGGTAATTAAGGGTAAATATAATATTATAAAATTTCCATAACACTTGTCTTAATATAATTGGATTCTTATATTTCGTCCTAAGGCATATTTGGGTCGAAATGGAATCTATTGAAACCCACTTGGAGGTGATTATGACCTTTAGTTTATTTTATTTAAAGGAAAGTGAAATATGTCTCACTCAACTTTAATAATTAAAGTATTTTTAATATAAGTTTATATAGAATATAAATTCGGTTATAAATACTCATTTGAAAGATAAAATGTTTTTCTTTATCATGGTAATTTATTTATAAATTTTAAGATATTTAATTACCTTAATAGCTTATACATTAATGATGTAGAAATTATTTATTTAGTGAAAAATAAGTAATATAGTTTTTATTGAAATAATAATACCCATTAAAAGGCTCACAAACCTGACCAAAACTTATTTTTAGTGTATATATACAACACAATCATCCAATGGACGAATATAGGACCGTTTGGAGTCTTATAAAAGTTATTATGACACTTATATTATTATATTTTAAATGATGTCAAAGTTGCCACCTTCATAATTTAATAAATATATAATTTTAAAAGATGGGTGTTTTAGAATATAAATCCAACTAAAAATATTATTATGAAATCTATAAGATTTATCTTCATCATAGTTGTTTATTTTTAATTTTTATGCAAAAAGTAAGTATATTTAATAATTATACAAAAATGCTGTAGAAATTATTTTATTGAGAGAAGTATCAATTAAGTGGTTTTACAAATAGTAGAATAAATATTATATTAACTATTTAACATTCTACATGAATTTTCTAGATACATATGACATGTTATGAAGCTATTAAATATTTTATTTCAAACATATCTTCTGTTTGGATTATATTTAAATTCAAATAAATGAATAGTTTCAAAATTGACACTATTGCTATTTTATAAAAATAACATATTATTAAATTGGTTAAAAATCACAAATATATTTATAAATTATAAATTTAAATTTATACAGTCTAAAATTTCATTAAGTATCAAATTATTGAAAATTAACAGCACATAAAAGATTATTTATAACCATTTAGAATTTAGAATTTTATTACCACAAATAAAATTAAATAGATTAAATAAGGATAAATCAAAATGATAAGGTTTAAAATAAGATCCAAACATGTCTAAATGTGAATGGTTGATGCGATTACAAACATATCTCATCTAATCTTCTAATTGAGTCATTTTTGGAGGTTTTTATGTGGGGTCTGAATTTATATTGAACTAATATTTTTTAGGATTCCAATGGTGCCCCTCTCCTCTCTTATAAAAGGGCACCTCCTCCCTCTCATCTTTAAAAAACATTGAGCCTTCAAGATCAGCCATCTATTTCCCATTTACCTTATCAACTTCTCATGAAATATTCTAGAGGTCCTGGTCTTCTTCAAAGACCAATTTTAGTGCCATAAGAGGAGGTATCAAAGAGGCGTGTCGAAAAATAGGTAGTATCTGTTACCGATTCTTTCAAATTTAGTTATTCTTCTACTTCCTCTTATTTAGTTGTTTCATTATGAAGTAATAGAATAAGTATCACTAATATACTGATATGTTATTATAAATATGAAAAAATGCTATTCCACCTTCTATCTATCCTACAGAAAAAGAAATCACCACCTGTGCGTACGTACAGAATACCATCTCCACGTCGTGTTGTAATATGTTTTCGACCACCACCTCACTCGGATGGGTAAAATGGTGTAAAGAATAACTATATGTGATAATTGAAAAGAAATATTGATCCTGAAGTGGTATACATACACTTCAATACAAATCCATGATCATGATAATGATATCATCGCTCGTGCGTACGTATGGACTACCGTCTCCATGAACGCGAGGAGATGCATTCTTAATGATAACCATTAATGAATGATTATAAAGTATATATAATGAATAATAATGAAATATATGAAATAAAAATTCTATTGGTTTTATGTATATATATATTTCATCTACTTAATTCCATTCAATTCAATAATGACACGAAAACAACATTAATGCGTACGTACGGCCTACCGTCTCCATGAACAGTGTATTTCATTCCATTTATCAATCTATCATATATATGTATATGATGAATATATATTATATATAAATCATGTTTTACATTCTGGAATTAAGTAAATCTGGATATAAGTAATAATATCAAGAACAACAAGTTTAAACACGTACAATAAATGAAACAATTTTACCCAAAATGCTGCTTTAACATGGAACTTACAAAAGAACGGGTAATATAAAGTCATAAGTGAACCATATATGATATCATAACAACGAATATGATTCTGGAATAAGTCAATGATTTCATGTATGTTTGAAGCCCTTTTTACCCATTTTTGACTTTTTCCACATGTTATGAATGAAATATTTCTTTTGTTTACCACACGAAAAACTTTTTGACTTTTCCAAAAAAAGTACGAGAAGAATGTTTTTTTAAATTATAGAGAATGAATGTATTTTTACGGTTTTATTACTCCTTATTTTCATAAGTCTTACTCTATAATATTTATGTTTATTTTCAAAAAAATACTTTTCTTTTAAAATTTTCTTGCATTTTGTGAAAATAAAATGATTTTGAAAAAGAAAGGATATTTTCCTCAAGAATTAATTTCAAGTGTTTTATCAAAAATATTTTCCATATAAGATGAAATTATTTCATATGTATATGTTTCAAGTATAATGTCTCTATGATTTAAATGATTTCACTTTTATTAAGATGAAATGATATCCATTTGTTTTATACGGATTATGTTATGATGGGATGACGTTTATGAAACCGATTTTATTCTTTGGGTTATGATGAATGATTAATGTTTATTTTGTGGAAAAAGTAAGAATGATTTCATTATGAGATGGGTGGGACCTATATCCCCCTCCAATTCATTGTGTAAAGATTTATATCTCATGAGATAGACATGGCTGGAATGGTAAGTTAATCCGGACCAGTGATACATGACTGGAATGAGGAGTGAACTCGATTCAGAAAGGGACATTATCCACTAAGATGGTCTTGGTAGCAATTACTTGGCTACAATGGAAATCATATCATGTGCTTAATGTTTTCCACAATTACAAGTTTTATTCCCATGATATTTTATCATTATTTATGTTCCATTATGATCCATTCCTTATGTACTTCCATGATTTATGTCATTGCTCATGATCTTGATGTTTAAACATTATGTTCATGTTTTTAAGTTCAAATGTATATGGTTTGTTTTATTTTCTCCATGAATACCATTACTGAGATTTGGAGATCACCCTTTCTATTTTTTCCCCTAGGATTAAAAGAAAGGTTTTAGGTAGGGAAACAAAAAGGGGAAGATCGTTATGATAGATGTTGAAGATCTTTCAACATGATTAGAAGTTTATATTCCAAGTTTCCAAAGAAACTAAACTATTACTGTCCTTGAGTGTTGGTTTTTATTATGTATTAATTATTCCGCAAAAGTAATGTAATTTCCATGTACGTCAAGATTTGGGTCTCTACAATTGGTATCAGAGGAAAGGTTTAATCAACCTTTGGAAACTTGGATGCGAAAACATTAGTGAGATCTCTAGAGATATTTCAAAGGTATGTCTAGGGATGTCCCTAAGGTTAAGTATAAGTATATGTTATAGTCATAGAATTATGGAAACCATATTATAATTAAACCTAAGATGTTAGATATTGAAGGTACTCCCTATTTATTATGATGTTTTCCTAGCATGATTTTTGCCTCTCACACTATTCTTTTTGGTTTTTAGAAAATGGCTGGAAACTGGAGGATTCACGATAATAAAGGATATGATGGAAAATGGAATGATATTATTCATGAGCTACCAAATGAAATGGAATTTGGAAGGTGAAACATCATTATTATGCCTAATCAACAATCTCATAATATGATCAATAATCTCAACTTTGGTAGGATTTATGACTCAGCTAATAAGAGAAATATGGAGTTTCATGATGATCATAAAGGAAAGAAAGTTCAATTTCCCTCATGTAAGTCATGTGGGAAGAGGCATCAAGGGGAATGTTTCAAAGGAACTAGAAGATGCTTTGGGTGCAGAAAAGAAGGACACAAATCCAGTAAGTGAAAAGGAAAAGGTTCAGTTAACACCATAGAGAATGATAATGTTATTGTTACGACATCAACAATGATTAGATGTTTTAAATGTGGAATGTATGGGAATTATGAAAACCAATGCCTTAATGGAAAATCTCATGAAGAGAATTAGTATGGTCATATGGGTAGTATTTATGTGGATGATGATGAGGAGACTACAAATGATATATGAGATGAAAGAAGTGTTGAAGCTTGGTCAATGGTTTAAGAAGATAGTATAATGATTTATGTTTGTCAAGAGTTATGTTGTATAGGTAATGGTACTATGGAATAAAGACACATCTAAGGATTTTTACACTATTGTTTTTCCTAATGTATTTGAATGTATATGTTGAATGGTACCGGTAACCCTGAAAGGTTATTCAGATATTTTTGAAAAGAAGATAATATGCGCATAATGAATGGATAAGGAGAAAATAATATGTTTGATAGTATTCATGAGCTCATTAATGATATATGGACTAAGTGATATCGTGGTTTGAGTATATAGAATTTTTGGGATTTTGGTATGTGGAAAGAATTAACTTTTGGAAACATTAATTTTTTCACTATAGTTCAATGGGTATTAATTTTTCAAGAGAATACATGATTAAGGTATTCACATGTTTTTAATGTGACCGACAAGATATATCGTATGATATATGCGAGATAAATGATGGTATTCACGTTCTTGTTATGTGAACTTTCAAGTAATTGTTTTCTTTATACTATAGGATTGGACATATGTATTTTAGATAAGCCTAAAGATTGGAATGAATTATGATGAACATAAGTTAGTATTGTTTAAGGATAGAAGTGTTTTCGATATTATTGATGGAATTTTATAATTATGTAGTTTTAGAAGAAGGAAAACCTACAGGATGGGCGTCATCCCGTCGCGTCAGAAAAAGATGTGGGAATCGAACCCACAACTGAAGTGTGAAAGACCTTTATCGCCTACCACTGGCCTACAAGAAGTCCCTGGTTAGTAGAAACTAGTTTTATTTTATTAAGCGTTATGATAGATGAAGTATAAGTTCATTTTTGGAATCGTATACAATTAACCTCACAACAGATGGACTTATGTATATTTGATAACTTTTGCTAACCTTTTGTTTGAAACAGATGGAATGACCCATCATTCTATCACATGATCTTCTAACACCCTGAGATTTTCATTTTAAGGGGGGTAGAATGTAACACCCTGAGATTTTATGGAAAATATTCATTTAATTTCATTGATGTCTTCTATTATACACTACACTAAGTCTATCTTGTACTATACACAACACCGTATTAGCATACAGTATAAGCAACACTATTCTTGGCTCGTGTTACACACAATTTCATGTTCGTTTTGTGGAAGTTATTCTACACAACAGTAAGTGTAGATTTTGTTTAATATATAAATGAAATAAGTTTTAATTATGTTATATGCAACACCAAACAGAGCTTTCACTACACGCAGCCCTGACTTGGCTTGCATTACACGCAATCAGGACCTTCCTCGACAGCGTGTGTAGTACGCAATACCGAGTTTCACTAAACAATGATATATGGTTATAATATTATTATAAACTATCTGTTATGAATAGTATTAAATAAATTTTTAATTTTATAACATTATTATTCATCTTACACATTTTCTAGAACATGGTATGAGTACAAAATAAAGTTTTTGGGTAAAATAAGTATTTTTAAAAAAATGCAGTTTTGCCACCTTTTGATGGCGCACCCATTTTAAATATAATTTTTTACAAGTTTATAAGTTAAATTTTACAAAATAAACTTCTTAGTTTGAATCAGGATATAAAAAATTACATTGGATAAAGTTTTTATATTATTCTGATATCTTTCATATTTTAATGAATAGTAAAAACACGATATATTTTAATTAAAAACAACTTTTTTCATCGTAATAATTTATATGGTTAATTTATAATATTTAATGGTTTTAAAGTATAAATATAATATATTTTTACCATTTAATATAATTTATGTCATTATCATTGATTTTACATTGAATTCATAGGTAAAAGCATTTCAATCATTTGCAATGTTTTAACTTTTAAAACTCGTTTTCTTAACAACGAGATTAATTTTAAATTAATTTCTAAAAATTTTGAGTATTGAATTTAGAAAAATGGATTCCATATTTGGAAACAGTTGGTCCAATTTATTTTAATAGGCTACTTGTTTTTTTTGGGCATTATGAATAGTAACTACGGTAAAATTTATTTACCATAGTAAAAGTTAAATCGGGTAATTAAGGGTAAATATAATATTATAAAATTACCCTAACACTTGTCTTAATATGATTGGATGCTTATATTTCGTCCTAAGGTTTATTTGGGTCGAAATGGAATCCATTGGAACCCACTTTTAGGTGATTAAGTCCTTTAGTTTATTTTATTTAAAGGAAAGTGAAATATGTCTCAGTCAACTTTAACAATTAATGTATTTTTAATATAAGTTTATGCATAATATAAATTAGGTTATAAAGACTAATTTGAAAGATAAAATGTTTTTCTTTATCATGGTAATTTATTTATAATTTTTAAGAGATATTTAATTACATTAATATCTTTTACAATAATGCTGCAGAAATTATTTATTTAGTGAAAAATAAGTAATATAGTTTTTATTGAAATAATAATACCCATTAAAAGGCTCAAAAACTAGACCAAAACTTATTGGTAGTGTATATATACAACATAACCATCCAATTACCAAATATATGACCGTTTGGAGTATTATAAAAGTGATTATGACACTTATATTATTTTATTTTAAATGATGTCAAAGTTGTCACCTTCATAATTTAATAAATATAACATTTTAAAAGTTGGATGTTTCTGAATATAAATCCAACTAAAAATATTTTTATGAAATCTATAAGATTTATCTTCATCCTAGTATTTTAATTTTCATTTTTATGTAACAAATAAGGATATTTAATAATTATACAAAAATGTTGTAGAAATTATTTTATTGATAGAAGTATCAAGTAAATGGTTTTTAAAATAGTAAAATAAATATTATATGAACTATTTAATATTCTAAATGAATTTTATAGATGAATATGACATGTTATGAAGCTATTAAATATTTTAATTCGAACATATATTCTTTTTGGATTTTATTTAAATTCAAATAAATGAATATCGTCTAAATTGACACTATTATTATTTTATAAATATAACATATTATAAAATTGTTTAAAAATCACAAAAATATTTAAAAATTATAAATTGAAATTTATATATTCTAAAATTTTATTAAGTATCAAATTATAGAAAATTAACAACACATAAGTGATTATTTATAACCATTTAAAATTTATAATTTTATTACCAGAAATAAAATTTAATAGATTAAATAAGGGTAAATCAAAATGATAAGGTTTATAATAAGTTCCAAACATTTCTAAATTTGATTGGATGATGAGATTACAACCCTATCTCATCTAATATTATAATTGATTCATTTTTGGTGGTTTTTATGTGGGGTTTGAATTTATATTAAACTAGTATTTTTTAGGATTTCAAAGGTTCCCCTCTCCTCTCTTATAAAAGGGAACCTCCTCCCTCTCATCTTTACACAACATTGAGCCTTCATGATCGGCCACCCCCTGCCAATTTACCTTTTCAACTTCCCTAGAAATATTCTAGAGGTCCTGGTCTTCTTAAAAGACAAATTTATGTGCCCTAAAAAAAGTTTTCAAAGAGGCGTGTTGAAGAATAGGTAATATCCGTTACCGATTCTTTCAAATTTATTTCTTTTTCTACTTCCTATTATTTAGTTGTTTCATTATGAAGTAATAATGGTGTAAATAATAACTATATGTGATTATTTTAAATTTATATTTATTCTAAAATGGTATAAATACATTTCAATACAATTCCACGATCATGAGAACGATATCATTGCTCGTGCGTACGTACAGACTACCGTCTCCACGAACGCGATGAGATTCGTTCTTCATGATAACCTTTCATGAATGATTATAAAGTATATATAATGAATAATAATGAAATATATGACATAAAAATGATACTGTATATATATATATATATATATATTTCATCTACTAAATTCCATTCAATTCAATAAGGACACGAAAACAACGTTCATGCGTACGTACGACCTACCGTCTCCATGAACGGTGTATTTAATTCCTTTTATCAATCTATCATATATATGTATATGATGAATATATATTATATATAAATCCATTTTTAAATTCTAGAATTAAGTAAATCAGGATATAAGTAATAATATCAAGAACAACAATTCTAAACACGTACAATAAGTGAAACGATTTTACCCAAAACACTGCTTTAACATGGAATGTACAAAAGGACGGGTAATATAAAGTCATAAGTGAACCATATATGATATAATAACAATGAATATGATTCTGTAATAAGTAAATGAAATTATTTAAATTATTATACAAGAGTTTTAGATATGTACAAAGCATATCAGACATAAGGTAAGGGATAACTTTTCCAATCTCACTCTTATCCGAGATTGTTTATTCGTAAGTATTTACTAGGGTTTTTGTTATCATCCATGTCCCTATTTTCTAAAAATGTTTTTATTTGTTTTTAATGTCCTTTTTACCAATTTTTGACTTTTACCACATGTTAGGAATGGAACATTTCTTTTTTTACCATACGAATAAGTTTTTTACTTTTCTGACAAAAGTACAAGAAGAATGTTTTTTTAACTTATACAACATGAATGGATTTTTACGGTTTTATTACTCATTATTTTCATAAAGCTTACTCTACAATATTTCATGATTATTTTCAACAAAATAATTTTCTTTTAAAATTGCGTCGCATTTTGCGAAAGGAAATGATTTTTAAAAAGAAAGGACATTTTCCTCAAGAATTCATTTCAAGTGTTTTATCAAAACCATTTTCCATCTAAGATGACATTATTTAATATGTATATGTTTCAAGTATAATGTCTCTATGATTTACATGGTTTCACTTTTATTAATATGAAATGATATCCATTTATTTTATACAGATTATGTTATGATGGGATGATGTTTATGAAACCCTTTTTATTCTTTGGGTTATGATGAATGATTGATGTTTATTTTGTGGAACAAGTAAGAATGATTTCATTATGAGATGGGTGGGAACTATATCTCCCTCCAATTCATTGGGTAAAGATTTATATCTCATGAGATAGACATGGATGGAATGGTAAGTTAATCCAGTTCAGTGATATAGGACTGGAATGAGGAGTGAACTCGATTCAGAAAGGGACTTTGTCCAGTTAGATTGTCTTGGCAGTAATGCCTTGGCTACTATGGAAATCCTATCATGTGCTTAATGTTTTACCACAATTACAAGTTTTATTCCCATGCTATTTTATCATTATTGATGTTCCATTATGATCTATACCTTACGTACTACCATGTTTTATGTCATTTCTCAAGATCTTGATGTTTAAACATTATGTTCATGTTTTTAAGTTCAAATGTATATGGTTTGTTTTATTTTCTCCATTGTTACCTTTACTGAGCATTGGAGCTCACCCTTTTTATGTTCCCCCCCAAGATTAAAAGAAAGGTTTTAGGTAAGGAAAAAAGGGGAATATCATTATGGGAGATGTTGAAGATCTTTCAAAATGATTAGAAGTTTATATTCCAAGTTTCCAAAGACACTAAACTATTACTGTCCTTGAGTATTGGTTTTTGTTATGTATTAAGTATTATGAAAAAGTAATGTAATGTCCATGTATGTAAAGCTTTGGGTCTCTACATAATCACCCAAATATCAAACTTCCATGCACTTATTACTATTTTCGGTCATAGAATCATCACTATTTTTTATCTTGTGGAGAAGTAAATAAATAATTAATATAATAATGAGAAAACCTCTCTCCCCTCCACTATAAATACCACACCTCCTTACCTCTTCTCTTCACTCCTCTCAAGCCTTCTTCCTTGACTCAATTCTATCCAAATCTCTCCCCAAGATCCCCCATGTCCGAAATCCCTTAGTCTCTTTAAAATATCAAATCCTCTCCCCTTAAGAGGCTCTCAAGGAAGATTGATTCCAGATTTAAATTCCTCTTTTCAATTCTTTTACTTTCTTTTCAAGTTCATTTGTTTACTTTTCAATCCTGGCCTCTCCTCAAACAAATGTTATGAAAACTCTAGTACCTTACATGTTATATAATTTTTTATGATAATTGAATAAGTTATTATCATTTCTCCTTTACACTTAATTTATTTTAGTATTAAATACACCATATGATATGTGTTAATTTACCACATTCAAGGACGATGGGTTTTTAATTTCATTTACCGTCATCAATTTTATTCATGAAACCATTTTCACTGTTGAACCAGACCATAATATATTTATTATGTCTCATATATGGTTCTATATTCCTTTTGTATACATGGTTTTCATTTATTAAACAAAACGTGTTCATTATGGCCAAAAATACTAATTAACCCAAAAGGGTATCACTAAAGTTTTACATAATGATTAATCTTCACTCCAATTAAACAAATAAAATTTAAAACCATGTAAATTTATTAAAATTCAATAATAGAATATAACCTCAATTCTGGACAATCACTATCTTCATACATGTGTATCTTAACATGAATATAAGTGAGTCGATCATTAAAACTAAAGAAACAAACAGACCCAAACAATGTAATTGAATCTCATAACCAATAAAAAATATTATTAATGTCAAAAAATGGTTATAAAAAATTATTTACATGTAAAATAGGTACTATAATTATTAATTAATGAACCTAATTTTATTATTAAGGTCATTAAGATCAAAAGAAGATCACCATTAGACTTAAGGTAAGGGAACATCTCTATTTAGATTTTATTCAGGAATGTCCACCATATTATGCCCTTTTATGTTTAATAACTAATGATGGGGTCGGATTTCACACCACCCTCATAATTACATCATTATGTATAAGTGATGAAAACCCCCTTTCTCTCTAATTAATCCCTATTAAGTACACCTGATACTATGCTGATAATCTGTAAGGGATTCTTCCATAACCGCCTTTATTCCTTCAAGTTTCTCAATATTTATTTTTACCCAAATGAAGTTGTATTTTATTTTTATCTAAAACTTATAAATAATTTTTATATTCTTAAAACTCATATTTTAAGATCCATACATCATTCTCTTTTGGGTATATACATGATTTTATGTGATTCCCTCCTCAACACTTCTTGATAAGCAAACCTGTTTTGAGTGAACTTCCCAAATTATTACCCAAATGCAAGTACACTATATCTTCTTTTTGAGGCCAGAATTTTCATTATAAAATCATACTTTCTATTATGAAAACATATCTGGTTCACTTATGGATTTATATAAATTATTTTCCCCTTTTGTATCTTAAAGGCTCTATTGCATTTTCCTTAAAACCACACAAAAATGGTTTAATGCCAAAATTTCTTAAATACTTTTCTTACATGTGGTAACTTCTACATGACATAACTTAACATGATATATGACTATTTTCATTTTTTAATTTCCATAAATATTTTAGTTCCTCTATTTCATGAACACTTTTATGTTACGACCATTTGTATGCTTTATGAGATGATTGTGACACCCAATTATTTACATGGGTAACCCTTATGTTTATTGATTATGTATGATTCTTTATATTGAAAAAATATTCATGAAAGTTAAGATGGGTGTGACCAGATAGACCTCCAATGCATTGTGTAATGTTACGTCTCATGAGGCATTTTGATCGACAGTCATGATGGTTAGCCGTGGATTGTGCTACCATGTGCGATAGTCTTGGTGGTTAGTCTTGGCTTGTACAACAATGTGAAACGGTCTTGGTGATTTTCCTTGAATAATGATAAAAATATGATTTATGTTTCTACAACATTACCATGACTCCATGTTTATCAGATTCCATATTTATATGTTATGATTTCATATGTTACATGCCTTTTTATGTCGTCATTTCATGCCTTCTATCCCATGTTATAATTCTTTATTCTTATGGTTATTCCCTTATTGGGATTTTAGCTCATCCCTTTGTTCATGTGGTACCCAAAGTATCTTGTGTAGATGTATGAGCATAATTGGAGATAGAATATCATTATAGAAATTAAATAATTTTTTTATAATGTTTGATTTTGGATCTAGTCTTCCAAGACACAAGAATTTACGATCCCTAGCTTGTACTCTGATGTATAATGATGCTTAAAATAATGTAATGTCTTATGTAAAAGAATAGGGTCTCTATATTGAAAGTGCATGCCTAATCGATGCACTGCACCTAGTTCATTCACTTTTATCCTCTTCTAGCATGGATCGAATCCCATAAGGCTAGATGTTTTGAAATCAATCCTCATCTAGATCTAAAAATAATGTTCAGAAACTTTAATTTGATAATCTATATTATAGTTCCATATAAGGTGTTTATTATAGAGAAATTAATTAAGAAAGATAATGTTTTATGTGTTCTTATGGTATTAATTTGATCGATAGGTGATTTCCTCAATGCAGTCTCAGTTTCTTATTTTAGGAACAAGATAAAGAATAGAAAGGATAGACACTGGGGTTGTGGCAAATAATTATTGAATTTTTAGTTTCTATAAATCCTTCTATGGGTAATGACTCTATTTTGTGTTATAATTAATAAAAAACATGGCATTATCTCAATGATTTTTGATGTATCTTTCAAGAATTTTCGTCGGTGTGGAAAAACTATTCCTTTGAATGGACTCTGTTCCAAGGATTTATAGATGCCCATATCATGGGATGAATATGGAGTGGTTACAAGACATCAACATTATTTGTATAACATAAAAGTTTCAGTGAATCAGGTTACTCATAAGGGTCTCAACATCATGGAGTGGTTTCTATAAGTGAATATGATATTTACTAGGCTTTGGTAAATGGGGTAGGGGACCTTAAATATTATGAGGTAAGGTAATGATTTAAAAAAATATATCTATTATTTTGTTTATTATAGGAAAATACCATGAATTCATATTGGATCAAGTGTTTTCTAAATTAAATTTGCTAGTTAAGTACTTTTTTGAATTCTTATTCATCTATACAACCCTTAATAAAAAAGTTAAAAATTATCATATCTATAAAGAATGTATGATGTTGTGTGGTATATTCTTGGATGTTTATAGATTTATAATTATATAGATTAAAGTGAATGATACATGAGAGTTTAAGGGAAAATAGTTCAATTCCAGGATTCCCTTTAGATGGATATTGCATGACTTTGGATCATGGTAGGATGATGGTTCCTTATTTCCTAAGAGAGTAGTTGAATAAATACCGACTTGTTTATGTTGAATGGAAATTCGTGTGTCATGGCTTGAAAAGAGATATTTTGGTATTTATCTCTCATTGTATAACATTTTGGAGATTTAATGTTGAGAATAAAGTAACAAAAGGTTTCCTCTATCCACATATATTGCATATGTAAAATATGGATGTTGTAACCATGGAAATCATGGTGGGGTTTACCAGGATCTCGAGAGGTCATAGAATGATTTGGGTAGTCATGGATTGGTTGGCCAAAGAGGAATGATTTTTACCATTATGGGTGACTAACTCAATAGATGATCTAAGAAAATTATTTATTCATGATATCATATAACTACATGGAGTGAATTTGAGTTTTGTATCTAACATATATTTATGGTTCACATTATTGTTTTAGGAAGGCTTACAGAACCTTTTGGTGACTCAATTGAAGCTAATTAGATATTCTCATTCAATGACTGATGGTTAGCTAGATATAATAATCTAGACAAAAATGGATGGGATTTAGGCATGTGTTATAGATTTTTCGGGCGATTTGGATAATTAGTAGGATCTAGTAGGTTTCCCCTATGACAATAGTTTTCAGTCTTCCATTCTAATGGATCTTTTTAAGGATCTTTATTGATGATTTTTTCATACAATGTTATGTTGGAATTAGGTAGGTGAATCCATAGTTATTGTTTATAGTATGGAATAGGAGACCTAAAATCAGGTATAATTGATGTGAAAATGGATGGTTATGACTCAAAATAGATAGTGATCCTATGATGACTGGAGGAGATGACCCTTGGAGTTTGCTATAGGAGATAGGTTTTCCTTCAGGGTGTCCCCTCTGTTGGGTTGTAGGAATTTGAGAAATCAAGGAACGCTGAAACCATGATATGTTAGATTATTCGAATTAATTTAATGTATCAGAGTAGTGACTGATCGATTGAAACTTTTTATATGGTTTCAATGTATCCATAATGTGTTCTATGTGTCTAAGTTTCATAGGTATAAGAACAATCCTACACATTTGTTTGAATGTGGGGATATTGTGTTATAACTGGATGAAATTTTTATAGACTAGAACATTTAGATTGTGTAAATACGTGATAAGTTTCGATGAGGAAATATTTTTCTTTGCTTTTTGGGTTTAATGGAAGCATGGGAATATTCAAGAATAGACATGGCTATGAGAGATAGAAATTTGTGTGAAGTGGCCCAAGATTTTCGATCAGACCATTAGAGACACTTCTTGAGTATGATAATTCATAATAGGGGGATAATTATGACGCTAAAATTTTATATTATATCTTATTTCATCTTGCATAAATATTTCATATATTTTTTGAAGTCTTTGGGGGGAATGATAGTGGAGTTTGGGAGGCTTTAACTAAGATGGGGTAGGGTGGGTGGAATGCTTTTTCTTGGAAAGCTAAAATAATCACAACTAACAACTAGTAGGTTTCCACTATCCATCCAATGAGGTTTCTAGTAAAAGGAAGTTCTACATAGAAACGACGTATGAGCTAGTGGGGGGCACCAGCTAGCTGGTGGAACAGTTAAAGGCCTAGAAGGCCCAACAAGTATTATGGATTCTTTCTTAGAAACCAACGCCCTCTCAATTTCTCTCATTTTATAAAACCTTATTCAACCCCCAACACCCATTTATCCATATAAAAGAAATTTTTATTAATCTACTTCCCTTATATATCCTTTATTCAATTACTAAACACCAATTTGACTTTAAATTCTTATTCTGGTGAGTTTCTTATAAATCTAAATCCCTCCCATTTAATTATTCTTGATCAAAAAATTATTTTATTAATGTTTTTATTTTATCTAAGGGTTTGGGAATGATCTACCAATATAATTATTAGTCATTTACAGAATCAAAAAAAATCTAGGAATTTCCATTCATGCATCGTTCATCCTAGACCACTGTCATTAGTAAATATTATCAGTTATTTGTTACCATGTTCTACAATTTTAGGCATGGATCACCTTCAATATTAATCATAGATTACTAATCAATATGAATAGGGTATTTTTCATGGATATTTTTCATGTGTAGCTCTATTAAATCTATGTTAGATGTTTGATTGCATATGGTTTTTTATAGGTATGTCTCTTCCATGATGTGATGAGATGTTGATATATCATCGTTTATACATGTTTCTTAATGTTTTGTTCCCTTTTTATTTTTTCGTCGATAATACTGGTTGAGCCATATAGACAATTCCACTTAAATGGATGTGTAATATATTGATTGGTATGTATATGGCTTGTAATTCCATTAATTATTTTCAAACATGTTTTGGGGAAAATTTCATGAATGGGTAATGTGTAAAACATGGTTGATTGTTGTTTTTTCCAATATAGTGTCAATGAAAGTAGTACTTGTCTCTGAGGACCTAGAACATGTGTTATGTTTGTGTGATATATGTTTTTGTATCTATACTATGTTTATTTCCATCACATGTACCAATATACCTTATACAATTTTGTTAAGGATTAGTAGTGGTATCCCAATGGGTCTTGTTCTCATACCCCACATTGGAATTTCAGTTCACTTGTAGATTTCATGACTAGGTATCCAATGAAGGTAAAGGGAGATAAGGTGGATTGTTTAGCAGGTTTATCATGAGGATGTGAGCATTCTAGAATATAATTCGAGATGTATATGTAATTCTATTTTATTTATTTTCATTACCTTTTACATATATCCATAACTTACGGGGATATTATTTCTTAATTTTGGGTTGTGTAACTATCATTACATATTTTTATTACATGGGTTGGTACTTTATTTGTATGTTCTTACTATTATAATTGATTTATTCTTTATTTTTTTTATTGTTATAACTTACATTATTTAATCTGATTATTACTCGATACCGAAGGAATAATCTCCACATAATATCCCTTAAAACTCACCAATAGTAATCGACCTATAGAATACAAGGAGGCACACATGATGTTGTATAGAATCTTGACTTGGACTTGGTGGTTTGATTTATGGGGTTATTTCCCAACCATATTGAACATTCAACTCTTCATAGAAGGTGCGAATGGACTAATTTTTAATATAAAATGAACTCTTCAAAAATAGATTCTAATTTCAGTCTTAAATATATTTTTCCAAACCATACCAAAAAATATTTAATACATTCCCATCAATAGTAATAAAATGTTTTATGATATTTTAATATCATATATCATTATTTACTGTGATGGGAAATTAAAAACATGAAAATAAATTTCAATTAGTAGGGTATAAATACTAAAATAATATATCAACATATCCACTCATAATTCAGTGAAATCTTATAGGAATATAGATTTTGATGAATTTTATGCTACCATATCAAAGAAATCTTAAATATTTATATAAGTAGTTATAATTTTACCTAACACTGTAAAAGTTATTGCATCATCCTCTATCTATTATATTACCCATTCAACATCAAACAATTATCCTTGAATCTTTTTTAAAAATTAAATTCTCTTGTTAACAAAGTAATACCACTATACCATGTGTCCCTAATTAATCCTTTATTTTTTCCATTACTTTTCACTTTTGATCCCTATGCATAGTTTGAGGATTTTCCAAAATCTTATGATAATAATCTCTAACAAATGTCTTTAAGAGGACTAACTTGTCAAATTTGAAACATGGATGATGTGTGGATTGATATTTCTTCTCCACATGTTCTAAATCCCTACACTAAAATCACCCCAATGAGGTCTTCTCCTTAGAAATGTTAGATTATGAACATTCTTCATTTCTTTGAAAGTATTTCCTTGTTCTCATCTATCTGTTTTAGGAATTTATTCCATTGATTAGTTTTGGTAGAATACTAATATCTTTCCACATATCTATAATGTCCACCTCAACTAAATCTATCACTCTAATCATGTTTGATTTATTTGGTAGGTTACAAAAAATTACCCATGAACATATTATTTGTCACATTATCATCTCAAACTTATGATCCTTTATATATCGATTGATATAAAGTTTGGTACATACTTTAAAAGATAAATTTTTTTGGCACATATTCAATAATAGACTTGTTCCATAGTTTGAAAATTAATAACTATCAAATTATAAATAACTGAAGTTTTCTTGGTAAATTTTTCTTATTTAAGATCTTTCAAAAAACACTTCTAGTAAATATATTTTCCCTTCCACAATTAATCAATAAATTCCCAACATTTTCATCTTGGTCAATCTAGTTGTTAAGAACCAAAATTAACCATCTATTTATCAAGTGTTTTTAAGAACTGTAATGTATAGTTTATCTTATCTACACACTATTAATATTACATAGGGGTAATATCACTCATCATCCAATTTATATATTGTTTTTAAAACAATTTGTGGATAGGTATTCATACCATTACATATTTTTATTATAATTCATTCCAATCCATTAGAAAACTGATAAAATTTTCATAAAAATTTGACTATCCAAGGGAGATTTTTCTTTCATTCAATTATTATTTCTAACCATAATCCTTCCAGGTGGAATAATTCTAAATATTATATAATTAATAATTAGGACTATATATACCTCACATGATCATCACCATTGAAATATTATTTCATCATATATCATGGTGGATTATTTTCCATTCATTCTAACCAATTCAATTTTTCGATAGTAAGTCACAACACCATTAAGAAAATTCCTTACAATTATATTTAACAAACTACTTTTTAAAAACTAAAAATTATAGAGTATTTTAGAAACTATTTTATGTAACAAAAATTCATTTTACATCTTAAACCCAAGAATTGTGATATAATTCGAGAATATTAATTTATTACTACATGAAAATTTTCTACTTCAGATCTATAATTGGTTAACTTGGTACAAAGAAGAATATATTACAATTTCTTCATAAAGATATTTATTTACCCCAGATATTATGGTCACCTATGGTTTTCTATTAGAATTATAGTGATGGATTTAAATGGGTATATTTTTGTTAAAATCATCACATTCTACAATCCTACCAGAAATTATAATAATTAACACAAGAATCTTGTTCTGATATCATTCTATAATAAATCAACAGGGTAACCTAAATTCAAAGACCCAAACCAGATTTAATAATAATAATAATCACATATCCCAAATATCCATAGGCTAGAAACATATACCAAGGGTTAAAATAAACCATTGGGGAATGATTTCCCCCTTTTTATTATTTTTAAAATGATAAGAAACATGATGTTACATAACCCTTTTAATAAGAGATTTAACATTTAATATCATAAATAAAATATGTTTTAAAACATTCAATACAAAATTGAAAAATACACATATTTACTTAAAATAATTTTGTGTTTATTTATACAAATCCATTTACTCCTCCTTCCATGTATCTAGATTGCATATATGATTATCCATTAAAACATTTTGTGGCCTTTAATTTACCCGAATAATGACCAATCATGTCTACATGTCAACCATGGCGTACATATAGGGGTGGGTGTAAAATCCATAAGAATTATATAGTAATATAATAAATATATATGCATGGGAAAAATAAAAAATGAAAATATAGATAATAATGATAAATTAAAACATTTTTTCTGAAGATATTTATTTTTTCATAACCATTTTAAAATCAGAATATCATAATTCGAGATATTTAAAACAATTTTCACAATAAAAACATATCCATGGAATATAATATAAAATCAACACTTAATTTTATTTATTTTTAAAAACATTATTATTTTTGCAAAAATTTCCATTATGAAAAGTCTATGTTTACCAAAACCCAAAAAAATCTCTATTTTCTAGGAATTATTAGAAACCTTCCATATCTGGATAAATTACTCATGCTAAGGAATAAAAAAATTACTCATCTTAAATTTATATATTTTTAATTCATATTTAGATTATGTAAACCAATTCATCACATATTTACACATTCCAATTTAAACCCTGTATTTTACCAGGATGTGAAAATATTTTTTTGCATGATTCCATCATTATAACACCCTTTTACATTCTTTTAGATACTTCTTTACTCTTTTCTTATTCTGATTTTTGTTTGGGTGTGTTTCAATCCATTCATGGGTGGATATATTTTTTTTGGGAAAACATCTTATCTTTCGGGGATGTATGTCTGTTGGAATAAAGTGACTCTGGGTGTAAATGTGACAAAATATTTGAATGTTACTATGATTTTTATACAGTGGTATTTATTTAATTCTACCTATATGATATATTTGCATCTTAAATTTCAATTTTATGGTGTATGTTTAGCACATGGAACAAGATGTGGAAATTCTTCGAGCCATAAAAAATTACTCTATAAAATGGTTTTACACCATAAAACTCATTCTTATGAAATAAAATCATTGATTGAGATAATTTAACTTGAGGTGAAATTTTTTTCATATTAAATGAGTTATGGAAAATATAAAGTTTGGGATAGATATTTATATTGTAAATCCCTAATGTCTTGAATGTTCTATTCACGGCTCACATAACACCCTCTAATTTCATGATTCAACTATCTCCCTTGATCTCTAGGTCTCTCTTTATTCATTTAGAGTGTTTCATTCCCATTAGATCTTTTTTATTTGTATGGTTCATCACCAATTTTGTGGGTTTCATTACATTGGGTATGTATGATCTTCCTCTCCCTATTTATCTTTAATCAATATTGTTTTGTTAGTTGAATCTGTTGTGTATTTTAAAGGAATAATTAATGGGATGTGTTCTCATTCTATCCTTTAATATTTTCCTCTTTCATTGTCCTATGAAGGCCAATCTACTTATTTCTAATAATTTTTGTTGAATGTAATTATATTTCCCCCATTCATGAGGCTAGTGTATCTATTTAAGGGACTAACTCATGGATTGTTATATGTTCTTTTCAATTCTATTGGTTTATTCCTTAAAGTTTCATCATTTTACAATGAATTGTTTTGGATGAGATTCATATTTTTAAAGGGGGTTTCTATAAAAATTAATTTTCACACACAAAGTGTTTGATTAAATGTTTTCAATAGTGGTTATGGTTTTGAAATAGGTCTTAAATTCCATAAGAAGAAATGATTTGATGTGAAAATGTGTTATTAAATGTGATAATGGTTTTGAAATGGATTATGACAAACTTATCACATTGGGTAACTTTTAGTGCATTACTAAATATAATTTTCAATCATTGTGTGTGTAAGTATACAAGAGGTTTTAGGTCAGTTTATTTTGTGTAGTTACACTAGAGATTATATTGCTTTTATCCTCCTTAGGCCTATATTGGGGCAATTTTTTCATTAATAGTACATATACTTATAAGTTAGATCCCAAATGGCGTGCTTTATCATTTATTTTTTATGACATGATGTTAAATTTCATGGTTATTTTATTACAACATTATCTTATAGTGCATCAATGGTTAGATACCTATTATCTTTAATACTATACATATTATTTTATTTGCTGAGTATGGAATAAATTTATTAAAACCAAAGGAATTTTTTACAATATGGTTTTATTTTATGAAATTTTTTTCTAAACTGGATTAGTTTTAAAGCTAGAGCTAAAGAATTCTTGATTTTAGAAATTTTAAATATTATTTGGTAGTATCATACTTGGATTTTAGATCACACCAACCTTTTTTTCTTTTGGGTAGATATAAATGTTGTTTTTATGGACTCGAGTAAAGTGAAAGGGAATTTAGTTGTTTGTTGGTTTCTCTCTTAATCATCGTCTGTATAGTTGGATGGTTGGGTGGTGATAGATAGTAACACATGTAATTGTTTAGAGTAGTCATGTTTTATCTTTATAGATTTTCCTATTTGGACTGAAATTTTATGTTTCATGTATATGTTCTCTTACTTTTGTTATGTACCCTGTTGGTTTTCATTGTTTAGGTTCATTGCGATACATCTTACTTTCGATTTATTTTGCTTCACCATATAATTAACCTTCTCGGGTGAATTTTCTAGGTAACTAGGGTTAGTTCATTACAAATTGGTATCATTTCCATTACCCAGATTGATGTGTTGTCACACTACCTATGATGTGATTAGTTTCTTGGTAAACCAAATTTAGGACCATCATGATTCAGATAGTAAGTGTGGAAAGGAAACATGGAAAACCCACTTCTGTTACTAAATCTTATTTACCATGGTTGGTTAGGATTTTTTTTCCAAGATTGAGATTCAGTTTTTGAGGTTATATGAATGAACTAGATATAGGTTTTATTAAAATGGGTTTATTACCACCTTTTTCAGTGTATTAATTGTAAAATTCATAAACACTTTAAATTATTTTCATTTATAAGAATTTATTTGGATACTTGATGTTGGTTTTATGGTTTTGTAAATTTATTTTCAATTGATTTTTCATTTTCATGTTCTTAATATAAAATACCTCCAAGAATAGATCTTCTAGATCTGAGATTGAATATATAAGATAGGTTCCTTGTAAAATCCTCCGATCAACCCTTATTTGGTAGAATCTTTAATCCAAACTATTCATACTCTATTTTCAGCAAGTTTATCAAACATGGTATGAGCTATGAATCATGAATAAAGATTTACTAAGCAACATCAACCTATATATAGTAATTAAAAAAATACCCTAACAATATAAATAATTTCTTGAGGGTATTGAGAGTATTTTTAACTTCTTGAAAACTCAAGAATACTGTAAGGTGGGTTTCTTACATTTTTGCTCGAGGGACTGGGAAAAAAGTGGTGGAAATCTATTGTGAATGCCAAGTTACATGAGTATCTTACCTGGAAAATTTTCAATAATGTATTCAACCATCATTTTTATCCTAAGATTTTACAAAGAGTAAAACCAAGTAGTTTCTAACGTTGTATGAAGGGTAGAATATAACTCTAGAGTATTGAACCTAATTTGTTGAGTTGGATAATTTGGCACTAGATCTAGTCACCAATGATTACCTAAATGCTCATAGGATTTAGTTGGGATTTAGGGATGATATTTATTTGTTACTAATTATATTGTCCCTTCTAACCTTTTTGTTAGAAGTTTATAATTAATATTTTGTAGATGCATATATATATTTAAAAAATAGACTGGTCAATGAATCATTTAGTATTGTTGTTAGATAGGGTGTATCTTTTTCCAGAAAAGAAAGCACCAGTGTAGCCAGTTTGTTTTCATGACCCATTTCAGGGGCTCTATCAGGAAAGTAGATTATTTTTTCTAGCAATGTGGAAGGATTGGTCAAAATGATCCTAATTGTATGTAGGACACCATAACTTGTCATTACTTCAGAAAATATGGTCATATGAGGTGTTGAATTTAAAGGATTCCCCATTGTATTAAGGCTAGATGCACTCTCACCAAGGGTTCACTGGTTTTTACCAATGCCTCTAATAGTAGTTGGTCATATTCTTAAGATAAGGGGGGTCATTTTGTGGCAATAAAATCTCATGGAGGATCAAAAATAAGGTATCTTTCTATGGTGGATTTTCTAACTATATCGATATAATGGAGTTTCACCTAATGTTAGAGGTACAATGTTTATTTAATTTTTTATGAACTATCATTATTTTATATCAGTGATACTCATTATTTTAATAAAAAAATTTAGTTTACATGTTGGGATTATATTCAATTCCTTTATTATTCATTTTTTATTTTTCAAAGTCATTGGGAAAGTGTTCTAAACATTTTTCAGGTTCTCCACATTTCAAGTGACAATAGATGACCATGAGGTGGAGCGGGACTTCTTGGTTCTTGATCTCGATAACTATGAACTATTTATTTTCATATACTAAATGATTATCATTATATGCATGATTTATTGATATCATCATTGGTTTCTGTTTTTATCTCTAGAGGGATTCACTAATGTCTTCCCTGGTGAGATGGATTATAGGTCTCAGATATGGGGGCTAGTGGAACCTTATGCTAGTATGATCTCACATTAATTGGTATAGATTCTTCTTGATGTCGTTGATCCTTGTTTGAATACTCCACTTTCGATGGAGGTGAGTGAATACCACATGGTTTTTATAGGTTATTTTAGAGTTTACCACCATAGAGAGGGGTGGATATTACTATTTACCTTCTAACTAGTATGATTCCCATTTATATTCCATCATATTGTAAGAAATATTTTGATTTAGTGTAACATAATTTCTATATTGTAGACATCAAGTATAAGGTAATTATTCAACTTAGCATGTCACTGTGGGATTATCGTATCCTCTTTAATAATAAGTCATACGAGAGATTTAGACTTTGTGTGGAATATATATTATAAAATTAGGTCACTACTAAGAATAAATATCCTTTTCCTAGGAATAATGATCTCTTTGACTAGATAAGATAATATTGTCTGTTTTAAAAGACCTACTGTCATTTATGTCACCACCAGTTGAGATTCTACAAAGAGCATATACATAACACATCATTTAGTAGATGGTATGACCATTTCTTCTTATGGTTATTCCATTTGGTATCACTAAAGATTCTATGGTAATTATATATTTGATGAGCTGGATATTTCACTAGTTTTTGGACTCTTTTTTTTTGTTATTGGGCAATATTTTGGTGTACTCTATGTCAAAGGAGGGGAAAATAGACCATTTGGATGATGTTTCTAGAGCCTAGAGTGAATATGGTATTTATGGTAATATTTCCATGTGTGAATTATGGATTCAATAAGTGAAGTTTTGAGGAAATGTTATATATTATAGGGGAGTCTTAGTGGATCTTGAAATGATAAAGGTGGTTATGTTCTAGGAGTATCCCAAAAATGAGATCGAGATCCAGAGATTCTTGGGGTTGGCTATTTATTAGTGGCGGTTCATTCATCATTTCCCCAAGATTGAATCTATAATGATATCATTAACCCATAAGGGAATACATTTTGAGTGGACTGAGAAATGTCAATGATATTTTGAGGAAATAAATATGTGGTTGAATTTATAACCTATTTTGATTCTTCCATAATTAGGTTTAGGTTATGACTTTCTCTATGATGCTTTAGGTAGAGGTTTGGGGTGTGTCGTGATGTAGGGGATATATTGGTGCCCTATGGATCTCATCACTTAATCCCTCATGAGAATAACTACATTACCCATGATCTTTAGTTGGCAGTGGTTATGAACACACTCCAAATGTGGTGTCACTACCTCTTTGGAGGTTATAATAATAAAATCCTAAAATATATTTTCAGATAGATGGATTTAGAATTGTTATAGATATGTTGGGTTGAGAATCATCAGACATTTGATTTTAATATTTATTATAATCTTAGGAAAGTGAATGTGATTATCTATTCATTGAGAATAAAATTACTAAAACAATTTTGAATGAATTAGTGGATGGGTGGTCTCTAATGAGTTTTTTTGATATGATAATAATGTTAGTGGAAGAAGCTGGTGGGTAAGTTTTATTGGGTATAATTAAGATGACTCATCATTTTATAAGTGGGTTTGGATGATGCAAATATTTAACACCAATTTCTAGTATATTAGTCAAAACCTAAATGTTGGGGATACCTGGGGTGTGTGATCTTGGTATCCCAATGGTGCTTTGTGTTTCTAAAATAGGTTGGTTTTTTCTTTTTCTCGGAGGCTATATTTTATTAATAATGGGCATTTTTTTTGTCGGTTCATGAACCATGGGACTAAAAAAATGTATAATGACCTAAGATTTTTGTTTTGTGGGTTGGGTATGAGATGGTAAATTAAAATTTTCTTATCCTGATGTCTTTCATATTACATAATTAAGGTAGAGGACCAGACACCAACTGGTTTGTTTCATCCCATAACCATTTTGTAAAAAAAGTGGGATGCAATTTTATGGACATCATTGTTAATTTACCTAGGAATCCTAGTAGAAATGATTTGATTTTATGGATCATTGGCTGAATCAAGAAACAAAAAATTTATCCATATAAAATTGATAATGAATATGGAACAACTGGGGGACTTGTAGTTCTAGAGGATGTGGGACTTCAGGGGGTTCCCTTGGAAATGTTTTCTGAAAGGAACCCTAGGGTCAAATCAAGGATTTGAAATGGTTTACATGAGGTTATTGATTCCTAGTTGATATTGAGAACATCTTATCATAAACAGACTAATGGATATATAGAGAAGGCTATATATGTTCTTAAGGATCTGCTCTGGGCATGTGTGGTTGATTTTGATGGTTATTGGGAAGAACGTTTTCCTATGGGATATTTTTCCTATAAAAATATTTATCAGGCCTCAATTAAGATGTCACCCATTGAGTATTTTAATGGGTATCTAAGAAGATCTACCATGTGCTAGATAGAGTGGAAATAAAAATCCTTGGTTGGGATGAATCATGTTCAAGAAATAATGGAAGAGGTGGAGTGAATTCAAAAGTGATTACACATGGCAGACATTGATAAAAAATCTTATATGGACCATCACCATTAGCCACTGGACTTTCGGTTTTGTGATTGAGTTTTTATCATATATTACCACTATTGGGATATAATTAGTCGGTAATACAGGGTAAGTTGGTGTCAAAGTTTTTTGGACTCTTTGAAAATGTGGATCATCATAAAGAAGTGGTGTATTGGTTGAACTTATATTCTTGTTTTACTTCCATCCATGTTGTGTTTCATGTTTCATAGATGAGGAGGTATCAACTAATTCATTACAATGCAATTGGAAGGGTGGATGTAAATCTTGATCCTCACACCACTTTTGATGAAAAACCTTTTCAGATTAAGGATCATCAAGAGAACATATTTCATGGTAAAACAATTCCATTGGTCTGTGTACTATGGATGTGCAGATGGGATAACATCCAAATGTGAGAGAAGGAATTATTGATGTGGTAGTAGTGGTATTCCCTTTTTGTGAGTCTATGATGTTGATGAATTTCTCAGGATAAAAGGTATTTATGGTGGGGAAATTATAACACTCCATTACATTATTGCAATTACTTGTTGACTATTGTGTTGTTCCCCCTGTTTTAGGTATATTTTGAGACTTTTGGGGATAGAGACCATTTTTTGAGGAAAATGATCCAATTCTAAAGGATATAAGTTTATTTCAAAATAAAATATTCTTAGTATAAATGAGATATATGTTTTGGAGGGTTTCTGGATGTTTCTCAGAGTTTTCTGTTGGGTTTTTATTTGAAACTAAATGCATGAGAATTTTACAACCTAAATGTCTATATTACGGTGTACGTTTAGCGCTGGCCACATGTTGTGTAAATTCTTCAATTCAAAAAGACTTTTTTTCTATAAAATTTATTTACCTCATAAAACTCATTCATACAATGTAAAATCATTTCATAGAATAATTTATCCAGAGTTAATGTATTTTTTTGGAATAAATGAGTTGTGGGAAATTTATGGCATAAGATTGAGATTTACACCAGAAATCCCCTATTCCATATAATTTTTATACCCTTATTGAATAAATCCCAAATATATTATAGTTAAGTTATATACAATGAGACCTAGGTATCTATTTGTTTTTTAGAGTGTTTAATTCCATCTACATAATTTTTCATGGTGTGGTTGATTGCCATTACGATGAGTTGTCTTCCTTTGGGTATGTGTGATGTTAGTCTCCCTATTTAGCTTTAATGATATTAGTTTTTAGTGGCATGTTCTTTGTTTTTTTAAGGTATAATAACTATGGTTTTAATTAAATTTATCCATTATAGTCTTCCCTTATGCGTTGTCTTTTGGAGGTTGATCTATTTGTTTCCAAAATATGATATTGAAGTCAATAATATTTCCTCTATTACTAATGTAGATGTCTCTATACAGGGTGTTAATAAATTAATTTCTAAGTGTTTAGGTCAATTATAATATTTTTTTCAT
Organism: Viscum album; assembly: GCA_963277665.1. Classification (NCBI taxonomy): domain Eukaryota; kingdom Viridiplantae; phylum Streptophyta; class Magnoliopsida; order Santalales; family Viscaceae; genus Viscum; species Viscum album. The sequence continues at coordinate 1,477,683,590 of OY728134.1, forward strand.
TCAAAATTAATTATTTTCAATTAGAATAGTTTTTAGATGATATTCATGTTTTTAATGGAGTTACCTTAAAAATACCCCTCTGCACACTAAATGTTTTATTATATGCTTTGAATGGTGGTTTTGGTTTTGAAATAGGTCTTAAAAATTGGAAGTGAAAATGAATTTATGGGAAATTGTTTTTTTAAATGTGATCAGGGTTTTGTAATGGATTTTGATAGACATAGAACTGTAAAAACCTAGTCCTCCCTAAGAGTTTAGAGGTTAATATAGGTGTCAGGTTTTCTTTTACTAATATATATCTAGTCCGCACATTAGTAGGAACTTGTTAAGACTCTTTGGTGAAATTATTAAACGCCAAAATAGAGAAATAAAAACAAAACACAGCTTTTTAACTTGGCTCACCCCTATGTTCTAGTCCAAAGATAATATGATGAAAGTGTGTTAGTCATACCTAAATCCACTATCCTTGGCTAGATATTGTGGACTATGAAAAGTCATACAAGTTTTCTTTTTTTCTTAAAAAACATCCTTTATAAGAATTTCATCAGTAGAACACTGCCTCCCTTGATTCACTTCCAACAAGTTTCCTTGCTCACAACGTTGGGTGAATTCCAACTCAGTTTATCAACATAAAGGTCCCAACAATAGATTAGGCGCATAAGTCTTTGTACATGATTAGTACAATAATATTATTTCAATATAATCTTTAATTGATGAACTTGAATGCTTTATTAACTAAAAACAAATATTCAATACATACTATTTTCATATGTACCTTTCCTAAAATTCCATCCTTCATGAAACCAAAAATTTTGGTCTATTATTTTGCAATGTTTTTGAAACTATATACTTCAAAATTCTCCCAGCCCTTAGAAAACTCTAGCATTCAAATAAATCCAAAATATCACAAAACTATCAGCCTTCTTGAAAATCCATTTTCTGAAAATCCTTTGTATTAATTATTTATTAACCATTCTGTGTTCCAAAGAGAACATTGTGTAACCTTAGGTTTGTTGGGAAATATATTTTTCCCTCTTTATCTGTGTAATTCCACAAGAGGTTTTATGTCACTTTAGATTGTGTAATTCAAAAAAAGGTTATATTGTTTAGATCCTGCTTAGGCCTAGATTGGTTCTTTTATTTCATATATAGTATGTATAACCATAGGTTGTAGCCCAAAAAATTTCTTTCATTTGTGATTGGTTTATAACATGAGGGTTTATTTTATGGTTATTTGATCATATGCTTATTATATAGTTTATGCATGATTTATTACAAATAATATTTATTTTTAGGGATATTAATAGATTTTTTGAGTATGGAATGAATTTTTTAAAACCATAGAAATATTCTAAAAAATGATTTTATTATATAAAAATTTATTATAAACTTTATATTTCTAATGTGATATATAATTTATTCTTGTTATTAAATATTGTATAGATTCTTTGGTGGTATCCTACCAGGATTTGTGCTTACAACCTACTTTTTTCTTTTGGATGGTTGTAGATGTTATTTTCCAATACATAGGTAATGGGAATGGAATTAAGTAGTAAGATAGTTTCTCTTGTTATCAACTTCATCATAAAGGGGATTTTGGGTTGTAAGATATATTCATATAGGGACTTGTTTCGTATGGTCGTATTTTTTCCTTTCAATTTCGGCATGTCTAGATTTAAATTGAATGTCTCAAATATATTTTCATATTTTTTCACTATATAACCTATTTTATTTCCTTGTTTATGTTAATCATGATACATGATTAATCCACATTGTTTTACTTCAACATGTGATAAACCTCCATGGGTGGCTTGTATAGCTGAATCAGGTTGGATTGTTACAATCACTAACCATAATACATGAATTATATGTATCCCACTTTAAAATAGTAAATTAATTTAGGTTTTAAAAGTATGTTCCACTAAAAACATTTTAACCCATATACTTACATTTTTTTAATATAATAAACAATACACATCTAAACCATTTAATAAAAAATACCCTTAACCAAGTAACATTATAAATTTTTTCATCACACGACCATTTTCAAATAAAAATCAGTATTTTATCACAAAAACAAAGATAGAAAAATTATTTAATAACCATAATAAATTATCAAAGAATATATTAATCAACTAAATCATCGATTGAATTTAAGCCACATAATGAGTTGATATTTTAGGATTCCTTTAAAACTTATAAACATAATAACTCTATAGCGTAAACCAATATTTCTTGTCACAAGAAATCTTGATAATCCTCAATTAATGAGAATGACACACTATTGGAAAATTTTACATGACTTTTTCCTAATTAACATGACCATGTAAATATATTTTCTTAATATTTCAGGATCACGTGTATGTTACATGGAACCCATTCTATTTTACATAGGTTTGGGGTTATATAAATAAAAGAGTTAAAATGTAAACTTATAGTGAGTGGACAAAAAACCATTCTATTATAGAGTATCCAATGAAATATATTATAAAACACCCTTTTAACTACTATATAAATAATAAACTCAAAATAAATGATTAAAATTACAACACTACTCCAAATATTTTAATTTGTAATTAAAATATATTTCCATACTATTATAATTTTATTAATTTACAAAAAATATTATCAAACTATATATAACCTTTTGTTATCCTTTAAGTTGAAAATCCACCATTTTCCCAAACCCATGAGAGGTCTCTTTATTATAAAAAATGGAATTCAAACCCCTTAAATTTATATAGTTATTCACCACACAAATAATGAATTCAATATGGGTGACAATGATACTGAGTCACAAAATTACTCAGTAAACCATATGATTATCACATGTTAACACCCCCATTTATTCAAAAATTAAGTTAAAAAATTATGTGTAACCTCATTGAAATTTTGATACTAATAAATTCCTTAAATAAATCCTTATATTTCTCCCACACTCCTCTATAACACATGAAAAATACGATATTAATTTATCCGATGGATAATATCCCATTAGAAAATATTTCTAATCCTTCAATTTCACTCGATTATTCTCATTTTATAACATAACATTTGTAAATCATGTCAGTATTAAATCCACCATATAAATTTAGTAAATTTAAATTAATTATTCTTAAATTAATTATTTACCCCCTCAAGAGGATAATATTCAAACTGTTACACAAATATTGACACACATTGATTAATCTTTTTATAAGAAATTTTTTAAAATATAAAGCAAATACCTCCCATCATCACATGACGTCAGTATGAAATTTTATTTAAATAACCGTTTGTTTAATAAAAACCCAATCATGATCACTTTATTAAATACAATGAATTTAAATATACACTTTAGAATATAACTCAAATAAAAGGGTGTGACAACTAATGTACATTTGGTAGACATATGTAGTATTTATCACATATTCTCATCTTAATACATCTCATGGAAGAAAAGATTCTATTTATTTATAAGGTCACCTCTGAGCTATCCCTTTGTTAAATTCACATCTAAGAAAATGTAATGGTCAAGTGAAATAGCCTCTGTAACCTTATTTAAAAAATGCTATATATTGAGGGAAGATATACTATAATTGAAAATAATTTTCTTTCCTTCAAATTTGTGGTACATAAATCACTATTTATAAAATCATGATGTTCCCATGGTCTCCTATAATTATACTTCATAGTATAAAATAATTTTCCCATTTTGATAGTATTATTAACATGATTTTATATTATTATTAATAGTTTGACAACTAACTTTTCTCTAAGAATTTCACATGTAGATAAGAATTTAAAGTATTTTTGAAGAATAATGATCCCCAAAGGAATTACCTATTTATATGAAACTCCCTAATAGAGAATTATTCAGTATCTATGATGCCTCTAGTAAATTTGAAATTTACCTTGATGTTGTATCTTTATGTCAAACATGAAGAGGATGGAGCAACAAAAGATCAATGAATTTAGGTAGGGAATCATTCTTTTCTCCCTGGTAAATGATCTTCTATTATACTATCTACTACTGAAAAGGAAACACTAACAATGAGGGAAAATAAAAATAATATATTATTATAAATCACTCAACTAAATATAAGAGTTGACTTAAAATTTGTGATAAAATAAACTAATATATTATATGTGGTCAAATATAAGGATTAATGTTTTTTAAAGACCACCTATGAGAATTTATGGATTACGTTTACTTAAAACTAGTATTACATTATATTTTGGGAGAATTCATGCCTTATCATAATATAGAAATAGTTTTATCTTGTATTCTCATATTAAAATTATCTCAATTATACATGTTTGGAAGTTTAACTATAAATCTTGGAAACTTGGATCATGATGAAGTTATCATCTACATTTCACATAATAGGGTGGTTCCTCCTTTTATCAAAAATGAAATTGGGTAAATAGAATAGAATTATTTAAATTCCTCATGTTTTACCACTAATAAAGGTGTCAACATTAGTTAATTACTCTGAAAATGGATTTATACCTTTGGATCAATATATGAATGATATGATTTATAGAGGGGTAGAAATTTCTTTCTTCATTGAGGACAAAAAATTCCATAATGATAACTTTAAATGAGGCTTGTATGGGATGTTTATAATTTAAATTGAAGTATATGATACACTCAAAGTTAAGAAGGAATTACATTCTAGTATATGTTTTGAACATTGGAAAGGAGAAAAACTAACTTCCCTAATCAGAAAACGTGTGTACTTATAGGATTCCATGATTAATTATTTCATTAAAATCATGAAAATGTGTAATTTGTTTTGCATACATTCAAATTTTTTTCATGAAACGCTATGTAATTTTCATTTTACAAAACACTCCCCAATATTCTCCATATATATAATAGAAACAACGAGTTCTTTCCCTCATGTTATTATTAATTATGCTAAGTTCATCATAATTACCACTGAATTCTATTCAAAATAGATAGAAGTTTAATATTTATATAAATAAGGATAATATATATGATTAGTTTTGTAAAATATAATATAATAACTATATTTTTGATTTCCTCATAGAAACTTAATAAATTAATGAAGAAACCTTTATGTATCTAAATAAAAGAAAGTACTTTTAAAGTACAATATCCACTCCAATCATTCATCCCACTATCTTATGGCCAAAAAATAGAGGTATTCAACATGTCCTTAACATATATATTATAAGTGATGGTGGATAGGGATAATAATTGTGGGCTTACTAAAATCATCGATACTTTAGGGCCTTACCAAACAACAGTAAGGACTCCTATACAGGAGACCCCATATTCACTTGTGCATGTTACCAAAGAGGTATTAACTATAATGGTTTTGTTTTGATAATGACAATCAACTAATTATGTTTAAATAATTTAATATTAACATTCAATTTTTTAAATGATATAAAATAAAATTATTAAAATATGTTTCAAGCATTATATAACCTCAACATTCATTGGAGTCATGTAGCACAATTAATCAACCACAATGTTCAATTTTGATCGTTTTGAAGTTGAATTTTAATTTACATTGAGGAAACTAATGATACAATTAAATAAATCTAGAAAAAAGATTCAAAATTGGAAGGATGTTAGATTATATGAATTTATTTGTTTATTGATTCCAACTCCCTGATTAATTGGGATGGAGAGCATACCATGCCTTATATGAATAATAGTTTTCCCAAGAAGTATTTTCACTAAAAATATAATATTCAGTTTAATGGTACTTACCACACGAAATTAAATTTTATGTTATTGAGTTTTTTTGTCATTCAATACTTTAATGAATAATAAGATGACCTTTCCACATGACCTTAACTACATAGTGCTTCATGGTTCCCACATAACTATAAACTATATAGTATTTTGAACTCATTGCATGACATTAAAATGAATGACATATCATATATCCTATGTGATATTAGTCTACATAGATTGGTCTATTCTAACATACATTAAAATATAAAACATTCCTTGAATAATATCTTGATCCACGAAGAATCTGCATTTAATGGTACAACTGATAATTATGACCACATCTACTATATCATTTATCAAAGTTCACCTAACCTATGAAGAAAATATGATCTTTCAGAACTATGTGTGACCTGATTATTGTTACTACATGATATGTAGTGACACTTGGATTCCATATCATGGGGTTGGATAAAAATATTCTTTTCAGACTATCCATTATTTAAAATATCCTACTACTTGGGATAAAATATTTATGTTCAATTTTCTTCAAATAAAACTGCATTTAGATATTATAAAGTGACACCCATATCTTATTTACTAGGTACAAATATAATCTACACTTAATGTCTTACTCGTATATCGCACCTTAAAATTTAATTGACTTATTTCCCCTTGAACTCATTTTCCAATATTTCACATCATTTTCATGATACCTAGAATCCATCTCCCTCCATAAAATTAGTCATATGTTTTATTACAATTGATGGATGAATTAAAATTATAATGGGATATATAGTTATACTTGAACATCGTATTCCTGGCCTAGTCAAAATTTTCATTCTCATTAAATCCTCCCCTATTATATGGATCCTACTGATTGATTTTGGGTCATGCTTCTGATCATTACACTAGTGTACCCCTAATGCCACATTATATTATCTTCACTTCTTATAAATTCAAATTAGTTTTCTCATTTCATATTTTTCAACACATTTTTTCTTTGTCTTCATTAGTTATTCATTTTTTTACAAAAATGTTTTAGGAATTCAGGTTTATTATAATTTTTTATGAATAAAAATCCATTATAAGAATCTTTATACTCTCAAGTAATAAAAAAATTAATTCCATAATACCTGATTGAAGGATTTATGTTTTAGGGAATATATGGTTGATTTCTTTTTTTATCTTTGGATATCAATATTTGTTATGACAGAAATTCAAAATGAAGCGCTTTAGTAAATTTAAATGTTCTGAAACTACCAATGGTTTATGAATTAAAAAATATTAAATCTAAAAAGGAAAACTAATGAAGAAAACACTTTTTGAGGGGATGTCTATGATAGGTATAAGGAGGCACCACTCGATAGTAGCATGCCCTTATTGATCGAGAAATTCCATGGATAATAAAATATTTTAAAGGATTATCTCTTCCTATTGAATTTTTATGGGATATGAATCAATATTAGAATAGCCTAAATCATCGTAAGGTAAGATCTATGAAGCCCAAATATTTTTACATGTAATGAAGGTGACAATACCCAAACACCAAAAACTCCAATAATACAATTAAACATTTCATCAATGGTTATTATTGTAAGATTGTTTATCCCACTATGTTGAAGAAATATATGTAAGTGGCATGACATTGTCAATAATCATGCTATATTTTCAAAAATAAATTTAATTTTTCAATAAATGAGGAACATTGATGGTTATTTCACCCCATATCCAAACCACCAACAAACTATAAAACCATTATAATATAGGCTTAACCTTAAAACATTGTTTTAACCCTATGAAATGAACCCTAACATCAAAACATATCTCTTACCATCACCAATATATCATTAAAACAAAATTTGTATAAAATTCATTCAAAATACCCATCATAGTCTAAATATCACTATATTAAATATGGGAAGCTTCAAGAATATCATTTCCATCCCTGGGATCATCGTTTATAAAATGTGGAATCCATTCAGGGTTCCTTGGGAAAAGAATCATTTTTTAAATGGGGTTTCACTTAAACTGGGTAAGTAGTTATGGATTGTTAACCTGGAAGGTAATGGTTTTGTGATAGGTATATACAAACCAAAATCACTTCTAATCATAGATTTAGAATTTGTTATATACACCAAATATTTTTAAATGAAAATGGATAGGGTCATGCAGAAGTAAATAATTAATAATAATACACATGGGGTCTCCTAAATTAAGTGAAAAATATATATGGATTCTTGGAGTGGGAAATTAAATTATAATAGGGACAAGATTATATATTTGCGATGGTTCAACCAATACGTATGGGAGATATTCCATACACACACCATTTTTCTATCACTAACTCACCTCAATCCATTCAATACATTTCACTCATTCAATCATAATCAATATAAATACTTCAACATATTCTAATTTATTCTATTCAATAACACTCCATCCATTCACCATTAATCAACCATTAGGGAAGATTATCAACTAGATATTGATAAGAATAAGAATCTAAGCATGATGATAGGTGATATATTATTATTCACTTCTTTCTTATTTGTTTTAAACTTGTTTCTATCAAAGTTTTTGTGTGAAATTAAAGGGATATTATATATTCTAATGTTATGTATTATTTTAAAATAACAATTTTCAATTTTTATTATTTTTTTATTAATGATTTTTATTGATTTATCATTAGTTAAATTTTATATTGGTGATATTGATCAATTGAGAGTGGAAACCCAAACAAAGAACTAATTTCTTTATTCATTTTATCTTTAAGAGTGTGATTCAAAGTTATGAAGTGGACACTATATGACTTAAAAAATGAATCAGATAACTAATTTTAATAGAAAATAGTATCATTATATTTAATATGAATTTTAGTAATAAATCCATAATAACCATAATAATGATTTTAAGGATTTTTTTTATATATCAAACAATAATTATATTAAAATGTTATTTGGGAAGCAATATAAGCTCTATTACTCCACGAAATACCCTAAACAACACTCATTAAATTGGTACTTATTTAATTTTTCTCACTTATTTTATCTTTTACAATCATACACAAAACATTTATGAAACACATAAAAAATATATACTCTTTCAATGCTACACACACAAAATCAAAATTCATTCATGCTTTCATTCATTAAACATAAGTGAAATAGTAAAATTTTAACATCTAATCACTTTAGAGATGACCTGGTTACTCATTGGTGTTGTTTTAGAGTAGCCCTGTATATTTATAATGGTCGGTTAGTTTATTACTATACAAATTTATCAAAAAAAAAATTTAAACCATTTATAGGGGTAGGTGTCTTTGTTTTATTATTTTAAATTCATTTAATTGAAACTATTCAAAAAATAAAAAATATTAATATAAATTAGAATTCAGAAATTTTAAAAAATTATTCACTTGGTTTGTTAGCTATAAGAAATTAAATATCAAGTATTGTTTATATAATTTAAAATATTATTTTAATATAACCAATTTTCAAGGTTTACAAAATTTAAGGTATACATCAATTGTGCAAGACCTAAATGCTTTATGTCTTATAAAGAAGAAAATAAGTTATTATGTGGCTAAATAATAATGTACATCACCTTCACCATATACAAAAAAGAGATGAAAATAATATATCTCAAAAAATTAGGGACTTCAAAATTTCCAACAGTGGGAAGGAACTCATCTCAACTGACCAAAAATAATTATCTTAATAATCATTAATTAAAAATTTTCCCAATATTCAGTGATGTACTAACTAAATAATAATACATTTTCACTAAACACTTCATCAAAATAGTGATTAAATTTCATCTAAATTTATTAATAGAGGATTAGATCAATTGGAAATGTTGTCCTTATTTCATAGTGTGGTTTTTAAGTAGATTGACACAAAAAAGAGGAAGAATAATTTGATTATTAGGTGGCAATTTTTGGTAATTTGTTTAGGATATACTACCAGTTTTTTAAACTTATTGTTTAAGGAGTGTAATTTCTATTTTCCTTTAAGTTGATGATAATAATTTTTACGAAGAAATAGAGATGTAAAAATAATAATATATATAATTCCCATACCATCAATTCCCACATTTATTTATCATTATGATTTTTCTATGATAGAATCAGTTTAAAAGGAAAATAATTAATAGACAAAAAACAAGTCTTGTCTTTGAAAAAATACAACCATAGAGTTTAATAACATTTATAATAGGTTGTTATTGGATTCATTGGAGAAGTAAATGACCTAAATAAGATTTGTATCCAATGTTTCCACTCACACTAATGATACATAGTTTGAAATAACCCATCTATAAAAATAATTAAAATTATTCGTTTTAATAACATGAAGTAAGAAATAGGAAAAATTATTTCATGTGTGATACTATGGACATTCAATTAAAAATTTAGGAATTTTTAAAATATAAAATTATACCAATCAATATATTTGGAAGTGAATCACTAAAATGGAAACTTGGGAAATCATCATGTGATGAGTAACCAATTTCTAAATCCACTTGATTATGTTCAGAGGGATTAATTTAAATTAAATCAAGAAATAAAATCCAGAATTCAATGTGGGAGTAATTAATTTTTCATAAAAATAGAGATTATATTTCATATAAATTGTATCAACTCTTTTTGGAGGTAAAATGAAGTATTTATGAATGATTGGAATTCTATAAGTCAAATGAATTTACTTCCTGGAAAACATGGGGTCATGTATATAATGAAATACTCTTAAAATCATGTTACTCATTTTGAAGATATCTATTTGACATACTTTTGATAGGAACAAAAAGAAGTAATTAATCATTATTAATTGATAATTTGATTCCTATAAAAAATGATGAGCACAACTATAAAAGGAAAAGAAACCACTTTCAATTTCAATATAGAATAACAAATAGAATTATATTATATTATAAAATCTTCCAGCATTTCAGTAAAAAATATCAACAAATGAAAAAAATATTCAAAATATCTAAAAAAACATTTCTACATAGAAAATGATGAAATAAATGTATCAATTATGGATATAATGACAAAATAATCATGTAAAGTAATCCAATATTTTATACATAAATTTAAAGATAATGTTGGAAAATATTCAAAATAAAATACTAATTCAAATCAAGGAGTTGTGAAAAATCATGATAAATCCTACCCAAAGGATTTTTCATGGGAATAAGTAAATGGGACTTTATTAATATATAATACGATAGCCGATATACCCAAATTATAATCTCTAAATGATGATGAAGAAAATTATTTTTAAGAATTAAAAAAAATTCTAAAACAATTCAGAAAAAGAAACAAGCTAAGAAAAAACTAAAAAAAGAAATGATGAAAAGGAAATTTATGATGATAATCTATAAAATTTGATTCATTTTGGATAAAAAAATGAATGATAAATATTAATGTATCATGGATTACTAACTTAAATTTTAAGAACATTTACTTCCTTAATAGAAGTTCACTATGATTTCTAGAATAGGAAAATAGAATACTAAGAAGAGAAAAATAGAGAGGAGAAAAATATATTTCAAAATACTGAAAATTTAAGGATTATGGAACTCTATCATTATATTTAAATTCGGAATCAGACAAAGGGGTTTGCAATTTGTATATACCCCTTCAATGAATATTTATAAAATTAATTTTATGAATTTGATAATGGAAATATTAAAAAATATTTAATATATTAAAGTTAGAACTATAAGAAAATAAATTTAGAAGGAATGGGGAAAATATTTTAATAATAAAATATTCTAGAAAATTACCTATTGAATAAAATTCAATGTTTCTTATAATGAAATTCAAATTTTAAAGAGAACATGTTTTGATATGGAAGGGTGAAAATATTGGATGGAGGTATAAAAATAAGAACTTTGTAGAGTGAAACATAGGCATAATAATTTTATTTTCTTTTTTAGGTTATATGTTTTAGATAAATTTTAGTTCCACCCCATTGAGTATGAATTCATTATTATTGTATTCTAATTGGAAAATAAGTATAGTGAGAAATTGAGATAGGAATGAAAGACATAATACAATGTGTGTTATAGATAAAAACATTTTGAAAAATTAATCTATAAAACTGTGATATAATAAATCATCTAGAAAGAATTAAATTTTTTGTTGTAATTTAGAATAATAACTTAATGGGATGGTATATAGGGTACTGAAAATTTGACTTCCTTGAACTTGATTAATGAACTGAAGATTTAGAAAAATGTTTAGTAAGAAAATATAATACTTTAATGGTTAAACCTAAACAAAAAATAGATTAGTATTTGAATTATAGTACTATAAGATGGTGGGATCTAAATTACAATATATTGACATATCTTGGAACACAGAGTGTGTTGAAAAATAAAAATCTATGAATTAATGTAAAGAGAAAATGTGATATATCATTATAACATTGATTTGATTCCCAAATTATATAATTAATCTTTATATATTATTGTAGATAAGAATAGTTTTGTTCAATATTTTTTATGCTTATTTTTTGAATAATTACTTTCAATATGATATTTCTGTAAATAATATTGAAATTTGTTATGTTATTGAGACTGATGGAGGGGAGATGAATATTAAAAACATATAAACAATAGGGAATTGAAGGAATATAGATAGTGTTTAGAGATAAATAAATTTTAGGTGGATTTTATTTATTTAATTATTATATTAAAATATGGGGATTTGAGAATAAAATTTTCATGTATATATTAGGATTAAAGTAATTATATGTAAGTTAATAGACAATGAATAGAATCTTGATCATGATATGAAATTAATTCTTAGCGAGAATCTATTTTTAATGGATTTACATTAGGAAACATATATCCCAATTTTTTAGAGTATCATTAGAACATTTTGTATCTTTTTTCTTTAGTTTTAAGAGTTTATATTTTTTGTGTTTATATTAATAAATATATTCAGAATTTTTTATTTTTATATTTTTTTAATATTAAATCATTTTTACAAAATTTACAAACAAAATTCATTCAAAAATTGTAACAATTGAATAATTTATTGTGATAATTGTCTTTAAGGGTACTAATCATAGAAAGTTTAGGTTTTGAAAGATAAAAAATGAGTTGTGGTGGATGTTCTAAGTTATATACTCCAGATTCTAGAAATTATTTGAGATAATGAATGATCTTGTCTAACAAAATATATATAACCATGATGGTTTACACAAGATAATAGATAAAATATTAATGGAATTCCTTACTAGGATGGTGGATGTTTGTATGGGAAAAAATTCCCATGTCCAAAGACGTGGCTTATGTATGTGGGTATCATGTGGAAGAACTATTGGACTTCAAAGGTAAGGGAGGAAGCCATGTGGGAGGCAGAAACCAATATTAACATGTGTTAAGTGCTCAGGCATAGACATGGTGTGTTGGGTTATAAAGAATGTGATATTGGTATAACCTAAAGGCATAAATACATATTATTTATTTATGTTATATATTATCACACAACATAGGCATTTCAATGTTTAGAACATATAGGGTTGTGGATATCATTTCTTGAACCAAACCATATATAAAACCGAATAGAATCAAACAAAAATAACACATTTTCAATTTTGGTTTGGTTTCTAGGATATATTGAATATACCATTTTTATTAATATATTGGTTCTTGAGAAAAACTGAACAACACTTGTTTAATTGAACTACACAAATTTTAAAAAATTAGAAATTTTTTTTTGGATTAATAATATATTGTTTATATTAAAAAAATTATTTTTAGTACAATTACATGTGACCTAGAAAAATAAAACATAACTTTATTAATACTCTAAATATACAAGCACCCTTATTATGATATCACCTCCTCTGCCTCCACCATGTATCTATCCCACATGATTCTCTAATCCCATTCATGAACTTCTAATCCTTCCCCCTCTCTATTTATACCAAAATTGTTACTACACTTATAGAACCCGCATACGTATTATTATAACCATTCGTTTTTTATTTAATCACATCATTCCTTTCATAGATTCACCATTGATCCCACCCACATTATAAATCACACCTCCATCACCAGTACTGACCAAAATTAAAACCCCCAAACCCCACCCACTCACCAATTTATTTTAAAATAAAAACCACATCCTCTTGGAGAGGAATTGTCTCCATAAAAGAGTAACCCCTCTCCCCATCCCCACAATAGTGCCTACCCTCTAACAATGACATGACCAATAAAATTTTTTTTGGGGTGAACCTTGTATTTAGGTTAGTATAAATAAATTTTCTATTTATTTATTGATCAATTACTACTTTTGGGACTTATTTTCATCTTTTTATATATTTTTTTTATTTAACTATCTTTTTAATTACAAATATACAAGCAGGAAAATTGATTTGGGTATGATTTCTTTGTCATTTAAGAAATTGAAATTATTCCAACATATCATTGTTTCATGGAGTTTTTTCACATGATACAAATAATTTATTTTGTGGTTAATGACCTAGAATTTTCATCGATTGAAAAATATAATTGTCTTCTTTTTTTATTTTTCGATTCAAGATAATCTGATCAGTATGATTCATTATTGTCTCCCAGTTTGCCATATAATCATGATAATACAAAAGATTTTAGTAAGGAAAATATTATCCCTTTGATTAAATCAGATAAATTATTTCTTCTTTAACTATAAATAAATATATGTTTGAGGTTTTGGATCATTTTACAAAGGGAGTGGAAAAGGATAATTTGAAAAATAAAATCAAATACTCTTAAAAAAATTCATTAAAAATCATTCATCGAAATTATAAATTGCGTGATTTTTGTGTAGGTGTTCAAAATATAAACATAATTATGTATATAGATTGAAACAAAATAATCTTCATTTGATTATTGAAAATACCATTCTTAGTGTTATTTTGATAGATTTATTTTATCATGATTGGTGTAAGAGAATTACTGTTTAGAAATTTTGTTTTCGGTAAACTTCGATTCATTTTTTTGAACATGAAGAATTTAATTTATTCTTAAATGTTGTTTAAATATAATTTATTCCTTATTAACATATAATTTTGACCTAGTATTTGTTTTTGGTAGTATAGGGGTAAATTATAAAGATATTTTTCCTATTTTTCACCAAATTGTTTTCTAACTATAGACACATGTTATTGAAATAAAAATATACACTATATGTGTATAACACACCACATTGTTGATGAGAATATGAATTTTTATAGAATGTTTATTAATTTTATCAAGTTACCATCCATACCCATGAGGTTATAGGTAAAACTACAGGCAAATTTCCCATTAGTTAGGAATTTATAATTATTCTCACCATAACTATAAATAATTTATATTTTAATGATTTTGGCATTCAATATTTGATAAAATTATTTTTATAAGGGAACACAAATGTTATTAATGTTGAATATCTTCATATATTATTTTTGATCACTAGTTAAAATTACCTATAAAATAGGGATTAAAATATATAGAGGATTTTATATTTTGAGTTTGAGTTGTAGTTAGATATGTGAGATTTTCCACTTCAAGACTGACACAGAATAAGTGTTATATTTTATAATAAGGGATATAAACAAAAATGATTGTAATTAACAAAATATTTGTTTCCTTAGATATTGAGATGACATGGGAATAAAAATATTTTGTATTTGAGACTATAATTAAATTATAAAATTTTATTTATTTATTAGATATACAAGATAATAACATTGGATAGGAAATTAATAATCATAAATTAAAGGGAGTTTTTACTAAATACATTTGTGATTTTGCATAATATTTTCCCTTTTTGATGTTTTCTTTATCACTACACACTAAATATATTTGGTTTTAATAATTCTATATGATATGAAATTGTTGATAAAATTATTGGTGTTATATATGAAATGGATAAAAGATGTAAAATTGAATAATTTTTTTATGATCGGAAGGAGGAAAAAAGAAAGAATGGTAAATATTTCTCTAACCTAAATAATTTTAATGTTTTATTATTTTTTATAGTTCATTATATCTAAATAAAAAAAATACTTTATTAAATTGATCATTAAAAGTAATAATATCCCTCCCCATAGAGAAACTCAATCAGATATAAAATATTATAAAAGGCTTAATGATGTTGTTTTAAAAATTTCATAAAACACAATGTCCCCAATAAGATTTAGCATAATCTAATTCCTACTAAAACCCCCTTCCCAACTCCAAAATTTTCTAAAGATATTACAACCTAATTTCCCCATCTATTAATATAAGAAACAACAAAATAAATTTGACTACAATATTCAACATAATACTCTGAAGTCATTGAAAGACTCTGACAGGGGGAACAAGTCCTCAACATGATGGATTATATACTAATGTAAAGGTCCATCTAAAGACATTTTTTGACTGTGGTTATTGATTCTGAAAATATGAATAACTAAAATCACTCTTTACATTTATGAGACATATTAAGCTGTTACTATACTATCCATAAAGTTGCATGAGTGATCCCATCCTCTTGAACCCATAAAGACCATACCATAGTAAGAAGGCCATGGGTTTAATTTTTATTATACATCCATATTGATATATGTTTAACATATAATGGGGCATTTCCAAACTAAGGGAACATATGAATTTTAATTTTTGTAGTCCCCATAAATTCTCATCCTTCTAAAAATAGATAATTCATTGATTGAATTTCCTCCAACCCATAACACATGTTGTATACCGTCAGGACAGTATAAAAGATGTTTCACATAGTTATTATTAGTTATATAGAATTATTTTCATGCCTATTAACAATCCAATTAACCAATATGAGTTAAAGGGATTCAAAAACATCAGTTTAGAGGATATTATTTATCTAGAATGATCAGTCCTATTTTTTATTTTGGATTATTATTTGTTAAGGTCCATTGAATTAAATGGAACGGGTATAAATAGATTACCAAAATATTCTATATAGTTTTCCAAAATTATAATTAAAAAAATATGTGTCTAATTCTATTCATACTATCCTTGAATGCACTTCACATGGATCAGATCTTAAGAATGGTGTTTCTGAGGAAACCATTCATAGGGATCCTATTGCATTATACTCTCTAGATTAATCTGTATCATGAAGGATATATCTAATGATGGATAAATTAATTTTAGAAAGAGGTTATATTTTAAGGCTTAACCATGTTGAAAATATAAAATAGCATACATATGGGGGTTCAATTACCCAAAAGATTCCAAATCATGGTGTCATTGTTGAATGGATGACTTATAATGTTTATATTTAGGATATTATAAAATATTCATAATAAAATTCAATATGAAATTTTAGGTATGTTTACTAATAATGATCTATTTATTTGGACTAAAAAGATGAGTTATAATCAAAATATTTTTGAAGGGTATTCAAAGAAATAGAAATAAGTTGATTATACATTACGAATAGATATTTTTCAATAAACATTTACAAAATAATACTTTATATATTGAAGTGAAATATAAAAATCACAAGGATAAGTGGAAGAATATTTATTGGAGAGTTATCAATTTAATGTAATGTAATGGGGGAGGAAATATTTTTCTATAGATCTTATTTTTTATTTGATAGAAAATAATTTTTTACCCATTCAAATATCTACTACAATATCAAAGAGAACATTTTGTATATGATCAGAGATAATTGATGTTTTTATAAGTACCTTGTCCCCAACCATGTCATAGGATCCTTTCTATGGGTACTATTGGATAAAATCATGCACTATTTTCCAAAATTGTATTTACGTTTTTAAATAACAAAATGTGATAGTGAGAAGTATGTATTTTTTTTAAAAAATATTTTTAGAACTATGTTTTTAAGAAATGTTCACATGTATCTTATACAATAAATTATTTTTCCTGACTAAATTTTTATACTATAAAATAATAGTTTTATTCTTAACTTTTTTAAATAATTATTTTCCTATATAGTTGCAACCATATCAATGGAACCATAAATTTATTCACTTAGCAATAATGACTGATGTAATAGAATTTTATTTGTATTTTGTTTTAATTATAGTTTGATCATACATTTTCTTAATATTTTTTTGATAATAATTATTTCAAATTTATTAATATTTTTAAATTTTTCTATTTCTACAAATGGTAACTTGAGTTGGATTTTTTTCTTGTGATTGATCATTACTTAGGGGAATACATTATGGAAAAACATGGTTGGTGGTGTATCCACCTAAAACCCAGAATATAATAATCAATTAATACCAATTTATCTTAATTAAGATGTATTTCAAATTTATATAATTGAATAATGTAATGAATAAGTTATAATTTTTCTTGGACATTGATGAATACCTCACTAGTAAGAGTGTAATCTTAAAAATTTATTTATACATTGAAAACTCTCAATTTTACCACTTCACCAAGGTTTTATTTTTGTCACTATAAAAATATATTTTCATTGATCACATTCATTGAGGAAGATGGTTGATATACTTATTATTGATTGTTTATTTTCATAGTAAACTATTTCTCTAATTTTTAATTTGTAAGGTTTATTAGACTAGCTCCTTTTTGGTTCATTTAGAGGGTTTAGTATGCGTGAGCCTCATGATAGAGCGATTTAGTTTATCCAAATTATTCATTTCATTGGCCTAATGGTTTATAGTGTTTCATATTTATTTAATTTGATAGAAATAGTAATTAATATAGTAAAATAGATATTTAATATAACTTTATTCCATTGGAAATTTTTTATAATTATTGTACATTTATTTCTAAAGTGAGGCTCCCTAAACACTCACTTCTCAATCTAGTTCTAAAAAATAGTTTTACAAATTGGTATTTATATAATGTAATATGAATCAATATTACCTTCACTACTAAAAAACCAACTTTTAACGGTGATATGAATAGACTTTATCAGCACTTGAAAAGTGTTGTCTAAATGAGTGAGGTTAAAATCCTTGGCCTTTTATCGTCATTGAAAAATATCTAATAAAGGGTTAATTTATAGGAAATAAAAAATAGTAAATAAATGAAACCTTTCTTAGAGCATCAAAAAGTTTTGATAAAGGAACCATTAATCAGTGCTTTAATTTAGTGCCTTTAAAAGAACTATTTATCAGTGTTTTTTATGTGCTGTCAAAATAAACCTTTATCTCCGATTCTATGAGTGCTTCTATGAGCGCTGATAAAGTATACTTTTATGAGTGCTTATAAAATCAATAATAATGTGCCATACTTTTTTGTCCACCAACAACACACCACAGCACCTGAAACACACCAGATATCAACAAAAAATCATAATATAGGTTTTAAATTAGATGAAATTTAGAACACAAACACAAGAGAAAAAAAATAATATTATAGACAATTAAAAACATCATTTTTGAACTAAAATATTGATTTTAAACTGATAACAAACACTTTATGCAACATATTGAGGTGCAGCTGGTTCATGCGTGTCTCAAATAACATATGTATTGTTTTCCAGGAGTATCCAAACAATATAATTGTTTTTTTTTGGTTTATAGTATGTCAATTTATTTACTAAAATTGATTTCAATTTCAAATAGACTCACTTAGAGTCATACCAGTCAAACCATGAACCAGATTTAGGTGAGGCTGATTCCTGCATGATCTAAAGAATATATTGATTGTTATAATAAATTATCAAAATAATCAGAATATGTTTTCTTTGTTTTGAGTACGTCAGTTTTTGTTTGTAGTAAACTATAATTTTAAAATGGAAACATGAAATTTTGAATTATTATAATCAAATAATATATTGGTTTTATGTGACACATATTCTTACAGATCACAAATGACTTATTAATTGTTCTCCTAAATTATCTAGAAACTTTTGGTGGGTTTGATCAGTTTTCAATGAGTGACACATTTTGAACTAAAATGTAACTTTTAAACTGATAACAGAAAATTTGTGCATCATATTGAGTCAAAGATGATTAATTAATATCTCAAATAACTTATATATCATTGTCCCAAAGTATCAAAACAATCTGAATTTGTTATTTTTTTCGTTTTGAATAGGCCGATTTTCATTACTAAAATTGATGTCAATTTTAAATATATACACTTATAATCATAGTGGTTACTCCATGAATCATATTGAGGTGTGGATAATTATTACATGTTCCATATCACTTATGGATTATTTTCCTAATGTATCAAAAAAATATGAATGTGTTTTCTTGGTTTTGACTATGTAAGTTTCTATTTTTACTAAAATGTCATTTAAAACAGGAAACACACACCTTTGACTTATTCCAATCACATCATATATCTATTTGACATGAAACAGAATCCAACATGTCAAAAATGAATTTTTAAGCATTATCCTAAATTATCATGAAAATATGAGTGTGTTTGATTTGTTTTCAGGGAATGAAACCTTTTGAACTAAAGTGTCAATTTTAAACTCATAACGGACACATTGAGTCATATCGGGCACATAGTTTATCATATTGATGTGTGAATAATTCTTACATGTAAAAAATGACTTATTGATCATTGTAGTAATGTATAAAAATAACTTGAATGTGTTTTCTGGGTTTTGGGTTGGACAGTTGTTCATTTTACTAAAAGTGATGTCAATTTTAAATAAAAATACCACATCGAGTCATACTGGTCACACCATTCATCGGATTGCGGTGTGGATTATTATTAGACATCCCAAATTACTTATGTAACATTGTATTAATGTATAAATAATTCTGAATGTTTATTATCTGTTTTGAGTATGTAACATATAATTTTTTACTAAAATGTCATTTTAAAATTGAAACATTCACTTTGACTCATACTGATCACATTTTGTATCCGATTGAGGTGCGACTGATTTCTAAAAATTGAAAATGAATTATGGATCATTTTTCTAATTTATTTAAATAATTTTCATGGGTTTTCATGGTTTTGAGTTGTTCGGTTGGCCTTTTTTACTAAAATTGACGTGAATTTTAAATAAAAACATGCACTAGAGACATATCGATCACAATTTGTGTTGTATGGATATTTAACTGATTCAGGAACATCTCAAATCACTTATGGATAATTTTCCTAAAGTATCAATATAATATTAATGTGTTTTTTTTTTGTTTTGATTTTGTGAGTTTTTTTTACAAAAAATAATGTCAAATTAAAATAATGATGCCCTTTGAGTCGTACCGATCTCACTGTGCATCATATTGAGGTGTGTCTGATTCATACCTATTATAAATAACTTATGGATTATTTTCCTAAAGTATAAAAACAATATGAATGTGTTTTCTTAGTTTTTATTACATTACTAGACATTTTTACTAAAATTTCATTTTAAACCTGAATCATGCACTTTCACTCATACAGATCACATCATATATCTGTTTGATGTGAGACAGATTCCTAAATGTCAAAAATGATTTATAAATCAATCCACTAAATTATTAAGAAAATTTTAATGTGTTTCTGTGGTTATTAATTAGTGAAAAATTTTTAATGTCAAATGATGATTTTAAATATATAACAAACACATTGATTCAACTGTATTGTTTATTAAAATTAATGAAAATTTAAAATAGAAAGAAGTTATTAGAGTAATAATGGTCACATCATGTGTCTTATTGAGGTGAGGATAATTCCTACACATATGAAAGTCTCAAAAAATCCTAACCGTGAATCTTACCATGATTTCTAGTGATTTTCTTTACTGAACTGCCAACACTACATGAGAATATTTGAACAAACCACATAAAATCGAAAAAAGGAATCCTCTTATATAACAAAACAATTATTAAGAGTAACACTAAAATGAAATAAATTAAACATAAACATTAAATAACACATTAGTTCTGTGGAAAATGTTTTTACTGTGTAAATATCATGATTGCCTTTGTGGTTGAGCAGTGGAGGGAACATGAGGGAAAGTGATAAATGTCAACCCTGTAAGGTTGAAAGGTTTTGATAGAGAAGAAGTATGTAGATTTGTTTAGGGAAAAAGAGATGAATGATGGATAAAGCACCCCAAATCATACAAAATAATCCACCTGTATAAGTAGTGAATTATTATGTCAGTAATAATGAAAAGAAATAAATTAAACGAAAATATGAAACAATAGATTAATTCTAGGGACAATTATTTTATTGTTCAAACATCAATATTACATCTGTAATTGAGCAGAGGTAGTGGTTTTTCTATTCATATAGAGGAAGTGGAGAGAACATAAAAGAAAGTGATAAAAGAAACACTACAATTATGAAAAAGTTTTGAGGGAGAAGAAATATGAAAGTTTGACAGAGCATCCTAGATCCAACTAAATAATCTATCTATTTAAGAAAAAAAATTTAATTTGTGTAATACTATAAATAAATAAATTAAACATAAATCTGAAAAAATACATTAATTGTATGAATAATTATTTTACTATGAAAATATTATGATTACATTTTTAATTGTGTAGAGGAATATTCGTCTCTCTTTCTTAAAAAGGTAGTAGAGAGAACATGAAAGAAAGTGATATGTGAAACACTAGGGGAATGAATAGGTTTTGGGGGAGAAGATGTCTGTGAATGTTTTGGTGCAGAAATGCAAGAAATATAGATAGAGCACCCTAACTAGAAAAAAAGAATCCATATATATAATAAAAAAATTATAATGTGAGTAATAATACAAATAAATAAATTAAACATAAATATGAAACAACATTAAATCTCTAGATAATTAATTTTCTATGATAAAATCAAGATTACCTCCAAGATTGAGTAGATACATTGTCATTTATCTTCCTGAAAAGGCATGACACAGGAACCGAAATCCTCAAAAAATAAAATGACTCTACAAGGAATAATAAAAATTAAATCAAAATTTCATTATATAATTTTTCATTAAAATAGAGAAACTATATCATAACATTACCATTACATCTTTCCAAAGGGTTTCTTTGGACCAAATGTAGGCTAATAATAAAATATAAGGATTGTTTGTGCACTTTATTATGGTTTAGAAAAACATATGGATGTCAAGAAATAGTGAGAAAATTAATTATATTGATATATATTTGGCTCCATTGATAAATGATCCCAAAACTAGGATTGGTTTTGAATCACTCAAAAAGTTAATAAAAAAACTAAGGATTCCCTATGCTCTTCACTACTATTGGTTAACTACCACCTAACATAACATCTAACTTGAAATTATTTCCTGGTGACTCTATGATACTCTCGTCCAACACACGCATGCCACCATCTATATCATATCACCATTAATCAACCACATTTCTTTATCTTCCACACAATTTTATTCATAATTTAAACAAGTGGGAATATTTTTCCTTCATATCATTTTCTGATTTTCATGTTGCTTCTTCAATCGTATGTGTTTTCCAAAAAACCTTTACCCAATAAATTATCTTATTTTATAAACTTTTCTCTATATGTTCAAAAATATAATTAGTTTGTTTCTATATATGTGTGGGATGAGAGCATCATAGGTATGTCGATCCAGATGTTCATGTCATATGATACGTGATGTTGTATTTAACCAACAGTAATGAAGTGCCCACATATTCCTTATTTGTTTAAATATATTTGTGAGTGATGCACAACCAATCCATTTTTGGATCCATTGATCAAGGCATACAAATGGACATAAAAATTCTAAAAACTATTATGAACTAATTTTTCTTGAATAAAAACTATGTAAACATGAATAAAGAATTTTATAAGGGTTATTTTCATGCTCTCTTGTAGACTTGATGAAATATTTAACTCCATCTTCATATTCATTTCTCAAAAAATTAGTGTGCATCCATTTTTGATTCTTATCAATCCAATTGGATTCATAAAATATTATTTTTATATTACATATAAATAAATATACATAAGATATTCATCATCAAAATTTATTGTTATAATTAATTCTAATAAGAGAAACTCAATATTTGATTGTTTCAAAGTATTTCAGTATATTGAAAAAAATGGTTAATTGAATTTAAGAAAGGAAATACTCCACATCAAATCATTCTTCAATCCTATAAAAATTAAAATAAAATATATAAAATTGAGGTGTAATAAGAAACTCAAATATGATAAACCAGAATAATAAACTGTTATTCAATTGACTAGATTAATTGTTTCATGGATCGAGGAATAACACTAATGAAAAAATGGAGAGAACCATCATTCTTTTCGTATCATTTTGGTGAATTTAGAAAGAAATGAATTAATATTGGATCAAGAGGATTAATACATCGATTAAGGGAAATATGGATCATTTCTACTAGAATATCTAAGTTCTGAGGTATTCCAAATCCAACAATAAGGGATGTTTTGATTTGAGAAAATAGTTGGAGACATAATATAATCATTAATAAGATCACAATTAGTAATCATTAAAATGTTAGAAATATAATTTGATTTTTAATAAAAATGGAATGTTACTTGACTACATCACATTCCTTATAATCTAAATTAGAGAGAGAATCACAGATCTAATGAAAATTATAGAAGTGGTACAAAGACTAACACATTAGATTTTACTAAGAATAGACGTTAAATTTGTTAGAATCCCTTATACCTGATTATCAGCCATGTAAAGAGAGTGAGGGTGATAAGGATTCCTATTGAAGGAACATAGAAGATGCATCATATTTTTGATGAATCATGTTATTAGTTATGTCTCTGATATGTGGATATAGGATAACAACATGGTGGGATACACTATGTTGAATCATCTTGAAGAATACGATAACGAATGGGAGATAAAGGAATATAATAAATGATATTATCACTAAACATTACATGTGTAAACCAAAAGATGAATAATATAATGACCCTAGCTTGTAATTACCCAAAAAACCCCAGTTCATATCATCATATAACCTCTAACACACATCAAAGTCACTAAATCATAGTTTAATCTTTCGGTGTAAAAAACATTAAACGGGAGGTCCCCCCCAATAGAAACAATTATTACTAGAGGTCTAACAAAATTTTAGGATGACCCTTGGGGTCAATGGACATGCATACCCAAAATCTTCATTACCTGATTTATGCATACATTTTAGACAAAAAACTATAGAAATAAATGATACAATAGCTATATAAACACACATACATGTCACAATAGTATGAAAACTGACTTTTAGTTTATAAGAAATATAAAATAGATAAAAACATGATATTCAAACATAACGTGAACTAAAGGCACCATAATGGCCCAAAAAGTGAAGGTTTGATGTGATAAAACCTCACGTTCTTAACTGGGGATGTCCCCTTTGAATCTTCTTCATACGAATACTAAGGACCATTGTGAGTTCTTTGAGGAAATATATCATATGATATATATTTCCAATAGAGGAACATAAATCACACCGCTAACGTGGCTCCTAAAAAATAATATATGAATTTGCAGGTCCACTGAGGTGTCAATGAAAGGTGTAAGCATATATATAATCAATAGAAACCACTGATTTTCCTAAAACTAGTAGTCAATATACAAGAATATAAATGAAAATTTCAAGAAATTAATATAAATATATGAAAAAATTATTTCGTAAGAAGATATAAAACATTTTTGGAAAATAATAATGAATAAAGCCATGGTTCCGGGTCAAATATAACCAATAACTCCATTTATCGAGATGGTCTATACATCCATAGTAAATATAAAAACAAATAATAAAAAAATTGTTCTATTCATTAGATAAAATCAAAATAGTATATAATTACTTAGCCACAAATAATGAAATCATTGAATAAGACATCAAATACAAAAACAAAAACACACAAAGAAAATCAAAAGGACTACCTTGATAGTTTGAACAAAATCAGAGACCCTCTTCAGAGATCCAAACTGTTATCGAACATCAGATGTTGGAAGAGATGTTTTGAGAAACTAGAGGCAATCAAGTGGTGTGATTCAAGCATCGATTCACTGAGGATGAGCACTGACAATGAGTGGCTTCGGTAGAAATATTCTAATATCATGATGAGTTCCAAAATAGTTAGGGGTTTTTAAATAGATCGGGAAAATTTTATCTGCAATTAAAAATAAGCACTGATAAAGAGAACTTTAATCAGTGTTTTTTAGCGCTAATAATGGCATGTCTTTATCGTTGCTAAAAAGTGCTGATAAAATCAATCTTTATTAGTGCCAAATTTATAGCACTGATAAATATTCATTTGATCAGTGCTTTGTTTAGTGTTGATAAAGCCTCATCTATATTAGTGTGAAAAAACAATGATAATGATGCCTTGAACATCACTTTTTTTACTTAAGCACTGATAAAGGATTTATAATTATAATTATGAATAAAAAAATTTAAATATTTTTATATACTTAACAAATATATACAAATACTAATGTATTAAATATATTCCTTTTAAAAAATATTAATTATAATTTAAAAATTATTTATTTATAATTATAGAAATATTTTCAAAAAATAATATTTATATAAATATATATATTTATATAATTATATATATATATATATATTATGTAAATATATATAAATTTAGTAAATATATTCATTATTTAGGTAAATTTATTATAAATTCAATAATAATTTAAATAGATATAATTATTTATTTATAATTATATAAATACTTTGATAAAAATAAATATTTTATTATAATTATATATATATATATATTATTATATTAATATAGTAAATGTATATTTATAAATATATTTATTTACAAATATTTTTTTAAAATTATATTTTCAATATTATTAATGAATATCAAATTTTAAGTGCATGCATATATGTTAAAAATGAGTTAAATTGAAAAAATTAAGAATAATTATATTTTAACAGTGTTAAAAAATGGATATGTTTTATGTGTGTGCATTGTAAATAAAAATGAATCAATTACGTATATATGAAATCAATATAACACTGATTTGATCTATGTTAAATTGAAAATCCAAAAGACATTCAATTATATGTTGAATACTATGTAATTAATCAAAATATTTAATTCATATTAATTTTTAATTATAAAAAAGTATTCAATAAATATAAGACTATTTAATCTAAAGCATATTAATAATTTATAATATATAAATCATTTTTTATAAATTAATATATATCTATATACTTAATATATTAAATTTAGAAACATTAATTATCATAATTATCTAATTAATAAAATATTAAATATTTAATAATGTATAATCAATTTATTCATTTTTATCAATAATTATTTAATTAATGACATCTGCAATATTTTTCTAATAAAATCAAATTTTTAATTGGTTTAATTTTTTCATTCTATTTATTTGAACCTTTATCAGTGCTAATAAATTGCGTATGGAATAAATATTTATCAATGCTGAAAAGAAAGTGTTGATAAGAGGTTAAATTTATCAGCGCTGATAAAAATTCCATCTATCTATTCTTTTTTTCAAGCATTGATAAATACTAGAGCTATTATAGGCCAAATTTGTATTAATGCTTCCTTAGATTTAGCATTAAAGTTATATCCCAAAATAATCTCATAGAGTCAGGAAAATCATAATAGTTTACCATATTTGGAGACTAACTGCATTAAAATAATAATTTGAACATTTCTCTATAATATCATTATAACAGATCAACTTTTAGAAATATACCATTTTATTCTTATATTTACAACCAAGGGAATGGTATCCAAATAATAGGATGAGCTAAAAAAAGAAATTATTCAAAATATATAAACATTTTATAAAATTATAGATCATAAAAATATGTGAATACATGGGACGGGGAAGAAATATACTATTAAAAATAATATGAACAAAAAATGTTGTTCATAAATCATAATATAAGAACATGTATTATAAAATGATCAAACTTATATCATAGAATATGAGTGTACAAATTTTATACAATAAAACATATCCATAGATCATAAAATTACCTTATAAACCTGAAATGTGGAATAAGTATAATCATAGCGAATCATAACAATATAAAAAATGAAAAATTTCATCATGTTCACGTAACAACTCTATAATCAATGCTTAATTAGATCATTTCCACATAAAAAACTTTTGAAAGAAGATAAATGTGATAATTTACACATAATTACCTTGGTAAAAAATATAAATAATATCATTTCCACAAAACAAGCTGGTGAACCAAGATAAATTAATTTTTTATCTATATAATAACCTTTTAAACATATCTAAATATGATAATTTCCACACAATATCCTTATAAAGATAGATAAACACTATCAAATCAACACAATAACCTTTCGAAAAAATCTATACATGATCATTTTCATGACCAATATCATTAACTCATGAGATGAAAAAATATAACTAATGTATTATATGGTGATATTGAACCCCACACCTCAAATTTCCATACAAATCTATTCCACTTAAAATCAATGATTAACATTTTAAACATCACAAAATTAACCAATAGAAAAGTGTTGGGTGATCATGAAGACATTTTTAAAAAATTTCATTAGTCATCCCAAGAAATAATGTGGATGATAACATATCAATAAATCTCAAGTGTAACATAAGTAACTTGAGAAGAAGTTATAATTGATTTTTTTGAATTATTGTATAAATCACTTTGAAAATAAATAAGAATTAACCCTTTATGAAATTATTTTAAACACATTTAAATATTTTAATTAAAGTAAAATACTTTGATCTTGAAAATGAAGTTTAAACATCATCATTTAGAACCAAAATAGGTTCTCAAATGAAGATTTTATAAAATTAATATTCTTTAAAAACATTATTTGAGAATAAAAAAACTATATAATTATTGAAAAATAAAATGCATTAAAATCTATTTTAAAAATAAGATTTTTTTTTAAAATATATTATTTAATTTTTAAGAATATAAAAAGGTTTTTTTAATTATTCATTATTAGGATATAAAATCATTTATAAAAACCATTTTAAAATATGCAATGTATGCTTAAAAATCAATACTTCTAACAATGGTAAAGTCATAATAACAGTGTTTTTACAATAAATTTTTTCCATAGTCATAAAAAAGAAGAGTTACAATCACATTAAAAATTAATTTTCAAAACGTTTATGGGAATGTTTTAAAAAACATTACATTTAAAAGT
The DNA here is from genome assembly GCA_963277665.1 of Viscum album. Classification (NCBI taxonomy): domain Eukaryota; kingdom Viridiplantae; phylum Streptophyta; class Magnoliopsida; order Santalales; family Viscaceae; genus Viscum; species Viscum album. Next base: position 1,477,712,361 of record OY728134.1, read on the forward strand.
AATCATCAATAATGGATCCTTGAGAAAAAGTTAATGGATTTCTATAGGAAATATTGAGTGGAAGAAAAAAATATTAACACGAATAGAAAATACATTTTAATATATTGAATAAATTTTTATTGAACATCACTTCATCAATATGGTGAAAATAATTCATTTGGAAATAATTTAAAAGAAATTTTATTATTAACAAAAATAAAACATATTTGTATTTCGTAATTAAAAATGATAACATTGAGAGGATGAGTGAACATTGAAAAGAAATTAAAATATATCAACTAGAGGGGATGATAATTATCTATAACATCATCAAAATTAATAAATAATGTAATAATTCAATGTAATTCACACAAAAATGAGAAATATTATTAAAATTTCATCACATAATAGAAGAAAACTATCTTATAAGACCTTAGTCAAATGGAAATCAAAATGACTCAAGAAAAGATCTTGAGTCATGAAAAACCCTTACAAATTAAGAAAAATCGTAATAAAAACCTTTTGATAGTGAGTGTATAAATGGGAAAATTAAATACCATGAATAAAATAATGCTTCATGATATATTATTTTAACGAGTCAGTACATATAACATATTTAATAATATTAGCGCATAAACTGATTTTTCTCAAAAAAGGAAGTTGTGAGATGAAAATTGTTACTATCATCATATTTGTAGAGTAAGAATTATTTTAAATGTATTTTATATGAATTATATTTAAATAAAAAAAATAGTTAATATAATTTAATATAATCATAGGTTAGAATTTACCCACTATATAATATTGAATTTCGAGAAGAAACATTATAGCACAATGAATATGTGTTGATTTAAGAAACAAACTTATAATTTTTCCCACTCAGTAGAACGTGCTCTAACTTTTTGTATAATGAAAATTACCACCTTAATCACTTATTTTTTTGAATTATAAATATATCCCAGCATTATAATATTAAATTATGATTATTTATTACACATTTACTAGTAATATATTGTCTTCATCATTGGATATTTGTATTTTAATTGTTTTTTACTTGTTTTGAAGTGTGGATGTTGAATCAATTACTTTGATAAAATTTTAAAAATTATTATATAATATGAGGTACTATAATATATGAATCTAAAAAACATAAAATGACTATTTTCTATTATATGAAAATTCAAGTCAGGATTCATGAAGACAGATTTAGTAAGAAGCTTGTTTCTATAATTTTTTTTATGAATAAATGTCAGAACATTAATAATTTGTTCAATGATAATATAAACATTACCAAAAGAGAAATAATATATGACAATAATTTTTAATAATAATAGTACATAATTTCACATAGTAAATTATAAAAAAAAATTATATCATTGTTCCACTAGTTGATTAAACTAACCCAAACATGAACCTGTTATAATCGATAGGTGAGTATAGTTATGAAAGAAATTCCTTTGATATAATTTCATTATTATAAATGTATAATAATTTATCTATATATTTTTAATTTTGGGAATTATATTTTTTTTGTATTAATAAGAATATTCTACATTAAAAATAAAATACTTTTCTTTATGGATGTACTATTTCGCACATACACACATGCATCATTATCTTTTTTGTATAACTTAAAATATGACAAAAATTTATTATATTCTCATAAACATAATAATTTTATGAATTCCATATTTATTCATTAAATATCCTCTTTTACCACACATGTATGGTGGTTATGAAAAATGGATCATGTCACTAATGATGGTGGTAGTCATCAGATAACACAAGTGATGTTTACATTTTTTTGAAAGGACGAGAGTAAGGTAAAAATGGAAGATCCATAAACATAATTACATGTAAATAAACTTATGATATTGAGGTAATTATATTAATATGGTTAATTGTTTTGAGAAGGGTGTATATAAAATAAATATAAAATAATGTTTGGGTGTGGATAATAATAACATTGGTATTCTGATTTTTCTCTTGAACGATCCTCTCGAAATAGAAGACATAGGATACAATATTATGGCTAGAGGCTTATGAATATAGAAGTTGATTATATGTGAAGTTTAAATGGAAGGGGATCATTAGTAATTAAAATTTTATGGTGTATGTAAAGGGATAATGTAAGTATCATTTTATTAAGGTGAGTGGAATGTTTTAATAACATAAAACATAAAATCAAATGGTTCCTATAATGGACAATAATGGAGAGGGGAAAGGTAAGGTAGAGAGTCCTATTCAATTCAAAAAAACCTTTTAATTTTTTTATAATTTCATATTTTTTAAGAATATTTAACCATTTTAATATCATTTTTTTAAATAATATTTCTAATAGTGAAAAAAGTTAATTTTAAAATTAGTAAACATGACATGCAAAAATTGTTTTTTTTTGAAAAAGTGTATTTTATAGAATAATTTATTTTATAAAATTATCAATGTCATTTATTTCAATGAAAATTAATGGTTATAAATTATTCAAACAAGTTTTATTCAGATTTTAATGAAATCCAAAACCTAAATCCATCATGTTGATATTTAATTAAATGAAAACTCAAAAAAATCGAGAATAAGTTATTACTTCAGTTGTAAAAAGTTTAACATAGAATTTTAAAATTAAACTTATATTATTATTTTACTTCTTAAATAAAAATTTAATTTTGAAAAAATATTAATAAATTTTATTCTTATTCTAAAATTATAATGATGTTATAGAAGTTTAAATATATTTAAAGATTGAAGTTTTTCTCTCTTCACCAAAATATTTTCCAATTAAGAAAATTTACAATAAACTTATCCTAAGATAATATTATCAGTCTAAATCCAAAATTTATATCATATTTAAAAAATGATATTCTAAAATTTAGGAATATACCATTAATATGAATATAAAAAATATAAAGACAAACATTTTTTGTTGAAAAATAATTCTTTTAAGTGTTTTCAACATTATTTCATATCAATTTATAATTAAAAAATGTAAATATGTCAGTAACTATATAATAAAATTTTAAGATAAATTAGGTTAATATATTAAGATAAAATACTAAACTCTCTTAAAAATATTTATTTGAGAAAGAACATTACATTTTAATATTAAATGATAACAATTATTTATCCTCTAAATATATTAAATTTTTGTATATTAATATATTTTTACTTATATGATTTTTGATTATATTTATAATTTTATTATTAATATTCATCTAAATTGTTTCATCTCAATTTAGTATGGTGTTGAATTTTGGGAAATATATCAAACACATTTAATTAATTTAAATAAAACATATGAAAGAAATCAGGGGGAGTTATATCCCCCTACCCCTGCTAAAATAAGGGGGAGTTATATCCCCCTACCCCTGCTAAATAAATTGATCCATTACAATTTTAATTATCATTCTCTAATGAAATAATCTAATAGATCTATAAGAAACTAATGATAAATTATTTACTTAGATATAAAAAATTACAATCATATATACTAGGAGACTTAAAATTTCATTCAGAATAATTATATGCTGAGATTTTCCTTTATCTAAAAAAGTTTTACAAAAAATTATTCCTTAGTTAGTTATAAGAGTTTCTAAGGAAATACCTCTAAAATTTTAATTTTCACAATCGAACCTATAATCAAATACTAAAACCAAAAAAATTATGATAACATGAAATAAAATTATATTTAATTATTATGTAAATATAAAAAATCAATCCTAAAATTTATTATCCAGTAAAATATTAATTTCAACCTATTATAATTTTTGATTCATTTATGATAAATATTGATCAACATATCACTATGTCATTTAAAACCAGGTTTTCTATGATAATATGTTTATTATCTTCTCTAACTTTCTAGTTACATATTAAATCCTCATATTTTTTTAAAAACTCAATAATGTTTTTGAAAGGCATGTAAATATTATAAATATATCCCTCAAAAGTTTAAATATAGGTGCACTGTCTTAGGCCCACTCATCATGAACCGATTGACTATATAGTAGATAATATAGCATCCTTAGGTGCATATGTTTCTAAATAACACCCACTTACTAGTATCTATATGGGGTTTTAATTTCTAAGAAATCACATTATATATACTATACTTAAACAATATGACATATTCATATATGTATTCTAATCCATTTTTTTTTCAATAAATTTTTCTAATATACAAAATAACAAGACTAATCACTAAAAGTAACTAAAATAATCTCCACAAATAACTACACTATACTTCGATAACAACAGAGGTGCCCCAAACCCACACTTCTAGATTTGGTGCTAAAAATCATTTTTTCAAAACATTTTCAACTCAATGTGAGATGACCCAAGATAACCTTAAATATATTTTATACTAAGATGAAATCTCATAATAATATAACACAAATACTAAGAAACAAAAAGGTTTATGGTGTTTGGAGACTAGATATATGAAAATCATGTTTTGAAAATTTATATTTAATCATTACTTATTATATATTCTTTTAAATATATCTTTGGTTATACACATATATTTAACCTAGGGAATAGAACAAATTGAGTGTTTGAGATAAAATTATTATTAAGAGAAAACATAAAAATATTTCATCAAATGTATGATCATTAGAATATTAGAAAACATGAGAAGAGGATAAATATCATTTTAAGAATAACATAAACAATAAGACTTCCTCATAAGGAATAATATAAGGACATGAAATCTCAAATGGTCAAACTTATATCATAGAATATGAGAGTAGAAATATTATACAATAAAAAAACCCATGGAGAATAACATAATCATATTAAATTGAAATACAACATAATCATAAGTATATAGAATCAAAAAATTGTTAACAAAGTAAAATGTGACCATGTTCATGGAACAATATTATGAAAAAAGATAAATGCGTTCATTTCAACACCAAAACCATTTGAAAAAAAATAAATGTGATAATTTTCATGTATAATATTATTATCTCATGAGATATGAAAACATAAAAAATAAATTATAGGATGATATAGGACCCCACCATTTAATCCCTTATATAATCTTTCATAATTGAAATCAAACATTCATATTTCAAACATCACTTAAATTAAATGATATAATTTTTTTTACTTTCTTGAATAAATTATAATAATATTTCAGAATAAATTTTAAGAAAAGATTTTTGTCGTATCTTGTGAACTTATTCATAGTTTATAATAAGGAACATCACAATAAATTTTCATAGATATAAAACTTCATTTTAAAACTATTAAATAAATAAATATGAAAAAAATAATAAATTTCCCCTTTTAAAATGCTTAAAAAATATTAAAAAAACAATGATGAGAAATTTATTGACCTTAATTACACAATTTAAAAAGAATCATTTTAAATAAGAAAAAAAATTTCATTAAATAATTATTAAAAAAATAATGATGTTTTTAAAAAATTATTTAGGAATATATAAAAACATTTAAGACTTCATTAATACAATATGACTTAAAAGCACTGTTAAAATCAATAATTTCAATTTAAAATAAAATACATAATTTTTTGAAATATAAAAAGAATCCATTCAATTTATAAAATCATTATGAAATAAAATAATTCGGAAATATTATTTTTAAAAAGTAGTGGAATATTTATAAAAAATAATAACAAGGAAAATGAAATAAATCATAATTTAATTTTTTTTTACTATATTCAAAAAAAATATCTAACATATTACATGAAAAATTACTTTAATAAAAACTAAATCAAAATATTTTGAAAACCTTCACTTTTAAATAGAAAATTTAATAATGGTATTATGAGAAAAACATAATGATTTTTAATTATAAATTATGAGTGGAATATAAAAATAAAAACATGAAAGAGAAATAATTTTTAACATTTTGAATATACCCTTATTGAAACCCAAATAAAAAAGAGAATGAAAAAATAAATTTCAAAAGTTGTGATGAGAAATTTTAGTATTATCATAATTAAAATAAATGTGGATTTCAAAATACGATATGATGAAATTTGTGTGAAGAGTGAATATAGACATTGAAAGAAAATAAATTTTCTAAATAGGATGATAATTATTATTAATATCATTATATATTTTGAATATATCTACCCATAAATGTAATTACCTAGAAAATATGGAAGAAATAAATTCTATTATAATCATATAAAATAAGAAAAAAAATCATGTAAAAACATAGTCAAGTTTTAATCATTATGAATCAAGAAATGAATTTTAGTCAAGAATCCCCCTTATATCAAAATAAATATTTTAAATAAATCATCTTAAATTAACTAAATGTAAGAGTGTATCATGCTAAAATATGTAAAAATGAATTATATAAACCACATTAAAGAAATTTGGTTCATAAAAGTAATTATGTCTCACAACATGAATTTGTGAGATAAAAAACCTTACAAACAACATATATTTAGAGTATTAATCATTTTAAAGGTACATTATAAAAAAATATTAAAATACACTGATAAATTTGGGGATATAATATAAAACTGTGATAATAAGTAATTTTACCATTATATAAGAATGTATTTTAAGGTGAAGCATTTAAACTCATGGAAATTGTATTGAGTTATTCAATACCATCACCTTTAGTTCCCACTTAGTCGAACACACTATAACATCTTATATAACAATACAAAATGTATAAATATCTAACATAGAAACTGTTTTTAATATCTATTACCATATACAATAATAAATTTTGATTATTTATTATAGATATACATGTTAGTTATGGTTTATATTCACCATTTAATGTCTTCATTTTAAAATTTTTACACATTATTTAATGTGTTGATGCTGATTCCATTTATTTTATAAAAATCATCATTACTAGATTAAAAAATGTACTATAATAAATTATATTTAATTATTATTTAAATACAATTTTCATTCCATGGTAATATTAGAGATGGTTAATGAATACAGAATCAGTGAGAAGCTTGTTCCGTTAAATGTTTTATGAAAAAATGTTTTAATGTTAATAAATCATTAAATATTAATATAACCTTTCCATAATGATAAAACAAATATAATTTTTTTTATTTATTTCTAATAAATATAATTATCTATGTTTATATATCCACCTATAACAAAGATATATAGCATTGAATACATGCGTGGTTAAACAACCCCTTACAAGGGCATATTATAATCAATGAGTGAGTATGATTAAACATTTATTAATTTAATATAATATCATTATGAATTTTTTTAATAATATTAATTATATTTTTTTCCAATATGGGGAATATATTTTTTAAATATTTTTATAAATATGAAAATTTTAGATGAAAAAAGTGTTACTTCGTGGAGTTGGTATTCTATACATACACATGATGACTATTATTTTTTTCCAACGATTGTAATGTTTTTTCAGAATTGGATTATATTTTCAAAATCGTAATAAAATTTTAATTATAATATTTATTCATTAAATATACACTTTTCACCATTCACATAGGGAGGTTATGAACAAAAAATCAGGTCACTTATGTAGGAATTAGTTTTCATGTAACATTAGTGGCGTTTTATTTATTTTTGAATGGTTGGGAGGATGGTAAAAAACAGTTATCCCATGAACATAAAAGAATTTTATTATACATATGATATTTATATAGTTATAATAATATTATTATAATAGGATTTATGGTTTTGTGTTAAAAATATTTATAAAGGGATGTTAGGGAGTGGATAATACTTAGTTCGGGAGTTTGAGTTCACTATTTAAACATCCTTTTGGAATTAAATAATTGTACTAACTTCTTATGCCCAGAGGATTATGAAAATAGAATATAATTATAACATATGTAAAAATGTGTATAGGTTCTTGAGGAATTCAAAATTTATGGGGAATTTAAAGGTATAGGGGATGTATCATTTATAAAAGAGGTTACTGGAATGTTTGTAACGATATAAAATTTAATTTCATTATTCAAATTTCTAATGGATCTTACAATAAACAATAATGGATAGGGGAAAGTTAAAATATTTCATTATATTGAAAATTAATTTTGGATACAACCTTTGAGTGTTTTTAGGATTTTATTTTGACTTTTATAATTTATCCAAACTAGCTTTTACAGTGGTAAATCATTATTAACCTCAGAAATGTTTTTAATTACCAAAATTAAAATTGGAAAAAAAATTAGAACAAAAGAAGACATGAATTAGTAAAACAAACTAATTCCCTTAAGAAGTTTCTTAAAGAAGAATAAAGTAGATATACATGCACATGGTGTAATGAGCCTAAACAATCAAGTAATTTAGGGAGATACATGCTAAACAAACATTAAAGCACAAAAAAGAAAATATTTCATCGTATCTATCTAAAAATAACCTACCATCTACTAAAAAGTCACTACATAAAATAATATAGAAACTCTTTATAAAAACAAGATCCTTATAGGCCTGAATCTATAAGATATAGGAGTCACATCAATAAGAGTGCTGAGGTGCATCAACCAACATGTATGAAGCAACCAAGAGATAAAAAAATATACATCTTAACTAAAGCCCAAAAGGATGATGTGATTTTCTAATATCAACTTGTTTTCATTATAGGGATATATCAGGTGTCATAGATATAATCAATAAGGAATCTAAAGAATATGATATCTAGTGAATATCAGTATGTGAAGATCATTATAGTAGAAAAAAGACACTATATTAGGACACTTCCTGTGTAAAATAATTTCTTTTTTAAAAGTGTATTTTCAAAAATAAAATTATATTTTTGGTAAAATTATGATTTTCTGGATTTAGATAAACCTATGAGGCTTCTAATTAATTAAATTAATGTTATGTATATTTTTAGGTAGTTCAATATTAAAATACATTAGGTGAATATTTTAATAAAAGTAAAGGCCAAAAATGGGGTTTTAACATAAAATCTTAATTGAGTTCAAAAAAGATAAACACAGGTTTAATTAATAAATAATAATTTATATTATAACTTATTAAATACATATTTTATAATAAAATAGGATATATACAATTTTATTTTTTTTATATACTAATGATGTTATAAAAGTCCACGTATTAGTAAAAAATTGGTTTTCACTACTCACCTAAAAAATAAATTTTTCCTAAAAACTCAAAAAAAAAAACTAATCCTAATATAACATTAGGAGGATCAATATGAAAATTATATTAATTTTTTTTAAAATAAAATTATATAATTTTGTACTTTATATTAAAATTAAAATACATAATATAAGGAACAAAATCTCTTTTCTGAATAATTACATTCCAAAGTGTTCTTAATATGATTTCATAACAATTTTTAATTTGAATAATTTTCATATGTTAGTTCGTATATAATAATATTTTAAAAGTGTATAATTAAATTTATTATGATAAAATATAAAACAATTTACAAAAATATATTATTTAGAGAGTCCAGTCCATTTTATCATCATATTTATTGATCCTATAATTATAAAAAATTTCACTTGAGTAATATATTTTTATTTATTATTTGATTGATTTTTCTTATAAATTTTCTAAATAAAATTTACCTAATATTTCGTATCTTATTTTAGTTCCATTTTTTTCATGGAGAAAGCTATCAAACACATTACATTTATTTAAAGAAATGATACATGGTAAAATTGTGGGGTATGACATGTAAGACTTTGAAGTTTATCAGCTTTAATTTAAATTCCATTATTCATATATTAATTTTATTTAAGATTATATTTCCAATCCATTTCTATTGTTGCATCACATTATTTTTTTAGAGTTTTTCGTGTTTATATTTACATTCCTTAATTTAATTATATTTTTTCTCAACAATATCCTTTTTCTTCATACTCATTAAGATAATTTATTAATTGATTTGTTATTCATGAATTAATTTATTGTTTTTTTCGAGATCACATTTCATGTCATTATTTGGCTATTTCTAGATAGTTTACAGTATTATATTATTATGGTTTATTATTTTGTAATTAACTTTATATTATTATGGATATATTTTACTTAAATTATAGGTCAATATTTATAAAATATTATTGGAATTATAGAATTAAAATATTTATTAATATGAAATATCAGTTGTATCAATCAAAAAATTTTTTATTTATAATGTTTTTTAATCTATACCGTTCAATTAAAAAAAGGTTAGGTTAAAATTCCCCATGATCTTATGATATAATATTCCTTTCAGTAAACAATCTTTAAAAATATTTTTTTAACACAAAACACAAAACTAAAATGAGTTAGAAAATATTAGATTGATATTATCAATAAATTTTGAGAGTTATAAAACATCTAGTAAACAAAAATATTTTAATAAATTATAAAAATATACAATATAGATAAAGAATAATTAATGTTTTAAATTTTCATCATTCAGTAAAAGTAGATTTTCATTATATATTTTATTTTAATGTAAAATATAAATTTATAAATGATTGAATTTGAATATTTTAAAATGAAAATCATTATTTCATTTCAAATTTTAAAATTATCTTACATTAACATTTTTATACTTTAAAAACATTTATGGGAATAGTGAAAAATTAGTAATTTTTCAAATATAGACAATTTTATGACAATACAAGAATGAATTAAAATCCTTTTAAACTATTTTCATATAAATCATATATAATTATAAATTAATATAAAAAATTTTATAATTGTTTTTTTGAATTTATAAAACCCATGTTAAACTTTTTGTAAACATAAGTAATATTATAATCTAAAGAATTATTTTAAATTTCTTAATTAAAAAATTTCTTTTCACCACATATAGTGAATAAATATAAAATAATAAGGAATATTTTTCATCAAAATGTTCATATAATGTAATAATTTCAATTTCACTTTCATTCAAAAAGTATTATTTGTAAGATTAATGTTAATGACTCTAATAATGGTGAATGAGTTATTTTTAAAGAATTGTATTATTAATAATATGTAATTTTTACCTAATAAATTGAATTAAATTAAATTTTATAATTAAAATGATATTCTTCTTCTTCTTTTATAAAAAAATTACTTAATAATCTAATATATAATTAGTGTTATATAATATTAAGAACAATAATGGTCAAAACATTATCTTTCTATAAAAATAGTTTTCTATATATTATATGTTTTAATTTAGAAATTTAAATTAATTTATTTTGAATTGAATTAAATTAAATTGAATCTAAATTTAGGTCCATATCATTAAAAATTTGGTTTGATCGGATGTATTAAATATTTTGAAAATTTTAATTACTTGGGTAAAAACTAGATAAGAATGTAAAATTTGAAAATGTAAAAGTTAAAAAACTAATGGAAAAAGTCATAACACATATTTAAAACCAGGAAGGAAATGAATTTTGGAAATATTCCTAAAAATAGATTTCCCCCCAGTAAATTAGTTTCCATTTTTGAACCTTTTACCATAGAATAGTATGATTTTATTTTTGTAATTTATTGAGTAATTATGAGAATTCTATATCTTATAAAACCATATCACCCACAATACATTTATTCACCCATTCCAAAGAATTATCTCAACAAAATATCTGAAATAGGTTTTCCAAAACCCTTTCTGCATTTTCAAAAAAACTGTTTCTTTCAAAAATACTAATCTAAGAAGTCATATGGTGTTTTGAAAGGGAGAACATCCAAATGGAGTGGTAATATTTTCAATTGATCTCCCTTATTTATTTACTTCTTCTACCGCTAAAACTAATTTTATCCATGAAATAATGAAAATATATGTATATTTTATACGATTAAATTTTATTGTCTTAATTAAAAACATCTTCAATATTATTATTAAATTATTAAAAAAATGAAGGTGTCTTTATATGTATGGGCGTACTACCACCTCCATGAAAGGAGTGCTTGATTTTTCATCATCTCCATGAATGAATGTTTTTGAATGTCCATTTAATGGATTAATAATATGTTTTAAATTTTTTTTATTATATTAAACTATAAAATATTCCACAACTTACTCTCATTTTATGGAAAAGTTCGCATCGTTCACGCATGTGTGCGAGCTACCAACTCCATGAATGTGACACATTTAATTTTTCACTCTAGTATTTAATTAGTTATCCAAATCTATAATAATATTATTCATCAAAATGAAAAATATTAATAATATCATTATTTTTATTTAATTAATTTTTTATTTTAAATGAGTCACTTTCTTAATAATACTCCCTCATTGGTTCTAGCTTGTTATTGTTGGATCAGTCTAAACCTATTCTAGAACAATGTTATAAATATCTATCATGTGTAAACAAAGGAACAAAAATACAACTGATCTTGTGAAATAATAAATAAATAAATATTTTTCTATTGTTTATGGAATGTTAATGCTAATATCTATCATGCTATTAAGATACCACTCCTTATTTGTGGATATTACCAAAATAAGTTTCTTACATAATTCATCATAAAAAATCATAAAAAATAAATATGAATTGGAATTTGAATATTATAAATAATTATAAAACCTAAATTGTAGACCTATAAAAATATCATAATTATAAAACCTCAATTTATAAATAATAATCGATGATACCATTATGAAACTATTACTAAACAAATAATCAAAACTAATAACATTTGATGATGTTAATAAAATATAACTAACAAATTTATTTGTAAAAACTAATTTCAAATGAATTTTATTAAAGGTTATAGGAATAAATATGGTTTCAAATAGGTAATATATATATATATATATTATACATGATGTTAAAATGATTTTGGGTAGTTCATGAATTAAGGGATATATTTTTGTATATAAATTATACGTTGTTCAGATATGATTTCTATTCACCAGTTGTTCATTTTTTTGCATATATATTGACCATGGTTTTCATTTCATCTTTATTTTAATGAAATATATTTTATTAGAAAATCATATCAAATTTTATATTTCAAGGGTATTTGATTCAAAATATACCAATGTTTTTAGAGTTTTTTTAAACTCAACTCCATTCATTGAGTTATAATGATGATCTTTGAAATTATTTCTTCCAAGAATTGTTCCTTCTATGTTAATATTTTATATTATAGTAAATTATTCTCATCTATAAAATAAAATGAATTTGATAGTAAACAAATTAATCTTCATTAATTTAAATCAAAAAAATTATATCATTTTTAATAATTATTCTCATCATATTTAATGAGGGTTTCTACTCCATGTCTATATTTTCCTCTTCCCTATTATATTCTTCATTATATATAGAAACCAAATTATTTTTTCTCTAATATGACTATCAAATTTTTATTTTCCTCTTTTCAAGAGAATGTTTTTATCCCTTTTTATGAAGTGCATTTCAATAAATATATTTTTAAACTCATTAATGGTTTTACTCCCATAACCATTTCTTATCGTTCACTGTATATTTCTTTGAAATATCCCTTTTCAATTTTAGTGATTTATTATTTAGTACTTCTTTTAAATATAAAATATTTAGCTTCCCTATTTTGGAAAATTAGTTTTTAAAATGGAATGTTCATTATTCTTTGATGGAAATGTATTTTTTTTAAAATCTATTTTATGATGTCACTTCAATTTTAGTCTTAATCTAAAAAGGTTTTATTTCAATGTAAATTTATATTACTAAATTACCCTCTAAATTGTATTATACTATTTTGGGAGGATTAAACTCATTGAAATATATCACTCATTTTTTATTACTTAATTATACACTATGTAGAAATATGATTTTTCTTCTAATGAATGTCCTCTATGAACACTTTATATTTTTTTCCACTAACTAATGGTTTCTCACCAACATTTTATTAATTTATTGATTGGGAAAAAAATTGATTAAAACATATTCCCATTATCTATATAGTGTAAATAATATAATCTTCATTATCATTATAAAAGGATATTTACCTAAAATCTTAGTTTATATCATTGGATATTTATTTACTCTCTATGATTTTATCATGTTATTGAATGATTTATGAATGTTCTTTATGAAATAAAATTTTAAAAGAACCTTTAACCTATATTATATCTATAGGTTTTTTTATATGATGATTGAATTGAGGTGGAACAAATATATATATGATTTTTATTATGTGAAGGGTATACCCTGATAGATATTAAATTCATTGGGTAATTTCCTTATATCTGATGATATTACATGAATGCGAATGGGATGAAAAAACAATCCACTATGGTACATTCTACACTATTTTATGATGGTATTTTTAGTAAGCCTTTAATTATGATTATCATGTAATGTTTTTCATTTTTAAAAAATATTTATGATTATATAAACTTATGATATCATTCCCTTATGTAATGTTTCTATGGTTATCTCACTATTATGTTAGGGGATATGTTTATTACTTTTAGATTGACATATCCTTATATTCCAAATTATGGGAAATAATTATGAATCGGTGTTCTTATTGATATGATTTTCCCCCATACTTGTGTTTTCTCATATTCTCACTATCTGAAACATGATGAAATGTTCATGAGTTTTCCCTTACAGAGGGTATGAGTTCAATCATTTGTTATGTTCATATTTCCCAAAATATAAAAATGAGTATAAAATATAAGGATTCTAGAAATGGTTTTGGTATGGTTTGATTAGGGGGAAATGTTCAAAGATATTGAAATATAATTTTTTTATATAGCTATTCATCAAAGACACTAAAACTACAGTTTTTTAGATTTTGAAAAAATTGTGAATATAATGTTTAACTTAGAGAGATGATGAAAAATAAATATAGTTTTAATTATTTCAGCTCACATTGCATCAAATATAGTTTTTAATGTGTTTTTATCACCATAACTGAGAGTGTGGGTCTAGGGAACAACATTAGTTTTCATATTTGAAATCCAAATCACATGTAGCTATTTCAATGTTTTTGTTAAAACCAAAACAAACCAATATGCACCCACTGCTAATGACATACTTATTACAAATGGGATATTTCGAGCCCCTGTTTATATTGTTTATTACAATATTTTTATATCATTTTAACTCTTTTAAACAAATTTTATTGTATTATTAGATATATATTAAGTAATAATGAATCACCTTGTAAGATTATTAACACCACAAGTAACTCAGATTAAATATGAATCTTAATCATTAATATTAGGGAATCTTCCAATTCAATGGTTGTTATTATAAAATATTTGATATGATAAATAATTTAGAAGAATTGTTCAAACGTTACAAATGGTTTGAAACTAGTAGAATTACTTTAGAATTTTTGGACATTAGAGTAAATGAAAGTTTTTCTCAATTAGAATAATTGAAGGATATATAATATTTTATAATTTATCAAGATATATATTAGAGTGGGTTAAATATTTCAAAATATTTTATTTAATTCTCCCTGTAAGAGATATCTCCCCCAAAATACCTTTTTCTAGAGGAAATAGTATATGATAAATGCAAGGATATTTCTTCCTGATAATTATGTGATTTAGATAAGATTTTGGATACATAATAAGGGTAGGAACCTATGGGTTTCTATATAGGGGTCTCCAGTAATCACTTTGTTTATAGTTTGTCATTATTACTAGAGTCTGTGTAAGGTATATATCAATCATTTATATTTATATATGGTTTCATATTTTAATTGTACAGTGACCAGGGGAATCAGTTTCTAGTTTCAGTTTCTACTTTATCAAATAATATTTATAAAAGATTATGTGACATTTTAAACCTTATATTTTAGTTTAACACCCTTGTTAACTATTTTTAATATAAATTGAGGAGACCAATGTTTACCTTATTAAGTATTCACTATGAACAAAAATAAACTTGGAATTATTAAAAAATTTGTAACTTTTGAATATAAATATGGAATATAGTTTTCTTAATTCAATTTCATTAAGTGGAAAAATGTTTTTTAAAAAATATATAGACAAAACTCAACAAAAACTATTTTAAGAAAAAAATCATTTTTAAGAGTAATACTAAATTTAATCCAATTAATTACATAGAAGATTACATTACAAAAATTTTAAAATATTTTTTTTCTATATTTCATCTAAAAATTTCATTAAAATCATTAGTTAATATTTAGTAATTTAATTTATTAATATAAAAAGACATTGCATGCATAGAAATAATTTTTTAAAAAGAATCAATGTTTTACTTTCAAATTATTTTCTTTTTAATTTAACAAAATCATAATAAATTATTTTTATTTTCTACATGTATCAATAATAGTTTTTATTAATTTAGTTCATCCTATTCATAAAAAAAATCCATCAGATAGTCAATAACAATCACTTTTAATAATAATATTTCAATAGTATATCATTGTTTATTAAAACTCAGTGTTGCATGTAATGAAAGATATCAATGATATAAAAAAAATTTAAATTGAAATATATAATTAAATATTAGGGTATTAAATTCTACCCGATTATAATAATTTCATCCTTAAACTTATTTCTCTCAGATACAAATAATTGAGGTGAACTAACCCTCAAAACATCCTTGGGTTCCCACATAGATTTCCATATTTTTTTATTCAAATAAAGAAACTTCACAAGGTGAGTAGTCTTATTACATAACATTTCATCCATCTGATAAAATATTTATTCTAGTTATTATTTATGGGAAATATAATTCCCTGATGGTATTACATATGAGTTCAGTACATATGAAGGATTTAGCTTGTGATTTCTTACAAGAGATATATAGAAAACACCATGAACATGGGAGAGGTTCAGAGGAAGAACCAAAAGATACAGTATCATCCTAATGTGACCAATAATATCATAGGGACTAATATTATAAGAGATAAAATTTATTTTCCTACAAAATAACATATCCTTATTCAACAAGATATTCTTTGGAACATATTATCAGTAATTTTAAACTCCTGATATCACTGACTATTTTATTCGTAAATTGATTATTGACTATAAGAAACCACTTTGTGCTTTTTAATAGATCTAAATTTCTCATCAACTTAATTAGATTTCTCAAGTCCAAATAAATTATGTCCCCCAACATTATCAGAGTATATTGGTGTCCTTCAATCCATTTAATATAGGGCATTATAATGATCCATCTAAATACTTGGGTGAAATATATCTATGTAAGAAAATTTGGACAGAGGGATGTGATGATCCAAAAATCCTTTGAAATACATGGATAAATATCTCAAAATATCTTATTGGTAATAAATTTTCCTCTCAGATAGACCATCTATCTATGTATGATATGCATTTCTAAATCTAAACTCTATATTCGAAGAATATGGAATACCTCTCCAAAACATCGAGGTAAACCTTGGAAGTCAATCAATTAAAATTGAGAGTAGTACTCCATGAAACCTTGTAAATTCCTTAAATTATATCATGGATATTTTATAAAGAGTTTAATCTTCCATAATATCAATTAAATTCACTAATTTCAAAAGGCTATCAACTGTTACCCAAATATCATTGTTCCCTTTTTATTTCTTGGGGAGTCCCATGATGAAATACATAGTGATGTTTTATTATATCCACTCTATCATAACTAATGATTGTAACATCACCATAAACATATCTTTCTCATCCTTAACATGCTATAATACTTAACATTGATATACATTCAATGAAAAATTATCTTCATGTTATCCCTCCACAATTGAGCTTTACGATTTATATACATCATTATACTTCTAGGATGAATAGAGAAGGATGAAAAATGATCATAATATAAGACATTATTTTCCAATTATATTATAGACAGGACATATAATTTTTATATATACTGTATCACTTCATCACTACCATGATTGGAATTAATAAAATCCCTTCAATTGTTTTTTAACTCCATAAATTTCTTTTAAACCTATTTAATTTTCAAATGAATATATGGTTTAACATTCATTTGGTAAATATTGTTTGTTTCCCCTTTATTTTCAATTTAAAGGTCCATATCTATAAATACAATGGTATTAGATCTCTTTAAATCCTCATCATGGACAAACTAGAATCATCTTTCTGACTCAAAGCATTAGCTACATTTTTTCCCTTCTTAGTTTGGTAATGTATTGATTAAATTACCCATGAATGATTCTTTTTATAGTTATACATAACATTTTCTAAATTATTCATAGACCTTCAACTTATATAATCATCACCATAATTTTATTTATAAAAATAATGGAGTACAAACGAATAAGTCAATAAAGAGGAAAAGCCTATAAGGGTCTAAAATAATGAAGCCCGAGGGAATACCCTATCATAAGATTATTCCCATCAGGAGTCAAAGATTACACTCTAGTAAATTAGGAAACCCTAGTCCCTTGGACTGCAAGGGATGATAAGTGTCTAGAAACATTGTTACCATCCTCCTAGGTTTGGATTTTTTCCATACTCTATATTAGATAAATATTTCATCTTCTAATGTCATAAGAGATAGACTAGGGAATGGTACATTTGAATTGAAATTAATTTCCAATAATTATTGAATTTTTTTCTATACCTACATGATCAATGTTCATTTGATTGCAAAGTTGGAGGCCAGTAAGCATTTTCATTTTTTCAGCTTGCAGTGATGTACCACCTCTAAAGCTAGTTATGAATGCTAGAATGACCAAACACTTAGTGTCTATAACCACTCTTCCTACTTTAAAGATACTGATATAAAATGAACTATTTTTATTCATTTTTGTTTTGAAGGAATTAGAGTTATAGAAAACCCATTTCCCCTAACTGACAATGGGATTGGGAGGACAATGTGATTTTGCCTATAGAATCAGTCTGAGTGTAGGAGAATCTATCCAATCCTTGATAAGATGAGACAAATCCAGAAACAAGTTCCTAGTTTGGGTGATTAGAATCTTCCCTAATCATTATATTCACTCTTGTAATGGAATATTTTGAGCTTTCAAAATATACCAGCATCTTGTGGCCATTTCCAAAGAATTTTAATGTTTATCAGGGCCAACAGCTCCCATTCTATGGTATCAGTGCACCATAAATGGGGAGTTTGATTTCTCATAGAGAAGAAAACTACCTAAATCATTGAATAATATCTAGATATAAGACACCCATTATCCTTTGAATAATAGGTTCTCATAACACTTTTCATGAAACAACAAGTTGTATTGGCACCTAGAAGCCTTTTGAATTTTCATTTTCATAAAATTTCCATAAATGGTTATTTTATAGTTTTGAATTCTCCATAAAAGAATGTTTACTTCATAAAAATCTCTTTCCACCATATAATTTCAACATAAATATCACCATGGTTTTTTAGCCACCCCCTAGTGGTAGTATTTCATATAAAATTCACCTACACTTGAAATAATTTTGACTCACCTATAAGGTTCATTGGAAATGTCAATAAGATAAAAAAACCTCCAATTGTCTTTTATTAAGATAGCTTTGAAAAAGGTCAGATTCATGATTTACTTTAAATAGGTAATGTATAGAATGGGATAGGCTAGAAAAATAAGTGTGGGGCATACCCAACTATGGTGTCAAAATGAAATATACCTTCTTCCAATAATCCATATAGTGTGGGGTCTACAGAACAAGATATATGGTTGAATCAATGTCTATAAGGAGGAATAGATCTGGAATTTATAACCCAAATTCCCTCATTATTTAATATCCATTAATCTTTCCTAGATATTTTTCTCTTCATTAAACTCACACTCAAGTTTTTGATTCATGTAGTGAAGGGTTTCTGAGAGACATCTAACATTAATTCCATCCTTTTAAAAGGGTATGTTCACCCTTCCCAAGAGGCCTAGTTCTATTTCCCCTTTGGGTGAGAATCCCATATGATGTAGGGTATTATTTCATCAATGTTTCATATCACCCCTTTTAGTACCTTGATAATCTATAAAGAATTGATTGGGATGGATATAAGAACATAATTAACTAAGGATATCCTTCCTCTGAAAGATAGAAACTAATTTTTCTAGTTCAACAGAAGACTAATAATTATTCCAATAATATGATCATAATGGTGGACATGAAGCCTCCCTAATGATATTAGGTAACCTAGATATTTTACGGGTAAGAACCATTTTTTCATATACAGACTACTTTCCATGTGGCTGATCCTCCTTCCATGCATATTTTTGAATTGTTAAAGTTACTTTTGACTTGGTTGATTATTTTCCAGCTTCAATAACAATAGTCTTCAACGATTTGTTTAATTCCACACATATATCTACTTATATAATTCATTAAAATAACCATATCATCCACAAACAAACGACGAGACAAGAAATTAGTGTGTTTCCTACCTCTCTAAGTTAGTGTGTTCCCCCTCTACATGGTCATTTTGATAAGGTTGCTTAACACATATTGGTTAATTGTGAAGACACTAGGGGATATGTGATCACCCTGTCCCAACCCACAAATAGCCTTGGAGAAGCCATAATGTTTCAACAAGAAGGGAATATCTAGCTAGGAGGATCTAAAACAATTGAAAATTAAGTATGAAGCCCATTAAGATAATCTAAAACCTATCAAAAACATGATGATAAATCTCCACTCGATCCTATGATATGACTTATCCATATCTAAATTTATAGACATGTTGGATCCATGAACCATGTGATTAAGATCACTAACCACTCCCTGATCCAAATAAATGACCCCTTGAATTGTCTTTCCTTTCACAAAGCCATTCTACTCATCATAGATCCAAATGGGAAGGAAAATAAATAATCTTCTATTAATTACACAATACAATACCATATATAGGAAATTTAATATAATTATATTCCAATAATGATGGATAAAATATAGATCACTTATTTTAGGGATATGGACCAATGATGTGGGAAATGAAACTCATAGGATAGTACCTCCCTAAAATAAATCTTATATGGCCTCCACTAGATCATGACATATAATTTTCCAAGACACCTAGTTAAAAGATCATGGAAATCCATCTAGACCCGGAGCTCTCTATATGTTGAGACTCAACATTGCCTCTTGGATTTCTTGTTCATCTTGGATAACCAAAATGAGGTAATTTATTTGGTTGGAGACAATGATTGGGACCAACTACATGAGTTCCTTGTGACCCCTCAGATAACCCTCAAGAAGGATAGGGTTCAAAAATGAAAGAAGACTATAAGAAAAGATTCATCCATTCCCCCGATCATGTACCATTAATAAGTATATAATTAATCCTCTATTCAGATGTTGGACCTAATATTACGATGCTTTTATTTAATGAACACATGAAAATATGTGGTGTTCTAGTCTCCTTATCACATCCATTTTATTATTAGAAGTTCATATGCTAATCGTTATTGGATAAGGATAATCTATGATATTTTTCCCTTTTTGATGGCCATCTCACCAAATAGATTGTCATTCTAGGTTGATTCTAGACCAGAATTATGAATCTCGAGCTCCATCTTGATTCCATCTATATCATTAGTACATAAGGGGTACTTGTTCATCCATTCCTAGAGATCACCTTTGAGGAACCTACGCATGTTATGAAATCTGGTCCATCCTCTTCTATGCAAGTCCTTATTCCATGAGTTACCCATTCCCAGATGATAACGAGACTTTTTTATCCACATCTGGGAAATTATGTAGCAATATTTATTTTCTTCCCTTGAATAGGAATACAAAAAAATTAGGGAATGGTCATAAATAATAAAAACTAGTTGTGTTACCATTGCATTACCTTAGTATGCTACTATTTCGACATTAGTAAGGCACTGATCAATCCTACACTATGTGTGAAGGGCCCATCTCTGATTGCTGTACCATGTGTAGTGATCTCAAGTGTAGCCAATATCCATGAGACCTCTATTACCCATAAACTATTTAAATTCCATGGATTCATTTTTAGGGAACGAACCTCTCCCTTTATTTTCATCAAGATCCAAAATAATGTTAAAACCTCCTCCATAAAACCACGGGAAATCCTTCGGGTCAAACGCTTCATGATCAGACCATAAGGGTTATCTAACCTATGCATCATAGCTTCTGTAAATAATGAAAATGAAAAATACATTATTACCTATCATGATATTAGTGGAGATACATTTCTCCAACACCAAGATTAATTCAATAGAAATATTTGAGATCCAAGAAATCCATCTTTTATGGTTATGAGGGTTTCAAGTAAAAATGTGCTCATCATTGTCCTTGAAACATACTCTCCTCTTTTAGAATATTATAGTTCAGGATCCAAAACTTCCATGAGAGAGATATTATTGTTCTTCACATCACTGGTGATGAAATCTATTTTCACCTGGGGACCCAGGCCCAAGGCGTTTCATATGTGGATAATAGAAATTAAAGTTGGAATCAACTGGATTTGGTCCTTGGCTACATGGACATTTTTTTTCCTTAGACTATGAAAATTTATGATTCAATTTATACTGGGGTATAGTATGCACTAAAATATGTTGTGGATAAGAGTGTGTTGTTGGAGGAGTTGAAAATTCATGGACATTACATGCATCATCACTGGAATGGGTGGAGAAGATAGATGATGCAATACAAGCTCCATGTACATTGATTTTGAGCACTTGCCTTCTGGATGGAGGGTGATGGAGAGCTTCTACAAATAAGATTCATCTAGAAGGGTTTTCCATGAATGAAGATATGTTATTTTGGGAAACTCACATCCATGAGATAATACATTGTATGGTCCAACTTGTGTAAAAGACTTCAGACTAGAAGGTCCTAGATCAAAGAATGAAGAGATAATAATTTGGGAATATTTAACCGCTACCTTCACTTTAGCTAAAAAAGAAGGATCTCCATTGGTTAATTGTTCCCCCATAGATATGGGCAAGGAGATCAAAATATTTTAAGGAACCAAGGCCATGATTGATACTTTTGTGCCAAACTAATTGGTTGTCTCACATCTACCTAACCATTTTCTACCCAGAGATGGGGAGGGCACAAAATCCATGAAACATTTCACCTCAATCATCATCACCTATCCTTGGGAAGAAGGGTAGTGACCTGGTGGATAAGAATCTAAAAATATATAGGTAGACACCTTATATAGAGCATCTGAAGCACACTGATGTAACTACCTGCATACCAAAAAGTAAATGACCTCATAGTTTAAAAAACGTAAAAACATGGGAACTGAGGGATATTCAAGGGACTGGATCTATTTTAATTATTCTTATATGCAATGGAATATCTGATATGGGAGGGGTTGGGAGATGTCAATTTTAATATATATCCTAGCTATTTAGAATTTATACATATGCAAGGGGCACTCATCTGCATAAAATAAATTCTCCATGGAGTTTCAAATTTCCCTCACAAATGACCATTTCATGAAGGGATGAGGAACACCTGGTAAGTTTATCCACACAATCGAAAAGGAAGGATCCATACCCAGATAAACCTCCATCACCCATAAAATGATGTTAAACCTCTAGTGGCCCATCAACTTGGAGGCTTTCCCCAAGCACGGACTTAATTATTTTAATAAAAACAAAATGACTTATTTTTCATAAAAACCATGATTGAATCACAAATGTGGAAAACATAACATGAATCTAATCATATATTTCCCATATGAATTTCACCAAACTCTAATGATCCATTACATTCTAGACATTTCATTCTTATCATCTTATTTACTTTTTCATACGTGAAGACTATATAATAAATAATAATCTCTCAATAAAACTTTGGGTTACCACTAAAACTACACCCCTTGGGAAATTATATTTCTATATCCACACCCCTGATATGTATGTGTCAATCCCTATGTAAAATGGATAAGGAATGGTATTCCCTATATATTGAGTGTTAAATAGATATACTATAAGTTTAAACATGGAATACGTAAGTTTAAATATATTCCATAGAAGTTTAACCTATTCCATTTAATTTTAACACATACTGAAGGTTAATAAGGATAAAAAATGTGAACTTATTATTATAAATGGTTAATAAAATAATATTTAATGTTTAATTCATCCTAGAATTTCAAACTTACTTAAAGATGGTTAAATGTTTTGATATATAATATTCAATACTTGGTTAAATTTTAATATAGTTATAGAATGCAAACAAAGAGATTTCCAAAATTATATTCCAAAGGAAATAGAATTTGGAGATGTTTCTCCAATAATATTAATTGGATAAAACATCATAATTATACTTGTGGGTTATTCTTAATATTTGGTGTACCAGTCAAGAAAAATACTATTCAAATTATCAAATGAGTTTCTTTTTGATAAATCATTGCATAGTGGTAGGAACATGTGGAATGATATTTTAAAATAACTATGTAACATGTCAGAGTCAGTTGCCACTGAATGGGGACCCAAGCCCGGTTTCCCACATGGACTCAAGCACATCACACCAAATTACAGATGTTTTCATCTTGTAGCGAGGGCCTAGGTTGAGTAAGGGTGGAGACTATCCTCTATTACTATAGTGTAACGTAGAGGAAAAAAAATAATAATAAATCATACAGATATTAGATACACATAAGTAATAGTTAACAATATAAAACGGAATCTCATCTAAATTGATGATGATAATATAAGTCATGTGTCTCTAATAAAGTAGACATAACATGTATACACGGAAAGAGTTAATTACATGGAACCAAAAGAACAAAAGGGAATAAATATCCTACCTATCATCATGCACCTCAACTCAGTCCCATGATCCATACTCCTAAGAAGTAATCTAAAACCTATAGTCGGGAACATTCCCTCATCCATACCTGAAATCATTTTGTATGTTCAAGTTCCCAAGTCAGTCCGAATACAGTGTGAGACATAATCCTGATAGGTAACCGACCATTCTCTGTTCCAACTAGTTAGTGAATATATATAACAACATTTTGCACGAAGGAATATAAAAAGTAAAGTACTCAAAAGTAATCATCTTATAGTACCAAGTTATAATATCATAACAAATTCATTTAATCAATTCCATTTAAAGAATAGGTATTTTATTTAATAGTCAAGACTATTTCAAATATATTCATTCTCATTTGACCATTAATTCTTATTTAAATATTATGTCTTGATACCCGATGAGTTTCCTAGAGTCCCCCATCATAACTTGACCAAGGATTCCTAAATAGTTCATCTATAATGTATAAATAATACCGAATCCAAGATGGTTCTTTAGATTGGATAACACACAATATAACCCATTTCATTCATTATTTATTTTGGATCCTGAGCTCGTACATGACATTCCTAATTTGGAATCCACCTATCTCTTCAAGTTTAATATAAACCAACACCCTACAATCTCATCCATGGAGAGCCTAAGGAACCAATGTATCACTCTTGGTGTGGTATATCTTTCCTACCAATTGATTCCATCCTTGGTGGTCCACTAAAGGAGCCCTAGTATCACCCATGGAAACAACATCAATGCCCTTTGAGTTCGTCCATGGAATTCAGATATGAATCTATGCATTACTTGATAAAAAATTGTAAGCCCCTCTGATTCTGTACAAGGTATAACAAGAATCCCTCGGTCTTATAATATTCAAACACTATGAGTATGTCCTTGGATTTCCATAAGTGGAGTCCAAGTTTCACTTAGGCATAAGAAAGAAATATGCCAATTGAGTTTGTCCATGGCATTCTCAAACGAATCAATGTGTCACCCAAGGCATATAAGTACTTAATCAATTCAATATCAAATAATAAATTTCCTTTAATAAAATTCATTCATAAATGTCAAGTTCAAACTAAGAACATCTCATATACATCTCACCTTAAAAGGTGACCCATTTCATGGATATGCTTAGAAGGTTTAGTCTATAAATCAACTCACATGGGAATTTAATTGCCACAAAAATCACATGCTTAAACAATACATTAAAAGGAACGAGTCTAGGGTCATGAAATGAATTACCTATTTTTTATATAAATAATTCAAAAATGATATAACAATACCATTTATAGTTCTTTTAAATTGTACTTGAATAATTTAATAAAATTTAATCAAATCATATAATCAAAACATTTAGCATACCAAGATCATTACCAAGAACATTTCAATTAAACTCACCTAAAAAGGTGAATAAATCATTGGACAAGAATATTAGTATTTCCATTAAACTACTCAAATTGGAAAATCATCATAACAAGATTCTCATGCTTAAATAACCTATTACAAATTATTGAATCCATCTAACTCACAAGCGAAAAACAATATAAGGAGAAACTAATTCTCACTCAAGCATTTACAAAGTATGGTCTAAGGGAATAGATCATATATTACTTCCCATTAATTAGTTAAATATGCAATTCTAATTTCATATTGTAATTTAATTCAAAAATAAATTCATAATCCAATTTATCAATTTAATTTACAAATCAATTCAAAATTCACATCTCTAGGAAAGGGGTAAAAGACGCACACCCAAAGGAGTATATTTTAAAGATCCACCCTTGGTGGTCAATTAATATAACCAACACACCCAATAGGTGGTTACATTTAATTCAAGGTCCTCAACCTTTTAAAAATACTTAATAAGAAACATTAACTACATAGACCATGCCTAGCAACTCATGGGTTTGATTTCAATTCAAAACGATGCTCGTAAATTGTCCGTGTGGAACAAAATAATATATATAAAAACATAGGAATTTAATTAAAGGAAATAGACCATCTAACATAGGTCTGTAGTGGATAAATCATCAACTAAAGGTTCTTGATTCAACTCATATCAGGATAAAATTGAAGAACAAATGAAAACCCTGAAAATTGGGCAAGGTGGCTCATATCTAATTAGTGCCTCTTGCACAAAACTAAAATATGAAAGTCACAAAAACCATGAAGTGTTTACCGATGTGGATCTATAGAGATTGATGATGATCTATTCTGATGACGGATGAAAGAGATACATCAAATCCTAGATTATGCTTGTGGGGGAGGACCCCATGATGGAGAGAAAGATCACGTTACTTCTAGGATAGAAAGGAAAAAATAAATGACATTTTAATCTCATTAAGGAAAAATATTCATTTTCCCCTTAAAAACTGGGTAACACAGTTTGGACCCATTATTTTGAAAAAATGTGCACCAATTGTGCAGCACCCCCTGCATAAGTAACCACCTAACACTATTTATCCTGTATGATTAGCCTAATAATGTTCAAACCATGTGATGAATAGTGTTGGGGTACTACCTATTTGGAACTAAATATGAGAGATGGGCATACTGTTTGGGAAAACCATGTGCATCCTATGCAGGACACTTCTTCTCCCCTTATTCATCCATATGGTTTTCTTCTGGGGACTGCATGGTTTTAAAAACAACATTTTGCCCTCTACATACCCTCATAAACATAATTTTCATTGAATAAAACTCTATAAACTCATTTAGGAATCCACATGACCTCTTGATCCTTTAACCAAGAATAAGAACAACCCATAAAAGTGTTCCAAATCTTGTAATTATCTTCCAAAGAATCGTTTATAAAATGTACTATCTAGTAATCACCAAAAATTTGAATTCCCTTGGAATTCCATTTGGTCCAAAAACATGTAACTCTGCAAACTCTTCACCTTAGAACTTCTCATCCTTGATATGCCCTAGGGGGACAATAAAACATGACCCAACCTACAAGGGCTGTGAAGCCTTGTTAAAATGGTTGTTTCATGTTTCAAACACCCCACACACCTCCAAGATTAACGTTATCATACGATTCATAAGTATCCAAAACCCGATCCAAGTCTCAATTTCCCAAACAAAAAACCAAAACTAAGATTACCCAATCCCACTTAGCTTGACACAAGATCACATTGTTGTCTTGTTAATATCTAGCCAAAGTTATTCCCACATTAGGTTTTCACATAGGAAATGACCAATTTTAATCCATGATACATCTGCTATTGTAATTTCATCACAAGGCACACCCTTAAGTGTTATAACAATTCTCCTAGTGTGGTATCTAAGAAATTAAATAGTTTATTTTACCATCGACCTCAAAGAAAATCTAATCCGACTATCTATGAAAATATTCATATGACACATACAACAATCGTGTCCTCCTGGAGAAGTTCCCAAAAATGGTCCTTCACCAACTGTATGCATTAAGTAATGAAGGAAAACAAGTCATGACACCTTCAGATGAATTTTCTCAAAAGAGCCCTGCTTTGATGGTCAGTATGACTACATGTTTAACCATAGAAACTTCTTCCAATGCATCACATTTTTACTACAATAATCTTCCCCGAAGCCCATACTCGACTTCCATTGATGTTTACTTGTTCAAGCCATTACCTTACCATTCAATTCATCGTGCCTCAACATGAACATGGGTGTTAAATAGATCCTCCCCTTGGAATCACCACCTTTTATGAAAAAACATTGAGCCTGAAATAAGAGTCTAGGGAAACCTCAAATTCATTAAACTAGTGTCTAAGTAACTATCCCTAGGTATTCCATACCCCGGGATTTAAGTGAGACATTGGTACAAATCCAAAACATCCACACAAGAACATTGGATGAGCCCAAAGCAGCATCCACATGGTGGTTGCATCATAAGAAACTAGCGAGTGTCCAAGATTCCACCCATGGTGTTCCTACACAGGAACCCATGAGTCACTTGAGACTAATGAATCCTCTATAAGAACCATTCATCAGAATGAAACACTAAAAAACCACCCAAAAATTCCCAATAATTTTTTAAATCTTATCACTGTGTAAGATTGTTGATCTCTTACTCCATCAAGGATGATGTCAGGATAGGGGAAATTCTTGTCTCTCAGCCATAGTACACTAAGAGGAAACCCATAAAACTAAAAGAACACCAGTCAAAGCACTACTGGTTGACTTCTTAAAAAAGGTCAACATAACCCTACCGACACATCATCAACCAAACCATGATGCGTTTATCACCTGATGAATTATGGATTCATTCAATATTTACCCCCAAAGTCTACACATGACCAATGATTATTCTTATGGGTTTCACAAATAGCCAATGACATCAAGATCTTCCATCCAAGAAAGTACAAAAATTTTCTAGATTTTTCAGCCTCACATGCATTAAAAAACATCAGACACCATTTCCAAATGGTATTAATTGGGTGGTGTGACACCCCAAGCTTCCATGTTACACTCCTCTTTCAATAATACAATAGCGTGTGTTATACGCAACTCTGAGTTCTAACACACCACAAAAAGCAAACTAGTAATTATGAATAGTAATACCCAAATTTTGAAATTTTAGAAATTTTATCTTTCAAAATGGACGTCATTTTAGGATTTGGAATATCAAAATTATCCTAGGTTGAATTTTTGGTATTTTTCTAAAAACATTCAATATTTGATGAATAGTGAAAAACGCCGAGTCATAGTTTAAAAACGAATTATTATTTAAATAATTATTTATTTTATTTAAATTTATTTTTGGTCGAAATAGATACATAATACCTATATAATTTCAATGTAATTCATTGGAGTTAGTTTATAATAATTTTAGATAAAAAAAAGTTTATTGAACTTTTTACCGTCGTTTACCCACCTCCTAGGAGAATTTACAAATTTACATAAAAATTAATTTTACCACTTATGTGAGTTGAATTTCGAAAATCCTTGAGAGAAAAATGATATCAGTAAATAATATTTGGTTCAATAAGATGAAAATAATTTTTCATGAATAGTGACTTTTTACTTTTATTTAACATGGTTAAAAGTAAATAGGGTAATTAAGTGTAAAAATTATATTATTATTACCAAAAAACATGTAATAATTATATTGGATAAGTGAAATTCGACCAAAAAAAACTTTAGGAATAAAATATTATCATTTAGATTCATTTGGATCAGAATAGGACATTTAGTATTATTGTATTTAAAGAAGAGTTAAAAGAGTTAAAATCAAAGTTTAATAACTAAAACATTTTTAATATAGGGTTATACATAATATAAATTCGACTATAAATATTAATTAGAAAGATAAAGATATTTCATACATAATTGTATTTTATTTAGTATTTTTATACATTAAATAATTTAATTTATTTATGACACGATGATGATGCAGTACTTACCTAATTAATGACTATTAAAATAATTTATATTATAAATATACAAAAAAATGTAATTTAAGATTTTTTATGAATTCCACTAAATTTATAGGTAATTATTACATGTTAGGGCTGTTTAGATGAATTTTTTTCGATGTAATATTGCTGTTATGAGTTTAACAAAAAACAAATACCAAATAGTGTCAAAATTCATATAAAATAGTCTTTAAAACAAATATTATATTATTAATAGATATAATAGTCCTAAAAATCTAAAGTTTGGAAAAAAGTATTATATAATAATATATATCACATTAAGGAACCCATTTGGGTTCTATTGGTAGTTTATAGTATGTTTTTTAACCATATAGTGTGAGAATACAGGAAGACACGGTAAAAGTTAAATTATTTAACTTAGAGTTAAATCTAAATGATAAGGTTAAAATGGTATCCTAAACTTGTCTACAACCTATTGGTTGAAAGGAATTCGCCATAGACCCACCCTATCCTCGAAAAAAGTCACTTTTGAGCCATTATAAAACAAATATGAATTTATTATAAAATAATATTTTAACTTTTTCCTAAGGTGCCCCTCACCCCTCTTATAAAAGGGCACTCCCCCTTCTTTCTTATTCACACCATAAAATCCATTTGGATCGGCCAACCCATACCCCAATACCCTTTCAACTGTCCTCCCTTCATCCTAGAGGACATACTTTAGTCAGAAATCCAATCTATGGAGCCCTTTTGATCAAATCAAAAAGAAGAACCCGAAGAAGAGGTAAATATTTCATCACCTCATTCAAGTTCCTTTCTTCTACCACTTCCTCTTTCATTGTTGTAACCATTATAAAATAATAAATCCATTATCTTCTATATACTGTGATGTTATTATAAATATGGTACAACCAAATTCATTATTCTATCCATCCCTTGAATGACATGTCACCATACGTGCGTACGAACGGCTTACCGTCTCCACGTCATGGTGTAATTGTTATTCAATAAATTATTATTTGGATAGGTATAATAATTAATTTTAATTAATGTATGTAATAAATATAACATGATAATGATTCTGACTATATGATATAAAATCCAATTATATATTATTTTAATATCAAAAGAATGATATTGTCGCTCGTGCATACGTACAGATTACCGTCTCCATGAACCCGATGAGATTCATTCCCCATCGTATCCATTCAAAATTAATTTTCATTAGATGATTAGAAATAATGTTTAGAGACTGAATATAATTCTGAATATGAGTAAGAAACATCCTATCCATAAAAAACATTACTTAATTAACAAAGCGTACAAAGGATAGCGAATCAGTTAACACCCGAAAAGACAATAATACTAAGATATTACTAACAAAGGAATGTTAAAAGATGATATATGATATCATATTAATGTATATGATTCTTGTATAATTTAATAACAATTATTTCAACATTATATCGGAGGTTGACCTACCCTATACCAAGGAAAAGTACAAGGTTAGGGTTTATTTCACAATCTCTTCATTATCCAAGGTTGTTTATATGTAATTATCTACTAGAACCTCTTTATCATCCACATCCATGTTTCTTATAAATGTACTTCAAAACATTATTAATATTTTATAGACTATAGGTTAAAGTCATTTATACCCTCTTTGGACTTTTTATAAGATGTTTATAATGGAATTGTTCCGTCGTTTTCCAAAAAAAGTACTTTTTAACATTTTCGGCAAAATTAAGGTAAGAATGTCTTTTCTTAACTTATACGGCTGGTGCAGATATTTTCCTCCATTATAATATCATGAAAACTTCCCTTACAAGCTTATAAGAATATTTTCAAACATAAATGTCTTATTTTATAATTACATGAGTTTTAAATGATTTCAAAATAGAAAGGGATATTTCTCTAAAAAGGTTTTGATTTAAACTATGTCAATATCCATTGATGGATTGTAATATTATTTGAAGTTGATTTATTATGATACAAAACATCTATATTATGTTGAAGTTTTTGTGATATGTTTGACTGTCAATGTGTTATTTCATACCATTCATGGTTTATGGATAATGTATTAACATTTCGTATGCTAGTTTTAATACGAATGTTTATGTTATATTTCAACCTCTTCTTATGAGGAATATATTGGACTAGTATGCTTCGGGTTAGGGACCGGTAAAAGTAAGACCTCTAGTTTGGTGTCTGATTATAGAAGACCCTCCAGGGTGGAGTCTGGTTATAGAGGATCTCTAGGATGGAGTCTGGTTATAGAGGATCTCCAGGTTTGGGTCCCGTAACAGTTATCCCCTAGGTCCTGGCATGAGGCCTTGACACAAAAATTAATGTCCAACATTATGAATTCCATCATTATGAAAGTGGATATTGATATTTCATGTGATTATTCGACTAGTAGAATATCCATGTGAGTAAGTAAATTGAATTATTTTGATTTTATCTTTTCCATATTATCTGGAAGTTCAAGTTTAAAAGGCATTTGTTTTAGTTCTATAAATTTTCTTAAATGTTTATGCTTAATTATGAAAGTTTTAGGTATATTGTTATCCTTACTAAGCATCTTAGCTTACCCCTTTCTATGTTTTATTTTTCATAGGATGTGAAGAAGTATATTATGACTGCCCTGTAGGGATAGTCTATGGGATCTCAGTGCTCTCTATGGAAATAATGTTGTTGTAGTTTTCCATTTTATGATGTAATGTGAACCTTAGGAATGTATTTATTGCTTCCAAGTCTACTGAACTAAACGATCTTTTGAGACTTGATATTTTGTGATCATGCCAATGATACATAATGATGCACCAACTATGGGATTCTAGGGTCGGGGCGTTACAGGTGTTATCCTCCAACTTGGAAGGTAATAGTTACACGAACTGACATGAGGCTCCCCAAATTATGAGTCCTCTAGTGATCAAGAAAAGTGATTGACTAGAAACTCATAAGTGAGATATTTCTAAAAAAACATAAACGCATGTGTGTCACTTCTCTAAGTCATGATAGAAAATTAGAACACTCAAAATGAATGTCATAAACAACCTGAATAGTAGGTCAAAACACCTGATCCTCTTGGAAAGTCATTCCATGCATTGGGATGTGTTGGATTGAATATGTAAAAATGAGATGCTCAAAAACAATAAAGGAGGGGGGGGGGGGGTTAATTGTATACATTATAAATTCCTAAGGAAATTTTGCATAACCAAAATTCACAACACCTATAAGCTCTAATAGCTTTCTTGATTTCGGGAAATTTATTTCTGAAATGAAACTTAACAAAAGTTTACAACAACTAAGATTCTACCTTAAAGCGTATAGAATCCAATACAATCAGAGTACAAGTCTAAAGAAGTATAAGAAGATTATACTTTCCTCAACAACTAAATGTACAGTGGAAAACAAAATATAAATACTACAAGAAAAAGTAGTAACTCTTTTAACCCAAAGAGAAGGGTATCCAACAACCTTAGATAAAAGGTCCCTTGATTTATACTTTCAAGAAATTTTGTCTTACCCAAACCCATATAAGTACTCAATCTAAAAACCGGTATCTGTCTTGCTATACCCGCAAGCCCTCGATTTTTATAAAAATCTACACCTCTGACTTCTCCACCCGAAGTCTTAGATTTCAAGGAAATCACACCTCTGCACTAATAAAATCCTCACGAAGAAATGTTTGAACAAGCTGTTCAAAATTTCTTCACAATGCCTGAGAGTTTATAAGAGCCTCTCTCTCTAGAAATCAATTCAACAGCATGTAGGAACAGTTGTCAATGTTCAGACTTCTTAAAAGTTCTCTGCTCTTTCAAATGATCTCCTATTTATATGAACAGCTTCAACGGTCGACTCCCTCCTCCAACGGTCATATTTTTCCTTGAATTTCAAAGGGACCTGTACACGTTTCACTCAAAAAACGGTTAGTGAGTAACTGAAAGAATGAAATCATTTTATAACAAAACAAGTATAGTCATAACTAAAATCTGATATTCATAATGTATGTAAATGAATGTTCAGATTCTAACCAAAATGAATTCGGTGTCTATAATACAAGTATACTCAGATTCTATTTTATAGGAATTCAGAACCTGTACTCTATAGAATTCCGGAGTCTGAATTTCATGGAAATCCGTAATCTGGATTCACAAGAATTCAGAATCAGAACATAAAATTCGGAGTCAGAGGTCATGAGAATTCAGAGTCAGAACTCATAAGAGTTCAGAGTCTGTATTCAGAGAACTCAGAGTCAAAACTCAAAAAAGTTCGTAACTACAATTTGTAATCAGAATTCGGAGTCAGAACTCAGGAGAGTTTGTATCTCGAATTTGTAATCAGAATTCAGAGTCATAACTTAGAAGAGTTCATATCTAGAATTTGTAATCAGAATTCAGAGTTAGAAATTAGAATAGTTTGTATCCAGAATTCGTAATTAGAATTCAGAGTCAAAACTCAGAAATGTTCATATCCTGAATTCTGAGAATTTGGATCCTAAAACAGAATGCTTCATATCTTGCTAATTATAGGATTCCATGTTTTTGGTTTCAAACCGAATTTTACACATAGGAAAATTATGATATGATCAATGAAAATATGATAAGAATAAATTTCCATGGGGAAGGAAAATTTTCCTTATAGAAGTAAAACATAGGGTAAAAAGGGATTTGCCTTGAGATAAGGTGTTTGTGATTTTAAAAACAAGAATGAATGGGAAAGTCATAAGGAAACCTCAATGACTCACCAATCTCCCCCAAGTATGAAGGAATGGAAAAGTCATAAGGAAAACCCTGTTGACTCAAAAATATCCCCCTTTTTTGAAAGCACAAACATCATTATTAAAAAGAATATAAGGACTTGGAAAATATTTTACTAAACTTTGCAAATAAAACTTATCTCCCTTTATTCATGGACAATGGTGAATTCGACTAAATCCCCCTAAGGCTTTGGAACATTAAGGATCATATTATAGATTTCCAGAATGAGAAGTTTTTATTATATTGAGTATGTAAATCTTCGTAATGAGAACTCTGCTTAGATAAACTCCCCCTTACTTAGGAATATTTCTTCTTTACTTATAATTCTTTTTCCTTATCCCCCTTTGTGATTTTCAAAAAGAGTTTGAGGGAATGGAAAAATAATATAGTACTTGAAATATTAGTACAAACATCCAAACAAAAATGAGAAACCACAATTTCATTAATATTGGAAGAAATTTTTACATGGGAAAAAATACAACAAAAGATCGGATTAAGCTATTTTCCTTCCTTCTCCTTGGGTATCAACTTCTCTACTATGGTTTTCATCTTCTTTAGCTCTTTGTGATCTTCCTCAGCTTGCTTCTCTAAGGCTTTGATCCTATCATCCTGAGCCTTCAGTGTGTCTGTCTGAGCCTTCAACAAGTCGTCTTGTTTCACTTACTTTTCATCACTCTTGATCCGGAGATCCCTTTCTGTTTTCTCACTTTTGAAAACATAATTCAACTTCCCATTCAGATATTTGACATCCTGAATCCGAGTATTGTACTCAAGAGTTAGCCTTTTCTCAGATATGTTTGTGAGATCATTGATTTTTCTATATTGAGTATCAATAGTTTCCTTAACATTACCTTGAAAGTCATCAAGCTCTCTTAAATCATTAAATATATTATTTAACCAGCTAACAATTCTCCTACAATATTTTCTATGCGATTCATAGTTGATAAAAAATTTCTTATGATCAGACTCAATCATTACACACCTATCCATAACCGTGGACATAGAATATGATTTCTGATTCATGCTATATTTGAGCATCTGACATCTAGAGTCAATGTTTGGAAATATTGGAATTGTGTCAACGATCTTTTTCAGATATTTAATGAACTCATGTCCTAGAGCAAATGATTCCGAATCTGACACTTTGGTTGGTGATAGTTCTTCCTATAGCTCAACTATCTTCATCTTATAAGATTATCCAGCTTACTTATTCCTTAGAATAACTTTGGTTGGGGTATCAAAAACCTCTTGTTTCACCTTTTTGGTTTTCAGAACAAATTATTCGTCTGGAGACTCATGCTTAATTTCAGACAACTGAACAATCTTATTTTCATAAATTTTATCATTATCGGATCCTGCCTCAATATCCTCAGGGTGTATGAAGTAATGAATATAGATTTATTCCTCAGACAATTTGTTCACTTCCTCTTCAGCCTTCTCATCCATTTCAGGAGTAGCTAGTATCGAAGATCTGGCTTGAGAAGCCCGGATTGAAAATTTTTCGGAAGAAATTTCCTTCTCATGAAAGTATTGTACTTTCTTTATCAGACCATTTGTATCTTCAATGATTTTAGATTCTTTTACTTCTTCCATAACTTCCTTTTCTTCGACAACTTTTTCAAGTACTTTTTCAGGGTCATAAACTTCTTCCCCGGAGTCTCAAGTAAGGGTTCAACCAATAAAGATTTTAGTACAGGAATGTTCTTGGATGCTTCTTCTGCAGCCTTCAGAAGAGATTGCACAATTTTGGCCTCAGAAATTTTCTTCTTAAGCTTCTTCTCTTTGAATTGCTTCTCAAGCTCTTAACCAGTCTTTTCTTATAGAGCCTTAACCTCAGTAGGATCTAGACCAAACTGCGGTTCTCCTTCCTTCTGATTCTTCTTATCCTCCCTCCACTTTTATACAACCTCATCTGAATAGGCATTCTAATTTTTGGGTTTTGGAGGTGTGGATTAAATTTCTTTAGCCTTAGGTGTTTCAACTTCAAATTCTACTTCCTTCAATTTAATTTTCTTACCAGCCTTCTTCGACAGTTCAGCCTCTTCAACATTTTTCGGAACAAATTCTACTTCTTCCACTGGTAGATCATAAAACTCTCCGGAATCATTAGAAAAACCAACATTCATTCTTTTCAAAGTTTTATCACTGACTAACATAACTTTGCAATTCCTCGGCTTGGAACTGCAAGTAATCTTGAAGGAATCAAGACATCGAAGAATCAACTTGGAGAGTAGGGAAGGATACATGATTATCTGTGCTCTCAAATTCCCATTCTTGACATTCTCTATCGTAATGATAATATGCTTCATCAAAATGACCTTACTTATATTTACCAAAAAATCTAAGATATACATATCACTTTTCTTGAGAGTGTTCGTGTCACCATTTCTTGGTACAATAAAACCCTGAACCCATAACTCAAAGATCTGATTGTTGGTAGACAAGTGAGAAAGTTTTGTGGTCTTGAAAACTGTAAGTCCAAGACACTCCAAAGCCTTTATGTTGATAAAACTTCCTTGAACATCTAGTAACTTGTGAGAAAAAAATTATACTTCTCCTTAATAGGATAACTATACCAAGCTAGAAGCCTTGGTGTATGAATGTTTATATGTTTTTCCATAAATATTGAAGGAAAATTTTTCTCTGCTATCTTCCTTGAAGAAACAAACTGATTCATAAAACTCTATTAGCAGATCCAGATACACTACATCCTCAGCTCCCGAATTTGAAATTAAAACACTTTCCCATCCATTCAGATTGATGTTTTTGGAGATAATGGAATCATATTTGTTGAAAAAGTTCAGATGTACCAACCTCTCCCTGTATATCTGCCACTCCGCAATTGGAATGACAATAGACCTATCTTGAGAAGGAACTTCACCAGACATTCAGAATTGAGAAACTTGGAAAATCTAGAATGGGATTTTAAATAGGGGCAGAGCTTGGACACACAAAAGCTTGAAAACCGATGTGGGACAACCATTAGGGGTCCCCTTTTATAGGTGTTGAAGTGACAGTTAAACTTTCCATCTCAATCCAATGGCTGAGATTTCTTTAGATCAGATCTGACGGTTGAAAATATATCCACAAGGAAAATTTGGTAGGGTCCGATCTTTTGGGGTTTTTAAAAGAAAACATTCGGATTTAAGAAAACTATAATCCGAGAAACAAAAGAAACTACCAGCAAGTAAAAGGTGATTACGAAAACTCAAGAAGGAATCATACTTTTCGGATTGTCAGGAGAATTATTCATATCAAGGAAAATTCTACTTGAAGGACTTTAGAATTTGAAAAAAATCTTGACTACGGAAAAAATGATTATGCAAATCTTCATTACGAAAATCTTCCTTATGAAAATCTTCATTACAAAAAATCTCAAGTACGAAAAACTTCATTATGAAAAATTTCAAGTAAAAAATACTTAATTACGAAAATTTCATCTACGAAAAACTTCATTATGAAAATTTCATGTACATAAAACTTCATTACGAAAATTACAAGTACAAAAAACATCATTACGAAAATCTCAAGTACGAAAAACTTCATTACGAAAATTTCACGTACGAAAAACATCATTACAAAAATTTCAAGTACAAAAAACATCATTACCAAAATGTCAAGTAAGAAAAACCTCATTACGACAATTTCAAGTACAAAAAACATCA
Organism: Viscum album; assembly: GCA_963277665.1. Lineage (NCBI taxonomy): Eukaryota > Viridiplantae > Streptophyta > Magnoliopsida > Santalales > Viscaceae > Viscum > Viscum album. Next base: position 1,477,750,698 of record OY728134.1, read on the forward strand.
TTACGAAAATTTCATGTATGAAAAACATCATTACAATTTTTTTTTAAAAAAATGACTATAAAAATTTTCAAAAACTATCAAACAAATATACATCCCCTATGAAAAGAAGTTTATTACTATAAGGATATTGGTTCAACATGATGTTAATGAGGAATATTAATTTATGGTTATCATTCATAGCTTCTGTTTAATGTTTTCAAATCTATCAGAGGGTAAAGATTTTGTGAAAATATCAGCATGTTGATCTTGGATTCTGATAAATTAAAAAATGATATCTCTTTTTTGTTTGTGATCTTTTAGAAAGTGATGACTAATGTCTATGTGCTTTGCACAAGAGTGATGTGCAGGGTTTTTACTAAGGGAAATGAAACTTGTATTATCACACAAAATTTCTGTTTTAGTAAAACTCATACCATAGTCTGTGAGTGTGTGTTGCATCCACAACACTTGAGCACAACAACTTTCAGCTGCTACATATTCAGCTTCAGAAATGGAAAGTTGTACTGAGTGTTGCTTCTTGCATGACCAAGAAACTAATGAATCTTTTATGAAATGAAAAGTTGTAGATGTACTCTTTCTATCCATTATTCATCCACCAAAGTCAGCATCCAAAAGGATTTTTAAAACAAAATCATTTCTAGAAGTATAAAATATTCCTAAATCCATAGTTCCTTTTAAGTAGAGAAAAATTATTTTCACTGACTTTAAATGAGATTCATTAGGATTGGATTGATATCTTGCACATAAAAATACTTAAGACATTAATTCTGGATGACTAGCATTCATGTAAAGTAAACTTCCGATCATACCTGTAAAAGATGTTTGATCTACTGGTTTCCCAACTTCATCAAGATCATGTTTGTTTGAGTTACCGATGGGATTACTTATACTTTTAGTGTTTTCATATCTATACATTTTTATATTATCATTACTATTCGTAAGTTTTGATATATATATTCCTTCTGGTTTTTGATAGATTTGAAAACCAAGGAAAAATGTTAAGTTTCCCATCATACTCATTTCGAACTCAAATTTCATTAGATCTGTAAAGGAATCAGTTAAAGATTACTGAGTTGAACCAATTATAATGTCATCAACATAAATTTGAACAATCAAAACATTTTTATAATCTTACTTTATAAAAAGGGTTGAATCTTCATTTCCATTAACATAATTATTTTAAAGAAAAAATCATGTAAGTCTATCATACCAATCTCTAGGTTCTTATTTAAGTCCATATAAAGCATTGATAAGTCTAAAAACATAATTAGGATGTTTTTTATCTTCAAATCTAGGAGGTTTTTCAACAAAAACTTCCTCTTGAACATAACCATTTACGAAATCACATTTCACATCTATTTGGAAAAGTTATTAATTGAAGAATGCTACAAAGAAAAGTAAGATAAGAATATATTCCAGTCTAGCTACTAGAGCATAGGTTTCTTTAGAGTTGATTCCTTCTTGTTGATTATAGACTTTAACAACTAATCTAGCTTTATTTCTTACAATGATTCCATTTTCATAACACTTATTTTTGAAGACCCATTTTACTCCAAAAATAGATGTTTCTTTAAGTCTTTCAACCAAGGTCAAGACATTATTCATTTAAAATTCATTTAGTTCATCTTGCATGGATTTAATCAAATCATCATCACCTAAATCTTCATCAATGCTTTTTTGTTCTAATTGGGATAGAAATGCTAGATGTTATACTTCATTTCGTAAAGAACTTCTAGTCCTTACATATTGATTCACATCACCAATGATGCTATCACTAGGATTATTCTTTAGAAACAACTGATTCGGGTTTTATAATGCCTTTTTATCAACAAAGGGTAGAAAATATTCTTAGGAAAATGTTTCAGAAATATCTTATTGGAAATTTTACTTATCAGAAGGATCTCTTATCAAAGGTTGATAATCAGTTTTTGAAAACACATCTGAAGATTTGGGTTGGGATTGTTTAAAATCAAAGGGATCAGTTTCATCAAATTTTACATGTACTGTCTCTTCAATAGTACAAGTATTTATATTGAAAACTCTATAGGCCTTAGAAGTTGTGGAGTAGCATAGGAAAATTACTTCATCAGATTTTGGTGCGAATTTATATAGATTATCTTTAGTATTCAAGATGAATACCTTGTAACCAAAAACCTTAAAGTAGGAAAGTGTAGGTTTTCTACCATTCCATAACTCATAAAGAGTTTTATTAATTAAAGGTCTAATCAAAAATCGATTTATAGTATAACAAGTAGTACTTACAGCTTCAGCACAAAAATGTTTGGCTAAAGAATATTCAATCAACATGGTTCTAGTTATCTCTTATAGAAATCTATTTCTTCTTTCAACAACACCATTTTTTGGGGTGTTCTAGGTGCTGAGAAGTTATGAGTAATGTCTTTTCTACTACAAAAAGTTTCAAATTCAGAATTTTGAAATTCTCCACCATGATCACTATGAATAGTTTTTAATGGAAGGTTTTTCTCATTTTTAACATGGGCTCTAAAACTTTTGAAATAAGAAAATTATTCATACTTATTTGTTAGAAAATAGGCCAATGTAAATCTAGTGTAGTAATCCTCTAAAATAAATAAATAATACTTTCCTCCAATGCTTCAAGCTTGTGTAGGAACAGAAATATCCACTTGCACCAACTATAATGCATCAGTAGTTGTGACTTCACCAATTGATTTAAAACTTGATTTATGTTGATTTCCATATTGACAAGGGTCACAAACTTTTGAAGAGTCAAATCTAAGCTCTAGTAGATCCTTAACTAATATTTTCATAGAATATTTTCATAAATTCCTAAGTTTACAGTGTCCTAACCTTCTATTCCATAACCAAGAATGATCTTCCATTTCACTAAGGCAAGGTAGATCTTGGCTCTTAAGGTCTTCTATGTTTAGTGATTAAAACTTCTCTTGCCTATGGGAAGAAAGAATAAACTCTTCCTTATAATTATGTACTGGGCACTTGTCATTCCTAAAATTTACCATGTAACCTTCATAACATAATTGGATTATGATAATGAGGTTGTTCTTATGACCCTTAATGAATAAAACATTTGAAATCAATGTTTTTCCAAGAAGAAAAATGTTACCTATACTAATAATTTATCCCTGAGCATTATCCCCAAAAGTTAATTTTCATCCTTTTGTCTTGATAGTATTTTGAAAATAGTTTTTGTTACCAGTCATATGCCAGGAACATCCCCTATACATGTACCAAGTATTGTTGTCTGTACCTTCTCTATTTTCCGAAAAATAAGAAAAAGTTACTTTTTCGGAATCTAAACATTCTTGGATATGGAAATATCAGAAAGAAAAATTTTAGGCACCCACATCATTTTAGAAAAATAGGATTTATGAAATCCTAAGGACTGTGTTTTGATTAAAGAACAATTTTTTTCCCAATGCCCACCACACTAACACATAGTTCCGAATGGAGCACATTAAGGGACAAAATAATTGTTACTAAAAATCAGTTTAGAACCAATATAATCCTTAGAGGTTGGATTTGAGAATAAATTTTATCAAAATTTTCCTTACCTAAGATAAAGTTTGACAAAAACATTCTCAAGGAAAATATTTCATATTTCAGTTTTATAACCATGTTCTTGTCTTCTAAAACATTATACTTAGAACTAGAGTTATGCTCAAAAACATTTTTATTAGAAATGAATTTTCTATATCATAAAATGTTTATTCATCTTGGATTTTACTTCCTCAAGATTTTTTGAAATATTTTCAAAATCAACATTTTTCTTATCAAGATCTCTAGAATGATCTGATATTTCCTTAGTAAGAATTGTATTCCTAGAATTTTCCTTATTATGATATTCCATGAGTATTGAATTCTCAATCTCAAGAAGTTTGGAAAACCAAGAATCTTATTCATAGGAAGGTAAAGTATTATATTCATCAGAAGAATATTCTTCATCAGAAGAGTTATAATATTTATCATTACTATAATTTTCATTTAAATAATCATTGGTCATTGATTCAGAATTGTGTACTTTAGCCATTATGCAATGATTTTCAATAGGCAGTCTGACTATTAGACCAAGATTCTTCTATCCAGAATATTTATAATTTGAATATTCATCTGAAGAGTCTCCACCACTAGAACTCCATGTTTCATTAGATTTCACGACTTTCTTAGATTTAGACATGTAATAATTCTTTATATTTATCACTAAATTCCTTTCCTTTCATTCTTTTCTCTTAATCATAGGACAATCAGGTCATATGTGTCCATCTCTCTTGCATTCATAACATGTGACTTCTGAATCTTTCTTATCTTTCCTTTCCTTTTTCTTATATCTGGATTGAAATTTCCTCTATCCAGCTATCTTGTTCATCCTTCGAGAAAGATTTTCTAATTCATTTTATGAGGATTCACTTCCACTAGAATTAGATTGGATAAGAACTTTCTTGGATTTGGTTCTAGTAACTCTCTCAGGAGTCTTAGATTTTATAAGATTTGAAGTTGTAGTAAAATCAACAATGCCATCTCCATTCTTCTTCTTTACGTTATCAGCATATCTCTTCATTCTAGTCTCATGCTGAAGAGGAGTTCCAAAAAGTTCATCTAAGGAAATCTGAGTAACCTTTCTGTTCTCATCAATAGCAGTCCTCTTGGATTCCCATTCATTCGGCATGATGTCTATGATCTTATCAACAAGAGCTTCATCATCTAATCATTTCTCACCCATGGATTGTAAACTATTCACAATAGTCACGAATCTTTGTTTCACCTTACATATGGGTTCTCTATAAAGAAATAAGAAACAATGATATTCATCTCTGAGCATGGCTCTTCTAGTTTCAATGACTTTGGAAGTTTCAAAGTGAGTAAATTCAAGTTTCTTCAAAATACAATTTGCTGATTCACAAGATGGAATTTGGCTATATATGTATGGAACAAAGAAAAGTATTGAGTAACTTATAATTCAGTTGATATTCATTGTTTTCTTGATTGGTAAAGGTAATAAATTATTTTTCAAGGATTTTATATTCTCCAGTAAGCGTAACAAAATTATCAACACCAGTATTGATAATGAAAGTCTTCATGCGATCTCTCCAATATTTGTAATCATTTCCATCAAAGATAGGTGGTCTAGTTGGATTGAGATTGTCCATGGAACCAACATTGATTCCTGCCATCTTAAATAAAATTCATTCTACAAAACCATGTTAATAGAATAAGTTTGTAAACAAGGAGAATATTCCTAAGCAAGGAAAATATTAGACAAGAGTATCTCTAAGAAAAAATTAATTTGAACTATATGAGTTCAAAAAACTGATTCCAGAAAATAAGAAGAAGAAGAATTCTCTCTTGAATCTAGTTGTGAGATTAATTCAGATTGAAACAAGACTTCTAAGTCCAATTTTTGAATTGTTTTAGGATTCAAGGTCACCTGCTGTGATACCAATTGTTGGATCGAATATGTAAAAATGAGATTCTCAAATACAAGAGGGGGTGGGGGTTAATTGTATACTTTAAAAATCACTAAGGAAATTTTCCATATCCAAAATTGACAATAACTCTAAGCTCTAATAACATTCTTGATTCTGAGAAAGTGATTCTGGAAATGAAACTTAACAAAAGTTTACAATAAATAAGATTCTACCTTAAAGTGTATTGAATCCTATACAATCAGAGTACAAGAATAAGGAAGTATAAGAATATTTTACTTTACTAAAAAACTAAAATTATAGTAGAAAACAAAATAGAAATACTATAAGTAACAAGTAGTAACTTTTTCAACCCAAAGAAAATGGTATCCAACAACCCTGGATAAAAGGTCCCTTGATTTATACATTCAAGAAAGTTTGTCTTACCCAAAACCAGGTAATCCCTCAATTCGAAGATCAGTATCTGTCTTTCTATCCCTGCAATCCCTTGATTTGTAAGGAAATTGGTACCTCTGACTTCACAACCCGAAGTCTCTGATTTCAAGGAAATCACACCTCTACACTAAGCTAATCTGAATGAAGAAAAGTTTGAACAGGCCGTTCAAGCTTCCTGCACGAATCCTATGAGTTTATAAGAGCCTCTCTCTACTAAATTCACTTCAACATCATGTAAGCACAGTTTTCAAAGTTTAGTCTTCATAAAAGTTCTGAGCTCTTTCAAAAGAGATCCTATTTATAGGCACGACTTCAACCTGAATGGCAAGTGAAAACACCTGATCCTCTTGGAATGTCATCCCATGCATTAGGATGAAATAGATTCTTTTTAAATACTAGGATACTCTACTCTAGAGATGACCCGTGAACAATATCAACATCTCAGGGATCGATGATTCTCACAAAACCCAGTCATTTTGTTACAGAGTCTTGGAAAAATGATTGATATCGTGTATATCAACGGATACTACCAAAATATTTAGAAGCAAAAGACACATTATGGATACAATCCACATGATTATCAGCCCTATGCATCTATTTATCTGATGGACCATGAAAATTTTTTCTCAAAAGAACATTATCTCATATGACTAAAAAAAGCTAACGGTCTCCTGAGTCTCCAAAGAGAAATGAAACAAGGTCACAAGAGCTACAATATGGCCGACCATGCCTGAGGAATTTCCAACCTAATAAAACCGAGCATTACTAGATCCTCATACCCATAACAAGGGTCAAGTAAAAACTACAACCACCCATCTAAAAAAGGGTTTCATTTAAAATACAAAATTCCTACAAGGAACAACCACATCCGAACGAATCCAAGAATAAAAAAACACAACATTTTGAAAGGAATTTAAGCTATAAGGGTGTAACCTTCCTTGGTATAGCTCCTCACAGAAGCATATAACGTCGACTCTGTAACTAGGTCATGGAAAATAGAAATTCATTAGGTTCAAGAGCCTATCATTTAATTCATTTCTAAAAAGGAGAAAGCCTATAGAAAACCCTCACATTCCTATTCCAAGGAAACTCAATGGGAATTTAAACATCCCTTTTACGAGGGTTTAAACGGAGGACACCACCAAAGGTTCCACTTCTAATTCATTACATAGATTCAATTCAACCTCTCAAACATTGAAGAGATTTTAAAAAACATCAAGTACCAATTTATAAAACTGAATCAATTGCTACCCTATTCAATTAATTTCGTAAGGGAAAATTGGAAAGTTATATAAAATTCATTCCTTAATCATTAATAATTTATTGAAATCCTATCATAATTAGGAAATTTATCATATAAATTCATTTTTAATAGATAAGGTGACATACAAGGGTCCTATTAATCAACCTAGGTTCATTATTATTTAACCAAATAGTAGTTGTTCAATTATTGATGTTTAAAAACACCCACAGTGGGTTATGTATGAAGGAACAATCCCCAAATGACCTACTTGGGTCCAGTTGAAAATTTTAGAATTTAGCCATATTGGTCATTAAGTCCACATAATGAAAGTACAAGGATTAATAAGGTATCCAATTTACATAAAGTAAAATTTAAATAGATTTTTAATTTACTACCATTTCAACATATTTCATGACCATATATATAAAATGGTTATATTCCATGGATTTCCATATCCATACTATAAATTACTCATACAATTTACATAATGAAACTTAACACCCGTTAATTATAATCAAATGACTTTCAAAATTTCCACTTTAACAAGATTATACATTTTAAAAAATGTTTAGATGCAAATATATAGAGATTGAAATATGGTTCAGATATACAAGTTAATATTTCCCAATAATAATGTGCCCATACACTTTAACACTGACACCCTATTCTTGTTTAATCACAACCCATAATTTAGACCTTGCAACCACTCTTATATTAATGATAAACTAGTATGTTATCACATGATATAAAAATAGAGGAACATACTAAATAAAAAACAAGATGACATATTATCAACTAATTATATTATATAAACAGACATTCTAAAGAAAACAAGAGAATGAAATAGCACCCAAGTACATAATCAAAACTAACAGGACACCTACTAATGAAATTACATGGCATGGAATGATAATTTATAAGTGGATATTATGATGCATTAAATGACTAATCCGTTACATATCGGTCCATGGGTAAAACACCATAAATTCCAAAAATCAATAATTAACATAACATACACTAATCACTTTAGGTGAAATCATAATCAATTGTAATTAGAAACAACATGAACATCAATCCAAGTTCTGGATATGTGTTATTGTCTCCGTGGGTGCGGTGATCATTCCCAAATACAACAATTTACCAAGCATTGACACATTCATAGTATATTGTCTTCCCGCCTAAAATAGTAAGAAAAATAAATGATTACTATTTCATTCAAATTTATAACATCCCTGACCCAGTTGACACTAAAAGGTGCCCTGACCCTGGTTTGATGCATAGCCTCAACCGCATCTCCCTAAACTCCAGAGGCTACTAACTAGCATCGAGGTACCAAGGTGAATCTATGGGGATACTTTTACCACTTACTGGAGTGTAACATAAAGGAATAGAAATAACAATAAATCATATAGACAATAGATACACAATAGGAGTAGATATAAATAAAAAAATGAAGCTCAATTACACAGATGATAATAATACATTCCATGTGTCTCTAATTAAGAAAAAAAACATGTTTACAATATAGGTGTAGATTACTAGGAACCAAAATTAGAAAATTTCAAAAAGTATCCCAACTAGCATGATAATCATTGTCTTAGTCCCATTCTCCCCTGCTCCTAAAGAGCAACAAATAACCTATGACTACAAATCATTTTTTTCATTTTCTAAAGTCAGTTTATGGGTTCCCGGTACTCGTACAAACAATCCCCAAATTCCAAATTTCTATACATACAGAAATCATCCAAATTCAAAATTCAAAATCCGATCCAACCATGATCCACCGTACACCATGCACTGCACCTCGCGCCGTAATCCCATCATCACACATCACCATCCTTTCAGGACATCACCATCCTTGAAGGTTCATCACCATCCATGCAGGTCACCAGAGAGATCATCAGGGACAGTCGCCAGAACGTCCACAGTAGACTGAACCCATCCTCCAGTAGACAAATTCATACCAAATTTCAAAATTCAAAAGAGTTCACGAACTGCAAGCCCGCCATTCAGTGAATATATATAACAATAGTGTGCATCATATAACAAGTAAATAAAGTACTCAAAAGTAAAAATCCTTTTGTACTAGGCCCACATTTCATTACCAATTCATTTACTCAATTCCATTTAAGAAAGAGTTCTCTGACTTAATAGTCTTGCCTTTGTTAATTATAAGAATACCCATTTAACCATTTATTCTTGTTTATATATTTATTCTTATGTCTTAGAGCATAGAACTTTATACCTTAGGATAACAAGATCAAGGATGTCCAAGTAATCTATCCCTGAAGTATAAACAAGATTGAATCCATGATTTTTCTTTGGTTTGGAAGATGAATCATATAAACCATTTTACACATTATTCATTTATAAAGCTGATATCTTCCATATATTTCCTAATTTGGAATCCATGTATCACTTGTGGAGTTATATAAAGTAAAAACCTACAAGAACATCCATGGTAAACCTCAAGAACCCAAGTCTCACTCTAGGTGTGCAATAAAATTCCTTCCTATCGAGTCAGTCCATAGAGGTCCACAAAGTGAGACCATGTATCCCCCATAGAAAAATGCTTGATGTCCTTTTATTACACCCATGAAATTATCATATGAATTCATGTATCACTCAACATATTATAGTTATCCCCCGTGATTCTGTCCTTGGAAGTCCAAGTATCACTGAGTCGTATGACAATCATCCGCTAGGAGTCCATTCTTGATAGTGACTTAGAGGAGTCTAAATGTCACTCGGGTATAAGTAAAGAACAATTAAATTGAGTTTGTCCATGGAAATATCATATGAATCCATGTTTCATTTAATGAATTAAAGCACTTAAAGAATTCAATATCATATTCAATTTCATTATTCAATTTCATTTATACTTGTCAAGGTCAATCCAAGTAAATCTCGTATACATATCACCTCAAAAGGTGAATGATTTCATGGACATTTTTCGAAGTATTAGCTTATAAATCAACTCAATTGGTAATTAAATTGTAACAAGAATCATATAATTAAACAATCCATTTCAAGTCAAGGGTCTAGGGTCATTCCATCACTTCCTTAATTTTTATCCAATCAAATCAAAATTGATATAAAAATACCATTTATAATTCGTTTCAACTATACTTAAACAATTAAATAATATTTAATAAAATAATTTAATAAAATAATTTAACATTCCAATCTCATTACAAAAACATTTCAATTAAAAACACCTCAAAAGGTGACTCACGCGTTGTCCAAGCATAGTCATCTTGACATTAAACTACTCACATGAGAAAATAATCAACACAGAATTATCATGCTTAAACAATGTGTTACATGTAATTGAATCCATCTAACTCACAAGGTAAAAAATATTAGGAGAAATTTATGCTTACCTAAGAATTTACATAGCATCTTCCAAGGGACTTTGTCATATATCCCTTCTCATTAATCATTTAAATATGAATTTCAATTTTTATATTAAGAATTCACCTTAAAATTAAATTAATAAACCAATTCACCAATTTATTTTACAAATCAATTCACAATTCACATCCGGAGGCAAGGGGTAAAATTTGAACACCCATAGAAGTTAATTTCTAAGAGACACACATGGTTGTCTGTTAATATAATAAACAAAACCAAGGGGTGGATCCATATAAATCAAGGTCCTTAACATATAAACAGCCTTAAATTATCCTCTTTAAATATATAGGTTATTCCTAGAAACTAAATTTTTTAATTTCATTTCAATGTGATGATCTAAAATTGGGAATGTGGCACAATGACATATATAAACAATTTGACTTTTAATGAAAGGAATGAGACCATATACCATAGGTCTGATGGGATAACTATTCTAGTAATATCTCATAAATCAACTTATATTAACATAAAATCAAATAATGAAGAAAGACAATAAATATTGGGAAAAAGATATTGCACCTAAATAGCATAACTGATACCAAATTAAAAGAAGAGTGGAAAAAAACTAGGGTATGTATTACCGATGCAGATCAAGATAGAATGAAAACAATCATTTCTGATAAAGGATGGAGGTGATACATCATTTACTAGATGAAGCACGAGGAGGAGAAATCCATGTGGGAGAGAAGGCTCAAATTGATTCCACTAGAGAATGAAAATATGAAATGTGTTTTTAATATGATTAAGGGAAAATGTGCATTTACCCTTATGAAATGGGTTGCACGGTTTGGTCACATAGTTTAGAGAAACCTTTTGTTGATTGTGCATCAACCCATACATAAGAAACTACATCACATGGTTTTTCCCACCAAGTTAGCCTCACCATGTGCAAATCACACGTTAAATATTTTGAGGTTACTTCCTATTTCGTAATAACCTTGTGGGATGGGTGCATAGTTTGGGAAAAACATGAGTAGCCCATACATGGCCTATCTTCTCCCCCTCTATGGATAAATGGTTTTATTCTATGGGAAAATTGATTTCCAAAAAAATTTGTACCCTCTACAAACCCTCTGATCCTTAATTTTTGGGCCCCAATACTCTAGAAACTCAAAGAGGTATATACATGACCTCTCTTGCCTTTTCCCAAGTCTAAAAACAATACTTATAAGTGTTACAACTCTCAAAATTAATTTTGGAAAAATATTTATAAAACTTCTAGTCCAATAATCATAAAAAATTAAAATTCTCTTGGAATTCCATCTGGTCCAAAAATATGGGACTCTACAAACTAAAGTTATGGATTTTATGGTATTTTGAGGGTTTAATTTTTCATCTATCATGTGAATAATGGAAACCCAAGTCTTACTGAATTTAAATGGAATAAATATATTGAGAATTAAAAGTGGTTTAAAATTATTGTCCTTAAATAGGAGTCCAAATAATTATTTGACACAGATTAAATAAGTTTTTTACGAATTTGAATAAGGAAATTTACTACTAAAAATAATTGGGTTTCCATACAGAAAATATGGTAATAATATTCATGATATTGTACTGTAAATATATATTTTTATGAGTAAAAAAGAAATGGTCGTTAAGAAAAAATTTATAAAATATTATTTGATAATGGGTTATATAATTTATAATTGAGAAGAATTCAATACATAAATACAATATCAAAAAAAGAAGTGGAATCTAAGGTTTGTAATTCTTAAGAATGGAGAAGACTTATAGTGATCGGGTATTATAGATTTTGAGGATAAACTAGAATACATAAGTTCTACATTGAAATTTATGTACTTTTAGATTAGATAAGTTGATGGAGGGATATAATTATCACCTTTTGTAGAGTATACCCAGATAATAAGTATTTCATTACTTTTTCAGATAAAACTTTTGATGTGTGTACCGAGAATTTGAAGGTTCTCTATGGTGAATATGAGTTTGGAATATAGTAGGACTCTGTGTTGACGTAATTGGGAAGATAATTAGTGTAACCATATGTGTTTGTTATAGATAATACATTGTTAGAGAGACTAACAAATCATAATAATGGGTAGGCTTTAAATATAACCATGAATATCCTATATACATTTCTTATTTCATTTTCATGCTTATAGGTGAGGCTAATTAAACAAGAATTAGTGGATAAAGACCTTCCTATGTCATATTAATTAATTCAAAATTTGTATTATTTGTTAAAACTATACCACTCATTCACCCCCGTCTTAGGGGTTTGAAACCAACCTAGGTTCTATATGTGACAATAAGATAAGAAGTTAAAAATAATATTATAGGACTTAAAGTTGTATATTAATTAGTAATCGGAGGAAAAAGATATGTGTTAGGATGAGTATGAAATGATTCATTCCTAAATGTTTGAGAATGAAAAGAAGGTTCTTTTGATGACACTAAAAATTTATAAAAAATAATGAACTTCGAGGTTTTGAATACCATTGTGATAAATAATTGTAAATATATTTTTGAGATTGAATATAAATTTTTGGACACAAGTATAAATAATGATGACTATCAAAGTGTTACATGAGATAGCCCAATACTAGAACTCTCATATGAGTAAATGGATTAGTGACTCTGCTCCTTCTACATCTGTGTACTCAAGAATTTACTTCTATGTATCTTCACTCAACTAAAATGCATATGAAAAAAATTATAAAACTAAGATGAGGAAATTAATTAGTATGGGGTTTTAAAATTGAGATAACCATTTATTAAAATTCCCTAAAACTTCCCTTAAAAATAATCATTTCAAAACTAAAAACATTAATTTTTATAAAAGGATTTTTAAAAATAAAATTAATATTTCCCTGTATTAATCTATAAAGAGTTTTACAAAATAAAATAAATATATAAGGAAATTTTTCTTGAAATACCCTTTTAAATTCCATTTCTATTAAAATAAAATATTCATCAATTAAAACCAAAGATGTTAACAAGTTAAATATAAGTACATTAAGAATACCTAAAAATAACTTTCTTATAAAAAGAATACAAATATTTTTCAGAAAAATACATTGAAAAATCAAACGAAAAAACTCGAGTATACTTGGAATATTGTATTTTGTATAATTACATCCCATCTATGAGGATTGGGTTCACTACCCAAATCCTTATAATGTTCACAAAGTCCAATCATTGGATTTTAATAAAATATTTTTAGCATGACACCTTTTTCCTCTAGATTGTTTTTAACAATAATTTTTAAAATATGACACTGAATAATTTCACACAGATATATATATGAATATATATATATTTATAAAAATCTATAGGAACTCAATATCTGAATATGGAGTAACCAAATATTAGAAAAATAAATGATAATATGTTCTTGGACACAATATCAAAATAATTAATGCATGGTCGTATAGTAATTTTAGACCCAGGGTAACATCCATGTTAAATAAATAAAATGAATATCACATGAAATGATAAAATTTAATACTAAAATATATTTATATATTAGGAAGTATTCCCATATAAAATTATGCAAATAATAAAAACCACCTTGAAACATACAACCCTTTTAAAATTTTCAAACACATTTTATACATAAAATAATTAACTAAAGAATTTAAAATCTGGATTGTTTTAAAATATAAACCCATATTAAAATAATGAAATCAAACATTGAGATGAAAAATTATACATTGAAGAACATAAGTATTTCCTTGAAAAACACTTTTGAAAAAAATTTATAAGATGAGGTTTAAATAAAATGAAGATAATATTTTAAAAATGTTTTAAAATAGTATTTTCAAAATTAATTCATTTGTGATGAGTGTTAAAAAAATATTTTTTTTCTTTGAAATCCATAAAATGATAATTTTTAAATAAAAATATATTTTTTTAAATCACCCCCATAATAATGTTTTTATAAACATAAACATTTACTTTAAAAATATAGGTTCCCCTTTCTATAGAAATTTAATAAAAAATAAACATCACTTATTAAGGGATTTAAAAATCATAAAAAAATAATTTAAAATAAATAATATTATCTCCATACCTAGTCTTGTTAATGGGAAAAAAATCCTCCATTTTTATAACTCTTTCCAGTAGTAACTTCTAGAAAAACACACTGTCCCTTATTATTCTCTCTTACTCTAAATTGTATCAGTAAAGAAAGTGGGTGTTAATGTATTTTTTATCCTTTCCTGATATAAGAATTACATATCTATCAATCCTATTACATCCACTAGTTTTTGTATAAATCAATTTCATTAAGGTAAAATAACCTTATAAGGCTCCAACATAGGAGAAGATTTTTCATCTTACTCAGTTGTTCACCCTTTTATTTTTTTAACTGTAAACATATATCCATTCATCATACCATAGTAAGCGCTAAAAGTTTTCATTAGTCCCCACTATGTTTTATGAGTGGTTCACAAGAACAAACCCATCATTTTAGTGTGTCATGGATCTAATCCACACATCATCATCTGAAAAATTTTCAAGTGACATTTTGAGGTTCCACAACCAGAAACTGGTGAATTTCACAGGAGAAGATCATCAATGTACAAGGTAGATGACAATGTTGTGATTGTGTACGATCTCTAAGAAAATTTATCAGAGTTTCGGAAGGATAGAGATATAGATTTGGTTAGAGTAATTCTATGATGGTTATGATTCTATGGTGGTGGGACACAACAGCATGCCATTGGGGTGTATCGACTAGCGGTGGTGTATTTGTAGTGATGCCATTCGATAGAGGTAGAGATGTGTTAGTGGCTATGCATGATCGGGATGTTGAGGACGAATCCATCTAAATTTAATTTTTATATATTTTTATTTTACATTATACACACACACACACACACACACACATATATATATATATACATCTATATATATATATTTTTGTTTTATCTAAGTTTCATAAGTGTGTGTGCATGTGTTTGATTAGAAATTTATTAATTTAAATTCAAATTATTACCCTTATATAATAATTTTAATACATATGTATATATATACACATTTTATTTTATAATATATATATACATTGACTTATAAACATGTATTTGTATATGTATATATGAATATAAATACATTAATTTTTCTAATATTATGATTATTATAAAAATTATAATTCAAATTAATGTAATTTTATTACATTTATATTCCGATAATATTTTAAGTCCCATAGATTTTATAGTATTCACCAAATATTAGTTTTGTTTTTAAATTTTTCTATTTTTAAATACACACATATGCTCTGCTTAAATTATATTGGGGTCAACATTGGTAAATCTATTTCAATTTCTTTTCTTAAATTACCCATTTTAGTCTAATTTTATTATTATTATTATAAATAGTATATATATATATACACACATATATTTCATACATGTTCTTATATATATATATATATTCTATGCACAAAACAACTATTTTATGATTTAATATTTGTGAACATATTCTTAAATGTTTGGTCCCTTAGACACACACAATCACACAACCAAATGTGTGTACATATATAAACATTTTTTTCTATTATATATATATAAACATATTTTTAAATTAACATAGTAGTATATTAATTTCAATTTAATGTCATTTTAATAGCCAAATGTATTTTTTCTTAAATTTATATATTTGATGACTATATTTATTTAAAATATTATTTTATTTATTTATATTTTTCTAATATTATTTTATATGTCAAAATAACTATCATATTTTTATTATTATTTATAATTATTAATAAATAAATTCATTTATGAAAATATAGTATAATTCTTGGGTTGTTACATTATATCCACCTTAAATGAGTTGTGCCCCCGTAATTAATTTGTTATACTTAAAGAAATTCTAAATCTATTATACAAGAACAAATGAAAACTAGGATCTCTATTCTTATAACTCAACAGGAATATCAGTTTCCTAGAACTTTAAAATAAAACATTTAATTATAAAAATAGCCTCAAACATAAATGTCATAATCTTGAAGTTATTATAAAAAGTTGTTCTAATACCAAATGAGACAAATCAAGACCTGCACTCCTAGATCTAGTGCTCAAACATGTTGTATATTTTATTATAAAACATTAACTAAAAATATTCATTCCTTTATATATCCAAGGATATTTTCAATCTAGATTCTGTAGAATCGGCATAAAACTAAATAAAACTATCGTAATCAAAAAATAACCTTTTTTAACTAAAAATACTCTTAGAAAACATTTACTATACTCTACCTAAGTTTGTGTACTTGATACCTATCCTCTATTTGAAATTAACTCAACAAAAGGCCCTATGAAGAACATTTAAAACTTATTGTGACAAAAGGCATAGTAAAAGGTTTAAAAATCGATTTACCCATTTTTCAAAAATACCAAAACAATTATATTGAAAAATAATATTTTCAAAACTGAAAACATAAATTTTAATAAAATGAAATTTAAACATAAATTTAGATTTTCACTTTAATAATATATAGATATTTTTCATAAAGAAAATATATATTTACGAAAAATTATCTGGATTGGGAATAATATTTTTTAAAATAAAACATTTATGAATTAAAATTAAGTATTCTTAAAATAATATATTAATTTATTAAGAATACATGGAAATAATTTTTTATTATTAAAATATAGTGATATTTTAGAATCATAATTCACAGCATCTAAAAAACCTTGAGGCCACTTTGATCATTGAAGGTTGTATAGGGTCAACTCATCTTGGGAGGTTTGGTTCACCTCCCAAATCCATATCATGTTTTAAAAGTCCAAGAGCTGAATTTTAATAAAACATTTTTATCTTGACCATTATTTTTTTCAAGAGTTGTTTTAAACATAATTTTGGAACTATGAAAATGAACACTTATATATATATATATATTTGAAAATGTTAGTAAATTGTACATTTTTTTAAAATAAAAGGAAAATAAAAAGGGAACACATATGGGGTCATAAATGAATTCATTCCCTCATTCCCCAGAAACCAAAGAGGATGGTTAAAAATCATTATAAATCTAATAAGAAGCATCATAATCATTTGACCAATCAGATTCAATATCTAAGGGGCCATGAGACCTAGTGAACTTAGTTGGATTTAGATTTGAATACTGTTTCATAGATCAAGATTTACTTATAGGAACATGATGAAATCCATCATTATCCATAACAATAATTTTTCTTATTGTCAAATCATGACTATAGGATGAAATTTATAGAGATCCATGGATTCATTGAGTTTCCATTAATTTATTAATTTCTTACTGAATACTTGAAATATTCAAACCATCACTTAGTTTTGGATACCCTCCAATTACTGGAGTTGTGCATGTATACACTGATCCATTCATTTTATTCATGGAATCCTTAACAAAATAATTACTATATTTCTATTAAATAATTTCCAACCTATGATAACATCCACGATAATTAAATAAAATAAATATCACTAGAAATGATAACTATAATATAATTATATATAATAATGAATTTGGAAATACTCCAACATAAAAGGATGCATAAAATAATAATAAACATGAAATATTTAACCCTTAAAATTTTGAAAAATGATTTTCACATAAAATGATAAAATAAAGAATTTAAATAATATCATTAATTTAAAATAAAACCACATTTTACAAAAACAACTGAAATCAACCATTGAGATATAAAAATTATAATTTTAATAAAATAAAAATTCACATGAAAAATTATTTTTTAAAAAAATATGAAGAGATCAAAATTAAAATATTAGAGTATTTCAAGAATTATTTAAAACAGATTATTCAAAATCAATTTTCTATTCAACGAGTGTTAAAAAAGTGATTTATTTGAAATCCATAAAATGATAATTTTAAAACAAAAATAACTTCTATTTTTTAAAAAATTATCTCTTTAAAATACAAAACTTTTGAAACTTAAAATTATAATTTAAAAATATTTGATCCTCATATTATAAAAAACTTCATAAAAACAAACTTCCCTTATATTGGTTTTTATAAATCATAAAAAATCATTTTAATGAAATTATAATTTTCCCATACATAGATTTGATAATGGGAATAGAATCCTCTATTTGTCGGACTCCTTCCCGATGTAACTCCTATAAAAACACACCTTTCTTCATCGCTCTCTCTTACTCTAAAATTACATCATTAAATAAAGATGGTGTCTATTAATCTCCACCCTTTTCGAGAGTAAAAGTTCCAATTTATAATTTATAATTCATGAAAATGTATTTTGTATCAAGACGTTATATTAATGAGAAAAGAAATCACATAAATTTTATACATTAGAAGATTTTTCATCTTACTCAAATGTTCCCCCTTTTTTCTAATTGTAGACATATGTACCTCTATCATAGACTACAGAAGATATAGGTTGTCTTTTGGACACATTTGTTTTATGAGTGGCATAGAATAACAAACCACTCAAATTTGTGTGGTGTGGATCTAACCTACTCATAAATATATACAAAACTATAAAGTCATATTTCTAGGGCCCACTGCCTGGAAGTGGTGGACTTTCTCCAGAGCAGATCAATAATGTATGAGGTGGATGATATGGCTATGATAGTGTCGTATCACCTGGGTAGTGGTAATAAGTTTTATAATGGTCAATCTAAAGTGTTAAATATAGTCTTTTTATTAAGTATAAAATTTCTTGGTGGGGGAATGCAACGAAATGTCGTCAGGGTGTAGCAAATGATGGTGGCGTGGGTGCAGTTGAACAATTCAACAGTATGGATGACATGTAGGTGGGTTCTCAATATCAGGGGGTTGAGGAAGACCCATCCCAATTTCATTTTTTTATTTTTTTTATTTTACATTACATATATACACATATCTATATATATACATAAATATTTTTATATTTATACTTTATTTAATATGCACAACTCTGTCTTTGTGTGCGTAACTAAAATTTTATTATTTTAAATTCCAACTCTTACACATTTTATAATCAAGTATAAGCATATATATGTTAAAACAGTATTCCAGAATATATATATATATATACATATATATGAACATGTATTTATATATGTATACACTTCTATATATACAATAGTTTTTCTGATTTTATTATTATTATTAAAATTCAATTTGAAATTAATTTAATTAAATTACATTTTGTTTAGTTAATATTTTATGGCCCATAGTTTTGATAGTCATCGCAAAATATTATTTTTCATATAAATTTATCTCTTATAAAATACATACATATATATGATAATCATAAACCATATTGTTATCATCATTTTAAATTTATTTCTATTTTATTAATTGCACAACACATTTTTTATCTTCTTTTAATTTTTCTATTATTATAACTGTTTTCTTATATATATATATATGTGTGTGTGTGTGTGTGTCTAAATATTATATATATATACTATGCACAAGTTTACATATATATTACGCACCTAAAAAAATATATTATAATCCAATATTTATAAACATTACCATAAATGTTTAGTACCTTATATATATAAACATGTATGTGTATATGTTAACAGTTTTTCAATATTATGTATATATAGAAATTTTGAAATTTACATAGTAGTGTATTAATTTCAAATTAACATTTTTTTAAAAACCAAATGTATTATTTTCATAACATTATATAGTCTATGAGAATATTTTTTTAAAATTAATATTATATGAATTTTCATTTTTTTCAAATTTTATTTTATATTCCGAAATAAATTTCATTTTTTATTTAGGATTTATAATTATAAATGAGTATATTAATTTAATTAAATATAATACAATATTGGCATTTTTCATTTGAAAACTAATTTAATGTTAGTAAAAATATTTAATTTCAAAATTGAGAAGGAAAATGGGAATTTGGGATCATCATTAAGGATATTTATGAAATCCTATAACAAGAATGATATATTTTTGATAGAAAATTTTCTTAGTGTTTTATTATAATATAAATGAAATAAAAAATTATTTTTTGAAGAAATTTGCTATTATAAGAAGAAAGATCGATTCTAGTAGTGTAGCTACTCTTTAAATAAATTCTTCTTATGGAAGATGAATCATAATACCAAACATTAAATTAGGTTTATATTTTATGTAAGGGTAAGATAATATTAGAATATGTGCTCCATAGCATAATAGATACTCAAGGAACATGATCAAAGAAGACAATAAAATAACGAACATTATAATTTTATTTTTCATGGTTTCTATTTTCATTGTATAGGGCTTGAGAAAAAATCAATGTATATATCATTAATTTTAAAATGTATTATTACTAATAGGAAGTATATTAAAGTAGAGTAATTGTTCAAGGATTCATAAAAAAAGATGGAAACAAAAATAAAGTTCCAATTTTTAAAGATAAATTTTATCCTTCATATATGAAATAATATCTTAATTTTAAACCATAAATGAATATGATACAAGGTGTTTGGATTATGAATATGTTGGTTGAGTGTGATATATACACTAAATCTGTTTTAAAAGAAAGTGATAGAGTTTAACTGTGTATTATTAGTAGTGGATATAGTTCTGACAAGATTGAGAATAAAACATTATTGAGTTATATTATTTTCTGATAATGATGGGTCATATGTTTTCGAAATGATAAATTATTGAATATTATTTTTTTAATAAATCCAAAATTGGTGGAAAATACATGAAATATGTAGAAATGTTTTTTGTGAAAGTACTAAGTCACTATTTAATTAGTTTAAACCAATTATTCAACCAAAACCATGGAATCACCCTTAATAAGATATCCTATGATTTCAATTAAAATAATAGAGTTATTTTTATAAGTGGTAATATAATGACAGGAAATACATTCCATGTTTGTTAAAATTAATATATGCTCTTTTTTAAAGAAAATAAAAATTTATTATGGAATAATTATCTTTTCCACAGGAGGCACTATTCTTTGGAACAATTTTAGAGGTGTGAACCTTCTATAGATTGCCCTTTACTCATACATTATTCTTTTTATATGTGTGTAGTTTTTAAAGGAGGTAAAATTATACAGAATGCCAATAAAATTATGCCAAACAAGTCAAAAGGATTCTTCAATTGGTTTATGTTGATGTTTGTGATCCAACCACTATAAAAGTTATTGGTGGAAGAAGGTAATATATACTATTTATTATTTACTATTATATAATAAAATACATGATGTTTTTATTCATAAAAGCGAGGTAATAAAATATATCAAATGGAATTGTAATCTGGTTAAAAATGATGGGGAAGATAACTATTAAATTTGAAACATAAAATAGAATGGAATTAAGAAATGGGAATGTTAAATAATATCTCATTATTCAATTTATATGGAGTTAAGTTTCTGTAATGGGAACTCCTTAATCAAAATGAGTTATGGATAATAGGAATCAATCAACCAATAACATGTATCCAACAATGTAAAATAATAAATACCTATTATATAATTATTATAATAAAGATGTAATCGTAGTGGTATATATCACCAATAGATCCATGTTTTTTCCAAGAGAAGTGATGAACACATAAAAATATATAATGAAAATGAGTCGACATTTATCTACCTCCAAATGTTTTGAAAATTATTTTATTCTCAATTAGATAAAAACCATGGGAAGTTTAAATATTAGGGTGATAAAGAAAAGTTTCTTATCACACATATAATATATAGTCCTAAATTTATACATTAAATATCATGAATTATTATTTAATTTTAAGTAACCTTATTAGAGAGAATGATCGGTTATTTCATGAATTTAGTGATGGAATCATCAAATAATATATTAATGAATTTATAATTAAATGGGAAACATCATAGTAATTTTAGGATTCAAAAGATTATATAGGTGAAAAAAATGAGAACTCATGTTCATAAAACCCCATAATAAAAATATACAGAGTATTAGTTAATTATTATAAAACTATTGGATATAAATTTTCTATTTTGAAACTTATATAATTAAGACTTTACACTAAATTAAATTATTATCCCTTTTAGAAAAAAATAATTTCAAACAATCTTCTCAATATCAGAGTTGAGTTAATTGCATATATACAGAAATAGAGTATATTAAAATTTACCATGCTTGGGAGATCGTTTCATAATAGTAAGATAAATGTTTTTATGAAAACTAATTTTTTACATAATAATCCTAATAAAGATGGATAAAATTTTTTGAACAATGAATGCCTTTTTTACAATGGATACTCCCTCACCAAATTCACTGATTTTGATGAGGTATTTTATTTCATATAAATGTTGAATAATATATTTTTATTATTTTTTATTTTATTTAAATGAATAACATAGTATTCTTAAAGGATATAAAATCTATATTCTTCAATATAGTGCATTATAATGAAATATATTTTAAACAACAAGATAGATTTCTCATAAAAAAGGATGAGAAAAAATTTTATATATTAAAGAAATCATTGAATGGATTAAAACATGCCCAATGATACAATTATTAAATGATTGTTCAATTATATAAGGAGATAAAATGTAATGGACATTATGTTTATTAGAATATTTATAAGAAAAATGATTCTATTAAAATATTGGTGATTATTATCTATGTCAATGGAATAATTCTAAAAGCTCAAGTGAATCCCATTGGATTGTGTTTTATAAATTCATTAAAAGTGTTTTTAATATATCAATGATTAGTGAAATAGCATGCTTCATTCGTTTAAATTTTACTCTAGGAAGTCATTGGATCTTTATTTTTCAATATAATAACAATAATTTGGAACTAAAATGATTTGGAATAAGGATAGAAAACAATTGTAAACCTTATTATAACTCAGATGAAATGGTTGAATGATGTGAATAGAAAGTCAATAAACATTATATATTATAGTGAAATCATTGTAATCCCATTATATATGATAGTTAAGTATAATAACATATTTTATTTCACTTTTAACGAATTTATGTATTAATATTTAACAACCTATGTTGATTTATGAAGAGTTAAATAACATTTGTTCTCAATAATATGTGTTTATAAAAGTCAATATTAATTTTCATGATTGGGGATTTGTTCTTAATGTTTAAAATATGTGTTATATATTCTTGTTTTTGGAACTATGATTATAAAACATTTATGTAAAAGAGATTTGAGTTGCTATTTGAAGAGAGGAAGAATAATTAAAAAGAATAAGTCACAAAAGATAGAATTTATTTGGTGGAATCTTTTACTTATCATTTTACTAAGTATCTAGGTTTAACTATAAAAATAAGATAGTCACAGCCATCCAAATGAACCCATATCAATGACACGTGTGAGAGGCCTACTCAGTTACATGGGATCCATACTATGAAGGCCAACCGAGGGGACTAAGATTAGTTATGGAAAATCCTATGTATGTGGGAATGGGGAAGCAAAACTCAGGTTAGAATGGTGGTTGAATAGTTCCAATAGGATGTGAAGGGATGTTCTATAGGGGGGAGAAAGTGATCTCACCCCCTATAATTTATGAATATGTGTTCAAGTACTAACCTAGACACCAATTCAAGTGGTTTATGAACCTAAGACAATTATTATGCAGAGCTTGATAGAAGCCAAAGATAGTGTGGGATTCAGCCTACACGAAGGAGTGTTACTCTACTTCATGATTTACATTTAAAAATGGATCATCCAATGAGATTGACTCGTATTGTCCCATTAGCATTGAAATCATGTTCAACCTCAAGCCTCACATGAGGGGTTTTTATATGAAATAATGAACCCATTTTATCAATTTTGATCATGTAATGATGATTATTTACATGATATTTTTAATTTGGTAAAATTAAGTATCTCAATATGAATTATATCATTAAATGTGATTCTATTTGTTGCGTTCTTCAATAGAAAAATATCACAAGTCAATAATTATAAATTCAACTCTATGAAGCTTCAAATCTATTTTATGTATATAGGTATCTCAATTAAAGTGATTTTTGAAAGGATAAGTGCATGGATTAATTTGTCAAAGAAGGCATGTTTTTCAAAATAATGAATATATTTTTCATTAACACATATTCATATTTGTCTAATTGTCTAAGATAGGTATATTAGTGCATATAACATTTGAGGAAGCGGTGTATTTCAATGGAGGTTGTCTATAAATACCCCAGACCCTTACCATTTGTTGTATCAATTTAATGAATATACAATAGGGAAAAGGAGACCAAAATACAGAGAGGAAATAGATTTTTATTCATTTGAATATGCCATGTGATGATCATATTGCGTACGCCAAATCCTTTATGAAATTTTATTAAAAGAAGACGATTTATTTGAACAGTTTCTTATATGTTAACACATTAGATGTGTAATGTGAAGGTGTAGTAAAGTCTTGAGAAATAGACCCAATAAAAAAGAAACATCCAAATATGTTATGTTTCTAGAAATATCTGTGTGTGATACATAAAAAATTCATGCATACCATAATATGATATTGAGGCTTTGTGAATTTAATGTGAAAATATTACATGATGAATGGGTTATATGTTTTTTACTTGTGTTAGATACACTCATGTGAATCACAAGTGAAGAAGTGAGAATTTTTTAATGATATATTTTAGTATTTCAAACTATGATAATTTATATGAAATAAAAAAATCAATATAATCACAAGAATAGTGAATTGTACTTTTTTGAGTTTTAAAATGTTAAAAGTAAGAATTTCATGGAAGAGGAATATAAAAAATATTCACAAGATATGATTTGGGAAGTTTAATATAACCAAAATATATAGCGTAGTTGTGTGTGTAACAAATTATGTAGTAGGTTATGTTGAGTAAACTAGGGAAGATATAATAAATTATTTATAGAAATTGAGACCAAATATTCTGTGTACTTGATGTATTTGTGAGATATCATAAACCAAAAAGTTAAAAATAATTGATTTTGATAAAGTCCTATAGTTATTATTAATAAGAATTTATGTTGTGGACTTGAAAACGAACAAGGATAATGTGAAAACTGTATTTGAATGAAGAAATAATTGAATAACTATTCATATGGTGTTTGAAAAACTATTGAAGAACTTGTGGGATGTAAGTATAAAAAAGAATAGTTTTTTATGTGATATCTCAACTAGTGGGATTGTTCGTATAAAGATATAATTGGGAGACAACATACTGCAATCATTATTTATCAAGAAATATGGTAGTTTTTCTATCATGTATTTTTGGATATTATATTGATTTATCATCACATTGATTTTTATAGTGTAAATTATTTATCTTATATCATCATGAACAAACCAAGGACATTTGCACCCATATTAGGGGTAAACCTCATAAAAATCATTATGTAATTTTCAATGATTTTAGGTGTTTGCATATGGTAGTGGTGGGAAATTAAAAAATTAGGGATTGAAATCTAAAAAGGTCACATTGATTGATTTTAAAATTTTAAATTTTAAAATGAACATAATGTATCCACCCCTACCCCTCTCTGTGATATATCTAAACCTGATTACATCAAAAGAGATCCCATGGAATGCCACTTGTTCTTGGATGAATGAATATTATGATATATTGAAGTAATTATGGAATTTTTTCTATAAAATATGTTTAAATGGGAGTAGTAATTATTGGTATCCATGAATGTTTATAAGTAATGTTCAAAATATAATGTGAATTAAACTAGAAAATGTGAAATCTACATTTTTGGTTTGTGTATTTCTTAGCTTAGTAAGATGCAAGATGAAATTGTTTTTTTATCACTATATAATTTGAATATATTTATATCTCTATAGATATTCATAACATTCATAGATGATGTAATAATATTAATTCATCATTATTCTATGATTCCAAGGTAGGTTATGGTCACATGCTTGATACAAAGTGAGCTATGTGTTATACATAGAATCTGAGTATGGGTTCCATGAGATATATCTTAACCTTGTGGGTCTGGAAGGGTTAAAAATAACCTCTATTGAGTATGATATCTTTACTTACTCTATTATAATATAATCATTGGATCTTAGTAATCCAAATATAATTTTTTATAAACACTTATATCTTGGTTAACCTACTCATTTGAGTTAATAAAATTTGATGGATAATATAACATAAAATAAATTATACAGGGGTTATCCAAAAAGGATATAGCATGATAACAATTACATAGTTGTGTCTATTGATATATTCCAATCATTAAATTATTTATTCATTTGTTTTATATTTAATCTCATGATATATTATTCTATGTGGTTAAAATATTTGAGGATTGATACTAATATTCACCAGGGTTAACCTTCTAATGGTCTTATTATCATATAATGCTAGTTTTGGAAAAACTAAACTATGATCCTATAGATCTGGGTTACATTCATTATTCACTTTCTATTGGTAAAATCTATACCATGAAACAAGAGAAAAGAGATCATTTTAGACCTGGTCCTCCTTTAAATTAGCCACCATTGTTTGGATCATTAGTATAGATTCCCATTAGGTAAGGAAATATTGATAGGTTCGTCTATAAGGAGGATGAGCAAGGAGATTTCACCACAGGAGATGCTAAAAATATTGAAAGAATGAAAGGGTACACCACCTGTCATCGGGACAAGCCTGTGCATGCATGAGAATGCCTAGCCGAACAACCATGTGGAGGTGGAGAGATGATTTCATGATGAAGATGATGGGGAGGAGCAGTTCCAAGTAGTTAGTATGGGTTGTATGTAATGTTTGAAGCCGACAGGCAATGAATTCTTATAAGGCCTATGGTCCATGTAATACTTGCTCCTACGGGCCTTGTAAGGTTTCCACATCACCCCTTGAATGGTGGATTATCAAAAATAAATAAAAAACGAAGGCCTTTGGGCCATTGGATGGATACCCATGGGATGAAACCATATGGATAGGGGATACTTACCCTTTTTTCAATTATTGTGATTTTTTTATCAGGATTCCATTTTATTGACATATATATATCCATGGGTCACTTTTCCACTATAATTACACAAAATTAAATGGTATTTACATTCCTTAGGAATGAGACCATAAATATTTGGGTTTTTATTCCTCTTGTCATCGTACTATTGTTAGATGGTCAAGATACTTGTGCTATCACATTAAGAAGAATATGAATTTAAATCCCCATCAATGTTAGAATTTAATATGATTTATTAATATAAACCTAATAATTAAAAAAATTATGTATAGTCAGGCCTATGTGGGATTGATGGGAACTTTTGTGAATGACATTTTTTACATTTTTTGTTATTATTTTATTATTTTTTCATATCACTTTGTGCATACGCTGTAGAGATCCAAATCTTTACCTACATAGACATTACATTACTTTTGAGGAATACTTAATACATAACAAAAACATACACAAAAGGAACATAATAGTTTAGTGTCTTTAGAAACTCAGAACGTAATCTTATAATCGTGGTGAAAGATCTTCAACATCTCCCATAAAGATCTTCCCCTATTGGTTTTCTTACCTAAAACCTTTCTTTAAATCATTGGAAAAAGAAACCATAAAAAGGGTGAGCTCAAATTATCAGTAAGGTTAAAAATAGAGAATATAAAACAATCCATAAACATTTGAATGCAAAACATTGAACATAAAATCTAAAAATTAAAATCTTGAGCAAAGATTTTAATCTTGGAAGTACGTAAGGAATATATCATAAAGGAACATCAATAATGATAAAATAGCATGGGAATAAATCATGTAATTGTGGATACCATTTAGAACTTGTTATGATTTCCATAGTAGCCAAGGCATTTCTCTCAAGACCATCTTAGTGGACAAAGTCCCTTTCTGAATCGAGTTCACTCCTCATTCCAGTCCTGTATCACTGAACCGGATTAACTTACCATTCCACCCATGTCTATCTCATGAGATATAAATCGTTACCCAATGCATTGGGGGGGAGATTTTGGTCCCACCCATATCATAATGAAATCATTCTTACATGTGCCACAAAATATACATAAAACATTCATCATAACCCAATGAATAAAATGGGTTTCATAAACATCATCCCATTATCACATAATCCATATAAAAGAAATGGATATTTCATCATAAGAAAAGTGAAACCATGTAAATCATAGAGACATTATACTTGAAACATACACATATGAAATAATGCCATATTAGAAGGAAAATGGTTTTGATGGAACTTTTGAAATGAATTCATGAGGAAAATATCCTTTATTTTTCAAAATCATTTTCCTCTCACAAAATGCCATGAAATTTTAAAAGTAAAGTATTTTGTTGAAAATAGTCTTAAAATATTGTAGAGTATGATTCATGAAAATGAGGAATTAAGAAACCTTAAAAATACATTCACACCATATAAGTTAAAAATAACCTTCTTCTTGTAATTTTTTCTGAAAAGTAAAAAATTTCCCCATGTGGTAAACCAAAGTAAGATTCCTTTCATAACATGTTTTAAATTTCAAAAATGGTTAAAAAAGACTTTAAAAATACATGAAAACATTTTTATAGAACATGGTCATGGGTGATAATAATAACCCCAGTAAATACATATGAATCACAATCTCAGATAAGAATGAGATTGGAATAATTATCCCATACCTTGTGTCCAATTTCTTCTGTATGTGTCTGAGACTCCTCTTCTTCGACACAACTCCATTATGATTTCTATTAAGGAAGTAGAGCTGGTATTTTGAGAAGACCAAAACCTCCAGAATATTTCTAGGGAAGCGGAGAAGAGAAATGGGCAGGGGTTGTCTGAGCTTCGAGGCTCAAAAGTGTGTGAAGAGAAGAGTGAAGGGGTGCCCTTTTTATAAGGGAGGAGAGGGGCACCTTAGGAAAACGTAAAATATTATATTATAATAAAGTAATATTCGGTTTTTAATAGCTCCAAATTGATTTATTTCAAATATAAGGTGGGAATGGGTCTAAATCCTCTCAACCAATAGGTTTTAGACAAGTTTAGGTACTATTTTATCCTTATCATTTAGATTTAACTCTAAGTTAAATAATTTAACTTTTACCGTGTCTTTTTGTTTTCTTACACTATATGGTTAAAAAACGTACTATAAAAAGTCACAAGAACCCCAAGTGGTTAATTATTAATATATATGTCCTTATCTATGTCATTTTTCCAAACCTTATATTTTTAGGAATAAAATAACAATTAATAATAAAATATTTGTTTTAAAAACAATTTAATGTCAATTTTGACACTATTTGGTACTTGATTTCGTTGAAAATCCTAATAACATTATTAGTTATAAAAAAGTTAATTAAATCAATACTAACATGTCATATTAACCTATAAAATTAGTGGAATTCCAAAAAAGTCTAAAATTACATTTATTTGGGTATTTCTAACATCAATTATGTTAATATTTCATTAATTAGGTAATTACTGCATCATCATTGTGTCATAAATAAATTAAACTATTTAATGAATAAAAATTATAAATAAAATACCATTATGTAGTAAATACGTTTATATTTATAATGAATATTTATAGTCAAATTTATCTTATGTATAAATCTACATTAAAAATGATATAGTTATTAAACGTTGATTTTAACTATTTTAACCCTTCTTTAAATAAATTAATAATAAATGTCCTAATCTAATCCAAGTGGACCTAAATGGTCATATTTTATTAATAAGGTTGTTTTTGGTCTAATTACACTTATCAAATATAATTAGGACATATGTTAGGGTAATAATAATAACATTTTTACCCTTAATTAACCTATTTACTTTTAACCGTGTTAAAAAAAGTAAAAAGTTACTATTCGCCAAAAATTATTTTCATCTCATTGAACCAAATTTTAGTCCTTGATATTAACCATGTCTCAAGGATTTTTTAAATTCCACTCACAGAAGCGGTAAAATTATGTTTTATGTAAATTTTCAAATTCTCCTAGGAGGTAGGTAAAAGACGGTGATAAGTTCATTAAATTTTTATATATCAAAAATTATTATAAAATGACTCCAATGAATTACATTGAACATGAATAGTTATTATGTATCAATTTTGACCTAAAATAAATTTAAATAAAATAAATAATTATTTAAATAAAAAGTCAGTTTTTAAATAGTAACCCAGTGTTTTCACTATTCATCAAAAATTGAATGTTTTTAGAAAAATACCAAAAATTCACCCTAGGATAATTTCGATATTGAGAATCCAAAAATCAAGTCCATTTTGAAAGATAAAATTTATAAAATTTGAAAAATTGGGTATTACTATTCATAATAGCTACTTCATAATAATATTATAATAATATCTCGTTTAGTGAAACTCGGTATTGCGTACTACACACGATATAGAGGAAGGTCGCGATTGTGTGTAATGTAGCCAAGTAAGGGTTGCGTGTAGTGCAAGACTCCTTCATTGTTTTGTATAACAGAATCCACCCATATTTCATTTATACACTGAATATATATATATACACTGAATGTTGCGTAGAATAACTACTACCAAACGAACTTGAAATTGTGTGTAACACGATCCAAGAATAGTGTTGTGTGTAATGCAAGCTAATACGGTGTTTCGTATAGAGAAAGATAATATTGGGGTAGCGTAAAACAAAAGACATAAAAGAAATTAAAAAGAATAAATCTCATAAAATCTCAGGTTGTTACATTTTACACCCCTTAAAATGAATTTCCCCCTTGAAATTCGTTGGGGTTATAATTGGTTTTCTACTTGAAAGTTTTTTTAATTGAAACCCACATCATAAAATGGTATAAAAAACTTAACTATAAAAACTAAAGTATGAAATGTAACGGTTACCCAAATTAACTAATTACTGGGTTTCTACTTAGGAGAACACAGGTGAAAATATGTATATGGAAGAGAAATCTAACTATCATGTTCTGATGGAGAGTGGTAGAGGAAACGACTATGAAAAATCCAATAATCACAAAGCCATAAATTTGTGATGATCTAAGGTACCATCTAATTCATCATATATGAGGA
The DNA here is from genome assembly GCA_963277665.1 of Viscum album. Taxonomy (NCBI): domain Eukaryota; kingdom Viridiplantae; phylum Streptophyta; class Magnoliopsida; order Santalales; family Viscaceae; genus Viscum; species Viscum album. The sequence continues at coordinate 1,477,782,113 of OY728134.1, forward strand.
CACTTAGGACAATTTTTTTTTCAAGATCATTTACCTAATGTTGATGAATTATTGAATTAAAAGAAATACTTACTTTATTTTGGTACAATCTCTCCGTTGCTTGTGCCTCGAACAATTTCCACTTCATCTCTTAAAAAATGAAGTTTAATTTGTTTTCTGTGAAGTGTTAGAAGATTAGGTGATATAATGATAGGTCATTCCATCTATTTCTATCGTAAAAAGTTTATCACAATTTATTAAATATACATAAGTCCATCTATGCTGAGATTAATGGTATATGGATGCTAAAATGGACTTATACTTCAGCTATCATAGTGCTTAATAAAATAAAACTAGTTTTTACTAACCAATGACTTCCTGTAGGCTAGTGGTAGGCGATAAAGGCCTGTCATACTTTGGTTGTGGGTTCGATTCCCACATCCTTGTCAGACACGACAGGTTGTCGCTCGTCCTTCATGTTGTCCTTTTTCTAAAACTACATTATTATAACATTCCATTAATAATATCGAAAAATTATATCTCCTTAATCAATACTAACTTATGACCAACATAATAAATTACAATCTTTATGCTTATCCAAAATACTTTTGTCCAATCTTATAGTATAAAAAAATGATTACTAGAAATGTCATCTACCGAGCATGTGAATACCATCATTTATCCTCCATATAAGATGTATCTTGTTGGTCACATTCCAAACATGTGAATACCTTAATCATGTATTCTCTTAAAAAATTAATACAAATTGAATCTTAGCGAAAACATGAATGCTATCAAAAGTTAACTCTTTCCACATACCAAATTCCAAAAATTCTATATACTCAAACCATGATATAACTTTTTACTTATATCAGTCATGAGCTCATGAATACTGTCAAACATTTCATTTACTTCTTATTCCTTCATTATACTCATATCATCTTCTTTCCAAAAATATCTCAATCACTTTCCATGGTTACCAGTACTATAAGATTATTTAAAAGCACAATAGACCATTACATAAATATTCCAATATTCCATGATACTATATACAACATTCTTTTGTAATCCCATTATATAAACACTTAATCATTCCACCACATCGTTGTCATATTCAACATCAATAGTGATCGCGTGTGAATTCCATTTGTCCTTTGTCTTTAGTGGTTTCTCATATCGATCACCATTAACCCTTGGATTAGGGCATTGATTAGCATAATTCCCCATTTCATTGCACTTGAAGCATAGAAGTGTTGGTGGTGCGTTCTGTACAGTATTTTCGTTATTCACATCATTAGCCACCCTTTTTCCATTACTTCGACACTCAGCTGCTCGATGACCTTATTTTCCACACGTAAAACATTTTCTAATCCATTTAAGACAATATACACCATGCTTCTTTCCACACTTTGAGCATAAAGAAACATTTATCTTCTTTTCACCATTGTTCTAAGATTTCTCCTTGAACTCCATCTTTTGTTTCTTGTCCAAACCATGAGATGGATATGTAACACCAACTTCAATTTCTACCTTGATAGCACAACACACAATTTCTTCATAGCTACTGAAGTCTCTTATAGCTAATGCCCTTCGAAGACTTGGTTTTAAGCCACTAAAGAATCGATCAACTTTAATTTCACGCTGGATGAAAAAGCCAGATGCATACCTTGCAAGCCTTGTTAAGTTATCTTTGTATATGCCAATATTTTCATCATCCTTTTTTTAAGTTCAAAGAAATCCTTTTCCATATTTGTTCGAAGAATACGAGGGAAGTACTTATTGAAAAATAAGTACCTGAACTCATCCCATTCCATGGATTAAATTTCATCTCAGGGTGTCGTATTATTAATTAGAGTCCACCATTGATTTGCTTCACCTTCTACAAGGTAAATAGCCGGAATGAATTTTTCATGATCCGAATAGTGAATTATGGAAAATATCTTTTCAATGGTACTGATCCGTTGTTCAGCAACAAGTGGATCAGAAGACCCACTGAAAGATGGAGGATGTTGCCTCATGAAGGACTCAACAGAATATTTCTCCCCTCTCTGCTCATTTGGAAGTCCAGAATGATTCATAGCTTGTGTAAGTATAGGAATAATATTTGTCTCTCCATCTCCCATAACATTGGTTTGTTCAGGAGGACAATCATTGCATTGTCCATTATATTGATCAACAAGGTTCCATCAGGATCCAGCCATCATCTAAAACCCAAAAAAAAAAATAGTGTGAGAGGCAAAAATCATGATAGGGAAAACAACATAATAAAGGGATAGTACCTTCAACATCTAACATCTTAGGTTTAATTCTAGTATCGTTTCTATAATTCTAGGACTATAACCTATACATATACATAACCTCAAGGACATCCCTAGACATACCTTAGAAATATTTATAGGGATCTCACTAAAGTTTTCACATCCTAGTTTCCAAAGGTTAGCTAAACCTTTCCTCTTATACCAAATGTATAGGGACAAAGCTTGATGTACATAGACATTACATTAATTTTGCGGAATACTTAATACATAACAAAAATAGACACCAAAGGACCGTAATAGTTTAGTGTCTTTGGAAACTCAGAATGTAATCTTCTAATCCTGGTGAAATATCTTCAACATCTCCCATAAAGATCTTCCCCTTTTGGTTTTCTTACATAAAACCTTTCTTTAAATCCTGGTGAAAAGAAAACATAAAAAGGGTGAGCTCAAATTCTCAGTAAGGGTACACATAGAGAACATAAAACAATCTATAATCATTTGAATGCAAAATCTTGAACATAAAATCTAAACATCAAAATCTTGAGAAAAGAAATAAATCTTGGAAGTACGTAAGGAAAATATCATAAAGGAACATCAATCGTGATAAAATAGCATGGGAATAAATCATGTAATTGTGGCAACCATTCAGCACTTGTTATGATTTCCATAGTAGCTGAGGCATTGCTTACAAGACCATCTTAGTGGACAAAGTCCCTTTCTGAATCCAGTTCACTCTTCGTTCCAGTCCTGTATCACTGAACCGGATTAACATACCATTCCAGTCATGTATAAATCTTTACCCAATTAATTGGAGGGAGATATAGGTCCCACCCATATCATAATGAAATCATTCTTACTTGTGCCACAAAATAACCTTAAAACATTCATCATAACCCAAAGAATAAACTGGGTTTCATAAAAATCATCCCATCATCACATAATCCATATAAAAAAGGGATATTTCATCATAAGAAAAGTGAAACCATGTAAATCATAGATACATTATATTTCAAACATACACATATGAAATAATGTCATATTAGATGGAAAATGGTTTTGATAAAACATTTGAAATGAATTCTTGATTAAAGTATCCTTTCTTCTTCAAAATCATTTTCCTTTCACAAAATTCCGTGATATTTTAAAAGAAAATTATTTTGTTGAAAATAGTCTTAAAATATTTTAGAGTAAGCTTCATGAAAATGAGGCATTATGAAACCGTAAAAATCCATTCATGCCATATAAGTTAAAAATAACATTCTTCTTGTACTTTTGTTGGAAAAGTCAAAAAGTTCCCCGTGTGGTAAACCAACGTAATATTACTTTCATAACATGTTTTAAATTTCAAAAATGAGTAAAAAAGACTTTAAAAATACATGAAAACATTTTTATAGAACCTGGGCATGGATGATAACAATAACCCCAGTAAATATTTATGAATAACAATCTCGGATAAGAACGATATTGGAATAATTATCCCATACCTTGTGTCTAATTTCTTTTGTATGTTTCCGAGACTCCTCTTCTTCGACGCACCTCATTTTTTCTTCCTCTTTAAGAAAGTAGAGTTGGTCTTTTGAGAAGAAAAAAACCTCCAGAATGTTTCTAGGGAAGTGTAGAAGAGAAATGGGCAGGGGTTGGCTGAGCTTCAATCTAACACCCCAGGTAAATAAAGTGTATGACATTTTCACATTTATCCATATTTCTGAATAAAATATTAATATTACTTTAAAGGTAATGCTATGGTTGATGGCGTACCCAATATGCAACAACAAGTTTCTTTGAAATCTTACGTTGCACTCTAATAATAAAATATTATTATTTTAAATAGTAGTTAACGCCTAGCCGTTGTAATGGCGGGAATGAAAAAGACTAAATAAAAAAATGATTATATATGTTTGTCAAATATTTTTACTTTTTTTCAATAAATTTTAGACGATTAAAAATGCAAATGAATCCAGTTTTTAAGCGTAAACATTCTAATATTCATTAAAAGGTCGATTAACCGCCTTTTGATGGAAAACCCCTTTTAAATCCACTTTTGGACAATTTTATAAGCTCTATTTTTCAAAATAAATATATTATTTATGATTGGAATATTGAAATTTACCTTCGGTTATTTTTTGGTATTTTTCTGACAATGTTCATTTTTCAATGAATAGTGAAAAATACTGCATTTTACATCAAAAATGTTTTTTCATATAATTTAATTATATGGTTATATTATATTTTTAATTTGTTTTAAATTTTAATTATAATATATTTTTACCATGTAATTCAATGATGGTCATTGAGATTAATTTCACATTGGAATTAGGCATAAACAAGTGCCAAACTTTTCATAAATATTGTTTCTAAAAAACCCGCTATTTGTTTTGACAACGAGAAGTTTTTTTAAATTAATTATTGCAATTTATTTGTTTGGAATTTTGTAAAATGGATTACATATTTGGAATCATATGTTACAAATTATGTAATTAAGACTTTTTTGTTTTTTTACATTATGAATAGTAACGACAGTAATTATCTTTAATTATCTTGACTATTGAGTAATCGGGTAGTTAAAGATAATAAGATAATATCATAATAATTAAAAATGACCACAAAATATGTCCTAAGGATACTGGTTGTCTCATGGACGACCATGGGATGCCTTGTGCCAAACTTGGGGGCCCCATGGAATCACTTTTGTGAGAAAGTGACTTTTTATCTTTTTATTTTTAAAGAATGTTAAATGTAACAAAGAATGTATCACCTAAGTAAAATATTTTTAATTTTGTCTACATAAATGATATTTTGGACTATAAATATTCATTAGAAATATAAACAGATTTCCCACATAATGATAGTTTTTTTATAATTTTTAGACATCAAATAAATTAAATTATTTATGACATCATGATGATGAAGCGATTACCTCATTAATAAAGGATTTAAATAAAATGGAAAGATAATGTAAACACTAAGACCTACACATGTCCAAAACCAATTGGATGGGTGGATTTCGAACCCTTATAACCATATCCTAGAAACACACCAATTTGGGACCATTAAAATCCGAAACTCATTTGAAAATAAAGTTACATTTTATACCTTTCCAAGAGTGCCCCTCCCCTCCTCTTATAAAAGGCCCCCACCTCTACCTCCTTACCCACACTTCCAAAGCCTTTGGATCGGCCAAAACATGCCCATTTTGTCTCTCCAAATCCCTCTCTAACTCCTTGAAGCCTCACTTTGGGCAGAAGCCTTCCCAAGGAAGCCTTTGAGCTCAAACGAAAGGGAGTTACCCGATTTTAAGGTAATGTCTTCACTTGAGTCCTTTTCATTTATTTTGCTTCTCCAACCCCCTAAAATATTTTTATTCATTTATTTTGTAACAACTACAGTATCTTAAATATACTGTGATGTTTTTATAATAAGTATTCTAGCTACACTTACACACACCTTCGTCTAATGGTTAAAGAACATACTGTTTCTGTGGTTGGTGATTTTCTGCCTCACGAAACGATGATTGTTCAATATTCTTTTAACACCTCTAAAGGTGGCCATTATAATGTCACTGTATTATATATATATATATATGGTATTTATGTTTACTATATGATTCTGAATTTGATATTTAAAACATACCTTTATTCTTTTCATTTTGTGTAAATGCGATAATTTCATATGAGGAAGTGTGGACTACCGCCCCCTCAAGTGATGTGACTCGTACATGCAATACATGGAATGTATAAAGAATGAAATTAATGAACATATGTGACCTATATAACATATATATTATACTGTAATTATAATATATATATATATCATTTATTTTTAATTCCGTTAATATGACAATGAAAAAAATGAAAGTCGCGTTCATGCGTACGTACGGCCTACCGTATCCATGAACGGTGCTTTTAGTTTTTTTATCTCTAAATGATATGGAATAGTATAAAATGAATATGTACTGGATATATATGATATTTTAATCATTAATAATATTTTGGAAATTATTTACTTATAACTACATGGGAAATCATTTTTCAAACAAGGTCATTTTTGACTCATGTACCAAATATCGGCAAAAACGTCTAATATGAATTAACATTATTAAAAAATTATTATAATAGTATAATATGTGATATGAACTGAATAATAATCTATAAAGGAGGTCCTTAGGAAATTATAAATTTACCAAAGTTTATTATTCAGGAATATAATGAAACAAACAAGACAAGTCAGACTTGAGGTAAGGGATCCTACTCCTCTCTTTCTTTGAAAGTACACTCTTTTATGTCATTCCTTTTAAGTGAATCTTTCATGTGATTGGGATGTTATTTTATATTAATCTTACTATAATTTTTATTCTCATATTATGAGAGACCCTATTCTCTCTCATCAATCCATTTTGTAATTTTTGAGTGGTGCCGTTAGGCTATCGAATTTTCGTAAGAGATCTAACCTCTCTCTTTCTTTTTAAGTACTCTCCTTTATGACACTTCTTTTATGCTACTATTTTTTATGTTGGGGGATGTTCTTTTATATTACTCTTTCTGTAAACTTTTTGTTAATATGATGAGAGACCCTATTTGATCTCATCAATCCATTTTTTTAAGTTTTAAGTGGCGCCGTTAGGCTGCCGAGTTTTCGTAAGAGATTTTTCATCTCACTTTTATTCCCGTGAGATTTATGCTACATTTGCCACAATTTCCTTTGAGTGGTGTATGTACTGCCCATTATTTTACTCATTGTGTAATATAATTTCATTTATGAGTATTTACATCAATGTTGTATTGTCCTTCTTTCACGGGGTGTATGTTTCGAAAGATAACCATGTCGGTAAGGGAACCTTTCACCCTCCTCTTTTCAGAAGACTTCTTTTGTTATATCTTTTAATTCAAATACTATTATGTTGGGATATGTTCTTATATATACTTATTGATTTAAATTTTATGACCAAGTGATGAGATACCCTTTATATCTCTCATCAACTCTTTTTCTAAAATTTGATGTGACACTGTTAGGCTGTCGAGGGAACTTCTTAACCCAATTTCGATTTCTTTGGGATCAACATGTAGTTATTGAATATGTCATCCTTTGAATATGTGTGAATGAACTTTGATTGTTTTTAACATAATATCCGCTTATATTGGGTGTATTTATATTTGTCACACATAATTATGAAATTAATTTATCCTTGATTTAAGGATACCTTCTTTACAGGGGATTTCATCTCATTTTACATTTCTATTGAGACTTCATTGTTGTTATGCACCAATTCACTCTTATATGGTGTATATACAATATTTTGGAATATTATATCATGAATTACATTATTCTCATGATATTATAAAGTTCTGATTAAATGTTATTCCTCAATTATTGTATTCAAGTGTCTCTCATTTTGTTAAAAAACCCTTTAACTAAAATATGGGTTTAAATGTTTTAATGATTTATTCTTATAAATATTTCTCGTTAATATCCATGTTTTCAAAATGGTTATAAGAATTTATTTATATGGATATTAATGGTTTAAAATTTATTGAAATATATCTTTGTTAAATGTTTTAAATGGTTTCGAAAATGGTTTTTATAATGGATTTATTATTTCAATATCTTAAAATGTTATATTGTTATTGCAATATGGGAATGTTATATTTACTTTATGCTTTAGTTATGTGCTATGATTATGTTATGGTTGTTGGGAATTGTTTATGAAGACAGGTGGTTCTGTGATAAACTATGGGCGGGTGAGCCCGATATTGCTCTCCAATGCATTGGGTAACACAAAGGAGTGAAACGTTAAGGTTTCTCCGAAGAGATTTAGGGAATATACTGTGGTGGGTATTCCAAACGTAACCAAGAGGGTTACTCCCTACGTAAGAATGTTATGAATGCCTCAAGTTACCTTCTATGTATTATGATTTCTATGATTTATTCATGATTTTATGAGTTATGTTAAAGTGCCTATGTTTTATGGGTAAAGTATGATTTCATTCTTATGTATATATGAACTCATGTTTCCTTTCCATATTTTTATGTCCCTTACTAATCTTTTTTTGCTCATCCCAAGTTTTTTTGAAATGTTTTTCACAGGTCAAGGGAAAGGTACACGACATGATGATAGTGTCAAGGAAGTGTTAAGAATGAATCCAGGTTTTATTTTAAATATGTTTCTGTTGATGGGAAAAAATGAATACTATCTTTTATGTAACCACTATGTTTAAATGTGGAATGTAATGCAAGTTTGATGATCTAATTCTCTAAAACTCTAAACCTGAAAATATCCTCAATGTGTAATCTTGTATTAAATCAATATTAATTAAGGTTTAAGGCTGGGGCCTTATATTGAAGGCTCAAAAGGGTGTGAAGAGAAGAGGGAAGGGGTGCCCTTTTTATAATGGAGGAGAGGGGCACCTTAGGAAAACTTAAAATATTATTTTATAATAAAGTCATATTCGGTTTTTAATAGCTCCAAATTGAATTATTTCTAAGATAAGGTGGGTATCGGTCGAAACCCTCTCAACCAATAGGTTTTAGATAAGTTTAGGTTACTATTTTATCCTTTTCATTTATATTTAACTCTAAGTTAAATAATTTACCTTTTACCGTGTCTTTTTTGTTTTCATACACTATATGGTTAATAAACATACTATAAAAAGACACACAAACCCCAAGTGGTTCATTATTAATATATATATCCTTATCTAAGTCATTTTTCCGAACCTTATATTTTTAGGAATAAAATAACATTTAATAATATAATATTTTTTTTAGAAATTATTTTATGTCAATTTTGACACTATTTGGAACATGATTTCTTTGAAAATCATAACAGCATTATTAGTTCTCAAAAAGTTAATTAAATCAATAATAACATGTCATATTAACTTAAAAAATTAGTGGAATTCATAAAAAGTCTAAAATTACATTTATTTGGGTATTTATAACATCAATTGTGTTAATATTTCATTAATAAGGTAATTACTACATCATTATTGTGTCATAAATAAATTAAATTATTTAATGTATAAAAATTATAAATAAAATACCATTATTTATTAAATCCTTTTAGATTTATAATTAATATTTATAGTAAAATTTATCATATATATAACCCTATATTAAAAATCATTTAGTATTAAACTTTGATTTTAACTATTTTAACCCTTCTTTAAATAAATTAATAATAAATGTCCTAATCTAATCCATGTGAACCAAAATTGTCATATTGTATTCCTAAGGTTATTTTTTGGTCGAATTACACTTATCCAATAGAATTAGGACATGTGTTAGGGCAATAATAATATCATTTTTACCCTTAATTACCCTATTTACTTTTAACCGTGGCAAATAAAAGTAAAAAAGTTGCTATTCAACAAAAATTATTTTCATCTCATTGAACCACATTTTATCCCTTGATATTAACAGTGTCTCTTGGAGTTTTGAAATTATACTCACAGAAGCGGTAAAATTAAGTTTTATGTAAATTTTCAAATTCTCTTAGGAGGTAGGTAAAAGACGATGAAAAGTTCAATAAAATTTTTATATATCGAAATTATTATAAAATGACTCCAATGAATTACATAGAACTTGTATAGGTATTATGTATCAATTTTTATATAAAATAAATTTAAATGAAATAAATAATTTATTAAATAAAAATTCAGTTTTTAAATAGTAACCCAGTGTTTTCACTATTCATCAAAAATTGAAAGCTTTCAGAAAAATAACAAAAATTCACCCTAGGAAAATTTCGATATTCTGAATCCAAAAATGAAGTCCATTTTTAAAGATAAAATTTATAAAATTTCAAAATGTGGGTATTACTATTCATAATGGCTAGTTCATAATAATATTATAATAATATATCATTTAGTGAAACTCGGTTTTGCGTACTACACATGCTATAGAGGAAGGTCGTGATTTCATGTAATGTAAGCCAAGTCAGGGTTGCGTGTAGTGCAATAATCTTTCGTTATTGTGTATAATAGAATCCAACCATATTTCATTTATACATTAAATATATATATATATATATATATACTCAATGTTGCGTAGAATAACTACTATCAAATGAACTTGAAATTGTGTGTAACACGATCCAAGAATAGTGTTGCATATAATGCAAGATAATATGGTGTTGCGTATAACGCAAGATAATCTTGGTGTGGCGTACAATAAAAGACATCAAAGAAATTAAAAATAATAAATCTCATTAAATCTCAGGTTGTTACATACACCATGTTTACTAGTACATTTAGGGAGACAGTTGGTGATGGCTAGCTAAATTGTACTCAACCCTTGTTTAGGAAAACTTATACCTAAGAAAAATTTATTGTTTATAAACCAAGTCAATACTGGTGTTGATTTTTAGATATAATATTTTTAGGAGATGAGGCTTGGGATCAGGTGTCAACTAGGAACTAGTTTTAGCAATTAACTCTAGACTTTTTCTTATTTTTGGGTTCTATGATATATGATCTACCAATGGGAGATATTTTCATGTTGTGTGATGTTTTCCATTATGTTTGGATAATTTATTATATAATCAGTTATATTGTTTATTGTTATTAGTAATTAGCTCTAATACTCATTTAATCTATTTATTTCATTGATGATAATATTTAATATTTTCATATTTATTTATTGATATCTATAAAAAATACATTATAGTATCACCAATTTATATATAAATCCACACTACTTGTTAGCATCCTCTTCTGTATGAGGGTGGGTTCTTGAGGAATGTGGAGCCTGGTTTGATCACAGTGGAGGTAAACCAAACCAGGGACACTAAAAAGTTAAAACAAATTTTTTCTTATCATATTTATATTACTATTTGGGATACAATCGAAAATAAATAGGTTGTAGTAAATGATATTTTTATACATGGGTTATTTTTTATGAATTGGTTTTATTGGGATTTTCATTTATCATTTATTAGGTTCAATCTTGGATGAGGATGAAAAGAGTGTGTATTCATCCATAATTGTAGGCATTTGGAATTCATATACATTTTTCTGCTTTCATGTAATTAACATTTTTGATTTTTATATGGGATTTTATTATTTAAAATATCTAATAAAACATATGTAGTTATTACATATATAATATAATAGTGGAATTATTCATTGTAAATATTTCATTTCCAGAATATTTTCTTATTATTCAATGGATGATGTGAATCTTATCTAGATCTGATTTTACACACGATAGAGAGTGGGTATTTAGATTAAAGAGAGGTCCTAAATTTACATGATACCTATGTAATATTAGGTTTTGTGTATAAATTTTTGGTTTTCTCTACCTATTATCAATTATCTCATCTATTATTTTCAGACCTATTATATATGTGTTTTTGAGCTGTGTGTTTGGCATTTTGGTCACATGCCACAATGGTAATCTTATTTTGAGTTACAAAAGGGTATAGGCGAGCATCCCCCATCAATTTTTGAACCATAATGCCCATTTTGTCTTATAGAACCTCTTTATAAGTATTACTATGTTATTATTCTTGGTGAGATTTAGTATGTGGTATGTGAATCTTCAAGGGGTATCCATATATGTCACATAAAACTAGAGGGTTTCATATGTATCACCTACATCTCTTTATTGACCATTTAGAGATATCTGTTGGGGGGGAGTAAATCTTATTTTATATATTCATTGTGTTTTAGTAAGTCATTGGTGGGATATACTAGTTGAAGAATATCAACACAAAGGGATATCCTGGATGTAATTTTAGACTTGTTTATTAAATAATATCATTCTTGATATTATGAGAGATTATATTGTTTGATACTTTATATGTTTTGTTCTGAACCCAATTTAGTGATATCCTATTCATATAGATTTAATGATTTAAATAATTTAAACCCTCATTGGTGAGTAATGAGATTAGTATGACACACCACATTAAGGATGGATTGAGCTATTTGATTTAGGTCTTGGATAACACGTTCCTCTTCATATATTTTTCTTTATTGGTGAACTACGACATTATCACTTTGTGGAACCTAGTGGAAGGTGTTGTGATTGGGAATAAAACCTTCTATTTTGGATTAGAAAATACATCCTCACGTATCCAAATATATGTTTTTTAGGACTCTCATTTGGGTGGTGATAGAAAGGCTACATAATATTGTGACTCATCTTCTTTATAACATGGGAAAGTTCCTCCTATAAGATATCATTGTAGTATAGTGGGCTATTCATGACCATAGTTTCAATGAGATTTTATAGAGTAACAATGATTTTGTATTATAGGATATATATATATATATATATTTCCATAGTTTTTCTTATCCAAGAATTAGTTTTGATTATGTCTAGGATTGGGGACTAGTAGTTGGACCTAATGAAGCAATGAAATGTTTTTCTAGTTTTTTACCATCCAAAAAAGGTACAGAGGGAATTATGGTTCTTAGGGAAATCATTGGGTGAATAATGTAGTTAATTAGGGTAACCAAATATCTAGATGCCAAGGTACAAGGTCAAGATCTATAGAGTTCTATGTTATAATTATAATACTTACTAATCAAAATGAGGGATCTTTGACTAATAAATGTTTGATCATAGTAGATTCAACCATTGATATACCTTGTTTTGGTTGAGGAAGCATCACATTATTTTATATCTATTCAATGCGCCTATGATTTTGGGTAGTATATTGATTAACTATATAGGGTAATTTACATTGATATGCCCTGGAGAATGTGACTTGAGAGTATATGGAGATGGATAGGGTATGTTATTTTTATGATCCAATATCATATTATATAGGATTTATTCATGCTATAGATTCATATTTTTGATGTGATAGAAGGTTTGGGTTGGCTAAATTTTTATCTGGGACATGTTGAATTCTTTCAAACTTTGGTACCTTTCACATCAATAGAGGGTGATATTTATACCCCTGTTGGTGAGATGGATTTTTAGCGAGTTTATTTGGATCTTAATCATCGACAGTTTGGAATGATTCTAGACTTTATTCTAGTTTTTATTTAGGTGGTTAAGAGATACTCCAAGAATTACTTCCTCTAATTATTTAATAGTTCATGGATAACTATCTTAATCATTTCACAATGGTACTGATATAACACAAAATTTAAATACAGAAATATTACACCATTTTAGATAAATTTTAAATAAAGATCATAATAATGTATTCCCTAGAATTTCAATGATTTAGTATCACAAGAGACTAGATATATAAACAACTTATTTCATGAATGATCCTCAATATCTCCCAACATGTTCTTCTCATATTATACACTTCTTAGAAAAATGAAACTTAAAACATTTCTTCATAACATAAGGAATGGAAATAGATTAAATGGTGATATTAGATCATATCTAATGCTATACATGGAAGATATCATTCATTGATAATATATAAGAATTACATTATAAAAAGGGTATGATAATATGATATTTAAATTTAAAAATCTAACTAAACAATTCATAAATCCTAATCATTGAATAAGGATTTGGAAGTTCAGAATACATGAGTCCTAAAAGAATCAATTTTCATCCTCCATGCAGTATTTTCATAATCATAATAATATTTAATATATAGAGGCACAACAATATCATTATAATTATTACCATATATTCCATATGTTCTAGTTTCTCACCAATACATTTATCAAATGATAGGATTTAGATAACCACCTTCGTACCAGCTTTGGGTTTGGGTTAATCACCTATAAACCCTTTAAGATCATAAAACATTAATCATTAACCAATGAATATGAGGGATATAATAGATCCACCCATACCATAAACATAATCTATTCATATTTATTCTAGAAGTTCATGAAAATATATATCATTTCCTCATATCTTACATAGTTGAAAGAAATTGATTTAATAAATATTTCATCATTATAATAAATAACCATCCAATGAAAGAATAAGAATGGTATAATTACATCACATCCATAGTGGAGAATAAGAAACATCAAGGGTTGTTTTCATTGATATAAATACCCTTAAAAGATCCCTATAAAATTTCTTGAGGAAAATACATTTTTTATTTTGAAATCGGATATATATAATATAACCAATTACATAATATTAGGAAATAAAATTCATTGAAAAGAACTTTGTAAACATTAAATAAATCTTCAAAACAAAGAGTAGTCATTATTGCAAGAAAATGCATTCACAAGGTATATGTTAAAATAAATATTATGTTCACACCTTTGGTAAAAAGTACCTCATTTGGAAGTTGAAAAAGAAGATTCTTTTCAAAAAAATTTACAAATATTAAAACATGGGTAAAAATGAATTTGATAAATATTTTTATATTAATAATATGTTATTGGAAACATTTTAATGAATATATATACAAGGAATAAAATATTTCATATCAAAAATATAAATTAAGTTGGTATTTCTTAAAAATATTAATTCAGACTTTTGAGTATATAGAGAGAGGAAAATAAAATAAAAAATTGTAATATAAATAAATAATCATAGGAGAATAAAATAAAAAATATTTTTGTGAGTTGGATCATATATTTTCATCATTGATAATTTAATCATAAATAATCCGGGAATAAAGTGAGATAGTAACATAAACCTCTATCTCAAGCCTAACTTTCACCATATGTTATTTTATCCTTATATATAATAAATGTAATTTTATGAAAATTCTATACTAGAAACATATTGATAATTTATAATATCATTTATAATTTACTTGTAACATCTTATCACCCATTTATTGAAAATTATTCATTCAAATCACTGTTTCTGGTGATAAATGTTTCATTTTTCATGTATGTTTCGGTTTGGTAGTCCTTATATATACAGTTTGATCAAATTTTATTAAACTTAATAATGTTAATCATAAAATTTTATCATATAATTACATAATATAACTTATACTAAACATTACTTAATCATTCATTTTGTAATCCTTATAATGTCACTCATGTAAGTTCTAAAACCGACCTAAAAAAGCATGTTATAAAGATAGAATGACTAATAACCGGATATTGAATAGTCATCATAAAAAAATTATAGAATATTATTCATTTAATAATTATCATATATATTTATTAAATATTATTTTATAACTTTATGTAATATGATGATAATGAAAACGATATATATCGCTCATAGAGACGGTAGTTCGTACATATGAAAAAATGATACTTCCAATTAATAAGGAGAAAAATGAAAAGAAATTAGATAATATTTTATCATTATATAATCAATATTATATTATAAATATCATATATATTCATTAAATTTTTTATTATAACCATATATAAGAGTCATTGATTGAGAATGAATCATATCTCAACGTAATGGTGGTAGTCTACACAAACACACATATGATACATTCATTTCTCATTTGATATAATGGAGGTGGAAATGGTTGTAAAATAATCATAAATAAATATTTGTATATTTATTATACTATATTTATTATTTAGGATAGATTAAATAGATTTTTATTATGTATAGTAAGAAATATACTTTTAAAGAGTCGACTAATAATATTACCTCTTCTTTAAGAGACCTCCTTCGACTGACACCTTAAGCCTTATAAAGATGATATTACAATAAGAAAAAGAGATAAAAAATAAATTAAAGTATGATAGGATGATATTTTAATAGGTCTTTGTTAATCTATAGAGATAAATTTTGTGAATAAGTGTTTGTAGGACCCCCATTTTGAGGTATGTGGCCTTTGTTTATGCATTTTTATGTGTTTAAAGTGCATGAGATGAGTTTGGAAGAGGTTGGGAGAGTTTGTAATGGTTTCAGATGAGTTTGGAGGCTTTTAAAGTGGTGCAGGGTTTGAGCACGGTTAGTGGAAACCGTGCGGATTTTACAGGAAACCGTGCAAGGGAGGCAGTAGGCTTCGCACATCCTACGCACAGTTTTCCAAACCGTGTGAGGAAACCATGCAGACCCTAGCTCTCAAGGCAGTATCATGCACACAGTTAGTAATAGTTTGCAAAACTGTGCGGGCTAACTGTACGGCCACTTAAAAATAGGATTATATGTTCTGGTCTCCCTTTTGCTTAACCTATTTCACTCCAAACTTCCTCCCACTCTTGGCTCACTTGTGTTCTTCAGTTCTCAAGGGGGTGGAGGAGCTTTCCCACTCAAGTTGGAAGCATTTCAAAGGGGTTTCACGGAGGTTTTAAGGTGGTTCCTCCTAGGTAAGTCTTCTCTCATGGTTTCCTTGTGTTTTCCTCTAGATCTACTCTTCCCTCCTTCTTGGATTTCGAGATCTACACTTGTTGTGTGTATATTTAGGGTTATGGTTTCCTTGGATGATGATTTGAAGGCTTGTGAATGTTAGGGAAGGGGACCTAGAGAGGTTTCAGTGGCGAGTTATCCGGATTTGAGGTGCGATTATTCGTGGGTCGATTTCCCGGGAACCCTAAATGTAGGTGGATTATATCTTGACTCCACTTTGTTAGAACTAGAGGTTTCTTATTACAATTAATTGTTGTGATTCAAATTAATTGTGAATTTTTATGTGAAATTTGATGGATATCCTTTGGGGATGTTTTGGGGATATTTGGAAAAGGGGGTTTTATTGTGAAATGATATTCTTGTGGATTTTTAAATGGATATTTAAAAATGGATTCTATGGTTGAGTTTAAAAATGATTGATGGAAAAGTTTTTCAATAAAAGGGTTGTTTTATTGAAATTTTGTTTGGCTTGGAAAATGGTTTTCCATAAAGGGGTGATTTATTAAAGTGGATGGATATGCAATGGAATTGGTTGATTTCATGTATTTGTGACCTTGGTGGGTTATATTCTTGGTTTTGGCTTGTTCAAATGTGGTGTGGAAGTGGAAAGAAGTACCACTATAAAAAGGGGATGGATAGTGGAAAGAAGGGCCACCATTAATGGTAAGTGGATGGATGTGCGACTTAGTGTGAATGGGTGAACGGGTTGGACGGAAGCTCCACCGTTTGGTTGTATGGTTGTTTTTTTGTGCATTCCTTTTCAAGATGGAAATTATGGTGTGAATGTGAAATGATGAAATGACTTGTGGCATGTTTGGTCGGATTTAACTGGTTTGTTTGGTTGGGGTGTGATGGCTTGGTAAGATCATGGTTGACTTATGGTAATGGTTTCACTTGTGATTTTTTTATTTAAACTGTTTATATAAATGTGCTAACGGTTTTATCCTAGTTGCGTGTGTAGGGAAGTCATTTGGGGAAATCCTACTTAGTTTTAGTACTCACCCCCCTACTTTGGCACATTGGTGTCTTTGTAGATGTCGTGTACCGTGACGTGGGAAAAGATAAGGCATCAACCTCCATTAGTGGTGCGTTGTGATGTCTTAGTGGAGCTTGGATCTTGGAGCTGGGTGTGGAGCTATGGAGGTGTCATGGCTCATTTTTCTTTAGTTGTTTAGAATCTGCTTGTACTCTGATGTTGTTGGACATGTCCAGTTTTATTGGTTTGGGGTTGTCTTGTAGAACAATGTGGTTGTTTTGGGGGAATACATGTTTGGTTGTTTTCATGACATGCATCATATAGTGCCTGTTAGTTGATGGTTTGGTAGGTTTTTTCTTAAGGGAAAATTGTTCCCCAAAATGATCTTGAATCCCTCGACATTTATTTCCAGCCTTTGGCGTCTTGGGAATGTCGCTTAAGGAAAAGTAGCCCTCACCTCCTCCTGAAGCCAATGAGGAAGGGGCGGGGTGTTACAAGTTGTATCACCTTGTTCGGTACTTTGGTTTTGACATTCGTTGTGGTATATTCCTTGAGTCGGGATGGTAGAAAAGTGTAGGAATGTTGGAACTTGGAATGTATAGCATAACAGGACGTAGCTAACCCATTTATGCTTAAATTCAAGTTACCAGGGAGTTGGGTACAAAAGTGTTTTTGAGACACTTATAGGCATTTGATATCTCATTGTCATGGGTGTAGCCAGTGAGATGAGCATGGAATGCATGGTAGAAATGACTTCCCACAAGGATGCATATGTCATTGGGGTATAATGATATATTATGTGATATGAATTTGTGAAATTGTAATGTGAATAAAGTTTTATTTTGAAAATGGTTTGGTTTTCAAAATGTTGAAACATGTCACATGTGGAAAATGTGGAAAGGCTTGTTGTGATAGTGTTGTGTACTGTGATATGAAATCAGATTTTGTGATTTCTACAAAAGTGAGACTCATGGTTGTTTGTTTTCTGTTTATAGAAATGGCACCGGGTAGGCATCCTAGAGACCGATCAGAGGATTCTGGTGAGAATGTGGCAGCACCTGAGCCTCAGGTGAGCCAACATCTAGTGCAAAGCATAGTGGAAGCATTCCAAGCTGTGGAAAGTGGAAAAAAATTTGAAGAACCAAGGCATGTGGATCATGCGTTTCATTTTCAAAAGCATAATCCACCCATCTTCAGGGGTGATTCAAAACTGGAGAGGGCAGATGCATGTTTGAATATAATGAACTAGATCTTTGAGTTCTTGGGAACTCCGGTAGAGATAAAAGTGAACTTGGCCACGTACATGTTGGAAGATCTTTCCCTTCAGTGGTGGGAGTTAGTAGTCCAAGCAGGTACAGACCAGGGTATGATGTGGGAAGGCTTTGAGGAATTTTTTTTAAACAGTTCTATCTATCTATGTTCATAATTCAGCGTACGAATGATTTATTTAGTTTGAAGCAAGAACTTATGTCAGTGACGGAGTATGAAGCTATGTTTATGAACTTAGTAAGGTTTTCACCTGTGGTGGCGGGTAGCATGTCATTGAAGGAAAGGATCTTTGAAGTGAGGTTAAGGTAAGAAATCCATTCAAAGGTAATAGTGTTGTATATAGATCATTACACAGATATTTAGAATAGAGCCTCTGTGGCTGAGCGGGATTTGTTGGGTGCTTCGGTTGGAGGAAGCATGGTGGTACCCATGGGGTATAGTGGGAACTCTAACGCTAGGTTCAAGAGAAGGAGGGACACTTATTCCCAGGGTGGGAATATGGCATATAATCCGACGACAGGATCGGTAAATCTTCCTCCGAAGCCCTAGAGAAAGCCATGATGTTTTCAGTGTTGTTCTACAAGCCACATCAAACAGGATTGTATGACACAACCTCGAGCATGTCATAATTGTAAGAAGATAGGGCATCTGCAGCGTTATTGTTGAAATAATCAAAGGTCAGGTATGTGTGACACTCCTTAGGGATCACAGACATCATATTCTTTGATGGGGTGGGGACAACAACATACCCCTCATCAGTAGAGTAAAGTGGGTCATGGTGATTCTTGGAATACCACGGAACCTCAGCAGGGAAATAAAGGGAAGAGTGTGGAAATAAAACATGTGTTTGGAGATGAGCAGGTTGTGGTGGATGATCATTTGGGACCATCCACGGTGCGAGGTACTATTCTTTTAAATTCTACCTTGATGCAAGTGTTGTTTGATACGGGTTCTTCACACTCTTTTATTGTTGCACGTGTGGTTGATTTGCTAGGGATAAGGGTAGAAATGATGCCATCAGTTTTGAAACATAAAACTCCTCTAGGTCGAAGAGAGTGTCGATCATTTCTATGTAGAGCTTGTTGAATCGTTGTGGGTGAGGTTGAGATAACCTAGAATATCTCAATGTATGAGATGGATGGGTATGATGTAATCCTGGGAATGGATTGGCTGGTGGATTTTAAGTCCCACATCGTTTGTGATGCGCGAACAGTGGCTTTTATGACACATGATGGCTTTAGACATCTCTTTAGGGGAGAGAGAGATGAAAGGCAGGGTGCAACGTGTTTGTTGGCACTAGCAGTGGTTACATTATCGCATCACTTGGAGGTTTTGTCATTAGAATCGATAGAAAGTGTTGATCATAGGGTTCTTACAGTAGTGGGGAATCAGTTCACATATATTTTTCTTGAAGAATTATCTGGGTTACCTCCTGTAAGAGAAGTGAAGTTTATGATTGATCTCCTTCTGGGGACCAGTCCTATCTCACTTCCATCTTATCACATAGCACCAGGTGAACTGCGGGAATTGAATGTCTAGTTGGAAGAGTTAGAAAACAAAGGGTTTATCCGGCCTAACGAATCTCTGTGGGTAGCACCGGTGTTGTTTTTAAAAATGGTGGATAGAAATTTGAGGCTCTGTGTTGATTATCGTAGGCTTAACCAAGTTACGATAAATAACAGATATCCACTTCCACGAATTGATGATTTGTTTGACCAGTTGAGGGGAGCCCAGTGGAGGGGAGCCCTGTGGTTCTCCAAGATTGACCAGAGGTCGGGATATCATCAATTGCAGGTTAGGAAGGAGGGTATTCCTAAAACAGATTTCAGAAGTCGATATGGCCATTATGAATATGTGTTTATGCCCTTTGGTCTAACGATTAATCCAATGGTGTTTATGGCATTTATGAATCAGATATTTCAGATATATATGGATTCATTTGTGGTGGTATTTTTAGATGGTATTCTGGTGTATTCAATGACATGGGTGGAACATGAGCAGCACTTGGCGATAGTGATAGGGATCTTAAGGGATCATCGATTGTATGCCAAATTGTCAAAGTGTAACTTTTTTATACAGTAGGTTCGTTTTCTTGGCCATGTGATTTCTGAAAGGGGTGTAAAAGTGGATCTGGAAAAGATAGAGGCCATTATCTCATGGCAACCGCCCAAGAATGTGTTTGAGATACGAAGTTTTCTTGGTCTAGATGGGTATTATCGACGTTTTGTTCTTGCTTTTTCACGTTTGGATTCACCAATGACACCTTTGACAAAAAAAAATGTTCCATTCCATTGGAATGAAAAGTGTCAGCAGTGTTTCAAAGAGCTAAAGGGTCGCCTTATATTAGCACCAATCTTGGTTTTTCCAGAACCAGGAAAAGGGTATGCGGTGTATTGTGATGCATCGGGATCAGGGTTGGGGTGTGTCCTCATGAAAGGGAATCACGTGGTTGCGTATGGCTCATGACATTTGTGAGTGAATGAGAAGAACTACCCAACTCATGATTTGGAATTGGCATCAGTGGTCCATGCTTTGAAAGCGTGGCATCATTATCTCTTCGGTGAGAAATTCATGGTATATACAGATCATAAGAGCTTGAAGCACATTTTCTCACAAAGGGATTTGAATTTGAGGCAAAGAAGATGGATGTAACATCTATAGATGTTTGATTTTGAGTTTATGTACACACCGGGAAAGGGAAATTCGGTGGCGGATGCATTTAGTAGAAAATCATATGCTCAGGTGGTGTAACAGGCTTCAGACCAGTGGAAGTTGATGTCAGTTATAGCCGATATGCGGTTTGAATATGAGGAACATGGCGATAGAGAAGAATTCATTCTAGTTTTTTTGATTCCTGAATTGGTTTCCCTAGTTAGAGAGGCACAAATATCTGAATCTGAGTGTGTGACCATGGGGTTGAGACTCAATAGTGGGGAGACCATTAAGGATTGGAAACTGAATGGAGATTCAGTTTTGTGTTTTCGGAATCGGATGGTTGTACCAATTTCTTGTCAGGAGGATCTTCTTAGGGTTTATCATCATTCTAGGTGGGATGTTCATCCTAGAATTTAGAAAATGTATAAAGCATTAAAAGCGCAGTTCTGGTGGGTTGGTATGAAAAAAAGAGTGGTTGAGTTTGTTTCGAGATTCTTGACTTATCAGCAGGTCATGGCAGAGCATCAGAGGCTAGCAGGAATGTTGCAGTCTTTACCAATCCTTTTTTGGAATTGGGAGCAGATAGTGACGGATTTTGAAACAGGTCTCCCAAGAATGGACAGAAAGCACAATGCCATTTGGGTGATAGTGGATCGACTAACGAAGTCGGCCCATTTCATCCCAATTCGTGAATCTCATATGGTGGAGGATCTGTCCAAAATCTATATCCTGGAGGTCGTAAAGAGGCATGGTGTTCCAGTTTCGATTGTATCAGATAGAGATCCGAGGTTTACATCTCGTTTCTGGAAATCCTTGTGGCAATCCCTTAGGACACAATTGCAATGAGTATGGCATATAACCCTCAGACGATTGGTCAATCCGAGAGGATGATAAAAATTATAGAGGATATGTTACGGGCTTGCATCATGGATTTTTGTGGCTCGTGGGAGGATCACTTGTCATTGGTTGAGTTTTCGTACAATAACAGTTCTCAGTCATCCATACAGATGGCTTCATTTGAAGCATTGTATGGATGACTATGTCATTCTCCACTATGTTGGGTGGAAAGGGGTGAGTCCTCGATGGTTGGACCCAGCCTTTTCCAGGAGATGACGGAGAAGATCAAGTTGATCAGGAAGAGAATGGAGACGGCTCAGAGTCATCAGAAATCGTGTGCAGATCATCTTTGACGGCCGTTTTCATTCGAGGTGAGTGATCATATGTTCTTGAGGATATCTCCTAGGTTGGGACATCATCAGTTTGGGAAGCATGGAATGTTATCTCCGAGGTATATTAGGCCTTTTGAGATTCTTGAGTGGGTCGGTGAGGTGGATTATCGTTTGGATTTTACACCTAGGATCTGTGCGATGCACAATGTGTTTGATGTGTCGTAGTTGAAAAAGTATCATCCAGATCTTGACCATGTGATTCAATGGGATCATGTTGAGCTACAACCGGATGCTTCATTGGTGCACGTGCCAGTGCGAGTTGTGGATATGAAAGAGAAAGTCATGTGTGGTAAAATAATCAGTTTAGTTCGTGTTTTGTGGCAACATGTTCTGATTCATGTGGGGACTTGGGAGTGGGAGAAAGAGATGGTTGAGCAGTGGCTTGAGCTCTTTCAGCAAAGGGCAGTTTCACTACTTTCTGAGGATGGAAAGTCCAATGGTGGGGAGAATGTAGAACCCACTATTTGAGGTATTTGGAATTTTTTATGAATTTTTATTTGTTTAAAGTTCATGGGATGAGTTGGGAAGAGGTTGGGAGAGTTTTGAATGGTTTTGGATGATTTTGGAGGCTTTTAAGGGGGTGCACAGTTTGAGCACGATTAGTGGAAACCATGCAGATTCTCCAGGAAACCATGCAAGGGAGACAGTAGGCTTCCTTCAGCCTACGCATGGTTTTCCAAACCATGAGAGGAAACCATGTGGACTCTACCTCTCGAGGTAGTAGCATGCGCATGGTTAGCGCACGATTTACCAAACTGTGCGGGCTAACCATGCAACCACTTAAAAATAGGGTTATAAGTTCCGACCTCCTTCGGGCTTAACCTATTTAACTCCAATCTTCCTCCTACTCGTGGATCACTTGGGTTTTTCTATTATTAGGGGGTGGAGGAGCTTTCCCACTCGATTTTGAAGCATTTCAAAGGGGTTTCAAGGTGGGTTGAAGGTGGTTCCTCCTGGTAAGTCTTCTTTCATGGTTTCCTTGTGTTTTATACTAGATATGATCGTCCCTCCTTCTTGGTTTTCTAGATCTACAATTGTTGTGTGTAGATAAAGGGTTTTGGTTGCCTTGGATGATGATTTGATGGATTTTTAATGTTAGGGAAGGAAATCTAGAGAGCTTTCGGTGGTGAGTTCGATGGATTTGAGGTGCGATTGTTCGTTGGACGATTTCTTGGGAACCCTAAAGGTAGGTGGCTTCACTCTTGACTCCACTTGGTTTGAACTAGTGGTTTCTTGTTACAATTAATTTTTGTGATGAAAATTAATTGTGAATTGTTATGAGAAAATGGATGGAAATCCTTTGGGGTTGTTTTGGGGAAATTTGGAAAAAGGGGGTTTTATGGTGAAATGCTATTCTGGTGGATTTTTAAATGGAGATTCTAAAATGGATGATATGGAAGAGTGTGAAAACGATTGATGGAAATTATTTTCAATAAAAGGGTTGTTTTATTGAAATGTTGTTTGGCATGGAAAATGGTTTTCAATAAAGGGGTGATTTATTGAAGTGGATGGATATGCAATGGAATTGCTTGATTGCATGTATTTGTGACCTTGGTGGGTTATATGCTTGGTTTTGGCTTGTTCGAATGTGGTGTGGAAGTAGCGAGAAGTACCACTATAAAAAGGGGATGGATAGTGCATGGAAGTGCCACCATAAATGGTAAGAGGATGGGAAGTTCTGCATAGTGTTAATGGGTGAACGAGTTGGACGGAAGCTCCACCAGTTGGTTGTATGGTTGTTTTGTTGTGCATTGCTTTGCAAGATGGAAATTATGGGGCCAATGTGAAATGATTAAATGAATTGTTGAATGTTTGGTTGGCTTTCCCTGGTTTGTTTGGTTTAGGTGTGATGGATGGGTAAGAGCATAGTTGGCTTATGGTAATGGTTTCACTTGTGTTTATTTTTATATAAACTGTTTTATATAAATGTGCATACAGTTTTATCCTAGTGGCGTGTGTCGGGGAGTCATTTGGGGAAATACTACTGAGTTTTAGTACTCACCCCCGACATTGGAACATTGGTATCATTGCAGATGTCGTGTACCGTGACGTGGGAAAAGGTAAGGAATCAAACTCCTTTAGTGGTGCGTTGTGATGTCTTGGTGGAGCTTGAATCTTGGAGATGGGTGTGGTGTTTTGGAGGTGTCATGGCTCATTGCGCTTTCGTTGTTTAGTTTCCGCTTGTATTCTGATGCTGGTGGACATGACCAATTGTTTTTGTTTGGGGTTTTATTGTGTAAAAACTTGGTTGTTTTGGGGAATACATGTTTGGCTATTTTCTTGACATGCATCATATAGTGGCTATTATTGGATGGGTTGGTTGGTTTTTTCTTAAGGAAAAATCATTCCCCAACATGATATTGAAGCCCTAGGCATTTATTTCTAGCCATTGGTGTCATGGGAACGTCGCTTAAGGCCAAGTAGCCCTCACGGACTCCTCAAGCCAATGAGGTAGGGGCGTGGTGTTACAGTGTGTATAAGAGGTTCATTTTCATAATTGAGTGTATGGACACATATGGAATTACTTAAAATATTTAAATAATATAATCTCATTTTATTTTCAAGTCACACCAAATGGATATGACATAAAATTTAACATTATGTAAGGTATAAATACCATCAAATAATAATATTTAGAGAATTATAAGTGTGATTTTTAACCTAATCTTATAGTTTAACCCCTTAATTAACTCGTTTTAACCCTAAAATAGTAAAATATTTTTACTATTTTTACAATTCATTATGAAAAAAATGAAAGTTGTTTCCTTAATTTTTTTTGAAATGATAATTAAATATATGAAATCCATTTTTCCAGATAACTATTTTTTACCTTCTAATAATGTTGTCTTAATTCTCAATCAATAGAGAAATAATGTATGAATATATATCATTGGAAATAGGGCTTCCAATCAAGAAATTGTTTTATTAAAAATATAACTGTTATATATTATGCATTAAAAAATATATTTTCAATTAAAGAAAAATTTTCTTCATATATTTCATAATGCGGTGAATCATGTTCTTCCCATTAATCCAAAAGTTAGTTTATAAATGTTATAATATATCATGGTTTCTTTACAATATGGGTTATATATACATTAATCTATTAAATGCATAAAATTTATTTAAAATTAATACAATTCAAATCTTATGGTGTAACAACCACCACATGAGAAAGAGGTTGATTTTATGATTTAGCTTATAGGAGCAATGGAGACAATATCCATTCCATATTACATAACAGATATTGTAGAGATTCTTGAAATAAAGTACCTTTTTAGGATATTTATTAAAATGGATTCATTCACCCTAGGCCATACCCTTAGGGTGATCCGATTTTATTCATTAAGAAGGGGGATAGTTCCTTGTGATTATGTATGGAATAAAAGAAATTGAACCAGGATATATTCAAGAACTAGTATTCTCTTCCTAATATCAATTAATTATTTAAATACATTAAAATATCAAGCATATTATCAAATAATTAATTGATGATGGGTTACCATTATTTTTCTGTGTGGCCTTTTGATATTCATTATACTGCTTTTATGAGCATGTATGTCTTTTATGATGATATTGTGATTTTGTACCGATTGACCAAATCCATAGAAGTGTTTATGAACCATATTAATATGTTCTTTCATACATATCAATATTCTTTCATTATCTTTTTATCCATGATATTTGGGTATACCCCTAGTCATGGGATTATTATTTTTGGAAGTTAGAGTTTCACATAGCACTCTTAGAAAACATCGGTTTGATACAAAGATTATGAAGTGTCAGTTCTGGATTAGTGAGATCCACTTATATGGATACATGAGATCAAAGGATTGAATATCAGTATAATCTAAGAAGGAAAATGTTGTAGTTTCTTGGGAGTTCTATAGAAATATATTTTTACATCTACGAATTCATGAGATTGGTTGAATACTATAAGATATTTATTCCGGGCTTCTCCAGATATGAAGCACAGATGATAGTGATAACCAATAAGGGAACAATAATTGAGTGCTTTGATTCTTGTGATTGAGTCTTTTGGGGGCTGAAGATAAGGTATAAAACTATCTTATTTTTGTCCTTACATGATCCAGGTATGGATCCATCCCTGAATTTGTATGCATTAGTGGTAAGTCTAAGAGATATTAGTATAAATTAAAAGCATGTTTATATATCCAAGAATTTAAGTATCCATAAGTAGAATTATCCAACTCAATATTTGAGGTTAGAATGTGTAGAGCATTTATTGTGATATTTTGTCTCTACCAGAGGTTTATATAGTATATGGGTTACATGATACTCATCATACATTTTCCCATCATGAGCTTTTTTATCCCAATGTTTTCAACAAAAAATACTTAATAAGGGTAAATTTAGTCATTTAAATTATTTCATTTAATTTTTGCATCCCACTTTATGTGGTTTAAATATATCCTTTCTCTTTTAATTAGTTAATAAATCATAATTAAATTAAATAAATAGAAATAAACAAAATAAATAACTAATTATTTGAGAAATAAATTAACTTCCCCTAGAACACCCCATCAATATCCAATAAATCCTTTATCATTTTATTCAAATATGTTTTCAAGGGATCTAATATCTTAGTGAAAATTATTAAAAATTACTATATGGATTTTAATGAGACTTCATTTCCTTTGTTTACAACATCATAATAGAGTAAGTTGTTAAACATTACCCATAACAAAGTTTATGTAGATGTAACTCCATCATAACTAACTATGAGTAGTTTTCCCTTAAGATAAAAATAGATGAGATATGTGAATAAATATAATTCATCAAACAGACAAAACTATACTAATTTATAGTATATTAATCTTATTTGAAATATAATTATTTCATTTCTAGTCTTTCTAGAAATATCCATTACCAAAATTTTATCTTCAAAGAATAAAACAACCAAAAAAATCCTTCAAGGTATGACAATAGCTCCTTTCATTCTTCACTATCCACTTTCTTCCTTATTCTATATTTTTCATTCAAAAAGAAGAAGTTGTTGAATAATCCAATATATAGAATATTTTATTCTCATTATTCTTATATGAATATATTGTAACATAACATGTGTTATATTCATTAAATCCCTTCTCACCACCATTTTAAATCTATATAGATAAAATTATGCTTTTCATTATAGCTCCTAACTACTTTAATAATTCAATATATTTAAGACAATAAGATTCCTTCAATATATATTTTAATATAGTATAACAATTATAAACATTCCTTGAAAATAAATTTTAAAATTAAAATTTTAAAAACACTCTAATCATATGATATATTTTAACCCCAGATTGTTTTTAAAATATCTTTAATTTCTTCGATAGCCAGAGGTAAACACAGCATCGAGTTTTAATGAACCATGATGTATTGTTAATATTATTATTTAAAACTGACCATTATAACATAGCCATTAAATTTGGTGGTTTCAATTTTCCTAAAAACATTTTTATAATTAATAATAATGTTTTTAGATAAATACAATATTTTTATTAATAAGTACATAATATTTTGTAATTTATTTATGTGCTTCGAAAATACCTTTTTCTCAAAAAAAATTTTTTTTTGTGAAAACACAGTAAAATTAATTTTTGAAACAATTATAAAATTTATATGAAAACTTAAACTTCATTTTTCAAATATAAATATCAAAATTATCATTAAGTGAATTATTGAAAATTTTATGAAGTCATTATTTTTTTTATGAATAGTAAAAAATATTGTTTTTTTGTTGTAAAATAAATTTTGATTTAATGGATTTTTAATGAACCATTTTGTTTTAAAATTGTTTTAAAAGTAAAAATAGATAAATTATATTATAATTAATCTAATATAGGTCTTTTTAATCAGTTATATAATTATTTTTGATATAAAACCTTTTAATCATTTAAAATGTTTCCCTTAGGAAAATTTCTTTTTGATCGCCAATAGAGAATTAATTTTATATTAAATTTTGAAAAATGTTTGTATGGATTTTTTAAAAATTCATTAAAAATTTTGAATCATAATAATTTAATATTATCTAATAAGTTCAAATGAAATTTAGGCCATGATGTATTGTAAAAAAATTAAATACTATCTATCTCAATTAATGCTAAAACCGATTTACAGAGGGTTAAACTAAAAATATTTGGGGTAAAATTACAACTAAATATGATCAAAACCCATTTTATGGTTATATATAGACCTTATAAAGTATAAGGTTTGATAATAACACATTTTTAAGCCTTTTAAAATGTGATCAATGAGGTTACACTTTATTGTTTTCCAAAAAAATTATTGCGTGTCCTCCCCCTCACTTATGTTACCCCCTCCCCTCTCTTATTAACAGTTTGAAAGCCATTAGGTTTAGAAAATATCATATCAAATAAATTACTTAATTTCCTCCCAACAACCTGCAAGACTTAGTTTTACTTGGAAACCCTCATATCAAGGCTTTAGATATAAACCTAAACAGGTTCTCTGAAGCACAG
Organism: Viscum album; assembly: GCA_963277665.1. Classification (NCBI taxonomy): domain Eukaryota; kingdom Viridiplantae; phylum Streptophyta; class Magnoliopsida; order Santalales; family Viscaceae; genus Viscum; species Viscum album. The sequence goes on from OY728134.1 coordinate 1,477,811,184, forward strand.
GTAAAATTATTAAACTTATAATTTTGTGTAATTTATTCTTACACCTACTTTAATGATTTTTAAAATATTATAATATAATAAAAAAAATATTTTAAATATATTTATATGTTATTATGTTAATTTAATTTCTCTATTTATCTTATTTTCTAACAAATGGGAAATTAAACTATCAATCGTGTGTACGACGGACTACCACTTTGCAAATCGATGTAATTAATTTTCCATCACCACCTATCAAGATGGATATAATAATAGAATTAACATTTAAATATTTTATTTATGGTATGGATATACTTATAGAATTATAATATCACATATACCTTCATAATTTCCATTTCACTAGAATTTGGTAACGTCGCTCGTGTGTATAACAGAATACCACCTCGATAAGTCATGTCATTTTTCCCTTATTATTTTCATGGTGTAAAACCCCAATAATATTAAATATATTCATTTTAGAGGTAATTTAATTTTTTTACAGGTTGTGATATACGCAACACCGAGTGTAAACAAAACAAAATGCTATACTAAAATATTATTATTTAAATGTGACAGTTATAACCAATCCATTAATTAGGTGGGATTGAATAGGACTAACTAATTTATAGAAAAATATTTTTTACACATTTTCATTAGTTTAATCTTGATTAATAAAATATAAATCATATGATTGAAATGGATAAATGTTTTCCAAAAAACTGTATATTTCTAAAAAGCAGTTTGAATACACCCATTTCAAATAAAATATTTACCAAAATTAGAAAACATAATTGAAAAAATTATCTTAATTTCTAAAATGATTATTTAAAAATTATATTAGGGTTAATATTTTTTATTTTTATAAAATGATTCATTTATCGATGAATGGTGAAATGTATTAATTATTTTAAAATATCCTATTATTTTAAAGAATTTAGAAGTCTAATTTTATTACAATATTATTTAAAAATAAATATTAGTTCAATTATATTATAATTAATACTATTTATATTATTTGAATCAATATATGATCTATTTTTGTATAAAAACCATATATATGTTTTAAATGATTTCTTTTGAAAAATCATTTTTCGGTGCATATGTGGGTTAAATTTTTAATTGAATACTTACAGATATATGAATTGGATTTCTAAAAGTATATTCTACAGTTTTAATCCGACTAATTAATATTATAAAATAATTTCAAATTAAAATTTTACCATAATTAATAGTGAAATCTATAAAAACCAATTATCGTGATTACAGTGAAGACAGGTTTATCAAGGGTTAAACTGAAAAGATAAGGGTTAAAATGATCTAATTCATTAACGTAATACATTTTATGTTATTATTTATACAAAAAAACCTATAAGGATTTATAATGGACAATTTTTTACCCTTTTATAAAGTAAAAAATGTTGGTACACTTTATTCTTTCAGTTATTTCTTATGTGTCTTCTCGCCCACCTATAAAAGTCCACTCCCCACTTTACTTTCTCACTTGTCACTATAAATTTGTCTCAAACAATTCTGACCAAAGTATCTCCACAAAATTATTATACACAATATTGATCTTCTTTTATTCATAAACGAAAAACCACACACTCATTAAGAAGAGATCCAAATGGGTTTCTTTAAGAGTAGGTAATCATCTTAACAAAGCTCTTTCATTTTATTTCTTCTTTTACAACCATAAATTATGTATTAAAAATTATAATATATTTAAAAAATATTTCTAACATAATATTAGATGTTATTGTGTTGAATTTATTATCTATATTTATCTTCTCTTCTATAAAATGGGAAATGAAATTTTTGATCGTGTATACAACAGACTACCACCTCACGAACCGATCTAACTCGTTTTTTATTAACACATCACATTATTATATATAATGGATGGTTTAATATATATATATATATATAATATTTATTATGATATTATACTTATTTTATTATAATATCACATATACTTTCTTACATTCCATTCCATTTAAAAAATGATAATGTCGCTCATGTGTACAACAGACTACCAGCTCTTCAAGCGATGTGATTCATTTTTTTACTTCCACGTTACATGGAAATTTGTAATGATAAATTTAATGAATATATGTCATATATATGAATTATATTGATTATATAAAATTATTATATCACCCACTTTCTTATCCCTTAACTCATTAAGGTAATGATATCGTTGCTCGTGTGTACAAACGACCAATCTTATCCACAAAGTCATGCAATTCGTATTCCATGTCCAACCTTAAAGAATGATTATAAAAATACATATAATGGGTAAATATTATATTTATAAAATTAATATCATTTGGAATATCATTGATCTATATCCTATATAAAATAGCTGGAACATTCATGGAAAACATGTATGAGAAAATAAGACAATTAACACCCAAAAAATAAAAATAATGAAATATTATTAAAAAATTAGTGGTAAAATTTAAAAAGAAAACTGATATATGATGTTATAAATATGAATATTTTTATTTTATATATTAATAAAATTCTTATAAACAATATAAAATAGGTTAGAATACATTTTAAATAATAAAGAGTGGGGTAAGGGATTTGGTCACAATTTATGTTTTATTAATACATTTTTCTTTATGATTTTAATTTTAAAAACCTATATTCCTGATGAATTAATGGACACCAATAATTTTTTATAATTTTTTGATTGTAAAATTTATCTTTATAAAATCACATACTAGTGATCATTTTTCAAGGGATATTAAATTTAAATTAAATATACATATTCTTTGTATAATGGATATGATTATGGATTAAACCATATAAATTTTTTACATATTGTGTTTTTTCTGAGGTAATTTTATTATCTTATGAAATATTTGGTAAATCCCAAATCTTTACTCAATACATATATTTGATGATAAGACACATTATTCATGAATTAAATTGATAATTAGATATATGAGTAATGATTTTAGAATCAGTGATGGGTGGGTAACAGTTATAGATATCCATTATATGAATCTTAATTATCATTAGGAGAAATAATATTATAGTATATAATATGGTTTTCCCATAGTTTTGCACTACCTTGTGAAAGGTCTTGAAATAAGAGGTAACCTGATGGTCGAGATCATGAAATATAATAATTAAGAATTTATATCCATACGAATTTAGTTATTATTATTATATATAGTATGTTAACATTATATTATATTTTGATGCATTTCATTATTAGTTTAATAGTAAAATGGATTGTGTTTTTTGTTATTTACAATTCCATATTGATAATTATTTATCTAATTATGATAGTAAATTTATTTATTAAATGGATTCGTTGTTCAGTTATTTTCCTTTTCATATTGATTATGCCTTATTTATTCTTAATATAATCCATTTTAGGTTACCCTTACTAATAGATTGATATCACCCTTATCTTGTTTCATTTCTGTAGTATATATAGATGAATTTGTTGAATGATTTCAAGGATTTGAAATGCTTTCCATAACTATTATTTATTTTTTATTCCCCATTGTAAAATAGGTATCATGTATGTATTTAGATTTTTAAGAATACTAAAATGATATGTCCGTGGCTATGTTATCCCTTTTATATTCTATCAATGTAATAATGTACACACTGAATCATGATTATTAGAATCAGGGTCATTATAGTTGGTATCAAAGGAATGTTTAGTTGAAACATTAAGGACTAGATTAAAAAAAATGTAGATTATAGAGCATTACACTTTGTTTTAATTTTATGATAAGCATCGATGAACATCCAAAACATTATCTAAGTAAGATATTGTGTGGGTTTCCCAAGAAATACATCCTTGTAAGGATACTAAAATTGGACATCATTCAACCATAGTTGTACCTAGGAGTAACAACATTAAAATGGGTGTATTGGTGTTAACTCGATCATCTCCTTGTAAATGAAAAAGGGCCTTATTATGCATCTAGTTTGACACTCCCAAAATATATTATTAGGGTAATCTGCAAATATTTTCAAACCATTATGACAGATTCGAAAATAAATATATTCCCAAAGAAACCATGGTTGCGATTCTAAGATTAATAATTCATAAAATTTCAATTTATCCTAAATTTTACACCATATTAATAATTTTACATTGTGATTTAAAATTAAAAATTTTATAATCTAATATAGTATATGAAATTTTTAGGAATGGTTTCTAGAAGGATGAAGGGTATCAGTACAAATGGAAATTATAGCGTTTTCCCTGACATAGTAATATTTGGTTATATTATTTTGGATAGTAAAAATTACCTTTCCCGGATAGAGGAACCTATTATTCCATAATGTAATTATCATATATTAGACCACTTTATATGGTATAAACCCTCATCATTTAGTGGTAATTAATAATATTTTTTATGCAGGAAATGGATTATATTCCATGAGAATATATTTAGGGCATTGCATTAAATAAATTGGAAGACGTTGTACTTGTAGTATATTATCTCATGTGTGATACTGATCAATGGTTGATATTGACCAAGAATACTAGGTATGAGGAAATGTTACACATATAATGGAATGAATATAAAGAAACATTCTTTGAAAAATATTTATCAGATGAAAAATGAAATGAAATTAATATAAAGTTACTTAAATTAGTGAAAAATAAAGAATAAATAATAATGTTTTGTGGAGTATGAGGATACCTTGAAAAAACTAGTTGGGTATGCTATGGATTATATACAAAATATAAAAAGCATGTTCATCCATTTCATTAGATGGATTAAGCCACGTCTCTAAAGGGCACTGGAATATAAATTTTTTTTTATCATATGATGAAAATTTTTAACGTGACATAAAAATTGAGAAGTAATTCCCTTGATCTGACATGTTCAAGGGAAATCAAGAAAAAAAGAGTTTTAATGAGAACCAATAAAAAAAATTAATGTGTCAATGAATAATAACAGAGTGATGTAATTTCTATCTTATGAGAATAGTGGAAAGCATCATCCAGGGATATTATTTAGGGTCTTGGGAGTTTTTTATGAGTGTAGGGATAATGTTCTTCTGTATCTTGAATTTAGGTAAATATAAATGGTGAATTATTCATACCAATGACCCAATAATCAATGAAATATACCAAAAAAGAATCCAAGGGGAGAAAGCCAAGCTTATACGAACACTATAGATGAGATTGAATTACCCAATGATGTGGAGGAAGGTACTTTAATCAACTCTTCAAATTTTTATAATTCATCATTTAATTATGCATACTCGAACTATTTTATATCATCCATGTTTTCTAAAAAAAATTTATATTTCCAAAGAACATTAAGAAGGGATTTGATAGTCAATTATTCTGGTAAAATTCTCACAACAACAAGGATGTGTTTGGTATCCCCCATTATGAAAAATAAATTCTCTATATTTTTGTACAATGTAATCATACCTATGGTGGAATTAAACATAATCCTTGGTATGGATTGTATTTGAAAAAATTATGCACAAAATTAATAAAAGGGGAAGAGATTTAGGATTTGTGATGAATATTTTGAATTCCTTGTCTTTAGATTTGATAATTTATCATCTGATTCATATATAGATCTACCCTTAATATCACTTCTTAATGAGGTTCTAAAATTATAAAAAGAAACCAAATATATGGATGGTGAATGTAATATTCAAATAGAGAATTTACCTATTGTACAAGAATACAAACATTTATTTCATGGGGAATTACCTACACATTCACCCAAGTATGAATTTGAGTTCTCCCTTGATTTAGTCTATGATGAAATACCAATATCAAAGACTCCCAATGGAATGGAAAATATGTAATTAGTGGACTTAATGATTAAAATTTTGGAATTTTTGATAAGGAACTTATTGACCGAAGAATTTAACCGTGGAGATCCCCTATCCTATTCTTTCAAAGGAAATATGGATCAATGGGTTTGTGCATTAATTAAAGGGAAATCAATACCATCACAATAAATAAAAGTGATAATATCCCTAATATTGAAGACTTATTTAATTATCTTTATATAAATCGATATTTTCCAAAGATTTTTATTCATTATAGGTATCATTAATTTCAATTAATGAAATATGACATTTTAAATATAACATTCTAATTGAGTTATATACATTAAAAGTTTATAGTAATTATATTTGGGTTTACTAATGCACCATATGTTTTTATACACATAACAAAAAGAGTAATCAAGGAACATATTAAATTTTTTATTGTGATATTGATTGATGATATCATGGTGTATTCTAAGAGATATGAGGACCATGATAATTACTTATTAATCATTATTAATACTCTTAAATGAAAATAATTATATGGTATGTTTGTCAAGTGTGATTATTAGCATAAAAAGTTTATTTTCTTGGATATATTATCTATAAGGATTGATTATCAGTTGATCATTGAAAGATAAATGTATTCAGATAATGGCTTACATCAATGAACATAATTGTATTACATAGTTTCAATGGTTTGGCAGGTTACTATCAACAATTAATTTTTAATTTTTCCCAATTATCTAGCCCGTTAACCAAGTTTACATTTATAGTTGTTAAGGTAATTTAGAGAAAGTAATGTGAATAATGTTTTGATGAATTTAAGTAGATATTGGTTAACTATATGATTTTAACACTAACTTCATAGAATTATGGCTTTTTGAAATATATTTATTCATAGAAAAGTACTGTGTTGTTTACTTATGAAAAACGATAATGTTATTACATATTCATCAAGGTAGTTGATGACTCACAAAAATAAATATCTAGCCTCTGATCTTGAGTTAGTATACACAATATTTGTCTTAAATATATATATACAATATCTATATAGTGAGATATATAAGATATACACAAATGATAATAATCTAAAATATATCTTTTCATAGAAAGTGTTCAACATGAGGCAAAGATAATGGCTTGAGTTACTCAATGAATATGATTATTTTATACACAACCACTCGAGGAATGTTAATTTGGTATTAAATGAATTATGTTTGTAGGTTAATGTAGTTCTGACCTGAATTAAGATTTAGAGGGATGATATATTCATGAATCTAGTAAATATGGATATGAGTGTTATTAAGGGATGTGAAGAACAAATCATTTTTCAAATTTGTGTGAAACCAGATTTATTGAAAAAGATAAACATTTAATAATCTATTGGTGATAATTTTAAGAAAAATTTTATTGACCTGGATAATAGGAAATTGGAAGACTTCATTTGTTAATATAGAGTTATCCTTTTTGAAAAGATATAATGTTTTATATATATACATGTGATGAAAAGGGGATTTTGGATGATGTTCATAACTCAAATCTCCAAAATCACCATGGTTGGATGAATATGTCAAAGGATTTAAAAGAGTAGTTTTTTGGGATAACGTGAATAGAGAAATTTATAATCATGTATATAATTTTTTGTTTTTCCGAATGAAAAAAATTTGAGGCTAAATCCTATAGGATTCATGCAACCACTTCCTATTTTGGTGTCTAAATGGGATGACATTACTGTGGAATTTTTAATAGGACTACCAAAGACTCACAGAAAAAATAATGAAATATGGTTTATTTTTGATCTCCTAACCAAATATGAAAATTTACTTATTATAAGAGAAGATTTTAATCATTAGTTCCCCTCAAGGTCTTATATTAAAGAAGTTATATGACTTTATTGAATACCTCTTTCTATTTTCTCTGATATTAATTCCCATATTACATAAAAATTATTGAAGAGACTTTAGAAGGCTCTTGATATTGAGCTTCATTTGAGAATCACCTACTATACTCACACTAATGGACAATAAAAAAGGGCTATAAAAACATCGTAATATATTTTTATTATATTCTCACATAAGTTTCAAGGTATCTGTGATCCTTATTTTCCATTGGAATAGTATTCCTTTAAAAATAATTTCCATTGAAGCATTGAAATGTTATCTTATGATGAATTATATAGAAATATATTTAATTCTCCAACTTGTTAGGATAAATTTGGTTAAAGAACCCATGTAGTCCCATTAATCCTTTAAGAAATAGGAATAATGGAAATTACTATTCAAGAACATACAGAAGAATCTCAAAGTAGGAAAAAGATTTTTGCCAACAATCAGAGCAAGGATTTAGAATTCAATGTGGGTGATCATATTTTCTCAAACGTTTCTCCTTAGAAGGGTTAAATGTGGTTTGGTAATATGGAAGAGTTTATACCCAAGGACATCAAGAACTTCTAATTTTTTTAAATTTTTGGGTATATGGCTAATGCTTTGTTAATTCCACAAATCCTCTCTAAAGGAAATGATGTGTTTTATATATCATTATTACAGATATAAATGTTAGGCCCACTACATCTTCTCACCTCTAAAGAGATAGAATTGGATCATGGTCTATCTTATAGATAGAAAATCATCCATATTTTTAATACTATAGAGCATGTATCGAGGATTCATATGACTTGATTAGTAATGGTACTTTTTAGAAATCATAAAATGTAGGTAATAATAAGGGAACCAAAGGATGTTTTACGGAAGAAATACTAATATTTGTTTTGAAGGTAATATCTAAAACATTTGAATGAAATTTTTTATAAGTGTAGAATGTAAAACCCCAATACTTTTCAATATATTCCTTCTAGAATAAATTTAATATCTATGATATCTTGTGATATAAGCGACACATAGTTTAAATGAATGACAATACTCTATAAAAATTTTATTATTTAAGCGTGACCATTATAAACTAACATTTATGTCGGTGGGTATAAATATGAATAAATAATTATTATAAACATATGGTTTACACATGTTTATGTGTTATATATTGATTATAAATAAAAAAAATATTTGATGAAAAAATGAAATGTTTTCTGAAAAAAAAACTATATTTCTTTAAAATATTTTTTAATCACAGCGATTTTAAAATTAATATTCACCACTTATGGTAAATGTATTTGAAAAATTTTATTTCATTTTTTGAAATAATCATATAAAAAATTAGAGTATTGTTATTTTTAAGATTTTTATGAATGTTTTATTTTACAGCGAATAGTGAAAAATATTGATTTTTGTTAAACAATAATTTCTATTTAAAGAATTTACATAAATTCTTTTTGTAAAAAAATTAAATGAAAAAGTAATTAAATTATATAATAATTAATCTAATTTATGTTTTTTAAATAAATTATAAGTCTAATTATTTATAATTACCATTTATACTTCTGAATATATTTTTTTCGTAAAAACTATTTTCTCAACACGTTGATGATTTCATTTAAAATTGAATTATGCCACTTTAAGGAGTTTAATTGGTTAAAATGGATTAATTATTGTTAATAATAATAATTTATATTATATAATAATTTCAAAATAATTTTATACCATAATTAAATGTGAAAATAGTAAAAGATAATTATTACGGTTAAGGTGAAAATGGGCTTTCTAGGGGATAAACTAAGAAGTTAAGGGTTAAAATGACCCAAACCTTTTAAAAAGACAATTTTTGGAAATTATTAAACATTATAACCTATAAGAGTTTATAAATTACAATTTTTTAGACATTTGGATTTTAAAAAAATGGGTACACTTCATTTGTTTCAAAAATACTATGTGTATCCTCTCCCACTTTATAAAAGGTGACTCACCCTATTCACTTAATCACACCTATAAATCCATTTTTAATGAAAAAAAATCAAAAATATCTCAAAATAATAACAAAAATAATTATATATCTTCTTTTATTACTTAAATACCAACCATTGTGTCCTTATTAGGAGATCTATAGGTGGTTTCTCTAAGAAAAGGTAATCATCTTTAGAAATCTCTTTCAATTTATTTTTTATTTTACCACCTTAAATTATTTCACTACACTTACAATATGACAAAAATAGTATAGAACCTAAAATTATATTATATTAGGTAAAATTAATAACCAATATACATCTCATCATCCATGAAATCGGAAATAAAATCATCGATTGTGTGTACGTTTGACTATCGAATTGTGAATAGATGTAACTCATTTTCCATTGACCCATATAATAATTGTATATAATTAATAAATAAATAAATAAATATATAATATTTATTTTATTATTATTATTATATAATTATAATATCACATATAAAACCTTACTTACCTTATCATTTAAAATATGATAACGTTACTCGTGTGTACGGCCGATTACCGCCTCATGAAAGGCTGTGATTCATTTTACACATAAGTTGTACATGGAATGTAATAATGATAAATTTGATAAACATGTGTGATATATATTAAACTATATTTATTATTGTAAATAAATATTCCCTTCATTTCATATGCCTTTACTTGTTAATGGATTGATATTCTCGCTTTTTTGTATATACGACCTACCCTCTCAACATAGTGACGTGATTCATTTTACATATCCATCCATCAAGAATGATTATATAAATATATAATGAGTACATTTTATATTTATAAAATTCATATAATAATTATTATTATGTATATATATCCTATACAATAGAATCATAATTATCGTGAAGAAACACACATGAGAGAACCAAGAAATTAAGACAAAAAATAATGAAAATAAAGAAATATTATTAACAAATGGGTTGCAAAATGTTATAAAAATATTATATATAATATTATAAATATGAATGTAGTCACTTTATAAATTAATAGCATGCTTATAACCATTATATATAAGTTTAGATCACTCTCAAATAGAATTATGTGTGATGTTGGGAAAAAATCCCTCAAGGTAACATTGAAGAATTTTTGAGGTGATTGTGTTTGTTGACAAAGTGGACATCTGTGTTGTGATTGTTGAAAAAGCAAACAATGACATACAAATTTGTTGAAAAATGGGATTTCATTGTGGGATTTCGAGTTCAAGGGAAGTAGTTAACTATCCATGTTTGATTCAAGAACATCGGCAAAGGAATGGACGATCTGGAGGCGGTACAAAAAGAGAAGATACAAGGTGGCACCGTTTTACAGTGTTTGCCAAATTTTTGGGCCTGAAAGTCAACAAATGAAGAAAATTGTTTTTGGAAAAGGGACTTGCGCACTGAGGTCTTGGAGGCTTTAAAACTTGCGCACCATATATTTTTCAAGATCATAACTTCAAAATATGGCAAAGGAAAGATGGTCACACAAGTATTGGTTTGGTCGCACATGTGACTTGAACGTCGTGAAAGGACTTGTGCGCCGGTACCTAGGAGTATTGGATACTTGCACGCCTATTTTTTTCAAAATCAGGACATTAAAATATAGAAAATGGATAAGGGTCATGCATGTTTTTGGTTTGGTCACAAAATTGGTTTGTGAAGCAGAGAATTGCGCGCCGAAAGTTGCGCGCCGAGGGGAGACTTGCATGCCGTCACGCAGGGTGTCTAAATGCCTATAAATACAGGACCAACCATCCTATTTTTTTAAAGTGTTCAATAGTTAGAAAAAGCAGAGCTCCCGTCGCGCATGTGTGGTGGTTTCGCAAGTGGTGTGTGGTCATGCAAGTAGGACTTGCAAGCCAGGCGTTGGTTGTGTGCCTAAGATAGTTTGGACGAAGAAGGAAGTGAGTTACGCAAGTTTAGAGTAGCATAAGCTTGTGTCACCTAAGTGCTTGAGGTGGACTTGCGTGCCAGTTTTGACTTGCGCGCTGAGACTTTCACGACGACTTGGAGAAGGGTACCAAGTAAGGGGGATTTCCGACAGTGATTCAGGGCTGCGTGGAAGCTGGAATACTTGCCCGATACCTTCGGTGAAAAGAGAGATTCATCTGCGAGTGAAATTTGGACTTCAACAGAGCATCTACATACAACGGAATATGTATTCATTAGTGATAATGAAGAGACCTATATGTCTATAAACTATGTGTGGATCCTTTAGAGAGTTGTGAACAAAGGAAGAGGAAGAAGGTGATCCTATCCACCGGTAGTGAGCCAGAGAGAGAGAGATAGGCAGTGACCCTTGGGAAAGCAGTGAGCTGACCCTAAACCTTGTAAAGGCAGTGAGCCTGGGCATAGAAGTGATCTAGTCCGAACCTTGTAAACATCAATGTGCTTATAGTGGATATGGTACATCGGCACATTGTCGGTGTATGCTCCTCGGATGTAGCCAAGTGAGGGTGAACAAAGTAAAAATTGTTGTGTCCTATGAATGATTTACTTTCTGTTTATATTGTGAAATGGGAAAGAGAGAAAAGAGTGTTTTTCTTAACTGCGAAACAAGATCAGAATGAGAATTAATTTTTACATTAGTCATAACCTGATTCACCCCCCTCTCAGGGTATTCATCCTTGTGCACCTAACACGTGAGTTAAGGTATTTCATATCAATTTACATTTCATTGAGTCATATTTGTTAATATACACCTATTATATTTTATTAAGTGTACATACTTCTCCTCTAATGTATTTTACATGAATACCTACATATTTAGGATTTTATATTGAAAACCTATATTCTTGATGAATCATTTTCCACCTTTTATTTTATTTATATTTTATGTGGGTAAAATTTATCTTTAAATAATCACATTCTAATTATCATTATTTTATATGTATAGGATAATAACAAACCCTATTTTACCCATAAAAATCGATATTTTTATAAAGTCAATGTTACCTCATTTTAATATACACCCCATTTTAAATCTGAATTTTTACACTTTAATTGAATTAATATGTAAAAATAAACTTCATATTTGAAATTAAAACATACAAATTATATTAGGGATAATTTTTGATATTTTTCTGAAATATTTCATTTTTTAATAAATAGTTAAGAATACTGAGTTTTAGTTCAAAACTGCTTTTTCATATAATATATTTATACGGTTAAATTATATTTTTTGTCTGTTTTAATATATATATAGATAAATTTTTTATCATTTAATACAATTTATGCCATTGGAATCAATTTTACTTTAAAATTAATTAATAAAACATAGCAAAATTTTAGACATTTTTACCTGAAAACCCCAAATTTTCACCCCCCCTACAGGATGAGTTTTAAATTAATTTATGCCACTTATATAATAGGAATTTTTATATTTTTCTACATATTATGAAATATCAAAATTTATAATGTATAACAAGGATAAAACTTTTTTGAACAAAAATCTTAGTGAAAGTAATAAACTTTTATTACAATTATTAAGGTAAAATAAATCTTTATAGTGGACCAAACCATTAATTTAAGGGCCAAATGTCCTATAAAATTCTACAATACACATTGGATGGACATAAATATGAAATAAAACTGTCATTATTGAGTTTTGTTTTGTGTTTTAAGACATTTTTAGGTCAAACATCTGGTACGCCTAACTTCTTTTCAAAAATACCAAGCGAGTCATTTTACTCATAAAAGGTCACCATCTCTCCCCATTACTCACACCTCTCAAACCAATGATATCTTCCAATATCTATGCATATATCTTCCTAAAATACTTATCCTCGACCTTTAATCCTTCCTTTTGGTAGAAATCCTTCCAGAGATTCCTTTTGGTACAAAACAAAAGTAGTTACCTGATTAAGAGGCAACATATTTTCTCATGCTATTTAGTTTTATTTCAATTATACACCCCCTAAAATATGAATATTAAATTCTAATTAATTAAAAAAAATGATAAATATAATGATATTTTTTATGTTAAGGGTTATAAATACACTTACACACACATACATCTAATAGGTAACAAACATACTATTTCTATGTATGGAAAACTACTACCTCACAAAGGAATGATTGTTCGTTTTTCTGTTAGCAGCTCTCATGGTTTCCATTATGAAGAAGAATCTATTTATATATGTTATATATTATATTTTTAATTTATTTATGCTACTTCAATTTTTTTAGAACATACTGTTATGCCTTTCATCTTGTATAAATATGTTTATTTCATTTTAGGAAGTGTGGACTACCACCCCTAAAAGTGATATGAATCTTTCATACCATGCATGGAACATATAAAGGATGGTTTTAATAATCATATCTAACATATATGACATATATATGATACTATAATTTTAATATACATATGAATAATTTATATTTCATTCTTTTAATACAAAAAGTAAATGGAATTAGAGTTCATGCGTACGTACAACATACCTTCACCATGAATGGTGAAATTCATATTTAATCTACAAATATGTTGGAATAAAATAAATACATATATATGGAATATATAATATAGTTATTTAATGGTTTAAATTATAGAGATTATGATGTCAAGATCAAATTAATAAGAATAATAATTGACATGTCAAAAAACATACCTGAGAAAACTAGGAAAGTAACACTCGAAATAGTTAAAACAATGAAAGAGTGTTAACAGATAGGTAATAAAATGTTTTAATAAGTAAATATATTATATTATTGAAATTTTTAAAGTAATTATATTATTTAGAAACATATTTTAAAACAGTATACATGAGGATAAAAATTACACAACAAAAGTAAGGATAATGTAAGAGATTTTAATCCCACTTTTTTTACATGTGAGATAAATTTCATATTCACCAATAATTTCTATTTTGGGGTATACATACCACCGATTTTAATATATTATATTTTTATTTCCATCTATTTAATTTTATTAAATTTTTATATTTAGTATTAATCATTCACAGATCCCATGATTCAAAATCTACTCAAGTAGAGACCGGTTTTGTCCCAATTTAAATTCCATTGAGACTTGTTTATTGATATGAACTAAACCACACTTAAATGGGGAATATAATTCTTCTTAACATTTTATATCATGAATCCCCTTAATCTCATGTTATTTTAAGTTTCATTTCATACTATTCCTTCATGGGAATTATGTTTTAAATGTTTCTAAGTGGTATAAGACACTTTGGAATGTTTAATGATTATTTATAATCAAGAATGTTTTAATGTCCAAAACCCTTGTTCTTACTTATCCTACATTAAGGTATTACTGATAAATAAATATTCATTATTTAATATGAATATTTGATTAGGAATTTTTTTTAATAAATATATGATGAATACTTTGGACATGAAATACACATGTTGGAGACCGTTTGTGGAAAGCCCTATGGGATGGGGATTAGTTAAAGAAACCCCTTGATGCATCGATAGCTTCATGGGATGAAATGGATGGAAAAAAGAGATGTTTTTTACCCAATATGCTAAAATGAATTGTGAAAGGTCTTGATGATATTAAATCCATGTACCTAGGAAACATGGCGTCTAATAATTAAGCACTTCTCTCATTTAGACTCAATTATTATTTTCCATGAGATTTTACATTTACATATCTTTAAATTTAATTGATTTTTAGTTTATTTATTAATGGAGTGTGATAAAATTTATCTGCATTCCATATTTATAATTATTTACTTAGTTGTTTAAATGAAAACTATGTTCATTTATTATCCTTTCAATATAGACTGATTCGTTGTTTCTTCTTTATTACTCATCCTTACTGAGCATTTGAGCTCACCCAAAATATTCGTTATTTTCCCTGATTATGAAGAATAAATATTTGAATAATCATTAAAGGATACAGTTTGTTTCATTTTTTTGTATGATATTTGTATTTTATATTTCCTAATGTATTACGGGTATCATGTTTGTAATCTAGTAATCCAAGAGTGCTAAAATGATTGGTCCTTCAATATTCGATTCCTTGTAATCATGAAAATTTTATACGATAATGCACTGCCTCCATGCTTCTGGGGTCATGGTGTTATATAATCATTGAGTGAATATATGATACTTTTTCTATAAAGATAATTGTTTCTATTAATGTTGAAAAAAGTTTATTTTATAAGTTCTTTTTAATTTAATGAATTTATAAGGTTTGATTTTGATTTATAGTGATTTTAAAAGGTAAATTAGATTAATTATATTATTCTTAATCAATTTTATATTATTAGAATAAATTTTATATTTAATTTAAATATAAAACCCTTTTAAATGTTTGGTAATTTTATCTTTAGAAAAATGATTTTCATCACTCGCACATGTTTAATTTTAAATTAATATTTTCCACTTATTGGAATGGAATTTTAAAAATGAATTTAAAATTTGTATTAATCATAATTATTTTTATCTAAAATGTTCAATATAAAATTGGACAAAAATAAATAGTAAAAATATATTACTATATTTAAGTTTAAAATGGGCTTACTGAGCATTAAAATAATACAAAATATTGTAAAATGAACTTTAAAATGGTCCAAAACCCATTGGATGATAATATTTCAACCTTATAACCTATATGGTTTAATATTAACCATTTTGGGTATTTGTTTAAGCTTAAAAATGTGGGTATAAATTATTCTGTTTGAAAATTTCTTGTGTGTGCTCACCCCCATATATAGATGGTAACCCTCTCTCTTATTAACTACACACATCCAAATCCCTTCGGTTCATCCAAGGCCTACACAAATCCATTTATAACTTACCTCTATATATCCTAAATTTCTTATTTTTTAACATGTATGGATTGATGATAATTTTTTTCCGTTAAAACCGTTAAATTTTTTAAAGCTTCATTTATATTTTTAAGAGGTTATATTCCAAGAAAACGGGTTTCAAAATATTTTCTGAACATTTAGTTTTAAAAATAATTTTCAAAGTGGAAAAGAAATTTTCCTTGTCAAATATTCCAACTTATCTTTCAAAATCATTTTCTTTCTATGAATATATCCTTTGATATTACATAAAATTGTCTGGATATTGAGAAGAAATTATATATCTTCCAATTTTTCAGTAGGTGACAACATGCATGTGATAAAACAGAATATACACACACACTGCTCGAATTGTGAAATATTGTAAACAAAATATAGCAACTAAGAGTGTACGAAAATATAAGGGCTCAGTATATATATAGTACATCTCATGACTCAGTGTATTGATCAATAGAAATGATAGAGTCAGGTTCTATTGAAATCATTTGAATAACAAAATGTCGTAGATTCTTGTTCTTTACTAGTTGAAATAATCATATGTGTATGTGCTTCGTATTACTCAGTAGATTGATTGTAAAATTTAATAGTTTAGAAATTTAGCTCTATGTGTTTGTTCAGTAAGCGTGAGCTCTCACCTTTCTATCTATCTACTGCATATGAGAATTTATACATCAACACATCATGGAGTCTTCTTATATTATTAATAGCAGTAGTATCTGGAAGAATATAATCGCATGTCTAGATATTATGCTTCCTTGTACAAACATGTATGAATCATTCTTCAATTAATTTTGTCGAACATTAAAGAGACAATCATTAAAATAAGTTTGGAATTAAAATCCATAATATAGTCATTGGAATAATGTAAATGAAATGTTTAATTAAATTAGTGGTGGTGTCATAGTATTGGAGTGAATCAATTTGACTCGATCCAACGGTGTCTTAGAGTCTAGTAGTGTCTCTTTACAATGGTGATAAAAAGTTGGTGGTGTATTTTACTTATCCAAAAAAAATCTTTTTTAAGGTAACTCCTCTAACAATGACTCATCAAATGTTTGATCATAATTCTGTTAGTATGTCAGGATAACATTGTCTCACAAATTTCCAAATTTACATTCTAGTAGAATTAAATCCTAACAGTGAGATATACTAGTAGTATCTATTTCTTTATTGATTTTTCACTCTGGAGTTATCTCATCCAGATGGTGAAATATTGCAGACAATGTCTTAGAAAAACAAGAATTCCACACTGATGGTGAGTCATTGACAATGATGACTCATACATAGAATTGTTTTGATCTCAATGGTGTTGGACTCAATATTGTCTCATCCTTTGCAATGACCGTTGGTGAATCATACTTAGTTAGTTTCATCACCTGTCCAATATTATGGAATACTTACAGAAAACATGACACCCATTAATATCATTATAATCATGATTTTTTATCATTAAAACAAGGAGATCAATAATCTACCCATTTTTTAGGATCATAAAATAATGGCATAAATGGTACGAAAAATATAAAACATGAAATCAAATATAAGATCAAAAATGAAAATCATGACATATCATTAAAAATGTGTGAATATGGTATCAAAGATAAATTATAATAAAATAAAGGTTCAAAGGTTAAAAGGTAAAAAAATTTGTATCAAATGTAATGTAGAAACATCATTGTAATATATTATAAATAAATTCCATACATGAATTTTCTTCAAATGAATTCTCCGAAGGGAAATGCCATAGGTTTCTCCCTATTTTGGGGTTATCAAAAAGGTATAACATAATGAGAATAAAAAATAGGAAATTTTTGAATAATAAATATGAATTGAAGAATGATATTTAGAAAAGGTATACAGAAAAGTGGTTACAAAAAATTTATTACAGATCATCCCATTTAAGTCACAGTATAATCCAATCCTTCATGGATTTTTATTTTCCCTTTGCTTTCTTCTAGTCTGATCTGGATGGTCAGTTTGAGGTAGAGTTGAAGGAAGATTGGAATTCTAGTAATCAAATGAGAAGTCTGATTCTCTCTAATAATAATTGGTCGGAGCTATCTTATAGATTTTACTTGACAAATAGGGAAATTCTAGAACTAGGTAGGCGTAGGGGTATTGGGATCTCATGTAACTCCTAGCCTAAAAGACTCTCATACTATAATGGGAATGGATTCCTAGTCTACTATAGTCGTTCCATGAACATGAATAAATGGATTCATCATGTTTTTTGAAACCCCTAATGATCTTACCACCTCTTTACATTACACTGAAGAAGTATCCTTTTTACTCCATAAATCTATTTAACACATGAGTTATATCCTTCAACTATAAAACGAGCTCCTTAGAACCCTAAATCACATGTGGCATCAAATAATTCTCATCCAAAAATTTCAAACTTTGCATCCAGGGTATTCTTGTTATAAATCTTGGAGAGAGAATATTTGATAGATTTAGTAATTGTTTCTCAGTCATCATTCATATCCTTAGCAGATGATCTAATTTTCATGTGATCATTCCAAGTACCCTAATCAATCTTTTTCAGAATAACCAATGGTATGAACTGTTCTCCACAAGAAGGACCAACTGAAGTTATGATAACATCTTATATTATAACATATCAGATTTGATCAACATCAACTATAAGAGGTGTTGGGGAGGTACAAGTGTCTAATGATACATTCTAAAGGATTTTCAAAATCCCATCCAAAGAGGTAGTAAAAGATAACTTTAAATATTGATCCATATAATTTACATATTCAAAATCATAACTTATCCTAATATACTCAATCTCAATATCCGAGATGTGATGCATCATTTTAGGTTTTATGTGATTAATCCCCAACTCAAAAAGATATCAGTCATCATTTTCAAAAATCATTGTTATAAGAGGTGAATGATTTTTCAGAATCTTATCAAATTGTGACAAAAATTTCTTACCAAAAGAATCTAAGTCTCGGCTTGTGACTAATACAAGTGTAACAGTAGGGAGAGGTGTAGCAGGCGCAGGTTCAGGTTCGGGTTCTCTGACAAAAGAATGATTTTTCCAAAATCTTAAAATATCAATCTAAGACACCCTAGATCCTCTAATATCTCTTTCTTTTAAAACAATAGGTCCACCGACCTTCAGTGGACACTCACTGAAGATATAAAATTATTCTATCATTAGATTGACCCAAATTTTTTAAGGCTTAGAAACAAAGGGTACAACAGCAGGTGCAATAATCTATTCAGCATTTCTCTGATCATGAGAATTTTTTTCACCAAAAGGTTCACTAAAAATAAGTAATTTAGTCATCTAAATGTCCAAATTTTAAATATAATTAATAGGTTCATCTTCTAAATTATTGGCCACAAGAGGCTTATAAGAATTTATGTCACCAAACTATTCATTACCATCTTCTTTCTCAACTAGTTCCCACTTTGATTGTTCAGATACATGCTACTCAACAGTAGCTATAATACCTGTCTCCTCGACCATAGAAGAATCACAAAATTTCTATCCATTTAAAACTGAAAAGAATTCAGTTCTTTCAGTAGAGATATCCTCTTAAATAAATTCAAAATATTGATATTTCTACCCCTTAATGAGAGAATCTTTCTATTTATTAGTTGGGCCCACTTCTCTAGTCACGTATGATAAGTAGGTTCATTAGTTTAAACAAGAAACTCTGCAGTCATCTCTATATCCCTCATTCAAATTTAGTCAACTGAACCCCCAGTGTAATAATAATCATCACCAACTTCACTATTTTAAAATTCTTTTTTTACACTCCCATTTTCTCTTTTTTTCTCTTTTTTTTTCTTCATCCTATTCCACATCATCAAATTTCTTTCAAGAATCGAACAAATATTCTCCCAAGACATTTCTTTCCTCTGTATTAGTTTTCAGAAAAATTTGTAGTTTAGGAAGTCTTCTAGGAGGACTACGAGCTCCATATGTAATTAGAGGTGAGTTAGGTAACAAATATTTGTCACTAACTCCACAAATATATAGCTTATTTTCAACTGTTTCTTTTAAAATACATTCTTTTACATCATTTGAATTCTCAATAAACTCATATAGCTCTATGCCAATGTTTACTACATATCTTGGTCTTGTGGGATTATCCAACAGTTTAAACTAAACATACAACTTATCATTGTCATTTACCCATTGCTTCTTCTAGGGGTTCCAACTAACCTTCATTCTTGATAAAATAGATTTTGAAATGAAAAAATTATTGTAATCAACAATTTTTTCCTCATCATCAGATACACATTCATTATCCTTTAACATTATAGAAACCATCTAATGATAAACCAGGGAATTAGATGTAGATGATTTCGTTATCATTTCAGATGAATAAACAATAATATACCTACAAATATTGATCTTAATTCCAATTTTAATAAGAATAAGTAAGTACACATATTGGTATCCAACACAAAAAAGATCACATTTCATGTGAGCGAATTGATGCTTATAAAATTTGAAGATCTTTCTAAACTCTCCATCCAGCTCAGATAATTCTGGCCTTCTAGTTATCCCATCACGAGTCATCTTTTCAATGAATTTTTCATAAATAAATAATCACTATCCTCAGGGATAGATCCATGGTAGCCAACATAAACACCTTCATAATAGATTACCAAGTAATTCACCCACTTTTTTTGATGAAAATATTACAATGTAACCATCAACTCTTTTTCTCATCCGATATTATTCCTCATCATTAAAACAAAACTCAATACATTGTAAAATCTGATGCATCATTCTAGGATAAATAGGTCTCTTATTTGATGATAACCACTCTAAAATGACTTGATTTTGATGTATGTGGACACCAAATACTTACTTGGAAACAAACACTTTTCTCCCACTTATTTTTTCAGGTAAACGATCATCTTTGAAATTCATGGGTTCATTGGTGAAATTGGAGCAGGAACACTCGGTTCACCTTTATGATTCTTAGCTGATCATGACTTAGATGATGAAGACTGCGAATAATTATTAATTCTCATCATGAAGGTTGGTTCAAATATCCTATGTGATGGAAAAGGTAGATGAAGGTAGGGAGAAGATAAGTCAAATAAGGATATAGTGAGAAAGGAGAGAGAGTAGAGGTGTGTTGGAAATAGAAAAAGTGTCATTTTTATAATTTGGAATTTTAGGTATTCTAAAATTGAAATCAAAATTGAAAATTGGGAAAAGAACATGTATCGAGTTATGAGAATAACATTAACTGGAATAAAATAAATTGGGATTCAAAAGCATTAGAAGAAGAAAAAATGAAAATGTATGAATAACAAATGGTGTGTAAATCAAAATGGTGAGGAAAAACAGTGATGTGTCATAACAATGGTGTGTCATACCAAAGATGTTTCATACCAATGGTGTTTCATACCAATGGTGTGTCATACAAACGGTGTGTCATACCAACATTGTGTCATACCAACGGTGTGCCATCCTAATGATGTGTCATCCCAATGGTGAGTCATTCCAATGGTGTGTCATACAATGGTGTTTCATATCAGCAGTGTGTCATGCCAACAGTGGGTTATACCAATGGTGTGTCATACCAACAATGTATCAAACGAATGGTTTTTCATGCCAATGGTTTATCACCCAAAAAATAATCTTGATCAAAAATAATCACACCTAGCTCATAATTTATATAATTGATTCTATAATAATTTATGGGTTTAGTAAAAATATAAACTAAATCATGTTCTGTACTCATAAACTGAAGAGTGATATCACCATTTTGAAAATTATAGCTCAAAATGTGATGTCTTTAATCAACATGATTAGTTCCATAATGAGACCCTTGATTCATATAAAAATTTATTTAACTTGGGTGGTCACAATTTATGGGGACTTGTATTAACTAATATCTATATTCTTGTGAATTGTGTTTCATCCAAAATATTTGTGTATAGGAACTACAAGAATCTATGTATTTATCTTCAGTAGTAAATAGTAAACCATAATTCTTCCTCTTAATACATCCTAAAACTAGAGCATTTCTTGAAAAGTAACATGTTCCATAGGTCCTTTTTCAATCAAACTTAAATTCACTAAAATTATCATCCAATTAAATAAGTAAATCCAATTAAGACATATAGCACAAAAAAATATTAAATTGGTAGTATAATTGATGTATTTTAAAATTATGTTTACTAAAACCATGTATGAATCTTTTGGAAAATCTTGAAAATGACCATACATAGACACACTCAACATTATATTAGGTTATATAGCAATATGGTATACAAGAAATCCAATAATACCTCTATAACTAGTTCTACCCACTTGTTTTCAAGCTACCCAAAGATACAATTTACAGGAGGTGCTCATTGGACAATCAATATTTTTAGTTTTATCCAAGTTAAAACATTTTATGCGATCTTTTATATATTTACATTTGTTTAAAATAATTATTTCTTTATTTTGAAATATTTCAAATATAAAAAAATAATTAAGTTCACCCATCAAACTAATTTCAAATAAATTTTACATCATTTTTTAAAAAGAATTGTAATGTGATTTTTTGATGATCTAAAAATAATATCATCACCATAAAATTTTACTACTAAAATGTCCTTTTAAATTTGTTTTATGAAAATGGAATGATCATTTACTCATTTTGAAGAACCTTTTAAAATAAGAAAAATGTTGAGCCTATCATACCAAGAACTAGGATCATGTTTTGGACTATATAAATTTGCTTAAACATAAATAATTGGTTTGGGAAATAATTATTTTGAAAACCATGGGGTTGTTAAAAAAACATCATCAATTATAAAACCATTACAAAATGAACTGTTTACATCCATTTGATATATTTTGAAATCTATATGTGTTTTATAGGAAAGAAGTATTATTATAAATTCATGTTTGAATGTAGGTGCAAAGGTTTCATCATAGTTTATTCCTTATTCCTTACTATAACCATGTGCAACTAGTCTTGCATTATTTAAAATTATAGTTCCTAACTCATCTACTATGTTTCTAAACACCCATTTAGTGTATATAGTCAAGGATTCATTGGTTCCATATATGAGTTACAACAGTTTATTTTCTCAAACTAATTCAATTTTTATTGCATTTCATTCACCAAAATTAACCATTATCAGATTTATTGATATTCTTAGGTTCAAGAGAAGACAAAAATTCATGATGTACTACCTGATTTCTTAGAGAATCTCTTATTTTTTACCCATATATAGGTCTCCTAATAAGCTTATAAAATATGGTATTTTAGTGTTCTAACAGCTCTAAAAAATGTAGGGATGATCACTTCATGTTATAAAGGTTTCGATTTTGGATGTTCTAGAAATTACTTGGAATTGAATGATTTTTCTAAATGTTTAAAAGTAGAATCATATAGTTTAAAATTTAATTCCAAATATGAAAAATCATCCTCATGGTTTTCTTGGGAGGTATTCGGCTCATGTGAATCTATTTTATTAAATTTAAAATGGATGGATTATTACACATATTTGGGGTTTTTATTAAAAAATAACTAGGCTTTGATAGAGGTTGAATAACCAAGGAAACTTCATACATCAATTATGGGGGAAATGTTTTGACTATTGTTCTTAGTGTTAAGAATATAGACATTGCAACCAAAGTCTATTATGTAATTATACTTAGTCTTTTAATTATTTCAAATCTCATAATATGTATTCTTGAAAATTGGTTGAATTAAAACTCTATTTTTGATATAGTATGTCATATTCACAGCTTCATACCAAAAATAGACAAGTAAGTCCTACTAATTTAACATAGTCTAGGATATCTCTTATAAGGTTCTATTTCAACTTTCAACAACTCCATTAATTTGAGGGGTCCTAAGAGAAGATACGTTATGGATATAGTCAATTTATAAATAACAACCATTCAAAATATTCATTTTCAAACTAATGACCATGGTCACATATTAAGGTCTGAATTATATATCCACTTATGTTTTCTACATATCTTGTATACATGGTGAAATAAGATAAATCATCACTCTTGTGTGATAAAAAACACCCATGTATATCTAGAAATGTAATCTACTAGTATGTATACATAATGCTACCCATTTAAAATAGAAAATATTGATGATCAAAATAAATCCATATGAATCAACTAAAGAGGTTGATAAGTTGACACTTCATTATTTAATTTAAAAGAAACTTTGTTCTCTTTATTTTTTGACATGGGTTACAAACATTATCATTTGGGAGCTATAGTTTAGGTATATCATTAAGTAACCCCTTCCTAAGAACAATCATAATGGAGTGAATATTGCAATGGAATAATATATTATTCAAAAGGAAACATACTTTATGAAAGGAACTCAAGATAGATAAATTTTTGGAAATTAAAGAATCCAAATTAATACCCTAAACATGATCATTCCTTAAAGAAGTAAAAATTAAATCATTTTTAAAATAAAAAACATTACATTCATTGTTGTAATATTTTACATCAAAACCATCATCACATTAATTTTATATGCGAAAATTTTATAATTTATACCCTCAAAGAATAATAATTTAGAAATCAAAACCAAATTACTATTACCAACTTGAAAGAGGTCAATGATTTTCCCTTTTCCATTATCATCAAAGGTGACATGAACACTACCAAACTTAATATGGACCATGAAGTATGAATAATATCCTATAAAATGTCTTGAATAACCACTCTATAGGTACCACAAACTCATATGAATTCAAATAGTTTTCCAACATCAAAAAATTTACACAGGAAATGACTTTGGTACCCATATATCCATATATTTTAAAGATGCTAGTAATTAAATAATATAGAACCCAAAATTTCATTATGGTATTCCTTTAAAAAGATTAAATACTTTTTGAAATAAAAACATTATTATTTCGGTTTGAAAAATAATTGGTAGAATAAATTTTTTGTCTAGGTCAAGGAAAAAATGTTTTTTTAATAGTCACTTAAGTCCAGGATGATATCCAATTCCATTTACATACTTATATGAAACCTTATTACCTAAAATCCAAGTATAAGTTTCCCATACATTTGTAAACATCTCAAGGTCTTTCTAAAACTAGTCAATTGAATGTTTATGTTTTATATTTTCTTTCATTATTTGAGCATTATTTTCCTTTTAAACAGATAGACCAGATTTTAATTTCACTGATTAAGAGTATTGTCATTTCAAAGTATTATATTTGTCTACTAGTTCATTAAAAGTGACTTCTAGCATTTTATAGTATTAAAAAATTTCATCCAAAAACATGTCATCATAATTTTTCTCTTTCTAAAAAATATCCTAAATGTGATCATTATACATGGGTGAGGTAGTAGAGATAACAGGTAGAAATGATATGGAAGGTACCATAGAAATGTTGGTCATATGACAAATATTTTGTCTATTTGATTTCTCTTAATGTGATGTATCTGAATCATTGGAGGTATCTCTAGAAGCACTCCAAGCTGCTTTCATTACTTTTTTATACCTTTATTTGATGTCACTATATTTTTATTGTTACATTATCTTTGGATAGTCATCCTTGACATGTCCTTTCACCATACATTCATTATATACAACCTAATTTTCATCTTTATTCCAATTTCCTTTAGTAACATATTTTCCTTCATAATTGGCCTTTTTGAAGAACTTATATTTACTGTAAAATTTATTGAATCATATGGATAGATGAGCCATATTCTTATCCCTATCTGGTGGAGATTCACCATCTCTTGAAATTATAGCTTGGACTTTCTGTTTTTTTAATTTGTCTCTTTTTGTTGAGATATAATAGTATTAAATTATTCTAATTTCCTCTTATGTTATTCATCATAATATCTATTTAATTTTAACTATTCCTCATAAATAATAATCTAACAAATCATCTCATTGATAGGTATCCTTCTGATATCATATGTCTCTCTAATAGAGATAGATGGGCATCTACATCTTTCAAGTACACATATTAACAGCCTCATTATCCGGTCCTTATAGAATATTGGATTCCAAAATGAGTTCATTGTGTTAAAATTTAAATTAAATCTAAGATAAATATTAGAAATAGGTTCATCATGATTCATCTTAAAGTTATCTAACTTAAAATTATATGTTTTTAATCTCATCTCCTTGACATTATAATTTCCCTAATGAGAAACAGAAAAAGTATCTAAAATATCCT
This sequence comes from Viscum album, assembly GCA_963277665.1. Taxonomy (NCBI): domain Eukaryota; kingdom Viridiplantae; phylum Streptophyta; class Magnoliopsida; order Santalales; family Viscaceae; genus Viscum; species Viscum album. Next base: position 1,477,837,759 of record OY728134.1, read on the forward strand.
AAGAAGTTTTGCATGCATAAATTCTATTCCATTATTCATATATTTAATTAAAGTAAAGGTAATTCACTACTTTATAATTATTATTGTATGAAAATTTATAATAATCATCCCATGTACTTCTGGATTCCTTAGGTAGTTTATATATTTCTTCTATTTCAGTCCATATTTCAAATAACATACTCTCAATGTGAATTTTAATCAAGATTTTATATTGAGCATAATTGATACAATTAAATATGGGAGGTTAGTTGGAATTATAACATTCATTTCGTTAAACCATTTAATGAACTAAATTTATAAATAACATAAATTTAAGATCATTAAATCTTAACTAATATCACAATTGAAATGATTTAAAAACATTAAAACCAAATAAAAACTCAACTAATACCAAATATTGATCAGAGTTAGTAACTCAAGAGTGGGGAGAATTGAGTACCCATTAAATATTTTTGTTCAAAAAATATTTAAAAGTTTTCCCCAAATAAATTTAAAATGGACCAATTATCCAAAATAGTAGGTCATTATAAGGCTTAATTTTTCAAAATATTTCATAAAGATTGATTAATTATCAAGAAAGTAATATAAAATATTACCTACACCATCAAATTAAATTTAATCAATTAAAAACTTATAAAATCACTAATTAAGGTTAAATGTCAATTTATATATTTTTTATAATTAAAAAAAAATCATTTTTAAATACTAAATTTAATGTAAAAATAATAATAAAACATAGTGGAAATTTGAATACAAGTGGTTGAGTATAAAGATAAGACTTAGTCATCTCCACTTGGTGGTCACCTTCCACAAATTATTTTATATAAAATAAATAGTTTTATCCACTACCTAGATCAGGTTTTACAATTGTTTACAATTTTCTATGTCACACATAGCCTCTTCCACAATTATATGTGGGAGTATAAAATAAATAGGTCACACAAGGACCACTACCATAGTTTCATGAGAAAACATATAAAAGGGGATTGAGATGATATGAAGTATCATCTAATTTTAAGAATGATACAATTTTTGTGTGTGTGTGATAAAGCAGAGTATGCACACACACTACTTGAAATGTAAAATAACGTAAAAAAAACTGAGAAACTAAGAGTATAAAGGAAAATAAGTGGTCGATCTGTATACAGTATAACTCATGACTCCTTTATTTGATAAACAAAAAATATCAAGTCATGTTCTATTTAGATCATTATAAGAATAATGTTTCACATGATTTTGTTCTTGACTTGATGAAAGAAGCCGATGTGTATGAGATTTAGATTCCTTAGTCGAGTGATTAGAGGATGTAGCAGGTCATCACTTATGCTGTATGTCTGGGTTTAGTATGCATGAGATATCAACATTCTATCTATCTAATTATCATGATCATTCACAAATATATGCATGAGGGAGTCTAATTCCTATATTAATAATACTGTAATTAATTAGAATATATATGTGCATCTGAAAATAGTGCTTCCCTATAAATCATGTATGAGACATTCTTCAATGGAATCTGTCTAATATTTAAGAGACAATCATTAAATTAGGTTTGAAATTAAAATCCACAATATAGAACTTATAATAATTTAAATGTAAAGGGTATGTAAAATAGTGGTGGTGTTGTAGTTTGGCAGTGTGATTTTAGAAGTTTCCTGATCTGACTCAATCCCATAGTCTCTTAGAGTAAGGCAGTGTCTTTTTACAACGGTGACATAAAGATGGTGGTGTATTTCACATAGAAAAAAATTCATGTTGGTGGAAAATCCTTTTGATGTGAGTCATTTAATGGGATATCATCTTTCTGGGGGTAGGTTAGGCTTATGATGTCTCACACTTTTCCAAATTTAAATTTTTTGCAGCATGACATCCTAAAAGTGAGATATACTAGTGATATCCCACACTTTACTGATTTTACACTCTGGTGGTATCTCATCCCAATGGTGAAGCATTATTGATGGTGTCTCATATATAGTGAGATTTTCTGGCTAACAATAATACTTGGAAAACAATGACTAATATTTAGAAAAAATTTGATCACAGTGGTGTCAGTGTCAATGGTGTCTCATCCTTAGTAGTAACTGGTGGTGACTCATAATTAGTCAATTTCATTACGTATCCCAAGTTATTAAATACATATAGAAAACATGAAATTCATTAATATCATTAGAATAATGATTTTGTGATCATTAAAACATCGAGCTTAATAGAGGGTCAATAGAAGGTTATCTCAAGATTGATTCAATTATACAAGTGGTCACCCCTGTCTAAAAAAGTTATTAAATTCTAATTGGATATCAATAAAAAAAATTCACTACTTATGTCTATTAAAAAAAATCTTTATCCTATAGAAATTTTACGATCTCATTGCTTATGTTCTCTAATTCTTTTATGATTCATGTCTTACAAACTACATAGATTTATTTTCTGACTCATGATTATGATCTATAATATTAAGGATATAGATTATAAAATCATATTATCATTTTTAATACCCTTTTCTCATGTTATGTTGATATCTCTCTTTTATACCCATACAGAACATATGATCTCACCCTCTCTTATATTTCCTTCACCCTAGATATAATGAATGTTTTTTTCTATGATGTGTCTAAGTTGGGTGCTAGTTATAAAGAAATTAGTGTAAGATGGCATAACCCACTTATGGGCCTTTTTTTGATGTGACCTTGTTTCTAAAGGAAGTATACCTCTATGATTCTCATGTGGATTGTTTATTATGTAATGAATATTAAAATATGAATATTTAATATTTATGTATGAAAACATTTGGGTATTTACATAAATATATTCCAAAATATGTTCCTTTAAATCATTTTTTATAGTTATATATTCATTTATTTCATAAATGAACATTATAATTCGTATACATTAAATGTTCTAAAAAATATAATAATATATAAATTAATTTAATAAAATCATGGAATCTAATTATAACTTTTAATATTAAAAATTTAAAACATCTAAAATATAAGAATCATCATCTCAAGTAATGTATCATTCAAATTCAGGTTTTAATTTCCAATACTCTAAAATTTTAATTTATTTCATGTAGAAATTTTGAATCTAATATCATTAATTTGGGTTAAATGGGAGTCCTTTGAAAAAATATACTATAATTTCAGAAACTTCAACCAATTCATAGGATTAATATTTCAGTTTTTAAGAGTCTTTACAAAGACAAATTTCAATTACAATAAAATGTAAGTTAAAATTTTGATATCACTGTTGTGTTTAAAGGTTATTACTTTAAAATGTAAGAGTTTTTCACATTTTTGGAAATTCAAAACATCGAAAATTTGATGTTAATAGTTTCAATATGTATGGGTAATGTATTTAATATGTAAGGTTCATGAATTGTAGTCATAAGAGTCATGCACTATCTCAAAATTAGAAACATCCGAGTAATTAATGTAATAGGTTCAATGTGAAAGGGTAAAATATTAAATGAATAAGGTTCTATACATAGTAAATTCATTCAATGTAAAAAGTGAGAGTAACCAAATAATAATTCTATTATAATAAAAAAAAATAATAAAAAAATCATGTAGAATAAGGTGGGAGGGTGTATTTATCATAACATAGGTATGGAGGCCATGAGTCACACAACATTATGACCATTTTTATTATTAAAAAACTTAATCACATAAAACCCAATTTCCTCCATTTTATAAGGATAAAAAAGGTATGAAATGGAAGTGTAAATCAAGGAAAAACAAATTAACAAAATAATAAGAAATAAATTATCTCTGTTTTAATAGAATAATAACACAAGAACAAGAGATATTTAATTATATTATCCCCATGAAATATTAATACATATAAATTAGGTATATGGGAACACATTCTAACTATTTAAATAAATATATTATAAGAAATTCAATATCCCCTAACAGGTTTTAAAAAAGTAAAAAAGAGATATAAATAAGAAATAGAAATTTCTCCCCCTTTGATAAATAGTAATGTAAGTACGTGCTTACCTTGAATAAACAATAATAGAAATAACATTATTTTAACAAAATTATCATTCTCTCAACTTAGATACAATAAAAAGGATAACCAATCATGGTCATATGACGATTTTTATTTTTAATCACATATAATATTAATAATACAAATTCTATGGAATATATAAATAGTAATACAAACACCCCTTTAAATACTCTTTTTATCAAAGAACACTAATGTAACATATCCACACAATATGTAATAAAGAATATAAAGTAACTAGAAAATAATTTTCAATTATAAAAATAAAAAAATAACAATTTTCCACACGCTATCAAAATAACATATCCATGTAAATCATAAAATTTAAGATAACACCCATTTCAACTATGCATCAATATATATAACATATTCATGGAATTAAATGAATGATATTCAATGAATTTAACTTAAATAGTTTCAAGACATGGAATTGATTCAAAAAAGGAATATGATGCATAATACATGACAAAAATACACTAATTGTGGTATGGAACATGCTATTAAACCAAATGATAATATAGTGAGCACATGATCCCTAACAAAAAAATTCAAATTAGTTATTTATGACATATTAATAAATAGACCTTTAAAGAGTATCAATGATTTCAAAAATCTAATTAAATGGTTCTACAGATCATTCCAATGTAATAAAGTAGATAAAATCTAATGGAAAAAATAATAAAAATTATGAAATATTTTCCACCTATATAAAATTATTAGATAAAATCATGTATTTACTGTTACTATGATGATATTGAATCAAATAATTTCAAAATTTAAAACTATTCAACAAAAAATATCTTACATTCTACATTATATCTAGGACATTCATCAACATTGATAAGGAATTTAAAAAGTATCCATGAATTTCATAAATAGTTTTATAATGAATAGTTATTAATGTTTATAGAATCCAATATATATACCATTAAACATTATTTTCCTTGTGTATTTTTTTACAAAATATCAAACAAAAATATTTTATGGTACCTATTTTATTTTAGGACAAAGAGTGTTAGACCGAATTTTTATTTTTAGACTTAGAGAAAATAATTCCTATTCCTATTATTTTTTTCACCAACAGTTCTAATTCTAGGTTTAGCATCACTTCTTTTATTATTCTTAATGACATTTTTAATGTAATTATATCATTCAAAAAAAACACAAGAAAACAATTTCAAAGAATCAACCACAACTAAAAATTCCATAATTTTATTATCACGTAGGGACTAATAAGATTCAATTTTAACTAATTTCATCTTAAATTAAAAAAAATATTTAGTTAAATCCTTTAAAAAAATTAATGATCATAATATTTATTTACAGATTTATTCTTTTTATTAAAATTATCACATTAATCTTAAATAATACAAAAATACTCATAAATATCATAAAAATGATGTTTATACTCTGAATTATGGGAGAATAATGATTATACCTCTTTAAAATAATACTTGATACAGATATTTACATTTTTATTTGAATTATCAGATTCATAGTTAGAATTAGATTTATCACTTCTGTTTTAATAACAACCCTACGTAGCTTTCATATTTTTTCTTTCTTGTTGTAAATTAATTATCTGATTTTGATTTAGATTTTGGTAGAGGGAATTGAGGTCTAATATAACCATATTGATTACATTCATTTAATATGTTCACTTTTTAGTTTTCATTATCCTTATATAATTTTCGTTTTATCCACTTATAAAGATTATAAAATATTCTAGAAACATATTTAAGATCCTCACTAGAACCTAAACATATAAGATCTTCATTAGACGAATCAAAATATTTTTATTTATCATTTCTCTCATCATTTGAAGTATAAAACATAATAGAATCATTTTATTTCAAAAAAAACTAATAATCATCATATTTATCTTGCATCTCCACTTTATACATCATGAGTAATCAAATCAAATTATTTATTTTTTTATCATTGATAGGTGAGGAATTTATAATAAAATAAGATACTTCAGTTCATTTAGTAGGTATAACTTTAATAACTTCTAAATATAGATATAATTCTTGAACAAAAATCCATAAATTTTATCATAGTTCACCATGTCAGTGCATATTCATTCATTTTAGGAATAATTTCTTCATCAAACATTTTGAATGTATCAAATTTTGACTTTTTATTATTATATCATTTGTATTTTTCTTTATAAGTACCTTTATAGGAAAAGTTAATAGTTCCCCATATATCCTAGGTAATAAATCATATAGAAACTATATCTACTTCATATACTCCAAATCTAAAAATTAAATTATTCATTTCTTTGAAATTATATAATAACTATATTTTTCTACAACACACCAAAATTTTCACTAATAAATTAATGGTCTATAATCAATGATATACATTATACTGGATTAGACACAAAAGACTGAATTTTTCTAGTTAGATACTTCTCATGAGATTCTTATGGACTAAAGGATCCGAGATACTTAAAATCATGTTTTGAATAGTGTAGGTAATCCATAGTCCTTACACTGATATTAATTTTTGGTATCTGGGTATTAAGTATTCAATCTCATAGACTCAAAAATTGATGGTCTGTGTTCCAATTTTTGTCCAAAATATATCATTCACAAATACTCAATAGGGGGAGTCAATTGAGTCCTTTAAATAATTTCACAACATTTTAACATCCCTCTATAAAAGGTTTTAAAATTTAATTTACCTTTTAATAAATTAATATAGTTGAATTAAATTAAATAATTATAATATAATAAAATATTTTTTTGTGGTTCATTGATATAATAGATATTCCCTAGCACACTCCATCAATTCCTAATGTATTCTAAATTATTTTATTCAAATTACTTTCAGAGAGATCTCAAAACTTAGTGAATGTATTTTATACGTGGTATAAGGCTTTTAATGAACCTCTATATCCCTTTACTAACAATCTAACAACTATATCAGTTACTCCCACCCATTGGTAGATAAATAAAAATAGCGTACGCTTTACCAAAATTGCGTAAAAGTAGTTGAAATATAAGGTAAAAATATATGAGGTTTGGAAATAAATATAGTTATGTATATAGTTTAAACACTATAAAATAACTGTAGAATAATCTTCTTTAAATTACACATTTTCAAGGAATAATGGTTCTAGACCTTTTTTTCTCTTTAATTTGATATTAAATTAATATATAAGGAATGAAAAATAATCTTCAATGTAGTACAATATCTTCTTTATTTATTCTTTCACTACCATCTTCCTTTAAATTTTATGTTCTTTCAGATAAAAAGTTATAGTATTAGTATAATAAAATACCTTTAATATTTTAGTTCTCTTTCTTCTTATTTCAATATCTTGTACAAACAATGGGTTTTATTTTTCATGTCTTTTTTCACCACTATCTTCAATCGTTATACATATAATAATTTGATTCACTGTAGCTCCTTCATTCTACTTCGATAATTCAAAATAATCAATTAACAAATATTCCTTCAATATAAACTTGATTAAAGTTGATTTGTTTTCTTATTTATTTTAAAATAAGTCTTAAAATAAATAGGGTCAAAAAAGTTTAAATATTTATGATATAAATTCAATTTTTTTTTGAAAATCAACATGGTTATTTCCATTTGATTATTTCATTTCAAAATTAACTTCATAATTCCCACAATTATACCTTACAAAATGTAACCTAAATATTTTAATTATTTTCACAAAATATGGAATCATTATGTAACTTTAAAAAATCTATTATCTTTACCTCCAAAAAATAAATTATCATAATATGAAGTATAGTATATTCTTACCACATGTTGTATCTTCCAACATTTAGAAAATCATAACTTTTTACATGTCACACCATTACATATGATATTATGAAGTTTGTTTCAAAGAGACTCGTTTTCAAAAATCCATATAACATTTAAAAACTCAATCAAATATGTAAGAGTAAAATTTTAGTTCGTTAGAGTATTTACATAGAAAAATTAAAATAACCCAAAAAATATAAGTGAAAATTAGGATATTTCTATAAATCATAAGGTTTATGACTAAAAAACATAGGATTTTTAAACCTTTTTCAATCTAAAAATTCTTAAATGTAAAGGATATTTTTTTAATGTTTAAATGTAATAGTAAAAATTCATGAGGGTCATAACATGCAGTGTCAAGATTCATGATCTTTGATAAAATAAAAAACATTTAAAACCTAATGGTAATTTAATAAATAAAAGGTAGTTATTAGGAAATTGATTCAATATAAAAATTTATAGTAACAAAATTATAATTTAATAATAATAATAAATAATTAAATCATAAAAATAATATAAAATAAATATATAGGTTGGAATTATAAAAACATAGTTGAAGCAGTAATGAGCCACTAAAAACATGAACCTTCAGCTATGGAGGTTGATTGAGTAACTCTAAATGTTTTTAATTTGAGATAAAATACACCTCATGAAAGTGGAATGTAGTTTCAAATTATCATTGTAAACTGGGCTGAAGTGCATGTAGTGTTTCTTGATAGTAGTGATTAACTGTGGATGAGCATGTTTATTTTTATTCTTAAATATGATCAATAGTTTATTTGAAAATAAACTCTTTTTTATGTGGATTTTACCTCCTCACACCTTGATATGGTAAAATTGATTTAGTTTTCAGACTCTTATTTTAGAATTATGAGAGATCAATTATATGATGGTGTGTTGTAACAAGATTATATCCTATATGAGGAAAATATTATTTATGACCGAGTTCTTTATGTGGTACCATCCAGAATGTGTGAGGGGATAATATTTCACTAACATGTATCTAGATATGATATTTAACCAAGGAATACCAAGATGCACTATACTGTGTTTAAGAAGTACTGGTGGTTGAAGATAAAGAAGTACATAGAGGCATTTTTCATGTGATGATGAACATATTAGTGGGAATAAACCATTAATCAAAGACCCATTTATCTTATTCAGTCATTTACCATTAATATGATTTAATGGGATGATGTGAGAATGAATGTTGTGATGGTGATACCATAGTTGACCTAAGGTAGTGATGTGATTTTGGTTGGCATGGATCAGTTGACTATGGTTACACATTTTATTAAGGATCATGGAGATATAGTTTATTTATGATCTAGGTAGGTATTATGTCTATGGGATTTTATTTATTCACATATTACCAAATAGAACCATTTATTATCAATATTAGTAATTTAATTATATATCTGGGAAGGGACTTTAAATGTTTCTTGAAAATCATGTGCAAATGTGTACAACATACCATTTTCAAAATTATAAGAACTCTGAGTATACTAATAGTATTCGAAAGGATATTTTATGAGCATGAGTCCTTCATTTCAGCGGTTAATTGGAGAATTTTCATGCATCTTATAAGTTCACCTATAATCATTTTATCAATATGGAATTGTTCAAGTCCTTATACAATAACCAAGATGTTTCTTATATCTAGGATAATCGATTGTTATCGGGATGAGTGTCATGTATTATATTGTATAGATTTCATGGTTGATCAAGAAACCCTTGGTGAATAATAAGAGCAGGTAGTTTTATTTTTATGATTATATATTCCACACCCTTGAGTTTGAGGATGGTGACCAGGTTCTCTTATGAGTGTCACGCTATTAGTTAACCTTCATATCCAAAGGTAGTAGAAGTTGGTGCCTGTGTATGATGGGCCCTTTGAGGATATCATGAGGATCACTGTTATGAGTCATTGTAAAGAACATCCCCATATTTTCGATCTTATATATGATATATTAGACAAGTCCCAACTCATAAGATACCAAAATTATCATTCTCATGCGATAAATGTTGATGAGGTCTTGATTGTTCCAGATGTGTCATTCAGGGATTTTTCATATAGTGGATCAAATTAAGAAGAAAATTTTTAGGAGTATGATTTATTATGACTTTGTTTAGATTCATAAAATATGTATTTAATAGTATAAATTGGATTTATGTTTGATATATTGACCTAGTGTCCATAGTTCTCAACCAATGATGATCAAAGACACATCTCAAGTATGATATGCCCAATTGTGGGTGGTTGTAACATCACACATTCATTGGATGTATGATTTCAATATAATATAATGTGAACATAAAAAATTCTAATTATTCAAGTAGACCTCAGGTGATGAAGGAATCACAAGGGTTGGTTTTTAGAAAACGATCCACGTATTGAGACACCTTCATTTTGGAAAATGTCATCGAGCACCTGATGGCTTATTACTTGTGACTTATAAGGGAAGGAAAAGAGTTTATAGCCACATGCGTTTCACCTCAATAAACCTAGAGTGGGTACCACAGAGGGAATCAAGAGCCCAATGATTGTTAATTAGTAACCTAATGGATACAACTTTTTCTTTTCTAAATATTAAAATTAAATTATTTATTTCTTTATGGCATTAGAGAAATTTTATTTCACTCATTTTTTATACCCAATGTAATGACCCCGAATCCAGTAAATAAGAGCTGATGTCTACTTTTATATAATTGAAAAAGATACAAGGGATCATATTTCCAAGGATTGATCAGTTTTGCAGTATTTTGGAACCAAATACATACATGATACCGCTTTTACATTAGGAAATAAAAATTCAAACCATAGTAATGAAAAACATTCAAGATCATGGATCTCATTCAATGAATTAATCTTTATATCCTAGTGAAAATAAACAATATAGTGGTGAACTAAAATTCAAATTAAGGTTTACAAAGTGGAATATATCATGAACCAATAAGGCATTATCAACATGTGAGGGTAAATAACAAAACACACATTCCATTAAATAAATAGCTTGGTTATCATAATTAGATAAGGTGTAATCATAATGAAAAGGTAAATAACTGAACACACATGAATTTTAATTAATAAACTGATAATGAAAATCATTCAATGAAAATATCAATAAGAAAATCAAATAAATAATAATTACTAAATTATCAATAAAGGGAATTCTTAATTATTATGCATAATGGTCTCAAGAATCATGATACATCAACTGTCAAGACCTTTCACAAGATAGATTAACACTATGGGTAAAATGCATTTAATGACAGCTTATTGATTCCCCTCATAAGACTACAAAAAAATTGACGGACTACATATAAATGTTAATATCCATTAAATACATGTACAATGTGTTCCTAATATATCTAATAATCGATTAAATTTATAAATACTGTTCCTTATCATCAAATATCTATATGGAGTAAAGAATATGGGTTTATCAACATTTCCCTTAATAATAAAATAACATCAAAAGTAATCACCTTATGTATAAATTGTATATGGTTTGGTCAATAATCATATCCACGATATAAATAATATGTACATTTATCAAAAATGAAATTTATATTGAGAAAATGTTCACAAGAATGTTATGGTCTTAAGAGAATGTTAACAATCAAAAAATTAAACACGAAATGAGAGGTGACCATATATTCATAGGAAATACTGGTTTTTACAATAAAATTACAAAAAAATGTATTCATATTAAATACATAAAATTATTAGTATATACACTATATGAAAGTGCATCATGGCATGTTAAAAAATATGCCTCAATGAAATGGAAATTGAGACGAGATCCCTTACCTCATTGTTCCTTATGGTTGGACATGATTTTAAACAAAAGCATACTTGTTTTAATCATGTTATTATAAAATAAAATAACCATATACATATTTTTAATATCATATATTATCTTTTTATAAAATTTTATGTAACACCCCGAGCTTCTATGGCACGCTTCACTTTGAATAATACAGTAGCGTGTGTTGTACGCAACTTCAAGTTCTAACACACACCCCAACCAATCAAACTAACCGTTATGAATAGTTATACCCACTTTTTGAAATTTTATAAATTTTACCTTTCAAAATGGACTTTATTTTTAGATTCTGAATATAGAAATTAGCTTTGTGTGAATTTTTGGTATTTTTCTGAAAACTTTCAATTTTTGATAAATAGTGAAAACACTAAGTTATTGTTTAAAACAGAATTTTATTTAAATAATTATTTATTTTAATTAAATTTATTTTTGGTCAAAATAGACATAAAATACCTTTATAGGTTAAATTTAATTCATTTGAGACATTTTATTATAATTTTAGATATATATAAATATTTATTGAACTTTTCACCGTCTTGTACCCACCTCCTAGAAGAATTTTGAAATTCACATAAAAATTATTTTTACAGCTTCTGTGAGTGGAATTTCAAAAATCTGAGAAACATGATTAATATTAAGGATTAAAATGTGGTTTAATAAGATAAAAATAATTTTTGGTGAATAGTAACTTTTTACTTGTATTTACCAAGGTTAAATGTGAATAGGGAAATTAAGGGTAAAAATGATATTATTATTACCCTATAACATGTCATAATGATATTGTCTAAGTATAATTCGACCAAAAACAACCTTAGGAATAAAATATGAACCTCTATGGTCCACTTGGAATAGATTAAGAAATTTATTATTATTTAATTCAAAGAAGAGTTAAAAGAGTGAAAATCAAAGTTTAATAACAAAAACATTTTTAATATAGGGTTATACATAAGATAAATTCAATTATAAATATTCATTATAAATATAAAAATATTTCATACATAATGGTATTTTATTTATAATTTTTATACAAAAAATATTTAATTTATTTATGACACAATGGTGATGAAGAAATTACCTAATTAATAAAATATTAAAATAATTGAAATTATTAATATCCAAATAATGTAATTTGAGACTTTTTATGGATTCCAATAATTTTATATGTTAATATGACATGTTAGGATTTATTAAATGAATTTTGTTAGAATTAACAAAGTTGTTAGACTTTAACAAAAATCAATTATTAAATAGTGGAAAAATTGAAAAAAAATGAGTATTTAAAAGTAATATTATATTAGTAACTGATACTCTATTACTAAAAATATATGGTTAAGACAAATGACTTAGATAAAATTATATATATTAATAATGAACCACTTGGTGTTCGCTTGTCTTGTAATAGAAATTTTATTAACCATATAATATAAAAATAAAAAGAGACATTGTAAATGTCAAACTATTTAACTAAGAGTTAAAAATAAATGATAAGGTTAATATAGTGACCCAAACCTGTCTAGAATATTTGGGTTGAAAGGATTTAGACCCATTCCCACCTTATCCTCTAAATAATTCATTTTTTAGCTATTATGAAACTCATATGAATTTATTATAAAATAATATTTTAAGTTTTTTCTAAGGTGCCCCTCACCCCTCTTATAAAAGGGCACCCCACTTCTCTCAAATTTATACCTTCAACACCTTTTGGTTTATCCAACCCCTACCCAAATAACCTCTAACATTCCCTCACTTCAACCTATAGGCCTTATTTTCATCAGAAAGCCATCCTAAGGAGCCCTTTTTATCAAATCAAAAAGAAGAACCCGAAGAAGAGGTAAGGATTTCACCGCCCTCTTTCAAGTTCCTTTCTTCTTCCACTTCTTCATTCATTATTATTTTCATTCTAAAATAATAACTCTAATATATTTTATACACTTTGACTTTATTATAAATATGGTACAACCATATTCTGTATTCTATCCATCCTTTTAATGACATATTCCCATACGTGCGTACGTACGACCAGCCATCTCCACGTAATGGTGTAATTGTTATTCAATACATTATTATTTGGGTATGATAATGATGTTTAATTGATGTAAATAATAAATATAACATGATAATGATTTTTTATATATGATATACCATCCAATTATATATTATTTTAATATTAAAAGAATGATATTGTCGCTCGTGCATTCGTACAGACTACCGTCTCCACGAACGCGATGAGATTCATTCCCCATCATATCCACTCAAGTATAACTTTCATTTGATGGTTAAAAATAATTTTTAAATACTTAATATCATTCTGGATATGAATAAGATAAAACCGATCCATAAAAAACACGGCTCACGTAACAAATCATATATAGGAAAACGAATCAGTTAACACCCAAAACAACGATAATACTAAGATATTATTAACAAAGATATGTTAAAAGATCATATATGATATCATATTAATTTATATGATTCTTGTATAATTTAATATAAATTATTTCACCATTATACAGGATGTTAACCTACCCTCAACCAAGGAAATGTACAAGGTAAGGGTTTATTTCACAATCTCTTCATTATCCGAGGTTGTTTATACATAATTATCTATTAGGACCTCTTTATCATCAACATCCATGTTTCATAAAAATGTATTTAAAATCATTCTAACTATTTTACAGACTGTGGGTTAAAGTCATTTATACCTTTGTTTGAATTTTTTTAAGAAGTTTATAATGGAATCTTTTTTTCATTTTCTAAACAAGGGCCTTTTTAACCTTTTAGATAGAATTAAGGTATGAATGTATTTTTTTTAACTTATACGGTGGGTGTGGCTATTTTCTGCTATTATAAAATCTTTGAAGCATCCCTTACAAGCTTATACAGATATTTTAAAAGTAAATGTTTTATTTTATAATTATGTTACTTTTAAATGATTTCAAAAAAAAGATATATTTCTCTCAAATAGTTTTTATTTCATATATGTCAACATCATTTGATAAAATTTAAGCTTATTTGAAGATGATTTATTATGATACAAAACATCCATATAGTATTGAAGGTTTTGTGATATGTATGACTGTGGATGTGTTATTTTTATACCATTCATGGTTTATGGATAAAGTGTTGACATTTCGTATGCTAGTTTTAATAAGAATGATTATGTTATGTTTAAACCTGTTTATATGAGGAATGCATTAGACTTAGTAAGTGATGGGTGGAGCCCGCTATAACTCCTTGATGCATAAGTAGGTCTAATGGACAAACTAGTGTCTTGGAACAAGGCCTTGACAAAATCTTATTTGTAGTCTTGGCACAAGGACTTGACTACTTGGTTATGATATTCTGGCATTATGCATTCCATTATTATGAAAGTGGTTATTGATATTGCATGTGATTATTCGACTTGTAGAATATCCAAGGGAATAATTAAATGGAATTATTTCAATTTATTTTTTCCATATTATTTTGAATTTCATGTTTAAATGGTTATTTAGTTAAACATAACCTTAAAAGTTTATGCTTATTTATGAAAGTTTTCGCTATATTGTTATCCTTACTGAGCATATGAGCTCACCCCTTTCTATGTTTTATTTTTCCCAGAATGTGAATAAGTATTTTATGACTAACCTACTGGGATAGTCTGAGGGGATATGAGTGTGGACTATGGATATTGTTGTTGTAGTTTTTCAATTTCTGATGTAATGTATGACTTATGAATGTATCTGGTGTTTCCAAGGCTACTAAACTAATCGGTATTTCGAGACGTGATATTTTGTGATCATGCCAATGTTATATAATAATGCACTGACTCTGGGAAACTGGTGTCAGGGCGTTACAGTTGGTATTAGAGGAATTTTAGTACAAACCATGGAATCTATATTTAGATAAACTCTGATTATAGCACATATACCTAAGATGGACTTTGAGAAATTGTATATAAGAACATCCTAGAATTTTTGTATTGTAGAGATTTTGTGATTTTTCCAAGTAATAAATCCATGTCTTGATACAAGTAGGTAGAGGTGGATCTGGCACTAATGTGCCTAGGGGTAAAACCTGAAAACACCATTTTGAGCTAGACTCGAATGGGAACTGGTGCACGACAATGGGCCTTGCTGCACTCTTGGTTACGACACTCCCGGGGTGAATGATTAGGATAATTCTCATTTTCATTACAAACCAATATAAAGGCTTTATGAGTATATACTTCCTCAAAGAAAAAGTTTTTTTATGATTATGGATTATATCCATAAACTGTTCAATTTATGATAAGTGTTTTATAAGTTTGGAATTATGTATTTCGATTCATAAACTAATCTTGTTTATGCTATTGTTTAGAAATGGCGCCTAGTGGAAGGAATGGAAACCGTATCAATGAACTCACTCCATGTAGGGATTTCCCTCATACTCAAGAAACTTATAGTGAGGCTAGTGATGCCACCAGTGCTGATCAGATAATCACTATACTGGGACTACTCACTCAGGTTATGAATAACAACCTTACCCGTATGGAGCACCCCGATCCGCAGCGTGGAGGATCAATGTTAGATCACTTCATGAGGTAACAACCACCAACATACAATGGGGGTAAAAATACACTAGTAGTGGAGAAATGGATTAATTCCTTAGAGAAAATATTCCACGCCTTGGGGAGTAGCGAAAGGGAAAAAGTTTTCATGGCAGTTTACCGCCTCACTGAAGACGCTGATCAATGGTGGTCATTGATTCAAAACACAAAGGATGATGATGAAGTATATAATATGTAATAGAGGGAGTTTAAAGTTATTGTCTTTGAAAAATACATTCTTGATGACCATCAATCGAATATGGAAAGACAATTTCTACATCTAAGGAAAAAGGAGGATGACAATGTTGCAAATTATGAGCCTAACTCTACAAGGTTAGCAAGGCATGCTACTGATTATATATGTAACCAAATAAGTAATATTGATCATTTCTTTGATGGGTTAAAACCATTTCTCCGTTGAACATTAGTCTCACAATCCTTCTCGTCAAACGAAGATATTGTCTCATGTGCTATCAAGTCAAAAAAGTAATTCTCTAAGTCTTACGACCTTAAAGAAAAGCAAGAGAAGAAGAGATCTGCTGATCACTCCGGAAATGGAAGTAAAGTGAATATGGGAAAAGTTGAATATCCACCCTTTAGAAAATATGGGAAGAAACACCCTGGTACTTGCTTTAAGGGAATAGGAGTATGTTACAAGTGTGGTGAAAAAGGCCACCAATCTTGTGATTTCAAGGGGAAGAAAGAAGTTACTGATGTTCAATGATACAATTGCAGGGAGATGGGACATTATGAAAATGAAGGTCCTAAGCATCAAGGGAACTTACCTCAAAAATTCCAAGGGCTCAAGGCCAAGCTTATTATATCACTACTGATGAGGTTGAAGCTCCAAAAGATGTGGTGGCAGGTTATTTAATGGTTTCCTCAAGTTTAGAAAATGCATTACTTGATTCTGGATCATCGAATTGTTTCACATATTCCCAGTTTGATAAGAAAATTTGATATTTTCAATTTGATTTAACAAGGGATTTTCAGTTAAAACTCCTAAGGGAAGTATCATCACAACAATGTTTTGTGAATCTATTCCCAGTAGTGCATATAAATGTTCATTATCTGGTAATCTCATTGTCATACCAATGATTGAATTTGATATAATCCTCTGTACGGATTGGACTTCAGACCATGATGTAAAGATTTATTATAAGAAGAAAGAGGTGACAATTTTTTATGATGATGATAAAGAACACCTTATCTTTAGAGCAGAATCATCACCACCTCATTATTATCTAGATCCACCCCCAGTAGCTCAACTAAATTCAATTATCGGGGAGGAAGAGAATGAAATAACTATGGGTGAGGAAGGGAATGTTCAAATAGAAGATGTACCTATTGTGAAAGAATATGTAGATGTGTTTCCCGAAGATTTACCTGGAAATCCTCCAGAATGAGAAATTGAGTTTTCTATTGATTTAATTTCTGGTTCAAGTCCCATATCAAAGAGCCCTTATAGAATGGCCACTGTAAAATTAGTTGAACTAAAGAAACAACTAGAGGAATTTAGTAATAATGGATTTATTCTCCCTAATGTTTCTATATGGGGAGACCATGTCCTTTTTGATAATTAGAAATATGGATCTATGAGGTTATGTATCGACTATAGGGAAATCAATGTTATAACAATAAAGAACAAGTTTCCCCTACATCATATTGATGATTTATTTGACCAACTGCATGTAGCTCAATAATTTTCAATGATTGGCCTTTGATCTGGATACCATCAGTTGTGTGTGAAGATGGAAGACATTCTGATGACAACATTTCGAACCAAGTACAAGCATTACGAGTTTACAGTAATGCCTTTTGGATTGACTAATTCACCCTCTATATTCATGGATCTAATGAACAAAGTTTTCAAGGAATAACTTGATGATTTTGTAGTGGTATTTATTGATGATATATTGGTATAATCCAAATTCTACGAAAATCATGAAAATCACTTGCACATTATCCTAGAGACTCTTAGAAGACATGAATTATATGGAGAGTTTATCAAGTGTAAATTCTTGCTTTATGAGATTTCATTTCTTGGATATATTGTCTCCAAATATGGAATCTTATTTGTTCCTTCTAAGACAAGAGCAGTCCAAGAATGTCTAGCACCGACGAGTATAACTGAGGTATGTTGTTTTATTAGTTTAGTAGGTTATTATCGACATTTCATCCAGAATTTTGCTCTATTGGCTAACCCATTAACCAAGATCACACGTAAATGGGTTAAATTTGTTTGGACAAAAGAGTGTGAATAATGTTTCGAAAAACCGAAGAGAATATTATTCAATGCTCTTATATTGAATCTATCATCGGGGAATGATGGGTTCATTATTTATAGTGTTGCATCAAAGAAAGGAATTGGTTGTGTCCTTATGCGAAATGATAGGGTTATTGCATATGCATCATGACAGCTGAAAATTCATGAGATAAACTATCCTACTCATGATGATGAGTTATCAGCTGTAATCTTTTCTTCGAAGATTTGGATACACTATCAATATGGTGAAAAATGTGAGATATATACCGATCAGAAGAGTTTGAAGTATATTATGTCACAAAAAGAAGTCAACATGAGGGAAAGCCGATGGCTTGAACTACTCAAGGATTATGATTGCACTATTCACTACCACCCAGGGAAGGCAAATAAGGTGGAAGATGCTTTGAGTAGAAAATATCATGGAGTTTTGAACAATATTAGAATTTAAAGGGATCATATTTTCATGGATCTAGTGAACATGGAAATGGGAATAAACATGGAAGGTGAAACATCGATGCATTTTCAAATGGATTCCAAACAATCTTTACTAGAAAAGATAAAGAATTCTCAGACTGATGATGAAGAGTTTCAATAGAAGATTAATGCTGTGAATGATGGGAGATTGAGTGAATTTGTTTATGAATATGTAATTTTGAAATTTAGGAAGAGACTTTGTGTTCTTGATATACCTGATCTAAAAAGGGAATTTTTGGATGATGCTCATAGTTTTAATTTCTCTATACACTCTGGGAGAACCAAAATGTATAGAGATTTTAAGGAATACTTTTGGTGGGACAACATGAAGGAAGATTGCTAATTTTGTGTCAAGATGTATGGTTTGTCAACAAGTGAAAGCTAGAAGGCAACATCTTGGTGGATTCATGAAACCTCTTCCTATACCAGAGTGGAAATGAGATAATATTACGATGGACTTTGTCATGAGACTACCAAAGACTCCTATAGGGAACGATGCAATATGAGTCATTGTTGATCGTCTTACCAAGTCAGCACTTTTTCTTGCTATAAGAGAATATCTACCAATTGAACGTCTAGAATGACTATATATTAATGAAGTTGTGAGACTTCATGGAGTACCACTATAGATTTTTTCTAATCGTGATCCCCATTTTACTTCAAGATTTTGGAGAAGTCTTATGAAAGCCCTGGATACTGAGCTTCATTTGAGCACTGCCTACCACCCCCAAATTGATGGGCAATCAGAATAAACTATTGAAACCATAGAAGATATGTTGAGATCATGCTCACTTGACTTTCAAGGTATGTGGGATCAATATTTACCTCTGGTAGAATTTTCCTATAACAATTGCTTCCATTCTATTATTCGGATGGCACCATATGAAGCGTTATATGGAAAGAGATATCACACACCAACCTATTGGGATGATGTTGGTGAAAGAAAACTCGTAGGCCCAGAATTTGTGTGGGAAACGATGGAAAAGTTGATGGTAATCCAAAACCACATCAAATTAGCTCAAAGTAGGTAGAAGAGCTATGCCGATAACCGAAGGAAGGATTAGGAATTTCAGGTAGGAGATCATGTTTTCTTGAAGGTATCTCAATGGAAGGGTGTTATACATTTCGGTAAGAAGGGAAAATTGAGTCCCAGGTACATCAGACGTTTTTAAAATTCTAGAATGAATTGGGGATGTAGCTTACCGTTTTGAAATGCCCCCAAGTCTCTCTAAAGTACACGATGTATTCCACGTATCATTGTAGAGAAAATACAAGCTTGACCCAACACATGTACTTACCTACAAGTAATTAGAACTCGAACCCAATTTTTGTTATTATGAAGAGCCTATCAAGGTTCTTAATACAAGAGAGAATGTGCTGAGAAACTGGACGACTCATGTGGTAAATTTCAATGGAGGAACCATTAAGTAGAAGAGGCAACGTGGGAACCCGAGAAACTTATGATGAAGAACCACCCAAGTCTTTTTTTAAAGTAATGTTCTAGAAATTTCGAGGATGAAATTATTTGAAGGAGGAGAGAATGTAACACCCCAAGCTTCCATGGTACGCTTCTCTTTGAATAATACAGTAGTGTGAGTTGTACACAAGTTCTTGTTCCAAAAAACACCACAACTAATAAAACTATCCATTATGAATAGTAATACCCACGTTTTGACATTTTACAAATTTTATCGTTCAAAATGGACTTCATTTTCAGATTCAGAATATTGAAATTATCTTTGGGTGAATTTTTGGTATTTTTCTGAAAACATTCAATTTTTGATGTATGGTGAAAAACACTGAGTTATAGTTTAAAACCGAATTTTTATTTAAATAATTATATATTTTATTTAAATTTATTTTATTTCAAAATACACACATAATACCAATATAAGTTCAATTTAATTCATTGGAGTCAATTTATAATTATTTTACATATATAAAAATTTTTATTGAACTTTTCACCGTCTTTTAACCATCTCCTAGAAGAATTTGCAAATTCACATAAAACATAATTTCACCGCTTCTGTGAGTGGAATTTTGAAAATCCAAGAGACATGGTTAATATCAAGGATTAAAATGTGGTTCAATAAGATAATTTTTGGTGGATAGTATCTTTTTACATTTATTTGCCATAGTTAAATGGGAATAGGGTAATTAAAGGAAAAAATAATAATATTATTACCCTAACACATGTCTTAATTCTATTGGATATGTATAATTCAAAAAAAATTAACCTTAGGAATAAAATATGAGCCTCTTTGGTTCACTTGGATTATATTAAGACATTTATTATTATTTAATTCAAAGAAGAGTTAAAAGATTTAAAATCAAAGATTAATTTCTAAAACATTTTTAATATAGGGTTATACATAAGATACATTCGATTATGAATATTCATTAGAAATATAAAAATATTTCCTATGTAATGGTATTTTATTTATAATTTTTAGATATTAAATAATTTAATTTATTTATGAAACAATGGTGATGCAGTAATTACCTAATTAATGAAATATTAAAATTATTGATATTATAAATACCCAAATAAATGAAATTTGAGACTTTTTATGCATTAAACTAATTTTATAGTTTAATATGACATGTTAGTATTGATTATATAAATTTATTTCTAATTAAAAAAGTTTTTATAACTTTTACAAAAATCAATTATTAAATAGCGTCAAAATTGACATAAAGGATTATTTAAAATAAATATTATATTATTAATTTATATTCAATTCCTAAAAATCTATCGTTTGGCCAAATGATTTAGATAAGATTACATATTAATAATGAACCATTTGGGGTTCTCTTTTCTTGTTATAGTAAGTTTATTAACCATATAATATAAAAATACAAAGTGACATGGTAAATGTTAATCTATTTAACTAAGAGTTAAATATAAATGATATGGTTAATATAGTGACCCTAACCTATCTAAAATCTATTGGTTGAAATTATTTATACTCATCCCCACCTTTTCCTCGAAATAAGTCACTTTGGAGCCATTATGAACTGAATATGAATTTATTATAAAATAATATTTTATGTTTTTCCTAAGGTACCACTCACCCCTCTTATAAAAGGGCACTCCCCCTTCTCTCAAATTCATACCTTCAAAAACTTTTGGTTCAGCCAACCCCTACCCAAATATCCTCTCAACTTCCCTCACTTCAACCTAGAGGCCTTATTTTAATCATAAATCCAACCTAATGGCCCTTTTGATCAAAAAAAGGAAGAACCCAAAGAAGAGGTAATGATTTCACCACCCTCTTTCAAGTTCCTTTCTTCTTACACTTCTTCTTTATTTGTTATTTCCATCCTAAAATAATAAATCCACTGTCTTCTATATACTGTGTTGTTATTATAGATACAGTACAACCATAGTCAGTATTATATCCATCTTTTGAATGACATATCACCATACGTGCGTACGTACGGCCTACCGTCTCCACGTCGTGGTGTAATTGTTATTCAATACATTATTATTTGGATGGGTATGATAATGATGTGTAATTGATGTAAATAATAAATATAACATGATAATGATTCTGTATATATGATATAACATCCAATTATATATTATTTTAATATCAAAAAAATGATATTGTCGCTCGTGCGTACGTATGAACTACCATCTCCACGAACGTGATGAGATTCATTCCCCATCATATCCATTCAAGAATAATTTTAATTTGTTGGTTAAAGATAATGTTTAAAGACTTAATATCATTCTAGATAAGAATAAGATACAACATATCCATAATAAACATGACTTACATAACAAAGAATATAAAGGAAAATGAATCAGTTAACACCCAAAACAACGATAATACAAAGATATTAATAACAAAGCAATGTTAAAAGATCATATATGATATAATATTAATGTGTATGATTCTTGTATAATTTAATTACAGTTATTTTACCATTATACAGGATGTTAAACTACCCTCGACCAAGTAAAAGTACAAGGTAAGGGTTTATTTCACAATCTCTTCATTATCCGAAGTTGTTTATATGTCATTATCTATTAGGTCCTCTTTATAATCCACATCCATGTTTCTTGAAAATATATTTCAAATCATTCTTACTATTTTACATACTATGGGTTAAATTAATTTATACCCTTTTTTGACTTTTTATAAGAAGTTTATAAAGGAATCTTATTTTTTTCCAAATAAAGTCCTTTTTAACCTTTTTGACAGAATTAAGGTAGGAATGTATTTTTTTAACTTATAAAGAGGGTGCGGCTATTTTCTACCAATATAAAATCTTCTAATCTTCCCATACAAGATTATATAGAGATTTTCAAAGTAAATTTTTTATTTTGTTGTTATGTGACTTCTAAATGATTTAAAAAAAGATATATTTCTGTCAAATACTTTTGATTTCATATATGTCAACATTCTTTTGTGGATTTTAAGCTTATTTGAATTTGATTTATTAGGATAAAAAAATTCCATATAGTATTGAAAGTTTTTGTGAAATGTATGACTATGGATGTGTTATTTTTATAC
Organism: Viscum album; assembly: GCA_963277665.1. Lineage (NCBI taxonomy): Eukaryota > Viridiplantae > Streptophyta > Magnoliopsida > Santalales > Viscaceae > Viscum > Viscum album. The sequence continues at coordinate 1,477,861,210 of OY728134.1, forward strand.
CATTCACAGTTTATGGATAAACAATTGACATTTCGTATGCTAGTTTTAATACGAATGTTTATGTTATGTTTAAACCTATTCATATGAGGAATGCATTGGACTTAGTAAGTGACCGGTGGAGCCGGATATAACTCCTAGATGCATAGGTAGGTCTCATGAGGCAAACAAGTGTCTTGGCACAAGGATTTGAAAAAAATATTATTTGTAGTCTTGTCACAAGGCCTTGACTATGTGGTTATGATATTCTGGAATTATTCATTCCATCATTATAAAAGTGGTTATTGATATTGAATGTGATTATTAGACTATTATAATATCCATGTGAATAAGTAAATGACATTATTTCATTTTATTTTTTCCATATTATGCTGAATTTCAATTTTAAAAGGCTTTTTTTAGTTATACATTCCCTTAAATGTTTATTCTTATTTATGAAAGATTCCACTATATTTTTATCCTTACTGAGAATCTGAGCTCACCCATTTGTATGTTTTATTTTTCCCAGGACGTGAAGATGTATTTTATGACTGACCTACAAGGATAGTCTATGGGGATATGAGTCTGGACTATGTAGACTATGTTGTTGTATTTTTTCACTTTATGATGTAATGTAAAACTTATGAATGTATCTAGTGTTTCCAAGGCTACTAAACTAATCGGTCTTTCGAGACTTGATCTTTTGTGATCATGCCAATGTTATGTAACAATGCACCGACTCTGGGTAACTGGGGTCTGGGAATTACAATTGGTATCAGAGGAAGTTTAGTAGAAAACTTGGAATTTATATTTGGATAAACTCTGATTAGAGCACATATACCTAAGATGGACTTTGAGGATTAGTATAGAAGAACTTCCTAAATTTTGGTATTATAGAGATTTTGTGAGTTTTACAAGAAATAAATCCCTATTTAGATATGAGTAGGTAGAGGCGGATCTGGCATAGAAGTACCTAGGGATAAAACCTGAAAACACCGCTTTGAGTTAGACTCTAACGGGAACTGGTGCACAACAACGGGCCTTGCGGCACTCTTGGTTACGACACTCCCAGGGCATATGCTTAGGATAATTATCATTTTTTACAAACCATTATGAAGGGTTTATGAGTATATACTTCCTCAAAGAAAACATATTTTATGATTATGGTTTATATCCATAAACTGTTCAATTTATGTTAAGTGTTTTACAAGTTTGGAATTATGTATTTCGATTCACAAACTAATCTAGTTTATGCCATTGTTTAGAAATGGCGCCTAGTGAAAGGAATGGAAACCGTATCAATGAAAGCACTCCATTTAGGTATTTCCCTCCAACTCAAGATAATTATCGTGGAGCCGGTGATTCAACTGGTGTTGATCAGCTAATCACTATACTAGGATAACTCACTCAGGTTATGAATAACAACCTTACCCATATGGAGCACCCTGATTCACAGCGTGGAGGATAATTGTTAGATCACTTCATGAGGAAACAAACACATACAATCAATGAGGGTACAAATCCACTAGTATCGTAGCAATGGATAAATTCCTTAGAGAAAATATTCCATGCCTTAGGGAGTAGCGAAAGGGAAAAAATGGTCATGACAGTTTACCGCCTCACTGGAGATGCTAATCAATGGTTATCATTGATTCAAAACACGAAGGAAGATGATGAAGTATAAAATATGGAATAGTGGGAGTCTAAAGATATTTTCTTATAAAAATACTTTCCTCATGACCATCGAGTGGATATGGAAAGACAATTTCTGAGTCTGAGGCAAAAGGAGGACAAGAATGTTGCAAAGTATGAGTCTAACTGTACAAGGTTTTCAAGGCATGCTGCAGATTATATATGTAACCCAAGAAGTAATATTGATCATTTATTTAATGGGTTAAAAACATTTATCTATCAAACATTAGTCTCAAAATCCTTCTCGTCGTACGAAGATATTGGATCATGTGATATCAAGACAGAAAAGGAATTCTTTAAGTCTTACGACTTTAAACAAAAGCAAGAGAAGAAGAGATATTCTAATCACTACGGAAATGGAAATTAGGGCAAGAAGGGAAAAGTTAAATATCCACCCTGTAGTAAATGTGGAAATAAACACCCTGGTAGTTTCTTGAAGTGAATGGGAGTCTATGACAAGTGTGGTGAAAAAGGCCACCAAACTCGTGATTGTAAGGGGAAGAAAGAAGCTACTGATGTTCAATGCTACAGTTACAGGGAGATGGGACATTATGAAAATGAGTTTCCTCAGTTTCATGGGAACTTACCTCAAAAAGGCCAAGGGATCAAGGCCAATCTTATGATATCACTACGGTTGAGGTTAGAGCTCCAAAAGACATTGTGGAAGGTAATTTAATGGTTTCCTCATGTCTAGAAAATGCATTATTTGATTCTATATCATCACATTGTTTCATATCTTCCCAATTTTCTATGAAAATTAAATACTTCCAATTTGATTAAACAAGGGAGTTGTCAGTTAAAACTCCTAAGGGAAATATCATCGTGACGAAGCATTGCGAATCTATTCTCATTAGTGTATATAAATTTTATTTATCTTCTAATATCAATGTCATACCCATTATTGAATTTGATATAATCCTCGGTATGGATTGGATTTCGGACCATGATGAGATGATTTATTATAAGAAGGAGGAGGTTACAATTTTTTATGATGATGATAAAGAATACCTTATCTTTAGAGCAGAATCATCACCGCCCAATTCTTATATATATCCACTTCCCTTAACACAAATAAATTCAATTATTGGGGAAGAATAGAATGTAATAATTGTAGGCGAGGAAAAGAATGTTCAAATTGAGGATGTGTAACAACCTGAGAATTTATGAGAATTATTCTTTTTAATTTCCTTGATGTCGTGTGTTGTATGCTACAGAAAAATTATCTTGTATTATATGCAACACCGTATTAGCTTGTAGTATACACAACACTATTTTTGGCTTGTGTTACACACAGTTTCAGGTTAGTTTTGTGGAAATTATTCTACGCAACATTACGTATAGATTTTGATTAATGTATAAAGGATATAAGTTTGGATTATGTTATATGCAACAACAAACGGATCTTTCACTACATATTTCCCTGACTTGGCTTGCATTACACGCAATCAAGACCATCCTTGATAGCGTGTGTAGTACACAATACTGTGTTTCACTAAACGAGATATTTTTATAATATTTTTATGAACTACCCGTTATGAATAGTAATATCCACTTTTTGAAATTTTATAAATTTTACCTTTAAAAATGTACTTCATTTTTGGATTCGGAATATCAAAATTATCCTAGGGTGAATTTTTGGTATTTTTTTGAAAACTTTCAATTTTTGATGAATAGTAAAAACACTAGGTTACTATTTAAAAACCGACTTTTTATTTAAATAATTAATTATATTAATTAAATTTATTTTAGGTCAAAATTGATACATAATACCTATATAAGTTAAATGTATTTCATTTGAGTCATTTAATAATAATTTTAGATATATAAAATTTTTATTGAAATTTTCAGCGTCTTTTACCCACCTCCTATGAGAATTTGAAAATTTACATAAAACGTAATTTTACCGCTTATGTGAGTCGAATTTCGATAATCCGAGAGACACGGTTAATATCAAGTAGTAAAATGTGGATAAATAAGATAAAAATTATTTTTGGAGAATTGTAACTTTTTACTTTTATTTACCACGGTTAAAAGTAAATAGGGAAATTAAGTATAAAAATGATATTATTATTAACCTAACACATGTCCTAAATCTATTGGATAAGGGTAATTCGACCAAAAACAACTTTAGGAATAAATTATTACCCTTTAGGTCCAATTGGATTAGATTAGGACACTTATTATTATTTTATTTAAAAAAGAGTTAAAATAGTTAAAATATAAGTTTAATAACTAAAACATTTTTAATATAGGGTAATAAATAAGATAAATTTTACTATAAATATTAATTAGAAAGATAAAAATATATCCTACCTAATGTTATTTTATTTATAATTTTTAGACATTCAATAATCTATATTATTTATGACACAATGGTGATACAATAATTACCTAAATAATGAAATATTAAAATAATTGATATTATAAATATCCAAATAAATATAATTTGAGACTTTTTATGAATTACACTAATTTTATAGGTTAATAAGACATGTTAGTATTGATTTAATTATCTTTTTTTCGAACTAATCATGATGTCATAATTTTCACAAAAATCATGTACCAAATAGTGTCAAAATTGACATAAAATAGTTTTTAAAACAAATATTATATTATTAATTGTTATTCAATTCATAAAAATATAAGGTTCGGGAAAATGACTTATATATGATTATATATATTAATAATGAACCACTTGGGGTTCTTTTGTCTTGTTATTTAATGTTTACTAACCATATAGTGTAAGAAAACAAGAAGACACAGTAAAGGTTAAATTATGTAACTTAGAGTTAAACCTAAATGATAAGGTTAAAATAGTAACCTAAACTTGTCTAAATCCTAATTGTTGAAATTCTTTGCACCCATACCCACTTTAGTTTCTAAATAAATCAATTTGGAGATATTATAAACCAAATATGTCTTTATTATAAAATAATATTTTATGTTTTTCCAAAGGTGACCCTGTCCTCCCTTATAAAAAGGGCACCCTTTCCCTCTTCTCCTCACACCCTTTTGAGCCTTGAAGCTTGGCCAAAACCTGACCATTTATCTTCTACACTTCCCTATAAACATTCTGGAGGTTTTGGGCTTCTCAAAAGACCAACTCTACATACTTAAGAGAATGCTTAATGGAGGTGCGTCGAAGAAGAGATAATCTCTTCTTCCGATTCTCTCAAGTTTCTTTCTTCTTCTACTTCATCTTATTTAGTTGTTTCACTATAATTTAATAACATCAGTATCACTAATATACTGATATATTTTTATAAATATTAAACAACCGTATTTCATCTTCAATCCATCCTACGGAAAATTAAATCACTGCGCGTGCGTACGTACGGAATACCGTATCCACGCCGTGGTGTAATCTGTTTTTGACCACCACCTTACTTGGATGAGTATAACGGTGTAAATAAATAACAATATATGATTATTGTAAAGTGATATTGATTCTTAAATATTATACATATACTTCAATACAATTCCACGATCATGGGAATGATATCATCGCTCGTGCGTACACACGGACTACCGTCTCCACGACGCGATGAGATTCATTCTCCATGTTAACCATTCATGAATAATTATAAAGTATATATAATAAGTAATCATGAAATATATGACAAAATAATTATACTGGATTTATGTATGTATATATATATATGTATTACATCTACTTAATTTCATTCAATTCAAAAAGGAAATGAAAACAACGTTCACGCGTACGTATGACCTACCATCTCCATGAATGGTGTATTTCATTCCATTTATCGATCTATCATATATATATATATAAATATGATTAATACATATTTTATATAAATAATGTTTTACATTATGGAATTATGTAAATCAGGATATAAGTTATAATATCAAGAACAACAAGTCGAAACACGTACAATAAATGAAACGATTTTACCCAAATCGCTACTTTTACATCGAATTTACGAAAGAACGGGTAATATAATGTCATAAGTAAACCATATATGATATCATAAAAATGAATATTATTCTTTAATAAGTCAATGACATTATTTAAATCATTATAAAGGAGGTTCGGATACGTTTGAAGTATATCAGACCTAAGGTAAGGGATAATTATTCCAATCTCATTCTTATCCGAGATTGTTTATTCGTATGTATTTACTGGGGTTATCTTTATTATCCATGTCCATATGTTCTCAAAATGTTTTCATAAAATTTTTAATTTTCTTCCATGTATGTTTAAATTCATTTGTACCATTTTTAATTTTACCACATCGTATGGAAGGAATATTTCTTTTGTTTACCATACGAGGTACTTTTTTACTTTTCCTGAAAAAGTACGAGAAGAATGATTTTTTAACTTATACGGCGTGAACAAATTTTTACGGTTTTATAATGCCTTATTTTCATGATGCTTACTCTACAATATTTCATGAATATTTTCAATAAAATCCTTTTATTTAAAATTTTCATGGAATATTGTGAAAAGAAAATGATTTTTAAGAAGAAAGGATATTTTCTTCAAGAATTATTTTCAAATGTGTTATCAAAACCAATTTCCATCTAAGATTACATTATTTCATATGTGTATGTTTCAAGTACAATATCTCTATTATTTACATGGTTTCACTTTTCTTATGATGAAATGATATCCATTTGTTTTATATGGTTTATGTTATGATGGGATGATGTTCAAGAAACAGATTTTTATTCTTTGGGTTATGATGATTGATTTATGTTTATGTTGTGGCACAAGTAAGAATGATTTCATTATGAGATGGGTGGGACCTATATCTACCTCCAATTAATTGGGTAAAGATTTATATCTCATGATATAGACATGTCTGTAATGTTAAATTAATCTGGTTCATCGTTACAGGACGAAAACAATGAGTGAAATCGATTCAGAAAGAGAATTTGTCCACTAAGATGGTCTTGGAAGAAATGCCTTGGCTACTATGGAAATCATAACATGTGCTTAATGGTTTTCAAAATTACATGTTTTATTCTCATGCTATTTTATTAGGATTAATGTTTCTTTATGATCTATTCCTTATGTATTGTCATGTTTTATGTCATTACTCACGATCTTGATGTTTAAACATTATGTTCATGTATTTAAGTTCAAATGTATATTATTTGTTTTATCTTCTCCATGCTTACCCTTACTGATAATTTGAGCTCACCCTTTTATATGTTTTCTTTTCCCCATGATTTAAAGAAAGGATTTAGGTAAGAAAACCAAAAGTGGAAGATATTTATTGGAGATGTTGAAGATCTGTCACCACGATTAGAAGATTGTGTTCCGAGTTTCCAAAGACACTAAACTATTACGGTCCTTTGGTATCTGTTTTTGTTATGCATTAGATATTCAGAAAAAGTAATGTAATGTCTATGTATTTCATGATTTGGGTCTCTACAGTTGGTATCAGAGAAAAGGTTTAGTTAACCTTTGGAAACTAGGATGCGAAAACTTTAGTGAAATCCCTAGAAATATTTAAGGTATGTCTGGGGATGTCTCAAAGGATAAGTATACAGACAGGTTATAGTCCTAGAATTGTGGTAATAATCTTATAATTTAAGCTAAGATGTTAGATATTGAAGGTAATTCCCATTAATTATGATTTTTTCCTCTCACACTATTCTTTTTGGGTTTCAGAAAATGGCTGGAAATAGGAAGATTCACGATAATAGAGGATATGATGGACAATGGAATGATATCCTTCATGAGAAACCAAATAAAATTCGATCTGGAAGTCTACATATTGTTATTATGCCTAATCAGAAATCTCATAATATGATCAATAATCTCAACATTGGTACGTTTCCTGACTCATCTAATAAGATAAAGATGGTGTTTCGTGATGATCATAGAGGAAATAAAGTTCAATTTACCTCATGTAAATCATGTGGGAAGAGGAATCAGGGAGAAAGTTTCAAAGGAACTAGAAGATGATTTGGGTGTGGAAAGGATAGACACAAAGCTAGAAATTGCAATGGAAAAAGTTCAGTTAACACCATGGACAAGGATAATGGTATTGCTAAGACATCAACAATGGTTAAATGTTTTAAATATAGAATGTACGAGCATTATGCAAACCGATTCCCTAAGGGAAAATCTCATGAAGAGAATCAGCATGGTTGTATGGGTTGTATTTATATTGATGATGATGAAGAGATTAAAAGTGATATGTGATATGAAAGAATTTTTCAAGATCGGTCCATGGTTTAAGAAGGTAGTGGAATTATTACATGTTTATCAAGTGTAATGTTGTATAAGTAGTCTCATGGTACTATGGAATAAAGAGACATCTAAGGATTGTTGCACTATTGTTTTTCCTTGTGTTTTAGAAAGAATATGTTGAATGGTACCGATAACCATGAAAGGTTATTCTGATATTTTTGGAAAGTATATGATATGCGCATAATGAAAGGATAAAGAAAAAAAATGAAATGAACTCATGACTGATATAAGGACAAAGTTATATCATGGTATGAGTATATTGAAATTTTGGGATTTTGGTATGTGGAAAGAGTTAACTTTTGACAGCATTCATGTTTTCACTAAGGTTCTATGGTAATTAATGTTTCCAAATAATACATGATTAAGGTATTCACATGTTTGTAGTGTGACCAACAAGATATATATTATGATATAAGGGGGATAAATGACGACATTCACGTGCTTGTTTTGTGACCTTTCAATTAAACATTTTCTTTATACTATGAGCTTGGACCGAAGTATTTTGGATAAGTCTAAATATTTGAAATGGATTATGTTGGACATAAGATACTATTGTTTAGAGATAGAAACTTTTTTTTCGATATAATTTCTATAATGTTATAATAGTTTAGTTTTAGAAAAGGGAAAACCAATAGGACGAGCGACAACCCTTCACGTCAGACAAAGTTGCGGGAATCAAACCCACAACCAAAGTGCGACAAGCCTTTATCACCTACCATTGGCTTACAAGAAGTCCCTGGTTAATAGAAACTAGTTTTATTTTATTAAGCGGTATGAAAGATGAATTATAAGTCCATTTTTGGAATCATATACAATTAACCTCACCATAGATTGACTTATGTATATTTGATAACTTTTTCTACCCTTTTGTTTGAGGCAGATGGAATGACCCATAATTCTATCACATGATCTGCTAACACTTCAAGAATGACCAATTCAACTTCATTTCTTTAATAGATGAAGTGGAAATTGTTCAAGACACGAACAACTATGAGATTGTACCGAAATAAAGTAAGTATTTCTTCTAATTCAAATACTTCAACATTAAGGAAATGATCTTGAAAACAAATTTTTTTTTTCTAGTGTCCTTATATATGATGAATCAGATGTTACCTTAAATCATCACAAATTTATGGCTTTGTGATTATTTCCTTTTTCATAGCCATGTCCTCTACCACTCTCCATCAGAACTTGATGGTAAGATTTTTCTTCCATATCCTTATTTCCACCAATGTTCTCTTATGTGGAAACTAAGTGATGAGTTAATCTTGGTAACCATTACATTTTGTACTTTAATTTTGAAAAATTAAGTTTTAGTACTCCTTTTTATTATGTGGGTTTCTATGAAATAATTTTTCAAGTAGTAAACCATTATGAACCCTGATGAATTTTGAGGGAAAAATTCATTTTAAGGGGGGTACAATGTAACAACCCTAGATTTTATGAGAATTATTCCTTTTAATTTCATTGAAGTCTTGTGTTGTACACTACACCAAAATTATCTTGAATTATACGCAACACTGTATTATCTTGCAGTATATGCAACACTATTTTTGGCTCGTGTTACACACAATTTCAAGTTCTTATTATGGAAATTATTTTACGCAACATTAAGTATAGATTTTGTTTAATGTATAAATGAAATAAGTTTTGATTATGTTATACACAACACCAAATAGATCATTCACTACACGCAGCCCTGACTTGGCTTGCATTACACGCAATCAGGACCTTCCTCGATAGCGTGTGTATTACACAATACCGAGTTTCACTAAATAATATATTATTATAATATTTTTATGAACTACCCGTTATGAATAGTAATATCCACTTTTTGAAATTTTATAAATTTTATCTTTCAAAATGGACTTCATTTTTGGGTTCGGATAATCGAAATTATCCTAGGGTTAATTTTTGGTATTTTTCTGAAATCTTTCAATTTTTGATGTATAGTGAAAACACTAGGTTACTATTTAAAAACCGACTTTTTATTTAAATAATTATTTATTTTATCTATTTTATTTCAGGTCAAAATTGATACATAATACCTATATAAGTTAAATGTAATTCATTTGAGTAATTTTATAATAATTTTAGATATATAAAAATTTTATTGAACGTTTCACCGTCTTTTACCCACCTCCTAGGAGAATTTGAAAATTTACATAAAACTGAATTTTACCACTTCTGTGAGTGGAATTTTGTAAATCCAAGAGACACAGTTAATATCAATGAGTAAAATGTGGTTCAATAAGATAAAAAGAATTTTTGGTGAATAGTAACTTTTTACTTTTATTTACCACGATTAAAAGTAAATAGGGTAATTAAGGGTAAACATGATATTATTATTACCCTAGAACATGTCCTAATTCTATTTTATAAGTTTAATTCGACCGAAAGCAACCTTAGGAATAAAATATTACCCTTTAGGTCCACTTGGATTAGATTAGGACACTTATTATTATTTTATTTAAATAAGAGTTAAAATAGTTAAAATCAATGTTTAATAACTAAATTTTTTTTAATATAGGATTATACATTAGATAAATTAGACTATAAATATTCATTAGAAATATAAAACTATTTACTACCTAATTATATTTTATTTATAATTTTTAGACATTAAATAATTTAAGTTATTTATGACACAATGGTGATATAGTAATTACCTCAAAAATGTAATATTTAAATAATTGATATTATAAATACCCCAATAAATGTAATTTGAGACTTTTTATGAATTAAACTAATTTTAAAGGTTAATATGACATGTTAGTATTGATTTAATTAAATTTTTTAGAACTAATCATGCTGTTATAAGTTTCAAAAAAATCAATTACCAAATAGTGTCAAAATTGACAGAAAATAGTTTTTAAAACAAATATTATATTATTAATTGTTATTCTATTCATAAAAATCTACGGCTCCTCCAAATGACTTAGATAAGATTATATATATTAATAATTAACCACTTGGGGTTCGTTTCTCTTTTTATAGTAAGTTTATTAACCATATAGTGTAAGAAAACAAGAAGACACGGTAAAGGTTAAATTATGTAACTTAGAGTTAAATCTAAATGGTAAGGTTAAAATAGTAACCTAAACTTTTATAAAACCTATTGGTTGAGTGGATTACCCATCCCCGCATTAGCTTCTAAATAAATAAATTTGGAGCTATTATAAACCGAATATGTTTTTATTATAAAATAATATTTTAAGTTTTTTCAAAGGTTCCCCTCTCCTCCCTTATAAAAAGGGCACCCCTTACGTCTTCTCTTTACACCCTTTTGAGCCATGAAGCTCGTCCAAACCCTGAACATTTTTCTTATCCACTTCCCTAGAAACATTCTGGAGTTTCCGGTCTTCTCAAAAGACTAACTCTACTTCCTTAAGAGAAAGCTTAAAGGAGGAGTGTCGAAGAAGAGGTAATCTCTTCTTCTGATTCTCTCATGTTTCTTTCTTCTTCTACTTCGTCTTCTTTAGTTCTTTAACTATAAATTAAAAACATCAGTATCACTAATATACTGATATATTATTATAAATATGAAACAACCGTATTTCCTCTTCTATCCATCCTACGGGAAAAGAAATCACTGCGCATGCGTACGTACGGAATACAGTCTCCACACCGTGGTGTAATCTGTTTTCGAACACCACCATACTTGGATCGGTATAATGGTGTAAATAAATAACTATATATGATTATTGTAAAGTGATATTGATTCTGAAATATTATACATACACTTGAATACAATTCCACGATCATTGGAATGATATCATCGCTCGTGCGTACGCACGGACTACCGTCTCCACGACGTGATGAGATTCATTCTCCATGTTAACCATTCATGAATGATTATAAAGTATATATATTAAGTTATCATGAAACATATTACATAATAATTATACTGGATTTATGTATATATATATATATATATGTATGTCATCTACTTAATTCCATTCAATTCAATAAGAAAACGAAAACAGTGTTCATGCGTACGTACGACCTACCGTCTCCATGAACGGTGTATTTCATTCCATTTATCGATCTATCATATATATATGTATATTATGAATATATATTATATATAAATCATTTTTACATTATGGAATTATGTAAATCTGGATATATGTAATAATTTCAAGACCAAAAAGTCGAAACACATACAATAAATGAAACGATTTTACCCAAATCGCTGCTTTTACAACGAATTTAAAAAAGAACGGGTAATATAAAGTCATAAGTAAACCATATATGATATCATAACAATGAATATGATTCTGTAATTATTCAACGACATTATTTAAATCATTATACATGAGGTTTGGATAAGTACGAAGCTTATCGGACCTAATGTAAGGGATAATTATTCCAATCTCATTCTTATCTGAGATTTTTTATTTGTAAGTATTTTCTGGGGTTATGTTTATTATCCATGTCCATATGTTCTCAAAATGTTTTCATAAAATGTTTACTTTTCTTCCATGTATGTTTAAAGTCATTTTTACCCTTTTTTACTTTTACCACATCGTATGGAAGGAATATTTATTTTGTTTACCATACGAGGTACTTTTTGAATTTTCCAGCAAAAGTACGAGAAGAATGTTTTTTAAACTTATACGGCATGAAATTATTTTTACGGTTTTATAATGCCTTATTTTCATGAAGATTACTCTACAATATTTCATGAAAATTTGCAACAAAATCCTTTTATTTTAAAATTTCATGGTATTTTTTGAAAATAAAATGATTTTTAAGAAGAAAGGATATTTTCCTCAAGAATTCTTTCCAAGTGTTTAATCAAAACCATTTTCCATCTAAGATGACATTATTTCATATGCGTATGTTTCAAGTATAATATCTCTATTATTTACATGGTTTCAGTTTTCTTATGGTGAAATGATATCCATTTGTTTTATATGGATTATGTTACGATGGGATGCTGTTTATGAAACCCATTTTTATTCATTGGGTTATGATGAATTATTTATGTTTATGTTGTGGCACTAGTAGGAATGATATCATTATGAGATGTATAACGAACCATACTTTACATACATTGTTATTACTTCAAAATTGAAGTACACTTATTACAACATATAACCAAACCTGGAAAGGACCGTATAGTTATAGTGTCTTTAGAAACTGGGAAACATAAACAACTAGTTCATAAAGCGTCTACACTGTCTCCCATTTATTTCATCATATCTATAGTCCCTTTTGGCATATCTTACTTAATAACCTTCTTCCTGACCTGGGGAAAGAAAACATACAAAAGGGTGAGCTCAAATGCTCAGTAATGGTAAACAAAAAAAAAATCAATCACATCATATACATGAGAACATAACTTTTGGAAATCATAACCTACAAAAAAATCATAATCTCATAACATGGGATAAATCATAGTAGTGAAATGTAATCCCAATAATCATAACTAAAAACATGAAACTTTGTGGCATACACACATAATCATAGAGAATCATTTCTTATTAGTCAAGTCTCATTTCCAAGACTATCTTAGTGGACAAAGTCCATTTCTAAACTGAGTTCACTCATCGTTTCAGTCCTGTTTCACTAAACCAGTTTAACCTGCCGTTCCAGCCATGTCTATCTCATGAGATATAAAATCTTTACCCAATGCATTGGAGGGAGATATAGGTCCCACCCATCTCATAATGATACCATTATTACGTGTGCCACAAAATCATAAACCATACATCATAGCATAATCCATGTAATAAAAATGGGAATCTTAAGCATCGTGACATCATAAAACAATTAATATAAGATAATGGAATTCATAAAAATAATTCCATCACAACATAATAAAATAAATGTAATAATAGGGATAAAAACAAACCCTTTATTATCTTATATGGAAAATAATTTTGATAAAACACTTGAACTCCATTCTTGAGGAAAATATCCTTTCTACTTCAAAAAAACTTTTCCTTTATTAACATGTCATACAATTCTAAACTAAACGGAGTTGATAAAATTGAAAACTTGTAAATGAAGCTTCTTGGAAATAATGTTTTAAAAATCCATTCATTCCGTATAAGTTAAAAAAACATTCTTCTTGTACTTTTTTCGGAAAAGTCAAAAAAGTACCTCGTACGAAAAACGACAAAAGATTCCTTTCATATCTTTTACTAAAAACTCACCGAAGAGTAAAATGGGATTTAAAAAAAAAATTAGGTGGATGGAAATAATATTACATATTGAGGAAATATGGATGTGGATGATAAAATACACCCCAGTAAATTTCAAAGTATAAACAATCTCGGATAAAAATGGGATTGTGATATTTTCCCTTACCTTAGGTCTGATTTGCTTCGTAAGTGTCCGAACCTCCTGTATAAGGATTTAAATAATGTTATTGACTTATTCCAGAATCATACTTATTTTTATTATATCATATATGGTCATATTCTTAGCTTCTTATTAGTAATATTTCATTACTACTTGTTTATTCGGGTGTTTATTACTTTTTGTTCTTATGCGTGTTTTGTCGAATAAATTCTTATACTTCTTTTTAGGTTATATATACATCATTTATAGAATGGTATTAGTGTAATATATATCATATTTATTCACTCTATTCATTTATATAATCATTATTCAATGAAGATCATGTAGAACGAGTCGCATCACATCGTGGAGATGGTATTCCGTACGTACGTACGAGCGATGATATCATTCCCATGATCGTGGAATTGTATTGGAGTGTATGTATACTATTTCAGAATCAATATCACTTTATAATAGTCGTATATAGTCATTATTTACACCATTTTACCCATCCAAGTAAGGTGGTGGTGGAAAATAGATTACACCACGGCGTGGAGACGGTATTCCGTACGTATGCACGTGCGGTGATTTCATTTTCCATAGGATGGATTGATGGTGAAATAGGGTTTTTTTATACTTATAATAACATATCAGTATATGAGTGATACTGATGTTATTACTTCATAATGAAACAACTAATGAAGAAGAAGTGGAATAAGAAATAAAGTTGAAAGAATTGGTAATCGGACATTACCTCTTCTTTGAAGCGCCTCTTTGAGATCTCCTTTTAGGGAACTAAACTTTGTCTTTGAAGAAGACCAGGACCTCTAGGATGTCTCTAGGGAAGTGGAGAGGAGAAATTGGCAGGGTTTGGCCGAGCTTGAAGGCTCAAAGTGGTGTGAGGAAGAGAGGGAGGAGGTGCCCTTTTATAAGGGAGGAGAGGGGCTCCTTTAGAAAAACTAAAAATATTATTATATTATAAAGCCAAATTCGGTTTTAAATAGCTCCAAATTGAGTTATTTTGAAGCTAAGGCGGAGATGAGACGAAATACTCTTATCCAATATAATTTAGACAACTTTAGGTTCCTATTTTAACATTATCATTTATATTTAACTTTAAGTTAGATAATTTTACTTTTACCGTGTCTTTTTGTGTTCTTACACTATAAGGTTAATAAACTTACTATAAGAAGCCAAACGAACCCCAAGTTGATTATTACTAATATATATAACCTTATCTAAGTCATGTGGCCGAACCTTGGATTTTTTAGGAATAAAATAACAATTAATAATATAATATTTGTTTTAAAAACTATTTTATGTCAATTTTAACACTATTTAGTAATCGATTTTTTTTAAAAATCATAACAGAATGATTAGTTAGAAAAACTTTAATTACATAAATAATAACATGTCATATTAACCTAGAAAATTATTGGAATTCATAAAGAGTCTCAAATTACATTTATTTTGGTATTTATAACATCAATTGTTTCAATATTTCATTAATAAGATAATTACTGCATCATCTTTGTGTCATAAATAAATTAAATTATTTAATGTCTAAAAATTACAAATAAACTACCATTATGTAGGAAATCTTTTTATCTTTCTAATGAACATTTATAGTAGATTATAACTTATGTATAAACTTATATTAAAAATTGTTTACTTATTAAACATTGATTTTAACTATTTTAACCCTTCTTTAAATAAATTAATAATAAATGTCCTAATCTAATCCAAGTGGGCCTAAATGGTTATATTTTATTCCTAAGGTTTTTTTGGTCGAATTACACCTATCCAATAGAATTAGGACATGTGTTAGGGTAATAATAATATCATTTTTACCCTTAATTACCCTATTTACTTTTAACTGTGGTAAAAAAAAGTAAAAGTTACTATTCACCAAAAATTATTTTCATCTCATTGAACCACATTTTACTTACTGAAATCAACCATGTCTCTCAGATTTTTGAAATTCCACTAACAAAAGCGGTAAAATTATGTTTTATGAAAAATTCATTTTTTTAACTACCACTTAGTGGTTTCACTATTCATCAAAAAATGAAAGTTTCTAGAAAAATACCCAAAATTAGGCCTAAGCTATATTTGATATTATGAACACAAAAATGATGTCTATTTTACCAAATTAAAAACATATCAGCTGTATTAATTAATTTAAAAAATTAATTCCCGTCGTCAAAACAAATAGCGTGTTCTTAAGAGATAATAACTACCAAAAGATTGACACTTGTTTATGCCTGGTTTAAATGTGAAATTACATCCAATGACCAACATTGTATTAAATTGTAAAAATATATTCTAAATATACTTTAAAACCACTCAAATTAATAATTTATCACTATTAATTGTTTCGATTAAAAAGGTTGTTTTTAATTAAAATTTAGTAATTTTCACTATTCATCAGAAAATGAAAGTTATCCGAAAAGTACCAAAATTTCACCCTAAGATAATTTCGATATTCCAAATCCAAAAATGAAGTCCACTTTGAAAATAAAATTTAAAAAATTTCAAAAAGTGGTTATTACTATTCATAACGGCTAGTTTTAATAATATTTTAATAGCATATCGTTGTTTAGTGAAACTCGGTATCGCGTACTACACACACTATCGAGGAAGGTCGCGATTGCGTGTAATTCAAGGAAAGTCAAGGATGCATGTTGTGAAAACTTATTTTGGTGTAGCGTACAACACAAGACATTAATGAAATTAAAAAGAATATTTTTTGTCACGACCCGTCCTCGGGGCCCGTGCCGTGACTACCCCAAGCCCGCCTTCCATAGGCCAGGGGCTGGCGACTAGCACCAAAGGCGTAAATCCCGATAACAGGGAAGGCATTGCCTTTATAAGTAACAACCACCACAGAGTCAGCAAGCGGAAAGTAACTACAAGTGCAGAAAAGTAAAGGGGGCCGGAAATACAAGCCCAACTGTAAAGTACAACTCGAAAGGGAAAAACAGCAGCTGGAAGAATGAAGCGGCTCCTGGGTCGTCCGCCTCGATTCCTACCTGAAGGGTAGGTACAGATGGCTCAGCTCCTGGATCGTCCACCACGGATCCTACCTGAAGGGTAGGTACAGATAGCTCCTCTACTCCACAGGTCCTGTCGTCTACTCCGGGTACCGACCTGCTCCGCAAGTCTCAACTGCGATCTGCGCTGTCCGTCGTCTGCAACCAACACAACGAGGTGCGGGCATAGCCCGTGCAGGGGTGAGTATAAGCTACTCAGTAAGGACCCCGAGACCCTTAAGGTCTCACCAAATCCAACATGGATATCCACAAAGTAAAGGCAGCAATCACGAAGTAACATCAGACTCTACTTAGGTATACGCCCATACATATACCTAAGTCATCAAGTAACCCATCCAATCTCAAGGATACACAAAAATCATGAAATCAACGGATAACCATCACCCAGGTATATGCCCATACATGTACCTAAGTTATCAAGCGACCCATCTCAATCATGAGGAAACACAAAGGTCAAAGGTCTCAGCTCAAACCAGGATTTTCATTATCGAAACCGTAACTGCTGAAGAGCCCCGTCTCTGAAGTGTGTAGTAGTCCTATCACGACTCCGAGGTACTGCTCGCTAACCTATGACTGCTGAGGTACTCCTCCTGTCGAGTACTGCGGGTTTGCGGCCAACTACCGGGCGCTCCGTCCGCTGAGGGTCTGTCGCCAAATACCGGGCGCTACCCAGATAGCCTGCTGAGGTACTCCTCCCGTCGAGTACCGCGGGTCTGCTGCCAACTACCAGGCGCTCCGTCCGCCGTGGGTCTGCCGCCAAGTACCGGGCGCTCCGTCCACTGGGCTAGTCGACTCACTCCAAGTCGAGTCGGTCAAGCAGTCGTCAGGTCTCAGCCGGCTACACGGTCTCCGTACTCTGCACGCACGTCTCCACCGTCGCGGGTCTGTCGCTACAACCAAGCGCACACACTCCGTAGAGTAACGCGGGTCCGCCGCTACAACCAAGCGCTCCACCGTCAAGGGTCTGCTGCTGCATCCAAGCGTACACACTCCGTAGAGTAACGCGGGTCCGCCGCTACAACCAAGCGCTCCACCGTCAAGGGTCTGCTGCTGCATCCAAGCGCACACACTCCGTAGAGTAACGCGGGTCCGCCGCTACAACCAAGCGCTCCACCGTCAAGGGTCTGCTGCTGCATCCAAGCGCACCACCACTGTCAAGTACCACGGGTCCGCTCCACGAGCTACTGGTCGATACTCCAAGTATCACAAGGTCCCGCGAAGAAGTGTCTCAAAGGTCCGTCTCGTCACAGGGGTCTCAACGCAACAGACGGCGCGTCGATCGGACGCCCGGTCTGTGAGTTATTAGCCTTTTCGTCCCAGGGGACCGGTTGGTTTCGTGAGCGAAACCAAACCCGGCCGTATCTCAACTGTACCCCGAACTCCCATAGGGTAAACTCAAAGGGACCGTTACTCAACGTAACCATCAACGCCGCTGACGGCTCGTCAAGCGGACGTCCTGTCTGAAAGATATCAGCTTTCCCGTTCCAGGGGCCCGGTTGGATTTCGGGTACAATCCAACCCGGCCATACTCCGACTGTATCCAAAACTCGGGCGGAGTATGTCAAAAGTTCCGTCTCATCAAGAGGAAGTCAACGAAACAGACGGCGCGTCAATCGGACGCCCGGTCTGTGAGTTATTGGCATTTTCGTCTCCGGGGCCCGGTTGGTTTTTAAGGAAAAACCAACCCGACCGTACTCCACCTGCGTCCAAACCTCGGGCGGAGTATGCCAAAAGATCCGATTCACTAAGAGGAACACAACGCGACTGACGGCGCGTCAATCGGACGTTCGTGGCTCAAGATATGAGCGTTTCCGCTCCGAAGGCCCGGTTGGTTTCGTGAACGAACCAACCCGGCCGAACTCAAAGTAACCCGAAACCTTGAGTGCGATATACCGAAACGACCGTCTCGATCCAAGGATCGCGTAGCCGCTGACGGTTCGTCAATCGGAGGTCCCAGGCCCAAGATATGGGCGAAAGACCGAAGAGGGCCCGAAACGGGGGTACTGGGCCCGGGGCGACCCGGCCCGAACCCCCCCTGGGGTCGGCCGAACCGGGTCGGCCCGAACCGGGTCGGCCCGACCCGGCCCGAACCGGGTCGGCCGGGTCCGGTCCGGCCTGGGCGCGGCCCGGCCGACCGGACCGGCTCGGCTTCGGCCGAGCGGCCGAAGCGCTGCCGCCGCGGGTCAAACCCGCGGCTTGGAGAAAACGCGGCCCGCGCGGGCCGCGTGCTGGAAGGCCGGACCGCGGACGCGGTCCGGCGGCTCGCCGCCGCCGCGGCTCGGCCGCGGCGGACTCCTCCGGCGGCGCGCCGGGCGCCGCCGCCCCCGGTCGCCGGCGCCGCCGCGCCGGCGACCCGCGCCGCCGCCTCCTTCCGCGGGCCGCCGGAGATGCTCCGGTGGCCCGATTTGCCTCCCGTCTGCGCCGTTGTTCCTCCCGGGATGCGTCCTTCACTGCGGAATCAACATATGGCCCTTGCGTCGCGCTTTTGCCGTCGCTCGCCAAATCCGCACACAAAGGAAGATCGACGGAGGGTTGCCGGGTCTTGTTCGTTAGACCCGCACCCTCCGCGTTAGTCATAATCAACGGGAGAAACAGGGAAGAAACCAATCAACAATTTTAAATAAATTAAAATTGTTTCGTGATCGGGTTCTATATTTCAAAAGAAAAAAACACGGGATTTTAAAAAGAATTCCAACATCCCTTACCTTGTCGTTGCCGAACGGGGGATCGTCGCGGGATTTGCTCGTCGCGGAAGATGGAGATCGCCGCGTCGTCGCGGAATCGCTCGTCGCGTTGCCAATCTCCGGATCAAGATCAACGGATTTAATTAGTTTAAATCCGTTGATATTGAAATTAAAAAGGGAGAAGAAAAGATCCAATTCTCACCTTTGTTGCCGAACGAGGATCGGCCGCGGAAGAAAGACGTCGCCGAAGAACGTCGCGGGTAGATCTCGTCGACGTCGCAGATCTTGGTGTGCGTCGTCGAATTCCGGTCGCCGGCGTTCTTCGCGTTCTTCGCGTTCTTCGCGTTCTTCGCGTTCTTCGCGTTCTTCGCGTTCTTCGCGTTCTTCGCGTTCTTCGCGGAGAGGGTGGAGGAACGAAGATTATCTCAAATCCTTTCCAAGGATTTTTATGTTGGTCTTATTTTATAAACATGCCAACACGAAACCGGTTAAGAAACGATCCATCAATTCGTTGAATTAATTCAACGAAAGAAACGACCCATTTAATTCACGAAGAAACAGTCCATTTAATTCACGAAATAAACCGCCCAATTAAATGGTCTGTTAAGAATTAAAGAAAACGCGTCGGTTGACTTTTCAGTTACTTTGACGGGTTTTCGCGGGTGCGTTACTTAGCGAAAGAAACGGCGGGGCTCGTGCGGGTCCCACCGCACAAATATCCTACCAAGGGGTAGGATATTTCTGGATAGCATCCTATCCAGTTCAACTCAGTTCAAGCCGTCTTTAAGTGACTTCAAGTGGCTTCCAAGCAGCTTAAGTGAAATAAAATAAAGTTGGCGCACAAACTTTATTTTATTTCTGACTTAAAGCCGCAAAATTTAAAAACCACGTCTGAGCAAACGCAACTCCGGAAGAGGCGTTTCTAAGCAAATACCGGCGCTGCGATTTCATCGGTGCCCTCAGAATTCGATTCCGGGCACCGGTTCAAAAGATAGAAAAACCCGCTCGTCCGTTCACTGAACGTACCCGAGCCAAAACTTCGGCAAATGATTCCGGGCACACCGGGCCTCGGAATCAGGTGCCGTCAGAAACTGCGTTCTTGTAAAATTCCAAAGAAAATTAAGAAAAAAATTTCCTTGAAATTTTCGGGTCTTTACATTACTCCCACCACAGGGCTTTACGTCCCCGTAAAGCTTCACCACAACCTTAGGGAAACAAAGCGGTACTGACCACGCATCAGAGCCTTCCGATCCCATGTGCTCACCTGGAGATTCCCGTGCCGCCATCTGTTGCGCACAAGAGGAATCGATCGCCCATGTAGGACCCGCTCCTGTCGATCCTCTATCTCCACCGGGACCTCCGTATAAGACACTCATCGCCACTGTCTAGCTCCTCATGGTCGATGATACGCGAGGGGGTTGAGCACGTATCTCCTCAGCTGGGATACGTGGAAGACGTCGTGCACCCGGTGCAACTGAGGTGGCAGAGCCAGGCGATAAGCCACCTCGCCAACTCTGCTGAGGACCTGGAAAGGCCCGATGGAGCGGGGAGACAACTTGCCGCCTTGGCCAAAACTCTGTTTACCACGTCGAGGTGAGACCCGCAAGAAGACGTGGTCACCCTCCTCGAACTCTAGTGGCCTCCGCCTCCTGTCAGTGTAAGACTTCTGCCGGCTCTGTGCTGTCCTCATCCGCTCCTGGATGACGTGGACCTCTTCTGACGTGGCCCGGACCATCTCTGGTCCCACATGAGCTGCGAGATTTCTTCTTTGCCGAAAAGAGAAACCTGGTCTCATCCCCTGGATGAACCACATTCTTTGCCTAAAACAGTCAATCCTAACATGGATGATACTAATCCATACCAAGGATTGACGTCGTAAGGCCTCGACGCTACTACTAAGAGATCCAACCGTTACTCTCGCCTCCAAGGGTTGAGTCACACTGTCGGCATCAGTGTGTGGTAACTGGTCTCCTCCAGTAGATGTCTCACAAGTGAGGGTCAAGTCAACAGTCAACTGGAACCTCTTAGTAACATCACAAAAGAGGACAGGAATGAAAACATCTCAAAGGATGCGTCTTTTATTATTGCAGCTCATAATACAAGACGCTACACAAAAGCAACATCAACAAGGAACTAGAAGTACAAGAGACGTATCCACTAGTTCTGCTCCTGTCCACCTGCTCCAAGAGTTCTACTGTTGCTCAAGCATTTGTCGTCGCCTCTTTCTCGGTGGCTCCCTCAAAGCCTGCGGATCGGGAGTCGGACAGTCACGTGCCAGATGACCCTTTCCGCGACATGAGTAACACAACCTACTCCTTGCACGGCTAGCTCCGTTCCCACTCCGGGTGCCCTGCACCACCGGTCGTAAAACCCGAGACCGTCTAACTGCTGGTCTGGTCTTTCTGGGCCTCAGCATCATCTGTCTACTGCCCACAGATGACTCGGCTTCTGATCGAGAAACACGTGGCAAAGGCAGCAGCTCCTGATCACGCTCAGGGTGTAGAGCTACTGGCACAAACTCCACCCTGAAGAAGGTCTCGAAGTCTTCCCATGCGAAGTCCATCTCATCGCAAAACTGAAACAAGTGGCTCCACCACCTACCTGCTGCTGCCTGAAGGAGGCTGGTAGCAAAGATCACCATGAAGTCTGCCGGCGTCCCCACTAGCCTGAAGACTCCCACCACGGCCTCCAGCCAATCCTCAGCCGCCTGCGGGTCCATCTCTCCCCCGAACCTGGGTGGCCTCTGGCGCTGGAACTCATGCAGTGCGCGCAAGTAGCGGGCATCGCCTACTGCTGGGGCTGGTGGCATCGGTGGCCCAACGTATGGTAGTACCGCTGGTGCCTCCGCTGGTGCCTCAACTGCAAGAGGGCCCTGTACCGAAGCCTCGTCGCTCGTCAGACTGTCAGCACGCTCATCCCTCCGGGCTCTAGCTGGTCGTCCGAGAAAAGACATCCTGAAAGAAACAACGTAACACGATCAAACGATTATACCTGGTGAGCTGACCTGGTTTGAGCTGTTTTAAGGGGGGAAACCTTTGAAAACACACACGCAATCAGTGTTTTCGCGCACAAAGTCGGAAATCAGTTGTCAGGGTCCTGGTGTATGGATACGTCGGCCGCCCGCACCAACACTGGACTCCCTGAACTGAAAACCACACTCGGTACCCTTAACACTATTGCTTCACATAGAAAGAAAAGACGATCAGAGTCTGCGGTAGAACCGACCCCTCTGATACCAATTTGTCACGACCCGTCCTCGGGGCCCGTGCCGTGACTACCCCAAGCCCGCCTTCCATAGGCCAGGGGCTGGCGACTAGCACCAAAGGCGTAAATCCCGATAACAGGGAAGGCATTGCCTTTATAAGTAACAACCACCACAGAGTCAGCAAGCGGAAAGTAACTACAAGTGCAGAAAAGTAAAGGGGGCCGGAAATACAAGCCCAACTGTAAAGTACAACTCGAAAGGGAAAAACAGCAGCTGGAAGAATGAAGCGGCTCCTGGGTCGTCCGCCTCGATTCCTACCTGAAGGGTAGGTACAGATGGCTCAGCTCCTGGATCGTCCACCACGGATCCTACCTGAAGGGTAGGTACAGATAGCTCCTCTACTCCACAGGTCCTGTCGTCTACTCCGGGTACCGACCTGCTCCGCAAGTCTCAACTGCGATCTGCGCTGTCCGTCGTCTGCAACCAACACAACGAGGTGCGGGCATAGCCCGTGCAGGGGTGAGTATAAGCTACTCAGTAAGGACCCCGAGACCCTTAAGGTCTCACCAAATCCAACATGGATATCCACAAAGTAAAGGCAGCAATCACGAAGTAACATCAGACTCTACTTAGGTATACGCCCATACATATACCTAAGTCATCAAGTAACCCATCCAATCTCAAGGATACACAAAAATCATGAAATCAACGGATAACCATCACCCAGGTATATGCCCATACATGTACCTAAGTTATCAAGCGACCCATCTCAATCATGAGGAAACACAAAGGTCAAAGGTCTCAGCTCAAACCAGGATTTTCATTATCGAAACCGTAACTGCTGAAGAGCCCCGTCTCTGAAGTGTGTAGTAGTCCTATCACGACTCCGAGGTACTGCTCGCTAACCTATGACTGCTGAGGTACTCCTCCTGTCGAGTACTGCGGGTTTGCGGCCAACTACCGGGCGCTCCGTCCGCTGAGGGTCTGTCGCCAAATACCGGGCGCTACCCAGATAGCCTGCTGAGGTACTCCTCCCGTCGAGTACCGCGGGTCTGCTGCCAACTACCAGGCGCTCCGTCCGCCGTGGGTCTGCCGCCAAGTACCGGGCGCTCCGTCCACTGGGCTAGTCGACTCACTCCAAGTCGAGTCGGTCAAGCAGTCGTCAGGTCTCAGCCGGCTACACGGTCTCCGTACTCTGCACGCACGTCTCCACCGTCGCGGGTCTGTCGCTACAACCAAGCGCACACACTCCGTAGAGTAACGCGGGTCCGCCGCTACAACCAAGCGCTCCACCGTCAAGGGTCTGCTGCTGCATCCAAGCGTACACACTCCGTAGAGTAACGCGGGTCCGCCGCTACAACCAAGCGCTCCACCGTCAAGGGTCTGCTGCTGCATCCAAGCGCACACACTCCGTAGAGTAACGCGGGTCCGCCGCTACAACCAAGCGCTCCACCGTCAAGGGTCTGCTGCTGCATCCAAGCGCACCACCACTGTCAAGTACCACGGGTCCGCTCCACGAGCTACTGGTCGATACTCCAAGTATCACAAGGTCCCGCGAAGAAGTGTCTCAAAGGTCCGTCTCGTCACAGGGGTCTCAACGCAACAGACGGCGCGTCGATCGGACGCCCGGTCTGTGAGTTATTAGCCTTTTCGTCCCAGGGGACCGGTTGGTTTCGTGAGCGAAACCAAACCCGGCCGTATCTCAACTGTACCCCGAACTCCCATAGGGTAAACTCAAAGGGACCGTTACTCAACGTAACCATCAACGCCGCTGACGGCTCGTCAAGCGGACGTCCTGTCTGAAAGATATCAGCTTTCCCGTTCCAGGGGCCCGGTTGGATTTCGGGTACAATCCAACCCGGCCATACTCCGACTGTATCCAAAACTCGGGCGGAGTATGTCAAAAGTTCCGTCTCATCAAGAGGAAGTCAACGAAACAGACGGCGCGTCAATCGGACGCCCGGTCTGTGAGTTATTGGCATTTTCGTCTCCGGGGCCCGGTTGGTTTTTAAGGAAAAACCAACCCGACCGTACTCCACCTGCGTCCAAACCTCGGGCGGAGTATGCCAAAAGATCCGATTCACTAAGAGGAACACAACGCGACTGACGGCGCGTCAATCGGACGTTCGTGGCTCAAGATATGAGCGTTTCCGCTCCGAAGGCCCGGTTGGTTTCGTGAACGAACCAACCCGGCCGAACTCAAAGTAACCCGAAACCTTGAGTGCGATATACCGAAACGACCGTCTCGATCCAAGGATCGCGTAGCCGCTGACGGTTCGTCAATCGGAGGTCCCAGGCCCAAGATATGGGCGAAAGACCGAAGAGGGCCCGAAACGGGGGTACTGGGCCCGGGGCGACCCGGCCCGAACCCCCCCTGGGGTCGGCCGAACCGGGTCGGCCCGAACCGGGTCGGCCCGACCCGGCCCGAACCGGGTCGGCCGGGTCCGGTCCGGCCTGGGCGCGGCCCGGCCGACCGGACCGGCTCGGCTTCGGCCGAGCGGCCGAAGCGCTGCCGCCGCGGGTCAAACCCGCGGCTTGGAGAAAACGCGGCCCGCGCGGGCCGCGTGCTGGAAGGCCGGACCGCGGACGCGGTCCGGCGGCTCGCCGCCGCCGCGGCTCGGCCGCGGCGGACTCCTCCGGCGGCGCGCCGGGCGCCGCCGCCCCCGGTCGCCGGCGCCGCCGCGCCGGCGACCCGCGCCGCCGCCTCCTTCCGCGGGCCGCCGGAGATGCTCCGGTGGCCCGATTTGCCTCCCGTCTGCGCCGTTGTTCCTCCCGGGATGCGTCCTTCACTGCGGAATCAACATATGGCCCTTGCGTCGCGCTTTTGCCGTCGCTCGCCAAATCCGCACACAAAGGAAGATCGACGGAGGGTTGCCGGGTCTTGTTCGTTAGACCCGCACCCTCCGCGTTAGTCATAATCAACGGGAGAAACAGGGAAGAAACCAATCAACAATTTTAAATAAATTAAAATTGTTTCGTGATCGGGTTCTATATTTCAAAAGAAAAAAACACGGGATTTTAAAAAGAATTCCAACATCCCTTACCTTGTCGTTGCCGAACGGGGGATCGTCGCGGGATTTGCTCGTCGCGGAAGATGGAGATCGCCGCGTCGTCGCGGAATCGCTCGTCGCGTTGCCAATCTCCGGATCAAGATCAACGGATTTAATTAGTTTAAATCCGTTGATATTGAAATTAAAAAGGGAGAAGAAAAGATCCAATTCTCACCTTTGTTGCCGAACGAGGATCGGCCGCGGAAGAAAGACGTCGCCGAAGAACGTCGCGGGTAGATCTCGTCGACGTCGCAGATCTTGGTGTGCGTCGTCGAATTCCGGTCGCCGGCGTTCTTCGCGTTCTTCGCGTTCTTCGCGTTCTTCGCGTTCTTCGCGTTCTTCGCGTTCTTCGCGTTCTTCGCGTTCTTCGCGGAGAGGGTGGAGGAACGAAGATTATCTCAAATCCTTTCCAAGGATTTTTATGTTGGTCTTATTTTATAAACATGCCAACACGAAACCGGTTAAGAAACGATCCATCAATTCGTTGAATTAATTCAACGAAAGAAACGACCCATTTAATTCACGAAGAAACAGTCCATTTAATTCACGAAATAAACCGCCCAATGAAATGGTCTGTTAAGAATTAAAGAAAACGCGTCGGTTGACTTTTCAGTTACTTTGACGGGTTTTCGCGGGTGCGTTACTTAGCGAAAGAAACGGCGGGGCTCGTGCGGGTCCCACCGCACAAATATCCTACCAAGGGGTAGGATATTTCTGGATAGCATCCTATCCAGTTCAACTCAGTTCAAGCCGTCTTTAAGTGACTTCAAGTGGCTTCCAAGCAGCTTAAGTGAAATAAAATAAAGTTGTCGCACAAACTTTATTTTATTTCTGACTTAAAGCCGCAAAATTTAAAAACCACGTCTGAGCAAACGCAACTCCGGAAGAGGCGTTTCTAAGCAAATACCGGCGCTGCGATTTCATCGGTGCCCTCAGAATTCGATTCCGGGCACCGGTTCAAAAGATAGAAAAACCCGCTCGTCCGTTCACTGAACGTACCCGAGCCAAAACTTCGGCAAATGATTCCGGGCACACCGGGCCTCGGAATCAGGTGCCGTCAGAAACTGCGTTCTTGTAAAATTCCAAAGAAAATTAAGAAAAAAATTTCCTTGAAATTTTCGGGTCTTTACATTTTTCATAAAATCTCAGGGTGTTACAAGATGGGTGGGACCTATATCTCCCTCCAATTAATTGGGTAAAGACATATATCTCATGAGATAGACATGGTTGGAAAGGTAAGTAAATCCGGTTTAGTGTAACAGGACTGAAACGAGGAGTGAACTCGATTCAAAAAGGGAATTTTTCCACTAAGATGGTCTTGGCAGCAATGCCTTGGCTACTATGGAAATCATAACATGTGCTTAATGGTTGCCACAATTTCATGTTTTATTATCATTCTTTTTTATCAGGATTAATGTTTTTTATGATCTATGCCTTACGTACTTCCATGTTTTATGTCTTTGATCAAGATTTTGATGTTTAAACATTATTTTCATTTATTTAAATTCAAATGTATATGATTTGTTTTATCTTCTCCATGCTTACCCTTACTGAGCATTTAAGCTCACCCTTTTATATGTTTTCTTTTAACTAGGATTTAAAGAAAGGTTTTAGGTAAGAAAAAAAAGGGAAGATCTTTATTGGATATGTTGAAGATCTTTCACCATGATTAGATGACTGTGTTTCGAGTTTCCAAAGACACTAAAATATTATGGTCCTTTGGTGTCTATTTTTGTTATGCATTAGATATTCTGAAAAAGTAATGTAATGTATATGTATGTCAAGATTTGGGTCTCTATAGGATGTACATATTGTAAAAGAATATGTAGATGTGTTTCCGTAATATTAACCAGGACATCCTCCAGAATGAGAAATAGAGTTTTCCATTGATTTAATTCCAGGTTCAAGGCCCATATCGAAGACCCCTTATAGAATAGCCACTATGGAATTAGTTGAACTAAAGAAACAGCTAGAGTAATTGAGAAATAAGTGATTTATTATCCCTGGTGTTTCCCCATGGGGATCCCCTGTCCTTTTTGTTAAGTAGAAAGATGGATCTATGAGGTTATGTACCGACTACAGGGAAATCAATGCTATACCAATAAAGAACAAGTATCTCCTACCTCACATTGATGATTTATTTTACTAAATGCATGGGGATCAATACTTTTCAAATATTAGCCTTTGATCCGGATACCATTAGTTGTGTGTAAAGAAGGAAGACATTCTGAGGACAACATTTCGAACCAGGTACAGGCATTATGAGTTTACAGTAATGCATTTTGGATTGACTGATACACCCTCTGTATTCATGGATCTAATGAACAGTGTTTTCAAGGAATACCTCGATGATTTTGTAGTGGTATTTATTGATGATATCTTGGTATACTCCAAAATCTACGAAGATCATGAAAATCACTTAAGCATTATCTTGAAGACTCTTAGAAGACATGAATTATATGGGACGTTTAGCAAGTGTGAATTATGGCTTCAGAAGATTTCTTTTCTTAGCCATATTATCTCTAAAGATGGAATCTCCTTTGATCCTTCTAGGAAAAGAGAAATCCAAGAATGTCCAGCACCAACGAGTATAATTGAGGTACACAATTTTATTGGTTTAGCAGGTTATTATCGACGTTTCATCCGAAATGTTTCTCGGTTGGCTAACCCATTAATAAAGATCACACGTAAAGGGGTCAAATTTTTTTGTAAAAAAGAGTGTGAAGAATGTTTTTAAGAACTAAATATATTATTAGACAATTCTACTATATTGACTCTACCATTGGGGAATGAAGGTTTCGTTATTTATAGTGATGCATCCAAAAAAGGACATGGTTGTGTCCTTATGCAGAATGATAGGGTCATTGCATATGCATCATGACTGTAGAAAATTAATGAGAAAAAATATCCTACTCATGATCTTGAGTTAGCCGCTGTAATATTTGATTTGAATATTCTGAGACACTATCTCTAGGGTGAAAAATGTGATATATATACCTATCACAAGAGTTTTAATTATATTTTCTCACAAAAAAAATCAACATGAGGAAATGGCGATGGATTGAAATACTCAAGGATTATGATTGTACTATACACTACCACAGAGTGAAGGAAAATAATGTGGAAGATGATTTGAGTAGAAAGGATCATGGAGTTTTGAACAATATGAGAATCGAAAGGGATCCTATTTTCATGGATCTAGTGAAGATGGAAATGGGAATAACCATGGAAGGTGAAACATCATTGCTTTTTCAAATGGTTTCCAAACCATCTTTACTAGAAAGGATAAAGAGTTCTCAGACTGATGATGAAGAGTTTTAAAAGATGATTAAATCTGTGAATGAGGAATGATTGAGTGAATTTGTGTATGAAGATGGAATATTGAAATTTGGGAAGTGACTTTTTGTTCCGGATATACCTGATCTAAAAAGGGAATTGTTGGATGATGCTCATAGTTCCAACTTCTCTATACACCCTGGGAGCACCAAAATGTATAGAGATTTGATTGAACATTTTTGGTGGGACAACATGAAGAGGTAGATTGCTGATTTTGTGTCAAAAAGTATGGTTTGTCAACAAGTGAATGCTGGAAGGCAACATCCTGGAGGAGTCATGCTACCTCTTCCTATACCAGAGTGGAAATGGGATAATATTACGATGGACTTTGTCATGTGACTACCAAAGACTCTTAGAAGTAACGATGTAATATGGGTCATTGTTGATCGTCTTACCAAGTCATGAACATTTTCTTGCTATAAAAGTTTATCTACCACTTGAACGTCTAGCTATACTATATATTAATGATGTAGTGAGACTTAATGGAGTACCAGTATCGATTGTTTCTGATAATGATCCTCGTTTTACTTCAAGATTTTGGAAAAATCTTTAGAAATCCCTAGATACTGAGCATTGTTTGAGCACTGCCTACCACCCCCAAACTGATGGACAATTAGAACATACTATTAAACCGTACAAGACGTGTTGAGATCATTCTCACTTTGCATTCAAGGTATGTGGGGTCAATGATTATCTTTGGTTGAATATTACTATAAAAATAGCTTCCATTCATGTATTCGAATGGAACCATATGAAGCGTTATATGGAAAGAGATGTCGTACAATAACCTGTTGGGATGATGTTGGTGAAAGAAAACTCATAGGCCCAGGACTTGTGGAGGAAATGATGGAAAAGATGAAGGTAATCCAAAACCACATCAAAGCAGCTCAAAGTATGCAGAAGGGCTATGGCGATAACTGAAGGAAGGATTTGGAATTTCTGGTAGGAGATCATGTTTTCATGAAGGTATCTCCATGGAAGGGTGTTATACATTTCGGTAAGAAAGGAAAATTGAGTCCCATGTATAAGGACCTTTTGAAATTCTAGAACTAATTGGGCATGTAGCTTATCGTTTGGAAATACTGCCAAGTCTCTCCAAAGTTCATGATGTATTCCACATAACAATGTTGAGAAAAAACATGCCTGAACCAACACATGTACTTACCTACACGGAATTCAAACTGGAACCCAATTTGTCTTATTGCGAAGATCCTCTCAAATTTCTTAACCCAAGAGAGCAAGTGCTGAGAAACCGGACGACTCTTCTGGTAAAAGTTCTATGGAGGAACTATAAGATGGAAGAGGCAATGTGGGAACCTGAGGAGATTTTGATGAAGATCCACCCAAGTATTTTTATGAAGAAATATTCTAGAAATTTTGAGGACGAAATTATCTAACGGAGGGGAGAATGTTACACCCCATGCTTCCACGTTACGCTTCTCTTTGAATAATACAGTAGTGTGTGTTGTACGCAACTTCGATTTTTAACACACATCACAACAAATCAAACTAGCCGTTATGATTAGTAATACCCACTTTTTGAAATTTAATAAATTTTATATTTCAAAATGGACTTCGTCTTTTGATTAAAAATATCTAAACTAGATTTGGGTGAATTTTCGGTATTTTTGTGAAAACATTCAATTTTTGATGAATAGTGAAAAACACTAAGTTATAGTTTGAAACAGAAATTTTATTTTAATAATTATTTTATATATTTAAATTTGTTTTTGGTCAAAATAGACACATAATACATATATAAGTTCAATGTAATTCATTGGAGTCAATTTAAAATAATTATAGATATATAAACAAATTATTCAACTTTTCACTATCTTTTACCCATCTCCTAGAAGAATTTTTAAATTCACATGAAAAATAATTTTACCTCTTCTATGAGTGGAATTTTGAGAATCAGAGAGAAATGGTTAATATATGGGAGTAAAATGTGGTTCAATAAGCTAAAAATAATTTTTTGTGAATAGTAACTTTTTACTTTTATTTACCACGTATTAAATTTGAATATGGTAATTATGGGTAAAAATTGTAGTATTATTACCCTAACACATGTCCTAATTATATTGGATAAGTATAATTCGACCAAAAACAACCTTAGTAATAAAATATGAACCTTTTTGGTCCACTTGGATTATATTAAGACATTTATTATTATTTAATTCAAAGAAGATTAAAAAGAGTTAAAATCAAAGTTTAATAACTAAAACATTTTTAATATAGAGTTTTACATAATATAAATTAAATTATAAATATTTATTAGAAATATAAAAATATTTCCTACATAATGATATTTTATTTATAATTTTTAGACAATAAATAATTTAATTTATTTTTGACACAATGGTGATGTAGTAATTACCTAATTAATGAAATATTAAAATAATTGATAATATAAATATCCAAATAAAAGTAATTTGATTATTTTTATGAATTAATCTAATTTTATAGGTTAATATGGCATGTTAGGATTGATTAAATGAATTTATTGCTAATTAATAAAGTTTTTAGAACTTTAACAAAAATCAATTATTAAATAGTGTCAAAATTGACCTAAAGGAGTATTTAAAAAAAATATTATATTATTAATTGATATTCTATTATTAAAAATATAAGGTTATTGAAAATTACTTAGATAAAATTATATATATTAATAATGAACCACTTTGGGTTCAGTTGTCTTGTTATAGTATGTTTATTAACCATATAATATAAAAATACAAAGAGACATGGTGAATGTTAAACTATTTAACTAAGAGTTAAATATAAATGATAAGGTTAATATAGTGACTCAAACTTGTCTAAAATATAATTTTTGAATTTATTTAGACCCATACTCACCTTACCCTCTAAATAAGTCTCTTCCGAGCCATTACGAACCAAATATGAATTTATTATAAAATAATATTTTAAGTTTTTTCTTAGGTGCCCCTCACCCCTCTTATAAAAGGGAACTCCCCCTTCTCTCAAATACATACCTTCAAAACCTTTTGGATTGGAAGAATCCTACCCAAATATCCTCTAAACTTCCCTGAATTCAACCTAGAGGCTATAGTTTGACCCAAAAGCCAACATATGGAGCCTTTTTGATCAAATCAAAAGGAAGAACCCGGAGAAGAGGTTATGATTTCACCACCCTCTTTCAAGTTCCTTTGTTCTTCCACTTATTATTTCATTGTTATTTCCTTTATAAAATAATAAATATAGTATTTTCTATATACAGTGATGTTATTATAAATATGGTACAACTATATTCAGTATTCTATCCATCCTTTGAATGACATATCACTATACGTGTGTACGTACGACCAACCGTCTCCACGTCGTGGTGTAATTGTTATTCAATACATTATTATTTGGATGTGTATGATAATTATGTGTAATTGATGTAAACAATAAATATAACATGATAATTATTATGTATATATGATATAACATCCAATTATATGTTATTTTAATATCAAAAGAATGTTATTGTTGCTCGTGCGTACGTACGGATTACCGTCTCCACGAACGTGATGAGATTCATTCTCCATCGTATTCATTCAATAATAATTTTCATTTGATGGGTAAAAATAATGTTTAAAGACTTAATATCATTCTGGATATGAATACGATACAACCTATCCATAACAAACACGGTTTAAGTAACAAATCATATAATGGAAAACGAATCAGTTAACACCCGAAACAACGATAATGCATATATATTATTAACAAAGTAATGTTAAAAGATCATATATGATATCTTATTAATGTAAATGATTCTTTTATAATTTAATAATAATTATTTCACCATTATATAAGAGGTTAACTGACCCTCAACCAAGGAAAATTATAAGGTAAGGGGTTCTTTCACAATCTATTCATTATCTGAGGATTTTTATACGTAATAATCTATTGGGACCTCTTTATCATCCACATCCATGTTTCTTAAAAAATTATTTCAAATAATTCTTTCTGTTTTAAAGAATATGGGTTAAAGTCATTTATACCCTTGTTTGACTATTTATAAGAAGCTTATAAAGGAATATTTCTGTCATTTTCCAAACAAGGTCCTTTTTAACCTTTTTGACAGAATTAAGGTAAGAATGTCTTTTGTTTAACTTATACGGTGGGTGTGGAATTTTTACGCCGTTATAAAATCTTCAAAGCTTCCATTACATCATTATAAGGTTATTTTTAAATTAAATGTTTTATTTTATAATTATTTGACTTTTAATTGATTTTAAAAAAAGATATTTCTCTCAAATAGTTTTGATTTCATCTTTTTCAACATCCTTTGATAGAATTTAAGCTTATTTGAAGTTGAATTATTATGATACCAAAATTCTATATAGTATTGAAGGTTTTGTGATATTTATGAATGGGGATGTGTTATTTTTATACCATTCATGGTTTATGGATAATGTATGGACTTTTCGTATGCTAGTTTTAATACGAATGTTTATGTTATGTTTAAACCTGTTCATAGGAGGAATTCATTGGACTTATTGAGTGATGGGTGGAGCCCGATATAGATCCTCGATGCATCGGTAGGTCTAATGAGACAAACTACTGTCTTGGTACAAGGCCTTGACAAAATATTATTTGTAGTCTTGGCACAAGGCCTTGACTACATGGTTATGATATTATGAAATTATGCATTCCATCATTATGAAAGGGGTTATTGATATTTCATGTCATTATTAGTCTAGTAGAATATCCATGTGAATAAGTAAATGGAATTATTTCATTTTATTTTTTCCATATTATTCTGAATTTAAATTTTAAAAGGATTTTGTTTTAGTTATTCATTACTTTAAATGTTTATGCTTATTTATGAAATTTTTTGCTATATTGTTATCCTTACTAAGCATCTGAGCTCACCCCTTTCTATGATTTATTTTTTCCACGATGTGAAGAAGTATTTTATGACTGACCTGTAGGGATAGTGTGGGGGGATATGAGTGTGGACTATGGAGACTATGTTTTTTTAGTTTTTCTCTTTATGATGTAATGTAAGACTAATTAATGTATCTAGTGTTTCCTAAGCTACTAATTTATTCTGTCTTTCGAGACTTGATATTTTATGATAATGACAATGTTATGAAATAATGTACTGACTCTGGGTAACTGGGGTCGGGGTGTTAAATTTTACCACCTATATGATAATAATATTTCATTATTTGTATTGCTTCGGGTGTAAATTTCATTTTTTCAGGCTTGTTTTATTCTGAATGTTATGGTTATTATGCATATGATATATATAAATCATATATATTATATATTAATGATAAAAATGTAACATTTACTCAATTTATATAGTTTTAGAATCAATTTTAAGGTCATAATTGGAAAATGAATCGCATCGCTTTGTGAAGACAGTAGGTCATACATACACATGCGTGAAGATATCATTCTATTAATGAGTGAAAGTGTATGGAAGTGGGTGATATATTAAATATATATATATATATATTCATAAATTTCACAAATATTCATTAAATTTATTATTATTAATTTCCATGTAAATCGTATGTAAAAAACAAATCCCATTATTTCACGAGGCGTTAGGGTGTCGTACACCCGAGCGACATTATCTTATTTTGAATGACATGTAAAGTAAGAAGGTATATGAGATATTATAATTTCAGAAGTATAATTATATCGAAAATATTACATATATATATATATATATATTAAATCCATCATTATATAAAATTATTTTTGTGATTATGGAAAACCACACACGTCGGTTCACGAAGTGGTAGTCTGTTGTAAACATGATCGATGATTTTATTTCTCAGTTTATGGAATAGGAGAGGCATATAGGTTATTAATTTAACATAGTAACATAAAATTATATGGGATATATAGGTGTTATTATATTTCAACTATTTATTCATACTTTAATTTGGTAAAATAATAAATAAAATGAAAGAGCTTCATAATTTTGATTACATTCTCTTTGAGAAACCTTTTTTGGATAACCTATTAAACATAATAGAGTTGAACTTTTTGGAAGGAAAAAAGCTCCAAAATATGGATAAGGATATTGGGGGATATTTTTTAGGTTTTTTTAAGCCAATTGGGGTGATATGTGTGAATAATCGAAGGGAAGGAGTGCCCTTTTATAAGTGGGGACAGGACACAGTTAATTATTTTTTAAAAAATAAAGTGTACCGAATTTTTTCACATGCAATATGGGTCCGAAATGGTCAATTGTAGAATATTAGAATTTATAAGTTCTTAATATTGACATAAAATGTGTTTTGGATAATTTTTAGGTTATTTTTAACCCTTATCTTAATATTTGAACATAATTGTATACTCGTTATCACCTTAACAATAATATTTAATGTTTATTGTTTTCACTACTCAGTATAGTAGAAATTTAAGTTATCCATATTATATAATATAAATTATTTTTATTTCAAATATTGAATAAATTACTCAAAATTCAATTTATGGATATGTGATAATTCAATTTAAAATTATAACTGCATATTTGTTGGAAAAAAGGGTTTTCCAAAGAAATATTTTCAAAAGTATTAAGTGTTTTTAGGAAAATATTTATCATATAATTGGTTATAATAACCTATATAAGATTAAATATTATATAATTGAAATAATTTTGTATTTTAAAAAAATTAACAAAATTAAACCAGTAAATTATTTAAATGAAAAGGAAGTTTTAAGCAAAAATCAGTATTTGCATTCTTTATCGAAAAATGAAAATTTTCGAAACAAATCCCAAAAATTCACCATTATATAATTTCTTCATGATGATTTAAAAAATTATGATCCCTAAAATTTATATATATCACACATCATGTACTTATATATTTTTGTTCAAATTTGTCAAATGACAAGACAAAGATCCATCCCATTATAAAATAATGTAGGGTCGGATTTACATTGGGCTCAACTTCCCTTGATAGTAAAACTTATAAAACCCTTCCATGGAAATACTTTATAGAAAATAGGACCTCTCATTTGTAATTCCAAATAAATCCTCCAGTTTTGGAAACCCAATTTTATAAATTTTAAATGATTATGTATCCTATTGAATGGTATTTACTTTTGTTTTTCTCTCTTCAATAAGTTATGGGCCTACATGTTTTCATTCACCAACCTCATCCAACCAATTTGGATTATGAAATATTTTTCCATATAATGATTCATATAGAACAATTTGAATATTTTAATGGAATCTATAACTATAAGAAAACATTACTAAAGATAACTATTGATCCCACATAACTTGAAAGTCAAGTGAGCATGACCCCAACATATCTTCCAATTTATAATAGTCCTATTGGAATGTCTATCAGTTTAAGGATAATAATTGGTTCTTAGATGGAGATTAATATTAATATCCATATTAAGAATCTTCCATAATGCATATATAAAATAGGGATCATGATTTTTCTAAATCAAAAGAGTTTCACCCTGAATTATTACAAACTCATTAATATAGAGCCTTGATAGTCACCCAAGACAAAAATATTCCCTTATAGTGAAAAAATATGTAGGTATAGTTAGGTGACCAGAAATAAACCATATTTTATCATTCTTTCTAGTTGTCTTTATTAGTCCCTAAATATTTTCTATATTAATGTCATCTAATTTCCACCCCGGAATAGGAAGAGGATTTATGAGTCCTTTAAGAAATTGTATATATTCTTTAACTTATTAAAAAACTAAATGTTTACAGACATAATCTGTAATTTACAGCATAAAGTAATAACATGAAAACAATCCTTTAAATCCCTATAAATATTAGTTCTTCCAGGGTTTATAGGGAAATTAAATTTATGAGAGTCATCCATAATCTCCCTTTTCATCTAAAGTATTGTTATAACACATAATCTATTTCAACATATCATATATCCATAATTAAAAATTAATTCTACCAACTTCCCATCATTCTCACCTTTAATTTGCTTCTGAATATTCTCTTCATCGTATTGAGATATTTTTTTTCTTTTTTTATAAAGTTGGTTTCACAATGATTTGAACAAGGAGTGGTAAATCCCTTCCGATAATAATTCACATAGACATCATTACTAGATCCATGAACATAGGTTCACTCTAAATACTCATTTGGATAAGATCTTCATGATCCTTACTTTTTAATGCATCTTCTACCTTATTTTCCTTCCTTGTGTGGATGGTTATAGAAAAATAATAATCTATGAGTATCTTCAAAAATCCTATTTTCCGAATATTGATATATCTACTAGAAAATATATATTTTAGGATCTTATTGTCTATGTATATCTCACATATAACACCGTAGAGATAATTCTTTCATATCTTTAATGTAATGATTCTGGTTTCCACCTAAAGATAATGGATTGGAGTGATCTATTTTTTAGTATTCAACTACCTATATTCATACATAATAACTTCATAATTTTACATAAGAACACAACCTGTCCTTTCTTTGATGCATCTTTATATATCAAAAAACCCATCATTTATTGATGGTTGATTCAATATCTGATCATTGACCAATATCCTCTTCAATTCATCAAAACACTATTCACATTTTAATAATCAAATAAACATAACCCAATTGCGTGTAATCTTGGTTAATAGGTTATCCAATAAGAAACAAATCTAAAAGCATCACTAATAGTAACCTAAAAAACCAATGAAACTATTTTACTTAGTTATTTCCATTGGTTTAGTCCATTCTTGGACAAATTTTATCATTATAGGATCAACATAGATTCAATACCTCTAAACAAAATGAACAATAAAAGAAACATCTTGAAGCCAGAAACTACCCTTTTCTAAACATACAAAATAACTATTTTCTTATAATAGTCTAAAAAATTATCCATAATGATTATCATTTTCCAAGTATCTCTTATAATAAACCAATATATAATTAATTAATAACAACAATAATTTATCAATATTTTTCTTGAATATATTGCTCCTTAGGTCATACAAATGGAGGGTGCATTAGTAAATCCAAATGGAATTATGGAAAACTCGTAATGTCCATCCATCATTTAGAATGATGTATTTAGAATGAATTCCTTATTTAATTTCAATTAATGATACTAAGAAAAATGTTTTATCTTTAAACACTATTAAGATTCATAATGTTGATCAAATAATTCATCATTGTGAGGTAAAATATACTAGTTATTTATTATAAAGGAATTTATTTCTGTATAATCCATGTACAACCTCAATGATCTATCTTTGTTCATAATGAAGAGAACTAGGGCTTGCCAAGGGAAAAAACTATTAAAAATAAATCCCTTATCACATAAATCCTCTAGTTTTTCACTAACTCCATTAATTACATAGTGGATATTCTATAGTAACCCTTTTATATTGATCTTGAATTAGTGATTAAATCAATGGGGAACACAATTTTATTCTCTGGTGGATATCAAGGAAATTCCATATGAAATACATTAATGTACTCATGTATAATAGATAGATCCTTAATTTTTAGGCTAAACTATCCCTAAATAGATATTTTTTCTTCTTCCTCAACAATAATATCATTAAAAAGTCCCACTGGGGGTGGATCTAGACATGACTCACATAATTAAGTCTCTTCCATAAAGATAAGTGATTCAACATCTCCATCATGAATTTTAAGTTTCACCACATTATAATAAATTTTTACATCTTATTTTGAAATACTATCTATACCAATTATTATAGAGAAGTGAACCATGAATATGATAACAAATCCTGTAAATAAAGAACATTTACGTGTCATATTGGGGACCACCACATATATCCTTACTACAATATGTCTTCCACTAATAATTTTGAGAGACAACTCCCTTATTAATGTGTTGGAAAATATATAAATTTCTCTAAAAATATGTAAGATATAAAATTTTTTGAGGATCCAAAATATAATAAATCATTTGATAATTCTGAGGCGATTATTAATGTACCTACCACCACGTTATTTGGTACTTCTACATCAACTATAGCGATCTCATATGATTGGACATCTCCACTAAGCCTCTTCTGTGGTTGATTCCTTTGATGTTTTGGAAATTGGTTTGAATAATTCCTCATTTACTTATAGTTTAAGCACTAGAAATAATAGATCTTTTTCACCCCCTTTCATTCATGAGCTATATGTCCCTTATCTATGAAAATTTGAGAAACTCATATTCCCTTCAAGAATTTCCTAGGAATATTATTTCCACAGTTCTCACAATATGGAAATGAATTCAATATCTTATTAATTTTTGAAAAAATATATTTTTATGGTTCTCATTTGACCTATTCTTTCCTTCATTTACCCTGAATATGTAGGATATATATAATTACTTCTCTATATTAATGGAATATAATTGTATTTCATTATATGATGAAATGTTTTGAGATACCATCACCCTTCAGAGACTTATCTTATGCCCTCCAATGAAATTGTTGATCACGTATTCCATATTTCATATGTAATCCATAGAATACCTTGATAATATTTTAGGGAAATAATCTTAATACATAACAGTTCATCTTGATTTTTTATTTAATCTAATGGGTTTTTATCTTCATTTCAATTCATATATCACGAGGTATATATTTTTGGATGAATTTTTCCTTAAAATACCATTATTCCATTTGTTCTATTTCTTCTTCCTTAATAGTATTCTAGATGAATGGAAACCATTAGTCATCATCACCCTTAACAATGTACACTTCCAATATAACCTTTTTCTTTTCAGCAGATCTCAAGGCAATATATATCATCTCAAGGGAGTCAATACATTACTCAATTATCACTAGAGTATTAGTCCAACTAAATGATGTGGGCTTCTCTCGCATGATGTGATCCAATATAGGGGAATTACAAAGTGGAATGGTAGGTTTCTCCCTAATATTAAGTTTATTTTTCATAACCTTACTATGCTTTAATAATATATCCATGATGTTCTTGGTTATAATACCATATGTATTGACATTCTCAGTAGGGAGATCTCTACACTATCCATGAGTATTAATACCTTCCTGCTTCAATGAACTATTTATATAAAATATAATATTCTAGATTAATTCATAAAATTATAAACTAAAAATAATCATGTATAAATATAAATATTGAGTAACACTTAACAAAAATTAAAATTCGATGCATCATTAATCTAAAAAACACAAACAAGGTATATTTAGGTATATCTTTATTTTTACGTCCTTCATAATTTTCTGAAAATAAAATTATAATTATCATAATAATATCCCATATGAGTTTCAATAATGATATATAGTAATGCCTATTATCATGCACTAGGTAATGATCAGTTCTAGTCCAATATTCCATTTTTGTAGTTATTACCCATAGGTACAACTATTTTAGAACCCCATCCAATTTTCGTATCAAGACAAGGATATATTTCTAGAAAAACCAAAATAATCCCTAACTTAACAAAACATTGGGATATTATTACATGATTATCCTAAAATTTTATCATAGAGTTGTGTTCCTTAATCTATTTCCAAAAGTTTCAGCTAAAATTACTCTAATAGAAAATAATAATTACCATGAATCCAATACCCTAGAGATGATGTCTACTTTATTATAGTGAAATTTGATATAAGGGATCACATTGGTAAGGATAAATATGTTGTGTACTCTTGTATAACAAAATACACTTGTAATACCCATTTTAAATATAGAAATAAAAAAACATATCATAATAATGGAAAAAATTAATCATCCTTAAACACATACAATGAATTCATCTTCATATACTAGGTAAAATGAAAAAGAAAATGGTGAGGTCAAATTCATAGTAAGGGTTATGTATGGTGCACAATATCACGAATCAATAAAGAATAATCAATATGGAAAGGTAAATAACTAAACATTCATGTAATTTAATCAATACCATTACTCTAATAATTAGATAAGGTAGAATCAATATGGAAAGGTAAATAACTAAACAAACATTCCATTTAATCAAGAATATGAGAATAAAATGCATCTAGAGATAATATTAGTGTAAAATTCTCATGGATAATTATAATAGAAAAATTATCAATGATGTAAATGCTTAATTATTGTAATCCATGATCATAGAGATCATGATAACAATACTATCGAGACCTTGCAATGGACATTTTTAAAATATGGGTAAAATAAATTTAATGTTAGCTTATGGATTTGCCTCATGAGACTAGTGATTCATTGAGGGTATATCAATAACTAGTACAACCTATCACTTCATGTACAAATAATTCCTCATATATCAAATAACCAATATAATTATTGAATAATTTTCTTTATCTTCAAATATCATCATGGAGTTAATAACACAAATTTATCAATATTACACAATAAAATCAAATAACATTAAATGTATACACTATAAGTACAAATGTTACATAGTTTAGGTAGTAATAAATTCCATAATATAATGAATAACGTTATTTAATATAAATGTAATGTAAAATGAAAAATGATAACTAGAAATTGACTGCCTTAAGAGAAACATAACAATCACAAAATTAAACAAGAAATGAGAGGTGACCATATAATATAGGTTTTTATAATAATATCATGAGTAAATAGGCATTCATGTAAAATACTTAGATGTTTCAGTATATACACCACATTATAGTTAACAATTGCATACTAACAAATATGTCTCAATGAAATTGAAATCGTAACAGAATCCGTTACCTGATGCTTCCATTTAGTTAAAATTTATTTAACATTATATATAATGGTTTTTGGAATGTTATTACTTTATAAAAGAAAAATATCAATGTTTATATTATGAAATATGATCTTATTATAACATTTAATCACATGTTTGTTAATAATAATTCATTATTTTCACTATTTCTCATGTCAATTGACTTTTTTATCATGTGTATTATCTTAGGAATGTCTGGGTTTTGTGTATAATATTTAGATCCATAATATACATACTTTTATTAGTGTTATAAATTATATATTTACTCATTATATATATATAT
This sequence comes from Viscum album, assembly GCA_963277665.1. NCBI lineage: Eukaryota > Viridiplantae > Streptophyta > Magnoliopsida > Santalales > Viscaceae > Viscum > Viscum album. The sequence goes on from OY728134.1 coordinate 1,477,903,695, forward strand.
ATATATTTATAATCATTCTTTAATTTTATACATGAAAAATTATTTGCATCACTTCATGGAGGTGATGGGTCATACGTACACACGAGCGATTATATCAATCCACTAACGAGTTAAATTGTAAGAAATTGGGTGATATATTAATATTAAATAAAAAAATTTATATATAAAACATATAATATTTAAAATTATTCTTATAACTTTCCATGTAAATCATAAGCGAAAAATGAATAATATCTCTTCGTGTTGCGGCAGTCTGCCGTACACACAAGCGACATTAACTTATTTTAAATGGTATGATAAGTAAGATGGTATATATGATATTATAATTACATAAATACAATAATATAATTAATATTATATATATATATACATTTAATCCATCATTATATATAATCATGAGATGTGTTGATGGAGAAAGAGTTATGCCTGTTCCTGAGGTGTTTGTCCATTGTACACACAATCGACAATTGCATTCCCGTTTTAATGGGAGAGGAGTTGGATTCCATTTATGATTTTAGCCAAATATAATATTATTATATTTTTCAACGTTTTTATTATATTTCATGTTTTAATACATAATTTATGTTTTTAAAATAAGAAATAAAATAAAAGATCATTGTTAAGATGATTACCTTCTCCCAGAGAAACCTGTTTTGGATATCCAATTAAGGATACAAGGGATGGTATTCATGGAAGAACATAAGATCTATAATGTGTAAGATGATGTTTCATATAGATTTTTTCAGGTTATTACCAATAAAATTTGATTTATATATATAAGGAATTGAAGCGATGGAGTAGCCATTTATAAGTGGGGGATATGAAACAATTGTAATATTTGAAAAGAATAAAGGTTAGTGAAGTTTTTATAATGAATAAAGGTTAAATAATAGTCAATTATAGATAATTATAGTTTATAAGGTAATAAGGATCCATCCTTAAACATTATATAATCTTGAATTAAGTTAATAATAAAAATTGAGGATATTTTTAGGTTTAGAGTTTTAGAGAATAAGGCCATAACTATTAAATTACATCTCAAAAATTAAAAAATAGAAACTTCTACTATGTTTCAATTTTTTTGACAAAATAAAAAATCTTGAAAAGAAGAGTTATGTCTAGTTCCATGTTTTAGACAGCTTGACTTTTTTTTGATCCTATCCTTGATCCTATTCATCTTTAAGTCCTGTGAAAAACCTTTCAAAACCTGGGATGAGCCTAAAAATATCAGTAAGGGTTATAAAATAATAAACGAAAAACTTTGCCAATCAAAACATAATATTTTTTTAACATACCTCATGAAATCATCAGATTTATTATTAACACATAGATATCATAAATCATAAAGGTAACTTGTGGCATCCATAACACACTTATGTTGTAGCTTTCACAGCTATGTAGGGAGTTACCTTTGGAAGACCCATCACAATATATTCTTTAAATCTATTAGGAGAAATATTCACATTTACCTCCATCACGTTACCCAATTAATTGGAGATCTATCTTGGGCTCACCAGCCCTAGGTTTATCATGGAACCACCCGTATATGTAAACCATGCCCAAGAAACATAAAACATTCATAAAATATAAAACAAACATAAAGGAAAAATAAGATTTACACATTTCACTAACAATATATCATTTAAATATATTTACATAACAAATCCTTTATAAAAACCCTTTTCTATACGAAAATATGTATAAAATTATATGGTGTTTATTTTCCTTTTAAAAACATTATAGCTTGTTAAGGAATCCATAGATCAAATAATACTAGCAGCAGCAGGAAGGTCATTGTCACCACTTAGGTTAAAAATAAACATTATATTTTTTCATCTAGTAAAATTCCTCATAGAAAAAATATTCCATTTTAATTAAATGAAAAATCATAGGGGTTTATACATCGTATAAAATAAAGCCGTGTATAAAACAAAATATTCCTTAGTGAATGGAGATTGAGACGAGGTCCCTTACAAAGATCATTTTGTAAATAAATTAAACCGATTATGTGTATTCACTATATGTATACATAATTAATGTAAAAATAAAATATAGAACATCAAAATTTATTTCTTACATAATCATAAGATGACATATTTTAGAAGTAGAAGATTAACCGAAAGAACGGAAATTGGGTTTAGAAGTTCCCTTATATCATGTCCGACCTGATCCGTTCATTATTTAATCTCTTAAATAATAAAATAAAGATAACTTCTACTCGATTAAGAACTTTTTTCAATTTTATTATTCCTTTTATATCACTTATTACTATGTTAAAAACATTATGTAATCATTTAAGTTAATAATGGACATTTTTCGATATTTGGTATTTGAGTCCAAAAAGAACATCTTATAATTACAAGTTGTTCATGGGGTCAAATGTACATTATCTCTAGAATTTCATTCATTATTTAGATATCATATATATCATGTATATCCCATATATATATATATATGTATTTAAAATATTATATAACATTTGGAGGTAAGAAATGAAATGCACAATTCATAGAGATGGTAAGCCGTACGTACGCATGAATGCTACTTTCATTTATATTTTGTATTTTAATGGAATGAAAACTTAATGATAAATATGTATATTATAATTTCAGTATAATATGATATAAAATTTCTGTAACTCCATCCATTAAACATTCCACATATGGAATGAACGAGTTATATCACTTTGAGGGGGCTGTAGTCCGCACTTCCTCAAATGAAATTATCGCGTTTACCAAATATGGAAACCATAAAGATATTATATAAATGAAAAATACTGAAGTATAGAGATAATATAAATATAATATATATCACATATAAATATATTTTCATCATAATGGCCGCCTTTAGATGCAGTTGGAGATATTTGAACAATCATTGTTTCGTGAGGCAGTAGTTCACCGTCCACATAAACAGTATGTTATTTTTCAATTTTATGGATTTGTGTAGAAGTTTAATTAGAATACATATAATAAAAAAACCTAGTATATTTAGGATACAAATTTTTTTATAAAATAAATGAATAAATAGATTTTAGATGGTTGGAGAAGTAAAATAATAGAAAAGAACTTAAGAGAAGACGCTGCCTTTAAATCAGATATCTCCCTTTGGTTGAAACCAAATGGTTTACATGAAGTGACTTATGCATTGGGGATGGATTATATTTGTAAAAGAGAGATCTTCAGAGCTTATTTGGTTAGAGGTTCGAAGAGACAAGGGGATTGAGAGGTGTGATAAATGGGTTAGTGGAAGTGGCTTTTTATAAGAGGGAGGAGGGGATCTTTAGGAATGTTTGAAAACATTATTTTATTGTAAACAAAATTTTGATTTCAAAATATCAAAAAATAATTACATTCTATTCTATAGTGACTCTTGTTTTAAATAAAATCATCCAATAAGAATTGGATAGGTTTAGGACATTTTTTTAATTTTTATAATCTCTTTTATTTAAATCATTCATTAATAATGTAATCAATGCATCATCATTGGGTCATAAATAATATTATATATTTGATATCTAAAACTAATAAATAAAATACCATGATTTAGGAAATAATATTATCTTTCTAATTAATATATATTGTCAAAGAGATAACTTATATAACCCCATGTGAAAATTGATGTACTAAAAGATATATGTTTATGTCAATTTTGGTCTTTACTTTAAATTAATTAATATAAAGGGTCATTATCACTATCATGTGGCTCCATGGGGTCCCAAAATCGACCCAAGGATACCCACAGTCAGACATGTATCAACTAATATTATTTGTACACGTGTTAAAGTAATTTCTTATTGTTATAATAATATTTTTTTACCCTTATTTAACAGATTTAACCTTTAACCATGGTAAATAAAATATTTACCGAAGTAAATATTCATAATGTATAAAATCAAAAGTTATCCATTTACACAATTTGGGCCTCCTAATTCCAAATATGGAATCTATTTTTCCAAATTTAGAACACAGAAGTGGTATAAATTAATTTAAAATTAATTCCTGTTGTCAAAATAAAAAGCGTGTTTTTAAGAAATAATAGCTATCAAAAGATTGAAACTTGTTTATGTCCAAATTAAACATGAAATTACTTCCAATGACAAAAATTATATTAAATGGTAAAAATAAAATCTAATTACCCCTAATAACCAATTAAAAAGATAATCTAACTATGGCCACCCGACTATTTATTACACACTTAAACATGATTGGTTACATAAACTTCACTTTATACATCATAGAAGATCAAGAGGTATAATGTAATTAGGGATTATAAGCATTAAATAATTACATAGAACATAAAATACACAAATTCTTTATTGAAAACTTCCTTTACATGACCCCTACATTCCCCCATACTTAGCATTAAAGGGGATAACCCGAGGACATCCATAAGAAAAGGGTGAGCTATAAAGCCCAATAAGGGAGTAAACAAGGTATAACATGAATATTACAATACATGATAGGTAATAGAAACATAAATGGAGTGAAATATAAAAATGAACATTAAGGCATGATATAGCATGATTATCATAACATGGAAATATGGCATCAACACATAACATGGAATTAACATGAACCAAGGCTCGTTACACATGGATATTGAGTAAAACCTCATTTCACTTGAATTAGCATGAGAATACCCTCAATGCACTTGACATATCATGATAAGAATCTTTACCCAATGCATTGGACTGCTACCAGGGCACACCCTTCTTAAACATTTCATTTCATGCATAAGTTGGCCACAATATCATACAACAAGGATTCATAATAGATCACAATTTATTCCAAGATTAATGAATGTAAAATGAATACATGAAAATACTCCATAAATCAGTAAATGTGAATAAATTTGAATACCCTTGATAGAGAAATGGGCATGGTATTCACTATAAAATTATTTTGGCTAGGAAAATTGTGGTGCAATTTCGGTAGCATAACGACATGACATAAGAATTTATAAAAATGGTTAATGAGAGAGAAAGGGGTGTCTCATCATATGTACAATAAGAGGATAGTAAGGGGTAATATAGATTAATGTCCTAAAACATTTTATGGAATTTATATTCACAATACAAAATAATTGTTTGAATGTTAATGAGGAGTGAGAAATTCCTTACGGAATATCAGCATGGTAACAGATGTACAAGGGAGGTATTAATGAGAGGAATAATGGTCTCTCATAACTTAAAATATAAGTAGGGGAATATAAGGGAGGTGAAAAATCATACCCCAAAATTTTTAATTGAATGTAAAATGGTATTACGATATAAATAAACTTTAATAAAAATAAGAAAAGAAAGAATCCCTTAGTTGGAAGTGTGTTCCCAAAGGCTTGGGAGGGGCGTGATAGAGGCTTATTTGGAGATTGGGGCTTATTGGGAGGCTTTTAGAGAGATGAGGGAGGATTTTGGATGAACTCTAATGGCGTTGAGTGAAGAGGAAGTGGGTTCTTGGGAGGGTTTATATAGGAATGGAGAATGAATTCTTTATTATTTAGGTTTGGGACACATCACATTAAACTGGTCAAAACCACAAACAAGCCCAAGGTTTTTGCCCATGTGTTTTGACAAAGGGGATTGGAAAACGATATTTTTTATGTCCAATGGCCGAACCTTTTAAAATAACTGGATTTCATATGTGGAGGTGATTCACACTCTCAAGGAAAATAATTTAAAAAGATAAAATGGTTTATATATCATAGAGGGTACACTAAGGCATCATAAAATTAATCAAAAAAAATATAAAATCACATTATTTTAGGGATAAAACATATATTGGCTGAAAATATCATTTATAGTATTTATTAAATCACTATTGGGTCATTATGATGTCCTAAAACACATTATATATTTAAATAGTATTTAATTTTTACTCAAAAATTCGACTATCTTATAAAATTATGAAAAATTAACCATTGGATAATTTCAACACAATGATTCCAAAAATAGTATTCATTTAATCTGAATAATTTTCTATATATGTGAATTTTTAATTTTAAAATAAAAACCTACATTTATCAAAAATTCATGGGTTTTGAAAAAAATAACTTTCAAACCTTAATAAAAATTAAAATTGTATTAATAAAATTATACAATCATTTATATTTCATAAAAAATAATTTAATAATAATTATAATATTTTAATAAAATATTATTTAATTAAAATATCCATTAATTCATCAAAATATATTTCTTAGTTGAATATTAACTAAATATACTATTGGTTCTTTAATAACTATTTACAAATTAAATATAATAAAATGAATATATATTTATTATTATATACAAAAATAAAGCACATAATCATAGTGATATTATATTGTTACATAACCCCTTATAACACCCGCATAAGACTGAAGGGTATGGTGTGAAATGGTGATAGACTCTTGGGGTGGCTCAGATAACATCGCTCGAGTAGTAATCTCTATCAACTTCCACTTATCCTGTAGGCAGTTCTGTTCAAGATTAACATGTTGAAGCTCTACATGGGCTTTGTCAAGAGAGAATCCCAATGATGCCACCTCCTTTCTGAGCTCTGACAAATGGGCTTTGTGTGGGGAATGTCTACTGGATGAGGCGATCGCTTCCTTTTTCTGAGAAAATTGGATTCGTTAAAGCCCTATATTTATACTAGTCATGTAATCACTGCTATATGGATATATTAGAAACGGTCAAAATTCCTAATGGTATTTTAAAAATCCAAAAACATAAAACCAAGGAACTCCATAAGTTTTATATACCCATTATAATACATTTAAATAGATTAAGGGGGATTTTCATTAATGAATATTTGGGTCATTACAATATTCCCCCATTGAGAAATTTCACCCTCAAAATTTATTTTTCCCACACTAAAAAATATGTGGTTACCACTACTTCATCACTTCCTCTGATCCCCATGTTGCTTCCTCAAACTTCTGGTTTCGCCATAACACCTTGACAAGGGGCATTGTCTTATTTTGTAGAACATTTTCTCTATGATCTAAGATCTTCACTGGTAGCTCCTCGTAAGAAAGATCATAATCTAACTGTACTAGATATGAAGAGAGTACATGTGAAGGGTCTAGTATGTAATTTCTTAATAGGGACACATTAAAGACATCATGTACTTTGTCCATGGTAGGAGGAAGTGCTATTCGATAGGCCACAACCCCAGCACGATCAAGAATCTCGAAGGGGCCGATGTACCTGGGACTTAACATCCCTTTCTTTCCAAACCTCATGACCTTATTCCCTGGAGATATTTGTAGAAATACCATGTCTCCATCTTTGAACTCATGGCATCACCGATGGTCATCTTCATAACTCTTCTATCAACTTTGGGCTTCAGGATATGCTGCTGAATGGTTTTCAACTTCTCTAACATTTATTCAACCATTTCAGATCCTAGAAGCTTACGATCACTGAATTCATCCTAACACACTGGTGTTCTCCACATATTCCCATAACGGTATTTATATGGTGCCATTCAAATGATCAAGTGGAAACTATTATTGTATGAGAATTCAACCAGTGGAAGATTTTGGTCCCATCCTCCTTTAATGTTTATAGAACATGATCCTAACATATATTCCAGTTTTTGAGTAGTTCGCTCAGATTGGCCATCATATTGAGGATGATAGGCTGTACTGAAGTTCATTTCAGTGCTTAGAGCATGATGGAGACTTTTCCAGAACTTCGAGGTGAATCTATGATCATGATCAGATAGAATTGAATAGTGGTACTCCATACATCCATACCACTTCTTTGATGTAAATCCAAGAAAGTTGATCCAATGAGAAGTTTTCTCAAATTGCGATAAATTGATATTTATTCATAAGACAATCCATAATGACCCATATAGCATTGTTTCCTCTGAATACACTAGTAATTATAGTGAAAATGTCCATTTCAATGTAGTCCCATTTCCATGTTGGTATGGGTAATATTTGCATCATATCCTTAGACTTTTTCCTATTAGCCTTCACTTCTTGAAATACAAGGCACTTTGATGTATATTCTGAAATATCCCTTTTCATAATTCCCCACTATAAGTTCTCTCGGAGATCTCAATACAACTTTGTGCTCCCTAAGTGAATAGAGAAAGTTGTACAATGTGCATCATTCAGAAGATGATTTTATATCTCTCGATCAAATGGAACACATAATCATAACCCAAATCTTTCGATTTCATCCTTGTCAACCAAGAACTCTGAGGATTTCCCATATCTGATAGATTCCACCCATTTAAAAATGTCTGCATCCATTCTTTGAGGATACATTATTTTCTCGAGGAGGGATGGTTGAGAAATTCTTTGAGAAAGGATTGATGAGTTTTCACCTTTAATGATTCCCATTTGCATCCTCTACAAATCTAAGAAGATTGGATACTTTTCAATTCCCATCATCGATAAAGATGCAAGATACATTCTACTTAGAGAATATTCCACATTGTTTTCCTTACTGGGATGGTAGTGGATTGAACATTTATAATACTTGATGAGTTCAATCCATCTTTATTGGATCATATTCAGCTCCTTCTGTGTGAATATATATTTGAGGATCTTGTGATAAGTATATATCTCACACTTCTCCCCATAGAGATAATGCCACCAGATTTTCAACATAATGATCATAGACACCAAATCCAAATCATTCGTTGGATAGTTTTCTAATTGAGTTTCAGTTGACATGAGGTGTAGGTTATCACTTTATCATTCTGCATCAACACACAACCCAAACCCTTCTTCGAAGCATCACTAAATACCACAAAACGTTCTATACCTATCGGTAATGTGAGCATGGGTGCAGTGATAAACCTTATTTTAAACTCCTTGAAGCTCTCTTCACATTCAACACTCCAAGAAAACTTTACTCCCTTATGAGTGAACTTGGTAATAGGGTTTGAAAATCATGAGAAATTTCTAACAAATTGGAGATAATATCCTTCCAACCCCATTAATCTATGGATATCCGTTATGGATGTTGGCCTCGATAACCCTTCAATTACCACTGTCTTGGAGGGATCCATAGATATCCCATTGCTTGTGATGATATTACCCAATAATGAGGCTTCCTTCTACCAGAACTCACACTTACTATACTTTTCATAATGCTTATCATTTCGCAAGGTCTCTAGAATAGTTCTTACATTCTCTTCATGCTCCTCCTTGGTTTTGGATTATATTATAATATCATCAATATGGACTACCAAAAATATGTCATGGTAATCTCTAAAGACTGTATTTATCAAGAACATGAATATTTATAGAGCATGGGTGATTCAGAAAGGTATTACTATGAATTTAGAGTGCTCGTATCTTGTACAAAAATCTGTATTGGGTATATCATCCTTATTCAACCTCACTTGATAATATCTCGAACGAAAATATACCTTGGAGAAGTATTGTAATCCATGTATCTGATTGAAAAAGTCATCAATTCGGGGAAGAGGATCTTTGTTCTTTATCATGATTTTGTTAAGCTCTCAATAATTGATGAAAAGCCGCATTGACCCATCATTCTTCTTGATGAAAAGGATTGGTGTACCCAAGGTGAAGCACCTTGTCCTATAATCCATTTATCCAACTTCTCCTGTAGTAGTTTCTTCAGCTCTTCAAGCTCCACAATATCCATTATATATGGATTCTTGGATATTGGAAACTCCCTAGGTATAAGGTCAATTGATAATTCAACATCTCTTCTTGGAGGAAGACCATGAAATTCCTCTAGAAACACATCATCGTATTCCCTCACAATAGTCATGTCTTCATGGAAGGTTTCCTCCTTAGAATCAATCATCTAAGACAGGTACAAGTGATCATAAAGTAGTAATATCCTTGCTTGAGATGATGGTGATAAAAAAGATTCATCCTCCTCCATGCACTGGTATAGAATCGGGGTTCGATTCTTCATGTAGGGAGTGATTTCGCTATCATAACAATTTATGTTGGTTTCATATAAGGAAATACAATCCATGATGATAATTTCATAAAATTCTACTAGAGGGAGTATGAAAAGGGTTCCCAGGAAGTTCAATCCATAGATTATGATAGGGGATGAGTTATATTCATGGGATTCAATGATTTCACCATTTTTCGTACTCACCGACATCTTTACTTCCATGATTTGTGGTGATGTTGGAATTGTTCTACTAAACATTCGGTATATAAAAGAATGTGTAGAACCAAAATCAAGAAGTATGTTCTCTACTCTTGAATTAATAACTAGTGTACCTATCACCACTTCTTTTCCAGGGCTCACTTTGGCATCAGTGATGGAAAAATCTCTCCCTTGATTCATTGGAGGTTGTTGGTTTCCTCCGAAAATCCATGGATTAGGGAACTTATTTTCAAGGAACTCTGGTTCTTTGTAGTTGTAGAAATGAACAACGTGTTGAGGTTAGAATGGAACATTCCTCTCCCATGTTACTACTGTGGGATTTTCATGCAGAAAATTAATAGCCAGGTGCCTCTCTCTTCCACACCTAAAGCATTTCCTCGTCTCCTTCAGGAAATTTTCAGGGTGCTTCTTTCTGCACCTTTGGCAAGTGGGGTGTTGTATTTTCAAAGCACCATTGGATTTATCCATCAGACCACCTTAATTGAATTCCACCTTACGCTTCTTATCCGCATGATACCCTTGATATTTTCCTATATCCATTTCAACATTAAGGGATCATTGGAATGTTTCCTCATAGCTCTCGAAGTCATGGATCGCCTGGGATTTCCACAGTCTTGGTTTATTCCCTCTAAAGAAGCGATCAACCTTGAATTTGGGGGTAAAGACAAAGCTGGAGGAGTATTGTGCAAGACTTGTGAAGTTTACCTCACACGCTCAGATGGATTTGTCTTCTATTTTCTTGATGGCAAAGAAGTATCTTTCAATATTTAGTCGTATGGTGCGTGGAAAATATTTATCGAAAACATTTTCTGGAAATCCTTCCATTCCAAAACCTCAACCTCTTCCTTAAGATTCATATTTTTGATCAATGTCAACCATTGATCGACTTTACCCTCCATATGATAAGCACCCAGAAGAACCTTCTCATTTTCAGAACATTAAAGGATGGAGAAGATATTTTCAATGGAGTTGATCTATTGTTCAATTATTGAGGGATCAAATGATCAATTAAAAGTAGGAGGTCATTATCTCATGAAGATCTCGATAAAAACTTGTTCTTTCTTGGGGGGGGGGGGTCTGAACATTCCTCTTGACCCATGTTTCTTTTCAAATCATGAGTTAATTGAGATATTATCATTACAATGTTCATGATTCCCGATCCTATAGGATTGGGCATATCCTTAGAACTGCCATCACATTGATCTTCACATCGATTTTTATCCAGAGCCCTCCTATTACTGGCCATTGACTGGATTAAATGGAAAGATAGGGGTAACACATAAAGGGTAATCAAAGACAAAAATGGATGACTTTTAAATAACTTGTATTTCCATAACATATTAATCTATAATCTCCAATCTATTTTATCGTTGATCTACTTTCTAAAATATATTCTTATGGGTTGTTTTAACTCCCATATAAATAGTTCATTATAAAAATGTGAATTTACCAAAGTATATCCCCCCCGGAGTCTCGTAACCAAGAGTGTAGCAAGGTCTATTGTCATGTACCGGGATTCCCCAGGTGAAGCCCAAAACTCCTTGTCGGAGATTTCACTCCTAGGTACATCTGTGCCAGAGCCGCCTATACCTTCTCATATCCAAAAATGGATGTATTTTAATGAAAAACCACTTAATCAATAATCACCAAAATATATGAATGTTTTTATTATACTTATTCTCATCTCTAAGGCTTCATTGGGGTTTTATAATCCTAATCCCAAAAATATCTAAACCAATCCTCTGATACCAATTATGACAACCTTGCTCTTTATTACACACTTAAACATGATTTATTACATAAAAAAACTTGTTACAACATTTAATATTAAGAGGTATATTGTCTTTGAGGATTAGGATCATTACATAACAACTTAGTACATAATACACACAACATATTTATTGAAAACTTTGCTTCACATGACAACTACATTCCCTCATACTTAGCATTGCATGGGATAACCTGCAGACATGCATAAGACAAGGGTGAGTTATAAAGACCAGTAAGGGAGTAAAAATGTATAAAATGAATATTAGAATACATGTTAGGAAATAGTCATATCAATTGATTTCAATAGAAACATGAACATGAATGCATGATATAGCATGATTATCATAACATGGAAATGTAGAAACAACACTTAAAATGGAATTATCCTGATCCAAGGCTCATTTCACATGGAGTATGAGTAAAACCTCATTTAACATTAATGATCACGAGAAAACCATCATTTAACTTGATGAATCATGATACTAATCATTACCCAATGCATTGGAGTGCTATCAGGGCACACCATTCTAAAACTTTTCATTTCATGCATAAGTCAACCACAAGATCATTCAACACGGATTCCTAAAACATCATAATATATTACAAAAGTAAGGAATGTGGAATTAATACATGAAACTCTTACAAAAATTATTAAATGTGCATAAATTTGAATACCCTTGACAGAGAAATGGGCATGGTATTCAATATATAATGATTTTGGCTTGAAAAATTGCGGTGCAATTTCAGCAGCATAACGGCGTGGCATAAGATTTCATAAAAATGACTGATGAGAGAGAAAGAGGTGTATCATCATATTTACATGAAATGGAAATTATGGGGGTAATATAGACACACATCACTATATATTTAATGGAATTTGGATTCATAATAAAAAGTAATTTCTTGAATATCAGTAAGGAGAGAGAAATTACTTAAGGAATTTCGGCATGGTAACATGTGTAAATGGGTGGAATTAATGAAAAGGATAAAGGTCTATAATTATTTAAAATATAAGTATGGGAATATAAGGGATGTGAGATATCATACCCAAAAAATTTTAATTGAAATTAAAATAATATTACAATATAAATTAACTTAGATAAAAATAAGAAAGGAAAGAATCCCTTACATGGAAATGTGATCTCAAAGGCTTGTGAGGGTCTTGAGAGAGGATTATTGGGAGATTGAGGTTCCTTGGGAGGATTATTGAGAGAGGATGGAAGTGGATGGATAAACTTCAAAGGCATATATTGATGATGAAGTGAGAGCTTGGGTGGCTTTATATTGGAAAGGATAAGAAATTCTTTATTATTTAGGTTTTGGACACCTCACATTTAACTAATCAAAACAAAAAACAAGCCCCTGGTTTTTGCCAATGGTTTTTGAAAAAGGGGATTGGAAAAAAATATTTCATATGGAAAATTTCCTAACAAATTAAAATAATATGGTTTATTATGTTGAGGTGAGCCACACTCTAATTGAAAACAATTTAAAATGATAAAATATTCCATAAGTCATGTAGGGTCCACTAACGCATCATAAAATTAATTATACAAATCTAAAATCACAATATTTTGAGGATAAAAAAAATATTTTCCGGTCATATCATTTAAAGTAATTTATTACATCACTATTGGGTCATTATGATGTCATAAAACACGTTATATATTTAAACAGAATTTAATTTTAACACAAAAATTTGACTGTCTCATAAAATTATGAAACCTTCATTGTTGGAAAATTTCTACATCGTGAGTCCAAAAATAATATTAATTTTATCTAAATAATTTTATATATATGTGATTTTTGACTTTTAATATAAAAACCAACATTTATAGAAAATTAATGGGTTTTTGAAAAAATAGCATTCAAACCTTAATTTAAATTACAATTGCATTCATCCAATTATAAGATCATTTATATTTAAAAAAAGTAATTTAATAATAATATTAATATTTTAATAAAATATTATTTAATTAAAAAATACATTAATTCATAAAAATAGATTTCTTTGTTAAATATTAACTAAAAATATGATTTGTTCTTTTAAAAACTATTTACAAAGTAACAATAATAAAATGAATGTATATTCATTATTATATTAAAAAATAATGAACATAATCATAGTTATAAGGTATTATTACATAACCCCTTATAACAGCCGCATAAGACTGAAGGGTAAGGTGTGCGATGGTGACCGACTCTTGGGGTGGCTCTGATAACATCGATATAGTGGTAATCTCTATCATCTTCCACATCCCACGTAGGCAGTTCTGTTCAAGCTTAACGTGATGAAGCTTGGATTGGGCTTGGTCAAGAGGGAAGCTGAATGACACCACTTTCTTTACAAGCTCTAAAAAAGGGCTTCGTACGGGGAAAGTCTACTGAATGAGGTCATTACTTCCATTGTCTGAGTAAATTGGATTTGTTAATGCCCCATATTTATAATAATATTCTGATCACTATTCAAAGGCTATATAATAAATGATCACAATTCCTATTTGTATTTTAAAAATCCAAAAACATAAAACTGAGGAAGTGCATAATATTTATATACCCACAATAAGACGTTTAAATAGGTCAAGAGGAATTTCAATTAATGAATATTTGGGTCGTTACACTAACCATATAAATAAATTATATTAAAAGGAAGTTTTGAATTAAAATATAGTATTATTCACTAATCATTAAAAAATTTACTTTATCGAAAAAATCCCAAAATTTTTCCCAAAGTAAATTTTGATGTCCTAATTCTGAAGAAGAATATTATTTTGTCAAATAGAACAAATAAAAGTGAAAAAAACTAGATTTAAAAATGATTCTCCCTCAAAAGGCGGTAAATTGACCTTTTAAAGAGTATTAGACTATTTGTTCTTAAAATTGGATTCATTCACATTTTAATCCTCTAACATTTATTGGATAATGGTAAAAATATATAACAAACACGAATATTCATATTTTTGTTTGTTATGATCATCACCGCCATTACAACGGCTCGGCATTAACTACCATTTAAAATAATAATATTATTATATTATTTTTCGGTATAACTGAATGTTGTGTGCAAGGTAAGATTTTGAAGAAATCCATTATCGTGTGTTGAGTATGCTATCAGACATAGAATCCCCTTAATATTAAAATTAAAATTTAACTCACAAATATTAATAAATATGAAAATTTAATATTCTTTATTCGCCGGGGATGTTACATCCTTCACCCCTTTTGAGAATTGTGTCCCCTCAATTTTTATTCACTTATCAAATAAGTAGGGGTCTTTATCACTCATAGAATTTATTGATTCCCACATGTCCTCTTCAACCATATAACTCTTCCACAAAACCGTTAACTAATTAATTACCTTATTCTATAACACTTTCTCTCTTTAGTCAAGAATCTGTACAGGTTGTTCCTAATAAGAGAGATTCTCTTCCAACTGAACTAACTCTTGGATCAAAACATGAGATGAATATGGAATTTACTTCCTCAACATTGAAACATGAAAAAAATTGTGTACCTGGGATAAACATGGAGGTAAATCCACTATGTAGGTAACTGATCCAAATTTATCTTGGATTTCATAAGGTCCAATGAACATCAGACTTAGATTTCCCTTATTACAAAAAAACATCATAATTTTCCATAGAGAAACTTTGAGAAATACATGATCACCTACCTCAAACAAAAGATCCTTCCTCTGGTTATCCGTATAACGTTTATTCCTGCTCTGAGCTGTTCTCAAGTTTTTCTGAAACAACTGAACTTTTTTTACCATCTCTTCTACCAATTCTGGTCCCATCGACTTCCTAACATCTAATTCATCCCAAAAAAGCTAGAGTTCGACACCGCTTTCCATATAATGCCTCAAATAGATCCATAAGTTTACTAGAATGAAAACTTTTATTTTAAGAAAATTCATCCAAATAAAGATGTTGGTCCCAACTTCCCTCGTAATCCTTTGAGTAATCACATAGCATATCTTCCAAAGTCTGAATTGTTCATTCAGACTGCCCATCTGATTGAGGATGAAAAACTATACTAAAATTTAATTCAGCAACCAATGAATTTTGAAGGCCTTTCCAAAAGTTAGATGTAAACATGGGATCACGATCTGATACAATGGAGAGGGTAACTCCATGCAACCAAACTATCTCATTAACATACAGTTGATAAAGTTTATCTAGAGATAGAGTATCTCGAATATGAATAAATGATTATATTTAGTTAATCAATCAATAATAACCCAGATTACATTGTAACCTCGAGATGTCTTTGGTAATCTCACAATAAAATCCATGGATATATTTTCCCATTTCCACTTTATCTTTTTAAAGGCTAAAGCATCCCTTTCGGTAACTGCCACTCTTCTTTAACCTGGTGATAAGTAAAACACTTCATAAGAAAGTCAGAAATATCTATTTTTATTCCATCCCACCAGTAATCCTCCCGAAGATCTCTATACATCTTAGTACTACTAGGATGGACTTAAAACGGGAAACTGGGAGCTTCACAAAACAACTCATTCCTCAACTGTGAATTAAAAATCACACATAATCTTTGTCTAAATCTGAAAATACAATCATTATTAAAGTTAAAATCTGGGAACTAACCCTTCTGGACCAAATCTACCTTTTTCTGCAAATCACTGTCTTCCTTCTATGTTTTCTTAATTCTGTCTGATAGAGATCATATCGTTGACACCTTAAACACAAAATAGGAATTTCCTACACCAAAAACTTCTATTCCAAAGTTCATAATGTAATTAATCAAATGATCTTGTTCCAAATGTAACAAGTTTAATGCAGCATTACTTTTTGTACTCAAATAATCATCCACGTTATTTTCCATTTCATCAACGGTAATGAATTTTGAAATCATAATCCTTGATTAATTCCAGCCATCTCGTCTGTCTCATTTTCAATTCTTTCTGAGTATATATATACTTTTAACTTTTATGGTCAGCATATATTTCACATTTTACTCCATACAAATGATGCCTCCATATTTTTAAAGAAAAAAACAACAACTAATTTCAAATCATGTGTAGGGTAATTTAAATCATGACTATTCATCTGATGTGAAGATTAAGAATTTACCTAATCATTCCATATTAGGACACAATGAAGTCCTTTTAACGAAGTATCACTATAGATAACAAACTGACCATTTGTAGAAGGCAGTGCAAAAACTGGATCATTCACCAGTCTTCTTTTCAATTCTTGAAAACAATCATCACATTATTTTTTCCAAATGAACATAACACCTTTTCGAGTTAACATTGTTAGTTGTCTAGATAACCGTGAAATTTTTTCAAAAAACCTTCGGTAAGAACTGCAAATCTAAGAAAACTACAACTCTCGTTTATATTTGTGGGTCTTGTCCATTCTTTAATGACTTTATTTTAGCAGGATCAATAGTTATGCAATTTTTTGAAACAATGTGACCAAGGAATGAATTTTTTTGTAACCAAAACTCACACTTGGTGAATTTACCATATAGTTTCTTTTCTTTAAGGTTTTAAAGAAAACCCTTAAATTATTTTAATGATTTTATTTACTTTTAAAATAACCCAAAATACCCTCAATAAACAAAACCACCATTTATCACTTGAGCCAACTGATCCATCACTACAACAAACTGTTCAATTCTGATTCTGATAATCTAAGGATGCTGATTTGGAATGCCATTTCCCTATACATTCCTTACTAGATCAACTTCCCTATTTCCATTATGGAAAACTATTTGGAACACAAACATATCGTAGATGAAGAAACACTGTAATATTCAAATGCTATATCATTTCAATCTTACCATAATGTAAAAATATTTAGTGGAGATTAATTTAACAATATCCTAACTTTAAAATATTTCTAAATTAACCTCTGATACCAACTATAAGGACCCATCCTTAATCATTACATAATCATGAATTAAGTTAATAATTCACATTGAGGATATTTTCATGTTTATAGTTTTAGATAATTAGGACATAAATAATACATTACATCTCAAAAATTATAAATTAGACCCTTATACTCAGTTTCCATTTTTTTCATAAAATAAAAACTATTGAAAAAAGGAGTCATTTCTAGTTCCATGTTTGAGATCGCATGACTTTTCTATGATCCCATCCTTGACCCTATTCATCTTTATGTCCTATGAAAAACATTTGAAAACATGGGATGAGCATAAAAAGCTCAGTAAGGGTTAAAAAATAACAAAAAAAACTTTAGTACATCAAAACATAATCCTTTTAACATACCTCATGGAATCATCATATTTATGAATAACACATAGAAATCAAAAATCATAAAGGTATATTATGGCATCCATCACATACTTACATTGTAGCTTTCACAACTACGTAGGGAGTTACATTTGGAATAATCATCACAATATATTTGCTAAATATCTTAGGAGAAAAATTCACTTTTACCTGTATCACGTTACCCATTCCATTGGAGATCTATCTCAGGCTCACCATCCCTAGTTTTATCACAAAACCACCCGTATACGTAAACCATGCCCATGAACCATAACATATTCATAAAACATAGAACAAGCATAAAGGAAAGATAACATTTCCACATTTTAATCACAATATATCATTTAAATATATTGATATAAAAAATACTTTATGAAAACCACTTTAAATACCAAAATACATAAAAGAGTATATATTATATATTTTCCTTTTAATAACATTATGAATTGTTAAGGAATAAAAATTTAAAATAATACTCGAGGAGGTGGAAAGGTCATTGTAAAAAATTACATTAAAAAGAATCATTCTTTTTTGTTGTCCAGTAAAATTTCTCATAGAAAAAAGTTTCCCTTTGAATGAAATTAAATGTCAAATGGGTTTAAACATCATATGAAATAAATTCATGTATAAAACAAAATATTCCACAATGCAAGGAGATTAAGACGAAGTCCATTACAAAGATCATTTTTTAAATAAAATTGAAAGATTGTGTGTATTAACTATAGGTACAAATAAGTAATGTAAAAATAAAATATAGGACATAAAAATTTATTAATTACATAATCATAGCATGACAGAATTTAAAATTAATAAACCAAACCAGAGAAAGGAATTGGGTTATGAAGTTCCCTTACCTCATGTCCGACTTTACCCGTTCATTCTTTAATCTCCTGAATAATAAACTAAAGTTAATTTATACCTTCTTAAGAACCTATTTCAAGTTTATTATTCCTTTTATATCACTTATTATGATGTTAAAAACATTATGTTATCATTTAAGTTAATAATGGTCGTTTTGTCGATATTTGGTACTCGAGTCAAAAATGAACTTCTTATAATTACAATGTGTTAATGTGGTAAAAATTCCATTATCTACAAAATGATATTAATGATTTACATATCATATATATCACATATATCTAGTATATATATGCATTTATAATAGAACATAACATTGGGAGGTATGAAATGAAATGCACTGTTCATGGAGACGGTAAACCATATGTATACATAAACGCTACTTTAATTTCTAATTTGTATTTTAATAGAATGAAAAAATAATTATACATAGGTATATTATAATTCCATTATAATATCATATATAATTTCAGTAACTTTATCATTTATTTGTTCCATTTATGGCATGAACGAGTCTTATCACTTTGAGGGGGCGGTAGTCCGCACTTACTCAAATGAAATTATCGTGTTTACCCATTATGGAAACCATAAATGTATGATATAAATGAAAAATACAGATGTATAGAGTTAATATAAATATAATATATATCACATATAAATACATTTCCATTATAATGGCCACCATGAGAGGCTGTTTGGCATATTTGAAGAATCATCATTTCGTGAGGCAGTAGTTCGATGTCCACATAAATAATATGTTCTTTACCCATTAGATGGAGGTGTGTAAAATAGTTGTTCTAATAATTATCATAACAAAAACCTATTATATTTAGGATACTGGTGTTATCATAAAATTAATGAACAAAAAGAGTTTATGTGGTTGGATAAGTAAAATAAAAGTAATGAACTTAAGAGAAGAGGTTGCCTTTAAATTTGATATCTCACATTGTTTTGAACCAAAAGTTTACATGATGTGCCTTCTAGCTAAGGGAAGGATTATAGGTGGAATAAATTGATATTTAGAGATTATCAAGGCTTATTTTGGACAATACAAGGGGCTATAGAGGTGTGAGAAATTGGTTAGTGGTGGTGGCTTTTTATAAGGGGAAGGAGGGGCTGTTTAGGAATGTTTGAAAATATAATTTTATTATAAATTAAATTTTGGTTTCAAATGGTCCAAAATTCATTATATTTTTTATAAGATGACTATTTTTATAAATAAAATCATCCCATAATAATTGAATAGGTTTTTTATATTTGTTTAATTTTTATAATCTCATTTATTTAAATCATTCATCGATATGGTAATCAGTGCATCATCATTGTGTCATAAATAATTTTATTAAATTGATGTCTAAAAATAATAAATAAAATGTCATGATGTAGGAAATATATTTATATTTATAATGAATATTTATATTCGAATATATAACTTATATAACCCCATGTAAAAATTTATTTACTAAGTGATATATGTTTATGTAATTTTTGTCATTACTTTAAATTAATTAATATAAACTGCCATTATAAATCCCAAGTGGTTTCATGGGGACCCCAAATCGACCAAAGTATGAACATGACCGTACATGTATCCAAAAATAGAATTAGGACATATGTTAGGATAATTTAATAATATTATGATAATATTTGTTTACGCTTATTTACCGGATTTACCCTTTTACCATGGTAAATAAAATATTTACTGATGTAAATATTCATAATGTCTAAAAATAAAAGTTACATATTTTTATAAATTAGACCTGATGATTCATAATATGGAATCCATGTTTCAAATTCAAAACACAGAACTGGAAGATATTAATTTAAAATTAATTCTCGTTGTCAAAACAAAAAGTGTGTTTTTAAGAAATAATAACTATCAAAAGATTGACACTTGTTTATGTCCAATTTAAATGTGAAATTACTTCTAATTACCAAAATTATATTAAATGGTAAAAATATAATATAATTACACTTTAAAATATATTAAAAATATAATCTATCCATATAGATAAATTATATTAAAAGGCAGTTTTGAATTAAAATATTGTATCATTCACTATTCATTAAAAATGATCTTTATCAGATAAATACCAAAATTTTACCCAATGTAAATTTTGACATTAAGATTATATAAAATAATATTATTTTGTTAAATAGAATATATAAAATTAAAAAAAACATGATTTAAAAATTGTTTCCCATTAAAAGGTGGTAAGTTGACCTTTTAAATAATATTAGACTATTTTTTCTTTAAATTGGATTCATTCATATTTTAAGCCTCTAAATGTTATTCGATAAATGTAAAAACATTTTACAAACATGTATAATCATATTATAGTTATTTAGATTTATTCCCTCCATTACAATGGATATGCTTTAACTACCATTTAAAATAATAATAATATAATTTTATTTTTTGTTATAACTCAAAATTGTGTGCAAGGTATGATTTCGGAGAAATCCGTTGTTGTGTGTTGAGAATGTTATCAAACATAACATCCCCATTAAAGTAAAAAAATATTAATTCAAAAATATTAATAAATATGAAAATTTCACATTATTTATTCACCTAGGATGTTACAAAGTTTCATATATTTCCATAAAATATATTTTGGACAAGTTTTAGGTCATTTGTTACCCTTATCTTCTTAGTTTAACCCCCAAAATACCTACATTATCCTTATCCAAAATATTTAACTTTAAATGGTTTCACTATTAATTGTTGTAAAAATTTAAATTTACATTATTATATAACATGAATTATGATTTTTATAAATATTTAATCAATTTTATAAAATTAGATTCACATAATTGTAATAATTCAATTTAAAATTAAACCCGCAGAAACCGTCGAAAAAATTGTTTTTCCAATGACACACTTTCAAAAGTATGAACTAATTTTATATAAAAATTGATCATATAATTTTTTAAAAGAACCTAAATTGGATTATTTGTAATATAAATGAAATAATATTTCTTTAAAAAAAATAAAAAAATGGGACTTCTAAATTTCTTAAGCAAAAAAGAAACGGTTAACTAAAAATATGTATTTTTTTACTATTCATCTAAAATGGAATTTTTCAAAAAAATCTCAAAAAATAACCATAGGATAATTTTTAAATGATTATTTCAATAAAGAAGTTCATTGTTTGAATTAAATTTTAAAAAATAAAAACTAATTTTAATATTGTTGAAGAAAACACGATGAAACTTAATTTTATAAAAAACCATAGTTTTTCAAAAGACGATTATTTCAAATGATTAATATTATATTTTTAATAAATAGATAACCATTTCATTTTTTTATAAATGTGTCACCCATATACTTTAAAAAAATGTAGTCCTATTCATAATAACCAACGTAATGTCTTGTATATGACAGTACTGTTTAAATAATAATATTTTAATATACTATTGTGTCTTGTTTAAACTTGATGCTGTGAATATATCAAGTTATAAAAGAAATTAAATTTATCTGAAAAGGAATATATTATAATGTCTTGGGGTATTACTGTAGAGACCCGTAGCTTGACGTACATGGACAATACATTACTTTTTCGGAATATTTTATACATAAAAAAACCAAAACTCAAGGATCATAATATTTTAGTGTCTTTGGAAACTTGGAACATAAACTTCTAATCATGGTGAAAGATATTCAACATCACCCATAAAGATATTCCCCTTTTTTTTCTTACCTAATACCTTTCATTATATCCTGGGGAAAATAAAACATATAAAGGGTGAGATAAAATGTTCAGTAAGGGTAAGCATGGAGAAAATAAAACAAACCATATGCATTTGAACTTCAAAACATGAACATAATATTTAAACATAAAAATCATGAGCAATGACATAAAACATGACAGCACGTAAGGAATAGATCATAATGGATCATCAATCATGATAAAATAGCATGGGAATAAAACATGTAATTGTGGTAACCATTAAGAACGTGTTATGTTTTCCATAGTAGCCAATGCATTACTGCCAAGACCATCTTAGTGGTCAAAGTCCCTTTCTGAATCGAGTTCACTCGTCGTTACAGTCCTGTATCACTGAACCGGATTAACTTGTCATTCCAGCCATGTCTATATCATGAGATATAAATCTTTACCCAATTCATTGGAGGGAGATATAGGTCCCACCCATCTCATAATGAAATCATTCTTACTTGTGCCACAAAATAAACATAAATAATTAATCATAACCCAATGAATAAAATGGGTTTCATAAACATGATCCCATCATAACATAATCCATATAAAACAAATGGATATCATTTCATCATAATAAATTTGAAACCATTTAAATCATATAGACATTATACTTGAAACATAAACATATGAAATAATTTCATCTTAAATGGAAAATAGTTTTGAAAAAACACTTGAAATGAATTCTTGAGGAAAATATCCTTTCTTCATCAAAATTATTTTCTTTTCACAAAATGCCATGAAATTATACAAGAAAATTATTTTGTTGAAAATTGTCTGGAAATATTGTATATTGAGATTCATGAAAATTAGGCGTTATAAAACCGTAAAAATCTGTTCATGCCGTATAAGTTAATGAAAGCATTCTCCTCATACTTTTTACGGAAAAGTCAACAAGTACCACGTATGGTAAACAAAAGAAATATTACTTCCATAACACAAATTGAAAGTCAAGATGGGTAAAAACGACTTTAAAAATACAGGGAATAATCTTATACACATTATGAAAACATTTTTATGGACATGGATGAAAAATATAACACCAGTAAATA
The DNA here is from genome assembly GCA_963277665.1 of Viscum album. NCBI lineage: Eukaryota > Viridiplantae > Streptophyta > Magnoliopsida > Santalales > Viscaceae > Viscum > Viscum album. The sequence goes on from OY728134.1 coordinate 1,477,927,461, forward strand.
CTTACGAATAAGCAATCTCATATAAAAATGAGATTGTTAAATTATCCCTTACTTTAGGTCTGATAGGCTTCGTACGTATCCAAACCTCCTGTATAATGAATTAAATAATTTCATTGTCTTATTACAGGATCATATTCATTGTTATGATATCATATATGGTTCACTTATGACTTTATATTACCCGTTCTTTTGTAAGTTCCATGTTAAAACATCGTTTTGGGTAAAATCGTTTTATTTATCGTATGTGTTTAGACTTGTTGTTATTGATATTATTATTACTTATATCTAGATTTACTTACTTCCATAATGTAAATCATGATTTATATATCATATATATATTCAGTATATATATATAATAGATATATAAATGAAATGAATTACACCGTTCATGGAGACGGTAGGCCGTACGTACGAATGAACGCTGTTTTTGTTTCCTTATTGAATTAAATGGAATTAAGTAAATGAAACATATATGTACATAAATACATGATCATTATTATGCAATATATTTCATGATTATTTATTATATATAATTTATAATCATACATGAATGGTTAATCATGGAAAATGAATCTCATCAGGTTCGTGGAGACGGTAGTCCGTACGTACGCATGAGCGATGATATCCTTCCCATGATCATGGAAATGTATTGATGTGTATGTATAATATTTCAGAATCAACATACAATAATAATATATAGTAATTTATTTACACCATTATACCCATCCAAGTAAGGTGGTGGTGGAAAACAGATTACACCACGGCGTGGAGACGGTATTCCGTACGTACGCACGCGCGGTGATTTAGTTTCCATAGGATGGTTCAAAGATGAAATTGGGTTGTTTACTATTTATAATAATATATCAGTATATGAGTGATAGTTATGTTTTTAATTTATGATGAAACAAATAAAGAATAATATGTAGAAGAAGAAATAAATTTGAAAGAATCGGTAAAGGATATTACCTCTTCTTTGACGTGCCTCTTCTTAACCTCTTCTTAAGGCACTAGGGATGGTCTTTTGAGAGGACCAGAACCTCTATAATGTTTCTAAGGAATATTATAAGGGAAATTGTCAAGGGTTGGATAATATTAAAGGCTGAATAGGGTGTGAAGAGAAAAGGGAAGGGGTGCCCTTTTTATAAGGGAGGAGAGGGGCACTTTAGAAAAAACATAAAATATTATTTTATAATAAAGTCATATTTGGTTTATAATAGCTCCAAATTGATTTATTTAGAATATAATGTGGGTATGGGTTGAAATACTCTCAACCAATAGGTTTTAGACAAGTATAGGTTACAATTTTAACCTTATCATTTAGAATTAGCTCTAAGTTAAATAATTTAACTTTTTCCATGTCTTCTTGTTTTATTACACTATATGGTTAATAAACTTATTATAACCAGAGAAACGAACCCCAAGTGGTTCATTATTAATATATATAACCTTATCCAAGTCATTTAGAGGAACCATAAATTTTTAGAAATATAATAATAATTAATATTATAATATTTGTTTTAAAAACTATTTTATGTCAATTTTGACACTATTTGTTAATTGATTTTTGTGAAAATCATAACAGAATTAATAGTTCTAAATAAGTTAATTAAATCAATACTAAAATGTCATATTAACCTATAAAATTAGTGTAATTCATAAAAAGTCTAAAATTGCAGAAATTTGGCTATTTATAACATCAATTATGTTAATATTTCATTAATAAGGTAATTACTACATCATCATTGTATCATAAATAAATTAAATTATTTAATGTCTAAAAATTATAAATAAAATACCATAACGTATGAAATATTTTTAGATTTATAATGAATATTTATAGTCTAATTTATCTTATGTATAACCCTATATTGAAAATGTTTTATTTATTAAATGTTGATTTTAACTATTTTAACTCTTCTTAAAATAAAAAAAATAATAAGTGTCCTAATCTATTCCAAGTGGACCTAAAGGGTAATATTTTATTCCTAAGGTTTGTTTGGTCGAATTAAAATTATCCAATATAATTAGGACATGTGTTAGGGTAATAATAATATCATTTTTACCCTTAATTACCCTATTTACTTTTAACTGTGGTAAATAAAAGTAAAAAGTTATTATCCACAAACAATTATTTTTATCTTATTGAACCACATTTTACTCCTTGATATTATCCGTGTCTCCCAGATTTTCAAAATTCCACTCACAGAAGCGGTAAAATTATGATTTATGTAAATTTTCAAATTCTCCCAGGAGGTGGGTAAAAGACGGTGAAAAGTTCAATAAACTTTTTATATATCTAAAATTATTATAAAATGATTTAAATTAATTACATTGAACTCATATAGGTATTATGTATCAATATTAAACTAAAATAAATTTAAATAAAATAAATAATTATTTAAATAAAAAGTCGGTTTTTAAATAGTAACCCAGTGTTCTCACTATTCATCAAAAATTGAATGTTTTCATAAAAATACAAAAAATTCACCCTAGGCTAAATTCAATATTCCAAATACAAAAATGAAGTCCATTTTGAAAGATAAAATTTATAAAATTTCAAAAAGTGGGTATTACTATTTATAACGGCTAGTTCATAATAATATTATAATAATATATTATTTAGTGAAACTTGGTATTGCGCACTACACACACTATCGACGAAGGTATTGATTGTGTGTAATGCTAGCCAAGTCCTGGTTGCGTGTAGTGAAAGCTCCATTTGGTGTTTCATATAACATAATCAATACTTATTTCATTTATACATTAAACAAAATCTATACTTAATGTTGCATAGAATAATTTCCACAAAACAAACATGAAATTGTGTGTAACACGATCAAAGAATAGTGTTTCATATACTGAAAGGTAATACGGTGTTTTGTATAGTACAATCTAATATTGGTGTAATGTATAATAGAAGGCATCAATGAAATTGAAAACAATATATCTCATAAAATCTCGCGGTGTTCCATTCTACCCCCCTTAAAATGAATTTTCCCTTGAAATTCATCGGGGTTATAAATGGTTTACTAATTAAAAGTTTCTTTCATAGAATCCCACATCATAAAAAGGTATACTAAAACTTCAATTTAAAAAAGGAAGTTAGAATCATAATAGTCACCCAAAGTAACTCAGCACTGGGTTTCCACATAGGACAACATAGGTGAAAATATGGATATGGAAGAGAAGTCTAACCATCAAGTTCTGATAGAGAGTGGTAGAGAAAACGGCTATGAAAAAGCCATCAATCACAAAGACATAAATTTGTGATGATTTAAGGTACCATCTAATTCATCATATATGAGAGTATTAGGACAACATTTTTTGTTTTCAAGATTATTTCCCTAACATTGATGAATTGTTTACATAAGGAGAAATACTTACTGGATTTCTATGTAATATCATCATTGTTCATTCCATGAACAATTTCCACTTCATCTCTATTTAAGTAAATGAAGTTGACTTTGTCATTCATGAAGTGTTAGCAGATCATGTGATAGAATGATATGTATTCCCATCTGTTTCTATGAAAAAATGGTTAGAATAAGTTATTAAATATACATAAGTCCATCTATGGTGAGATTAATCATATATGATTCCAAAAATGGACTTATACTTCATCTATCATACCACTTAATAAAATAAAACTTGTTCCTACTAACTAGGGACTTCTTATAGGCCAGTGGTAGGTGATAATGGCCTGTCGCATTTCGGTTGTGGGTTCGATTCTCGCAACCTTTTCCGACGCGACAGGTTGTCACCCGTCCTACGGGTTGTCCATTTTATAAAACTATACTATTATAACATTACAAAAATAATATCAAAAAGTTCTAGCCTTAAACAATACTATCTGATTTCTGACTTAATCCATTCTAGTCTTATGACTTACCCAAAACACATCTGTCCAATCGCATATTATAAAGAAAAACATTACTAGAAATGTCATTAACCAAGCATGTAAATGCCATCATTTATCCCCCATATATAATAAGATATATCTTGCTGATCACATTCCAAACATGTGAATACCTTAATCTTGTATTCTCTTGCAACATAAATTACCATAGAACCATAGTGAAAACATGAATGTTGTCAAAAGGTAACTTTTTCCACATACCAAATTCCCAAAATTTCAATATACTCAAACCATGATATCACTTTGTCCTTATATTAGTCATGTGATCATTAATATAATTTTCCCCTTATCCCTTCATTATGCGCATATCATCTTCTTTCCAAAAATATTTCAATCACTTTTCATGGTTACCGGTACCATATAATTATTGAAAACCAATACATAGATATTCCAAAATTCCACGATACCATAAATGAGAATCCATGATACTATTTTGAAATCCCATTACATAAACACTTAATCATTCCACAACATCATTGTCATACTCAAAATCACAAATAGTGATCTCATGTTATTTCCCTTTATCATTTTCCTTAACAGGTTTCTCACGTCGATCATCATTAACCCTTGGATTAGGGCACTGGTTTGCATAATTCCCCATTTCCTTACACTTGAAGAATTGAAGTGTTGGTGGTGTGTTCTCTGCAGTATTTTCTTTATTCACATCACTAGCAACCCTTTTTCCATTACATCGACACTTAGCTGCTCGATGTCTATCTTTTCTATAATTAAAATATTTTCTAGTCCCTTTAATACAATCTCCACCATGCTTCTTTCCACACTTTGAGCATCAAAAAACATTCACCTTCTTTTCACCATTGTTCTGAGGTTTTTCCTTGAACTCCATCTTTTGTTTCTTGTCAAAACCATGAGATGGATATGTTACACCAACTTCCAATTCTACCTTGATAGAAAAACGCACAATTTCTTCATAGATACTGAAGTCTCTTATAGCTAATGTCCTTCGAAGACTTGGTTTTAAGCCACTGAAAAATCGATCAACTTTACATTTAGGTTGGATGATAAAACCAGATGTATACCTTGAAAGTCTTGTAAAATTCGCTTTGTATATACCAACAGATTCATCATCCTCCTGCTTAAGCTCAAGGAACTCCTTTTCCATCTTTTTTCTAAGAATTATAGGGAAGTACTTATTGAAAAATAAGTTCCTGAACTCATCCCATTCCATGGATTAAATTTCATCTCAGGGCCTCGTATTCTTAATTAGAGTCCACCATTGATGTGATTCACCATCTAAATGGTAAATGGCCAGAAATAATTTTTCATTTTTCGAACAACCAATTATGGAAAATATCTTTTCAATGGTACTAATCCATTGTTCAGCAACAAGTGGATCAGAAGACCCACTGAAAGAAGGTGGACGTTGCCTCATGAAGGACTCAATAGAATATTGTTCCCATCTCTGCTCATTTGGACGTCTAGAATGATTCATAGCTTGTGTAAGTATAACAATAAGATTTTTCAATCCATCTCCCATAACATTGTTTTGTTCAGGAGGACAATCATTGCATTGTCCATTACATTGATTAACACGGTTCCTTCGTGTTCCAGCCATCATATAAAACCCAAAATAAATAGTGTTAGAGGAAAAAATCATGTTTGGGAAAACAACATAATAAAGGGGGAGTAACTTCAATATCCAATAATCTAGGTTTAATTATAATATCGTTACCGTAATTCTAGAACTATAACCTATACTTATACTTAAACTTACGGATATCCCTAGACATACCTTAGAAATATCTCTAGAGATCTCACTAAAGTTTTCGCGTCCTAGTTTCCAAAGGTTAACTAAACCATTCCTCTGATACCAACTGTAGAGACCCGAAGCATGACGTACATGGACAATACATTACTTTTGCAGAATACTTAATACATAACAAAAACAAAAACTCAACGATCGTAATAATTTAGTGTCTTTGGAAACTCGGAACATAATCTTCTAATCATGGTGAATGATTTTCAACATATCCCATAAAGATATTCCCCTTTTGTTTTCTTACCTAAAACCTTTCTTTATATCCTGGGGAAAAGAAAACATATAAAGGGTGAGCTCAAATACTCAGTAAGGGTAAGCATAGGGAAAATAAAACAAACCATATGCATTTGAACTTCAAAACATGAACATAATATTTAAACACCAAAATCCTAGCAATTACATAAAACATGGCAGTACGTAAGGCATAGATCATAATGGATCCCAAATCATGATAAAATAGCATGGGAATAAAGCATGTAATTATGGAAACCATTAAGCACATGTTATGATTTCCATAGTAGTCAAGGCATTGCTGCCAAAACCATCTTAGTGGACAAAGTCCCTTTCTGAATCGAGTTCACTCCTTGTTCCAGTCCTGTATCACTGAACTAGATTTACTTCCCGTTCCAGCCATGTCTATCTCATGAGATATAAATCATTACCCAATGCATTGGAGGGATATATAGTTCCGACCCATCTCATAATGAAATCATTTTTACTTGTTCCAAAAAATAATCACAAATCATTCATCATAACCCAAATAATAAAATGGGTTTCATAAACATCATCCCATCATAACATAATCTGTATACAACAAATGGATATCATTTCATCATAAGAAAAGTAAAACCATGTAAATAATAAATACATTATACTTGGAACATACACATATGATATAATGTCATCTTACATGGAAAATAGTTTTTAAAAAACACTTGAAATGAATTCTTGAAGAAAATATCCTTTCTTCTTCAAAATTATTTTCATTTCACAAAATGCGATGAAATTTTAAAATATAAGGATTTTTTTGAAAATAGTCATGAAATATTGCAGATTATGCTTCATGAAAATAAGACGTTATAAAACCATAAAAATCTGTTCATGCCGTATAAGTTAAAGAAAACATTCTCCTCATACTTTTAACAGGAAAGTCAACAAGTACCACATATGGTAAACAAAAGCAAGATTCCTTACATAACACAAAGTAAAAGTAAATATGGGTAAAAATGACTTTAAGCATACATGGAATAATATTAAACACTTTATGAAAACATTTTTATGGACATGGATGAAAAATATAACACCAGTAAATACTTAAGAATAAGCAATCTCAGATAAAAATATGATTGTTAAATTATCCCTTACATTAGGTCTGATATGCTTCGTAAGTATCTGAACCTCCTGTATAATGATTTAAATAATGTCATTGAATTATTACAGAATCATATTTATTGTTATGATATCATATATGGTTCACTTAAGACATTATATGACCCGTTCTTTTTTAAGATCCATGTTAAAGCAGTGTTTTGGGTAAAATCGTTTTAGTTATCGTACGTGTTTGGACATGTTGTTATTGAAATTATTATTACTTATATATTGATTTAATTACTTCCAGAATGTGAATAATTATTTATATATCATATATATATTCAGTATATATATATATAATAGATATATTAATGAAATGAAATACACCGTTAATGGAGACGGTAGGCCGCACGTACACATGAATGCTATTTTTGTTTCCTTATTGAATTAAATGGAATTAAGTAAATGAAACATATATGTACATAAATAAAGTAACATTATTATGTAATATCATTCATGATTATTTATTATATATACTTTATAATCATACTTGAATGGTTAATCATGGAAAATGAATCACATCGTGTTCGTGGAGACGGTAGTCCGTACTTATGCACGGGCGATGATATCATTTCCATGATCATGGAATTGTATTGAAGTGTATGTATAATATTTCAGAATAAATATTACTTTACTATAATCATATATAGTTATTTATTTATACCATTATACCCATACAAGTATGGTGGTGGTGGAAAAAAGATTACACCACAGCGTGGAGACGGTATTTCGTACGTACGCACGCTCGATGATTTCGTTTCCGTAGGATGGATAGAAGATGAAATTGGGTTATTTCATATTTATAATAACATATCAGTATATTAGTGATACTGATGTTATTAATTTAGGATTAAACAAATAAAGAAGAAGAAGTAGAAGAAGAAATAAATTTGAATGAATCGGTAAAGGATATTACCTCTTATTTGACACGCCTCTTCTTAAACTCCTCTTAAGGCACTGGGGTTGGTCTTTTGAGGAGACCAGAACATCTATAATGTTTCTAAGGAATTTTATAAGGGAAATGTGCAGGGATTGGCCGAGATTCAAGGCTCAAAAGGGTGTGAAGAGAAGACGGAAGGGGTTCACTTTTTATAAGGGAGGAGAGGGGCACTTTAGAAAAAACTTAAAATATTATTTTATAATAAAGTCATATTCGGTTTATAATAGCTCCAAATTGATTTATTTAGAAGCTAACGTGGGTATGGGTCGAAAGCCTCTCAACCAATAGGTTTTAGACAAGTATAGGTTACTATTTTAAACTTATTATTTAGATTTCACTCTAAGTTAAATAATTTAACTTTTACCGTGTCTTCTTATTTTATTACACTATATGGTTAATAAACATACTATAACAAGCCAAATGAATCCAAAGTGGTACATTATTATTATATATAACCTTATATAAGTCATGTTTCCAAATAGTATATTTTTAGGAATATAATAACAATTAATTATATAAAATATGTTTTAAAAACTATTTTATGTCAATTTTGACACTATTTGGTAATTGATTTTTATGAAAATCATAACAGAATTATTAGTTCATAAAAAGTTAATTAAATCAATACTAACATGTCATATTAACCTATAAAATTAGGTTAATTCATAAAAAGTCTAAAATTACATTTATTTGGGTATTTATAACATCATTTATGTTAATACTTCATTAATAAGGTAATTAATGCATCATCATTGTGTCATAAATAAATAATATTATTTAATGTCTAAAAATTATAAATAAAATAAAATATTGTAGGAAATAGTTTTATACTTCTAATGAATATTTATAGTCGAATGTATCTTATGTATAACCATATATTAAAAATGTTGTAGTTATTACACGTTGATTTTAACTGTTTTAGCTCTTCTTTAAATAAAATAATAATAAGTGTCCTAATATAATCCAAGTGGACCTAAAGGGTAATATTTTATTTCTATGGTTGGTTTTGGTAGAATTAAACTTATCCAATAGAATTAGGACATGTGTTAGGGTAATAATTATATCATTTTTACCCTCAATTCCCCTATTTACTTTTAACCGTGGTAAATAAAAGTAAAACGTTACTATTCACCAAAAATTATTTTTATCTTATTGAACCACATTTTACACCTTCATATTAACTGAGTCTATTGGATTTTTGAAATTCCACTCACAGAAGTGGTAAAATTATGTTTTATGTAAATTTTCAAATTCTTCTAGGAGGTGGGTAAAAGACGGTGAAAAGTTCAATAAAATTTTTATATATCTAAAATTAATATAAAATGAATCCAATGAATTAAATTGAACTTATATTGGTATTATGTATCAATTTTGACCTAAAATAAAATTAAATAAAAAATAATTATTTAAATAAAAATCGGTTTTTAAATAGTAACCCAGTGTTCTCACTATTCATAAAAAAATTAATGTTTTCATAAAAATACCAAAAATTCACCCTATGCTAATTTTGATATTATGAATCCAAAAATGAAGTCCATTTAGAATGATAAAATTTATAAAATTTCAAAAATTGGGTATTACTATTCATAAAATCTAGTTCATAATAATATTATAATAATATCTCATTTAGTGAAACTTGGTATGTTGTACTACACACGCTATCGAAGAAGGTCTTGATTGTGTGTAATGCAAGCCAAGTCAGGGTTGCGAGTAGTGAAAGATCCGTTTGGTGTTGTGTATAACATAATCAAAACTTATTTTATTTATACATTAAACAAAATCTATACTTAATGTGGCATATAATAATATCCACAAAAAAACATGAAATTGTGTATAACACGATCCAAGAATAGTGTTGTGTATACTGCAAGCTAATACTGTGTTGCGTATAATACAAGCTAATCTTGGTGTAGTGTATAATAGAAGACATCAAAGAAATTAAAAATAATATATCTCATAAAATCTCGGGTTGTTACACTTACACCCAGTAGTGGCTCATCCCTCTATCCTCTATCCTCTCAATCCTTCATTCACAAAGGTTGAATATCCTTTAAATATTTCCAGTTTATAGTTTAGTTACATCCTTGTATTCATCCCTAGGGATATTATTCATCCTATAACCTCTATTGGTTAATTCACATATTATTTAAAATTTTATTCCTAAATCATGGTATTTTGTTAGGTTTTTTATTTCTTCCTTTTGTAAATGATTCATCAGGTGATTCTCAAAGAATGATACTTCATTAGATTGAAGTAGGTGGTATCTAATCCTTATTTATGATTTATATAAGATATCATGAAACATGTGTTGTTTATTCTCATTATCCAAGAGAAATTGATCAAAAAAACTATAAATGTCATCTACATATAATATATAAATAGTTATCAGAATAAATCATGATCTTGTGGACCCATAAGGGTTCTAAATATCATCCCTTGACAAGAAATATACACTTACAATTGTGAAAATATGAAATTTGATCTTAATAATAATATGATATTATCATATATCCACTTTGGAATTGGTTGAATAATTATATGATATTAATATGATCCAATGGGTTTTATACCTCGGGATAAATATATAGAATGGTTTTTCTAGTGAGGATTCACCATGTTATGAGTTAATGACATATGGATGTTAATTTATTCCAAAACATAAATTCTTTATTATGTTTTTTTATGTTGAAACTCAAAATTCTTTCTTGTGATTAGTCAATATACTTAAGCATTTAGAAATAAATAAACCCAGCTTTCCGACCTACTAGTCTTATTATTATATAGATCTAGGTCAAGATGATTTGAGATGTGATAACTTTGGATCGAGTAAAAAATTCCACATTAACTTATTATTGATATGAATTTTACCAATACACTTGAGGGATAAGATCATTTTTGACCTAAGAAGAGTTATTATTTGTATAAAATGAGTTTAGAGGTTGTGATACCATTGATTTGAGACCATATAGAGTCGGGTAACCTCTCCTAGTTATTGGATGCTGATTATATAAGTACCCTAGAATGTGATTTACCACTAAGAATGGGGGGTTAATCAGTGTGAATTATTTTTAATTAAATATAAACTTTTTAATTTATTGTAAACGTGATCCAATTTACATTTTTTATCACTGTTACTCATTTTCAATATACATTTAAATAAACAAAAGGTAAATACGTTTGTACAATGTTTGGTCGCAATGTGGGTACCTATACATAATTTTGTTTGGTTCAATCAAAATAGACATATATTCACTATATTTTGAAATAAAATTCAATATAATATATCCCATGGAGTCCAAAATGTCTCCCAACATATTCTATATACTATATCTCACAATATTTCAATGTTTTTTCAATGTTAATACAACCAAAAACCCTGAAAGGTCACTTTCACTTTAGGATTCTTCAATAGAAAACCTGATCTTCCTCCAAGGCTTCGAAATAGAGAAAATAAATTTATTTTCATAGATTTAAATTTCATAACATATATTTATAGAATTTTTAATATATGAACTTATACTTCTCTTTTCCCTTGATCAATGATCTTCAAGAATTATGATGCTTCCACGATAACTCTAAAACTCTCTAGGATCACTACTCTTCTTATTCAACCCAAATAATTTTCCAAAATTTCTTGTCTATAATCTAAATAATCTATATTCTCACTAAATAAATCGAATATTATGAAATAATTCATTATAACACCCCTAGTTTTTTGGAATCATATTCTTTCATTAAACTATATTTTTATAATCCTAAACTATTTTTACTATTTATTTTAAGGAGCTGAAATATATTTGATAATAAATAATAAAAGATTGGAATTAAACTAAAAACACTTTATTCATTCATAGTAAAATTATCAAAACAAAAGAACATGAAAGAAAATATTTCACACTGTGTATTATTACATCCTTTAAAATTTTATAAATTAATAGAAGATAATAAATAGAAGAGAATAAATTCTTTAACACTTGGAGACCTCTTAGATAACATCTACTCTTTTGGATTACCAATATCAAAATAATAGCAGTAATGTGTAAGAAAATAAACAAATTAGAAAACATATTATGGGTTTTGTAATAAAAACTATGGAAAATAGAAGTCTTTCATAATAATTAAGAATAGAATCTATGATTTTAGAACATCTATATAGAGGAAAAAAATATGGCCATTATAAATTTAGTCATTAGAAATATGGTCATTAAAATTTTGTTTATTGACATTATTTTCTTTTCATTTACATGTATCAAATTAGTCATTTGATTTATGTATTTTGTGTAGTAAATTTATAACAAAATAACTAATAATTAATAAAAAATATATTATTAATTTATTATAAATATATAAACATATACATTAAATAATAATAATATTATTATTATTCCCTAAATATGATATAATATATATGTATATAATTCACATAAATAATTTAGTATTAAATAATTAGGAAAATTAAAATTTATAATAAAAATAATTTATTTTAATGGTATTTTCTAAAGAAAATTTACAAAAAAAGTAATACATTAAAAGAAATATTTTGTAATATCACATATATTTAATATCAATAAGTTAAATTTACCAATTTTAAAATACTATTACATATTAACTAATGTAATAATATTATTTAAATTGGTACTTAATATCACAAAATATTAAGAACACTTAATGTTTAAAAGCGCCATTTTATTAATGAATTTACTTATATTTTGTATTATCATTTAAAAGATAAATTAATAAATTTAAATGTTTCAATTTAAAAAAAATTAAAATATATTTTTACCTATAATAATAATATTATCTTAGTATATATATTTTATATTTTTCTGATATAGTTGATGTTAATGTGAATAGTGAAATAACTTTTTTGCTAAAATTGTAAGTTTATAATTATATAAGAAATACCGAGAAGTTTATAAACCTTTAAATTTATCAAATATGAGTTAAATAAGTAAAAAATTACATTTCAAAAATATAATTTCTAATTTATAAAAATGTGATTAATAATTTAAGGACTTAGGTAATATTTTCAAATAAAAAGTGACTTTTTATCTTATATTTTAATTAAATATTTTTTTTGGAATTTTTTTTGATTGATTTTAATGAAACAAAAATTTTATTAGTTTTATAATAAATCAATTTATAGTATAATAATTAAACAAATTTATAATTTCATCCTATAGATAAATTTTAAGCTTAGAAATACACTTTTTCTAAAAATAGGTTTTTAGGTGGTACATGTACTAATGTTAAAATTCATTTTTAACAAATATATAATTTATTTAATAAAATTTATTTAATTTTTGGAATTATTATTTATAAATTATTTAATGAATTACATTTTATTTTTATTCATTAAATGTTAATTACTCTGGTAAATTACTAGTTACCCCGGTAAAATAAAAAATGGTAAAGATAGAAATTATAAGTGTCAAGTACAAAGTAAAAGGTTTAAAAAACGTGTGTAAATGAAATTTTGAAGTATGATAGATGTTATCTTATCATTAACTCCATTATTTCCCATTTTATAGAAATATTTTCAAATGAAACTTGTTCTCTTTTTATATTAAGATAAAATATTTACAAAAAATCTATTCTCAACACTTATAAAAGGGTCCTCTAACAAAAACTCAAATACCACCCTAAAATTTGGTTACCGATTTAAAATATATAGTTTATAAATCCCCTATAGTGTTATTTCATTTTTTTGAACATATTGTCAAAATATTTGGGCCAAAGGCCTCCATTTATATGGAGTATTCCAAGGGGAAAGCCCATGTCCTCCTTTATTTTCATTATTACTTTCACAACCCTTTTTATTTATTTACTATATAATGAAATAATTAATTATTGTATATAAATTTTGTTAATTTTTATTTGAAATTATTTACTACCATTCCAATTTTCTATTAATGAAAATGATATTATCATTCATGTGTTGTTCAGATTGTCCGCTCAACGAAGTAACAACTTTTGTTTTTCACCACCACTTATCTTTGATTATTAAAATTGTATAATTGAAGAATTAATAGGAAATATTTAATATAAATTTTATTATAAAGAGTTAAATTATACTCCAACTTATTTCTATCCAATTCATTATGAAATGAAAACATTAATCGGATATTGTGGGAACTTCCACATTCATGAAGTCACACATGTTATTTGTCATCAAGATTAATTATTACATAATTAAATCTCATAAAATAGAATTTCAATCCATAATATTATCTAAATAATACCATTTTTGCAATAATAACTATATTATTTCAAAATAAACTACGTTTATAATCATAATCATCCATTAATTATGGTATGTTTATGTTTGGATTGATCTGTCCATCAACATGAACAATTCTATAAAATCATATCATATATGAACATGTGAACTTAATTTATAATAATGCATGATATAAATAAGTAAATAAAGATTTTTTTGGTTCTCTAATGGAAATAGTAATATTAAACTCATTAATTAATATATCATTGTTCATTTGTTATCAATAACTTGAACATTATTGTCACCAATTTCATCTTCTTGAACCATGACTAAAAATATAAAAGTACAAAATTATAACATTGTAAAATATCATTATACATAAATTATAATACATTTCATTATCTATAAATAATGAAATTTTGGATAATAATGAAGAACAACACCACTGTTATTATACTCGATCAAAATGTTAATGATTACTCACACGAGATATTGAAACATGATATAACATAATTTAAATACATGTGGAGAATAATAATTAATTTTGTATATAATAGGTTTTATATATGAATAAATTTATGAAAAAGGTGATCAATATATTCATTTTTTTAAACAAATGTTATATCATTTTTAGTTAATTAAGATTTAATATAAAGGGTCATTTCATTAATATTTAATTTCTACATATATAATTCTTATTATGAACCAAGAAATATTTAATATTTTGTGATTACTACCTAATTAATTACTTTTTACCATATTAAATTAATACAGGAATTTTAGTGAACCATACAATGTTAAAGTTTATATTGATTTTTTTTTCAAAAGATACCAAAGTTAAAAAGATTTGTTGTTAACTCAACTCCCTTAATCTAGTTATAATACTTCTTCATGAAATTATTTATCCTCATTTTTTTCTTCCATCCTAATATTTAATTTAATTGTAATTTTCAGTCCATTATATTTTAAAATTATTTTTTAATTAATATCTTTTATTTATTAGAAAATAAAAAATTATAACATTATTGGGAATCATCTTCACCCTCTTTAATTATGGTTTCCCCTCACTATTGAAAATTTCCCATTCGACCAATTTTCTCCAAAAATAATTGGAAACATAATTATGTATTATATAATGTGAACATAATATATATCTTATCATATCTCTAAAAGGAATGTTTTATTACACATTATAAAATATTGGTTTTCAATAAATGTATTTCAAAATACTAAAATAGATTTCCATGCATCCAAAAAATATATTTTTCTTTTACTCAACATTTTTTTTGATAACATGTATACAATTTTCAAGGATTGAATATTGAGAATTATTTAAAAAAAAAAGATGTTTCCAATGATTTCGCATCCCTTATTTAATACATTATGTCTTTAATAAGGCCCCATTATTCAGGATTCCATTAGAGATATTTTTTTCAAATGTTATCACTTGTTATTTTTGAAACAATCATATCTCTTTTCAGGAAGAATTATTGATATTTATTTCAAAAAATTGATCTTGAAAATTATTTCTAAACCATTTATCAAAACATAGAGTTCCTGAAATAACTTTCTATAATAAACCATATCTTCTCCTTTTATGATAATGTAAAATTTTGTTTAAAAAATATTTTAGAGGTTTCATTCCACTTTTATCTTTATATCAAAAAGACTTATTTCCATTGAAGTTATTTTAATTAAAAACTATCTAAATGTTACTATGAAATTACCTTTTGGGTGATTAAATTTTTAGGAATTAACCATTTATATTCTTGAGGTTAATTTTGGAGATACTATCTAGAACTACTTTGAATACTATTTTTCTTTCCATTGGTTCTTAATGATACAATGATTCATTTATTTATAGTGGAAGATATATTTAGGAATTTTTGATTGGGGATTATATAATGGTTCTCCTATAAATTGGTTAAACTTTTATGTATAATGAGATAAGTATCCACATGTATATTACATTTTCTCATAAATGAGGGCACTAATAGTGTGGATTGTTAAAGTAATTATCCATATAAAAATTATTGTGCCATATTTAAAAGTTATTATAAATAATTATTATATATAATCATAATTTGAAACTTTTTATTAATTTTTTTATTCCAAGTAACATATATTTTTCTTTATGTTTTATCTTTTATGGTTTTATGTTCCTATATTGGATACATTAATGCTCACTAATGTATTATGTTTACAAATTTGGTTGATATGTTTATTTTTTATCCCATATTAATCATTTTAGCTCACCTATTTTCTATTTTTCCATTTCCCTACCTTGTGAATAAATGTAATATATATGATGTGTCAAAAAGTGTATCATTTGTAAATAATTTCTGAGAGATGTTAAAGGTTTATTATATGTTAATAAAAATCTTATATAGTGGGAAAAATTTCCATTAGTTAAAATAGATGTGGGATTTGTTACTTATTATTCTCTTTTCTAATTATCTAAAACTCTAAAACATAAATTTATTGGGAATATATTTAATGAAATATTTTCATTAAGTCATGAAATTTAGAGGTAAATATCTATGTGGGTTCAGGGTAATTCTTTAAGCACAATACATGAACTCTGTTTTTGAGATTTTTAGAATTTTAATACATAAATGAAGATGATATATTGTTATTAAAATTATTTTTTATTTTATATGATGGATTTGGAAATGGATAATTCATGAATTTTATGAAATTCATTAGGATTTAGAGTGATTATAATTTATAATTTATTGGATTAAATTTTTTCTTTTTAGTAATATTTTTTTACCGTTGTAATATTAACTTATATTCCATATAGTTAAATTTTTTAGTTTTTAAGAATCATTTCTGAGTGTATATGAATCATTACTGGCTTTGTAAGATTCATTTTATCTTATAAGGTATATGTTTCCCAAGATTTAACAAAGGGATTGACTCTTATTTAAGAATGCATTATTCATTTTAATATTAGAAAATAAATAAAAACTAAAATTTATAAAAGGACCAATTTGATACTTTATAAGATTCAATTTAATCATAAAAAACCACTAAATGGTGGAAAAAGCATATAAAAATATCAGTGGAAGAAATTAATGAGAATATTTTTAGAAATTGAAATAATTTTATTCCTAGTATTAAGTTTATTGATTCAAATGTAGCAAGAACGTTATGATTCAATCTATTTAATGATATTATGACATTAAAATTTTGATGAACAATTACTCTCATTGAGATCGGCCAGGTTAGAAAGGATATATCTAAATATGATTACTTTAAATGGTAAAATCCCAAATATTATTCATGAATACAAATATTAATGATTATAAGATGGGTTTTTGTTAATAAATATAATGTATATCATTTTTTTCATTCAATAGGATTTATCATGTACTTGATTTATCAAGAATGTTATGCCTAATATGAGTATTATTATTATTTTTTTGTTGAAGAAGATCACACAAATTTGATCTTGTGTAGTTTTGAGAGGAGGTCATTTCTAGGTATTTATGTAATTATCAAATAATTGTTTTTGTAAATTATTTTATTCTGATCAAAGATAAATTTTTTTACTCATTTTCTTCGATCAAATAAACGAATAAAATAAAAAAAGTGGTATTTTAGTTTTTCCATTGTAGGCAATAATTCAATGAATAAGGGAATATTTAGGGAATGTGGGAATAATCCCATGTGAATATTGATTGATAAAATACACTAATGATTTCATTTTACCAATTAGTTATGATGTTTCTATATATTATAAGTTTGGAATTATTTTTTATGATTTATTAATAATTTAAGAGTTTTAATATATGCTCGAAAAAGAGTAGTTTTGGTTGGAACACTATATTATTGAGACAAAGAAATAGATTGAAAATAGAGAGTGAATCTAGTATTTTAAAAGAGATTATATATTATTTAACATCTGCAAGAATTATTTATATTATGAATCTGATCAAAAAATAATTATATATTTAGTGAATTAACTCAAAATCACTATTTTCACATAAAATAATAGTTTTTTAATATCATGAATAGGTATGTATACTTCGATCTATTTATTTTGATGTTCTAATATTATGATATATAAAAAATTGTTACACCCTATATTTTCTATGGATCTTTCTCATTTATCAATCTTATTCTATTTGAAGGTTTTACTTTATATAAATGGTATATTGACTATATATTATATAGTAATATGTTATAAGATGATACATATAACTTCCAAAATGTAATTAGCGATAATTTTTTAATTGAAAAACATTGTATATAAGAACATAATTAAGCTATATAAACTTTACATTGAGATATCCTTCCTAAATAAACATATATAATAAATTATAACATATGAATTTTGGAATAATATAAGAAATAAGAAATAATAGTGCATAATAATGATCCAATAATCATGAGCAATATAGGTAGTTGGGGGTATACATGTATGGTATGGTCACCTTGTAATATTTCCTGAAATGTATGTTCACATATGAGTGGAATTAGATTTATGTGGTATCATAGAAGTAATGTAAAACTATAATAGTGTGGGTACTATATTAAGGACTATATTAGGGAATTGTGGAAGTAATACTATTCATCTGAAATGTGCTTTTCAGCAACTAAATTGGAACATCCATCCACATGGCATTTAGACCATCAAATCTCATTAGACCAATGGGTATATATGCCTCCAATGTTTCCTCTAAGGCTATATTTAGTAAAAGGATCAAGCCGTAAAAATTACCTAATAATGAGTTATTTCAAGAATACACATTGAGGATCTTTTAAGATTTATAGTTTAAGTGAATTAGATCACAAATCATGCATTACATTCCACATTTAAACAAGGTGGTTACATAAAAGACAATATTCACTTTTCCCATCAAAGGAAACTTATTTAAAATAAATCATGTATTCTTTCTTGGCACTTTCTCCACATTATCATCACATCATGTAATTTCCCTTGACCTGTGAAAAACATTTCAAAAACATGGGATGAGCATAAAAAGCTCAGTAAGTGGTATAAAAATACAGAAAGAAAACCTTAGTCCATGTATACATAAGAATACGTGAAAACATACTTTACTCATAAACATAATCACTTTAAAATACCTCATGAAATCATAAGGCTTATGAATAACTCATAGAAAACATAATACATAATGGTAACATGAGGCATTAATAACATTATTACGTAGGGAGTAACCCTCATGGTTACGTTGGGAATACCCATCACAGTATATTCCCGAAATATATTTAGAGAAACCTTAGTGTTTAACTCCTTCACGTTACCCAATGCAATGGAGAGCTATATCGGGATCACCCACCCTTAGTTTATCACGGGACCACCCATCTGCATAAATAATGCCCAAGAACCATAACATAATCGTATCACATAAAACATGCATAAAAGAAACATAACATTTCCACATTTCAATAACAAGATATCAATAAAACACATTGATATAATAAAAATATTATCACAACAATTTTCAATACCAAAATAAAAGAAAATTAAAACGTGGTATTTAGTTTCCATTTAAAAAAAATTATGGCTTTTAGAGGAATCCAAAACTCAAATAATTTTCCCGGCGGTAGAGAAGTCATCGTCACCGCATACGTAAGACAATAAATTCCTTTTTTTCGTTTAGTAAAACGCTTCGTACAAAAATATTCCTTTTGAATAAAAGTAAAAGTCAAATTGGTTTATACACCGTATAAAAGAAAGTTGTGTATGAAACAAAATATGCCTCAATGAGAGGAGATTGAGATGAAGTCCCTTACCTCGTGTCTGATTTGACTCGATCATTATTTAAACTCCTGAATAATAAAATAGAGTTAATTTATACATTATTAAGAACCTTATTCAAGTTCATTATTCCTTTCATATCACTTATTACCATGTTATGAACATTATGTAATTATTTAAGTTAATAATGTTCATTTTGTCGATCTTTGGAACTTGAGTCAAAAATAAACTTCTTATAATTACATGTTTTTCATGTGGTAAAATATCCATTATATCCAAAATTATATTCATGATGTAGATATCATATATATAATATATATATAGTATATAAATGAATTTATAATATTATATATCATTTAGAGGTAAGAAATGAAATGCACCGTTCATGGAGACGGTAAGCTGTACGTACGCATGAACGCCACTTTCATTTCTATTTAGTATTTAATTGAATGAAATAATAAAGATATAAAGGTATATTATAATCCCATTATAATATCATATATAATATCATTAACTCCATCCTTTATATGTCCCACATATGGCATTAACTATTCAAATCACTTTGAGGGGGTGGTAGTCCCCACTTCCTAAAATGATGATATCGCGTTTACCCATAATGAAACCATAAAGGTATGCCATAAATGAAAAATAAAGAATCATAAGGAAAACATAGGCATAATATATATCATATATAAATATAGTGACATCTTAATGGCAACCATGAAAGGTGTTAAAAGAAGATTTAACAATCATCGTTTCGTGAGGCAGTAATTCGCCACTCACAGAAATAGTATGTTCTTTAACCATTAAATGGAGGTTTGTGTAAGTATAAATAGAATAATTATCATGAAAACATCATAGTATGTTTATGATACTAGTTTTGTTACAAAATAAAGGAATAAAAAGTGTTTAGGGTGTTGGAAAAGCAAAATAATACAAAAGAACATTAGAGAAGACATTACCTTTAAATCGAGTAACTCCCCTTGGTTTGAACCAAAATAGTTTCTTGAAGAGCTTTCTACCTATGGTAAAGCTTCTATAATGAAGAGATATATGTGGAGAGATGCAATTATCAGAGTTTGGTCGAGCCAATGTCTTGGGAGGTGTGGGTAAGGTGGTAGAGGTGGGGGCCTTTTATAAGAGGGAGGAGGGGCACTCTTGCAATGCGAAGAAATGTTACTTTATTATATAATTAGTTTCAGATTTTAAAGGTCCCAAAAAGATATATTTTAAGGATAAGGTGATAATGGTTCTAAATCCACCCATACAATAGGTTTTTGAAAAGTTTATGTCATATATTTTACATTATCTTTTCATTTTATTTAAATCATTTATTAATGAGGTAATCGATGCATCATCATGGTGTCAAAAATAAATTAATTTATTTAATTTCTAAAAAATATAAAAAAATATCATGATGTATTAAATCTTTTAATATTTACAATGACTATTTATATCTTATGATATCATTTACACATACAACATTAAAATTGTTTTACTTGGGTGATACATACTTTGGTTATACTTTCCTTTTAAAAAACATAAAATGATAAAGTGTCACTATCACCCAAAAGTGATTCGATGGGGTCCCACATTTTTTCCCAAGGAATCCCATGGTCTACCATGACAAAACCAGTAGCATTAAGACACATTTTAGGGTCATTTTATATTATTATTATATTATTTTATTACCCTTAACTACCCGATTACTAATTAATCACGATAATTAAAGATAATCACCGTCGTTGCTATTATTAATGTCCAAAAATAAAAGACTCTTAATTAAATAATTTGGACTTTATGATTAAAAATATGGAATAAATTTTACAAAATTCCAAACACATAAATTGTATTAAATAATTTAAAAATAATTCTCATTGTCAAAACAAATAGCAGGTTTTTTAGAAACAATATCTATCAAAAGTTTGACAATTGTTTATGTCCAATTTCAAAGTTAAATTAATTATAATGATTACCATTGGATTAAATGGTGAAAATATATTCTATTTACACTTTAAAACCAATTAAAAATATAATCTATCCATATAATTAAATTATATGAAAAGCAGTTTTGAAGTAAAATTCAGTATTTTTCACTATTCATTAAAAAATGAACATTGTCAGAAGAATACCAAAAATTTATCCAAAGTAAATTTCGATGTACCAATCATAAATAAAAAGTTTGTTTTGACAAATATAGCAATTAAAATTGTCAAAATTTGATTTAAGGAACGGTTTTCGATCAAAAGGCGGTAAAACACTATTTTAAAAGTATTAGAGTATTCTATGCTTAAGATTGGATTTATTCTCATTTTAAGCCTCTAAAAGACTATCTAATTCATAAATAGACATAGATATGAAAATCTATAATTTTTTACTTACTTGGGATGTTACATCCTTCCCCCCTTTTGAAAATTGTGTCCCCGTAATTTATTTACTTATTGAATAAGTTGGGGTATTTATCCCTAATTGCATTTTCAGATTCCCATGTTGCCTCTTAAATCATGTGGTTTTCCCATAAAACCTTTACATCATGAATAACCTTATTCCTTAATACTTGATCCCTGTGGTTAAGAATCTAGACCATTTGTTCCTCATAACATAGGTTCCCTTCCAACTGAACTACCTCTGGACTCAAAACAGGAGATGGATCTGTCATGTACTTACATAACATTGAAACATGAAAAACATTGTGTATGTGAGATAAACTAGGAGGTAAAGACACTCGGTATGCAACTAATCCAACTCTCTCCAGAATTTCTTATGGTCCAATGAAACTTGGACTAAAATTTCCTTTCTTATCAAATTGCATCACACTTTTCCAGGGAGATTCTTTGAGAAAAACATGATCACCTACATCAAAAGAAAGATCCTTCCTCTGGTTTTTTGCATAACTTTTCTACCGAATCAGAGCTGTTCTCATGTTCTTCTGAATAAGATGAACGTTTTCTACCAACTCTTCTACCAAATATGGTCCCATCAACTTCCTTTCACCCACTTCATCCTAAAAAGCTTGAGTTCGACACCGCTTCCCATATATTGCCTAAAATGGTTCCATCTGTATACTGGAATGAAAACTTTTATTATAAGAAAACTCAACCAAAGAAAGATGTTGGTCCCAACTTCCCTGATTATCCATAAAAAACGCACATAGCATATCTTACAAAGTATGATTTGTTCATTCTGACTACCCATCTTATTGAGGATGAACAACTGTACTAAAATTTAATTCAGTACCCAACGACTTCTGAAGGCCTTTCCAAAAGTTAGAAGTAAACACAGGATCACGATAAGATACAATGGAGAGGGTAACTCCATGTAACATGACTATATCTTGAAGATACAAATGAGAAAGTTGATCTAGGGAGAAAGTATCTCGTATATCAAGGAAATGAGCAGATTTAGTCAAGCGATCAACAATAACCTAGATTACATTATTAACTCGAGGTGTATTTGGAAATCCCACAATAAAGTCAATTGATATATTCTCCCATTTCCACTCTGGAACAGGTAAAGGCGGAAGCATCCATTTCGGTAACTGCCTCTCTGCTTTAACCTATTGACTAATCAAACACTTTATAGTAAAATCAGCAATATATCTTTTCATTCCATCCAACCAATAATACTCCTGAGGATCTTTATACATCTTAGTAATACTAGGATGAACTGAAAACAGAGAACTATGAGCTTCACATAACAACTCTATTTTCAACTGTGAATCACAAGGTACACACAATATGTTCCCAAATCTCAAAACACAATCATTATCAATTTTGAATTTAGGAAACATACCCTTCTGAACCAGCTCTACCTTTTTCTGCAACTCACTATCTTACTTCCGAGATTGCTTAATTCTGTCTGATAGAGAACATTTCACTGATACCTAAATCAAAACAGAAGAAATTTCTGCACCAACAAATTCTATGCCAAGGATTATCAAATCCTTAAACAAAGGATCACGTTCCAAACGTAACATGGTTAATGAAGCATTACATTTTGTGCTCAAAGCATCAACCACTTTATTTTCTTTTCCCTGATGGTAATGAATTATACAATCATAATCCTTGATTAATTCTAGCCATCTCCTCTGTCTCATGTTCAATTATTTCTGAGTTAATATATACTTTAAACTTTTGTGATCAGTATATATTTCACACTTTACACCATACAAATGATGCCTCCATGCTTTTAAATTGAAAACCACATCAGCTAATTCAAAATCATGTGTAGGGTAATTTACCTCACGAGTTTTCAACTGACGTGAATCATAATCAATTACCTGATCATTCGGCATTAGGGTCTAACCAAGTCCTTTCAATGAAGCATCCATGTAGATAAAAATCTCACCATTCCAGGAAGGTAGTTCCAAAACTGGAGCATTCACCAATCTTCTTTTCAACCCCTAAAAATAATCATCACATTCTTTTGTCCAGATAAATTTAACACCCTTCCAAGTTAGCTTAGTCATTAGACTAGATAACCGTGAAATTTTTTTGACAAACCCTCAGTAATAGCCTACCAAACCAAGAAAACTATGAATCTCGGTTACATTTGTGGGTCTTGGCTATTATTCAACAACTTTTGTTTTTGTTGGATCAATAGTTATTCCATCATTAGAAATAATGTGACCAAGGAAAGAAATTTTTTTCAACCAAAACTCACACTTACTGAATTTCCCATACAATTTCTTTTCTTCTATGGTTTGCGAAATAACCATTAAATGACTTTTAGGCTCCACTTTACTTTTAGAAAACACCAAAATATCATCAATGAAAACAACCACAAACTTATCCAAGAACTCATGGAAAATTATATTAATAAGGTCCATGAATACAGCAGGTTCATTGGTTAACCCAAAAGGCATTACTATAAATTCATAATGACTATATCTTCTACGAAACGCGGTCTTCGGAACATCTGACTCCTTTACCTTCAACTGATGGCACCCTGATCTCAATTCAATCTTAAAAAAATACTGAGCTCCCTGGAGCTGATCAAACAAATCATCAATATGAGGCAATGTATATTTTTTCTTAACAGTGATGTTATTCAAGGCTCTATAATCAATGCAAAGTCCAATAGAACCATATTTATTTTTAACAAATAAGACAGTAGCACCCCATGGTGATGTGCTAGGTCGAGTGAAACCTTTCTTTAATAAATATTACAATTTCTCCTTCAACTATAAAGGTTCAATTTGAGCCATTCTATAAAGGGGTTTTGAAATTGGCTTAGCATCACGAACTAAGTCAACAGTAAATTCAACTTCCCTATATGGTATTATTTTAGGAAACTCATTGGGAAAAAAATCAGGATACTCATTTACCACTAGCACATCATTAATCTGAATGGTTCCTTCGTTATCAACAATATATGCAAGGTAACATTAATTTACATCTTTTATAACTTTCTCAACCTCTTGATATGTTATTAAAAGTAAGGGATCATTATTGTACAAAAACTGAAAATATTTCTGAAAAGAAACTTCTTTAGCTCTACAATCAATATTAACATGGTAAACATAGAGACAATCCATTATTAGGATAACATCAAACTCTACTAGAGGTAAAACAAGAAGGTTTCAAGTATATTATTTCAATGGATAAGGATAGGATGATTCTTATAAAATATTTTTGCCTTATCATTTTCCCCAGGTGTTTTTACCAAAATTTATAGAGTCAATTCTTGAGATAGAATTCCCAATTTACTAGAAAAAATTTCAGAGATTAAAGAATGTGTAGACCCTGAATCAAAAAACACACTGGAATAATCTGAAAAAACAAACAATGTACCTGATACCACTTCATTTAATGGACCAACATCTGCTGAAGTAGTTGCAATGGATTTCACCACACCTTTCTTCTTGTAGTCTGACTGCTTCCCATCATTTGTTCTCTTTGTTGAACACTCGTTTTCATAATGACCCATCTCATTTCACTTGAAACATTTCACTAACTGTAAATCAAATTTGGTCTTACCATCACCCTGATCTTTTTCAGTCCAATCACGAGCCTTATGTCCCATCTTACCACATCGGTAGAACTTTCCCTAATTCAAAAGACATTCCCCATCATGCTTTTTACCTCATTTATCACAAACTGAAAACTTAGTTTTCTTACCATCATACCTTTTGGAAGGATTCTTTTCTTTCTCCTGCCACCTCGGTCTATTCTTATGTTGGTTGTTATAGAACACTTGATCATCAAAAAACACTATTTCCACCTTCTCAGCACATCGAACAAGCTTTTCATAATTCTTGAACTCGCGAAAAGCTAAATCCCATTGATATTTTGGCTTTAATCTTGAGTAAAAACAATTGATTTTACTATCAAGGACTCGGATAAAATTTGGAGCATACATTCCCAATCGAGTGAACTTTTATTTATAAGTAGCCACAGATTCATCCTCTTGCCACAATTCAATGAATTGTTTTACCAACCTAAGTCGAACATCCTTAGGAAAGTATTTCTCAAGAAACATCCCTTTGAATCCATCTGAGTCGAGAGCATCAATCTCATCAACGTCCCAAATATTTTTAACCATTGACCACCACTGATCTGCTTCACCCTTCAAATGGTAAACAACAAGACTAACCTTTTGATTGTCTGAGAACCCCATGACATCGAAAATCTTCTCAAGTGCTTTAATCCACCCCTCAGCCAGCACAGGGTCAGATGATCCTCTGAATGATGGGAGATGTTGCCTCATGAAATGTTTCACCACTGACATGTTCCTCTGCGGTTGATCTGGATGATATCATGCATGGATACCACCACCATTTATCTCTTGATTCAACTGTGCCATTACTACCACAAACTATTCAGTTCCAATTCCGACTATCTCAAGATGCTGATTTGGAAGGTCATTTCCTTCTGTATGCATTTCATGCACTGCTTACCTATTTCCTCTGTGGAAAACCATTATGAACAAACATGTATTAGATGAAGCAACATGGTAATATTCAAATGCTATATCATTTCAATTTTACCATAAAAAAATATTTTTGGATAATCATTTAATAGAATTGTAACAAATAATGTTATCTAAAAGGACCTCTGATTCCAACTATAAGGCCACAGCCTTTAACATTACATAATCATGAGATATTTTAAGAATAAACATTGAGGACCTTTTTAGGTTTAGAGTTTTAGAGAATTAGATCATAAATCATGCATTACATTCCAAATTTAATCAAGGTGGTTACATAAAAGACAATATTCACTTTTCCCATCAAAGGAAACTTATTTAAAATAAAACATTGATTCTTTCTTTACACTTCCTCGACACTATCATCACATCATGTACTTTTCCATTGACCTGTTAAAGACATTTCAAAAACTTGGGATGAGCATAAAAAGCTCAGTAAGTGGTATAAAAATAAATAATGAAAGGATTAGTACATGTATACATAAGAATCATTGAAAACCTATTTTACTCATAAACATAAGCACATTTACATACCTCATGAAATCATAAGATTTATGAATAAATCATAGAAAACATAAGACATAACGGAAATTGAGGCATTCAAAACATTATTATGTAGGGAGTAACCCTCATGGTTATGTTTGGAATACCCATCATAGTACATTACCTAAATCTCTTCGGAGAAACCTTAGCGTTTAACTCTTTCGCATTACCCAATGCATTGGAGAGATATATCGGGCTCACCCTCTCTTAGTTTATCATGAAACCACCAGTCTTCATAAACAATTCCGAAGAACCAGAACATAATCGTACCACATAAAACATGCATAAAGGAAACATAACATTTCCACATTTCAATCACAAGATATCAATACAACACATTGATATAATAAAAACATTATAAAACCCATTTTCAATAACAAAATAAAAGAAAATTAAAACATGGTATTTATTTTTCATTTTAAAAAAAGTTATGGCTTGTAGAGGAAGCCGAAACTCAAATAATGGTCACGGCGGCGGAGAAGTCATTGTCGCCGCATAGGTAAGAAAAAGCATTCATTTTTTTCATTTAGTAAAAAATTTCATACAAAAAGATTCCTTTTGAATAAAGGTAAAATTCAAAGGGGTTTATACACCATATAAAAGAAATTTGTTTATAAAACAAAATATGCCTCAATGAAAGGAGATTGAGACGAAGTCCCTTACCTCGTGTCCGATTTGACTCAATAATTCTTTAATCTCCTAAATAATAAACTAGAGTTAATTTATACTTGCTTAAGAACCTTTTTCAAGTTCATTATTACTTTTATATCACTTATTACCATGTTATGAACATTATGTAATTATTTAAGTTAATAACGGTCATTTTGTCGATCTTTGGTACTTGAGTCAAAAATAAAATTCTTTATAATTAAAAGTTGTTCATGTGGTAAAATATCCATTATATACAGAATTATATTCATTATTTATATATAATATATATCATATATATCCATTACATACTTTCATTTATAATATTATATAACATTTAGAGGTAAGAAATGAAATGCACCGTTTATGGAGACGGTAAGTCGTACGTACACATGAACGCCACATTCATTTCTATTTAGTATTTAATGGGATGAAATCATAATTATATAAAGTTATATTATAATTACATTATAATATCATTAAATCTATCCTTTATACATCCCACATATGGCATTAACAATTTAAATCACTTTGAGGGGGCGGTAGTTAGCACTTACTAAAATGAAGATATCGTGTTTACCCATAATGGAAACCATAAAGGTATGCCATAAAATAAAAATACAGAATCATAAGGAAAAAATAGAAATAATAGAAATAATATATAAATAGATTTACATCTTAATGTCCACCACAAAAGGTGTTAAAAGAAGATTGAACAATCCTCGTTTTGTGAGGTAGTAATTCGCCACTCACAGAAACAATATGTTCTTTAACCATTAGACAGAGGTGTGTGTAAGTTTAAATCAAATAATTCTCATAAAAACATCCTAGTATATTTATTATACTGTTGTTATTACAAAATAAAGGAATAAAAAGAGTTTAGGGGGTTGGATAAGCAAAATAAAACAAAAGAACATTAGAGAAGACATTACCTTAAAATTGAGTAACTCCCCTTGGTTTGAACCAAAAGGGTTTCTTAAAGAGCTCTATGCCTACGTTAAGGATTATATGATGAAAAGAGGTATGTGGATAGATGAAATGAGAAGAGTTTGTCCAAGACAATGGCTTTAGAGGTGTGGGTAAGGTGGTAGATGCGGGGGCCTTTTATAAGAGGGAGGAGGGGCACTCTTGGAAAGTCACGAAATGTTACTTTATTATATAATGAGCTTCGGATTTTTAGGTCCCACAAAGATATATATCTAGAATAAGGAGATAAAGGATCTAAATCCATCCATCCAATAAGTTTTTGACAAGTCTATGTTTTATATTTTACATTATCTTTTCATTTTATATAAATCATTCATTAATGAGGTAATCGCTGCATCATCATGGTGTCATAAATAAATAAATTTATTTAATTTTTAAAAATTATAAAAAAAATATCATGATGTAGGAAATATTTTTATATTTCCAATGACTATTTATAGTCTATGATATCATTTACACATACAAAACTAAAATTGTTTTACTTGGGTGATACATACTTTGGTTATAATTTCCTTTTAAAAGACATAAAATGATAAAGTCTCACTATCACCCAAAAGTGATTCCATGGGGTCCCAAAGTTTGGAAAAAGGTATCCCATGGTCAGAATTGACACAACCAGTAGCATCAGAACATATTTTGGGGTCAATTTATATTATTATGATATTATTTAATTACCCTTAACAACCAGATTACAAATTAATCACGATAATTAAAGATAATTACCATCGTTACTATTCATAATGTCCAAAAAAAATAGTATTAATTACATAATATGGACCTTATGATTCCAAATATGGATTAAATTTTAACAAATTCCATTCATAGAAATTGTAGTAAATAATTTAAAAATAATTACCGTTGTCAAAACAAATAGCGGGGTTTTTAGAAACAATATCTATCAAAAGTTTGACAATTTCATATATCCAATATCAATGTGAAATTAATTCAAATGACCAAAATTGGATTAAATGATAAAAATATATTCTATTTACACTTTAAAACCAATTAAAAAGATAATATATACAAATAATTAAATTAGATGAAAAAGCAGTTTTGAAGTAAAATGCATTATTTTTCACTATTCAGTAAAAAAATGAACATTGTCAGAAGAATACATAAAATTTATCCAAAGTAAATTTAAATGTCCCAATTCTAATTAATAAGTTTATTTTGACAAATAGAACTTATAAAATTATCAAAAGTTTGATTTAAAAAAAGGTTTCCATCAAAAGGCGGTAAAATAATATTTTAAAAATTTTAGAGTATGCTTTAATTAATATTGGATTTATTCTCATTTTAACACTCTAAAACACTATATAATTCATAAATATACATAGATATTAAAATCCATAATTCTTTACTTACTTGGGATGTTACATTTAGTTTGTTGTAGCTAGGATCGGCCTCAATCTAGAGGAACAATATTGGATAGTGGAAAGACAAATATGAAGATACTAGAGTGGATCTGGTTAGACAAGGAAATAAGATTTGGGTTTAGGTCACATGCACACCTACATTGGACATGGAAATGTCCATATGCGTCTTTGATGATAATAAAGGACCATGTGTCAAGAAGGGGCGATGAGGATATCCACCTTACAAAATATAGAATGTTCTCTATACCACTAGGGCATTAAGACATCCAATTTCGGTCTTCAATCCTTTTACGGGTTACCATTCAACAATGTTAAAATAATATTATATAAATATAAACAATTAAGGACTTTTTGGCCTGGGGAAATCACGTACCCTAAAGCATAAATTATGAATGTGGAATGAAATAGAAATTTCTAATAAGACAGTGGAATATACATAAACATATAACATAATATCTTATTTCCACTCTCACTACCAATACCATCATCAAATATTGTATAGAGTCCTATTATGGATATGGTTTACTTCTCATTCTTATAAAAAAAGTTTAAATAGTCCCATAGTGGATTGAGTTTACTTCCCATTCCCTTACATGTCCTCTCATGTGATATAAATTTTTACCCAAGTCATTATTAGGTTATATAATTCAAATATCACCCATCACATAATAAAAAACCATACACATATGTGTCACGTGAATATTATGACATTCATAATTCTATCATATCATAACTAACCCTTGATAACAAAACATGATTCATTAAAATTTCCACAAAAGATAATTATAGGATATCTAGACAAAGATGTTGTCTAGAAAAATAATATTATCTCCCCATAGAAACATATGAAATGATAAAAATATTTTCAAACATATGAAAATTTCTTTATAAGATTGTTGTAATATTACTTTGAAAAACAATAAGCAACAAAATTTTCATTGTTAATTAATTTTATTTCTACATGAAAATAATTAACAAAAAATAGGCATATAAATTATTTTTTAAAATGATTAAAATATGAAACAATTCATAAATAAAATTTACTAATATTGAGGTTGAATGTAATCATGTGTAAAATGTTAAAAAAGATATTATTTTACAAATTTTTAAATAAATTCAAAGTCTATAAAATCTACATTGTAAAAAATGTATAAAATAGATTCCTTTAAAATTTTTATAAATAAATTTGATTCCAATATAAAAAATTATTAAAAAACATATAATAATATAAGTTATTTTTTATAAAATAAAAAAACATTAATAGTTATGATATTGATTCCTGTCAAAAAACAAGAGATAATGTTATGTCCCATAAATCAAATCTTTTTAGTTGAATTGTGAAGTAAAAATAGGTGAATAGGTAAGAAGACATGTAAACCCCAAAAATATCTGGGTGAGAATTAAACATAATGGGTTTATAGGAGAAAAATATATAATTTCATGAATTATGTACTTAAAAATATAAATTATCGATTCATAATGAGATAGAAAAATAAACCTAATCGTCTGCCCAAAAGGTATCGTTAATTACTCTGGGTGTGAGTCAAATTAGAAATTTATATGTGTCCAAAAATTTACTAACTACTATGGTATAGTATGGTAGAAGTCCGGGGTCGATCCCACAGGGTCGGTGCTATTCTTGTGGGAAATGAAATCTGATCTTGAATCTTTTTAGGAGTCCGTACAAGCTTCATAAATTTTTGGGCAGTGTCTAAATAATTTTGGGTTTGACTTCAAGTGATACAAGAGGGATTCAGATCAAGTCCGAGTATCTAGATAAAAGAAATCCTAGTTATAATCTCGGTAAGTTCTTAAGTGCATAGTTTATGAAGAAAGTAGTAGTCGCCAGCAAAACTTGCACCAGTCTTCTAGTTCATCCTAGTATGAAACTATTCCATAGTCTCGAGGCTAGCTACAGTCCTAGATGTATTACGTTCAAATTCTATTACAGAATGTTCCCTATGCTCATGTTCATAGTCATAGTACACATCAATTAAGATAGGGACGTTTTCTTGACTATCCGATGGTCATGGTATAGTCACAGAAGTAGGGCTTTGATTGTTGGTTTATATCCTATTTACTGATCCATTTTGATTTTCCATGATTAGAACTAGAGTTTTAATTAATCATGTAGATACATTGAGCCTTGATCCCTACCCTGATGTGTTTATATCCACATCGTGGTAATTAGATTAATAAAAGGGGTAAATGAAATCATAACCATGCTAATGGAATTTGAAAACATGCAAGAAAACATAAAAAACTATTACTTGAATGAAATAGAAAAGATTTAATGTGGGAATTGAAGGCATTGAAGAAAATAGAATCCATGGCTCTTCGATTGCAAAATGTAAATGAATTAAAAAGAACCGAGGAGTTTAAAGAGGGAATAGACAAGAAATATCAAAAAGAGTCTAAAAGGAAGAGAGAGCTAATCCAAGCATGTATCAAATGTGATGCCTGGTTGTTCTTTATATAAGAGAAAATGATCATTATGTGTACTTCATAGTCACATAGTGAACCCTTGATTTGTGTTACATTGAATATGATCTCTATTGTGGAAAATTAGTCTTCTGTGGATTTATGATTTTTTACCAAGCTTACATCATGTACAGGTGGTTTGTGATGTATAACCCATGGCCATCTGGCATTTTATATTGAATCCTCACTACTTTCTTAGTGTCCAGTTTGACTGGTGTCATGACGTATAGGAGGGACTCCCAACTTGAGTGAAATCTTTAGTCAGTCTTTGTAGTTGGTCAGGAAATAGGCTTCACAGCTTGATGGAGGATGTGATTATCAAGTACATGATGTAAACTTGGCCATCATGATATGTGCTTTTCCTTTTTTGCTGCTTTTCTTCTTTTCATCATTGGAAACTTCTGAAGCTCTATTTCCTACAAAATTAGACATCAACGATGTTCATTATATAGTATATGAATAAAAAACAATGTAAATGTGACAAAAATATATATAAAACATTTAGTCTTATCAAATCCCCTTATACTTGAATCATTTCTTATCCTCAAGCAATGTATCTCAACAAACATTTCAAAAGGATAAGCAATTTTCAAATCATGAAATGTGCGTTATGTCCATCAAATTAAATTAAGTATAAGAAGAAAAGTAGTGAGGTTATAGTTTTAATAATTAATAGTAAATTATTCTTGCCTCATATTTTGTATTTTTCAAACAAATCCTGTTCTTTTAATCATAATATTTAAACAATTCCTTACGTTATATGCCTTGTTGCAATTTACCTCACCATGCTTTTCTCTCATCACTGAATGTAAAAGGTAAGTATGGTATGGTCATTCCCTGAGTCCATGTTCTTAACCATAGGCTTGCACTGGTTCTATCATCTCCACTATGTAAAGACAAGTATAAAAATAATCTTGAGGACTCTTATCAACAAGGATATAATGACTCTGAGGCTGTATGTAAGTTGGTAGAATGTGAAAATCCGGCTCAAAAAGAGGGTAAAATCTAAATTAAAATGAAAATGAATTAAGATAAGTGTGAAAAAATTCCTCCATCTGGCGATTCATGACCACACTCTATCAGTTTATGTTAGATCCATATGTATCCCATGTAAGTAGGCAAAGAGATGATTTTGTTCATTTTTTTCCTATATCATTTTAATTTTTCGAAATTTATTTCTTGGATAGATCACACATCAATCACATAACCACATATGATCCTTCAAGGGATTCATAGAACTAGAAAATGGCAATTTTTGACCCTCCTAGTACACAACCATACCATATTTGATATTTTTTTTATTTTTTAATGGAATATAATACGAATAAGATACCATAAAAAGGTTTATGGATCACAACCTAGTAGTCATTTGAGCACACCATACATCTCTAAAATTGAAATCATCCCATGTTGTCTTAATTCTTCCCCCACACTTGTTCTAAAGTAATATTTAAGCTTTGTCCAAGGAGCAATATAGGAAGGGAAATAGTTTTGAAACAGATCTTCCTCTAACAAGTAATTCATGGAAACTATGGTCTAAAAAAAGGATCGATGCCAGGTGGGTGTCAGGTAAAGTGGCTATCAAAGGATACCTCAATCATATTAAAATTACACTTGTTCAGTAATTTTTTTGATAATATCTAAGTGAAAGTTCTATTAGGTTTACATGTCCCACATATCTCTCATGAAATATGATTAGAAAAGAAAATGAGATTGAAGGCTTATAATCCTATCGGGTAATGAGAAAAAATAATAAAATGGATATTAAAAAGGGAATAAATCCTATGTAGTGAGTCAATTAATTATGAATTAAAATATTATGAATTTGAATTAAACAAATAAGCTTAGTAATCATTCTAAATTTCTAAGACAGGGTGAAACAAGGTTATGAACATTTTTTGAAACTATATCTTTATTTTATACGGGCGTAATGGTTTTCAAATTTTCAGCATGCTTTTCAATTTGAAAAATTTCTCTTAGAATAGTGAGAGAAAACATAAATTCAAGTGTATCTCAGTTAAAATATGAGAAATCCCCCCACAATTAAAAGGATATGGTGTCCCCACATTTGATAAAATATTGGATGGGAGTGGTGTCGCATGAATTTCTGATATTTTAATTAACATAGAAGTGATGAAAAAATTTTAAAAGAGGAAATATAGAGCATCCTGAGATGAAGTGGTATGCCATGGGGGTGTCCGATCTATCTTAACATTGATGTTTTGATGCACCTACAAAATATATTAGAAGAAAAATCATTTAATATAGATCATACATTAATCCACATTTTCAGTCATTTGAATAGATGTAAAACAGGCATGTTTAAAATGAAGGAATAATGGTAACCGTTTTATTCATTGAATGGATGTTTTTAAAAGTAATGTAATGAAACACTAAAAAATCCAAGGCTAAAACAAAAGTCGAAACAACTATGGGTTACCTCCCATAAAGCACTAGCTTTAAAGTCATCAGCCAGAAGGGTAAACAAAAAATTCTAAGAGTGGGCCCACCAGCTTAGTTTAAGATTTCTCTCTTGCAGCTACTGGTCTCTGTTTCCTTGTGTTCGTATGGTCTCTAAACTAGATTCACAAATTCAAGGGAAGCTCGACCGAATAATAAATGTGGTAGAAATGGAATCATTGGTGGGGGTGGTTGTTGCTGCTGCTGGTGGCTGATCCTACGAATTAGCCTCCATAGGTGAATTTGGTGGGGTTTTAGGATCATGGACTCTAGGTGACAAAAAATAGATATCTCCATCCTTCACCAACATCTTCATATTTTTCAGGAGCATAAGATTAATCAGCTCAACTAGGACTACTAAGGTGAGAGTTTACAGAGCATTGAAAACATGGAGGTATCTGTCCCACATGGTGATGAACGATCCATCCATAAGAATCACCCACCACCTCGGTTCCAGTACTCTGTATTAAGAGTTGAACTAGGTAGCCATGTTGATGGGAGGTCCACCCATGGCAATAGTGAAGATTAGAACATCAAGATGGATGAAACTGCCATAGGTCTGACCTCATGAATACCAACTGTGTGCCATTTCCTGGTGCAATATACAAAAAACAGGAGTCTATAGTTGGGCGTAATTTTCCATATTAGGGTCATGGTTGGATCGAGGGTCATGAGCAACAAGATTAAGAAGGATCGAAACATCTTCTCGAGAAATACTTGTCTACAATGTAGGATAGATGTTAGATATCATGAAATTATCAGTGTGGATACGAGGCCTACACCAAACGGGTCCATGGTGAGATGGTGTGGCATGCTGCCAAGTCTAAAGTGAATGGAATCCACCTAATTGTCAAAGGTGTTACAGAATTGCAAAAATAGATCCATCAATGTCTCCTCTCGGATGTTGATGATTTTATCAATATGAAGGGTTTCCAATAAACTCTGGACATTGTCTGCGACATTCATCCTACGAAGAAAGGACATATTCAACGTCTTATTGGTCCACATGGGGTTTGCCTAGATCTGATTGAGATTAACCTGGTGCTGTGGGTTTGAAAAACATAGCATCTGGTGTAAATGAAGGTTATATTTTGTATATGGGGTGGATCTCGTGTCATGCAAGGCAGATGGAGCGCATGGGAACTTAGTAGCGGGTTGTAGGCTTGTGTAAGAAAAGGAAGTGGATGAATAATCCAACGTCTCAGGATACCATCTCTTTGTGTGCGTCATGGAGAGGAAGAGGATGGTTTCGTTTTCGGAAGAAGAGAGGAAGGGTGAGCAACATGGGGATCGAAGGGGAGGAGCCATGCACAAGAGGGAGTGGGTTAGGTGGAGGGGGTGGGGGGATTCAGGTTTTAGGAGAGTCAAGGGGTCACAACCCTACAATTTTTTAAAAATAGACCAGTTTCAGGTCAGGACGTGTACCTGCGGGTCATGTCGTGATCGTTGAGAAAAATCATATTTTAGGGTGACAAGGGGTCACGTCATGACATGTGGGTTCACAACATGTACTTCATTGGTTTCCTCTATTTTTGACTCATTTCATTCCTCACCTTTTTATTCAAACAAAATTCAGAATATAAAGAGACTTGTCATATTGTAACATAACTAACTCATAACCTGGGTTGCCTCCAATTCAGGACGTCATTTAAAGTTTAGAGTTTGACTCAATTAAGGCTCATTTGATGACATCGTTCCAGAATAAGGGTTCATGGGACAAATTCAATCCATGATCATATATTTTTTATGGTTATCTATCTATGTATAATCTGGAGTTTATAATAATGGTTAATGAAAAAGATTCCCCAAAAAATGACTTATTAAAAGTACTGGGATGATGATGGATGAAATTAATGAAGTCACAACCTTCCTACTGGGTGGTTCATTATAGTTGAATTCCTTAAAATCTTTTCCTCATTATTTTTCTGTAAAAGTGTAAACTTTTTCTTCCTTGATAAACATGGAATCTTAATCATTATTAGTAATAGATATGATGTTACAGTCCTTGTTGTCATATGAGTGTTGTATAACCCTAATTTGGTTGACTGCAACTTAATCTTCTTTTTCTCTGAATATTAGTTATCCTTTTTCACTTCAATTAGTTACATTCCTATGGCTAGTAATGGTCTTACAAGTATAATAGAGACATCGAAATCTTCTTACATATCCAATACCAAGAAATCAGTAGGGAAAATGAACCTACCGACTTTTACCAATACATCTTCTAGAATTCCTTGGGGGTACTTGACCGAGCGATCAGCTAATTAGAGAGACGCCATTTTTTGAGCTCTTTGAATCATATATTTTGAAAATTACCCATTGGTCTAAGGATAATTCTTGCTCCAAGATCATAGAGTTCCCTAAAAAATTTTCAAGTCCCTATATCAAAAGGGATTGAGAAGCCTTTGAGGTATATCATCTTTGGCGGAATTTTTTACTATACAGAAACATACCATTCTTAATTTAAATAGATGAATCCAAGGTATTTTATTTTTATTATATTTTATAAATGGAATTTTATAAATTTTTTATAAATTGGGATCTGTGAAATAACTTTAGAAAAAGGGATTTTGTTATATAATTTCTTAAACATATTGAGGAACTTCTTATATTGTGCTTCATTCCTAATTTTCCTTTCTCTTTCTGAATAGGGAAGAGGTGGCTGGTATGGAAGTGGGAAAAAATACACAGGTTCGTTCTACCACTCAATTATATGTTCCTTCTCAACTGGTACAACTTCAAGTTGTAAGGTGGGATTGCAATTTTCATCAGGTGTTGGTTGTTTTCTCCTCTCTTATTTTTTTGTGGCCTTGCTTCCTTGGGTTGTTAGAGGTCTAGAATCATTCCAATACTTAGCACTACTATCACAGCTTCCACTCGTGGTTATTCCTCAGTGTTACCATGTAGAGTACCTATTAATCTCTCAAATATGGTCTGTGAAATTTTACCCATTTTCACTTCAAGGTTCCCTAGATCCACTCTCAAGTTTTGAATATCATTCTCACGGGTCATTATTAGTTTATCAAACATTTGCACTAATGATTCCCATAAAATTTCCAGATTACCTCGTATAGGTTCTTGCTAAGGTCTTGGATAAGGTGGTAAATTGTTTTTTTCTCTTTGAGGTAGTGGTTTTTGTTTATCATTTTTTCTGGGTACAAGTTTAATTAGACTGTATCCTAGTGGTCCTTGAGCTCTGAATTGGGTGTATCCACCTTTTAGTGGGAAATAACCTTGATTGTTCTTAGTTTTCAGGTGAGAAGGCCTCTGCTATGAATATAGTTGAGGATGAAATGGTTGGTTCGGTTGATTGTAATTGATGTAATTACAATCTTGTGGTGGTTCAATATATCCATCATTGCAGTCTTGATATAGATGTGGTCCTCCACACATCCCTCATGATTTTAATTCCATGATAGGAGGATGAGGGGGTTGTGTAGTTGGTATCTGAAATTATTCTAACTTTTTATTGAGCGCTTCCACTTTCACTTCTAGAATTGTGGTCTCATAAATTTCGTGGATTCCACATAGTGGTGGTCTATGATCACTCTTTCACAGACTGGATTTGTGAGAGACTTCATCTAGAATGACTTTTCCAGCTTTAGGAGTCTTCAACATGAGACCTCCATTAGCGGCTGCATCAAAAACATTCTGTGTTGATGGATGGAGTCATTGATAGAATGTTTGGAGTTGTATCCATATATCCAGTCCATGATGTAGAAACTTCCTCATTATTTCTTTAAACTGATCCCACACATCCCAAGATGACTCTCCCTCAATTTGGTTAAAATTTTGAATATCTATCCGGATCTTCTAGGTCTGGATGTGTGCAAAACACTTGTCCAGAAACTTCATGGGCAGTTCATCCCAAGTCGTAATTGAATCGGGAGGTTGACTATTTATCCATTTGTTGGCACTATCTCATAAGGATAATGATAATACATAGTGTCTTATGGCGTCAGACCAAACTCTTTGGTTTTGAAATTTGTCATAAAAATTTAGGAAGTTTTCAAAATGATCAATTTTATTTTATCTCTGAAGACCGATAAATTTCTCCATTTTCTAGATCATCAGAATTTTTCTGGGTTTCTTCTAAAATGTGTGGTCTTGGATTGGGGGAAATCAATACTAGGAGTTGTGATATGGATTGATGGAAACCCATAGTCTATGATCATTTTCTGTAGGTTCATTATTGGGTTCTCTCATGGAATGATTTGATTGTTGGCATTTTGCGGGTTAGGCCCCGTAGGGTGGTTGAATTGCTCATCTATTGTGGACTATCGAAGAGAAGCCTTTCAATCTCAGGATCAAAGGTCAAAAGATATTGTTATTCAAGAGTCATTGAACAATTAAATAGACCTTGGTACATGCACGATGTGAATGAAAAAGAAGAACTAAACAATGAAAGGGCGTCTAGAAACAAAATAAAGGAGGTTAGGGAAAGGTAATCCTATATCTAGAAAAGAGTCCTAATCCTGAAAAAATAGCATTTCCTCCCTAGAAACAGTGCGAAAAGTTGATCGTACACCCGAAAGGGGTCGTTAATTTCTCATGGTGTGAGTCAAATTATAAATTTTTATGTTTCCCAAACATTACTAAATACCAAGGCGTAGTATGGTAGAAGTCTAGTGTTGATCCCATGAGGAGGGTGTAGTTCATGTGGGGAAAATAAATCTTATCTTGAATCCATATAGGTGTCCTTACTAGCTTGACTAATGTTTGGGCGGTTCTAACTAATTTTGGGTTTGAGTTTAAGTGATTATTGAGGGGTCTGGATCATGTCTGAGTATCTAGAGAAAGGTGATCCTAGTTTTGATATTGGAAAGGTCCTATGTGCTTAGTCTACAAAGAAAGTTGTAGTCTCTAGTCAACCTAGGTCAATTATAATATTTATACCTAGGATGTAACTATTCCATGGTCAGGATGGTAGCCATATTCTTAGATGAATTATGTTCAGTTTCTATTGTATAATGTTTCCTAAGATAATGGTAATAGTCACAGTTTACATCAATTAGGATAGGGTCATTTTCTTGACTGTTTGATGGTCACGGTATAGGCACCCAAAAAGGGTTTTGACTATTGGTTTATATCCCAATTACTGATTCATTTATGTTTCCCATTTTTCAAACTAGAGGTCTAATTAAGCATGTAGATACATTGAACCTTGATCCCCACCCCGATGCATTTAGATACTCAAGTTGGTAATTAAATAGATGAAAGGGGTAAAGTAAATCATAGCTATGCTAATGGAATTTAAAAATATGCATGAAAACGTTATAAAACTTACTTGAAATGAAAAATAAATGAAGAAATGCTGGAATTGAAGGCGTTGAAGGAAAAGTAATACACGACTCTTTGATTGAAAAATATAAACGAATTACAAATAATTAAATTGTGTAAAGAGAGAAGAAATAAGAAATATCTAAAGGATTATAAAATGGAGATAGATCTAATCCAAGGATGTCTCAAATGTGCTGCCAGGTTATTCGTTATATAAGTGAAAATGGTCACGACATGTACTTGTAAATCACGTCTGGATCCCTTGATCCACATTACTTTGGCTAGGGTCTCAAGCATGGTGCATGGGTCTTCTATATATAATTGACGTTTTACCAAGGACACATCATGTACAAGTGGTTTGTGATATGTAAACCATGTCTAGATGGCTTTTTTATTGAGTCTTCAAGGATTTATCAGTGTCTGGTTTGATTGGTGTCACGACGTATAGGGGGACTCCTGACCTGAGCTGACAATTTCTTCAGTCTTTGTGGCTGGTCATGACTTAGGATTCATGGATTGATGTAGTCTATGATTATCACATAGACGATGTGAACTTTTCCATTATGATGTGTACTTGGACATTTTTGCAGCTTCCCTGCCTTTCTTCCATAGAATCTTGTAAATCTCTGTTTCTTGCAAAATTAGACATTTACCACGTGCATTATCAAGTATATGAATAAAAACATGGAAAAGTTACAAAAAAATTTGTATAACATTTAGGCTTATCAAAACACTTAATTTTACTCATAAAATTCATGAATACACATTAACGTCCACTATAATAATCATAACCATCTTAATAAGTTATTTTTTAATCCTATTCATAAATATTACCATTTTTACTCTTAAATTATTATAACACCCAATTATTTTACTGCTATTATTTCCATTAAATGAATCTAATGTTTTCTATAGATTAATCTACAAACATTACCAACTGAAAATAAGTCGTGAAACCTTTTGTTAAAAATAATATTGGAGGATATATTTTTGGGTAAGTTATTTATATATATAATATAAAATAATTAATATTCATTAATAAAAATCAATTAGTATATCCAAATAACTGATAAAACATTTTTATGCATAAAAATAAATTTTCATAAAAAATTATCCTTTATATATGTTGAATTTTATAATATTCAAATTAAATAATAATTTTCACAAAATGTATTAATAATATATATAACAAAATAAGTTAACTTCCATAAAATATTTTTTAGAAGGGATGTACTAAAATTATTTTATTCATAGAAGATATGTTTTTCATATAATGATTTTTATGAATTATGTATAATTATTATTAAACTTAATTTATATTGCTTGTAGATATTCAATTAGATAAAATAATTAAATTTTGGTAATTTTAATTTTAAAATTATGTGATAAGGTAAATTTAATTTTTATTCATAAAATTGAGTTATATAGAAAAATATTAACTACCTCAGCAAAATAGTAATTTTTAAAAGAATGATGCATTTTAATATATTACATATTTTTAAAACATTAAATTGATCTATTTTATATGAAATGTATTATATTTTTTAGAAAAATATATAAAAATAAATAAACACACTTTTAATTAGTAATTAATATTAAATATGATTACGAACACATAATGTTTGAAACAAATTTTTCTATTAAAATTGTGCTCAATATATGTTTTAATTTAAAAGATAATCTTCTCATCTATTCAAATTGAATTAGACAAAAAACATCTCAAATTTTGATTAAAACATCATTTTTTATGATGGGTCGTTATATTGTTTTAGGGATGAAGTAATTAAAATCATAAATATTTAATAAACTTTAATAAGTGTTAAAATATTTAATTTAATTTCTCATGATTTTTACCTAATATATATGATATTTATAACTTCTAGAATTCCTTTGTTATGATATTAATTAAATCCCACATTTGATGACTATATTTATATTCCTAACATAACTAAATCACCTAACCCCCATGTGATAAAATTCTTACCCCTCTACTAACTTTAGATTATATAGAAATGTACCACTTTTTCATCTATAAAAGGAGTAAACTCCCACCCATTCTATCATTCTTATCCAAACTAAATGAATTTATCAAAAATTTACCTCCAATATACCCCTTAAAATATCTTTTAAAGACATAATAATGTTTTAAATATTCCTCCCAAACTTTAAGAATCTATTTACTATGGTTTAAGATTCTATCCCTTCTCTATTCAATTCAAGTACTACCATTTTTATTAGACTTTTTATTTCCATGTGATTATTCTTCCATACGTCCATAATAGTCCCTTAAATTTAAAAATAATTATCTATTGTTGATATAATTATATTTTTTATCATTTAATCCATTCTATAATCTTTTTTGTATAATCATCATTCTACTGAACTCACTCCTTGATTTTTCATGTTAAACATTCCAGTTGTCAATATCGAACCCTATATTCATTCAAGGATATTCACCAAGATATAATGATCTTTAATTAATTTTGGACATCCATGTTTAGAACAAATATTACATAATTTTGTTTGTTAATGATTCAATATGTTCTTAGGATATATGATCTATGGGGCACACCAAATGATAGACATATGAATAGTCCATATTGATAGCACTCTAATGCATAGAGTAATGAATTAGTCTCTATAAATGATATGATTATGATAATT
This sequence comes from Viscum album, assembly GCA_963277665.1. Lineage (NCBI taxonomy): Eukaryota > Viridiplantae > Streptophyta > Magnoliopsida > Santalales > Viscaceae > Viscum > Viscum album. Next base: position 1,477,970,785 of record OY728134.1, read on the forward strand.
TGGTTGCATGACTTTTCAATGTTTTATGATACATTTTTTAACAACCTTGGTAATTTTATTTTATAGAGATTTAGAGTTGAACTTTGGTGATATGATTATGAATATATCATGTTTTATCTTACAAACACATTTCCATGTTATGCCTCATATACTTATTCTATTTTTATTCCTATTTTCCATGAACATATGTTATATATCATGTCCCACCCATATCGCTCTCATATATATTATTTTTATTTTCTATCCCATACTAATATTTATGCTCACTCCTATTCTTTTGAAAAATTTCCCTACGAAATATAATGGAGTGGGGTGATCTAAGATGGGATAACAAAGAATTATTTCCAAAGAGTTAGGATTAAATTGTCTTTTTATTTGGTGAACTATATATATATATATATATATTGTACCATGAACCTAATTTTTAGACACTGAACCTCCAAATATCCATGGATATTTTAATTTAATATATTGTTAAGTAATTTTGTTAAAAAAGCATCTATTAAATTATCCTCCTAAATTTTAAATTATTAATTATAAAAAAACTTTTGAGGGAAATTAAGAAACCCAAAAAACATTACAAGGCATACAAGGTTCAAACCTCAAAAGAAATTAACAAACTACTCCAAAAAAGTTCTAAAGAGTTTGAATTAATCACCCCATGTATGCTCTATAAGAGAGATTTTAGAATCATTTTTGGATCATCTTTAATGGGGTCCTAAAAATGGTAATCCAACCTATACCTTTTCTACATGTATTCTTGTAGATTTATCTTGACCCATTGATTACATCATCCAAAATCAATTATTTCTTGTTGATCCAATAAACTTGAACATAATAATGATCAAATTGAATTTTTCTCTTATACCTTCTTTCATACTCTACCTTTGAAACATTAATATAAATATTTTAATTCTCTATATATTTCTCAAAATGCAGAAGAAGCTTCATGTTAGCATCCTTCCACACCTCTTCTTAGCCACCTTCATATGATATCTGATCAAATAAATAGTTAGGATGATAAAGACGTTCACCTTTAGTCTCATCCACCTTGCCACTAGAAACCTCTATCTCACCAAGAAGTTTGGATTTCATATCATGAGACTACATAGTCTCCCGAAAATAAATACCCTATTCACATACTTTAGTAGTCATTGATTTTGAGTGATAAAAATAATATTTATCAGTCTTGTTCTTTCTCCCAGCATTCACCGGATACTCTACAACATCGATTATCATTAGGATCCATTTTGAAAACCCATTATTTGGGAAAAAAAATTGATTTTATCATCCTCCTCATACTTCGAAGGTGATTGGGGTGCCTCATCGCATGCCTCCTCCTTTGAAGATTTCTTTATGGTGGATGTACCAATGTTGAAGCACCAATGACCACTAGTGTTTAATAGAAATTATAGATGATTAATTATAGAAATATGGATCTATTCCATAGAAAAAATATATTTTTTAAGTAATTTATCTAAGAAAGAGAATGTTTCATTTGAAATATACTAACAAGAAGGAGAATCCTATCTTTTTTCATTGTTCACTAGGGACACAAATAAAAAGGGATAAAATTGAAGCAATGGAGTGTGAAGATTTCAAGAAGAACATTTTCAAAAAATATTCTCCTTGAACTATTCAAATAAACATTTAATGGGAGTTCCAGATGATTAATAAATATGGAAATGAGTAAATATGAAGTTATGACATTACATTTATAATAATTTCATGATATGATTCAAGCTTTTTCATCGATTTCGATGGGAAGGTAAATCGTTTATTTGGTGGATTGAGACCCCATCTATGGAACGATTTAGAAATATAAGGCATTAAAACTAATAATGATATAGTGTTTTATACTCTTAATGTTAAAGTGAAATTCAAAACTAAATAGTGGTATTACGGGTATAATGATAAAAATAGAAAGGTGAAGAAAACTTTTAGGAAGAATTTTATCCATGAGAATGACAGAAATAAACTAAAACTTCTCTAGTGAAATAGTTTTTGGAATAATCAAATGGGTAATTGGCTTCAATAAAGTTAAATGTGTTACAATCTTGGAAGGATAAAACATATTTCTCAAAAATAAATTGGAGATGAAAATCAACAACATCCTAACACAAATGAAGTTGAAAATATTGTGGCATCTTATCCTATAGTGAAATTATTAATGTTTTCTAAACATGGAAACATTTATATCCAATATTTGAATCTAATAATGATATATGTAAATTATAATCATCCAATCAGAATCCAAGGAATCATGGCCATTATTTTTTATCATGACCTTAAAAGAAGAGACTCTAAATAATCTAGTGGTAGGCCCACTTGTTGTTCAATCATATATTTCTAGAACATTTTTTTTAATTTCGGTTCTATGAACTCATTTAATTCACTAATGTTTCCAATGAATATCAAATAAAACCCAATTTTTTAGAATTACAGTTATCTATTAAAACTCTTAGAAGAAGTTTTCAAGAAATATGGGTATAAATATTTCCATATTATCTTTGGTGAGTACATTTTCATTTCTAATTAAGTAGTAATTATAATTGTTGAATTTGATATAATACTATTTATGGGTTGGATATAAAAGTATAATTAATATCTCAGTTATATAATCAATAAAAGTAACATGGTATTGGAGGGAAAACTGTAACACACCAATCTTCCACAGTTAGATAACGTGCGATGTACGCAACACCGTGTTCAAGCACACCATGACCTATCAAACTGTCCATTTTAAAAGTGGTTATGAATAGTAATAACCACATTTTTAATTATATATATATATATAACATATAATTTTAACAGTAATTATTTTTGTTTCAAAGATAAAATATAAAGAGAAATTGAATTTTTCAATAAAAGAATTGTTTTTCCGAAAAATACAGTATTTCCTCCATTTAACGGAGAAAACTTTTAAAAACCAATATTTGACACTTTTAATTATCAAATTTAATTAAATTAAATCCTTCTTTATAATTGGTACATAAAAATTTAGTTTCAATGATTTTTGGTACTTTTCCGAAAACGTTCATATTTTGATAAATAGTGAAAGTTACTAAATTTTAATTAAAAACAACTTTTTTAATAAAAATAATAAATAGTGATAAAATATGAATTTGAGAGAATTTAAAGTATATTTAGAATATAATTTTACCATTTAATACAATTCAGGTCATTGGACTTAATTTCACATTTAAATCAGACATAAACAAGTGTCAATCTTTTGATAGTTATTATTTCTGAAAAACACGCTTTTTGTTTTGACAGCGGGAATTAATTTTAAATAAATTTCTTCCACTTCTATGTTTTGAATTTGAAAAAAAGAATTAAATTTTTTTAATTAGGATGTCCAAATTTTGTAAATAGGTTACCTTTATTTTTAGACATTTTGAATAATTACTTTGGTAAATATTTTATTTACCATGGTTAAAGGGTAAATCCGGTAAATAAGTGTACAAAAATAATATAGTAATAATAATAAATTTCCTTAAAATGTGTGATGACCCTATTAGTTCATACATGTCCGTCTAGGGGCATCTTTGGGTCTATTTGGGGACCTCATGGATCCACTTGTTAGTGAAACAGACACTTTATATTAATAAAGTTAAAGTAAATTGAAAAATGACACAAGCAAATATCTTTTAGAAAAATAATTTTTACATAGAGTTATATATCTTATATTTTCAACTATAAATATTAATTGGAAATATAAAAATTCTTCTTACATAATGGTATTTTATTTATAATTTTTATACATTGAATAATTAAATTTATTTATAACACAATAATGATGTAGTATTTTCTTTATTAATGAAAGAATCAAATAATTAGTATTATAAACATTAAAATAAATATAATTTGAAAGTTTTGATGACATCCACGAATTTTATTGGTTAATATGACATGTTATGATTTCTAAAATGAATTTTTTTATAATTAATAAATTTTTTAAGACTTTAAAAAAATAAATTATTAAATATTGTCTAAATTGACATAAATGAGTTTTTAAAACAAATATTATATTATTAATTGATATTATATTCCTAAAAATCTGAGTTTCAGCCAAAGAACTTATATCATGATATATGTATCATTAATGGACCACTTGGGGTTTTCATGGATGTATATAGTATGTTTATTAACTATATAATATAAAAATACAAAGTGACATGGTAAATGTCAAACAAATTAACTAAGAGTTAAAACTAAATGATAAGGTTAATATAATGAACAAAACCTATCTAAAATATATTGGTTGGAAGGATTGTGACTCATACCCACCTTAAACATTAAATAATCCACTTTAGAGCCATTATAAATTGAATATGAATTTATTATAAAATAATATTTTTAGCTTTCCCTAAGGTGCCCCTCACCCCTCTTATAAAATGCACTCATCCTTCTCTCAACTTAATACCCTCAAAGCCTTTTGGTTCGGCCAACCCCTGCAAACATATTCTCTCAACATCCCTTAATTAGACCTAGTGGACTTAGTTTGATAAGAAAGCCCACCTATGGAGCTCTTTTGATCAAATCAAAAAGAAGAACCCGAAGAAGAGGTAATGTTTTCACCACCCTCTTTCAAGTTCAATTCTTCTTCCACTTCCTTTTTCTTTGTTATTTATATTATAAAATAATAACTCCAATATCTTCTATATAATGTGATGTTATTATAATTATGGTAAAACCAAATTCATTATTCTATCCACCCTTTGAATGACATGTCACCATACGTGCGTACGTACGGCTTGCCATCTCCACGTCATGGTGTAATTGTTATTCAATACATTATTATTTGGATGGTTATAATAATGATGTGTATTTGATGTAAATAACAAATATAAAATGATAAATATTATTTATATATGATATTACATCCAATTATATTTTATTTTAATATCAAAAGAATGATATTTTCGCTCGTGCATACGTTCGGATTACCGTCTCCACGACGCGATGAGATTCATTTCCAAGTTCACCATTCATCGACGATTATAAAAATATATAGTACTAATAAGTATGTACTATATGACATAATAATTCCACTGGAGATATATATATTTATATATATAAGTATTTATGTACTTACATATATCTTATTCACTTACTTCCATTCAATACTATATGGAAATGGAAACAGCGTTTATGCGTAGGTACGGAATACCGTCTCCATAAATTGTGTTTTCCATTTCATATATATGTCTATTTTAAATATTTATATTCTAAATATATATGATATATAAATCATTTTTTATATTCTGGAAGTATTTAAATCATGATCTAAGTGATACAATTATAAGTAACAAGTTAAACCACGTACGATAAAGAAATCTATCATTACCCGAAATATTAATACAACATGGAAATTATTAATAAATGAGTAGTATAAAGTAATAAATGAATAATGTATGATATGATAAATTTTAATATGGTTCTGTTATAATTTAATAACATACTATATTCTTCATACAGGAGGTTAAACGTACCCTCGACAAAAGGAAAGTGCAAGGTAAGGGGTTTTCATCTCACTCTTTATTCACGTGATATTCGTACCATATTTCCACTATTACATTTTGTGTGGTGTATGTACTGCTCATAATTGTATTCTTTGTTTAATAAACATTAATTTATGCATATTTACATATTCGTTGTATGATACCTCTTTCATGGGGTGTATGTTTCGTAAGTTACCAATTTGGTAAGGGTTAATTTCATAATCTCTTTATTATTCGAGGTTGTTTTTCCATAAGTATCTACTAGGAAATATTCATTATCCATGTCCATGTTTCATAAAATAGTTTTCAAAGGGATTATTTTTTTGGAAGTTTTACTAAAACATCATTTTAAATGTTTTAAAGATTTATTCTTCTAAGTCATTCTCATTAATGTCTATGTTTTCAAAATGGTTTAAGTATTTATTTAAATGGACATGAATGTTTTAAAATGTTAATTACATTCAAAAGTTTCAAAGTGGTCTGAGACACTTTGATCCAAAAATGTCTTTAAATGTTTTCCTTTCTAAATTATGTTACTTTTTATATGTTTTCATGAAAAAGTTATATATCTCTCAAAGATTTTTACAAATCATTTTCATCTATTTCAACATACTTTGATGGATTTTATAATTGTTTTAAGTTGATTTATTAGGATACAAATATTCCAAATTATATTGAAGGTTTTAGTGGTATGTTTGACTGTGGATGTTTTATTTTTAAACCATTCATGGTTTATGGAAAAGTATTGACATTTCGTGTTCTAGTTTTAATATAAATATTTATGTTATGTTTAAACCTTTTCATATTAGGAATGCATTGGACATAGTAACTTACAGGTGGATCACTCTATAGCTCCTCGATGCATCGGTAGGTATCATGAGAAAAACTAGGGTCTTGGCACAAGGCCTTGAAAAAATAATATTTGTTGTCTTGGAACGAGGCCTTGACTATGTGGTTATGATAGTCTGACATTATGCATTCCATCATTATGAATGTGGCTATTGATATTGCATGTTATTATTCGACTAGTAGAATATCCATGTGAGTACGTAAATGAAATTATTTTGATTTATATATTCCATATTATGATGAAGTTTATGTTTAAAAGGCTTTTGTTTTAGTTTTATACATTGTCTTAAATTTTTATGCTTATTTATGAAATTTTCCACTATATTTCTTACCCTTACTGAGCGTTTGCGCTCACCCCTTTATATGTTTTATTTTTTCCAAGATTCAAAGAAGTGTAATGTGATTGATATGTAGGGTTCAGTCAAGGGAATAATGGTGTTTGTAAAGGATTATTTATGTTTTTTTGTATGTTATAATGTGTAATGTAACATTCAAATAAGTAATCTATCTTTCATGACTGCTAAACTATTCGGTCTTTCAAGACTTGATCTTTTGTAATCATACCAATGTATTAAAATAATGCACCGACTCTGGGTAACTAGGGTCGGGGTGTTACAGTTGGTATCAGAGGATGTTTAGTACAAACCTTGGAAGCTAGATTTAGATAAACTCCAATTAGAGCATATAGACCTAAGATAGAATTTGAGAATTAGAATATAAGAACTTCCTATAATTTTGGTATTGTAGGGATTTTGTGTGTTTTATGAGAGATACATCCATGTATGGATACGAGAATGTATAGGTGGCTCTTGAACTGATGTACCTAGGGGTAAATGCCGAAAACACCGCTTTGAGCTAGACTCGAACGGGAACTGTTGCATGAAAATGGGCCTTACTTCCCTCTTGGTTACGACACTCCTAGAGGAAATGATTAGGATAATTCACATTTTATATACAAACCATTATGAAGGGTTTATGCGTATAGGCTTCCTAAAAAAACATTTTTATGATTATGGATTATATCCATAAACTGTTCAATTTATGTTAAGTGTTTTAAAAGTTTGGATTTATGCATTTCAATTCATAAACTAATCTAGTGTATTCCATTATTTAGAAATGTCACCCAGTAGAAGGAATGAGAACTCCATCAATACACATGATCCAAAGAGTAATAAGGATCATATCTTTCATGGTCTTAATCTAGAATTTTGGAGGGAAATAGTCTCCCACGTATTATCATCATATGATGAAATAATAGCATGTGTTGATAAGATAAGTAAATAATTTTTGGAGTCCTATGGATTTTAAGGGAAGCCAGAGAAGAAAATAATAGTAGAGAGAAGGACAGATAAAGGGAAGAAGGTAAAGAAGTATTTTTCAATATGTGATAACTGTGGAAAGAATCACCTCGGAAAATGCTTGAATGGAATGGGAGTATGTTATAAGTTTGGAGAAAAAGGACACCACGTTCGTGATAGTGAGGGTAAGAAAAATATTTCAAATGTACAATGCTTCATCTGCAAGGAGTTTGGAGACTTTGTGAACCAATGCCCCAGTCATTAGACTAAGCCACAAATGATGCTATTGGATATTAATCATGTTATGATACTACCACAAATTAAGAGGAATAAGTAGTGTTCTTATGTTGTTATTTAAGAATTATTTCATTTAAGTGTTATATCAATGATGTACTAGAAATAAATAAGGATTGTACTACAAAACTATTTCATTGAGGATTTGAGATTTTATGGTACTAAGAAAAGTGACTCAAGAGAAGGTTAAATTTTTTGGAAAATATTTTGTTGGGAGAAAGATAAACCACAATATGGTTTTGATACCGATGTAGTGATTTCATAATAATACAAGATTGATTTGTATAAATTATATTGGATATTATTTACTACCTTGAGACCGATTAATGATTTTTATATTCCATCATTATTGGAGTTTACAAAAATTTTTGATAGAAGGAGTATACCTAGTATTCCATAAGGAAGAAGGGATCATGAATGTAATCAATAAGTTTTTATGTTAATTATGGATGTTGCAGTGTTTTAAAAGAATACATGATGAAGGTTTTCACATGTTATTAAGTGGAAAAAAGGATCTTCATTGTGTTTAACTTATAAATTATGGACTGTGAGTTTGGACTGAAGTATTTTGGATAATTATAGTTTGAGATTATTTTTGGATTTCTATAAAAGGACAACCTTGAGGTCGGGCAGCAACCTGTCGCATCCGGCAAGGCTGTGAGACTTGAACCCACAAATGAATGGCGAAAAGGGTGTATCACCTACCACTGGCCCGTGTGATGTTCTGGATTGAATAATGTAGTCTTTTTTTTTAAATTATGGTAGATGAATTATAAATTCAATTTTTTGAACCCTGTACGAATAGGATAAATAGAATATTATTTTTAATTTATATTATCTTTTAGAGTGAAAGATGATTATGTGGTAGAAATTAGTTAAAGGATGGGACTCTACTTTTCAAGAATATTTTTTTTCTTCTTATCTTATTATATGAGGAAATTAATTCTTATACTTTAGTGAAGGGATCTTAACACCAAAAAAGTGTTATCCTAATACCGTAGGTTTTTTCAAACCAATGGTATTTTAAATCATCATAGATTGATGAATTTATGGCCCTCAATTTTACACTTGTTTGTGATTGATGACCATAATTACTACCTATCAATATTTATTTTTTTCCATCAATTATATGACTCTAATTTCCACCAATGTTCTCCTAATCGAGATCATAATTTGGTGGTGACCATTTAATTTCCTTTTACCTCTTATTAATACTAAATTTTATTAACCTAATTTTCGATGTTGGTTTTCCAAAATGGTATTTTATATTTTCAACATTTTATTTTCAAAGAAAAATTTCAAATTGCGAGGATGAAATTTATTGAAGGATGGGAGAATGTAACATCCCAAGCTTCCACGGTATGATAACGTGCGATGTACGCTACACTGCTTTCAAGAACACCATGACCTATCAAACTAGCTGTTTTAAAAGTTGTTATGAATAGTAATAACCACATTTTGAATTATATATATATATATATCCTATATAATTTTATCATTCATTATTTTCGTTTCAAAGACAAAATATGAAGAAAAATTCAATTTTTCAATAAAATAATTGTCTCTCAGAAAAATACAGTTCTTCCACCTTTTAATGGCATACCTTTTTGAAACCGATATTTGACACATTTATATATAAAATTTAATGAAATTAAATCCTTATTTAGAATTGGTACATAAAAATTTAGTTTCAATGAATTTTTTGTACTTTTCTGGTAACTTTCATATTTTGATGAATACTGTAAATTACTAAATTTTAATTAAAAACAAGTTTTTTAATAAAAATAATTATTAGTGATAAATTATGAATTTGAGTGGTTTTAAAGTATATTTAAAATATATTTTTACAATTTAATACAATTTTGTTCATTGGACATAATTTCACATTTAAATTGGAGATAAACAAGTGTCAATATTTTGATAGTTATTATTTCTCAAAAACACATTTTTTGTTTTGATAGTGGTAATTAATTTTAAATTAATTTATATCACTTCTGTGTTTTCAATTTGAAAAAAGGGATTCCATATTTGGAATCAGGATGTCCAAATTGTGTGAATAGGTAACTTTTCTTTTTAGACAATTTGAATAATTATTTCGGTAAATATTTTATTTACTTCGGTTAAAGGGTAAAGCAGAAAAATAAGGGTAAAACAATAATATTATAGTAATAATAAATTACCCTAAAACGTGTCCTAACCCTATTGGATGATACATGTCCGATCAGGGGCATCTTTGGGTCGATTTTGGGACCCCATGGATCCACTTGTAAGTGATAATGACACCTTATAGTAATAAAGTTAAAGTACATCCAAAAATTACATATGCATATATCTTTTAGAAAAATAATTATTACATAGGGTTATATATGTTATATTTCGACTATAAATATTCATTAGAAATAAAAAATTATTTCCTACTTAATGGTATTTTATTTACAATTTTTATACAATGATTAATTAAATTTATTTGTAACACAATAATGTTGCAATATTTTCCTTATTAATGAAAGAATCAAATAATTGGTATTTTAAATGTTAAAATAAATATAATTTAATGTTTTGATTAAATACATGAATTTTATTGGTTTATATTACATGTTATAATTTCTTAAATGAATTATTTTCTAATTAATAAAGTTGTTAAGACTTTAAAAAATCAATTATTAAATATTGTCAAAATTGACATAAATGAGTTTTTAAAACAAATAATATATTATTAATTGATATTCTATTCTTAAAAATATAAGGATCGGCCAAAGGACTTATATCATGATAGGTGTATCATTAATGGACCTCTTGGGGGTATTGTGGATGTATATAGTAAGTTTATTAACTATATAATATAAAAATACAAAGTGACATGGTAAATGTCAAACTAATTAACTAAGAGTTAAAACTAAAAGATAAGGTTTATATAATGACCAAAACCTATCTAAAATCTATTGGTTTAAAGGATTGCGACCCACAAAAACCTTAAACTTTAAATATTCCACTTTTTATCCATTATAAATAGAATATGAATTTATTATAAAATAATATTTCTAGCTTTTCCTAAGATGCCCCTCACCCCTCTTATAAAAGGGAACCCCCCCTTCTCTAAAATTCATACCCTCAATGCCTTTTGGATCGGCCAAAACCTACCCAAATATTCTCTAACTTCCCTCAATTATACCTATAGTCCTATGTTTTATCATAAACCCAACCTATAGAGCCCTTTTGATCAAATCAAAAGGAAGAACCGGAAGACGAGGTAATGTTTTCACCACCCTCTTTTAAGTTCCTTTCTTCTTCCCCTTCCTTTTTCGTTGTTGTTTCTATTATAAAATAATAACTCCAGTATATTCTATATTCTGTGATGTTATTATAATTATGGTAAAACCAAATTCATTATTCTATCAACCCTTTGAATGACATTTCCCTATACGTGCGTACGTACGGCTTACAGTCTCTACGTCGTGGGGTAATTGTTATTCAATACATTATTATTTGGATGGGTATAATAATGATGTGTATTTGATGTAAATAATTAATATAACATGATAAGGACTCTATATATATGATATAGCATCCAATTATATATTATTTTAATATCAAAGGAATGATATTTGTTCTCGTGCATACGTACAGATTACCGTGTCCACGACGCGATGAGATTCATTTCCAAGTTCACCATTCAGTGACAATTATAAATATATATATTACCAATAAGTATGTAATATATGAAATAATAATTCTACTAGAGATATATATATTTATATTTATAAGTATTTATGTACTTACATATATCTTATTCACTTACTTCTGTTCAACACTATATGGAAACAAAAACAATGTTTATGCGTACGTACGGACTACCGTCTCTATAAACGGTGTTTTCCATTTCATATATATGTCTATTATACATATTTATATTCTAAATATATATTTTATATAAATTATTATGTATATTCTAGAAGTATTTAAATCACGATCTAAGTGATACACTGAAGAGTAACATGTTAAAACACGTACGATAAAGAAAGCGATTAATACACACAATATTAATATAACATAGAAAATTATTATTAAATGGGTTGTTTAAAGTAATAAATGAATAATGTATGATATGATAAATATTAATATTTTTCTGGTATAATTTAATAACAAACTATAGTCTTCATACAGGAGGTTAAACTTACCCTCAACTAATGGAAAGTGCAAGGTAAGGGGTTTTCATCTCACTCCTTATTCCCGTGAGATTCATACCATATTGCCACTATTACCTTTTGTTTTTTGTGTGTACTTCCCATAATTGTATTATTTGTGTAATAAAATATATTTTATGTATATTTATATATTAATTGTTTGATAACTCTTTCATGGGGTGTATGTTTCGTAAGTTACCAAATTGGTAAGGGTTAATTTCCCAATCTCGTTATTATCCGAGGTTGTTTTTGCGTAAGTATCTAATGGGACATATTTATTATCCATGTCCATGTTTCATAAAAAAGTTTTCAAATGGATTCATTTTAGGGAATTTTTACATAAACATCATTTTAAATGTTTTAAATATTTATTCTTATAAACCATTATCATTAATGTCCTTGTTTTCAAAATGGTTTTAACGATTTATTTAAATGGACATAAATGTTTTAAAATGTTAATTACTTTCAAAAGTTTCAATGTGGTATGCGACACTTTCTTCCAAAAATGTCTTTAAATGTCTTGATTTCTAAATTATATTACTTTTTAAATGTTTTCATGAAAAAGGGATATATCTCTCAAAGAGTTTTACAAATCATTTTCATCTATGTCAACATCTTTTGATGGATTTTAAAATTGTATGAAGTTTATTTATTATGATACAAATCTTCTTAATTGTATTGAAGGTTTTGTGATATGTGTGACTATGGATGTGTTATTTTTACACCATTCATGGTTTATTGATAATGTATTTACATTTCTTATGATAGTTTTAATATGAATGTTTATGTTATTTTTAAACCATTTCATATGAAGGATGTGTTGGACTTAGTAAGTGACAGGTGGAGCCCGCTATAGCTCCTCGATGCATCGGTAGGTCTCATGAGACAAACTAGTGTCTTGGAACAAGGCCTTGAAAAAATCTTATTTTTAGTCTTGGCACAAGGCCTTGACTATGTGGTTATGATAGTCTGGCATTATGAATTCCATAATTAGGAAAGTGGATATTGATATTGAATGTGATTATTCGACTAGTAGAACATCTATCTGAGTAATTAAATGGAATTATTTTGATTTATATATGCCATATTATGATGAAGTTTATGTTTAAAAAGATTTTGTTTTAGTTTTATACATTTCCTTAAATGTTTATGCTAATTTATGAAAGTCTCCGCTGTATTGCTTACCCTTACTGAGCGTTTGAGCTCACCCCTTTCTAGGTTTTATTTTTCCCAGGATTCCAAGAAGTGTAATGTGATTGATATGCAGGGTTAAGACATGGGAATAATGGTTTTCATAAAAGATTATTTATGTTTTTTTGTATGTTATAAATTGTAATGTAACATTCATTTATGTAATCTATCTTCCAAGACTGCTAAACCGTTCGGTCTTTTGAGACTTGTTATTTTGTGATCATACCAATGTATTAAAATAATGCACCGACTCTGGGTAACTGGGGTCGGGGTGTTAGAAAAACCCATAATTATTTTCAAAGGAGATATATCTTTGCTACAGTTTTTATAAGAACTACCTCCTATATCTCTTTTTATTGAAATTATTGGTGATGAAGGGTGACAAATTTATATTAAAAATGATTGATTTTTTACCCATTGTTCAAGAGAACATTGAGGTATTTACTAAGGAATTATCTCAACATTCCCTAGAAAAAGATGTATAATATTCAACTGAACTAATACCAAGTTCCCAAATTATAATGAAGACCCCATTTAGAATGGAGTTTCTAGAGTCAATGTAATTGGGGATGAAACAACAAGGTCATTTGAAAAATGGATTCATCCATCCATGTGTTTCTCCATGGGGATCACGTGTTATCTTTTTGAAGTAGAGTGATGATTAAATTCATTATGTATTGATTATAGAGAACAAAATGTGATTATAGTAAAGGGAAATAAAGTTCCTAGAATAAATTATTTATTAGACCATGTTTATGGAACTCAATTGTTTTTTAAGATTAACCTCAGACTGGGGTGTTATCAGAAGATAGCGACAATGGTGAATATTCTAAATAATTGTTTCTGATAAAGGTAAGTACATTATGATATTGTTTTTATGACCTCTATTTTAACTAATTATCTCAAAAAATTTATGTGTTTTTTGAATAGAGTTTTCTGTGACTACCATGATAAATGTTTGGTTATCGTTGTTAGTATTAATAAAATATACACCAAAATTTGGGAAGAACATGAGATGTACCTAAGTCTTATATTATGAACTTTAAGGGATTAGATTATTTTTATTTCTAAATTTAATAAATGTGAGTTTTGATTATAATAAATGGGATTCTAGGGATACATTATATATTATGAAGGTGTCTCTATAGACCTATCTAAGACTAGGTTACTATAGGGGCGACTTTATCCAACTATAGTAATGGGTATTCAGAGTTTCCTTGGTCTAGCTGGATAATATATAGGTTTTTTAAATAACTATTTTCTAATATTGTAACCAATTAAACCTAGAAATGAGTTAAGTTCAACTGGATGAATTAGTTGGAATAAATCCTTAAGGAATTGAATAATATTCTATTAAGCAAACATATTATAACATTAACCTCAAATAGAGAAGGATTTATCATTTGATTAGATTTATCATTAAATAACTTAGATGTGTGCTCATATAAAATATAAATTTGACTCATTATACATGTCAATAATTGAATCATTTTGAGAAGATTTATACTACCAATGATAAGGAGTTATCCATAATTTTTATATTTAATGATATGGAGACACCATGTTTATAGTAAAAACTACAATATATACACAGTCATCAAATTTTGATGTATAAATTCACGTAAATGGGAAAAACAAGAAACAAAGAAACGGTTAGAGATTCTTAAAAACTATAGTTATATAATTCATTATAAACCACTTAAAGAAATAAAAATCACTATTGGATAAAGTAAGAAAGAATCCAGAGTCCTTACAATGCTAATAATTAATTGAGATCCATTGATCAATGAATTAGAAAATATGTACATAGTAATTGTAAGGGAAGAGATAACTTTATTCTTATATCTATTTATTTTCCAACCATTATTATTAGGGAGGATTAGGAATTGAAACTGATATTTTTCTATGATATAATGGAAAATAACTATGATGAAAAATGAGATGATTATTGAATTATTCCTTGATCAAGAGAGGGTATTAATTTTTTGAATAACACTAGACATAAAATATATTGAATAATTAAATAAATAATGGTCTGAGGAATCTCATAACTCATTATTCTATATAAATCCAAAAATAACCAAAATATATAGAGATCTGTATGACAATTATTGGTGGTATAACATGAAAAAGGAAATTTAGGACTATACAACTAGATGCTTGATATGTCTATAAGTAATGAAGAAACATAAAATTCGTAAGTGAGTGTGGTAATAACTACATATCCCTTTATATAAGTGGTTAAAAATAAAATGGAATTTGTTACTGGGTTTCCTTAAACATTCAAGCGTAATAATAAAATATGGGTAAATATTGATTAATCAACCAAGTATACATGTTTCATTATGATAAGATAGGATTTATCCCTTCAGTGAAATCTCTAGCCACAATTTTCATTCATAAATATTACATCTTTTTAGATGAATATTCAATACATAAAATTTTGAACCAGATTATAACTGTAATGTTTTATTATATTTGTAGGATAGATACATTAAAAACTTATTTAGTTACATTGTTTATCTTCTCTCGTAATGTTCTTCTAACTTAATACCCTTCTTGAGAAATCCAAATTAAAACATTTATTCATAAACTGCGGAAAGAAAACATAATAAAGCGTGATATCACACACTATCAAGGGATATATCAATGTATGGTCATATGAAATCATAATATAAACATAAGGGTATGAGATCTTGACCCTAACTCAAAGTTCATATCCAGATTTTCTTAGATAATAAAAAAGTGTCACTAAGTAAAAATTCATCATTTGAAAGGAGATAAATAATTAGAGTGAGTAATCTGCCTAAAATAATCTTAGGCCATATATTCATACAATAATCATATGAACAGGTAATAAAAAGTTAGAAACTATCATAAGTAGATAAACCATTTCATAAGTCAAGGTTAACTACTAAGAATGTCAAATCATAGTGGATAAGTGATCAAAACCCCTTTACCATATCATAACTAATCAAGAAACATAACATATTTAAAATATTAGATCAAACATTACCACTTGTTTATTATGTAGGATAAAACATCCCTATTTGTTTCCTATAGTGTATCAATCATACTTACTTGTTTCCCACAGTGGATCGAGTGCATAATATAATAATAAAACACTATCTCATGAGATATTAAACATTTCCCAATTCATTAAAGTGAAATAAAATTTTCAAGCCATCCATCACATAATAAAAAAGATATATAATTGTGACATAATATCATAAAACATTATTCTTATCCTCATATCATAACCAATGTAAAATAAATATGTTTCATAAATAATTGGTAATAGGATAACTTGTGGAAAATAAATTGGTTTCGTAAAAGTATTATAAATATAATCATATACCATATAGAGAATGAATACAAATGTTATCATTGCATAATACACCTAGAAAATTATAATTATCCTCAATGAATATTACAATAGATGAAAATTCCTTTAAAATATCACTAGAATATTTTTGAGGAAAATACATTTTTCATTTTTAAATTGATTTTTCAAAACATTACTATTTGTAAAATTTTAAGGTAATTAGTTACATTAAAAAGAACCATGGTAACTTTTAATGGAATAATAAAAACAATGAGGGGTCATTATGATGGTAAATTCAATTCATCATGAGTATGTTAAAAAAATGACACCTTCCATATTTTTGATAAAAATTAAAAAGTACAACATTTGGAAAACTACAAGACGATTCAATTTGAAAAGTTATTATAAAAATTAAAATATAGATGAAAATGTTTTAAAAAATCATATGATGATATTAAAACATTCTTTAAAAAATTATGAAGAAAACATAGACATGAAAAACAAATATTCCTGGACCAAGGGGAAATAATGTATGTTTTTTCTCAAAAATATTTTCTGATCATTTTAAACAGAAAAGATAGAATCTTTTTACTATTACATGAAAATTACATGAAAAACATAACTGAATAATATTAAATTTATTTATTAGATAATTATCATAAAATTTGTTTAATTTAAATTCAGGCATAAATAATCCTGATTAAAATTAGACTGTAATATAAATTTTTAAACTCAAGTCTGGTTTCTATAAGTAAATGTTTATGCATACTATTTAATAAATATATACATATTATAAATGTATTAAATAAATAATAATATATATATCATAACTTATGATATTTACTTATAACATCTTATCAATCTTTTTAATTTTTCTTAATTATAATCAATGTTCCAGGTGATAACTACTTCATTTCTCATGAGTTTTTCGTTTCCCCAGTCTCCTTCCATGTAATTTGATCATGGTTTGGTCATCTCAAAAATATTAATCCCGATATAAATATAAATTACGTTCAATATATATATATATACATCCTAAAAATCTAGAGAATAAAAATTGAATTACATCGTTCATAGAGACTGTTGGTTTGTACGTATGCAACAATGTTGTTTACACATTTCGTCAAATGGAATAAAATAATTTTAAATAATAATTCAACCTTAAAAATAATAATAATTAAATATATATATATATATAATTTAAATTTATTAAATATATCTTTATTTTCACCCATGTAAGGAATAATTGAAAAATTAATCTCATCACTCCAGGGAGGTGGTTGTTGACCCTTCTTTCCGTCACAGAGTCTAAACGACTGAAAAAGGGGAATACCACAGCATAAAAAGATTCATCCTTTGAGGAAACATCAAAAATTGGAAAAGGCATCAACAAGTATTCCTTTAATAAAAGGCTTCACAAGTTCCATGATGGTCGTGTAGGTATACCTTCACGCCACATATTGGGAGCACATGTGACTTGCACGCCCTATTTGATTTTCACCCATAGTCTTCAGTATCCTATAAATACCCCTTGCGGGCCCCCCCATTTTGAGGATGGAAAAATTCCAAAAGTCATATTTGAGCTCCTGGCGCCCTAGTCTCTTCTTGAAGTCTTCCGAACATTTATAAGGTAATTTCATACCCATAATAGAAGATCTAATGAGGAGGAACAAGGCATGAGTGTTGAGATTCAACAACAATTGTGTGCCTAAGTGTCTAACCATTTATAGGGAATGGTCAAACCTATGTGCCACCTTATCCCTTCAATAGAACCTGTGCTCCACCATTTTTTAAGACTTTAGGGATAATACTAAGGGTTTGAGCCAAGTCTCACCCAAGTATTACCTGATGGGTTGACCGGCGCGCAGGTACACCTGTGCCGCGCAAGTACACTTGCACGTCCAAAACCTGTGCACCCAAACAAAACCTACCCGCCTGCCACATTTTGGGTGCCCCTCCTGCCTATTCATCTCTTTTCTTAAAATACACCTATCCTCTTCAAGACATAGCCTTCAAAACCCTCTTCAAAGCCATTTTTGGCAAGGTTCCTTTGTTGGCTTCCTTATTCGAAAGGAATTTTGTGGAACATCTCTTAAAACCTAGTGATTTTCATATCTATGGCACTAATGTTAGAGATTTCATTCATTCAACCTCATCCTTTAAAATGAGTGTATTTTTATCCTGGGCCTCCTTTTCAGGAGTAAGCCCCAGTATAAGTCCCTTAACCTAGGCCTACTTTTCAGGAGTAAGCACCAGTCCATGTCCCTTAACCCGGGCCTCCTTCTCAAGAGTAAGCCCCAATCCATGTCCCATGACCTGAGCCTTCATCTCAGGAGTAAGTCCTAAATTCCATGTTATATAACCTGGGCCTCCTTCTTAGGATTAATCCCCTGTTCATGTCCCCTAACCTGGGCCTCCTTCTCAAGAGTAAGCCCCAAATTCCATGTTCTCTAAGCTGGGCCTCCTCCTTAGGATTAATCCCTAGTCATAATTTTCCTCTAATAAGGGCATCCTCTTTAGGAGTAAGCCCCAGTCTTAATTTACTTTTGATTTGGGCTTCCTTCTAAGGAATAAAACCCAATCATAAGTCCCCTATAACTTGGGCATCTTTCTCAGGATTATGTCCTAAGTTAAGTATCTAAATCTATATAAATCACATATTCCTTTATGGAACTTGTTCCTGGGTTTCTTCCCTAATGTAAATCCTAATCTTTATCTATCTGGGCATTCATAGATACCTAAGCACCACATCATTTCTTATAATTGCATCTTTCATGGCACAATCGTTAGGTTTTACTCATACCTCCTGTTTCTCACACCGAGCGTGACTCACGTGAGCTTAGAGCGTAAAAGTAATTATGAAATATTTATTAGGGCCATCAATCATGCATAAACCTCACACTTCTTTGGTCGAACTATGTGGGTTTTGATTCATTTTCTAAACAAGGATACATAGGTAGCCCATCTGTGGGTATGGTCCCAACTCTGAAATAATCAATGTCCTTCTGAACGACAATAAACTTCAAGTGCCCCACTGAGTGGTTTTAAAACCAGTATGGTTATCATAATGACCAAGATATCTCTATGTAATGTATTGAAGGATACCATTGAATATGAATCTCTAAAAAATACAGTTGATTCTCTGTCGATAAAGAACCTCAAATACATATAAAATATTCTCTAAATATCATACATATCAATCATTAATTGTCAGATCTAATGGAAATCTCATTTCCATACTTGGTAATTTAATAAGGATTCACGAACATAACTGAAATCTATAAATAGAGTCTTGGAGTAGACAATAATTCCACAAAAAAAGGTGTGATGAGTCCGACCTCCCATCCTCTCGACCAATGAAAATTCTTAAGACTCATCAGTCCATAACTAATGAGAACCTACCTTTGGAAAGTATGTCCAAATGTATATAGAATCATTAGATGTTTCCGATTCTACAAATAAACAAGTTAGAATCCGATTGGAATATTTGAACCTTAAACCAATGAGGTAATCCCCATTTCTAGAGGGAAACAAAAAATGGTGAACCCGACGTGATTCCTTAACCAAGTTAAAATGATGTTTTTACTTATTTGTTAGGAACCCATTTAAAATCAATGAGAGGGACGACAAAATAATCAATAACATATGTGCTCATCCAAAAGATTTAGTGGTCGAAAGTATCTTGATTATGTCTGTTATATCAAACATTCGCTTTTTTCCAAGATCTTCATCGTTACAGAAATGGCTTCTCTAAAGTTCACACCTGTGAATACCTCTACTGTGAATGCATCTGCCGCTACTTCTGCTGGATCTTCATCCGCTCTGAGGACGACATCACCTACTCATTGTATTAAACGCTGGGTTTCAAATGCATTGGTTAAAGAATACTGTCAACACGGTACAATTATGACTCTGTAGGCCGCTTGATAGGCCCTCCAAGTCAATAATTCACCCTGGTTGTCCGGGAAGCGACGACCAGCGTCCAAGAAGCAGGTGGCGCCAACCACCGTCTCCAACCGTTTCGGGTCATTATCCCCAGAACACAATAACAAGTCCCTCCCATATTATGCAGAGGTGAATGAGAATGTCACTCAAGGACTTAAGTCAAGGTGACATGAGTCCTTCCTGAGGGCTCCCATCAACAATCACCGCCAAACTCGTGCGGCTGTGCGACCTCAACATGATGAGGGTATCACCTTTAAGGGTTCAGCTCAGGTTCCTCAGACCCGAGTCTGCAAGACGAACTGCAATAGGTGAAATCTGGTCAACAGGGGGAAGGTTCTTACTTCTTCCCCCTCAAGATAAGTCCATTAAGCTAACATGATGGCAAGAAATGAGTGGGCACATACACCCATCCGTCCTGATGCTACTGCCCAGCAGACCCGTCTGGCAGCAACATGCCAATCCCGCCAGGCAATTCTGGCAGAGTATTATAGACAGACATATACACCTTTTTATAACTCAACACCTAGTCAGCATGCTCATTTGACTACAAACAATAAAGGTGGCCAATTTGATATGGTGGCAACTGATAAACATGAAAATACAGTTGTTTAAAATCAACAATTCTGTCAGCAATCTCGTCTGCCAGTATTGAAGGAAAATCGTTGACCGTACTTGATGAGGAATACACAGCAGGCACATACAACTACCAATATTCATCAATCCTACCAACAGTCTCATTTGGTAGCATCCAGAGAAGTCAGTCGGAATGCTCCGATGACAAAGTTGGAGCAGACTCAACTCCATGCCCCCACACATGAGTACTGTTAGAATTCACTGATAGGAAAAGAAAGAAAGATGTAGGAATACATAAATAATCCAAGCATGGACTGGACATATATTCATGTTATGGCAGTTGATGTAACCAGGAACATTATAATAATGGTGAAGGAGTATATAAAAATCCCTGCTCATATTCTGGATGATTGTTAGAATATTATAACAGCTTCAGCAGCATCACAGGGAAAGAAATGAAAATCTATCCCTACCAGTGGAGTGACACATCAACATATCACTCTGGAACAGATATACACCTCTGTTCCGGTCCGAGAGGGTTGTGGGGGCATACTCCCCCATGTCATATGGACAACCAAGTCAGGAACATACACCTGATTTGAGTGGAGATAATCAGCCTAACCTGACTATTTCATTTGAGCAGGCACATACACATACCCATAATAACCACTTTTGTCAACAAGTGGTTCCTAAAGTGAGTAAGAAGGCATCTAATAAGAATACCCATCTATCACATTCATGAAATCAAGATCCAATCTATAATAAGGCCTTGCTCGAGGCAGTAGTTCTTGAAGCCCTCAGACAATTATCTGTTGGAATTCAAGATTCTACTCTCTCATTTCCCAATAGTGGGAACATTAATTCCAAAGGTCTTCAACAGACACTTACTCATGAAGGATTTCTTCATGGCAGTTCATTCGATCTAAAAATTTCATCTTCAGATGAAACCCACTAGAACCCTTTGTGTGGCCAGATGATCAAGGAGCAAATGGTTTCATCTTTTGCTGTAATCCATCATGGTGGTCCTCCCCGGGATGATGAATTTAGCTGTGAATATCCTCTCTGCAGTAGTAATTCACATTTCTTGGAAAAGGCTCCAATGGAAAATGTAGTGATAAGGAATCCCTCTTATCTTGAGGCACTTGCAAATGTGAAGCCAGTCATATATGATGATTTAATACTAGCAGGTGAAATACTTTCTCAATCAGAAGATAGCCCAGGGTGTAGGTCATTCTCTGAACCACCCCTGGGTTGTTCATATTCTATTTTGATAAGTGATTTCTATACTAATCTTGTTGAATATGATGAAGAAACAAGGAAGCACTAGCTCTTTTCTAATCTGGTAGAAGAATCTTCATTGAATTATAAAGAGGAAGTGCTGAATATGAGAAAACCACTGGCGAAAGGTGAAGTTCCAGTCATGTTTTGGCCTTTGGGTGACTCTTATTATGACATTACAGTGATGTTAACAGAAGATTTTATTCATGATATTCGTCTTAACATGTTGAAAAATAATTGTCAATTGAAAAAGAAAATCTTGTCTTATGATGAATATGAAAAACATGTCATGATAATAGAAGGGTTACAATGCCAAATTGATTTGGCCTCTCTCTTAGTTTCTTGATATCTGAATGCTAAAAAGTAGCAGAGCGCCCTTCAACATTCATGCCTTGGCGCATTAAAAAGATTGCAGCAGTTAATTTCCAATGCCCCATTTGGTATTCATATCAGGGGATGGGGTGTTCATGGAGAACTGCATTTCACTGTACTCTCTAGTCAACACAGCCCATCGAAAATGGTCTTATGCAATGTTATTGACCATGGACGGCCACAACCAATTTTCTTTGTTTGTAATCAAAGACTTGCTCAGGAACATGACTCAACTAATTCTTCCCAAAGTCATGCATACAGAGAACAAGTTGTTGAATTAATTTTGCATTAGGAAAATAAGAATATCCAACAGGCTACTCATTTAGAGCGAGTGCATCATCAGGTGAAAGAAGTGTTAGAAATCATCCAGTGTTCATTTGAGCCAGGTTATTTGAGTGGATATAGGTTAATGCATCCAGCCAATTTTCGGACTAAAG
The DNA here is from genome assembly GCA_963277665.1 of Viscum album. Classification (NCBI taxonomy): domain Eukaryota; kingdom Viridiplantae; phylum Streptophyta; class Magnoliopsida; order Santalales; family Viscaceae; genus Viscum; species Viscum album. Next base: position 1,477,994,035 of record OY728134.1, read on the forward strand.
TCTGCAAGATCAGGAGAGCTTTTAAAAAATTATTAGATATAACAGTTCAAGAACTACCCCAGCTTGCTAGACTGGGGAATCTTTTAACTCAACCCTCAAAATAAACAAATAGGATTCGAGGAGTTGAACAGAAACAACAGGAATGGCCCCAGTCCAACGGAATGGGGAATTTTTCAAATCCTCAATCACTTCCTCATAGAAAGTGAGTATTCTCTCGATTAGGGAAGAATCCACAAGAGGGACGCAGAGATGAATTATCATAAGATTCCCTCCAAGTTAGTGTTCTTTAAGAAGTTCCTTAGGGATCAAATCAACGAAAGGCAATGTCTCATCAAGGACATAGAAAAAGACAGTATTGCAGAAATGCTAATAGAAGGGATGCAATGCGTTATGAATCAATTAATGTCATCTATTCCATTTTTGCCGATCCTCTATAACATGAGGCTCACTTAGAGGGATTATGTGAAGAGGTTCCTGCTCAAGAAGTTGTACACACAGACACAAATGAAGAAGGTTTTCTTACACGAAATCGAAGGATTACCCAAAATCTAGGTATTCCTTCAAATAACCATCTTTCCTTTCTCCGAAAGGTGTCCAACAAGGGAAAAGGAAAGAATCAGGTTTCATTCCACCCTTCCTTTGGAGAAGGAAAACCACTCTCACTATAGAAAATATTTGCACAATAGGAGGAAGAAATGAAGGAATTCAAGAGTTTTATTGCTGAACTACTTCAAGGTAGTCTTCCTCCTAAGTGTGCCAGAGTCAGTTACTCAAGGGAATTTGTTGCAGCTACTAAGATGGATCCATAATATCCTCTTTTACCAGTACAACCTCACAGGTCTAATCCTATGGTTCAGGTACAAGAACACCCGGTGGTGTTGTCCTCAGTTGCAGTACCAGCCACCACATATTTCCAAACTCCAGTTGTTTCACCTACTCAGGTCCAAGATCAACCAGACGTTTCTAAAAAGTTAATAACTACTATTGAGTCATTAATAGATCATTTGGAAGATATGGAGGGAAAATGTGCTCAAATTCAACCAGAAAAGAGAGCATACCCTGAATGGGTTGATGCAATTCCTCCCTCATCAAATTTTGAAAGTACCACATTCCTAATATTTAATTGTTTGGGAGACGTAGAGAAACAATTAACAAATTTGCTTTCTCGTTATGATCCTATGATGGGAACCCCTCAGCAACAGGAAGTAGTTAAGCTCAGGTGTTTTGAACAGTCATTATAAGGGCATGATTTTGTTTGGTATACAAGCTTGCAATCCTGACCAATTACCAGATGGGAGGATCTCCGCCAAATATTCCTTCTTTAATTCAGCTCAACGTTTCCAAAGACAACAATTTTTGATCTTACAAATTATATGCAATGGGAGAATGAAAGCATTTCAGATTTCATTTCTCACTAGAAGGGATTAACATATTCCCTAAGCTTATCACTCCATCAAGATGAATTGTTGCCAATCTGTGTGGAAAATTTGAATGATTAATTATGCACACCGTTGATCCCTATGAAATACACATGAGGGTTTCGAGACCTTACTTCGATCACTCAGCTAATTGAAGAAACTCTTACGAAGACTTAGGATAAAACTCATGTAATTTCATCAGCTCCAGGAATGATAAGGGGTAGAGCAGAGACTTCTACAGTTATTCTTAAACAATCACTTATACTTGACTTCACTTCAAAACCTTTACCTTTCCCAAGGGTTCCCCCTCCTTAGAATCAGAAACAGAGGTTGTTTCATCAAGATGATCAAAGAGATCAAAGACGGAAATGATTTGAGGAGTGAAAGAGGAAATTTTAATCTTTATGAAATGAAGAAGTTCCTGGTTACTTCATTTTGGCTCTGGAAAATAATTTGGATTAATTTCTAAGGCCCAAAAGGCCGAACAAGGAAGGAGATGAAGATCCTCCCAACTATGTCCCATTTCATCCAATGTTGGGGCATCCCATTCATGAGTATTTTGTCTTCAAATACCTCTTGCAAAAAAAAGTGGACTCAAGACAAGTCAAATTAAATGGTTTTTCAGCTCAGGTAGCATGTGTTACTTCTACAGATCCAGAGGAAAAAGGTTTGTGGAAATAATTCAAAAGAAAAAATGCATATAAATATGATGATTGGATGGTCAAGAAAATGATCAACCAAACTCATGCCATTTTGAGAACGCAATTGAAGTAACCAATTACGTCTTCTGATATGAATGCCATAGAAAAACATCCACCATCAAAAGAAAAATCCTCAAAGGGCGGCATAATTCAATGAAAGAGGAACAATCAGAAGAAGATGAAATCATGTAAAATCCCAAGTTGTCTTTGACTCTAGAATATTTTATGCCATCTACGTCAAAGCCACGTGCACCGTCCCACCAAGCAACACAGCCTAAAACTGGCTAATCAGACAGGGTCTTCATCAGATGAAGAGTGGATATTTGGTTCTCTTAACATGATTCACTTAACAGATCCTTATGCCAGTCACAGTTTCGATCCTGATGAGCCTGAATTCCCTGTAACAAACAGAGGAATCAGATGGAATTACAAAGGTCTGGGATATAGGGAACGACATGGATATCCCATAAGCCACTATTATAACTCTACCCCTGCTATAACTATATATACAGCAGAAACTCATGGAAGAGCCCTTCAGTGAGCACAAAAAGAACAAGAAAATTCTTCCATGAATGGAAGATTCAGTCCTGGCACAATTATTCTAGAGGATGGGTTAGAGGGTACACCTTCTTCTTCTCAGTAAGTAAATAGACCTATTCGGTCTAATCTTCAAAAGCTAGGAGTATTTCAAACTCCTACCCCAATACAAGATGTATCTACTTCCAAAGTATCAACATCTAAGGAACCACCAAAACCACATGTTCTTGTTGGGAAATGCAGACCTTTGGATCAAAAATATGATGTCTTGATGCCTTTGGCCTAAGTACTTCCCATGTTATCTATTCTGGATTCCTTGAATCTATCAAAGTATATTCAAGAGGCACTCATTGATGTTTTGTCAAGTCCTCAGGAATTCGAAACTGAAATTTCTATGGCTAAAGTCTACCATGTAGAGAATAATCCTGCATAATTCCATACTGTGATATCTTTCATAGATGCAGATGAATATTTTGTTGTGCATGGACATATTAGACCTTTGTATTTATCTAGGAAGGTCAATTATGTAGACATCCGGAGATCATTCATTGATACTGGTTCAAGAGTCAACCTCATCCCCATTCGTACACTTCATCGATTGGGCCTCACCTAATCCGATTTATCTCTTTCTACTCTGATGTTGCAATGATATGATAAAAATTAACAAGAACCTCTGGGCGTGATCACACTCAGAACTCAGATTGGAGATCTTGTATCCAATTCAGATTTCATGGTTCTTCGTCAGGACACAACTTTCAACATTTTTCTTGGATGACCTTGTCTACATCAACATGCAGATATACCCTCATCATACCATCAATGTCTCAAATATTGTTTCAATGGTCAAATTGGGACATTGTATAGTGATAAATCCCCATTCAAAACATGTGAATATCAATACATTGAGGCAGAATTCTATCACATAGAGAGTAAGGAGAAATTCACAAAAAAGGAGGTTACCAAGGATAATGCTCCATATGGTTTGGAAAAGATTCCAGTAAACCCATTCATACAAGTGAGTACAGATTATGTGTTTCCTATCAGTCAAATTGACAGGATAGACCCAAATCCAAATACTCTTATGGAAACTTACAAAATGTTAATTACAGTAATCAGGCAATACAACATGAGAGAAATTGGTGATTCACCAAGCAATGATGAAAGCTCAAATGGAGATGTCTTCATTTCAACCTCTGAAATTCAGCAATTCTATACTTCAACAACTAGGCCAGAAGAAGTTATTGCAATGTCATAGGTGAACGATGATGTCAATTCTCAATCCATTATCTCCTCTTTATTACTCAAGGAAGACCCTTCGTCATCAATAGGGTCAGAAATGGAAGCCTCTTCTTCAAGATGTTAAAATTTTAATATCTTTCTTGATCCTGGAAATTCTACTTCATCATCTACTATGCAAGTAGAAACAAGAGAAATAACACATGTTGAAAAATAAGAGAAAGATCTCAGGGATGCTCCTCTATAATTTGAAGAGGGTATCTCTACCATTGTGGATGAACTCAGTGAAATAAATCTAGGTTCAAAATAAGATCCACATCCCACTTTAATTAGTACAACCATGACTCTTGAAGAGTAGGAAATATATGTTTCATTTTTGAATAAAAATTGTGATATATTTTCTTGGAGCTATACAGGGATTCCAGGGCTTGATCCTGATGTTTCTACTCATCATTTGGGTTTTCTAGAAGAACATTGAGGATTTAAGCAAGATGCAAGAAGAACACACCCAACTTATGCTTCCAAAATTGAAGCTGAAGTGGATAATCATATCAAAGATAAATTCATTAGAGAAGTTCAATATCCCAAATGGTTGGCTAATATTATCCATGTGAAAAAGAAGAATGGAAAAATTAGAGTCTTCATTGATTTCAGGGATCTTAATCGGCATTATCCCAAGGATGATTTTCTAGTTCCGATCGCAGAACAATTAATTGTTGCAATAACTAGATATGAAGCACTTTCCTTCATGGATGGATATTCAGGGTATAATCAAATCTGAATGGATCTAGAATATAAAGAATCTACAGCCTTCAGAGACCCTCAGGGTGTGTTTTTCTATTGGGTAATTCCCTTTGTCCTGAAGAATGCAGGCGCAACATATCATCGTGCCATGAATCATATCTTCAATCCATTTTTAGGGATGTTTGTTGAAAGTTATGTGGATGATTTGGTGGTTAAATCTAGACAAAGTTCTAATCATTTGGATGATTTGGAAATCATATTCCACAAACATAGACAACACAATTTGAAGATTAACCCCTTAAAATGTGCTTTTGGGGTAACCTCAGGAAAATTTCTCAGCTTTGTTGTACACCATCGTGGTATCGAAGTTGATCCTGAGAAGAAATAGTCAATCCTTTGTATGTCACCTCCTCAAAATTTGAAGGAATTGAGTGGAATTCAAGGAAACGTAGCCTATATTCAGCGTTTCATCGATAATTTTATAGGCAAAATTTTACCCTTCACCAAATTCATGAAGAAGGGAGTCATTTACTAGTGGACTAAAGAATGTCAAGAAGCATTCAATAATATAAAGAAATATCTCTTGAGTCCACTGGTATTAATTCAACCTGTTGAAAGAAGACCACTTATTCTTTATGTGACAGCTTTAGAATAATCATTGGGTTCCTTCCTTGCCCAGAAGAATGATGCTGGGAATGAAAACAAGCTTTACTATCTGAGTCGGAATATGCTTCATGCAGAAACCCGATATTCAAGTATTGAGAAGTGCTGCCTAGCATTAATCTTTGTAGTTCAGAAATTGAGACACTTCCTGTAACATCATTAGGTCCAATTGGTATCTCGCAATAACCTGCTCAAATTCATCCTTAGTCATCTAATGCTTACAGGACGTCTGGCAAGGTGGGTAGTTATTTTCCAGAAATTTGATATCTACTATGTGTCTCAAAGGGTAATATAGGGCCATGCATTGGCTGATTTCCTTGCTGAACATCCTTTAGTAGAAGATACATCTTTAGATATTGATCTTCTTAATGAAGAAGTCTTTTCTATTCAAGATAATCTTCAAATAAGGGAAATGTACATTAAGGGTGCTTCCAGAAGTCCAATAGGGAAAAAATGGAAGATCCTAAATTCAACAATGTTGGGTTAGGAATTGTGCTCATTTATCCAGACAAGTCTGTGATACCTTATTATTTCTTATTTTGGGAAGGTGGTTCTTATAATGAAGCAGAATATCAAGCTCTAATCACATGATTGGAGTTGGCGCTACAAACAGAAGTGAATCACATAAAGGTGAAAGGTGATTCAGACCCAGTAATCAAACAAGTTAATGGGGATTATGCCTTCAGAAAAGAAGAGTTATTCCCTTTTTATGATTACATTAGAGGGTTAATTGTGGAATTTCCTTCGGAACCGACATTTTCTTATGTCCCGCGATCACAAAATGCCCATTTTGATTCACAGGAAAATATAGCCATAGCTCTAACAGATCCAATTTGAGACAAAACAATCATCATTATTTCCCACTGTCGTACAATTTCACCTTATGTTCAAACTAAAACAGAGGAAATCAATGAATTCAGACCCATTTCCGAACCATACGCTCATACTACAGGATGGATGACACCTACCAGGGAATACCTTCAAAATGGAACACTCCCACATGATAGAGCCAAGAAATAACAAATCCGGTGACGTGTGGTCTATTTTACTCTTTATAAAAGCCCAGATCACCTAGAAAAAATTCTCTACAAAAGTGTTTTTGATGGTGTTCTCTTCATATGCATTGATGGTGAAGAGACAATGGTTGTAATGAAAGAAGTACATACAGGAGTCTGTGGTGCCCACCAGTCTGGACATAGACTATCTGATCAAATTCGAAGGCTTGGATACTTTTGGACTTCAATGATACAAGATTGTGTTGATTTCACAAATAAGTGTCATTCATTCCATGTGTGTGCCAACTTCATTCATCAACCCCCAGAGTTTCTTCATACAGATAAATACTCATGGCCATTTTCCACATGGGGAATGGATGTTGTGGGACCTTACCCTTCAGCTACAGCCAAGTAGTTTAAGTATATTCTTACTGCTACTAACTTCTTTTCCAAATGGGAAGAGGAAATACATCTCAATGAAGTTAGTTCTAAAAGCATTGTCATATTCATCAATTCTAACATTATTACCAGATTTGGTGTCCCTCATACCATATTGATGGAAAATGGCACCAAATTCTGTTCATCTGAGGTAAGGAAGTTGTATAAAGAATACAAATTCAAATCCAAAAATTTATCTCGGTATCATGCAACGGCCAATGGATAGATAGTATCCTTCAATAAGACTCTTTCAATCATACTTGAAAATATGGTGGATAAAGATATGAATTCAAAGCCTGATAAAATTTTTCATGCTTTATGGGCTTATCGAACCACCACCCGCACTTCAATGTGGTCAAATCCATATTCATTGGAATATGGAATAGAAGTAGTCTTTCCCATTGTAGTTCAGTTACCTTTTCTTAGAGTATCCATTTATGATCAGTCATATATAGATGAACAATCTCAAAAGCGATTGGATGAATTGGAACAATTATATGAGAAAATATTGTGCACCCTGGATCACATGGATGTCTATCAGAATCGAATAACACAAGCTTTCAACAAAAAAGTTCATCTTTGTTCATTCATTCAGGGAGATTTGGTATTGGTTCTCAAAACTCCAATGATACCAGGAAATAAACCTCCCAAGCATGAGCCAAAGTGGGAAGGACCTTACTCAATACATTAGGTCTATTCCAATGGAGCTTATACTTTAATCTCAATGGATGGAGAACTCATCACAACTCCAACCAATGCATGATTCTTGAAGAAGTATTTTGTCTAACACAAATACCCTTTCGTCCAAAATGACGTTAAATTGTGTTTTCCTTGCAGTAAGACTTTGAACTGCATAGTCCCTTATGTCCAACATGACATTAAACTGTGACGTCCTAGCTACATGAAGCTAAAATATTCATAAGTCCCTTACATCTAACATGACGTTAGACTGCATAACTATCGCCCGATCCTTATGACGTTAAACAGTACACCTGTTCATCCCACATGACATTAAACCTTGAAAAATACCCTAATACGTCATATCTACATGATGCTAAACTGTATATCACTCCATCATCCAACATGATGTTAAACTGTATTGTTCCCTTTTGTACAACATGATGTTAAATTGTGTTTTCCTTACTACATGACATTAAACTGCATAGTCCCCAAAGTCCTTAATGCATGACATTAAACTACATTGTCCCCCATTGTCCAACATGACGTTAAACTATGCTCAGTCCCTTATATTTCCAACATACCATTAAACTGTGCATCATTAGGGTTGTTGTTACCTCTTGTTTCTCACATCGAGTATGACTCACGTGAGCTTAGAGTACACCTCAACCATAAGAACCACTGAGGGCTACTAGCCATGCGTTAATCCAAACACCATTGTTTATGTAGTTTTCCTCAAGAATAACTTGATCACCAATTAATTCTTCAATTAAAATACGCGGACTTTGATCCATGATTTCTAGGATGGGTACGTAGGCAACCTCCCGAGGTTCAAGGCCAAAACCAATCTCTTCACATTGGTTCACCTCCATCTCATACGATGTTGATTCATGATGCCACCCCCATAATCAATATCTTCACATTGGTTCACCTTTTTCCTTGCTATATGACGTTAAACTGTACAACACTTTTTCCCTGTACGACAATAAACTACAACATTCTTTGACACCCTCACCTGAGAGGGAATCATTATTTGCATTGATCCCTAATCATGTTATATTATAAAGACTACGTGCATACATGGCAATGCCCGAACCTTTCATCTTGGGTTAAACAATCATTGCACTAAAGTCCCCTTTCACCCTTCACTTGTAAGAACCAAATATGTACAGAGTGTATTTCAAGAACTACGTGTGATTTGATTCCCATCCTTATGGGATATGTAATAACGTTTGAGTGTCCCTCGAATCCATCCCCAAGTCTTTGGGACTAACCTGAAATTCCACTTTCAGTCCCTTGGAAAAAAAGTACCCTCGTGAAAACATGAATGTGGTATGAAAACCCTGGTCTTCATTCACATGAGGTTTATAACAAACACACACTGTGTATTCCTTATAATGGACTGAGCTCTAGGACCCTAAACTAAGATCTCCAACACTCTCGTCCCACATGACATTAAACTATATTTCAAGAACTACGTATAGATTGATTCCCATCCTTATGGGATACGTAGTGAAGTCCAACACCTCAATTCCGAACCCAACTACAACATGATTATGGTTTGAATTGTTCTATATATATCTGCATACATAGAATAATGCCCATTTTGGTGTGTCATACTCCTAACCTTAAGTACTTCCATATCTCCGTAACCCTTTTCTTGACTTTTGGTCACAAAATGTCTGATACCTGAGAATTTTTTTTCCTGATTATACAGCGCGTCCCCTTAAGCAGCCTTGAATAAGTAGTCTATATAACAGACCTATTAGCCAAAAGATGATATTATTTAACTATTGAGCCAACTCCCATAGTTGGCCCTGCATAATTCAACCACCCAACGGGTTTGTCAAATAATGGTAACTTCATTCTTAGGAGAAAAACCACTTTTTATCCTTATTCGTCTTAATGAAAATATGTAGGGATCTGCAAAAATAGCCATCCTTGACATATTTGTCACATATTCTTTTTCACGATCTGAATGTATTCAAATATATGGTTTATATTTACCTTCACTATGTTTGGGTCAGACCTTCGTATGAGTGAAATTCATCTAATTCCTTGACAATCATGATTGGAAATATCCTCTCTATATTCAATTACCTCTCTCCTTACAATAAACTCTATGATTTGGAAAATTTGAATCTCTATAAACTTCCACTGGATTTTTAGCAGTAGAAAAGTAAATTTCTGAGAGTTCTTTTTCTTGACTATAGAGCATGTTCCCTTAGGCGACTTTGCATAAGTAGTCTACATAATAGACCTGTCAGCCAAAAGATTCTAATATTTGACTATACATCTAATTCCCTTAAGTGGCCCTGCATAATTCAACCCCCTAACAGGCTTATTAAATAGTGGTAACTTCATTCTTAGGAAATACTTCTTCTAATGCCTTTAGCCCTTTTTTCATATCATGCCTCATATAAAAAATTTCTTAAGTCATATTTTACATTTTCACCCATACTTGATTGTGGTAATATTTTTTCAGATAAATTATCAATGAATTGAGTCAATTTTAATGCATTCAGTCAATGATATTTTGACCTTAAACATTTTCCCTTTTATGTCTGACATGCATGACTTTAAACTGCCCACAAAAGACATGGGAACTCTAAACAAAAGTCAAGTCCCAGCTCACTAAACATACATTTTGTATGATTTAGGTAATATTGAGCAAATAAAAATATTCCAAGTTTCTACGTTTATTTATAATAATCCTAGTAAAAAATAAAACTATGCTTACTAGGCCCATTGGCTTAGTTAAAAATATTAAGTAGGTAGCAAAAGAATGTAAGAACAAATGATTGAAGGTGAATTGTTTTTTCATTGATGCACAAGAGTTAGAAGGACATCCACAAACTAGAGTCTCTTCTCTTTTTCAAGAATTAAAAAAGGCTTTCAACATAACTCTTCATTTGATTTACGGCATCCCGGGCTTCATTAGCAACCACAAGTAATTCCTTCATTCAACTGGATAAAATAAGAGATGCAGTAATACCATCACTTCTTGGAACAATTGAAAAACGATGTTCTTGAGTGCATGTTGAGAAAATTTTCTACTGATCAAACAATGACTCTGTTTCCATCCAAGAGACTTGGTAGATGGATACATGGATTTGAGAATGGAGCATTGGAAGTAAAGATCAATTTGGAGAGAGAGTACTCTTTTTAGATATTGTTCTAATACCATGATAATCTTCTCTCCAACAATCAGTAGCAGAAAACATATCAGCCCATGGGTTTTCCATTTTCATATCTACAAGGAAATGGAATGGAAGAAATATTCAAAAGTTCACACCATTTTTTCTACTCTTAATGCACCGCATAACCGAAATATAGGGGTAGCAGTGCGGCTGCATCTCAGGAATATAGTTCTTTGCATCTGGAACGTTGAATCCTTGCAGATGTCCATGCCCATACAGAGGCAAGTAGATGCTATGTGGAAAATTAAGATGATACTTATTCAAGTACTTGGCCAATTCGGGGAGAGTGTTGTCATAGATATCATAGTAATAATGGAAAAAACGTTCATCATGTCATCAATTCTATTGATAGCCAGTTCATCAGTCGTTCCAATTCTTCTAGGTGTCAATGAATCTGCACAAAGGTCGATTAATTAACTCTTAAGTAATTTGATTTTTCATAAAATTTGTGAAGAAAAGTGAAAAAATGGCTAAGGAATTAAGGCACCGAAGTCTCATCCAGTCGCGGAAGTTTGGGCACACAGGTATCGCCACGCAAGTCAAAAATACCTCTATAGAAGCCTGACACGAACAGAAGCAATGCAACCATGGAAAATATGCAACCTATGCGTTGAGAGCAACCTGTGCGACGAGAGCTCAGAAGTGTTCAATCCTGGGTTCTTTGCATGGGAATGGAACACATATTTATAGGCAAGGCCATAGCCATGTGTGCCGAGGCCTCCACGGCTCGCACCTACGCACTGCTACCCTGCGCGGCTCTCACCTGCGCGTCTCCACATGCACGCTAGAAACTTTCGTGTCGCCGATTCCTTGGGTTTTCTCCTTTACCATAGAGTCAAATCCTCCTTCCTATTTACAGATCCAACTCTGTGTGTGGGGGTGGGGGGGATTTTGTTGACTCTCTTTTCCGTCACAGAGTCTAAACGACTGAATAAGGGGAATACCTTAGCATAAAGAGATTCATCCTTTGAGGAAACGTCAAAAATTGACAAAGGCATGAACAAGGATTTCTTTAAGTAAAGACCGCGCAAGTTCCAAGATGGCCGCGCATGTATACCTATGCACCACATATTGGGTGCGCATGTGACTTGCGCACCCTATTTGATTTTCACCCAAGGTCTTCAGTAGCCTATAAATACCCCTTGTGGGACCCCCATTTTGAGGATGGAAAACTTCTAAAAGTCATGTTTGAGATCCCGACGCCCTAGTCTCTTCTTAAAGTCTTCTAAACAGTTCTAAGGTAATTTCATACCTAGAATGGAAGATCTAATGAGAAGGAAAAAGGCCTAAGTGTTGAAATTCACCAACAATTGCACGCCTAAATGTCTAACCCTTTGAGGGAAATGGTCACACCTGCGCGCCACCTTATCCCTTCAACATAACATGCCCTCCACCCTTTTGTAAGCCATTTGGGATAATACAAATGGTTTGAGCCATGTATCACCCAAGTATTACCCTATGGGTTGACCGGCGCGCAGGTACACTTGTGCCACGCAAGTACACTTGCACGGCCAGGACCTGTGTGCCTATGCTAAACCTGCATGCTAGCCTCTTTTTGGGTGCCCCTCCTACCTATTCAGCCCTTTTCTTCAAATAAACCTCTCCTCTTCAAGACTTAGCCTTCAAAACCCTATTCAAAGTCATTTTTGGAATGGTTCCTTTGTTGGCTTCCTTATCTGAAAGGAATTTTGCGGAACATCTCTTAAAACCAAGTGATTAACATATCTTTATTTCACTAAGGTTATAGATTTCTTTCATTCAACTTCATCCTTTAATATGAGAGGATTTTTAACATGGGCCTCTTTTTTAGGAGTAAGCCCCAGTCCATGTCCCATAACCTGGGCCTCCTTTTCAAGAGTAATCCCCACTCCAAGTCCCCTATCCTGGGCCTCCTTCTCATGAGCAAGCCCCAATCCAAGTCCCCTAACCTGGGCCTCTTTCTCAGGAGTAATCCCTAAATTCCAATTTCTCTTACCTGGGCCTCCTCCATAGGAGTAATCCCCAGTCTAAGTCCCCTAAACTGGGCCTCCTTCTTAGGAGTAAGATCCAAATTCCATGTTCTCTAACCTGGGCCTCCTACGTAAGAGTAAGCCCCAGTCTAAGTACCCTAACTTGGGCCTCCTTATCAGGAGTAAGCCCCAACTTCCAAGTTCTCTAACCTAGGCCTCCTATTTAGGAGTAATCCCCAGTCATAATTTTCCTCTAACCTGGGCCTACTATTTAGGAGTATGCCACAGTCTTAATTTACTTTTGATTTGGGCTTCCTTATAAGGAATAGAACCCAATTATATGTAACATATAACTTGGGAATCCTTATCAGGATTAAGTCCTAATTTATGTATCCAAATCTCCATAAAGAACATATTATTTTATGGGCCTTGTTCCCGGGATTCTTCCTTGAAGTAAATCCTAATATTTATCTATCTGCGTAGTCATTCATACATAATACCCACATCATTTCTTATAATTTCATCTTTCGTGGAACAATCGTCAGGTTTTACTGATACATCTTGTTTCTCACACCGAGCATGACTCATGTGATCTTAGAGCGTAAAAGTAATTTTGACATCTTTCTTTGGGCCATAAATCATGCATAAAACTCACAAGTCTTTTCTCAAACTACATGGGTTATGATTCCTTTTCTAAACAAGGATACATAGGTAGCCTATCTACAGGTACGATTCCAACTCTAAAATAATCCATGTCCTTCTGAACGACAATAAAGCTCAATTACCCCACTGAGTGTCTTTAAAACCATTATTGTTATCATAACTACCAAGAGTTCTCTATGTAATGTATTGAACGATACCATTGACTAAAAATCTCTAAAAAAAACAGATAATTCTCTATCAATGAATAACCTCAAATACATATAAAATATTCTCTATATCTCATAAATATCAATTATTGATTTTCAAATCTGAAGGAAAGCTCATTTTCATACTTGGTAATTTAATAAGGATTCACGAACATAACTTAAATCTATAAAGAGAGTCCCGGAGTAGACAATAATTCCCCTCAAAGAGGTGTGATGAGTCCGAACTCCAATCCTCTCGAACAATGAAAATTCTTAAGCCTCATCGGTCCATAACTAATGAGCACCTACCTTTGGAAAGTAGGTCCAAATGGATATAGAATCATTGGATGTTTTCAGTTCTATGAATAAACCCGTTAGAAACTGATTGGAATGTTTGAACCTTAAACCAATGGGGTCATGCCCATTTGCAGAGGGAAACAGTGGTAGTCCACATGTATGTGTGGGTGATGTTATCCTTTTCTAATGGATGGTTGTGTAAGAAGATAGATATGGTGTTAAAATTAAATAATAATAATTATATCATTATTATAATTTGTAAATATTAATCCTTCCACAATGACCATCAATGAAATATGGTCATGAAAGTTGAATTGTATCACCACATGGAGGTAATAGTCCACATGTACGCATGAGAAATACTTTCACTCACAATTTGAAGGGATTGAGGGTGAATACTAGTAGTTCCATAATCATAATACCATTTCATTATATTCAGGATACTAAATTTATTATTTCATGATTAATATCATAGATATAAAAGAGGTAAAAAATTAATAAAAGCGGTTCGGTAAGGTGATTACCACTTATTCGGTTGGCATCCATTAGTTGCCTTCTTAAGGAAACGTGTAAGGGTATTTTAAAATGATTATAAACTCTAAATAGTTTATAGGGGAGTTAATAATATAATGTGGTGGGATTTTGTAAATATATATGGCTCAAATAGGTGTAAAAAAAGAGATAATGGGTATCCTTTTATAAGGGAGGGAAAACACACACAAGAAATTACTTAAACTATTTTATTATAATTAATGTATTTATTAAGTACAATTCTTATATGTATCAACGAATTTGCATAAAATGAGGCCATAGTATAAATATCATTTTAAAATGAAATTTTTAGTGGTTTTGGTGTAATTTTAAAATACATATTTTTTCGTTTAACCTCTTCATTAACCAATTTTAACCTCAATCATGATAACATATTTTTCAATGTTAAAGGGTTATAATTTTAATTATAATGTAATAATTGTATCATAAATGTAAAATGAATTGATGTTTTAATATTTTATCATCATCACTATCATTTTTCAATATTTTTATGATTTAAAAAAATTCTAATAAATATTATTTATCATAAAATATCATTAATGTCATTTGACACTATTTAATATATTTGACTTCAAATACATCAATATAGTAATGAAATTATAATATAAGCAATTAAAATATCCCTATTGTTTTATATTTATTTATAAAAATTAGGTTACAAAAAAATTAATCAAAATTTTATTACTTTTAATTTTCTTAAAATAATTTATTTAATAATTAAATTAATTGAATTAATATTTTTTTGCTGATGTGTAATCACTTAAGAGAATTATTATATACAAAAAATAAAAAATAATTTACAATGATAAAAAAATTACTTCTAGTTTCAAATAAACCTTTAGAACCAAACTTATTATTGTTTTTTCTTATTTATAGAATTTAGAGATGCTAAAGTCAAGTGACGATAATTTTGTATTTTGTATTTACTTATATTAATATAAAGTTGATAATAAAAGAAAAATGGAAAAATATTTCCATATATACTATAAATGCATGTAAATGGAAGAACTCCAACTATTCAATATAATAAAAGCATGTTTTGGGTTGATTTTGAGACAATTTTTCAATTTTTAAATACTATTTACCCATTTTACCCTTACCCAAGAGACAATTATTTTACATGTTTAATATTCATAATATATAATATATAAGGGTCCTATTTTAAAAAATTAATCCTCAAAATTTCAAATATGGAATAAATTTTATATGATTAAATTTAAAAAAGTGATAGAATTTAATTTAAAATCAACCTTGTAAAATGTGATGAAAAGTAGTTTAAAAAAAAAATCATAAGTATAAAAAGTATTTATAAAAAACATGACAAAAATTTAATTAAATTTACCTTAATTTGATTATTATTAATATAACTTTATTATTTTTACTTTTAATGCTATTTTAATACAAATAGTGACTTCGTAATTTCTTTAAATGAAAAGGCAGTTTTTAATAAAAACAGGTATTTTTTTACTATTAATCAAAAAATAAATCATTTTACAAAACTATCAAAAAAATAAGCGAAATTTTACAGGATTATTTCAAAAATAAATTTTCTTTTAAAAATTATATTTTATAAATGTGGAAGAAAATAATTATTTTATTTTCCTACAAAAAAGATATAAAAACCATTTTTGAGGAAAATATATTTTTAAAGCATAGAATGAATTCACTAAAAATACATTTTCTTTTTCTAACACCTTTTTAAATATTTCCAAATTTAGTTAATACTATTAATCCGAACAATTTAAAAAATAATTTATAATGGTATACTATATTATGGTTTTGTTAGACATAGGGTTGCATGTATCATGAGCTATTGAAGATATTGAATTTGTTAATATATCACAAATTCTTAGGGTGTTACATTATTACAACTTATATGATTTTCACCGTCAATATTCGACCACACTAATAAAAAAAATGGAGTATGAGTCTACCTCATCACATCCTTAGGTTCCCACATTGCTTCCTCTAAATTATTATTTTACCAAAAAACTTGGACCATGGTGAGTGGTATTGTTTCCTAGAAATGACTCTCCATAATCTAATGTTTTCATGAATTGTTATTCCTAAGGGAGATCTATCTCCAGTATTATAACCTCTAATTTCAATAAATTTAATTAATTGAGTATGTAATTCCACAATATAGATACATTGAACAAATCATTAATTTATTATTAATTTAGTGGAAGTGAAAAACAATAATCTTCCTTCCTAATGAGATCAATAATCTAAAAAGGACCGATATATATTGGGTCCAACATTTCCTTATTTTCAAATGTCATAACCTTAATCCAATAAGACATTCATAGGAACACATATTCATCAACTTTGTACTATAATTCTCATTAATTATTGTTGGTATAACATTTCTATCGATTTTGAGCCACTCTAATGTGTTGTTGAATGATATTAACATTATCTATCATATTTTCAGCCAGATCATGAACAAAACAAATAATTTCTACAACTTCAAACCAAAAAATTGGAGTTCTACATTTCTTTTCATAGAGGTATTCATAATGAGACATCTGAATACTATAATGAAATATATTTTTGTAAGAAAGATCCATGAAAGAAATGTGTTAGTTACAGAAACCATTGAAATCTATAAATAAACCTCTCAAAACGTTTTCTAGAGTTTGGATGGTCCTATAAAACTGAAAATTAGTATGAGGATGATATGTGGTATTGAAAGTCAAATATTTATCCAAATCCCCCCAACTAAATCAGCAAAACATCATGGTAAACATCAGATAACAATAATATAAATTAGAATGTTGTATTCCATGACATCTTACGGTAACATTAATGTATACCCTATAATGATGATAAAGATATAAACATTCTCTGATTGAAATCAAGTGTGATGAATTCTCAATAAGATCAAATAAAAGAAAAATTATACTGTTCCCAATATATTTTTTGGGGTGTCCAACTATAAAATCCTTAGTAATTCTTTCCAATTTCCTTATAGATATGATAATGGTTGTAACATCCCCTTAGAATTATATCACTCTTCCTTAAATTTTTGACATATCAAGAATTATAAAACATACTCTATAATATCCATTTTAATGTTTTACCAATATAAATACTCTATTATATCTCAATACATCTTCTTACTTAAAATATTTGTAGATATTGATTTACTATGATGTCTATCCAACATATCCTTTTTAATATCAAGTAATTATTGGACATATATATGGTTCAAAAAATTTATCATTCCATCAAAATAATTTTTTAATTAATAAATACTCCCCACTTTATATAATAGTTCTACACATTCACTCTATACATCATTAGTACTCACATTCATAGAAGGTTGAACATTAATCTATGATAGATAGGATCTTTCCCTTTCCTCAATAATTTAATTTTTATATTCTAAAAATTCATAAGTATTCGATCTCTTCCAATCTCCATTACTAAAAAATTAGAATGGTCTTTCTAACTTAGTAATCCTCAACCTTGTTTTCTCTCCTAGGCTAGTAATGTACTATAATTTCATAGTTTTTTTTTCAATTTTAGAAAACTTCTTTTATTCATATTCAACACATTATGGGTGAATATAAACTTGAAAATATTATGGTCCATAAACATTTCACACCTTTTTCTGAAAAGGTAATCCCTTTATATAATTAATGCAAAAATTACCACATTTTAATCAAACTCATGATTTGGATAAATTTTCTCATGAACCTTTCATTTTTATTAGACATAATATATAACTAAATCATTCTATATGAGTACAAATACAAGTCCGTTATTTGATGCATCATGCTAGATCACAAACCTTTCTCTACCACATGGTTGTGTGGTTATATGTACACTAACCAAACTTCTCTCATCTTCCTTAAAATTTTATTCACATTCATTTCTCTAAAAGAACATAATCCCCATTTGAGTCAACTTTTTATGTAGATTATATAGTTTTGAGAAATATTTCAAAAAATGTGAGTAATATCTAGTTTATAAAAGAAAACTATATATTTTAGTTACCATGGTTTTTCTAGTAAATTTCACAAATAACATCCATATTTGAATAATTCACTGATATAACCTGACTTTCTATTATATAACCCAATAATGAAAACAATTTGAGTTTAGCATTCACACATGGTATATCTTTCATATAAATTTTCATTCCTTAAGGTTTTCAATGCAATTCATAAATGATATTCACCCTCTTCCTTCCACCTTAAATATATAAGAATACCATCTATAAACAATACCAATAAGTGATCACCGTAGTCTTCAAATACTCCATTAATTAAATACAATATGATAGTGGGGTAATCCATAAGTCCAAATGGAATCACTGTAAATTCTTCATTTCCTTATCATGAATGAAATGTTTTCTTCGGTATATACTCATTATTGAGCCCCAATTGATAATATCAAGAACGAGGGACATTCTTTTGAAATTATTTAGAATTATTAAGTTTAACAAACAAATCACTAAATTGGGGTATATGATACTTTTTCTTCAAGGTGTACATCTAAATCTCTTAATAATCAATGAAAATATGCATTAACCCAGTTTTATTCTTAGAAAAATGATAGGTTCACACCATGTTGATAGACTATGGTGTATTAGTCTATTATGAAGGATCTCATTGAGTTTCATATTTAATTTTTTCAATTAAATTGGGGCCAACCCATATGTATTCATTGAAATAGGTGTACCACCATGTATAAAATATAATAAGAACTGGACTTATGATTATGAGGAAGACTGTGAGACTCTTCAAGAAGTATGTAAATAAAATATCATACAATAGATATATCCTTACTGTCAATTTTTTTCCAAAATATATGAGAAATATACCCTTCATAGATAAGAATTTAATTCAACTTGATAAAACTAATTTCCATTGGAATTTTGTATTTATCCCTGCATTGAAAAATGATCATCAGTTTATTGATAATATAAAATTTTACTTACCTTCCAAAGTAATTTATATAGTATTTATTTATATAAATCTATCAAAATCATAAAATAAAATGCAATTTATCTATATATTGAACAATAATATTTCAAATAAATACATTCCAACAAGCATCAATTGAACAAGAATCCTAAAAATGAGATGTCATCATCATAACATTAAAAGTTTTCATAGCTAATTAAACATATAATCATTGAGGAAAAGAATTAACATTCCATGAGACATATCCTAACAAAAAAAATTCATATTAGTAAGCTCCAATAGAGTACTTAAATATTTTCACATATTTGTAACCATCTCAACTTTATCCTTAAATCTCCAATCACTTTTAAAATTAGAAATCGTTTGCGTGATCATAAAGAATCATTGATTAGGTTGATAAGTACTAAAAATTATTCATAGGATATCTAAATATTTGTAAATTATTCTTAATAAATGGAACCTTAGGTTTATAAAAGGTTATCCATGGTCATTACCAAATATTTAAAATCTTCTTCAATTCTTAGACTAATCCCTAGTGTTTTGAAGAATGTTTTCAATCCCAAATCGCCAATGAATAACTAAAATATTATATGATACCAATAATAGAAAACCAAGATTTTCATTCCTAAATATTACATATTTTTATATTAATATTATATACATAACATTAAAATCAATTCTATAAATTTAATTTCTTACATTATTAAGAGTATCGATACATATTCATGTTATTTTGATAAATTATTCATATTCTCACATAATGTCCTTCTCACTTGGTGTGCTTCTTGATATAACCTACATAAAATCTTTATTCATAACCAAGGAAAGAAAAAATAAAAACGATGACCTCAGATTCATAGTAATAGTAAATAGAGGTGATATCAATGAGGGTTCATATAAAACCATAACATAATAAAAAATGTATGAGATCTGGACCAGGACTTACAATGTTCTTAAACAATATATCATAGATCCTAAATAATACTCCTGAAAAAAAAACATAATCATTTCAAAATATATGTATCCTAAGAGTGAGGAATCATTATAAATAAATCATAAATGAAATGTTCACATCATAATCATATGAACATGTCATAAAAAAATGTCGCAATATAATATGTTTAGAAACCATTCATATGTTAAGGTTAACTACTGATAGAATCAAATCATAGTGGATTGGGAATGAAAACATTTTACCATATAATAATGGATCAGGTTTTATCACCTTTTTCTTATTGTAGATTAGGAATCACCATGAGATACCCAAAATGGATCATACATTCCTAGTTGTTTTCCATTATTGATTAGGAATCCCTACTTGTTTCTCATAGTGAATTAAATATATAAATAAAATTTTTATAATTATCTAATGAGATATAAAGAATTATCTAATGCATTGGAGGGTATATAATTCTAGGCCTACTCATCTAAAAATTAAAACAATGCGAATGAATTCCAAAAGATTAGAAAAGAAATCATCTTCAAATAAAATCGTATCACATGAAAAGGAAATGGTTTTTATAAATATTTTATGACAATATAACCCTTAGAAAATAAATGTGCTCCATAAATATTACATCATCATAATCATAAACCATACATATAAATATTAAGTAATGTATCATTCGATTATATCCCAAAAAATGATAATTATCATCAATGAATTTGATCCCAAATAAAATTTCCATTAAAACATCACTTTAATATTTCTTGATTAAAAATCCCTTTTATTATGATATAACATATTCAATATATGAATATTTATAAATTTTTATATTAAAGACATTCTTTTTAATGATTTATGGTAACATTTAAATAATGCTTCTATATAATAATTAGTCATGATAGTTGTAAATTATGTTCATTTCATGTATGATCGAAATAATTATTCCTTTAATATATTTATAAAATTTAAAAATTACCACATTCAAGTGATTTAATTATAATATCTTATCACGTAATTATTAATAATTTGTTATTTAAATCACTGTATGATGTGATAAATTCTTTGTTTATCATACATGTTTTGGTTTGTAAGTAAAAGTCCTTATACTTTGATCGTGGTTATATCATATATTCAATTTATTATATATATTAACAACATTTATATTATATATATATAGATTTATCAATAAATGTTGTATATATAAAATTTAATTACACTTTTCCTAGATACAGAAGGTCATGTGTACCTTTTGTTTTAAGAAGGTGGTGCCTTGGTCAATGACCAAAGCACAGTTTATTGAATATAAAAAAACAAATGGTCACAGGAGATGATAAGTAGGTAGTTTTTTACAATCTTTGTCAAAAAGGTGGAATTAATCAAGAGGAAGATCATCCAGCCAAGTCATATCCTGGTGAATTCCCTTTGTTCACAAGAGCATCAACAATAGTGTTCGCTTCTCGAAAATCATGAGTGGCGATATAATAAATCTCCAGGAGAGAATTTAGACATTTCATCCAAATCATAGTGAGGGGCCAGGCCAGGTGATTCAACCCATTCTAGATTTCCTAAACAATGGTGGTGGAGTCACTTTCGATCTAGAGTTTTATCCATACTTTTTTATGGGAAACATTGACGGCATGAATGACACCAATCATTTCCACTTCCATTGAGTAAGAGATACCACATTTTCCAAAGAGTCAACCATGGCACTGACCAGAAGAATCTCTAAAAATCGTCTTGCAGCCACCAGGCCCAAGGTTTCCCTTTGAGGCACCATCAACATTCAATTTGATCCATCCTAGCATTAGAGTCTGCCAGAATACATTAAAGGTACTTTTGGGTTTTGATAGCTGCCATCAACCCGGATTTTTCATTGTATCACCCAGTCTCCATCAGATTTGTTGCAGTAGCCTTTTTGGATAGAAGCAGCCTCAATGACCGTAATGAGAATCTAGTATTTTCCTACATTGGGATTTAATGATCTTTTATTATAAATGATATCATTTCTATCATACCATATCACCTAAAGGATCTCAGAAACAGCAGAGAGAAAGATGCTTTTAATTTACTGAGATGCATCCTGACCTACACATTTCTTTAAAAGAGAATAGATTGAGTCATGTATAAACCATCTGCAGTTAAATATGTCAAATATATAATTCCATAAATAAGAGGCTATATCACATGATAAGAAAAGATGGTTAATGTATTTTATATGTTGGTTACATAGATGATACCAAGAACAATGTTTAATACCAAAAGTTTGAAGGTAGACCTCAGGGGGCAATCTGTTGTGAGCTATACGCGATATAAGATTCAGTCTTTTAGGATTGATCCAGGGTTCGTTAAAATGCATTAACCATGGAAAGTTGGATTCCATGGAATGGATATTCTAGTGTTAGAAATTTTTGGAGTCAAGAATTCCATTTGGGTCCAGATCCCAGACAAGGAAATCATCAGAGATATTATAAGGGTAGTTGTCAATGATTTGAGAAATATTGTCTTGGAGGACATTCCTGTGAGATTGAAGAAATTTTTTTATGGTGTAACTAGTGATCTCATGGGTAGAATTAGGAGGAATAATGGAAATTAAAGGGGTTCTAGTCCAATTATCTAGCTAGAAATTTATTTTGGAGTCAGCCGTAACCATCCATCTAGATTTTTCCACAATGTTACGAAATGAGTACCTAATAGAGGGAAAAATCGAACGGAAGGTCGTATGTACATATGCACATTGATTTCACTTTTTGATTGATGGAAGAAAAGAAAGGTAAATAATAATTATATTTTCTAAAGTAATTGTTATATCATATATATTAATTTAATGTATCATTAATAACATCCATGTGAATAGGAATTATTAATGAATGACATCACTTTGTGGAGGTGGGAGTCCACATATACGCACAAGCGACATTATCGCTATCCAACATATGGAGAGGTAAGAAGGAAGGCATAATATAATAATTCCAAAATGATAATTATATCATAAATATAATTTATAAACATTTATAATAGCCATACCATAAATAAGGTGATGTAAAATGAATGGTATCACTATGTAGAGGAGGTAGTCCATATGTACGAATTAGTGATACATTGACCCCCGAATTGATGAAATAGAGGGTCTATATTGGTGTTTACATAATCATAAATAAATTTATGTATATTGATAACAATAATTTTATTATTTCATCATTACTAAAATATATTTATCTAAATTAGAAAAGTAAATAAATTTAAAGGGGTTGGGTTTGACAATTACCTATTCTTCAGTTATCCTCCTTTAGATTCGTTTTTAAGGACCCATAGAGTGGTAATTCAATAAGAAAAAAAACTAATATTATGTATCGGTATTTTATAAATTTAATTGTAGTGTTTTTTTCAGTGTATATGTATCATGGAGGTGTAAAACAAATTTAGAATTTGTGTCCTTTTACAAGGGAGGTAAAGAACATACTTGAAATTACATAAAATATTTAAATATAATTGCTGTTTTTTATGTGTAATGCGTCTAAAAACCATGAATCCAAAGAAAATGATTATGTTGTCAAAATAACATCATATAATGAATTTATTATAGGCTATGGTGTCATTTTAAACTTTATATTTTGGTTTCACACTTTTATTATCCAATTTTAACATTAACCACTTTAACTAATTTTTCAATTTTGAAGGGTTATAATTGTACATAAAAGATAAAAATTGCCTCATAAATGTAAAAGGGTTGAAATTTTCTACCATATATAATCATAATTATCCTATTTTAATATTTTTATAATTTTTTTAATAATTTTATAAAATATTATTTCTCATAAAATATCATTAATTATATTTTTGACATGATTAGTTTAATTTAAATTAAAAGACATAAAGACAGTACTATATTTTGATCATAAATATTTAAAACACCCCCAATAAATTATATTTATCTAAAAAAATCATGGAACACACAAATACACCCAAAATGTGTTGATTTTAATTCTTATAAAATCTTTTATTTTATTTTACTATTAGTCAAATATATATCAGATTGACGCTGCATAAGAAATTAAAGTAATTATAAAAATAAATAAAAATTTAAATTAAATAACCATTAATAAAAAATAAGTTCATATTTCAAATAAAAATTTATAGCTGATGTTATCCTATTTTTATCCGTATGAAGAAAATATAGAGATATTGTTGTCTAGTGAGTGGCATTTTGTATTTATTCTTTTATTAAATTAATATAAAGGTCATTATTAAAACAATTGAAACTATGTGGCCATATATTTAATATACTGAGGTAAATTGTATAATTGAAACTACAAAATAAGATAAAGGTATGTTTTGGGTTTATTTTATATATTATCTCATGATTTTAACCATCTTTCACGAATTTTACCCCAACTATGGGGACAAATATTTACTAAGGTTAAAATTCAAAATGATTAAAAGTAAAAGTATACTTTTTAAGAAATTTTAACTACCTAATTCCAAATATATAATCCATTTTTCACGATTCAGTTCATATAAGTGTCAGAACTTTTTTTTAAAATTATACCCAAAAAAAAGAAAAGTTGTTTAACACAAAAAATGTTTCATGAAGTATAAAATTTTCATTATTGAAATGAAATATAAAATTTATTTAAATGGCCTTTAATATTTCATTCATAATATTAATGAACAAGTTTAACTTTTAAAATAATTTTAAATAAATGGATCTTTGAAAATTCATGAAATTAAAAAAATAGTTATCAATAAAAACATTATTTTCACTAATAAATCAAAAATCAATATTTTAAAAAAAATCATAAACTTTCACTATATGATGATTTTTATATGATGATTTCAAAAAATTTAGTTCCATTTTCAGATTATTTTATAAAATTGGAACATATAATTTGATAATTTTCTCACAAAAGGAAATAAAAACCATTTTTGACAAAACAAATTTATTTTTAACGAATATAATGACATTACTAAAAATATATTTTCTTAAATAAAACATATATACATATAATTTAAAATTGTGTTTATACCTATTAATTTCCACAATTTAATGTCCTTTTTATAATGGTATAGTATAATAAAAATTCATTTAGACTTGATGTTTCATGTATCGTAAGGTATTGAAGAAATAAAATTTATTAATATATCTTAAAAATGGGAGGTGTTACATGTTTCTTGTGAATCTATAATTCAAGGAGTGGGGATAATTCATATACATACATTATCAATTGTCTCTAAACATCATCCTAGATTTACATATATGTTTTGGGGTATCCAAAAAAATATTAATACAGATGTAAACAAAAGGAGCACCTATCACCCAACCTAATGGGAAGAATGAGAGGAAAATTCATACATTAAAGGATATGTTAATGTAAATTTTACATTATTTTAAAGGGACATGGAACCAAACTCAACTATTTTTTAAATTATCATATAAAAATAATTTTACCTCGTGTATTAAAACTTATTTATATGAATAACATTATGGGAAAACTTGAAATAATATGACATGTTTGGATGATGTTGGAGAAAGAAAACAATTAGGAACTGACCTTTTGAAAGAAACTATGTAGTAGATACACGTACATTAAAGACATAACAAGGCTTTTTAGAGTCATCGAAAGTGTTACTCTGAGAATATATATAAGGACTTATAATTCTAGTTTGATTCTCATGAATTTAATAAAGTATAGTCATGGAAAGGACTCATGATACTTATAAATAATAGTAAGCTAAGTACAATATACATTGGACCTTTCTATAATACATGTAATGCTGGAGAAGTTGCTTATTTTTCATTATTCCCAAATCATTAAAATGTCTATGACACCTTCTGAATGTCTATTATATTGAAAAATAGCAAGAACCAGTGTATAAAATTGACATTAATTGTGTGAAATTCTAACCTAACCTTTGTTATGATTAAAAATCATTCTAGATTCTCAATTAAAGGGATCAAGAGTTAAGGAACCCGAAAACTCAAATTCTGAAATTATTGTGGATAAATAGGAAGTTTTATGTGGAAACCAATGATACCAAGTTAGGATTGAAGGAATGATATTGTAATTTATTTTGAAGTAGGGTACAATTTTAAATGGTTATTGTTTTTACAGAGGGTGGTATGTAATTCCCTATTATTTTAAAACTTTTCCTTCCTTTCAATGAATCTAAAGTTTTCGATAGGTTATACCATAGGATTCATAAAACAAAAATTAGTATCAAAACATTTATTAAATATATTAATTGTGGGTGTAAAGTTTGGTAAAAAAATATACATTTAATTTAAAATATTTTTAATTAATTAGAAAACTAAATTGGGATTACTAAAAAATAATAATATATTTTTATTAAAAAATACATTTTACACACTATGAATTATATTGTATTATGATTGAATAATAATTTTAATGAAATTTTATTATAATATATACAAAAAAATAATTTTAAATCCATCAAATAGTTTTTACTTGTATTATACTAACTTTATTTGATGATTAAAAGATATGTTTTTCTTAAAAAAATGTGTGATGGAAAATTTTATAGAAATTATTTTTTTCTAGTTTTTGAAATTGAATAAGGTAAAATGATTTGATTATTTGTTATATGAAATTTAATGTTATGAAATTATGTTAATTTCTTTTTTGGGTGTAAAATTAATTTCACTAGGTAGATATTAATTACCACAGTAAAATAGGGTTTTCAAAGAATGTTGACTTTATATTTATTAGGTATTATTTTTAAATTAAATTTATATATTTTAAATTAAGACTCTAATATTATTTTTAAATATATATACAAACAAATTAACACCCTATGAATTGTTAATTAATGTTAAAAAATATTAAGAAAATATAACTATTGAAACAATTGTTTTTGCAAAAAATAATACTATACACATTATACCATTTAATTTAAAAATTATTTTCTCATATATATAAATTTAATTAGATTAAAAAAATGCCCTATTTTTATTTTGAACAATTAAATTTTTTAAGAGTGGTCATATTATATACTTAGTAATAATTTAATTTCCATGATTAATATTTAATCAAGATTATTAAGTGTTAAAATTGGTAAATGGAGGTATCAAAATTTTTACTAAATAAAATTGGTGTTTAGAGATTTTAGAATACATGAATTTGTTTGGTAATTCAATACAACACGTATCACTTATATTTATTAACCTAAACCACTTATCCCTCATGTGATTCCATTATTACCCCGTACATAATGTTATTTTCCCTAGAATGGACCCTCTTTTCACCTTTAATAGGTGATCACCACCCATTATTATCTCATCCCTCCCCACCCTAATGGAATTTTCAAGAATTTACCTTCACTATCCCTCTATAAATCTCAATTAACCAGTTTAGGTTCTACATTCTCATACCAAGCATGATGGTTCTACAAAGCAAGATAAGGTATTATCTCCCTCCTCTTTTCATTTCAAGATCTTTCTTTCTTATAAGCCATTTTATTTCCATTTTATAATGATAACATACATTCATAATTAAACTTTTAATATCCAAATGATTACCTATTGATGATATAAAACCATTATCTCCCATCAATCCCATTATATAATCCCTATTGTACAATCATCATGTTACCAAAGTCACACATTAATTTTCAGCACCAAACTTTCAAGCTATGAATTCCCCACACTATTTTCATTAAACGGTATTCACCTAGATATATTTATCCTAAATTTATTTAGGATATCTATTTATTAATCCAAAATTCATTAATCATGTGATTTAAATGACTAAATATGTTCATATGTTTTATGATCGATGTGGAATACATAATGATTCATATATGAAACGTGTTCCCTAAAAGCTCTCCAATTCATTTATTAAAGAATAAATCCCTTGAAATGTAAGGTTTACAAAA
This sequence comes from Viscum album, assembly GCA_963277665.1. Classification (NCBI taxonomy): domain Eukaryota; kingdom Viridiplantae; phylum Streptophyta; class Magnoliopsida; order Santalales; family Viscaceae; genus Viscum; species Viscum album. The sequence goes on from OY728134.1 coordinate 1,478,022,061, forward strand.
CATTTATAGCATGATTTTGTATTTTTATATGATTCCATGGTGAAAAAACATGGTAATGTTATTTTAAAATACTTTAGAGATGCAATTTGGTGATCTGTTTTTGAATTTCTCTAGATTTATGTTATCCACATTTCAATGTTATTCCTCATGTGCTTATGTTCATGCCATGTGTCTTTTTAAGGATCTTATTTGATTCATATTTTCCCACCCATGATGTTATCATACATATTATCTTAATTATTTATCCCTTATTTGGATTTATGATCACCCTTTCTTTTAAATATTTTCCCCACTAAATCATATGTAGTGACATTATCTAAGATGGGATAATGAATAACTATTTCAAGAGTGTTAATATTAGATTATGTTTTCACATTTTATCTATGTATATATTTTATTACATAACTATATTACATGACGATAAACCAAAAAATACCCTTGTAAGTAATAATGTAATTTTTTATTATGGAACTATCTTAAATGTTTTTATTTTATTAGAGGAAAAAATAATTACAATCATTAATAAGATATACAATAGTATGTTGTTGTATTTTTTCGACATTAGATGTTAGAGTGTTTTAATTTTTCATACAAGTTTCATAATAATGATGTAAATATTTATTTTTTGATACTAATTTAATCATTCCTATATTAATCTAGGTAGTGTAATTATTATATTATATTTATTTTTATAGCCCCAAATTAATTTTATGAAATTTATGTGTATGGTTCATGAGAATTGGATACATTAAGAATATATATCTAGATATTTATTGATAAAAATGTGTTTATTTATTCTGATAACTCAATTATGTTTGTAACATTTATAGAAATAAGTTTATAACATTAATTAATATTTAATATAATAAATTAATAATATTAATTTATCAATACCCATTCATGGTGTGAATGATGAAGATAGTATAAAATTCTTCATGTTCGTGGTTGAACTGACCCAATCAAAAATATGTACTACTAATGAATTAGTAACACTGTAGAGTTATGCAACAGTAATATATTTTTATTAGATGAAAAATTATGTTATTATAAAATTATTATAATGGATATTTAGATTTATAAATATTTGAGATTATAAGTTTGTTGAAGAAGATGTTGAAGAACTAAGTGCTTACAATGATGAATTATCTCCTTCTTGAATCATTTTCCATTGAAATAAAGGATGAATGCCTCTTTAATGGGATAAGAGGATACTAAAAATCTTATAATAATTTAGGGTTGTAACATGGGTAGTGATTAAAATTAAAATTAAAGGAAAATAGTTCTTCTGGTGGGGTAGAGGAGTCCTTTTATAAGTGAGTTTTGAGTGGATTTTCCAAAAAATACCTATTCCTTAATGCATAATGTTACCATTTTTAAATTAAATTAGTAAAAAAGTGGTAAAATATAGATTATAGATGATGTGGGGAAGATAAATCCCTTTTAAACTCATTAAAATAAGAGTAGTTAAGATATAACACATAGTTAAACAATTTTACCTCATTTTCCCCTTACCATGGTAACTCTTTTTTTACCTCAGTAAATTTTTCTATCCCTAAAAATAATATTTTATTTTTTACATAATTTTGATTTTATGATTCTAAATATGAAATCCATTATTTGAATTAAATTCTAAAATGTGAGAAAAAATTATTTTAATATAAGAACATATAACATATAAAAAACAAAATTTTGAAAATTGTATTATTAGAAATAACAATTAATATAACATTTTTCAGTAACAAGTAATAATGATTCGATGGATTTGAAATTATTTTTTTATATTTTTAAAAAAAATTTCATTATAATAATACTTTTATAGAGTTGATTTTAATTTATTGAGATAAAAATACATTGAAAAGAAATTTATTGAATTTTGTCTTTCTAAACTTTAACTAATTTTAATAACATCCCATTATAATTAAATTTTTTCTTCTAATCAATCAATTTAATAAATATTTTGGTATTCAAATATTAATTTTAAATATATAAAAAATTCAAATCATTCTCTAAAATTATTGAAATTTTAATAGATAATTAATAAATATACATATTTTTATTAATAAATATTTTATTAAATATTATCTTTCATTCAAAAATTATTTATTATTTGTGAATTATATTACATTTTATTTTTTACTAACAATTGAAAAACTTCAATATGACTATTGGATATATGAATACCAATTGAACACATATCCAATGACCATAAATCTAGTGACCATACATCAAACTATCGTATATTTAATGACCAATTCTCCAATTATTATATTATAAATATATGTATATATATATATCCTTATATAGATTTCTAAATCAATTCAACTTATTTATTTACATCTCTATCGATGTTTTTTTATTTATCAAATATGTTTCATTAAATCTATATTTATAATCGAGTGAAAGATATTTATGGAAAAAAATGAGGACAAATATTACATGTTCACGACCTTTCAATTTACATATAGATTTTTCCTCTTTGAGTTTTCTAAATTATATTGAATATTGATTTCACACAATTTATTTATGTTTAAATTTCATTATAATATTTTATCTCATTAAAATATATCAAGGTTTTTTCAGTTTAGTGTTTTTTGTGGAATAAGATATTCCCCATAGTATTTTTATAAAATGGAAATACATACTAAAATATTGTGGTGTCGTATTATATCCCCAGAAAAATAATTGCACACTAAAAAATTGATTACAATGATGATAAATATGAGGGTACTTCTATGAAATTGTATCTTCATATTCCCACATTTATTCCTCAAACATGTAATTTATTAAATGAACTTAATACATGTGGGTGATCTTATTTCATAGAACTTTATCTCACTGATCCAAAAATTATATAGGATTTTAATTATATGAGAGATCAATTTACAACAGTGAAACCTCTATGTTTGTAACATTTTAAGCTTCATGGATTAAATTCATCAAAGTTTTCTCATGGAGTATATCATTTACTTGGAAAATGTTTGGATAATGTGAAATATGAAAAGTTAACAAACGTACTTTATTGGTTATTTAAAAAGGGTCAATGTATCTAGGTCACAAATTTAACTTCTTCTTGAAACTTATAAACTTCATCCATGTTAATATTCAAAAGAATTAATTTTTTTACATTTAAATCTAGATATTATCATTGATTATCCATGTAGATATTCAATTAGTTTTGGGTTATTATAATGCATCCAAAAATGGATTGAATATTCTCTTACATATCCTAATAAAATTATTGTCCTAAAAGATTATGCTCTCTAAATTAATCTCAATATGTAAAATGTGTATACCTCTTCCAATACAGATCTTTAGACGGTGTCATTTTAATAATATAATGGAACTTATTAATATATTTGGACTCTATAAAGGTAAAGGGTTGATTCAAACATTATTTGAAATAGATCGAACAAGATATCAATATATTTTATAGGGTTTGAATGGTCCTTTAATATTTTCTATTAGTATAAGGATGATTATAAATACTATATCACATCTATGTATCCTATATTTTCTGAATTGTTCTATATGAACTTAGGATAGACCTCATATATCAATCCAATACAGTGTAAAGTGTTACTATAAGTATCTTAACCACTCTCTTTATCTATATCCAAGAATGTTGATCAAGAGAGAAATATTTTATAGTAGTAATGAAATATATAAACTTCATAAGAAGATCAACTAAATCCCAAATGGAATTATAACAGTTAGAATACGCAGTAAGACCTATAATGATGTCTATAATGGTCTTCTCCCATTTTCCATATAGGTATAGGTAATGGTTGAATCAACCCCATATACGTTTTTCAATCTACCGTAATTTCTTAGTATAGTAACCATAGATATATAGAAACTATAATCTCTATAATTGTGTTATACCAGGAGAAATTTTCTACTTGTGAGAACTATAAATCTTTTTACTGCTATGGTGGATAGATAATAACAAGCTATGTATTACTGTATTATATGTTTTTATGATGTTGAATTATGAATTTTTAAAATTTAGTTTTTTTCTCACATAACTTTGATTTTATATGATTGTGGATTTCTTAATATTTGTTTAACTTTTTTTATTTTTTAATTTATTAATTATAATGGAATTTGTTGTCATTTTGTAATTAATATAGTCCTAAATATTTTAATTATTTTATGAATTCTATTTCTTAGTGTTCAAATTTTTTATTATGATTATTTTATAAGAATTGGTTCAATAATAAAGAGTCTACATTAACAAAAGTATTGGTTTTAAGAAAAGAAAATGAACCCTATGTCGCTTTAAATGAATAATCTATTTCCTAAAATGAACACAATGTCATCAAAAATAAACCCTACATCTTCTATAGTGAACACCATTTTAAGTGAATGAAATATAAATCTACAAAATGAAAAATAAACCCTACATCACATTAAATGAACAATTTGTTGCCTAAAATGAACATAACATCATCTAAAATGAACCCTAAATCTTCTATAGTGAACACTACATCAATTTATTGAAATATAAATCAAGAAAATGAACCCTATATCAAATAATAAACTCTATATAGATCTACTCTTTGACGATTCAGAGACATATAAATTTTTAAGGATGTTACATAAAGTGTAAATCATTTTATTTTATGACATTTTTTTAATTATTTGGAATATTTATTTGTTTTTAAATATGTGATTAAATATATTTAATAGTTTAATAATTGTTTTTATGTGTTTTTATAAATTAATTGAAATATTTTAATATTCATATATCTATATGGTTTTGTAAAGATATTTAAATTTTTAATTTTTTAGAAGAAAAAATTAATGTGATATTCTTGGATATTATTGACATAGTAATTTAAAGAAAGCTGTGGTAGATATTCTAAATTTTAATAAAAATTTTAAATACATATTGATAATTTAGAAAACTATAGAGTATATTTTTATCATTTAAGATGTAATTATTTGATAAATGATTACTATTTTTATACTATTATTTTGGTGATTACATTAATTTTATTATTATTATTATTATGAATAAAAATAACGATTTTAAATTAAATTATAAACATTTATGACTTATTTAAGTGAAACAAATTTTCATGGAAGGTGTATGTGATATGTTAAAATTGATATAATACCTTATGAATACAATATCAAAATATTTTGATAAAAAATTTTCTTATCCAATAAAAATAATTTATTCTTACTATGATATAAATCTCAAAGAAGGAATTTAATTATACAATTATTATTGACATGGAGAGATGAAATTACTCATTAATAATAATTAGTGTTTGTGCTTTGACTATTATACTTCTCCTTATATAAACATGTATCTTTTCTTTATTCGTAATTCATTCCGTCTTTCTTATCTGTACCTAATCTATATTAGGTTAATTCTAATTCCTTTCAAAATAACTCGTATTTTTAGGTTGTGAATCCTAACATAATTATTAATTGTTGGTTATACATCTTTAAAAGGTTGGTTATAATCAGGATTAGTGGCCATGTTAAAAGTCATTGTGTCTATTTTGGTCATGCCTCCACTTGAAAATGAGTTTCTAAATTGGATTGTAACTCCCCTTTAAATTTATGTTCCTTAGTGAATATCATACATCTCTAGGATTATAGGGTTTTAAATAGTAGATATAAGATCAATTTTATTCAAACAACCATAAAATTTACAAGTTACATCTATTTATATTTACAAAAATTTATTTTTTGGTTGATTAAATTTACTGAATTTAATATCACCAATCCATAAAATATTTTGATAGTCTTTCAACGACCCTTTATAAAATTGGATTTATTTTTGTAGGACCTAACATGTGCATCATCCCTATATCATTTATCAATTTTGGTATTAAAGGAATTCACATTAATTTCCTAAATCATATAATACATCACTATTAATGGTAAACTTCAGAACATCACTTGAAAATTTTTATATCTCTATATTCTCCTTGAAATCATTCATGATATTCAAAATTATGGATGGATAATATTTTATTTCAAAATAATCAATCTCCTCCCCATACCTAATGATTCTTAGGTTCATCCATTGAAAATCCATGTGTAATGAGTATTTTTCAATAGTCGTCATAGATAAGGTATCTGGGTCCTTCCTTTTAAAAGTGTCAACTACCTTATTTAATCCCAAGGGGGAAATATAATGCGTAGTAATAGTTTTGACCAAATACAACTATCTCCTTTAGAACATGTTCAACTCATTCTATGTGAATATTTAATTTATGCTATTATGTTCTGCATATTAGTCACACTTCATACCATATAGGTAATCCTTCCATATATCTAAAACAAATTTTACTACTAATAGAATAAAATCATGATGGGGTTATTTTTTCTCATGAACCTTTAATTAACATACTGAATACCCTACCACTATTCCTTTTTTCATGATGATTCATCCCAATACCTTCATTAAGGAATCTCTATATATAAAAAACATTATCCATTATATGGTAATGTGTGTATATGTGTTGTAAAGAACATCGAATAATTTCATTGAAATTATATTCAAATTATATTATATAGAGGAAATTGGTTCCCTTCCAACTAAATTTATTCAGAGAAAATTAATATTAGGGGAAATGTATCACAAATCATTGATAGTATTCACATTATACATAAAAACTATGAATCTTTATTACAGAAGTTGGTCGGTGATATTATTAAATCACCGTAATCATTGTTGGAACTATATATATACCCTCTCCTTTGATTACATGTTTCACAAATAATACATTATTTATATAGAATTAAAACATTTAAAATTGTTTATAATTTATCATTTCTCAATGTATATAGGAAAAAAATTAAATAATATCCAAGTTATTCCATTCCCTTGAAATATATGAGAAAGAAATATATAATGATGAACCCAAATTTATCAAATAAATCCCTAAAGAATATTTTCATCATATCCATGTATACAAGTAGTGTATTTTTATGTCTAAATGACATCAGTATGAACTAATTATATCTATATCTTATATGAAATGATTTCATAGGTATATCCCCCTATTTCACCCATAATTGATGTTATCCATATTAAATTTGAATATTCTATAGTTATTTTTCCCTAAAATTTTACTAAAAAAGAAAAAAATTGGTACAAAGGATACATGTTCTTGAAGAAGATAGTGTTATGTTCAGGTAAATCAATATGTAGATGCATTAATCCATCTTTATTCTTAAAAAAATAGAACTAGTGAACCCCATGGAGAAGAATATAACAATATAAACCAATTATCCACATTCTCATAGACATGATTCTTAAATTCCACCAATTCATTTGTGGTTATTCTATAATGACTAAAATTTAAATTTTTATTCTTTCAAACAATTTATAGAAAAAGTGAGAAACCATAGTTTCTACCACAAAAGGAAAAAAAGATATTGAAGGGAAATTTATGGCTAACAGAATTAATCTCCCAAAACGATTTGTCGGATATAGTGGTTATATGTGTGTTTGGTTCATCCATTATCAGATCATCACATTGAAAGGCCATCTTGTCCTGGGACTTCATGTACTACTCAGAGATGATATTCCCACTATTATATCCCCAAAAAATGATCAATTCCTACTTGTAAATCTCGGTATATTTATAGTCATTTATATGAATACTCAGTACCCCCTTATCATTTTAGAAACTTATTCTTTAGTAGAATTGAGTAAATAACCTATTCAACCACTTATTTCAATGAACTGATATGAAATTCGAGGGATTTTTTAGACACACCATATGAATTTTACTGAAAAGTGGTAGCACTGTCTATATATTGGGAATTCAATTTATTTGATCATCATGTATTAATTAGAGGTTACAAGAAGAGGTAGTTCTTCCACTCTTTATGGATACCCAACCAACTCTTATTTCTCCTCAGGATCACCTTGCATAGATAAAATTTGGAACCATCTTTACTATACTCATTCCTTATGACCTTTTATAGACCCTTGGCCTGGAAGTGGTATAGTTTTTATATATGGAATCATTCCCCATGTAGCCCTTCAAATCTATTTCTCAGTTGAATAGAAAGAATGGTCACTCGATTATAACCCCATGTATATCGATATGTGGCCTGTTAACCACATCATAGAAAGTCCCTTGGAGTACCTCATTGATCAAGGCACCACTATCCATTCTTAGGACCTCTGAAAACGAAGTAGAAATGGATTAGAACGGAGGAAAAAAGGAAATTGATCCCTCTGAATCCCCTCTCCAATATCATGATCATCAAATCCATCCTACTATTCCACATCTGTATTACACAAATTCAATTGGACCTCGCTCATAGAGCACTATTATGGATGGAGGAAAACACACCCTGGCATCATTATTTCTGGATTGTGCATTACAACTTGAAGGATTTTCTAGATCATGTATCAGCCTATTAAAAATATTAGATACATTTAGATTAAAAGGTTTCATCAATGACTATTTGTAATTACTTGTAGAATTCGAATTACTAATACTATTATCCATTCTATAATTTCGAATAGAACCATCAGAAACCATAGTTGAAACCTTGCAATCCACATTGATAAATTTTTAGTAGAGGGTCCATATAAATACTTAGTCACCTTTACATCATGAGAACCTAAATGCTTCAAACCCCTGTGCTTGAAAACCTACATATTGTGTCCCAATCTCTAACATGGTGAAAAAAATATAAACTATGATTCAAATACAATGAATTTATTTTACCATTACTCCCCAACCACAATAATAAAAAATGATTCAATAGAAATATTAGAAACATCATACTTCAACCCAACCCCCTGAATAAATAGAGTGAAATACTTCCCCCTTCCTACTATCCAAATACAAGTATCATCATACCCAATTACCAAGAATATAAATGATAAAAAGGCTTCAAAATGGTACAGGATGTTTCCAATATTTTACCCGGACTGCCATTTTTTTGAGTCTCGCTTCATATAAAAATATTATTACCACTTGAATAATAAAAAGCATTCTCCATCACAAGTTCAACGTAAGCTCGACCAAGTATGAATCAAGTCCCCCATAGGGTGTTTATAATTTTCCATTCACTAATATGATATCATTTGTTAGCTTGGAATATGAAATGTCAATTCCATATCCTATAAATTAATTTTAAATTTATATAGAGAGAGACAATAGATTCTAAAAACACATATCAAATTCAACCAAAGGGTGAATATTCATATTTTTAGGAAGAAAAGTTCCACAAACATCTATATGAGATGAGTTATAAAAATTGGACAAAATCATAATAATAAAAAGAGTTTTCATTTATAATTGAATCTATACTCATTAGAGATATGAATTAATAGTCTTAGATGACTTAAAATATATGAATAAATTTATAAAATCATGCTCAAATAATATTTCTTTCAATAATATACACCCCTCTCACTACAATAATATCATTATTCAATATTCTTTCCCTTTCTTAATGAAATATATATATGGAATAATTTATAGAAAATATTCAGATTAAGAACTCAAATTATAAGGAAAAACAATCATATTATTCCTTATATATTGACAAATCCATTTCAACATTTGATAGTTTAGGTTCACCCTACATCACTTTGGTTTTATTATAGGTTGGTTTAGGTTCCATTATCTTTTTATTCATCACCAAAAAAAACAAACAACTAAACACCACTATGATAACAACTACGAAAACACAACTATAGAATACATATATATTATATCATTTTACATGAATATTAAATACATATAACAATAACTCACACCCCATAAACTATATTTTTATTTTATATGGGGATTAGATACATAAAAATATATTTTAGAAAATTGTTAAATATCTTTCACAAATATTCTTTTTCAGTGATTTACTTTTAGAGAAATTCTACACAATGATATTATTTATTTGATATGGAATTTAAAAATAATAAAGGATGAGAATAGATTCTCAGTAAGGTGAAGCCAATGTGATGAAAAAAATATCCAAAGTGAGAATAAGAAAAATAAGTGGATATGAGAACATAATCAAGGTACACCAACATAACATAATTGAATCATACCCAAAAAAACATGGATAATAAATCATTACAAATATCTTCCAACATAACATAATAAAATTTATAAGGGACTATAGAAACATTGGAAAACATTTCAGAGCCAGGAATCATAAAAAATGTGACATAACATTAAAATATTTCATATGAATGTTGTATATAAATTAGCATAGAAAATAATTTCTTGTATAGAGGCTCACTCCAAATACTGACATCTCATTGTGTATAGAGTCCCATAATTGATTGTGGTCACTGTTAATTCTCATAAACATTATAGACCGAGTCATTAGGTGGATTAGGTTATAACCCCATTCCATTATATGTAATCTCATAAGATATAAAAATTTACCTAATAAATTTTGGGGACATATAATTTTGGTCACACCCATCACATAATAAAAAACAACACATTTTTGTTCCATATGAACAAGAAAACATTTAAAATTATATCATAGAATAATTTACCCATGAAAATGAAAAATGTTTCAATAGAGTTTCCAAAAAAGTAAATTGTATTATATGTAGAGAAATAAGGTAGATATTTCCATTGAATAATAGCCTCAGTGAATTAAAATAAACAATAAATTTATTTAACATAGATTAAAATAAATTTATAAGAGGAATAGAAAAGTAATTATAAAAATGAGATTAAATACCTATTAAAAACATTTATTTTTAAAAGGAAATAATATCTAAAATAATAGGAATATAAATTAATTTGTCTAACTATTAAAAATTTTAAATGAATATTTATAATGAAAATGGTTTGAAATTTTGTTATGATGGAAAATGCTAAAAAAATATTTTATACATAATTTTGTAAAGAAATTCAAATCCTACCAGAAATAACACAAATAGAAATTTCTTAAAATGATAGTATATTAAAACTATTGTAAACAGATTTATAGAAATTAATAAATGACCCTAAGAAATCATAAAATTTTAGACAATGAAATTTTTAAATAAAAATAAATATTATGAACATGGAGGATAAATATTCTTGGCCAAAAATAAGTGAAAAATTAAAATCCATATAAAACATCTATGTGATTATGAAACCAAGGGAGTTTAAATTATATTAAGACATTTAAATCATTGAAATAAATAGAGGAAAAAATATTTATTGGTTTTTAGAGACAAATGAAATATTAATTTTATAATTATGGATTTAAATAAATATAATGTCGATTTTAAAGTGAGATTGGAAAATAAACTCTTACCTTTACTCCAACTTCCATGGAAATACTTAAACATCATGTATAATAAACATATCCATTTTAATCACTTATTTTATAAATTTATTCATATATATTTACTTTTATACTCTTAAATTATAGTCATTTATTTCACATATATAAGTTTGTTATTTTGTTTATCAACATCATTGAATGTTAGTAATTATAATTATTTTTTCATCTTTCATAATAGAGATTTTATGCTTTGTCCATTGATAAAAATTTCACCAATTCCATATTATACATAGAAGTGAAATCTTTTTTATTCAATTATTTATGTAGTCCCATGTTCATTATACAGAAGTTATTGTAATGGTTGGTGAAAATGGAATCAATTTTAACATGTTTCGTGTAATTTACCAATGATAATGAGTTACTTTATAATGATCATTCAATTTTATTATCACTATTCCAAAACCATATTTATAAAATAAATTTCTCTTTAATATCATATATTACCAACATTAAATTCATTAAAATCATTTATCTTTGAAATAGGGAAGATAATATAGAATCATTTTTGTACGGTGTTAAACTAACCACAAAACATGTTTTACTAATGAATGAGTATGAGTAAAGAATCATATAATAGAAATATCATTTTATCAAAATAAAAATAATATTTAATTAACGTCATAATATAGATATTTAAATTTATAAAGAGTTTAGATGAAACGTTAATTTTAAAATATGGTGAAGATCTAGGTATATACATGGATGAATTCTCTCTTTTTAGAAACATGTTCTTCCAAAATATGGGATATATGGCTCTTTTTTGGGAATATAAGATACAAAATGTCTAATAAAACAATATAATTTGTAGATTTTATATTTATATAAGAGAATATTGTATGAAAAAACGTTTTTTGGGATATGTATATGAGGGATCCTTTTATAGGCGAGGTTCAAGTGAAATTTCCATAAATACCTATTCCATAATTTATTAGGTTTACATTTTAAATAAAATTAGTATAAGGATTTAAATTTAAAAGAAATATGTATATAAACAATTCAAATAGTAATTTCCAAAAATAGTCATTCTTAATTCTGTTATTCAATATATAAAATCTATTTAATGTTGATATTATGTGTTTATTTTATATTAAAAGAAACATTCAAATATTCACATATCTACATAGTTTTGGAAAAATATTTGAATTTTGAATATTTTAGAGGGACAAATTAAAATGATATTCTTTTATATTAATAATTTAATATTTTGGAGATAATTGTGGATGAAATTTAAACAATCTACATTTATAAATATCAGTATAAAAACTGAGAATTTATGAAGTAGTTTGTTATCATTCAACCAATAATTTTGGGATCACTGGTTAATCTTTTTATGTGATTACTATGGATAAAATTCTATTATTTTTATTATTAATATTTTTAATAAAACTGTAATGAACCAAATTTTTACAAATACAATTCCATTTTTGAATGAATAAATGACTTTTTATGGAATGTGATTATTGAAAAAACATGCACTTATTTGGTTATAAGTAATAACTTATCTGATGTAAATGAACTTTATGCATCATAATATCTGATTATGAAGTCAACGTATAGTGACCATTAAGATTAGTATATTTAATGTTATGATGAAGTCCTCTTAATAAAAATGAAGAAAGTGATTACCTCAACCAATAAGATCATTCACTATAAAACCTATTTATCAAAGATTATGATGGTAATTTAACCACTGTGGTTTACCTTGACCAATAAAAATATAATATTCAAAAACAAATGCATGTGTGAAAATGTTTGTGGGAGATATTCAAGTTCATCGATATCATTACCCAAACTATGTTTGTCAAATGAACCCATGAAATTATCACCACCACACACCATAACCTTAGGGTGTTTGTTGGTGTAATAAAAGGTTTTAAATCAAGACCCTAATAGTATTTCATTTATATTTGTTTATACATTAATGATTATATTTATATTTTATTAATACTATTAATTTTTTGATAATAATATAATGAGTTTGATAAAAAATTATATTATGATATGTTGAAAACAATATTATATTTTTAAGAAATATATAGTTTCAATAAATCCACTCTATTTTAATTAATTAAAGATTTTTTTACATGAATCCTATTTTAATAAAATATTATCAATAAGTTATTTTTTTTGAAAAATAAATTTTAATATAATTTTATAAAGTCAAAAATAATTTCTATAATTATGAGAAAAGTTTTACTATAAAAAAACTAAAAAAATTCAATAAATAAGTATATTTTTTTAAAATATTAAATTATCAAAAATATATGTTAATTTAGATATATCAAATTTTATTTTTTGTAATCATCATTTTAAAATTATCCTATAGTGATATTTTTGTAATTTTCAGAGATAATCCAATTTTGGGTAAAAATTAAACAGGGTATAAGTATATGTAGTGTATTATGAAAACATAATGACCAAAAATTAATCCAATATATTCAGTAAATGGTCTAAACCAACAAATTAATACTTCACCATTAAAATAATGTGTTTTTAGGTCATTTTTATTAATTTCATAACCCCTTTGTAAATCCTTAGAAACATATTTTATATATTAATGTTTTAAAATAACTTTTTTTTTGAAAATTATTGACTTATAAATAAATAAGGGTAATATTTTAAAGATAATTATTATTAAGCCTCTAAAATATTGAAAACCGCTTCACTTCGGAGAAAAACATGGTTAAAAAATGGGAATATTTTGGGTTTTGAATACATTATTTTATGGTGTTTAAAACCTATGTTTCAAAAAATAATAAAGAACTCCCCATTATTTTTCTATATAAACCAAATCAAGCTCCAATTAAACATCACCAAAAAAAATATCATAACTATACTTTCCATTTATTTTATATCCCTCCAAATATTCCCCAAATCAATCAAGAAGATCCTCCCAAGCTTTTTGAGACACCCGCTCAAGGTATGTGATCCTCTCCATCTCCTTTTATTCAAGAACCTTCTTTATATTATATGTTTTTATTCTAAATTTTTCATGATGGAATATTTTTTTAAATATCATTCCTAAATCCCTTATGATACCCAAGTGATTATATAAAAATTTCACTCACATTAATCCCTCAGATTAATCTTTGATTACCCACGTTATGCAGCCGAAATTATCTTGTGATTTTCCAGACAATTTTTTTTATGAATAATCATCCCCATTTCTACTCAATGGTATTCATATATATGTGAATATACATTATATATGTGGAAATTATATTTATGTATCCCACACTCCTTAATTATGGGATTAAATGTGATGAAACATGATCTTATATTGAATGATCCATATGGAACCTTTTTGCATGTACATGATATGAAAGTGATGGGTGGGATCAGAATAATATATCCCTTAAATGCATTGGGTAATGTTTAAAGCTAATTACATCCCATTATTGGTGCATGGGAGGTTAGCCTAATAACTTTATGTTATGTTTTCTAGGTGTTTATCTGTGAATTATGTTCATGGTGCCAGGATTTAAGATGTTTCCACAATCCCATCATTCCTTTATGTTATCATCTTACATCTTGTTTTGCTGTTAATGTTTATGATTCTCACCCATTATTCCCCATTTAAAGTCCTATCAACTAAAATGAAATAATATCTTCTTTTATTCTTTTTTTTTCACTTTTTGATCTTTATAGATCACCCTTTTTATTATGTGTTCCCCTAGTTTACCCCATGTAATTTTAAAAAAGAAATGGAATTTTTGATCATGTTAAGGATGTTTCAATAATATTGTTATATCAATATATCTATAAGATGTATTATGTACCTAATTTCAAAATAAGATTTATTTCCAAATAAATTGGTATTTTTTTATGTGTACTTAATATAATAATTCATGTAATAAGGTGAATTAAATTCATTGGTTATCATAGTTGGTATTAGAGAAATAACGTTTTTGGGGATTATGATTAGAATAATATAGAGAAATACTTTATGTTAATTCTAAACAAATGAAAAAACACTATATTTTTTGTAATATTTGGAGTAAGTGGGTTATAATTAAAAATATCCATATACAGTTAATACAATTTTATGTGGATCTATCACAACAATACTAAGATGTAACAACCCTGAAAATAGTGTATTGAGCTAGAATCGACAGTGAACTGCTGCATGACAATATCCCCTACTTCAAAACTGGGTTGAAAAACCTTGGGGTATGCTTTGTTATATTTAGAATCTAATTTCAAACCATTATTAAGGGAAACAAATCCATTAAATTTTATACTATGAAATATATCATAGATAACTTAGATTGAGACCTAAAATCACACAGTTTATATGTCATTTATTGGTTATCCCATTAATATTTATGGTTTCCTATATATGTATTCAATACTTTAAAATTAATCATTCCAAATTTCCTCATTATCCTAGCCAACTGTTAAAAATAAGAGAAACTATGTAAACAACCAATATGAAAGGAAATGTGATGACTGTAAAAATGAGATGTCTAATAATATGGGAGCTCAAGTAAGACATCTTTTGATTATTGAAAACTACCTATCGAAAATCTAGATTAACAACTGGGAAATAATTTAAATTCAAAATCCCATAAAATAAGAGTATGATGTCCTCTCAAGGAATTTCATATGATAATTTTGGTAAGGAAAATATGGCACAATTTCATTTGTGTAAATAATATAGAAAGAGGTACCGAAGGAATGATCACAAATGTACTAGGACATGTCTCAAGTGTGCAAAAATTGGGTATAAAGTATCCAATTTTCTAGAAACAAAATGAAAATCGTGATTAAGGGAAATAAAGTACTTTATAAGGATCTACTAATAGTTCTATGTCAGAAGTTTTTTGATTTTTGGAATTATCCATGCCAATTCTCTACTCCAAGGGCTGATAAGAATAACAAAAACCAACAATATCCCAGACCATGTGAATAAGAAACATCTTATGCAAATATGGATCATGATGATTGAAGTACATAAAACCTATACTCTATACTTGTGTATGTCTTTTTGTATTTCAATTCATGCCACATTATAATATATTTTATCTTCTCTTAGAACATTGATCCACCAAACCTAATTATTTGATATCATTAGGGAAAACATATATTATTATTATATCATAAGTTGATGTTTTTTGGAATTTTCATCATGAAAATCATATCAATATAACTTTATTGTAATTTTATGTTATCCTAGTAATGGAATGATTTTTTATTTATAAATCCAAACTAAATTACTATGAGAAGGAAATCAGCCTATGTACCACGAATCACCTTCTAATTATATCTAACTATTAGTATGATGATGAAGCTTCTTTAGAATCATCATCTCATGCATGGATATTATTTCAATATGAGTAAGAATATCTTGACCAAAAGGTTGATTCTAAAGAAAAGACCATCCTTGATGATATGCTCATTTTAAGGGAATTAACTAATGTGTTTCTTAAATAATTGGCTAGTCTTCATATTAAATGAGTGGTTGTGTAATCAATCAAATTTATACCTCACCCAATTAACCGTATTGGGGAATGTTGTCACCATAATTGGGATATCCGTGGACCCTTAAAAACATAGGAAAGTAAAGGATAGAAAATACAACCCTCTATGATAGAAATCCTTAGTTTCATTGTATTAGTTTATAACTGTCATTGATTTGGGAGAAATTTGTCATGATTTTCTATCCACTTTACCAATATAACTCAAAAATGAGTTATGTTTGTATTGAATAATTAATGTGACAAAAGTTTGTAGATGTAAATAAGATACTAGTCATTGAACTTGTTCTCACATTAACTATTAGTGTGGAAGATTTTTGACCTTTAGCAATGCATCATAAATGATCTAGAGTTGTGTACTAATGAAAGATGAAATTTTTTTAACATATTAAGGATTCCGGAGGATGTAAAATCCCTCAAAATGTTATTTATAAAAATACACTAGTATAGTAGTTAAGGTTTGAACCCAAGGGAAGGTAAGTGAGTTTTCTATGGTTTTATTGTTATTAAACTCTACTTTTTTCAGTAGTGAAGCGAGTGTGCATCTTTTTAGTGGGCTTTTACTTTACAATTTTTTGTACTTTTATTTATGCAAGATGTAATGATAAAAATGTTGACAAGAAACTAAATCATTTACTGGTATATTGATAAACTAATAACTACTAAAAACTAACATAAGAGAAAAAAATACTATTATAAAGCAATGAGGTCGAAGAAGTAGATCAAATGTAATACTCGAGAATTCCAAACTACTGGTTTAAATGATATCTTCCCCAAAACAATTTATTGAATCATACCTTAAGAAAAAGGAGAAAAGTCTCCATCGCCAAGAAACTCAACACATAGAAGACTGATTTTAGGAGTTCAACACTTCAAAATCAATCGAACTGTTTGATAGTTATAAAAGGATACAATCTGGAAATAAACTCACTTTAAATTTCTAAAGATAAAGACATTAACGCTTAAATAAAGGTATCCCATAACAATATTGCAAGTTGATCTTGAATTTATGAATTAAGAAAACAATATAGGGGAAAAGAAACTAAATTAAAAATCCTTAATCAATATCACTGATTGATTATGATTCTAAATAATGTAATGTAAATTAAGAAGTCTTAAAGATTAACCAGCAGAATTGAATTCTCAAGCTAAGAAAATTCATCCTTTAATAATCTTGATTAAATAAATGAAACACAATCTATTATAGAGTATTGTGAAATTAAGTATAAGAACGGAAAATAACTCCTTTAGTGATGCTCTGTTCTTGGGCTCCTTTGACTCCATGCATGCTCTATCATCTCTCAGGTGTCTCCACTCTCAAATAGTATGGCTTGGTATGAGAATGATCGTATCTGGTTCTGATCTCCAAAGGTGTGTTCATGGACTCAGAATGTCAGTCCCCCCAAATTATGTTGCTACGCTATTTTTTTAGTTCCGCCATCTGCTACTTGTCACTATCACTATTTACTAACTTGAGTTCATATTTCACAATTGCAATGTACACGTGTGTTTTTTCACGACTGGAACTTCGCACTAGTTTTTCTTATATAACTAACTCCGAGGGAGTTAGTTAAATGATCATGGATGTTTTCCCATCTTGGAAAATGAATCTACAGAGTTTAAACACAGAATAAATAATTAGACGTTAAATAAAAAGTGTTAACTTTTATAAATAATTAAAAAACTATTGTATTAATTTATGATTAAAAGTTATTTAATTTATATTAATAGTTATTATTTTATTTAATTTAGTACAATTTATTAAATAATTTTATTAAATTTATCAATTTTAATAATGTTATATAATATAATCTACATATTAAATAAATGTTTTCATTTGATTAAGTTATTTAATAATTTTATTTATTATAATTATTAATGTTAATTATATTCAATATAATTATGAAGTTAATAATAATTTAGAAAATTAAATTATCTAAATTATTTAGATTAGTTTTTTAAGTATTTTTGTTTATATAAATTAAATTAAATTAGATTTATTTCTTGATTATTTACTTAATAAAATTACTAATTATTTATTTAGAGTTTTGTTTTTTATATTATTTAAAAACAATTTGTTTTAAATTAAAAGCCACTCCTCCCCCATTTTCACCGCAGAGCCAGGGTAGGGTATCTTCTTCCTCCCAAAGGTAGCGGGAACCTCCTCCTACTCCTTCAGCAAGGCGGCACAACATCCTCAGCAGCTCGAGATCCCATTAACGGTGACACAACTCTTTAGCAAGAAGGCATGACATTCTGGATCTCCAAATCCAGCGTGACAAAGGGTTGCAGTGGATTCAAACTCTTTGCGGTGGCGGTGTGAACCAGATTTGTGTCACTGAAAGGGTTCCACATTTCCTCATACTCTTCCATGGCGGTGCGATTCAACCAGGTTCGGCGATTCAGAGGTGGGATGAAAACTCCTACTGCTCGAGGTTCATCTCATGCGGCGGCTTAATAAATCCAAATTGGTTCATAGAAATTAAGGATTCAAATTCAAGATCTAAGATTATCTTTATTAAATTTAAGATCTTATATTATAATACTATTATGATTTTCTTTAGTAAAATACCTTTATCTATGTTTCAAATCTGTAGAGTGTTGAATTGATTCACGAATCCCTGGTTTGAGTCTGTAGTGTATTTAGGTTGTAGAAAAGAGACGTAGTTAGCAGGATGGAAAAGAGAATGGGTTGAATGAGAGGGTGGTAGTGAATTTTTGGGGGAGTGAAGCCGATTTTTAGGGTTTGAATCGGTGAGTCAAGACTCACAAATAGAAAAAATAAGCAGAGGAGAAATCGTGAGATAGATCTGTGCGTCGATAGGAGGAAAAAATGATCTATCAGTGAGTGGTGAAGAAATGAGAGACCGATGGGATAATGATTGGTTGTGAAACTGAAAGAGGATTGGATCGGTGAGTCAATGAATCAACGAGAGAATAAATAATGGTTGGTCACAGCAGGACATGATAAAATAAATAGATCAGTGAGTCTCAATATCAACACGTCATGAGAAACCGTTAGTTAAAATAAAAAAACATCGGTGAGTCAATGACTGACCGATAGTTGAAATAAAATAAGACTCCGATGAAATGAGAGACCGAAATCAATGCACATATGAGACTGAAGCTATTTCTAAAATATCGGTGAGTCATGACTCACCGATTTTAATAAAAAACATCAGTTTGATGTGGGATCTATATGTCAAGAGGATCGGTGACTCAAGGGGATCAGTGCGTCATGACATCAGTGAGTCACAACATCGGTGAGTCGCGCCATCATTGTGTCGACTCACCGATAGAACAAAATGAAATGTTAACAATAAAAATTAATTTAAAACAAATAATAAAATGACAAAACATTAATTAATTAACACAAAATTGAAATTAACTAAATTTTTTAATCCCAAATAATTAACGGTAACTAAAAACTAACTAAATTATTTAACAAACTAAAACATAATAGCGAATAATTATTAACTAAGAATATAATTATCAAGATTAAATAAATTTCTAACTAAATGAAAAACACATACAAAGAATAATTTGTAGACATAAAATTAAAATAATTAAAATTAACTGAAGATATTGAACGAAAAATTTAATTAGTTAGATGACGAAATAAAAACATCAAATTAAAAAAACATTATTTTATTAACCTTTAACTTGAATTGTTAACTTATTTAATAGAGTAACTAGACTAGAAAATAAACAAAGTTAATTTCTTTTAATAATTATATTTAAAATATTAAAGGATTAAATTAAAAACTAAATTAGATTATTGGAATTAACAATGTACAATTAATTTAGTTAACAATATTTTAAAATTAATAAAATATAAACCAGATTAAGAATATTAAACTAAAAATTAATTTAATATAATTAGAATAATTATAATGTCTAAATACAAAGACTAAAAACACATATTTAATTTTAAAAAATGTTTAA
This sequence comes from Viscum album, assembly GCA_963277665.1. Lineage (NCBI taxonomy): Eukaryota > Viridiplantae > Streptophyta > Magnoliopsida > Santalales > Viscaceae > Viscum > Viscum album. Next base: position 1,478,042,769 of record OY728134.1, read on the forward strand.
TTAATATATTTAGTGTTAAAAAAACAAATATGCCCTTATTTATTAAAAAAATTCTAAATAAGTAATTAATTTGTTAAAAATTAAATAAAATATGTGACAAAACTATGTAAAAATAGAGCCATATCACATATTCCTCCAAACAATTAAGGATACATAACCAGATCTGCCCAAATCAAGATCTATAATTGGTTATGGTGATAATTTAATTAATTATTTAGCAGAATAATTTCTCTTGGTAGAAGTGTGACATATATATGGATCATAAAAACTTCTAATATATATTCAGAAAAAATGATCTTTATATGATCCAATTGAGGTGGTTATATATGTTTATGTTTTATGATTTTAAAATCTATTAAAATATGGGGAAAGAAAACCAATTGGAAGATGCTCTATGTAGAAAGGATCCCCCAAATCAATCCATGATAAGTATTACAAAGGATCCAATATTCATAGACATTGAATGGATGTATATGAGAATAATAAAAGGATATCAATACTACCTTTTTCATTTAATTTTTCAACCATTCATTATTAATAGGATCAGGGAGGCTTATAAAGACGATGAGGTGTTATAAAAGTAGATAGTGAATATTAATTTATTCAACTTGTTGAATATGGATTTTTAAGGTTTAGAAACCATATATGTGTTCCATAAAAACTAGAACTGAAGAGTTATCTTTCTGATGATGAGTGTATCTCATCATTCTCTATTCATCGAGAAAGCACTAAGATGTATAGAGATTTGAAGAAAAGTAAATGGTAATATTACATAAAGTGGGAGATTATGGAATTTGTAAATTGATGCTTGTTATTCCAATAATTCAACATTGAACTTTGAAATTATTATCATTTTATGAAACCATTTATTTTACAGAAATGAGGATACATAGCCGCATATTTAATCTTAGGACTCCCCATGACATATAGAGGTAATAATTCAATCTAGGTGGTAGTTTATTACCCTACAACTTCAGTTATATCATTACTATCATGGAATAAATCTCTTAAATCCAACAATCTAAGATACACATAAATGAATTTGTATGACTGCATGGAGTTCTGCTATATTATATTTCATAAATATCAATGGTTTACCTAAAGGTTTTGAGAATCCTTCAAAAAAATTTGAAAATATAATTATGCTTCATCAATTATTATTACCCTTAGATGCGGTCACACTGAAAGGATTGTTCAAACTCTAGAGGATAATATGTGATCATGTTCAACGGATTAACATGGATGTTGTGAATATCACCTTACCCTAGTGTAGTTCCCATGAAAAAATAGCTTCTATTATAATAGTTAAATTGAACTATACGAGGATTTACATGGGAAGAGGTGTCAGACTCCAACATGTTGGGATGATGTTAGGGAGTGAATGATGGTGGGGCTTGATCATATCTAAGTGATGATATAGATAGTTCAAACAATTAAATGTCATATGAAATCTGTAAAAAGTCAATAGAAAATATATGAAGACAATTATTGATGATACTTAGAGTTTATTTTCAGTGATATAGTCTTCCTTAATATATCTCCATGCATGAAATTCATAATGTTTGGGATGAAGTGAAATCTTATTACTAGATATATTGGTCCCTTTGTGATCCTTGATCAAATCAGAGTGGTGTCATATTGACTAGCACTGTCACCTAACTTATCTCAAGTACGTGATGTGTTCCATGTATCCCACTAGAGTAAGTACGGTCCAAACCCCTCGCATTTAATATATATAGAGGTGACCCCATTGGAGAATGATCATTAATATAAGATTCATCTGGTAAATATCTTATATCATAGGGAAACAAATTCATCAAAACATGAAAACTCACATGGTAAAAGTGTTGTCGTGAAACCACAAGTTTGAGGAAGTGACCTGGGAACTGGATGAGGTGATGTTACAGAGGTACCAAAAACTATTTTAATGTATGAAATGATAATTTTAAGGGTCAAATTTATAAAGGGGGAATAGTGCAATGACGTGAACTTTTGAAAATAAAATATCCTTATTTATTAAACAAATATCTCTTTGTATAATGTGGTTATTGATGACACATGCACATATTTGGTTAGAAGTTATATTCTGTCAAATTTAAAATACCATTAAGTATAATAATTTTGGATTATATAAGAATTTTATAGTTACCATTAAGATTACTATGTTAAGGGTTATCATAAATTTATTTTCATAGAAACAAAAGAAGCAATGACCTTGACTGGTAGGATCATTCGATATGAGTCCCATATATAAGTGATTCTATAGGAAATAGAATCACTAGATTTTTCCCATGACCAATCCTAAGATGAGACTAAACTACTAATGAATGATAAAACCCACGTATGGTAGAAGTTCAAGAACAAATGGGTCACCACCCAAACCATGTTTACCAAACCAACCCATAAATATATCACCACCACACACCTTACCCATAGATGATTTTCTATTGTAATAATGGAATTTTTATCAAGTCCATACTTGTATGAATTTATGCATTTTTCATTAAAATAATGATTATATTTATCTTTTATGATTATGATTACTTATTTTAATTAATAGAAAATTATTTTGTTTAAAATTATATTTTGATACATTAAACACAAATTTTATGTTTGATAAATATATAAATTCAATCAAGAGACTATAATATAACTAATTCAATAATTTTTAAATAAATAATAATTTAATAAAATATATTTATTTTACAAATTAATAAATAAAAATGATAATATAATTTTAAAAAGTTAAAAATATTTTTTATAATGGCCAACAAGCTATTACTGCAAAAAACACAGTATTTTTCAAAAAATGTGGAATTTTTATTTTAAATTTTAAATTATAAAATATATTTATATTTGGATAAAAATAAAAAAAATTAATCAGTACTTAGAAATTAACCTAAGGTGATTATTTTATAATTTTTCAAGATAATCAATTTTTTTCATCAAATTTAGATATTGTAAAAATATATAGTGTGTATTATAAATTGATTATGAAACAAAAGTGATATAATATATTCTATAAAGGGTATCCACAACAAAATATATATTTCATATATAAAATATTTTCTCTTGAGGTTATCTTTATTAATTTTATAATCCCTTTATGAATCCTCCAAAACATATATTATAAATAATGGTTTTAAAATATATTCTTTATGAACATGAATCATATAACGCCCCGAGCCCGCTCTTCTGGACTTGGTGCCTAAAAAAAGTGTTGTGTAATTTTTTTTTTATAAAAGTGAATGAACAATTACACAACACTTTAATAAAACGAGGATCTTTTACCGGTCTAGGTTCTGGAGTATTAGACAAAACATTACATTTATCAGATTCAAAAAAAACTATTGTCCACTATGCTTCGGCGTTCTCTTACTCCAAAAATGATGACATCTACGATAATCTCCTAAGATACCTGTGAAAAATCATTTTTAAAATAAAAGGGTGAGAATTAAATTTCCCAGTAAGGTGGTTTAAAATAGTTGAAATAAATTTTACTAAAACTACCATTGAAAATAACCTTTGAGAAATGGTTTTGAAATTATTTTGATAATACAATCAAAATTTATTTGGAAGATACCATTTGATAAAATCATTGAAATTATTTACGTATCGAAAGTACTTCAATGTTTTGAAAATACGTACGCTAAAAAATTTCTTAAAAATAATCCAGTGGTTTTTCTAAAAAAACTCAAACGCAAGCCTTTAAAAATAAAAACATTTTGGTAACTTGAAAAATTATAGGCTATCTTGGGCTTACCCACTTATTGAGGGATTGGGTTCACTCCCCAATTCCCTACCATAATTATAACATTCAAGTACCAGCATAAAAATAATTTTTAGGCTTGCTTGAAATAGATATACATTTTCACTGGAGTTTTAGTTATATATATATAATTATATAAGCAATAATCTTCATCGCAAATTACATATTATATTTGAAACACTCAAAACTCATAATACATGACATTGCATAATCACACAATAGCTAAATAATCATTCACACACTAAAAATTTCATATTTATTGACATAAAAATCCATTTTTGTAAAGTGTATTTAATTTCTCATGCATGTGTGTTTATATATATAGGTATATATATATATATATAAGTATGCATAAAATATCATTTACGAGTCATAAAAACCAAATCATTTATTTATGGAAATAATAATTATTTTTATATGACACATATATATGATAAAATTATGATATGCTTAATCTTATAAATTCTTACTTCAGAAAATATTTTGTTAAATAATAATTTTATTTAACATAGTTATACAAATGAAGATTATACATTCATATATATATATAATTATATCAGATAATAAATGGATAAATCGATGTTAAAATGAAACATCCATAAATATAGATTTCCTTGAAATAATTAACATGAAACTAAATTATAACATAAAATTTGATATTTACATATATATATATATTCCAATCACATATATTAATATGATCCTTCAAAAATAAATTTGAATTATAAAAATAGATATACAAACTGTCAAAAAGATTTAAGATAACAACTTACTAAGAATAATTTATCTAAATTTTCGGAACTTCAAACATGTTTGATTTCAAGAAACCAACAATCAAATGCTTTCAAAATAATTTTCCCTTATAATATAGCATCATAGTGTTGAGGGGTTTTTAAGCAAAGAAATATATTAACAATTTTAGAAGATTAAAATAATAGAAAGGGATGGAATTATAAAATTTAAAGATAAATTATACATACACAAAAATAAGTAAACAGTCCCTTACTATATTCTATCAAAATTTCAAAAGTGAAAAACATTTTTATTTTAAAAAAGAAACAATAGATGAAATAAATTTCAATTGCACAATTATGATTTTTGAGGAAAATAAATTGACCGAATAAATATAAAGATCCCTTACCGTTTTTTTATTGTAGAACCATTCCCTCTATGTGCGGCAAGCACACAGTGTCTTAAAATGGGCATGCAATACCCTCCCAAATGAAAACCAAGGTACTTATTATATAGTCATTTCTTAGTGTGCTTCATACGCAAGTATGAAAAATAAATAAATTAAAGTATTTGACTCACAAATTTAATATGAAATCTGAATTGATGGTCAATTGACATCCTTTGTCTTTTATTTAAAAATTGGTATGTCAATAATGAATTTTGGACAGAACTAGGCATTGAAAAAAACCTATTTTAAGAATAAATAATATGATCCATATTCTTACGGCATTAAGTGGAAACATATCATTTTAAGATCATAATATCGGTATATTAAAAAATCAATTAATCAAAATAGAACAATATGCAGATTCAATGAATGGAAAAAATTATCACAAAAATCAAATAGTTTTCCGAAAACAACATGAAACTGAATTGGTCAACAAATGCACAGATTATAATAATCATAACCGAAAGGAGAAGAAGAAAACAGACACACAAATCAATCAATAATAATTTTTTTTAAAACAGAGAATATATATCCGGATCAAATATGGACATACTGTTGAAGAAATTTAATAGAAACAGATATGGAAGAAGAAAGCGGATGAATAAAATACAGAAATCAAATTTGGAAATCAGATAAAATAGAACAAAATAATACTTTATCATTGATGCACAACCATACTATGAGATCAAAAAATCTTTGAAACCGATAAAAAAAGACAAAAAACATGTAATTAATATACTGAAAACAATGGAAACATGTATGTGATTATCCTAAACCAATTAATAATGATTTAAATCAACGTCATAAAGGGATAGATTTAAGAATGTGACAACAGCGGAAAGCAACACAACATATCGGATCAAATAGATATAATTTTTTTGGGAATTATTCGTATAACAATGAATTTATTATTTCAAAATTAGTTCAATAGATAAGGATTCGGATGATTAAATAAAATATAAATCTACGTCCTTGAACATTAAAACCCTAACCGCAACTCAAAAATGACCGGAGACGTCGAATTCTAACTAGATCTGAAAACCATGACTTCGATCGGTCCGCAAAGGATCTCCCTCGAACTCGAATCCAAGATGAATCGTTGACCTGCATCTAGTACAGCTACTCCACCTCGCCTCTCGTCTGGGCACCCAAGCTTGATGACGACTCTCAGGTGAACACCTGAAGAACCCGATCGCACCCCAAGCCTTGGCATCGACTCCCTGTTCTCGCGACTCTTGTACTTAAACCCTCGTAAATACTTGTGAAACAGAAACTCACGAAACCCCCTAACATCTTTAATCCCGATTTTTCTTTTATTCATCTATTTTATTATTATTTCATTCACCATTTTTATTAAATCATTTCATTTTCATTTTTTTAACTTCATTTCATTATTTTTCATTAATAATCCGATATATATATTATTATTAAATTTTAAATAAAAAAATTTATGATTAATATTTTGACAAATATTATTAATAATAACAGATCAAAATTCAATATTTTTTTATTCCAATTAATAATATTGAATTATCATTTAACTAAAACAAAAACCAAAAATTAATTAAATAATTCTTTTTTACTAAAACTTGGGATGTTACAAATCACCTCCACATCACCAAGGGAAATATTTTAATTAGAATTGTTATTAAAAATGTTAAATAATTAAAACCAATTCACATTGCTAGATAATATGGGAAAAAGGTATGGGAAGTATTTTGGTTTTGAATCCTTTATTGAATAGATTCTAAAACCTAAGTTTGGAAATTAATAAAGAACTCTCGTCTCATTTTTTATATTATCCCACCCAAATTATAATATATCTTCACAAAATTAAATTTTATAATTAATAGTATCTACTGTTACCTATATATATATCCTTCCAATGGTTCCCCAAACTATCATGAAGCTCCTCCCAAGCTTTTGGAAACACCCTCTCGAGGTAAGGGATCCACGCCCCTTTATTCAAGCACCTTCTTTTTTCCTTATACATTTTTTCCTAGTTGTTCTTGTTGAAATATTTTCTTATATATCTTCATAACTACCCTTATAATGATCAAGTTATGAGATACCCCTTTCACTCTCATTAATTACTTTCTTGAATATCTGTGTACCCCCATTATGTTGCTGAAATTATTATGTGAGTTTCTATTCCAAAATCTTATTTTGTGAATGCCCATCCCTTTTTTCACTCAAGGGTATTCACATATATGTACCTATTATTTATTTATTTTGGAAATACATTATGTATCATACTATCCTTAATCAGGGTACTAAATTTCATTAAATATGATCCTATCTTGAATATTCTATTTGGAACCTCTATACATGTAAATGATATGAATGTGATCGGTGGGGCTGGAATTATATAGCCCTCTAATGCATTGGATAATGTTTTAATCTCATAATACTTCATGTATGGTGCATGAGAGGTTATACTAAGAGGGATGTTTTATATTTTCTTATATGTTAGCCTTGAATTATGTTCATGATGTCCTATTTTTGTTGTTTCCACGTTCTTATGTCTCCTTTATGTTATCATCACATATCTTGTTTCAATATTCACGTTTATAATTCATTCCCATGTTTTGTACCATTTAAATTCCTACTAACTTACATAAAATACTTCCTTTATTGTATGATATTTTTATTACCTTTGGACATTATATCTCATCCCTTTGTTATATTTATCCCTAGGTTATCCCATAAAGTTTTAAAATATCAATGGAATTTTAGTGAATATTGAGAAAGTTTTCAATAATGTTATTATATCCTCATATCAAGATATTGTTCTATGTAGCTAATTTCCAAATACACTTGGATTTATGATCTTTTGGAATTTTTATGTGTACAGTTATCTAATAAATCCTGAAATGATGTGTATTAAAGACCTTGTTTGTTATAAAAGCTAACCATATTCGATTATTATATAGTCATTGAAGACTCTATTTAAGAGAATTGTAGTTGATTTGATGTTATATTGGATGTGATATAAGTGAGAAAATGCTTTATTAAAACATAATTGAAAAATGGGGATTGGAATTTGACTGATCCTTTGCGAACATTTGTTTTCTTACTACAGGATGACAATCAAGGACTTCAATTGTACAATTACTACATCTGTCGAGAGATGAATTAAATTTTTACACAAGAATTAGGAATTTTAATTAACTATAATACATTGAATTATACAATTTGTTCTCTTTTATATTTTATTAATTCCTTTTACCTTTCTTATCTCTATTTAATATGTGTGTTGATTATGATTTTACGTTTCTAAATAATTATTACTATTAGGTTGTGACTCTCAGGATAAAAGGTAATTGATTTTTATTCCTTCATAAAAGGTATGTTATAATTGATTTGTGTCTCCCCTTTATAATTCACTATGTATTTTGTGGCAATTCATCCACTAGAATGTTTTGTTTTTAATAGGGGTGTCTCTCCCCTGTTAATATTTAGTTTTTTTGTGATATAAGATCACTTTGATAGGAACACCTATAAAACATTCATGTGCTATCTATATTTTTTTAATCTTTTAGATATTATTATTTTTTCTTTAGATTTAATAACTTTAATATTCCCTTTCCATAAAATTCTTTACTTATCTATTCACCCCACTCAATATCATCCATATTTAACTATGGCAAAAAATTGGCATCAATTCTTATTACATTGATTTGTTGAATTGAATTTTTTTATTTAATATTATAACTATTTCACCTATGACTTATACTCTAAGGATAGATAGGTTAGTGGTAATTAGTTAAAGTGGAGGAATTATTCGTTAGAAACCTCCTCAATTTGATTGTGTAGACTATGGATATTGGTAAAATCATATGTAAGGTTACCTTAAGAATCATTGCATTAATCATTGGACTACTACGGTAAAAACTTATAAATTTCATGGTTCTAAACTCGGTAATCTTATTGGACATAGTGCATAAAAATATGTTTTGAACAATAAATGTATAAATATTTTATATTTTGATATTAATAAAAATATATTTTTTTATACTTCTATATATAAAACTACTAATGATGATTGGAGATTTTTTTTGATTTACTCAAATTAAATGTGATAATATGATTACAAATAAAAATGGAATTATTTAAGATATATATCAGTATTTCATTATTTTAGAATAAAAAACTATCAATAAAATAATCTAAAGAGTCACCAGTATCATTAATTGAATGAGTGCTCATAGGACGTTTTTTAAAATACTACAATTTTCTAAATAATATTAAGATATTTACTAAAAAATTTCCATTTAAATAATGTTTGTATTTATTAAATTAATAATGTTTGGGCACATAATCTAAATTAACTTATTATTTTGCTACTTCAACAGAAACTAAAGTTAAAGAAAATTTCTGAATAAGAGACAACAAAGAAAGAATAAATTTCTTTAAAATTTTTAAATATAATTTCTAATGAATTTTATGATTTTTAACTTCATGATTGTAAAAAATAATATATGAATCACATTTTACTAGAGATTATAATTAAATAATAATGGATCATCTCAAAAACAGTTCTAGAAGGAACTCCTAGAAGAAACAAAAAGGTCAAAAGAGAGGTAACAATAATTATAAATTCATAACTTTATATTTAATTTGTTTTAAGTGAGAAAATAAAGGGAATTTAAGCTTGAATTCCCATGTTTGAAACATCTATGTTATGAAAACAAGAATGAAAAGAAATAAAAAAGGATTTGGCTATAATATATAGTTGTATGGAGGAAAGTGATTCAAGTGTATAATCAAAAAATGAAAAGGAATTCGCTAACTTTTGTTTAATATTATCCTTCTTTGATGACAATGTTTAAAAATTATATTATCGATGTTTAATTTTGATTCTAATTGTCCTCCTAATGAAAAATTAAATTAATAAATAATATATTTTAAATAATATATTTTGAAAGATACTAAATTATATGATGCTTTAATAATAAAGAATAAGAAAATTATAGATATTAATAAAACTGTATTTCATGAAAATGAGAATCTATGAAATCCTTATTTTACTTATGAGGATAAAATTTGTGAATATATAAAATTTAATTTGGATATTAATGAAAATATGGAAAATGAAATTGAATGATTAAAGAAAAATATTTATAACTAGGTTTAGTGAAGAGAATGTTTTGATAAGATAATTTCCATGGATAAAATCCATAATAAAAAAATGGTATTTTATATGATAGGAGTTTACACAAGTTTTACTGGCAGAGTTTTGTAAAAAATTATAAAATATGTGTTTCAACTGTTTTTTATTTAATATTCGTGATTAAGGATCATTATACAAATGAATGTTCTCTGAGATTTTTTTAGTCATTGGGATTTACTAAAACACATATTTCTAAATATTTATCTTACAATGTACAATAAAATTATTGTTTTAAATATTCTAGGTGCCCAAGAACCATATTAATAATCCTATTGGACCGAAATTTTCAGTAAAATAATAATTTCAAGTTAATTAATTTTCTAGGATTAAAACTTATGATGTCACAAGAATGAAATATTATACAAGGACAATTGATTATACCTATATATGACAGAAGTCCCATAAAAATGATTTTTTATAAAAAAACATTATATAGAAACTATTTATCAACATACAATTTTTAAATATGTAATTCTATTTTCAATAAATATTATGGTAAATATATTTTTTCACATAAAAAACCAAATAAAAATGAAATATTATATATTTTATTAAGATGAAATTTTTAGTACAAAAATGTGACTATTATAATTTTGTTGTTGAATTAATATTTATTCATATATGTAACAACATTATAATATATATATATATATATATAATGGTGTTTTATTAAATTTAAGACAACTAAATCTTTAATAAATTCATTTTTATGCTGAAAATGATGAAAATTAAGAGTTTTTATTCGAGAAGAGGAGGGTGGTTGATAACAGTAAAGTCATGGAGGCCTGAAGTAATGAAGTCCAAGAGCATCAACCCATAAAAAATAAACACACTCATAGGGGAATCTAACTCATATTATAATAATTCATAAGAGGTTACTTTGTTTACCTGATCTCATTATCTATCACGTCAAATTAGATGTATAGTTTTACTAAAATTTATTCTGTACAGCAAGAACCCTTTGTCATCTCTTAATGGAGCCTTAAATAGTTGAATTAAAATAATTTTTTTGTAAGGAATGTAAATGGTTAATGGGATTTTATAAAAATTTTAGGTTTTTTATTTTAAAATATAAATTGAAACTATGTTACTATGTGAGAGAAATTTTCTGTAGAAATCGTGATCAATCCGGGTGAGTGTCCCTTGACGCTCATTCAACATCATTATTAAGGGAAGTGGAAAATATCATTGATTATTTGATATATACACAATAAAATAAGTATGTTATGTGAGTTATTACAATATTAAAACATGGTATTTTATTGATCAATGATATTGATTACCAGCGACTAGTCAAAATCAATAAAAATGCATTGATGTGAAAAACTGGACTTAATCAAGGAATCACATCAAAAATGATATGAGATGACCAAATTTGTGTCAATGATAATATTTTAAACTATATAAGTACATTAATATTGATGGGTTCATGATTGTGTATTTTATCAACGGACCAAACCCATCCACACACTCATGAAAGGTAAGAGGTGAGAAAAGAGATTAGCACACTCAAATCATCATAAGATCCGAGTATTTCATAAAATCATGAGGAGCATTGTTATTTGATTTGTAGTTGATCATAAAATGATATAATATAATTGAAAAGGTATAAATGAAGAAAAATAGTATATAATCCAAGAATTTCAATCACCTTCCTAATATTACCAGCTAGGAGCTCAGTGTTTCAACAAAGGATACCCTCCCAAATTGATCACAAAGAGGTTTTGAAGTACATGATGTAAAAGAGGGAAAAAATGGAAGAATAAATATATATAATTACAATCACCCTTAACCATGGTCTTTCCAACCATTATAATGATCGATGGATTGTTTTTAAAGATAAAGTTTCCAAGTTGGATTCAAGAATAGTCAATGGTCTCTGGGGGTAGGTGAGTTGTTCATGACAGATTATTTCCCCAATATGATTTGACGGGTTTATTGACCAAAACACAGAGAATTATATTAATATTATTGGAGAAGAGGTACATATAGTTATATGCTTAATTGATTATTATTTTTCCCAATTAGAGGTATGGGGCTTGAGTTATGACCCAGATACAAAAGGGATGTCCAATCTGGCCCACCCAGAATATTTCACATTGTGGGCCACCATTGGGCCTTAAAATAGACGAATTGGGTTACATGATTTTTTGGATAAATGTATCTGAAATATTTTTTCACTCATACAACCATTTTAAAACAAATTTTATGCCTGTATTATCAAAATTAGAAAACAAATTCTATATGATCGCTTAGGATCTCATGCATTTTGGGCCCGTTTTTCTTGAATTCCACATGGGATCTCCAAATCACCTCCTCATACAATATAATCCTTAAAACATGTAAAATTTCTTTATTTAATAGTGATAAAAACTAAATAATTTAATCAAAAAAGAAATGTTTTTTTATAATATTATTAAAAACCAATTTTAAAATACTGGTGTAAATGTGTAAATAAATAGTGAATTTTTAGGTGATCATTACCCTTTAAAGTCAGTAAGTATGTAATGTAATTGAATTCGCACCAAGTTTGATTAACAATATCTTAACCAATGTGGCTATTTTATCTTTATATGAGATAAAAAATTGGACTAGGGGGTATCAAATATTCCTTCGATATATTAGAAAATAACTAAGGAATCAACTTCATCCTCAATGAGGATAGTATCAATGAAATAAAAAATCACCATCCAATTTAAAAAAATCATTAGCCTCCTCCAAAATAGAGTCACTATTTCTATATAAACCACTAAAAACAATAACCACTGAACCTTTTTTGTCCCAGACTACACATCCTCCTATCATGATATAAATATTATAAGATCCATAAATGTTAATCTTGTAACTATTAATAGGGGGATTATGAAGGAACTATCTACCCAAAGCAACCACCCTCTTAGAAGTAGGCACAAGTCTTACACCATTAATTTCCACTCTCATTGAGTGGTTTTTGTACTTTTAGTTTAAGGGTGAACCCATATCAACATCTAGACACATGGACTAGGTTATTAGGGCCAAACATGAACTCGTTGATTCATCCACCAGTGATTTATTTATAGCATTCATGATACACCAACATCCATATGCTGGTAGTGTGTCCCTCACCTTTGACTCTAGGATATTAAACTCCAACCAATGAAACTAGAACTATATGAAACCAGAACCATTATCCTCTTTTATATCAATTCCAACTAGAATTCTAATCCCTCTCCAAACATCCCTTTCACATTCTCGCGAAATGACGTGATATATAGTTTCTTTTTTAGAGTTCTGAAAATAGAAACAATTGGACATGATACTAGTTCCCTTTCATAAAATTACTTCTTACTTTATTATATCATGTTTCTAAACATGTCAAATAAAGGAATATAATCTTTATTTGAATTTATTTACACTATAGAAGCTTATATTCACACTATTTGACGCAAGCATGAATTTTAGTATGAAAATCCTTGGCCAAGATAGACCATGATGAGTCTCTAATGAACACGTGTTTCTCATTTTCATAGGGAAGGTGAATTCTATTGAATTTTACATGTTGATTTTGGTCAATAATTTCTTGGAAGAATGTAAAAAAAGTAAATTCTTGAGAAAATGTGATGTTAGGGGTATGGAATCCCATAAAACCCAAGGATACACCCACCCATTTAGGGAATCCCAGAAAATAAAATGATACACTCACCCTGTTTTTCTTCGAGTAACTAATTTCACAGCACCCTATAATCCACCGAGATAGACATTGGATCTTCTGTAAATTCCAATGGAATTATTTCAATAGTTTGTAATTTTTCCATTTATGTTCACCCATGTCTGATCCAAAAAACCCACACCAAATATTCCCCATAGTGAAAGTCCCTCCATTACATACAATTCAAAATTATCTTGATGGATGTGCATGGTATCAACCATATTTCTAAGACCAGTATCTCATATGAAAAGAGGTTTGGCCATTCTGGCCCAATATTCCTAGTGATAGTGTCCATCCATATGAGCATCCCAAATAATGGATGTCATTATTCATTCAATGTTAATTAAAACCATTTTTCAAACCTTTAAAATGTAAATGAAATGCATTAGAGTCGATAAAAAACACAATTAACTAGATTAATCCAAATCCCATAGGATAATAAGATACTCTTCTAGTTGTTATTGTGTTCGATGATTTGAGAAAATAGGTTCTCAAATAGATGAATTATATGACCTATAGGAGAAATTAGAGCACCTATATAATCCATATGAAAATATTTTCTATTAATTCTAAGAAGGCAGTAGATAATTTTGGCTCAGATATTTGAAGAGTGGTTTCAGTATAAAAACTTCTCCTCTCATATATGATGCATGTTCACTCCATTTTTACTATTCATACATAATATTTATGATTCCTTGAATAGATATCCATCAAACATTGATTAAGATAAATATTTCATCTACAAATAGGTGGGATATTTCATGGAAATTATATTAGTATCTTAGGAGAATATTTATTCAACTATGAATACAACTGGACTGAAGTTTTTTAATCCTTTTTGGGGAAAAATTAATATGCTTAGGGAAAGGGGATCTCCCAACCCTAATTTTTTCACTACAAAAAACACATCTCTTATACATTAAATTTAAACAAAACCATAGGTGACTAAAACAACTATAGAATAAGTCAGTCACCCAGCTAAACAAATCCCATGCAAGAAATCACTTTTATGATAAAACCCCATTAAACAATATCATATTCCTTGTCCATGGAAATTTTTATTGTAATTCTAAAACTCAGATTCTTTATATTAATCTCTTTAATAATCTTTTATGGTAGATAAATAATAGCCTTGGTGGACCTCCCTCTAATAAATATATGTTGTTCCTCTAAAATTCACACATGAAGATGAGTTAAGAACTTCCTATTGATAACACTTACAAATACCTTGAATGAAAAAATACTCAAATTAATTTGTATAGAATGATTAATAGAGGAAGGTTCCATCAACTTTTTAATAAGAACTACAGTAGTCTCATAGGTTACTCAGGTCAAGCTACCTCCTTACAAAAACTTGAATGACATATACAATTTATTTTTTAACAAGATCCCATGAAGCCAGATAAAAAAATCCAAAAACCCCATCAGTTCTAGATGATATCTATTACGAGATAAAGGTAAATAAATCCTAGATCAAACCATCACTAGGGAATCTATCAACATTCATGTTAATATAATCTAACACCACATTAATAATACACTCACACAAAAAATATTTCCCCTTGAATAACCTTCCTTCTTGATAGGTCTGACAAACAAAAATAAATACTTAAACTATATTTCAAAATATTTCCCACTACATAAATTTTATTTGCAAAAGAACCATAAATAATGAATATTTTAGGAGAGACAACCTAATTATTCTATTTAAGAAAATCCTGATTAAATATTGTATTTCTTTCCCTAACTTTTAACCATGTCTATTTGGATTTCACCAAAGAAATGTGTTCATATTCTAGAAGCATGCAAGAAAATTGGTTATTATTATCAAATAGATCATTGAACAAATTATAATTCTAATATTTCTCAAGGACATTCTCAGCTAATTTAATATCTAGTTTCACATTATCTACATCTTGGAATCTCTATGTATGATTTCTAATTTAAGACTATAGTTCGTCTTTTAGATTCATATTTTTTTCTATGTAACGTTACCCATATAATATCATGCATGGGATTAATCCATCGTTAATGCACCACTAAGTGATATTAAAAATCTAAATTCCATCACATATAATATAAGAAGTATTTATTGGTATCTTTTCTAGGAATCAGATGCACCAAAAGAGGAAAGCAATCCAACAAATCAAGAACTAAATGAACGACACTAGAATTTGGGTAAAATAAAATGGAATGTAGGTTGGAAAAGTATAGATCATGCATAAAACACATAATATAGCCTCTCATTTGATTTTTATACTAATTAAACGTATCCCCATAGAACCATATGTCCCAAAAACGTTTATGATCTATAAATGAAGAGAAATCATGCATGTCCTTCCAAGGATGAAACCCTCACCACTTTTCTACGATGGATCCATGGATGAATTGAATTAACACCAAATCATCAAAGTTGATTCCTATGAATTAAATCCTTCAGGGTCATGCCAAAATTTTTATATTTTACTTTGAAAACACTTAGAGTACATATATGAGATGAAAGAGATTGAATTCCTATAACCAAACTTCACCATTATATGCTACTCAAAAAATTATAGTTGATTAACTGATAAATAGTTCTTCCAAAATATCCTTATATGGTGATTAATGGGTTCACCATGAATGAAGTAACAGAAACCCATATTTTGAATAATATGGTCAATTTCAGAAGGATCTTGTTTAGGTTCTAGATAAAAAATGATCAATGATTTGTTCTTGGAGTGTTCATTGGATAATAAGTCCACATTGAATTCGAAACCACGAAAGAAATCATTTTAAATAACAAAAGAGATCATTGAAAAATGATATGTCTGGATTTGTCCTGTGGAATTGCATAACTCATAAAATGAGGTGAATAACATGACTAAAACTTCATGGAATCATATCTAGTTAAAATCCATTGTGAAAAGAAGTAGGGGTTGGGTAAGGAATATAATCATCATCTTGGACATGATGTAAGAACTATAAGAGTTTTAAATATGCATTGAAGAACTATTTAGGGGCCTTAAAAACACATGAGTGAATATCGCATGGTACATGTTCCTGATCATGTGATAATCCATGTTTCCATATCGATGAGGGGTTAGAAGACCTCACCTAAGGGCCTAGATCACTAGAGTGGAGAGTATATAATATAGATACTAGAGGAGAAACATCATTCCAAAGTAACTTGAGACTTCTAAGATGTGTCTATTTGACCAAGACCCCCACCGACTTGGGGAGAGTGTTACATCATTTTCTGGATAGGATCCATGGACATGCACGAGTTCATATGGAAATTTCTAGTGGTACCTACAAGGGGGTGAAAGTAAATAATAGGTTGGACATCTATGAAAGCGGTGGATGCCGACAAAGATGTCTCTAAATTCATTTTCTATCACCGTATAGGTATTATTGATAGAGGCTCAATAAACGTTCAATAGTAATGGTGACATGCCACTAATTAAATAGTCCACCTACTAAGGATCTTTATAGATTTCATGATTTCTTCAATAGATTTACATGGAATGATTGTGGATGTGATAAAGAGTACAAATGAGAGGGTGATTGACATAAATTAAGTCCTTAAACCACTATGAAGATCCTTTAATCTAAAGGAGTTAGGATGAGGGGGATAAATAAAGACCTTGGTGATAACAATTTGTGTGAATGATGATTTATAGAGACCTAGATTATGATTTTCAACATAAAGGAAATACCATAATGAGTTAATGATACTTTATAAAAATGAGTTATTACGGAAGGGATGCAGTATCCCGAGAAGAAGATCCAAAACTGCCACCTAAGGAGAGTCTTGTCCATGATGAACCTCCTTGGTCCTTTGGAAATGGATAAAGTGCCACTGGATGATGAACAAGTTTTTATGGGTACACACCATGATGAAATCCTCTCTATATTTAAGGATGGTGTAGACCAATCTTTTATTAAGAATATAAATTGAAGCAGGATCCTCTAAGCCCCAGGAAACTATAAATTCCTAAAACCTCAAAAGAGGCAGATTATGTGCTATGAATTTGACAATATCATGTATAAATAAGGATTTTAAAGAAATTTATTGATAATATATAAAATAAAATAATTTATTATCCATCCAACAGTTTTTAATTGGTAGTAAATAAGAATGAATTTATTTTATACTCAAAATATTCATTTTTCCTAAAATGGTTTTGTATATTATGCACATTTCTATTAAAGTTAAATATTTTAAACACTAAATATCATGTATAATACATTTATTTTCATATTTTTAATCCCCATATCCAAATTGGAAAATATGTTAATTTAATATTTAACATAAATAAATTTTACCAAAGTAAATGTTTGTTAGAACGATAAATGAATTATTTTTCCAGGAATTGTTTATATATATATTATGTAACATTAACTAAATTAATTAAACTAATCTATTTTAAATAATAAATATAACTGAATTTATATATATATATATATATTAACTCTCTTTTAATTAATAATTTGTATGAAAATATGTTAATAACAATTAAGGATTAAAACATAGTTTTATGTAAATATATTTTTTCTATAAATAATATGTTTTAACATAAAAATTAATTGTATCATATTTATAAATTGATTTATATTAAATGATGTATTAATTTATTTTCATTACATCAAAAATAGGTAATATGGGCCATATTATATTTTTTTAAGAAAAATAATTAATATGGTAAATTTTTAATCATGATTAATAATCATTTAAAATGTATAACTTAAGTCGATCTAGTTTTGTTACATTTAAATAAAATATAAACCCTATAAAAGTCCTTTTTGGGTATTAAAGTAATATCAACATGTATCACGATCCATTCCTAATGTAACCCCACAAATTCAAATGAAATTCCATTCTTACCCATTAACTAACATTCATTTCCAAGGAAAAGTTCTTCTTCTTAACATCTAAAAGGAATCCACATACACCCATTCAAATCCATGTTAATAATTATTAATTACCATGAAATTCAACCCATTTTCCCTATTTTGGGGTGTTATTCCATTTTCATTGTCCTATTGTCATAATAATATGGCCTATGCCTTCCATTTCACAGTAGACCTTCAAGGGAAGAATCAAGTCATCAACATGAGCAAAAACCTCACCCTAGTTTTTATTATTTACCTTTCTCCTCAAAAAAATATTATAAACATATTAATTTAATGAAGTAAGTATAAATATTATATGTAAAAATTATTATACTCATGGTAATATCATTATCTATTTCCATCTTATTAATTATAAAAATGAAAATGTCATTAAGGCATAATTGCAAATTAACACCTCTATGAGCGGTGTATTCCATTTATCATAACCAACATACATGGATGCTTAAATTGAGGTATATAATTAATAAAAATTATTTTTATAACATTATTATTATTTTGAAAAATTAAATTTATTTCTACCTTCTTTTTATTCTATTGAAAAACATTGTTTGCATGTTTTTGTGGACTACCACCCCCACAGAGTGTTGTGTTATGTTTTTCATCATCACCTTAAATTTTTTGTTATAATATATATTTTCTGAATTTATATTACATTATGATTAAATAAATACCACTATTATTGTTCAAATTGGATGATAAAAAATTTAATCATAATTTTAAATTAATCTGGTAATATTGATAAACTACTCAAAATAAGTTCATCGTGTATCTCGTTCTCACAATCCGTGACCTTAGTTTCCATAAAATGAACATGGGAAAAAATTAACAATTTAAAAATAATTATTTAAATATATTTTATAATGTTTTAATGTCCAAATGTTTATAAAATAATGGGGTTTAAATTTTATGTTACAAAACATCAATAAAATAATCAAAATTACAACATATGATGATGAAAATAATCATTAACTAATACACGCCTAGAGAATGATTTTACCTAAATAAAATAAAAGTTAATATATATTAAAAATGTTTTTAAATAATAAAATAAGATATTTATGTTTATTATACATAATATTAAAGTTCTTTCATTGAATCTATGATTTAAGTTACGAGTTTGTCTCAATTTCAATTCCATTAGACATTATTTATAGTAGTTATCTATTTTAATTTACATGGTGTATATACTACCACATTGATATATTAAATAATGATTCAATTTATTTTAAAATTAATTTATGTTCTATTTGAATATATATATATATATATATATTAAATTCATTCCATATGAAAATTTACAAAAGTCGTAAGGGTTTTCTTATCTCAATTTTCTTTCTTTTAGACATATGCCATATCCACCACTTATTTTATTTTGAATGGTATATAGTAAACCTTATAAATTAATTTAAATGTAAATTTTATGAAATTAAATTTATTTACAAATATTTTACATGTTATAATTTTCATGGTAATTCAAAACAATTGTTATGAAGTTGTAACGTTTTTTCTAACTCAATTTCTATTCATTGGGTTATGTTCATTCTTATTGAAATTTTTTATTTTAAGTGGGAAATATAATATTGATTTATATAGAAATTTTGTGTTCCACTCTATGTATTTAAAAATATTTCTCATGAAATCATTATGATGTATTAAAACATTAACTCTTATCCTTTAGTGGATCCTTTTCCAGATAAAACTGAATCATTGTTGAGAATAATCCTTATCTTATTTAATTTATATTTATCCTCCATGTCCATTTTTTTCATTCCAAAAAATTCAAATATTATTTTCAAACATAATTTTTTATTAACTTAAGTGATCTTATCATTACATATTTTCAGAAATAATATCCTTTTCATTATCTGGGGTTCAAAAAAATTACCTTGAAATTACAAAAAGTGATTTTACTTACATGATTATATATTTTATATTTAACCCCAAATTTTCCACATAAAAACTTTATTTCTTCCTTGGTATCCTCTAGATAAATTTATATTTATTATTTTTATTCCATTTTATTACTTATATATTTTCTTACTTATCTAAAAAATATTTATCTCTTTTGGATTAATGTTTTGTTAATAACCATATAAATGTTCTTGTGAAATATTCTTTTTAGGGAATTTAATTCCAAGTATATACATATCCAATTATTGATTCTTTATTAGGTGATATCTTTATAAATTCTCTTCTTATGAAGTTGTTTTTCATCTATCTAATAATATTTCAATGATATTATGTGTCACTTTCATACGATCTAATAATATAATCCAACTTTTATATCTAGTTGTATTATGATTATGTTATCCAAATTATTGACTAGGTAAAGTATTGACATCTTGTATGTTGTTATTTCAATATGAATGTTTATGGACTACTAATACAAATTGATTCTATATTTTTTAAACCTTACTACTTCTTTCTCCAAATAGATTATGATTGTGCTATTACATTTACTAACTGGTGAAAGTATTGAAATCCCATGCATTATTATTCCAAAATATATTCTTATTCATTACAAATAAAAACTGATTATGTATTTTTCAACCATCCACATTTTTTATCAAGATGTTTGATCATCATGTTTTCAAATTTATTGAATAGAGAAATTATTGAAATCACATATATTGTTATTTAATTTTGGATTTTTGTGGATTACTAAGGAAAATTTAGTGTGTATTGTTTAACTATCCTTCTATTTTCCTAAGATTTCTTATGATCATGTTATCCAATTTACTAACTATGTAACATATAGAAATCTCATATGTTCTTTTTCAAATATTGATGTTTATGTAATACTAATTCAATTTGATTATGTGTTGTTTAACCACCCACATTCTTTTACTAGATAGAATCAGATCATTATCTCCCATTAATTGAATTTGGAAATGTTGGAACCACAGTAATTAAAGATGGGTTTTTAGTATGTGATGTATTTTTCCAATATTTTTTTGAAACATTAGGGGGTTCTTGGTAGAAGATTCATGCCTATAATAATTTTAATTGTGGAATATTTTTGAAGTGTTTTCTAATTTTTTTGTGAATATATCATTCCTATGGGGTCATGGTTTAGCGAAGTTTAATTATATTTTTAAAGAAGGAGAAGGATTTTCACATAGAAACTACATGGATCACGGAGTAGGCATGGAAATCGTGTGCTAGGTGGGAAGATCGATTTGAAGTTGTGGAGATCCTATAGAAAGTAAATTTTCTATGAAATGAGTGTGTGGGGATTGAATTCTACCAAGGGGGTATGTAGAACAATTATAAAGTTAGCAATCAAAAGGTGGTAATTTACAATAAGTTTTCAAAAGAATTGATAACCTTATAGGTACATAGATTGGTTGGACAAAAAAGAATAACTTAATAGGAATATATTAGTTGGAAGGAGATGTTTGGAGAATACCACACGGTTAAATTTTCATGTGTTTTTTTGGAAGCTTGTCAAATCCTAGCACGAATAACTATGTAAACTATAGTAAAAATGGTTGGTAATGAGGACTCATGTATGACACTATGTATTACAGGTGCTTGCGACTAGTACTGAGGAACTATGGTGTTTTTTTGGGGAGTCTATTCCCTCATATCAGATTAAGAAACCAATAGAAATACCCAAAAATCAGCCATAGAAATAAATAAATATAGTTTTGAAGATAAAAATATAGATAATGTTTTACTAATAAATAGAATAGAGTAAAGGCCTGAAAAGACATGTCAAACATATATTACTGATTTCCCAGTGGGATGATCACATATATATGAGTAAATAAAAGGGACGAAAATAAAATTTCAAGGATATAATACTAACTTTGTGATGAATCAAATATCTAATCTGCACTTAAATATTTGATCCATCCTTCTCGATCAATTCAATGAATCATCATATTTTGTGCCTACGACCAAGTGAATGAATTATTGAGTAACCCAGTGTAATGACAACCCAAGTAGTGTGTGGGTAAAAAAATCTATAGGGAACCAAAAACATGGTCTCATACATATCTTATAAATACTGTGTATGTATATATAAGCTACTCATTAGTATAATAATAATACTAAAATAACCAACTATTGAAAATAATTTGAATGAAAAATTTATACCGATATATACTTCCACAAGTTCATTCACAAGTATTTTTCTCCTCCTAGTTGAGGGAAAATGTGAATAAAAGGATAAAAACATCCTCAATCATTCTTTTGTAATGTTCCTTATTGAAAATATATTCTTTTTCTAGAACTAAAAACGTCTCAGAGTAAGTAATATCACTACACGGGGGTACAAGTCCTAATATTGGGATCACTCGTACTCACCTCTAATCAATTTAATAAAGGATACAAGGAAACATATAGAAATCATGTAATTATGGAATCATGATATATGTCATACCACTCATTCCATGTAAATCGAGTCTAATGTAAAAGTCTAAGGGTTTGTTTTGTACAAAATTACAACATCATGACTTGGATAATCCCTAAGTGGATGACCCTTAGGTGATGTATAATAGATTCTATCATGATCCAAGGTAACAGCTCATGATCGATGTAATAAATTACTCTAACTCATCATCCCTATAAATTTCTAGGAAATGTAGTAATGGTGTGTATATTTAAACCCTATGGATAATCCAAGGCATCACATGAGGATATCATCATAAATCCACCAGAATATCTAAAATAGAAGTTCTAAAACATACTCAACAACCATCTTTATAATCAATCAATGGTGAGGAAACCTAGTGAAAAATGGGACTTCTTGTTTCATTGACAGTCAATCACATATCAGCTCATAATTCAGATCCCAGGTATTATGTGTGGGAATCAACAATAATGTAACTGTCAATCAAGAAGGCTCAATATCCAAATCATAAAAATTACCGATGAACATACTGCTTATAAAAGAATATCATATTACGGCCCATTTCCATGTACAAGGAATGGCATCTATAAATCATAGCCTCATTGATAATAACTAAGTGAGTGCATAAATAAGAGTGTGGGTGTATGAATACGTAACCACCACTACTTCTATATCCTCCTAGACATACATGTTTGGTAATGATTATATGATGATACCCTCTACCATTTAACCCAAACACATAATGCACTACCTAATTGTTGGTCAAGTACTAGGACACCCATTGGGGTTCACATGATTAATACACAAAGTGGCATCCCACTCAAGATCCTTGAGATCAATATGTAAATAGAGGAATCCCACTTGGGACCCTCAAAATTAGTATGGGAGTATTGTAATCCCTCACCAGATCCTCTAAAATAAAGTCATGGTCTTTGTTTGACACTGAATATGCCAAGATATTATGTCCTATGGCATCATAAAAATGGTATCACAACCTTTTTTCGATACATAGGATCTTCCCACAATAGTAACCATAAATATATGGGTTATGATCCAATATTGATGTTAAGGTATCTCTGTAACATTCATCACACCTAACAAAGGCCAATTATTCCTAAGGTTTATCCACCTAGGCATTTACAAGGGCTAACATGCCTTACAAAGCACAGTCTCACCTCCTAAGAGGTTTGGAGGCTACATGATGTCTCATGGGACTAATCCTCATCCACTAGGGGATTGGGAATTAAAAAATAACCCATGGTTTATTAGTGATCCTTTAATTTACCTATTAAAAATATGTGATTAAATAAATTGATAGACATTGGAATAAATTAAATTGGAGGAATCACCCTTAGGGTTCAAATCAAAAATTCTTATATTGTAACACAACGAGATTTTACGAGATATATTATTTTTAATTTCATTGATGTCTTCTATTATACACTACACCAAGATTAGCTCGTACTATACGCAACACCGTATTATCTTGCAGTATACACAACACTATTCTTGGATCATGTTACACAAAATTTCAAGTTCGTTTGATAGTAGTTAGTATACACAACATTGAGTGTATAAATATATATATATATTTTTATATTCAATGTATAAATGAAATATGGTTGGATTCTGTTATACGCAACAACAAAAGAGTATTTCACTATACGCAACCCTAACTTGGCTTACATTACACGAAATCGTGACCTTCCACGATATCGTGTGTTGTACGCAATACCGAGTTTCACTAAAAAACGATATGTTATTAAAATATTATACAAACTAACTGTTTTGAATAGTAACACCCACTTTTCAAAATTTCATAAATTTTATCTTTTAAAATAGACTTCATTTTTAGATTCGGAATATCAAAATTATCCTAGGGTGAATTTGTGGTTTTTTTTTTCTGAAAACTTTTAATTTTTGATGAATAGTGAAAACACTCAGTTACTATTTAAAAACTGACTTTTTATTTAAATAATTATTTACTTTACTTAATTTATTTTAGGTAAAAAGTGATACATAATACCTATATAATTTCAATGTAATTCATTGGAGTCATTTTATAATAATTTTAGATATATAAAAATTTTATTGAACTTTTCACCGTCTTTTACCTACCTCCTAGGAGATTTTTGCAAACTTACCTAAAACATAATTTTACCTCTTCTATGAGTGGAATTTCGAAATTCCGAGACACACATTTAATATCAAGGAGTAAAATGTGGTTCAATAAGATAAAAATATTTTTTGGTGAATAGTATCTTTTTACTTTTATTTACCACGGTTAAAAGTAAATAGGGTAATTAAGGGTAAAAATGATATTATTATTACCATAACAGATGTCCTAATACTATTGGATAAGTTTAATTCGACCAAAAACTACCCTAGAAATAAAATATAACCCTTTAGGTCCACTTGGGTTAGATTAGGACACATATTATTATTTTATTTAAAGAAGAGTTAAAATAGTTAAAATCATTGTTTAATAACTAAAATATTTTTAATATTGGGTTATAAATAAGATACATTTGACTATAAATATTAATTAGAAAGATAAAAATATTTCCCACATAATTTTATTTTATTTATTATTTTTAAATGTTATATAATTTAATTTAATTTATGACACAATGATGATGCAGTAATTAATTTATTAATGAAATATTAACATTATTGATGTTATAAATACCAAAATAAATGTAATTTTAGACTTTTTATGAATTCCATTAATTTTATAGGTTAATATGACATGATAGTATTTATTTAATTAACGTTTTTTCACTAATAATTATGTTATGAGTTTCACAAAAATCAATTACCCAATAGTGTTAGAATTGACATAAAATAGTTTTTAAAATAAATATTATATTATTAACTGTTATAATATTCCTAAAAATCTGAAGTTTTTAAAAATGATTTAGATAAGGTTATATATATTAATAATGAACCACTTGGGGTTCTTTTGGCTTTTTATAGTTTGTTTATTAACCTTATATTGTAAGATAACAAGAATACGCGGTGAAAGTTATATTATTTAACTTAGAATTAAATCTAAAAGATAAGGTTAAAATAGTATCCTTAACTTGTCAAAAACCAATTGGTTTAGAGGTTTAGACTCATCCTCACTTTAACTTTGAAATATATCATTTTTTGAGCAATTATAAACCGAATATGACTTTATTATAAAATAATATTTTATGTTTTTCAAAAGGTTCTCCTCTCCTCCCTTATAAAAGGGCACCCCTTTCCTCTTTTCTTCACACCCTTTTGAGCCTTGAAGCTCTGAAAACCCCTGAAAATTACTCTTCACAACCTCTATAGTTACATAATATAGGTTCTGGTCTTCTCAAAAGACCAACTCTATTGCCCTAAGCAGAAGTTTAAAGGAGGTGCGTCAAGGACAAGGTAATCTCTTGTACCGACTCTTTCAAGTTTCTTTCTTCTTCTACATCCTCTTCTTTAGTTTTATAATTATAAATTAATGACAAAAGTATTAATTATATACTGATATGTTATTATAAAATTAAATAACCCTATTTAACCTTCTATCCATCCTATGGAAAACAAAATCACCGTGCGTACGTACGTATGGAATACCGTCTCCATGAAGTGGTGTAATATGTTTTCGACCACCACCTTGCATGGATGGGTATAATGGTGAAACTAAATAACTATATATAATTATTGTAAATTGATATTGATTCTGAAATATTATACATACACTACAATAAAAGTCCACGATCATGGGAATGATATCATCGCTCGTGCGTACGTACGGACTACCGTCTCCATGATTTGATGAGATTCATTCTCCATGTTAACCATTCATGAATGATTATAAAGTATATATAATGAATAATAATGAATTATATGACATAATAATGATACTGGATTTATGTATTAATGTCATCTACTTAATTCCATTCAATTCAACAAGGAAACGAAAACAACTTTCATGCGTATGTACTGCCTACCGTCTCCATGAACGGTGTATTTCATTCCATTTATCGATCTATCCTATATATATGTATATTCTGAATATATATTATATATATAAATCATTTTTTACATTATGGAATTAAGTAAATCAGGACATATGTAATAATATCAAGAACAACAAGTCGAAACACATACGATAAATGAAACGATTTTACCCAAAACGCTGCTTTAACATGGAATTTACAAAAGAACGGGTAATATAGAATCTTAAGTGAACCATATATGATATCATAAGAATGAATATGATTTTTTAATAAGTAAATGACATTATTTAAATCATTATACAGGAGGTTCAGATACATATGTAGCATATCAGACATAAGGTAAGGGATAACAATTCCAATCTCGCTCTTATCAGAGATTGTTTATTCATAAGTATTTACTGGGGTTTTTGTTATCATCCATGTCCATGTTTTCTAAAAATGTTTTCATGTATGTTTAATGTCCTTTTTACCCATTTTTTAATTTTACCAAATGTTATAAAAGGAATCTTACTTTTGTTTACCACACAAGGAACGTTTTGACTTTTCTTACAAAAGTACGAGGAGAATGTTATTTTTAACTTATACTGCATGAAACGATTTTAGAGTTTCATAACGCCTCATTTTAATGAAGCTTCATGTACTATATTTCTTGATTATTTAAAAAAAACCCTTTTTATAATTTATTGGAATTTTGTGAAAAGAAAATGATTTTCAAGAAGAAAGGATATTTTCCTCAAGAATTCATTGCATGTGTTTTATCAAAATTATTTTCCATCGAAATTGACATTATTTAATATGTTTATGTTTCAATTATAATGTCACCTTTATTTACATGGTTTGATTTTTCTTATGATGAAATTATATCTATTTTTTATATGGATTATGTTATGATGGCATGATGTTTAAGAATCTGATTCTATTACATGGGTTATGCTATGATGTATGATTTACGATATTGTGGGACACAAAAGAATGATTTCATTATGAGATTTGTGTGACCTATATCTCCCTCCAATTAATTTGGTAAAGATTTATATCTCAAAACATAGACATGGCTGGAACGGTAAGTTAATACGGTTCAATGATACCAGACTAGAACGAGGAGTGAACTCGATTCAGAAAGGGACTTTGTCCACTAAGATGGTCTTGGTAGAAATTCCTTGGCTACTATGGAAATAATATCAGGTGCTGAATGGTTTTCCACAATTACATGTTTTATTTCCATGCTATTTTATCATGATTGATGTTCATTTATGATATATTCCCTATGTACTTCAAATATTTATGTCTTTGCTCATGATTTTGATGTTTAGATTTTATGTTCAAGTTTTTTCATTCCAATGCTTATGGATTCTTTTATGTTCTCTATGATTTCCCTTATTGAGCATTTGAGCTCGCCCTTTTTATGTTTTATTTTCCCTAGGATATAAAGAAAGGTTTTAGGTAAAAAACAAAAGGTGAAGATCTTTATGGGAGATGTTGAAGATCTTTCACCATGATTAGACGATTACATTCCGAGTTTCCAAAGGAACTAAACTAATACTGTCTTTGGGAATCTATTTTTGTAATGTATTAAGTATTCCGAAAAAGTAATGTAATGTACATGTACATCAAGCTTTGGGTCATTACAGTTGGTATTAGAGTGAAGGTTTAGTTAACCTTTAGAAACTAGGATGCGAAAACTTTTGTGAAATCCTTAGAGATATTTCTACTGTATGTCTAGGGATGTCCCTAAGGATAAGTTTACGTATAAGTTATAGTCTTATAATTACAGTAACGATCTTATAATTTATCCTAAGATGTTAGATATTGATGTTACTCCCTCTTTATTATGTTGTTTTCCCTAGCATGATTTTTTTCTCTCACACTATTTTTTTGGGTTTTAGAAAATGGCTGGAAATAGGAAGATTCACGATAATGGAGGATATGATGGACAATGGAATGATATTATTCCTGAGAAACCAAATGAAACGGGGTTTGGAAGTACAAACATCGTTATTATGCCTAATCAGCAGTCTCATAATATGATCAATAATCTCAACTTTGGTAAGTTTCCCGACTCAGCTAATAAGATAAAGACCGAGTTTCGTGATGATCATATAGGAAAGAAAGTTCAATTTCTCTCATGTAAATCATGTTGGAAGAGGCATCAAGGAGAATGATTCAAAGGAACTGGAAGATGCTTTGGGTGTGGAAAAGAAGGACACAAATATAGTAAGTGCAAAGGAAAATTTTTAGTTAACACCATGGAGAAGGATAATGGTATTGCTACGACATCAACAATGATTATATGTTTTAAATGTGGAATGTATGGGCATTATGCAAACCAATGCCCTAGGGTAAAATCTCATGAAGAGAATCCACATGGTCATATGGGTAGTATTTATGTGTATGATGATGAGGAGACTACAAATGTTATATGAGATGAAATAAGTGTTGAATCTTGGCCAATGGTTTAAGAAGGTTGTGTAATGATTGTATGTTTATCAAGGGTTATGTTGTATAGGTAATTTAATGGTACTATGGAATAAAGAAACATCTAAGGATTGTTACACTATTATTTTTCCTAAAGTAGTTAAAAGTATATTTTGAATGGTATAGGTAACCCTGAAAGGTTATTCAGATATTTTTGGAAAGAAGATGATATACGCATAATGAAGGGATAAGGAGAAAATAATATGTTTGATAGTATTCATGAGCTCATGGCTGATAAAAGGACAAAGTGATATCATGATTTGAGTATAGATATTTTTTTGGGATTTTAGTATGTGGAAAGAGTTAACTTTTTAAAGAATTCACATTTTCACTAAGGTTCTATGGTAATTTATGTTTCAGAAGAATACATGATTAAGGTATTCACATGTTTGGAATGAGATCAACAAGATATATCTTATGATATATGGGGGATAAACAATGGTATCCACGTGCTTGTTATGTGACCTTTTCAGTAATTGTTTTCTTTATACTATGAGACTGGGTAGATGTATTTTGGATAAGCCTAAAGATTGTAATATATTATCTTAGACATCATATAGTATTGTTTAAGGATAGAACTTGTTTTTGGATATTATTTCTGGAATTTTATAATAGTATAGTTTTAGAAAACGTACAACCCATAGGACGAGCGACAACATGTCGCGTCAGACAAGGATGTAGGAATAGAACCCACAACTGAAGTGCAACAGGTCTTTATCGCCTACCACTGGCCTATAAGAAGTCCATGGTTAGAAGAAACTAGTTATATTTTATTAAGCAGGATGATTGATGAAGTATAATCCCATTTTGGAACCATATCCGATTAATCTCACCATATATGGACTTATGTATATAACGTTTTCTAACCCTATGTTTGAGATAGATGGAATGACCTATCATTATATCGCATGATCTTCTAACACTTCACGAAAAACAAATTCAACTTCATTTCTTTAAGAGATGAAGTGGAAATTGTTCGAGGCATGAGGAACGTTGAGATTGTAACAAAATCACGTAAGTATTTGTTTTAATTCAAACATTATTCAACTTTAAGGAAATGATATTGGAAACCAAAAATGTTGTCATAGTTCTCTCATATCTGATGAATCAGATGGTACCTTAGATCATCACAATTTTATGCCTTTGTGATTGTTGGATTTTTCAAAGACCTGTTCTCTACCACTCTCCATCAGAACTTGACGGTTAGATTTCTCTTCCATATCCATATTTTCACCTATGATCTCCTATGTGGGAACCCAAATGATGAGTTACTTTGGGTATCCGTTTTGTTTCTAACGTTCATTTTTTAAAGTAAGTTTTAGTATTCCTTTTTATGATGTGGGTTTCTATTAAAGAAACTCTCAAGTAATAAATCATTTATAACCCTGACGAATTTTGAGGGCGAAATTCATTTTAAGGGGGGTGGAATGTAACACCCCGAGATTTTATGAGATATATTATTTTTAATTTATTTTATTTCTTCTATTATACACTACACCATGATTAGCTTGTACTATACGCAACACTATATTGTCTTTTAGTATACGCAACACTATTCTTGGATCATGTCACACAAAATTTGAAGATCATTTTATAGTAGTTATTCTACGCAACATTGACTGTGTATATATATATATATTCAATGTATAAATGAAATATGGTTGGATTCTGTTATACGCAACAACAAAGGAGTCTTGCACTACACACAACCCTGACATGGCTTGCATTATAGGTAATCGTGACCTTCCATGATAGCATGTGTTGTACGCAATACCAAGATTCACTAAACAACGATATGTTATTAAAATATTATATAAACTAGCCATTATGAATAGTAATATCCACTTTTTGAAATTATATAAATTTTACCTTTAAAAAGGGACTTCATTTTTATTTTTGGAATATCGAAATTAGCCTAGGGTGAATTTTTTGTTTTTTTCTGAAAATGTTCAATTTTTTATGAATAGTGAAAACACTCGGTTACTATTTAAAAACCGACTTTTTATTTAAATAATTATTTATTTTATTTAAATTTATTTTAGGTATAATTTGATACATAATACCTATATAAGTTCAATGTAATTCATTGGAGTCATTTTATAATAATTGTAGATATATAAAACTTTTATTGAACTTTTCACCGTCTTTTACCTACCTCCTAGGAGCTTTTTGCAAACTTACCTAAAACATAATTTTACCGCTTCTGTGAATGGAATTTTGAAATTCCGAGACACACATTTAACATCAAGGAGTAAAATGTGGTTCAATAATATAAAAATA
The DNA here is from genome assembly GCA_963277665.1 of Viscum album. Taxonomy (NCBI): domain Eukaryota; kingdom Viridiplantae; phylum Streptophyta; class Magnoliopsida; order Santalales; family Viscaceae; genus Viscum; species Viscum album. The sequence goes on from OY728134.1 coordinate 1,478,074,570, forward strand.
ATATTTGGTGAATAGTATCTTTTTACTTTTATTTACCACGGTTAAAAGTAAATTGGGTAATTAAGGGTAAAAATGATATTATTATTACCATAACAAATGTTCTAATTCTATTGGATAAGTATAATTCGACCAAAAACCACCTTAGTAATATAATATTATCATTTAGGTCCACATGGATTAGATTAGGACATTTATTATTGTTTTATTTAAAAAAGAGTTAAAATAGTTTAAATCAAAGTTCAATAACTAAAATTTTTTTATATAGGGTTATACATAAGATAAATTCACCTATAAATATTAATTAAAAATATAAAAATATTTCCTACCTAATTTTATTTTATTTATAATTTTTTGACATTAAATAATTTTATATATTTGTGACACAATGGTGATGCAGTAATTACCTAAATAATGAAATATTAAAATAATTGATATTATAGATACCCAAATAAATGTAATTTGAGAATTTTATGAATTAAACTAATTTTATAGGATAATATGACATGTTATTATTGATTTAATTAACTTTTTTTGAACTAATCACGCTTTTAGGAATTTCACAAAAATCAATTATCAAATAGTGTCAAAATTGACATAAAATAGTTTTTAAAACATTTATTATATTATTAATTCTTATAATATTACTAAATATCTAAGGATAAGAAACATGACTTAGATAAGGTTATATATACTAATACTTAACCACTTGGGGTTCGTTTGGCTTGTTATAGTAATTTTATTAACAATATAGTGTAAGAAAACAAGAAGACACAGTAAAAGATAAATTATTTAACTTAGAGTTAAATCTAAAATATAAGGTTAGAATTGTAACCTACACTTGTCTAAAACCTATTGGTTGATATTATTTCGACCCATCCCCACTTCAGATTTGAAATAAATAATTTTGGAGCTATTATAAAACGAATATTACTTTATTATAAAATAATATTTTATGTTTTTCCAAAGGTGCCCCACTCTTCCCTTACAAAAGGAACCCCATCTCTCTTCTCTTCACACCATTTTGAGCCTTGATGCTCGGCCAACCCCTGCCAATTATTCTACTAAACCTCTCTGTTTACATCATATAGGTTCTGGTCTTCTTAGAATACCAACTCTAGTGCCCTATGAAGATGTTTAAAGGAGGTGTATTGAGGAAAAGGTAATCTCTTCTACCGACACTTTCAAGTTTCTTTCTTCTTCTACTTACTCTTCTTTAGTGGTTTCATTATAAAGTAATAACATAAGTATTAATTATATACGGATATGTTATTATAAATATGAAACAACCCTGTTTCACCTTCTATCCATCCTACAGAAAATGAAATCACCGCGCATGCGTATGTATGTAATATCGTCTCCACGCCGTGGTGTAATCTTTTTTCGACCCCCACCTTACTTGGATGGGTATAATGGTGTAAATAAATAACTATATATGATTATTCTAATGTGATATTGATTATGAAATATTATACATACACTTCAATACAATTCCAAGATCATGGGAATGATATCATCGCTCGTGCGTACGTACAGACTACCGTCTCCACGATGTGATGAGATTCATTCTCCATGTTTACCCTTCATGAATGACTATAAAGTATATATAACGAATAATAATGAAATATATGACATAATAACGATATTGGATTTATGTATGTATTTCATCTACTTAATTCCATTCAATTCAATAAGGAAACGAATACAGCGTTCATGCGTACGTACGACCTACCGTCTCCATAAACGATGTATTTCATAACATTAATCGATCTATCATATATATATATATGATGAATATTATATATATATAAAAATCATGTTTTAAATTCAGTAATTATGTAAATTAGGATATAAGTAATAATATCAAGAACAACAAGTCGAAACACATATGATAAATGAATCGATTTTACCCAAAACGCTGCTTTAACATTGAATTTACAAAAGAACTGGTAATATAAAATCATACGTGAACCATATATGATATAAAAACAATGAATATGATTCTGTAATAATTCAATGACATTATTTAAATCATTATATAGGAGGTTCAGATACATATGAAGCATATCAGACATAAGGTAAGGGATAACTATTCCAATCTCGCTCTTATTCGAGATTGTTTATTCATAAGTATTTACTAGGGTTTTTGTTATCTTCCATGTCCATGTTTTCTAAAAATATTTTCATATATGTTTAATTTACTTTTACCCATTTTTTAATTTTACCACATGTTATAAAAGGAATCTTACATGGTTTTACCACACTAAGAACTTTTTGACTTTTCTGACAAAAAATACGAGGAGAATGTAATTTTTAACTTATACAGTGTGAATATATTTTTACAGCTTTATAAAGCCTCAATTTCATGAAGATTCCTCTACAAAAATTCATGATTATTTAAAAAAACCCCTTTTTAAAAATTTGATGGCATTTTGTGAAAAAAAAATGATTTTGAAAAAGAAAAGATATTTTCCTCAATAATTCATTTCAAGTGCTTTATCATAACTATTTTCCATCTAAAATGACATTATTTAAAATATTTATGTTGAAATTATAATGTATCTTTTATTTAAATTGTTTTATTTTTCATATGATGAAATGATATCCATTTTTTTATATGGATTATGTTATAATGGCATGATGTTTAAGAATTATATTCTATTACATGGGTTATGCAATGATGTATGATTTATGATGTTGTGGAATACGAAAGAATGATTTCATTATGAGATGGGTGAGACCTATATCTCCCTCAAATGAATTGGTTAAAGATTTATATCTCATGAGATAGACATGGATGGAATTGTATGTTAATCTGGTTCAGTGATACAGGACTGGAATGAGGAGTGAACTCGATTCAGAAAGCGACTTTGTCCACTAAGATGGTCTTGGCAACAATGCCTTGGATATCATGGAAATCATATCATGTGGTTAATGGTTTGCCACAATTTCATGTTTTATTTCCATGTTATTTTATCATTATTGATGTTCCTTTATTATATATTCCCTACATACTTCCAAGATTTATGTCTTTTCTCATGATTTTGATGTTTAGATTTTATGTTCAAGTTTTTGCATTCAAATTCTTATGGATTGTTTTATGTTCTCTATGCTTTCCCTTAATGAGTATTTGAGATCACCCTTTTTATTTTTTCTTTTCCCTTGGATATAAATAAAGGTTTTAGTTAAGAAAACCAAAGGTTAAGATCTTTGTGGGATATGCTGAAGATGATTCACCATGATTAGAAGATTACGTTTCGAGTTTCCAAAGACACTAAACTAATACGGTCTTCGGGCATCTGTTTTTGTCATGTATAAGTATTCTGAAAAAGTAATGTAATGTGAATGTACATCATGCTTTGGGTCTTTAAATATACTACCATTAAATGCATAGGTACCATAGGATAGGTTTGATAGACCACCTACTATTTAGAATGTTTTTTCTTTTATTTTTCAAGGGATGGAAGACGTTTTCAAGGCCTAATAAATATCATTTGAGATATACGAAGGTCCTAAATCACAACAAACCACCAAAAATAATATATTATATTTATACTTTAATCAATTAACAGAACTAAAAAAGGTATAAACAATTAAACAAATTCAATTTCAAATAGATAAATCCCAAAACCTCATAGGCTAATCTTATCACACCAGAATCATGACCAAATGTTTTTCAATAACTCGTGACACATCACAAAACATGAATCGAGAATAAACACTCTTAAATATAAAAAAAACAACAACCCAAAAAATATAAATTAAGGATTAAATCATTAAAAACTCCCCATGGTGACATATGTCAATGAAATGGCATACGATGAAGTGTAGATGGAATCTTAGTTCATCCTCTTATTAGGAAGAGAAAAATACCTATAACTGATATCTGATCTTAGAATTATATGGAGTAGCCAAGAATAAAAACCCTCACTTTTGAAACCAATATTATAGTAATAAGGGGAATAATATAGTACAAACTAAATGATTTGAATTCTTAACTCACAGATTTTAGTGCATCTAATAATGTTCGATTCAGACTACGAATGAGGGAGATCTCCCATATTAGACGGAAGGAGGAGGAGGGAAAAGATATATGAGATGGTGGTAGAAAAGGAGGGATAATAGAGGGTAATAATTTTAAAGTAAACAAGGTAAAAAATGGTCGTTTTTTCACTTTTAATGAGGCACAGAGATAGGCCACACGGTTAGGAAAAGCATGGTCCAATTGTGTGGGATGCTCTATCCACACTCCTTCACTTTGCAGGGTTGAAAGACAATGTTAGGAAAGATATAAAATAGCTATGTGAGTCCCTCATCAACTCTTTACCAAACTACATTGTCCCCCCCCCTCACACTACTAAAGAAAATATATACAGTCAAAAAATGGGCCTCACGTTTAGCATTAATGGTGCCCCCTATGCTGCACTATTCCAAATCTACAATATGGGCCCCAAACCCCCAAAATACTCATAAAATCTCCAAAATAATTTCAAAGCCTCAAAAAACATCTAAAAACTTTCCTATATTGAATTAAAACCATTTTATTTCTATTATAAATTCCTGATCAAGATATTAACCTTCCAGTAAATGAATATTCAAATTTATTAAAACAATTCCAACTCAAAAAACACATGATCTTATAACATCCTCACTGTAATGATTATCCCACAAGAGAAGTCTTCATGAGAATAAAAATTAAAAACCTATACAACGTGGTCCATTAATTCCATTAAAATGGTAACATTACATTTCAAAACTCCCAACATGCTTCCATGCATCACTTTAATCATATAGTGCTTAAATCACCAAAAACTGAGCCAATGCTCATAATTTCCAGTGAACATCAAGATATTGCATACCTATGACCATCCTACCTAATACATGACCAATTAATTACCTTAGTCAAAAATTGGACAATGGCGCATCCCTCAATCAATTATTTCCTTCAACAAGCATTTTTTAGGCACACTACTTCCATCATCAAAATTGTTTACTAAACCACTCCCTTAGAATCCTAACGATGATCCTAGGATTTTTCTCAACATGTTTCACCCAATCACACATGAGGAAAATTATTTTGATATTATTTTTATTTATAATGTCAAATTCAAATTTACAATGCTTGACATGATTACACTATATTTTCTATTAAAATATTTCATCGACCATTATACAACCCCTATCTCATCCCAATTGTGTGTCTAAAGAGATTCCTCACTAACCACATACAACTAACTGAGATAAATCAAGTATAAATACACCCATCATAACTTTCATGAAACAGTTGGATCCAACCACTAACGCATTACCGAAACCCAATTCTTAAATTCTCTACCTCAAGGTTCATTGAGATCATTTCGAGAATGCTCACCAAAGCCTGTACCCAACTTTCAGTTATGTATCCTAGTTGAACCATCCCATCAAAAACTATTATCATACCAAAAAATAAGTATAAGTTAATTGATAATCCTTAACACATGTATAATTATAATTTAACCCATTCCTAACATCCACACTCAAAATTCACCAAAATCTATATTCAATCATATACCTAGAATTTACTATGAAATCCATCGCTCCATAGTTCCATTTATCAACCATCATCTGAAAGACAAATGACCATTAAATAATATGTCTCAAGATCCCATGATACATTTAACTTTTGGTTCAAAAGAAAACGATCAACAACCCTCTCCCCCTTATAGAATAATCCATGTTTTTGTACCATTGAAACAAATTACTGGTCACTGTCGGTAGTGCACTGTTCATTTTTAGACATAATGACTAGCTTGGGAAGAAATTATCTCTCTCCTAACCACCAACTCACAATATCACTAGTTCCCACTCCCAAAGAAAGGTTTCCTTGTAAAATAAAAAAATTGAAACTTACAATGAGGGAAAACACCATCAGACATTCCATGGCAATCTCCCCAATATATGGATTAAATTATACCGCAATTTGAGTGAAACTGTCAAAGAGTCCTCTCAACAAACCAAAGAAGTTATTTATGTTGATCGGTGCACAAATAATGCTCTCCCACTATACTCATGATTATTTCAAGATATTGGGCCTTAGTATCTCTAAACTAGGAGTGCGATAAGATTCTATTTATGGGTATTTATGTATCTCTCTAATCCATGCTCACATAAAATAATTATATACATGAATGTAACTAACTCCTAAAACCACATCCCCCAAACAATGTGCGTTCTTGTCCATCCACTATTCAACCACCTCATGGTACCTTGTTTATTTCCCAAATAGACCTCATAAAGGTGAACTTAATCATTTAAACAAAAGCACCAAGTCACCATGCCCGAATGTTTTAGATTCAAAATCATCGTTCGTTATCCCACACCCATCCAATCATTGATCTTCCACCAACTGACTCACGCTTCAGTGAGTCATCCATTAACAAGGGAAAGACAGGTGTGCTTTATGAAATATACAAATCATTAATACAAAAATACCATGTAACTCCTATTTAAAATCAATCACCTCTCTTGTGACAAGATTTATTATATGACCACCCATTGAACTGTGTCATTTTCCAATATTAAAGAATCATCCACAAAAAACTATTCAATAGGGTCATGCACATAAACAGTCCATCTCATCAAATCCAATCTTGAAAAACAATAACCCTTTGTGATTTATCTGAAGCCAAATGCATCAAACTTCCTACATCACAAAATCCCAGATCCTCTATTCATTAGTCTAAAAATGACCTTATAACCAGGCTCACTAACTAAAATGGTATCCATAAAACCAGTCTATCCCTTCCCATAGGCGACCTTGATAAAAAAACACCAACTAACTAAGCTCTGATACACAACTAAGGGTTAATATCACTCCCAAATAGCACTACTAATTGTATATATTATATGAGTCACTAGTTTCTACCACCTACCCCAAATGGTTATAACTCTCACCAACACCACAACTCATTGGGTGTTATCCACACACCTATCTCACCATAAGGCATTTGATGTTCCTTACAACCCTCTCTAAGTGATGTGATGATAACATTTACCTACATGGGTTGATAACTGTCAACATGGAATCAATTATAGAAGTTTCTATTTTATTTTTATGGAGGAAAACACACTTTATGTTGTAATTGGAATCACCTTTATTTACATCCTATTAGAAAATTATAAATTTAAAAATGGACTTTAATTGCATCACCTACCAAGCATCGACCAACAAGGCCCTCGACTCCTTCAAGAATACTCATAAGTAATTTCCCCTTGAGGTTCATTCTTTCGTTTAAAAAAAATATAATGAACAGATACTCACTGATATTTTGATTACACTCTAGGTTCTAGTTTACTATAAATGTATACGTAACTATCAGAATCACAGAGGAGTAAATTACAAGATAACCATAAATACAGACCAGTAAAGTAAAACACTATAGAAATATAGATAAGAATATTTTAACACCCAATGTTTTTATGAAATATTATTTATTTAATAAATAAAATTTCTTTCACGGCTTTCATTACATGTAACACCGATTTTTAATGAACAACGATATACTATTAATATTTATATTTTTACATGACCACTATATCCTAGAAATAAAACATTGTGGTGTGAATAATAACAACCATATTATAAATAATATGTATAATGTTTTTAAATAATTTAAACAGAATAATAAAATGAATATATTTTTTAATAAATTCTTCATATCTTTTGAAAATATTGTATTCTCAAAAATGTTATTATTTTATTTTGGGAAAAAAATAAAAGTAATATTTTATAGTTTTAGAAAATTTATTTTAAAAAGAAAAAATAATTTTTAGAATAAAATGGTCTAAAAAAATTTAGATTTATTTTTTGAGAATTTTTTGAAGAGATTAATTTTTTGGTGAATAGTGAAAATACTGATTTTAATTAAACATTACCGTTTTTTTCAAAACATTTAGAAAGTTAAATATTGATTATAAAGGATTTAAAATTTAAATTATTCCCATTATATATTTATTAATGAAATTTATGTGATTGAATAAATTTTATATTGAAATTTGATTTTAAGACATTTTTTACTTATGAAAATGTTCTCTTCAGAAAGCCATTCTTTTCATCTGGTGTATTAGTTTAATTTTAAATTATAATTTTCCAACTATATAAATGATATTTGGAAAAATGAATTAATTATTTTTATTATGTATAATTATCATTATATAATAAGGTTAATTTAATTTTTGTTCAAGATGAATAGTAAAACCAGTAAAAAATTAATTTCTATGGTTAAGGTTAAAACAGGTTCACTAGGGTATAAACTAATAATATAAAGATAAAAAGACATTAAAACTTGTATAATTCCTATTTTATGTCCATATTTTTACCAAAATTAAATTTATTTCATTTTTTCTTTGGTTTTGGGACATGTTACTATGAAAGGGAACTATATAATAATTTATGATAAAAAAAGATATAATATCACCCTTTTGATTTTAAATTTCAATTATTTGTTCTCATAGGTAAAAAAGAAATATGTGAACCAATATTTATTTTAATTTTGATAATAATGAAATTAATTTCATTTGGGAAATTTATTTTTAATTATTAGTCATTATATAATTATGTCATATACTTAAGAAACGCTAATGATGTAATTATTTAATTAAAAGAAAAATAAAATAAACGATATGATAAATACTAAGAGAAATATAAATTGATTCAATTATCATATTTAATGAACTTTTTAGAGAAATATATCAAGATATATACGTGTTAAAATTATATATTTCTATTACACATGTTTCATGATCTTTTAAAGTCAAATAAAATGAATACTCTAAAAATTAACATAAATGTTATTTTATAATGAATAATATTTTATCAAATGGATTAAAATTCATAAAAAATATCCTATAAAAATTTATCATTATGTTTTTAAAAATATAAATAATGTTATATTCATGGGAAATTGTTCCTTTTAAAATAAATATATTGACCTCAAAATCGTAAAAACATTGTTACCATGGTAAGGGGTAAAACATTGGTTTTGGATGTTTCATGCACTTGTGTTAAAATTAATTTTACACACATATAGGGTTTTAATATCATATGTTTTACATAATAATTATAACTAGTTGGTGTAAATTATATAAAAAGATCATTTTATTTCTTCTCTTAAAATATAAATTACCTAGACAAAAGAATATCTACCATTGAGAAAACTAAAATAGTGAAAATAAGGAAACATAAAAGTTGGGTAACAAAAATTTTAAAATATGTTTTTTTGTGGTTTTGGTTAGACTCAAACATATCATCCCTCCACTCTATTATATATTAATTATTTAGGCATTTTTTTTATTGTGAATCCCCATTACTGAATAGCTTTGTGTATTTAAGAAAATACGAATCCTCCTCAATTATAAATGGCCACCCCTTAACTAATTCACACCTCAAAAGCCATTTTGGTGAACCAAACCCTACCAAAATATCTACCCAACATTGTTATACATGTTAGATAACTACAGGTATTCTCAAAATACCCTCCCAAGGGTCTATGATAAGATATCCAACTGTGGTTGTTCTATGTGAAGGTAATTTCTTTCACTAAGATATTTCTTTTTAACCCTGTCATTTCAAAATTCAATCAGGTATTAATAATTCAAATATAATAATACCAGTATCTACCATATAATAAGATGTTATTCTAATTATAGAATAACATATAAGGACTCACCCTTAAATCATATAATAATCTTTAGTTAAGGTCATAATTTTACTTTATCTCACATTCACTATCTATTTAGGTTTAGAGTTTTAGAGAATTATGTAATAAATCATACATAACCAAAACATATAATATTAACTATAAACATCTTATCAGTATAAATATTTTCACCATATAAATCCATAGAAAATAAAACATGATCTCTTCCATTAAAACTCTTTATTATTATCATCATGAATTCTTCCAATCCCTTACTCATCCTTAAGTCTTGTGAAAAAACCTGAAAAACATCGGATAAGAATAAAATATTAGTAAGATATATAGAAAGAAGGAAACTTTTAGTCCATTTATAAACATTGAAAACATATGAAAACTTTAATATGAAGTAATAATTTTCACCTTGATAAGTAGTAAATACATTCCTTTGATAATAAGCTAATTTCAAACTTTTTTATAATCATAAGAATACCAAAAACCCCTTAAAAATCATAGAAAATACATAAAGGTAATTAGGAAAATCACTATGTTGGTCACTCTTATAAATTTAAAAACCATTCGGTCGTCTTATATAAATGTCACTCTTATAAATGAAATATACCTGAGGATGAATTATATATCCAATGCATTAGAGATATATTACAGTCCCACTCATCTTTTTTTATCACTTAACCACCTATCATGTGTTTATTATAGAACCACCTATCAAATTTCTAAATACCATTATATAATAATAACACATTAAAGATTTCATTTTTCTATATTTCACACATAAAATTTCATTTTAATCACAAGAAACAATTTTTAGATATTATAATAACAAAAAACCGATTTTTAATAAAAAAATATCCAAAAAAGAAGAATTTGTAATTCAAAAATCATATAATATGCCAATGGAAACCAAAAATAAAATAATTACCATGGTGGGGTAAAAATCATTGTCATTAAGTACATTAAGAATAGAATATTCTTTTTGTCATTGGACAAAACATTCCATATAAAGTATATAAAAATATTCATTTTCTAAATTTTTTTGAATGAAAATAAAATTAGACTAATTTTTTTTATATTCTATTTATATCAAAATAAATAAATATGTAAAATAATATCAATAATATTGACGTGATGAAGGAATTCCAATTTTAAACATCCAAAATGTCACATACAACATTGATCATTTAAATCATAATCCATATGAAATAATTATGTTTAATTTACCATTAAATAATATGATAATTACTAAAATATAGATATATAATGTAAAGGGGGCCGTATAATCACCTTATGAGTGATTATAGTTTCATATAACAAAGAAATGCTTCAAGGAAAGGAGATTGAGACAAAATCCATTAACATAGGGCCAACCTGTCTGGTGTTATTTACCATCCAGAATAATAAAATTATATTAATTATCCACTTTATTGAGAAAAGATTCCATCTTTATATTTCCTTTTTTAACTTATTTTATTTTTTATACAATTACATAATAAATTGTGTTTATGTCGGGTGTTGTGACCATAATCGATTTATGTGTCAAAACAACTTTGGTAGGTCAGCTATAGGCAAAATGGATATTATATGATCTTATATAGAATTATAATAATGATATAATAATCATATATATACATTAAAAATATTTTAAAACCAATCATGACATTTGGTTATGAAAAAGGAACCAACATTACAGTCATCGAGACCGAAGGTCATACGTATACAAGAGTAACATTCTCATTTTCAATGATCATTGTGGAAAGAAGGTGAGTGACAATTTATTGTTTGATAATGATAATTATATCATATATACCATAATATTTTTTTATATATACTTATATATAATATTTTTGTAACATCCTTTTACCATAATCATGTAATTTCCCACACTTTCTAAGTTCACGTTTGGTTAAAAAAAATTTCTGTGATTTTAATGGGTTTACTACAGATTGTAGAACAGGTACACACCATGTACATGATGTACACATTGTGTACTTTGTGCTGGATTCATTTCATATATTGGGTGATTATACCGTGAATGGGGATATCACTCCATGAGTTGGTACACACCATGCACCTAAGGTACCCGTCGTGAATGGACTAAATACTAGATTTCAACCCTAGACAATGTGTTTTTCAGAAAACTTATCCACTAAGTACTACACGTCGTGACCCTTAATACACCTCATGACCTGAACCATGCCTAGCTAAATATCATGTGTTTAGATTTTTCACTCGGTCATTTTCATTCCAAACATTGTGGATCTGAATCTAGATATGTTCGGGTGCATTTTTGACAGACCCAACTCCTTCCAGATCAATCGAAATTGCTCGGGATCCTCATTCTTCTTGCAGTACGATTCACAGGTAAGTGTTACCCTTTATTATTCAAGTTTTTCTCTTCCTCTCCACTTGGCTTTTGAATGGATCATATTGAGATGGATGGATTCATGTCTTTTGGTGTTGGATCTAGCTACTAGGTATAGTTTTTTGGTCTTCTACATATTTTTCCTCATTGATGGGTGTCGTTTCAATTGTCATTCTTCCAGAAAGAGGCAGGTTGTTCCATTCCTATTTTATAGATTTATTACCACTGTATTGCTTAATTTATTTCAATTATTTAATTAATTTCAATTGATTAAATTTATTTCAATTGATGTAGTAAAACCCAATTCTGATGAATTCGTATATTTGAAATGGTTTTTCCATGGAAACATGGAAAACCCCCAATCCCATTGAATTAGATTGATTTTGTGGATAATTGGATGATTTAAATGGTTGAATTTAAATTGTAGATCCATGAAAATTTTTTCAATTAAATATCTAATTTTAAATTATGTAATATTAACTACTAAAAGAATAGAATTTTTTTTGAATAGATTTCAAACTCATAAAAATTACTTAAAATGATTTGATAGAAACCCAGTGGTTTTATCTAGTGAAAAGGAATGTTTTTTAAAAACACCTATTTTGGTTTTATTGGAAAAAATAAGAAATTTTTAAATTGAAGAATGTGATTGCTCGTATTATTTAGCAATCTTAAAATAGTTCCCCCATCATGTTAGAGAACATGAAAGCCTTAGGAAGTTAGTGAGTTATTTTGATACATTGTATGCTATGACAATATTCTAAAACATAATTGTCGTGGGACATGTCATTGATGGGTTGGTGATGAGTATCCTTTGGCTAGTGTCATAGGGACATGTGTCTACACATTCCTATGAGTGCACCTAGAGATTTACTAATCTTATATCTTATTTATACTATTGTACCTTTCTGCAGATGATCATGTTGCTCACTTGCTTATTTTTATTCGAGATATAAATTATGACAATATTTATTGGAACATCTTTACATGCCATATGAATTTATATAAACTATTTTATATAAATTTTTTACTTAATACACTGTTTTATAAATATTTGATTTCTTGTAATGTAAAGCCTTAGCTTTGAATGTTTTTTACACCACATTGAAAATGTATAGCATGTTTTGTATAAACATGATTTTAAATTTCCAAACATATTTATCCTTAAAAATTGAAATATTTTATTTTCAAAATATATATTTCAAATCTTTTATATAATCTTTGGTGCTATCATACTGGTCTTAGGATCACATCCTAATTTTTATTTCTGGTGTTTGTTGACTTTTTCCATATAGTCTCGAAAATATTTAAGGGATCTCTCGGAGGTGGATCCATCTGTTGATCTTCTATTTGGTGGGTTGTGTCCTTAAGGATGTTGGGGTTGTTTTATTATTATAGTACTTAGGTATTTTTATTTTTTATTTTATTCCTAGTTTTATTATGGTTCATTTACACCCTATGGAGTTATTCTATTTATATTCACTCTATCTTTTATCTTTTTCTTCTTTATTATTTTGGAAAAATCATTACCGCTTGTATGTTGTGAGGTGCCAGGTTCTAGTCACCAACCCATGAATAATGGTAACACCATTACAATCTTGGTAGTTCTAGATCATTTATTAGGTTAATAGAGTACCCGATCTAGTTTGTGAAAATTCTGGTTATGTCAAAGCAATCACATCACTTCGAGGAAGTGGTTTTCCACACATCCACAAACGATGTTATCACTTTTTCAGTGTGCATAAAATTATTAATGAAAATAATGAGTTATATTTATATAAATATATTTATTTCATTAATATAATTTATAAGTTATTTATATGAAAAATATTTAATTAAACCAATCGTTAATATTTTCCATGTAGTGTTTGAATGTATCACATCGCTTTGAGGAGGCGATTGTCCACATTTACACAAATGATGTTATCAGAATTTAAAAAAATGATATGTATAATTTTATGTGTACTAAAATATTTAAATTAGAGTAAATAAAAAAAATCATATATATCATTTATAAACATCTTTTCTGTCATTATTTTCAACTATTAAAGGTGGTATTGGAAAAATGAACAACATCATTTCGCTAGGCTATAGTTCATCATACACAATAATTGCATGTTCATTACCCATTAAATGGATGTATGTGTAATTGTCGGTCTAAAGATTATCATAAAAATATTCCAGAATACTTATTGTCAAAACATTATTATGTAATCAAATAATTATAATATTTTAGTATGTGGATAATTACAATAAAATAAATTTTCTTGAGGAAGGGTGTTACCTCTTATTCAGTTAAATCCTTTTTGTTTTCCCCAAATTTTATTATTAGATGGATTTATTCCAATGGTAAGACTCCTAGGATTATTGTAGGTATATTTAGGAGCTATTTTTGGATTATAGTTTTTCAATCCAAAGTGTATATAGATGTGTGAGTAAGTGTGAATGGTGAGTGCATTTCTATAGTGGAGGATGAGTGGTACTCTTGTAAATTTTTTAAAAGGTAATTCCAACCTCGATTTTCCCATGTAATGTAAATCAAATAATGGTAAAAAGTTTATAAAATAGAATATATGGTCTAAATATGGCCATGAAATGGCTTTTGGAAAAGTTTCTAGGTCATTTTGGCCCTTTAGTTTATGGATTACTCTCTTCTTAAGCAACTTTTCTCTTAATCATTACAATTAATTATCATCACTTTCACTAATATTTTTAGTCAAAAACTAAGATGAAATTATTAGATACTATAAAATATTCTGATTCAAAATATGGAATCCATTTTTCCAAATTCCAACAGTTAATTGGATGAAATTAGTTTAAATTTAATCTCGGAGATGGGGTGACAAAGCATTTTTTTAATGTAAAAACGTACAAAACTTTGATATGTTTTTATAGCCAATTCCAAAAAGAAATTGATTCCAACTACCTAAATTAGTTTAAATGATTTAAAAATAGTCAAATTGTACTTTAAAACCAATTTAAAAAATTACTTAACTATACAAGTAAATTAGACAAAAACAGGTTTAAAATTAAATTATATATTATTCACTATTCATCAAAATACGAATGTTCTTAAAAAAATTCCAAAACATCACCCAAAGTTAATTTTTCTCTTTATATTTAAATAAAAATTACTTTATCATATATAAATTATAAATTTTTCATAAATTATATTTAAAAAAGGGTATTTTATTAAAAGAGGGTAAAAATAACTTTAAAAATATTCAGCTTTTTTATGCTTAAAATCGGATCGATTCTTAATTTAAGCCTATAAAATCAATTTTATGAATGGAAGATATTATAAAAATGTGTAAAAATAGAATATTTATCTATGATAATTCCTATAAATTCAATTTCTATGACATTACTACCACTTAAAATGAAAAAATTAACGATGTATTATTGTTTGTTATAACTATGTCTTGCAGGCAACATAAGATTATAAAGAAACTCATTGTTGTGTGTCATGTACGCTATTGGAGATAGCATAACTATTAAAGTAAAATTACTATATAATTAATAAATATTAATAAATATTTAAAATAATTATTCAATTATTACCTGGGATGTTACATAACCAATATCTATCACATCTTCTATCAAATGGGAAACGAAACCATTGATCATGTGTACGACAAACTACCACCTCCCGAACTGAATTAATTAATTTTCCATAAGAAACTCTAAATAAAGTATATAATCATAGATTTAAAATAAATAAATGATATTAATATCATAATTATACTTTTTTAATTATAATATCACATATACCTACTTACTTTCCATTCTATGGAATATGATAATGTTTGTCGTTTTACGGTGGTCTATCACCTCAAGAAGTGATGTGATTAATTTTTCACTAATTATTTTCATGTAACGTAATAAGGATAAGTTAAATTAAAATATGAGATATAAATATATGAAAAAATAATGACTGTAAAAATACAATATATTATTTACCTATCTTTTTTCTCTAGGTCGATAAAATCGAAACTGTGTTCATGAGTATGTACGACATACCATATCGATGAATGGTGTATTTCATTTTCAATATGGATTCTAAAAATAAACCTATGCTGAATATTTATGATATCCATATCATGGTTAAAATTTTGGATATTATGTAACAACAGTTAATTTAAAAGTTCCAAAAATACTAAATCAAAACATAAATGAAAAACAAAGAAGTAATTACTCAAAGCATGAGTTTTTCAAGGAATTATCAATAAAATGGAAATAAAAGGTAATAAGTAATAACATGTGATATTATATATATATAAATATTTTTTTAATTGATTTATAATAAACATTATTTTTTATAATATTTATTTGAATGTTTATGAAGGACTTCGAGACACATCAAATGAAATTTTGATTCAAATTGTCTTTTTTAGGACATAAATTAGTTGTAAAACTATATTATTTTATTATGTGTATATAAATAAACTTTTACATGTTTTAAAAGGAACATAATTGTCATTATTATATTTAAATATTCATAAAATTTTATTCTTTCATGGGTACTATGATACAAGAGTTTCCCAAGCGGTAAGGGTTTGCTGTTACAATCACATATTTTATTGAGATTTCCTATAATGGTGATTTCATTGATGAAATATGTTGATATATTTCTCAATAATTTCATTATGTTTCTTATACTTTGGGTATTTTTTTAGAATAATAATTTTAAGTTTATTTTACTCACTTTATGTATTAAAGATTCAAAACAATTGTTTATAAAGAAACCTGAATTTATTTTTCTCTTTAGCTGAAAACCCATTTTCTTTCATATCTATGTCTTATAAAAAAATTGCATAAATTTTTAATTTTAATATATGATTTTTAAAATAAATTTTTATCATTTTTTACATTTTTAATAAAATGAATATTCATTTTTTTAAACAAGTATCATTTTTTTCTACAAAAAATTTTAATGGAATATTTGTTTTAATGTGTACAACATGAAATAAATATCCCACCACTATGAAAACACAGTATTTTAAAGATTCCATGATATGTTTCAAATTTTATTTTCAGGGAATACTATTTTTCAATAATTGTTTAATATCTAGTTTTAAAAATTGAAATTTGAAAGGGACAATATTTTCCTTAAGAAATGTTTGAAGTGATCTATTGAAACCATTTTCAATATAAGATTACATCCTTTATTATTTCTTAAGATTTACTATATATATTATCCCATGATACCATCATATAATTTTTCTATATATTTTATTATTATGATGAATAGATTTTTATAAAATACATCCCCTTTCCATTGGCTATTCCATCAGGAATATAAAAAAGTTTTATTAAGCCCATTTATTCTCATAGGTTCTATTATGATGAATGTTTTATGAATTTATCACACACCTATGTAATTTTTTCATTATATAAAGGTGGTTAAGTTATAACCAAGGATATTGGTTACATTATTTCGAAGGATTGAGATTATATTAAAAATAAATTCAGTGGTTATGTCATAACTAAGGAGGGTGGTCACATTATAACCAAGGATATGTGGGACCTATATCTGTCTCCAAATCACTAGGAAATTATTTGTCATTCATACACCAAATTTCATGTTCCCAAGTTTATGTGCCGACCATATTTCATTTATGTGGCATTGTGAGAGGTCTCAAGGTCACGTTCTTAATAAAATTAGTGAACCTATTATATTTATACATTTTCACAATGTTAAAAGATATTATGCATAACACAAATAATTAAATATTGACATGATTATATGCTCATGGATTATGTGCTTTTATTAATTTATAATTCATTTCTTATGAACTTCCAACATTCATTCTAGGACTCATTTTTTATGTGCGATATATAAGGTATGGAATTTAAATGTTAAGATCATGTTATCATACCCTTATTATCTTGTAAATATTATTAGATCATTTATATCTCCCATAGTCACCCTTAACTAAAATCTGATCTCACCCCATATTATGTTTTCCTCTACATGTTATGAAAAAAGAATTTATGTTTGTTAATTCTAAGAAGGGTGATAGATATGCAGTAGTTAGTGGGGGAACATGTATTTCACCTATAAAATATTTGTTTTTATTTCCACGATTCTAAAGGAATTTAACCTAAATGATTGTGTTATATATTGTTATGTTATATAATGAATACTAAACTATTAATATTTAATATTTATGTTTGATAATATTAGGTCTTTATATTTTGTATCACAACAATGTTTTAGTTACCCTTTCGGATGTAAAAACAAACAACGTTTGAGAGAAATATTAGGATGACCCTATGTATAAAATAAATTGGTAATGTTTTAGTAAGGAAAAGATTGTATTGTTTCTATACAATTACATCCATAGAAAGATATTACAAGTGGACATGGTACTAGAATAGATTTACCTTTTGGTAAAAATGCCAATAAAGGTTATTTTATAATTATTTCATAATTACATAGTCCATGAAAACATGCCATACTATTCACCAAGATTGACAATACTGTGGGATATTCTTTGTTTAATTCACATTTCCTTTATAGATATTCATGAAGAAATTTGAATAAATGATCATCGTGAATTACCTTGGTTAAACCTGAGGTTTCATATATTGAAATTAATGATTCATGATTTTGATATTCAATAAATTATTTGTCATGGTTATGTAGTTTCCAACTGTGATTAATGTTTCTAACAATATTAATTTTTTCTTTTAGTCAATAGTAGGAACCATAAGTAAAAATTTTAAATTTTAATGTGAGAGGTAATGTCTTAATAATAAACCAAATGGGATGATGAAATGAATAAAGGATATTTTTATTATTCCTAATTAGTTATCATGATATATGATTAAAACATTTCACCCCAACTAAAACTCAGGGTTATGATATTGTTCAATGAGAGCTCAAGTGTTGGAAACCATGGAAGAAAGAATAATTAATTTATTATATATCAAAAACAATGTAACAGAAACTCAATGGAATTTATCAATGGGATGATAAGATGTTCAATATGTAGATAAGAAGGAAATAAGTTACCTAATTTCTAAGAAAAATAAAAAGTTATGTTAACACAATAGATAATAATAATTGTTTCCCTAAGGATTTGTCAATGTTTGAATGTTTAAAATGTAGAAATTATTAAAATTGTATGAATTAAATTTCAAAGGGTATAGATCTAGAATATTATCAAAATGGTTTTATGAGTATAGGTTTTTTTATTGACGATGAATATACTAAAAACCACATATAAAAGGAAGGAGGTATTAAAGATTAAGATGATGAAACCTAGTTAATGGTTTAATAACGAAGTGTAATGATTGAAGTATTTATATAAAATGATTTATTTGTATAATTTTTGTGTTAAATATTTTAAAAAATGTGCTTAATGGTTCTGATTACCTAGAAAAGTGATTTAATAAAAAGTTGATACTGTATGGAAAACACATGATTAAGAGAAATGTCAACCTTAATATGTTCCTAATATTGATATAAAGATGTTTTGAAAAATAGATAAATGATGTTGATAAATTAAATCGGATAGTATATATTACCTTAGAACTAACTAGTTATTTGAGGAAAAAGTGTTTTATGTTATCATAAATGTATTTTACAACATTTTTAGATTTACGTAATATATTAAATAATCTATGATTTTTTAGTGAATGAGGAAAGAGTTAATTTTGAAAGAGTATATGATTTCAATAAGGTTTTATGGTAATTTAGGATATTACCATGTTTTTAGAGAATATATGATCAATTTATTTACATATTTGGTATTTTACATTAAGATATACATCATGTTTGTTTGGGAGATTAATGATAAGTATTTTTTGAAATTTAGTGACCTTATTTCTAATTTTTTTTCATTATAATTTTTTAGTCTTGGAAGATATTTAAGGATAAATATTTAGTAAATTGAATATGTTAAACCTTGGATGTTATTAGATAGATTTTTCAAACCATTTTGGTTCTGGTAAATATTTAGAGATTAAAAGAATGAATTATGGATATTAGGACTATTTATGTTTTTTAGGAATGAGAAATTCATCCTAGATATTCATTTCATGGATAAAATAAAAATCAGTCAAAGGAAAACCAAAGAATAAAATATTTATTATGATATAAATAACTTTTATCCATAATGTTTGGGTCCCTTCAAAATTATTCACCATAATAGGATGGTAACTAATTAATTTTAGCTTCCACCAAAACTCTCTCAATTCCATGATGTGTTAAATGTATCTCTACTAAGGAAATATAAACTTGATAATTCACATGTATTGAAATCTGAGGTCATTACACTTAAGAATGATCTTTATTACGAGGAACAATCAATAGAGATTTTAGACTATACAGATAATGTTCTATGAAACAAGACCCCTCACTTTGTATAATTTTTATAGTGAAACCATGAGATTGAGGTATCTACATGGGTACATGAAGATGTAATGAGGAAGAAGTTTCTATAGTTGTTTGTAACAAAGTGATAACGTGCATTACATGCAAATCTATGTTTTAATAATCCCTAAAATAATATTAATATTTTTTTACACATCTATTATAACCAATCCATTAAACATGGAGGTATGAATATGAATAACAAAATTTTAAATATTTAATATCATTATTTTATATAAATAAATCATATTGATAAAAACTTAATAAACTATTAGTAAAGTCGGTATATGTTTTAAAAATACTATTTTCTCAAAAAGTGTTATTACTGATTATTTTGAACAAATAATATATGTTATTTTTCACACTTTTTTAAAATATATTTGAAAAATAAGATTCATTTTCTAAATCATAAATTTAATATTAGAAAATGGTGAATTGTTTTGAATTTTCTGAAAAGATTAATTTTCCAGGGAATAGTGAAAAATATAGAATTTTATTAAAAAACGCCTTTCAATGTAAAGAAATTTACAGTGATTTATATTGTTTAAAAATGTTTTAAAAGTAAAATTATTTCAATTAAATATTAATTAATAAAATTTAGATATTTTTAATCAATTTAATGTTTAATATTTAGATTAAAACTTTCTATACTTATGAAAATTTTCTCATTGGAAGACTATTTTTCATCGCATATGTAGGGTTAACATTAAATGAAAATTTTACTATTAAATTAATTTAATTTTTAAAAATAGATGAAATATTTTTAATCATCATAATTAATATTATATAATTTTTTCAAGTTCATTATTTTGATAAAATTAATAGTAAAATACAATAAAAAATTAATTATAATGGTTAATGTTAAAACGGGTTCATTGAGGTGTTAAACTAATAGGATAAGGCTGTGATTGACCTTAAATCATTTTCAATTACTATTTTATGGACATATTTTTAACCTTAATACCTTATTATTATTTTTTATTTCCTTGTTGCACACTTTTCTATGAATGTAACCTATATTACAATATAACTAATGGAAAAGACATATTGTCACAATCTTGCTTTTAAATTTCAATTATGTGCTCATATTTGGTAAAAATGAGTGTTTCAGACCAATATTGATGGTAATTTTGATCATAAAGAAATAAATCTCATGCAGGAAATTTATTTTAAATTTTTATTAATTATATAATTACATAAAATGCTTAAGAATCATTAACGCGATATATATTTAATTAATTGAAAAATAAAATAAATGTTACCAAAATGTTAAAATTTATATTAGTTGAAGTAAATATTGTATTTTATATTTTATATATATATTTAAAATTATATTAATGTTTTAAAATGATATATTCTAATTCCACCTATGTCTTGATGTTTGTAAAATCAAATTAAATGAACAGTGTCAAAATTAACATTATTGTTATTTTATAATAAATTGTATTTTATTAAATGATTTTAAATTCCTAATAAAATATATCCTCTTTAAAGTAACTTTTATATGTTTTAATGTATCAATAATTTCCCATTATTGGACTAATGGTTATTTTATAATAATTATATTTACTCCTAAATATTAAAAACATTGTAACCATAGGGACGGGTGAAATAAGGGTTTTACGCGTTTCATGCGCTTGTGATAAAATTAATTTTCCACACACAAAAGGTTTTAATTTTATAATTTGTAATTATGATTTATAACTATTTGTTAAAAATTATAAAATAAGGGTAATTTTATATGTATTCTTAAGTGATAAATTTCCATAATAAAAGAGGCAAGTTTCCTGAGTGAAAAAATGCAAAAAATAAGGAAACATGGAAGTTTAAGAGGAATTTTTATAATACTTTTGTTTTTTGTGGAGGTATGAATATACCATATCATACCTTAAATCCATTATATATCAATTTTATATTCATTTGGGTTGATTGTGACTACCCATTATAGAATTGTTTTTGGGTATTTAAAAAAACACCACTCCCCAATTACAAAAGGACGCACCCCAACTTGTTCAGACATATAAAATCATTTGGATAAACAATACCTAAAAAATATCTCCCCGAAATCCTTAGAAATGTTATAGAGATACTAGTCTTACCAAAATACCATCCTTGTGGTTCTAAATAAGTGATCCAAAGGAGGTTGTACTAAATTAAGGTAATTGTATTCATTAAGATCTTTCTTTTCAATCTTCTTATAACATTCATTCACATATTAATAATGTAATTATAATTAGAATAGTATATTACATGTAATTAGGTTTCATTATTTGTAGGTAATAACCCATATCCATCTCCTCTTCTACCAAATGGGAAATGAAACCGTCGATATTGTGTATAGAGGACTACTGGATAACGAACAGATATAGTTGGACTTCCTTCACCGCCTCTCATAAAATGATATAATGATAGATTTAAATTATACATATTATTTTAATTATATAATTATACTTATACAATTATAATATCCCAAATATCTTCTTAATTTTAATTCTGTAGGAATATTATAACATTGCTCATTTGAACGGCGGATTATCGCCTCACAAAGTGATGTGATGCATTTTTCAGATAAACATTACATAGAAATGAGTAAGTATAAATTTATTGAATATGTGTGATATATATAAAATCATAATGAATCTTTAATGGGGATACATTATTTACCTTTTTTCAATCCATCTCTCGAGAAAATGGAAATATCATTCATGTGCACGTATGGCCTAAGGTCTCCCTGAACAATGTATTTCATTTTATATACCTAACTTGTATGGATCAATAAATTTAAATATATAATAAATATATATTATATTTATAAATTTTTTAAAATTATGGATATTATGGATCTATGATCAATGTAAAAGGAACAAAAATACTAAATCAAATTATTCGTGAAAAAAGTGGATATTACCAAATACGTGATTTTAACAAGGACATGTTAATAAATAGGTAATCACATTACATAATTAAAATATATATGGTATGGTATATTTAAGTATTGATCTATAATATGTTTATAAAAAAAATTATATAGGATTTTTGAACGCTTATGAAGGAAGCTAAGACTTAAGGTAAGGGATTTTATCTCGAATTGTCATCATTGGGACATACGTTATGTTATGAACCTATGTTATTTTATAAGGTGTATATACATTTTCATGACACTATCCCCACAAGGTGTACCCCTATAGGGCTAGAAATATGATATGGGTGATAGTGACCCCTGAGTGGAACCTCCAGTAGGCCCCAAGTTTGTGACAAACATTGAGGGTATAATAAACACTCAAATGGGAAGCATTACGCTCTTAGAGAACACATGCGAAAGAGAGAGATAAGATCGAAAAAACCCAAATCCAACTTAGGATGTAATATAAAATAAATCCCAAGCACACATATTTAATGTCATGTAAGAACTAGTATAGATAAAAGGTAAAATTTGAAGTACAAAAGAACGTAAAAACAACAACAACCACGAAGCCCGAACAAATCCTTCAACCCCAAGCTAGTATTAACCATCCTGATCTCCAACCTACTCCAAGTGACCTAGCAAACATTTTATATATACATAGGGTGTGTATAACAATATAATCAGAAGGATCCTCCCTAGAGCCTCCTGTTTTAAAGAAAAGAAATCATACTAGAGCATAGTGAACAACAAGTGAAACATACACGTCACTTAAATAGGTATACTAACTTCCCAACATGACTATGGCCACTCTCACAAATTATTGCATACAAGATTATATAATATAATTAAGAATATCAAGGGTCGCTCGATACAAATTCCCCACTAGTTTGCCTCATTTCCCCAATGTCACATGTCCTAAGCCATCTCTCTCCAAAAATGGTTGGCCTGAAGACACCGAGCCGAGCACTACCACATGCACCTCGTTCAACAAAAAACTTTCCAGCAGAAAACTGGAAGAAGAACCACACCATACACATAAAAAAAGTAACTGGTTAGTTTTTAGGGGCCACCACGACCCACATAATGTGTATCATACATTGAGTATTATGCCTCAAGTAATTACATACCATACTCCAAGTAAGGATCCTCAATCTATCAATACCTATACACATTACACCTATAGTATTCCATATAATAATATATCTATAATATATGTGTGTGAATAACCACAATCCATTATATCCCTCTACGTGCATATATGGGGAAAACTAAGTGATGTTCCTACCAGAACAAGTAAATACCCATAGAAAAGTGTGGGGTAAAATGGGGTAGTCTTCCGTCCATCCTCCAACCAAAATATTGGAAAAAACACCCCCAGTGGTCAGAATCCCCGGGGCATCAGTCTTCCTGACTGATAGGGTGGGGTAGCATATAGAAACAAAAAAGTAAATGATATAATATAGCTCACAACCACACTATTGGGAAAACATAGTCTCATATTCAACTGCAGATAATTTCTCTTAGACTCACATCTGTCACTACTAAGACTAGGTATCCTATATGAACAAAACCATTTAAAGAGCTGTATTAGATTAATTAATCCCATTTTATCAGTTACACATTACATTATTTAATTATTTGAACATTATTTAATCATTAAAAATTACACATTTAATTTCATTAGAATTCCATCAAAGATCCACAGTTCCTTTTATTTGTAAATCAACATTTCATCCTAGCCAACTCCAAACACATGGGTTCAACATCATTTATTCAATAATTTATTAATAGAATTATTAATTCCAATATTCTTAGGAATTCTATAAAATCAAACTAAGATACTAAACACAAGAGGCTCCACACGGTGAGTAGATGAACTACCTGTCGAGTCGTTTTCACATATACCAGGATCATAGACCCACCATCCTCAAGAAGCTAAACATAGAAAGAAAATGTCATACCTTTTGCATCCTTGCCTCTTTTGGAAGGTGGGTAAGCAAAACCAACTTCCTTCAGCAGTCGGGAATGTAATGAAGATAACAACTAACAAGATTCAGAAAGCATCCAACCTCAACATCCAACCCATATTGTTATCTTTGGTGTCCTCCTTGACACCCACATGCATAAACTGATGAGTCTCTCCACTTTAGGAATCAACTTCTACCACAACCAATGGGCCTCTCTTCCTCACATACCACAATAGCCCTCCAGGCTCCGCAAATTATCGTCTTCAATTACTATGGTGAATTGGATTGTCCAACCCACTGGAACTAGGCAGAAATCCAACTGGATATTTCACTATTCACTGGAACGGTGAAATTTCCACTGGACCATTTTTACTCTTCCGGTGAACAGTGAAAGTTCCAGTCGGATTTCTGCCTGGTTCTAGTGGACTTATAACACCCGATATTTTATGTTATATAAAACATCAAAGGAATCTTTTTCTACACACAACACTTGCTTGGATTTCTTTACACGAAATCACGATCTTCCTCGATAGCTTGCGTCGTACGCAATATTGAGTTTCACTAAACAATGATATGCTATTAAAATATTATTAAAACTAGCCGTTATGAATAGTAATAACCACTATTTGAATTTTTATAAATTTTATTTTTCAAAATGGACTTAATATTTGGTTTCGTAATATCAAAATTATCCTAGGGTGAAATTTTGGTATTTTTCTGAAAACTTTCAATTTTTGATGAATAGTGAAACCACTAAGTGGTCGTTAAAAAAACTGAATTTTTCATAAAACTTAATTTTACCGCTTCTGTGAGTGGAATTTCGAAAATCCGAGAAACAAGGTTGATATCAGTAAGTAAAATGTGGTTCAATGAGATGAAAATACTATTTTGGTGAATAGTAACTTTTTACTTTTTTTAACCACGGTTAAAAGTAAATAGGGTAATTAAGGGTAAAAATGATATTATTATTACCCTAAAACATGTCCTAATTCTATTTGACAAGTGTAATTCGACCAAAAACAACCTTAGAAATAAAATATGACCATTTAGGCCCACTTGGATTAGATTAGGACATTTATTATTAATTTATTTAAAGAAGGGTTAAAATAGTTAAAATCAAAGTTTAATTACTAAATCATTTTTAATATAAGGTTATACATAAGATAAATTAGACTATAAATATTCATTAGAAAGATAAAAAGGTTTCCTACATAATGATATTTTATTTGTAATTTTTAAACTTTAAATAATTTAATTTATTTATGACACAATGATGATGCAGTAATTACCATAATAGTGAAAAATTAGAATAATAGATATTATAAATACCTAAATAATTATAATTTGAGACTTTTTATGAATTAAACTAATTTTATAGGTTAATATGATATTTTAGGATTTATTTAAGTAACTTTGGTTGAATTAATCATTCTGTTATGAGTTTCAAAAAAATCAACTTTTGAATAGTGTCAAAATTGACATAAAATAGTTTTTAAAAACATATTATATTATTAATTGTTATTTTATTCCTAAAAATCTAAGGTTCAACCAAATGACTTATATGAGGTTATATATATTAATAAAATACAACTTGGGGGTCTCTTGGATGTATATGGTATGTTTATTAACTATATAATATAAAAATACAAAGTGACATGGTAAATGTCAATCTAATTAACTAAGAGTTAAAACTAAAAGATAAGGTTAATATAATGACCTAAACATGTCTAAATTCTATTGGATGAGCGGATTTCGACCCATACCCACCTTATCTTCGAAATAACTCAATTTGGAGCTATTTAAAACCGAACATGACTTTATATAAAATAATATATTTAGTTATTCCAAAGGTGCCCTTCTCCTCCCTTATAAAAGGGCACCTCCTCCCCCTCTTCCTCACACTACTTTGAGCCTTCAAGATCGGAAAACCCCTGCCATTTTCTCCTCTCCACTTCCCTAGAGACATCCTAGAGGTCCTGGTCTTCTTCAAAGTCCAATTTTAGTGCCCTAAAAGGAGGTCTCAAAGAAGCACTACAAAGAAGAGGTAATATCCATTACTGATCCTTTCCAATTTCTTTCTTCTTAAACTTCTTCTTCTTTAGTTGTTTCATTATGAAGTAATAACATCAGTATCACTCATATACTGATATGTTATTATAAGTATGAAACAACCCTATTTAACCATCTATCCATCCTACGGAAAATGAAATCACCGCGCGTGCGTACGTACGGAATACCGTCTCCACGCCATGGTGTAATCTATTTTCCACCACCACCTTATTTAGATGGGTATAATGGTGTAGATAATGACTATATATGACTATTATAAAGTGATATTGATTCTGAAATAGTATACATACACTCCAATACAATTCCAAGATCATATGAACGATATCATCACTCATGTGTACGTATGGAATATCGTCTCCACGATGTGATGCGACTCGTTCTACATGATCTTCATTTCATAATGATTATATAAATGCATTGAATGAATGAATATGATATATATTACACTAATACCATTCTGGAAATGAGGTTTCTATAACCTAAAGAGAATAATAAGAATTTATTCAACAAAACACGCATAAGAACAAAAAGTTATAAACACCCGAATAACAAGGAGAAATGAAATATTACTACTAAGAAGCTACGAATATGACCATATATGATATCATAATGATAAGTATGATTCTGTAATAAGTCAATAACATTATTTAAATCATTATACAGGAGGTTCGGACACGTACAAAGTATATCGGACCGAAGGTAAGAGAAAATATCACAATCTCATTTTTATCCGAGATTGTTTATACTTCGAAATTTATCGGGGTGTATTTTATCATCCACATCCATGTTTCCTCAATATGTAATATTTATATCCTTATACAATAGTTTATATCCAATTTTACCCTTCAGTGAGTTTTTAGTAAATGATATGAAAGGAATCGTTTATCGTTTTTCGTACGAGGTACTTTTTGACTTTTCCGACAAAAGTACGAAGAATGTTTTTTTAACGTATACGGCATGAATGGATTTTTAAAACAATATTTACAAGAAGCTTACTTTCCAAGTTTTAAAGTTTATTTTTAATCAAATTCTTTTAGTTTAGAATTGTACGACATGTTAATAAAGGAAAAGTGTTTTTGAAGCAGAAAGGATATTTTCCTCAAGAATGGAGTTCAAGTGTTTTATCAAAATTATTTTCCATCTAAGATAATAAAGGGTTCTATTTTTATCCCTATTATTACATTGATTTGATTATGTTGTCATGGAATTATATTTTTTTATGAATTCCTTTATCTTATATGAATTGTTTTATGATGTCACGTTGTTTAAGATTCCCATTTTTATTACATGGGTTATGCTATGATGTATGGTTTTCTTGATTTTGTGGCACACATAAGAATGGTATCATTATGAGATGGGTGGGACCTATATCTCCATCCAATGCATTGGGTAAAGATTTTATATCTCATGAGATAGACATGGCTGGAATGGTAGGTTATACCGGTTCAGTGAAACAGGAATGAAACGAGGACTGAACTCGGTTCAGAAATGGACTTTCTCCACTAAGATAGTCTTGGAAATGAGTCTTGACTAACAAGAAATAATTCTCTATGATTATGTGTGTATGCCACAAAGTTTCATGTTTTATGTTATGATTATTGGGATTATATTATACTTCTATGATTTATCCCATGTTATGATATTATGATCTCTTTTGCAGGTTAAGATTTCCAAAAGTTATGTTCTTATGTATATGATGTGATTGATATTTCTTTTGTTTACCCTTACTGAGCATTTGATCTCACCCTTTTGTATGTTTAATTTCCCTAGGTCAGGAAGAAGGTTATTCAGTAGGATATACCAAAAAGGGACTCTAGATATGATGAAATAAATGGGAGGAAAAGTAGATGCTTTATGAACCAGTTGTTTTTGTCTCCCAGTTTCTAAACACTCTATACCTATACGGTCCATTCTTGGTTTTGTTATATGTTGTAATAAGTGGGCTTCAATTCTGAATTAATAACAATGAATGTAAAGTATGGGTCGTTATAGTTGGTATCAGTGGAAAGGTATAGTCAACCTTTGGAAACTTGGATGCGAAAACCATAGTAAGAACCCTAAGGATAAGTCTAAGCATATAAAACAATCTTAGTGTTTTAGAAATGGCCATGAATAACCTAGGATAAGACCTTAAGTGTGAAATTGTTTCGTGATTATGTCTTTTTCCTATTATAATTAGTGTTGCTCACACTATTCTTCTTGGTTTTAGTCAATGGCTGGAACCCGAAGGAACCATGTTAATGCAGAATGCGTTGGGAAAAGCAATGCTTTTCCCCCTGAACAACCAAACGTTATGGGAGCTGGAATGCAAAATCTTGTAGCCATTCTCACACAACTTTCTCAAGCTATGAATCATGCAGGACATCCAAACGAGCAAAGGAAGGAGCAACATTCTGTTGAATCCTTCATGAGACAGCGTCCACCTTCATTCAGCGGGTCTACTGATCCATTAGTTGCTGAACAATGGATTAGTACTACTGAAAAGATATTTTCAGTTCTTCAATGTTCTGAGCATGATAAAGTCATCTTAGTAGTGTATTTTTTGGAGGGTGATGTTGATCAATGGTGGAATCTTATTAAGAATACGAGGAAAAGGGATGAAATTGAGTCCATGGAATGGGACGAGTTCAAGAACTTATTTTTCAATAAGTAATTCCCTCGTATTCTCCAAACAAAGATGGAGAAAGAGTTTCTTGAACTGTAGCAAAAGGATGATGAATCTGTTGGTACTTATGAAGCGAACTTTACAAGACTTGCAAGGTACGCTTTTGGTGTTATTATCCAACCAGAGAGTAAGATCGATCAATTCTTTAGTGGCTTAAAACCAAGTCTTTGAAGGGATTTATCCATAAGGGACTTCAATAGCTACGAGGAAATCGTTCGATGTGCTCTCAAAGTTGAGATAGAGATTGGAGTAACCCATCAGTCATATGGGTTTGATAAGAAAAGGAAAATGGAATTCAAAGGAAAATCTAAAGAGCACACTGAAAAGAAGATGAGCTTTCCCTTATGCTCAAAGTGTTGAAAGAAACATGGAGGGAGTTGTCTTAAAGGGACAAGTAAATGTTTCAAATGTGTAAAGGAAGGTCATCGGGCATTTGAATGTCGTAATGATGTGAAGAAGATGTCTAACGATGCATACAAAGGAAGGGATTCACAGAATGAACCTACAACACTTCAATGTTTCAAGTACAAGGAGATGGGGCATTATACCAATCAATGCCCAAATCCAAGGGTTGATGATGATGGTCGACGTCAACAAACTCTTAAGGCTAAAGACAAAGGAAAGTCACATGCAATTTATATCAGTGATGTGGAGTACGATAACGATGTGGTGAAAGGTACACTTACCATCCACTCTAAAGTAGCAAATGTTTTATTTGATTTTGGATCCACCCACTCCTTTATTTATGAAGAATTTTCTAAGGGTATCACTGTATTACCTCAACAATTAGATGTTGAGTTAGCTGTGACAACACCTAATGGCACAATAGTTGCATCAAAAGTTTATAATTCTTCTCCGATTGATGTTTGTGGGAAATTGCTTCCTGCAAATCTTGTGATCCTTCCTATAGTGGAATTCGATGTGATTCATGGCATGGATTGGCTTTCTCTACATGGAGCTCATATCAATTTCCAAAGAAGGGAAGTCACATTTAATATTCCAGATCAATCTATGATCGTCTATCGATGCAAGGATGAAAATAACCTTCCAGTGGAAATTTCTTCCATTTTATGGGTATTGATTCCACTAAATGAAGGTTATTTATCTCAAATGGTTGGTGAGAAACTCACAATTAAGAATATGCCCATTGTACGTGAGTTTGATGATGTCTTTCCGGATGAATTACCGGGTCTTCCACCGAATCGTGAAGTTGAGTTTTCAATAGAACTCATACCTGGTGCTTCGCCTATTTCAAAGACACCTTATAGAATGGCCCCAATAGAGTTGTAGGAATTGAAGAAGCTACTCCAAGATAATCTTGATAAGGGGTTCATACGCCCTAGTGTGTCACCATGGGGAGCACCTGTTCTGTTTGTTAAGAAGAAAGATGGATCAATGAGACTCTACATTGATTATCGAGAACTTAACAAGATCACTATCAAGAACAAATATCCTCTCCCGCGCATTGATGAACTATTTGACCAACTACGCGGAGCTCAATACTTTTCCAAGATTGATCTTCATTCAGGGTATCATCAATTAAGGGTCAAAAGGGAGGATATACCAAAGACGACTTTCCGTACAAGGTATGGACACTATGAATTTATAGTGATGCCATTTAGTCTTACTAATTCCACTGCTATCTTTATGGATCTAATGAATAGAGTCTTTAGAGACTATCTTGATCAGTTTGTGGTAGTCTTTATAGACGACATTCTTGTATATTCAAAGAGCAAGGAAGAACATGAAGATCACTTGCGAATTATGTTGAAGACCCTGTGAAAGGAGAAGATTTATGCCACATTTACAAAGTGTTAATTTTGGCTTCAAAAAGTTGCATTTTTGGGTCACATAATCTCAAAAGAGGGGATATCTATGGATCCAGCAAAAACAAAGGTTATCGAAATATGGTCGAGACCAACAACAGCAACTGAGATCCAAAGTTTTCATGGTTTTCCTGGATATTATCGACGTTTTGTGGAAGATTTTTCATGATTATCTAATCCACTCACCAAGTTGACTCGGAAAGGAGTTAAGTTTGTTTGGACGGAGGAATGTGAAGAGAATTTCAAGGAGTTGAAAAGAAGGTTATCCAGTGCACCTGTGCTCACACTGCCTTGTAGCGGAGAAAGGTTTGTGATCTACAGTAATGCATCCAAGAAGGGATTGGGGTGTGTTCTTATGTAAAATGATATGGTGATAGCTTATGCCTCACGACAGTTTAAAATACATGAGCAAAATTACCCAACTCATGATTTGGAGTTAGCTACGATAATCTTTGCATTAAATATTTGGAGGCATTACCTTTATGGTGAAAGGTGTGATATTTATACTGATCATAAAAGTTTAAAGTATATTTTCACACAAAAGGAGCTGAATATGCGCCAAAGAAGATGGTAGGAGCTGATTAAGGATTATGACCGCTCAATCCATTACCACCCTGGGAGAGAAAACAAGGTGGCAGATGCGTTAAGTCAACAAGACCATGCCAGTTTATCCATAATGAGGATCACAAAAGATCCAATATTTATGGATTTACAAAGAATGGATCTTGGAATTATAATGGAAGGGGAAAAATCATATCTTTCTCAAATGATTGTTCAACCATCTATACATGTGAAGTTTAATGAGGCACAGAAAGAAGATGTCGAGTTACAAAAGAAGGCGAGAAATGTTCCTGAATTCAACCTTGATTGTGATGGGATAATAAAGTTCAGGAAATGGGTTTGTGTTCCTCCCATACCCGAATTAAAGAAGGAGCTGCTGGATGAGGCTCATAGTTATTCATTCTCTATTCATCCTTGAAGCATGAAGATATATAGGGACCTGAAAGAGTACTTTTGGTGGGATGGCATGAAAAGAGATGTTGCGGAATATGTCTCTCGATGCTTGGTTTGTCAACAAGTTAAAGTTGAGAGACAGAAGTCTAAGGGGATGTTACAACCGTTACCCATACCCGAATGGAAATGGGAAAACATCACTATGGACTTTGTCATAGGACTTCTTAAAACATCCAAAGGCAATAATGCTATCTGGGTCATAGTTGATCGTCTTACAAAGTCTACACACATCATTGCTATTACAGAGGATTTCTCTCTGGATCAGCTTTCCAGGATATATGTAAAGGAAGTGGTAAGATTGCATGGAGTACCACTTTCTATTATATCTGACCGGGATCCGAGATTTACCTTGAAGTATTGGAGAAGTCTTCAGCATACTCGGGATACAGAGTTGAGTTTTAGCACTGCTTATCATCCTCAGATAGACGGTCAGTCTGAGAGAACAATTCAAACTCTAGAAGATGTGTTGAGAGCTTTCTCTGTGGATTTCGAAGGTGGTTGGGATCAACACCCACCTTTGGTGAAATTTTCTTATAATAATAGCTTTCACTCCAGTATTCAGATGGCTCCTTATGAATCTCTCTATGGAAAGAAATGGAGGACTCAAACTTGTTGGGATGAAGTTGGGGAAAGAAATCTATTAGGACCTGATCTCGTTGATGAAATGGAAGAAAAGGTCAGATCTATTCAACAACACATAAGAACAGCTCAGAGTCGACAGAAAAGTTATGCCAGCAACCAAAGAAAAGACCTAGAGTTTGAAGTGGGTGATAAAGTGTTCTTACGAATATCTCCCTGGAAGAGGGTTATGATATTTAGAAATAAGGGGAAGTTGAGCCCTAGATATATCAGTCCTTTCGAAATACTAGATCGTGTTGGGAAGGTAGCTTACCGATTGGCGTTTCTACCGAATCTCTCTCAAGTTCACGATGTGTTCCATGTATCTCTCCTGAGAAAGTACATACCTGATCCTTCACATTTACTCAGCTCAGAAGTTGTACCGCTGGAGCAAGATCTTTCTTATGAAGAACAACCGATAGAGATTCTGGATCGTAGTGAAAAAGTCCTACGAAACAATACCACTCGATTGGTGAAAGTTTTATGGAGGAACCACCAATTAGAAGAAGATACATGGGAGCTTGAGGATATGATGAGGGAGAGGTATCCTCATCTGTTTGTTACAAAGTAACGAATTTCGAGGGCGAAATTCAATTTAAGGGGGGTAGAATGTAACACCCGAGAATTTTATGTTATATAAATCATCAAAGGAATATTTTTCTACACACAACACTTGCTTGGCTTTCTTTACACGAAATCACGATCTTCCTCGATAGCTTGCATCGTACGCAATACCGAGTTTCACTAAATAATATGCTATTAAAATATTATTTAAACTAGCCATTATGAATAGTAATAACCACTTTTTGAAATTTTATAAATTTTATTTTTCAAAATGGACTTCATTTTTGGTTTCTGAATATCGAAATTAGCCTAGGGTGAAATTTTGGTATTTTTCTGAAAACTTTCAATTTTTGATGAATAGTGAAACCACTAAGTGGTCGTTAAAAAAACTGAATTTTTCATAAAACTTAATTTTACCACTTCTGTGAGTGGAATTTTGAAAATCCGAGAGACACGGTTGATGTCAGTAAGTAAAATGTGGTTCAATGAGATGAAAATAATTTTTTGGTGAATAGTATCTTTTTACTTTTTTTACCACGGTTCAAAGTAAATAGGGTAATTAAGGGTTAAAATGATATTATTATTACCCTAACACATGTCCTAATTCTACTGGACAAGTGTAATTCGACCAAAAACAACCTTAGGAATAAAGGTTGACCATTTAGGCCCACTTGGATTAGATTAGGACATTTATTATTAATTTATTTAAAGAAGGGTTAAAATAGTTAAAATCGAAGTTTAATAATTAAATAATTTTTAATATATGGTTATAAATAAGATAAATTAGACTATAAATATTAATTAGAAATCTAAAACTATTTCCTACATAATGATATTTTATTTTTAATTTTTAGACTTTAAATAATTTAATTTATTTATGACACAATGATGATGCAGTAATTACCATAATAGTGAAAAATTAGAATAATTGATATTATAAATACCTAAATAAGTATAATTTGAGACTTTTTATGAATTAAACTACTTTTATAGGTTAATATGACATGTTAGGATTTATTTAATTATATTTGGTCGAAGTAATCATTCATTTATGAGTTTCAAAAAAATCAACTATTGAATAGTGTCAAAATTGACATAAAATAGTTTTTAAAAAAAATATTATAGTATTAATTGTTATTTTATTCCTAAAAATCTAAGGTTCAGCCAAATGACTTAAATAAGGTTATATATATTAATAATACAAAACTTGGGGGTCGCTTGGATGTATATGGTATGTTTATTAACTATATAATATAAAAATACAAAGTGACATGGTAAATGTCAATCTAATTAAATAAGAGTTAAAACTAAAAGATAAGGTTAATATAATGACCTAGACTTGTCTAAATTCTATTGGATGAGAGTATTCCGACCCATACCCACCTTATATTTGAAATAACTCAATTTGTATCTATTTAAAACTGAACTTGACTTTATAATAAAATAATTATTTTAGTTATTGCAAAGGTGCCCCTCTCCTCCGTTATAAAAGGGCACCTCCTCCCCCTCTTCCTCACACTACTTTGAGCCTTCATGCTCGGCCAACCCCTGACATTTTATTCTCTCCACTTCCCTAGAGACATCCTAGAGGTTCTGGTCTTCTTCAAAGACCAATTTTAGTGCCCTAAAAGGAGGTCTCAAAGAAGCACTTCAAAGAAGAGGTAATATCCATTACCGATCCTTTCCAATTTCTTTCTTCCTCAACTTATTCTTATTTAGTTGCTTCATTATGAAGTAATAACATCAGTATCAATAATATACTGATATGTTATTATAAGTATGAAAAAACCCTATTTAACCATCTATCCATCCTACGGAAAATGAAATCACCGCGCGTGCGTACGTACGGAATACCGTCTCCACGCCGTGGTGTAATCTATTTTCCACCACCACATTACTTGGATGGGTATAATGGTGTAGATAATGACTATATATGACTATTATAATGTGATATTGATTATAAAATAGTATACATACACTCCAATAAAATTTCAAGATCATAGGAACGATATCATCACTCGTGCGTACATACAGAATACCGTCTCTACGATGTGATGCGACTCATTCTACATGATATTCATTTCATAATGATTATATAAATGAATTGAATGAATCAATCTGATATATATTACACTAATACCATTCTGGAAATGAGGTATCTATAACCTAAAGAGAAGAATAAGAATTTATTCGACAAAACACGCATAAGAACAAAAAGTTATAAACTCCCGAATAACAAGTAGCAATGAAATATTACTACTAAGAAGCTAAGAATATTTCCATATATGATATCATAAAAATAAGTATGATTATGGAATAAGTCAATAACATTATTTAAATCATTATACAGGAGGTTCGGGCACGTACAAAGTAGATCATAGCTAAGGTAAGGGAAAATATCACAATCTCATTTTTATCCGAGATTGTTTATACTTTGAAATTTACTGGGGTGTATTTTATCATCCACATCCATGTTTCCTCAATATGTAATATTTATATCCTTATCAAATAGTTTATATCCAATTTTACCCTTTGGTGAGATTTTAGTAAAAGATATGAAAGGAATCTTTTGTCGTTTTTCATATGAGGTACTTTTTGACTTTTCCGACAAAAGTACGAAGAATGTTTTTTACTTATACGACATGAATGGATTTTTAAAACATTATTTCCAAGAAGATTCCATTAAAAGTTTTCAAGTTTACTTTTAATCAAATTCTTTTAGTTTAGAATTGTACGACATGTTAAGAAAGGAAAAGTGTTTTTGAAGCAGAAAGGATATTTTCCTCAAGAATGGAGTTCAAGTGTTTTATCAAAATTATTTTCCATCTAAGAAAATGAAGGGTTCTGTTTTTATCCCTATTATTATATTGATTTGATTATGTTGTAATGGAATTATATTTTTTATGAATTCCTTAATCTTATATGAATTTTTTTATGATGTCACGATGATTAAGAATCCCATTTTTATTACATGGGTTATGCTATGATGTATGGTTTTCTGATTTTGTGGAACACATAAGAATGGTATCATTATGAGATGTGTGGGAACTATATCTCCCTCCAATGCATTGGGTAAAGATTTTTTATCTCATGGGATAGACATGGCTGGAATGGTAGGTTATACCGGTACAGTGAAACAAGACTGAAATGAGGAGTGAACTCGGTTCAGAAATGGACTTTGTCCACTAAGATAGTCTTGGAAATGAGTCTTGACTAACAAGAAATGATTCTGTATGATTATGTGTATGCCACATTGTTTCATGTTTTAAGTTATGATTATTTGGATTACATTTCACTTATATGATTTATCCCATGTTATGATATTATGATCTCTTTTGCAGGTTAAGATTTCCAAAAGTTAGGTTCTTATGTATATGATGTGATTGATATTTCTTTTGTTTACCCTTACTGAGCATTTGAGCTCACCCTTTTGTATGATTTATTTCCCCAGGTCAGGAAGAAGGATATTAAGTAGGATATGCCAAAAAGGGACTCTAGATATGGTGAAATAAATGGGAGGCAAAGTAGATGCTTTATGAACTAGTTGTTTATTTTTCCTAGTTTCTAAAGACTCTATACCTATACGGTCCTTTCATAGTTTTGTTATATGTTATAATAAGTGTGCTTCAATTCTGAAGTAATAACAATGTATGTAAAGTATGGGTCGTTATAGGACTGGACCGTCCAGTTCATCGGAGTAATTGGAGACGATTCTGGTCCTCCAGGCTCATCCATCTCAGGATCACACCACAACTCAAGTACCAAGAAAAAGAAAAACAAAGCAATTGGGTTGTTGGCCCAAAGCAAGGAATTCTACATTCACAAGTAATGAGATCTCATATCTTCAATCATAAGGATATTTTACCATTACAATCAAGATTGTATCTCAAAACCCTAAGAGGCATTATCATTTATAAAAAACCAATTCATTAATCCATCATGACTTAACCAGTTCATTAAGATTATGTTCCAACTATGGGAAACCATACTACAAGCTATCATAATTACCAAAAATTCATTAAATAATTAATTTGACATTCCATTAAACAACAGTCACCATGATTATTCAGTTTTAACAACCAGTTGGAATATTCAAGAAGATTTGCATGAATTTTGATAACATTAGATTACAAAATAAATAACTGGATTCATTTATATGCATCATTATCTTTATACATTAAATTATAAATTAATTCTGGCTTTATGTTCTCAACCAATTTTATCAAGAGCAACATTATAAAAAAGGGAGCATATATATCTCATAATCTATAAAATTAAGAGGCAAGCCATTATCATGGTGAAAATTTAAAACATGTGATCAAACCAATTAATTCAATCGGTTTCAAGTATTTAATTAGGTCAATTCCATTGTGATCCAAATGGATAAATCATGCTAACTCTATGGTTTCACATAAAACACAAGAGAAGAAATGTATCCCCTACCTCAAAAGGTTTCCGACATTCTTCTCTCAAGAATGGATCAATACAGCAGATCATGATTTCCTTCTCCGCAACAAATGTATCCACCCAAGGATGTCGTTGTACAACCATTTCAATAAAACCCAAAAGAAACTCCATTAGAATAATGGAGATATAATTCTATACCTTTTCAAGGAGAAATTGGAGAAGAAGGGTCAAATAAAACCAATGAAAAGAGGTAGATATTTCATATTATTAAAGACGGATCAAATAAGGGAGATTGAGATCAATCCTAGCTGAACAGAACTATAAAACACCATAGAGGGGTCTGGTGGATCTCCGGGGAGTAGAAGGACAGGAGCCCTGGCCCTAGGGTTTTAAGGACTTTAACTGTTGTTAAGTCTTTAAAACATATTTCAGCGGGTCAGTACATGACATGTACTTCCTTGTCACGTTGTGTATGTAGGATCGAAATAATGATGTAGATGGTCAATATACAAGAGGGGGGGGGTGAATTGTATTCTTTAAAAATTAATTTGGAACCTTTAAAGGTAGTTATGAATAACTATAGTTTCTTTAAGCAAAGGAAAGGGATAGGTTTAACAATGTTAAACTTAAGCAAATTCACAACACCTCTAACACCAAATGAAAACTTGGAAAGAGATTCCGAAAGTAGGTTCCGTAAATAAGGATCTAGAAATTGAAACCTAACAAAAGATTACAATATGAGATTATACCTTAAAGCATATAGAATCTAAATGAAACAAAGTACATGTAAGGAAGTATAAGTAAGTTATACATTCCTTAAAATACAAAATGCAGCATAAATAAACAAGTAGTAAAACTACAAGTAACAAGATATAAGTTTTTAAACCCAAAGAGAAGGGTATCCAACAACCTTGGATAAAGGTCTCTTGATTTATAGTTTCATGCAAGTCTGTCTTAACCACACCAGGGTAAGACCTCGATACGAAGATCGGAGTCTCTGCCTTGATATCCCCGTAAGCCCTCAACTTCAAGGTAGTTGGCAACCTCTGTCTTCCTGAGCAAGGAATCCCTCAACTTCAAGGTGTTGGAAACCTCTGTCTTCCTATCCATGGAAGTCCTCGAATGTAATCACCAACATTCGGAGTCGCACGAAGAAAAAACAGAACGAGTGGTTCAGTACGCACAAGGCATGAAAATCATTCTCTCTCTAGAAATCACCTTAGCAGCGTGTGGTCTCTAGATTGATCAACTTCATTGTGTTTTTGAGCTCTTTCTAATGAGATCCTATTTATAGGGAAATTTCCAACAGTCAACTCCCTCTTCCAATGGTCATATTTTCCATGAAATTAGGAGGGACCTGTATATGTGTAACTTAGCCAATGGTTAGTTTATAAAAGAATAGACGACATCGTTTTATAACAATACAAGTGTAACAGAATGTACAACACCGTTTAAAATCTAACTCAAATGTTCAGAGAGAATATTCGGAGTGAAAGTTCGGAGTGAGAGAAAAAATATTAAAGAGTAGATAGATTATAACAATGTAAGAAGAATGAAAGTTCGGAGTATAACTAAAAATAAGGTCGGAGTCTATGTTAAGAAATGATCGAATTTTGTTTTATAGGAATTCAGAGTCTGGTTTCACCAGAGATCGGATTCTAAATCTGTAGAGTTCAGAGTCTAACTTCATAAGAGTTCGGAGTCGAACTGCTTAAGAGTTAGGAGTCGAACTTCTTCAGAGATCGGAGTCGAACTGCTTAAGAGTTCAGAGTCGAACTTATTTAGAGTTCAGAGTCGAACTGCTTAAAAGTTCAA
The DNA here is from genome assembly GCA_963277665.1 of Viscum album. Lineage (NCBI taxonomy): Eukaryota > Viridiplantae > Streptophyta > Magnoliopsida > Santalales > Viscaceae > Viscum > Viscum album. The sequence continues at coordinate 1,478,114,852 of OY728134.1, forward strand.
AGTCGAACTTCTTCAGAGTTTGGAGTCGAATTACTAAAGAGTTCGGATTCGAACTGCTTAAGAGTTCGGAGTCGAACTGCTTAAAAGTCCGGAGTCAAACTTGTTCAGAGTTCGGAGTCGAACTACTAAAAAGTTCGGAGTCGAACTTTTTAAGAGTTCGGAGGCCAGAAATCGGATTAGAACTACATTACAGATCACATTCAGAATTCAGATCCTAAAAATAGAATGCTCCAAATCTTTTCATTATATGGCTCTGGAAATTTGGTTATGAAACCGGTTTTTGAATTTAATAATAATATTACTATGTATAAGAAAATCTAGGTTAAGGTAAATTTTCATTAAAGAAGTAAATTTTCATTATGGGGGTAAAAAATAATATATGCTTAAGTATAAGGTGTTTATGATTTTCAAAACAAGAAGGAATGGAAAAGTCATAAGGAAAACCTTATTGACTCAACAATCTCCCCCTTTTTGGAAAGCACAAACATCCTTACAAGAAAGCATATAAGGATTTTGAAAATTTTCATTAGACTTTGAAAATTAAAATTTATCTCCCTTTGTTTATGGATAGAAACGAATACAACTAACTCCCCCTTAGGCATTGAAACACTAAGGATTGTATTCTGAGTTTCCGGAGTGGAGTTTTCAATAATATAAGAGTGAAAACTTCGTCGTGGGAAACTCCCCCTTTCATTAAGGATATTTCTCTTAGAAATTTTTCCATTTCTCCTCCTTAGGAGTAGTTCTTTTTCCTTCTCCCCCTTTGTGATTTTAAAAAAGAATTGAAGGGAATGAAAAACAAAGTATGGTACTTGAAACATTAGTATATAACAAGATACAAACCAACCAGATAACCATTTCATTATAGTTGGGAAAAAATACAAGAAAAGATAACTACAACAAAAGATCAGAGTGGATTCATTTGTCTTCCTTTTCCTTCAGAATGAGCTGCTTCAACAAAGCTTTGAGTTTTTTCAAGTATCTTTGATCTTCCTCTCTTTGCATCTCCAAGGCTTTTACCTTTTCTTCTTGAGATTTTAAAGCCTCTGCCTGAACCTCCAAGGCTTCTTTCTGCAACTTTAACAACTCATCTTTATTTTCCATCTTCTGCTGAAACTCAATCCGGAAATATCTTTTAGTTTTCCAATTTTGAGATACTGAGTTAAGCTTACCATTCAGATGCATGACCTGTTGATTCCGAAAATTTTGCTCCTGGGTCAAATTCTCAGAAATCTCATTAACCTTTTTATCCTCCATTTCAAAAGAATTTTGAACATCAGCCTGAAAATTCTCAAATTGAACTAAATCTTCATCAACTCTCTTAGACCACTTGGTTACTTTACTGCAGGACTTTCTATGCATGTCATTTTCGATCAGAAAGCTTTTCTGTTCAGCTTCCAACTTCACAAACTTATCCATTACCATGGATAAAGAATCTAATTTTTGATTCATAGATTGTTGCAGCAACTGGCATCTAGAATCTTTTGTTGGAAGAATCGGAATTGTGTCCACCAACTTTCTCAGAGATTGAACCACAAAATCATGCCCGTGGGATGATGATTCCGAATCAAAAACTTCTTTTTTAGATTCCTCTTCTTCAACTGGAATCAGCTTCCTTCTAGAGGTACCACCAACCTCTTTCTTTATTTTGATATATTTAATGGGTGTCTCCATTAGAGTTTGCTTCCTTGTATCAGATTTCGGAATGGATTGCACATTAGGAGATACTTCCTCAGATTCAGAAACATGAACAATCTGATCCTCGTCTGGTTTCTGTCTTTCTTGACCATCCTCAAGAAAGTTCATGTCATAGGATTCTTCTTCATCAAATATCTCATTCGCTTCTTCTTCTTCTTCTGGATGTTTCTTGCTATCCTCTTCATCTCCCTTGCCTGAGGTAACTATCATTGCTGATTCAGACTTATCTTTGCAGTCCTGTACTTTCTTGATCAAGGTATCCAGATCTTCACTCTCCTCTTCTTCTTCTTCACCTTCCTCTTCTGCTTCAGAAACTTCCTTCTCAGCTTCTACAACTATTCCTTTACCCTTATCCTTTTTCGGAGTGACGTAGTTTTTTGCTGGAGTTTCTGGTAGAGAAGGTTCAACACCGAAAGTTTCCGGAACTGGAAGCCTTTCGGAAGCCAACTCTGTATCTTTTAATAAAGATTGCAATAGTTCAGCTTCATTCATCTTCATTCTCAACTTCTTTTCATTCGCTTGCCTTTCTAGCTCCTCAGCAGCTTTTTCTTTTAATTCCTTCACCTCAGCCGGGTCCAATTCGAATTGAGGATCCCCTTCCTTCCTCATTTCTTTAACTTTCCTCCACTTTTCTGCTAATTCATCTGTATAGATTTTCTTCTTCATCGGTTTGGGAGGTGCGGATTCAGTTTCCTTAGGATGAGGAACTTCTTCATCAATAACTACTTCCTTAGCCTTTCTCTTCTTCCTTTGCTTTTTTGAAGGTTCCGGAGAATCTTTTTCAACTATTTCAAATTCCTCCACAGATAGGGGGTAAAATTCTCCAGATTCACTAGAAAATCCCATCTTCATTCTTTTAAGCGTATCATCACTAACAAGCATGATCTTTCAATTCCGGATCTTTGATTTGCAGGCATCTTTGAAAGATTTTAAGCATCGAACAATCAACTTAGACAATAAGGTAGGAAACATCATAATCTGAGTTCTCAGATTTCCTTCTTTGATATTCTTGATCGTAACCAAGACATTCCTTATCAGATTTATCTTTCTTAGATTTACCAAAAAATTTAAGACATAGATATCACTCTTTTTCAGATTGTCTTTATCTCCTCTTCTCGGAACCAGAAAATCCTTCACCCATAGTTGAAGTATTCTATTATTCGGAGTGAGATGAGAAATCTTAGTAGTTGAATCATCCTTAAGCCCAAGAAACTTTAGTGCATTTTCTTTATTGAAACTTCCTTGCACATCGGGAAGTTTTTGAGAACAGAATTCAGCTTCTCCCTCATATGCTATACCAACCAGGCTTACTGCCTTAGTGTAAGAAAGTTTATAAGTCTTCCCATAAGACTTAAAAGAAAATCTTTCTCTCCCATCTTCCACCATGGAGGAAATAGACTCATAAAACTCTATCAACAAGTTAGTATAAATCAGATCATGTTTATCTGGTTTTTCTATGCATACATCTTTCCATCCATCCAGTCTAATATTCTTCGAAATAAGAGAATCAAGCACATAAAAATCCGGATGAACTAACCTATCCTTGTAAACTAACCACATTGAAATTGATTTGACAGTTGACATATCTTGAGAGGTTGCTACAATAGACATTCAGAAGGAAATAAACTGTAAGATTTGGATCAGCTTCACAAGGTTCGGAACCGGCCTTAAGAGGAGCAGCAGGGCTTCGAGACGCAAAATCTTGAAAAAACGATGTGGGAAGAGTCTTGGCGTCCCCTTTATATAGGAAAATAATTTGACCGTTGGTCTTCCAAAATCCATCTAACGGTTGAAAAAATTCTAATCTGGTCTGACGGTTGAGAACAGTCCCTCAAAGAAAATTTGACTCCGATCTTTTGAGGTTTTTAAGGAAAACATTCAGATTTGAGGAAAAACTAGAATCTAATTTTTTTTAAAAAAACAGTAAGCAAAAATTTGATTACAAAACTATAAGTAAGAAAAATATAACTTATGGATTGACATGAAATATGGTTCGAAATTGGTAATATTATTTTTGAAAGAAAAAAAAACATTATTTAGAAAGCTGCAGTATGAAAACCTCGTTAGGAAAATCCAAGTCCGAAAATCTCCATTCCAAAAATTATCAGTATGAAAATTCCATTTCGGAAGTTTTCCTTACGAGAATTTCAGTTCTGAAAATTTCTATTCTGGAAATTTCCATTCTGGAAAATTTAGTTTCAGAAAATTTCATTCCGAAGGTTCAGTTCTGAATGGTTTTTTTTAAAAAAACTCTAACAACCAAATGTACTCCCCCTATTAAGAGGAGTCTATTACTGTTAGGAGAATTTTTCAACAAGACGTTAATGAAGAATAATTAACATACATTTATCATTCCTAACTTATGTTTAATATTCTCAAATCTATCAGAGGGTAATGATTTTGTGAAAATATCAGCAAGTTGATCTTGTGTTCCGATAAACTGAAGAATGATATCTCCTTTTTGTGTGTGATCCCTAAGAAAGTGATGCCTAATATCTATGTGTTTTGCATGAGAGTGATGTGCAGGGTTCTTAAATAAGGCAATAGCACTTGTGTTATCACACAAAATTTGAGTTTTAGTAATGCTCAAGCCATAGTCTGTGAGTGTGTGTTGCATCCATAATACTTGAGCACAACAACTTCCAGCTGCTACATATTCAGCTTCAGCAGTGGAAAGTGCTACAGAATGTTGTTTTTTGCAGGACCAAGAAACTAATGAATCTCCTAAGAAATGACAAGTTCTGGATGTACTTTTTCTATCCATTCTAAATCAACCAAAGTCAGCATCAGAAATGATTTTTAGAATAAAATCATCTCTAGAAGTATAAAACAATCCTAGACCCATGGTTCCCTTAAGGTAGCGAAAAATTCTTTTTACTGCCTTTAAGTGAGATTCCTTAGGGTTAGATTGATATCTTGCACATAAGCATACTAAGAACATTAAGTCTGGTCGACTAGCTGTCAAGTAAAGTAAACTTCCTATCATACCTCTAAAAGATGTTTGATCTACTAGTTTCCCAGCTTCATCAGGATATAAAGATTTTGAGGTACCAATAGGAGTACTTATACTCTTAGTATTGTCATAACCATACTTTTTGAGAAGATATTTAATATAATTATGTTTATATATGTAGGTTCCTTCTGGTTTTTGAGAAATTTGAAAACCAAGGAAAAATGTTAACTCACCCATCATACTCATTTCAAACTCAGATTTCATTAGACTTGCAAAGTAGTCGGTTAAAGATTACTGAGTTGAACCAAATATGATGTCATCAACATAAATTTGATCAATCAAAACATTTTTCTTATCTTTATTTATAAAAAGGGTTGGATCTGCATTTCCCTTAACATAGTTATTTTGAAGAAAAAATCCAGTGAGTCTATCATACCAGGCTCGTGGGGATTGTTTAAGACCATACAAAGCTTTGGTAAGTCTAAAAACATGATCAGGATGTTTTGTATCTTCAAAGACAGGAGGTTGTTCAAAAAAACTTACTCTTGGACATAACCATTAAGAAAAGAACATTTCACATTCATTTGGAAATGTTTGAAATTAAAGAATGCAGCAAATGCAAGTAGAATACAGATAGATTCAAGTCTAGCTACTGGAGCATAGGTTTCTTCATAGTCTATTCCCTCTTGCTGATTATAGCCTTTTCAACAAGTCTAGCTTTATTTCTAACTATGACTCCATTTTCATCCCATTTGTTTATGAAGACCCACTTAACTCCAATAACAGAAGTTTCCTTAGGTCTTTCAACCAAGGTCCAGAATTTATTCCTTTCGAATTCATTTGGTTCATCTTGCATGGATTTGATCCAATCATAATCACCTAAAGCTTCATCAGTTCTTTTAGGTTCTAATTGGGAAATAAATGCTAGATGTTCTACTTCATTTCTTAAGGAACTTATAGTTCTTACAGGTTGATTTACATCACCAATGATACTATCACTGGGATGATTCTTAAGAAACCCCTGATTTGGGTTTTGAAAAGCCTGTTCATCAATATAGGGTAGAAAGTCTTCTGGGGTAAATCTTTCAGAAGTATATTCTTGAACATTATCCTTATCAAAAGGTTCTTCTATCAAAGCTTGACAATCAGTTTTTGAAAACACATCCAGGGATGTAGGCTGGGATGGTTTAAAAACAAAAGGATCAGACTCATCAAAGTTTACATGTACTGTTTCTTCAACAGTACAAGTCTTTTTATTAAAAACTCTATAAGCCTTACAGTTGTGGAATAACCTAAGAAAATTACTTCATGAGATTTTGGTGAAAATTTATGTAGGTTATATTTAGTATTCAGAATGAATACTTTTCACCCAAAAACCTTGAAGTATGATAGTCTTGGTTTTCTACCATTCCATAACTCATAAAGAGTTTTATTAAGAAAAGGTCTAATCAAAACTCGATTTATAGTATAGAAAGCAGTACATACAGCTTCAACACAGAAATTTCTAGCTATAGAATATTCACTCAACATGGTTCTAGTTATCTCTTGAATAATTCTATTTCTTCTCTCTACTACTTCATTTTGTTGAGGAGTTCTAGGTGCTGAAAAATTTTGAGTAATACCTTTTTTACTACAAAAAGATTCAAAATCAGATTTTTTAAATTCTCCTCCAGGATCACTATGAATAGTTTTTAATGGATGGTTTTTCTCATTTTTAACTTGAGCTCTTAAACTTTTGAAATAAGAAAAATCTTCATAATTTTTTGCTAGAAAATAGACCCAAGTAAATCTAGTGTAATCATCAACTAGAACAAACACATAGTATTTGCCTCCAATACCTCCAGTTTGTGTTGGACAAAAAAGATCCATGTGCACTAACTGTAATGCATCGGTTGTCGAGACTTCACCGATGGATTTAAAACTGGATTAATGTTTCTTTCCATATTGACAAGGATCTCAAACTTTAGAAGAATCAAATCTAAGCTCCGATAGATCCTTAACTAGTTTTTTCTTAGAGAGTTTACATAGGCTACTAAGGTTACAGTGACCTAGTCTTCTATGACATAACCAGGAATGATATTCCATTACACTTAGGCAAGGTAAATCTTGGCTTCTAAGGTCTTCTAAGTTCATTGTGTAAACATTCTCTTGCCTATTGGCTAAGAGAATAAATTCTTCCTTGGAATTGTGAAATTAGCACTTATCATTCCTAAAATTCACAAGCTAACCTTCATCACATAACTGACTTATGCTAATGAGGTTGTGCTTGAGACCCTTAACAAAAAGAACATTTGAAATCAAGGTTTTACCAAGAAGAACAATATTACCAATACCAACAATCTCTCCTTTAGCATTATCTCCGAAAGTTACCTTTCCTCCTTTCGTTCTGATAATCTTTTCAAAATAGCTTTTGTTACCAGTCATGTGCCGCGAACATCCACTATCCATGTACCATGTATTGTTGCTGATACTCTCTTTATTTTCCTGAAATCAATAAGAGAATTATACTTTCGGAATCCAAACTTGCTTGGATCTGAGATTTCCAGATAATAAAATTTTAGGTACCCACATCTTCTTAGAGAAATAAGATTTGTGAAATCCTAGAGATTGGGTTTTGTTTAAGGAACAATTCTTTACCCAGTGACCACCACATTGACACTTGGTACAAAATGGAGCACTTTGAGGAAAAAAATAATTGTTACTAAAAATTGGTTTTGCATGGGTATAACCAAATACGGATTTATTTCTTAAAGGTCGTATTTGGGAATAAATTTTATCAAAATTTTCCTTAACATGGGTGAAGTTTGATAAACACTTCTTTAAGGAAAAAATTTCGGGCTTCAGTTTTATAACCAAATTTTTATCCTCAAATCATTAGTTTTAGAACTAGATCTAGGCTCGAAAATTTTTTTATTAGAAATTACTTTTTCTAACTCTTTAGAAAGTTTCTTCTTCTCAGAACATACTTCCTCGAGATTTTTCGAAATACTTTCAAAATCAGCATTTTTCCTATCAAGATCTTTTGAAAGGTCTGATATCTCTTTTGTAAGAATAGAATTCATAGATTTTTCCTTATCAAGATTCTTATTGAGTTTGTAATTCTCAATTTCAAGAAGTTCAGCAAATCTAGAGACTTCTTCATAAGTAGGTAAAGTATTTTCTTCACCAGAAGAGGATTCTTCATAAGAAGAGTTATAATACATACTATCATTAGAATTTAAAGAAACATTGGTCAATGATTCATCATTTCATACCTTAGCCATAGAACAATGATTTTCAATAGGTAATCTGGATATAAGACCAATATTCTTCTGTCCTGAAGATTCGTAATCAGAAGATTCATCTGAAGAATCACCACCACTGGAAATCCAGGTATCATTAGCTTTCAAAACATTCTTAGCTTTGGCTTTACAATACTTCTTTCTGTTTATATCTGAATACCATTCTTTCATTTCCTTCTTTTTAAGCAAAGGGAAATCTGATCTAATATGTCCATCTCTCTTGCATTCATAACAAGTGACTTCTCCATCTTTCTTGTCTTTCCTGTCCTTTTTCATATACTTGGATTAGAAATTTCTCTGGCCAGCTATCTTGTTCATACTTCGAGCAAGATTTGCTAAATCATTTTCAGAGACTTCACTCTCACTAGATTCTGATTGGAAAATGACTTTCTTAGACTTGGATCTGGTTACTCTCTCAAGAGTTTTAGCTTTCATCTGATTTGATGTTGTTGTAAAAGAAACAGATCCATTTCCATTCTTCTTTTTTATGTTGTCAGTATCTCTCTTTATTCTTGTTTCATTTTGGAGAAGAGTTCCAAATAACTCATCAAGAGAAATTTGAGTGACCTTCATGTTCTCATCTATAGCAGTTCTTTTGGATTCCCATTCATTGGGCATAATATCAGTTATCTTATCCACAAGTGCTTCATCATCTAACCCTTTTTCTCCCATAGACTATAAGTTGTTGACGATTGTCATAAACCTCTGTTGGAATTTACAAATTGGTTCACCATATGGAAAATTGAAGCCATGATATTAAGCTCTAAGCATAGCTCTCCTACTCTCAATCACTTTAGAAGTTCCAAAGTGTGTAACCTCAAACTTCTTCCAGATACAATTAGCTGCTTCACAAAAAGAAATTTGGCTATATATATTTCTAGTCATTGAACAAAGTAAGGTATTCCGTACCTTATAATTGAGTTGATACTCTTTCTTTTCCTGGTTAGTAAAAGTTCTAACTTCCTTTTCAGGAATTTTATAATCTCCAGTAAGCATAACAAAATTTTCCACTTCAGTATTGATAACAAAAGTCTTCATTCAATCTCTCCAGTACTCATAGTCATTACCATCAAATATTGGTGGTCTTGTAGGATTTAGATTATCAATAGAACCAATATTAATTCCTTCCATACTTAAAAACCTTTGGCACACAAACTTGTTAGTAGAAAAAGATCGCAATAACAATGTTCGGAATGAGAAAGTTCGGAATGGGAAAGTTCGGAATGATAAAGTGAGCAATAAAAAAACTTATACGTGAGTACAAGTATTTCAGAAACCTGGCTCTCATACCAATTGTAGGATCGAAATAATGATGTATATTCTCAATATAAAAGAGGTGGTGAATTGTATATTTTAAAAATTCCTTTGGAACCTTTAAAGTTAGTTATGAATAACTATAGTTTCCTTAAGAAAAGGAAAGGGCTATGTTTAACAGAGTTAAACTTAAGAAAATTCACAACACCTCTAACACCAAATGAAAACATGGAAAGAGATTCTGAAAGTAGGTTTCGGAAATAAGGTTTCGGAAATTGAAACTTAACAAAATATTACAATATGGGATTCTACCTTAAAGCGTATTGAATCTAAATGAAACAGAGTACAAGTAAGGAAGTATAAGTAAGTTATACTTTCCTTAAAATACAAAATTCAGTGGAAATAAACAAGTAGTAAAACTACATGTAACAAGATATAAGTCTTTTAAACCAAAGAGAAGGGTATCCAACAACCATGGATAAAGGTCTATTGATTTATACATTCAAGCAAGTCTATCTTACCCACACCAGGGTAAGCCCTCGATACAAAGATCAGAGTCTCTGTTTTGCTATCCCCGCAAGACCTCAACTTCAAGGTAGTTGGAAACCTCTGTCTTCCTCAGAAAGGAAGCCCTCAACTTCAAGGTGTTGGAAACCTCTTTCTTCCTATCCCCGGAAGTCCTCGAATGTAATCACCAACATTCGGAGTCGCACGAAGAAAAAACTGAACGAGCGGTTCAGTACGCACAAGGCATGAAAAGCTTTCTCTCTCTAGAAATCACCTTAGCAGCGTGTGGTCTCTAGATTGATCAACATCATTGTGTTTTTGAGCTCTTTAAAATGAGCTCATATTTATAGGAACATTTCCAACGGTCAACTCCCTCTTCCAACGATCATATTTTCCTTGAAATTCGGAGGTACTTGTACACGTGTAACTTAGCCAACAGTTAGTTTCTAACAGAATAGACGACATTGTTTTATAACAAAACAAGTGTAACAGAATGTATGACACCGTTTAAAATATAACTAAAAAGTTCAGAGTTAATATTCGGAGTGAATGTTCAGAGTGAGAGAAGAAATATTAAAGAGTAGACAGATTATAACAACGTATGCAGAATGAATGTTCAGAGTCTAACTAAAAAGAAGTTTAGAGTCTATTTTAAGAAATGTTCAGATTCTGTTTTATAGGAATTCAGAGTCTGGTTTCAGTAGAGATCGGATTCTGAATCTGTAGAGTTTGAAGTTGATCTTCTTAAGAGTTCAGAGTTGAACTGCTTAAGAGTTCGGAGTCGAACTTCTTCAGATTTTGGAGTCGAACTGCTTAAGAGTTCGAAGTCGAACTTCTTCAGAGTTCGGAGTCGAACTACTTAAAAGTTCAGAGTCGAACTTCCTCAGAGTTTAGAGTCGAACTACTAAAGAGTTCAGAGTCGAACTGCTTAAGAGTTCAGAGTTGAACTGCTTAATAGTTTGGAGTCGAACTTCTTCAGAGTTCGGAGTCGAACTCCTAAAAAGGTCAGAGTCGAACTTCTTAAGAGTTCGGAGTCCAGAAATCGGATTAGAACTACATTACAGATCACATCCAAAATTTGGATCCTAAAAAAAGAAAGCTCCAAATCTTGTCATTATATGGCTCTGGAAATTTGGTTATGAAACCGGTTTTTGAATTTAAGAATAATATTTCTATGTATAAGAAAATCTAGGTTAAGGTAAATTTCCTTAAAGAAGTAAATTTTCATTATGGGGGTAAAAAAATAATTTATGCTTAAGTATAAGGTGTTTGTGATTTTCAAAACAAGAAGGAATGGAAAAGTCATAAAGAAAACCTTATTGAATCAACAGTGTAATACCTTGGATTCAACTTATTCCCATAAACATGTCACCTCCATGCTTGGTTTTATTTTTCTGAAACACAAACCAGTCACTTTTTGTGCCCAATGGTCACTTCGTGTACCCCGGATGGTTCCATATTTCTACGAAAAAACTCATATACACTTCTTCTGAGCATTCTTTGAGGTCCCCATTCTTCAAGAACACACAAAGGGTCAATTCACGTAGATGAGGTCCCTTACATCAGATACCTCTCAAAGCATTCTCTTCTATGATAATACAAAACCAACCTAGAGAGGAAATTGAAAGGGGTTGTTCAAAAACCACCCCACGGGATACCGCTCAAGGTTTTCTACACCACTTTAGCTCAACCACATCAAAAGAACTTTTCAACACCTCGTGACAACCAAAAACATATTTTGAACACTCTCACGTGAGTGATACCTATGAATGAGAGAAATGTACAACATGCAACAAATAAATCCATATCCTAGATGAGAATGGTCTAGAACCACAAAAGAAACATCGTTACAAAAAGTGATCTAAACATCAAACAATAATAGGTACTATGTAAATATCTATGACTCACATTCCCAAGTACTCTATTCCATGCTAGAGAGTCTCGATAAGACAAGAACCAGTGGGATAGAACACCCTCGCAACAATTTCCCTTTGTGGTCTTGGATCTCCATAGTCTTCTCCTCAAAGGTCACATCATCATCAACATTGATCTCTCCCCAGTCCATGATGTGAGAGACATCAGGAATATAATGATGGATCTATGAAACATGAAAAAACATCATTTATCTGGATCGTCTATGGGGGAAGTGCTACTCGATATTCCATGACTCCAACATGATCCAACACCACAAAAAGACCATCAAACAGGGGATAAAAATTACTACCATGAAAAAAACTCCATTTCCCATGATAGGGATTCACCTTCAAAAACACGTGATCCCAAAAATAAAACACTGAAGGTCTCCTACTTTGGTTGGCATATGATTTATGAGGATCATGTTATGTCTTCATCCTCTCATGAATCACCTGAACCATCTCTATTGTACTCTGCACTAGTTCCGGTCCGAGAATTGTTGACTCTCCGACCCCATTCCAACACTATGGAAAATGGAAATTTCAGACATAAAATGAATCAAAAGCTCTATAATGAAGGTGATGTGAACAATATTATTATAAGTACACTCCTCCAAAGTTAAGTGACTCATCCACCAGCAACCGAAATCTATGAGACAAGAGCGCTACATGTGTTCAATAGTGTGGATGGTCAGCTCTGTCTGACCATCCATATTCCCATGAAAAGAAGTGTTAAGGCATAATTGAGATCCAAAATCATGCTGGAGACCTCTCCATAGAGTAGAGGTAAAATGAAAATCTCGATCGTAAATGATCGTCCTTAGGACTCTGTGGAGTCCCACCACATCTTCTAGATACTGCCTCGACAAAACATCCATTGACCTCAACTCCTTGATCACTATAATGTGGGATGATTTCAATAAACGATCCAATACCACCCAAAAGGATACATGTTCTACTTGAGATTGAGGTAAACTGGTAAAAAAGTTCATTGATATGTCCACCCACTTCCATCGAGGAATATCTACTGTCTAATGTTAATGTTTTCCATGTTTCTGATCAAAGTTTCACTTGTGATTTTATAATTGATAATGACCATCTTTTTTGTTCCTTTATCTATGCTAAGAACAAATATCAAGACAGGAGATCTCTCTGGAGAGACCTCTCCTCTCTGAACACAAAAATTCATACCCCCTGGATCGTTGCTGGAGACTTTAATGCTATTATTTCACCTGGTGAAAAAATTGGTCCTCTTCATTCAAGTTTGTCTATGAGGGAGTTTAAGGCTGCTATCGAAACCTCTAATCTTACTGAGATTACCTTAAAAGGCGCCAAATACACTTGGTATAGGAGTCATTACAATAGAGTGGTTGCGAGCAAACTTGATAGAGCCTTTACTAATGACCATGCTTTAAATACTTGGGACTCTATTTCCAGTACCACCCTTCCTAAGATTCATTCTGATCATCATCCTATTTTAATCAGCATATCTATCAATACTAGGAATCCCTCTTTCCCCTTTAGATTCAACAATTCTTGGTTCTCTGATCCTGACTGTTGTAATCTCATAAAACATTGCTGGTCCTCTTGGAACCATCCCGATGATGATTTCCCTTGTCCCCTTAAATTAAAATACCTCAAAAGCAAGCTCAAAAGTTGGTGCAGCACTAAGGCGGTTCAAATTGATAATGAAATTCTATCTCTTGAGAATGAGTTACATCAAATTCAAAGCAATATCACCCACTCCGACTTCGCTTCTGATCACCATCACGAAGCTCACGTTACCATGAACCTGAATATGCTCCTTTCTTTCAAAGACAACATCCACAAACATTCTTTTAAACTCAAATGTCTTACTGATGGTGATCATAATACCAAGTTCTATAATGCTTTACAAAGAATTCTAAAAGCTAGTAGACCCCTTGCCTCCCTAAAAAATGGAGACAACCTTTTGGATAATGAAGAAGATATTGCCAATCATGTTGTGTCTTACTTTGAATCGTTATTCAATGGGCCTTGTATGAATAAAGACCTCATTAAGGAAATCATCCCTACAATTGTTACGGATGTTGATAACAATTTTCTCATGAGTTTTCCCCTTGATCATGAAATTAGATACACTGTTTTTGGTTTGAATCCTGACAGTGCCCCTGGGCCCGATGGATTCAATAATGGTTTCTATCAAAATTATTGGGATATCATTCATGCTGATGTTTGTAAGCTTGTAAAAGCCTTCTTTGCTAGTGGCTTCTTACCTCATGGTTTAAATGCCCAATTCCTTGCATTGATTCTCAAAGTAGATAATGCCTTTGAAATCCACCTCTTTTGCCCTATTGCTCTGATCAACTCTCTTTATAAAATTATCACCAAGCTAATTGCTAACAGAATTAACACTATCTCTGATAAAATTATCTCCTGTAATCAATTTGGCTTTATCAAGGGGAGATCTATCCAAGACTGTATCTGTCTTGCTTCGGAATGCACTAACATGTTAAATAATAAGAATAGTGGCGGGAACATTGCCATTCAACTTGACATTTGCAAAGCTTTTGACACTATGGATTGGAACTTCATTTTCAAAGTTCTACATGGTTTTGGATTCAATGACATCTTCATTTCTAGAATTAAAACCCTCTTCCATTCAACTCATGTTTCCATCCTGGTTAATGGTTCTCCTAGAGGATTTTTCAAATTCTCTAAAGGGGTAAGACAAGGTGACCCCCTTTCTGCAATTCTTTTCTCCATTGCAGAAGACTATTTTAGCCGTTTTCTCACCCAGCTAGTTGAGCAAAGCAAGCTCAAACAAATTCATGCTTATAGAAACATGAATGCCCCAACCCACCTCCTTTATGCTGATGACATCATTCTCTTTTTAAAGGGTGATATAAAAAACAATAGAACTCTTAAAGCTGCTCTCAAGCATTACGAGGAGGTCTCAGGTCAAGTCATTGGATGGAATAAATCTTTCATTTATTTTGGGAAAAACATCCCTCCTTCTAGGAATAATAATATCATCAATGATCTTAACATCAAAGAAGGTTCTTTCCCCTTCAAATACCTTGGCGTTCCCATTTTCTGGGGTAGACCTAAAGCTCGCTACTTTTCTAACATTGTTGACCAGGTTCTTAATCAGGCTTCCTCCTGGAATGGAAAATCTCTCTCCATGGCGGGGAGAATCTGCCTTGTCAAGTCTGTTATTGTTTCCAAACTTTTTTATTCAATGATGGTCTATAAATGGCCCATTAGTCTCATAAAAAAAATAAATGTTCACCTAAAAAACTTTGTCTGGACTGGAAGCACCTTAGACAGGAAACTTGTGACTATCCCTTGGGCTAAATGCTGCAAACCTCTAAACATTGGTGGTCTTGGCATTAAAAACATTAAATACTTCAATGAAGCTCTTCAAGCCAGATTAACTTGGAACCTGATTCACAATGACACCCACCCCATTTCTTTCATCAAAAATAGGATCATTGATAGATTGAAAATAAATAATAGGAGTTACATGAACTCCTCCATTTGGACCTCTGTTAGAGACACTTTTGACACTATTATGCACAACGCTAGATGGATGGTCTCGAGAAACTCTGCCATGAGATTCTGGTTGGACAACTGGACTGGCACTCCTCTCATCTCTTTGATCCCCCTTGACGATATCCCTGATGACATCAACTCTTCCATTTGTAATGTGCTTAATTCTCACACTGATAATGTTCCTAAAAACATTGTTCAAATTATTGATTCTTACCACTTTTCTACCTCGTGTGACTTCTTGATTTGGGAACCTTCTCATAATGGGATCCTTAACTCCAAAAAGTTTTATAATAATTCCTTACACAACGCTAATAATGATTTGAACTGGATAAATTTTTTTGAAAAGCCCTGGATTAAGCCTTCCAGACTCACTCTCATTTGGCGTCTTGCCTACAATAGGGTCCCCACTGATGCTTGTCTTCAAAGATTTGGTATTCAACTTTGTTCAAAATGTCATTTTTTGCAATCAGCATAGAGAAGATACTAACCACCTTTTTCTATCTTGTGCTACTTCCACTGCTCTTTGGAAATATATTTTTGATGCTTTTGATTGCAGATGGCCGATTTCTAACTCTGTTGATGATCAGATTAAAAGTTGCGTTGCTATGGACTCCTCTCACCAAATTAGAAATTTGTTCCTAGCTGGGGTTTCTGAGCTGATTCATGTGATCTGGTATGATAGAAACTCTATTTTTCATAATAATTGCTCACACAACACTAATGAAGGTAAAATGAGAATTCTCATTGCTATTCGGGAAGCCGCTTTGATCCAGAATGGTCCCTGCAACAATTCGGTGGCGGACTTTATCATCCTTCGCCGTCTTCAAGTTGAGGCCATTTTCTTGAAACCGTTGCGCACCCTTGAGATTTTCTGGAGACCTCCATTTCCAGGTTGGATTAAAATCAATGTGGATGGCGCCTCTAAGGGAAATCCAGGTCCTGCGGGATGTGGAGCTGTCTTCAGAAATCATCTTGGTCACATTGTGGGATGCTTTTTTGGAGGCTGTGGTACTGCATCCTCACTAGAAGCTGAGATGCTAAGTGTTATTCATGCCACTGATTTTTCTCTTCGTCATGGGTGGAACAACTTATGGATTGAGAGCGACTCTACCACTATTGTTCAAGCCATTTGGAAGGGATATTTTCATCTTTCTTGGACGATTACTACACGCTGGATGAATTGCCTCCAATCTCTCCATGACGTCAATTACATTGCAACTCATACTTATCGTGAAGCGAATATGGTTGCGGATGCTCTCACCAACAAAGGCATTAATCAGGCAATAACTTGGATGGAGGAGCTCCCAGAAAACCTGATTCCGTTGCAAGTCAAAGATTGTAATTTGATCCCGTCTTTTAGAATCTTGTAATCTTTCTTTTTACTAATAAATTATCTTTGGTCTTTTGACCAAAGCGCCACCTAATTAATATAAATACCAAATGAATAAAAATCCTTCCTTGATACAACACTTGATGTTGTTCATCCTCATTCCAAACATCATTGCCTAATAAAAAACAACTTAGTCTCTATAGACCTGCACCTCAAAATCCCCAAACTGGGACTCTTCCTCCTGATGCACCATAGATGACCACACCGTCATATAAAAAATACATCCTCTACCCCAACTTCTCCCAAATTGAGGTGTAAAGCTGAATGTTCTTCCATCACTCTCTAGAAATCACCAGATTCAGGCATTGCATCACTATGAGACTTACTTCTTAGTGCATTAGCCACAATATTCCCCTTTAAATGGGTAAAAAAGATTTTGAATTCGTATTCTTGTAAGAACTCCATCCACCAATGCTTCCTCCAGTTCAAGTCATGTTGGGAGAAAACATACCTCAGGATTTTATGATCAGTGAAAACCAAAAATTTCTTTCCAATGAGGTATTGTCTCCACAAAATAAAAGAAAACACCACATCCACCAACTCAATATCAGGGGTATCATTGTTACATTCATGGGGACACACCTGATGATACCCATTAGAAGCAACTGATATTTACTACATTAGAACACAACCTAACCCCAAATACGAAGCATCATTTAAAAAATAAAACTAAACTCCCTTTGCTGGAAGAAATAGAATTAAAGCACTTATTAAATTCTTATTAAGATACATGATATCTACCTGACACTGATCAGTCTACATGAACACCTCATCCTTCTTGTTCAATACTGTTAGAGGAGTCACTGCTCGAGAGAAATTTTCTACAAACCTTCTGTAGTATCCTATGAGACCATGGAAAATTCACACATCTGCCACTATCTTGGGGGTATTCCCAATGCAAAACTGATTCTATATTTGAATGATTCATAGGTAATTCCTACCAAAACACAACATTCCCCACAAAACGGGCTTCTCGAGCTCAAAAATCACAATTTGACAACTCCCCAAATAGGTGTTGTTGACAAAGAACTCACAAAATGGCGTGCAGATACTCTACATGCTCCCCCTTAGACATGGAATATAGAAGGATTTCGTCGATGAAAACCACCAAGAACATATCTATGAACCTCTTGAACACAGTATTCATCAGTCCTATGAACATTTCTGTAGCATTCATCACACTGAACAGTATTAGGACAAACTCATAATTCCCATAATGACAACATCAAGTAGTCTTGAGGATATCCCAATCCTTCACATGAATATGCTGATATCCTAACCACAATTCATTCCTTCATAAGCATCTTGAACCCTTCATTTGATCGGACAAATCATACATCCATGGAAGAGGATACTAATTATTCACTATCACTTTGATTATGCGATGATAATCAATACACAAACACAAACTACCGTCATCCTTCTTCATGAAAAAAAAAACAAGTTCACCCCACAACAACACACTCAAATAAAAAAACCGCACTATAATAGACCATCAAGTTGTATACACAGATCCCATAACTCAGAATGGTCCATCCTTTACGGAGACATAATTATAGGAGACGATCCTGGTTGTAGCTTGATCTTAAATTTGATATCTCGTCGAGGGAGTAATTCTGCAACATCTTCTGGAAAGACATCACAGTAATCTTATACAAACCTATGAAATTCTAATTTTTGAACCTCTGATGAACTCAACATCAGCTCAGCCATCATGGATGATAAGGGCGGAACACTCCTCTAACCCATCTGAGATTCTTTCTCGCCAACAAACACCATGGGATCTCTATCTAGATCAATGAACACCACTTGACTTCTGATGGAATCCATGATATCCTCCACCAAATCTTACCAATCCATGATGAGGATGAAATACCATGAATGTATCTATAAACATAAGAAATTTCCACAATAGTGGTGATATCCCAACACTAGCTCATAGTTTCAACATTCTTCAAACAAGTCATCTCAACCTCAAAATGAAGTAGTAAATGCCAAGGGCACTGGAAGCCTCTCTACCTCATGTCCAAAATCATGGAAAAGGGATGGTAATATGAAGTTTTGAGTCACTCCGAAATCAAAAAAAGCATTCACCCAAGTAGAAAACAATCAAAGGGTACCTTTAACAACATTCAACTCGCCTGGCACTGGAAATGCTAAAGCATGAAGCTGACCACGACCACATTCACATACTCTCTAACCCTGATGATAACCACAAACACGACCATAATCTACTCTCTAACAATTGGTATCATCACAGGGCTATAATACACCTGCACCATATTCCCTCTACAGATCCAAAGCTAGTTTAACCTTCTACTGCTACCTCATCTACAACTTCCTCAATGAAAGAACCTAGAGAGGAACACCTGGTGCATGATGGTAGCTCTCAAGGTTTGGACACTATATCTATTGATGAAAATTCATTATACATGAAATACAAGTGCCTGATCCATTGGAATAGGCCTAAGAGCCGCCTCCCCTAGATTATAGAGATGATTAGGTCTGGGACCAACCCATGGCCGAACAAAAACGTTTCTACCCTGAAAACTGATTATCCCAAACTACATGTCTACTTCGTGTTGAATCATGAGGAGTACCCTCTTGTGATAATTTGCTTCGCCAGCACCTCAAGATATGTAGTTATTATAAATGAGGTGACCTGACTCTGGATCTCTAGATATAAAGCCTCATCGAAATGCCTCTCCCTAGCCTCCTCATCTAGAAACAGGTCTGAAGAATATTGTAAAAGGTTCCTAAAAGAGATTCTAAACTCTCACACACTATTTGTCCCCTATCTAAGGGTAAGAATCTCGTGGATATTGGATTACGTCTGGGTCAAATTAAGAAACTCAACTCCAAACATGTCTCAAAACTCCTCCAATGAGATCACCAACTCCTTGAAATCCTTAAGGAACAAGAACCACCACTGCCTCACTACTCCACATAGCATCATCATAACTAAATACACCTAGTGCTCCTTCCAAGAACGGATTGAACTAAAGGATATCTCAAAATCCTCCAACCAGACTTCAATGACTATATCTGAAATGGATCTCTCATACTTTGGAAGACACTAGAACTGAAACTCTCAAACTATCCTCCTCCAAGTGTCATCACCATCAACCTCTATCATATGGCGATCTTCTAGTGTATCCTATTGGAAATGTTTTACGTGAACCTGATGAGGATGTCGAGCTAGAGTCATACATACAAATTGAAAAATAGTTAGAGCTACTAAACCTTGAATATGGACGATGCAACATTAATTTATTAATTTTTTTTTCGTTTATTCATTTTATGTTAACCCATCCCACTATATACCTATTCAAACACAAGAACACAAAATAATGATACATGATATTTTCCTTGGTCCCTACCCGAAATCTAGTACTACCTCATTTAGTAGCCACTGTAAACATAAAGGTCCGTGAATCAAATCATAGGGGGCCATAAATGCATATGTCTCAGTCGGTTTCGAGTGTTTACATCACTTGTTAAACTTATCGAACACGGTTTCCCTACTAGCCCATGTTACCTCACTAGTTCCTAACACCAAATACTTCATATCCCTCAACCAGACCTCTGATACCACTCTATCACAACCCCTACTGACATGGTTTACCCCTCCTGGGCCGATAATGTGATAAGGGATATAGTTACCCCTGAGTCCCGCCACTAGTAGGCCTCAGGTTGGCGACTATCACCAAGGGTATAGTAAACCCACAAATGGGAGGCTATACCCTCTATGAGAAAACATGCGAAAGATGGAGATAATACTAACAACAACCAACAAAAAATCAGAGTAAAATGTAAAATAAATACCAAGGACACATATGTAATTAATTTAATAACTAATATAACTGAAATGGAAAACAATATGTACCAAAAAAAGTAAAAACAGTAGCAACCACGAAGCTCAAATAGTTCCTGCAACCCCAAGATAGTAGAAACTAGCCTAATCTCTATCCAGCTGCAAGTGACCTAGAAAATAGTTTATATATACCTAGGGTGAGTATAACTGTATACTCATTAGGATCCTCCCTAGATCATCTCATGAAAAAGTAAATAAAGCATTCTAAAGCATAGGGAACAACAAGTGAAACTATCTCATCACCTAAATATGTATAATAAGTTCCAAGCCTCACCATGGATACTCTCAAAAAGTATCACATACAAGAGTATATAATATAATAATGAATATAAAGGGTACCCATCTACCACTTCCCCACTAGTTTTCCACTTTTCCACAATGGCTCACGTCCTAAGCCATATCTCTCCAAAAAAGGCCAGCCCAAAGACACCTGGGAGAGAACTACCACATGCACCTCGTGCTACACAAAACCTTCCTGTAGACACCTGGCCAAATCATGACACCATCCACACAACCAAAAGTAATTAGGTTTTTTTTAGGGGCCACCATAGCCCATATAATGTGTATCATATGTCAGGTATTAAAACTCAATCATTTACTAACCATACGCCATGTATGGATCCTCAATCCATCAAAGCCTATACTCGTTACACCAGAATTAGTCTATTGGAATCTATATCTGGAATATGTGTTTGTAAATAACTAAAATCCATTACAACCCTCTACAAACATAGGTGGGGGAAGCTAACCACAGTGCCTACCAGCACAAGTAACTACCAAGAGAAGACCGTGGGGCCAAAGGCGGTAGTTAGCCATCCATCCTCCCACTGGAATGTTGGGGAAAACACCCCCTGGGACTTATAATCCCCATGGTGTTAGTCCCCCTAACTGATAGTGTGGGGTATAATATAGAAACACAATACGTACATGATATAATATAGCTCACAACCAAACTATGGGGTAAAACCTAGTCTATAAATCAACTGCAGCTAATGTCTCTCGTACTCCTGGCTCCCACTGAAAAGACTAGGAATCCTATAAGCACACAACCATATAAAGATCTAAATTAGATTAATTTTTCCATTTTTATCATTTACACTTTATGTTAATTAATTATTTTAAAATTAATTATCCATTAACAATTCCACATTACATTTCATTAGCATTCCAACCATGATCCGCATTTCCTTTGAATTGTAACTTCAACATTGTGTTTCAGTTAGGTTCAACCCCATGGGTTCAACATCATTTATTAAATCATCTATTAACAACATTATTACTACCCATTTTCCTAGGAATTATAGAAAAACAAAACTAATATACTAAACACAAGGGGATCAAAAAGAATGTTGCATACCCCATGAATGTTTTCCCCTTTTGGAAGAAGGGTAAGAAAAACCAGCTCCCTTGAGCAGTGGGGAATGTTTAGAAGATAAAAACCAACAAGATTCAATAAGTATCCAACATTCACATCCAACTTGTTTCATCATATCTTGTGTCCTCCCTGACACTTAAATGCATAAACTAATGAATCTCTCCACTCTAGGCATCAACTGCTTCCACAACCAATGGGCCTCCCTACCCCACATACTTCAACACCCCTCTAGGATCATCCATCTTAAGATCACACCACAACACAAGCAGCAGGAAACAAATAGCATGGAAAATGGGGTCTATCCCCCCAAAAGGCATTCTTTATTCACAAGAAATAAGCTCTCACAGCTCCAAGAATAAGGCTCTTTGGACTTTACAAGTTAGAGGGTATTTCATAACCCTAGCAAGAATTATCATTTAACCATAACCAGTTCTTTAATCCACATTGAATTAACCAGTTCATTATTAGTAGGTTCCAACTATGGAAAACCTAACTAAAATCTATCATAGCTACCAACAAATAATTAAACAATTAATTTTACATTACATTAAACAACAATAACCAACATGCATCAAGTTTAACAATAAACTAGAACAGGAATGAATATTTGAATCAATTTGATTAACATCATATTTCAATAGTAATAACCTTATTCAATTACATGCATCATTATATTTATCCATATAATTATCAATTAATTCTGGATTTACATTCTTTACCAATTTCATCAAGGGAAATCTGATAAAAAGTGAAGAATGGATATCACACAATCTATAAAATCAACCAGTAAATCGTCACAAATGGAAAAATTACCTATACCAAAGGTTTGGAACCATTCATATAGGTCCCCAAACCATTGGTATATCCTATACCAACGGTTTTGGCAACCATTGGGTTATTTGGGGTGGGGATAGACCTATCCCAACGATTCATGGAAAACCGTTGGGATATGTCTTTCCCAAAGGTTTTCCCCAAACTGTTGGGATACGTATATCCCCATGCCAAATCACAAAATAGTGACCCAAACCATTGGTATAGGTATACTCAAAAACGTTCCAGTGGATTTTTTAACCCACAACCTCTCAGTTATATATCAAAGACTTTACCAATATCTTAAAATTAACATTGTGAATATATTTGGATATATATATATATTTATAATTTATATATTGATTAATTTGATGATATTCGATAAATTAATTCATAATGAAGAAGGGTACCTATACCAATAGTTCTAAAAACCATTGTGATTGGCCTTTCCCAAATGTTTTGAGAACTTTTGGGATTTGTACCCACCCTTTCCCAATGGTTTGGCCAAACGGTTGGGTTAAGTGGCCTCAAAGTGGGATTTTCCCAACGGTTTGGCCAAACATTTGGGAAAAGGGGTCTCAAAGAGAGATTTTGGAAATGGTTTGGCCAAACCATTTGGAAAAGAGGCCTCAAAGGGGGATTCTCACAATGATTTGGACAAGAAATTGGGAAATGGTATGGCATTCCCATTTTTTTGGACAAACCATTGGGAAAAGTGGGCTCAAAGTGGGATTTTCCCAATAGTTTAGTCAAAACATTGAGAAAAGTGGCCTCAAAGTGGAATTTTCCCAACAGTTTGGACAAAACATTAGAAATGGTGACCTATAACAATGATTGTTTCAAACAATTGGAATATATGCATTGGTATAGGTCAGATTTCCAGTAGTGCGTCATCATAGTGAAAAGCACCTTCATGCGATTAAATAAATTCTTTTAATCTGGTTCAAGTATGTAATTAGTTCATTTAAATTATGATCCAAAAGGATAATTCATTATAACTCTATGATGGAACATAAAATAATAGAGAAGAAAAAAATCCCCTACCTCAAATGGTTCCAGATGTTCTTCACTCAATAATGGATCAAAGAAGGGGATCACGATTTCCTTCTCCACAACAGCTGCATCCACCTAAGGATGTCGCGGCATAAACACATCAAAAAAAACCCAAACTAATGTCTATTATAACCATGAATATCAAATACCATAACATGTTTAGGAGAACTGGGTGAAGAAAGATCAAAAAAATCTAAAGAACGGAGGTAGATCTTACCTCGGATTGAAAACAGACTGAAGAATGGATCCTGAGATCGATCCTAGCTGAGGAGATCTCTAAAACACCATGGTGGGGTCTGATGGGTATCCTAGGATGTGAAGGATGGGATCCTTGGTCATAGTGTTGGAAATACTTGAGTGGCTATTATGTATTTAATACAAACAACGGTGGGTCAGTACACGTGGTGTACTACCCCGTCGCATCCTATACTACCTTGGGTTCGACTTCCAATGAGACACATGTTGCTCAGTTCTTTGTTTTATTTTTCAGGAACTTGAACCGGTCACGTCATATACCCCATGGTCATATAATGTACCCTCGCTGCTTCTAGCTTTCTACATCCAAACTTCTCCAAAATTCTTTTGAGCATTATCTCAGTACCCTATTATTCGAAAACACGGAAAGGGTATATCCACATAGATCTAGGCCCTTACATACATCCTAATTGACATTTTAAAATCTGGACATATTTATTTTAATGATATTTAAAGATTCATTTAATTTTATTCTTTCATGGGTCTTACGATTCAAAAGTTACCAATGTGGTAAGGGTTTGATGTTACAACCTTGTCATTTATCATAATTTTTTTTATTATTCTTTAGATGTGTAAGTTTGATGATTTATTTCTCAAGAATTAAAATAATTAAATTATCCTATATTTTTATGTTGAGAATACCTTTTTCCCTTCATTTTCATCTCTTTCGGTACTAAATATTCCCTATTTTTTAAAGAAAACTTGAATTATATCTCTCTTCAGGTTAAAACCCTTTTTCTTTCATATCCATTTTTATATAAACAAATATTTTCCTGAAATAATTAATTTTCATATATAATTTATATAATTTATTTTTATCATAATTTTAATTTTAAAAAATAAATCAATGGAATCTTCATATCATTCTCCAAACAATCCATTTCTGTATTCTACATAAAATGTAAAAATAATCATTTTTTAATGTGTATGAAATGAGGATAATTTATCACCATCATGGCCACTCAATGTTTCAACTCATAATTTATAAGTTTCAAATTCTATTTTAAAATAAAATTATTTTCACAAGATTTTGTAGATTTATTTTTTTAAAAGTTTATATTCCAATAATGGTTACTTTCCTCAAGAAATATTATGAGTGATATTTCATAATAATTTTCTATCTATGATGGAATAATTTTAGGTTATGTAATCCATATTGAGGAAATTATTGAATGATACCATCATTATTATTTCTCAATATGATTTATTATTTTAATTAAGAGATGATTATAAAACCCATTCATTTTCCTCATGTTATTTCATGATGAATTGATGAGTGTTTTAAGATAACCATTTATTTTCATGTGATCTATTATGATGGATGTTTTATGATCTTGTGGCACAACTATCTATGGCTTTCATTATCTGATGGTGGTTACATTTTAACCAAGGATAGTGTTTGTATTATAACTAAGGATTCTTGTTACAATATAACCAAGGATGGTGAATGAATTACAACCAAGGGTGGTGTTCATGTTATTTATAAGGATGGGTGGGACATATATATCCCTCTAATGCATTATGTATTTATATGTTAGGAATAAACCTGATTTCGAGTTGACAAGATTATACTTAGACCTGATTTCATTTCTATTGGATTATGTGAGCGATTGATTTCATGTACTTAACTAATTGAGTGAACCTTTTTCCATTTATACATAATCATAATGTTATAATAGTTTTTTATGCCTCAAATATAGGTATTATACCAAGGTTGTGCTCTCATAGATTATTTACTTTCATTCCCTTATGATTAATGTCTTATAAAGATCCATGATTTATTTTATGACTAATGTTTATGATCTATAGTATTAAGAGTATGGTATTCATATGTTAAACTCATGTTTTAATACCCTTATTATCATGTTATTCTTATGTGATCATTGATATATATCTTTTTTAAACTTAATGAGAATCAAGTCTCCCCGTTTGTTATGTTTTCTTCAACAAGTTATGAAGACAATTTTTAGGTATGACATTTATAATAAGGGTGATATATATAAACAAATCCGTGGGAGAAGATTTAGTTCACTGATGAATCGGTGATTTATTTTTTCAGGATTCTAATAGAACTAAAGTTAAATGATTCATATATGGATCGTTATTTTATATAATGAATATTCATCAATTAAGAGGTGATATATATGTATCAAATTGTTTGGTCACTTCAAAAATTCATTTTAGGTTGTTATAAATATCTAGTTAGTCGCACGTGAAAACAAGACACCCAAAAAGGGACATTGAACCTATCATGCACGAGGACTAAGTGATCGGACTCACTAATGAATGCCTCTACTTTGATATTTTTTTCTTCCTCCAGAAGTAAGTTTTCACATATTTCAGTCCAATCGAGTAGAATTCTTCAAAAATCCTATATGGGAAAACACTGTTTAGGTTGTTGTGGACACTTTAAATAGTTTACCATATTCCTCAGTAATAAATTACACACTAGAATTAAAATAATATGTGGACCCTATGTGTCAAATATGATTCATGATATGCCTCTTGCCTTTGTCATCTAATAGTCAAATTTAGTCACTGTCCTTTTTTCAATTGGATAAGAGTGAAAAATTCATTAATTTTCTCTCTCTCGTAACCCATGATCAATAAATATATATTAAGAAAAAAACACCACAAACCATGTGCATCAATAAATAAAAAATCATATACATCTATAACATCACATATCAACAATTTAAATCCCATTTCATTGTAAAACATGACTTTCTATCGGAATATGTGTTATCAATGCACTAGTTATGATATCGATGATAGGTCGAGACACCTTACTAAAAATCTTTACCACCAAATCCCAAATTGAAATAAAAAATGAAATTTAATGATCATGATACCACTTTGTCATGTCCTTGCCAGAATCACTCTATAAACAATAACCAAAATGGTTGGGAATAAAACGTCAAGTGTGCCTCCCCATATGACGTAGGATTCTAACATACAGTGAGGTCATATGGTGTGTTTAAATTGAGACTATTCATTCATATATGAATAAGAAACCAATATAAATAACCAATCAGAATACATATAAATAAATAAATAGAGAATAGAAGCAATAAATATGGATAGGACTATAAAAATGAATGAAATATAGTAAACCCTAAAAATCCAGGTTAGACATACAACAATGATCTCCCACTAGGATGATTAGATATATACTAGTAAATAAAAATAATATAAATAAATGATAAATGATATAATACTAACTTTTAGTCAAAACATATACCCAATATTCACATACATATCTGATCCACCAAGCTTAATTAGTCTCAGGCCTCGGCCCATCCTATCCCTGAAACCAAGTGAATTATTGATCGATTACCCTGGTACAATGGAAAGTGGAATAGTGTGTGATTTCAAAACTCAGTATCGAACCACCAACATGGTCTCGTATATAGTTAATAAATGAAATTTATGTAGATTTGAGCTACCCATATGAATAACAATAATAATAATATGACCAACTATTGAACATTAAGTGAATGAAAAATTCATAATAAGGCATTCTTTCATATTCACATGCACAAGAAATGTGCTCATACTATCCAAGACACAACTATAAGTAATAAAGTTAAAATTCATCAAAATTTTATTCTTGGTGTTGTGATCCTAATCAACAATACCTACTTCATCTAGTGTTTCAAATATATCTAACTAAGAAACATCACCATAGGGGGATACATGTCCTATCATAGGGATCACCCATAGATGCCTCAAATAAATATAATGAAGGATTCCACATGACATATGTACATACAGTAATTACTGCACTAATCATGTTATTATATTATTCATTCCCTGTAAATTAAATCAGATCACTATTTCCTAGGTCTTCGTATGTAATCAATCTCAACAATGTGACTCAGATAATCCCAGAAGGGGATGACCCTTAGATGATGTGTAAAGGATTCTCTCCCAGCATTATTTAATAACTCTTGATCAATTCCATAAATGTCATGATAGCCCCTTCCTATGAAAATTTTGTGAAAAGTAGTAACTGTTGGAATAAAATATCCCTAAAAAGAATCTTATGAATCTTTTGAGTGTATCATCATCAATCCTCTAAAATACATCAAATAGGGGTAATGAAACATCCTTAAGAACCTCCTTTATAATAACTCAATATTGAGGAATCCCAGGGATAAAAGAGACTTCAAGTAATAGTCATAATCAATCATATAAGGATCATAAGCTGGATCTCAGGAATAACATCTAGGAATCTCCAATAATGTAATATTCAATCAAGATGTCTCAATAGTTGGATCACCTGATATACCTCTGGGAATACTAAACATAGAATAATATCACATCAGTCCCCATAGCCATGTACTAGGAAGTAAATCTGGAAATAATAGATACATCTATATTAACTTTGTGAATGTATAAATAAAAGTGATATGAGATGATAAATGTCAACACGCTAAAATTTCCACAGCCTCTAATGTTTACATGTTCGGTACAAGTTCTAGCGTGAAAACTTCAATAATTTCTACCCTAACCCATAACCCACTATCTCAAGGTTGGTCATATTTTGGGTACCTATAAGGGTCCACTAGACCTATAAATGGAGAGGAATCATACTCAAGATCCTTGAATTTAACATGTAAGCAGATGAATACCTATTGGGAACCTCATAATTTGTATAAGATCAGTGGAATACCTTGTGGGATCATATAGAATATAGTTATAGTCTCGATTCAACAACTCATGCATCAAGATGTTACATCCCATGGCATCATAAAAAGTCTCACATATTTTTTGACTACTCAGGATCTTACCACAACAACAACCATCAAAAGGAAGGTCATAACCTAATCTCACTTCCAATGTTACATTGAAGTGGTCTACACATCCAATATATTACCAAACATCCTATAGTTTATCCACATAGAATAATAGAATAGTGGCATGTCTTACCAAGAATAATATCACATCTTGAGAGGTATGGAAGCTACAAGATGTCTCAAGGGACTATGCCTTAACCACTATTAGACCAAAAATTAGATTACATACCAGGGGTTGTTAGTGAACCATAATAATTATCCATTATAAATATCTAGATTAATTAATTTAAAATTAATTTTTATAAAATAAACACGAGCTATTGCCCTCAAGGGAGAGAAAAAGAGGGATCATACTACCGTAATCATAAATAGGTACATAAGGGATGAAATAATGAACCACAAACCTTTGAATAACTTTTGCATTTATTTTCCTATAGTATATAGTCATTTTCAAGGCTGAACCAAGCTCATATGAGACATACTGAGGTCCTGTATCACAAAAAAACACAAGAACTATGTAATTATAATTTAATTATAATTAATCAATAGAAAAAAACATATATAAACAATAAATTTTTTGAATTAAAATGGAACAAATCCTAATTCCTCATCCTACAATCTCATCACACTAGAATTAAAATCAAACACTCACTGACAACCCATGATATGTAACTAAACATGTATCAAGAATAGTCCCAATACAAAGGCATCAAAACAACTACCCAAAACAATATACATAGTCTTTATGCTTTTATTAATTAACCATATAAACATACCTCAAAAAAACAACATGTTGAGAAGTGAATTTTTCCTCTTAATTCTTCCTCTTCCAAGAAAGAGTGAAATCCCTATCATTATTATCTGCTTCCACCATGCTCTGGTGGAATTAGAAATAAAAACTCTAACTATTTAAAGTAAAATAAGAGGGACAATACAAAGAAGACAATATTTGGTAATGGATTTAATGACATACCACAATTATTACAATGCATATAATTATTTTTGATTAAGACTAGGATATAAGGAGATCTCCCATGGAGGAAATAGGAAGGACGAGGGAATATGTGGAGGAGTTTCTAGGTGAAATGATTGAGAAAAGAGGGTAAAATATTTTAACTTTTTGAGGCGTGAAATGGTATTTCCCCTCATTGAATGACTTTTGTGATTATACTGAATGATTAGGAAAATTGTACGAGATTCACTGTTCATATACCATCACCTCACATGATTGTAGTGTGTGGTAAGGAGAACAATGCACCATCCTAATCAGTCCCTTTGTACCTCAACAGTAATGTGCATAGTTCAATCCCACCATAATGGTTGAACAAACCATGTACCATAAAAATATGGGCCACATGGTTATTAATTACCATGGGAAAAATTTCTTCCCTAAGCTACACATTTCCGAAGATCCAACTCTAGGCCCCAAAACCCCAAAAGACCCCCCAAAACCTCCAAATACCTTCTAATCCTCAACACATGTACAAAAAATCACTTTTAGTCGTTAAAAAAATTGTAATTCCATTTAAAATATTTGATCAAAATTTATCATGTCTAGTGAAAGAGAATTCAAATTCCTTCTGAAAAGTCACAACTCAATAAAAACAAAGGATCTTACAAAGGGTTAAATATAAATCTTAATGATTAGGAATCCATTTGGAGGTATTTTGAAATAAATATCCCATAGTGAAATCATTTTTTATTTAAAAGAGATAAAGATAAAATCTTAGGGAAATTAGGGTTATTATAACTAAAAGAGAATACCACATGGGTAGAACAAGTTAATCAAGGCCCTAATAGGAATTCCGAAATGCATGTGTCTTTTGTAGGTAGGGAATTGTGGAAAATATGAACATGGTGTTCCCATAATATCGGTATGTGAAATGAATTGTACAGATGATTCATGAAAAATAACTTCATAGAGGTGGTGTTCATGTGGATTTCTTAAATGATTTTTGTGTGGTGGATAGATGACCTTGTAGATGGTGTATAATAAATATTGAACTGGATGGTGACTCCATAATACCTATTTAAGTGAAGTTTTTTTTCAGGCATTATTTGTTTAGTGGTTATTTTGATGTCTTAAGAGCACATTGGTGCATTATTCCCATGCAATTATGGTAAAATCATAGAATACATGTCTAACGATATGCAAGTGACCATTAAGTCATTTAACTGAGAAACAATTCATTAAATGCAACAAGTAAGGGGAGTTGATATAGGCGATATAAGGGAGGTAATTTTTTATCCATAATTTTTTTCTAAATATATTAATCCTTTTATGTATTGAATGTTTCCGAACAATTATTATCTGAAACATTTAGTGAATCTATGTGGATTTCAGTATAACAAACACATTGCCATTGTATGCTCCTTAGACAATACCTTAGTGGTGAAGTAGAAAAAATTTATTTTATATTATTTTATTTCTACATTTTTTGTTTTCTTAATTTATATTCCAATCAAAAATATTTACTGATTTCCTACCATTGTGATTGAATGATCCATCTAATATGAAAAAAACATGACACCCAAATTCACCCCTCCCCTACTAGGGTGTCCCATGGAATAGTAGGAACGTATTGGAATCTCATAAGGTTTTCATTTCAATACGAATGTTCATTGACTACTAGGGAAATTTTATTATTCATTTTATTTTCACTCATTAATTTTATTCGGTGGATTCATTGGACATAATGAATTTATTGGTTTCCCCCATAATTATATATCCCCTCAAAATATTTGTTGGTCCCATTATATGAAAAGTGTTTGTTATTTGGTGTATGCCTACCCAATTAATAACTATCTCTTGAATACATACATTATTGAAAGAAAAATTTCTAGGTCATGAACTTGATGGAAATAATATTCTCTTTTTTATTCCGTTATTGGAAATAGTTTCATTTTATTGTGTCCTTAGAGGTATGAATGATATCTAGGAACACGACCTTGATGGTATGATCATGATGTCTTAAACTATACATTTAATCACCATAAAAATAGTTAAATTTTTTGTGTGATTATTTATATTTTTATATCCTCCATGGAGTTATTTCAATATCTTGGGATAAGTTATATGTCCTTATTTTATTATTATCTATTCATTCCATACTATATATTTCTTATTTATCACATGATAGATTATCATATACGTTACCCCTTACATATCATCTAAGTAAACCATCGTATTTCAAAATATCTGTAGGTTATAAATAAAATTATTAAACATTGTTTATATAAAATAATGTCATGTGTGAATAATTGTTTGGGTTATTTTTAAGACATGGGGTTAAATAAGGAATATTTTCCTTAAAGGAAATAATTTCCATTAAATGGAAAAGATATGGGTTTTGTTAGTTAAAGAATTTTCACAACCAACTAAAACTAAAAAATTTAAAGGTCCCCCATATGTAAGTAACTTAGTATTTTTAATTGATTTTAAAATTAGGTATATTATATTGGGTACACATTAGTGGATTTAAAATTTGTTATGTAAAAGAGTATGTCTATCTATACTAAATTACAGGATGACGGTTAAATTGTATTATAGTTGGTAACAAGTCTAGGTTTAGATAACTATTGATTATAATAAGATTACTTGATAAAGGTATAGGTAACCCTTAGGGTTGGTATGTGATTTAAATTCAATGAAATACAAGTAGTTTTTCTAAAAACATTAACATATTTTTTGAGTATAAATAATTGATGAATATTTTAATTGGTAGAAAACATTATATTGTTTAAAGATAAGGGTTATTTCTAATTAATTAAGAATAGGATTCCATGATTTTTTTAGTATATTTTAATAAAATTAAATATTATTATTGGATACTATGAGTAGAAAAATTATGAAAAACATAAGAGATAAGACTAGATATAAGAAAACATATTTAAAATTAGTAAATTATATAGTGTGTGACTTCCTTGAAATTAAATCCTTGTCTGGATAAAAACATGAGGATGAATGTTGTATAATAGATACACTAATGTGTAATAACCATAAAAATATCAGTTTAGTAGTAACTTTATATTCACAATATACTTTATAAGTGGGCCTAACTCCACAATTGGTTTGACACTCCTTGTGGATATTCATTGGTTGATTCACATACTCATCACAGACCATTATGAGAGATTTAATTTGAAATTAATTGTGTAATAATAACTTGTTATGTTATGACACCTAATAGGAATATGACTATGTATAACCTATTGTAAAATAAATGAGTTAGTTTTGATCCAATTATATCATAATTGAACAAAACAATATCATATATTTATATGAATATATCTTTTGAGAACCCATTTCTTTTTTTATTCCATACACATGTGATCATTTAAATTTTTTTTGGATATTGACATAAGCATTTTGGTTTCAGTATTTGGTTGGAATCATGAACAAGAAAATGAATTATTGAAAGGAATGTCTGTTGAAACTCAAAATATTTATTGTTATAAAATGTGGAATATTTGGAAAAATTGGTTAAAAATATAAATACTTCCTTATTATAAAGTAAAATATGGTTTTTATAGATTAACATAGGATAGTGAGGTGATATTATATCTAGATACTTGAAATAAGTAATAAATAAAATTATAAGGATGAAATTCATTTAAGGGGGGAGAATATAACAAAAATTATTTCAATATTGAATTCTTATTTATATAATCACTATATTGAATGTCCTGTATCACACAAATTAACGAACAACAAATAAACCATGATCCATTATATTAAAAGAAAACTAGAAGAATAAAAATGTGATAATTTTAATGTACTCATAGAATTAGTAGTTATAAATGTAAGTAAACTAATTATGAAATCTATACGGAAATAAAAAATTAATATTATTGATTTATTTTATTATAAGTAAAAGAATTATAAAATAATTTTCATGATTAAAAATGTATTTTACTAAAAATTTCATTTTTATACACTACGAATATCACAATACTATGACTGAATAATTATTTTAATTAAATTTAAAGGTAATTTATACAATAAAATAATTTAATATAAATACAATATCTATTACTAGGTAATTAGTAAGAATGATTTTCTTTATCCTTAAAAGATATATTTTTGCATAATTTTTTTTAGTGTTATGCAGTTTTATATTGATTTTTTTCAAAATTATATTTTGAGTATAATTAAATTATTTTAACAATTTTAATCAAAATATATTAATTTTATAATAATTTAATTTAATATTTAATTTAATAAAATGTTACCAAATTAAATGGTAGTTAACACTGTAAAAACATTATCTTCAAAGATTTTTTAAATTGTTATATATTTTTATATAAATAAATTAATTTGATATCTTTTAAATGAGTATTATAATATAATTTTTATATAAATATTTAGATATATTAACACTAATTTTATTAGTAGTTGATATGAAAATTGAACAAGATAACATAATGATTATAAATACTTTTCTCTATAAAATTAGATTTTCTATATATTATATGTTTTAATTTAAAATAATATTGTCTCATATTTAGAAATTTAAATTTATTAAATTGATTACAATTTATTAATCATCACATCAAAATTATTTAGTAGGGGTCATCCTAATTATTTAGCAATAAAATAATTGTTGTTGTTATTTTCTAGTAAAGGTTAATAAGGGTTAGTAATTGATAACTGAAGTGGAACTATTTTTTTAAATATTATTGAAACATATAACTCTTATAATTCCATTTATATGTTGTAAATTCATAGCCACATTCTTCTAAAAGTCTCCCACACTTAACTCAAATGAAATCTAATTCTTACCTCTTAGTTTTTTTCCTAGGGAATGTCTCTCTTTTTAACCTATAAAAGGAGGAATCTTCTAACAAATTCAAGCCAAAATCCTAGTTTTAAATTACCTTAATCCTCTCTAAATTTTACCTCTATAATTTTCTTATTACTATTTCATAAACCTTTTCTCGTAAGAAGTTATTCTGAGTCGCCTATCTATATGAAGTCCTTGATAGGAACAATCATGTCCTCAACATGAGTAATACCATCCCACTTTAATTTTCTAATTTATCCTGCTCCTGAAAATCTATTCTATCCTTATTAATATAATTAAAATGATATAAATATTATATTTAATTTTAATTATATTAATGGTACAACCATTATCTATTCCCTTCACATACATTAAAAATATTAAATCATCATACATGCATACATGCGGACAGCTGCCTCCATTAACTAGATATTAAATTTCAAATAACCACTTTATATGAATTGTTAAAAGGTAAATTAAATTAAAAAATATAATATTTATAATATTATTGTGATACTAAAAATATAAATATAAATCTATTATCCTTATTTTTTAATAAAATTTAAAATGTCTTATGTGTGTACGTGCAGAATAACGCCTACATGGAGTGATGTGTTCT
Organism: Viscum album; assembly: GCA_963277665.1. Lineage (NCBI taxonomy): Eukaryota > Viridiplantae > Streptophyta > Magnoliopsida > Santalales > Viscaceae > Viscum > Viscum album. The sequence continues at coordinate 1,478,149,950 of OY728134.1, forward strand.
GTTTTTCATTACCACCTTATAAGGATGGTTATCATATATATATTATGAATATATATTTTATTATGGTTAAATATATTTAATTAATATGGTTCGTAAAATTTTATTAAAAAATTAATTATCACTATAAATTAATCTGTTATAGTTGAAAAATTACCGGAAATAAGTTCATCTATATCTCATTCTCATGAACCATGCCCACAGTTTCATTCAAGGGAACTTGGGGATTCATATATCATTAAAAAATAGTAATTAATATAAGATTTATAATACAATAATGATTAACATGGTAAAATAGAATGTATTTCTACATCGTTATTACAAACAATGCATGAAATAATCAATCGTTCTATAATTTGATATCTAAAATAAAAATAAACAGCATAATACATATGTTGTGAATGATTTTAATTAAATAAATTTAAAGTTAATATATATGATTATGGTTGTTAAATAATTAATTAATATATTAATTTAAAATATTCATGTTGTTAAAGTGCATCCATGGAAGCCAAGATTGTTGGTAAGGTTTTCATCTCAATTTAAATTCCTAAAGACATGTTTTTTATTAAGCACATATTTTATATTACATAATATATATATATATATATAACTTGATATATTATATTATTATTACATTTGTATTCATGGAATCTTACATCCTATTTCATGAAAAATCTTTCTTGATCATTTGATTTAAAAAGTTACCAATGTTGGATGGGTTTTATTACCATAATTTCATTTCTATAAGAAATATGCTCTAGTAAATAATTTTTTATAGTGCATATACTACTTTATGGATTTATTTTATCATAAAACTCCTGAAATTAAAGGTATTTAAAATAACATTATATGTTATATTTTTCAAATAATTTCAATCCATGTGTAACTATATCCATAATTTATTTTTCCAACATAATTTTCATTCATTAAGTTACGGTTGTTCTTCTTGAACATTATTATTTTAAGTTGGGAATATCATACATTATAATTTTATAATATTATAGTTTTAATTTAATTTATATGTATTTAAAAATATTTCTCATGAAATCCCTTTAAATTATTATTACATCAATTATTTTCCTTTGATGGATTTCATTCTTCATAAAAATGAAATTTAGTTGAGATTAATACTCAACCAATTTAATGGATGATTCTTCCCTATGTTGATTTTATTTTTTTTTCAAAAAAATTAAATTATGGTTTTACATTAAATAGGAATTATCTCATATGATCTTATCTTTACCACTTCATCCTGGAAAATTGTATTATCGTTTTTAGTATTTGGGTTTTAATAAAGGTAATTTAAAAATTTTAAAAATGGATTTTACTTTCATAATGATATACTTTTTCATGAACTGGATATTCCATATAGATAAAATATTTGCCTTATAAATTAAAAAAAAATTGGTATTTATTTTACTTAAGTGTTTAATAAAATGTATTCATGTTGCATTTTGGAAAATTATTTTTGAAAAAGACACAAGATATTGACTTCTTACGATATTCATCAACATTATTTATAAAATATATTTCTAATATTTGAATTTTATTTTAATTTTGATCTAAAAAATATCTATCTCCCCTGGAATAATGTTTTTGTAATATCCCTCTAAATTAAAATATAAACTATTCTTTTTTTGTATTGAATTTTGGGTTTTATCCAATCCAATTCTTGATCCTTTTTTCTGATATCATTTGATTTGTTATTATTAGGAAGGTTTTTTGTTCTATGTAAACATACATCAAATATTTTAGATGTCCCTTGGGATATTCTATAAAAAAACCATCCACCATATTCCCATATAAGTTTTATGATAATGTTATAAAATTTGTTGAATGGGTAAAATATTGATATCCAATTTGTTGTTATTACAATATACATTTTTCTAGATTACCTAGGAATATTTATTATTTATTATTTAACCATAAATGTTCTCTCTCTAAAAGTATAATGATCATTTAATTCAATTTATTATTGAGGTAAATTATTGAAATTCCATATTTTGTTATTATAATATGGTTGTTTATGGATAACGAAGGAAATTTCATTTTGTATTGTTTAAACGTCCACCTTCTCTCTTAGGATGAATTATAATAAATTTACCCCATTTAATGATTGGGGAAAATATTAAAATCTCATATATATTTGTTCCAATATTTATTTTTATGGATTATTATAGAAAATTAATTGGGAATTGATTAATGATCCACCTATAGTCTATATATTTCTTAAGAGAATGTTATCTCATTTAATGATTGTGGAAAATATTACCATCCAATATGATAATATTTTAATATGAATATTTGTAGATTAATAAACAAAATTGATTATGTATTTTTCAACCATCCATTTAATTTCTCAAGATGGGTTGTGATTAGATTATCTCATTTATTAAATAGATAATGTATCCACATCCTTTATATTTTTATTCCAATGAATATGTTTATGGATTAGTAGGGAAAAATTATTACATATTGATTCACCACCCACGTTATTTATCTAGATGAACTATGATCATGTTATCTTATTTATTGATGGTTAAATGTATTGGAATCTCGTAATTTATTTATTCTAATATGTATATTTATGGATTTATAATGATAAATGATGATATATTGTTTAACAATCCACCTTCATTCTCTAGTTAGAATATGATCTTGTTTGTAATAATCTATAACTCTATCAATGAAATCACCCTTCTTGTATTTATTCCATATAGTATAGATCACATAAAATCACATAGAGAACACAATACAGTCATCATAAATGAATAATGAACGAAATAAGAGGTACTTCTAGAAGGTAAGAAACTGATACCGATGAAATAGTAACTTGACCTTTGGAATAGTAATACGACCCTTATGAATAGTAAAATCACCCATGAAAGTATTTATAAAATTTAGGAACATTATAAATGAAAGTATTATGTAATTGTATCATAGTATAAGTAAATGAATATTTAAAAAAAATTAAATTATGTTTTTGTGTTTTTATAAGTCATAAATATATAATTGATCTTTTTTAATTAATAAATTGATTTAAAATAAATATATTCATATAATATCTACTTATAAATTAAAATTTTGTGGTATTATGATTTTTGGATAATTTTATGAGACCTTATTTAATTTTTGACAAGGTTATAAAATCAGTTATTGATTTAAAATAAGTATGTTTTGAGTAAATTATGGTTTAATTAAGTATTAAATTCATCATATTTTGAAAAATATTTTTAAAAAATGGAGTTTTCTTTTGAATTCATGATGTTGAATAATGTTTTGGGTGAATTTTTGGGATTTCTTTAGAAATACTTGAATTTCTGAGAACAATAAAATATGTTAATTTAAGATAAATGAAAAATACCTAATTTATTAAGTCATAGGTGATGTTTTGATAATTTAAGAACCCTATTGTTCGAAATCACTTTAAATTATTACTATATTTAGTCCCAAGAATCTACAGTATTTTTTATCTTGATCAAAATAGTAAAATAATTAACAAAATAATGAGAAATCACCCCTCTCCTCTTGTATAAATACCATCCATTCTCCCCACTAATTATATGATTTAAGCCTTATCAAATTTACACCCAATACTATTCCCAAGGCCATTCACCACATATAGTATATCTTGGTCTCATAAAAATATTGAAACCATTTCCCAATGTAGGATCTCAAGGAGGATAATTCAAGATGTAAAATCAAATTCCATTTTATTTTTGTTTGTTCTTCATGTTCTTTTCAGTTATTATTATCTCATCTCATCCCCTTACAAATGAGTATAATAAAAACAATATCATCTATAAAATGTAATTATATCATGTCAATTGCATATCCTTACCTATACTCCATTATATATACCATTTATTTTTAAAAATCAAATCATTGTTTGAGATGTGACGATTTACAACCGTCATAGAAAACAAACTTTCATTCTTTAATTTATCCTTCAATGATGGTAATAAAACCATTTTAGGGATAAAAAACTATAAGACATTTATTTTAACTTTTATTATTTTTGGTATGTAACATATTAAAATAATACTAATTGATAAAACAAAATGAGTTTTTATGATCAATAACCACATGAATAATAAAAATGATTATCACCAGATGTCTTATCTAATGATTCTTCCTCATAAAATAAAACCAAATGATATATGTAATCATTTAAACATTATTATTATTATTATTATTATTATATAAATTCAATTATAGATAATTATACACATTCCACATGAACTTCCATACTAATATACAAGTATAAGGATCATGAAAACCAAGGAAACGAATGCTTGAGAGAAATTAAATTATATATTATAACTCATAATAAATTAAATGATTAAACTTAATTAAATTATAATAAGTAAAATAAATACATATAAGTTTCTTAATTAATTAATTAATTAATTAATTAATTTGAATATCCAAGATGTAATGGTCAAGTTAAGAACACATTCGAACATAAGGAAAGGGTTTTCACTCTGAACCTCCATTTTTATTTGGGTTATGCTTCCTTCCTTTATAAAATAATGTAATTATTCAATATTTTTATATAATTAATTTAAATTATTTTAATATATTCTGAAATCATGTTTCCAACTCATTTCATCCTTTTTATATTAAATTGATGTTTTTTCAGAGTTCCATTTTCTATTCATTACAACACGTAAGCTCGATTAAATGGAACATCTCGATTTATTACCCATTTTCAAGTACCATTCATAGTCTATTTTAAGAAACCATTATTTTTATTAAATAAATAATTTTTATCAATGAAAAACTATATTGTGTCTTTACTGGTTTAATACAAAAAATTATTTCAAATAAAAATGATTTTTATAAATGAACTATTCTTTGCAATGTAAAAATGGAATTTCTCTCAAAGATTACTTGATTACTTTATTGGAGTATTTTAATCTATTTCAACACATCCATTTAATTTTATTCTCTATTGAGATTGATGTCTTATTATTTTCATCTCCCATATGTTATTAAATGGGTTATGACAGGTTTTTCTAGGGATGTACTAACTTGGTTCCATTCACCATGCTACTGAGATTAGTTAGTGATTATGATTACAATTAAGGAAAGTTATTTACATTTCATATGTTCATGTTAATTATGTTTATAACCACTCATATAAGGAATTAATTATAATGAAAATGTTATTGGTGGGTCCCTCTATAGACCACCAGTTAATCGTTAGGTCTCATTAGACAAAACCGAATTAGGGTTTGGATGAGGCCTTACCCTAGTATTTTCAGACACCTTAGATGAGGCCTTGATGATATATTTTAGATATTAAAAATTATTAATTCACTAATTATTATATTTTTAATTTAAATACCATGTTATATTTTACTAGTAGAATATCCGTTATTAAGCTTTATTCTCTTATGAACCTTTATATATCTGTATTTACTCAACTTTTTTCCATATCTTATTATGCTCATGTTTTTTTAAAGGCATGAGTTTTTAGTTACTCAACATGCTTAATGTTTATGTTTATGATAACTTTAGATGTATTAATTACCCATAGTGGTCATCTGAGCTCACTCCTTTATTATGTTATCATTCCCTAGGATGTGGAGATAAATATTATGAATGGCTTGCAGGGATAATCTAGGAGTTTTGGATGTTTCGAAGGGTATTACTATATTTTATATCCATTCATGTTTTAATGTAACTATTATGTTTGTATCTAGTTTTATAAAAACTACTCAATTACTCAATCCTTTGGTTAAGACTTCCTTGTAATTATACAAATTTAATAAAGTGAGGAACTGACTTTAGGATACTATGGTAGGGGTATTTAAAGTTTGTATCAGAGGATATTTTGTAGAAACTATAAAAACTAGATTTATAAAATCTTGAATAGGGAAAATAACCCTAAGATAAAAATTGTGAATAATAATTTAAAAACATACTATAATTATGGTAAGCTAGATATTATGTGTAACTTCCTATAATTACATTTCTATCTGGATACTTCAAGTGGATGTGGTTCTGGTACAGATGTACCTAAGGGAAACAACTCCAACAATGTGTCCCAAGCCCAACTCCTGGTCACCTGGTGTACGATAATGGGTCTTACAGTGCACCTGGATTGATAGTCATGGTGGATATGCTTAGGTAATGTCATTTTTTATTTTCAAACGATTTTTAATGTACTAAAATAAATATTCCCCCAAATAAATCATTTTTATGATTATAAGATTATCTATGCATAAATCATCAATTTAGGTGATGTGTTTTGCTTGATTGAGTTTATACATTACAATTCATAACCTAATATTGTGTATGCCATTATTTATAAATGGTTCCTAGTTGAGGGAAAGTAAACAATATCAATGCAAGAATCCCATGTAGCGATTTCCCTCTTATGCCATATAATTATGGCAGTATTAGAGATAAAACTGCTGCTAATCAATTTACAACTATATTGGGATAACTAACTCATGTAATGAACAATACCCTTACCCATATGGAGAATGTTGATCCACAATGGGGAGTAGCCTACTACAAAAACGGCCCATATAATTGCTCAAATTGGGCTTTAATAGTGCTAAAAAAGTGCTATAAAGCTCAACGCTAATATAGGGGGTCCCTTTTATTAGTACTTCGAAAAGAAATGATAAAGGCTTCTTTTATTAGCGCAAAAGAAGTACTGATAAAGGTCAGAAGTTATACTTGTTTGAATGTTAAAAAATTTGGGTATCCAGACTAAAAACTCAGTTTTGGAGGTCTTCTAGGCCTTTTTGGGCTCAAAAAATGTGACAACGGCTTTTCCTAGGTCAATAGTGTGTAGACCTCGTCACAGACTTTGATTTGATATGTCATAGAGCTAAAATGGACATAAGGATCAAAATTTATGGCCGTTTGAAGTTTGTGTTACATTTTCAACATATTTTAAATTTTTTATTAATTGTTTTTTATTTTTTGTGTCCTCAAATTTTTATTAAATGATTTTTAATCGATAATAATTAGAAAATTTATAATTAATAATATTTTTTTTAAACATTGTGAAGTTATTTTCCCTAAATTTCTTATATATTAAAAATAATAGTCTATTTATACGTATCTATAACATATTTAAAAAATATATGTTGTATTTATATCAATATAAATATACTTATTTAACAAAATTTTATTTTTCCTGATTTTATTTTGAAACCTAACATTTATCAGCCCTCAGGAAAAGAACTGATAAAACCCCCCTTCATCAGCACTACTAAAATAAGCGTTGATAAAGGGGTCCCCTTTATCAGCGCTAAAAAAACCAGTGATATATGGGGGCCTTTATCAGCGCTAAAAAAAGCACTGATAAAGGGGCCTTTATCAGCGCTGAAAAAAGTGCAGCACATCCCTTGTCCATTTTTTTAGTAGTGGTAGAAATGTAATACCACCATATACGACTTCAAACTTCGTCATCCAATGGTACTATAAACCCATTTGTAGCTGAATAGTGGATAAGTTCCATGGAGGACATATTTATAACTTAGGGAAGCAACAAATTAGAGAATGTTGTCCTATTAGTTTATTATCTCTCTATAGATGCAGATCAATGGTGGAAACAAATACAAATAACAAAGGAGAAGGAAGAGAATAAAAATATGAAATGGAAGTATTTTATGGGATTTTTTCTAGAAAATATTTTTCTAACAAACAACGAGCAGATACAAAATGGTAATTATTGAATCTCAAGAAAATGTAGGATGAGAATTTTTCCAAGAATAAATCTAACTTTACAAGGAAATAAAGGCATTCCATAAACTGCATACATCATCTAAGGATCAAGATTGATTGATTATTTTATGGTTTTAACCATTACCCCGAAGGTCACTGGTTTCATAAACATTCTCATCATATAAATATGTAGACTCATTTGATATCAAGATTGAGAAAAAAAACCCCAATGAATTATGAATTTAGTGGAATGAAAGAGATTATTAGGGTGGAATATTAAATAATTGATAATGGGAATAATAAAAAAGAATATTTTCCTACATGTGATACTTGTGGATGGAAACACCTTGGATCCTACATAAAAAGAAAAGTATCCTACTGCAAGTGTGGAGAAAAGGACACCAATCCTGCGATTTCAAGTGAATAAAATAATATACCAATGTTAGATTCTATAATTGTAAATAGATGGGGCATTATGCAAATAATATTTTTGGGCAAGGATGCAATATTCCCCAAAAAAGGCCAAGATAGAAAGGTCAAGATTATATGATCACAACTGGGGAGGTTAAAGTTCCTAATGATGTGGTCATAAGTACTTTAATCAATTAACCAAACATAGCCAATGATTTTTTTGATTCTGGATCATCAAATTCTTTTATATCAGCCTAGTTTTCTAGGAAAATTAGATATTTCTATTTTGATTAAACAAAGTATTTTTTAGTCAGAACTCCTAAGGTAAGTATCATTTCAACAAATAGGGGTCGATCTATCCCCTTTATGACATATAATCATGATTTAATTACTAACCTTATCATCATAACCATGGTTTATTTTGATAAAATTCTTGTTATGAATTGGATTTAAATTATTATGTGAAAAATTATTGAAATAAAAAGGAAGTTAACGTTTTTTATAATGATTTAGAGTCCCTTCATTTTAGAGTAGAAACTACACCATCTGATTCTTATCTAGACCCACCCCTAGTAGGTTTATTGAATTCAATTCTTGGTGTGTAAATGAACACAATATCGATGGGTGAGGAATTTTTTTTTTCAAATTTAGGATGTACCTATTGTAAAATAACACATTGATTTATTTCTATAGGATTTACATGGACATCCTTCAAAGTGGGAAATTGAGCTTTCACATTATTTAATTACTAGTGTAAGTCCTATATCAACAAATCTTTATATAATTACTAAATTGGAATTAGTAGAACTGAAAAAACAACTTTTAGAATTGAGTGATAAAGGATTTATCTATCCTAGTGTTTCTCCATCTGGATCCCCAGTTCTCTTTTTCCAGAAGAAAGATTTATCCATGAGGTTGTTCATTTAATTTAAAGAAATAAATACTATTACAATAAAGAACAAGTATCCCAAACAATGTATGGATGAATTATTTTACCAACATTATAGAGTTCGATATTTTTCAAATATTGACATTTAATTCTTATATCTTCATTTTCATGTGATGGATGAATATATTCCAAATAAAACATTTAAAACAAGTTAAGGACATTACGAGTTTACAGTAATTCAACTTGAATTAAATAGTTTACCCTAAGTTTTAATGTATCAAATGAATGTATTTTTTAATGAATATATTGATTATATTTTGTTTTATGTAATGATGATTTCTTGGTATACTATAAAACCAATGAATTCCTTGAGAATCACATGTGGATAGTTATGAATACTCTTTGAAGAAATTAATGTAATGGGATGTTTAGAAAATGTGAATTTTGGTTTCAATAAGATTCTTTTAAAATATATATTGTATAAAATGATGGAATATTAGTTGATACTTTGAAGAAAAAGGTGTTTCAAGGATGGCCTAAACCAATGAACATAACTGTGGTATATAGTTTTATTGGTTTAAAAGTTTATTATCGATGTTTCATTCAGAACTTCACCCGATTATCTAACATATTTACCTAGATTACTAGTAAATGGGTTCTGTTCATATAGAAAGAATGAATGTGAAGAATTATTTGTATAATTAAAGAAGATATTAGTGTGTACTCTAATATTGACTCTACCATCAAGAAATGATTGATTTGGGATTTATATTGACCTGTCAATAAAAGGACTTGGGTGTGCCCCAATGTAAAATGATAGAGTTATTGCCTTTTCATCATGAAATTTAAAAATTCATGAAAAAAAATATCCAACTCAAGATCTTGAGATGGAGGCTATAATATTTTCTCCATAAATATGGAGACACTATCTATATGGTAAATGGTTTTAGATATATACAGATCACAAGAGTTTAAAATATATATTCTCAGTGAATGAAGTTAACAAGAGGCAACTAAAATGGACCGAGCTACTCAAGGATTATGTTTATTCAATAATCTACCACCCTGGGAAGAAAAATATGGTAGAAGATGCATTGATTAGGAAGAATCATGGAGTTATGAACAAAATGAGGATCAACAATGACACTCTGTATATGGATCTAAAAAACATTGATATAGGAATTATCAAGGAAGGTGAAGCATCATTATTTTTTCTAGTAGTTTCCCAACCATATTTAATGGAATGAATTAAAATTTATCAATGTGATGATGATAATCCTCAAAATGAAATTAAAGTTATAAATGATTGGAGGTTTCAATACATCATGTGTGAGGATTGGATTCAGATATTTTGGCAGAGGCTATGCTTTCCCTCTACACCCAAGCTAAAAAGGGAGTTACTAGATGATTCCCATATCATTAATTTCACTATAAACCCTAGTAAAACTAATATTCAGAGAGAACTAAAAGAAATTTTTTCATGGGAAAATATGAAGTGGTAAATTATTGATTATGTATCAAGATGTTTGTCTGTCAATAGGTGAAGGCTGAAAGACAACATCCAAGAAGTTTCATTTAACCCCAAATATTATTTCATGGAAATGGTATAAAATAAAAATAGAATTTTTCATTAGATTACCAAAAACTCTAATAAATAATAATGTAATATGAGTGATTATTGATCGGCATACCATATCCTTTTCATACTCTATGTTTTGAATGGTGGTATTTCACTAATGGAGTAGATGATGTCATATTTCTTGTGGGAAGGAAAAGTGGATGGAAAATATCATTGGGATGTGTGGGAAAGTCTAGAAAAATACATTTAAATAGGGTGGGATAATTTCCAAAAAAATTTTAGGGATACTGGAGGTTCACTATTATATTTTTATATGGGTGGTTGTGGAAGGGAAGACATTATGGGGTAAGGTTATGTAGGACAAATATAGTTATGAGAAGGGGAACCAAAGGGGAAGACCTTCGGCCACCAGAAACATGTTCTTACCCAATTATTTGGAACTCTAGCGACACTGACATTGGATTAAATGTAAAGGATACATAAACATGTTCTATTCCACCTGGGTGGGTAAAAATCTTGGTTTACCCAGATTATCCAGCAATGGAAATCACATTCAGACAGGTGACCGATCATCACTAATTCATTCATGCCATTCTATATAGAGATCAGTTGACTATCTTTGATAACAATTTCACAGACACAAAACTAAATAGATGTTTCTTCATGGGATCACCCTCTAGTATCTTCTCATCCAAGGAATACCATGAGATGAAAATGTTGGAACAAAATATGGTGGAATGGAGCGATGATCTATGGATCACAAAAATTCCATAAAATAACAACTTCTTTGTTTGGAGAGTGAGCCATAATGTGTGGCAAATTAGATAGAACATTCTGCATCTTGGGATGAATCTTTTCTCGAATTGTAACTATTGTAGGGATCCTAGAACTGAGGACACTAAACACAATTTCTTCAAGTGCTACTAGGAAAAAATGGATTGGAAAAAGTTTGGCAGTTTCATAAGATGGTCTCCAAAAGGGGATCAGGTGTCGAATTCTTTAGCTAATGGTTTCAGGGAGCAGTGAATAGTGACCCAGAGAGAATTTTTCATGCTCTCATCATTGCGGCTGTATGTTGGTGAATTTGGGGAGAATTAAAAAGGGTTATCCATTAGGGATGTTGAGGTAAAAAAGGTCCTTTTGATCAAACCCATAAGGAATCTTAATTATTTATCTTGAATCTATACGAAAAAGTGAGACATACCCACCCATTAGTCAAGCTATCATAGGCTCTTCCTCAACCAATAATAACAACAATTTATAGGGTAGTTGGGTATTGTAGTATCTCAATTGAGAGGGGATTAAAATGAATAGAGACGTCTCATGCAACATACTATATGAGAGGTAGAGGTGTGATTTGAGATACAAGAGGATTTGTGGTTTTGGAATATTGTGCTTACTTTGGTTTTGGGAATTCTCTTTATTCAGAGGCCCAAGCCATTCTCACTAGTCTTCTTCTATTTACACTAAATAATATTCATATTTTTTCTATTGAAATAGATTTATCTCCATTTTTAATGGATTATGTGGTTGTGGTTCTACACTATCATCCATTGAGTATACCATTTGGAGACGAAAGGAGATGATGAACAACCATGTGGATATTTCTCACACATGGGTTGATGGTAATGATATATATGACTTCTTGGATTCTCATGATATCCAAGGTTAATAGATCTCATGTTTCTCAAGTATTGGATCCCTTTTCTAGGAGGTAGTGAATTTGGTGTGCATATATTCTCTTGGTCTTTTCTAATTTAGACCCCCATGACTCCCAAACTCAGTCTTCCCTTCCCTTGTTATCTCCATTGCATGTTCTCTAGTTATTTGAATAAATGAATAAATTTATTTTTTGAAATATTTTATTCTAGGGAACCTTTGAAGGTTCTATATTAATGATGTTGTAAGACTTTATGGATAACATACCTCAATTGTATCTAATAATGATCCATGATTTTCATTTAAATTCCTAGAAAGTATTCAAAAATAATTGAATACAATGATTCATTTGAGTACTACTTATCACCCTCAAACTGATGAGTAGTCAGAAAGGAAGATCCAAACATTAGAGGACATGTTTAGATCATGATCTCATTACTTTGAATGAATGTGAGACTAGTATTTACCTTTGGTAGAGATTTATTACAATAATAGTTTCCATTAATGTATTAAATTGTACCATATGAATCATTGTATGAAATGAGATATCGTACATCAAAATTATTGGATTAATTCAATGAAAGGATGCTTCAAGGACCAGATCATATAGAGGAAACAACATTGAAGGTAAAGAATATTCAATACTATATCTATGTAGCTTAATGTAGGTAAAATAGATAGATATATATATATATAATCGAAAGTATGATTTGGATTTTCAAGTTGGAGATCACATCTTCTTGAAGGTATCTTTCTGCAAGGGTATTATAAGATTTGGGAGGAAAGGGAAAATGAACCCCAGGTACATTGGTACTTATGAAATTATAGAGAAAATTGGACCTATGGTTACTATTTGGCAATGTTTCATAGACTTTTCAATGTACATAATGTGTTCCACATCTCCTTATTAAGGAAGTACATGCCAAACCAACACATGTACTCACTTCTAAAGGAATATAATTCTAACATGACTTATCATACTGTGAAGAGCCTATCCAGATTATGGACACTAAAGAATTGATATTGAGGAATCAGATGAATTGGATGTTAAAGATACTTTGGGAAATTTGTAAAATTGAATAGGCGGCACAGGAGGCTGAGGTGTTTATGATAATGAACCTCCCAAATCATTATGTGGGTGATAATATATAAATTTTGAGGCCAAAATTTTTATTGGAGGGGAGAATGTTACAACCCATAACACTATCATTGAAATTTCCCTTCTTATTTTTATTCCATATAATATATATCACATAAAATCACTTATATAACATAATAAAAAATCATAAAAGAAGTATAAATGAAATAAGAGGTGTTTCTAAAAGTTAAGGAGTCAATACGGATGAAATAGTAACTTAAACCTTGGAATAGTAATATAACCCTTATGAATAGTAATTCAGACTAAGGATTAGTTACATCACCCATTAATGTACAAATAAAATTTAAGAACCTTATAAATGAAAGTATCAATTAATTATATCATAGTATAAGTAAATGAATATTTTAAAAATTGTTAAATTAAATGTTGGAATTTTTGTAAGTCATAAATATTTAAATACAATTATATAATTAATAAAATGGTTTAAAGGAAAATATATTCATATAAAATTTATTAATAATTTAAAATATTTTTGTCTTATTATTTTAGATAATTTTATAAGACTGTAGTTCATTTTTGAATGTGTTATAAAATTAGTTACAGATTTAAAATATGTATTTTTAGAGTAATTGATGGTTTTAATTAAAAATTAAATTTATCATATTTAGAAAATATTTAAATAAATTTGAGTTCATTTTTTTAATTCTATATTTTTTAAAAATAGGGTTATGTATTGAGATTATTCTTCAACACATGAATATTTTGTGAATATTAAAATACAATAATTTACGATAAATGATAAATACATGATTTATTAATTCATAGATAATTTTTGGCAGATGTTAGAACCATTGGTTAAAAATAAAAGTAACTTATTCATATATTTATTCTCAAAAGTAAACACTATTTCTTGTCTTGAGAAAAATAACAAAATAATGAATGAAATTATTGGAAATATTCCCTCTCCTCCACTATAAATACCACCCCTTATCCTCACACCTACCAAGTTTTCAGACTTGTCAAATTTCTACCCAATACATTTCCAAAGCCCATACCCCATGTACTGGGGCTCCCGGTCACTTAAAAATTCAAGAACCATTTTCCTAAGGAGGTTCTCATGGAAAATAATTCAAGAGGTAAAATCCTATTCCTTTTTCATTTAGTTTCTTTTCATGTTATTTCCTATTTTGATTCTATCATCAACTCCACTGTCCAAATGAGAATGATAACTCTAGTATCATTTAAATACTATAATTATATCATGTTAATGTAATATCATTATTCACATTTCATTCTCTCTACCTTTTATTTTTGAAAACCAAATCATCGCCCGAGAGGTGTTGACTTACAAACATCTTGGACGACCGATTTTCGTTCTTCAATTTCTCCTACAAGGTTGTTAATTAACCATTTTTATGTTTATAATAGACTATAATATTTGTTTTAAAACATTTATTATGTTCTTTATGTAACATATTTACATAATACTAAATGATAAAACAAAATGAGTTTGTTATGATCAATAATCGTTGTAATAATAAAAATGATTATCACTAAATGTCTTGTCTAATGATGCATCCACATAAAATAAATCCAAATGATATATATAAAAGTTTCCACTTATTTATTTTCATTAATATCATATAAATTCAATAATGTAAAATTATACCCATTCCACATGAACTTCCATATTCATATAAAAGTATACTGATCGTGAAAACAAAGGAAATAAACGCTTCTGAGCAATAAAATTATATCTTATTACTCATTAAAAAGGCCATAGATAAACATAATAAAATTACAATAAATAATATACATATATATATATATTAATTAATTAATTAATTAATGTATTTAATTTTACTATTCTATATTTTAAGGTCAAGTGCATAACACATTCGGACGTAATGTAAGGTTTTTGTTTCTGAAACTCCATTTTCATTCGGGTTATTCTTTTTTTCTCTATACACCAATGTAATTATTCATTATTTTTGTATAATTCTTATAAATTCTATATATACATTTCAAAATCATATTTCTATATCAGTTCATATTTCTTTTATAAGGGATACATTTTTTTCATGTTTCTCTTATTAATTCTTCACAATACGCAATCCCAATTAAAGGAAACGTCTTGATTTATTTCTCATTTTCAATTACTATGAATAATCTATTTTAAGAAAGAAATATTTTTCTAAAATAAATAATTTTG
The DNA here is from genome assembly GCA_963277665.1 of Viscum album. NCBI lineage: Eukaryota > Viridiplantae > Streptophyta > Magnoliopsida > Santalales > Viscaceae > Viscum > Viscum album. The sequence goes on from OY728134.1 coordinate 1,478,165,488, forward strand.
TCATCAAAAACTATAATTTCTCATTATAGATTTAATACAACCAATTATGAGAAATAAACAATGATTTTTTTCCAAAAGAACTCTTATTTGCAATGTAAAATGAGTATCTCTCTCAAAAATTCCTTGATGATTTTATTAGAGTATTTTCATCTATTTCAACACCTCTGTTGAATTTTAGTCTTTATTTATATTAATATCTTATTATTTTCATCTTCCATATGTTATTAAATGGTTTATGACTAGTTTGACTATTTATATTTTATCTTCATACAATTCACCAAGTTACTCTGATAGGTTAGTGATTATGACTACAAATTAGGGAAAATTATATACACTTCATATGTTCATGTTGTTTATTATTATCCCTATTAATACAAGGAATGATGTTTACTTATCAAGTCGATGGATGTGGCCCTATATATCCCCTTGGATAATTGGTATGTCTCATGAGACAAAAGATAATTGGGTTTTGGACGAGGCCTTACCTGAGTATTTCCAAACGTCTCGACAGATGCCATGATGATGTGTTTAAGATATCTGGAATTATGTATTCCCTAATTGTGATATTTTTAATTGATAAACCATGTTATATTTTTCTAGTATAATATCCATGAGTAAGTTAATTTTTATTTTTGATTAGTTATATAGATTTATCGTCCTAGATTTCATTCCTACGATATTATGATCATGTTTGTTTATATAGGAATGAATTTATAGTTATTAACCATTCCTAATGAATATGTTTAAGATAAATTATGTTGTATTACATACCCCTAATAAGAGTCTAAGATCACTCATTTCTTATGTTATATTTTTCCCTGAGATGTGAAGATGAATCTTATGAATGATTGGAAGGGATAATTTATGAGTAATGGATTTTTCCAATGTAATCGGTATATTATATTTCCATTAATGTATTAATTTAATTATTATTATTGTGTCTCATTTTCAAAAACAACTAAACAATTTGGTCCTTTGGGATACAACTTCCTTGTAATCATACTAATGTAAGAAAGTAAGGCATTGGATCGGTTCTACTGGGGTTGTGGTCTTTACATTGTTATCATGTTTATTGACTTGAGAATGTATTTACATCCCCTAATGTTTTTGTTAGTATGTATGTTTACTTACAAATATGTCATGTGGAGTAAGCATTGTATTTTTATTCATGTGTTACATATTGTTAATGCATTAGACTTAATGAAGTGATGGGTGGGGGGTAATTATGTAGCCCCTCGATGAACCAGTTGGTTTCATAATATAAAAATGTTTTGGTATTTCATGTATGCCTACCAAATTAATAAATATCTCTTGGATATGACTTTTATAGAAATAATTGTTTATTTGTTTTGGACATAATAGAAAGAATTATTGATACACATAATTTTTATACATAAATATACCATATTATTAGATTAATAGTCATTAAATAACATTATGATCAATATAAGAATATTATAGGTCTAGAATCTTTGGAAAAAAGTGTACATTAACAAAATTTTAATAAGATATCTAAATCATCTCCCACTTAGTTCTTCATAACCATCACCCTTCCTATTCATACCATACCTAAAACCATTCTTTATACCTGAGTGAAGGAAACATAATAATGGGTGAGCCTAGATGCAAAATAAGGGTAATGAATGGAGATATAAATTATAAAATAACTATATCACGAGCATAAGGATATGAGAATTTGAGGTTAACATTTGAAAACATACCATGAATATCAAATATCCTAATATTGAGTCCTGGCATAAATATTGGTACTTGATAAAATATATTTCACAATGGAATAAAATAACCTGATCCATTAAATCGTAAAATTTTCAAAAGAAAATGATTTCTTTCATTCACATAAACAAAGAAAATAATTTCCTCAGTAATCAAGCATCACATACAATACAATCAATGTAGGATTGGTTTGTATGAACATGGATTCAAACCTTACACATTCTTGTGTTTTGGAACTTGAATTCCCTTTCTTATATTACAAAATATATTTTAGGTTTATATTTTTAGATAATCATGAAAAAAATTTATTATATAAACCCATACATTATAAGTGTACATTTATAATAAGTCTCTATTTTTCATGTCAAAAAATAATACATGGTTAGTATTTATGAAAAAATAACAGAATTTAAAATTGATATCATCCTTGTAAAAAATATTTATTTATCGCTGTGATTTGTTTTTAAAACCTGGGATAATAAAAAAATAGAAATAAGGGAACTAAAATAAAGGAAACCAGCTGTCCAATGAAATCCCATAAAAATATCATAAAAACATAATTGTATACCATGAAAAAGGAATCTCTTTTTCAAGGAGATCATTTCTAAACATTTGGAAATAAAATAATTTCAGTGAAAACATAATTTTTAAGAATATAACAATCATGTTTCATACTTGGGATATCATCATCACCAAACCCCTAAAGAACCCTTAAAAACTCTTAAAAATTAGAATAACTATATGACTAACTTCCAATATAACTCTCAAGGGAACAAAATCACTACCTAATGTATTGGAGCATTATCTGGGTGCACCCATTTTATAATATATAATGTTATCAACTGTTTTTATTTCATAACACCCATAATATATAATGTCCAAGGTCCATATAAGGAATAAAACCATTGAAAAATCTTGTAAACCCATGTGTAAAAAACATTTAGATATAAAAATTTCATATTCTTGCAAAAGTACTTTTTAAATCTAAAAAATGTGTACATAATAATGGAACTATTTTCTTTGAAAATAATTATAAGATATTATAAATAAATAATTAAATATTTATGAAACTGGGAAATTGTTCATGTCATATATGCTAAAAAATGATTTCTTTTTACCTTTGCAAAAAGAGCTGAAAGAGAAACATTAAAAGGGTTTTTTAAGGGAAATCTTTTACATACAATATCAAAAGAGTAAATTTTTAAAAATAATTATAGAAATTAAAAAACTAAAATTTTAAAAAATTTATAAACATATTTATAAATCATTTAAAAAAATTGAAATGAAAAAGGAATATTTATAAAATAAATCATTAAACATTTAAAACAAGTTTTTTTAGTTAAAGAGTCTTTTACATTGAGTTTGATTCGTCACGTATATTATTAATCATCCTGAATAATAAACATAGATAAATTATTTACATTATTTTAAACCATTTTCAATTTTTTTTATTCCTTTTATTTTACTTATTTCCATGTTTTAAAAATTATATAATTCTTTAAGTTCACATCAGACGCTTTGATGATATTTGGTACATCAGTCCAAAATGAATTTCATATGATGTATTTAGTAAAAGTGGTATTTATTAAATCATATTTATAATAATACTCATGAATTAATAATCATTATTATACACCGATTATACTTTTAAATCTATCCATTAAATATGGTTAAGAAATATGAGAAAATCTAAAATCATGGAGATGGTAAGTCATATGTACGCATGAGTAACATTTTCATTCTTCAATTGTCATTATAGAAGGAAGTTAAGAATAATTTTACCTTTCCAAAATTATCATAATATAATAAATATAATATTATGAATTTAAAAATACTTATATATTTTATTTATGTGATGTGGGGATGAAAAATGAATCATATCACTTTGTGGAGGTTATAATTCAATTGTACACCTTAATACCATTATAAATCTTTCTATTCTTGGTAATATAAGAATTTAAATGATATATTATATTTTAATAATTTATTTATTTCATTAATATAATATATTAACATTAATTCCATAATTATAACCACTGTTTGTAGATGGTGATGGAAAATGAATTTTAACAGTTTGTGAGGCGGTAATTTGTCCTACATATTTATGATTACTTATTTTTTTCATTTGATGAAAGTGGATATTAAAATAGGTTATTATAATTACATAATAACATATTAGTATAATTATGATAATTTAGTTGAAATTTTTTAATTTTTGAGGAAGGTTTTATGGAACTTTAAGAATAAAAACATAGAAACACTTGATTAAAAACAACACCTCTTATTCTGACGATATACATTATTTAACACTTTAAGACCACTAAACACGGTTTTATGCCTAAAATAATGCATCTAGAATTAAGGAAGGGATTATAGGAAGAGATTTCATTAGATCATGGTAGATCCAAAATGTTTTTGAAGCATGAGGGATTGAGAAGAAGGGGTTCCCTTTTATAAAAGAGTGAAGGGGTGCTCTTGAAATTTCCCACATTAATAAATTAGTATAAGACTATTCTGGAGCCAAAGGCATCAAAATGGAACATAAATTTAGATTGAATTAAATTTTAGAATTGATTTTATCCCATTTTTTTAGTTAATATATTTTATATTTTAAAATAATTTAGTAAAATATTGATTCAATATAATATAATTTTTGTCAAATCTGATTCTATTAACTACTTTGACATTTATATAAGTTCATTCAAATGGTGGGAATATAATATAATGTTTTCAAACATCTATAATATTAAATATATATCTATAAAATTCAATTTAAAATTTACATATTTTGAATCATATCAAAAATAATACCTTGAAAAATATTTATTTTATCTCCATATTAATTAAATTAATATTATATTAATGTTGTGTAAGAATTTACTGTAATTATAGCTTCAATAAAAATTAAAAATAAAATTTCATGATGTATATTAATCTTTTACATTTACAGATAATATTTATAGTCAAATAAATATTTTGTATATCATTATATTAAAAATATTATACCTTTTGAAAACAAGTGTATGACATGTTTTAATTTTAATTAAATAAAATATTATAAGTTTCATAAACCCTCCATAATGGAAGAAAATGGTTATCTATCAGAGCCTTGAATTATTATAGACAAAATTTACTCAGTAAAAAAAATTATTCCAGTTTTTGCGTAATTTAAGGGTTATTATCATTTTCACTACAATTATTTTAACGCTTTTCCAATATTTAAATAATTATTTAATCATTGTTGTGAAATCCTTTAATATAATTATATCTTCAATAAAAATAAAAAATAAATTAATATTCTAAAAATAATTCTTTTATATTTTAATTTAATATTTATGGTCAAACAAATATTTCCTAAATTAATATATTAAAAATGATATAGTAATTTGAAACCAAATTGGGAACTGTTTGAATTTCTTTTAAATAAAATATTATTAGCAATTCAACGTCATCCATGAGGAAAAATAGGTCCAAAATTTTACCAAATGATTATTATGGTCAAAAATAACATAAAAAATAATATTTATTCAATTTATTTGTAATTTAAGGGTTCTTAAAATTTTAATTAAAATCGTTATATTTTTTTCTACTTGCATAAGAACAAAATTAGTGTTTTATAAGAATTAAAGTAATAACTTCATATATAAAAATAAAAAATAATTAATTTTAATATAATGATTAATATTAATTAATTTTTTATATTTACTCATATAAATGTCAAGACAACTTGTATAATTTTTTAATTTGAGTTTTCTCACCAAGTGTAAGCATTCGAAAATAATTTGGATAAAAAAATTTTATATAACTATAAAATTATAAACTATTAGTATACTTTATTATAAATATATTATATTTACTAAAAATGTATTTCAATGAATTTTTATATATCAATTATTATATATAAAGAACCACATTTGAATTGTTCAATGTTGTGCAGGCACTACGTCAGCACTGACAATGATTTTCTTATTTATCATGAAATAAAGTTTGATTTACATTTTATGAATTATTTTTATTCAATATTTATATTATTATATAATAATTTATTCATTTAATAATTTTAATATATTTTTATATCACAATTATTCCTTGATGATATCAGAAAAGATATAAAATTTTATAAAAACTGTATTTTTTTATTATTCCCCAAAAATTCAACATTTTCTACTAATTATCATGAATTAAGTCTATTAAAATTTATACATGATTAAACCAAATATGAAATTTAATTTTTTGAATCAAAATTTCTAAAACATCCATAAATCAATTATAATATTCATTCATGAAAATAATGAAAACCTATTTTTAAAGAAAATGTATTTCTAAGGACTAACATGTCTTCAGCTAAAATGAAGTTTTTATTTTATAATAATTTATAAATAAATTAATATTGAGTTGGAACATTATTTTTATTTCACAAATCATTTATTCCTTTTCATACATGAAAATTTAACTTCAAGGTTATAATGGTCACATTTTAATAATAGTATAGTTGTTCATTTAAACTTGATGTGGCGTATCTTTTATGATGTAGAACATTTTGTTTCCTTTAAAAAACCTAGGATATTTAATTCTCCAACACCCGCACACCATATAAATTACATGATATGTATTTTTAATGGAGACTTGGTAACTAGGTTTTAAATTTTCAAAATTATTTTTTGGAAATCTAACATCAAAAAAATCATCAATAAAAATTCCTCTTAAAAGAGGGAATAGAAAATGAAAATTTCACCAACAGAAATTGGATTATGATTAGAAAAAGATATTTAGAAATAAAAATATTTATATGGAATAACATTATAACTATAAAATTATGATATAGATTCATAAGGAACATAGTCATTAGAAAGTTATCCATCAAAAATCTATAAATCTTTGATGGGTTAAAATGTTATTGATTTACCAATAGGAAAAATAAATGGATAATATTTTTTCATATCCTTTTACAATAGTTTAGTAATTCAATTAATATATTTATATATTAAAATAATAATAACTTATACCTAATTTAAAACTAGTGTTTTCTCCTTTAATCAATTTCCACCAAAAAACTAAACTATTTCTAAAAATGATGAGTATGAATTTTTCATTCCTAAAACCATAGAATGACCATCTGAAGAATCACATAATCCTAAAAACATTTACAATCTTTTTTTTATATTTAAACATTAAACAAAACCAAAATTTATTGTGCAATATAATATATTTCTCCAAAAATAATAAACCGTTATATGATAAAAAACAACTTTAATCCCCAAAATTCAATAGTAATACCCAAAGTTCAATTTAAATAGTTCATTAATTAACAATCCTTAAAATACCTCAAAAATATTCTAAAAAAATATTGAAACCCAAAAATTATAAATATTTTATCATGCATTATTCGAAGATAAATTTTGACATTTCTCACAAAATAATTTCATTCACTCTTAAGGTCTTATATCAAAATGTAACTACCTAAATAACACAAACTCATAGATATTGTAACCATTTTGATTAAAATCCTGAATCACCATAAGTACACAATAAAATTATGTATTCATCAAAAATATAATTCAACCATTATTACTCAAATAAAATCATAAAGTACACAATTTTTCTTAATCATATTGAGTTCCCAAAATAGACATTGTATTCTTAAATAACATTAATCACTTCACCACCAAATATTTTTTCAATCTTACAGTTATCTATATGATAAAACATATATTATGAATATCAAAATATTTAAAATATATCAAATATTTTAACTAAAAATAACAAATTCATATTAACCAAGACTTCACATAGGTTAGTGGTAGGCTATGAACCCTTGTTACCCTTTGGTTGTGGGTTTAAAACTTACAGTCTTGCTGAACATGACATGTTGTCACCCATCCTACGGGTTGTCATTTTCCAAAAACTATATAAATATAATCCTTCTAAAATTCAAAAAACTCATAAAAATAACCATAATATATTCTAAATTAAATAATAATTTTAACTTCAAATATTATCTCATAAATTTATTTTTTTGTCCCATAATTACCAAAAAACAAATTCTACAAAAATACCATTACTCAAAATAAAATGTCATAAAATAAAGTATCAAAAGGTTATCTAATACATTGATATAAGGATAAAACGTAAAATTATAAACCCATGATAATATCAATATTAAATAATAATACCTCACAAGATAACATCAAAATCTCTAAAGTGGTATAGACCATGCTCTAAGGCAAACTATAAGGACTCACACTTAATCATTACATATTATAGTGTTTTTAAGCTAGAATTAAATTTATTATTTTCAAAAAAGATAATTTATGTTTATAGTATTATATAATTAGTATAAACTCTTATAATATAAACCCATAATATACAAATATATACTTATACATAGAATCAATTTTTCATGTAAAAAACATAGTTTCACTTTATGAAAAATATTTTCAATTTTCCCATGATGGCATCCTTATCCCAACTCTTCCTTAAAGCCTTTAAATTGTTTTAAAACATCGGATGATGAAAAAGATTATTAATGAATATAAAATAAATAAAACCATTATTCAAGTGGAAACCAATACAAATAATCATTTTTACCATGAAAAAAGAATAATGTTGTCAAGAAGATCATTATCTTACTATTTGGAAATCAAATGATTTCCATGACAAAGTTATTATAAATAATATAAAAGTCATGTTGGTGAGTTAGTACATAATCATCATAAAAACCTTACATAACCCTTACAAAAACCCCTATAAATGGACTAACTATATAGACGACTTCCAATATTAATCTACAGAGGAAAAAATCATTTTCTAATGCATTGGAGTGTTATTTGTGTGCACCCATAGTTTACGAAATAACGGTCTCACACTGTGATATCTAAGAACACCCATAATATAAAATGTCCAAGGAAAATATCCAGAATAAAACCCTGGAAACGCTTGTAAACCAATGTGAAAAACACTTTTGGATTTCAAAATGACATTTTATTTTAAAAACACATTTAAAATATAAAAACTAAGGACATAATAATGAAAACATTTTTTTACATAATTTTTAAAAATTATAAATGAATAATTAAATAATTAAATCATAATAAATTATGAAAAAATCTATTCCTGTTGAATGTGTTAAAAACATTTATTTTTATACTTTTAAAAAGATCTAAAATATAAACTTTAAAAGATTATTTTTTGAATGAAATAAATTTACCGAAAACATTAAAATATTTAATTTTAAAAAATTATGAGAGAAATTATAAAATAATTTTATTAAAAAATCTTATATATATATAAAATTCATTTTATTAATATTTACATGAATGATAAATATTTTGAAAATAAACCATTAAAACATTTAAAATGTGGGTTTTTGTTAAAGAGTCTCTTACCATGAGTTTGATTAGTCACGTACATTCGTTATCTTACTAAATAATAGAGTAAGATAAATTATTTAATTTCTTGAAAAAATAAGTTTTATTATTCCTATTATATAACTTATTATCATGTTATAAAAATTACATAATTATTTAAGTTCACGTCATACGCTTTGATGATATTTGGTACTTGACTCAAAAATGAATATGGCATGATGTATCTAGTCAATGAATTTATTGTTCCATAATCTATAGAATAATGTTAACGAAATAATAATATATATTACACATAAATTATTCTTTTAAATACATCAATTAAATTTGGCTATTAAAATGAAACTATGTCAGAATCAGGGAGACGGTAGGTCTTACCCATGCAATAGTAACATTTTCAATATTCAATGGTAATTATGGAAATATGGTAAGTTTAATTTTATCTTTAAATAATGATAATAATATCATATATATCTTATTAATAATTTAAAAATACTTATATATATCATAAATATGATGTGAGGATGAGAAACGAATCACATCACTAGGAGGAGGTGATAATTCACATGTACACACGAACAACATTATCATGCTTCTACTCTTGGAAATGTAATAACATAAATGATATATTATAATTTAATAATAATATATATAAGGAATATAATTTATAAACATTAAATACATCATTATAACTAGTTATTAGAGATGGTGATAGAAAATGAATTATATTGATTTTTGAGGTAGGCGTGTTTTGTAGACATGAATGATTAATTATTTTCTAATTTGATTGAAGTAAAGATTGATATTGGTCATTATAATTACATAATAACATCTTATTATATGTTGTAAACTTGATTTATAATTTTATCTTGGTTTAAGATGTTTTTATGTATGTTGAAGAATAAAAAACTAGAAACACTTGATTAAAAATGATACCTTTTCTTCAGACGATATCCTTTTCATAACAAATCAAGACCACTAAGGTTGGAGTTATACCTCAAATATGGAATATATAATGTGGGGAGTGATTATTTTAAGGTATTTTGGTAGATATTGGCCAAAAAAGGAGTTTAAGTGTGAGGTATTGAGAATAAGGGTGCCCTTCTATAAGGGAGATGAGAGGCACTCTTAGAATTTCTCTAATTAATAATATATTATAAGATTATTTGGGATACAAAGACATAAAATACATCATTAATGAAGCAGGTAGAAATTTTATACCATATTTTATAACCTGGTGATTATTTTATAGCTTGTCCAAAAAAAATTTATACAATATTAATTCTATATAATATCATTTTTTTCAAATTTGATATTATTCACTACTTTGAAATTACAACACTACAAGATGGTGGTTAAAATCTAATATAATGAATTAAAACCACTCTAATATTACATATATATAAATAAAATCCATTTAAAACATTATATAACATAAATAATAGAAAAAATAATATTATTAAGAAAATTTATTTTAACTTTAAATTAATACTAAATCAGTATTGTGTAATAATTTAAGGTAATTTTATCATCACTAAAAATTACAAAAAAATTAACATGAAACAGATAAATATTTTATATTTCAAAATTATATTTATATTGGAATATATCTTCGGGATAACACCCTACTATAAATATTATACTTATTGAATACAAGAGTATGACATGCTTGACTTTTAATTAAATAAAATTCTAGAAGGGTCATAACCACTTTCTAATGGAACAAAATCGTCATAAATCTAATACTTTTATTATTATTGAAAAATATTACTCATAAATTAAAATTTATTCACGTTTTTGTGAAATTATATGTTTCTTATCCTTTTAATTAAAATAATTTTATTGATTTCTCTTTTAAGTAAAAGGTTGTAGAATAATTTTTATGCAGGCCTGTAAGATATTTATTTCACCTCTAAAAAATAAAAATAAAAATATCATGATGAAGATAAATATTTTAGATTTAAAATTACTATTTATGTGTGAATATATCTCTTTAAAAATCATATATTAAAAATATTATACTAATTATAGATCATAGTGTGTACAATTTGACATTCTTTTAAATAAAATATTATAGGGGAATTAATGTCAATCATGTGGATCCAAATGGTCGTAAATTAGACCCAAAGATGATTATTGTAAAAATTTACCCATAATATTAGATTTAGTCAAATTTATGGGTCATTTTCGGTTTATTGTAATTGAATTAAAATCATTATATTGATTTTTCTTTTGATGGAATAAGCACTTCATGAGTGTTTCATAAGGATTAAACATAATAATTTCATATATAAATATTTAAAATAAATTATTATCATTAAAATAAATTAAATATCGAAAATATAATATTTTATATTCCTTAATTATGTATATTTAATCATATCTTTTCCCAGAAATATTATTTTATTTGTAAATTTGAATTTTCCTTCCTTGCACTAGCTGAGGAAAATCATTTGGATAAGATTTATATTATATAAATCTAAAATTTGAAACTAATTGTAAAAATTATATTCAATACAAAATACTTAATAAAAAATTCATGAAAGGATTTTTTTGATCTCGATTATTATCTATAAGGTGTCAAATTTGATATTTCCAATGCGATGCAGGAAGTTCATTGGCACTGAAAATTATATTCATATTTATTCTGAAATAAATTATATTTTACATTTAATGAATTTTATTTATAATATTTATATTATAATATCATAATTATTCAATAAATTAGTTTAATAAATTTATATATCATTATAATGTCTTGATGATATCCTAATAGATATCAAATTTTATAAAACCCAATTTTTTTAATTTTCATCAAAAAAATAATTTTTTCGGAAAAGTTTCAAAAAATCTTCCTATGATAATTTTGATATGATGAAAAAAAAATTTATTTTTTTGATAGATTCTCTAAAAAATTCATCAATTTGGTATAATAACCATTCATGAAAATCAATACAACCTATTTTTGTGGAAAACATATTTCTAAATATTAAAATGAGTTCACTAAAACTTATATTTTTATTTTTTCATAATTAAAAAATAAATTGATATTGAGACGTGGATTTATATTTATTTCATAAATAAATTATTCCAATTTATACCCTCTAATTTTACACCAAGGTTATAACTATCGCATATAAATAATAATATTTAGTTTTTCATTTATAATCGATGTGGTGTTTCTAGTATACTATTGAACATTGTGTTTCTGTTTTAATGAAAAATATGTTTTAGGGTTAACTCACCATTACATAATAGTATTCATGGTTTACAACAAATACTATCATAATAGACCAAGTAACTTAATTATCTACATTCACTCCATAATCCATTTATTTTTATCTCGAGAGATTTATATCTTTACTCAACGGATTTGAGGGCTTTATAATTCAACACCCACCCATTACATAATGTAAATCATAAATATGTTAGCCATAATATCCTAAAACATTCATCATATCATAACCCTTGAATGGAAAAATGTTTCATAAACATCTCATCATTTCATAACTCATGGATAGAAATGGGTTTCATAAAAATTTCATTATTTCATCATAACAATACCATTAGAAAAAATGAGTTTGAAAATCATATTGTCATCATAATCATAAACTATCAAGATAATGAATTAAGATAGCATCATTGGATAATGTCCCATTAAAACTAATATATTATAATTAGATTATATCTTTAGTTGAAAAATTATTTTAAAAAATCATTTTTGATATTTCATGAGGAGTATAACCTTTTCACTTTTGAAATCACTTATTTCAAATCTATTAATTTCCAAAAATTTTAACGAAAACGTTTCTTGGAAAATTAAATTGGGAACTTGTTAGTTAAACATCAATGAAATTATTGATCATGATGGTTGGAAATTCCATTCATTTAGAATATGTTAAAAGAAAAAATTCCTTTCATACTCTTGTAGAAAAAAAATAATTTACAGTGTCTGAATAAAGACAATATGATTCCATTTAAACCATTTTAAAAATTCAATCATGCATAAAAAATTATTTAAAAAATCAACGGATAAAATTTAAAACACTCATGAAAACATTTTTTGAAAACATGGATATAGAAGGAAAATTATATTAAAAATAGAGAGAAATAAATAACCAAGTGATAAAAAAATAATGAGTTTATTTATATTTAGGTCATGAAATTTCATCATCTAAAACTTAATAATAAAAAATCCCAATAAACAATTAGATTTTAACATAAATCTATTACCACTTTGGTATCTTTTGGATCAGAATCCCAATGAAATAATAATTTCAAATGAAACTTTAATTATCGTTAAAATTTATATTTATTATATAAAATTTCAAAGTGGCTATAAAAACACCACAAAATGGAAAATAATGGTGAATATAAATTACGTCTCCCAAGAATAAAAGTGATACTACAAATCTCTTACCATAAGTTGGAATATCTTCGAAGTCAATCTAACATAATTTATAATAAATTGATATTGGTTATAAACATATAATAGACGAATATTCACATTTATAATATCATATATTATTATCTTATGACATTTAATCACCCATTTATTAATAATTACATATTAAAATCATTGTTTTTGGGTCTTAATTGTTTCATTTCTCAATGAGAATTTTGGTTCAGTGGTTCCAAACCATTTACTTTGATCATTATTACATAACCCCCATAATTTAAACCAGGATAAAAATATACCATATATTCATTATATTCATATTTATATTCTGTCGAACATTATTGATATATAAAAAATTTATAATTTTTATGAATATGGAATGTCATTCGTACGCATAGAAGTTGATTTCACTTTTTGAAAAACAAAACCAAAGAATGGTAAATAATAATTCATCTACATAGAATAATTATTATATGATGTATATCTTATATATTTTTCATTTAATGTTTCCATATTACAATCCAAGTAAAATAGAAATTAAAATCAAATCACATCACTCCATATAGGTGGTTGTACACCCCTTTATACGAACAACATTATCATTTTCCAACAGAATGGAAGATAGTAAGGTAGATATTATATTATAACTCTATAATAATAATTATTTCATTTATACCAAATATATACACTAAAACCATTATAACACTCATATAAAAAACATACTGAGTAAAATTAATTGTATCATTTTGTGGAGACGTTAAGTCATACTCCCGCATAAGCGATACTTTCAAATCCCAGTTGATGTAAATGATGGTGGATAATTGGAGTTTAATAACAATAATACAATTTTATTATATTTAGGATATTATGTTTATAATTTTAGGATAAATACCATTGATTTAGAAGAAGTAAATTAAGTATTAAAAAAATGATCGATTAAGGAGATTAGCTCTTATTTGAAAGAACTCCTTGAGATCTTTTATTAAGGATCATATAATTGGTCTTTTGGGAATACCAAGTCATATATAATTTGTATAAAAAATTTTAGAAGATAATATTTAAGGTTATTTTCGATCAATATGTTTCACATTGGTGCCAATAATTGATGAGGGTTGGGGGGGTTCTCCCTTATAAGTGATGGGAGGTCTACACTTGGAATTTATTAAAAGACTAAAATATAAATGAATCCATTATCTTGGAAAATGATTTCAAATGGATATATATTAAAATATGATGTATTATGTTTTTAAAATACCACAAAACCTAAAAAATGTTTCTTTAAGCGATGCTTCAAACCTTTTCTTTTGGTTTAACCCCTTGAGTAACATATTTTAACCATAAATGGAATAAAGTCCTTTCAACACATAAAGGGATATAATTTTACTTATGAGGTATTATTTGAATCTTAATGTAATAGGGAAGAAATTTTTGACCATATCATATACACATTCCCCACTTTAGATATCTCTATAATTTTTAAATAATTTCTAAAAACATTATTTTACGAAAATAAAAAAATGTTATTTTTGACAATGTTCATTTATTTTTCATTAAAAGAATACAAGAAAAATATTTATTTATAATATAATCCTTCAAAACATCCCTAATATATCCAGTTTTTTTAAAAAAATCAATGAAACAAAATAATTCAATAAAATTTATTTATTTTTTAAAAAATAAAATTTATTATGCATTTTTTTGTTACTTAAATAAATAATGTCTCGACATTGTTTAATAATTTATTGTAATTATTGGATCACTAATAATTAAGAATAAAAATATATGATAAATTAAATTAAATTAATTTTTAATTATACATTTATATTTAATAACAAACTCTTTTTTCCATTATGATAAAATATTATAGATATTAAATTAAAGAGTGTGAAATTTTTTATTCTATCCATATATTAATGTAGTGGTTATAATCATATAAATATGGAACCAAGTGGGATTATATTAAAGAAATGGAAATAAATAGATTAAAAAAACCCATACATTAGGAAAAATGCAATGTTTTAGATAAATTATAAATCCTTGTCCCGAAGTTTTAACCTTATTTTTCTCGGTTTCCCTAATCAAGGTGACTAATATTTACTATGGTAGCTATTCATATTCACAGAAAACAGAATGGGACGATATAAATAATTTAAAACCACTTATTCCATGTATTTTACCCCTTTTAAATATTAAATTTCTAAAAGTAGTAGAAATTATGTTATGATAAAAATGAAAAACACAATAAAAACAATTTTTCAAAAAAATACCTTTTTCAGTATAAAAAATTTTTTTATATATAATTCAAAAATAAAATCGATTATAAGTTACTTGATTATATTTTTAATTATATAATAGAACAAATTTTACTTTTAAATCATTTTAGAATAAAATGTAACTTTGTAAATTGTTGAAAAAATACAGGTTTCAATATAAATAGTGTTTTCAATTTTTATTGAAAAACCAATCATTTGAGCATATTCCCAAAAAATAACCCAAAGATAATTTTAATATGAAAATTTTAAATATTAAATTTATTTTTAAAAATATATTTTTAATAAATGTCATAAATTAAATATGATATTTTCTAAAAAATAATTAAAGTTATTTTTGATGGAAAAATATTTTTGATGCTTAATATGACTTTACATAAAAATTAATATTTATTTATTAAGTTTTATATAAAATATTTTTATTGAGTAATAATATTATATATTTTTAATAATTTTTTTATTTATATTCAAACCTTAAAATTCAATGGTGAGGTTTTGAAGTAAATTGTTCAATAATAATATTTCATGGTCATTTATTCTCGGTTTTGTGTGTCCTATACATTACCAAACATAATAATATTATTTTAAAAAATCGTGGTGTTACATTAACCCTTATAATTTAATAGAATTCATCCTCATAATTCGAGCTTTTTCTCATTAATAAATTGTTTTACATTTGAAAATGCATTTGTTGAAAACCCACATCGTAATGAGGGTTAATTAAACATTCTCCTAAAAATAATAAATGGAAAATATGAATGTCTTCTGGAATAACACAAAAATAGGTTTCCAAATATGATAACATAATTTTTAATTGAAAAAATTGACATGAATGATTAAACTATCACCCAAGGGATAAAATAAAGTGATATAGAACATGGCCAAAATAATGTTGAGGAGAACAGAACCATAAATATGTTATGGGTAAAAATATCATAGATCCATATAAAATAGAGGTAAATGAATAAAATTTTATTTTGTTATCATTTTGGTAATATGTAGGAATTATTTTACTATAAAAATATAGAATATTATAGTATATAATTACTTTATTCCTTTCCATAACAAAATCCAAATTTAATCCTTCAGTTGTTCTTTGATCAATTTACACTACATCTCTAACTCAAATAAATTAATACTGAAAAATAATTTTTAATTCCTAATGCACTAAACATAGATTTTAACTAATAATAATATTTTTAATAGGGTTAAAAGTCTCTCCTCCAATCTCTATACGTTAACCAAAACCAAAAAATTGTTTGAAAATTTTCAGATAATTCTCAAAATGAATAAACATTGAAATAATTAAATTAACTCCAAAATTTAAACAATAACAAAAAAAATTCTACTTTGATCATTTCATAAATAACCCAATATCTTCACTAACCTCAACATTAAATAAATTTTTAATCTCAAATATGGTATCAAACCTTTTAGTTATTATCCCCAAAAATTTAATTCCATGTTTCCCAATAAATCTTTTATATTAAATATCATATTAAACCTATGGGTTACATATACCCGAACCCAATAATACAACTCTCAAAATATAATTAGTCACCATGATAAATATTATAATGTAGTGAACTTCACTAAAATATAATTAATCAACTTTCTATACTAAATTAAAAGGTAATCCTTAGATTGACTATAAATATCTCAAAAATATTTCATTGTTAGTGAAACACTTTTCAACAACAAAAATTATCTATATCCCACTTTGTAATAGACCACAATGGTAATGTACTGATCTAGGGTCCACTTAACTCATTCCTCGAGCCAGTGGGTGACATGGCCTCAAGCGCACCTCCCCCAATGCATTAGGTTTCTTACTAGCAGTGAGGGTGTAATGGTGGTATAGTAGAGAGACTATACTTGAAACTCAGAGTAGAACAAAAGTTTTAATAGATAAACATATACAGTAGCAGAAGCATATGCAATCAGAAAAAACAATCAGATAAATACAGGAAGAATTAATAGAACTGGATAACTAATTATAATAACCAAAAGTCTCTAAGGAAGATTATAATACATTGATGCATGGAATTATATAATAAAAAAGGAGTTGAAATATTCTAGAATGATATAAAATAGTAAAAAAAGTACAAATATCTCTATAAACATATCAAGCCAAATCCAGATCCTCTACCCCTAATATCCAACTAGGTAAAAAAGTAAACAACTTGTAGCATCAACTTTTCTATTAACAATACCTATAGAAAGATGGTATTCTCATATACCAAAGGTTTCTTGAGTAGGGATTTATATTAAAATCCTAGTATTCCACCACCAATAGCGTCTCTATGTAATCCGAGAAGTGATGATTACTAAATATTGTGAATGTATAAGTAGTATAGTAAAACTATGCTGAAATAAACAACAATCCCACCCAAATCCCCATAGGAAACCTATTGAGTCCAAAATCATCAAATAATTGTTGGAATATGTCTGATCATGTCACTATATATATAATTATTAATAATGAAAACATAAATATAGTTTTGTTATATATTACATCCACCTATATGAACCATGTGTATGAGGACTCTTAATGGACATATACTTGGAATATTTGTGCTCTATTGCACCGATGCATAACTCAAGAATGTATAATATGTATTACAATCCAAAATTCTTATGCAATATGGTAAATTACCCACATCTTAATTGAGTGTGAGACGCTGTGGAACAACAATTGATATGGGGAGTGAGCTGCTCTAGAAACACTCTAATCATGGAACATGGTACCTCAACCCAATGTCTATATAGTATCACTGGTGTAAGACACCATGAACTCAACAATCAATTTAATCGAGTGTGATTTCCCTCCTAGATAAATACCCCTTACCATCATACATATCCTCTTTAAAAGCATTTTATAATTATAACTGGCATGGGAAATTACCTCCCATCCATTTGTTTCATATAGCACATATATATAAAAGAGGAATAATCTTTCATAATATAATTCATAAGTCATAACCTCTTATGAATTTCAATTAAAAATTAACAAAGAAAAGGGCATATATATATAATTAAATACATGAGGTAATACCACTCACATGTTTTCTTAATGAAATTTAATTCCATTCAACGCAATGCTATTAAACATAAGAACATAATAAGACATAGTAAAAATGCATGTTTACATCATCCATTATATTTCATTCCAATTAAATCATTTAACTTGATTAATCTAATTCATTTAAAATGGGTAACCATCAAGAGTATGACATCCTATGAAACAAATCTATTCAATGCACTAAGGCATCAAAATTCATTTCATAAGGCTCAAGGGTCATTTAGTAGATGACATGAGAAACAAAGAGATTACCTACTTTGGAAATTCAGAAAATATAAGGTCCAAACACCTAAGAAGTTCACTGGGTCACATGTAATACTCCTATATCAATGGAAATTACATCTAAAAACCCAAATGTTTTCTAATTAGGAGTTTTGAGAATTTTGTACCAATTAGACAAAATGGCCAATTTTACATGACAAACCAATTAAGTGACTATATAAGGTTTGTAAATCCTCTAAACAACCAAAACAAGATCAATATACTTGTGTTAAAGTGTGAGGGTCAGTTAGACGTGAAGGAATTAACATAATTCAAAATCTTAGAAAAAGATGGTGGGTGACAGAATGATGTAATTTTGAAATGAAAAAAAATCAAAGGTAAATTGGCGTGACCACCTACCTCAAGGACATAGATAAATACTTGCTCGGAATTGACCTTATATTTAAAATAAGATTTAAGATATCTATGAAATAGGCCATCACCTTGAAAATGGGTAAAATGAGCCTACACCCCAACAGTAAAATGGAACTGAATGTAAATTGATATAGGAAGGGAGAGTGGGGTTAGCCTTAACTTGATCTATCCAATGCCTTTAGTGGTTCAAGAAACAATTGATGGGAGAGAGAGATACTGTTGAACCTAGATTAAGGGATTTTGAGATCAATGAGTGAATAAAACCATTCACAATCATTGGAAAAATAATGTGTGAAGGAAATGAGGTATAAGAATTAAAGAGGGGTAAACTTGTAAATTCACCCCAAAAATTGGGGTTGCATGGTTTGTTAAAACTGTTGTAACAAACTGTGTGCAAACCATTATACAACCACTTCTAAAAAAATTACCTTGCACAATTAAGCACCTAATTTCCCAAACGATATTCCAACCATGCGAAATCCCACTATCCTAAAACACAATTGATACATATAAACATGTAACTTGAATCCAACGTTTTTAGAAAAACTGTGTGGCCTACAGGATCCTGTGTATACAATTTCACTATTTTTGTAAATTGTGTGTCCTGGGAAGCATGGTTTGAACTAACTATGTGTCCATGTTTCTTGGCCAATTTTCTAAAAATTCAAGCTCTTAATAAGTAACAGATTCTCCTAGTACATTCTGTTGGCCATAGAACACATTTACCTAGATTTAAAGAAGGATTCAAATGAAAAAACTAATGATCTTTACCGTTATTAGAAATACATGTCATTATAGCCTACCCTCCTTAAATGAACCAATACCTAATTTTGAATTCTTTTGATAAAGAGGTATCTTATGTGAAGAGTTTTGAACACAGAGAATGTATTTTAGCTTATTGCTCCCATGTCTCATCTTGTACTCAGTCATGCTGCTATATCACCCATACAAGAGTAATATACCTACCTCAGAGTCTATTCACGAACAAAAAAACAATTCAAATTGGATACTCCTCAAAGGAAGCATACATATAAAACTCAACCTCATCCGAAGGAAAGTCATGAGTCTGTTCTGGATAGTATGAGTGATTTTGAGATATATGAAAGATATCATGCATTGATTGGTATCTCTAAGAACGTTCTAACTAGTAATCCACTAATCTGATCCATTTCACAACCTCGAAGGGTCCAACAAACATCGGTGAGATATTACCCTATTTTGGAATACATTAATTCCCTAACATGGGTGAGACCAGCAAGAAAACTTGGTCTTTGGCGTCAAACTCAAGAGGTAACCATCATTTGTTGGCATTCAAATGTGGTTTAGACTAAGCTAACAAACTTTTTTTTCTGATCAATTACACCGGCTATGTATTCTCCTACATGATATGTGGTCATCTCATAGTGGCTTCCCCTGCCTCTATCCAGTACATAGGTGAGCAGAAAGGCCTACTATATAAGGATTCATAAGGATCCATCTCAATGGTAGCCTGAAAGCTTTAATTATAGGCGTACTCAGTGAGGGGAATGTGTTTCCCCCAAAAAAACCCCAAATTCAAGGATTAATTCATGATGAATATCCTCTAGAACTTGAATAGAAAATTTTTTCTACCCATCGGTCTATGGGTGATAGGTTATTCTCAAAAGTTCCTGTATACCCAAGTCCTTCCACAACCCCTAAAGGATCCATGATTTGAAACATGAATCCCTTTTAGAAACAATATAACAAGGAGATCCATTAAGATATAAAACCTCTCTAATGTACAACCTTCCTAGCTCATCAACTGAGAAGGTATATCACATAGTTAATAAGTGTGAAACATTTGTCAAAAGATCAATGAAAACTTACACTATATCGCTGGATCAAGGTAATCTAGGTAGACCAATCATGAAATCCATCAAAATATAATCCCATTTAATCTCATAAATAGATAATTGCTGAAGAACGTATGATAGACACTGATGTTCTACCTTAACTTGTTGATAGGTGTAACACTGAGTGATAAAAATTGAAATCATGCATTTCATACCAGGCCACCAATACTGGAATTGTATATCTTGATACATTTAGGTGATAACAAGGTTAAACTCCCATGTTGAGAAATTAAATTCATACATCATCTCCTCTATAATGTTTGCTAGAACACATACAAGCGGTTTGAATCTTAAAGTATCACCCTCATCCATAGTTCAACTGAAATATGTATCATCATATAAAATTCTTTCATTTTGGACATGGCCTTCAGGATAAGATAACTGAACTATTATTACCCATTCTATATGAGAATAAGTCACTGATAAGGCTAATAGGATAGTCTTACCATGGTCCTCATGAACCTAAATGTGAATCTCCTAGAATATGGCCATAACCATCTATTCACCACTATATTCTTGAACCCCCTATGTATGAGTCCTTCATCTCAAACCACCTACTACTAAACATCCTTTTCTATGTATGTAGGCAAGCTTGAAATCAAATGAATATAGGTACACCACCTACATGCATTACTTGAGATTCATATCTTACTATGTGAGGATGTACTTAAGTGTTTTGTCATATATGAATACCAAAAAATGATCGCAATGAAAATAGTGTCTCCAATACCATAAGGAATGAAAAACAAAAGTGATATAATGGTTGTGCGTCAGGTAATTACACTCATATGGACATAGCTAATGAGACCTGTAAGTGATGACACCCTCATCATACATCATAATAACTCCAATCATGATAGCTGATGTATCAATATATATATTATCACTTGCCTAACTCTAAAAGAATCTATATCAAAAATAAATTCAATATTCCCCTAAACTTATGAATGGATGATTTTCATTCTTCTGACCAAACGAATTTTACACCCTTTTTTAATACAATATGATATGCTATAAGGCATGAAAAATCTTGGATGAATAATACTTAATATTTAGAAATCCCTGAGAAACAATTCATTTCAAGGATTATATTGGGATACTCCTAGGATACTACATATATCACTTTCATTGGATCAATTGAAACTCATAACTCTGAGATAATGTGACCCAATAAGTGGTATTTTTAAATCCAGTAGTGGCATTTACTAAGATTAAAATAGAGAAGGTTCTCTCTAAATGAATTAAACACGATCTAAATATGGGTTTCATGGTCGTATGTAGATCATGAATAAATCAATATATCATATAAAAAATAAAACAAAAAATGTATCAAAATATGGGTGGAAAATCATATTCATAAGAGCCATAAAGACAATAGGTGTGTTCTTGAACCTGAACAACATAACAAGGTACGCTTATAAAAAATACATACTCTGGAAATCTATGGAAGTTATTTCTTATGTCCTGAAATCAACCTTATGATATCCCAATCTTAGATATATTTTATAAAACACATTCACTCCTCATATTTGAACAAATATATCATTTATTCTAGGCAGTAAATACTGATTCTCTACTGTGAGGAGATTAAAACGATGGTAATCCACAGAATGATTAAGGGTACCATTTTACATCTAGAAAAAAAGGACCAATGAACCCCAAGAAGAAGTATTGGGGTGTATAAAAACATTATCCACCAAATCCAACAACTGGTTCTTGGTTTACAGAAGCTCCTTATGTGCCATATTAAAAGGAGGAATGATCACTAGTGTTGCTCCTAGGACAATATCAATAGTAAACTCTACCTCTCACACTAGAGGTATACCAGATAATTAATTAGTAAAGTAGTCTCTAATATTCTCCAATGTAGGATAAAATATTGTAGGTTATAAACCTTGGTCGTCTAGGAAAAGATGGGTGTTCTAAGTTGTCACATTTTCCAGCCTCTTCTTCTCAGGTTCTTCTCATGTTACACTAAAATCCCATTCAATCATATTCACGTGATTATTTCACTACAGTGATGTAAATGTCAC
The DNA here is from genome assembly GCA_963277665.1 of Viscum album. Lineage (NCBI taxonomy): Eukaryota > Viridiplantae > Streptophyta > Magnoliopsida > Santalales > Viscaceae > Viscum > Viscum album. The sequence continues at coordinate 1,478,188,880 of OY728134.1, forward strand.
CATATGATGAGATATGTCAATATGGGCTTGGTGGAGAAATAACTAGTCCATCCCTCTGATTATTTCGAATCTCGTCATGTCGAGTATGTACAGAATCTATATGAAAAGGTAACGACTTATCTCATAGAAATTGTCCCTAAAAAGGAGAATGCCCAATGAATGGATACCTAATGGTGTGTCTACAGTCATAATTCCATGAAAGTGATTAATCATGAGGCCCTAACATCCCATTATATTCTCAGATATAAAATAATGATACATTTCTTTGTCAAATAATGCAGAGACTAAGGTGGAGGCTACTAGTAAAGTACCTCAAATTATAGAGAGTTTGGTTCTATTTCCTTATAGTATAGGTTGTGCTACTTGTAATTGGAATGTACCATGGCCCTGTATCACTACATGTATTTTCTAAGCAAGAACACTCTATTAGAGCCTTGATTCATATGTTTGACTACCTATAAGTTGACCACCACCTTGGCCTAATCTTCCAATGGTATTCCAACTGCCTGCCTGTCGTGCTTCTATTGACCTCACTCCTGAACATGGAGTAGGTGAAGATCCTTAATCTCATAGAACTGGTGGAAATTTCTTGTAACAAACCTTGATATGGTCCATCCTGACACAACCTCTACACTAGAATGTATCCCACAACTATTGAGACATGGTATTTTTCGGCTTCCCACAGTGGTGGAAGATAAGGAAACTCTTTATGTGTGGTGCCTGACTACTTTTAAATCCAAAAGAATACTTGAAGTGAAATTTGTGCCCATAAGGAGATCCATGGATAGATTTAGGTACAGAGATACCATAACTTGCAACATCAGCTTCCATCATATTTATTTCTCTAATAAGTGATTGGTTGATGACTTCAGAAATAGTCATCATTCTCCACACAATGACTTGAGGAAAGATTGAATAAACCATCCCATCTTGAAATCACCCAGCAGTCATAAAATCATAAATAGATTGATTATGGAAAACCCTCTACAACTATATGAAATGAGAAGAGTACTTCATAATTGGCATATTCCTCTAATGCAAGTTCATGAATTCTCAAGCTCTAACATCCCTCAATGTTTTGGAAAAGAAGTAGTCATATATAATCCTATGGGGGGGAAGTTAGATAGATAGACTACCATCTATATCAAAAATTGTGATCATCTTGTGTTTTCTAAGCTTCTACACACCTCTTATAATGGCCAATACGTTTATTGTTCCTGGGGGATTTGACTCCCACCTCTTCTAAAATCAGAAATCTGATAAGTGAGAATCTAATACTAAAATTAACAAAATAAATTTGAATGATGGAGGTCTCAACCTTCCATTCGTGGGGATATGTAATGTTGTATCCATCCTGGATGTTCTTAAAAGCATGGATCTCAACAAAGATATTTTATCAGCAAAAACTCCTCTTCTCAAGAAGTTAGATGATGGCAGTTTCATGGTTAAAACAGATCTAAAGGCACATCATCAATGTGAACTGCTATACCAATTCTCCATCATGGGCACATCTCCTACATTAAAGGTGACCACCCCTAGACTTTAATAGATCATAAATCTATAATTACACACTGTTGGGGTATATTGAATTGGAATCTAGTTCCCATAGGTCACAAATATTTTCACATTATATTCATCTCTCAATCTGAAAATTATTGATTATGGGACACTGATAAACTCTATTTAAAACCTGGTTTACTCAGGATTTCTGAATGGGACTATGCATTTTACCCTTACACTCATCAGAATACAATGACCCAAATATGGGTCAGATTACATGGATTAAATTAGTAATTTTGTCAACCTAAAATTCTAAATTACATTGTGTCTTACATTGTATTACCACTAAAAATTTTACAAAGAACACTAAATACTAATTTGGCCCTTTTTCATGGTTAATGTTTGAGGTTAACCTTACTGCACCTCTCCCAAATTCAACAAGATTCTCTGCCAAAGAATATAAAATAGAATTTAGGATCGAATATGGGAAAAAACCACCATTTTGTGAAATTTGAAAACTTATTTTCCATAATATAGAAAATTGTAGGGTGATTAGGAAACAAGTGATCCAACCAATAGAGAATGAATGGATAGAAACAAAAAAATTAAAAAAAAAGGAAATCCAGCCATCACAGATATCCCAGAATCTTCTAAAAGAAACAATGAGGTATGGGTGAAGAAATCTATTAAATAAAAATCTGTAATGAACACATTGATTGCCTCCTAGGATGATCTTGTAGAAGAGGAAGAACGTAACCTTCTTAATGAGCTTGATTCCTCTATTATGGATGTTATTCCAAAATAGCAGGAAAAGGAATATGGGGAGAATAAAACAGGAAAGGTATATATAACCACTAGTAATATTGTTTCTAATTCTCATGATCCATGTAATGCCTCCTTAAACACAAGAAACTCTATGATTGATGGTAAGGTAATGGGGAAATATATTGGGCACTCTGTTAGTAACCTAGTTACAAGTATTAAACCACAACAGGAGGCACCAACTTGCAGCCACATTCCCCGATCATTGGGTTTCGGTAATGACTCAACCTCAACTAGAGGACTCATTACATATAATACTACGACACCAGTTTTCAATCCTCCAGAACCCTCTGCAGGCTGTGATACAAAATAGGTGGGCACACTCCCTGAGTCCAAGCAGATTATTTCAAAAGACACACCGTCAGTGGATTTTGGACATCAACTAGGAATTCACTCAGGTATATCATCTCATGGAACTACCTCATCTTTTTTTGGTACAACATCTCCTCACTCTAGCATTTAATCAGTAGGTATACAATCTAATGATAGTGTTATTCCTGCAAATATTGTGAACCTGGATTCTTATAATGATGATAAACTTGATTCCAATAGCACTAAACACAATGGAATTACCTGTCAAGGAAAACTATAAGATAGTAGGAAGAGAACTTCAAAAGGAATTCTCTGCAGGCTGTGATGCTAAAGAGGTAGGAACTCTACTTGAGACCAAATAGGTTATTTCAACTATATCTGAGAAGTATAAATAGAATTTCAAATATGAATCACTTGTGGGAAGTGGTATTTTAATTTATTTTTCTAAACTACCAATTGGCATAGACATTTCACACACTAAGAGGCTGTCATATGAAGTAGTTTTAGGAAATTTCCTGGAGCATGATGTCCTAGGTTTGCAGAGAAAAGCTGAGGGCACCATTGCTCATTCAAACCCAATGGACACACAAATACTGGATTCTAGGAAGCAATTAGGAATGCACTTAGGTACATAAACTCATGGACCTTCCTCACCTTTTTCAGGTACAAAACATCTTCACTATGGCATTAAATCTCTAAGTATATCTCATGACAGTTTTATGACTAGGAATATTGTGAACTTGAATACTCAAAATGAGGATAAATATAATCCCAATAACACTAAAAATAATATTAATTTACATATAATGGAGAAATCTAAGATAATTAATACAAATAAACCTCCTACTTATATAATGTTTCATGAAATGACCATGGTCCCAACTACTTCTAAACAAATTAGAATATCTACTAGACACAAGGGTTTGAGAAACAAATAAAAAGGGGAGTTCTAACTCCAAATCTCGATCTAAATGAAGAAAATTTTTTGGAACTGTAATGTTATTTCCAACTTTGAAACAAAATTTGTTTTAAATAGAATGATCATCCAATACTAACCTATTTTTTTTGGTATTGCAGAACCTAAAATCAATTCCTCTACCAAGTTCCACCACTTATGTCAGCATGGATATTCCATCATTGGTACAACTAATAATTATTCTGTGGTTGATTATCTATCATACTTCTCACACTCTTCCATTCAACATGTCAATATTTTTAACAAATCAGATCAAGTCTTCAAATGTGATTCTATTCACGAGGGCACTCATATTTTCTGCTCCTTTGTTTATGCCAAGAATAGATATCAAGACAGAATACCTCTTTGGGGTGATCTTACCTATCTACGTAATTTCACTCTGGAACCTTGGTTTTATAATTGCTGATTTTAACGCAATTCTCAATTAAAGTGAGATAATTGGTCCTTCACATACTAAAATCTCTATGAGAGAATTCAAAACCACCATCGAAGACAACAACATTATTGAAATAAATCTTATGTGGGCCAAATACACCTGGAATAGAAAACACTACAATAGGGTGGTCACCTCCAAAATGGATTGAGCCTTCATAAACGTTCATGACCTAGATAAATGGGACACTATTTCCAGCACCACCCTCCATAAGATCCATTCTGATCAACATCTTATTTTGTTCAATGTCCCAACCAACATTGTTAAACCCCCTCTTCCATTTAGATTTAATAATGATTAGTTCACTAACACTGAATGTGCTAACATCATAAAGAATTTTTGGATCTCCATGACTCACTTCAATGAGGATTTTGCTTTCCCTTCCATATTAAAGTCTCTTAAATAGATACTCAAAGTTTGGTGTTGCTCTGATGTAAAAAAAATCGACAAGGATATCCTCCTCCTTGAGAATGAGCTTAACCAGCTTCAATATAATAGCAAAAATACTTACATTAGAACTTATCAGAATCATGAAACAAAATTTTTGATAAAGCTCAATTCATTGCTCACATTTAAGGAGAGGACGAGGAAATAAGTTTTCAATGTAAAATGGTTATTAGACGGGGAAAAACCCCCTAAGTTTTATAATTCCCTTCAAAGAGCTAAAAAATCTTGTAGACCTCTTTCCTCTTTAAAAGTTGGTGACAACATTTTATACAATGAAAATGAATTTTATAACAACATTCTCTCTTATTTTGAATCTATCTTTAATGGACCTGATAATAACAAATACCTCTAACATGAGATAATTTCGATGGAGGTTAGTGATGAAGAAAATAAATTTATACTTAACACGCTTCTTGATCATGAAATTAATGACACTGTCTTTAGTTTATACCCTAATAGTTCTCCTGGACCTGATGATTTCAATAATGGTTTCTTTCAACACTACTAGGATATTAATTATTTTGATGTTTTCAATCATGTAAAATCCTTTTTCTCCACTAGTGTTCTCCATTATGGTCTAAATGCCCAATTTCTTTCTCTAATTCCAAAGGCTAACAATGCTTTTGATAAAGGCTTTTTTAGGCCCATTCCCTCATTAACACCCTCTATAAAATCATTATGAAAATTATTATTAACAGGCTCTCTTCAATCACAAAAAAAATAGTTTTCGGAAATTAGTTGGGGTTTATTAAGGGTAAATCCATCCAAAATTGCATTTTTTTCTTTTGAGTGCTTCAAAAACATAAACAAAACCAACATAGGTGGTAATATTGCCATTAAACATGACATTAAAAAAGCCTTCGATACCATGAACTAATGTTTTATTTTTAAAGTGATTCAATATTTTGGTTTCAGTGATTCGTTAATCAATAATATACGAACAATGTTCAATTCTTCCTCTATCTCCATTCTTATTAATGGTTCCCCTATGGGATATTTCAAATGTACTAAAGGTGTCAGACATGAGAACCCTCTTTCTTCTATCCTCTTCTCCATTGTGTAGGACTATCTTTGTCGACTTCTCACTTGTCCAATTGATCAAAACATACTCAAACCCATCCATATTTCGTGAAATCTAAATTCTCCTACTCACGTTTTTTATGATGATGATATCATTACATTTATTAAAGGTGATAAAAAAAACATTCAAACCCCCAAAAATGCCCTTTCCCACTATGAGGAAATATCTGGAAAAAATATTAACTGAAAAAAATCCTCTATCTTCTTTGGAAAGAAATTTTCCCCTAATAGGAAATTCAGCATTACAAATGACCTTGGTATAAAAGAGGTCTCTCTCCCTTTTATGTACATAGGTGTCCCCATATTTTAGGGAAGACCCAAATCTTGTCATTTACATGAAATTTCCAATCAAGTAATAAAACAACGTTCCTCTTGGTAAGGGAAATCTCTCTCTATAGCGGGTAGAATCTACCTTGTCAAAGCTAATATTGTCTCTAAAATGGTTTACACTATGATGGAATACAATTGGCCTGCTGGTATTATAAATAAACGAATACCTCCATCAATACTGTTTTTTGGACCGGTAGCACTGTGGAATGGAAACTTGTTACCTTCCCCAAGTCATCTTGTTGTCAACCAATTGAGAAGGGAATTATTGGCATAAAAAATATTAAACATTTTAATGAGGCTCTTCAAGACCTACTCACTTGGAATATTTTATGTAATAACTCTGATTCTATCAACTTCTTTAAAAATAGATTTCATCAAAAATGTAAGAATGTTAAATCTACCTTTCATTCCTCCTCTATGTGGTCATCCATAAATAATTCCATTTCTTCCATTATGAGTAACTTCAGTTGGATGGTCTATGGAAACTCCTCAATGAACTTTTGGTTAGATAACTGGGAAGGAAATCCATTAATTTCTATGGATACCCATGACCAAGGCCCTGAGAACACCAACCTCTCTATCAGAGTTGTTCTTAATTATAGAAATGATCCTATTCCTGAAAATATTATGAATGTCATTGACACCTACCCGTTATCTAACATTGATGATCTATTATTTTGGGAACCTTCTCATAATGGTAAGCTTGATTCTAAAAACTTTTAGAACCACCTTTTTTATAACTATGAAATTGATTTTGGGTGGTTAAAACTTTTTTACAAGCCCTGGATAAAACCATCAAGATTTACTCTTATTTGGATGCTTTCTCATAACATACTACCCACTGATGATCACCTGCAATAGTCGGGTTTTCAACCCTATTCTAAATGTTGTCTCTACAATGAACACAGAGAAGATGCTAAACATCTCTTTCTTTCTTCTTTCACTGCTTCTGCTCATTGGAATTATGTTTTTGACATTTTTTATTGAAGATGGTTGATTCATGACTTTTTGGAATCTCAATTAATGAGATGTGTGGATCTAAATAGTTATCAGAAAATTAAGAACATTTTCCTTACTCCTGTCACTGAGATTCCCAACATGATCTGGTATGATAGAAATGATCTTATTCATAATAAATCATAATCGAGTCTTCATGCAAGACGAACTCAGATTCTCATTTCCATTCCTGAAGCTGCTTCAATCCCAAAGGGTCACTGCAACAACACAGTGCATGAATTTGGCATCCTTCAAAGATTACATATTGCTATAAACTATTTCCAACCTCGCCATACTTTTGAAGTCTTCTGGGGTGCACCTCTTCCAGGATAAATTAAGGATAATGTGGATGGTGCTTCCAAAGGCCACCTAGGCTCTGTAGGTTGTGGAGCCATCTTCAAAAATCATATTGGATAGATCATTTGTTGCTTCTATGGTAGTTGTGGCATTGCTTCCTCACTTGAATCAGAAATGATAGGTATGATTCATGCCATCTTTTTTGTAAAACAACATGGTTGGAACAACCTCTGGATTGAGAGTGATTCGACCACCATTGTGAAAGAAATTTGCAATTGTGTGATTCAACTTGCATTGCCGATAACCACCCGTTGGATGGACTACATTCGTTCTCTTCTCGACATCACCTACATCATCACTCATATATATCGTGAAGCTAACATAGTTATTGATGGTCTTTTAAAAAAGGGAGTCAATAAATACATTACATGGAATGATGAAATTCTTGTTCACTTACATCCTTTTTATAATAAAGATTATAATATGTTTCCATATTTTTGACATTTGTAAAATTTTTCCGTTATATTTATAGTTCCTCAGTTTTCTGGCCATGTAATGTCTTCTAAAAAATATAATCTTATGCAAATCATCCAAGACATTATCTATTTTCAGACTATCTTGGGTGATTATGTTCAACCACCTCTTGGATAAATTACATATAAATATATACTTCTAGATTTGCACTATGCTAAAGAGGAATCTCAAGATTCTTGAATATAGATAAGATTTCTTCTATCCAAGACTCTATAGAATCTGGTTTATTATCCCCTGAAAAGGTGTGAGGACGATGCCACCAAAACCCATGAGTAAAATCTACCATACTTGGGGCAGGTAAAATGAACCCTTTCATATTTTGAAGCATATGTAGAAAACCCTATAGAAACTAGTTGTTTGTTTTTATACCAGGTAATGAATGAGTATCCATATGTGGTATTACAGAAGGAATCATTCGATACCCACAACCTTCCACCTCAAGAACTTTATCGACGACGCCTTCATGGCACACTACAGGATGAAATAATGGCAGCATGAAACAAAAATTCCCAATACACTCCTTAGATATTATTTATGAAATATAGATGTTTGCATTTAGGAAACTAGTATAGTTGTTGAGCCTTTCTCTAGAAACAACCATGCCTCTCTACCTGCTTCAAAATCCAGGTATAGATGCTAGAACAGACAATAAAAATACAAGAGACTCCCCTTCCCACTAAAGTGTTTTAGTTTGTATATAATTTTTTGTTTCATATATATATATATATATTTATATATAAGATTGTTTTTCTAAATTGGGAATCATATTCATTTTAAACTTCTTCCTGTTTAAACATATTTATACATCTATAAATGGTTGAATTTATTGGTTTACCATTTTCAACCCATATAGGTCCTTGATCCTTATAAACCAAAATAACACATCCACTTAACCCATTCCATTATATGTTCCATCTCATGTAACTGATGTTCCACAGCTCAATGTAGCATAATTGAATACATAAGGCCACTGCATTAACCTACTCAGGAAAACACTTGTAGGATAAGGTTGGAAATTTAAGAATCTATCATCTTTTATAATCACTGCATTATGTTTTTGGACAATTCAATACATATAGTGGTGCAATATATATTCAACATGAAAATTCATGCTGAAACAAAACATGCCATGGAAAAATTCCTAGAATATTTATCCTAGTGTGACAAACATTGATGCGTAGTATAATGAAATTCCCTCATTTCACTGGGCCTAGTAAGAAAATAATAACTTTAATAACATCAATTTTTATAACATCAGAAACCAAGTATGTTTCCTAATGGTGAATTCATAAAACCATAAATGTAACATTCAGAACAACAATTATAATTAGGGAAACTTAACCTTTAACCCAAACATGGGTCTGCGATTCCCAAGTGTGACTTATGAACAAGTTACAAGATTTATCCATCTCTAATATATTTTCTCTAAATATTATAGTAATAAAAGAACCTCATCTGATACCAATTTTTAATGTCCATTCCTAGGGTCCACTTGACTTGTGCCCTCAGTTGGTGGATCACATGGTCACAAATGCGCACCCCCATATGCTAGAGGCTGTTGACTATCAGAAAAGGTGTAATTGTGTTATAGTGGATATAATATACCCTCATGTCAGAGTAAAAAAGTGGATATAACAGATAAACATACATAGTATCATAAGCATATAAAATTAGACAGAATAACTAAACATATAGTGAAATAAAAAATAGAACTCAACAATCGAATATAATAATATAATGCCTCTGAGGAATTTTTTGATACATGGATTGATGGAATATTATAACTAAAATGAAACAAGAAGATACAAGAATTATATTCAATAGTAAAAAAAAAATAATGAACAAAAAAGTCCATAAGCATCTCGATCCTAAGCCCGATCCTCTTCTTCTAAGATCCTACTAGGTAAGGAATCCAACAACTTGTAACATGGAATTTTTATAGTCAATACCTAAAAAATATATGGTCTTCTTAGGTACTAAAGGCAACCTAATTAAGGTGTGAGATAAAATTATTAGTAGAACACCACCAATGGTCTCTACATTTAACATGAGTAGTGCTCGTAACTAAATAGTGTGCTGGTATTAGCAGAATAGTAAAACAAATCTAAAATAAACAACCATCAAACTCAGGTTCCTATACGACACCTAGTGAGTCTATATGCTTCATCTCATGTCTAGAATGTGTATGATCATGTTATTATATATTTAATTAGAAATAATACTTACAAATATATATATTGATTAGTCATATATTTCAACCACATATATGAACCAAGTGCATGAGGATGCCTAGTGGTCACATACCTGGAGTATAAGTGATGTATTGGACCAGGGTGTAACTCATGAATCCATATAAACAATCTAACAAGACTAAAATCTCATGAAATAGAATACATTCCCTACATCCCAATTGAGTGAGATATGGCATGAAATAACAATCAGGATGGTGAGTGAGTCACTATGGAAACACTCCAACCATGGAATGTGGCACCTCAACCCAATGTACATAAAGTATCAATAGTATGAGATGCCATGAAATCAACACATGATGTGAGAGGTTTTTATTTCCCTCTTAGCTCAACACCCATTACCATCATACATAGCCTCTTCAAAGGAATATTATAATTATAAATGTCTTGGGGCATCACTTCCCATAAATTTCTTTCATATAGCACATATATATAGAAGAGGCATAATCATTAATAATATAATACAAAATTAATAACCTCTTATTAATTTAAAAAGGAATTTCCATATATATATATAATTCAATACATGATGTAATGCCTCTCAAATGTCCCTTTAGTCAAATTCAATTCTATTCTAGGTAATGCAATTCAACATAAGTACATAAAAAGAAAAAATAAAAATGAATGTTCTCCTCATCCTTTATATGTAATTCCAATTAAATAGTATAACTTGATTAATCCTATTCATTTAATGAAGGGTAACCATCAAGAGTAGACAATCCTATACAAACCAATCCATTCAATTCAGTAAGGCTTGACAATTCAATTTATAATGATCAAGGGTCCTTTAGAAGATGTCATGGTCAAAAAGGAAATTTCTGACATTGTATATCCCAGTTATAAAAGGGAAAAACACCTAAGAGCTTCCTCAGTTCACATGTAATACTCATGTCTCAATAGAAATTACATCTAAAAATCTATCCATTATCAAATTTGCAGTTCCAGTCATTTTGAACCAATTGTAAAAAATGTAAAATTCTACTTGGCACATCCATGAAGTTACCATATAAGGTATGTTCGACCTCTAAACCACCAAACCACGATAAATATAAATGTTTTAAAGTGTGAGGGTCAATTAGACATGAACGAATAAACACAATTGAGAATCATGGAAAAGGATGGCATGTAGTATAATGGCCTAATTAAAAAATGAAAAAACTCAAGGGGGAAATTACATAATGTCCTACTTCAAGGCTGTACATGAATGATTACTTAGTATCGACCACATATTTGGAGTAGGTTGTAATATATCAAAGAAATATTCCAATTCCCTTAAAATGGGTAAATTGAGACTACTCCTAAATTGATATATGGATTCAAACAAAAATATAGATAGGAAGGGTGAGTGGGTTTAGCTTTACCTTGAGCTATCCAATGCCTTCAATAGTTCTATAATCGCGTGACAGATGTGAGAGATATGGATGAACCTATGATGATGGATTTGGAGATATATGGTAGTTAGAAACCATTCAAAATAACTAGATTAATATAGGGAAAACTAAAATAAGGAATAATAATTAAATAGGGGAAAACTTGTGAATTAATCCCAAAATTTTTGGGTATATAGTTTTTTCACATGATTTGACCTAATCGTGTACAAACTGTGCTACCGCCAATACTTAAGAAATTACCTTGCAATGTTAAGGTTTACAATTCCAAATTTGTGTGCCTTAACAATGTGATATATCACTATCCAAAAACATAGAAGATCTACATACCTGTGATTCTTGGTTGAAATGGTTTCCGACAAACGGTCATCCAATAGTTTCCTCTATCTACAATAGAATGTTTTCTTACAAATCGTGTGGCCCAGTTTATTATCCAATTTTTGAGAAATCACGACCCCGAACATGCCTCAAATGCTCATCAGAACTCCCACAGGTAATAGTAAACTTTACCATAATTTAACAAATTTTTCAAATTAAAAAAATAACAATCTGTACTTCATTGAAAAGTTGTTTTGTTATAATAATTATCATAAAATAAAATAATATACTCACCCAAAGGGTTATTTAATCCTCAATACAGTTTTATTTATGAAACCTTTTAAAAGTATCAAATCACATCATAATCCCATAACATAAAAAATTTGAAGTGGTGTGGGTGCCTTTAAACCTATAAACTCATGATGGTATCCATAACTCTTATGTTGACCTCTTATGAAAACATGTATTCTTCTAAAATCCTTCTTCCTAAAATAAAATCACAATATAAAAATGAAATAAACATCACCATATATGACCTAAATCACATTATCATCAAATCATTAGCTAATTTAATGGTCACTAATCTTATCTAATTCACTTCATCAATTACAACCATCTCTTTATCTCCATTAAATAATATCAAAATACACTAAATCAATTTTATTGGTTATTATTAAACTAATGGAATCCAATATATACCAATATTTTGGAACGTTGGGTATAGGACCCAATACCAATGGTATTTTACGATATCGTCCTTTTGTGGAGTTTTCTTGGGTGGATAAATCCCTAATCCTTGAACTACTCCGACTGAGTAAAAATCCCTTGAAGCACTATCAATTCCATTCTGTATAATTAAATTGAAATAGGACCAGCACCTGGTATGAGATAAATATTGAATTACACGTCTCTGTTAAATGGAAACCCTGAAAATTATTCAAGAAAAATATCATAAAACCTATCCACTATGGGTGGAATGACATCATACTTCACACCTATATCATCCAGAAATAGACTTACAACATGGGTTGTGAGCTCTCAAGTAATTGGCCCTACTCAACCTTCCTAGATACCTCACTCTCCCTGGTGAATGTAATGGTCACCCTTAGGAGGCATAAAATTCACTCTCTTCTTATAGCAACTAATGTGGGCTCGATATGCTACTAAGAATCCCATACACAAAAATATTATTTATCCAAACATATCAAGAATATAGATATTCCAGGGAAAATAGTACTCCCCAATCTATAGAGAACACCCCTTTTCTAAGGATGTTAGGTTTGTTGGGTTGTGGTTAATGGTTAGGGAAAACCATGTGTTAACCATGCACTACCCTAATTCTTCTATTTTTTCCAAATTTCCTCCCAAACACACACCAATTTAAAACTCAAATGAAAAGTATTCAACATAAGGAAAAAATTGTACATGCAAACGAGCCTGAGAAAACCCCAAAAAGGTATGTATCATAAAATCTCCCTACCTTATAACAGCTTGTCCTCAAGCTGCACCGAAGCATCTCAAATATTCTGAGTTAAAATGATTGGGCCACAGAGCCCAAATATCTACATCGCCTTCCCATGTTTCCTCCTTCACATTCCCATGATACAAAAATACACAAAATATTGGTACAAACTTTCCCCAAAACACTTTCTCACTAAGATCCAACACTCATATTAGATGCTCCTCCATGGATAAATCAATCTCAAACTCAATATCATCCTCCTCGATCACATGATAAGGGTCGGGGTGATAATTCCAAATTTTTGATGCATGGAAAACTTCATTCATAACACTATATTTATTTTTGAAGATCCAATTAGTATGCCTCCTAATGAATTTATCGATAACCTCAAATGTTCCAATGAACTTGGATACCAAATTCCCCTGTCTCTATATCCTGTGGTGACCAAATATAGGTGACACCTAATGGGATACACGACTACCCTATATAAAACCCAGTGGCCATATGAATCTATAATCATACATATTCTATCTATTCCCCCCCAAATATCCTTACAGTTTTTAATCAACTAAACCGGTTTTGAAATCTCCAGCATGAGACTCAGTCCCAGCAATTCTGACTCACCATCCCTTATCCAGCATAGAAAAGATCTACATGGTCTCTCATAAAGATCCTCATATGGTTCCATATTTATAGTTTCCAAGTAACAATTTTTATATAAAAACTTCCCAAAATATTGGCTATTCTCCAATGATCCTTCAAGGTCTAGAACACATGCACATAGTATATCCTCAAGCACCTATATAGTATGATATGATTTCCCATCTATCTTTGGGTGGAAATACGTACATAATAAAACCTACATACCAATTTTCTTCTGTAAAACCTATCATAAGTGTGTGGTAATGCATAATTCATGATTTTAAACTACATTCTATGGAACCCCATGCAGACCAACTATATTCCAAACATACAAATATCACAAAATATCCACTAATAAATTATCCTATATAGGTAATAAATGTGATACATTCATCAACATGTCCCCAACAACCCAAATAGAATAATTATTTCGAGGATTTCTCAAGATACGACAAAACATTCCATGGTCACATCATCTCACTTTCATTTTGTAATTGGAAGTGGCTATAGTAATCCTCTCAAGCGATTATTCTCAACCTTCACCTGCAAGCATGTGTAGCGTCATGTCACAATTCCGATTATTTCATTTTTCATGATTGGCCACCAAAACTACCATCATAGGTCATGGTGAATTTGGTCACACCTATATGTACTTCCCACTTAGTGGCATAAAATTATTACATAAGCTCATCTCACATGCTTGTAGGCACAACATCCAGATTCTAGACATAAATTCTAACATCCTCTACTATGACCTAATCTGATGGTGACTTCCCACCTTCAGTGATTTCCCTCATGGTTAATCACTAAGGATCATCTTAATGCATGTCTCTAATCCTTCTAAAAAGTTCTGACTCCACTAAAATTGATACAAGATTCATCTGGTCTTGACCCTCCCAACCACTTAACTAATCTCTTCTAATAGAGTCATCATTTTCCACTCGGTGCTAGACTCACAAGCTACCTAAGTCTGTGTTTTCTTTACGAAAGATTAAGCCACATTGTTTCCTTTCCCAAGGGTATATTCGTGTTTCAAATAAAATTGCAATGTATAATCAACCCATATCCACTTCAGAAGATTCCATTAATATTTTGAAAAGATATACTTCAAGCTCTTATGATCATTATAGACAGTAAACTTTTTCCTCAAAAGATAATGTTGCTAATACATCATTTCATACACCATTGTAGACAAATCGAGGTCATGTATAAGGTAGTTTCATTCATGTGGCCTCAAATGATGAGACCCAAATTCTACTACTTGATCTCCCTACATCAACATAAGATAAATTATGATCCCAAAATCATTATAATAGATTTTTAACTCCTCGCCAGGATTTAGTAGGATCAATATTGGTGTCGATATCCAACACTTCTTCAACTATGGGAAGGATTTCTCATATGATTCTAACCATTAAAACATTATACCCTTTTTTCAGTACTGTATGTTGGGCTTCTAGTAATGAAAATTCCTAGATAAACTGCTGATAATATCCATTGAAACCCATAAAGTGTTATATATCACAAATGTTCATTGGCTACTCCAAAGAAACTACTGCATGTGTTTTATCATGGCCCAAATACAGCCCTTCCTCCATGATGATGTGACCTAAAAGGTGTACTTGATAAATCCAAAACTAGAAATTAGATATCTTGGAATACAGAAGATTATCTCTCAGTGTACTGATGACAATGTTAAGGTTTTGGGTATGATCATTACGAGTCTATGAGTACACCAATATGTATTCCAATAACACTACCCCAAACTGATCCAGGTACAGATTGAGGATTCTGTTCATCATGTACATAAGCATTGTTAGTATGTTTGTCAACCCAACTTTCATTATGACAAACTCATAAAGGTCATACGTACTTCTTAAATCAGTCCTTAGTATATGATATATCTGAAATCTTAATTTATGATACCATGATCTCATGTTGTTATGTCCATAAGGGGCCTATATAACTTGAGAGGGGGGGGGGGGGGTGAATTAGGGTTCAAATATTCTTTTCAAGATTCTTCTAGCCCCACTAGATCTTGACCTCTTTATCAAAAGCGTAAATTTTTTCACTTGTTTGTTTATTATGATCAATTATTTTATTTTTTATCAGATGATGATTCTTTGGATGCAATGCATGGAAGTATGAAGGCAGACACAGTGTTTTTACTTGGTTCACCCTCACTGGGCTACGTCCAAGGAGAATACAATGACGATATGCCGCTGTACCGAATCCACTAAAGATCATTTCTAATAATGTTAGGGATAGATCACTTCTATGCTCATACTCGCTACCATTAAATTATTTATGGTTATCTCACTTCTTCCCTAAGGGTAGCTCCATGTTCCTCTCTAACTGGCTCAATACTGGTAGAAAGGATCATCTTTTTTTCTTCCTTTTCTCATTGCTCTAGAAAGTATCCACTCAAAATTTATATATATATAGGTCTCTTCATCACCACTAATGAAATATTATTCTTTAATTTTTGATATACGCTCTTTTGAAATCCAACTTTCCCCCATAGATGAATCTCACTTTACACCAGGTGTACCTGGAAACCTCAATTTTTACGTGCAACCTCTACATTACCTTACACGTAATTTTTTTCTTTTGCGCGAAATACACTTTTCATGCAACACCTCCCTTACCCAAAAAACACTTTTTTTATGTGTAACAAACTTATTTTATGTGAAGAATTTTATTTACATAGACAAACATATTTTATGCACAACCTTTTATTCATACCCAAACACGTCTTTTACATGCAACATTCTTCTTTTATGCACAACACTAAATTTTCTACACAAATCCCCTTGCGATTTTTGTACACACTTGAGCTCATATTCTCTCTAAGTATTGAGCATCTTCAAATGGGGGGTTCACCTTATATTTATAGTCAACCTCTTCCCTACACGAAAAACCATCCTTGAGTGTGTAATCCTCTTCGAGTGCAAAAGCACATCTTCCACGCAACATCGTACTTCGTGCACTGCTCTAAAATTTCACGCACCTCATGCATTTTCTAATTTTTATCTTATGATCTAAAAACACATATTGCACGTAACAAATCCATTCCTCTATTTCATGCACCACTACAAAAGTTTGTGAACCTTCTTTTTTCAAAACACATCTCTCCATTTTCCAATTTTCAGGCCCCAGATTTGGAAAACACTGGAAAACGATGCCACCATGTATCATCTCTTTTTATATCGACTCCATAACGTCCATTCATTTTTCTAGGTTATTCTACCAATAATGTATTATAAAAAACATCTCTTGATCCTGAAAATTCACCATTGGTTCCCCTTTTTCGAAAAACAGAACTTAAAATCCCACCATCTCAGCATAAAAAACATAGAGGATATCTTTTTCAAAAAACACAACCAACCAAAAAATACTTCAATTATTCCTTGAGGGATTTCATCCCAAAACATATCAATATTTTTAGAGGCACAGTCTCCCCTCAATTGGTTTAATAAATCATTGATATGTAGAATTGGATATCGGTTCTTCACATTAATCTATTTCAACCTATGGTTATCAACACATAGTCACAAGGTCTCATCGGCCTTAGTTGGAAAAAATATAGGCATCCCCAAGGTGTCTTACTTAGAAAGATAAATCCCTTAACCAATAACTCCTCCAACTGAGTATTGAGCTCTTGAAACTATGTCTGTTCCATTTTGTATAGTGGAATTTAAATGGGATTATCCCCATAAATGATCTCAATAGTGAATTCCATATATCACTATGGTGGGAACCCTGAGAAGTATTTAGAAAACAACACTAAAACCTTCCCATTATGGATAGAATGAAATCATTAGTCACACAAATTTCATATAGTAATATATTTGGAACATGGGTTATGAGGTCTCCTAGTTACTGAGTAGTTTTCATTGCTCGGCCTACCATGATATCCCACTCTCCACAGCGAATGTGATGGTCACCCTTATGAGAAAAAAAAAGTAACTCCCCTTTGGTAATAATCAATATGGTCTTTGTATTCTACTATCCATTCCATACCTAACATTAGGTATAAGCCTAAAATATCATGAATATTGATATTCTTGTTAAATATTACTCCCCAATCTCGATAGAACACCAATTTTTCAAATAAACTTCTCTAGATCATACTCCCAATGGTGTATCAATAATCATAACCCCACTCTCATACTCCACTACCAGGCTCAAACCATTAAAATGTTTTTCAAATATAAAATAATGAGAGGAAATTTTATAATATAAGGCACTAGCTAATGTAGTATCTGTAAGAATAATACCTCTCGATATTGATGGTCTAACCTCATTATCCAAAAGTGTAGGCTTAATGTCATGTAACTATAATTCCCCTCATCACAATGATGAAGTCTAACTCCACTGAGTTTTTCCACTCTAATAATATAGATTCCCTTTCCTAGAATCACCACATCCATTACCTCAACTACATTATCTAGTAGAATTTCATCTTCCAGGAAAATATGGTGTATAATACCACCATCCTGCACGGTGGTTCTGTCTAGCTCCTCCATCACTAACCATCTATCATAGTTACATATAGAACATTTATATAGGTACAATATTTATATAGTCATGGAACTCCACTAGCAGTTGGGGACATTGTTTTTAGAAGTATAACGACATAATACTCTAGTGTAAAACCACATGGGTATGTTCTTGTGTAATAAAAACTCCCTCGGACAACTCATCTTACCACTTCTCTGGGAGAAATTCTTGTAATGGGGTTACTTGATTTTATTAGTCTTACATCCTAATCATGTAAAAAAACAACCAATCTTCTACTAGAATCCGCCTTCATATTCCCTAAATATATGAGAGAATGATTCACCACTTCTAAAAACATCTTATGTATGAAGTTATTTACCTGGGACATAATTTCAAACATAATTCCATCCAGAAACCTATTTTTGTTGTAGCCTCCTATCCTACCAACAATTTTTACAAAGTCCTAAAAATCTATAATGTATCTATCATAGTCCAATATAGAAATACATCCCTATGAAAAGCTCTTTAACTCAATTTATCTCTCATTTCTCAGTGTGTCTGGGTAAAAGTTCTACTCCTTCCATTCCATAGCTTCTGGATGTCCATCCCACGTTTTGATGTCCCATCATCGCATATCCTGGACATGTAATATATATGCATCCAATTTGAATCTCTTATCATGAAGAGTTTACATGTGTTCATGTATAGTAGGGATAATCTCAATCCAAAACTCATGTCCCTCAGGTCTACCTTGTCTTGTAAAATTTAAAGGGTGCTTCAACAAAAACTCCTTTCTAAGATCATACATGATTTTCACGCCCATCTTGGGTATCTTTCTATGAATTTCATGAGTTAAACGATGTTCCCTTAGAATAGCTGCCATACCTCCTCAACCGGCACTATTAGGGCCTTGGGTTAGACTATTTGTGAAGCATCTCCAGCTATGTCATCATGTCATACTCTCAAAAAGCATCGAAATATAGGCTTATCTCTACAATTGCAAACAAATATATTAGGAATTATAACACAAATTTATCACATTTACATAATTTTAAAATCACAACAAGTCACAACAATTCTTTTCCTCAAATATCACCACATGGTCAAATACATGGTGCTATCAGTAACCATAGCCATCCTGCACCTAATTCCTCCTTACAAATGGGAAATAAGTTCTCATTATTTACATTTTTTTAGACCCCAATTTATTAAAATTATCATCATTTTACTATTTTCAATTTCATATTCAAAACTGCTTTCAATTCACTCACACAAGAAGGGAAAAAAGTCCCAGATCGATAAATTTCCCAAAACTTATCATTCCATGCATGCTTAAAATGTTGTATGTCACAAAATAATCATGATTTACTAGAATTATTCAGGCATACTCAACACATATTCTTAAAGAGGCAATGAGTACCAACTAAAAAATATCAAAAAATCTCCAAAACTATAATTACATCATAAAACAAGTGTGACACCCAAGGTTAAATAATATCCAACTATAACAACACCTCAATAACTACAATACAACCTTGGGTACTTCGGTTTCACCCCGTACATGGGTTTTCAACTCCCATTCACATGATAATTTCCAAGGCCTGAATCTACCTAATATCTTATCTACATTTCAAAAATATTAAGAGAATATTACTAAAATTAAAATTAGTTGTAAGAACACTTTGTAACAACCAGTCCTGAGTGCCACTCCTAGGTGCCCCAAGTCAGAATGTCATATGACCTAAGGCACACCACCATGTATGCCAGAGGCTTTCAAATAGTAGTGAGTGTATTATATATTGATCATGGGAAGATTAAACCCTCTTTAATTAGTGTAATACACCAACCGAAAATAAGTAAAAAATAAAGGATTAACATATAATCCAAACCAAAAGGAACAAGTATCATAAGATAACCAAAAAAAGAAAATATTATATCAAAACTGGATAGAGAATATTACGTGCTAATGTACATGCTAAGTGTCTAAAACGAAACCCAAAATATATAAACTGATGAATCCTCCAAGAAGGTCCAAAATTGTGTCTAGTTCTCTAATCTATGATTCATCCGATTTCATCCATTGAAAACATGCCATTTTCCCTTTTAATATCAAGAAAACAAAAAGTCTGTTTCAGTACCGATCCGGAAGCCTGAGTAGGGTCTGAGTAAAAATCTACAGGACACCACCAATGGTGTCTAAAATGATATCCAACCAATAAAAGTGTATGAAGTTATATAAATAAATAATTATAATTCATAAGTAAATAGTTATAACATTATCAATTATTCTTTAATTAACCACATAAACCCCCAAGTTCCCGAGGACACCCTAACCTCCATACATACATCAAACCTTCCTAGAGTCTGAAAAATTTCACATTATTAGTTCAAAAATTATTAAAAAATGGTCTTTAATTATCCATTTAATTTAAATTTATAATATAGATAATTATAATTATAGTCCAATGCAAACAATTTAGGTCTATGTCATCATGTCGAGGACCATGTGGGGTTTCCCAATAGAAGATAATGTCCCACACATTTGTATCAATCAATTTATCATTATGGGATTTAGAAGCATCACACCATGACACACAAAAAATTATCCCAAAATTTATCCCTATAGGCTTCAGAAGCTGCAAACAATGTCCCGCATACGTTTATCACACAATTTATCCCCACCATATTCAGAAGCAGCAGACCAAGGCCTGCACATATTTATCACACAATTTATCACTATGAGATTTGGGAGTAGTAGACTATGCCCCCACCCATTTATAAACAAAAAATACACATATATCTCAATATATCACATTATCACATGCATCTCAATATCACATATTTTCAAATTACCACATCAACTACTATTAATCAATAGTAACCATATTATCATTACTAACCATCATAATATTACAATAATTAATTCTTTAATTAATTAATCCAAGTCCATTGATTTATTTAATAATTAATTAATCACAACGATTTCAATAAATTAATTCAAATATTAATTAATCTTATATTTCCCAATAATCAACTCTATAATTAGTTAATCACATATCTTCCATTAGTTAATTAAATTAATAATTAATAATTTCATAATATCAAAATCTATTAATTGATTCACAAATAAATTATTTATAATTCATAACTAAAAATTCCGGTAATTAACTCAACAATTAATTATCCACATTCCACAATTCAATTATTTAATCAAATCCCCCATTCCTCAAATAATTAATTATACAAATTAATAAATTATATTATAAATTATAATTGACAAATGAACCCAATAAATTATTCAATCACATGCTTGTAATTGATATAATGAATATGGGATTTGAATAATAGACCACATTCCTCAATATATCAATGAATAATTACCCAATGGAAATCCACAAAATTCTGTGGAGTAACGGTGTAGAATTAGATCCCAATCTATAACCGAAATCAAGATTGAACAATTCAAGATCTCAAAAATATTGATCTGGATATACAATACTGGAACTAGATCCAAAAAAACTATGTGAATATATAACCTAAATAAAGAATAACGTCAGTCAAAGAAAGAGAGAAAAAAGGAGGAGGAGAACATGAAAGTACCCGGGATGAGATCCACTTATTGGGAGGGGCACTGATCTTTGATCCTGGCTTCAAATCACCATGGCCAAAGGCTTGGAGGGATTAAATTCAATCTGGCAGGACAAAAAATAATGAAATAGGTAGTAGGATCTAATTTTGGTCAATTTGATATAAAAATGGTGGGGTTCATGAATTTCTATAAATCAATTGGGCTTATTTAATTTCCACGCTCTATTTTATGGGAAAGGGTGCATGGTTTCCCCTAATCATGTTCCTAAAATGTGCACCTCTTTTTTAAGGATTCATGGATACTCCAAAGAGGTCACACCATTTGAAAAATTGTGCACCAAATATGAGATTCCCCTCTATCTAGAGTTGCATTGTTTACAGGGCGTGGCTGCACAGTTAGGGAAAATCGTGCACTACCCCATTTCTTCAATTTTTCTCAAATTTACACCCAAACACACCCCAATTTAAAACAATAATGAAATTTAATCAACATAGTGGAAAACTATTACCTATAGACGATCAATAGAAACTCTATAAAATGTTGAAATCTTACAATCTCCCCACATTATAACAAATCTTCCTAGAGATTCACTGCCAAGAATCTCTAAGATCCCAATTGAAAAAGATCGGGTCACTGAGCCTGCATATCTGTTTCATTTTCCCATGTTTCCTTCTACACAAACCCATATTTCCATAATACATAAATTATCAACACGGTCTTTCCCCACAACAAATTCTCACTGTGATCAAATACACGTATCAGATGCTCTTTAAAGGACGCATCTATCTTAAACTCAACCTCATCCACCTAGATCACATGAGAAGTTTCACTGTGATACCACTGATGTTGTGAGACATGGAAATCATCATGCATAGCACTGTATTTCTATGGAAGAGAAAATTAGTATGCAACCGATCTGATTCTCTCTATACGCTCAAATGATCCAATGATCCATATTTCCAACTTACCCTATCCATATATCCTATAGTTACCCAATCTAGGAGACACCGAAAGGAATACACGATAAACCTCTATAAACATTAGGGTTTGTTGAAAACTTCCAACATATGACATCTGTCTACTCTGAGCTATAGAAATACATTTTTGAATCATTTGAACATATTCTCACAACGCTAACATGAGACTCGATCCCTACAATTCCTACCCACTACCTACATCCAGCATAGAGGATATCTGAATTGCCTACCCTAAATTTCATCATATGGTTCTATCTATATTTTTTCCTGAGAACTATTGTGGTAGGAAAACAACACCAAATGTATTTTATTCCCCTAAGATCCTCAAAAGTCTTGGACACTTTATTGCAGAAAATCCTCAAGCACATGTATAGTACACCCTAATTTCCCATCTTTTTTATGGTCAAATATTTAATCCATAAAACCTATGTACCATGTGACTTCTGTAATCCATATTAGAAGATTGAAGTAATGAATGATTCATGAACTAAAACTATTTTATGAGAAACCTATTGTTGACAAACTATCTCCCAAACATAAAAATATCTCAGCAGCTCCATTGAAAAAATATTCTATATAGGCAATAAATGTGATACTTTTGTGAGTTTTTTCACAAAAACACAAATATAAACATTCTTTTAAGGAATCTTCAAGAGTCCCATGAAAAATAACATGGTCACATCTTCCCACTTTCATTATGGAATGGGAAATGGATTTATCAAACATCCTGATCATTAATGATCTCTCTTATCCTAGTGACAAGTGTAATGTCATGTCAAAAACTTGGTCGTTACCTTTTTCATGATCAACCACCAGAACTATCATCATTGGTCATGGTACATTTTCATTACACCTGGATCTATCTCCCACTTCAGGAATGAAATCCATCCATCATCTCCTCTCACATGCTCGTATGTACAAAAAACCAATTTAGGACAAAGATTATCTCATCCTCATATATGATCTAATCTAAATTTGTCTCCCCACCTTCATGGATTTCCCTCCTGGTCATGCACTCTGAATCCTCATAATGCTAGCCTCTAATCCAGATAAAAAATGTAGACTCCACTGAAAATTATATGATATTCATCTTCATCTGACTCTCCCAAACCCCCACATGCATAAAACATAAGTAGAGTCTTAATTTTCCACTCATCCCTTGACTCCTGAACTACCTAAGTCTGATTCTTCCTTCTCATACTATCATCCACACTATTTCCTTTCTCAATTGTATATGTTAGATTGAAATAAAACTATTACATATACTAAACCCTTATCTACAATCAGGAATTCTTGTATCAAGTAAAAAACTATATATTTCAAGATCATATGATATGTATACATGGTAAACTTTTATACCAATAGATAATGCATCCAAAACATAAAAGAAGACACCAATACAGCCAAATCGTGGTGTTGTTTCGGGTAGTTTCATTTATTTGACCTCAAATTCTGATACCCATGTACAAAAACTTGATCTCCATTCATCAACACAGCTATGAGTATAATCCTAGAGGAATAATAGTACATTGTATACTCATCACCTAGCTTGGGTAGGATTATGATCGGTGCAAATTCCAAATGGTTCTTCAAATCAAGGAAGGCCTTCTTGTATGCTTCAGGCCATTCATTCTTTATCCCATTTTTTTCAATCATGGAAGCACTGCTTCCAATCAAGAAACTCTTGGATGAACCTCTAAAACCCATAATGTTTCTGATATCAAAAACAATCTTGGGATACTTCCAAGAAACCATTAATTTTACTTTCTCTTGGTCTACACACACACCTTCCTCTATGATGATGTGACCCCAGATGTGTAACTAATCAATCGAAAACTCTCACTTAAATATCTTGGCATATAGATAATTCTCTATTGGAGTAATCTGGATGATTTCAAGGTGTTGGGAATGATATACATGATTTCTTTAGTACACAAAGATGTCATCCACAAATACAACCAGTAACTTGTTTAGGTACGGATGAATGATTCTACTACTCAAGTCCATAAACATTTCCAGTTCATTCGTCAACCCAAACGAAATTACAATTAACTCAAAAAGGTTATACAAGATTCTAAATGTTTTCCTCGGTATATCATATGTTTTAAATATTAGTTTAGGATACCCTGATCTCAAGTAAATATTGGAAAATAAACATGATCTGTCAACTGGTCAAAAATATCCTCGATATGAGGAAGTGGATTTCAGTTCTTCATAGTCATCCAGTTCAACTGCCTGTAATCAACATATAAATGTAATATAATGTCAGCCTTATTAGAAAATAAAAATATAGAACCCCAATGTGACATACTCTAATGGATAAATCACTTATCCACTAACTTCACCAATTGATTCTTGATCTATTCAAGCTCTGTTAGTTTCATTCTGTATGATGAAACTAAAACTTTCTTTGTCCCCAATATGATATCAATAGTGAATTCGACATCTATCTCAGGTGGAAACCCTAAAAAATATTCAAGAGACACAACCCAAAACATTTCCACTACTAAGGGAATACATCTTTCTTCACACCTCCATCATCTATAAATAGAATTGAAACCTAATATGTGATCACTTATAGTTACTAATTAATTGGCCCTTCTCAAATTTCCTAGATATATAACTCTCCATGGTTAATGTAATTGTTAACACTTGGAGACATAAATGTCACTCTCATCTGGAAATAATCAATGTGGTCTTTATATTCTACTAAAAAATAAATATAAATTGTTTTTTAAAAGCATGAAATATCATGAATATAGAGATTCTAGAGAAACCAGTACTCCTCCATCTCGAGAGAACACTACTTGAAAAAATATATCTCTTGCGACCATACTCCCAACTTTTTGTAAATTGGTTTATCAATGTTCGTGAGACATGGTCTTATACTTCCAATGATCGTAGTGATAAATTGTGTGATAAACATGTGTGGGACACAGTATATTGATTTTGATTCCCATAGTGATAAATCTTGTGATAAACATCTAAGGGACATGGTCAGTTGTATCCCTAGCCCATGGTGATGAATTTTTTGACAAACATGTGTGTACATGGTCTAATGATTCGGAATCCCATAATGATAAATTGTTTTTTAAACATTTGTAGGATGTGGTCGGATGATTCCAAATCCAACGGGGTCCTAGGCATGATTTCCTAGACCAAACTTACAGGCATTGTAATGTGGTTCCAATTAGATGTATTATAAATTGAAATTAAATGGATAATGAAATCCCATTTGGTTAATGAATTGTGAATTGATAATATGAAATGGTTCACACTCTTGCACGACCCGAATCAGGTATTGAGGATTAAGTGTCATCATGAACTTGGGGGTTTATGTGGTTAAATAAAGAATAATAGATAATGTGATAACTACATACTTATGCATTGTACCTATTTTGTTATAAAACTTCAAACACTGTTATTGACTAGATGTTGTTTTAGAAATTATTGGTGGTCGCCTCTTCAGTGGTACTAACACCGTAAGTAGGCAGCCTGATCCGTACCCAAATAGCCTTTTTGTTTTATATATTGGAAAAGGGAAAAGGCCATGTGTCAACTAGATGATATGGTATGGAGCATGGATAAGGGAACCAAGAACGATTTAGGACCCACTTGGGGGAGTCATCAATGCATTTAATTTGGGTTTCATTTCTGAAATGTAGAATTTACTTTAGTATGCCATATTCACTATTCATTTTTGATATTGTATTTTTAGTTTTTGGCCATCTTATTATACTGGTTCCTTTAGGTTATGGTTATATGCTATTCAATCATTTTTTATTATTTTCTTCTAGTGTATTACTCTAATAAAAGTGTTTATAGTCTCCCGATGATCGATATATCATACGATCACTTTTATTAGGCAGCCTCTGCTATATGGGGAGGTGCGCCTAAGGTAATGGGTTGGCCCGATTCGGGGCATCGAGACATGGAACAAAAGGCAAGACAATACAATTATATCCTATAATATTGGTTCTATGAACTGTCATCATTAAATCCATCAGTATTGGGATATACAAATGGTTTTGTTGAAATCATGGGTATAGATCACTACCAATTTTGAATACCCATGATTTACATCAAACTGAGGATATATAACTATAATAATGATTCCTAAAATCATTGGTAGAGAGGTCTATCCAAAATTGACATATACCTATAGTTTTGTCATCCATGGGTATAGTGTCTTATCCCCAATGAATAGCAGAAACACCATCCAACACCTCCCATAGAACCTACAAATAAATTACAAAGAATAGTATATATTTAATGTTGTACACTTATTATATATTTATTTGTTGGTTAGAGTGGAAACTCAAGAGGGGGGGTTAATTGAGTTCCAATTAAAATTTCTATTTAAAAAAACTTTGTATTAAAATCCCCAATTAAAATACAAAATTTAACTGTAGTGAATTTATACCAAAGTAAAGGTTCTATTAGGTTCTCAAGGGATTGATTATTTCCCAGCTAATCAAATCAGAAGAATTGATTAACTTTTGAAACTAACTTACTAATTTAAAACTAATATAAACACTTGCAAGTTTAATTATCAAATTGACTTTAAAACAGTTTTGGTTTTAAAGTAATTAGCAGCGGAATAAAAAAAACTTTGAATATAAATAAGCACAGCAGATTTAACCAAGAGGTTTAGTCTTAAGATGAGACTTAGTTCTCTCAAAACATTATATAAAGGTGATCCACACCCTGGATCGGGGATAAACAACAGTATACAATTGTCCAGGTCACATGAACTCTACCACTGTTATCTATGGGAAACAAAAACAACAGCAACCAGCTGTCCAGGTCACACGACCTCTACCACTATCCCAGTGGAAAATAAAAACAACAGTAACAAGCTATCTAGGTCACACGACCTCTACCAATATCCCAGTGGGAAATAAATGATGTAAGAGAGTTGAGTGAGGATTTAAAAATCCTCCAGTTAGAGTACATGAGACAGTGTGTTTGTAAAATACAGTAGATAACACACACTCCTCAATATGTAAAAAGATAAATAACAGAGAAAATATTTAGAGTTTAGAAATGGCTCTAGTGACTGTCGTGCAGTTATGGACTCCTTTGATTAATCAGAATTCTCTCTGAGTCCTCTTCTGGTTTTAGTCTAGAAAACAGAGTATCGTCTGTTTCCTTGACTTCCAGGTGTACATACAGTCGATGAAGCTCTTGTGTTATGTTCTCGTTCTCAGCTCTTCACTGGTATGCATTAATGAATGAGTTCTTCGTGTAAGTTCAGTCATCTCTTTGCAGTCACACTTAGTTGTTCTTCCAGCACACCTCATGGTATGTATGTCTCTATGTATTCGTCTATTCATCCTCTCTTTGTAGTAGCACATCCTTTCTTTATTTAAAGTACGATCTCCGGAAAAAGATGATTTACTTTTTGCAGTTACGAGGTACGGTTCCCTGACATCAAACAACCTTCATTAAATAAATGACAGAGCATTAAAATATTCCTAATATGACCATTGGTTAGATTAAATAAGGATAAAGAAATTAAAGCAGTATCGGGTTCTGTCTCTAGAACGGTATCTCTTGATATCAGTAGACTTGTGTTACGGTAGGTGTCTGTATCAGTAGACTTCATTTGTAACGGTAGACGTTGTATCGGTAGCTGCAACTATAGACTTGATCACATCAGTAGCGGTGGACTTGTAACGGTAGTTGTGGCTCTGCCTTGTATCGGTAGCGGTATGTCTCTATTGGGAGCGTCCTTGATGTATCGGTAGACTTTGCATATCGGTAGCTCTGTATCGGTAGCTGTCGACTTTGATGTAGCGGTAGACTTGAGTACCGGTGAGCTTGTAACTGTAACTCTATCATTAGACTTGTTGTACCGTATTGGTAGACTTTGATGTAGTAGTGAACTTTGAGTACCAGTGAACTTGATGTATCGGTGATCTCCGTATCGGTAGCTCTATTCAATATCGGTAGCTCTAAGTCATAATAATAGCTACTATTCTGTATCGGTAGCTATAATCTGTTTAAGCATTCTATTGGCAGAATGTGTTAGGTCAGAGTACATATATCCAAAAGACATATATTAAGCATAATTGAAAGTAACAACATATAATAAAGAATATTTGATATGTATCAAACATAACTAAGATATAAATAAAATATAGTTGGGATTATCAAAATATAATAAAGCAACTCAATTCCCAGAGGGTTCAACAATATCCCCCTTTTTGATAATCACAACTTAGGAAAAAAAAATGAAGTAGTATGAGAGAAAAAATATATATAAAAAATGATATAAAAAAAGAGTAGTTTCAGAGGAAAAAGTGGAAAAGAAATTATCCTTAGAGGAAAAGGTTCTTTTGTTTTGTTCAAATCTAAACTTCCATATTCAAGCCCCTTTCAATTGTACTGCAAGATTCTCTCTTAAGTCTGTTTCTCAAGTCACAGTTTCTCATTCCCCCTTTGTGTGTTTCTCCCCCTTTGTTTACTCTTAGGTCTCATTTCTTATCTGCTCTCATTTTCTCATTTGCTCATTTTCTCCCCCTTTTTTATTAACAAAAAGAAGGGTAGTAGAGAAAAGATAAATATTAGCAAAGAATAAATGACAAAGTAATATAAACTCAGTAAAGTATAGAATGAAGAAGAATTTCATTAATATAAAAGATACACTGATAAAATCAGAACAAAAAAAACAAGTGAATCCTATCAAAAAGATATAGAAACACTCAATCCTCCTCTGGAACAGGTGTCTTTCCCTTACGATCAGCAAAGGGTTTTGGAATAGCTGAAGGCACAACTGGTTGTTCATCTATAGAAATTGTACCGGATCTGAAATCAGAGCACCTCTGAGTGATCATCGGTGTCAAGATCCTGATGGATTAAACTGCAGTCAATTGAGGAGTACTCCCAGAGGCAGAAGTAGGATGGGCAGGAGGTAAAATCACTGGTCTGGAATCCACATGCAGGAAGGGTAGCAACAAGTTTCGGAAATCCATTATAATTCTTCCTCTTCTCTCCATGGCAGACACAAAATCATCCCTATATTCAATGAATTTATCCAAAGCAGGAGTATGCTCCCTGAACTTACTAACCTATTCTCTGAAGGCTTGGGTAACGAGAGGTAACTTCATATTCTCAATCAAGAGTTTTAAATGGTTTGTCATTTGCTTCTTGGTATAAACCTTTTCAAAATAAGCATCCACCTTATTCTTGATTGCCTCTTGAGAAGCAGTAGCTGCCCGCAGGTGATCGCGAACAAAACAACTAACTTCCCTAGTGGTAGCAAGAATCTGAGTATCTAATGCACCATTAGGACTGGCCTTAGCCAATTCTTCTTGAATAACAATGCGGATCTGGTCAAGGTTCACACTCGAGCTGGATGAGGGAAGAGTTTTCATTGAAAAAGCCACTATCTCCTTGAAGGATTGAGTCAGACTACTAACGAACTTCGGAACAAGTTCATCCTGGCTCTTCAGATGTTCTTTAACTGACTTTTTAATGGCCTCAAAACTTTACAAAATGTTTGACCACTTCTTTGATATATCGAATGTCAGAGTTTACTTGATCTTGAGAGCTATGCATGTTAGTCAGAGAAGCAACCGATTGTCTCAAGGCAACTACAGCTCGTGTCCAACTCTCAATCAGAGTGTGGCACACTTTAAGTTCATCCATCATTTCTTTCATAGGACTGGACACACCACATCCAATGGATAACTCAAGGGATTACTCAACGATTTTCATCTCTTAAACCATACTTTTCTTCATATCTTGCACTGATTCCCTTATTGCTTCTTTCAATTCATCTTTTAAGGACTCAATGTCCTCCTTGGTTGCCAGAGTTTCATCCCTAGTGGGTAGGGTAACTGATTCCTTTTGGGTTCGGTCTTCCTCATCAGAATCTCCATAAGAATGTCCAAGAATCATATATCATGGATCTGATGTCCAAACTTCAATGTCATATAGCACTGATACTGATCCAAGATTCTCCCCCTCACTTGGAACATTCTCTTGAGGTATCTCTTCAAACTGTTCTTCCTGAGGTAATTCTGCAATTTCCTCTAAAACTGTAGCAAATTCAATAGCCATTTGTTATGGGTCATTAATGACTCTCTCATCAATAGGTGTTGCTGCTACGTCTTCCTAATCAGGCACTGTCCTGACTGTACTGACTATTAGAGGACTCAAACTGAGCTCTTTTTCAACATTTTCCTCATCATCTGCTGCACCATCAGCCTCCTTTTCTCCATGAACATCATGATCAGATTTGGTTGCCTCATCCTACTCAGAGGTGTCCTTGACAGCATACTGTCATGCTTCTTCTCCTTTTGTAGTCTCTGTATCACTGTCCTTCAAGACAGTTTCTCTCTTTGGTAGTTATTTTGGAGGGCTAGCTGCTCCATAAGAAATAACATTATGCATAGGACTAGGGGGTAAGTCTGGGTCTCCTCCTTCCTCAATTGATGTCTCTTCCTCCTCACCTTCATCATCACTGTAGACCGGTTCTGGATCATCTGGTCCAAGACTAGGATCCCTCACATCCTTTGGTCTAGAAGGATGATCCATAGGAGTATACTTGTCATACATTTTTCCATCATCATTCACCCATGATTTCTTCCAAGGATTCCAACTGACTTTCATGTATTAACAGACAGTTCTTGTAATACAGAAGATATCCTTAACCACCACCAGCTCATCCAGAGGTCCAGCAACCTCTTTCACTTTCAGCATCACAGAAATCAGCTTTGAGAAAAACAATACATTTGATTTGGACTTCTGTCTAGTCATCTCTTCCACTTGAACCATAATCAATCTACATAGATTGATTCTCACACTGTGCTTCAGAAAATATAACAGATATATGTCTTGGAATATCAAAGTGGCAAAGTCTCCTCTTCTAAGACTAACAACATGCGGAATAAATTTAAACAACAGCTTATCTTCTCCTACCATCTCTACAGCAATCACCTTTCTAGGGTTCCCATTCCCTATAAGCTCTAGCAATTCATTTTCATATTGAAACACATCACTGGTTGAAGGTAATTTTTTTGAATAAAATGCATAATCTCCTTCATGTGGAATTCTCAAGTTCCCAGCCTATTCTACTGAAGTAAAAGAAACTTCCTGTCCATTCACATAAGAAATCATTCTTCTTTCTTCCTTAGAATTTTCAAAACGAACAAATTCGGAGAACTGTTTTACCAGTCCTGGATATTAAGGTCCATTGTTGTTTGTGAAGCACTCAGTACAACCTTGTTCTTCTAAAACTTTAAGAACCAAGGACTTGATCTCCATGAGCCATTCTTCACACACCTTTTTCTTGACGACAATTTCTCGCTTTGAGAGATACAGGTTTATTGGATTCCTTCGAGCTACACTTCCACATCCACTGGTACTAGAATTCGATACTTTCTTTCTTTTTTCTTGTGTCTCATCACTCCCATCTGTAACCTGAGGTATCTTGACGCGGGCCATTACAGATTCGAGGTTTAGGGTTTTGTGGATTGAGAGGGTTAGGTTGGAGGGATTCGAACAGACGAGTTCGCAGTGAGATTGAGTGAAATCTAGACTCGGTTTAATATCATTTACGATCCAAAAATAAAATAAATAATATATATATATATAATTTCGATGTCTCAAGCTTTACAGAAGTTAAAACAGCACGAGATGTACCGGTAAAGTCTTCTAACGGTGAGGATGTCCTAACGGTGAGGTGTCCTAATAGTGAGAATTTTCTAACGGTGAGGTCTCCTAACAGTGAGGTATCCTAACCATTTCAAGGGTATGTTATCATTCCTAGTTCATGTCTAATGAAACTTAATCTTACTAAAAATAATGGCATAGTGAAAATATCAGCTAATTGAAGTTCAGTGCCTATAAACTCAATTGTTATATCACCTCTTTGATAGTGATATCTTAAAAAGTGGTGTCTAACATCAATGTGTTTAGTTATAGAGTGAGACACATGATTCATTAAGATGTTAATCACACTAGTGTTGTCACAGTTAATTGAAACAAGCTTAAAATCAAATCCATAGTCTAGTAAAGTGTGTTTCATCCACAGAATCTGTGCACAACAACTACCAGCAGCTATGTATTTTTCTTCAGCAGGAGATAATGCTACTCAGTTCTGTTTCTTACTACACCATGGTACTAGGGATTTTCCATGTAAGTGACATTTTCTAGATGTGCACTTCCTATCTAACTTACATCTAGAAAAATCAGCATTTGAATAACTTATTATGTCAAATGATTGTCCTTTTGGATAAAACAAACCCAAATTTGCAGTATACTAAAGATATTTAAAAATACTTTTAACAGCAAGTAAGTGTGATTCTTTAGGATTAGCTTGAAATCTAGCACACATACATACACTAAACATAATATCTGGTCAACTAGCAGTAAGGTAAATTAAACTCCCAATCATACCTCTGTAATTAGTTTGATCAACAGGTTTCCCAGATTCATCAATATCCAATTTACAGGTGGTACTCATAAGTATATAACTTTTCTTAATACTATCCAAGAAAAATCGTTTTAACAAATGCTTAGTATATCTACTTTTATTTAAAATAATACCATCTTTAGTTTGAAAATTTTGAAAACCAAGAAAATACTTAAGTTCTCCCATTAAGCTCATTTCAAATTCATTTTTCATTATTTCTGAAAAATCAGTACATGAAGAATTCTTAGAAGATCCAAAAATAATATCATCAACATAGATTTGTACTATTAAAACATCTTTTGAAATCCTTTTTATAAAAAGAGTGGGATCAGCAATTCCTTTTGTAAATACTTTTGAAATAACAATGTTTGAAAGCCTTTCATACCAAGCTCTCAGAGCTCGTTTTAAACCATATAAAGCTTTAGAAAGTTTGAATACATGATTCTGAAAATGAGGATTTGAAAAACTAGGTGGTTGTTCTACAAAAACATCTTCAACAATAAAACCATTTAAAAAAGATCTTTTAACATCACTTTGATATAACTTGAAATTCAGATGTGATGCAAAGGAAAGTAAGATCCTAATAGCCTCTAATCTAGCTACAGGAGAAAAGGTTTCCTCATAGTCAATTCCTTCTTCTGGATTGTAACCTTGTGCAACTATCCTAGCATTGTTTCTAATGATGTTTCCAGATTCATCAACTTTGTTTCTAAACACCCATTTTGTGCCTATAGTTATAGTGTCCTTAGGTCTTTCTACTAATTTCCATACTTTTTTCATTCAAATTGATTTAGTTCTTCTTGCATAGCCATTACCCAAAATTCATCATTAATAGCATCATTAATGTTTTTAGGTTCATGCTGTGACAAGAAGTCTTGATGTTCAACCTGATTTCTAAGAGAATCTCTAGTCTGTGTCCCTCTATCAGGATTTCTTAAAACAACATCTAAAGGATGATTCTTTAGAATTCTAGTTGTTCGAGTAAAGGTAGGACTAGAAATTTCATGTTCATCAACAGGTTGGGAATCAACAGAAGTAGGTTCCGGAAAATTTCTAGAACTGGATGTTTTAATTACAGGTCTACTGTCCTTATCATTAAGGTTCAAAATAGATAGATCAATTTCAAGATTTTCAAGAGAAGTCTTAGGCTCATGTGGATCAATTTCATAAAATTTGATGTGAAAAGATTCTTCCACACATTTGGTTCTCTTATTGAAAACTCTATAGGCTTTACTAGTTATAGAGTATCCTAGGAAAATCCCTTCATCACTATTTGGTGAAAAATTGTCAGGATTATCTTTAGTATTAAGAATAAATAATTTGCAACCAAAAACTCTGAAGTAGTTAACCTTAGGTTTCCTATGGTTGCACAACTCATAAGGGTTCTTCTTAAGAATAGGTCTGATCAAGACTCTATTAATAACATAACAAGCTGTATTAACAGCTTCAACCCAAAAATAAATAGGTAGGTCATAATCATTAAGAATAGTCCTAGCAATTTCTTGCAGGGTTCTATTCCTCCTTTCTACTAAACCATTCTGTTGGGGTGTCCTAGGGGCAGAGAAATTGTGACTATAGCCACTGTGTGAGAAGTAAGATTCAAACTCATGATTTTCAAACTCACGGCCATGATCACTTCTCAGGGTTTTAATTTTATGTCCACTAAGGTTTTCTATAGACTTGGAATATTTTAAAAAGCAAGAACAAGCTTCACTTTTATGAGCTAGAAAATATACCCAAGTATATCTAAAAAAGTCATCTACAAGAACACAGACATAGTGCATCCCATTTAAAATAGAAACTATAGAAGGTCCAAATAAATCCATGTGAACCAACTCGAGAGGTTGAGAAGTTGAAACTTCATTATTTGATTTAAAAGAAACTTTATGTTGCTTTTCTCTTTTGATAGGGATTACAAACATTGTCTGCTGGAAATTCAAGTTTGGGTAGGTCTCTAACTAAGTTCTTCCTAGAAAGTTTTCTAAGTGACTGTACATTGCAGTGTCCTAATCATTTGTGCCAAAGCCAATACTCTTTATGAAAAGCATTTAAACAAGTATTATTCTGCTTAGCTAATGAATTTAAATCAACAGCATAAACATTTTCATTTCTTAAAGCAGAAAACACTAAAACATTTTTAGAATTAAAAACATTTCAAGAATCATTTTCAAATTTAACATAAAAACCATCATCACATAACTGAGAAATACTTAACAAATTATATTTATGTCCATCAACAAATAAAACATTAGAAATTAATACTGAGTCAGTGTTACCAATCTGGCCTAAGCCGATGATTTTTCCTTTTGAGTTATCACCAAAAGTGACAAAAACTCCATCAATTCTGACTGATATTTTAAAGCATGAGAAGTATCCTGACATATGTCTTGAACATCCATAGTCCAAGTACCAGGTCTTTCTACAGGATCTCCTTAAGCAGGTTCCCTGTAAAATAGATTTAGACAAGAAATGATTTTGGTACCCAGATTTTCTTGGGTCCAGACAGGTTAGCCCACAAAACTTTAGGTACCTAGATTTGTCTAATTGGTATCATAAAATGTCTAGAATCAATAGATTTTGAAAGATAAACCTTATTAGATCTCTAACTATGAATATAACTAGTTGAATCATATGAAGATTCAGAACTAGCTACATTCTATCCAGATTTAGGAATGAATTTAGTTTTGGTAATTTTCCTTTTTCCAGGTCGGTATCCTATACCAGTAGTGTATCTAGATTCTATTTTCTTACCTAGAATCTGAGTAAGAGTATCTATAACATTTGTAAAATTTTCTAATTCTTTCTTATGTTGATCATTAGATAATTTCAGTTCAGTGTTTTCTTTAATCAACTGGGTATTATTTTCCATTTCAATATCAAGATCAGATTTGTGTTTAACAGTTAAAGCATAATATTTCTTTAAACCTTTGTATTTGTCTTTCAGCTCATTACAGGTTTCTTCTAAAATATGACATTATTCAAATAGTTTAGATTTTTAAATGTTTTCTGAGTCAGAATCATCTTTGGAACAATATGAATTTAAAGCAGGAGTTTCAGATGTTACCTCAGATGTGTTTGTCATAAAACACATGTTTGCCTTATTTCTGTGTTCAGTTTCAGAAATTTCAGATTCAGTGGAGCTATCCTCAGAAGCATTCCAAGTAGCCATCATGGATTTCATAAACTTATTGTCTGTGTATTCGTACCTCTTCTTGTACTTCAACTTTGGACAGTCTACTTTTATGTGTCCCTTTATTTTGCACTCATAGCATACAACGTCATCTAATTTGTCAGATTTCTTCCAATCCTTTTTCCAATGACCCTTGTTGTCATATTTAATTTTGTAATTTGATTTTCTGAAAAACTTATTCTTCCTGTAAAATTTCTTAAACCTTCTTGAAATGTGAGCCATATCAACATCACTTTCAGAAGCACTTTCACTATCTTCACAGCTTGAACTTTCATTTATAGCTTGAAGCTTCTCCTTATCCTTGTTCTTTGAAGTTGAAGTCTTGAACGCAACAGACTTCCTTCTTGGTTCATCTTCTTCTTCTTTGTTCACTTTGAGTTCTTCTTCATACATCATCATCTATCCAATTAATTCCCTGACTGGCAGTTCACCAATATCACATGATTCTCTAATTGAGGCAAAAGTTCCTCTCCATCTTTCAGGTAGACATCTCAGAATTCTCATAATTTGTTCCTTTGATGGAACATCCTTTCCAAGAGAGATCATTGTGTTAACAATTTCGTCGAACCTGAGATACATGTCCGAACTGGGTTCATCAGGCTTCATCTTAAAATTATCATAATTAATAGTATAGGTGTTCAATCTCATTTCCTTAACATTAGTTGTTCCTTCATGAGAAACATCTAAGGTATCCCAAATTTCATAAGCTGTTTTACAAGCAGATATTCTATTAAATTCCTCATCTCCTAAAGCACAGTACAAGGCATTCATAGCTTTGCAATTATTATTGTAGGAAGCCTTAGTAGCTTTATTCCAAATAGTTCTAACAGTAGTAGGAATTTTATATTCTGATTCTATAGCAGTCCAAATATCAAAACCCATTATTTATAAATTAATTTTCATCTTGATTTTCCACTGAGTATAGTTAGTGCCATTGAAAAAAGGTGGTCTATTGGTAGCAATTCCATCAAGTCTATTATCCATGATAGCTTAATTAAAGCAAATATTTTAAAGAGATAACAATTTAGAAATAACAGAAATTTTAAGAAATTTAAAATACAACTAAAATCACAGTTGAAAAACAGAGTACAAAATATTTTAAACTCCTCTGATACCAAATGTTGGTAGGAGTGGACACTCAAGAGGGGGGGGGGGGGTGAAATGAGTTCCAATTAAAATTTCTGTTTAAAAAAACTTTGTCTTAAAATCCCCAATTAAAATAAAAAATTAAACTGTAGTGAATTTATACCAAAGTAAAGGTTCTATTAGGTTCTCAGGGGATTGATTATTTCCCAGCTAATCAAATCAGAAGAGTTGAATAACTTTTGAAACTAACTTACTGATTTAAAACTAATATAAACACTTGCGAGTTTAATTATCAACGTGACTTTAAAACAGTTTTGGTTTTAAAGTAATTAGCAGCGGAATAAAAAATAAATTTGAATATAAATAAGCAAAACATATTTAACCAAGTGGTTCAGTCTCAAGATGGGACTTAGTCCTCTCAAAACATTATATAAATGTGATCCACACCCTGGATCGGGGATAAAAAACTGTATACAACTGTCCAGGTCACACGACCTCTACCACTGTTATCTGTGGGAAACAAAAACAACAGCAACCAGTTGTCCAAGTAACACGACCTCTACCACTATCCCAGTGGGAAATAAAAACAACAGCAACCAGATGTCCAGGTCACACGACCTCTACCACTATCCCAGTGGGAAATAAAATATATAAGAGAGTTGAGTGAGGATTTACTAATCTTCCAGTTAGAGTACAGGAGACAGTGTGTGTGTGTAAAATATAGCAGATAACACACACTGCTTAATATGTAAAAAGATAAATAACAGAGCAAATATTTAGAGTTTAAAAATGGCTCTAGTGATTGTCGTGCAGTTCTGGACTCCTTGGATTGATCAGAATTCGCTCTGAGTCCTATTCTGGTTTTTGTCTGGAAAACAGAGTATCGTCTGTTTCCTTGACTTCCAGGTGTACAGACAGTCGATGAAGCTCCTATGTTATGTTCTTGTTCTCAACTCTTCACTGGTATGCAGTAATGAATGAGTTCTTTGTGTAAGTTCAATCGTCTCTTAGCATTCACACTTAGTTGTTCTTCCAGCACACCTCGTGGTATGTATGTCTCTATGTATTCATCTATTCATCCTCTCTTTGTAGTAGCACATCCTTCCTTTATTTAAAGCATGAGCTCCATAAAAATATGATTTACTTTTTGCATGTATGAGGTATGGTTACCTGACATCCAATAACCTTCATTAAATAAACGAAAGAGTATTAAAATATTCTTAATATGACCATTGGTAAGATTAAATAAAGATAAAGAAATTAAAGTAGTGTCGGGTTCTGTCTCTGGAATGGTAGCTCTTGATATCGGTAGACTTGTGTTACAGTAGGTGTCTGTATCGGTAGACTTCATTTGTAATGATAGACTTTGTATCGGTAGCTGCAACTTTAGACTTGATCACATCAGTAGCGGTGGAATTGTAACTGTAGATGTGGCTCTTCCTTGTATCGGTAGCGGTAAGTCCCTATCGGTAGCTTCCTTGATGTATTGGTAGACTTTTCATATCGGTAGCTTTGTATCAGTAGCTGTCGACTTCGATGTAGCGGTAGACTTGAGTACCGGTGAGCTTGTAATTGTAACTCTATCGGTAGACTTGTTGTACCATATCATTAGACTTTGATGTAGTAGTGAAATTTGAGTACCGGTGAACATGATGTATCGGTGAACTCCTTATCGGTAGCTCTATTCGATATCGGTAGCTCTAAGTCATAACGGTAGCTACTGTTCTATATCTGTAGTTATAAATTGTTTAAGCATTCTATTGGAAGAATGTGTTAGGTCAGAGTACATATATCCAAAAAACTTCTATTAAGCATAATTGAAAGTAACAACATATAATAAATCATATTTGAGATGTATCAAACATAATTAATATATAAATAAAATATAGTTGGGATTATCAAAATATAATAAAGCAACTCAATTCCCAGAGGGTTCAACATTATCATTAATCCATCAGGTTATCAATTGTTTTCAAACCATTTAAACTAATATAAAATATATATGAAATCCGAATCATCAATTAGTTTTAGTCATTAATCATAATCCATATATTTCACATTACTATCAACTAAAAAAATTGATTGGATCAATACCTCCCTCATCACCACCAGTTCCATCATTAGAATCACCAACATCATTTCCTAGATCACCAACATCATCAGCATTAGAATCATCATCATTATCATAACAGTTATTTGTAGTTAATAAACTCAACCGTCAATGGGATCCTCATTGACATCACTCGGTGCATCATATATAAAATGATTTATTTCCATACATGAATAAAAAACATTAGTAGCCTCTAATGGACGTGATGGACATATAACTGACATAACGTTTACGAATTATTTAGTGACCATTTTACCACTTTCACACTCTTGTATATGTTTTTTTACCTTAGATACTTCTACAGAATCATTTTTATCCCATTAGTGTGAATTCTTTGAGAGGTTTTCAACAAGTCCTAATACCTAGTGGGGATGATTTGTGTTCCTAGGTCAGCATTAGACTCTCCCCTGTTTATTGTCAACAAATACCTATCTCAATTGATCATTTAACCCAAATTTTAATCTTCCTTCTCATTAAGGGACTCCAGGGTACACTATTAAAAATATAAACAAGATATTTTTCATGAAATATTTATCGAGATTTGAAATATCTATTAAAAAATTTACAATAATTTCTTGTGTTTATGCACTTACAGAACTTCCATCCTATTTTCTCTTACTTGGGAGAAATAATTTAGCATGAGGAACATATCCATTGATTCTCCAATACCACTTTCGGAAAATAAAAATGATTAATATAATAGTAAATTATAGAATAATATGACATCAATAAACCTATAATGAATTAAAATTTAATCATTTGATGAAATCCATAAAAAGTTCAATCATCTAAATATATATTTAATTAAAAAATTCATTCAAGTTTCATAATACAACAAATATATACTAATTGTCATGCTAAACATGGGTATGTTATGAATTCATCATATATGTTCATTTTAGACTAATTCTATTTTGGTACATAATTTGTTTATTTGGTCACTTGGATATTTTGGCCATTTGGTTCATTTTTTGGTTAGTTTGATTATAATTTTCTTCATTTGTTGATTTGGTCATTTGGTTAATCGGTTAGAGTTTTTTCATATTTTTGTTTTCCAAATTTAATTCATTTTTGGTGATGGTGTTCCTTTCATAAAATTGCTATTTAAATTAGGTCATTTTTTGTGTTGGATATTTTGGAATATTTGTCCATTTTTTCATTTGGCTAAATCATTTGGTTCACATTAAGTTACACCATTTTGGTAGATTTAGGTTAGTCTATTTGCTTCATTTTCTGGTTGATTTTTTTTATATTTATATAATTTGGTTTGTTCCAAGAAATATTTTTTTTCACTTTTGTTTAGTTAATTTTGGTTTAAGCCATTTGGTCTATCTTTGGGTTATTTTATATTTAATTTATGTCATTTGGTTTATTTTGGGTTATGTTATTTATTTTATTTCATGGTTCTATAATTTTTATTTAGTTAATTTTGAAATTTTTTTCATTTTTTTAGAAATATTGATTTACATAGGTTTGGTTATTTGGATTATTTTTGGTATTGTAATTTTTTAATTTTGGGCTTGTTATATTTAGGTTAGGTTATTTTGTTGATTTTTGCATTATCAATTTTTTTTGTTAGTGTTGGACCATAGATTGTTGTTCCCATATCTCTATGTCTAATAGTTTTAATTATCACAAATCATTTCATATATGAAGATATATCTTACCTTATGTAAAATATCATAAATTATGTCAATGAATTATCTTGAATACCAGATCATTTCAATCATTTGACTATTTATGTGTCTTTAAGTCTAATCAAGATTATAACTGATTATCTATGCATATTTATGGGTATTACCATTCTATGACTTTCCAGAAAGATGAGACAAACAGAACGTCTAAAATTATCAATGTATGAGTCATTGACATCGACAGGAATATGACTCCCCGAAAAACATAAGACTCACTAACAAACAGTTTAAATAGTAATATGTTCTAAGTATGTGATGATGACACCATTGGAAGGACTCGCTATTTCACATGACTCGCCATTGAAAATGAATCTCCATTGCACATGAATCACCAATGTAGACGACCTATTATCAGTCCAAGTGACCAAATGTTGCATGATGCTACTGACGCAAGGACTCACCGTTAGTTGAAATGAGTCTCTGATAGTGCAATTGTCTCACCGATAGAAGGAAGGACCCACCGTTGAACCATGTCACTGATGTAATGAGTCACCGGAATATGGAAAGGCTGAAAGAATTACATACTGATAGAATGAGACACTGACATAAGGAGACACCGATAGAGGAGTCAATAATAGACTATTTACATCTTCTTTTATTAATATTATTTCTAAAAATCATATTTGTGTCATTTAATGATACTGACATATTTAATAATCCTTTGTATTACATTTATCAGATAGTATGAGTTATGATGAACCTATGCTTTTGGAACAAACATGATCTTTGTCTGCCCTAAAAATTAGGAGGAATTTTTAAAAGAGAGAAGATATATAGAACAGAATGTGGTGGTGCATGCGTGTACGAGAGAGACACGCTGAAGAACATTTTAAAATCTTATTAAAACACTATGAATTCAAGAAGAAAAATAAAAACACACATGTAAATATAATTCTAGCTCAACATCAAATTGAAAAACTACTTCAACATATCATATAAGGAGAAGAATATACTTTAATAACCATAATCTCACATAGATGCCAAAAGAGGACACTCTGTTTTTGTGTCAACATTTAAAATAATAATCAAAAATCATCTCAGCAACATCTGAAGATTCAAGAGCTGCACCTTAAGACACATAGAGCCTTCTAAACCCTTTATCATAATTTTTCCCTATTGTGTACATTTTTACATACTTTGGAGTAGTGTCTGTATCTTTCTATTAAGAACACACTCTCTCCTGTATCAAACTGAATGATACATGATATCCTTCCAATCATACCTTCTTACATATGTTTAATACCATGAATACATTTGGAAGTAGTTCTTGTGTTACTTGGTAGTTTGTACCCATGAAGAACTATGGTAGAGGTATTGTGACCTGGACAACAAGTGTGCTACTGTGAACCTCGATGTAGGGTGAAGATCAAACTATTTATTAATTTAAATTTCTTGGTGGAAGGTGATAACTAGGTGGAGAGGATTAAGTCTCATCATGATACTAAACCCCTTGTTTAATTTCTGATGTGTTTTTACATTTTAGTTTTACTCTGTTTTATCACATATTTAATAAATCTAAATTGAACTCTGATAGTTAGTCTTAGAAAGTGTTTATAAAATTATTGAATAACTATATTATTATAAAAACATATATTAATTATGAAATTTATACAACTGAGAACTAATCAATCTTTTGAGAAATTAATTGAATTGTCAAGATCTTATAAATTCACAAATTCCTAATTGGGAAATTAAATTTTAAATATTAAGGGAATTTCAAATTATACTTTTTAACTGAAATTTTTATAGATACTCAATTCACCCCTATTGAGTACTCTACTCCGAAGAGTATTTGGTA
Organism: Viscum album; assembly: GCA_963277665.1. Lineage (NCBI taxonomy): Eukaryota > Viridiplantae > Streptophyta > Magnoliopsida > Santalales > Viscaceae > Viscum > Viscum album. The sequence continues at coordinate 1,478,232,036 of OY728134.1, forward strand.
ACAAAGGATTTAGGAATTTCAAGTTTTCAAAGCTTTTTCAAACTTTCTAAAGTGTGATTTTAGTTATATTTGTAGGAATCATAAAATTTTGTTTCCTTAAAATCATGTTCTATTATTTTTATGGATAATAGGATAGAAGTAATACCACTAATAAACCACCATTTTTTAATCGAATAAATTAGGCACAATGGAAAATTAAAATGAAAATTCATTTTAAAAAGTATGGGTTTTGAAGTTTGGTATTCATTTGGAGATGAATATAAGATTAATGTCACTACTAGAACTGCATGGGATAACCCAAATAAGACTACTTATAAAAAAAATTTAAATCCAAGAATGCCTTATACTGTACTCAAGGAGATTAAGAATTTAAAAGAATTTATCTATGTAAAATAGCCCATAAAATTTGGGATACATTTTCTGTTTTACATGAAGGAACCTCTAGTGTTAAGTAAATGAGACTTAAAACATATACTATTAAATATGACAATTTTAAAATAAATAATGATGAGCCTATTTCTGCCATGTATCTCAGGGTTAAGGAAATTTTGCAAACTCTGATCTCTCTGGGAAAGTATGTTTCTTCCAAAGAAAAAATTCTACAGACTATCAGATTCTTAAATTATTGATGGAGATAAACTTCTATCACAATTATAGAATCATGTGACATCATCAAATTACCTTTCAAAGATACCATTTTCAAACTGATGATGTATACGGAATAGTTGAAATCCAACAAAGATGAAGAGGATGAACCTCAGGGAAAATCTGTATCCTTCAAGACAAAAACCTCTAAGAATAAGTAAAAGGAGAATGTGATAGCCCCTATTGAAATCTCCAGCAATGATGAATCAACATCACATAGTGATGAAGGGATGTCTTGGGTGGGTAGAAGATTCAAGAAATTCTATAGGAAGAATAAGTTATTCGGGAAGACCAATTACAAAGGATGATATGATAACAAGGCCACCTAAAAAATAATTGGTAAGGAAATTGAAAATCATAAGAGATTTTGATCTATGAATACAGGAGGAGAGGACATGTCCAAGATGACTGTCCATAATTCAAATTCCAAAATAACTATAAAAACATAGACAAGAAGTGTAAGAATACTATGTAGGCCACATGGTGTGCCTCTGAGGATAGCTCTAGTGAATCAACATCATCTCCTTATGAGAAATATAACATGTCAAATATGTGTTTATGATAATCACATCTGAGGTAAACTTAGATTCTCCTGCACACATTTCTTATTATTATGAGAATGAAAGTGATTCTGAAAATATAAAAAGTGATGAACTATTTGAATATTGTAACAAGTTTGAAGACACTTGTAATTAAATAAAGGATAAATATTAATATTTAAAGAAAAAACATGATTTTGCTATAAATTTTAATTATGAACATAATACAAAAAAGGAAATGATTCCTAAACTACTCAAATAAAAAATGAATTAAAAATATCTAATGAGCAATTAAATAATGATATAGAAAAGTTTACCAATGGTAAAATACTCCAACTCAAGTTCTTGGTAAAAAAATAGATCCTTATTACACTTCTGGTATTAGATATCAGGCAGGACCGAAAAACCTTTCTAAAACATATTTTGTAACTAAATATGGAAAATCAGTTCTTTTACCTGAAAATAAAAATAATGATGCTAGTTACACTCATGAAAAATCTTTTACTACCTATAGTTTTTCTGGACAAAATGAAATCTATTTTCAAATATTTCACATAATTGTTATAGGATCCCTATAAGGAAAATGTGGGTACCTAAATCATTGATTACTAATGTCACCAGACCCAAACAAGTCTAGGTACCAAAATATGTTTTTTTTAATTACTATTTACGAAAGTTGTTTAATGATATCATGAAAGAGTCAGTGGTACTTGGACAGTGGATGTTTAAGACACATGACAAAAGATTATTCAAGATTCCAGAACATAATTAAGATTGATAGTGGATATTTCAACATTGGTGACAATACTAATGGAAAAATAATTGTTGTAGTTCATATTGGTAACTGTAACTCAATTTTAATTTCTAAAGTACATTTTGTTAATGGATTGAAATATAATATGCTTAGTATTTCACAATTATCTTATTATTGATTTCATGTTAAATGTTATAATGATGATTGAATTTTTTTTTAACTCTAAAAATGAATATAGTATTTTCTACTTTTAAAATTAAAAATGTATATTCTGTTAACATATATTCATTAATTTTTCAAAAAAATTCTTCATTATGTGATTGTCATAAAGATTCATGGCTTTGGCATACGATATTAAGACACTATAATGTACAATCTCCTAGAAATATTAATAAAAAGGTCTATTAAACAGTCTTCCCATACTTGAGTTTTTAAATGATAAATTTTGAGATTCTTTTCAAAAGGGAAAACGTCATAAGATATATTTCAAATCAAAGAAAGAAGTTTCAACTTATCATCCTTTAGAGTTGGATGACATAGAATTTTTTGTATCGTCACGATTTTCTAGTTTAAATGGGAAGAACTATGTTAATGTTACTATAGATGACTATTCATGGAATACATGGACTTATTTCTTAGATCACAAAAGAAAAGCATGTACTTACTTCACCAAGTATGCTAAAATAGTGGAAAATCTATGTGGATTGAAAATAAAATCCTTAAGAAGTGATCATGGATATGAGTTTGAAAATAACTATTTTGAATCATTTTACTCACACAATTTCTATAGTCATAAATTCTCTACCCCATGGAAGTCTTAATAAACTGGATTTGTGGAAAGAAGAAATATAAAATTACATCAAATTGATAGAACAATGCATAAATAATATAATATACCTATTTAGTTTTTGTCTAAGACTCTAAATACATATTTTCTACATAGTTAATTGGTTCTTAACTATATCTATCCTCAAAAATACTTCTTATGAGCGGCAGAATAGTATAAAATCCAAAAGTAAGTTATTTCATTATTTTTGGTCAAAGTATATATTGGTTAATTCTAAGGATAATCTAAAAAATTTCATCCAATAGTGATGAATGAATCTTCCTAGGCTACTCACCCTCTATTAAATCATATAGAGTCTTTAATAAAATAACCAAGTGTGTGGAAGAATCTGTACATAACAAATTTGATGATACAAATCCACATGAACCTAAGATACCCTTAGACAACATTGAAGATGATATGTCAAACCTAGAAAAAAACGAAAAATCATCTAATATTATTATCAAAAAATAAATTAAATCAAAGAGTTATGTAAATTCATTATAATCTTGAGATGATGAACCCAAATCGTTAGATGAGCTTGATGTTACTAGCCACTCCTTTTCCAGAACAAATATAACTCTCCAAAACCACCCTTTAGATGCTTTTGTTGGATAATTAGATAAACTAACCCAAATTAGAGCAAATTTTAGAAATCAGGGTGAACATCAAGCCTTCTTGTCATATCTTGACCCTAAAAACATTAATTATGCAATTTAAGATGAATTTTGGGTGATGACTATGCAAGAAGAACATAATAATATTTAAAGAAACAATTTATGTAAACTTGGGGATAGACCCAAATACACATTGACCATAGGCACTATGTTGGTGTTTAGGAATAAAGTATATGAATTTGGTAATAATTTTAGAAAAAAAATCTAGATTGGTTGCACAAGGTTATATTCAAGAAGAAGGCATTGACTATGAAGAAAATTTTTAACCTGTTTCTAGAATTGAGTCCATGAAAATCTTGTTTTCTTATGCTTCCCATATTAATTTAAAACATTTTCAAATGGTTGTCAAGAGTGCATTCCTCTATATATATATATTTAAGGATGTTTTTCTGAACAATCCCCTGGTTTTACAAACCCTCATTTTCAAAATCATGTTTTAAAATTAACATATGATTTATAAGGTTTAAAAAAATCTCCAAGATATTTGTATGATAGATTAAGTTGTTTTCTTATATCTAATGGTTTTAATGAAGGCACTTCTGATCCTATTTTTTTTAATAAAATGAATTTATAACGACGTTCTATTTATTTAAATATATGTTGATAGTATTATTTTTGGATCTTCAATAAGATTTTTGTATATTGAGTTTTCAAATAAAATTCAAAGTGAATTTGAAATGAGTTTGATGTGTGAAAATAAATAATTTCTTGGATTTCAGATTCTTCAAAATAAATAAGGCATCATTTTAAATCAATATAAATAAAAAAAAAAGAGATTTTAAAAAGATTTGGATTTAATAGTATTAATAGTTTTGAAACTCCAATGAGTACTACTTGAATGTTGGATCATGATAAAGATGGTAAATCTATTGATCAAACCACATATAGAGGAATTATTGGATGTTTTCTCTAATTGACTTCTAGTAGTCTAGATATAATGTTTATTTTTTGTATGTGTTCCCGTTTTCAATCTAATCCCATAGAATATCAGTTAAATTCTGTTAAAATAATTTTCAAATACATCTAGTGTACTATCAATTTTGGTTTTTTTATCCCAAAGGAAAATCATTTGATATAGTGATTTATTCTGATTCTGTTTTTGGTGGATGTAATTTAGAAAGAAAAAGAACCTCTAGGACATCTTACTTTTGAGGAAAGTGTTTGGTTTCATGGTGTAGTAAGAATTGTTTTCATTATATACTTCCAAATCTGAATACATAGCTACAGGCAGCTATTGCGAACATATTTTGTGGATGAAACACACTCCTCTAGACTATGGATATTAATTTAGACATGTACCTATAAATCGTGACAATACAATATCGATTAAGATTTCTAAGAATGGAGTTTATCATTCTAGAACAAAACAAATTGATGTAAGACATCACTTTTTTAGAGATCAATATAAAAATGATGATATCCCTTTAAAATTTACTCTCATAGAATATCTTCTTGCTCACATATTCACTAAGACATTGAGCACTGAAGGAATGAATTTCATCATGCATGAGATAGGAATGATTAATTAGTAAGACCTTATGTTGCCTTTCCTTGACCTTTTATGTGATTTTGTCATGCTGACACCATTGTCATGCTGACATTATTGTCACACCAAAACCTTTTTCACACCGATACCATTTCCATACAGACACCATTGTCATACTGATACCATTGTCACACTAACGACATTTTCACACCAACACCGTTGTCACACTGACACCATTGTAACACTGACACCGTTGTCACACAAACATCGTTGTCACACCGATGTCTTTGTCATGCCGACACAGTTGTCATGCTGACTCCGTTGTTATACTGACACAGTTAGTGTTATGAAAAATATGTCAGGATGATACCAATGACTCACTGGTTATATAGGTTTTATTTTTTCATCAAAACAACACTATTTCATTAATTTTGTTGAACCCAATTCATTTTTTCATGATTGAGTAATTTCAAAGGCCCTACATGATATAAATTGGAATCGATCCACTCTAATCCTTTACCGTTACAATATCTCATCCACCACTCTCTCTCTCTTTACCACTGACCATTAACTTTATGACCTCCAGACTAAAATGATTGGAATGGTACATGTGAAGCAATATCTTGAACATTATTAGTCTCATGCTTCCATGAAACAAAAAGGTGAATCGAGAAAATATTCATCTCCTATAAATCATGGTCTGGCAAACCATGTTGTAACCTTAGAGAAAGAAGTACTAGTGGAATTGAACTTATAGAGAAAGTGTTTGTTGTTAAAGGTGATTCAAGATAAAATATGGCTTGATTAGTTTTCAAACAATTACATAGTCTTCTACCCGAAGATGGTATATGAATTACCTGAATATGGAACATCTGTTGTAAGGAATTGTCATTTCTTAGGTCAATTCAATAGTAAAAGGGAAGAGAATCTCTTTCTCTTCAATATATTTGTCTGAATTTCTTATGGTTCCTCTTGGAGGAATGATTGATGATTACCATGGTACTTCTCCTCCTGAAATTGAATTATTTTTCTATGAGACAACTCTAAAAGAGATAAATAGAAATGAGAAACATAAGGGACCCATTTCTTATGAATTAAATGGTGAGTGCAGAATTTTATTAAGTTTATTCCGCCCCAGATTTTCCCAAGGAAAGGGGAATTTGCTTCTCTCAAGTATCAGGATGTTTACTTTGTATATTTTCTACATAAAAGATTTAAATGGAATATGTGCCGATATATTATGGTTCACATAAATGAGATGATAAAACCTGGTTGTAAGTTAAATTATATTTTCAACTCCAAAATGATTTCACCAATGCTAAAGGAGAAAGGTTGTGTAAGTGAAGTTGGTGAAGTTTTTTTAGTGAATGTAGTTGATTATTTTTGATTTCTGACATCTGTAAGAAAAAAAATTAGCTAGAACTCATAGAGGAAGGAATGGTTTGTTGATGAAGAAAGACTATATGAATTTTTTAATCATATAGATCATCAGTTAAACCAAGGAATCTATTGGATCCTGGCCTCAGTCAAAATGATCAATTAATCATTTCTTTAGATGAGGATGAGGATCCTACTACTCCTATAAGATATGTGGGATAACCAATTGATGATAGAATTGTCCCATACATAATTGGAATGACAAAAATAGTCGCTATTGGATCTTCCAGTACACCTTTGGACTTTAATTCTCATGAACATGTTCCCTGATCTACTGGAAGTGAAGAGATATAAGTATAAGGAAGTGTAGAATATGTTAGTGAATCTAGTAAATAATAATATGAAGAAGAAATCATCATGGTAATGTTATGGGATGCTTTTTTGGAGGCTACGGTACTGCAACCTCTCTAAAAGCAGAGATGCTAAGTGTTATTCATGCCACTGCTTTTTCTCTTCAACGTGGGTGGAACAACTTATGGATTGAAAGTGATTCTACCACTGTTGTTCAAGCCATTTGGAAGGGAGATATTCATCTTTCTTGGACGATCACTACGTGCTGGATGAATTGTCTTCAATCTCTTCATGACATCAGTTTCATTGCAACTCATACTTATCGCGAAGCAAACATGGTTGCGGATTCTCTCGCTAATAAAGGCATTGCTCAGAATCTAACTTGGCTGGAGGCGCTTCCAGATAACCTGATGCCTTTGCATCTTAAAGATTGTAATTTGATCCCGTCTTTTAGACTCTTGTAATCCTTGTTTTCTTTTTGCTAATAAATCTGCTTTGGTCCTTTGACCAAAAAAAAATAATATGAAGAAGACGAAGTTGGAAGTGGTGAAAGTGGTTCAGAATCAGTTAGTGATGAAGAATATGATAAAACAGGTGATAAAAATTTTACTAAAAACTATGAAGATGGTGATAATTAAGAAAGTCATGAGAGTGGTAGTGATAGTAAATCTCAGCATCCTGATGGGAATCCAGATGCTGTTAGTATGGAGACTATTAAAGCTAATGCTGGTGTATCTGTTGAGGGTCTTGTTCAAGATGACAATGTTTCTCTAGAAGAACTTGTTTCCCAAGTAGTATATATAGAAAAAATAACTACACTTAAGGAGAAGCAACCTATAAAGGAAGAAGTGATTGAGGGGAGGAATTTTCGATGAAATTTGACACTGAGGGGGAGCCTCAAGAAAGAGTAACTAAAGATGATGAAGTGAACCAAATTGGTAGAGAAAGGGTTGGTACTCTTACTCCTCTAGATTATTATATTATGGATGAATGGGAAATGAATCATGGGTATGTGGAACTAGGATTAGATTATGATGTTTTAGCTAATGAATTCTTTTCACTAGTTGGAAAGGAACTAGTGGTTGAGACCTCTTCCAGTGACTATGTCACTAATTGCGATTTTGAAAAATTCAAGCAAGACATATGTTCCTCAATTAAACACTCAGTATAATCTCATATGAGATATGACATTGATGAAGCCACGAGAGAAAACACATTGCTAAATGACAATTTGAAAGCAATTTGGTCTATGCATAAAGGTGTAAAGAAAGCTAGAACTTCTAGTTCTACTTCTACCTCAACTAGTGTATCTCAAGGTAATACTACTTCTATTTCCATGATGAATGGAAATTCATCCAAATTTGATAACAACTAAAAAATTTTGTAACATGAAACACTAATCTTGGGAATAAGATGAAGAAGTTAACCACTGGCATCAATTCCCTAACTACGAAGTAAAGGAATACTATGGAAAAGTGTCATGAAAGGACTTGAGAATCTGGTTTATAATTTTACAGCTCTGGATATTGAAAAAATGACAAACTAAGTTAAGGAACTTTCCTCTTATGGTATTTATTCAACCTCTGCTCCACCTATTTAGCCTTCAAAATATGTGGATCTTTACACTGTCAGTTCAGTTTTGGATGAAATGTTTCAGGACATAATTTCCATAATGGCCAAGGATAAGGACCCTTCAGATAAGGTCCATGACCTAGAGAAGCATTATACAAGGCGGGATTCACACACTCAAGAATATTTGACCAAAAAGATTAATTATTTTTTTACCAAAATAAACACAAAACTTCAAATGAACATTATATTTATGTATTTGTCCATCAATTTTATTCATCCTCTAGTGAAAAAGGATTTTAAGGAACATGTTCCGAAGATGAGATAATTCACTCCTTTTTTTTAATTTCAAAAAAATAAAATATGATTTTGAAATGGAAATGAAATATTGTGTTGAGATTATTAAAGAGTTCATGAACTGTTAAAATTTTATCTTCAGTTCCAAAGTGAATCCATCAGGGTAACTACTATTACACCACTTGGCCATACTGGTTCAGTGCCTGCTCAAGATCAGATGTCAATTTCTGAGGCTCTATCATTTATCAGACCCATCGTTATATATCATGTTCAACATTTTCTTTTTTCTTAGGAAAGAACAACCCTATCTACTACAGTTCCTGAAGGAGTGCATCTACCTCCTATGAAAATCCATTTAAAACCTCCTTATTCTCATCCCAACCCTTATACTAAACCATCCATTTATTCCTTTGATAAGTGGAAGGAACCCCTTGAACCTACACAGTACTGTGGATTGATTTTTTTTTTCATCGAGCTAAGTGCTTGTACTTTTCGTAATTCAATATCATTTTCTATTCAATGATATTTCACTCTTTCTACTATTTTTATTAGTTATCCTTTTCACCATCCACTATTTGCTCATCCCAAAAGGGGGAGAACATGATTATGAATTATTACAAGTTTAAGAATTTTTTTTGTGCATTATTATATCTGATATATTATTTTATCTTTATATCAAATTATTTTCTTTAATCCTTATCTAATAGTGCCTAATAATTCCATGATTTGTGATCATCAAAAAGGGGGAGATTGTTGGCTCAAAGATATTATTGGTCACTTTCTCTAACTCTAATGGTTTTAATTGTCACAAAACATGTCATATATTAAAATATATCCTAACTTATGTCAAATATCCTAAATTTTGTCAAATCATTATCTTGAATATCCGATCATTTCAATCATATAACTATTTATGTTTGTTTAGGTATAAACAATCATTTAATTTATTATCAATGTGTAATTATGGGTATAACAATTCTATGCCTTTTATGAATTTTGAGACAGAAAAAAAATTAAAAATTATCTATGAATGAGTCACAAACATTGAAAGGAAGATGACTCACTGACAGACAAGAGACTCACTGACAAACAGTTCAAACATGCATATGTTATATGTATGTGAATTTGACACCATTTGTAGGACTGAACATTGCACACAACTCACCGACATAGAAGACTCACTATTGAACATGACTCGTCGATGTATATTACCAACATTCATTCCAAGTGACATATTGTTGCATGGTGCTATCGATGCAAGGACTCTACGTCAGTTGAAATTAGTCACTGAATTTTCAATTATCTCACCGACCGAAGGAAGGTCTCACCATTAAAACAAGTAAATAATGTAATGAGTCACTGACATATGGTAAGACTGAAAGAATGATAAACCAATGGGTTGAGACACCAATAGAAGGACACACTAATAGATGAGTTAAAAATATATTGTTTAAATCTGAATTTATTATCATTTTTTCTAAAGTTCATATTTAAGTCCTTTAATGATTCTAACATATTTTATAATCCTTTGTAGTAATTTTAGAAGATAGTATTTGGTACGATGAACCTATTCACATGGAAATAACATTCTATTTGTGATACCTCAAAAATAATAAGCATTTTTAAAAGAGATAAGATATACAGAAGAGAAAGTGGGGGTGCATGAATGCGTGAGAGATAGATACTGAAGAACATCTGCAACTCTAATGAAACCACTGTGAATTCCAGAACAAAAATAAGAACATGAAAGGTGATATCATTCGGGTTGAACATCAAATTGAAAAACCACTTCATCATATCAAATAAGGAGAAGAATATACCTACAGTACCATACTCGCACCTAGAAGACAAAATATGACACTCTTTTTTTGTGTCAACATCAAGAAAAAGACTCAGACATCATCTCTACTACATATGAAGAGTCAATATCTGTATCCCCATACACATAGATCCCTCTAAATCCTTTATCATATTTTTTTTCTATATTTTTTGCATTTTGACATAATTTTGATAAGTGCTTGTATCTGTTTTTTAATCACACATTGTATCTTGTATCAAATTGAAGGATACAATTTATCCTTCTAATCACACATTCTTACATTTCTTTCACTCTCATAGATAAGTGTGGAAGAGGACCTTGTGTGAACTGATTGTTTTTACCCATAAATAACTATGGTAGTGGTCTTGTGACCTGGAGATCCAATGTTCTATTTGGAACAGAAATCTAGGGTGTGGATGAATCTATTTATTAATTTAATCTTATTGGTGGAAGGTGAACACCAAGTTGAAATGATTATGTCTCAAGTCGAGACTAAATCTATATTGTTATTTCCATTGTGTTTTTACCTTTTGGTGTTACTCTTTTTTATCAAATATTTCATAAAACTAAATTAAAAATTAAATGTTAGTCTTACCAAGTGTTTATAATAGTGGTGAATTATTTAATTAGTTTCAAAATCTGAATCAATTATCAAAATTATAGAACTCATAAATAATCAATCTTTTGAGAAATTAATTGAAAAATCAATATCTTATAAATTCAATACTGGGTAAACAGGAAATTAAATGTTAAATATTAGGGGAATTTAAAATAAGGATTTTTAATACAAATTTATAATTATATTCAATTCCCCCATCCCTTGAGTACACTACTCTATCCAAAAGATTGGTTATTTAGTTTTTTTGGGTTAGGTCATTTGTTTTATTCTTTTTTATGTAATTTTTTGGTTATATCATTTGGTTTTTTAGTAATTTTCTATTAAGTTTATTTTATATTAGGTTATTTGAAAAAAAAATCATTTTTTGTTAGGTTAACTAGTTAATTTTTGGTTAGGTTATTTATTTTTCATTCAGAAAATATATTTTGTTCATTTTTTCTTAAGATATCTGATTCATCTTGGGTTATTGAAACTGGTAAATTTTGGGTTCGGTCATTTGGTTAATCTCTAGGTTATGTCATGTTTGAGTTAGGTCATTTTGTTTATTTTGGGTTACGTCATTTGGTACATTTTAGGTCCATGTAATTTTTTAGTTAGCTCATTTGGTTATTTGATCATTTTATTGGTTTGAACAATTGAATTACTTAGGTTTAAGATATTTTTTTTATTTTGGGTTATGTCATTTTGTTCATTTTGGGTTGGGTCTTTTTAGGATAGATTGTTTGGTTTATTTTTAGGTTATATATTGTTTATGTTATCTTATTTGATTAATTTTGGTATAGTTCATTTGGTTAATTTTTTTATGACTCTTTTGACTTATATCATTTGGTTCATTTTGGTCATTTGGCCATTAGTTTGTTTTGGATGAGGTTATTTGATGAATTGTTCATTTTTTTCATTATGTTGATTTGTCTAATTTTTGTTAGGTTGTTTATTTTTCATTGGGTAAGTTTATTTAGTTCATTTTTTATTATGTCATTTTCTTCATCTTGGCTTATGTCAAATGGTTAGTTTTGGGTCTAGTTACATGGTTCATCATTTGGTTATGTCATATTTGAGTAAGGTTATATAGTTTATTTTGGGTTACGTCATTTAGTTCATTTAGGGTTATGTAATTTTATTTATTTCATTTGGTCATCTATTAATTTTTTCTTTAGGACAGTTGATATACATGGTTTTATCTTATTAGGTTTATTTTGGGTTATGTTATTTCATTAGTTTTGGGCTAAGGCTTTCTAGGTTAGGTTTTTTTGATCATTTGGGTTATCTCTTTTCTATGTAAGGTTATTTGGATTATTTTGGTTACGTTCATTTGGTTTATTATTCGGTTATGGCTTTTTCGGGTTACATCATTTGGTTCATTTTGGCTGTTTGGTAATTAGTGTGTTTTGGATTAGTTAATTTGACCAACTATTTATTTTTTGGTTAGGTTAATTAGTTAATTTTGGTTTAGGTTAATTATTTCTATTTCAATTAGGTTATTAAGTTCATTTTATTAGTTTATTTTATTCAGATTGGGTTATGTTAATTAGTTAATTTTTGGTTCAGCCATTTTTTCCAACATTGGGTTATCTCATTTTTTAGTTAGGCCATGTGGTTTATTTTGGGTAATGTCATTTGGTTCATTTTAGGGTTATATAATTTTCTATAGTTCATTTGGTTATTTCTGCTTTTATTTTGTTATAAATTTTTTGTTTACATGAATTTGGGTTATTTGGTTTATTTTGGGATATGTGTTTTTTTTATTTTGGGTTAGGAATTTTTTGTTCAAGTTATTATTTTATTTTTAAGTTATCACTTTTTTATGTCAGGTTATTTTGTTTATTTTGGTTTAGCTATCGTGGTTTAGTTTTATGTTATGTATTGTTTTGGTTACGTCATTTAGTTCATTTTGGACATTTTATCATTAGTTTGGTTTGGATTAGTTCATTTGATCAATTTTTCAATTTTTTGATAGGTAAATTAGTTCATTTTGGGTTATATTATTTATTTTTCTTTGGGTTATGTTATTTATTTCACTTTTTGTTAGGTTATTTTCTTCATCTTGGGTTATGTCAATTCTAAAATTTTGGGATTGGTCATTTGGTTAATCAATTTGTAATATTATATTTTAGTTATCTCATTTGGTTTATTTTGGGTTACATCAGTTGGATAATTTTAGGGTTATGTAAATTTTGGTTAGTTCCTTTGGAAAACTATTCATTTTTTGGTTAAAAAAATCATTTACATAGGTTTAAGATATTTTATTTATTTCGGGTTATATCATTTTGTTCATTTTGGGTTATGTCTTTTTTGGTTTAGTTATTTTTTTCATTTTTTGGTTATCATTTTTTTATGTAATGTTATTTACCCATGCATCAGAGAAATAACAAACTAAAATTTGTAGCTAAGATGAATGAAAATAAAGGAGAAGAAAATTAAAAGGAAGAATATATGATAAGGGGTTATTACTTTTGACATGAAAAGAAAAAAATCCTTGGATCACTCTAAAATTAGGACGTAAGAGGATAGGGAGAAAACCATAAATATCCATGAGGCGGGATCACACCCAACTAGGGGGAATAAGATTTGATGGTTCTCAAGTATCATGGGGAGAATGATAAAACACAACATACAAAATTGGGTATCTAGGTGGGTTTTTCACAGAGAATTAGAAAACTGTGTCAAAATTATTTTCCGAAAAAACAATTTTTCTAGTGGTTATTAAAACTGATGCTAAATGTTTTTTAGATATTTGTTTTGATTTTTTTTTTAAAAATCTCTATTTTTTGGAGGTTTTTTTAAAAAAGATGCAAGGAAATGGAAACGGTTCTAAAAACCCCCAGCTAAATTAAATTAAAAATAATAAAAAATAATTATTTAATAATTATTATGTATTAATTATTATTTACTCACATTTATATTTTATTATTTATAATTTTAAATAATTATAATGTGTTAATTAATAAATATTTTAAATAATTAGTTAATAATAATTGGAAGATTAAAACAAATGTTCAATAAATATAATTCAGACCACAACATCAGTTGACTATAACTTTTGAGCATAGAGTCCATTTCAACTCCACAACAAATCAAATTGAATTTTATAAAATCAGATAAAACAAAAGTAGATTTAAATTGTTTGATAATCAAAGGAATAAAATATATTATAGTTTCAAAAAATCAAAAATCAAAATCGATCTTCAAACAACCATAATTTTTGACCTGGCTGTCGTTTTGGCTTCACCACATATCAAATCGAAGCACGTGATAAGCTCAATGCCATAGAGGTCCAAACTAAGATAAAAGAGCTTTTTCCTTTTTTTCAACCCCCCAAAGGCCCAAATGGGCTCCAAAATTGAGTTTTTAGTCAGGGAAACCAATTTTTTAACATTCGATGGATTCTCAGCCTCCTTTAAGGGGGCTCTTGTTTCCTTATTTGAACGTGTATTGAATTTATTCTTAGGGTTTACATTCATATTGATATTTATAGTTTTGGAAATTTTAGTGCTTATGAAAATGTATTTTTATTTAAAAATAATTGTATGCAAATTTTCTTATATTAACTTATAATAAATCACTTGTATAAATACATATTGACATAAAAAAATTTAAAATCATAAAACAAATATAAATAAATATTTTCATTAATTTCATTAAAAATAAACAATTATCATTTTTATTTACATTTGTAAATGTTTATACATATTTAAGTTTATATATTTTTTTTCATATATTTATAGATATATATATATTACTATGTTTAAATATATATCTCTTTTAATATACTATTATATATCTGAGTGTGTCTATATATATGTGTGTAACATAAATACGTGTTTATATATATTTCTGTAAATTTGGTTATAAGAATATATATTTATAGATATTTATAACCATTTATTTCTTAATTATTTTGTTATTTTATTACTTAATATTTATTGTTTATAATTTTTTATTTAATATTTTAATACTTATTATTATTTATTTCTTATTTTTTGATTTATTTTAATTTTTAATTTAATGTTAACCAACTATATAATATTAATTTATTATTTGTTATTTATTATTTACATTTTATAATTTATTATATATTATTTATTATTTATTATTTATTATTCAATATATATTATTTAGTATTTAGTATTTTTTATTTGTTATGTGTTTATTTATTAAGTATTATTTATGTACTATTTATTTATTATTTATTTATTATTATTTATTTATTTATTATTTATTTAAATATAAATTTATTTATTTTTTATTTATTTCTTGATAGTTATTAATTATTTATTATCATTTACTATTTAGTTATTAATTTTTTACCAGTAGTTGATTATTTATTTATTCAATATTTATTTATTTAATATTTATTTAATAATTATTATTTATTATTTATTTATTTAATATATATTAAATATTAATTTATTATTTATTATTTATTTATTATTTATTTATGATTTATGATTTATGATTTATTATTTATTTATTATTTATTAGCATTTATTTTTATTGATTATTTATTTATTAATTTTTTTTATAATTTATTATTAATTTATTATTAATTTATTGTCTGTTATTTATTTATTTATTTAATATTAATTTAATTTTTTTATTTATTAATTATTTATTATTTATTTATTATGTATTTATTTTATATTTCTTGTTTCTTATTTATATTTCATTAACTATTTAATATTTTATTAATGTTTATTTGTTTAATATTTCTTTATTTTGAATTTAATTATTATATATTTATAACATATTTATTATTTATTTACTATTTATTTATTATTTTTATATTATTATTATTTTTTATTATTATTTTTTATTTTTTATTTATGTATTATTTATTTATTACTTATTTATTGAGTTATTTATTTTTTATTATTCATTATTTTTTATTTTTTATTTTTTATTATATTTTATTATTTATTTATTAATATTTATTATTAATATTTATTTATTATTATTATATATTGATTATTTATTTATTTTTCATTTATGTACTATTTAATTATTATTTAATTCTTATATATTTATTATTCATCTAGTTATTATTTATAATCTATTTATTATTTATCTATTATCTATTATGTATTATTTCTTTATTATATATTCATTATTTATTATCATTTAGTATCATTATTTCTTATTATTTGTATATGTTTAAGTATATTATATAATATTTACTCAACAGATAAGGAGCTTGCTGGAGTGGAAATGTCTCTACAGAATATCTAAGTGGTAAGGGGTTTAAATCTCTCCCAACACATATATTTTCTAGACTTATGCATAGCATGTATTACATGCATGGAATATGTATGCATGGTTGGAAAAATAATAAGTAATATTAATAAATAATAAATAATAATAAACAAATAATACAAATAAATAAATAATAATAATAATTAGTATTATTATTATTATTATTAAATAATTATAAATAATTATAACAATAACAAATATATAAATTATGTAAATAAAAAAATTAAAAAAAACATAAAACAAAAAATTCCATGCTAAATATTTATTAGCAGTTCAAATCGATGTCCAACGAAACATCGTAAATTAAAAAACAGCCACCCAAAAACCACTGTAAAATGATTTCTAACATACAAATACATGATAATTTTGGAAAGCATTGTGCAACATTTAGCGGTGGTTTAAATCTCCCATAGATGCTAAAACCCCACCAAGAAATAACTTTTTATGTGAAAAAATCCCCAAATAACAAACCTAGAATGTATGTGGTACTTGTTTAGTGGCAACAGAGTACCCGATGATATGTCCATGTCTACCCCAATTTTTTATATCTCACAAGGTACCAAGTACCCCTCCATCAAGTAGTCAGATCCACCTTCAATTATACAATACATTTGGTACCACCTCTTAGCCTACCTAAACTCTCAATCCTCCTATGAACCACAAATAATGTATGAGAAACCATAATATTTCATTGTTAAATTTCAATATTTACAACAGAATACTAAAATAAATAATAAAACCCATGTCTAAAAACAAAAATCAAAAGGTCCATTATATTATTTACCTAAATTCTATAATTACACATAATTTCTCCCTTTACTCTAATCCACTAGTACATGCATTTTTAGAACCTCACAATTAATAAACTTATCCTCCGAAAAAAGATGATTCAATTCCACATACAATATATAGTGAATACCCAAATTATCAATTAGTAATTAAAACACTAGTGAATATCTTGATTATACACCATTATTCTGATGTGTGACTTTAAAAATTTAAATCAAACCATGAAATACTTAATCCCTAATACCTAAGATCTAAATAATATCAAAAAAACATTTTTATAACATAAAATAAACATTAAATCCTTCTATATCATAATTTCCAAGACATAAATGAAAACCTTAATAAATGACCCCCAAATTACCAATAGCAAAGATTTAACACTCTGATAAAATGTTAACAACTAAATAACTAATTCACAATCAAAATATTAATTGCACATCCATTGAGAAATTTATTTATAATAAAAACAATTGTTATAACCACAATGATCTATAACCAAAATCCATCAAAATGTACCTAAAATCCTTAAAATATTATTGACCAAACTATTCACAAATTTTTGGAACTCCCCATTATAAAAATTAATATGGATTTACGTTTTTCTGTCATCCATTGAAGTTTGGTTTTTCAAACAAATTACACTTCAAAATAGCTTCACAAAAGAAAAATTACTTTCTAAATTCCCATAAAATTATTTCGAATATATATTATACCTCATAATCAACATAATTTAAATTAAAATTTTTGATAACACTTTCCAAAATTACATTACAAAAAGTAGTCATTTCAATATACCCACATCTTTTCAAAACTAATTCCCATTCAAAGAAGAATTTTAGAAAACACTTTTATTTATTGAAATGTAACTATTAAAAGTTATTAAACATGATTCAATACCTTTTCCATATTTTTACACAAATATCATAAAAATATCTCCTTAGCTTAAAAACACAATCAGTTTCAAAAAATATATTCAGTATGACACCACAGATTTTTGGTTTGGTTAATTATTTCATTTTAGGTTAGGTTATTATTTTTTATTTGGGATAAGTAATTTAGTTCATTTTTGGTTATGGTATTTACTTCATCTAGGGTTCTATCAATTTCTTAGTTTTAGGTTAGGTTATTTTATTTTAATTTTTTTTTGAACTGAGACATTCTCAAATGCATCCCTTGTGGAAAGATACACTCATCAAAGCATATTTTCAATTCTAGTAGGATTATATTGATATATCATTGACGAGCTAAATTAAAATCAATGAAGCTTGTTTTTATGTATTTTAATGGAAGCTTCATAAATTTTTGAGGAGTAATGTTTGCATAACCTAGAGGGAGTAGGAGGATATCATTTAATCTATAAATTATTTTTTAAATGGTAATTTCCAACTTTAAATTACAGAAATTCATGAGAATATAACGAAAATTTCCACATGAAAATATAACTAAGTAACAATATAAATATAGATATTATTTATATTCATATTATAGTACCTAAAACCTTTCATTCTCGAGAATTTTATTTCGCCATAAAGTGTTTAAATTCATCCTTGAATCTTTGTTCATTTTTTATGATTCATCTTAAAAACAAAAAATAAATAAAATTAATAGTATTTAAATTTTCATTGCAACCCATTAAATATTAAGAATGCCTTAAACTAATTACTCTTTCAATGAGCGATCATTTCATTAGATTTTTTTGATGGATAGTCTGTGAATATTGGTACATCCTCAAAATTATAACAGACTCTAATATTCCAACAAACAAATAATTTATGCTTGTATGACTGAAAAAACTACCCAAGATCCATGAATTGTGAAACCTTAGGAAATTCATAGTAGTGAATGTTAAAATGATGTCGATAGGATCATGTTAATCCTTATAAATATAAAAACAATATAGATATCAATTTAAAAATATTTCTTACCCATATCTCTATCCATGATTTCTACTTGATTTCATTAAGAATATGCATCCATGAGAATGGTTGGACCAGAATGATATCATTGTACCTGGATAACGTTTCAATAAAACTTTTACATTACCTATAAATTTTATTATTCATCTTATTATCTTCATTGTAATCTACCATTATTTGTGTTTTGTGATTCTAGTATTTATGCATACGAGTGTGATCATGACACCTATTATATGATCCCACTAAATAATATTAAAAAAATGAAAAAATTAATTCAAGGTATTATAGGAAAAAAATTATATTATATAATTTTACGCACTTATAAAAAACCATACATAGGCTGCTTATTAGGATTTGACAGATCCATAGGATATTCTAGATAGGTAGCCTCTAAAGGATGTTCTTGTTCCAATGTATGCACTAGGTCATCTTCATGAACGGGAGTAAATGTTTAAGGTGATAAATAAATATATCCTAGATGGATAGAAAAAATGGATGCAGCGTAGACATTTTATGATAAGGAAAAATAGTTGGGGATATCATATAGGATATGGATATGTGATTGGTGGGAACATCCCTGGAGACACTGTAGACATGGTATGAGAAGTAGAGGCTCTATAAGATGAAGATAGATTATTGGGTTAGAACATCCACATAGGATCAAGCGGAGGAAGAAAATGTGTAGTTCGAAGGTCCAGGTTGTGAATACGTACAACCAGTGGTCCGCATAGCTCTAGAAGCACCCCTTCTTAAATTAATAGGATTAAGAGAAGTACACTCTGGTTCATATGAATGTCCCTAAATTATTTTTAACTAATAAAAACAAGAGAGTAAATGTAATGAAGAATAAAAATGTTACAATTATTATTCTCACTAAGGGAATCAGAGGAGGAAACCCAAGCACATGCATTCAATTATCATTATCAAATAATCTCTACCTTTGAATTTAATAAATATCTTTCATAATCTACATAAAAATGAAATGTTTTTTTAGAAGCAGTTTTTAAAAATTATTCATACGAATTAGAATTCAAAGATTTCACAAAAATCTCATAACATGTTTTAGAAACTATAATTTAGACCAATTTATAAATTTTTAAAAACCCATTTAAACCAAATTTTCTAAACCAAAATAAATATAATTAAATAAAATGAATAAAATATTAAAATAATCATATCATTCAAAATTGAGACTAAATTAATGTGATTATAGCAGTTCCAACCTAAAAAGACCACATCAAGTTAAACTTAATAAACTATAAAAAAATATGTTTGCTTCAATATATCACCTACCAAAACTTCAGTTTCAACCTCATTTCTCATAATGGAATAATTTGAGTAATAAAATAAAATATTTTTTTCAACACCAATGGGATGTTAATGGTTTCAATTTCTTCCCCACTATCTTCATAAATATTTCCTGGGAATACATCAACAATGAAATCATAATCAAGTCTCGCATAATCATTCATATAAAATACTTATTTTTCCATTGATTCTAAAAAAATATTGTTCATCGATGGTCAGGAAATGAGTCATGTAAAAAAACCTAAATCCACATTCATTAATAAATGTTCCATGTTATGTTATTGAATTAATCCATTTACACTTCATCATAGGGACTCGAACATGAGAGTAGTAATCTAATGAAAATATTTTCTCAACAAGTCCATAATAATACATATTTTCATATTGAGTCCTACTATCTAATGCACTGGCATAATAATCATTTGTTTAAGTTAAAAAAACACTATCTTGTTTTGTTCTCATATTCACTACTCAATATATAGTAACCAATTTATAACAATTTATTATTAAATATTTTCATTCATGATCCAAAGAATTTGTATCAAACCCCAATGCTCTTAATTCATGAGAGACATTGTCAAAAGTTAACCTCAATACCTAAAATATATATAAATAATAAAATTAAATTAATATCTATATTTTAATTTAATTAATGTAATGTTAATATCTATGATTTTACCAAAGAAGGAATCTCTTTTCCAGGAAAATCCTCTCTCTTTCTCAATGGAAAGCATAGATAAACTCAACCTAATTTTTTTATGTTCCCTATATAAAATGATAATAATAGTTTAAGTTATATGTGAAATGAAATATTATGAGATAAAATATAAATATTCAAATTACTTACTTGATATAGTTTTTAAACAAATCACTGTTAAATAATATTGTTCGTTGTGCCTTATCCTTCTCTTTAAGGATCAATGTAGCCAATGTATATGACCCAAGAATTATTAAAATTTGGTGAAGAGATGGAAAAAATGTCTTTGTTTCCCCAAAATAATATCTTCATATCTCATTGTCTATATATTCGATGTGCTCAAATCAGAAAAATACATTGAACAAAAATCCATACATTCTTGAGCCCAATAACATCTCACAATGGTACATTTATGATGATTCATATTTCTGATATAATATTTCATTCCACACATGTTTCTTTCAATATGATACAAAATAATAAACGGGTCCCCAAAAAATTGTTTCAATTATAATATGAACTATTAATTTTAGCATCCATGTGAAACATTATGGAGGAAAAAATATCCAACTCAAACAATCTTTATGGAACCTCTTTATGCATATTAATCAAGAAAGATTTCGATAGCATTTTAGAAAAATGTTACCTGTAAAATGGAATAGGATAATCATTATCAACCTTACATTATTATATATTAAATTTTAGATTAAAATTGGTATCATTTTATGAATAAGGATGTTATATTCATGATTCTTTAGGGATTTTAGTTTTAACTTCCTTCTGTTGAATCATTTAGATATGTTACTAAAAAAATCCATCATGAAGCTTTATAATCTCTAATAATTAAAAAAATTAATTTTTCTCTAAAGGATCCATCATAAAATAAGGAAAAGGAACATTCCACTTGTTTCCACTGATACACACATGATGCAGTTGTGGTCAAAATCCTCATTCCCAGAAGTCTCAAAGAGATAATATGCCATCTTTGGTTTTCTCCATGATATTTAAAATTATTTAAAGAACCAATTCACATATATTTTCCAAAATTTTTGTTACATCAAAATAATGATATAAAAAATTGGTAGACCAATATAAAAACTCAAAAAAGATAGTTTTCTTTTTCCAATTATAAGTGGCTTCAATGTCAACATTCTTCATCATTTTATACTTTAGCTGATATTTCCCTAATTAAAAACTAAAATCATTCAATTCATTTAGAACATCATTTCCTGATATACATTGAGGTGGATCTTCAGTTTCAACAGTATTATCATATATTTATTGATTCTTCCAATATTGTTGATCCCTTGGAAGGAAAATAGATGTCACATGAAACTAATACTATGATGATAACTACATATGCTAGATAATGTATTATTCCAACAAATAAGGAATATATTTTCCATGCGTTATCCAACATGACATTATTACATAATTTTTGAAATAACCTATTGTTTATATAAGTGAAGAACACGTTTGAAATATATTTTTTTGAAGAATCATCGAATGTGCACACACTCATTTCTCAAATATGGTTCAATACTCTTAATGAAGTTTTTAAGTAGACATCTATATCATTTAGATGACTATAAGTTCTATGTTTTAAATACTCAATAATTTAAAATTATTTTTCATAAACATCTATAGGAGAAGATTACAAACATAAATAAAAATATTCCATGTGTTGTTAGCAGTAAAAATTTGACCAAACAGATTAAAACCATCATAGGATAGAACAAACATGAAAATTCATACCTCAGCTGAAAAATTGGGTTTTTTACATCAAATTCACACCCTGATAATCCATCCATAGGATAAACCAAATCGTCATTATCATTAATTCTCTCAACATCATTATAATTCTTATTGGTTGATATTTATGTAGAGATGAATATATTTTGATGAGTGAGAATTAATGGAATGTACCACAAGAATTTATATGGATCATGAGATAGTTTTCCATAATTATTTTCCTTCCATCAAGATGTACCACATTCTTATAGTCGTTATGGTCTACTGTTTCCTCCAAAAATAAACTATAATATTTTATAAAAGAATTGATTTTAAAAGTAGAATTTCTATGATGCTTAATTAACTTCAGTACATTATTATGATTTGAGGTAATATCTGCGCCATCAAGAAGATGATCCTCAAAAAGGGAATTAATATAATAAATGGAAGTATTAGAAATTTTATTCAAGGGTTTTCCATGATATAATCACATTAAAAGTTCAAAATTTTTCATTTTAGTACATTCCTAAATATAGGATTTCGAGCATCAAAAAATTATTTTTTTCACTCTCTAAATATCGTCATATTCATTATTTTATTCATCTGTATTTATATCATGGAATTATTTCACTAGAATACTATCTCCCTCAAGAGGATGTAAAAATGGAAATTGATCAAATATAAATTTTTTTATACCACTTCTTTATTTCCAATTATAAAAATTAAATCATTGTCTCATCTCTCCATTGTGATTCAAAATATAATATTCTATTTGGAAACAATATTTTTTATATGGTAGCTAAATCCTTCCCAACTTAACCATGGTCTTCCAAAATAATTATAATTTTGAAATTGTATAGGGCCTCCATTTGAAGCATTGTTAAATCAAAATTATAAAGATTATCTAAATTACTTTTAAACTCAATTGAAATCGAATTAGTATGATACATCTAGATTGTTTTCATTCTGTTATAGGGGAAACATTTTATTAAACTCAAAAATATGAACCAAAATTACAAAAATAATTACAACCAATTTTAATATTAAATTCATAAAATCATACAAGTTTCTATAAATACAAAGAAAACGTGAAATAACATATTCTATAAGTTATTCCTGTAAATAAATAACAAAGGAGGTTGTCCCTAATATTTAAGAATTCGCTATTATGGAAGATAAAATGAATACCATTGATACACTGAAAATTTCTTCCCAAGGTTTTAACTATAAAGAATCAATCAATAAGATCCCAAAAAAGGAAAAACTGTAAATTTATGAATGAAAAATCTCAATTTATGAATGATCACAATACTTCAAATATACCAAAATACATTCTAGAGATAAAAACTACAATCAAAGGAGTGACATAATTAATAAAAAGAATACGAGAGTGGATAAAATACCTCAGAATATATATTAATTCAACATTAAGATATTGTAGATAGTAGGGAAATTTTATTATGTCTATAATTTAATCTATAATTTATTTCCGTTGATATCCAAACCAACCAAAAAATGGCGGTTCATTGAAAATTTAAATCAATATTGATTAGAGTTTCCAAACCAGCCATATTAGAAACAGATTAATGATTCCATTCATTCATTAGGAGTAAAAATTAAAGGATATGTATTTTTCTAGGATCCCATATCTTATCCTCCACACTAAATATGTATCCTTTACTAGAGCTGTAAGAGATATAGCTTCCACCCTTCTTGGTTTGTGACCAACCCAGAGAGAGTCATTAATTCCCCATGACATCAATCAATTTATACTTAAAAAACCAAACCCTAAATCACTAAATATCCAATTATGTAGTATATAATCATGAATTTATAAGGACGATACCATAGAGGAAAGGATATGTAACATTCAATTCATAAATTATAAACACTAAACTAGTGTATGAAATAAAAAACTACATGAAAATTAAAATAATAATGATTGATAATGATTTAAGATAATTATAGAATAAAATAAAAAAGTTATGATCCATATAATTTCTAGGTTCATGCACAATTTATTGTAAAAAATTAATGGCTTCTTGTTATTTTAATTGGAATTATGATAAAGTCACCCCCACCCCTGGTCTAAGTGATTATTCTCACTCTCTAATAAATTCTCTTTTTAAATGGTTATACACTTCTGTTTATTAATAAAAATGGTAATGAAAAATTGTTTTTAAATGTAAATCCCATCATACCCAATGGTTATAGGGAAATTACTATTCTATTATCTTTATTATATAATAATCCCTTAATAAAAACATGATGGTCATAAAATTAAAAATAATGTAGAGAGGTAGAGAATAAAATTGAATGTGAGATCCAACAAGAATTAAATAAAAAACTATAGACACACTACTATAGTCCCCCTTTAATAACATGTTTGAAAGAAGAAAAGATCACCCTATCATGATATCAATGATAGGGTGATGAAAAAATTAAATAAAACATATATAATTTGTGATAGAGTATAAATATGGCATCTTTAATCCATAGATAATTCATGAATATTTAATGAATTATTGGATACATAATTTCAATGAAAAATATGGACAAATTATAAAGTGAATACTACATTTATCAAAGAAAATATTATTGATCCCCTGTGAAATTATTTAAGAAATAATTAAATTCTCATTAATGTGTTCAATTGTAATATTTATTTCAATAAACCTCAATAGATATAGAGTTATATATTTCCAAGGATAAATATTTTTATTACATCTGTAATTTCACCTTAATTCCCTTTTTCATTAATGAAAAAATCAAGGATAAGTATTTTAACAATCTTATTTTATTTTAAAATTTTACATTGATCTCATATTCAATATATATGACATTAAATTATTGAATTCAAATAGATTTTGTTTTTATTTTAATGATAAAATGAGCATCACAACATGTACCTAAACCATGACATGACTGGTGCATGGCCATAAATGCTTCATGATGTATCTATTTACTTCATGGAACAAACTAAATCTCATAAAGTCTATAATTTAAAGAATATGAACCAAAATCAAAAAAATATATATTTAACCAGTATAAGAACAAGAATACCTGAGATCAATCACATGATGGTATAGATAAAAATGAAAACAATACTCCAGTGAATAGGATAAAGATTCATAACACTCTAATCTGGTATTGAAGAAGATCTAAATAAAAACAATATTTACCAAGTGGAGATCACTGGAGGATATGGGAAGCCGCCACTCATGTGGGTGAGGTAAATTAGGGTAGAGATTTGGGGTGAATAGGGGGAGGCTAAGAGATAATGGATTTTTGAAAAAGTTATAACAATGGTTTTTAAATATACATTCATATAGGCCAACCTATACTAACAGTTTCAAAAAACCATTCTTATAGATTTATATATACCGATGCTTTGAATAAACCATTGAAATAGCCTGAATCTAAGAATTATATTCTAATGGTTCATGTAAACTGTTGCTATATTGGCATGGGGATAGCCCCACTTTCTAATGGTGTTACCATTTAACATATGTTCTTAAATCCTCAAATAAAAAAATTATAGAAAAATACATAGATTTTTCCGGATTCCTATATCTAGAATATAATTCATAAAACACATCCAATATATAATTCTCAAAACCCAATAAAAAACTATTTAATCCTTCCACTTTATAGATTGTAATATCATAGTTATGTCCTTGGTCTTGGAGTCAACCCTTATAATTGGGCATGGGATTATATAATTCCCATATTTGACACACATAATATTTTAGACTATAAATAGTACCATATGATAAAAATCATTTCTCTCTATTGAACTATTCATTTTTAATTATAAATTACTTATTATATTCCCTTCATTTCCACATAGAAAATGACTTCTTGTTATATTGAGACATTCCCTTGAGTGCTTCTTCACGCATTCTCAATATATACGAAACTAACTATTATTTCCTATATTGTATTAATGAAACTCCATTTTTTTTGTTGTTAGGTGTGTCATGAAACTCACCCACAGTGATATTTTTATTCATATAGTGAGATAGATGATTAGGAACAATCATAAGGATTCGCCTTCTTGTTCCCATTTCATATGCTTTCTCATGAGCACAATCATTACATTTCCAATCACATTCTTTGCTAACACGGATCATCCTAGTTCCAACTAATTAATAAAAACAAATGGTATAGTGTGAATAAATATAGTCCGAAACCACATAATCATAGAAAATCATTTCTGTGATGTCTAATTCATGAAACCTTCTTTTCAATCTATGAAATATTAGGTTTGACACTGGTCATCTAGGATCATAATCTATTATAATCCATCGTGATGGTTCCCAAATAAAATATGAATTAACCCAATCATATATCCTGAGAGTTTCAAACCATTTTCTTGGTAACAGTACTATATACAATAATTATAGATGATAAATTATTAACCCACTCTTTTCAAGGTCAATACCAAAATATTTATTAATTAAAAAACCACATGAACATATAGTATCACGAAATGCATATATTTCTAGGAAAACCACATAATATCTATTTTACTTAATCATTTATATGTTATATTATACTTAAGATTATTCTTTTGTTTTTTACCAAAGTTATCGAATATTAATATCTAAATATTGATTAAACCCTAATATGAAACCAGCTATAGTGACATTTAATTTTCATACATAATATCAGATCTTATTATATGAATATTAAATACATATTATTAATATCCACTATATAATCGTATAAGTATAATGTCTCTTAAAATTTGGATATATAAAAAACTTGTTCATAATATATCTAAATTGTGTCCCACTTAGTTCTTAAAAACTAGATCCCTTCCCTGATATGCCATACCTAATACATTTCTACATTAACATAGAAGAAGAATGATAATAAATTGTGAGCATAGATGCTCAGTAAGGATTAATAAGGGAGATATCAAGGTTCAAATAAAAATATAATGAGAATAAGGTTATTATAACATGAGATTAAAATTTTAAAACCATGAAATGTTTAGGAAATATCATAATCTTGAGTAATGGAAAAACTTATGGAGGTTCATAATAATAGAATCATAATTGAAACAAGGAACATGATCCATGTGAACAAAAATTTCCAGAATAACCATTTGAAAGGAAATATAAAATCATTTCTTTATTGGTGAAGGATCACTTAAAATACTTTACTAATGGATTGAGTTCACACCTCATTTCATCGTATTATTCAGGGTTCACTCTATAAAATATCATAGTGGATTGAGTTCCTAACTAAATTGGATTTTATCCCCAATCTTGAGTCATGGAATAAATATTAGGAGTTCATAATACATGAATCACCATAGAATCAAGGAACATGAGATGTTTTGTCATAAATTGACAGAAGACACAAATTTTTGGAATATATATAAGCATATAAAATCAACTATTTAGTATTCAAGGCTCACTTACAATATATTCATAATGGGTTGGGTTTACTCCACATTCTATCATAGTAGTCAGGGTTTACTCCCTAAACTATCATAATGGACAAAATATATAACTAAATTGGATTCACTCCCCATTATTATCCTAGTTATATCATGAGATATCCATATTTAACTAATTCATTTGAAGGATGTGTAATTATTGGCCCACCCATCAAAAAATGAAAATCATATACCTTTGAACCAAAATATCATCAAATATTTATCATATCATAACCCATCAAATGGAAATGTTTTTCAAAAACATTTCATCATAGCATAACATGTGAAACATTATGGGATTCAAAAACTTTTTCTTATTTCATCAATAAATATCCCATGGGAAATGAAATGGGTGTCATAATACTCATGTTAATATAATCATAAACTTCATAGTGGAAGAATGTAGATACTTGCATTGGATCATTTCCCCATTAAAATTTAAGAAACATCAAGGTATATCATCATAGATGAAAATTTCTATTTGAATATCAAATATAATATTTGTTGATAAAAATATACTTTTCAATTTGAATCCACTTATTTAAAATCGATATTTTTTACTAATTTAAGGATCTTTATATTATAAATTAACTTTGGATAATTTAAAATGAAACTTAAAATATTTTAGTGGTCATGATGGAAGGAAATTTCATTTATGTCATATAATATTAAAGAAAACATTCCTTCCACACTTTTGTAAAAAAATCAAAAGTAAATTGTTTGGAAACGAATAAGATTATTCATTTTAAACTATTTTTTTTAAAACTAAATCATGTGTAAAATGACTTCAGATAATCATAAGATAATATAGAAAAAAATATTTGAAGAATATTTGCAAAAATAATTATTTGGAAGAAAATTTATTTTTGAACGAAGAGAGAAATAATATCGGTTTTCTTAAAAATATTCTTTCAGTATCTAGAGCTAATTAAGAGAGGAAAATGAAATAAAAAATTTAATATCTATAAATATATCTAATAAAATAAAATTAATGAGTTTCTTTACAGGTAGATCATGAAATTTCAGCACTAAAAATTAAATCCTAAACAATATTGATAAAAATTACATTATAACATAAACCCTTTAATAGTTTGGTAAAATTTTAATCATAAGATCCCAAAAATAATAAAAGTAAATGAAATATTTAATATAATGAAAATAAGGATAATCCTGATATATCATGTAATATGGTTAGTATATACATCACACAAAATAAACGAGTGGTCAATATGGGATATGTCTCCATGAAGTAAAATTGGGACTACAAATCCCTTACCTTAAGTTTGACTTTCTTTTAATATGATCTAGCCTATGATATAATAAATTTAAATTTTTTATACTTATTTACCAAAATAATAATCATAATAATATTAAAATAATATCCTCTTATAAATATTTAACACCCATTTATTAACAATTCCTTATAAAAATTGTTATTTTCAGGTGTTAACTGTATCATTTCATCATGAGAATTTTGCTTTAGTTGTTCTTGATATTTTTAATTGATCATGGTTACACCATATAAATATATATAATCCTGATATAAATATTATATATTTTAATTATATACAAATTTTTATTTATCCAAAAAATATACAAAATAAAAAATTAATTACATCATTCATTGAGATGATTGATCATTTATATAAGTGAATGTTGTTTTCACTTTTCAATAGATGGAAGAAATTGAAGGTAAATAATAATTTATCTTTAAAAATAAATATTATAATATATATATATATATAATAAACTAATTAAATATATCCATACTACAATACATGTAAAATAGAAAAAAACAAATATCATTGCTTTATTGAGGTTGTAGTCCAAACTTACGCACGAGCGAAGTTATCATCATTCAACAGATTGGAAGGTAATAAGGTATATATTTCATAATCAACCCAAATTCATAAATATTTACTAAATATCATATATATTAACATTAATACTTTCATAATACCCATCAATAAAATATGGTTATGAAAGATGTATTGTATCGCTATGTGAAGATGGTATGTTCTACCTTCAAATGAGCGATACATTCTCATATCATTTGATGGGAAAATGGATGGATAATTACTTTTTCATATTAATAATAATATTTCTATGTATTTGGGACCTTTAATTTATAATTTTATGAAAAATTCCATGTATTTATAAAATTTAATACAATATTTAAAACATATAGTGATCGATTAAGGCGATTACCACTTTTTCATAAAGAAATCATTTAGATCTCCTCTTAAAGATCCATGTGTTTGTATTTTGGGAAGAAAATAACATTTATAATGTATCTATGTATTATGATAAGATTATATTTTAGGTTATGGTAGATCTATAAAGCTAAAAGTTGGGAAAGTAAGAGAAATTATGTGTGGCCTTTTATAAATGAGGGGAGAAGAACTCTTGGAATTTCTTAAAAAGATTTAAATATAAATAAAGTCATTATCTAGAGAAAAAATCAAATAAAAAGGTAATCCTTGATAAAGAGGAATATGGTTAAAATAAAATCAACAAAAAAATATAAAGGTTGATTTTTTTTAAACCTTATCTTTTAGTTTAATCCTTTAGTAAACCTATTTTAATCTTAAAAGTGCTAACATACTTCTCAATCATAAAAGGATATAACATTACATATAAGCTGAAAATTACATCATAAATTGAAAAGGGATGATATTGTATATCATATATAACAAAAAATATCCTCTTTCAATAGTTTTATAATTTTTAAATTATTTATTTAAATAATATTTTTATATAATATCATTAATGTCATCTTTAACACTACTCGTTTAATTTGACCTTAATGTCAACAAAAAAAATATGTAATTTTAATATAATCCTTTCAAAAATACCAAAATAGTAATATGTATCTAAAATTTTAATGGAACAAAATAACTCAACAAAATTGTATTGCTTTTAGTATTTTCAAAAATTTTTTTTTATTAAATGAATAAATATTGTGTCGACATTGCGTAAGAATTTTGGGTAATTATTCAATCCATAATTTTTTTAAAAAATACTATTAAAATAATAAAATTAAATTTAAATTAATATATTTATAACAAAAAACAACTTTTTAACCAAGTAATAAGATATTATAGAGACAAAAGTCAAGAATGTGACATTATCGACTTTATATATATATAAATTTATATAATCATCATAATCAAATAAATATGGAACCAATGGGAAATATATTTGATAATTATTTGTAAATATCCAAAATCCACCAATATAGTAGCAGAAATGTGGTTTCTACAGAAAATTAAAATCCATATCTCAATGTTTTAACCTTAGTTTCCTTCTTTTACCCTTTATAAGGTGAGAAAATTTTACAATGTTTATTATATTTATTGACCAAAAATAAAATGTTGATATATTCAAAATTTGAACCCAATAATTCCAAAAATGGAATGAAATTTTAAATATTAATTTTATATATGTTTCATATATTAATTTTAGATAAAAACAAAAAACACACCAAAAACAATTTTTCATAAAAGTGGATTTTTATGTGTAAAACAAATGTATACCAAATTCAAGCATAAAATTGATTAAAATAATATTATTTGGATCAATAATAATATTATAGAACTAATTTGACTCTTAAATAATTTTAAAACAAAATTTTACTGTATAAATTATTGAAATAAATATTATTTTCAATAAAAATAAGTATTTTTCATTATTCAATAAAAAATTAATCTTTTAAGAAAATTTTCAAAAATTATCCATAAGATAATTTTTGTATATTGAATTATAAAATTAATTTTATTTCATTAAATAAATTTCATAAAATTAGAAAAAAAATATAATATTTACTCATACAAAAAAATTAAAATCACTTTTGAAGGAAACATATTTTAGAGTCATAATATGAGATTACTAAAAAATGATTTCTTATTTCTTAATATTATAATAAATATATTAATATTTTGTAAGAAAATTATATATATTCCTCAATTTCTTTATTTTTATTCATATCCATAAATCCAATGGCTAGGTTTCAATGATCATAATTAAATAATAATAATTTGTTGTCACTTAAGTGTGTTGTTGTGTGTCGTTTACGCTATCAAACATATTATTACTTATTTAAAATATAAAGGTGTTAAAAGAATGACATCTTATCCATGGACATGACTGAAATATTTTCATCTTAGTTTTGGACTCGATGGTATTTATTGTATTTTGGCATAAGTCTTTAATGGTAAGATCATAAATTCCAGAACTATACATTGTATCATCGTAAAATTAGTTGTTAATTTTAATAGTTTTTTTGTGCATGGATTTATTTCTAGATCAATTGATAAGTTATATGAAATTATTTGATTCTTAGTTTTTGATTCTAAAATTTACATACCTTTTTTATGACATGATAACTTCTGATATACACCATCCCTTACTAAGAAAATTAGCTCATCCTTCTTATGTTTACATTTCCCCATGTTATGAGGAAAATAATTAAACATGATATATCTATTAGAGTGTCATGTGTGGACAATTGTTTGGGAGATTCATAAGTCTTAGTGGTAAGAACAATCATTAGATGGAAAAGAGATGGGTTCTTTTAATTAATGAATTTTCATAACTCTCTAATACTATAAACCTAAAAGGTCCTTGGAATTCATGTCAATCAATATTTTTAGTGATTTTGTAATTTTGGATATTATGCTTGGAGAGTTTTATTGGATTTTAAAAGTAATATGTAAAAGAGTTTTTTTTCACTAGATTCTAGGTGTATGGTTCTACAACATCACACAATACAT
Organism: Viscum album; assembly: GCA_963277665.1. Taxonomy (NCBI): domain Eukaryota; kingdom Viridiplantae; phylum Streptophyta; class Magnoliopsida; order Santalales; family Viscaceae; genus Viscum; species Viscum album. Next base: position 1,478,264,907 of record OY728134.1, read on the forward strand.
TTCTAGATAATTCCAATGACATAACTTATGTTTTAGAAGTAGTTTTTATCTCAAACTTAATTTTTATTTATGATGATTTATATTTTTATGTTTTGAAGCATAATTTTATTAGTATCTATCAATTATGAAATGATGGAGTGAAAGTTAAATTCCAAAATAAATAAATTTTAAGTTTTCATAGAATGAGAAAATACTTTGGAATCAATTTATTGGTTATGTAAATTTTATATTGTAGTATAATCTATATAAGAATGAAATATTTATTCACTTATAGTATGTAAGGTGTGAAAAGTTTTACCGTTTTGATGAATACATTAAAAAAGCAATATAACTGTTCTTCTAGGATAGAAAATCCTAAAATTTATACTAATATATTATAGATAAGGCATATTGATTTGTTTGGACATACTTGGAATAAAAGACTTGGAGAGAATATATTTTCGTTAGTTAAGTGGATGATTTTAGAAGATATTCTTTGGTGTAAATTATTTATAGTTAAATTGAACCTCTATTAATGTTTTTTACTTTTTATAATTCATTTTGTAATGATAAAGGTAAATTATTATTTCTATTACATGTGATATAAGAGGTGAATTTCATAAATTTCATTGTGAAATTAATCTACATTTGAATAATTTTATAGTACATATAACCCCTCAATTGAATTTAATTGTTAAAAAAATAATATTATTTTGGTTTTAATGGATAAAATTATGTTGAATTTGATATATTATCAATAAAAAGGTCTCATTATTCCATGGTGGTGCATGTGATGTCATTGTTAGGATCCAAATTGGTTTAACATAAATTAGATATATATTTTGTGCCACATCTGTCTCCTTTAGGATTTAACTAGTTATGAACCAAAGTGTTCATTCATTTATCAGTGGCATGGCTCATTTATTGAAGTCATTAATGAATGAACACAATAATATGTGTAATTTTTTAGTGTTAGGCGATGACACTTAAACCATTTCATATGATAGGCTCACTTCATTCAATGAAGAGAATCAAGGTTTTTTATAAGTGGATGAAATCCTCTCTTATTGGGTGAGTGTGGTATGTGAGACATTATAGAGCCATAGCTGAAACACTCTTTCAATCATGAATCTTCTAAATTGCTTGGTGAGGATGCAATCACACCTCAAAGGGTTTGGCATTACAAATGAAGTGTTTATTTATCCATTGGTTTTTGTATTAACATATGGTATGGGAGGCATTAATCTACTACTCCTATCTATCTTCAACGATAAAACATTATTTCTTACTAAATATGGACGTTTTTGTTCTTCATGAATTTCTAGTGCACAGTTATTATTCTCTATTTTTTAGATACACTTATGTGTTTTATTCTGTGGAGATATATTCTTTTCATTTTTGGTAATATTACACTACCAAGGGTAATATTATAATACAACATAATCCATCAATTATATAAGTGAGTTTTCATCAGGGATTAAACGTGTTTGATCCATCTTTTCAAAAAACATTAAAGTGATTATGTAGTTTTAGTTCCTGGGAAGCAGTTCTAGCAACTCCAAGACAATCAAATCACTAATACCAAGGAATAATAATGATTTTTCTGGTTCTTTTCTAGATTCTCATGAAAAATTCCCATCTTGTTGGAATCACATAATTTTCCAAGCTATGGAGAATCTGAAAATGTTAAAAAGAATTGTTTTTATTTTTTTTGTTTTAAAAGGATTGAAAAATGTTAATAAGAAATTATAATAGTTAATTTTTGATATTTTAATATATAAAAGGTTTATAAATTAAATAATTAAAAAATATAATAAATTAAATGTTTTTGAAACTTTAAGAATATTTATTAAATATTATATGTTAATATTGAAAAGTACATTTTGAAAATTATATGGCTAATGTTATGATATGGAAATAAAATTTTTATTTACAAATAATGAGAAATAATTTATAAAGTGTAATAAGTTTTAAGGATAAAATATAAATTTTTTATATGTATAATTTTCAATTATTTAAAATTAATTAAATATAAATTATTCAAATTAAAATCTAACCCTTATTTAATGATATTATTTAAAATAAAAAAAACATTCTTTTATGATTAATATGATTAATGGTTTAAATAATATTTTAATATACAAATAATTATAATATGATAGAGTTCATATTAATTATTAGTGTAAAATGTTTATAATAGTTTTTTATCTTCTTTATACATTTTTTAATTTTAATTTGTTTTTTATGAATAATTGATAAAATTTTTTAGAAAATACATAAAATGTTTATTTATTTATCAACTCAATTATAAATCATGATTATTAAAAAAAATTATTAAATTTGAATGTTGTGGATTCTTTAGTTAATATGTTAAACTTTTCTTGGATAATGCCTTATATTCCAGGCAATGTTCAAAACCATACAATTTAGTTTTCATATATCTTGAACTCAATTTCTAATTGATGTTAGGATATTGAGTATAGTTTTTTAATAAATTATATTTATATTAGACATTATATTTGTCATCAATTTAATACTCTTTTCAGTATAGTCTCCCTAGGTAGTGGGGCTTGGGGTTGAACCACCTACAAGCCTATATACTTATTATTATTTTTAAATGTGAATAGAGATGGATATATTTCACATTGGGATTACTCATGTGGAGTTTCACATTATCATATTTCTCTATTCCTTTATATTATTCATTCATATATGACATTCATCGGAAGCATTTTAATATATATGAATATAACCAGCTTTAGTTTTTTTGTGACAAACATAAACTTATGGGATGTGTAAAGAGAAACCCATTGGTGTGGTGTGAAAAAATTAATTAGGTGGTTATAATAGGGGTATTAAAACTACATTATTATGAGGATAAATACACTAACATTAATAAAACTTGAAAAGAAAAATCTTAAATTATATTTAATTGTTTTTTATTTAATATTAATATTATGTGTATTATTTTGGTGAGATATTAAAATAAGACCCCTAAAATAGTTTGTGTTGGAATCCTTCAAAAGTGTCATTTTTCAATACCTCCATCATTAAAGTGGGTAGTTAATGCTATATTTGGGTGGTCCTAGATTATATTTTGTAAGGAAAACAATTAATAAGTTAATATAGATTATCCTATTTAGTGTGTCATTAAAAATTTGGGTACCCATGGAATGCCCTTTATTAGCTTGTTTTTTTACATTTAATTTGGGTTATACTAGTTGTGAGACCCTAATAAGATTAGGTTATTAGAGGAAAATAGTTTAGTTAATACATATGATGTATTTGGATACAAATTTACCCACCCAACTATCTAAGAATCATAATTACTATGATTTAGAAGATCCCCCCACCTAGATAGATCAGTAATGTGATAAATGGTAAAGTATCCCAAAAATTTGTGAAATATCGATATTGGCTCAATAAAAGGATATGTTGTTTAGGGTAATCACTTTTAGAACATTAACATTAATTTAAAATTCTTAATAACATGATATAATACATTATCCCCACCTATTTATTTGTATTTATTGTAGATTTTAGTATACTTTACATTAATTATTTTTTATATCATTAATGGGTATGACCTATAAGATATAAAATTATTGGTATTTAGGATTTAGAAGTATTATCACGAAGAAACATTCCATGTAGAAAAATTTGAATGTTGTTGAGATCAATTCCATAGATTATGACTCTAGGGTAATAGAAATTTGGTGTGCATTACCTGTTTATGTTAATAAACATAAACTCGAATGTATGGGAATTGATGATGGATGACATAGATCTTCAAGTAGATAATAGAATAAGAGTTAATTAATTATATTTTAGTATGTATAATATGATTTTACCAAGTGTATTGATCATATAATTTAAAAATCATTATTTTTTCCATAAAAATGAATTTTATTTCTATATATTTTTTGGAAAAGATGTTATTTTGATTCATTATTAAGAAAAATGGGTATTTATATACAACAATGAAATATTTTATAATTTTGAGAATATAATAAATGGATAATATATTCTTAACATGGATAATAATAGTTATAACATTATGAATAATAATTTCATGGTTGATTACAATCCCACCTACCATTGGAATTGTCCTCTTGGATATATAAATGAGAAATATATACAATGACTCTATAGAGATGGATTTATAGACTCATTCAATTATTATACATTTCAAACATGTGAATATAGTGGATCAGAAAAAATGAAAAAGTCACCTTTCTAGAGAAAAATTGATAAGGCTAGTGGACTATTAGATCTCATATATAGCGATGTATGTGGACCAATGAGTATATAAGAACATGGTTGTTTTAGATACATTGATATTTTTATTGATGAATTTTTTCGGTATGATTATATGTTTCTGATGAAACATTGGTATATAATCGATGTTATTAATATTTTCATAACTTTATATATACTCCCTTTACTGATTTTATATGAAATGTGCATAATTTGAGTGAAATATTAATGTTTAAATATTAAATATAATTTTAGAGAACTATTTGAATTCGTCCATATTCAAGTCTATTTAATGGTTTTATAACAACTATCACCCTACTAATCCAAATTGAATGGTTCTTTTCTCAGTATTCTTATGTCAATATAAAACATTTCATTATAATGAATCATGGTCCAATTCTTCCATTTTAATTGTCATATGGTCCACACCAGAAGACCCAATGAAACTGGACCAGCCATGAAGATTTAATTGATGTGCTTGATTAGAAAGTAAAAAAGTATTTTATTATCCTACCATGTTTCTGGGACAATGTAAGGATTTTTGGAAAAAAATTTGAAGTCCCAACTCCAACGACAATGGGGCCAACTGCTTCATTTAATCTCATCCAACCATTCTGGCTGGGAACTAAAATAAGACCAGTATTAATGACATGTCTCCTGATCTAGTCCACAAATCAAGGTGAAAGTTTTCAGTGGGAAAGAGATGATATACGGGGGAGACTTTTTTGAATAATGAATTGGGATTGGAAGGCATATTACTATTCAAAAATCCATTCACATTTTGGACATTGAAAAAGCATGGACAGAAATGGATAGTTTAACATCGTATAATAAAACCACCATAACTTGTGTTCCTTAAATCTAATGGCCACAAAATTTTATGAATAGACGGAGGAGACATTTATATACAACTTATAATAAATAGATATCTTGAGATTCGGCTACCTGAAATATCAAAATGGCGATGTAATTGGAGAAACAGATTGAGAAAGAAAACAGTCCACTTCCTTGGGCTATAAATACATCCCCTATTCTCCATCAAAGTATTTGGCATATTAGAAGAGATAAGAACATATTGGCATGACCAAATCCTTTACAAGGTATTGTGAGGACATTTCATACTCATGTTTTTTCTTGAGATACCATTCCACCTCTATTTGTTTCCTTTTACTTTTGTGTTCTTCATTATTGTAATCCGGTAAGTCTTTTATGGTCATTCTGTTTTAATGAAAGTTTCTTCTTCAATATATCTTATTATCATCAAAATTATGTAGTTTAATATTCTTGTTCTTAAAATATTTTAAATATAGATTAATATCCTTCCATTATTTTGATTTCTCATTCAATATAATGTTCATTTTTAATTATCATCATTGTTTGTGTGTGTGTTCGACGCAACACACTTTTCTTATCCCTTTATTTTTCTTATCTTCTTAATTTATCATCATAATCATTATAACTATATTACTAATCATTGAAATGGCTGAGTAAATATCTCATTGGGGTGAGTTATAATATTGGGATGTTAAGTGATTGAGAGGTTTTTCTCAATGAATATTCTTTAAATTAATATTGTGTATGTTGGAGTTAACATGTCATAGATTGATGACATATTCTGTTTAACCAATGGATTAAATAGATTATTGAAACCATAAATACACTAACACAGTCAAGTACTAATTAAGATTAGAATCCATGTTAAGTTAAGGCTTGGATTAAAGCCTTAACACTTAGTAATTCCAATCAACCTCAACTGTTGACATGGGTGTTAATTTAATGTAATATAAAGCAAGGCTTAAGGATATCACAAGATTAACTACCTAATGATGAACTCACCCCAATCATTATTAAATTTTTAAATCAAAAACCAATCATTAATCACTTAATTTAATCTATACATACAAACCCCCCAATCAAAATACAAACAACTAAAAACAAACGGCTATTAAAAAGTATCATTGTCGAGGATTCGACCCGAGGGCTGCTATACACCTTAATAGAGCATCAAAACTTCAAACGGTCAAAATGAGAAAATAGGCCACGCTTTCAGGAACATTTTAATAGATCAAAGAGTTTTAGAATTAAGTACATAATAAACATGTGAAAATTATTAAATTACTCCTATAATATCAGTTCAAGGAATATATAATCCTTGAATTCATAACTCATCTGATATATTGTGGAATTGTTTCAAAATTCACTCTTCTTAGAAAACCATAAGGATATTAGTGTTTTAAAAGATAAATCATAACTTATTGGACAAGGTTCAATCTATAATGAGCTTCTGTTACATTTCTATCTCATTTTGGGGGTATAAACTAAAAACCAATATTTTTCAACTAAATATTATTCCATATAAAGTATTTATAAAGAGACCAAATGAGAAATAGTAATGGAAACAACCCGTTTTTTATTCTATGAGAATTTATAGTTTTGAAGGACGAGTATGATTTTGGGATTTTTATAAACATGACTCCAAATATAAAGTGTTCTTATCTGTTAGTTTTCTTAAGAAAAATTGGGACATTATTTCAATAATTATATTAATAAAAAAGTGTTTATGACCCAAAATTCTATTTTCATGAATTCTCTAGCTCTATCTTCCCTCAATTTTTTGGAAAATAAGTAGTCATATATAATACTATGGGGTGAAATTTAGAGATATAGATGAATATCTTTCTCTAAAACTGTGGGCAACTAGGGTTTTCTAAGCTTATACTATCCTTTTATAAGGGCTGATGCATTTCTTATGCCTGGGGGATTCGACTCCCACCTCTTCCGAAATAATAAATCTAGTAGGATAGAATCTGATACTGAAATTAAAGAATGAAATTAAGATGATAGAGGTCTCACCCCTCCATTCATGGGGAGACGTAATGGTGTCTCTTTCTTGGATGTGCTTAAATGCACGGATCTTAGCAAAGATATTTTATCAGCGAAACCTACTCTTCTCAAGAAGTTAGATGATGGAAGTTTCAGGGCTGAAGCAGATCCAGAGGCACTTCATCAATGTGTTCTGTTATACCAATCCTCCATCATGGTCCACATCTCCTATTTGAAAGGTGACCACCCCTTCACATTAATAGATATTAAACCTAGAACTACACACTGTTGGGGTATATTGAATAGGAAACTAGTTTCCATAGGTCACAGATATTTTCACTTTATATTCAATTCTCAATATGGCATTGATAGAGTATGGGATAACGATAACCTCCATTTAAAACATGGTTTACTCAGGATTTATGAATGGGACTATGCGTTTTACCCTTACACTCATCGAAATACAATGACCCAAATGTGGTTCAAATTACATGGATTAAATTAGTACTTTTGGACTCCTAAAATTCTTAATGACATTGTGTCTTATAATGGATTACGCCAAAAATTTGACCAAAGAGCACTGAATACAGATTTGGGCCTCTTTTCATGGTTAATGTTTGAGTTTAACCTTATTGCACCTCTCCCAAATTCAATAATATTCTCTGCTAAAGAATATAAAATAGAAATTAGGATCGAATATGAGAAAAACCCACCATTTTGTGAAATTTTCAAACTTATTGTCCACAATATAGAAAATTTTAGGGTGATTAGGAAACAAGTGATCTAACCATTAGAGAATGAATGGATGAAAACATAAAATAAAAAAAAGGTAATCCCCACATCACTAATATCCCGGAATCTTCTAAAATAAGGAATGAGGTATGGGTGAATAAATATAATAAATAAAAATATATATTGAACACTTCAATTGCCTCCTAGGATGATCTTGTAGAAGAGGAATAAAGTGACCTTATTAATGAGCTTGATTGCTTTATTATAGATGTAATTCCAAAATAGTAAGAAAAGGAACATGCAGAGAATAACACAGTTAAGTTATATATCACCACTAGTTATATTGTTTCTAATTCTCATGATCCATGTAATGCCTCCTTGAGCACAAGAAACTCTATTCTTGATGGTAAGGTAATGGGGAAAATTACTGGTCACTCTGTTTGTAACCTAGTAACGGGTATTGAACCATAACAGGAGGAACCAACTTGCATCCACTTGACCCCATCATTGGGATTGGTTAATGGCTCAACCTCAGCTAGAGGATTCATTGCATATAATACTTCAATACCAGTTCTGCATCCTCTATAACCCTCTGTAGGCTGTGATACAAAACAGGTTGGCACACTCCCTGATTCCAAGTAGATTATTGGAAAGGACACACCATCAATGGTTTCTAGATATCAACCATGAATGAACTCAGGTGCATCATCTCATGGCACTACCTCGACTTTTCATTTAATTCATCTCCTCATTCTAGAATTTAATCAGTAGGTATACAATATAATGATAGTGTTAAGTCTGTGACTATTGTGAACCGGAATTATTAGAATGATGATAAACTTGATTCCAATAGCACTAAAACACCATGGCATTACCTATCAAGGAAAACTCTAAGATAGCCGGAAAAGAAATCCAACAATAATTCTCTACAGGCTATGATGCTAATGATGTAGGAACTCTACCTAACACAAAACTTGTTATTTCAACTACATCTAAGAAAAATACATACAATATCAAATCTGAATCAAATGAGGGTAGTGGTATGTTAATTTATTATTCTAAACTATCAATTGGTATAGACAGTTCCCACACTAATACACTGTCACATCAAGCAGTTTTAGGTAGTTCCCTGGATCTTGTTGTCCTAGGTTTGCAGAGAAAAGCCGAGGGCGCCCTTTATCATTAGAACCTGATTGACAAAACAATACTGGATTCTAGGAATCAGTTAGGAATGCACTCAGGTACATCAAATCATGGTCCTTCCTCAAAAATTTCAGCTACAAAACATCTTCACTCTATTATTAAATCTCTATGCATATATCATGATAGTTTTATGACTATGATTATTGTGAACATGAATACTTAGAATGAGGATAAATATTATCCCAATTACACTAAAAATACTATTCATTTACCTGTGAAGGATAAATCTAAGACAGGTAACCCAAATAACCCTCCTACTTATATGAGAAGTCATGAAATGTCCAAGATCCCAACTAATTCTAAACAAATTAGAATATCTACTAGAAACAAGGGCTTGGGAAACAAAAAAAGGGAGTTCTAACTCCAATACTAGGACTAAATGAAGATCCTTTTTTGGAATTGTCATGGTATTTCCAACTTTGAAACACTATCTTGTTTAAATAGAATGATCATCACACACTACCCTATTTTGTTTGGTATTGTGGAACCTAAAATCATTTTCTCTCCCAAGTTCCAACACTTTTTTCAGTATGAATATTACATCACTAGTGCAACTAAAAGTTCTTTTGTGGTTGATTATCAATGGATCTTATTGCACTCTTCTATTCAACATGTCAATATTTTTAACATATCAGATCAAGACTTCACATGCGCTTTTGTTCTAGAGGGAACTCATATTTTCTGCTCTTTCGATTATGCCAAGAATAGATATCAAGATAAAATACCTATTTGTCGTGATCTCACCTATCTACGTAATAGAACTCATGCACCTTTCTTTATAATTTTCGAATTCAATGCTATTCTCAATTAATGTGAGAAAATTGGTCCTTCACAAACTAAAATATCCATTAGATAATTCAAAACCACCATCGAAGACAATAGCCTTATTGAAATAAATATTACGTGTGCCAAATACACCTGGTATAGAAAACACTACAATAGGTTGGTCGCCTCCAAACTGGATAGAGCTTTCTCAAATGTTCTTTCCCTAGATAAATGGGACACTATTTCCAGCACCACCCTCCACAAGCTCAATTCTGATCAACAACCTATTTTGTTCAATTTCCCAACCAACTTTGTTAAATGCACTCTTCCTTTTAGATTTAATAATACTTGGTTCTCTAACACTGAATGTACTGACATCATAAAAAAAATTTAGATCTCCATGACTCAGTTCAATGAGGATTTTGCTTTCCCTAGAAAATTAAAGTCTCTTAAATAGATTCTCAAATGTTGGTGTATCTTTGATGTAAAAAAATCATCAAGGATATCCTCCTCCTTGAGAATTATCCTAACCATCTTAAAAATAAAAGCACAAATACTGACATTAGCACTTATCTGAATCATGAAAGAAATTTTTTGATAAAGCTAAATTCTTTGCTCACATTTAAGGATAGGATGAGGAAAAAAGTTTTCAAAGAAAAATGGTTTTTAGATGGGGAAAAACACTAAGTTTTATAATTCCCTTCAAACAGCTCAGAAAGCTTTTAGAACTCTTGCCTCATTAAAAGATAGTGACAACATTTTAGATAATGACAAAGAATTTTCAAACAACATTGTCTCTGATTTTGAATCTATGTTTAATGGCCCTAATATTAACAATGTCCTCTAACCTGGGATAATTTAAATGGATGTTAGTGATAAGGAAAACAACTTTCTACTTAACACTCTAGATGATCAATAAATTAAAGACACTGTCTTTAGTTTAAACCCTAATAGTTCTTCGGGCCCTGATTGTTTTAATAATGGTTTCTTTCAACGCTACTGGGATATTTTTAATTTTTATGTTTGGAAGCTTGTCAAATATTTCTTCTCCAATGGAGTTCTCCCTCATGGTATAAATACCAAATTTCTCTCTCTATTTCCAAAGGTTGACAATGCTTCTAAGATCCACTTTTTTAGGCCCGTTCCCCTCATTAACACCCTCTATAAAATCATCATAAAAATTATTGCTAATAGGCTCTCTTAAATCACTGAAAAATTAGTTTCTAGGAATCAATTTGGGTTTATTAATGGCAGATCCATCCAAAATTGCGTTGTTTGAATTTGAGTGCTTCAAAAACAATAACAAAACCAACAGAGGTGGTAATATTACCCTTAAACTTGACATTAAAAAATCCTTCGATACCATGGATTGAAGTTTTATTTTTAAAGTGCTTCAATATTTTGGTTTCAGTGATGCATTTATCAATACTATCTGAAAGTTTTTCAATTAGGCTTCCATCTCCATTTTTATTAATGGTTCCCCTAAGGGATATTTCAAATATACTAAAGTTTTCAGACATGGGGACCCTCTTTCTTCCATCCTCTTCTCCATTGTGGAGGACTATCATAGTCAACTTCTCACTTGTCCATTTGATAAAAAAATACATTAAACCATCCATTTTTCGTGAAATGTAAATGCTCTTACTCAATTTTTGTATACTGATGATATCATTATCTTTCTTCAAGGTGATAAAAGAAAAATTTGAACCCCCAAAAATGCCCTTGAGCACTATGAGGAAATATATGGACAAAAGATTAACTGAAATAAATCCTCTATATTATTTGGAAAAAAATTTCCCCTAATAGGAAATGCATCATTATAAATGATTTAGGTATAAAATAGGTATCTCTACCTTTTAAGTACATAGGTGTCCCCATATTTTAGGGAAGACCCAAATCTTTTCATTTCCATGAAATTACCAATCATGTAATAAACCAACATTCATGTTGGAAAGGGAAATCCATCTCTATGGTGGATAGAATCAGCCTTGTCAAATCTAATATTGTCTCTAAAATGGTTTACACTATGGTGGTATACAATTGGCCTGCTAGTATTATAAAAAAATGAATACCTCAATCAAAATTTTTGTTTGGACTGGTAGCACTGTGGAAAGGAAACTGGTTACCTTCCCCTATTCAACTTGTTGTCAACCAATTGAGAAGGCAAGTATTGGAATAAAAATTATTAATCCTTTTTAATGAGGCTCTTCAAACCCTACTCACTTGGAATATCTTCTATAATAACTCCGAATCTATCAACTTCCTTAAAAATAAATTTCATCAAAAACATAAGAAAGAAAACTCTACCTTTATTGACTCCTCTATTTGGCCATCCATAAATCATTCATTTTCTTCCATTATTAGTAACTCCGGGTGGATGGTCTCTAGAAACTCCTCAATGAACTTATGGCTAACTAACTGGGTAGGAACTCCTTTAATTTCTATGGATACCCTTGACCAAAGCCCTAAGAAAATCAAACTCTCTATTATATATGTTTGTAATCATCAAAATAATCCTATTCCTGATAACATTATGAATGTCATTGACACCTACCCCTTCTCTATCACTGATGATTTCTTAGTTTGGGAACATGCTCACAATGGTAGGCTTGATTCTAAAAACTTTTACAACCACCTTTTTTGTAACTACGAAATTGAGTTTGTATTGTTAAAACTTTTTAAAAAATCTTGGATAAAACCCTCAATATTTACTCTTATTTGGAAGCTTCTTCATAATAGACTACCAACTGACGATCACCTATAATAGTCGGTTTTTCAACTCTATTCTAAATGCAGTCTCTTCAATCAACATAGAGAAGATACTAATCATCTCTTTCTTTCTTGTGCCACTACTTCTGCTCATTGGAACTATGTTTTGGACATTTTTGATTATAGATGGTGGATGCCTGACTTTTTCAAATCTCAATTAAAGAGACATGCAGATCTAAATATTTCTCACCAAATTAAAAACATTTTCCTTACTGCTTTCACTAAGATTCACCACATGATCTGGTATGATAGAAATTCACTTATTCATAATAAATGCTCATCTAGTATTTATGAAAGATGAACTCGGATTCTCATTAACTTTTGTGAAGCTCCTTGGATCCCAAATGGTCACTACAACAACACAGTGCTTGAATTTGGCATCATTTGATGATTACGTATTGCTGGAAACTATTTCCATCCTCGTTATACTTCTGAAGTCTTCCGGCGTGCACCTCTTCCAGGATGTATTAAGGATAATGTGGATGGCACTTCCAAAGGCCACCTAGGCCCTTCAGGTTTTGGCGTCATCTTCAAGAATCATATTAGTCATATCATTTTTTTTATCTATGGTATTTGTGGCATTGCTTCCTCACTAGAAGCTGAAATGATAGGTATGATTCATGCCGTCTTTTTTTCAAAACCACATGGTTGGAAGAACCTCAAGATTGAGAGTTATTCGACCACAATTGTGAAATAAATTTGGAATTGCGCGATACATCATGCATGGCCAATCACCACCTGTTGGATGGACTACATCTGTGCTCTTCTCGAAATCAACTACAACATCACTCATATATATCATGTAGCTAACATAGTTGCTGATGGTATTTCAAAAAATGGAGTCAATAAAGACATTACCTAGTTGATGAAATTCTTATTGACTTACATCCTTTTCATAATAAAGATTATAATATGTTTCCATCTTTTAGACTTTTGTAAATTTTTTCCTTTATATTTATAGTGCCTTGGTTTTCTTGCCAGGTAATGTCTTCTAAAAAATATAATCCTATGTAAATCAGCCTAGACATTATCTATTTTCTAACCATCTTGGGTGATTATGTCTAACCACCTCTTGGATTAATTGCATATAAATATATACTTCTAGAATGAAACTATTCTCAAGAGGAATATCAAGATTCTTGAATATATATAAGATTTCTTATATCAAAGACTCTACAGCATGTGTTTTGTCATCCCCTGAAAAGGTGTGAGGATGATGCCACTAAAACTCATGAGTCAAATCTACCATAATTTTGGTAGTTGAAATTAACCCTTTCATATTTTTAAGAATATGTAGAAAACCCTCTAGAAACTGGGTGTTAGTTTCCACATAAGGTAATGAAAGAGTAACCATAGGTGGCAGTATAGAAGGAATCACTGGATACCCACAACCTTCCACCTCAAGAACATTATCGTCGACGCCTTCATGGCACATTAAGGGATGAAATAATGGTGGCATGAAACAAAAATTCCCAATACACTCCTTATAAAGTATTTATGAAATATGGATGATTTCATTTAGGAAACTTGGATAGGTTCTGAGCCTTTATCTAGAAACAATCATGCCTCTCTACCTGCTTCAAAATCCATGTCTAGATGCTATAACAGACAATAAAAATACAAGAGACTCCCCTACCCTCTAATATGGTTCATTATGGATATATGTTTATGTTTCATATATATATATATATAAGATGGTTTTTTTAAATTGGGAATCATATTCATTTTAAAATTGTTCTTCTTTAATCATATTTAGACATCTATAAATGGTTGAATTTAGTGGATTACCATTTTCAACCCATATGAGACCATGATCATTATAAACCATAATAACAAATCCGCAAACCCCATTCCATTATATGTTCCATCTCATGTAACTGATGATCCACAACTCAATGTGGCATAATTGAATACACAAGGCCTCTAAATTAACCTGTTCAAGAAAACACTATTAGGAAAAGGATGGAAATTTAAGAATATGTAATCTTTTCTAATCCCTGCATTATGTTTTTGGAAAATTGAATACATATCATGGTGCAATAAATATTCAACGGGAAAATGAATACTGAAACAAAACATTCCATGGAAAAATGCCAGGAATATTTATCCTACTGTGACAAACAACGATGCATGGTCTAATGAAATTACCTTATTTCATTGGGCCTAGTAGGAAAATAATATATTTAATAACATCACTTTTAATAACATCAAAAACCACGTATGTTTCCCAATGGTGAAGTCATACCAACCATAAATTGAAAAATCAGAACAAAAATTATAATTAGGGAAACATAGCCTTTACCCCAAACATGGGTATGCGATGCCCAAGCATGAATTATGAACAAGTTAAAATATTTCCCTATCTCTAATATATTTTCTCTAAATATTATAAAAATATAAGAACCTCATCTGATACCAATTTTTAATGTCCAGTCCTAGGGTCCACTTGACCAGGGCCTCGAGTTGGTGGGTCACATGGCCACAAATGTGTACCCCCATATTCTAGAGGTTATCAACTGGCAGAAAAGCTATACATATGGTATAGTGGAGATAATATACCATCATGTTAGAGTAGAAAAGAGGATATAAAAGTTAAACATACATAGTAGAAAAAGCATATAAAATCAGATAGAATAACTCAATAAATAATGGAAGAACAAAAAGAACTCAACAATAGAATATAATAAACAAAAGCCTCTAAGGAATTTTCTAATACATGGACACATTGGATAGTATAAATAAAAAGAAACAAGAAGATACAAGATTTCTATTAAATAGTAAAAAATAAATAAAGGACAAAAAAGTCAATAGGCATCTCAATCCCAAGCCGGATTCTCATTTTCTAAGATCCTACTAGGTAAGGAATCCAATAACTTGTATCATGATATTATTTCTAGTCAATACCTAAAAAATAAGGTCTTCTTAGGTACCAAAGGCATCTTAAGTAAGATGTTAGATAAAAATCACATTAGAACACCACCAATGGTGTCTATGTTTAATCTGATTAGTGCTTGTAACTAAATAGTGTGCAGGAGTTAGAAGAATAGTAAAACAAAGTTAAAATAAACAACCATTAAACTCATGTTCCTATATGACACCTAGTGAGTCTATATACTTAATATCATGTATAGAATGTTTATGATCATGTAATTTTATATATATAATTAGTAATAATAAATATATTAAATATATATTTATATAGTTTAGTCCTATATTTCAACCACCTATATGAACCAGGTTCCTAAGGATGCCTAGTGGCCATATACCTGGAATACTAGTGATGCATTGGACTGGGGTGTTACTCAGGAATACATATAAAAAATCTAATGAGACTAAAATCTCATGCGATGCGTTACATTACCTACATCTCAATTGAGTGAGAGATGGCATGCAATAACACTCGGGATAGTGATTGGGCCACCATGGAAGCACTCCAACCATGGAATGTGGCACCTTAGCAAAATTTCCATAAATGTAACACCCCAAGCTTTCACGATATACTTCTCTTTCAATAATGCAATAGCTTTCATTGTACGCAACTTCGAGTTCTAACACACCGCGACTAATCAAAGTAGCCGTTATGAATAGTAATACCTAATTTTTGAAATTTTATAAATTTTATCTTTCCAAATGGACTTTGTTTTTGTATTCGTAATATCAAAATTATCCTAAGTTGAATTTTTTGTAATTTTCGGGGAACTTCTAATTTTTTATGAATAGTGAAAAATACTTAAAAACAAATTTTTTAATAAAAAAATTTATAGTGATAAATTATACTATTGAATGGTCATAAAGTATATTTAGAATACATTTTTACCATTTTATCCAATGGGGTTCATTAGAATTAATTTCACTTTGAATTTGGACAAAAACAATTGTCAATATTTTGATATATATTGTTTCTTAAAAACACGCTATTTGTTGTGACAGCGGAAATTAACTATAAAATTAATTAATGAAGATTATATGTTTTTAATTTCATAAAATAGACATCATTTTTTAATTCGGAATATCAATTATAGATTACGGTGAAATTTTGGCATTGTTCTGAAAAACTTCAATTTTTGATGAATAGTGAAACCCCTAAGTGGTAGTTAAAAAACTGATTTTACGTTCAAATGAAACACTACCACTTATGTGATTTGATTTTAAAAAATCCTAAATACATGGCTGTCATTAGGAAGTAAAATGTGGTTCAATGGGATTAAAATAATTTTTGTGAATAGTGTCTTTTAAGTTTAATTAATCACGATTAAAGGTAATTAGTGAAATTTAAGGTAAATATAATGTTATAATAATAGGAAATGACCTTTACACTTGTCCTACCCCTATTGGATGAATCATGGACGACCCAGAAAATCCTTTGGTCAACTTGGGGACCCCATGGAGCCACTTTGGTAGGAAAATGACATTAAAAACTTTTTATTTAATGTTAAAATAAAAAAGTCACAAACAAGAGTTGTTTTAATAAAACAATTTTTAAATGGGGTTATACAAGTCATATTTTTGACTATAAGTATTCATTAGAAATAGAAAACGATTTCCTACATCATGATATTTTTTTTATAATTTTTAGACATTAAATAAATTAAATTATTTATGACACCATGATGATGCAGTGATTACCTCATTAATTAATGATTTAAATAAAATGAAAAGATAATGTAAAATCTAAGACTTACACTTGTCAAAAACCTATTGGATGAGTATATTTCGAACCCTTATCACCTTATCCTCGAACTGTATAAGGGTGGGATCTTTAGAATCCGAAAAATCATTTCATAATAAAGTAATATTTCAATCTTTCCAAGAGTGCCCCTCCTCTCCTCTTATAAAAGGCCCCCACCACTACCACCTTACTCACACCGTAAAATCCTTTTGGCTCTGCCATCCTCTGCCCTAATACTCTCCCAACATACCTATATTACTCCTAGAAGCCTCACTTTGGGTAGAAGTCTTCCCAAGGAATCCTTTGGCTCAAATCAAAAAGAGTTACCCGATTTTAAGGTAATGTCTTCTCTAATGTTGTTTTGTTTTATTTTGCTTCTCCAACCCCTTAAACTCTTTTTATTACTTTATTTTGTAGAAAAACCAGTATCTAAAATATACTAGTATGTTTTTATGATAAGGATTTGGTTTACACTTACACACACCTTCGTTTAATGGTTAAATAACATACTGTTTCTGTGGGTGGCGAAATACTGCCTCACGAAACGATGATTGTTCAATATTCTTTTAACACCTCTAATGGTGGCAATTTTGATGAAACTATTTTCGTATATGATATATATATTATGTTTATGTTTTCCTTATTCTTCTTTATTTCTCATTTGTGGCATACTTTATGATTTCCATTATGGGTAAACGCGATAATTTCATTTTAGGAAGTGCGGACTACCGCCCCCTCAAAATGATTTGAATCGTTAATGCCATATGTGGGATGTATAAAGGTTGGAGTAAATTGTATTATACATTATATTATACTGGAATTATATTATACCTCTATATAATTATAACTTCATTCCATTAAATACGAAATAGAAATGAAAGCAGCGTTTATGCGTACGTACGGCTTACCGTCTTCATGAACGGTGAATTTCATTTCATACCTCTAAATGTTATGTAATATTATAAATGAATGTATATACTGGATATATATGATATATATGATATATACATCATGAATATAATTCTGGATATAATGTATATTTCACCACATGAACAACTTGTAATTATAAGAAGTTTATTTTTGACTCAGGTACCAAAGATCGACAAAATGACCGTTATTAACTTAAATAATTACATAATTTTCATAACATGATAATAAGTGATATAAATGGAATAATGAACATTGAAAAGGTTCTTAAGTAAATATAAATTAACTCTAGTTTATTATTCAGGAGGTTAAAGAACGATCGAGTCAAGTCGGACACAAGGTAAGGGAACTTCTTAACCCAATTTCTATTCTTTGGGTTAATCTCCTACTTTAAAATTATGTCATGATATTATTATGTCCTATATTGTATTTGTACATTATTTATGTGTACCTATATTGAATACACATAATAGATCAACTTTATTTAAAAAATGATCTTTTTAAGGGTATTCATCTCAATCTCTTTTCATTGAGGCATATTTTGTTTTATACACAACATTCTTTTATACGGTGGATAAACCGCTTTGACTTTTATGTTTATTCAAAAGGAATCTTTTTTATATGAAGAGTTTTACTAAATGACAAAAAGGGAATGATTTTCTTGCCGTACCTATGCGGCGACAACGACTTCTCCGCTGTCGTGCCCATTATTTGAGTTTCGGCTTCCTCGACAAGACATAACTTTTTTTAATGAAAAATAAATACAAAGTTTTAACTTTCTTTTATTTTGGTATTGAAAATGGTTTTGAAAGTGTTTTTATTATATCAATGTGTTGTATTGATATCTTGTGATTGAAATGTGGAAATTTTATGTTTCCTTTATGAATATTTTATGTGATATGATTATGTTATGGTTTATGATATGTTTAAACCTGTTCATATGATGAGTGTATTGGACTTAATAAGTGACGGGTGGAGCCTGCTATAGCTCCTCGATGCATCGGTAGGTCTCATGAGACAAACTAGTGTCTTGGCACGAGGCCTTGACAAAATCTTATTTGTGGTCTTAGCACGAGGCCTTGGCTACTTGGTTATGATAGTCTGGAATTATGCATTCCATCATTATGAAAGTGGTTATTGATATTGCATGTGATTATTTGACTAGTAGAATATCCATGTGAGTAAGTAAATGGCATTATTTAATTTGATTTTTTCCATATTATGCTGAAGTTAATGTTTAAAAAGGCTTTTTTTTAGTTATACATTGCCTTAAATGTTAATGTTTATTTACGAAAGCTTCCGCAATATTGTTATCCTTACTGAGCATCTGATCTCACCCCTTTCAATGTTTTAATATTTTCCAGGATGTGATGAAGTATTTTATGAATGTACTGTAGGGATAGTCATAAGAGGATATGAGTGTGGAATATGGAGACTTTGTTATTGTAGTTTTTCACTTTATGATGTATTGTAACATTTATGAATGTATCTAGTGTTTCCAAGGCTACTAGACTAATCGGTCTTTTGAGACATGATCTTTTGTGATCATGCCAATGTTACGCGATACTACACCGACTCTGGGTAACTGGGGTCAGGGTGCTACAGTTGGTATCAGAGGCAGTTTATTACAAACCTTGGAAGCTATATTTAGATAAACTCTGATTAGAGCACATATCTCAAAGATAGACTTTGAGGATTAGTATAGAAGAACTTCCTATAATTTTGTTGTTCTAGAGATTTTGTGAGTTTTCCGAGAAATACATCCCTGTCTGGATACGAGAAGGTAGAGGCGGCTCTGGCACAGATGTACCTAGTGGTAAAAGCTGAAAACACCTCTTTGAGCTAGACTAAAATGGGAACTGGTTCACGACAACGGGCCTTGGTGAAATCTTGGTTACAACACTCCCGGGGAATATGCTTAGGATCATTCTCATTTTCTTTACAAACCACTATGAAGGGTTATGATTATATACTTCCTCAAATAAATTTTTTTTATGATTATGGATTATATCCATAAATAGTTCAATTTATGTTATGTATTTTAAAAGTATGGAATTATGTATTTTGATTCATAAACTAATCTAGTTTATGCCATTGTTTAGAAAGGGCGCCTAGTGGAAGGAATGGAAACTGTATCAATGCACGCACTCCGTGTAGGGATTTCCCTCCTGCTCAAGATAATTATTGTGGAGCTAGAGATACAACTGGTGCTGATCAACTTATTACAATACTGGGACAACTCACTTAGGTTATGAATAATAACCTTACTCATATGGAGCACCCTGATCCGCAACGTGGAGGATCAATGTCAGATCATTTCATGAGGCAACAACCACCAACATTTAATGGGGGTACAAATCCATTAGTTTTTGAGCAATGGATAAACTCCTTAGAGAAAATATTCCACACCTTGGGGAGTAGTGAAAGGGAAAAGGTTATCATGGCAGTTTACCGCCTCACTAGAGATGCTGATCATTGGTGGTCATTGATTCAAAATACAAAGGAAGGTGATGAAGTATCGAATATAAAATGTAGGGAGTTCAAAGATCTTTTCATAGAAAAGTACTTTCCCCGTGACCATAGAGCAGATATGGAAAGGCAATTTCTGAGTCTATGGCAGAAGGAGGATGAGAATGTCGCAAAGTAAGAGTCTAACTTTACACGGGTAGTGAGGCATGCATCATATTATATACGTAACCCAAGAAGTAAGATTGATCGTTTCCTTGATGGGTTAAAACCGTTTCTCCGTCGAGCCTTAGTCTCATAATCCTTCTCGTAATACGAAGATATTGTCTCATGTGCTATCAAGACAGAAAAGGAATTCTCTAAATATTATAACAATAAAGTAATGCAAGAGAAGAAGAGAACAGTGGAATAAGTGACAGATAAATGGAAAAAGGGAAAGAAGGATTTTCCATTATGCGATAATTGTGTGAAGAATCACCCTGGTACTTGCCTAAAAGGAATGGGAGTTTGTTATAAATGTGGGGAAAAAGGTCACTAGGCACGTGATTTCAAGGGAAATAAAGAGGCTATCAATGTTGAATGCTATAATTTTAGGGAAATGGGGCATTATTCAAATTAATGTCCTAAACGTCAGGGAAAATTACCTCAGAAAAGGCCAAGGGATCAAGGACAAACTTATGCTGTTACTACAGATGATGTGGAATAATTATTGTATTGGTGCTTTTGGATTCAAGGATTATATTCTGGTTATAAAAATAATGTGATATATATAATGATTATACTGTAGTACACGTTGTTATCATTAAGGTTTTAATATGATGAAGGAAATCATATTTTTAGTATGTGACAATAAGAGAAACATTTCTTTGTTTAGGGAATATAATGTTACAATTGATTTTGGAATTTAAGGACCCTTTAGAGAAAGTCTGGACAGAGGTATTTTGGAAAACAATATAGGTTGGAATGGATTAAGTTTAACCTTGGATAGTATTATTTAATGTGAAAAAATTTCTGAAGATTATTTTTGGAATACTATAGTTTTAGGAAGGACAACCTGTAGGGTGGGGCATAACCCGTCGTGTAGGACAAAGCTGCAGGAATCGAACCCAAAACCATAGTGCGACATGCCTTTATTACCTACCACTAGCCTATAGGAAGTCCCTGGTTATTACAAAATAGTTTTCCTAATTTAAATGGTTTGTGTTAATATTTTGAACTTTGTACAACTAGGATAAATATAATAGTTTTGAAATCTATTAACTTTTGGAGTGAAAGATGGGTTCGTGGTAAAAATTTATTAAAGAATGAAATCCTACATGAAAAGTATGTATATTTCCTTATGTTATTAGTAAATATCATAAATAAATTCCTCAACTTTATGAAAGGTAACTTAAAACAAAAATGTTGCCGGTTAACTTTTCCAGTTGGGGATTCAATGACCGTTTAACCAATCACAAGTTTGTGATTTTCTTATGGTTAAATTTCTCCTAATCCTATTTTCTACAACTCTCCATCAGACCTTGATGGTTTGTTTCTCCTCCATATCCATATTTTCATATAATCCTAGTATGGGCTATCTCGGGCGACCTTTATACTTCTCTTTCTTTCTTTTAATGATATATTCTTATTAACCCTATTCCCGATGTGGGTTTTCCACAAAGGTTTTTTCTATTTTCAACATTTTATTTTCTAAGAACATTTTCAAATTGTGAGGACGCAATTTATTGAAGGAGGGGAGAATGTAACACCCCAAGATTTCACGATACACTTCTCTTTCAATAATGCAATAGCTTGCACTATATCCAACTTCGAGTTCTAACACACCGCGACTAATAAAAGTAGCTGTTATGAATAGTAATACCTAATTTTTAAAATTTTATAAATTTTATCTTGCCAAATGGACTTCATTTTTGTATTCGGAATATCGAAATTATCCTAAGTTGAATTGTTTGTAATTTTCGAAGAACTTCCTATTTTTTATGAATAGTGAAAAATATATAAAACAACTTTTTTAATATAAATAATTTATAGTGATAAAATATACTATTTACTAGTTTTAAAGTATAATTAGAATAAATTTTTACCATTTTATCCAATGGTTTTCATTATAATTAATTTCACTTTGAAATTGGACATAAACAATTGTCAATCTTTTGATATATATTGTTTCTTAAAAACACGTTATTTGTTGTGACAGAGGGAATTAACTATAAAATTAATTAATGCAAATTATATGTTTGGAATTTCATAAAATAGAAATAATTTTTGAATTTGGAATATCAATTATACCTTAGGGTGAAATTTTGGCATTGTTCCGAAAAACTTCAATTTTTGATGAATAGTGAAACCACTAAGTGGTAGTTAAAAAACTGATTTATCGTTTAAATGAAACATTACCACTTATGTGATTTTATTTTCAAAAATTTGACATACATGGTTGTCATTAGGAATTAAAATTTGGTTCAATGGGATTAAAATAATTTTTGGTGAATAGTAACTTTTAAGTTTAATTAATCGCGATTAAAGGTAATTAGTGAAATTTAAGGTAAATATAATGTTATAATAATAGGAAATGACCTTTACACTTGTCCTACCCCTATTTGATGAATCATGGCCGACCAAGACAATCCATGGGTCAACTTGGGGACCCCATGGAGCCACTTTGGTAGGAAAATGACATTAAAAACATTTTATTTAATGTTAAAATAAAAATGTCACAAACAAGAGTTGTTTTACTAAAAAAAATTTAAATGGGGTCATACAAGTCATATATTTGACTTTAAATATTAATTAGAAAGCTAAAAATATTTCCTAAATCATGGTATTTGTTTAATAATTTTTAGAAATTAAATAAATTAAATTATTTATGACACCATGATGATACAACGATTACCTCATTAATTAACGATATAAATAAAATGAAAAGATAATGTAAAATATAAGTCTTATACTTGTAAAAAAACTATTGGATGAGTATATTTATAACCCTTATCACATTATCCTCGAAATATATAAGTGTGGGACATTTAGAATCCGAAAAATAATTTCATAATAAAGTAACATTTCAATCTTTCCAAGAGTGCCCCTTCTCTCCTCTTATAAAAGGCCCCCACCACTACCACCTTACTCACACCATCAAAGCCTTTTGGCTCTTCCAAACTCTGACCAAATACTCTCACAACTTCCCTATATTACTCCTAGAAGCCTCACTTTGTGAATAAGTCTTCCCAAGGAAGTCTTTGGCTCAAATCAAAAAGAGTTACCCGATTTTAAGGTAATGTCTTCTCTAATATTGTTTTGTTTTATTTTGCTTCTCCAACCCCATACACTCTTTTTATTCCTTTATTTTGTAAAAACACCAGTATCTAAAATATACTAGGATGTTTTTATGATAAGGATTTGTTTTACACATACCCACAACTTCGTCTAATTGTTAAAGAACATACAGTTTCTGTGGGTGGCGAAATACTGCCTCACGAAACGATGATTGTTCAATATTCTTTTAACACCTCTATTGGTGGCCATTTTGATGAAACTATTTTCATATATGATATATATATTATGTTTATGCATTCATTATGCTTCTTTATTTCTCATTTTTGGCATACTTTATGATTTCCATTATGGGTAAACGCGATAATTTCATTTTAGGAAGTGCGGACTACCGCCCCCTCAAAGTGATTTGAATCATTAATGCCATATGTGGGATGTATAATGGACGGAGTAAATGGTATTATACATTATATTATACTGGAATTACATTATACCTTTATATAATTATAACTTCATTCCATTAAATACGAAATATAAATGAAAGTAGCGTTCATGCGTACGTACGGCTTACCGTCTCCATGAACGGTGCATTTCATTTCTTACCACTAAATGTTATGTAATTTTATAAATGAATGTATATATGGATATATATGATAAATATTATATCTAAATCATGAATATAATTCTGGATATAATGGATATTTCACCACATGAACAACTTGTAATTATAAGAAGTTTATTTTTGACTCAAGTACCAAAGATCGACAAAATGACCGTTATTAACATAAATAATTACATAATGTTCATAACATGCTAATAAGTAATATAAAATAAATAGTGAACATTATAAAGGTTCTTATGTAAATAGAAATTAACTCTAGTTTATTATTCAGGAGGTTAAAGAACGATCGAGTCAAGTCGGACACGAGGTAAGGGAACTTCGTAACCCAATTTCTATTCTTTGTGTAAATCTCCAACTTTCAAATTATGTCATGATATTATTATGTCCTATCTTGTATTTTTACTTTATTTATGTGTACTTATAGTGAATACACATAATAGATATAGTTTATTTAAAAAAATGATCTTTGTAATGGTCTTCTTCTCAATCTCCTTTCATTGAGGCATATTTTGTTTTATACACAACTTTCTTTTATACGGTGTATAAACCCCATTGACTTTTACGTTTATTCAAAAGGAATATTTTTTATACGAAGCATTTTACTAAACGATAAAAAGGGAATGTTTTTCTTGTCGTACATATGCGGTGACAATGACTTCTCCACCGCCGTGACCATTATTTGAGTTTCGTCTTCCTCTACAAGCCATAACTTTTTTTTAATGAAAAATAAATACAAGGTTTTAACTTTCTTTTATTTTGGTATTGAAAATGGTTTTGAAAGTGTTTTTATTATATCAATGTGTTGTATTGATATCTTGTGATTCAAATGTGGAAATTTTATGTTTCATTTATGCATATTTTATGTGATACGATTATGTTATGGTTTATGATATGTTTAAACATTTTCATATGAGGAATGCATTGGACTTAATAAGTGACGGGTGGAGCCTGCTATAGATCCTCGATGCATCAGTCAGTATCATGAGACAAACTAGTGTCTTGGCATGAAGCCTTGACAAAATCTTATTTGCGGTCTTGGCATGAGGCCTTGGCTACGTGGTTATGATGGTCTGGCATTATGCATTCCATCATTATGAAAGTGGTTATTGATATTGCATGTGATTATTAGACTTGTAGAATATCCATGTGAGTAAGTAAATGGCATTATTTAATTTTATTTTTTCCATATTATGCTAAAGTTAAATTTTAAAAAGGCTTTTGTTTTAGTTATACGTTGGCTTAAATGTTAATGTTTATTTACAAAATCTTCCGCAATATTGTTATCCTTACTGAGAATCTGAGCTCACCCCTTTCAATGTTTTAATATTTTCCAGGATGTGAAGAAGTATTTTATGAATGACCTACATGGATAGTCAGAAGAGTATATGAGTGTGGACTATAGAGACTTTGTTATTATAGTTTTTCACTTTATGATGTAATGTAACATTTATGAATGTATCTAGTGTTTCCAAGGCTACTAAACTAATCGGTCTTTCGAGACTTGATCTTTTGTGATCATGCCAATGTTACGAAGTAATGCACCAACTCCGGGCAACTGGGGTCAGGGCGTTACAATAAAGTATCACTAGTATGAGATGCCTTTAAATCAACACATGATGTGATATGTTTTTATTTCCATCTTAGCTCAACACCCCTTACCATTGTACATAGCCTCTTCAAAGGCATATTATAATAATAATTATCTTGGGGAATCACCTCTCATCAATTTATTTCATATAGCACATATTTATAGAAGAAGCATAATCATTCATAATATAATACATAAGTCTAAACTCTTATTCATTTAACAATGGAATGTCCACATATATATATATAATTCAATACATCATTTAATACCTCTTAGATTTCCCCTTATTCAAATTCATTTCTTTTTAGGGTAATGAAATTCAACATAATTACTTAATATGAACAAATAAACATGAATGTTTTCCTTATCCTTTATATGTAATTCCAATTAAACCATTTATTTGATTAATCCCATTCATTTAATGAAGGGTAACTATTAAGAGTAGACATTCCTATAAAAACCAATCCATTCAATTCACTAAGGCTTGACAATTCAATTTATAATGATCAAGGGTCAGTTAGAAGATATCATGGTCAAAAAAGAAAATTTCATACTTTGTAAATTCAAATTATAAAAAGGAAAATCACCTAAGAGCTTCCTCAATTCACATGTAATACTTGTGTCTCAATGTAAATTACATCTAAAAATCTATCCATTATAAAATTTTGAGTTCATGTCATTTTGAACAAATTGGAAAAAATGTAAATTTCTACTTGGCACATCCACGAGGTTACCATATAAGGTAAGCTCAACCTCTATACCAGAAAACCTAGATCATTATATATGAGTTAATGTGTGAGGGTCAATTATACATGAACAAATAAACATAATTTCGAGTCATGGAAAATGATGGGATGTAGTATAATGGAATATTTAAAAAATGAAAAAACACAAGGGGAAAATTACATAATGTCCTACCTCAAGGTTGTACACGAATCATTACTTAGTATCGAACTCATATTTGGAGTAGGTTATAATATATCAAAGAAACATTACAATTACCTTAAAATGGGTAAAATTACACTACAATGAAATTGATATATGGGTCCAAACAAAAATTGAGATAGGAAGTGTGAGTGGGTTTACCTTTACCTTGAGCTATCCAATTCCTTCAACGGTTCGATAATTGGGTGCCAGGTGAGAGGGATATTGATGAACCTAGGATGAGGGACTTTGAGTTCTATAGCAGTTAGAAACCATTCACAATCACTAGATAAATAATCGAAAAACTATAACAAGGAATAATAATTAAATAGGTGTAAACATGTGAATTAATCCTAAAATTTTAGCGTATATGGTTTTTTCACATGATTGGAACTAATCGTGTGTAAACTGTGATACCGCCACTCCTTAAGAAATTACCTTGCAATGTTAAGGTGCACAATTTCTAAATTTGTGTGCCTTATCCATGTGAAATATCAATATCCAAAAACATCGAAGATCTACATGCCAGTGATTCTTAGTTCAAACTGTTTCTGACAAATGGTCATCCATCAGTTTCCTCTGTCTGTAACCGCACATTTTCTTACAAATCATGTGGCCCAGTTTATTATCCCATTTTTGAGAAATCCAGGCCCCGAATAAGCCTCAAATTCTCCTCAGAACTCCTACAAGTCATATTAAACATTACCATAATTTAAAAAATTATTCATATTAAAAAACCAAAAATATGTACCTTCATTGAATAGTTGATTCGTTGTAATAATTAACCTAAAATAAAATTATATAATCACCAAAAGGGTTATTTAATCCTCAATATAGTTTTATTTATGAAACCTAGTAAAATTATCAAATCACATCAGAATCCCATAACTTAAAGAAATCAAAGTGGTGTTGGTGCCTTTAAACCTATAAACTCATGACCGTATTCATAAATCTTAAGTTCACCTCATATGAAAACATATATTCCTCTACAATACTTATTCCTAAAATAAAATAACAATATAAAAATGAAATAAAAATCATCATATATGACCTAAATCAGATTATCATCCAATCACTAGCCAATTTAATGGTCACTAATATTATCCTATTTACTTTATCAACTGAAATAATATCTTTATCTCCATTAAAAATTATCACAAAACACTAAATCAATTTTATTGGTTATTATTACACTAATGTAAACAAATATATACAAAAATTTTGGAACCTTGGGTATAGGACCCAAAACTGTTGGTATTAAAAAATCTCGACCTTCTGTGGAGTTGCCTTGGGTGGATAAATCCCTTATCCTTGAACTCCTCCAGTTGAGTATTAATCCCTTGAAGCTCAATCCACGCCATTATATATAGTTAAATTGAAACTAGACCAGCTGCCGGTATGAGATAAATAGTGAATTCCACATTTCCCTTAAAAGGAAGACCTGATAATTATTCAAGAAACATATCATAAAACCTATCCACTATGGGTAGAATGACATATTACTTCACACCTCTATCATCCAGAAATAGACTTGAAACCTAAGATATAGGCTCTCAAGTTATTGTCCCTACTAAACCTTCCTAGATACCTCACTCTCGATGGTGAATGTAAGGGTCACCCTTCGGAGACATAAAATTCACTCTATTCTTATAGCAACAAATGTGGGCTCGATATGCTACTATCCATCCCACACCCAAAAATATTCCTTATCCTAACATATCAAGAATATAGATATTCTAGAGAAAATAGTACTACCCAATCTACAGAGAACACCCATTTTCAAGCTATGTAAGTTTTTTTGGGTTGTGGTTAATGGTTAGGGAAAACCGTGTGCCAACCATGCACTACCCTATTTCTTATATTTTTTCAAATTTTCTCCCAAACACACACCAATGTAAAACTCAAATGAAAATCACTCAACACAAGGAAAAAATTTCACCTAAAAAGAGCCTGAGAAAACCCCAACGAAGGTATAGATCATAAAATCTCACCACCTTATAATAGGTTGTCCTTAAGCTGCACTCCCAAGCATCACAATTTTTTTGTGTTTCTTCCTACACATGCCCATCATAAAACAATACATCCACTATTGGTACAAACTTTCCCCAAAACACTTTATCACTATGAGCCAACACATATATTATATGCTCCTCCATGGATGAATCTATTTCAAACTCAATATCATCCTCCTCGATCACATGAGAAGGGTCGGGGTGATAATTAAAAATTTGTGATACATGGAAAACATCTTTCATAAAACTATATTTTTTTTGAAGATCCAATTGGTATGCCTTCTACTGGATTCTATCGATAAACACAAAATGTTCAATGAACATGTGTGCCAAATTCCCTTGTCTCTATATCCTGCGGTGACCAAATCTAGGTGACACATAAAGGAATACATGACCACCCTATATAAAACCCAGTGGGCATATGAATCTATAATCATGCAACTTCTATCTATTCTCACCCATATCAATATGTTTTCTAATCAACTAAACTAGTTTTGGAATCCCCTACACGATACTTAGTCCCAGCAATTCTGACTCACCATCCACTATCCAGCATAGAGGAGATCTGCATGGTCTCTCATAAATATCCTCTTATTCTTCCATATGTATAGTTTCCTAGTACCAATTTTTATATTAAAACTCCCCCAAATCATGGTGAATACCCATGATCCTTCACGGTCTATAACACATGCTCATAAGATATCCTCAAGCACCTGTATAGTATGCTCTGATTTCCCATATATCTTTGGGTGGAAATCGGTACTCAAAAAAACCTACATACCATGTGTCTTCTATAAACCCTATCATATATGTGTGGTAAATCATAATTCATGATATGAAACTACATTCTATGGATCCCCATTCAGACCAAATATCTTCCAAACAAAAAAAATATCCCAGACTCTCTACTAATAAATTATCCCATATAGGTAATAAATGTGATACTTTCTTCATCATGTCCACAACAACCCAAATATCATAATTCTTATGAGCATTTCTCAAGATACAGAAAAAAATGTCCATCATCACATCTTCTCACTTTCATTTTGCAATTGGAAATGGCTATAGGAAACCACCCAATTGATTATTCTTGAACTTCACCTGCATGCATGTGTAGCGTCTTATCACAATTCTGATTATTAAATTTTTCATGCCTGGCCACCAAAACTACAATCATAGGTCATGGTGAATTTTGGTCACACCTAGATATACTTCCCACTTCGTGGCATTAAATTATTTCATAATCTCATCTCACATGCTCGTAGGCACAATTTCCAGATTCCATACATAAATTATCACATCCTCATCTATGAACTAATATGAAGGTGACTTCCACCTTCAATGCTTTCCCTCAAGGTTAAGCACCAAGGATCATCATAATGCATGTCTCTAATCCTGCTAAAAAGTGTAGACTCCAAGGATATTGATAAAATATTCATATGGTCTTGACCCTCCCAACAACTACATTAATCTCTTCTAGTGTAGTTATAATTTTCCACTTGGGACTAGACTCTTAAACTGTCTGAGTCTGTATTTTCCTGCTCAAAGATTCAGCCACACAGTTTTCTTTCCCAAGGTTATATTCGTGTTTGAAATAAAATGGAAATGTATAATCAACCCATATCCATTTTGGAAGATTCCATTATTATTTTTAAAAGATATACTTCAAGCTCTTATGATCAGCATAGACAGTGAACTTTTTTCCTCAACAGATAATGTTACTAAAACATCGTAGCATACCCCACTACAGCCAAATCAAGGTCATGCATAAGGTAGTTTCATTCATGTGGACTCAAATGATGAGACACATATTCCACAACTCAATCTTCCTAAATCAACATAAGATAAATTATGATCCCAAAAGCATTATAATACCTTTTTAACTCCTCACCAGGCATTAGTAGGATCAATATTGGTGTCGATATCCAACACATATTCAAAAATGGGAAGGTTTTCTCATATGCTTCCAACCATTAAAACCTTATCCCCTTTTTGTAAAGACTGTAAGTAGGGTTTCCAGTAACTAAAATTCCTGGATAAACCGCTGAAAATATCCATATAAACCCATAAAGTGTTATATATAACAAATTTTCACTGGATACTCCAATAAAACCACTACATGTGCTTTATCAAGGCAAAAAAACAGCCCTTCCTCCATGATGATGTGACCCAAAAGGTGTACTTGATTAATCCAAAAGTAGCAATTATATATCTTGGCATATTGTCAATTATCTCTCAGTGTACTGAAGACAATGTCAAGGTGTTGGGTAGGATCATCATGAGTCCATGAGTACACCAAGATGTCATCCAAATACACTACCCCAAACTGATCCAGCTACAGATGGAGGATTCTGTTCATCATGTACAAAAGCATTGTTAGTGTGTTTGTCAACCCAAATTGAATTATGGAGAACTCATAAAGGCCATAGGTATATCTTAAATCATTCATTAGTATATGATATTTCTGAAATCTTAATTGAAGATACCATGATCTCATGTTGTTATGTCAAAAGGGGGCCTATATACCCTGAGAGTGGGTGAATTAGGTTACGGGTATTCTTTTCAAAATTATTCTTGCCCCTATAGATCTTGACCTCTTTATCAAAAGGGTCAATTATTTTGCACTTCTTTGTTTATTATGATCACTTATTTTCTTCTTTATCAGATGATGATTCTTTGTATGAAATGCATGGATGTAAGAAGGGAAACACATAGATTTTTACTTGGTTCACCCTCACTGGGCTACATCCAAGGGGAATACAACGACGATATGGCGTTGTACTGAATCCACTAAAGCTCACTGCTAATAATGTTCAGGATAGAACACTTTTTTTCCTAGACTCACTACCTTTACAATATTTAGGGTTATATCACTTCTTCCCTAAGGGTAACTCCCTATTCCTCTCTATCTAGCTCAATACCGGTAGAAAGGATCGACTTCTGCCTCTTACTTTTCCCACTGCTCTAGAAAGAATCCCCTCACAATTTATATACATGTAGGTCTCTTCATTAACACCAATGAAATATTCATCTTTAATTTTTGATAGACGCTCTGTTGATATCCATCTTTCACCGGTAGATGAATCTCACATTGCACCAGGTGTTCCTTGAAACCTCAATTTTTACAAGCAGCCTCTACACTGCCTTGCTCGCAATTTTTTGCTTTTGCATGAAATACACTTTTCACACAACACCCCCCTTACCGACAAAACACTTCTTTTATGCCCAAAAACCATATTTTACATGAAAATTTTATTTACACACAAAAAATATTTTACGCACAACATTTTCTTTATACGCAAACACTTCTTTTATTGCGAAAAATTCTTCTTTTATGTGCAACACTAAATTTTCCACACAACTCCCATTGAGAATTTTATACACACACTTGAGAGAAGATTCTCTATAAGTCTTGAGCTTCTTAAAAGGAAGGGCTCAACCTATATATTTATACCCAAAATCATCCCTGCATGAAAAATGACCCTTTAGCATGTAATATTCGTTGAGTTCAAAAAACACACATTCCACACAACATCGTACTTCGTGCACTGCTCTAAAATTTCATACACCTCATACCTTTTCCAATTTTTGTTATTATGATCTCAAAACACCTATTGCGCAAAAAAAATCCATTCCTATATTTCTTCCACCACAAAAAACTTTTGTGCACCTTCATTCTCCCAAATCACATCTCTCCATTTTCCAGTTTTTTGGCCCAAAAATATGGCAAACACTGGAAAATGGTTCCACCTTGTATATGCTCTTTTTGTACCGCCTCCAGAACATCCATTCCTTTTTAGAGGTTCTTATTCCAATCATGTATTGTTAAAAACATCTCTTGAACCCAAAAAATCACCATTTGTTCCCCCTTTTTCAAAAAACAAAACATAAAATCCCACATTCTCAACAGAAAAAACATAATGGACATCTTTGTCAACAAACACAACCAACTAAAAAATACTTCAATGATGCCTTGAGGGATTTTTTCCCAACACATATCAATATTGTAAAAGGCACAGTCTCCCATCAATTGGTTAAATATATCATTGATAAATTTAATTGGATATGGGTTCTTCACATTATTCTATTTCAACCTTTGGTAATCAATATATAATCACAAAGTATCATCAGCCTTCGTTGGAAAAAATATAGGGATCCCCATGGTGTCTTACTCGAAAAGATATATCCCTTAACCTATAACTCCTCCAACTGAGTCTTGAGCTCTTGATGCTATGTCTGTTCCATTCTGTATAGTGTAATTGAAATTGGATTATCCCCTTAAATGATCTCAATAATGAATTCCATATATCACTATGGTGGAAACCCAGAGAAGTATACAGAAAAAAATACGGAAACCTTCACATTATGGGTGGAATGAAATCATTATTCACACCAATTTCATCTAGTAATTGAGTTGGAACATGGGCTATGAGCTATCCTAGTTGCTGAGTAGCTGGTATTGCTCGGTCTACCGGGATATCCCACTCTCCACAGTGAATGTGATAGTCACCCTTATGAGAAGAAAAGGTAACTCCTCTTTGGTAACAATAAATGTGATCGTTGTATTCTAATAGCCATCCCATACCCAACATTAGGTCAAAGACTAAAATATCGTGAATATTGATATTCAAGTGAAAACTGTACTCCCCAATCTCAAGATAACACCCAATTCACAAATAAATTTCTCTCGGTCGTACTCCCAATTGTGCATCTATAATAATAACCCCACTATCATACTCCACTACCAGGTCAAACCATTAACATGTTTTTCAGATATAAAAGAATGAGAGGAACCATTATAATATAAGGAACTAGCTAATGTAGTATCTATAAGAATAATACCACTCAATATTGATGGTCTCGCCTCATTTTCCAAAAGTGTAGGATGAATTTTATGTAACTATCATTCCCATTATCACAATGATGAAGTCTAAATCCACTGAGTTGTTCCACTCTAGTAATATAGGTTCCCTTTCCTAGAAAAACAACATCCATTACCTTAATTACATTATCTAGTAGAAACTCAGATTGCAGACTGATATGGTGTATAATACCCCCATCATGCACGGTTGTTCTATCTAGCTCCTCTATCACTAACCATCTATCATAGTTTCATACAGAACTTTTGTAGAGGTACCATATTTTTATAGTCATCGAACTCCACTAGTAGTCGGGGATATTGTTTATAGAAGTGTAATGACGTACAACCCTGGTGTAAAACCACAAAGGTATGTTCTTGTGTAACCAAACCCCCCTGGACTAATCATCTTACCACTTCTCTGGGAGAAATTATCATTATGGAATTCCCTGATTTTAGCAGTCATACCTCCTAACCATATATATGAAACCACTAATCTCCCACTGGAATCTGCCTTCATATTCCCTAAATATATGATAGAATGATTCAACAGTTCTATAAACTTCTTCTGTATGAAGATATTTACCTGAGACTTAATTTCACACATAATTCTATCCTAAAACTTATTTTTGTAGTAGCCTCATCTCCTACCAACAATGGACCAGAGCCCTAAAAATATGTAATGTATCTATCATAGTCATATATATACATACTCCCCTAAGAAAACCTCTTGAACCCAATTTATCTCTCATTTCTCAGTGTTTCTGTGTAAAAGTTTTCTAGTAACTTCTCTTGAGACTCCTTCCATTCCACAGCTTCTGGATGTTCATCCCACATTTTGATGTCCCACCATCGCGTCTCCAGGACATGTAACATATATTCATCCAATTTGACTCTCTTCTCATAAAGAGTCTCCACGTTGTCATGTATATTAGGGATAAACTCCATCCAAAACTAATGTCCATCTTTTCTACCATGTATAGTAAAATTTAAAGGGTGCTTCAACTATAACTCCCTTGTAAGATCATACATGATTTTCACACCCAACTTGGGTATCTTTCCACGAATTTCATGATTTAAACGAAGTTATCTAAGAAGAACTCCCATACCTCCTCAGCTAGCACTATTAGGGTCTTGGTATCCGCTATTACTGGAGCATCTCTAGCCATGTCCTCATGTCATCCCATCAACAAGCGTCGCTATACAGGCATATCTCTACAATTCCAAATAAATATATTTGGAATCATAACACAAAGTTATCACATTTACATAAGATTAAAATCAAAACCAGTCACAAACATTATTTTCCTCAAACCTCCCAACATGGCCAAATCCAAGGTGCTATTAGTAACCATAGCCATCCTACACCTAAGTACTCATTACAAATGGGAAATAAGTTCTCATTATTCACATTCGGTTAGACCCCAATTTATTCAAATTTTCATCATCATACCATATTCAATTTCATATTCAAAACATCTTTCAATTAAATCACACAAGAAGGAAAAAATAGTCCAAGATCGATAAATCTCCCAAAAACTATCTTTCCATGCATGCTTAAAATGTTTTATGTCAGAAAAAATCAAGATTTAATATAATGATTCATGCATAATCAACACATGTTCCAAAAGAGGCGATGAGTCCAAACTAAAAAAATAACAAAATATCTCTGAAACTATAATTATATCACATAACATGTGTGACACCCAAGGATAAATAATATCCAACTATAATAACACCTCAATAACTAGAATCCCACCTTGGGTACTTCGGTTTCACCTCGTACATGGGTTTGCAACTCCCATTCACATGATAATGTCCAAGGCCTTTATCTACCTAATATCTTATCTACATTTCAAAAATAGTACGAGAAAATAACTGAAATAAAAATTGGCTATAATAACACTTTGTAACAACCCATCCAGAGTGCCACTCCTAGGTTCCCCAAGTCAGAATATCATATGACCTAAGGCACACCACCCTGTATGAAAGAGGCTTCCAAATAGTAGTGATGGAATTATATATTGATCATGGGGAGATTAAACCATCTTTTATTAGAGTATTACCCTAACCAAAAATAAGTTAAAATAATTAATTAACATATAATCATAACCAGAAGGAACCAGTATCACACGATGACCAAAAAAAGGAAATATAATATCAAAATTGGAGGGAGAATATTCCATGCTAATGTACATGCTAAATGTCTAAGATGAATCCCAAAATACAGAAACTGATGAATCCTATAATATTATCCCAAATTGTGTCTAGTTACTTCATCCATGATTCATACCATTTCATCCATTGAACACATGTCCTTTTCCCTTTTAATATCATGAAAATAAAAAGTCTATTCGGGTAACGATTATGAAGCCTGAGTAGGGTCTGAGTACAAATCAAGTTGACACCAACAATGGTTTCTAAAATGATATCCAACCAACAAATGTGTATACAGTTGTATAAAGAAATAATTATAATGCATAAGTAAATAGTTATAAAAAATCATTTATTCTTTAATTAACCACATCAACCCCTAGGTTCCCTAGGACACCCGAACATCAATACCTATATTAGCCCTTACTGGAGTCTGAACCATTTCACATTATTAGTTCAAAATTCATTAAAAAAATGAGCTTTAATTATCCATTTAATTTAAATTTATAATATAGATAATTATAACTATAGTCCAATGCCAGCAATTTAGGTCTATGTCATCATGCTGAGGACCATGTGGGGTTTCCCAGCAGTATATCATGTCCCACATGTTTTTATCAATCAATTTATTATTATGGGATTAGGAAGTAGCATAAAATGGCACAAAAAAATTTGTCACAAAATTTATCTCTATAGGCTTCGGATGTTGCAAACAATCTCCCACATACATTTATCACACAATTTATTCCTAACAGCTTCTGAAGAAGCATACCAAGGCCTGCACACATTTATCATACAATTTATCACTATGACCTTATGGAGTAGTAGACCATGCCCCACACCCATTAATTCACCAATATACACATTTATCTCAATATATCACATCATCACATGCATCTCAATATCACATGTTTTCACATTACTACATCAACTACTATTAATCAACAGTCACCATCTTATCATAACTAACCATCATAATATTACATTAATTAATTCTTTAATTAATTAATCTATGTCCTTTGACTATTTTAATAATTAATTACTCACAAAAAAGTCATTTAATTAATTCAAAAATTAATTAATCATATATTTCCCAATAATTAACTCTCCAATTAGTTAATCACATCTCTTCCATTAGTTAACTAAATTACTAATTAATAATTTAAAAATATCAACATCGAGTAATTGATTCACAAATAAAATATTCATAATTCATAATTAAAAATTCAGATAATTAACTCAATAATTATTTATCCACATTTTCATAATTCAATTATTCAATCAAACCCCCCATTCCTCAACTAATTAATTGTACAAATTAATTAATTCCATTATAAATTCCAATTTATAAGAAAACCCTATAAAATATACAATCACATGATTTCAAATGATATAAAGACTATGATATTTTAATAATCGACTGTTATCCTCAATATATCTAAGAATAATCACCCAATGGAAATACAAAAAATTCAGTGGAGTAATGGCATAGAATGAGATCCCGATCTATAACCTAATTCTAGATTGAATAATTCAAGATATATAAAATATAGATATAGATCTATAATCCTCAAAATAGATCAACCAAACTAGTTAAATATCTAACCTAAATAAAGAATAATATACCTTAAAGAAAGAGAAAATAATGGAGGAGGAACATGAAAGTAACCGGGACGAGATCCACCTATTAGGAGGGGCACAGATCTTTGATCCTGGCTTCGAATCAACATGACCAAAGGCTTTGAGGGCTTAAAATCTATCTGGAAGGCAAAAAAATAATGAAATATGTGGTAGGATCTAATGGTTGTCAATTTGATATAAAAATAGGGGTTTTAGGAATTTATATAAAATAATTGGGCTCATTTAATAACCACACACTATTTTATGGGAAATAGAGCATGGTTTCCTCTAACCATGTTCCTAAAATGTGCACCTATTTTTTAAAGATTCATGGATACTCTTAATAGGTCACACCATTTGAAAAATTGTGCACCAACCCTGCAATTCCCCTCTATCCAGAGTTGAATTGTTTACAGGGCTTGGCTGCACAGTTAGGGAAAATTGTGCACTACCCTATTTCTTTCGTTTTTCTCAAATTTACACCCAAACACACCCAAATGTAAAAAATGAAAATTAATCAACACAAGGAACAATATTACCTATAAATGAGCTATAGAAACTCTATAAAATGTTGAAATCTTACAATATCCTAATCTTATAACAATTTTTCCTTGAGATTCACTGCCAAGAATCTCTAAGATCCCGATTCAAAAAGATCGGGTCACTGATCTTGCATATCTGTTTCTCTTTCCCATGATTCCTTCTGCACACACCCATCTTTCCATAATACATGAATTATCAATATGGTCTATCCCCACTACAAATTATCACTGTGATAAAATAGACATATCAGATGCTCCTCCAAGGACGCATCTATCTTAAAATCAATCTCATCCACATCGATCACATGAGAAGGTTCATGGTGATACCACTAATGTTGTGAGACATGGAAATCATCATTCATAAAACTGTATTTCAATGGAAGAGAAAATTAGTATGAAACCAGTCTGATTATCTCTATAATATCAAACTATCAAATGATCCTAGTTTCCAACTTACTCAATCTCTATATCCTATAGTGACCCAATCTAGGAGACACCTAAAGGAATACACAATCACCATCTATAAACACTAGGGTATGTTGAAATATATCAGAATATGACTTCTGTCTACTCTAAGATATAGAAATACATTTTCAAATCAACTAAACCTATTCTCACGTCACCTACATGAGAATCGATCCCAACAATTCTTACTCACCTACCTCCATCCAGTATAGAGGAGATCGGAATGGCCTACCATAAATTTCTCCATATGTTTTAATCTATATTGTTTCCCATGAACTATTTTTTATAGGAAAACAACACCAAAGTTAGTTGATTTCACTAAGATCCTTGAAAGTATTGGACACTTTATTGCGGCATATCATCAAGCACATGTATAGTACACCTTAATTTCCCATCTTTTTGTGGGTGAAAACTGTACTCAATAAATCCTATATACCAAGTGACTTCTATAATCAATATTAGAAGCATGAAGTAAAGCATGATTCATGAACTAAAACTTTTTTATGAGGAACCTCTGGTAGACAAACAATCTCCCAAACATACAAATCTCTCACTTGCTCCACTAAGAAAATCTTTTATATAGGTAAGAAATGTGTGACTTTTGTCAGTTTTTCCACAATAAACCAAATAGAAACATTCTTTTAAGGAATCCTCAAAATAACCACTAAAAATACCATGGTCACATCTTCCCACTTCCATTCTAGATTGGGAAATGGCTTTAGTAAACTTCCAGGTCATTAACGCCCGGTCTTCTCCTAGTGACATGTGTATTGTCATGTCAAAAACTTGGTTGTTTTCATTTTCATGATAAAACACCAGAACTATCATCATCGGTCACGGAAAATTTTCATTACACCTAGATCTATCGCCCACATCAAGGAATGAAATCCATCCATCAACTCCTCTCACATACTCGTATGTACCAAAACACAATTCCTAACATAGATTATCTCATCCTCATCTATGATCCTATCTATGGTTGTCTCCCCACCTTCGTGGATTTCCCTCATGGGAAATCACTCTAAATCCTCATAATGATTGTCTCTAATCCAGCTAAAAAATATAGACTCCACTGAAAATATAGGAAATTCATCTTCTCATGAATCACCCAAACCCCCACATGCATCATCCACATGTAGAGCCACAATTTGCCACTCATTACTTGACTCTTGAATTACCTAAGTCTGATTCTTCCTTATCAAACTGTAATCACTCTATTTCCTTTCTACGGTGTATATGTTAGTTTGAAATCGAACTATTACATATACTCAACCCTTACATACTGTCATGAATTCATGTATCAAGTAAAAAAATATATACTTCCAGATCTTATGATCTGTATACATGGTAAAAGTTTCTCCCAACAGATAATGTCTCCAAAACATAAAAGATGACACCACTACAGCCTAATCGAGGTGTTTTGTAGGGTAGTTTCATTAATTTTACCTCACCTTCCGAGACCCATATACCGAAACTTGATCTCCCTACATCAACATAGCTCTAAGTCTAATCCTTGAAGCATAACAGTACACTGTATACTCCTCACCTAGATTGGGTAGGATCATGATCGGTGCGAATTGAAAATGGTTCATCAACTCATGGAAGGTCTTCTTGGATGGTTCATACTAATCAATCATCATCCACTTTTTGATCAATATTGGAACCAGTTCTTCCAATCAAGGAAACTATTGGATGAACCTCAAAAACCCATAGAGTTTGTGATATCAAAAGAAATATTTGTATACTTACAAGAAACCATTACTTGTACATTCTCTAGGTCTTCAGGCACACCTTCCTCCATGATGATGTGACCCATGATGTGTAAATAATCAATCCAAAATTCACACATAAATATCTTGGCATATAGAAAATTCTCTATTAGAATAATTAGGATGATTTCAAGGTGTTGGGAGTGATCTACATGATTCTTTTAGTACACCAAGATGTCATCCACAAATACTACCATAAACTGGTCCAGGTATGGATGAATGATTCTATTAATCAAGTTGATAAACATTTTCTTTTCATTCGTCAACCCAAACGACATTACCATTAACTCATAAAGGACAAACAAGATTCTAAAAGTTTTCCTCGGTATATCATAAGATTTAAATCATAGTTAAGGATACCCTGATCTCATGTAAATATTGGAATAGAAACATTATCCCTTAACAGGTAAAAAATATCATCGATATGTGGAAGTGGATTTGGGCTCTTCACAGTCATCCAGTTCAACTCCCTGTAATCAACACATAAATGTAATGTAATGTCATCATTCTTAAAAACTAAAAATAGAGAACCCCAATGAGACATACTATAATGGATAAATCACTTATCGACCAACTCCTCCAACTGCTTCTTGATCTCTTCAAGCTCTGTTAGTTTCATTATGTATGATGAAACTAAAACTTTCTTAGTCCCCGACATGATATCAATAGTGAATTTCACATCTATCTCAAGTGGAAACCCTAAAAATTATTCAGGAGACACATCCCAAAACATTTCCACTATTAGTGGAATACATCTTTCTTCACACCTCCATCATCCATCAGTAGAATTGAAACTTGAGATGTGATCACTCCTAGTTACTAAGTAATTGGCCCTTATTGACTTTCCTAGATATATCACTCTCTATGGTGAATGTAATGGTTACCATTAGGATACATAAATGTCACTCTCATATGGTAATAATAAATGTGGTTCCGGTATGCTACTAAAAAGTAAATTCCAAAAAATATGTCAAAGCATGACATGTCATTAATATAGAGATTCTAGAGAAAACTGTACTCTGAAATCTCGAGAGATCACCACTTGAAAATATATATCTATTGAGACCATACTCACAAATCTTTGTAAACTGTTTTATCAATGTGAATGAGACATGGTCTTATACATAAAAATATTGTGGTGATAAATTCTGTGATAAACGTGTGTGGGACATAGTATATTGATTCAGATGACCTTAGTGATAAATCTTGTGATAAAATTCTGCAGGACATGGTCTGTTGTATCCCATGCCCATAGGGATGAACTATTTGAAAAACATTTGTGGTACATGGTCTGATTATTTTGAAGCCCATAGTGATATTTTTTTTAAAAAATTTTAGGATGTAGTCTGAAAATTCCAAATCCAACGGGGTCCCATGCTTGATGACCTAGACCAAAATTATAGTCATTGTACTATGGTTCCAATTAGATGTACTATAAATTGAAATTAAATGGACAATGAAATAAAATTTTTTAAATGAATTTTTAATTGATAATATGAAATGGTTTAGACTCTAGCATGACTTTAATATGGTATTGAGGATTAAGTGTCCTTATAATCTTGGAGGTTTATGTGGTTAAATAAAGAATAATTGATAATGTGAATAACTACTTACTTATGCATTGTACCTATTTTGTTATATAACAGCATACACTGTTATTGAATAGATTTTATTTTAGACATTATTGGTGGTGGCCTCTTGATTTGTACTCACACCCTAGTCAGGATACCAGATCCGTACCCAAATAGACATTGTGTTTTATGTAAAGGAAAAGGGAAAAATCCATGTGTCAAATAGATAATATGGTATGAGCATGGATGAAAGAACCAAGCAAAGTTTTAGGACACACTTGGGGGAGTCATCAATGTATTTAATTTGGGTTTCATTTTAGACATGTGGAATGTACTATAGATTGCCATATTCACTATTCATTTTTGATATTTTATTTTTAGGTTTTGAACATCTTATTATACTGGTTCCTTTAGGTTATGGTTATATGCAATTCAATTATTTTTTCTCATTTTCTTCTTGTGTGTTACTCTAATAAAAGTGTTTACAGTCTTTCGATGATCTATATATCATACCCTAACTTCTATTCATCACCCTCTACTGTATGAGGAGGTGCACCTATGGAAATGGGTTAGTCTGATTCGGGTCATCAGGACATGGCACAAAAGGCAAGACTATACAGTTATATCCTATAATAGTGGTTCTATGAACTGTCGTCATTAAATCCATCGATATATGGATTTACAAATGGGTTTTGTTGAAATCATGGCTACATATCACTACCACTTTTGAATACCCATGATTTACTTCAAACTGAGGATATATATCTATACCAATGATTCT
Source organism: Viscum album (assembly GCA_963277665.1). Taxonomy (NCBI): domain Eukaryota; kingdom Viridiplantae; phylum Streptophyta; class Magnoliopsida; order Santalales; family Viscaceae; genus Viscum; species Viscum album. The sequence continues at coordinate 1,478,307,676 of OY728134.1, forward strand.
TAAAACCATGGGTAGAGAGGTATATCCAAAATTGATATATACCCTTAGTTTTGTGATCCATGGGTATAGTGTCTCATCCCTAATGAATAGCAGCAACACCATCCAACACCTCCCATAGAACCTGTAAATAAATTACAATGAATAGTATACATTTAATGTAGTACACTTATTATATATTTATAATTAAACCATCGGGTTATCAATTGTTTTCAAACCATTTAAAATAACATAAAATATAAATGAAATCCACATAGTCAGTTAGTTTTAGTCATTAATCATCATCCACATATGTCACATTACTATCAACTCAAAAAATTGAGTGGATCAATACCTCCCTCATCACCACTAGCTCCTTCATAAGAATCACTGGCATCATTTCCTATATCACCAACATCATCAACATCTACATCATCATCATTATCACCACAAGTTGTGGTAGTTAATCAAATCAAACGTCATTGGGATCCTCATTGACCTCTCTTGGTGTATCATATATAAAATGATTTTATTTCCATAGATGAATAAAAAAACAGTGGCAGCCTCTGATGGACGTGATGGACATATAACTGGCATAACTTTTACTGAATATTTAGTGACCAGTTTACCACCTCCACACTCTTGTATATATATTTTTTACCAAATATACTTGTACATAATAATTTTTTATCTCATTAGTGTGAAAGGTTTGAGAGGTTGTCGACAAGGGCCAATACCTAGTGGGGATGATGTTTGTTCCTGGGTCGATATTAGACTCTCCCCTGGTGCTGGTCAACTAATACTTATCTCAAATGATCATTTGACCTAATGTTCTAATCTTCCATCTCATTAAGGGACTCCAGGGTACACTATTAAAAATATAAACAAGATATTTATTTCTGAAATATGTATCTGGATTTGAAATATCTATTAATACACTTACAATCTTTTCTTGTGCTTACGAATTTATAGAACTTCCATCCTATTTCCTCTTACTTCAGAAAAACGATTTATAGTGAGGAACATATCCATTAATTCTCTAATGCTACTTTTTGAAAATTATAATGAATAATATAATAGTACATTATAGAATAATATGACATCAATAAACCTATAATGAATTAAAATTTTATCTTTTGATGAAATCCATAAAATGTTGAATCATCTAAATACATATTTAATTATAAATTTCATACAAGATTCATAATATAATAAATATATACTAATTGTCATGATAAACATGGGTATGATATGAATTCCTCTTATATGTTCATTTTAGACCAATTCTATTTTGTTGCATAATTTGGTTATTTGTTCACTTGGTTATTTTGTCAATTTTGTTATTTTTTTGGTTAGTTTGGTTATAATTTTGTTCATTTGTTCATTTGGTCATCTGTTTAATCGGTTTTTCATTAGTAATTTAATTTATTTTGGGTGAGGGTGGTCCTTTCATAAAATTTCCATGTAATTTAGTTCATATTTGGGTTAGATATTTTGGAAATTTTGTCATTTTTTCATTTGGCTAGATCATTTGGTTCATTTTAAGTTACGTCATTTTGGTTGATTTATGTTAGTATATTTACTTATTTTTATGGTTAATTTATTTTTGATTTATATAATTTGGTTTATTCCTAGAAATATTATTTTTTTTCACTTTGCTTTAGTTAATTTTGGTTTCATTCATTTGCTATATCTTTGGGTTATTTTATATTTAATTTAGGTCATTTGGTTTATTTTGGGTTATGTTATTTAGTTTATTTCTTGGTTCTGTAATTTTAATTTAGTTCATTTGGTCATTTTTTCATTTTTTTGAAATATTGGTTTACTTAGGATTGGTTATTTGGTTTATTTTTGGTATTGAAATTATTTAATTTTCGGTTTTGTATTTTTAGGATAGGTTATTTTGTTCATTTTTTCATTATATGTTTTTATGTTAGTGTTGGCCCATAGATGATTTCCCCATATCTCTAAATATAATGGTTTTAATTATCATAAATCATTTCATATATGAACATATATCTTACCTTATGTAAAAGTTACTAAATTATGTCAAAGAATTATCTTGAATATCAGATCATTTAAATAATATAACTATTTATGTGTCTTTAAATATAAACAAGATTATAACCAATTATCTATGAATAATTATGGGATTCACATTTCAATGAATTTGATGAAATATGAGACAGGTAGATGACACACCGACAAACATAAGACTCACTGACAAATAGTTTAAACAGAAATACGTTCTATGTATGTGACGATTACATTATTGGAAAGACTCACTATTTCACATGAATCACCGATGAAAACAACTCTCAATTACACATGAATCACCAATGTAGACGACTACTATTAGTCCAAGTGACCCACTGTTTCATGGTGCTACCGATGCTAGGACTCACCATCAGTTGAAATGAGTTGCTGATAGTTCATCCGTCTCACCGACAAAAGTAATGACCCACTATTGAACCATGTCACTGATGTAATGAGTAATTGACATATGGAAAGACTGAAAGAATAAAATATCGATGAGTTGAGACACTGACAGAGGGAGACACCAACAGAGGATTCGCCAATAGACTATTTAAATCTTCATTTGTTAATATTATTTCTAACAATCAAATTTGTGTTGTTTAATGATACTGACATATTTAATAATCCTTTGAATGACATTTAGAAGATATTATGAGTTATGATGAACCTATTCTTGTGGAACGAACATGCCCTTTGTCAACCCTAAAAAATAAGAAGAATTTTTAAAAGAGTGAAGATATGTAGAAGAGAATGTGGTGGGGCATGCATGTACGAGAGGGACATACTGAAAAACATTTTAATCTCTCATGCAACAACTGGGAATTCAAGAAGAAAAAGAAAAACACAGAAGAAAATATAATTCAAGATCAATATCAAATTGAAAAACTAATTTAACATATCATATAAATAGAAGAATATACTTTCAGAACCATAATCTCTCTTGTATGCCAAAATAGGACACTCTATTTTTGTGTCAACATCTAAAGATTCAAGAGCTATATCTCAAGACTCACAGTGCCTTCTAAACCCTTTCTCATATTTTCCCCTTTTATGTGAATTTTTACATACTTTGGAGTAGTGTGTGTATCTTTATATTAAGAAAACACTCTCTACTCTATCAAACTGAAGGTTACAAGATATCCATCCAATCATACCTTCATACATCTGTTTAATCCCATGAATAATTTTATAAGTGGTTCTTGTGTTACCTTGTAGTTTGTACCTATGAGGAACTATTGTAGAGGTCTTGTGACTTGGACAACAAGTGTGCTATTGTGAACCTCGATGCAGGGTGTAGATAGAACTATTTATTAATTTAAATTTCTTGGTGGAAGGTGATAACCAGGAGGAGAGGATTAAGTCTCCGCATGATACTGAACCCCTTGTTTAATTTCTGTTGTGTTTTTACATTTTATTTTTACTCTGTTTTATCATATATTTCAAAAATCTAAATTGAACTCTGATAGTTAGTCTTAGCATGTGTTTATAATTGTATTGGATTACTGGCTTATTTTCAAAATATAGATTAATTATCAAATTGATATAACTGAGAACTAACCAGTATTTTGAGAAATTAATTGAACAATAAAGCTCTTATAATATCACTACTTCCAAACTATGAAATTTAATAGTAAATATTAGGGGAATTTTAAATTATACTTTTTAAAAGAAGTTTTTATAGATACTCAATTCACCCCTATTGAGTACCCTACTCTGAACAACATTTGGAATCAAAGGATTTTGGAATTTTAAGCTTTCAAAGATTTTTCAAACATTATTATGTGTGATTTTAGTAATTTTTTCAATGATCGTAAAATTTTTGTTGACACAAAATTTTTGAGGAATAGCTGAAAGCCAACAAAGATGAAGATGATGAACCTAAGAGAAAATTTGTATCCTTCAAGACTACTACCTGTAACAACCTAAGACTTTATGAGAATTATTATTTTTAATTTCATTGATGTTTTGTGTTGTACAATAAACCAAATTTTTCTTGTATTATACACAACATCGCATTAGCTTGCAGTATGCTCAACACTATTTTTCGCTCGGGTTACACACAATTTTATGTTCATTTTGTGGAAATTATTCTACGCAACATTTAGTATATATTTTTTTAATGTATAAATGAAATTAGTTTTGATTATGTTATATGCAGCACTAGATGGATCTTTCACTAGACACAACCCTTACTTGTCTTTCATTACACTCAATCAAGACCATCCTCAATATAGTGTGTTGTACGCAATACCGAGTTTCACTAAATGAGATATTATTGTAATATTGTTATGAACTAACCGTTATGAATAGTAATATAAACATTATTAAATTTGATAAATTTTATCTTTCAAAATCGAATTCATTTTTGGATTCAGAATATTGAAATTAGCCTAGGGTGAATTTTTGGTAATTTTTTGAAAACATTCAATTTTTGATGAATAGTAAAAACACTGGGTTACTATTAAAAAACTGACTTTTTATTTAAATAATTTTCTATTTTATTTAAATTTATTAGAGGTCAAAATTGATACATAATAGCTATATAAGTTTAATGTAATTCATTTGAGTCATTTTATAATAATTTTAGATATATAAAAATTTTATTGAACTTTTCACCGCCTTTTACCCACCTCTTAGGAGAATTTGAAAATTTATATAAAACATAATTTTACCGCTTTTGTGAGTGGAATTTCAAAAATCCGAGACACACAGTTAATATCAAGGAGTAAAACGTGGTTCAATAAGATAAAAATAATATTTGGTGAATAGTAACTTTTTAGTTTTATTTACCACGGTTAAAAGTAAATTTCGTAAATAAGGGTAAAATTGATATTATTATTACCCTAACACAGATCCTAATTTATTTGGATAAGTTTAATTCGACCAAAAGCAACCTTAGGAATAAAATATTACCATTTAGGTCCACTTGGATTAGATTAGGCCACTTATTATTATTTTATTTAAAAAATAGTTAAAATAGTAAAAATCAATGTTTAATAACTAAAACATTTTTAATATTGGGTTATACATAAGATAAATTAAAATATTAAAATTCATTAAATATAAAATGTTTTCATAACTAATGGTATTTTATTTATAATTTTTAAACATTAAATAATTTATGTTATTTAAGACACAATGGTGATGCATTAATTACATAAATAATGAAATATTAAAATAATTGATATTTTAAATACCCAAATAAATGTAATTTGAAACTTTTTATTAATTAAACTAATTTTATAGGTTAATATGACATGTTAGTATTGATTTAATTAACCTTTTTTGAACTAATCAAGCTGTTTTGATTTTCTCAAAAATCATGTGCCAAATAGTGTCAAAATTGACATAAAATAGTTTTTAAATGAAATATTATATTATTAATTGTTATTATATTTAAAAAAAATCTAAGGTTCGGCCAAATGACTTATATAAGATTATATATATTAATAATGAACCACTTGGAGTTATTTTGGCTTGTTATAGTAAGTTTATTAACCATATAGTGTAAGAAAATAAGAAGACACGGTAAAGGTTAAATTATGTAACTTAGAGTTAAATCTAAATGATAAGCTTAAAATAGTAACCTAAACTTGTATAAAACTTATTGGTTGAGAGGTATTCGACCCATCCCCAATTTAGCTTCTAAATAAATCAATTTGGAGCTATTATAAACCGAATATGACTTTATTATAAAATAATATTTTATGTTTTTCCAAAGGCACCCCGCTCCTCCCTTATAAAAAGGGAACCCATTTCCTCTTTTCTTCACACCCTTTTGAGGCTTGAAGCTCGGCCAAACCCTACCCATTTCTCTTCTCCACTTCCCAAGAAACATTCTGGATGTTCTGGTCTTCTCAAAAGACCAGATCTACTTCTTTAAGAGAAATCTTAAAGGAGGAGTGTCGAAGAAGAGGTAATCTTTTCTTCCGATTCATTGAAGTGTCATTCTTCTTCTACTTCATCTTCTTTAGTTGTTTCATTATAAATTAATAATATGAGAATCACTAATATACTGATATATTATTATAAATATGAAACAACCGTATTTCATCTTCTATCTATCCTACGGAAAATGAAATCGCCGCTTGTGCGTACGTACGGAATACCGTCTCCACGTCGTAGTGTAATCTATTTTTGACCACCACCTTACATGGAAGTGTATAATGGTGTAAATAAATAACAATATATGATTATTGTAAAGTTATGTTGATTATGATATATTTTACATACAATTCAATACAATTCCATGATCATGGGAATGATATCATCACTCGTGCTTACGTACGGACTACCATCTCCACGACGCGATGAGATTCATTCTCCATGTTAACCATTCATGAATGATTACAAAGTATATATAATAAGTAATCATGAAATATATGACATTATAATGATAATGTATTTATGTATATATATATATATGTATGTCATCTACTTAATTCCATTCAATTCTTTAAGTAAATGAAAACAGCGTTTATGCGTACGTACGGCCTACCATCTCCATGAACATTGTATTTCATTCCATTTATCGATCTATCATATATATATATATGATTAATATATATTATATATAAATCATGTCTTATATTCTGGAATTATGTAATTCAGGATATAAATAATATTATTAAGAACAAAAAGTCGGAACATGTACAATAAATGAAATGATTTTACCCAAATCGCTACTTTTACATCGAATTTAGGAAGGAACGGGTAATATAAAGTCATAAGTAAACCATATATGGTATCATAACACTGAATATGATTCTTTAATAAGTCAATTACATTATTTAAATCATTATAAAAGTGTTTCGGATACATATGAAGCATATCGAACCTAAGGTAAGGGATAATTATTCCAATCTCATTCTTATCCGAGATTGTTTATTCGTAAGTATTTACTGGGGTTATGTATATTATTCATGTCCATATGTTCTCAAAATGATTTCATAAAATGTTTCTTTTCTTACATGTATGATTAATTTCATTTTTATCCTTTTTTCTTTTACCACATCATATGGAAGGAATCTTTCTTTTGTTTACCATACGAGGTACTTTTTGACTTTTCCGGCAAAAGTATGACAAAATGTTTTTTTAACTTATATGACGTGAACAGATTTTTACGGTTTCATAACGCCTTATTTCCACGAATATTACTCTACAAGATTTCATGAATATTTTCACCAAAATCCTTTTTTTAAATTTCATCGCATTTTGTGAAAAGAAAAATATTTTTAGGAAGAAAAGATATTTTCCTCAAGAATTCTTTTCAAGTGTTTTATCAAAACCATTTTCTATCTAAGATGAAATTATTTAATATGTGTATGTTTCAAGTATAATATACCTATTATTTACATGTTTTAACTCTTCTTATGATGAAACGATATCCATTGGTTTTATATGGATTATGTTATGATGGGATGATGTTTATGAAACCCGTTTTTATTCTTTGGGTTATGATGAATGATTTATGTTTATGTTGTGGAACAAGTAAAAATGATTTCATTATGTGAAGTGTGGGACCTATATCTCCCTCAAATGCATTAGTTATATATTTATATCTAATGATATAGACATGGATTGAATGGTAAGTTAATCCGGTGCAGTGTTATAGGACTGAAAAGGGGAGTGAACTAGATTCAGAAAGTGACTTTGTTCACTAAGATGGTCTTGGCAGCAACGCCTTGGCTACTATGGAAATAAAAACATGTGATTAACGGTTTCCACAATTACATGTTTTATTATCATTCTGTTTTATCAGGATTAATGTTTCTTTATTATCTATGCCTTACGTACTTCCATGTTTTATGTCATTGCTCATGATCTTGAAGTTTAAACATTATGTTCATGTATTTAAGTTCAAATGTATATGATATGTTTTATATTATCCATGCATACCGTTACTGATAATTTGAGCTCACCATTTTATATTTTTTCTTTCCCCCATGATTTAAATAAAGGTTTTAGGTAAGAAAAAAGGCAATGATCCTTATTGGAGATGTTGAAGATATTTCACCACGATTAGAAGATTGTGTTCCGAGTTTCCAAAGACTCTAAACTATTACAGTCATTTGGTGTCTGTTTTTTTTATGCATTAGATATTCCGCAAATGTAATGTAATGTCTATGAACATCAAGCTTTGGGTCTCTACAGTTAGTATCAGAGGAATGGTTCAGTTAACCTTTGGAAACTAGGATGCGAAAACTTTAGTAGAATCCCTAGAAATATTTAAGGTATGTCTAGGGATGTCCCTAAGGATAAGTATACATATAGGTTATAGTACTAGAATTACGGTAACGATCATAGAATTTAACCTAAGATGTTATATATTGAAGTTAATCCCCCTTTATTATGATTTTTTCCTCTCACGCTATTCTTTTTGTGTTTTAGAAAATGGCTGGAAACATGAATATTCATGATAACGGAGGATATGATGGACAATGGAATGATATTATTCACGAGCAACCAAATGAAATTGGATCTGGAAGTCCACATGTAGTTATTATTAATAATCATAAATCTCATAATATGATCAATATTCTCAACTTTGGTAGGATTCTCAACTCAGCTAATAAGAGTAAGATGGAGTTTCATGATGATCATAGAGGAAAGAAAGTTCAATTTCCCTCATGTAAATCATGTGGGAAGAGGCATCAGGGAGAATGTTTCAAAGGAACTGGAAGATGATTTGGGTGTGGAAAGGATGGACACAAAAATATTAATTGCAAAGGAAAAGGTTCAGTTAACACCATGGATATGGATAATGGTATTTCAAATACATCAACAACGGTTAAATGTTTTAAACGTGGAATGTACGGGAATTATGCAAACTGATGCCCTAAGGGAAAATATCATGAAGAGAATCAAAATTGTCGTATGGGTAGTATTTATATTGATGATGATGAAGAGAGTACAAATGATATGTGATATGAAATAATTGTTCATGATCGGTCAATGGTTTAAGAAGCTAGTGGAATGATTACATGTTTATCAAGAGTAATGTTGTATAAGTAATCTCATGGTACTATGGAATAAAGATACATCTAAGGATTGTTACACCATTGTTTTTCCTTGTGTTTTTGAAAGAATATGTTGAATGGTATTGGTAACCATGAAAGGTTATTCAAATATTCTTTGAAAGTAGACGATATGCTCATAATAAAAGGATAAAGAAAAAAATTAAATGAGCTCATGACTGATATAAGGACAAAGTTATATCATGGTATGACTATATAGAAATTTTGGGATTTTGGTATGTGGAAAAAGTTAACTTTTGACAGCATTCATGTTTTCACAAAGTTTATATGGTAATTCATGTTTCAAAATAATACTTGATTAAGGTATTCACATGTGTGTAATGTGACAAATAAGATATATCTTTTGATATATGTGGGATAAATGATTGTAATCACGTGCTTGTTTTGTGACCTTTCAATTATTCATTCTCTTTATACTATGAGCTTGGACCGAAGTATTTTGGATAAGTTTAAAGATATGAAATGGATTATGTTGGACATAAGATAATATTGTTTAAAGTTGAAACCATTTTTTCGATATAAATTATGTAATGTTATAATAGTGGAGTTTTAGAAAAGGGACAACCCATAGGACGAGATACAACCCTTCGCGTTAGACAAAGTTGCGGGAACTGAACCCAGAACCGAAGTGCGACAAGCCTTTATCGCCTACCACTGGCTTACAGGAAGTCCCTGATTAGTATAATTTATTTTTATTTTATTAATCGGTATAATAGATGAATTATAAGTCCATTTTTGGAATCATATACAATTAACCTTACCATAGATGGACTTATGTATATTTGATAACTTTTTCTACCCTTTTGTTTGAGATAGATGGAATGACCTTTCATTCTATCACATGACCTGCTAACACTTCAACAATGAAAAATTCATCATCGTTTCATTAAGAGATGAAGTGGAAATTGTTCAAGAAACGAACAACTGTGAGATTGTTCTGAAATAAAGTATGTATTTCTTCTAATTCAAATTCTTCAACCTTTAGGAAATGATCTTGAAAAAAAATGTTTTCCTAGTGTCAATATATCTGATGAATCAGAAGGTACCTTAAATCATCACAAATTTATGGCTTTGTGATTGTTGGCCGTTTCATAGTAATGTCCTCTACCACTCTCCATCAGAATATGATGGTAAGATTTTTCTTCTATATCCATATTTCCACCTTTGTTCTCCTATGTGGAACCCCAGTGATGAGTTAGTCTAGGTAACCGTTAAATATCGTACATTACTTTTTAAAAATTATGTTTTATTACTCCTTTTTACGATTTGTGTTTCAATGAAAGAATCTTTCAAGTAGTAAACCATTTTGAACCCCGATGAATTTCGAGGGAGAAATTCATTTTAAGGGGGGTGGAATGTAACAACCTGATATTTTATGAGAATTATTATTTTTAATTTCATTGATATCTTGTGTTGTACACTACACCAAAATTATCTTGTATTATACGCAACACCGTATTAGCTTGCAGTATATGCAACACTATTTTTGGCTCGTGTAACACACAATTTCATGTTCATTTTGTGGAAATTATTCCAAGCAACATTAAATATAGATATTGTTTAATGTATAAATGAAATAAGTTTTGATTATGTTATATGCAACACCAAACGGATCTTTCACTACACGCAACCCTGACTTGGCTGGCATTACATGCAATCAATACCCTCCTCAATAGCATGTGTAGTACGCAATACCGAGTTTCACAAAACAAGATATTATTATAATATTATTATGAACTATCTTTTATGAATAGTAATATCCAATTAATGATATTTTATAAATTTTATCTTTCAAAATGGACTTCATTTTTGGATTTGGAATATCGAAATTAGCCCAGGGTGAATTTTTTGTATTTTTCTGAAAACTTTCAATTTTTGATGAATAGTGAAATACTAGGTTACTGTTTAAAAACTGACTTCTTATTTAAATAATTATTTATTTTATTTTATTTTATTTTAGGTAAAAATTGATACATAATAACTATATAAGTTAAATGTAATTCATTTGAGTAATTTTATAATAATTTTAGATATATAAAAATTTTATTGAACTTTTCACCGTATTTTAACCACCTCCAAGGAAAATTTCAAAATTTACATAAAACATAATTTTACAGCTTCTGTGAGCGGAAATTCAAAAATTCGAGAGACACGGTTAATATCAAGAAGTAAAATGTGGTTCAATAAGATAAAAATAATTTTTGGTGAATAGTAACTTTTGACATTTATTTACCACGGTTAAAAGTAAACAGGGTAATTAAGCGAAAAAATGATATTATTATTTCCCTAAAGAATGACCTAATTCTATTGGATAATTGTAATTCGACCAAAAACAACCTTAGAAATAAAATATTACCATTTAGGTCCACTTGGATTAGATTAGGAAACTTTTTATTATTTTATTTAAAAAGGAGTTAAAAACTCAAAATCAAAGTTTAATAACTGAAACATTTTTAATATAGGGTTATACATAAGATAAATTCGACTATAAATATTAATTATAAAGATAAAAATATTTCATAACTAATTGTATTTTATTTATAATTTTTAGACATTAAATAATTTATGTTATTTATGACACAATGGTGATGCAGTAATTACCTAAATAATGAAATATAAAAATAATTGTTATTATAAATACCCAATAAATGTAATTTTAGACTTTTTATGAATTGCCCTAATTTTCTAGGTTAATATGACATGCTAGTATTGATTTAATTAACTGTTTTAGAACTAATCATGCTGTTATGATTTTCACAAAAATCGAGTACAAAATAGTGTCAAAATTGACATAAAATAGTTTTTAAAACAAATGTTATATTATTAATTTTTATTCTATTCCTAAAAATATAATGTTCGAAAAAATGACTTATATAAGATTATATATATTAATAATGAACCACTTGGGGTTCTTTGGTCTTGTTATAGTATGTTTATTAACCATATAGCGTAAGAAAACAAGAAGACACTGTAAGGTTAAATTATGAAACTTAGAGTTAAATCAACATGATAAGGTTAAAATAGTAACCTAATATTGTTTAAAACCTATTGGTTGAAATTATTTCGACCCATACCCACTTTAGCTTCTAAATAAATCAATTTGGAGCTGTTATAAACCGAATATGACTTTATTATAAAATAATATTTTATGTTTTTCCAATGTTCCCCCTCTCCTCCCTTAAAAAGGGTACCCCTTCCCTCTTCTCTTCCCACCCTTTTAAAACATGAGGCTCTGCCAACTCTTGACCATTTCTCTTCTCCACTTCCATAGAAACATTATGGAGGTTGTTTTCTTCTCAAAAGAACATCTCTACTTCCTTAATATAATGCTTAAAGGAGGTGCGTCGAAGAAGAGGTAATCTCTTCTTTCGATTCTCTCAAGTTTCTTTCTTATTCTACTTCTTCTTCTTTATTTTTTTACCATAAATTAATAACATCAGTATCACTAATATAATGATATATTATTATAAATATGAAACAACCGTATTTAATCTTCTATCCATCTTACGGAAAACGAAATCACCGCACGTGCGTATGTACGGAATACCGTCTCCACTCAGTGGTGTAATATGTTATCAACCACCACCTTACTTGGCTGGGTATATTGGTTTAAATAAATAACTATATATGATTATTGTAAATTTATATTGATTCTGAAATATTATACATACACTTAAATACAATTCCACGATCATGGGAATGATATCATCGCTCGTGCGTACGTACGGACTACACTGTCCACGACGCGATGAGATTCATTCTCCATGTTAACCATTCATGAATGATTATAAAGTATATATAATAAGTAATCATGAAATATATTACATAATAATGATAATGAATTTATGGATATATATATATGCATTTCAACTACTTCATTCCCTTCAATTAAATTAGGAAACGAATACAGCGTTCATGCGTACGTACGGCCTACCGTCTCCATGAACAATGTATTTCATTCCATTTATCGATATATCATATATATATGTATATGTGGAATATATATTTAATATAAATCATGTTTTACATTATGGAATTTAGTAAATTAGGATATAAGTAAGAATATCAAGAAGAACGAGTCGAAACACGTACAATAAATGAAACAATTTTACCCAAATCGCTGCTTTTACATCGAATTTACTAAAGAACGGGTAATATAAAGTCATAAGTAAACTGTATATGATATCATAAAAATTAATACGATTTTTTAATAAGTCAATGACATTATTTAAATCATTATATAGGAGGTTCGGATATGTACGAAACATATCAGACCTAAGGTAAGAGATAATTATCCCAATCTCATTCTTATATGAGATTGTTTTTTTGTAAGTATTTACTGGGGTTATGTTTATTATCCATGTCCATATGTTCTCAAAATGTTTTCATAAAATGTTTAATTTTCTTCTATGTATGTTTAAAGTTATTTTTACCCTTTTTACTTTTACCACATCATATGGAAGGAATCTTTCTTTTGTTTACCATATGAGGTACATTTTGACTTTTTTGGCAAAAGTACGAGAAGAATGATTTTTTTAACTTATACTGCATGAACATATTTTTACGGTTTTATAACTCCATATTTTAATGAAGCTTACTCTACATGACTTCATGAATATTTTCAACAAAATCCCTTTATTTGAAAATTGTATGGCATTTTGTGAAAAGAAAATGATTTTTAAGAAAAAAGGATATTTTCCTCCAGAATTCTTTTCAAGTGTTTTATCAAAACCATTTTCCATATAAGATGGAATCATTTCATATGTGTATGTTTCAAGTATAAAATATCAATTATTTACATGGTTTCACTTTTCTTAGGATGAAACAATATCCATTTGTTTTATATGTATTTTGTTATGATGGGATGATGTTTATGAAACCCATTTTTATTCTTTGGGTTTTGATGAATGATTTATGTTTATATTGTGGCACAAGTTAGAATGATTTCATTATAAGATGGGTGGGACCTATATCTCCCTCCAATGCATTGGGTTAAGATATATATCTCATGAGATAGACATGGCTGGAATGGTAAGTTAATCCAGTTCAGTGTTACAGGCATGGAACGAGGAGTGAAATCGATTCAGAAAGGAAATTTGTCCACTAATATGGTCTTAGCAGCAATTCCTTGGCTACTATGGAAATCATAACATGTTCTTAATGGTTTCCCCAATTACATGTTTTATTCTCGTGCTATTTTATCAGGATTAATGTTTCTTTATGATATATGCCTTACGTAATGCCATGTTTTATGTCATTGCTCAAGATCTTGATGTATAAACATTATGTTCATGTATTTAAGTTCAAATGTATATGATTTGTTTTATATTCTCCATGATTACCCTTACTGAGAATTTGAGATCACCCTATTATATGTTTTCTTTTACCTAAGATTTAATGAAATATTTTAGGTAAGAAAACATAAAGGGGAAGATCTATATTAGAGATGTTGAAGATCTTTCACCACGATTAGAAGACTGTGTTCCGAGTTTCCAAAGACAGTAAAATATTATGGTACTTTGGTGTTTGTTTTTGTTATGCATTAGATATTCTTCAAAAGTAATGTAATTTCTATGTACTTCATGATTTGGGTCTCTAAAGTTGGTATCAGAGGAAATGTTTATTTAAACTTTCGAAACTACGATGCGAAAACCTTAGTGAAATCCCTATAAATATTTATGGTATGTCTAGGGATGTACCTAAGGATAAGTATACGTATAGGTTATAGTTCTATAATTATGGTAAATATCTTAAAATATAACCTAATATGTTAGATATTGAAAGTACTCCCCCTTGATTATGATTTTTTCCTCTCACACTATTCTTTTTGGGTTTTAGAAAATGGAAGGAAAAAGGAAGATTCACGATAACAGAGGATATGGTGGACAATGGAATGATATTATTCATGAGAAACCAAATGAAATTGGACCAGGAAGTCCACATATCATTATTATTACTAATCATAAATCTCATAATATGATCAATTATATCAACATTGGTAAGTTTCCGGACTCATCTAATAAGAGAAAGATGGAGTTTCATGATGATCATAGAGGAAAGAATGTTCAATTTCCCTCATATAAATCATATGGTAAGAGGCATCAAGGAGAATGTTTCAAAGGAAATGGAAGATGCTTTGGGTGTGGAATGGATGGACACAATGCTAGTAATTGCAAACGAAAAGGTTTAGTTAACACCATGGACAAGGATAATGGTATTGCTAATACATCAACAATGGTTAAATGTTTAATATGTAGAATGTATGGGAATTATGAATACCAATGCCATAAAGAAAATCTCATGAAGAGAATCAACATGGTCGTATGGGTAGTATTTATATTGATGATGATGAAGAGACTACAAATGATAGGTGAGATTAAATATTTATTCAAGATCAGTCAACGGTTTAAGAAGGTAGTGGAATGATTACACGTTTATCAAGAGTAATGTTGTATATGTAATCCCATGGTACTATGGAATAAAGAGACATCTATGGATTGTTACACTATTATTTTTCCTTGTGTTTTTGAAAGAATATGTTGAATGCTACTGGAAACCATGAAAGGTTATTTAGATATTTTTGGAAAATAGATGATATGCACATAATGAAAGGATAAAGAAAAAAATGAAATGGGATCATGACTGATATAAGGGAAAAGTTATATAATGATATGAGTATTTTGAAATTTTGGGATTTTGATATGTGGAAAGAGTTAACCTTTGACATCATTCATGTTTTCACTAATGTTCTATAGTAATTCATGTTTCAAAAGAATACATGGTTAAGGTATTCACATGTTTGTAATGGGACTAGCAAGATATATCTTATGATATATGAGAGATAAATGATGGTATTCACATGCTTAATTTGTGACCTTTAAATTAATAATTTTCTTTATAATATGAGCTTGGACTGAAGTATTCTGGATAAGTCTAATGATTTGAAATGGATTATTATGGACATAAGATAATACTGTTTAAAGATAAAACCTTTTTTTGATATAGTTCTTATAATGTTATAATAGTGTAGTTTTAGAAAAGGGACAACCCATAGGACGAGCGACAACCCTTTGCGTTAGACAATGTTGTGGGAATTGAACCCACAACCGAAGTGCGACAAGCCTTTATCTCCTACCACTGGCTTACAAAAAGTCCATGGTTAGTAGAAACTCGTTTTTTTTTATTAAGCGGTATGATAGATGAATTATAAGTCCATTTTTGGAATCATATACAATTAACCTCTCCATAGATGGACTTATGTATATTTGATAACTTTTTCTACCCTTTTGTTTGAGACAGATGGAATAACCCATCATTCTATCACATGATTTGCTAACACTTCATGAATGACAAATTTAACTTCATTTATTTAAGAGATGAAGTGGAAATTGTTAATGTTGTCCTAGTGTCCTTATATCTGATTAATTAGATGGTACCTTAAATCAGCACAAATTTATGGCTTTGTGATTGTTGGCTTTTTTCATAGCCATGTCCTCTACCACTCTCCATCAGAACTTGATGGTAAGATTGTTCTTCCATATCCATATTTCCACCTATCTTCTCCTATGTGGAAACCTAGTGATGAGTTAGTCTGGGTAACAGTTACATTTTGTACTTTACTTTTTAAAAATTAATTTTCAGTACGACTTTTTACGATGTGGGTTTCTATGAAAGAATATTTCAAGTAGTAAACCATTTTGAACCCCGACGAATTTCGTGGGTGAAATTCATTTTAAGGGGGGAAGAATGTAACAACCTAAAATTTCATGAGAATTATTCTATTTAATTTCATCGATGTCTTGTGTTGTAAACTACACCAAAATTATCTTGTATTATACGCAACACCGTATTAGATTTTAGTATACGCAACACTATTTTTGGCTCGTGTTACACACAATTTCAAGTTCGTTTTGTGGAAATTAGTCTATGCAAAATTAAGTATAGATTTTGTTTAATGTATAAATGAAATAAGTTTTGATTATGTTATACGCAACACCAAACAGATCTTTCACTAAACTTAGCCTTAACATGGCTTGCATTACACGGAATCAAGACCTTCCTCGACAGCATGTGTAGTATGCAATACTGAGTTTCACTAAACGATATATTATTATAATATTATTATGAACTAGCTGTTATGAATAGTAATATCCACTTTTTTATATTTTATAAATTTTATCATTCAAAATGGACTTCATTTTTTTATTCGGAATATAGAAATTATCCTAGGGTGAATTTTTTTTATTTTAATGAAAACTTTCAATTTTTGATGAATAGTGAAAACACTGGGTTACTATTTAAAAACCGACTTTTTATTTAAATAGTTATTTATTTTATTTAAATTTATCTTAGGTAAAAATTGATACATAATACCTATATAAGTTAAATTTAATTCATTTGAGTAATTTTATAATAATATTAGATATATAAAAATTTTAATTAACTTTTCACCGTCTTTTACCCACCTACTAGGAGAATTTGAAAATTTATATAAAACAAAATTTTACCGCTTCTGTGAGTGTAATTTCTAAAATCCGAGAGACATGGTTAATATCAAGGAGTAAGATGTGGTTTAATAAGATGAGAATAATTTTTGGTGAATAGTAACTTTTAACTTTTATTTACCACGGTTAAAAGTAAATACGGTAATTATGGGTTAAAATGATATTAGTATTACCCTAACACCTGTCCAAATTCTATTGGATAAGTTTAATTCGACCACAAATAACCTTAGGAATAAACTATTACCCTTTAGGTCCACTTGGATAAGATTAGAAAACTTATTATTATTTTATTTAAAAAAGAGTTAAAATAGTTAAAATCAAATTTTAATAGCTAATATATTTTTAATATAGGGTTATACATAAGATAAATTCAACTATAAATATTCATTAGAAATATAAAATAATTTCATACCTAATGGTATTTTATTTATAATTTTTAGAAATTAAATAATATAAGTTATTTATGACATAATGACGATTCAGTAATTACCTAAATAGTGGAATATTAAAATAATTGATATTATAAATACCCAAATAAATTTTATTTTAGAATGTTTATGATTTCCACTAATTTCATATGGTGATATGACCTGTTAGTATTGATTTAATTAACTTTCTTTGAACTAATCATGTTTTTATGATTTTCACAAAAATCAAGTACGAAATAGTTTCAAAATTGACATAAAATAGTTTTTAAAAGAAATATTACATTATTAATTGTTATTATATTCCTAAAAATCTACAGTTTGGAAAAATGACTTAGATAAGATTATATATATTAATAATCAACCACTTGTGGTTCGTTTGGTTTGTTATAGTATGTTTATTAACCATATAGTGTAAGAAAACAAGAAGACACGGTAAATGTTAAATTATGTAACTTAGAGTTAAATCTAAATGATAAGGTTAAAATATTAACCAAAAATTGTCTAAAACCTATTGGTTGAGAGAGTTTAGAGCCATACCAACTTTATCATCAAAATAAATCAATTTTAAGCTATTATAAACCGATTATGACCTTATTATAAAATAATAGTTAAAGTTTTTCCAAAGGTGCCCCTCTCCTACCTTATAAAAAGGGCATCCCTTCCCTCTTCTCTTCACATCCTTTTGAGCCTTGATGCTCGGCCAAACCCTACCCATTTCTCTTCTCATCTTCCCTAGAGACATTCTGGAGGTTCGGGTCCTCTCCAAAGACCAACTCTACTTCCTTAAGAGAAAGCTTAAAGGAGGTGCGTCGAAGAAGAGGCAATCTCTTCTTCTGATTCTCTCAAGTTTCTTTCTTCTTATACTTCTTCTTATTTAGTTGTTTCACTATAAATTAATAACATAAGTATCCCTAATATACTTATATATTATTATAAATATTAAACAACTCAATTTCATCTTCTATCCATCCTACGGAAAATGAAATCACCACGCGTGCGTACGTAAGGAATACCGTCTCCATGTCATGGTGTAATATGTTTTCGACCACCACCTTAATTGGATGTGTATAATGGTGTAAATAAATATCTATATATGATTATTGTAAACTGATATTTATTCTGAAATATTATACATACACTTAAATACAATTCGACGTTCATGGGAATGATATCATCGCTCGTGCGTACGTACGGACAACTGTCTCCAAGACGCGATGAGATTCATTCTCCTTGTTAACCATCATGAATGATTATAAACTATATATAATAAGTAATAATAAAATATATTACATAATAATGATACTATATTTATGTATATATATATATGTATTTCAGCTACTTAATTTCATTCAATTCAATAAGGAAACGAAAACAGCGTTCATGCGTACGCACGGCCTACCGTCTCCATAAACGGTGTATTTCATTCCATTTATTGATCTATCATATATAAATGTATATGATAAATATATATTATATATAAATCATGTTTCACATTATTGAATTAAGTAAATTAGGATATAAGTATTAATATCGCGAACAATAAGTCGAAACACGTACAATAAATGAAACGATTTTACCCAAATCGCTGCTTTTAAGTCAAATTTACGAAAGAACGGGTAATATAATGTCATAAGTAAACCATATATGATATCATAACAATGAATATGATTCTGTAAAAAGTCAATGAAATTATTTTAATCATTATACAGGAGGTTCACATACGTACAAATCATATCGGACCTAAGGTAAGGGATAATTATTCCAATCTCATTCTTATCCGAGATTGTTTATTCTTAAGTATTTACTGGGGTTATGTTTATCATCCATGTCCATATGTTCTCAAAATGTTTTCATAAAATGTTTAATTTTTTTCCATGTATGTTTAAAGTCATTTTTACCCTTTTTACTTTTACCACATCATATGGAAGGAATCTTTCTTTTGTTTACCATACGAGGTACTTTTTGACTTTTCCGGCAAAAGGATGAGAAGAATGGTTTTTTAACTTATACGACATGAAAGTATTTTTATAGTTTTATAACACCTTATTTTCATGAATCTTACTCTGAAATATTTCATGAATATTTTCAACAAAAATTATTTTCTTTTAAAATTGCATGGCATTTTGTGAAAAGAAAATGATTTTTAAGAAGAAAGGATATTTTCCTCAAGAATTATTTTCAAGTGTTTTATCAAAACCATTTTCCATCTAAGATGACATTATTTCAAATGAGTATGTTTCAAGTATAATATCTTTATTATTTAAATGGTTTCACTTTTCTTATGATGAAATTATATTGATTTGTTTTATATGGATTATGTTATGATGGGATGATGTTTATGAAACCTATTTTTATTCTTTGGGTTAAGATGAATTATTTATGTTTATGTTTTGGCACAAGTTAGAATGATTTAATTATGAAATGGGTGGGGCATATATCTCCATATAATTAATTGGGTAAAGATTTATATCTCATTAGATATACATGGATGGAATGGTAAGTTAATCCGGTTCAGTGTTACAGGACTGAAATGAGGAGTGAACTCGATTCATAAAGGGACTTTGTCCACTAAGATGGTCTTGCCAGCAATGCCTTGGCTACTATGGAAATCATAACATGTGATCAATGATTTCCAGAATTACATGTTTTTATCATGTTATTTTATTAGTATTAATGTTTCTTTATGATCAATTTCTTACATACTTCCATGTTTTATGTCATTGCTCGTGATCTTGATGTTTAGACATTATGTTCATGTATTTAAGTTCAAATGTATATGATTTGTTTTATCTTCTCCATGCTTACCCTTACTGAGCATTTGAGATCACCCTATTATATGTTTTCTTTTCCCCATGATTTGGAGAAAGTTTTAGGTAAGAAAACAAAAATTGGAAGATCTTTATTGGAGATGTTGAAGATCCTTCACCACAATTAGAAGATTGTGTTCCGAGTTTCCAATGACACTAAACTGTTATGGTCTTTTGGTGTCTATTTTTGTTATGAATTATATATTCTGAAAAAGTAATGTAATGTCTATGTACGTCAAGATTTGGGTCTCTATAGTTGGTATCAGAGGAAAGGTTTAGTTAACCTTAGGAAACTGGGATTCGAAAACTTTAGTGAAATCCTTAGAAATATTTATGGTATGTCTAGGGATGTCTCTAAGGATAAGTATACAAATAGGTTATAGTCCTATAATTATGGTAACGATCTTAGAATTTAACCTAAGATGTTAGATATTGATGTTACTCCCCCTTTATTAAGATTTTTTCCTCTCACACTATTCTTTTTGGGTTTTATAAAATGGCTGGAAACTAGACAATTCACGATAACGGAGGATATGATGGACAATGGAATGATATTCTTCATGAGCAACCAAATTAAATTCAATCTGGAAGTCCACATATTGTTATTATACCTAATCATAATTCTGATAATATGATCAATAATATGAACTTTGGTATGATTCCCAACTCAGCTAATAAGATAAAGATAGAGTTTCATGATGATCATAGAGTTATGAAAGTTTAATTTCCCTCATGTAAATCATGTTGTATGAGGCATCAGGGAGAATGTTTCAAAGTAATTTGAAGATGCTTTGGGTGTATAAATGATGGACACAAATATACTAATTACAAAGGAAAGGTTAAGTTAACACCATGGACAAGGATAATGGTATTGCTAAGACATCAACAACGGTTAAATGTTTTAAATGTGGAATGTTCGGGCATTATTCATACCAATTCCCTAAGGGAAAATCTCATGAAGATAATCCGCATGGTCGTATGGGTAGTATTTATAGTGATGATGATGAAGAGACTACAAATGATATGTGAGATGAAAGAATTGTTCAATATCGGTCAATGGTTTAAGAAGGTAGTGGAATGATTACATGTTTATCAAGAGTAATGTTCTATAAGTAATCTCATGGTACTATTGAATAAAGAGACATCTAAGGATTGTTACACTATTTTTTTCTTGTGTTTTTGAAAGAATATGTTGAATGGTACAGGTAACCATGAATGGTTATTCGGATATTTTCGGAAAGTAGATCATATGCGCATAATGAAAGGATAAAGAAAAAAAATGAAATGAGCTCATGACTGATATAAGGACAATGTTATATCATGGTATGAGTATATTGAAATTTTTGGATTTTGGTATGTGGAAAGAGTTAACATTTGACAGCATTCATGTTATCACTAAGGTTCTATGGCAATTCATGTTTCAAAAGAATACATGATTAAGGTATTCACGAGTTTGTAATGTGACTAACAAGATATATCTTATGATATATGGGTGATAAATGATGGTATCATGTGCTTGTTTTGTGACCTTTCAATTAATCATTTCTTTTATACTATGAGCTTGGACCAAAGTATTTTGGATAAGTCTAAATATTTGAAATGGATTATGTTGGAGATAAGATAATATTGTTTAAAGATAGAACTATTTTTTCGATATAATTTCTGTAATGTTATAATTGTGTATTTTTAGAGACGGGACAACCCATAGGACAAGCGAAAACCCTTCGCGTCAGAAAAAAGTTTCGGGAATCGAACCCAAAACCGAAGTGCGACAAGCCTTTATCGCCTACCACTGGCTTACAAAAAGTCCATGTTAGTAGAAAATAGTTTTATTTTATTAAGTTTTATGATAGATGAATTATAAGTCCATTTTTGGAATCATACACAATTAACCTCATCATAGATGGAATTAGTATATTTGATATATTTTCTACCCTTTTGTTTGGGATAGATGGAATGGCCCATCATTCTATCATATGATCTGCTAACACTTCAAGAATGACAAATTCAACTTCATTTCATTAAGAGATGAAGTGGAAATTGTTCAAGACACGAACAACTGTGAGATTGTACCGAAATAAAGTAAGTATTTCTTCTATTTCAAATTCTTAAACATTAAGGAAATGATCTTGAAAACAAAAAATGTTTTCCTAGTGTCCTTATATTTGATGAATCAAATGGTACCTTAAATCATCACAAATTTATGGCTTTGTGATTGTTGGATTTTTCATAGTCATGTCCTCTACCACTCTCCATCAGAACTTGATGGTAAGATTTTTCTTCCATATCCATATTTAAACCTATGTTTTCCTATGTGGAAACCCAGGGATGAGTTAATCAGGTTAACTGTTACATTTCGTACTTTACATTTTAAAAATTAAGTTTTAGTACTCCTTTTTACGATGTGGGTTTCGGTGAAACAATCTTTCAAGTAGTAAACTATTTTGAACACTGACGAATTTCGAGGGTGAAATTCATTTTAAGGGGGATAGAATGTAATAACCTGAGATTTTATGAGAATTATATTTTTTAATTTTATTGAGGTCGGGTGTTGTACGCTACACCATAATTATCTTGTATTATACGCAACACCGTATTAGCTTGCAGTACACGCAAAACTATTTTTGGCTCGTCTTACACACAATTTGAAGTTCGTTTTGTGGAAATTATTCTACGCAACAATAAGTATAGAATTTGTTTAATGTATAAATGAAATAAGTTTTGATTATGTTATACGCAACACCAAACAGATCTTTCAATGCACACAGCCCTGACTTGGCTTGCATTACATGCAATCAAGACCTTCCTCGATAGCGGGTGTAGTACGCAATACCGAGCTTCACTAAACGAGATATTATTATAAGATTATTATGAACTAGCCGTTATGAATATTAGTATCCACTATTTGAAATTTTATAAATTTTATCTTTCAAAATGGACTTCATTTTTGGATTCAGAATATCGAATTTAGCCTACGGTGAATTTTTGGTATTTTTCTGAAAAATTTCAAATTTTGATGAATAGTGAAAACACTGGGTTACTATTTAAAAACCGACTTTTTATTTAAATAATTATTTATTTTATTTAAATTTATTTCAGGTAAAAATTGATACATAATACATATCCAAGTTAAATTTAATTTATTTGAGTCTTTTTATAATAATTTTAGATATATAAAAATTTTATTGAACTTTTCACCATCTTTTACCCACCTCCTATGAGAATTTGAAAATTTACATAAAACATAATTTTACCGCTTTTGTGAGTGGAATTTTAATAATCTGAGAGACATAGTAAGTATCAAGGAATAAAATGTGGTTCAATAAGATATTTTTTTTTGGTGAATAGTAAGTTTTTACTTTTATTTACCACGGTTAAAAGTAAATTTGGTAATTAAGGGTAAAAATGATATTATTATAACCCTGAAACATGTCCTAATTCTATTGGATAAGTGTAATTCGACCAAAACAAACTTAGGAATAAAATATTACCCTTTAGGTCCACTTGGATTAGATTAGGACACTTATTATTATTTTATTTAAAAAAGAGTTAAAATAGTTAAAATCAAAGTTTAATAACTAAAATTTTTTAATATAAGGTTATAAATAAGATAAATTAGACTACAAGTATTAATTAGAAAGATAAATTTGTTTCCTACTTAATGGTTTTTTATTTATAATTTTTAGACATTAAATAATTTATGTTATTTATGACACAATGGTGATGCAATAATTACCTAAATAATGAAATATTAAACTAATTGATATTATAAATACCCAAATAAATGTAATTTGAGATTTTTTAGGAATTATAATATTTTTATAGAATAATATGACATTTTAATATTGATTTAATTAACTTTTTTTGAACTAATCATGCTGTAATGATTTTCCCAAAAATTAAGTACCAAATAGTGTCAAAATTGACATAAAATAGTTTTCAAAACAAATATTATATTATTAATTGTTATTATATTCCTAAAAATATACGGTTCGGCCAAATGACTTAGATAAGATTATATATATTAATAATTAACCACTTGCAGTTCGTTTGGCTTGTTATAGTATGTTTATTAACCATATAGTGTAAGAAAACAAGAAGACACGATAAAGGTTTATTATGTAACTTAGAGTTAAATCTAAATGATAAGGTTAAAATAGTAACCTAAACATGTAGAAAACCTAATGGTTGAGAGTATTTAGACCCATCCCCACTTTAGCTTCGAAATAAATCAATTTTATACTATTATAAACCAAATATGACTTTATTAGAAAATAATATTTTCAGTTTTTTCAAAGGTGCCCCTCCCCTCCCTTATAAAAAGGGGACACTTCCCTCTTCACTTCACCTACATTTGAGCCTTGAAGCTCGGCCAAACCCTTCCCATTTATTTTATCCACGTCCCTTGAAACATTCTGGAGGTTATGCTCTTCTCAAAAGACCAACTTTACTTCCTTAGGAGAAAGCTTAAAGGAGCTGCGTCGAAGAAAAGATAATATCTTCTTATGATTCTCTCAAGTTTCTTTCTTCTTCTACTTATTCTTATTTATTTGATTCACTATAAATTAATAACATTAGTATCACTAATATACTAATATATTATTATAAATATGAAATAACCGTATTTCATATTCTATCCATCCTACGGAAAACGAAATCACTGTGTGTGCGTACGTACAAAATACCGTCTCCAGGCCGTGGTGTAATCTATTTTCGACCACCACCTTACTTGGATGGGTATAATGGTGTAAATAAATAAATATATATGATTATTGTAAAGTGATATTTATTATGAAATATTATACATACACTTCAATACAATTCCACGATCATCAGAATGATATAATCGCTCGTGTGTATGTACGGACTACCGTCTCTACAACGCAATGAGATTAATTTTCCATGTTAACATTTCATGAATGATTATAACGTATATATAATAAGTAATCATGAAATATATGACATAATAATGATACTGTATTTATGTATCTATATATATATATATGTATGTCATCTACTAAATTCCATTCAATTCAATAAGGAAACGAAAACTGCGTACATGCGTACGTACGACCTACCGTCTCCATGAACGGTGTATTTCATTCCATTAATCGATATATCATATATATATGTATATGATGAATATATATTATATATAAATCATGTTTTAAATTCTAGAATTAATTAAATCAGTATATAAGTAATAATATCAAGAACAACAAGTCGAACCACGCACAATAAATGAAATGATTTTACCCAAATCGCTACTTTTACATCGAATTTATGAAAGAACGGGTAATATAATGTAATAAGTAAACCATATATGAAATCATAACAATGAATATGATTCTGTAATAATTCAATGACATTGTTTAAATCATTATACAGGAGGTTCAGATACGTACAAAGCATATCGGACCTATGGTAAGGGATAATTATTCCAATCTCATTCTTATCCGAGATTCTTTATTCATAAGTATTTACTAGGGTTATGTTTATTATCCATGTCCATATGTTATCAACATGTTTTCATAAAATTTTTAATTTTCTTCCATGTTTGTTTAAATTCATTTTAACTATTTTTACTTTTACCACATCGTATGGAAGTAATCTTTCTTTTGTTTACCATACGAGGTACTTTTTGACTTTTCTAGCAAAAGTACGAGAAGAATGTTTTTTTAACTTATACAGCATGAATGGATTTTTATGGTTTTATAATGCCTTATTTTCATGAAGCATAATCTACTATATTTAATGAATATTTTCAACAAAATCTTTTTCTTTTAAAATTGCATGGTATTTTGTGAAAAGAAAATGATTTTTAAGAAGAAAGGATATTTTCCTCAAGAATTCTTTTCAAGTGTTTTATCAAAACCATTTTCCATATAAGATGACATTGTTTCATATGTATTTGTTTCAAGTATAATATATCTATTGTTTACATGGTTTCACTTTTTTATGATGAAATGATATCCATTTGTTTTATATGGATTATATTATGATGGGATGATGTTTATGAAATCCATTTTTATTCTTCGGGTTATGATGAATGATTTATGTTTATGTTGTGTCACAAGTAAGAATTATTTAATTATGAGATGGGTGGGACCTATATTTCCCTCCAATTAATTGGTTAAAGATTTATATCTCATGATATAGACCTGGCATGAATGGTAAGTTAATCTGGTTCAGTGTTACAGGACTGAAACGAGGAGTGAACTCAATTCAAAAATGGACTTTGTACACTAATATAGTCTTGGAAGCAATGACTTGGCTACTATGGAAATCATAACATGTTCTTAATGGTTTCCACAATTACATGTTTTATTCTCATGCTATTTTATCAGGATTAATGTATCTTTATGTTCTATTCCTTACCTATTGCCATGTTTTTTGTCATTGCTCAAGATCTTAATGTTTAAACATTATGTTCATGTATTTAAGTTCAAATTTATATGATTTTTTTATCTTGTCCATGCTTAACCTTACTGAGTATTTGAGATCACCCTTTTTTATGTTTTATTTTCCCTAGGATTTAAAGAAAGGATTTAGGTAATAAAAAAAAAGGGGAAGATCTTTGTTGGACATGTTGAAGATCTTTCACCACGATTAGATGATTGTGTTCCGGGTTTCCAAATACAATAAACTATTACGGTCTTTTTGTGTATGTTTTTGTTATGAATTAGATATTTCGCAAAAGTAATGTAATGTTTATGTACGTCGAGCTTTGGGACTCTACACTGCCTCTAATAATTAGGAAAAGGAGAATGTGATAGCCACTATTTAATTCTCCAGAAATGATGAATCAATATCATATAGTGATGAAGGGATGGCTCAGCTGGCCAAATATTGAAGAAATTCTATAGGAAGAAGAAGTTATTCTGCAAGCCCAATTATAAAGGAATATATGATAACAAGTCCAACTAAAAATAAACTATAAAAGAAATGGAAAATCATAAGAGATTTTGTGCTATGAATACAGGAGGAGATGACATGTCCAAGGTGACTGTCCAAAATTAAAATTCCAAAAGAAGTATGAAAACATAGACAAGAAGTATAAGAAAACTATGATGGCCACTTCTTGTGCCTCTGAGGATAGCTCTAGTGAGTCAACATAATATCCTAATGATAAATATAACATTTCCAATATGTTTTTATGATAAATGCATCTGAGGTAAACTTATATTCTCCGGCATATAATTCTTATTATTCTGAGATTGACAGTGATTCTGAAAATATGAAAAGTGATGAACTATTTGAATGTTGTAACATGTTAGAAGACACTTGTATTTAACTAAAGGAAAAATACTTTTAAATAAAAAACATTCTTTTACAATAAATTTTAAATTTTAACATACTACTATAAAGGAAATGAAAGCTCAACTGCTCAAATAAAAAAATGAATTAAAAATGTCTAATGAGAAATTATAGAATGATATAGAAAAGTTTACCAATGGTAAAATACTTCTACTCAAGTTCTCGGTAAACAAATAGATCCTAATTACACTTCTGGTATTAGATATCAGACAGAAGAGAAAAACCTATCTAAAACACATTTTTTTACTAAATATGGAAAATCTGTTCTTCAACCTGAAAATCAAAATTATGATGCTAGTTCCAATCCTAAAAATTCTGTTACTACCTCTGGTTTTTCTAGAAAAAAAAATCTATTTTCAAATATGTTACATAATTATTATAGGAAACTAATACAACAAATGTGGGTTCCTAAAGCATTGATTACTAATGTCACCAGACCCAAACAAGTCTGGGTACCAAAATATGTTTTTGTTTAGTTACCATATAGGAAAGTTGTTTGATGATATCATGAAAGAGTCAGTGGTAGTTGCACAGTGTTTGTTCAAGTCACAAGACAAGAAATTATTCAGGATTCCATAACATAATTAATATTTATAGTAGATATTTCAAATTTGGTGACAATGCTAAAGGAAAAATAATTGGCGTAGTTCATATTGGTAATTATAACTCAGTTTTAATTTCTAAAGTACATTTTGTTGATGGATTGAAATATAATATTCTTAGTATTTCAATATTATGTGATTATGGATTTCATGTTAAATGTTATAATGATGATTTAAATTTTTTCAACTCTAAAAATGAATTAGTATTTTCTTCTTTTAGAAATGAAAATGTATATTCTATTAACATATATTCTTTAATTTCTCAAAATTATTCATCTTGAAGTGACTTTCATAAAGTGTCTTGGATTTGGAATAAGATATTAAGACACTGTAATGTCTAATATCTTAAAAATATTAATAAAAAAGGTCTATTCAAAGATCTACCCAAACTTGAGTTTTTAAATGATAAATTTTGTAATCCTTTTCAAAAGGATAAATGTCACAAGATATCATTCAAATCAAAGAAAGATGTTTTAACTTCTCAACCATTAGAGTTTGTTGACATGGGATTTTTTGGACAGTCACGAATATATATTTTAAATGGGATGAACTATGTCTATGTTCCTGTAGATGACTATTCTTGGAATACATGGACTAATTTCTTAGATCACAAAAGAAAAGCATGTACTTACTTCGCCGAATATGCTAAAACAGTGGAAAATCTATGTGGACTGAAAATAAAATCCTTAAGAAGTGATCATGGATGTGTGTTTGAAAATAAATAGTTTGAATCATTTTACTCACACAATTGCAATAGTCATAAATTCTCTACCCCTTGGACATATTAATAAAATGGAGTTGTGGAAAGAAGAAATATAACATTATAAGAAATTCCTAGAGAAATTCATAATGAATATGACATACCTGTTTAATTTTTGTCTAAGGTTGTAAATACATATTTTCTATATAGTTAATAGGTTCTTAATTAGACATATCCTCAAGAAGACTCCTTATGAATGGTGGAACAATAGAAAACCCAGAGTATGTTATTTCAATATGTTTGGTCAAAGTATATATTGTTTAATGATAAGGATAATAAAAAATAATTTGAATCCAATAGTGATGAAGGAATATTCCTATGCTACTCACCCTCTAGTAAATCCTATAGAGTCTTTAAAAAAATAACCAAGTGTGTGGAAGAATCTGTACATATCAAATTTTATGAAACAAATCCACATAGACCTAAGATACCCTTAGACAACCTTGATGATGATATGTCAAACCTGGACAGAAATGAAAAAATCATATAATCTTATTATCAAGAAATAAATTAAATCACAGAGTTCTGGAAATTCATTATAATCTAGAGATGATGAACCCAAACCTGTAGATGAGTCGGATGTTACTATCCTCCCCTTTTCTAGACCAACTATAACCCTCCCGAACCATCCTTTAGATGCTTTTGTTGGAGAATTAGATAATGATACCCAAATTAGAGAAACTTTTAGAAATATGGTTGAACATGAAGCCTTCTTGTCAAAGCTTGAACCTAAAAACATTAATGATGCAATTTAAGATGAATTTGGGTGATGACTATACAAGAATAGCAAAATACAATTTAAAGAAACAATGTATGTAAACTTGTGGATAGACCCAAATACACGTTGACCATAGGCACTAAGTTGGTTTTTAAGAATAACTTAGATGAATATGGTAGTATTTTTAGAAAACATTTAGATTAGTTGCACAAGGTTATAGTCAAGAAGAAGTCATTGACTATGAAGAAACATTTTAACCTATTTCTAGAATTGAGTCCATCAAAATCTTGATTGCTTATGCTACCCATCTTAATTGAAAACATTGTCAAATGGTTTTCAATATTGCATTCCTAAATGTATATATAGTTATGGATTTTTTTGTTGAATAATCCTCTATTTTTAGAAACCCTCATTTTCAAAATCTGGTTTTAAATTTAACATAATATTTATATGGTATAAAAAAATCTCCAAGATCATCGTATGATAGATTACGTAGTTTTCTTATATCTAATGGTTTCAAAGAATGAATTTTTGATCCTATTATTTTAATAAAATGAATTTATAAAGACGTTCTTTTTTTCAAATATATATTGATAATATTCTTTTTGATTTTCAAGATGTTTTGTGTGTATTGACTTTTCAAATAAAATGAAATGTGAATTTGAAATGAGTTTGATGGGTGAACTTAAATTCATTCATGGATTTCAGATTTTTCAAAATAAAGAAGGTGTCATTTTAAATCAAAGTAAATAAAAAAAGATCTTCTAAAAAGATTTGGATTTAATATAATTAATAGTATTGACACTCGAATGAGTACTACTTGTATGTTGGATCTTGATGAAGATGGTAAATCTATTGATCAAACCACTAATAGAGGAATTATTGGATGTTTTCTCTAATTGACTTATAGTATGCTAGATATAATGTTTAGTGTGTGTTTGTATGCTCGTTTTCAATCTAATCCGAAAGAATATCACTTAAATTATGTTAAAATAATTTTCAAATACCTCTTGCATACTATCAATTTATGTTTTTTTATCCCAAATGAAACTCATTTGATATAGTGATTTACTATAATTCTCTTTTTTGTAGATTTATGTTAGATTGAAAAATAACCTCTAGGACATGTCTCTTTTTGGGAAGGTGTTTGGTTTCATGGGGTAATAAGAAACAAATTTTATTGCATTATCTACTAGAAAATCTGAATACATATCTACCGGAAGCTATTGTGAACATATTTTGTGGATGAAACACACTCTTCTAGACTATTGATATTAATTTAGACATGTACCTATAAATCTTGATAATACAATTGCTATTAACATTTCTAAGAACTGCGTTTATCATTCAAGAAAAAAACAAATTGATGTAAGACATCAATTTTTGAGAGATCGTTATAAAAAGGGTGATATCACTTTAAAATTTACTCTCACAGAATATCTCCTTGCTCACATAATCACTAAGCCATCGAACACTGAAGGAATGAATTACATCATGCATGAGATATGAATAACTAATCAGTAAGACCTTATGTTTCCTTTCTTTGATCTTTTTATGTGATTTTGTCAGGCCGACACCATTGTCATGCCAACACTATTGTCACACCAAAACCTTTGTCACACTGATACAATTGTCATACTGACACCATTTTCATGCTGAGACCATTGTCACACTAACGGCATTTTCACACCAACACCATTGTCACACTCACACCATTGTAACACCGACACCGTTGTCGCACCAACACCATTTTCACACCGATTTCATGGTCTTGCCGACACATATGTCATGTTGATTCTATTGTGATACCGACACCTTTAGTCTTATGAAAGATATTTCATGATGATACCGATGACTCACTCATTATATAAGTTTTATTTTTTCATCAAAACAACTTGGTTTCATTAAATTTTTTGAAACTGATTCATGTTTTCATGATTGATTAATTTTAAAGGCCCTAAATGATATAAATTTGAATCGATCCAATCAAATCCTTTACCAATACAATCACTCAACCACTACTCTATCTCTTTACCCCTAACCTTTAACCTTATTACCTCCAAACTGATCTGATTGGAATTGTACGTGTGAAGCAATCTCTTGAACATTGTGAGTCTCATGCTTCCAAGAAACAAAAAGGTGAATCGAGCAAATCTTCATCTCTTATAAATCATGGTTTGGAAAACCATGTTGTATCCTTAGAGAAAGAAATACTAGTGGAATGGAAATTATAGAGAAAGTGTTTGTTGTTAAAGGTGCTTCAAGATAAGAGATGTCTTGATTGGTTTGCAAACAATGACATAATCGTATACTCGAAGTTGGTATTAGAATTTTACGGGAATATGAAACATCTATTGTAAGGAATTGTCAATTCTTGGTTTAATTAAATAGTAAAAGGGAAGATAATATCTTTCTCTTCAATACATTTGGATGAATGTATTATGGTTCCTCATGAAGGAATGTTTGATGATTATCATGGTACTTCTCCTCCTGAAATTGAATTATTTTTCTATGAGACAACTCTAAAAGAGATAACTGGAAATGAGAAACATAAGGTACCCAATTCTTCTGAATTAAATTGTGAGTGCATAATTTTATTTATGTTTCTTCAGCACCAAATTTTTTCCAAGGAAAGAGGAAATTTCTTCACTCAAGTATCAGGATGTTTACTTGGTATATTTTCTATATACAAGAGTTAAATGGAATATGTTCAGATATATGATGGCGCACATAAATATGATGATAAAACCTGGTTGCAAGTTAAATTATATTTTCAACTCAAGAATGATTTCAACAATTATAATAGAGATTGTTTGTGTAAGTGAAGTTGATGATGTTGTTTTTAGTGAATGTACTGGATTCTTTTTTAGTTCTGACATCTGTAAGATAATAACAATTACATATATCCCATAGAGGAAGGAATTGGTTGGTGATGATGATAGACTATATGAAATGTTTAATCCTATAGATCATCAGTTAAACCAAGGATTCTAGTAGATCCTAGCCTCAGTCCAAATGATCAATTAATCTATTTGTTATATGAGGATGAGGATCTTAATACTCTTATCAGTTATGTGGGATCACTAATTTATGATAGAATTGACCCATACACAACTAGACAGACAAAAAAGAGTCACTATTGGATCTCCAAGTCTACCTTTGGACTTTACTTCTCATGAACCTGTTCCCTGATCTACTAGAAGTGAAGAGATAGAAGTATAATGAAGTGTAGAATATGTTAGTTAATCTTGTAAAGAATAATATGAAGAAGACGAAGTTGGAAGTGGTGAATGTTGTTCAGAATTAGGTAGTGAAGATGGATATGAGAAAGTAGCTGATGAAAGTTGCGATGAAAAGGATGAAGATGGTGATAATTAAGAAAGTTGTGAAAGTGTTAGTGATAGTGAATCTCAGCATCCTAATGGGAATCAAGATACTCTTAGTATGGAGACTGTTGAAGCTAAGGATGGTGTATCTGTTGAGGGTTTGGTTCAATATGATAATGTTTCTTTAGAAGAACTTGATTCCCAAGTATCATATACTATACAAATAACTATACATAAAGAGAAGAAACCTATAAAGATGCATTACGTTAGGGGGGAAATTTTCGATGAGATTTGACCCAGAGTGGGAGCCTCAAGAAATCGTAACTGAAGATGATGAAGGTAACCAACTTGGGAGAGTAAGGGTTGGTACTCTTACTCCTCTAGATTCTAATGTTATGGATGAATGGGAAGGGAATCATTGGAAGCTAGCACAAGTATTAGATTATGATGTTTCAACTAATGAATTCTTTTCACTTGTTGGAATGGAACCAGTGGTTGAGACATCTTCTATTGACTATGTCACTAAGGCTAATTTTGAAAAATTCATGCAAGACATATGTTCCTCCATTAGACACTCAGTATAATCTTATGTGATATCTGACATTGATGAAGACAGGAGAAAAAACATATTTCTAAATGACAATTTGAAAGAAATTCGTTCTATGTATGAAGGTGTAATGAAATCTAGAACTTCTAGTTCCTCTTCTACCTCAACCAGTGTATCTCAAGCTAACACTAATTCTATTTCCAAGATGGTGAAAATAGAAATTCATCCAAATTTTATTACAACTAAAAAAACAATTGTGACATGAAGCGCTAATATTGGGAATGAGATGAAGAAGTTAGCCACTAGCATCAATTCCTTGACTATGGAGTAAAAAAATAAATTGGAAAAGTTTAATGAAAGGACTTGAGAATATGGTTTCTCATTTTAAATCTCTTGATATTGAAAAAATTAAAAAATAAGTTAAAGAACATTCCTCTTACGATTTTGCTTCATCCTCTGATCTACCTATTCAGCCATCAAAATATGTTGATCTTTCAACTACTAGATCAGTTTTGGAAGAAAAATTGTAAGACCTAATTTTCTGAATGGCCAAGGTTAAGGAAACATCAGATAAGGTCCATGACCAAGTGAAGTATTATACAATGATAGATTCACACACTCAATAATATTTGACAAAAAAGATTAATGATTTTTTTACCAAAATCATCAGAAAACGTCAAATTAACATTATATTTATGTATTTGTCAATCATTTTTATTCATCCTCTAGTGACAAAGGGTTTTAAGGAACATGTCCCAAAGATGAGATAATTCCCTCCCTTTTTGAAAAAGTTTACAGAAAGAAAATATTATTTTGAAAAGGAAATGAAATATGATGGTGAGGTGATTGAAGAGTTCATGAACTGTTAAAATCTTATCTCCATGTCCAAAGTGAATCCATCGGGGTGCCTACTGCTCGACCACTTGGCCCTACTGGTTCATTGCATGCCCAAGATAAGATGTCAATTTCTGAGGCTTTAGCTTAGATCAGACCCATCATTATAGAGCATGTTCAACATTTTCTTATTTCTCAAGAAAGAATATCCCTATATTCTACAGTTTCTAAAGGAGTGCCTCTACCACTTATGAAAATCCATTTAGAACCTCCTTCTTCTAATCCCAACCCTTCTACTGAACCATCTATCAATCCTTCTGATAAGGGGAAGGAACCCCTTGACCCTACACAGTAGTGTGCAATATTTTTTTCATCAGGCCGAGTTCTTGTACTTTTGGTAATTCAATATCATTTTCTATTGAATGATATTTCACACTATCTTCTCTTATTTTTTTAAGTTTACTTTTCACTATCCACTATTTTCGAATCCCAAAAATGGGAGAACATGATTAAGAATTATTGTCAGTTTACGCATTATTATTTGTTTGTTCATTATTATATCTGATATATTATTCTATATTTATATCAAACTATTTTCTTTACTCATTCCCTAATACTACCTAATAATGCCATGATTTTTTATCATCAAAAAGGGAGATATTTTGGGTGCAAAGATATTGTTGGCCACTATCTCTGACTCTAATGGTTTTAGTTGTCACGAAACATGTCATTTACAAACATATACCTTACCTTATGTCAAATATCCTAAATTATGTCAAATAATTATCTTGAATATCAGATCATTTCAATCATATAACTATTTATGTTTGTTTAAGTATAAAAAATCTTATAACTGATTATATATGTGTAATTATGGGTATAACCATTATATGACTTTTATGAATTTTGAGACAAAGAAACATTAAAAATTTTCTATGAATGAGTCACTAACACTGATAAGAAGATGACTCACTTAATAACAGAAGTCTCATGGATAGATGGTTCAAACAGACATATGTAATATGTATGTGAAGTTGACACCATTGGAAGGACTCACCATTGCACACAACTCACCGATATAGTAGAATCACCATTTAACATGAATCATCGATGTAGATGACCTACATTCAGTCCATGTGACCCATAGTTTCATGGTGCTACCAATGCAAGGACTCTACATCAGTTGAAATGAGTCACCAGATGTTCAATTATCTCACTGACCGAAGGAAGGTTTCACCATTGAAAAAAGTAACTACTATAATGAGTCACCAACATATGGTAAGACTGACAGAATGACATACCGATGGGTTGAGACACTGATAGAAGGACACACCGATAGATGAGTCACAGATATATTGTTTTAATATGTATTTATTAATATTTTTTCTAAAGGTAATATTTATGTCATTTAATGATTATAACATATTTTATAATCCTTTTAAGTACTTTTAGAAGATACTATTAGGTATGATAATCCTTTGCACGTGGAAATAACATGCGCTTTGACAGAACTCGAAAATAATAACCATTATTTAAAGAGAGAAGATATACAGAAGAGAATGTGGGGGTGCATGCGTGTGCGAGAGAAGCATACTGAAGAACATATGCAACTCTAATGAAACAAGTATGAATTCAAGAACAAAAAGAATAACATGCAAGGTGATATCATTCGTGCTGAACATTGAATTGAAAAAATACTTCATCATATCAAATAAAGAGAAGAATATATCTGTAGAACCATACTCGCACCTAGAAGCCAAAATATGACACTCTTTTTTTTTGGTGTCAACTTCAAGAAGAAGACTCAGTCATCATCTCACCTACATATTAAGAGTCAATAGTTGTATCTCTAGACACACAGATCCTTCTAAATCCATTATCTTATTTTTTTCTCTATTTTTTGATTTTTTACATATTTTTTATATGTGTGTGAATCTGTTTGTTAATCACATGTTGTCTCATGTATCAAACTAAAGGATACAATTTTTACTTCTAATCATACCTTCTTACATTTTTTTCACTCCCACAGATAAGTGTGGAAGAGGCCCTTATGTGAACTGATAGTTTTTACCCATTAAGAACTATGGTTTTGGTCTTTGTACATGGAGATCCTATGTGTTGTTTTGAACACCAATCTAGGGTGTGGATCAATCTATTTATTAATTTAAACATATTGGTGGAAGGTGATCACAAAGTTGAGATGATTATGTCTCAGGTTGATATTGAACCTCTTTTTTTTATTTCCATTGAGTTTTTACCTTTTGGTTTTACTATTTTTTATCAAATATTTCATAAAACTAAATTAAAAACTAAAAGTTAGTCTTACCAAGTGTTTATAATAATATTTACTTATTTAATAAGTTTCAAAATCTGAATATATTATAAAATTTATACAATTGATAACTAATAAATCTTTTGATAAATTAATTGAATAATAAATATCTTATAAATTCACTACTGGCTAAACATGAAATCGAATATTAAATATTAAGGGGATTCAAAATAAGTATTTTTAAAAGAAATTTACAAAGATATGAAATTTACCCATCCCTTGAGTACACAACTCCAACCAAAAGTTAGGTTATTTAGTTTATTTGGGTTAGGTCATTTGGTTTATTCTTGAGTTATTTCATTTTTTGGTTATATCATTTGGTTTGTTTTAGTCATTTGGTATTTAGTTTCTTTTGGATTAGGTCATTTGAACAATTGTTCATTTTTTTGATAGGTTAACTAGTTATTTTTTGGTTAGGTTATTTATTTTTCTTTGGGATATGTTATGTTGTTCATTTTTTCTTAGGGTATTTCATTCGTCTTGGGATATTGAAATTGGTTAATTTTGGGTTCGGTCATTTGGTTCATCTCTGGGTTATGTCATTTTTGATTTATGCCATTTTATTTATTTTGGGTTACGCCATTTGGGTCATTTTAGGTCCATGTAATTTTTTAGTTAGCTAATTTGATTATTTGATCATTTTATTGGTTTGAACAATTGGATTGCTTGGTTTTAGGATATTTTTTTTATTTTGGGTTATGTAATTTTGTTCATTTTGTGTTAGGTCTTTTTAGGATAGGTTTTTGGGTTCATTTTTATGTTATATATTGTTTATTCTATCTTATTTGATAAATTTTGGGTTATTCAATTTGGTAAATTTTTTGTTATGACTCTTTTGACTTATATCATTTTGTTCAGTTTGGTCATTTGGCTATTAGTTTGTTTTGGATGAGGTTATTTGATGAATTGTTCATTTTTTCACTAGGTTAATTTTTTTATTCTGGGTTAGGTTGTTTATTTTTATTTGGGAAAGTTTATTTAGTTCATTTATTATTATTTCATTTTATTCATCTTTGGTTATGTCAAATGGTTAGTTTTGGGTCCAGTTACATGGTTCATCTTTCGGTTATGTCATATTTGAGTAAGGATAAATAGTTTATTTTGGGTTATGTCATTTTTTCATTTAGGATTATATAATTTTTTTTATTTCATTTGGCCATCTTTTAATTTTTTGTTTCGGACAGTTGGTATACATGGGTTTAGCATATTAGGTTTATTTTGGGTTATGTTATTTCATTAATTTTGGGCTATGAATTTTTAGGTTAGGTTATTTTGATCATTTTGGGTGGTCACTTTTCTATGTAAGGTTATTTGGATTATTTTGGATAAGGTCATTTGGATTATTACTGGGTTATGGATTTTTGGGGTTACATAATTTGGTTCATTTTGGTTGTTTGGTAATTAGTTTGTTTTGGATTAGTTCATTTGACCAACTATTAAT
This sequence comes from Viscum album, assembly GCA_963277665.1. Lineage (NCBI taxonomy): Eukaryota > Viridiplantae > Streptophyta > Magnoliopsida > Santalales > Viscaceae > Viscum > Viscum album. Next base: position 1,478,346,342 of record OY728134.1, read on the forward strand.
TTTTTAGTTAGGTTAATTAGTTAATTTTGGTTTAGGTTACTTATTTTTATTTCAATTTGGTTACTAAGTTCATTTTTAGGTTATTTTATTCATATTGGATTATGTTAATTAGTTAATTTTAGTTTTGTCCATTTGGATCAACATTTGGTTATGTCATATTATAGTTAGGCCATTTGGTTTAATTTGGGTAATGTCATTTTGTTCATTTCAGGGATATATATTTTTTGGTTAGTTCATTTAGTCATTTTTTATTTTTTTTGTTAATGAATTTTTTTTACTTGTGTTTGGGTTATTTGTTTTTTTGGGATATGTGTTTTTTCATTTTCTGTTAGGAATTTTTTGTTTAAGTTATTATTTTATTAATAAGTTATCCCATTTTTATGTTAGGTTACTTAATTTATTTTGTGTTATCTACCTTTGTTTATTTTTAGGTTATATATTTTTTGGTTACGTCATTTGGTTCATTTTGGTCATTTGATCATTAGTTTGTTTCGGATTAGTTAGTTTGATCAATTGTTCAATTTTTTGATAGGTAAATTAGTTCATTTTGGGTTATATTATTTAATTTCATTTGGCTTAGGATATTTAGTTCACTTTTTGTTAGGTTATTTTCTTCATCTTGGGTTATGTTAATTCTTAAAATTTGGGTTTGGTCATTTGGTTCATCAATTTGTTATATCATATTTCAGTTAGATCATTTGGTTTATTTTAGGTTACATAATTTGGTTCATTTTAGGGTTATGTAAATTATGGTTAGTTCATTTGGTCATCTTTTCATTTTTTTTGTTATACAAATTTGTTTACTTATGTTTAGGTTATTTTCTCTATTTAGGGTTATATCATTTTGTTCATTTTGGGTTATGTCTTTTTAGATTAAGAAATTTTGTTCATTTTTTGGTTATCTCTTTTTTATGTAAGGTTATATACCCCTGCATCAGAGAAATCACATACTAAAATTCATAGCTATGATAAATGAAAATAAATGAGAAGAAAATTAAAAGGAATAATATATGATAAGGGGGTTATTACTTTTGACATGAAAAGAAAAACATCCTTGGATCACTCTAAAATAAGTACGTAAGAGGATTGGGGGAAAACCATAAATATCCATGAGGGGAGATCACACCCAACTAGGGGGAATAATATTTGATGGTTCTCAAGTATCATGGGGAGAATGATAAAACAATACATAAAACATTGTGTTTCCTAGTGGGTTTTTTCACATAGGTTTCGAAAAACCGTGTCAAATTTTTTTTACCAAACAAAAATGTTACCTGTGGTTGTTAAAACTGATGCTAAATGTTTTTTAGATATTTTTTTTGATTTTATTTAAAGAAAATTATAAATTGTTTTTGGATGCCTTTTTTAAAAATCTCAAGGAAATAGCGTTGGTTTTAAAAAACCCCCACTAAATTTAATAAAAAATTATAAAAAATATTTAATTAATAGTTATTATTTATTAATTATTATATACTATCATACATATTTTATTATTTATAATTTTAATTAAATATAGTGTGTTAATTAATAAATATTTTAAATAATTAGTTAATAATAATTGGAAGCAAAAAACAAATGTTCAATAAATTTAAATCAAAATCCGGCATCAGTTGACTATAACTTCTGACCAGAGAGTCCATTTAAACTCCACAACAAATAAAATTAAATATTATAAAATTAGATAAAACCAAAGTAGATTTAAATTGTTTGATAATCAAAGGAATAAAATATATTATAGTTTCAAAAAATCAAAAATCAAACTCGATCTTCAAATAACCAAACTTTTTGATCTGGGTGTTCGTTTCAGCTTCACCACATATCAAATCAAATAATGTGATAAGCACAATGCCATAGAGGTCCAAACAAAGATCAAAGAGCTTTTTCCTTTTTTTCAACCCCACCAAAGGTCCAAAGGGAATCCAAAATTGAGTTTTTAGTCGGGGCAACCCAATTTTTTAACATTTTATGGAATTTTAGCCTCATTTAAGGGGGTCTGGTTGCCTTATTTCAACGTGTATTGAATTTCTTATTATGGTTTACATTCATATTTATATTTATATTTTTGGAAATTTTAGTTCTAATCAAAATGTATTTTTATTTATAAATAAATATATTCAAATTTTCTTATATTCACTTATAATAAATCGCTTGTATAAATCCATATTGACATAAAAAATTTAAGCACATAAAACAAATGGAAATAAATATTTTTATTCATTTCATTAAAAATAAACAATTATCAATTTTATATAAATTTTTAAATATTTATACATATTTTAGTTTATATTTTTTTATATCATATATTTATATATAAATATATATTATTATGTTTAAATAAATATCTATTTCAATATACTATTATATATCTGAGTGTGTTTATATATATTCATGTAACTTAAATATGTGTTTATATATATTTCTGTATATTTTGTTATAAGTATATATATTTATAGATATTTATAACCATTTATTTCTTAATTTTTTGGTTATTTTATTACATAATATTTATTGTTTATAATTTATAATTTATTATTTAAGATTTATTATTATTATTTTATTGATTTATTTTAATTATTAATTTAACGTTAACGAACTATTTAATAAAAATTTATTATTTTTTATTTATTATTTACAATTTATTATTTATTATATATTTTTTATTTTTTATTTTTTACTATTCAATATTTATTATTTAGTATTTAGTATTTATAATTTCTTATGTATTTATTTATTTTGTATTATTTATTATTTATTTATAATTTATTATTTATTACTTCTTTATTTATTTTTATATTTAATATTATATATTTATTTGTTGATAATTATTTATTATTTATAATCATTTACTATTTAGTTATTATTTTTTTATTATTATTTGACTATTTATTTATTCAATATTTATTAATTTAATATTTTTATAATATTTTTATTTATTATTTATTAATTTCATAATTAATTAAATATTAATTTATTATTTTCTATTTATTTTTTATTTTTTATCTATTTATTTTTTGTTTTTTATTATCATTTATTATTATTTATTAATTTTTATTATTAATATATTATTAATTTATTATTAATTTATTATTTTTTATTTATGTATTTATTTAATATTAATTTAATGTTTTTTATTTAATAATTATTTATTTTTTATTTATTACATATTTATTATTTATTTCTTATTTTTTATTAATTATTTATTAAATATTTAAATTTGATTATTCGTTATTTATAATATATTTATTATTAATTTATTATTAATTTCTAATTAATTTATTATTATTTTTTTATTATTTTTATTTATTGTTTTTATTTATTATTTTTCATTTTTTATTCAATAAATATTGATTTGTTATTTATTATTTATTATTTTTTTTATTTATTATCAATTATTTTTTATTTGTAATTTATGTCATATTTATTTATTAGTTATTTATTAAATTGTTTATTATTCATTATTCATTATTCATTATATTTTATTATTTCTTATCATTTATTATTTAATTATTAATATTTGTTATTAATATTTAGTTATTATTATTTATTTTATTGTTTTTATTATTTATTGATTATTTATTTATTTTTCATTTATGTACTATTTAATTATTATTTAATTATTATTTCTTTATTATTCATTTAATTATTATTTATAATCTATTTATTATTTATCTATTGTCTATTATGTATTATTTTTTTATAATATATTCATTATTTATTATCATTTAATATCATTAATTCTTTTTATTTGTATATGTTTAAGTGTATTATATAATCTTTACTCCACAAATAAGGACCTTGTTAGAGTGGTAAAGCCTTTACAGAATATCTAAGTGGTAAGGGGTTTAAATCTCTCCCAACACATATATTTTCCATACTTATGCATAGCATTCATGACATGCATGGAATATGTATGCATCGTAGGATAAATAATAATATACAAATAATACAAAGGAAAAAATAAATAATATTAATAATAAATAATAATTATAAATAATTATAAATAATTATAACAAAAAGAAATATATAAATTATGTAAATAAAAAAATTCAAAAAAACATTACAAAAATCCATGCTAAACATTGATTAGCATTTTAAACCGTCGCCCAATGAAACATCGCAAAAAAAAACAGCCACCCAAAAACCACTGTGAAATGATTTCTAACATACAAATACATGATAATTTTGGAAATCATTGTGAAACATTTAGCGGCGGTTTAAACCACCAATAGATGCTAAAACCCCACCAAGAAATACCTTATTAGTGAAAAAAACCCCAGATAACAAACCTAGAAGGTATATGGTACATGTTTAGTGGCCACAGAGTACCAGATGGTATATCCATGTCTAACCCAATTTTTTATATCTCACTAGGTTCCAGGTACCCCTCCACCAAGTAGCCATATCCACCTTCAATTATACAATACTTATGGTACCACCTCTTAGCCTACCTAATCTCTAAATCCTCCTATGAACCAAAAATCATGTATGAAAAAACCTAATATTTCATTGTAAATTTTAAAATTTACAGCTGAATCCTAAAATCAATAATAAAACCCATCTCTGAAACAAATCAAAAAGTCCATTATATTATTTACCTAAATTCTATAATTACACAGAATTTCTCCCTTTACTCTAATCCACTAGTACATGCGTTTTTAAAACCTCACTATTAATAAACTTATCCTCCTAAAAAGTTGATTCAATTCCACATACAATATCTAGTGAATACCCAAATTATCAATTAGATATTAAAACACTAGGGAATATCTTGAATATACACCATTATTCTGAAATGTGAATTAAAAAATTTATTTCAAACCACGAAATACTAAATCCCTAATACCTAAGAGTTAAATAATATCAAACAAACTATGTTATATCTTAAAATAAATATTACATCCTTCTATATCATAATTTCAAAGAAAAAAATGAAAACCTTAATACATGACCCTCAAATTACCAATACAAATGATTTAACACACTGAAGAAATGTTAACAACTAAATAACTAATAGACAGTAAAAATATTAATTGCACATCCATTGAGTAATGTATTTATAATAAACAAAACTATTATCACCATAATTATCTACAACCAAAAGACACAGAAATGTACCTAAAATCCTTAAAAAATTATCAACCAAACTATTCTCAAATTTATGGAACTCCCCAATATAAAAAGAAATTTGGATTTACCTTTTCCTGTCAGCCATTGAAGTTTGGTTTATCAAAAAAATTACACTTCAAAATTGCTTCACAAAAGAAACATTACTTTTCAAAACCCCAAAAAATTATTTCAAATATATATTATACCTTATAATCAACATAATTAAAATTAAAATTTTATAAAACACTTTCCAAAATTACATTACAAAATGTAGTCATTTCAATATACCCACAACTTTTCAAATCTAATTCACATTCAAAGAAGAACTTTAGAAATCCATTTTTTCTTTCTTTAAATGTAACTATTAAAAGGTATCAAACACAGTTCAATACCTTTTCCCTATTTTTACACAAAATATCATAAAAAATATCTCCTTATATAAAAAACACAATCAGTTTCAAAAAATATATTTAGTATGACCCCACATATTTTTGGTTTGGTTAATTATTTCATTTGGGGTTAGGTTATTATTTTTTATTTGGGATTATTAATTTAGTTCATTTTTTGTTAGTGTATTTACTTCATCTTGGGTTATATCAATTGGTTAGTTTTGGGTTAGGTTATTTTGTTTTAAAAGTTTTTTTGAACTGATACATTCTCAAATGCATCCCCTGAGGAAAGATACACTCATCAAAGCATGTTTTCAATTCTAGAAGGATTTTATTTGTATATCATTGAGGAGTTAAATTAAAATCAATGAAGCTGGTATTTATGGATTTCAATGGAAGTTTCATAATTTGGGGAGGAGTAATGTTAGCACAACCTGGAGGGAGTAGGAGGACATCATTCAATCTATAAATTCTATTTTAAATGGTAATTTCTAACTTTATATTACAAAAATTCATGAGAATATAACATAAATTTTCACATGAAAATATAAATATGTTAAAATATACGTATAGATATTATTCATATACATATTATAGTACCAAGAACCTCCAATGCTCTAGAATTGTTGTTCACCCAAAGTGTTTAAATACATCCTTGAATCTTTGTTCATTTTTTATGATGTATCTTAAAAACAAAAAAATAAAATTAATAATATTTAAATTTTCATTGCAACCCATTAAATATTAAGAATACCTTAAACTAATTACTCTTTCAATGAGCGATCATATCATGAGAGTTTTTTGATGGATAGTCAATGAATATTGGTATATCATCTAAATTATAACAGACTCTAATATTACAACCAACATATAACTTATGCTTGTATGATTTAAACAACTACCCCAGATCCATGAATTGTGGAAGATTAGAAAATTCACAGTCGTTAATGATAAACTGATGTTGAAAGGAAAATGTTAATCCATATAAATATAAAAACAATATAGATATCAATTTAAAGAAAAATATTACTCATACCTCCACCGATGATTTCTCCTTGATTTCATTAAGAATATGCATCCATGATAATGGTTAGACCAGAATGATATCATTGTACCTGGATAACGTTTCCATAAGACTTTTACATAAACTAGAATTTTTATTAGTCATTTGATTATCTTCATTGTAATCTACCATTATTTGTATTCTGTGATTTCAGTATTCATGCATATGAGTGTGACCATGTCACCTATTATATGATCCCACTGAATAGGATTTAAAAATTGAAAAATCAATTCAAGGAATTATAGAAAAAATTATATTATATAATTTGACACACTTAAAAAAAACCATACATAGGTTGTTTATTAGGATCTGACGGATCCGTAGGTTATTCTTCATAGGTAGCCTCTGAAGGATGCTCTTGTTCCAATGTATGCACTGGTTCATCTTCATGAACTGGAGTAAATGTTTATGGAGAGAAATAAATATATCCTAGATGGATAGAAAAATTGAATGCAACATAGACATTGTAAGATAAGGAAAAAAAGTTTGGGATATCTTATAAGATATGGATATGTCATATGTGGGAACATCCCTAGAGACACTGTAGAAATGTTATGAGAAGTAGAGGCTCTATAAGATGATGATAAATTCTTGGGTTAGAACATTCACATAGGATCAAGTGTAGTAAAAAGGTGTAGTCTGAAGGGTCAGGTTTTGAATAGGTACAACGGGTGGTACGTAAAGCTCTAGAAGCACCCCTCCTCATTCTAATAAGACTAAGAGAAGTCAACTCTCGTTCATATGAATGTCCCTAAATTATTTTTAATTAATAAAAAAACTATAGTAAATTTAATGATGAAGAAAAATGTTACAAATATTATTCTCACTAATAGAATCAGAGGAGGAAACTCAAGCTCATGCATCCATCGAACATTATCAAATAATCTCTAACTTTGAATTTATTCAATAACTTTCATAATCTACATAAAAATGAGATGTATGTTTTTTATAAGTAGTTTTTAAAAATTATTCATACAAATTATAATTCAAAGATGTCATAAAAAATTTCGTAACTTGTTTTGGAAAATATAATTTAAAACCAATCTAATCATGTTTAAAAACCTATTTTAAACCCAATTTTCTAAACCAGAATAAATATAATTATATGAAATGAAAAAAAATATTAAAATAAACATATCATTCAATAATGAAACTAAATTAAAGTGATTATAGAAATACCAACATAACAAAACCACATCATGGTAAACTTAATGAACTATGAAAAGTTATGTTTTCTTCTATATATCACATAAAACAACTTCAGTTTAAACCTCAATTCTCATAATTGAATAATTTGAGTAATAAAATACAATATTTTTTTCAACACCAATTGGGTGTTAATGGAGTCCATTTATTCCCCACTATAGTCATAAATATTTCTTGGGATTACATAAATAATGAAATCATAATCAGGTCTTGGATTATCATTCAGAGAAAACACTTAGTTTCCCATTGATTCTAAAAACATATTGTTCATCGATGGTCCGGAAATGAGTCATGTCTATAAATATAAATCCACATTCATTGATAAATGTTCCTTGTTATGTTATTCAATCAAGACATTTACATTTCATCATAGGGACTCATACATGAGAGCAGTAATCCAATGACAGTATTTTATCAACAAGTCAATAATAATACATATTTTCATATTGAGGCCTATTATCTAATGCACTAGCGTAACAATCATTTTTTGTAGTTAAAAAAACACTATAATGTTTTGTTCTCATATTAACAACACAATATGTAGTAACCAATTTATAGCAATTGATTATTAGATATTTTCATTCATGATCCAATGAATTTGTATCAAACCCCAATTATCATAATTCATAAGATACATAGTCAAAAGTTAACTTCAATATCTAAAATATATATAAATAATAAAATTAAAATAATATATATTTTTTAATTTAATTAATTTAATGTTCATATCATTTATTTCAACCAAGAAGGAAACACTTTTCCATGAAAAATCCTCTCTCCTTCTCAAAGGAAAACATAGATAAACTCAACATATATTTTTTTTATATTCCCTATATAAAATTATAATAATAGTTTAAGTTATATGTGAAATGAAATATTATGAGATTACTTATAAATATTCAAATTACTTACTTGATATAGTTGTTAAACAAATCAAGGTTAAATAAATTTTTCGATGTGCCATATCCTTCTCTTCAAGGATCAATGTAGCCAATGTATATGACCCAAGAATTTATACAATTTGTGGAAGAGATGGAAATAATGGCTCTTTTTCCCCAAAATAATATCTTCAAATCTCATTTTCTATATATTATATGTGCTCACATTAGAAAAATATATTGAAAACAAAATCCATATATTCTTGATCCCAATAACCTCTTATAATGGTACCTTTATAATGATTCATATTTTAGACATAATATTTCATTCCACACATGTTTCTTTAATTAGGATACACCAAAAATCATTGGGTCCCCAAATAATTGTTTCAATTAGAATATGAACTATTAAATTTAGCATCCATGTGAAAACTTATGGAGGAAAAAAATCTCTAACTCACACAATATTTATAGCACCTCTTTATGCCTTTTTATCAAGTAAGTCTTGGATAACATTTTAGAAAAAAGGTGTCTATAAAATGGAATAGGATAATAATTGTCACCCTCACATTATTATATATTTAATTATAGATTGAAATTGGAATCGATTTATGAATAAGGATGTTATAATCATGATTCTTTAGTGATTTTAGTTTAAACATTATTATGTTCACTCATTTACATATGTTACTTGAAATCCATCATGAAACTATATAATCTATAATAATTAAAAAATTAATTTTTCTCTAAAGGATCCATCACATAAGAAGGAAAAAGAACATTCCACTTGTTTTCACTGATACACCCATGATGTAGTTGTGGTCAAAATCCTTAATCCCAGAAGTCTTGATTAGATAATATGTCATCTTTGGTTTTCTCCATGATATTTAGAATAATTTAAAGAAACAATTCACATATATTTTTATAAATGTCTGTTACATCTAAATAATGATATAGAAAATTGGTATGCCACTATAAGCACTCAAAAAAGATAGTTTTCATTTTCCAATTATAAGTGGCTTCAATGTCAACATTCTTCATCATTTTAGACTTTATATGATATTTCTCTAATGAAAAACTAAAATATTTCAATTCATTAAGAATATTATTTCCTGATATACATTGAGGAAGATCTTCATTTTTAAGATTATTATCATATATTTAATGATTCCTCAAATATTTTTGGTCCCTAAGAAAGAAAATAGATATCCCATGTAACTTATACTATGATGACAACTAAGTATGCCAGATAATGTATTATTCAAACAAATAGGGAAGAGTTTTTCCCATGAGTTTTCCAACATGACATTATTACATAATCTGTGAAATAACTTATAGTTAATATAAGTGAAGAACACGTCTGAAATATATTTGTTTTGAAAAATCATCTAATGTGCACACAGACATTTCTCAAATTTGGTTCAATGCACATAATGAAGGTTGTATGTAGACATCTATAACATTTCGATGATCAGAAGTTCTAGATATTTAATACCCAATAATGTAAAAGTATTTTTCATACACATCTATAGGGGAAGATTAAAAACATGAATAAAAAAGTTTCATGTACTGTTAGCAGTAATATTTTGACCAAATGGATTAAAACCATCATCGGATAGACCAAACAAGAAAATATATACCTCAACTAAAAAATTGGTTTTTTACATAAAATTCCTACCATGATAATCCATCCATAGGATTAACCAAATGTCATTATCTTTAATTATCTCAACATCATTATAATGCATATTGGTTGAGATTTTTGAAGATATAAATATATTTTGATGACCAAGAATTAATGGAAAGTACCACAAGAATTTCTATGGAACATGAGATAGTGTTCCATAATTATTTTCCTTCCATCAAGATGTACCACATTCTTATCGTCATTATAGTCTACTATTTCCTCCCAAAATAATCTATAATATTTCATACAAGCATTGATTTTATAAGTATAAATAAATATATTCTTAATTAAATTCCTTGACTTATTATGATTTGATGGAATATCTACACCATCAAGAAGATGATCCTTAAAAAGGGAATTAATATAATAAATTGATGTATTAAAAATTTAATTCATGGGTTTTCCATGATATAATCACATTAAAAATTCCAAAATTTTCATTTTAGTACATTCCTAAATATAGGATTTCTGGCATCAAAAACTTATTTCTTCACTCTCTCAACATCGTCATATTCATTATTTTCTTCATGTGTATTTATATCATGGAATTGTTTCATTAGAATACCATCTCTCTCATGATAATGTGAAAATGGAAATTGATCAAATATAAAATAATTTATACCACTTCATTATTTCTATTCATGAAAATTAAAACATTGTATCATCTCTCCACTGTGATACAAAATATAATATTTTATTTGGAAAAAATATTTTTTATGTGGTAGATAAATCCTTCCCAACATAACCATGGTCTTCCAAAATAATTATAATTTTGAAATTTTATAATATCTCATTTTGAATAATTCTTAAATCAAAAATATAAAAATTATCTAAATTCATTTGAAACTCAATTGAAATCTGATTGGTATGATACATCTTGATTTTATTCATTCAATTATAGGGAAAAATGTTATATTAAACTCAAAAATATGAACAAAAATTACAAAAATCATTACAACCAATTTTGATAATAAATTCATAAAATCATACAAGTAGCTAAAAATACAATGAAAAAGAGAAATAACATATTCTATAAGTGATACCTGTAAATAAATAACAAAGGAGGTTTTCCCTAATATTTATGAATTCACTATTATGGTAGATAAACTGAATACCATTGAGACACTGAAAATTTCTTCCTAAGGTTTTAACTACAAAGAATCAATCAACAAGATCCTAAAAATGGAAAAACCGAAAATTTATGAAAACAAAATCTCAAATTACAAATGAATTCAATAATTCATACATACCAAAATACATTCTAGAGATCAAAAGTAGAATCAAAGGACCAAAATGATTGATATAAAGAATATGAGAGTGAATGAAATACCTCAGAATATATGTTAATTCAACATTAAGATATTGAAGATAGTAGAGAAATTTTCTTATGTTTGTAATTTAATCTATAATTTATTTTTGTTGATATCCCCACCAACAAAAATAATGGTTGGTATTTGAAAATTTAAAGCAACATGGATTGGAGTTTCCCAACCAGCCATTTTAGAAACACATTAATGATTTCATTCATTCCTTAGGAGAAAAAAATTAAAGGATATGTATTTTTTTATTTAGGTTCCCCCATAATATGCTCCACACTAAATATGTATCCATTACTAGAGCTAATAGAGATATATCTTCCACCCTTCTTGGTTTGTTACTAACCCACAAAGAGTCATTAATTCCCCATGATAGCAATCAGTTTATTCTTTAAGAAAACCAAACTCTAAATCACTAAATCTCCAATTATGTAGTATATGATAATGAATGTATAAGGACAATTCCATAGAGATAAGGATATATAACAGTCAATTAATTAATTATAAACACTAAACTATTGTATGAAATAAAAAACAACATGAAAATTAAAGCAGGAAAGATTAATAATGATTTAAGATAATTATAAAGAAAATAAAAAAGGTATGATACATATAATTTATACTTTCATGCACTAGTTATTGTAAAACATTAATGGATTCTTGTTATTTTAATTGGAATTATGTTAAAGTCACCCTCATCCCCCTGTCTAAGTGATTATTCTCACACTCTCATTAATTCCACTTTTAAATGGTTATATACTTCTGTTTATTAGTGACAATGGTAATGAAAAATTGTTGTTAAATGTAGATCCCATCATACCCAATGGTTATAGGGAAAGTATTATTCTATTAAATTCATTACAGAACACTCCCTTAATAAAAATATTATGGTCATATAATGAAAAATAATTTAGAGAGGTTGGGAATACAATTAAATGTGAGACCCAATAAGAATTAAATAAAAATAACTATAGACACACTACTATAGTCCCCCTTTAATGACATGTTATAAAGAAGAAAATATCACCCTATCATGATATCTATGATATGGTGATGAAAAAATGAAATAAAACATATATAATTTGAGATGGAGAATAAATATGGCATCTTTAATCCATAGATAATAAATAAATATTGAATGAATTATTCGATACATAATTTCAATGAAAAATATGGACAAATTATAAAGTTAATACAACCTTCATACAAATAAAATTCTCATTGATCCCCTATGAAATGATTTAAGAAATAATTATATTATCATTAATGTGTTCAATTATCATATTATTACAATAAAACTCAATATATTTAGCCTTATATATTTCCAAGGATAAATATTTTTATTTTATATTTAATTTCACCTTAATTTACTTTCTCATTTATGAAAAATGTAAGGATAATTTATTTCACAATCATATATTATTTTAAAATTTAACATGGATCTCACAGTAAATAGATATAAAATTCCATTATTGAATTAACATAGATTTGTTTTATATTAATGTTAAAAAGAGCATCACAACATGTACCTAATCCATGACATGACTGGTGCATGGATATAAATGCTTTATGATGTATCTATTTACTTTATGGAATGAAATAAATCTCATAAAGTCTAGAATTTAATGAATATGAACCAAAATCACAAAATATATATTTAACCAGTATAAGAACATAAATGCCTGAGATCAATCACATGATGGTATATATAAAAATGAAAACAATACTCCTGATAATAGAATAAAGATTTATAACACTCTAATCTGATTTTTAAGAAGATCTGAATAAAAACAATCTTTAACAAGTGGATATCACTAGAGGATATGGTAATCCTCCACTTGTGTGGGTCAGATAAATTAGGGTAAGTATTTTGGGTGAATGGGGGAGGCTAGGAGATAATGGATTTGTGAAAAAGTTATTAAAATGGATTTTAAAATACACATTCATATAGGCCTACCTATACTAATAGATTCAAAAAACCATTCTTATAGATTTATATATACCGATGGTTTGATTGAACTATTGAAATAGACTGAATCTAGGAACTCTATACTAATGGCTCATGTAAACTGTTGGTATATTGGCATGGGGATAGGCCCACTTTCTAATGTTGTTACCATTTAACATATGTTTTTAAATCCTCAAATAAAAAAATTATAGAAAAATATATAGATTTTTCAGGAATCTTATATCTATAATATAATTCATAAAACAGTTCAACTATATATTTCTGAAACCTCAATACAAAAACACTTTAATCCTTCCAATTTATAGTTTGGAATAGAATATTTATTTCCTTGGTCTTGGTGCTAACACTTATATTTGGGCATGGGATTATATAATTCCCATATTCCACACACATAATTTATTAAACTATAATTGGTACCATATGATAAACATCATTTCCCTCTATTGAACTATTCATTTTTAATTATAAATTACTTACTATAGGCCCTTCACTTCCATATAGAAAATGAATTTTTATTACATTAATAAATTCCCTTGAGTGTTACTCCACACATTCTCAATATATAAGAAACTAAATATTATTTCCTATTTTGTATTCATGAAACTCTATTTTTATGTTATTAGGTGTGTCATGAAACTCACCCAAGGTGATATTTTTAGTCATGTAATGAGATATATGATTAAGAATAATCATAAGGTTTCACCTACAAGTTTCTATTTCGTATACTTTCTCATGAGGAAAATCATTACATTTATTATCACATTATTTGTTAACATGGATCCTCTTAGTTCCAACTTTTTAATAAGACCAAATGGTATAGTTTGAATAATAATAGTCGGAAACCACATAATCATTGAAAATTATTTATGTGATGTCTTATTCATGACACCTTATTTTCAATTTGTGAAAAAGTAGGTTTAACCCAGGTAATCAAGGATCATAATCTATTTTAATCCATCATGATGCTTCCAAAATAAAATGTGAATTAACCCAATCATATATCCTGGGAGTGTCAAACCATTTCCGTGGTAACAGTACTATATACAATAATTATAGATGATATATTATAAACCCACTTTTTTCAGGGTCAACACCCAAAGATGTCTTTATTGAAAAACCACATGAACATGTAGTATCCAGGAATGCACATATTTCATGGAAAACCACATAATCTCTATTTCAATTAATCATTTAGATGTTATATTATACATAGTATTATTCCTATGGTTTTTACCAAAGTTATCAAATATTAATATCTAAATATTGATTAAACCTTAATATGAAACCAACTATAGTGACCTTTAATTTTTAAACATTATGTCTGATCTTATTCAATGAATATTAAATACATAAAATTAATATCCACTATATAATCATATAGGTATATTGTCTCTTGAAATGTGGTTACGTAAACAACTTTTTCATAATATATATAAATTGTGTCCCACTTAGTTCTTCAAAACTAGATCCCTTCCCAGATATGCCATACCTAAAACATTTCTACATTAACATATAAAAGGAATGATAATAAAGGATGAGAAAAGATTCTTAGTAAGGATACAGAAGGGAGATATCAAGGTTCAAATAAATATATAATGAGAATAAGGGTATGAGAACATGAGCTTAAAATTTTAAAACCATGAAAGGTTTATGAAATATCATAATCTTGAGTAATGGAATAAATCTTGGCAGTTCATAAGACATAAATCATAATTGAAATAAGGAACATGATCCATGTGAACATAAAAGTTCCATAATAAATGGATTTTTTGTCATTGAAAAGGAAATATAAAATCATTTATTCTTTAGTGAAGGATCACTTAAAAGACTTTACTAATGAATTTATTTCACTCCTCATTTCATAATATTATTCATGGTTCACTCCATAAAATATCATAGTAGACTAAGTTCCAAACTAAATTGGAATCTCTACCCAATCTTGAGTCATGGAATAAATCTTAACAGTTCATAATATATGAATCACCAAGGAATCAAGGAACATGAGATGTGTGATCATAAATTGACATAAGACAATTATTTGTGGCATATATATGCATATAAAATAAATTATTAAGTAATCAAGGATCACTTACAATACTTTCATAATGGGTTGGGTTTACTCTACATTCTATCACAGTAGTCAGGGTTTACTCCCAACACTATCATAATGGAAAAAATCTATAACTAAATTGGATTCACTCCCCATTATAATCCTATTTATATCATGAGATATTCATATTTACCCAATTAATTGGAGGGATATTTAATTATAGGCACACCCATAAAAAAGAAAATAAAATACACTTGAACCAAAATATCATCAAACAGTCATCATATCATAACCCATCAAATGGAAATGTTTTTCAAAAACATTTCATCATAGCATAACCTATGAAACAAAATGGGATTAAAAAACATTTTATTATTTCATCAATAAATATCCCATGGGAAATGAAATGGGTGTCATAATACTCTTGCCAACATAACAATAAGTCTTATAGTGAAAGAATGTGGATTCTTGCATTGGATAATTTCCCCATTAAAACTTAAGGAACATATTGGTATATCATCCAAGATGCACATTTCTATTTGAATATCATATAGAACATTTATTGAGAAAATATACTTTTCAATTTGAATCCACTTATTAAAAATCGATAATTTTTACAAATTTAATGATTTTGTTATCTTAAATTAACTTTGGATAATTTGAAATGAAACTTAAAATCATTGAGCAATCATGATTAAATTAAATATCATTTATTTCTTGTAATATTAAAGAAAACATTCCTTTCACACTTCTGTAAAAAAATCAAAAGTAACTTGTTTGGAAAATTATAAGAATATTCATTTTAAACCGTTTTTTAAAACTCAATCATGGGTAAAATGGCTTCAAACAATCATAAGATAATATAGAAAAAAAATTATTGGAAGCAGTTTTAGAAAAAAACTTGATATGGAAGAAAATTTACTTCTGACCGAAGGGTAAAATAATGTCATATTTTCTTAAAAACGTTCTTTCAATATCTTGAGCTAATAAAAAGTGGAAAATGAAAGAACAAATTTAATATCTATAAATAGATCTAATAAATTAAAATTAATGAGTTTATTTATAGGTAGGTAATGAAATTTTAGTATCAAAATTTAATTCCTAAACAATATTGATAAAAATTACATTATAATATAAACCCCTTACTAGTTTGGTAAATTTTTAATCATAAGATCTATGAAATAATAAAATTAAATGAAACATTTAATATCATGAAAATAAGGATAATCCTGATATATCATGTAATAGGGGTAGTATATACACCACAAAAAATAAACGAGTGGTGAATATGGAATATGTCTCTTAGAAGTAAAATTGGGACTAAAAATACCTTACCTAAAGTTTGACATTATTTGAATATGATCTGACATATGATATAATAAATTTAAATTGTTTATAATTATATACCAAAATAATAACCATACTAATATTAATATAATATTCTCTTATAAAATTTTTACACTCGTTTATTAACAATTCCTCATAAAAATCTTTATTTTCAGGTGTTAACTGTTTCATTGCTTCATGAGAATTTTGGTTTGGTGGTTCTAGATGTTTTTAGTTGATCATGGTTACACCATGAAAATAATTATAATCATGATATTAATATCATATATTTTCATTGTATACATATTTTTATTTATCTAAACAATATACAAAAAAAAATTAATTACATCATTCATGCAGATGAATGATCATTCATATATGTGGATTTTGTTTTCACTTTTCAATAGATGGAAAAAAATAAAGGTAAATAATAATTTACCTTTAAAATAATTATTATAATATATATATATATATATATATCATATAAATTAATTAAATATATCCATACTACCATACAAGTAAAATAGACAAAAAACAAAAAACATTGCTTCATTGAGGTGGTAGTCCAAACATAGACACGAACGAAGTTATCATCCTTCAACTGATTGTAATGTAATAATGTATATGTTTTATAATAAACAATAATTAATAATTATTTCATAAATATCATATATATTAACATTAAACCCATCATAATACCCATCAATAAAATATGGCGATGAAAGATGTATTGTATTGCTATGTGAAGATGGTATGTTCTACGTTCACCTCAGCGATACATTCTCATATCATTTGATGGGAAAAGGATGGATAATTGAGTTTTCATAATAATAATAATGTTTCTATGTATTTTGGACCTTTAATTTATTATTTTATGAAAACTTCAATATATTTATAAGACATAAAACAATATGTAAAAATTATAGTGATCCATTAAGGCGATTACCTCTTTTTTTAAGGAACTCATTTAGATCTCATCTTAAGGATCCATGTGTTGGAATTTTGGGAAAAAAATAACATTTATAATGTATTTAAGTATTATGATAACATTATTTGTTAGGTTATGGTTGATCATTAAAGCTAAAAGATGTGCAAATAAGATAAATTATGCGTGCGCTTTTATAAATGAGGGGAGGGGGACTCTTGGATTTTCTTAAAAAGATGAAAATATATATAAGGTCATTATCTAGAAAAAATTTCCAAATAGAATGGTTGAAATGACCCACCAATTCTCATTTTCATGAGAGTAAATGAGTCATTACTAGGCCTTAAGCGACTTCCCCCAGTGGCCAAAGGCTGGCAATAAATGCCGAAGGGTTTAAAATATAAGTTGGGGGATGGTTTACCCTTTAAGAAATAAACCAAAATCCAACCATAACAAATCACTATATGATGTATGAACAAAAGAAACATACAACTCATGCATTACAAAAAGAGAACTACACTGTTCCAAAAATCACTACATAAGGACAACAAAATTAGAGTACCAAGTGGAAAAGTAAACAAAAGACCAAAAACAAGCCAAGACACACTCCATAGCTCAACACTGAGCTCCATGCGCCATACACCACCACATCTCCCAAGAATCACCATGAGCACAAGAAATAAGATGCATTGCCCTTACCTATGTCCTAAAATATGAAATCTGCAAAATCACCAATGTGCCTAAGCAGAGGTGAGTATAAAACTTAGTAGGTTTTCCCCAATGAGTTCCTTACTCACGCCACTAGGACAGAAGAGTTAGCCACATTTATATAAAAACATTTTATATAAAACATTTTCTCAAATGCAGTTTATAACTAAATATAAACAAGTTTCCAAAACCATTCATAACCAAAGGCATTCCAAGATAAATTTAAAACGATTTTCCAATAAGTTATTTTTCCAGAAAAATAACCAAACAAGATTTAAAACCATTTCACAAACATTCATTTTTGGCATACCCAGCCATTTCCCAATCCATGCTACCAACCATGCATGCTTCGCTATGATAGTTCCATACTCATGAGCGGTTTTTTGTTGATCTACCAAGTCGTCACAAGGTAATTTTTTCCCATGTTCCATTACACCTTTGGCACTGAGCATAAGGTCATATTTCAACCAAGCCTCATACTTGAAAGTCCCATGTGCCATTAAACATTTGGCACTGAGCAGAAGCTCCTATTTCGACCAAGGCTTGTATATGAAACATGAACACATACCACACATTCAAAAAATTCGTGCCAAAAACCTCATTTCAATAAAAAAAAATTTATTGAAAACCATTTCCATCAAAACCAAGTGTGTTCAAACATTTCAAAACATTTCAATAAAACTGTACTTTTATTGAAAACCAAAGAATGAAGCAATAACATCAAGCCATTTCAATACCAAACCATTTCAATAAAACACCCTTTTTTATTGAAAACTCATCCTTTATCAAACCATTTACCATTCCAAAAAATCCATAATTTAAAATCAATATTTTAAATTCAATACGCCAAATCACTTTTCACAACAATTCACCAGGATTTCATAATTTCATCAAAACCATTAATCATCACTAAAGAAAATTTATTCATTACTTTAAAAAATCAATTTCATTCAAATAACCCAATTTGAAACTAAGCCAATAAATTCTAACAAGAGGAGTTAAGAGTGAAGCCTTCTACCTCAAATATTTGGACTAAAACCCTAACAAATGGAGAACGCACAAGAAAACTGGGCTGATTCACCAAGTATCCTCATTGGATCTCTTCTCCTAACACAAACAAGACCAAATCTCATCATATTTAGAATCCACACACTTAGATCTACCCATAATAGGAATAGATCTATGAAACTGAGAGAAGAGGAGAAGTAGATCTAAGTAGATCTAAGAATCCAATCAAGAATGATCACATACCTCAAGAATCCTGCTTCGATTCGTCAAGAGAAGCCTTAGGATCTACTACGGAATGATGGGGGAACCCTATTTGACCTTGGGAGAACCTAAATCTTGATTTAGTGCTACTTAGGAGGAAAAACGATCCAGTTAGAGGAAAACACCCGTGAGATCCACCTTTTTAGGATCTCTTTTAAGTGGTCGCACAGTTAGTTCACACGGTTTGACAAACCGTGCACTAACCATGCATTAGATAATGCCTCAGCCACCCTTCTCACATGGTTTGGACATGCTGTTAGACAAACTGTGAGCTACCTATGTGGAACCCACAGCCTCCAAGTCAAACTATGCATGGTTTTGCCGCACGGTTTAGACAAACCGTGCGCCACCCATGTAGCTTCCCTTTTTTCCCAAAAAATAATTCCAAGTTCTCCCAACTCTCCCATTCTTCACCCTTATCTTTATGACCATTAAAAGCATGAATATAGGGTTAAATACCAGAAACCGGGGGTACTACATTCTCCCCACCATTAGTTTTTCCATCCATAGAAAGTAGAAAACCTTCAGCCAACTAAAAGAGTTCCGGCCACTGCTTCTTCATTTCCCTTTCATATTCCCAAGTCTCTTCCTGAATCTGACCATGCTTCCATAAAACCCGCACTAGACCTATGATTTTTCCACAAAAGACTTTATCTGGCCTATCCACAATCCGTACCAAGATATGTATCAATGAAGCATCTGAATCTTGGTAAACATGATCCCATCTGATCACATGGTCAGGATCAGGCTGATACTTTTTCAACTGAGATACATGGAACGCATTATGAACCAAACTAAACAGTGGTGGTAAAGCCAACTGATATGCCACCTCTCCAACCCATTCCAGTATCTCAAAAGGGCCAATTTATCTAAAAGATAAATGCCCTGATTCCCGAATTGACGATGTCCAAGTTTTGGAGAGATCCTCAAGAAGACATGATCACCCACAACAAATGACAATGGTCTTCGATAGTGATCTACATAAGATTTATGATGGCTCTAAGCCATCAAAATCCTCTTTATAATCAAATGGATCTTCATTTTTGTCTCTTGTACAAGGAATTGCCCGACTAGTGAAGTTTCACCGGTTTCCACCCAGCATCGTTGAGAATGACAAAGATGTCCATACAATGATTCAAACGGAGCCATGCGTATCGAGGTTTGATATCTTTTATTGAATGAGAACTCCACTAAGGGTGTATTATCCTCCCATGAACCACAAAAATTCATTACACAAGCACGCAATATGTCTCCCAACAATTCTATCGTCCGCTCAAATTTCCCATCCATCTGAGGATGATACGCTATGCTCATAGTCAACGGAGTCCCAAGGGCTTGCTGTAAAGATTTCCAGAAACGATATGTGAACCTTGAATCTCTATTTGAGATGATAGACACTGGTACACCATACCTCTTTACAAATTCTCGGATATAGATTTTTGTAAGATCTTCCACCATATGAGTTTCATGAATAGGGTTGAAATGGGCCGACTTGGTTAGACGATCCACTATCACCCAAATGGCATCGTGTTTCTAGACCATTCTTGGAAGACATGTAACAAAATACATTGCTATCTGATCCCATTTCCATAGTGGGATAGTTAATTATTGTTACATACCAGCTAGTCTCTGATGATCTACTTTAATCTGCCAACAAGTTAAGCACCGCGAGGCGAACTCAGCCACTTTCCTTTTCATGCTGCTCCACCAAAACTCTGCCTTCAACTCCTTATACATATTCTATGTACCTGGATGTACAGCCCATCTTGAATGGTGATAATCATGAAAAAATTGTTCCTGAAAAACCATATGTACAACCATTCGATCTATGAAACACAAAACTGAACCCCCATTAAGTTTCTAGCCATCAATGGTCTCCCCATAATTGAGTTTTGAACTTACAACCAGACATTCTTCATTATATCTGTGTGATTCTTTTATCATCTTTAATAAATCAAGAATAAGTGTAGCTAATAATAAATTAGCAACATCACCCCGGTCTTCACATTCCACATGCATGTCAGCTACGAACGACATCAACTGCCATTCATCAGAAGCTACTTTCAGTAACTGAGCGTATGACTTCCTACTCAATGCATCCGTCATAGAATTCCCTTTTCCTGGTGTGTACTTCAAGTCAAAGTCAAACATATGGAGATACTCCATCCACTTCCTTTGCCTGAGATTAAAATCTTGAAGTGGGAAAATGTGTTACAAGCTTTTTTGATCCGCAAACACAGCAAATTTCTCACCAAATAGATAATGTCTCTATGTTTTCAAAGCATGGACGACTACAGCCAGCTCCAAATCATGTGTTGGTTAATTTTTCTCATTCACCCTCAACTTCCTTGAGCCATAAGCTCCCACATGGACTCCTTGCATGTGAACACAACCCAAACCTGTTCCCAAAGCATCACAATACACCACATACCACTGTCCTGATTCAGGAAAGATCAAGATAGTCACCGATGTATATCTAACTTTCAGTTCCTGAAAGGAATTATGACATTCTTCCATCCATTGGAAGAGATAATTCTTCTTAGTCAGAGCTGTCATTGGTGAATCTAGTCGAGAGAAATCACACACAAAGCGTAGGTAGTAACCATCTAGACCAAGAAAACTGTGTATCTCGAACTCATACATCGGTGGTTATAAAGAGATAATGGCTTCTATCATTTCATGATCAACTGAAACGCCTTTCTCAGAAATGACCTGGTCAAGGAAACATACTTCCTGTATCCAAAAATCTCACTTTGATAATTTGGAATACAAATGCCAATATCTCAGGATTTGTAACATTGTTTCCAAGTGCACCTCATGATTAGCCCTTGTCTTTGAATACACCAAGATATCATCCACAAACACTACAACAACAAAAATCCAGATACCACTGAAATATCAGACTCATCATGGACATGATGACCTGTAGTGCATTAGTTTGACCGAAAGGCATGACTACATATTCGTAGTGGCCATATATGCTTCTGAAAGATATCTTTGGAATATCCTCCTTCCAAACTCGAAATTGGTGATATCCTGATCACAATTCAATCTTGAAGAACCACTGAGCTCCCCTTAATTGATTGAACATATCATCAATGTGTGAAAGTGGATATCTATTCATTATTTTAACTTGGTTAAGGTTGTGATAATCAACACACTGCTGAAGAGTTTCATCTGCATTCATAAAAAACAACACCGGTGCAGTCCATTGAGAAGTATTTGGTCGAATGAAACCCTTTCTTTCCAGCTCCTCTAACTTCATTTTCAATTCTCATAACTCCTTTGGTTCCATCCTATAAGACATAAGGGAAATAGGACTAGTCCCTGGAAGGAGATAAATGGTACACTCCACTTCTCTTAGAGGTGGTATCCCTGAGAAGTTATTGGGAAAGACATGAGGAAATTGATCCACAACCGTTGGAAAATTATATTCCTCAATCTCCTCCATTTATTCCAAATTCAACACTGTAAAATGGTAAGAGTTAGTTCCCAAAATTGGGGCCAACAAGCTCTTTGCACCTTTCTTTACCATACTCTCTCCTCTGAAGAGATGGTTGTTGTCGTCCTCAGTCGTGAAACTAACTGTTCTCCTATAACAGTCGATCTGAGCCCTAAACATTATAAACCAATTCATACCTTGGATTACATCATAGACATCTATGTCCAAAATCGATAAGTCCCATTTTAACTCACCTTCATCAATAGTCATAGCACATGATCTGAACACAAAGGCTCGACATTCTCTTTCACCAAGATGAGCTTTCAGTTTCAAAACAGAAGGCATCATTTCCAGTTTAAAACATAGCTAGTCAATAATAGGAGAATAAATGAAGGAATGTGATACACCAGTATCAAAGATCACTTGCACAAGGGTACAATTCAATAGAATCGTACCTCTCACCATAGATGGTCTATCCTGATCATCAACCATCATCTGCACAGCTCTATAAAATTTCTTCATCATTGCATTGTTCTCCTTGTTGCCTTGATATGATTTCCCTAGTTGAGGATTCATGGTGTTTCTAGAATCACTATGGCTAGCTCTGTTATGTTGATGATATTGACTCTATTGTACTCTTCCTATCGAAGCATACAATGCTTGCAATGCCTAAGAAGTTTCCCATGCACCGGACCAAGGAGAACTGTGACAATAGCGCTGAAGATGTCCCATCTTGTTGAAATTGTTACATGCTCTAAGTTGCGCCGTGAAATCTCACTTTATGTTGTCAGTCGAACCACATTGAAAACAAAATGCTTTTCTTAGGGGTCATGGAGGAAGGTTTAATGATCCAACTGTCTGTTTCTGATTTGCACTCGCACTATTGAAATAGGTGTCCCTTTTCCGCTTGTTCCCAACGGTTGAGTTCCCACTATTTTCCATATGTATCCACATGCCTCCTCCCATCGATCTTGAGATATCACGTTTGGAAACAGTCACATTGTTCACCATCTCTGTATAATCCAGAATACAGAGCACCACAATCTTCGATCGAATCTCCTACCTTAGCCCTGATTCGAAGATGTGTGCCTTCAACGACGCACTTGTTGCAACCTCTTGTGCAAAATGGACTAAATTCATGAATTTACCTGTATACTATGTTACAGAGAGGCTCTCTTGTTTCAAGCTAAATAAGTCTGTCGTTTTTTGGATCTTGACCTTGTGAGGATAGAATTGTTTATTGAACAATTCATCAAAATCCTCACATGTAAGGCCTTAATCCAATTTAGCTTACACCGCTAAATCCCACCACTGACGTGAAAGATCATCAAGCATATACGTCTCCAACTTTACATTGAGTTCTGATGGTGTGATGATGAAATTGAAGATACGATTCATCCTACTTAGCCACACCTCCTCTTTCTCGGGTTCAGCATCAGCCCAAAAGATCAGTGGATTTTTCTTAATGTACTGGATGTTATGATCTGCATGACTTGGTTCATTCCTCTGGTATGTCGTATCCAAAGCATGAAAAGTCTAGAAAATACTCTGAACCAGCTCATGGTTCACACGTGTTTCTGGTGAAACCACATTTTCTGTAGCTTCTTCAGGTTGGTTTCGACGACACCTACCTGGTGCCATTTTCTAAACCAATAACAAACTCTATCAATCTCACTCTCTAGAAACTAATGTCTTAGCATACAAATTCTATCACATCATCTATCAAAACATTGTTTTTTCAAAAACAACCTTTTCCCATGTTCAACCATTTTTGAAAACAGTCAACATACTTTTTTAAAATCAACCCATTTTTAAAATACACCCAATACCCTGTTTTCAAAGTCTTTCACTTGAAAAAAATTTCTGCATTTTTAAAAAATTTGAACTAAGCACAAAACCCATACTCATTCTTCACAATGATATTTGAGATCCTAATGGGAAGGCATTACTCTACAATTCATGACATGCTCCTATCATTGGATAAACCCATGACAATGATATTTTTAACATTCTAGAAGTGTATCCAAAATACTTATGTACCAAACACCCTGGTAACTTGAAGTTCAGTATAAACGGGTTAGCTACGTCCATTTATTCTATACATTTCATGTTCCGACAATCATAATCATATCTAAGATTGTGACCCAAGGAATAGAAAAAGATAAATTTCAACTCCATGATGAAGAACATCGAAAACAACTTGTTAGGAAGGGAACGAACAAGCTGATACCATTTGTAATGACCCGTCAATTCTCATTGGCTTGACTGTAAAATGAGTCATTTCAAGGCCTTAAGTGACGTCCCCTAGACGCCAAAGGCTAGAAATAAATGACTAAGGGTTTCATATATAATTTGGGGGATGATTTACCCTTTTAAAATAAATCCCAAAACCACCCATAACCAATCATTATATGATGCATGAACAAAATAAACAAACAACTCATGAATTACCAAAAGAGAGATACATTGTTCCAAAAATCACTACATAACCAACACAAAATCAGAGTACCAAGTGTAAGAATAAACAGAAGACCCAAAACAAGCCATGACACACTCCCTGGCTCCACACTGAGCTCCATGCACCAAGCACCACCACATCTCCCAAGCATCACTATGAGAACTAGAAATAAAATGCTTTACCCTTACGTGTTTCCTAGAATATGACATCTGCAAAAGCACCAACGTTCCAAATAAGGGGTGAGTATAAAATTCATTAGGTTTTCCCCAATAACTTAGCTACACTTGCCACTAGGATATAAGAGTTAGACACAATTATATAAAAACAGTTTATATAAAACATTTTCTCAAAGGAAATTTATAAATAAATATAAACAAGTATCCAAAACAATTCATAACTAAAGGAATTCCAAGAGAAATTTAAACCAATTTTACTGCAAGTTATGTTTCCAAAAAATAACCAACCATGATTTAGAACCATTTCGCAAACATTCTTTTTCGGCATACCCAACCATTTCCTAACCCATGCTACCAACCTAGCAAGATTCGTTATGAGAGTTCCATAATCATGAGCGGTTTCTCATCGATCTACCAAGTAGTCAAAAGGTAATTGATTCCCATGTTCCATTACACCTTTGGAACCGAGCACAAGGTCATATTTCAACCATGCCTAATACTTAAAAGTCCCAGGTGCCATTAATCATTTGGCACCGAGAAAAATGTCTTATTTGAACAAAGCCTCGTATATGCAACATGAACACACACCACACATTCACAAAATTCACTCCAAAACCATCCTTTCAATAAAACACCATTTTATTAAAAACCATTTCCATAAAACCATGATTTTTCAAAAAATTCAAACAATTTCAATAAAACCGTACTTTTATTGAAAACCAACGAATGATCCAATTTCATCAAGCCATTTCAATAACAAACCATTTCAATAAAACACCTATTTTTATTGAAAACTCATATTTTATCAAACCATTTACCATTCCAGAAAATCCATAATTTAAAATCAACATTTTTAATTCAAGAAGCCAACTCACTTTGCACAACAATTCGCCAGGATTTCAAAATTTTATCAAAACCATAAATCATCACTAAAGAAGATTTATTCCATGCCTTGCACAATAATTTTCTTCCAAATAACAAAATTTTAAACCAATAAAATATATTATAATAAGAGGAGTAAATAGTGAAGCCTTCTACCTCAATGGTTTTGATGAAAACCCTAACGAACGGAAAATGCACTAGAAATTCGGGTCGATTCACCAAGGATCCTCCTTAGATCTCTTCTCATAACACAACCAAGACCAAATATCATCATATTTGGCATCCACACACTTAGATATACCATTAACGGGCATATATCTAAGAAAACGAGAGAAGAGGAGAAGTAGATCTGAGTAGATCTAAGAAACCAAACAAGAACGATCATATACATCATTAATCCAGCCTCGATTCGTCAATAGAAGCCTTTAGATCACCAGTAGAACAATGGGAAAACCCTCTTTGACCTTAGGAGAACCAAAATTATGATTTAGGTCCGTGTATGAGAAAAACTGAGCCACTTAGATGCAAAAACATGTGAGATCCACCTTTATAGGATCACATTTAAGTGGCTGCACGGTTTGTTCGCACAGTTTGACAAACCGTGCATTAGCTACTGGCTCAGCCACCCTTCTCGCAGGGTTTGGCTGCGTGGTTTGACAAACCGTGCACCTCCTGTGTGGAATCCAATGCCTCGAAGACCAAATACACACGGTTTCACCGCACGGTTTAGAAAAACCATGCACCACCCATGCGGCTTACCTTTTTTTCCCAAAACTCATTCCAAGTACTCCAGACTCTCCCATTCATCATCCATAACTTTATGACCATTAAAGGCATCATGATATGGTTACATACCATAAAACGAGGGTACTACAGTGGTAATCCTTGATAAATATGGATATTATTAAATAAAATCACCAAAGAAATAGGTTGATTTTATTTTAACCCTTATCTTTTAGTTTAACCCTTTAGTTAACCTATTTTAATCTTAACTATGGAAACATCTTTTTCAATCGTAAAGGGATAAAACATTAATTATAAGCTGAAAATGCGATCACAAATGGAAACTGGATGATTTTTTTACATCATATATAAAAAAATTGTCCTCTTTCAATAAATATATAATTTTTTAATAATTAATTTAAATAATATTATTATAAAATATCATTAATGTCATTTTTGAAACTACTCATTTAATTTGACCTTAATTCCAACAACAAAATTATGTAATTTGAATATAATCCTTTCCAAAATGCTAAAATTGTAATATATATCTCAAATTTTAATGGAACACAATAACTCAATAAAATTGTATTGCTTTTAATATTTTCCCATCATTTTTTTATTAAATGAATAAATATTGTGCGACATTGTGTAAGAATGTTGGGTAATTATTCAATCCCTAATTGTTTTTGAAAAAATACTATTAAAATAAGTAAATTAAATTTAAAATAAAATATTTACAACAAAAAACAACTTTTTAACCTTGTAATAACATATTATAGATACAAAATCTAAGAATGTGACATTATTGACTTTATCTATAAATAAATCAATATAACCATCACAATCAAATAAATATGGAACCTAGTATAAATATATTTGATAATTATTTGTAAATATCCAAACTCCTCGCATCCAGTAACATAAATGAGGATTTTAGAGAAAATTAAAAGCCATATCTCAATGTTTTAATGCTATTTTCCTTCTTTTACCCTTTCTAAGGTGAGAAAACTATACTAAGGTTATTATTTGTATTGACAAAAAATAAAAGGTTGATATATTAAAAATTTTAACATAATAATTCCATAAATGGAATCCAATTTTCAATATTAATTTTATATAAGTTTCATATATTAATTTAATATAAAAACAAAAAACACACCATTTTTTTTTTCAGAGAAGTGGATTTTTATGTGTAAAAAACATTTATACCAAATTCAAGAATAAAATTGATTAAAAAAATATTATTTGGATCAATAAAATTATTTTATAATAAAGTTTACTCTTAAATAATTTTAAAACAAAATTTAACTTTAAAAATTCATGAAAAAATATTGTTTTTGTTGGATCGAATATGTAGATGTATATGTATATTAGATGCAACAATACAAGAGGGGGGTGAATTGTAGGTTTAAAAAATTGTTTTTAAACACATAAGAAATTAGTTTAAAAGATTTTAAACTAATACAATTTACAACAAACACAAATAACCACAATTGTATTGAATATAAATGTATGATATGATGTAATACTATAATATAAGTAAAGAAATTGTATTCAAGATGAATACAATAATCAGAGTAATACAATAGTGAAGGATTCTACCCTAAAGCCTATAGAGTCAATCAATACAATATGTAACAGTATGACTGTAATTGAAATAATTAAAAATAAATATGGAATGAATAAAGGAAAACAATACAATTCCCTTTCTTAAAACAAACAGCAGCGGAAATGTAAAAGTATTACAATTCTTTTGACCCAAAGAGAAGGGTTATCTTTTCACCTAGGATAAGAGGTCTATCTTACCACCACCTTGGTAAGCCCTCGATACGATGATCGGTACATCTGTCTTGCTATCCCCGCAAGCCCTTGATTTTACAGGTAATCGGCACCTCTATCATTCAATCACTTGAAAGTCCTCGATACAGTGATCGGTAGCATCGTCTGCCTATCCCCAACATCCCTCGATCGTTATCACTTGATCGTATGCACAAAGCAAAACAAAGCACTTATAGAAATAAAAAAATTAAGAACAAGCAATTCACGTTTTGTAATCTCAAGGCTTTCGCACAAAGCAAGAGAGAAGTCACAATATCTCTCGCTTGAACATGATATTAGCAAAGTCTCACAATTGTTCTTCTCAGCTTAAATTGATCTCCTACTTATAGGCCTCAGGTTCCAACGGTCATATTTCCTCCAACGGTCATATTTCTCTGGAAACTCAGAGGGACTTGGACACCTGGCATTATAACAGTCATTTTGAAACAGAAAACATGACATCGTTTTGATTAGTTTACAACTAACTCCATGACATCATTTTGGTTAAAAAAAAGATATATGAAGATGATAAACATGAGTACGATTAATATGAAACATGTGTTTTTGGTAAAAGACCAAAACAAGTAACTAAAGAAAGTAAAGTATGAGTACTATAAGTATTAGTGTAATTAATTGATGCGATACAAAGTGAATATGATATATAAAACTCAGTACAAATAATGGAGTCCATATGATTGCTTGAGTCAGTATGATAAAGATGGTTGGTACAATAAACATAGACAGTAGGATTAGCATGGTCAGTATGATAAGCATGGTCAGTACGATCATTATCATCAGTACGATAAAAATGGTCAATACTATCAGCATGATCAGTACAATTAGCATGGTCAGTACGATTAGCATGATTAGTACGATAAATATTGTCAGTACGATCAGCAAGATCAGTACGATAAACATGGTCTGTACGATCAGAATGATCAGTACGACAAGCATGGTAAGTATGATCAGCATGATCAGTACGATAAGCATGGTAAAAGTCATTTGTTATTTTCAAACCATGATATAAAAGTCAAAATGAAATTTTGACTCAACCATCTCCCCCATTTTGGAAAGCACACAACATAAAGTAATTACAAATAGAAAAACTTATCTCCCCCTGAGTTATTGGAAAATCTTCTGAAAAATAAATTGAACATAATTAACTCCCCCTTAGGTATGTATTTTCTTAAAGATTGTATTCATATATTTTCCTTGATTTAGAAGTGTCTTCTAAAACAATTTCCCCCTTTGTAAAAAATTCTCCCCCATTGTGATTTACAAAAAAAATGTGTAGTCTTCAATTTCCTGAAAGAGTTAGAGAAAAGAAAAGTATGACATAAATTTCATTATGATAACAAAAGCTTATAGAGTTCACAAATACAACAATCATTTGTGTTCTATTTCCTTTTACTTCTTGATCAACTCATGAAGAACATCTTTCCTCTTTTTTATTTCCTTCTTGTCTTCAAAAATGGAATCACCCTGAGATCTGAGAAGATCTTGTTGGTTAGCGAAAAGCTGATCCTAATTCTTGATGGTCTCCTCCTGGACTCTGATTACTTCTTTATGGGTATCAATTATATCTTGTAAATTATTTTTATCTATGGATAACACATAATTTTGTTTCTTCAATAAGACAAAGTCAACTTTAAAAGATGAAACCTTCGAAAAATCAGACTGAAAAGCATTTATTCTCTCTTGAAACTCATTCACTAAAGGAATATCATCTCCATGGGTATTTGATAATTGATTCAGCCCTTCAACAGTTTATTTGTCAAGCTTATTGAAAGAAACTGTGAGATCATCTGAAATCCTCTTTAAGTCTTCAATTGACACTTCATGATCATTCATTGAGCTCTCTGTTTTGTATGACCACATAGTCATTCTATTGCAAGCCTTATTATGGGCAGATGAACATTCATATAGAACTTTCAAATCAGCTTCAACTGAAAAAACTATCTTTCTCAATTCTCTTACAGAACCAAACTACTTTTTCTGATTGTCAGTAATGAAATCAATTTTTCTTTCAAGATTGAGAAATCAAGGAATGGTCTTCTCAACTCTCCTTAAAATATGAACAATGTAATCACTATTATTTAGAGAAATTTCATTTTCTGAATCTGTATCCTCATCATACGAATCAAGTTCATTTGATCAGCTTGAGTACACAACTGGCTATTTTCCTTCTACTTTTTCAATCCCCTTTATTTCTTCTTCCACTTTGTCACTGCTAACGATTGTTTTTTCTGAAGATTGAGAATGTTTATTCCCTTGGGAAATAATTATTTCTGGAGTTTCAAAATATTCATCCGCTTCTCAATCGGCATGAGGAACTTGTTGAATAACTTCAGTCTATATTTGGAACAATTCTTCTCTACTCTTCTTTGAGCTCTGAAGAAATTCCAAAAGGAAATCTCCTTCCTCTTCTTCGACTTCCTGAATTCTTTCCAGAATTTGTTTCCCTTTCTCCTTCTCTGGAAGACTATGTACGATGGGTTCTTGATATACTTCTTCAGTTATTTGAGCACTAGAAATCTCAAAAAATTTCAAGACATTAGAAATATCAAAGCCTTCAGCTTTTCTCTTTAAAAGAGTCTTCTTTTTTTCCTTTCATCCTGAAGGGTATCCTTAACCCTTATCCTTTCTACAAAGGCTTCAGCTGGGTCAAGACCAAACTTCAGATAACCTTCCTTTCTCTGTTATCTTTCTTTTCTCCACCTTGACACAACCTCCTTACTGCACTTAGACTTCTTCATTGGTTTTGAACTGGTTTGTGGATATGACTTTTGAGGATCACCAAAAGATGGATTGTCTTTTACTGGCATAAGTGCTGATTGTTTTTGTGCCGATTATACTTCTAAATCCTTAACAAAGAGCTTTCAATTATGATCAAAGCATACATTCGACTTCTTCAACGTACTCTTACTTATCCAGGAAGGCTTTAGCTCTTTCAATTTTCCTTTCAAAGGAATATTGAAAAACATCATGCACTCAAGAATTAACATTGTATGAATAGGTGGATACATGATCAAATGGGACTTAATTACTCTTGAATTTACATTATTGATTGTTTCAAAAATTTATCCCATGAGATTAACTTTTCTCATGTTGACAAGATACTCAAGCATAAATATATCAGATACTTTCAGGGTTTCTCTATCCCCTTTCTTTGGGATAAGAAAAACTTGCATCCAAAGACCCACAAACCTATTATCAGGAGAAATATGGGCCAATTTCCTCTTTTATTCATTTATAAGAAACAAATACTTTTCATCACTTTCTTTTTTAAACATACCAACATCCTCTGGTAGTTTATGAGATGGAAACATAGAATCACCTTCTGTTGGAACATTTAGAAAGTGGGCAGCTTGTTTCCTAGACATTGATATCTTTCTATCGTACACAGCAAAGTTGACAGTCATGTTTTTTTCGAAAGACACAGTTTTGTAGAACTGACTGACTTCATCAATAAGGACCAGATCTTGAGACACTAGTTTTTAAATACAAAAATTATCCCAGCCTTGAAACAAAATAATTCTTTTTATTGTAGAATCGTACGAATCAAATAAGTCCCAAGAAACTAAACTTTCTCCGAAAAAGTCTTCTGCTAAAAAAGCCTTGGAAGACATTTCAGCAGGAGAGTTAGCAGGGGAATGATACATATAGGTGAGGCCGATGGAAGATCGTACGGAGTCTTAAAATAGGGAGGCCGCGCTTCACAACAAAATCTGAAAAACAGTTGTGGGTTTGGGGGGGGGGGGTCTATTTATTGGAAACAAAATAATGACTGTTGGTTATCTACGGTTGAGATTAGAAGAAAGGAAAACAACGGATAGGATTAAAATGAAAAAAAAATTAAAAATTAGGAAAGTATGTACCTTCTGGAGATTTTAAGGTAATTGTTGGTTTAAATAGTATTATTAGTGAAAGAAACCACACTCGTATGAAGAGAAAGAATATGATGAATTTTCATGCCGATGGAAATGAAAGTCGTTACCATAAACTATCATGCCGATGGAAAACAAACTTGTTACCATTAACTGACGTGCTGATGGAAAATAAAGACGTTACTATGAACTTTCTTGTCGATGGAAAACAAACTTGTGACCATGAACTTGCATGCCGATGGAAAACAAAGTTTTTACCATGAACTATCGTGTCGATGGAAAACAAACATGTTACCATGAATTGACGTGCCGATGGAAAAACATTTGTTACCATGAACTGACGTGCCAATGGAAAACAAATTCATTACCATGAACTAACGTACCGATGGAAAACAAATTCATCACCATGAACTAACGTACCAATCAAAAAAAATTAATTGCCATGAACTGACATGCAGATAGAAAAAAAATTCATTACCATGAACGGACATGCTGATGGAAAACAAATTCATTACCATGAACGGACATGCCGATGGAAAACAAACATGTTACGGTAATCAAGCAGAGTAAAAAAAATAAAAACCGGAGATAAAAATTGTAACTAAACAATCAATATGATAAACAGAAAGGTAGATAATTATAAGAAAATAGTCAATATGATAAACATAAAAACACAAACACAAACTTTGAAAATAAACAGATAAAAAATAATATCAAGTAAAAAATGTTCTACTCCTTTTTAAGAAGTGTTTTTTAATGTAAGGAGAGATATAAATCATGATGTAGACATGAATGATTACTTTAATGTAAAAATTCATAGATTCTGTTTTATAAACTCAAATCTATCAGATGGTAATGGTTTTGTAAATATGTCAGCTAGTTGTTCTTGTGTTCTGATGAATTGTAAAATAATATCTCCTTTTTGTGTGTGATCCCTAAGAAAGGGATGCCTAACATCTATGTGTTTTTCACGAGAGTGATGTGATGGGTTCTTACTAAGTTCTATAGCACTAGTATTATTACAAAGAATTTGAGTTTTGGAAAAACTCAATCCATAATCAGTGAGTGTATATTGCTTCCAGAACACTTGAGCACAACAACTTCTAGCTACTACATATTCAGCTTCAGCAGTGGAAAGTGCTACTGAGTGTTGATTCATACAGGACCAGGAAACCAGAGAATCTCATAAGAAATGACATGTTCCAGATGTAATTTTTCTATCCATTCTACAACAACCAAAGTCAGTATCTAAAATTTTTTTTAAAACAAAATCATTTCTAGAAGAGTAAAAAAGACATAAATCCACAGTTCCATTTAAATACCGAAAAATTCATTTCAGGGCTTTTCAATGAGACTCTTTTGGATTTTATTGTTATCTCGCACAGAATCATACAGAAAACATTATGTCTGGTAGACTGGCTGTCAAGTATAACAAACATCCTATCATACCTCTAAAAATTGTTTGATCTACTAGTTTCCTAGTTTCATCATGATCAAGTGTATTTGAGGTACCAATAGGAGTTCTAATACATTTAGTCTTGATGTAACCAAATTTTTTGAGTAAATATTTTATATACTTATATTGAGATATATATGTTCCTTCTGTTTTTTGTGAAATTTGAAAACCTAAAAATAAAGTTAACTCACCCATCATACTCATTTCAAACTCAGATTTCATTAAGTTAGAAAAATAATCAGTTAAAGATTGCTAAGTTGATCCAAATATGATGTCATAAACATAAATTTTAATAATAAAAACATTTTTATAAAAGGGTTGGATTTTCTGTACCTTTTACATAATTGTTTTGTAAAAGAAATCATGTAAGTCTATCATACCATGCTCAAGGGGCTTGTTTAAGGGAATATAGAGCCATGGTAAGTTTAAAAACATGATTAGGATTTTTTGGGTCTAGAAAACTAGGGGGTTGTTCAAAAAAAACTTCTTATTGAACAAAAACATTTAGAAAATCATATTTGACATCCATTTGAAATAATTTGAAATTAAAGTATGCTGCAAAAGCTAATAGAATACGAATAGATTCAAGTCTAGCTACCAGAGAATATGTTTCTTCATAGTCCATTCCCTCTTTTTGATTATAGACTTTAGCAACAAGTCTTTCTTTATTTTGTACAATGATTCCATTTTCATCACATTTGTTTTTGAAAACCCACTTTACACCAATTACAGTCATTTCTTTAGGTCTTTCAACTAAAGCCCAGACTTGATTCCTTTCAAATTCATTTATTTCATCTTGCATTGCTTTAATCCAATATTTATCACCTAAGGCTTCACTTGGAATTTTAGGTTCGAATGGTGAAATAAAGGAGAGATTTTTTATTTCATTTCTTAAGGAATTTCGGGTCCTTATAGGTTTATTTACATCACCAATGGTATTATCATTGGGATGATTACAAAGAAACAATTGATTTGGGTTTTTTAAATC
The DNA here is from genome assembly GCA_963277665.1 of Viscum album. Taxonomy (NCBI): domain Eukaryota; kingdom Viridiplantae; phylum Streptophyta; class Magnoliopsida; order Santalales; family Viscaceae; genus Viscum; species Viscum album. Next base: position 1,478,382,067 of record OY728134.1, read on the forward strand.
CAGTTCATCAACATATGGTTGAAATTATTCTGGGATAAAAGTTTCAGGAACTCTTTCTTGAACATTTTCCTTATCAGAAGAATATTTTAATAGAGGCTGATAAACATTTTTAGAAAACACATCCATGGATGTAGAATGGTGTTGGTTGAAAACAAAAAGATTAGTTTCATCAAATTTAACAAGCACTGTTTCTTCAATAGTACAAGTGTTTTTATTGAAAACTCTATATTCCTTAGAAGTTGTAGAATAGCCTAGATAGATTCCTTCATCATATTTTGGTGATAATTTTTGTAGATTTTCTTATGTATTCAGGATTAATTCCTTGCACCCAAAAACATTGATGTATGGAACTTTAGGTTTTTGGCCAGTCCACAATTCATAAGGTGTTTTGTTAAAAAAAAGGTCTGGTTAAAACACGATTTAAAGTATAACATACAGTACTTACAGCTTCAGCACAAAATTGGTTAGAAACAGAGTATTCACTCAACATGGTTCTTATCATTTCATGAAGAATACAATTTCTTCTCTCAACAACACCATTTTTCTGAGGAGTTCTTGGAGTAGAGAAATTGTGAGTAATACCTTTATTACGACAAAAAGTTTCAAAATCTGAATTGTGAAATTCACCACCATGATCACTATGAATAGTTATCAATAGTAGGTTTTTCTCATTTTTAACATGGGATCTAAAGGATTTGAAAAAGGAAAAGGCATCATATTTCTTCGATAGAAAATAGACCCATGTAAATCTAATAAAGTCATCAACTAAAACAAATACATAGTATTTTCCTCCAATACTTCCATTTTCTGAAGGACAAAAAAGTTTCATATGTACTAGCTTTAATGCATTAGAAGTTGAAACTACATTAGTTTATTTAATGATAGTTTTATGTTGTTTTCCAAATTGACAAGGATCACAAAATTTTTAAGAATCATATCTAAGATCCGGTAGTCCTTTTATAAGCCTTTTCGTTGTAATTTTACAAAGGATTATTAGGTTGCAGTGTCCTAGTCTTCTATTCCATAAACATGATTGGACTTATATTGTTCTTCAGAAGGGTAAATTTTGGCTCCTAAGGTCATCTAAATTAATATTGAATACATTCTCTTGCCTATGGGTAGATAGAATGAACGCATCCTTGGAATTGTGAACTAGACGCTTATCATTTCTAAAATTCGCAAGGTAACCTTCATCACATAATTGATTTATGCTAATGAGATTGTGCTTAAGACCATTAACAAAAAAAACATTTGAAATAAGAACTTTTCTAAGAAAAACAATATTACATATTCCAAAAAAAATTCATTGAGCATTATCTCTGAAGGTAACCTTTCCACATTTTGTTTCGATGATCTTTTCAAAAACAAATTTGTTTCCCATCACGTGTTGAGAACAACCACTATCCATAAACCAAATGTTCTTGTTGGTACACTTATTATATTCCTGAAAATGAAACAAATAGTTTTTCAGAATCTACACTTGTTTGGATCCAGAATAGTTAGATAACAGGATTTTAGGAATCCACATTTGTTTTGAAAAATGTGCTTTTTTAAATCCTAAAGACTGGGTTCTATTACGAGAACAATCTCTTTTCTAGTGTACTCCAAATTGACACATAGATCAAAAAGGGTATTTTGAGGAACAAAATAGTTATTACTAAACACCGGTTTAGAATGAGTATAACCAATACCAGAATGATTCCTCAAAGGTGTAATTTGAGAATACATTTTATCAGTGTTTTCCTTTCCATAAGTAATGTTTGACAAACATTTTTTCAAGGAAACAATTTCAGTTTTTAGTTTTAAAACTAAGTTCTTATCCTCCAAAACATTTTATTTTGAACTAGAGTTAGGATAAAAAAAATTTCTTAGAAATTACATTTTCTAGATCCTTAGAATGTTTATCCTTATCATATTTGACTTTCACAAGGGTTTTTAAAATACTTTCAAAATCAGAAGTTTTCTTATCAAGATCATTAGAAACATCTGATACTTCTTTGGTTAAAATTAAAATTCTATATTTTTCTTTATCAAGATTTTTCTTGAGTTTAGAATTTCAATTCTCAAGAAATTTAGAAAACCTAGATACTTCTTCAAATTAAGGTAACATATTATATTCTGATGATGAAGACTCATCATTTGATGATTCATAATATTTATTATCAGTATAATTTTCATTCAAGGAATCATTTGTAATAGCTTCAGCACTTTGTACCATAGCCATGAGACAATGATTTTCAATTGGTAGTCTGGATATAATTCCAATTTTTTTTCTCCTGACGATTCATATTCTGAAGAACTATCTGATGAATCGCTACCACTTTCACTCCAATTATCATTTTACTTCAAGACTTTCTTTGTCTTTGTCTTGTGATACTTTTTCTTATTTATTTTATAATGTTTCTCCTTTCTGTATTTTCTATCCAGTAAATGAAAATGAGGTATTATAAAACCTACTTTCGGGCATTCCTAACATGTTACCTCAGAATATTTCTTATCCTTCCTATATTTCTTTTTTAATCTACTTTGGAAGTATTTCTTTCCCACAATCTTGTTTATCCTTCGAGCAAGATTGGCTAACTCATTATCCGAGTGATCACTATCACTTGAGTCAGACATAACATTCTTAGCTTTGGATCTTGTTATCCTTTCAGGTGTTCTGGATTTAGATTTTGTAATAAAAGTTACACTTCCATTTCCATTTTTCATATTGTTGAAATCATCATATATCTTCATTCTTGTCTCATGTTGTAGAAGAGTTCCAATGAGTTCATCAAGTGTAATCTGGGAAACTTTTCTTTTCTCATCAATAGCTATCCTTTTTTACTCCCATTCATTCGGAATTATATAAATAATTTTGTCAACAAGAGCTTTATCATCATGACATTTTTCTCCCATAGATTTTAAGATGTTGAAAATTGTCATAAATCTTTGCTGCACTTTACATACCGGCTCTCCATATGGAAAATGAAATCCATGATACTCTGGTCGAAGCATTGCTCTTCTTGTTTCTATAGCCTTGGATGTACCAAAATGTGTGACTTCCTATTTATTTCAAATACAGCTAGCTGCTTCACAAGAAGATATATGGCTGTATATATTCCTGGTCATAGAACATAGCAAAGTATTGTGTACCTTGTAATTCAGTTGATATTCTTGCTTCTCTTGATTAATGAAAGTACCGACTTCTTTGTCAGTAATTTTTTAACATCCAGTAAGCATAAAAAACATTTCTACCCAAGTATTGATAACGAATGTCTTCATTCGATCTCTCTAGTACTCATAATCATTCCCATCAAAGATAGGTGGTCTAGTTGGATTTAGATTGTCAATAGACCCGATATTCATTCCTTCCATCTAATAAAACATAATATTTTTTTTACTCCACACGTTAGTGCAGTAAATAGTTGAAAATGTAATATAAAAGAAATAGATCTAGAAAAACAAATCAGTGGAAACCACCTCTGATGAAAATTGTTGGATTGAATAAGTAGATGTATATGTATATTAAATGGAACAATACAAGAGGGGGTGAATTTTTGGTTTAAAAACATTGTGTTTAAACACTTAAGAAATTAGTTTAAAATATCTTAAACTAATACAATTTACAAAAAAAAACAAACAACCACAATTGTATTGAAAATAAAGGTATGATATGATGTAATACTATAATATAAGTAATGTAATTATATTCAAGATGAATGCAGTAATCAGAGTAATACAATAGTGAAGGAATCTACCATAAATCATATAGAATCAATCGATACAATATGTTACAATATGATTGTAATTCAAACAATTACAAATGAATATGGAATAAAGAAAGTAAAATAATACAATTACCATTATTAAAACAGATATCAGTGGAAATGAAAAAGTATTACAATTATTTTTACCCAAAGAGAAGGGTTATCCTTTCACATAGGATAAGTGGTCTGTCTTACCACAACCTTGGTAATCCCTTGATACGATGATCGGTACGTCTGTCTTGCTATCCCAGAAAGCCCTCGATTTTGAAGGTAATCAGCACCCCTGTCTTTCAATCACTTGAAATTTCTCGATACAATGATTGGTAGCATCGCCAACATATCCCTGTCAGCCCTCGATCGTTATCACTTGATCGAACGCACAAATCCAAACAAATCACTTATAGCAATACAAAAACTAAGAACAAGACATTCACGTTTTGTAATATCAAGGCTTTCGCACGAAGCAAGAGAGAAGTCACAGTGTCTCTCTCTAGAACTTGATATAAGAAAAGTCTTATAGTTGTTCTTCTCAGCTTCAAATGACCTTTTATTTATAGGCCTCAGGTTCCAATGGTAATATTTCCTCCAACGGTCATATTTCTCCATAAAACTAGGTGGGACTTGGACACCTGTAATTATAACGGTCATTTTGAAACAGAAAACATGACATCGTTTTGATTTGTTTATAACTAACTCCACTACATCATTTTGGTTAAAAAAGATATATGAAGATGATAAACATGAGTACAATTAATATGAAACATGTGTTTTTTGTAAAGGACCAAAACAAGTAAGTAAAGAAAGTAAAGTATGAGTACTATAAGTATTAGTGTAATGAATTGATACGATACAAAGTGGATATGATTTAAAAAAATCATTAGGAATAACAAAGTCAATACGATTTCCAGAGTCAGTACGATAAACATGGTTGGTATGCTAAACATAGACAGTACGATTAGCATTGTCAGTACGATAATCATGGTCAGTACGTTCAGAATGATCAGTACGATAAACATGGTCAGTACAATCAGCACGATCAAAACAATAAGCATGGTCAGTACGATCAGCATTATTAGTACGATAAACATGGTCAGTATGATCAGCATGATCAGTATGATAAACATGGTCTGTAGGATCAGTATGATCTGTATGATAAGCATGGTCAGTACGATCAACATGATCAGTATGATAAGTATGGTAAAAGACATGTGTGATTTCGAAAACAAGATATAAAAGTCAAAAAGAACTTTTGACTCAACAGTTTTTATTAATAATCGGTATTTTCACTATTCAATAAAAAAATAATCTTTTAATAAAATTTTAAAAAATTCTCCATTTGAAAATTTTGGTATACTGATTTCAAAAATTAATTTTATTTCATAAAATAAATTTCATAAGATTAGAAAAAAATTAAATATAATATATACACAAACAAAAAAAATTAAATTTGAAGGAACCATATTTTGGAGTCATAATATGACATTACTAAAAATTGAATTTTTATTTCTTAATATTATAATAAATACATTGGTATTTTGTAACAAAATTATATTTATTCCTCAATTTTGTTATTAATACTCATATCCACCAATTAAATGGCTAGGTTTCAATTATCATAATTAAATAATAATAATATACTGTCACTTAAGTGTGTTTTTGTTTGTCGTTTATGCTATCAAACATAATATTCCTTATTTAAAATATAAAGGTGTTAAAAGAGTGACATCTTATACATGGAAATGATTGAAATATTTTCATCTTAGTTTCTGACTCAATGGTATGTATGGTTTTTTTTGGAATAAGTCTTTAGTGGTAAGATCATGAATTCTAGAACTATACATTGTATCATCGTAAAATTAGTTCATAATTTTATGAGTTTTTTTCATGCATGGATTTATTTCTAGATCATTTGATAAGTTATATGCAATTATTTAATTCTTATTTTTTGATTCTAAATTTTACATGCCTTTTTTATGACATGGTAGATTCTGATATATACCACCCCTTACTATGAAAATGAGCTTAGCCTTCTTATGGTTACTTTTCCCATTGTTGTGAAGAAAATTATTACACATGATATATCTATTAGAGTCACATGTGTGGACAATTGTTTGTGAGATTCTAAGTTATTAGTGGTAAGAACGATCATTAGATGGAAAAGATATGGGTTCTTTTACTTAATAATTTTTCATACCCCTCTAAAACTATAAACATAAAAGGTCCTTGGAATTTATGTGAATCAATATTTTTTAGTGATTTTGTAAGTTTGGATATTATGTTTGGAGAATTTTAGTGGATTTTAAAAGTAATATGTAAAAGAGTTCTTTATTTTCACTGGATTCTAGGAGTATGGGTCTACAACATCACACTATACTTTTCGGGATAATTCCAAAGGCATGGTTTATGTTTTATAAGATGTTTTTATCTCCAACTTAATTATTATTTATGAAGTTTTATATTTTTTTTGTTTTGAAACATAATTTTATTAGTATCTATCAATTATGACATGATGGAATGAAAGTTTAATTCCAAAATAAATAAATTGTTAGTTTTCAAAGAATGAGAAAATACTTTGGAATCAATTGATTGGTTATGTAAATTTTAAATTGTAGTATAATCTATTTAAGAATGAAATATTTATTCACATAAATATATTTTAGGAGTGAAAAGTTTTATCGTTGTGATGAATACATTAAAAAACAATATAATTATTATTCTATGATAGAAAATACTAAAATTTATACTAATCTATTATAGATAAGGCATCTTCATTTGTTTGGACCAACTCAGAATACAAGTCTTGGAGTGAATATATTTTCATAGTTAAGTGGATGATTTTAGAATATTTTCTTTGGTGTAATTTATTGATAATTAAATTAATCCCCTATAAATGTTTTTTACTTTTTATAATTCAGTTAATAATGATAATGGTATAAGATGATTTCTAATACATGTGACATAAGAGGTGAATTTCATAAATTTCATTGTGAAAATAATATTCACTTGAATAAGTTTCTAGTACATATAATTCCTCAATTGAATGGAATTTTTTTAAAAAAGAATATTATTTTGGTTTCAATGGATAAAATTATGTTGAATGTGATATATTATCAATAAAAGGTCTCATTATGCCATGGTGGTGCATGTGATGGCATGGTCAGGATCCAAATTGGTTTAGCATAAATGGGATATATATTTTGTGGCACATTTGTCTCCAATAGGATTTAACTAGTTAAGAACTAAAGTATTCATTCATTTATTAGTGGCATGTCTCATTTATTGAAGTCTTTAATTAATGAACACTATAATATGTTTAATTTATTAGTTTCATGCAGTGACACTTAAACCCTTTCATATGGTTGTAACAGTTCATTCAATTAGTAGAATCATGGTTTTTTATAAGTGTAGTAAATCCTCTCTTATTGAGTGAGTGTAGTGTGAGAAACATGATGGAGTTATAGCTGAAAAACTCTTTCAATCTTGAATCTTCTAAATTGCATGGTGAAGACGCAAGCACACCTCAAAGGGTTTGGTATTACTTTTTAAGTGTTTATCTATCCATTGGTTGTTGTATTAACATATGGTATGGGAGGCATTAATCTACTACTCCTATTGATCATCAACGGTAAAACATTATTTCTGATTAAATATGGACGTTTGTGTCCTTCAGGAACTTCTAGTATACTATTTTGATGCTCTATTTTTGAGATACAGTTATGTGTTTTATTCCTTGGAGATATAATCTTTTGTTTTATTGAAATAATACACTACCGAGGGTAACGTTAAAATACAATATAATCCATCAATTCTATAAGTGAGGTTTCTTCAAGGATTAAACTTGTTTGATCCATCTTTTCAAAAAAAACATTAAAGTGACTATGTAGTTTTAGTTCCCAAGAAGTTGTTCTAGCAACTCCAGGATAACAAAATCACTAATACCAAAGAATAATGATGATTTTTCTAGTTATTTTCTAGATTCTCTAGAAACATTTCCATCTTGTTGGAATCAAATCATTTTCCAAGCTATGGTGAATCTGAAAATGTTTAAAAGAATTGTTTTTATTTTTTTGTTTTAAAAGTTTTACAAAATGTTAATAATTAATTATAAGAGTTAATTTTTGATATTTTAATATATCCAAGGTTTATAAATTAATTAATTAAAAAATGAAATTAATTGATCGATTTTGAAACTTTAAGAATATTTATAAAATATTAAATGTTAATATTGAAAAGTACATTTTGAGAATTATATGGATAATCTTGTGATACAGAAATAAAATTTTTATTTAGAAATAATGAGAATTAATTAATTAAGTGAAATAAATTTTAATGCTAAAATATAATTTTTTTTATATGTATAATTTTTAATTCTTTAAAATTCATTAATTTTATATTATTTAAATTTAAATTTAACACTTATTTAATGATATTATTTAGAATACAAAAAATTTTCTTTTATGATTAATAGGATTAATGGTTTAAATAATATTTGAAACTCCATATAATTAATATATGATAGGGTTCATATGAATTTTTAGTGTAAACTGTTTACAATAATTTTTTAGATTCTTTATATAATTTTTAATGTTTGTTTGTTTTTTTATGAATCATTCAATTTTTTTTGGAAAATACATAAATTGTTTATTTATTTATGAATTCAATTATAATTCATGATTTGTAAAAAATTAATAAATTTGCATGTTGAGGATTATTTTATTTATATGTTAAAGGTTTTCTGGGATAGTGCCTTTCATTCCATGCAATGTTGAAAACCATACAATTTAGATTTCATATATATTGACCTCAGTTTCAAATTAATGGTAGGATATTTAGTATAGTTTTATAATAAATTTTATTTATATTAGTTGTTATATTTATCATGAATTTAATTCTAGTTTTAGTATTGTCTCCATAGGTAGTGGGGCTTGGTGTTGAACCACCTACAAACCTAAATAGTTATTATTATTTTTAAATGTGAATGGGGATGGATATATTTCACTTTGGGATTACTCATGTGGAGTTTTTAATTATCATATTTTTCTAATCCTTTATATGATTCATTCATGTATGATATACATGTGATGAAATTGAATATATATGAATATAACCAGCTTTAGATTTTTGGTGACAAACATAGACTTGTGGGATGTGTAAAGAGAAACACATTGGTGTGTTGTGAACATATTAATTAGGTGGTTAGAAAAGAGGTATTAAAACTAAATTATTATAAGGTTGAATACACTAAAATTAATAAAACTTGAAAAGAAAAATATAAAATTTCATTTAATAGTATTTTATTTAATATGAATATTATGTGTATTAATTTGGCGAGATATTAAAATAAGACCCCTAAAATATTTTTTTGGAAATCTTTCAGAAGTGTCACTTTTCAATACCTCCATCAGTAAAGTTGGTAGTGAAGGATATATTTGGGTGCCCCTATATTATATTTTTTATGTAAAACAAGTAATAAGTGAATATATATTATAGTACTGTGTGGGTCATTAAAAAGTTTTTTACCCATGGAATATCCTTTGTTAGCTTGTTTTCTTACATTTACATTGGGTTACACTAGTTGTGAGACCCTAATAAGATTAGGTTATTAGAGGAAAATATTAGAGTTAATCCATATGATGGATTTGGATAAAAATTAACCCACTCAACTATCTAAGAATCATAATTATTATGATTTAGATGATTCCCCGCCTAGATAGATCAGTAATGTGATAAATGGTAAAGTATTCAAAAACTCTGTGAAATATAGATCTTGGATCACTAAAAGGATATGTTATTTAGGGTCAAAAATTTCAGAACATTAACATTAATTTAAAATCCTTAATAATAAGATATAATACATTATACCTACCTATTAATATATATTTATCATCGATTTCGGTATACTTTACATTAATCATTTTTTATATCATTAATAGGTACGACCTATAAGATAGTAAATGATTGGTATTTAGGATTGATAAGTATTCTCACGAAGAAACATTCCAACTACACAAAATTGAAAGTTATTGAGATCAATTCCATAAATTGTGGTTCTAGGGTAATAGATATTTGGTTTGCATTGCTTGTTTCTGTTAATAAATATAAACTAAAATATAAGGGAATTGATGATGGATGAGGTAGATCTTCAGGTATATGAAAGATTAAGAGTTAATTCATTAGAGTTTAATATCTATAATATGATTTTACCAAATGGATTGATCATTGAATTGGAAAATCATTATTTTTCCCCTAAAAATGATTTTTATTTCTATATATTGTTTGGAAAAAATGTTATTTTGATTCATTATTAATAAAAATGGGTATTTATATATAATGATGGAATATTTTATAATTTTGATAATATAATAAACAGATAATATTTTCATGATATGGATAATAATAGTTATAACATTAAGAATAATAATTTAATGGTTGATTATAATCCCACCTACCATTGGAATTGTCCTCTTGGATATATAAATGAGAAATATATACAAATACTCTGAAGAGATAGATTTATCGACTCATTCAATTATGAAACATTTTAAACATGTGAATATTTTTTATCAGTAAAAATGAAAAAGTCACCATTCAGGAGAAAAATTGATAATTCTAGTGGACTATTAGATATCATATATAGCAATGTATGTGGACCAATGAGTATATAAGAACATGTTTGTTTTAGATACTTTGATATTTTTATAGATGAATATATTTAGTATGATTATATGTTTCTAATGACACATAGGTATGGAATAGATGTTATTAATATTTTCGTAACTTTTTATATACTCCCTATACTGATTTTAAATTAAATGTTCATAATTTGAGTGAAATATTAATGTTTAAATATTAAATATAATTTTAGATCACTATTTGAATTCATCCAAATTCATGTATATTTTATGGTTTAATAATAACTATCACCCTACAGATCAAAATTGAATGGATATTTTTTCATAGGATTCTTATTTCAATATAAAACATTTCATTATAAGGAATCATGGGCCAATTCTTCCATTTAAATCGTCATATGGTCCGCACAAGAACACCCAATGAAACTGGACCAGTCATGAAGATTCAATTGATGGGATCGATCAGAAAGTCCAAATTATTTTATAATCCTACCATGTTCGAGGGACAATGTTTGGAGTGTTGGATAAAAAGTTCAAGTACCAACTCCAAAGACAAGGGGCCCAAATGATTCATGTAAACTCGTCCCACTATTCCGGCCAGGAACTAAAATCAGAACAGTATTAATGACATGTCTCCTGATATAGTCATCAAATAAAGCTAAGATTTTACAGTGGGAAAGAGATGATATAGGAGGCAGACATTGTTGAATAAAGAATTCATATTTTAAGTCATATTCATATTCAAAAATCCATTCATATTTTGGACATTGAAAAAGCATGGACAGAAATGGAGAGTTTAACATCGTTTAATAAAACCACCATAACATTGGTTCCTTAAATCCAATGGCTGGGAAATTTTAAGAGTAGACAGAGTAAATATTTATCTACAACTTTTAATAAATATATATCTTCATATTCATATGCCTTCATTATCAAAATGGATATTAAATTGGAGGGAAAGATTGAGAATGCAAATAGTCCACTTCCTTGGGCTATAAATACATCCCCCTACTCTCCATCAAAGGCGGTGGCATTTCAGAAGAGAGGAGAACATATTGACACGAACAAAGAATTTACAAGGGATTGGAAGGACCTTTCATACTCATGTTTTCACTTGAGATACCATTCCACCTATATTTGTTTCCTCTTACTTTTGTGTTATTCATTATTGCAATCTGGTAAATCTTTTTTTGGTAATTCTGTTTTAATGAAAGATTTTTCATCAATATATCTTATTTTCATCAAACTTATGTAGTTTAATATTAATGTTCTTAAAATAGTTTAAATAAAGTTTAATACCCTTCCCTTATTTTGATTTCTCACTCAATATAATGTTCATTTTTAATTATCATCATAATTTTTTGTGTCTGTTCGACACACCACACTTTTCTTATCCGTTTCATTTTTTATATTCATAATTTATCATCATAATAATTATTACCATATTACTAATCATTTAATGGGATGAGTAAATCTATCATTTGGGTGAGTTATAATATAGGTATGTTAAGAGATTTAGAGCTTTTTCTCGATGAATATTCTTTAAATTACATTGTGTATGTTGAACTTAACCTGTCATGGATTAATGACATTTTATTTTTAACCTATGGATTCCATGGATTATTGGAACCATAAATACACTAACACAATAAAGTAATTATTGATATTATAATCCTAGTTAAGTAGAGGATTGGATTAAAGCCTTAACACATAAGAATTCTAATCAACATCAACTTGTGACATGGGTGTTAATTTAATTCAATATAAAGCAAGGATTAAGGATATCAAAAGCTTAACTACCTAATGATGAACTCACCCAAATATTTATAAAATTGTTAAATCAAACACCAATCATTAATCACTCAATTTAATCTCTACATACAAACCCCCCAATAAAAATACAATCAACTCAAAACAGACGACTATTAAAAAGTATCATTGCTGAGGATTCGACCCAAGGGCTATTATACACATTAGCAGAGCATCAAAACTTCGAACGGTCGATAAGAGACAATCGGTCATGGTTTCAGGAACATTTTAAAAGAACAATGAGTTTTAGAATTAATTACATAATAAATAGGTTAAAATTATCAAATTCGTCCTATAATATGAGGTTATAGAATATATAATCTCTGAATTCATAACTCATCAGATATATTGTGGAATTGTTTCAAAATTCAATCTTCTCAAAACACTATAATGAACATTGTGTTTGAAAGGATAAATTATAACTTATTGGGCAAGATTAAATCTATAATGAGTCTATGTTACATTTCTATCTCATTTTAGGGATATAAACTAAAAACCAATATTTTTCAACTATATAATGTTCCATATAAAGTAGTTATAAAGAGACCAAATGAGAAATGGTAAGGAAAAAAACCCATTTTTTATTTGATGAGGATTTTTGGTTTTGAAGGATGAGTATGATTTTTGGATTTGGATAAACATGACTCCAAATTTGAAAAGTTCTTATCTGTTAGTTTTATTATAAAAAAATGGGATATTATTTCAATAATTATATTAATAACAAAGTGTTTATGACCCAATATTCTGTTTTCATTCTGAATAAACATTTAATTATGGTGTAACTTGAAAGAATATTAAAATTAGAAAAATAAAAGACTAATAAAAATGAAGTGTTCTAGAGTTGGAGGTTGAAACTGTTTCTTAAAGAGTCAAATAAGAAGAAACAACTCAAGATACATAAGAACTTTGAAGTTTTTTGTAATATTAATAAATAGATACTGAGATATGGACCTAACATAGTGAATTATGATGATGTATTTTTTATAGGTGATGAACATAGAACTTACCAAGTATCCATTGAGAGTTTTGATTCAGAGAGATGGTTAAAATATAAGATATTTGATATGGACTCCATATACACTAACTATGTTTGGAACCTAGTGGATGCATGTGAATGGATTATACTCATAGGGTGTAAGTGTGTTTAATTTTATGGAATAAAACTAAGAGTGTTAGTATAGTGTATACCAATAAATAATTACTAATAGGAGAGAGTTTTAAAATACCATTATTGACTATAAATATACCTTTTCACCTGTAGTAATGATATAGTCTATTCTAATCATGATTTCCATAGAAACACATTATGATTATGAGATATATCAAATGGATATCAAAACTACATTCCTTGATGGGAATTTATTTGAGTATGTGTATATGATACATTTCTAGGGGTTTGAATTTCTAAATGATCATGATATATTTTTCATTTTTCCATAATAAATTTATTTACTGAAATAAGATTCTTATTGCTAGAATATATGGTTTCATAATTCAATTAAAGTGTTTTGTTTCATCCAATATATATATGATTCTTGTGTGTGTAAGTATGGTATTAGGAGTATTGTAGTACTTATGATATTGTATATATATGAATATTTGTTTATCAAAAATGATGTTTTGAATTTTCACTCTATGAAGGTGTGGCTGGATAAATGGTTATCAATGAAATACATAGGTGAGGTTGGCCACATACATGGTATGAATATATTTTGAAATATTTCTAAGAGCTTGTTTGGACTATGTTCGAACACATATATTTGTATACTTATAATGTAGTTTTTCTCGGTGAACTACAAGAATGTGTCTTTACCAGTATTTCACGGAATGAAATGAGAGACAATATACTTTTATGAAGTTAAAAAGGATGTATAGGATTATATATGCATCCATTATAGGAATTATTATGTATTATAGGTTGTGTACTTGACATGGAGTCTCTTATGATTTGATAATAACAAGTAAATATTAATACAATCCTACTGGGTGTCAGTTGATTTTTATGGGGAAACTATTAAATATTTCTGAGCTAAATATATTTTCAAGATATTTAGAGGATATGATGAGCTATGTGTAATTTTTTACAAAGATTATAGTTTCCAATCTGACAAATATGCTCTAAAATATTAATCAGGATTTATGTTCTTTAATAAAAAGAAGATCTACTCTTTGGAAGAGTTGAACAAAAGATGTCATTAATGAATCACAAATATAGGTAGAGTACATCATTTCATTATATATTGTGAAGGAATATATTTGGATAAAGAATTTAATTTCTTAATTATGGGTGGTTCATAGAAACGAGTGAGGAACTAAGCTATATTGTGATAATATTGGTATTTATTAGGATAATTAACCTCAATATCACTAAAATACCTAACAAATACTTCTCAAATACTATATCATATGAGAGACTATTGAGAGGGGTTATTTAAAGTTTAGTTTTTTTTAAATGATGAAACATTAGTGGATCACCTGATAAAACCATTATCATAGTAGAAGAATTACGATCATGTTAAATATATAAGTAAATGATACTTGGAGGATTGATATAATAGTTATAAATATATCATATTATTATAAAAAGGAAATATACTATTATTACTCATTTATGTCAGCTCTAAAATTTTTAACATGAATGGTTGAATGTTAATATCCCCTCAAATTGTAAATTTATATTTCTCTAATTTTTGTTCATCATAATTTATTATGGTTTGTGTTGAAATTAAAATATTTCCATGAATATAATTTTATATTCAATATAGGTGACTGTGTTTGTGGTGGAATGGTTAGATTCATGGTGTAATAATATGGGAATTATTACTTGGATTGATTTACTAATGTATATCCCATGGAATTTCATACAGTTAGGATAAACATAGGGGTGTATTCTAATTATCAATCCTTCTTACAATAGGTTGGAGAGATAACTCGAAATGAAACCATAAAACTATGAAACTATTTTACACAATTAATTATATGTCCACAGTTGAATAGGGGTTGTTTTGGTCTTTTATTGATCATTTAATCTGTTGGAGCACAACCAAGATGGGATTTTTCCACTTGTACGTCAAGAAAAAACTTTTGCCTTGATAGATTTAGATTGAGTAAATGCAGGCTTGTGATTTATTTTTTAATATGATGTGATCAACTACAAATATAAGTGACATGTGGAGTGATAATAAAATATATGAATTAAATGTGATTTATTCCTCACCTTGGTTACTCATTTTTATATTATCTAGAAATAATGAGAGGCATATACTAGATTACGAGGTTACATGTCTAGTGGTCACCAAACATCATGGAAAAAGAACAATATTGATTTTCCTATGAGGTATATGACACAATTTGAGGTGTACATGTTCATATAGATATTTGAGTATTAATAATAGAGATCACACCGGACCCCTTAGTGGCTTGAGTGTAAGGACCCATGTCATTACATATATTGAAAATAAGGAGGGATTTCATCATTTTATTCCAAGGTTGTTTTAAGGGGGAATGGTAATTTATCCTATGATATAATCTAAAAAAATTATCCATATAAATTTTTTGTCCATGAATAGGGTATTTACCCTATGATCGGATTTTGGTGGAAATCCAAGATGTTAAAATTTTCCATGAATATTAGTATTTAGTTAAATAAATATTAATATATACATGCCTGTTCTTTTAGTGATATATTGTGAATAGGTAAACGAATTGAGATTATAACTCTCTGATTGAGCAAAAAATGGGGGGTTTTCATAGGTGAGGTAGAATTCCCCTGTGGTAATAAAAACCAGGGTTTGGATCCCTTTTATTTAATTTTATTTCCTTATTTTGTTTTTCATTTTTAATTTTTTTACTTTCTCCCTTCCCATTTTAATTTTTTCATATGTGGGTCTCCCACCCCACACTTATGAGTTTCATGTTGTTTAGATAGGGAGAGGGATATAAGATATATAGGGAGGAGGGATCACCACTAAATAGTTCTTTTGGACTTCTATTAATGATTGATTTTTGTTGGGCATGGATATAGTGCCAATATACATCATTTTATACTCAAAGGTCAGACGGTTTTTGGTTGTTAAATTAAATTTGTATATTTTCACAATTTTAGGTTTTAAATCCCTTTTATGGTTTTTAGGGACCTATAGAGGGTTAATATATGGATTTCAAGGAGGCATGTGGTATTTGGGAATATCTTAGGGGATTTCCATTTGGGGAAACCATTTACACAGTGTGTAGTTTATTGAATACATTTCATTTTTTATTACTCTACGGTGAGGAGGAGAATATGTTTCCTAGTTTTTATGGGCAGGGACATTCCATGTAGGATGACTCAATGTGTGGTATGGGGCATGGATATGCACCTGGTCTTGGGGTACATGTATATATGATTATATACCCACACAATGTGTTGGGGTTCTTGTTGTGTAGCTTTAGATGGATAGACCTCATATGAGGACTACAATGCCTAAACCCATGTAGGGTACATGTCTAGGTACTCCATGTGAATTTCACACCATGTAGAGTTGGTGAACACTGTGTACATTGGGAATTACATGCTAGGTTGGTTAGAATTATATGGAATGGGTTGATGTTTGGGGGTAAATTCCATGTGAATGAGGTTCACAACATCTACTTCCTCTTTTTACACATTTTTTTAGTTTTATCACCCTTATTTGAGAATTATATAATTGATTAGTACATTTAGAGTTTTTTCTATATTGATCATGATGGTGGACACTTTTCTACCTTTAGAGGCGAAATTGTTGTTGTTTTATACAATGAAATTGGTGCACTGAGTTTTTCCTTATGAATATATTTCAAAATCCTCCTTCGGGTTGGGTTGTGTGATGTGAGGCCAAAGTGAGGGTAGTGAGTTTTTGACTGACCTCGCTTGATTATTCTATGGTGATTTTTTGAGTTTATTTTGGAGGTTTCACAAATATAGGTCCTAGTGTTGTCTTGGATAAGGTTTTCTTGGCCTGCTTGCTAATGGTTTGACTGGTCAAGGTTCTATACCACTCGCTTGAGGTTTTATACCCAATGTTGGAGGATTGGTTTTGTTAGAGACTTTGTTCTAGTTTAACACCATGGTATGTCAAATATGGTTGGGGTCCATCATTTTTAAGTAGATACGGTTATGAGAGAACCATTATATATTCATTCATGGGTTAGGTAATACCTATGGAAGGGTTGTATTATAGGGAGATCAACTCTGGTTTTCTTAAAATGGGATTTACCCTAAGGTTTTTCTTATGCTGGAGGATCCACTTATAGTGTTTCCTACTCTTGGTAAGGTCATGTGGACTATTGGAAAATTTATTTTGTGTGTGTTCATGATCTTGAATGTACATGTTGGAATGTCATTGACTAATGATCTATAGTGATCTATTGAAGGCTGATTGAGGATGCTTCTCATGTCAGTAATGTCATTTGTTTTGGATGCGATAGAGGATCCCTAGATTGGGTGTCTTGTTATACCTTTTAAGATTCTATTATGATTAGATTAATGGTTATGGTTTCTAGGGTTTCAAGTATAAATTAAGATTTAATGTTTCGTGTGTGGTCCATGGTTTGAGATGCACATTGAATAGGTGACTATGGGAGGCCCATGTTTTCTGATGACCCTATGAAGGGTCGGTTCTTTCTTAGTGTTGGAAACATCACACGTGCCTTTATGACCCAGAGACTGGTGGTGGAATCCCATGGTGACTCTTTGAATTAGGTGATCCAAGGGAGCATGGAATTCATGATATTGTTTTAATATGAGATGGTTCAGGATGAGGATTTAGTATTTTTGGATGATGGGATTGAAAGTTGATTAGCCCATAAGTTTTGGAATTTTACTAGCAATGTTTTTTAAATTTTATTCTTAGGGCCTTGATGTAGGAGGTGAACTTTGAGATGTTATTGGACTGGGAATTTTCCATAATATTCATCTACTTATCTTCTATATTTTTTGGAAGGTGTTCATAAATGGTCATTATGATCTAAATAATTATTTTTAGGAGTGAAACCCCCACCTAGTCCCGTGGTTATTTTTTTTACTGAACTTATGGTTCAATGTCCATGGTATGGATTTTTTAAGGAACCAATTTTTGGGATTTTCACTTCCTTGATATTTATTTTATGGAGACAGTGAGTTCTATATGCCATCTATGTTATGTATAAGTTCTACCAATGTTAGTATACTACCATTCATCGGTTCAAATCATTCCATAAGATTCGAATATTCCAGTAGAGTTGTGGGATGTCATCATAGACCCCTAGGGTTATTCACATGGGTTCAACATGAATGATTATTGTGTTTTATACATCTTATCACATTGGCATAGATCTAGAGAAAATGTTTGATGCCATGATTCAATGTGATCCTTGTGATATAATTCCTTTGAAGTTGGATAAATCATGGGTAGATTTACCTTAGTTTTCATACTAGAACCCTCATTTGGATATTTTATTTTTTCCAGTTTATCCCCCTGTTTATTTATTTTATATTTATTTTATTTTATTCCAATTTTAAATACAATTCAATGAGTCTAGGAATATCACATGGTAATGAAAAAGTTTTTACTTAAAATTATAGGTTCACCATTAGGGTGGTGGCCTAATGGGATTTATTCATCACCTCAGGTAAATTAACCTTGATGTGCATGAAAACCATATATCTACACTAAGGTTTGATAAAATGTTACACAATGGATTGGATAGAGTCTTTGTGTTTCTTGATTGAGTGGAGTCACTTATGTAGTGTCTAATGATTGATCTGGATCTATCTTAACAATTATAGAGACTAGGAATATAGAGAGGCATTTTGATTCCATGTGGTAGGAAGGATTGGATGGTGTTTTAAGTAAACCAAGGTTGGTATCTTGTTTTGAGAATAAATGATGCTTTCCTTGAGGTCCCTATTTTATTACGTCTATGAAATATGGTTTTCATTTTTTTCAACACTATTAAGGCCTGCATTGTCACATTGTTAGTACCTTGGATAAGTATTATGTTTTGGACTGTGATTATTCAAAAAAATGCGTAAACTGAAATTGTACCCAAAAGTGGTTCTGTATAGATTCATTTATAGTTTTGAAGTTATTCAAAAAGTCCTTTCTAAATTTTACTGAATTTGGGAGATTATTATTTGATTTCAAAAATGGGTCCAACTAGGCCATGGTGGGTCAAGTGATGTCATTTTCTACAACCATGCAATTTTAGAATAGATGTGATGCGTATTTTATGGAACTTAATTCTCCTACATGATTTCCTTAGTAAATTACCGAAGTGTTGGTTCATTTATTTAAATAATACATAATTTTTTGATTTGTTAAATGAATCAAGTCTCTAACAGGTGTATCATTTTTGGGAAATCTGATGATACTTGAACCGTTTCATGTGTTTGAAGTTCTTTATTTAATTAAGAGAATCGTGAGTTCCAATAAGTGAATGTGATCCTCTCCTATTAGGTGAGTCGAGTATAACTAACATGATAGATCCATAACTGAAACACTCATCCTTTCATGAATATTTTTATTTTCTCACAAAATACAAGAGCACCTCATTGAGTATTCTAGAGTCCTCACAAAGTGTTTCTTCATCCATTACACAATATATTACCCTTAGAGGAAGGATTTTCTCATATTTTCCTCCAAATTATTTTCTTCAATATAACTCCACAAAATATTAAATATGGAAGTTTTTTTTCGTCATGAATTTCAAGTAATCCATTTTCGTAATATATTTTTCATTTGAAAATTTGTTTTTGATTCTGTGGTGATAGATCCATCTATGTTTGGGATATCATCTAATTCATAGGGTCATTTGATAATCCAAAAAAATCCCCTAAAAATTAGTATATCCAAATTAAAAAAATGGCCTAAGTTATATTGAATTATAGAAAGGGATGAAATTAAAATTTATATATTTTTTATTTTTTGTTTGTAATGTTTATACATTGAATACGAAGGGTTATTTGGATATTTTTGTTTTGAAAATACAGTCATGGAATATTTTTTGGTTATTCCACTCCTAGTAAAAACTATAGAATTTCATAAAAAATTAAAATTGTTTAGAAATATTATTAAAAAGTTAAATTCAATGGAAGTGTTTTAAATGAAAGTAATTTTCAAATTTATGAGGATAATTGATACCTCATATATTTTAGGTTTGGAGGAGATTAGATTTGATTATATTATGAAACTAATTATTGGGTACAACATTGTGAACATCTAATAGATCATAAGAAGTCATGGAAGATTTATCATGATCACCCCATTAATGGATTTTTGGTAATATTGATTATAGAATTGATGAATTATGTTTAGTTTTTAATTTTTATAATTAATTTAACTTTTATTACATAATTGTTTCTTAGTGATGTAATTTAATATTTTACAGCTAAAATTTTGATTATGGGTATGCATACATAACTTTATTAGTTATCATGGAATGTTTTTTGGGAGCCTGTTCAACTTCGTGTAGATTGTAAAATATTAGAGTTAAATGGATTTTTAGAAATATAGTTGATGAATCAAGATAGATTTATATAAATAAGGACAGATTAGTTATTGAAGGATATATTCCAGAAGAATGTGTCAACTATGGTGAATCATTTTCACCTATAGCAAGGACCGAAGAAATTATTACCTTCCACATTCTACTCACTTAGGTATTACGTTTCTTAAAATTAATGTTAAAATTTATTTTAATAATATAGTTATTGTATAATTTGTTTTACAAAACAACCTAGTTTTGAGAATGTGGGTATTCTCAATCATGTTTTTATGTTATCTACTATTTTTCATGGATTGAATCAAGAACTATTGGATTTTTATTAAATTTAAAAAATATATTTATAGAATTATTTTTTATAAGGATAAATCTAATCTGACATTGTCTTTTTAGAGATATTCTATGAATATTATGATTTATCATTTTTATGTTGATGATTTTCTGTTTGTATCTTCCAGCAATTCTCTTTAGAAAGAATATCTATATATGATAAAAATTGATTTTTATATGATTCTAATGGGGGAACTTATGTTCATTATTTTTTGAGAGATTCATCATAGATTTTATGGGGTATTTATAAATCAATGTAAATATTTTAGGATATAATTTTGTAGACTTGGTATGTATTCCTTAACAATAAACATAACTCATATGAGTACAAGTTATATGTTGGATAAATATGCCATGGAAAAATCAATCGAACAAAAGGTTTTTATAAGTATACTTGGAAGGTGTTGTATTTAATTTCTACATGACCTAAATTATTATTCAGTGTCTTCATGTGTAAAATATTTTTCATTGACCCTAAGGAAATTAATTTGAATACTCTTAAAGGGATTATAAGATATGTTATTTAATTTTGGATTGTTTTATCCTGATAATACTGTATTTGATATTTTATGTTATTCTGTTTCTGATTTTAAAGAATAAATTTTATAAATACATCTATAGAGTAATTTTTCATATTATTTGAATATTTTAAACTTAATATACTTCTAAGATACATATTTTGGTTTCTGTAATGACTATAGAGGATGAATATCTTTTTGTAGTGACTTTTTTTCTTATAGTTTTTAGATTAGAAAGACTTTGATAGATTTTGGATTTAATTGTGATTGTATGTAGATTATTTTTTCTAATAATTTAGTTATTTAAATTTATATGATATATTTAAATCAATATATAACTAATAATATTGATGTGGGATTCCATTATCTCATAGATATTACAAAAAAGGGAGATATTTTATAATTATATTTACTAAACCTTTGTATTCGGTCTAATTTGATACTATTATATTCGAACTCAGCATGATGAAATAGTAATTATTTTTGATATTTCAAGAATGGTTTTTTTAATAATTTTACGTTATTCTATAAATATTGATCTATTTTATTTTAAATTTCATACTACTATGATTAAATCATGTTTTCTTGTGAAGATTGTTTACTTTTATGAAAATTTTTTTCGTACAAAAAGTCTAAGAAATTTTATTTTATTTAATGATTTTATATAGATTATATATTTAGTTATTTGTTTATGCATTTATTTTTTGTTCATGTTTTTTAATTATCAAAGTGGGGGAAAATTTTGGATTATATGTTTTGTGAATGTTCAATTATGTATGCTTTGAAAATTACTTCTACCCTCATTTACATTTTTTTATTGTAAATTATGTACAACTTGATACTTAATTTAGATTTATATTTTTTACTTTATTAATTATAAATTATTTTTATAAATTATTTATCATTATTTAATATTTTTTAACCATTTTAATTATTGTGTACTTAATTAATGTATTTTTGAGATTATATTTTATTTTTTTATATTATTTTCTACATATTTGATTAGTACTATGTTGATAGTTAAGAACTCTAAAAACTCCTAATAAATATCAATGTATCTTTTAGAGGGGGAGGGGTGAATTAGTGATATATTTTTCTTTTCGGTTATCTTTATTTTATAACATCTTTTTCCTACAATTAAGGAATTATCACTTTACTGAAAAAAGAATATCCACACATCCACAAGAACAAAAGTATTTACAAGGTTCACTACTCAATAAGAGTAGCTAGTCCATGGACTGGTTTGGAAGTAATCCAAAAAATCAACTAGAAAACAATGGTTTTGTATGGATAAAACAACTAGAAAATACCCTTACACTTTTTTATCATAATGATTAATAGAACACTACATGTGCATATTCTAGCACAAATGATGTTAAAACAATTGTAACATGATTATAAATTGTCACTAGTTTTTACGGAACATGACACTACAAGGATTCAACAACCTAAACTTTTGAATTTTTCTAACTAAATTAAAATCTTCACTATATATCCCAGAAGATGGTTGAAAAAACTTCTCTGTAATTTTTATGAAAACTCAGTCTGATGGTTTGGTCCGATTATTTAGTATGATTAATCGGTTTGATTCTTCATTCCAGAAATATAACTAAATAGAAAGTCAAGAAATAATTATGAATTGATTCTTTCATTTCCTAAAACCATACTTCTAATTTCTCGGTATGATCCTAAAAACAATGATCACTACTTATTCATTGTTGTTTTTCTATCCAAAAAACTTTTTTTAAGAAAACTCGGACCCAGAACGTTTCCTCAAACAAAACTTCCAAAAAAACATTATCAGGATGTATCTCTCCCATAAATGAATAGCGTTATAGTACTTTTTAAATTAACCTATATTTATAGGTGTTCCAAAAACTGAATGGGTGGGAAACCAATTTTATTTTCCCTCACAAAAAAATTACAGAAACTCAAATTTCACATTTAAATCAACTTCATATTGGATAATTTCAACGTTACTCAACTCTATTGATTTATTATTGAAATATCTAGAATATTATTACGCCTTCCGCCTTATTTGGAATTCCTAATTTTTTTAGTCTGATATAAATTTTACATCTAATATATTTTTTTTACTATGATTCACTTTCTCATTCTAGTGCTCCAAAACCAACCAAACCTTTAAAACAGTTCTACCTTATAAATTATTAAAAAATTGTTAGAAATCAATTTATTTATCAGCTTCCTCTTAGAATGATCATGTTGTCCAAATGTTTCTATCACAAAAATCATATAAAAAGTGAAATAACCCTTCAACATCACATCAATAGGCTCAAAATAATTCACCTTTTTTCATTTATTTAACAAATCCTCACACTGATGATCATGTATCCTTTAAAGTGCATCATCTGCTGAATTATTAGTTTAAGTATGCATATGATGGATCAGTATTTGATTCCTTCTAGTCTATCAACATCACATATTGTCTAATAACTCTTGACCACATTGAAGAAAAGAATAATTTTTTTCCTATGAAAATGGTTGACTACATTGGTGTTCTTTGTCTGATCAAACAGTATCTGATCACATTTGATAGACTGATATATCATTATCTTCTAATTAATTGGTCTAAAATATTCCAAAATACTTATCTGGGTCAATAAATTCTCTTCTTATAATCACAATAAATACTGATCTGACTCTGATTGAACTCCGCATCTGATGTGACATTTCTACCAACAAATGGTCCACTGTATTGGTGTTAGAACTACTATTATGGATGAGTGGAACACCGTGTCCGATAGACTGGAGTTATCAGAATATTAATTATTTGATATTATATTCAACTAAATATTTATTCAAGAGATTTTTTAGTTTGGTGGATAGGACGATCCGATTGAGCGGATAGTCGGATGGATTGGTTGATCAGAACATTTGAAAAAACTATGACTTTAGAAACATCAAAGCTTCACTTGTCAGTCAATTTATACATATGATAATTCCTAAACCTATGATATGTGATCAGAATAATTT
Organism: Viscum album; assembly: GCA_963277665.1. Taxonomy (NCBI): domain Eukaryota; kingdom Viridiplantae; phylum Streptophyta; class Magnoliopsida; order Santalales; family Viscaceae; genus Viscum; species Viscum album. The sequence continues at coordinate 1,478,406,598 of OY728134.1, forward strand.
ATCTTTATATTATTTTCTCCTTATACAAATTCTTTCTTGTACCATGACATCCTCATGATGTTATGAATATTGAGATCGACATAGAACCATTTGTCTTACAAAATATTTTCTTCTCCTTTCATTGACAAAGCTTGGATCACATACTTCTATCCAACTTATGATATTGAAAACATAAAAAAAATAAAAAAAATAATCATATTTAGTATCAAATATCATGAAATAAATTCTTACTCGGATACAATTTCTCACTCCAATTGAAAATTTCATTTATGACATAATGTGAGTTAGAAAAACAACTTTACCCAAAAAACATCTCTAGAATAAAAAACCTCAAAAGATGGACTTTATTAAGAACATTTTGTATGATCATGTGATTTTGATACACCTTTCATCTGATCCCCAACACTTAAAATGTGAATTCATTTTTTAATGAAAAAAAATAAAATAAAATCAATAAAACCCTTTTCAGCATCTGAAAACAACTTCCAGCCAAATTAGTCCAAACAATCTACCCCATTGGATTTTATTTTCAACCAAAGTTAATAAATAACTAAAATGTTGTAACCAAAGATATGGATCACTAGTCTAGAATTAAATTCCTATGTCATTGAACTCAAACTAGGACACAATAATCATTTATGGTAAAACAATTTTGTCCACAATTAGTGACTTATACAACTTCTTCCTGAACTTCACACTTTTAACCTTTCAACCTCTTCAAAATTTCATTATTTCTTTATTCCTATGAAAAAATGTTTTATATATCCACATAAAAATATTTTAGAATGGTTCACACACTTACATGCTATGCTCATAGATTATCCACAACTCTCCCTATATATATTCATACTTAAAATTTTTACCACATATTAATGGATATATGTATGAAGAATAATATTTATCCACCTTAAAACTCACTCCAAAGACTATATGAGATAGGGGAAAACACAATCATAAACCTTGTATATAATGAAATTTGAAGCCCTTTTAAACTATAGTTCGAAAATTTCATCCTTTGGTAAAGGTTTTGTGAAAATGTTAGTAACTTATTCCATTGTAGTGACACACTCTAGCATGAGTTCATTATTTACCACATGATATTTGAAGAAGTAAAATTTGATGTTATTATATTCTGAGATAAAATGTTTTATTGGATTTAATTTATGGTTTATTGCACTCTAGTTATCAAAACATGGGTGAATATATAACTTTAATTCAATAAGTAAGTCTCTCAATTGTGTCTTCATCAACATAAGTTGTGTTGTATCTTGAGTGGTGGAAACGTACTCAGCTTCACCCATGCTAAGAGTAAAAGAATTTTTATTTTTAGTATTCCAGCATTCAAAAATCTCTCCCAAAATGAAAAATCCATTTGAATTGGATCTTTTATAATCTATACTTCATGCCCAACTATCATAAGTATATCCAAAGAAATCTATTATTTGGAATCTATCATACATCATTCAGAAATTTACTCTTCCTTTTATATATCAAGGAATTAATTTTTCTTCTATAATATGTAATTCGATTAGATCACTTTGGACTTTTGAAATACCATAAACCATATCTGATCATTATCCAATCAGATAAAACAAACATTTAATCATCTTTTGAAACTCTTAAAAGTTAACTTCGTTACAACTCCATCATAATTCAACTTGGTTCCCAATGAAATTTGTGATGAAATATATTGGAAATTCTCCAATCCATGTTTCATAAGAATTTTATTATAATACTTATCTTAAAAAATGAAAATTTATTTATCATTTTGTGAGTTTTTTTAACCTAAGAAATTATTTCATTTCAGAAAGCATTGATATTTCAAACAAATTCTTCATTTATTCTAAAAATCTTACAGAAGTCATTTAAACATTCATAGAAAAGATAATATCTTCAAAATATATAATAAAAATGAGGAAAATATACTAACTTTGTATGATTCATAGGTTATTATCAACTATTACTTTCATAAAGTGTAACTTTCTTAAGAAGGTATACAATTTGGAATACCACTCCCTCATAGATTTCCCTATCGCATACATGGATTTATTTAACTTTCACTCATAAATTTTATCCTTATCAATTAAAAAACCACATGGTTTTTCAATTTGAACTTATATATAGATTTATCAATTCAAAAAATTATTACTTCACATCCATCTAAAAAAAATTATAGCTTTTTTGTAAAGCAATTACAAGAAAGAGTCTGATTATTACAAATCGTGTCACTAGAGAAAAAGTCCCATAAAAAACTATAACTTGAATTTTTGATTAACATATGAAGAATAATATTTCTCTTCTTATTATCAATTCACCGTATCCATTATAATTATTTTGGAATACCAACTTTTTACTGATAAAATTTTTGTTATTTGGTTTCGGAACTATGTCCCATGTATGATTCATCTCAATGAAATAAAACTCATAATTCAAACAATGAATCCACTCTAGATGATCCAAATATTCATTAACATATTTTGTCTCAACTTTTTAATACAAAGGAATATGTGAAACAAATTTTTACGCCATTCCTATTTGATACATTCAAAATCGATTTCCAATAATGTTTTGAGCTTCCCCCAATTTTCTCATCATAGGAAGAGATGTACAAAATTCTTTCTCATAAATGGAAATAGATTATTCCTATTATTATATCTACATGGAATCACAATTTTTGGAATCATTTTCATGTTTCTTAACAAAAAATTATTGAATCATCTTTATATTCCTCATCTTCATGTGTTTGTGAAACATCTTCCTCATAATTTTCAAGAACATTTACATCAAAAGAATAAAATATTCTTCATATATTTTTATTAAAAAAATTATATCTTCTTTCATATGGAGCATCACCAAGAAAGAATCCATCTTTACCTATTTTATAATACTTTCCAATATTGCACATTAATACTTTATGATGTTGGGACTCCCAAGAACACTTATGTGTTTCAAACATGGGGTTTTATCATATAAATTTTAATAAGGAGTCATATCAGAACATGGACTCTATAAACAATGATTCAAAATATAAACTATTGTTTTTATTGAATTCTTATAGAATTAGTTATAAATATTATTCTCAATCAATATTATATTCCCCATATTAGCTAAATTTATATTCCTTATTTTAGAAATAATATTTTAAAGTGGTGTGTATAGTGTACTTAACTCATTCAAAATTCCACGTTTTCAATATAACTTCTGAAATATCCATTGTTTATATTCACCACCATTATAATCTCACAACCTCTTCGTTGAATACCTAAATTCATGTCCATCGCATCTCTTGAAACAATTAAACATTTTTAGAACTTATGATTTAGGTTTAAAATAGATAATACAAGTAGTGTGAGTAAAATAATCAATGAAAGAAATGAAATAATAATATTTGAAAATATTTTTTTTTCTAATTTGACCATAGATATAAGAATGAATTAGTTCACTGGGTTGATTTCAGTGAATATCAACATTTTTATATGTAGAGTTTGTAATATTCCCTATCTGAAAATTTGAACAATATAAATATCTTCTTTTTAACATATTAGAAATATCACAAACACTATCTCACTTTGAAAACATGATCATGTTACTAGAACAGATATCTCCCAAAATTATATAGCACAATTTATTTTCTTCCATCTTTCATAGATAACCTGAGTTTTCTACTTCACCAACTTGAAAAAAGGTTTTTTTTACATTTTATTTTTGTAAAACAATTTCCATATTCCCATCTTTTTAAAAAAACCACATTTTATAAAAAAAATTATTTTCATTATAAAACAATTTAGAATCACTCAACATATTGTTTTTCATTAAATAAAAAAAGGCTTTCTTAGATTTCAAAATTTCCCCTAATTATATCATATACAACACCTTTGATTCTGATAAATTCATCATTTCCAAATATAACTATTCCTTCATTAAAATATTTAATATTTTTTAATATATTCAAATATACTTTCATATGTAAGGATATCCATATATAAAAAATATAGTTTCATTCTATTTTTTTGGATTTAATACCTTTTTCAACAACTAGACCTTTTTTCCTTTATCCTCCTTCACACATGGATTTTCAGAAACTTTATAAACATGTTATCTTTATGGTAACAATATAAGACTTTAGTTTTCAATATTTATAGGTTGTTGACACCTTTTAAAATTATTTTTCATGGGTTGGAACCTTTTTTTAGCATTCAAAACAACTTTATCATAATTACTGCTTTAAGATAATTTACTACCCCTTGAAAGTTTATTTCTATAACTCATGGAATAATTTTAATTATGTTGGTTAAACCAAAAAATATTTTCTTATTCCCAAATCCATCATAACACTAGCAGTATCCATATAAATAATATTTACCTTTGTAACTTCTATACTACCCGAAGTTGTGAACATGTTTTTAAGAAACATTATTATCTTTCACATAATTAAATTATTCTGCCCAACAAATTCTATTACCACCGAAAATATTCTTCATCAATTCAGATTTCATTACACATTTATAAAAATCATATGTGGTAGAAAATAATTATTCTGACATAGAAATTTTAGACACAAAGTAATTTTTAACTTTTTTTTGGTTTTGGCCACATACATAATTTTATCAAATTTCATCTTCATGGTAACAATTTCTACTTTCTCTCCAACCTATGAAGGTATGTTTTGTTGATCCTTATCAGGTTCAAAATATAGAAAACATTGACCAAATTTATATATAGAGTTATTGAAACTTGTAACTACTTACTCATCTTTACAGAATTATTTCTAAAAAATTTCAAATCTCCCACTATTAATTTCAATTTTACTTCTATATATTAATTCTGATTATATTATTTTTCAAGATACATATCTAATAAATAAACCTTTTATAGGAAAATAACTCTATCTTCAAAAATACATTCTTGATTGTTTTTATAGTGATTTTCTACTTCAACTTATTTATTTCCATTTCAAATATTTATATTTTTAAGATATTCTTTTAACTCCCTTTTTAGATCAAATTCTACCTCGGTATCTTCTTCTTCATAAAATATAATTTTTTCAAACTCTACGTCATTAACTGTTTGTATAGAAATATTTTCTCTATAAACATAGGAAAAATTTTCATCTCTTATTTCAATATATCCATCTTTATAATTTTTAGAGAAAAATATTACCCTTTGGGATTTGGATAACATTTCATCTTTTAACTTCTAAATGGGTATTGATTTATCACCATGTTTCTTCCAATATCTCCATTTCCTTCTATCATCTCCATATCTACATTTTTTGTTCATTTTTAAGTAAATTATCATAAAATTTCGATATAACACCACAATAAAAAGCATTTATCAACAGATTACCTTTATATTTTGTAATACCACTTTCCACTTTTTTATAAAACAACGATAAAAATTCATTGGGATTGTTTAAAAAATAATTTTTCTATTCCGAATACCAACTTCGTCATATTAAATAATATTCTTAGATTTTAATCTCTTGGAATCCTTGAAGGAAATTTATTTGAAATATTTTTATTTTCTTTTCGGAACATTCTCCCTTCTCATTTCATAAGTGATAGGAGTAATTTCAAGATCATCCAAAGAGAGATTTTTAGGATATATATATTCCAAAGATGAAACTATGCATCAAAATTCCAAAAAATAATTATCATGATCCTTTCAATAATTACTGAAATATTCCAACATCACCCTAAGACATGTTATGGTGATAACAATATCATTCATCCTTATAAATAAACCACTAAAAAAATTTGATACACCCATTTTGAAATATTCATACTTCAGCCTCCATATCTATAACTTGACATTATTCACATTTCAAATTCCTTCATAATTTTTTCAAACTTCTCTAAGATATTTTTATCTGTAAAAACTCCCTCACACTAATTAATTCACTTTTAGAGAGTTATAAGAGTACATAATTCTTGTATCATTCATTTTTCTGCCAATTATTCTTATCTAAAGATATTAGATCGTCATTTTCAACAAGTGGATGAAATCATTATATAGTAGATTCCAAAACATCACACCCATGATTATTAAGATATGGATACATCTTATATTTATAGATATAATTGTTATTTCCCTTGAATATTGGAATCCCCTTATTATTAACGCAATTCAAATTTTCTATAGCAACATCTCTTCAAAAAAATTCAACAAAGAGTAAACAAAGAGAACCTTTCCACAAATACCACTTGAAAAGGCATAATTTGGATAAATGAATCACTAAGAGGAAGAGTGTTTGAATTAGTTATATATTATCCTTTTATATTGTCTTTTTTTTATAATATTGTTTTCCACTTATTAAAAAATTATCAGTTTCATGAAAACAAAACAGTCACACGTTTGAAGGAACAAAAGTATTTACATGGCTCGATAAGCAATAAGAGTTGCTAGTTCTTGGAATGGATTTGAAATAATCCATAACCACAAAATACACAAGAAAAAATCCTTTTGTGTGGATAGAATAGTTAGAAAATACACTTACACTTGTCAATTACTATGATCAATACAATATTGCACTTTCTTCTTCTAGCATGAGTAACATAAAATATGATTTCTAACATGTTTTGAAATAGTAACCAGTTAGTTAAGAAAATTTTATTATGCTACTTCAACAAATTCCTATTTTTTAATTAGTTACAAAAAACAATCATTCACTTTCATAACCAACAGCAGGTTGAAAAAACTTCACTATACATTTTAGGATAACTCGGACAGATGGATCAGAACGTTGCTTCAATTTGATTCCCTAGTATTATTCTTCAGTACAGAAAAAAGAACAAATAGAGATACTATAAAAATTTATAAATAAAATTTTTCATTTCCTAAAACTATCAGTCTGATTGCTCGGTCCTATATAGAAAACAATGATAAATTCTTCTTCTTCTTTTTCACACTTCTTCTATCTAGAAAACACTCTTAAAGAAAAAACTAATTAGAAAAATTTCCTCTACCAAAACCACCACAAAAATAATCAGGTCTCTCACTCTCTACCACTTGTTAAAATTGTCAGATTATGTTTTACATTGATATCTATTTAAATTTACACTATAAATGCAATATGTGATCCACCAATTTTATTTCCCTACAAAACCAAATTCTAGAAACATGAATTTAACATTTATTTTGATGTCAAATTTGGCCATTTTAGGAGAACCCATTCTTCTCGGTTCTTTTCAACACTTCTCGATTCTTATTTCACTTTCATTATACTTTGGACTAACAAACTATTTTTCAGTGCGATGAAAATTTTCATTATGATATCATTTTTCTCTTGGATTCAATTTATCATTTGGACGCTCCAAAACCAACTCAACCTTTAAAACAATTTTTCCTTATACATTATTCCAACATCAATAGAATTTAATTTCTTTATAATATTATGCTAATTACAATAAATTTGTTCATATTTTTTGTCAAAAACATCATCAAAACTTAAAAATATTCTAGAACCATTCAATGTTACTTTAGAATCCTATAAAAATTTCAGATTTACTTTATTTGTTCAATAAATCTTCCTACTGATGATCTGGCATATGATGAAATGAAGTATCTGATGACTTATCAATGTTAGTGTTAATATGATGGATCAGTCTTTTATTCATTATGGTGTATCATCATCATGTGTTATATAATGACTATTGACCCAACTAATGAAAATCATATCTTTGTTTACTTCTTTTTTTCTCTTTGTCTGATTTAATGGTCTCTAGTCACATCTTATGGTTCAATCTCTAATAATCTACTCATTATTTGGTCCAAAAAACTCCAAATTACATATCAGTGTCAATAAATTGTCTTATTATCCTCACAAAACAATACTAATTTTACTCTAATAGAACTCTACATCTAATATGAGGTTTCTAAAAACAATTTTTACGATAGATCAGTTTCAAAACTCTTCTGATGGATTGGTGACACACCGAATTTGATAGAACCGTGTAAGAAACTAATCCACTCTTCCAAATTATCTAAAACTAAAAATTTATCAAATAGATTGGTTTGTTTTTTTATGAGATAGTTTAATTTATTTTGCAGTCTAATGGATCTGTCAATCAGAACTACCGTAAATCCTCTAACATCAAAAACATCAAAATCTCATCCTTCATACAATTTTTTCATATGTTGATACTCACGCTAATGAAATGAAACCATAAGACTCTGTATTTTTATACTTTTTTATTTCTATAAAATCTTTCTTGTACCAGGAATTCATCATGTTCTTATGAACTTAGATATCGGTATGACATTATGTGACGTAAAAAACCTTTTTTCCTTCTTTATTTGAAAACCTGTTGATCACATGTTTCTAGCCAACATATGATATTAGAAAATTACCAAGGATAAAATAATCATCATATTTATTATCAAATATCATGAAAGAAATTAATACTGAGATATACATTCTCAATATGATTGAAAACTTCATTCTAGACACAAAGTGAGTATGGAGAAAAACATCACCTAGAAACATTCTACAGAATCAAAACCCTCAAAATATGGAGTTTCTCAAGAACTTGGTATCTGATAATATGATTCAAGTACACCTTTAATCTCATGAACATCACATTCAAAATGAATTTATTTTTGATAATGAAAAAATAATTCAACAGAAAAATTTTCATTACCTGAATATAACTTCCGTCGAACATGGTACAAAAATGATCTACATAATATAATCTATTATTTTTTTAAAAAAAGAAACCATATGTTTCCTAAAATGAACCATGTGTTTCATTAAATGAAGACTACATCATCAAAAATGAACTCTACATCTTCTATACTGAACCTCAGTGACTACATTAAATGTATATCGACTACATGAATTCTACATTAATTAAACAAACCCCACATTATATAATTAACTCTACATGGATACACTCTATGAACACTGCATTGATTATTATGGTGATATTTCTAGTATTTTTAATTATTATTTTGAAATAAAACTAACCAATTTAGATTATTTTAAAGTCATTGATGACACTATTTAAGGGAACTGAAGTTGCATGGATGGTGTACGGGATGTGATAAAAGTGATACAATACATGGTCTATACCTGATCAATATATTTTGATACGAATTTTAATAATTCAAATAATATTTTTTTATTTATATTATCTACATATAAAGGAAGGATTTTAGTTATAAAATTACTACTACATTGGAGAGATTAACTGATTCATTACTTAAGAACTAGTGCTTCTACAGTAACGATTCTACTTCATCTTATACCAACTAGTCTCTTATATCTACTTATAATTATTTTTACCACTACAATATATTCTTAATTATTATTTGATTTAGTATTTTTAATTTAAAAATGATTTTTTTATTAGTATGTGAATCCCAACATAAAAAGGTATTTTTTTATAAACATAAATAAAAGATATATTGTAATAAGGTTGTGGTTCTAATTTCATAGTTAGTGTGTCTTTTGTGGTCATGCCTCCGCAAAAACATGTAGTTTTTATCTGGATTGGAACTCCCCTTTAAAATTATTTCTTATAGAGATTACCATAACTCTCAAGGATTAAGGGGTTTGATGAATAGATATACGATAAATTTTATTCAAACTACTATACAATTTTTTTGTGTTTTATCTGTAATGGATCAGTGTAAAATAATATATATTTACTGTTTTTTGATTAAAAAATATTCAATTTAATTCCTTAGTTTATTTCAGGTTAAGAAAGTTTATTATTATTATTATTATAGACATGGAGATTTTTAGGGATTATGTATATAATAAAGGGTGCATGGGCAATTATTATTTTCAAACCCTAGGTGTATATAAACAATAATTTTATTATATTATTAAGAGAGACAATTAATTTTTGTGTTGTGCATAGTGAAATTCATAGAGAATCCTCTCAATCCCCAAAGAGATCCCTCTCATAGAAAAATCTCAAGAACAAAGTGTGATTTTCCTCTACCTTCCACTCTCGAGTATAGAGAGAGGTCAAGAAGAATCCTTTGGAATTGATTATTGAGGAGATCAAAGGAGAACACCACAAGTGTTAGGATCTTTCATGTAAGCACATATAGATTCATAAAGTGACATTAAGAGGTTCATAGAACATGTGTGGATCACTATTGAAGGAAATATACTATTTATTATAACAATGAAAGGATGATACAATACAGAGACTTCATATCCATCAATGAAGAAATAATTTCTCATAAGGTAATTATTCAAATGAATAAATTAATTATAAAAAATATGTGATGATCTTGCTATATGGTTTTAGAATTTATCCATTGTCTATATTATTTGATTTAATTCCATTTATCATAGATTTATTTTTCCTGTAAATCTTAGATTAATCATCGTTCAGGATAATAAGCAAAGTTGGGCACAACCCATCTGACACTTCCACTGTTCTTGGAACCTTCAAGTGGTATCATATTGGTCTCATAATTATATAAAATCATTTAAATATCATTGATATATTTATTTCATTGTCCTTATTATTCAATAGCTACTTAATCATTCAATAATATGAATTGTGTGCCCTAATTTATTCATTTTTTACGTAATATAATCAAAAAAATTAATTTTTTGAATGAAATATATTACAAAATTACATCCAGAAGTGTGGAGGATTTTGGTCAGATATCACAATATTACTTGCCATCTAACCCAGAGTTAGATGACATGTACTAGTATTTAATTAACATTTAATTATTTTAGAATTAATTCAAGTCATTGAATTTAATATTTCAGGTGAACTTAATAATAAAACCCATGTTTACTGGGCCAACCATGTGCATGGTCAGCTGGAGTACACTCCTTGTAAATTCCATTCACAATGTGTAGTCCTTTTTTCATAGATGATCTATGTATCCTCTTATATGGAATACATGACTGGTGATCATGTTACTAAGAGACCACACATGATGTACAACAAAATTTTCCATGGAATGGTTGCATGTCGGGTCCGACGGAATGTGTCATGGATACATGGTGAGAATAATACATGTTGTGTAGTTTTAAGGTACATGCCATGTACTTTTACCAAATTAAACCTAACTGAAAATTAATTTATTATACTATTTGAAACTTTTCAACATGTGATTTGTGTGTCCATTAAGTTGATACTACATTCCATGTGATGGTTTATATACTTATATTTAATTAATTTCTACATAATGTTCACATCTACATATCATGTATAATTCATATTACAATTACACTTATATAAACACTAAAGAATAATATGATATCTAAATACCATGGGGTTTATGTATTCATTTGGTTGATATTTCATGCCCTAAAATTATGTGATAAGTCATTTACGCATCATGTTGGAAGAGTAAAAAGTATACAAGTATAATACATATTGGGTGGTTAGGAAGGGTAATCACTAAATTGTCTCCAAGGTACATTTCTGTGAACATGGTAAATTTTAAATAACATTATTTAATTTTTTTCAAAATTATGATTGATGAAAATCTCGAGGAAATTTTTATGAGAGTAAATATAGAAGAATCGATGAATTAAAGAAAATAATTAATTGATTTGACCATGATTTAACTTAAATAAGAATAACTATAATTGAATGTCAATTTTATTAAATGTGTAATATGTTGCATGTATGTATATTATAATAATCCAAGAATAGACTATTTTATATGATTGGTTTCAATTAATTTATTATTAAATTGAATTTTTGGTTTTCATGTCATATATCTTCCCATTCTGTAAGGGCTTGTGTTCCCATGGTTTCGTTTATTCAAACCACTTAACCAATCCTTTTTATCCCTCAACAGAATGTGAGTAAAAGAATATGTAGTGGATGGAGCTCAAAATTTAGTTGAGGTGGTTCAATTTTGGAGCTAAGGTGAAGCCAATCCAAGAGAGAAACATAACTGGATATGTGAAAATCTCAACACAGACCATAAGTAGTTCAAGGTTTTTTTACCTAGTGTGATGGTTATGCTATCATCCTCTAGTTAAACTAACAGTTAGTAAATTTTTCTGATCATAACAATTTATTATTTTATTTCTGTAAATTTTCATGTTTATTTTATAATGGATGTCTTGTAGTGATAAAATAAATTATTCAATTAATAAGAGCACAATATATAACTAATATAAATTTACTTTTGCACAAATATTCTAAAATAATTTGCTAATCACTTAAGTAAATTCACATAACATTAAAAACCATGTAATGAAGTAAAAAATTAGAAATTTATGCCTAAAAGATAAAATCCATAAGTTATATATATTAAGTTGATATAGCCTTCCACTATAATATTTAAAATTAAACCATTCTTCAAAGTGATTGATTAGCCAAATTTTGCATGCTTTCAATTATCTCGGAATTTTAACTTGATGTTTTGGGTTGACTATAATTAGTTCACAGTAAGAGTTTACTACCAATACTGGAAGTGGTGTAACTAATTGGAAAAAATTTAGGAAATTTAATTTCTATATTTCAAGAATGTGGATTCCACTCAATAGATCATGGAACTTTGAGTTAATGCAATTGGAGATTGGAGTTCTTATGTAAAACCATTCAAATTGATTTACTGAACAAATTCAAGGTTATTATAAGAGAAATATTGATCTCTTTCAATAGAATTTCGGAGAACTAGAATGTTCTAAGGCAAATGATAAGGGTTTTTGGGTTTTGATAAATTTTTTAAATATTAATAAAAATAATATTTATTTTTTTCTAAATTTTATCAGATAAAATACTAAAAGTATAATCATATTATTTTTAGAAAAATTAATAAAATGACTTTAGACATAATATTGCGATCCTTGATTGAGATCGACAACCTTCTCACTAGCTCAACATTCAAAGAATAACAATGTTTCTTATGTGTTATCCAAGGCCAGGAAAGGAAATTGTATGTGCTAGAAGTAAATATTCATAATGCTCAAGGTAATGAGGCCGGTGAGGAATATTTGTCTCTCTATGAGAAACATTTGAATGATTATATAGGTGTTTAGTGTTTCATGTTATTTTCCATGACCAATGAGCTTTTGAAGGAACACAAAGACATGGATATTCATAGCATAATGTATCACCTTTAGGATCTCTATTAATAGAAGGAGAGATTAGAGATATATGAGATCTCTAATGCTCTATTTAAAACTAATATTATAGAGTTGGTTCTAGATGGTCCTCATGTAGTAAAAGTAACTTCCAAAATTGAATTATTAGATATCATAGGGATTAAATTATCATATGAGTTGCACATATATATCAAAATTTCCTCACTACGTAAGACCTTCTCTTATTTTATTTTTAATTATAACATGAGAAATAATGATAAGAGTCTTTTAAAAAATCATATTATGATTTTTCAAGTGGATAAGAAAATGTGGTTTAACAAACCTGTGGTCCTTATTTTGAATAAGAAAAGAAAGGAATGGATTAAGGGGACCAAGACTCATAATCATTATAAAGATCTTGATAACCATCCTTCCAAGAAGAGGAAGATTACGATAGAGGGAATGTAAAAGGAAGTTGTGTGTTTTAATGTGGCAATAAGGGCCACTGGAAGAAGAATTGCACCTAGATTCTTGGGGAAGATAAATGTATGTTCATTATGGAGTGTAATATTTAAATATTTACACATTAGGTATTAGATATAGAATATTTTTCTCACATCTATATATAAATATATGAAACAAGTAGATCCTGAAAGATTATTATAGGAGAGGTGTATTTGTTAGTTTCCAATACTGTGAGGATGGCTTCTCTAGCCATTGGTGACATCCACCTTTCCTTTTCCATTGGGACGATATTAGTTTTAATGGATTATTATAATATACCAAATTTAACAAGAACATAATCTATATATCTTTCCTAAATGATTGTGGTTTTATTTTTAATTTTGGAAATTAAACATCTTTTCTTTATAAAGACTATATATGTTATTCTATCGTTCATTTAAATATTGTTATTTATGTGTAAAATTATGAAAAGCATGTATTGTAAATAGATAATGAATCATGTTCACATGAGTCATATAACACTAAGCTATAGAATCAATATCATGGTCATCTAAATGAGAAAAATTCAAAAACTATATTCCATGATAGTAATTTAGACACTTTTGAGCTAAAACCACTCGAAATATGTCATGTTTGTTTACTAGGAATGATGAAAAAACTGTTAGTATGTGTAATGGGTGAAACATACAAAGATATTTTAGTATTAGTATGCACAATGTGTGTAGACCATTTCCATTAGAACCTTTAGGTCTCTATTATTACTTTATAACGTTTACTAATGACTTATGTTAATATGATTATGTCTACTGGATGAGGTATAAGTCTGAGTCCTATTAAAAATTTAATGAATTCATTAATGATTAGATAATCAACATGGAAATAAAATAATTAAGATTCCATCAAATTGAGGTGGTGAATATCACAACCAAGAGTTTTTCATCTATTTATGGGTGTTTTGAATCATATTTCAACTCACTCAACCTTACACACCAAAGTGGAATAGTTTTTGTGAAAGGAGGTATTATGCCTTGTTAAACATGGTAAGATCAATTATGATTCATGCAGAACTTTCATTATTATATTGGTAATATTCATTACAAACTAAAATATACTAATTGAACTGAGTACCAACTAAACCCAATAAATGAATTCCCTTTAGGTTATAGAGATGAAAGAAACTCGTTTTTGACATACACATGTATATGGTTGCAAGGTGTTTTTTGAGGGCTTCAAAGGTAAGTAACTAGAACCTTAGGGAACAAAGTGTATATTTATGGGGTATCCTAATGAAACAAGGGGATACAACATATACAACACCATGTATAAGAAATTTACAGTCTCTAGAAAATTTTTATTTGTTGAGTGGGAGAACACCCAAGAAAATAATAGTGAGAGAATGATTGAATTCATTGAAATTGATGCTCAAGATACATAAGAGTTGGTAAAGGAATAGATTCCACGTGTCCATATGGAATAAGTAGTCCATGTAATACTTGTTCATATTAGGAGCACTAGAGAGGTAAGACAAAGAGAGAGATATGGTTTTTTAGTCACCAAATATAGTGACTCAATACTGTTTGAAAATAACGAACCTATCTCCTAAAAATATGCATTATATATGTCAGAATGTAGAAGATGGAAAGAAGCCATGAATTTTGAAATGGATTCTATGTATTAGAACCAAGATTCAGTTTTGTTCAATGCACCGGTTAATGTAAATCTCATGGGGTGAAAATGGGTAATTAAGATGAAACTATTCATGAAAGGTAAGGTAAATACCTCTAAAGTAAGGCTAATGAATAAAGGTTTTAAACAGTATCAAGGAATTTATTATGATGAAAACAGTAAACTATTTTTCATATTTACCTCTATTAAATGTATACATTATATAAAATATTACCATGACTATGAAATTTGGTTGATGGATGTCAAAAATACTTTCCTTAATGGTAATCTTCATGAATATTTATATATAACACAAATAGAAGGGTATGTGACTCTAGTTGCTATAAAAACAATTTTTATGTTACAGAGATCCATTTAAGGATGGAATCAAGCATCCACGATATAGAACATTTGTTCTTATGAATCTAAAAAATATTTATGTTTTATTAAGAGTGAATGTGATCCATGTGTTTACAAGAGGTTTAGTGGGAATGTAGTCATTATCAAAGTAGTATATATTGATAATGTATTACTTATTAGAAACAACATACCAGTATTAGTGTATATTAAGGACTGGTTAAGTAGTTGTTAATCCATTAATGAATTAGTTGAAATATACTATACTCTGGAAACCACTTATTCATGGTTTTATGAAAATTAATGTGAATGGTGCTTCAAAAGGAAACTCAAGGCCTACTGGATATGGTATCATATGTAGAAACCACAATGGAGACATTCTTGGATGCTGTTTTGGCTCATGTGGTCATGCCTCCTCTTTTTACGTAGAGATATAAAACATCATTAAAGAAATTCATTTGATAAGGAAAAAAGGATGGAATAATGTTGGTATTTAAAGTGATTCAACTACCATAGTTTAGTCTCTTAGACAAGGAACAATACACCAAGTATAGACAGTCACTGCTAAATGGATCATCTACCTACAATACCTATCAGGCCTCATTAATATTACAACACACACCTACAGATAGGTGAATAAGGTAGAGGATGGTCTCTCCAAAAATGGAGTTGACAGAAATAATACATACATTGATAACCATCCTACTGATTTCACCCCTCATTACCGGAATTATTGTAATAAATTCCCCTCCTTTGGACTTTTAGAACCATTATTTTTTATATAATTTAGTGCCTTGGTATTTTCAACAAGGCATCATCATCTTTTAAAAAAACTAAATTTATTTAGTATTGAATAATCTAAGAGGTTATTGGTTTCAAATTTACATGGTATACATCATTATAAGAAAATGTGTCCTTATACACAATAAGAGAAATATATAATGATTAATATCTCATTTTCTTTAGCGATAAGATCAATCATTTATTCATTTTTATGTGTCATAAATGATGTTACCTTTGTATTGATAATGGTAAGAAGATATTCAGTAGATCTAGAATAATAACATTGGTCTATTGTTAAAGAGAGGATATATTCCTCGTGTATTGAGGAGGCTAGAAGCTGGTCATCAGGGATTATAATGAATCCAATTTTCAAATAAGTCATAATGATCTAAAGTCATGGTTAAAATATTTTTTCTACCTCAATGGAGGTGTTTTCAAATAGAAGTGTTCAATTTTTATAGATTTCATAGATTCTACAGTAGATTCCAAGTATATTTTGGCTTCTGATGTGGCCAAAGAAGGCGTTTTGATGTAAAACATTTTCTAAGAAATTTATGTTGTACCAAACAATAATGACCCTATCATAGTGTATTGTGATAATAATATAGTGGTGGATCATGAAAATGAACAAAGGTTACACCAATGGAAAAATAAGATACATTAGATGTATCTCCTCTTGATGATTTTTTCTAAAAGGGGTAAAGATGAAATAAGTAGAGTTCCCACAGAAGAAAACATGGTTGATCCCTTAAAAAGGCCTTTCTCATCATAAAAAATGAGTAACTTATGAGATCTAATGGACTGAATGTTTTTAGTAGTTGGATCTAGTGAAAATTAGAGTCTTTTAGTGTTGGTTCCCTAAAACCAACTTCTATATACTTTATGATATCCTATATTCATTTTTTTAAAATAATAAAATCTTTATCACATCATTATTTTTCTTGTGTGAAAAATATTATGTGATAATTTCTTAAGAGTATATTTTCCACTGAAATGTCATAGCAGTTCCCTACTATGATGACAACCCATAAGATCCTTGATAGTATTCTTAAATATGTGTCATATAGTTGGATGAAATAATTTTAGGGAAACAAATGATATAGTCTATCTGGTGTGAAGACTCATAGGACATTGATTCACTTTATCATGATTTACTACCTTGGTAATATCAATTATAGGATATTAAGATAACGTGACATGATATTTTGAAATCCATATTTATATGTTTCTTTAGATATTAATATCTTCAAAAATGTGTATTAATCCTTATAATTTAATATTATTATTAATTCGCATTATAAGTCATGTACTTTTATGTATTCATGAAAACCAAGATGACACATTCTCATGGAAAGGTAAGATACATTATGTGTGTCACAGGTAATATTCATTAATGAATAATTCATGAAAGGATTTGTCCCTTATATTTTTTAATGATAGTTGGAATCTCAGGAAAATTGAAAAAAATATTATAGCCTAAATAAATCCATAGACAAGGTTTTTTAAAGGCATGTTGAATTTATGGAATGTAAAAAAAGATACATAGATAACATAGGTTTATGGCATAGCCATACAACCTACTTGATTAGGGATATAAAAATAAAGGTATTATATTACATAGTGATCATCTTTATGAGTTATCGTGACATTTTTTTATTATCTTATTTCTCTATACATTCATTGATGTGTTTTTAGATGGTAAACATGAAATTTAGGCTACTTCTCCAAATTCCAAAGATAGATAAGCCTAGAGGATCACACATTTAACTGTATCGGTTTCTCAATTAAATAATATATTTTTAGTCAATATTTAATAATTTGAATAAATATTAATCCATTATATGGTTTAATATTTATTGACTTTTTCTTGGTCACATATATTTCATCAACAGTTATTCGAGAGAATATTATTTTAAAATAATATTTAGTGAATATTTATTTTCTATTTAGAGAATAAATATTTATTCATTTTTTGGGGAATAATGTAGTGATATCTATTTATCTAAAAATAGTAATTATTCAAGGGTAGATAAAAATTAATGAGGAATAGAGGTCAAATTTTAATGGTCTGGTGATAAACAATATAAATTCTATATTATTTGATTAAATAATATTTAATATAAATCACAAGTTTACCATATGTTAATAAAGAATACTCATATTATTATTACTATTATAGGCATGGGATTCCATAGGGATTACAGAAATAAGAAAGGGTACCTATTTAATTATTACTTTCTAACCCTATAGGTATATAATCCCAATTATCTTATTTTCTTAAGAGTGCCAATTATTTTTTCTCTTCTGCACAATGAAATTCGAAGAGAATCCTCTCAATCCATAGCGACCCCCTCTCTCAAAACACTCACAATAATAGAGAGTGATATTCCGCCACCATCCACTCTCGAGTTTAGAGATATATCAAGGATAATCCTTTGGAATCAATTCACAAGGCACTCATAGGAAAACGATGCAATCATTAGGATCTGTTGTGCTAGAAAACAAAAATTACTACGGAAACATTCAGTGGTTTTTTGAACATGTGTAGATCACCTACGGAGAGAATATATTCCTGATTCTTAAAAAAAATGATTTTTTTACATTGAGAGACTTTTATATCCATCAATGAAGAAATAATTTCTCACAAGGTAATTCTTTAATTGCTTAAATTTATTATAAATTATATAGGATGATCATGCACCTTGGATATAGTGATTATCCATTATCTATATTATTTGATTCAATAATATTGATCATTTAATTCATCATCATGTAAATCTTGGATTAATCATTGATCCTGAAAAAAAATATGGGCATGACCCATGTAACTCTTCTACTACACATGGAACTTTCATCATTTAGGAAAGATAGGATTTATCCCATTCTCTTATGATTATAGGGTCCATCCTTTCAAAATATTTAAATATTTTCTCTCTTTTAATCCTAATCATAGATGAGGTATCCTGATCCTTCTTTTTAAGAGTATCA
Source organism: Viscum album (assembly GCA_963277665.1). NCBI lineage: Eukaryota > Viridiplantae > Streptophyta > Magnoliopsida > Santalales > Viscaceae > Viscum > Viscum album. The sequence goes on from OY728134.1 coordinate 1,478,425,877, forward strand.
ACTACCTTCTTCCCTTCCTCGGGTGATAATTAATCGAGCACTCATTGTCCATCAAATCCAACCATCTCCATTGAAACATGTTTAACTCATTCGGTGTGAATATATAATTTAAGATCTTATATTATACTTATATTACACACTTTTCACCATGTAGATAACTCTTTAATATCTTTGTTGAAAATATTATTTCTCCAATATCGAAATCACACATTAGTTATTTTTTCTCGTGGACCTTTAATTGATATAAGGAATATGCTACCACAATTCCATTTTTAATGAATAAATATGACCATCACATATTTGATGAGTCAAAATATATCAAAAACCCTTATCCACCATAGGGTAATGTGTGTATATATGTTTTGAAAAACCATTCATAGTTTCATTGAAATTTTATACATATTCAACTATACCTAGGAACATGGTTCCCTTCCAAGTTATTTTTTAGTGAAATTGATAATGATGATAAATTTTTGACAAATCATTTATAGAAAATATTCAATCTATTAAAAATATGGATATCTATTATAGTTTTTGATTTTTTATATTCATAAATCACCTTCATATAATATATATATATATATATATGTTTCCAATTCCTTCGCCGGGGTGAGAGCATCCATCTGTGAGGACACACATCTGTTGCCCTGCATTCTCGTTATCCAAAGGCGGGTGGCATCCATTCATTATTCTGGGATGTCTGCTCCTTGATCGAAATTGGAGAATGGGATATCGGTTCTTCCTTTCATGGATTCCTCCTCAGAACTCATCACCTAGTCCAGGTCCCCCTTAAAGATTAAGTTGTGGTTCGTGAATCTCATTCCTGGTGCCATATCTTCATGGACACCAGTTAATTACACTACTTCTGTCATGAAATTCCATGGGGTCTTCACAAGGTATCAAACTTTGGTCGGAGTAGATGACAACATCAGGCATGTCGGGTAATCTCTTGATGCGTCGTCAAGGGGGAACATGTATTCTTCCTCATAGGAGGGCATCTCAATGGTACAGAACCCGAGGCGTCCCCCATCGATTGTGGGGAATCATATCACCTATGCATGTATCTAAGGTTTTCCTTAGCTTACCATGTTTAAAAAAGGGTATGTCGCATGTTTAGCATCTTGCAGAGACGATTACACCAAAGTCATGTCTTCTGAGGTTTTTCTCAAGCATATCATGTTTATCACGAGGTAGGCTGCAAGTTTAACGTCTTGTGGAGAAAGAATGAGGGTGATCACAATGTCCCATAGAGACGAATCAGATTGGTACATCCCAAGGAGGGAACACCTGGAAGATAGATGTATCAGAACGCCCAATGACGAATCCTAGGTGGTTCTTCCCATGGAGTGGAGATGTCACACCGTAATGGATGATCTGAACACCGCTGAGGTGGGATCAGGGAGAGTGCACCCTAGAATGGGGGACACCAAGGCTTACCATTGGTTGGGATCGATCCTCATAGAGGTTTCCTACGTACCATGTGTATACTATAGGGATCGCAACCCATGTAGTTATAAGGGGTGATGAATCGGGGTGCACACAAAGGACAATGACCCGAAGACATGTTAGGGCCTACGTGTGAATTTTTGCCCAAGAACTGCTAGGAACAGTGAGGGGGTGGATGACATGATCCCACTGGGATGTTGCGGCCTGGGTGAGAATCAACATGGATGATGGAGAGTTTAACGGGGTGAAGGGGGGAATGAGATGGTACCATCATGAAGGATACGGTGGTGTTGGTCTTGAGCCTCTAAGAGACTTCATACATATCCCTATGGTAGGGAATCAAAGTCCGCGTAGTTCGGCGGGACGATGGGATACCCGAGGAGGCGGCCTGTGAGAATGGACGCATGGATGGGACCTGGAGGAAGTAGAACCTCTAGGTTGGGTTATGATCTTCCTTTAACACTTGCGATCGAGGGATAGATCAAGATAAGACACAGGTGCTAGGATTGAACCTCATGGAGGCTTCCTACATATCCCCATGGTAGGGAATCAATGTCCGTGTAGTTCATCTGATGACGACTTACTATCGATTAGGGACTTCAATGGCTTACCTCCAAATGAGGTTAACAACAAGCTACCACTGGGTGGTGGAACAACAAATTTCCACTAATTAAGGTCCATAGTTAAAAATCATGAAGGGCGGGGGAGAACCGACATGAAGGCGTTCGGAGTGACCAATTATTGGGATTTAATCTCTTAGAGGCTTCCTATGTACCTTTCCTTGGCAAGGATCAAGGACCACATAGTTCATGTGGTGTGGATATTACACTCTAATCTGTCCAGAGTGTTGGTGAATTGACGTGAAAGAGGTCAGAACGACCGGGGTGGTGGGATTGAACCTCATAGAGCCTTCCTATGTACCCTGCCTTAGCAAGGATTAGAGACCACATAGTTCAGGTGGCATAGGGATTCAATTCTAGGCTACCCAAAGGTTTAGTGAAATGACATGAAGGAGCTCAGAATGACCAGGGTGGTGGTCTTGAACCTTGTAGAGGCATCCTAAGTACCCTGTCATAGCAAGGATCAAATACCACATAGTTTAGGTGGCATGGGGCTTACAATCTAGGCTGCCCAAAGAGTTTGTGAACCAACGTGAAGGAGGTCGGAATGACCGGGGTGGTGGGCTTGAACCTCTTGGAGGCTTCCTACATACCCTTCTTTAGCAAGGATCAAAGGAAACCTAGTTCAGGTGGCATGGGTCTTACACTCAAGGCTTCCCACCATGTTGGTGAACCGATGTGAAGGAGGTTTGAATGACCGTGGTGGTGGGCTTGAACCTCGTGGACGTTTCCTACATACCCTGTCATAGCATGGATCAAAGACCACATAGTTCAAGTGGCATGAGGATTACACTCTGGGATGCCCAGAGAGTTGGTGAAACGACGTGAAGGAGGCCGGAACGACTGGGGTGATGTGCTTGAGCCTCGTGGAGTCTACCTATGTACCTTTCCATAGCAAGGATCAAAGACCATGTAGTTCAGGTTGCATGGGGCTTACACTCTAGGATGCCCAGAGTGTTGGTGAACGGATGCAAAGGAGGTCAGAATGACTGGGGTGCTAGTATTGAACCTTATGGAGGCTTTCAACATAACCTAGCATAGAAATAATCGAAGACCACATATTTCAGATGTTGTGGATCTTACACTCTAGGATGACCGGGTGGTGCTATAGAGCGGAAATGGTGTATGGGGATTCCGCAAGGAAGCTGACTGGGTGCCGCTATAGAGCGGCAATGGTGGATGGGGCTTATGAAAGGAAGCTTCCTGGGTGCCACTGTGGAGTGGCAAAGGTGGATGGGGCTTACACAAGGAAGCTGCCCTGGTGCTGTTGTGGAGTGGTAACGGTGCTTGGTGCTGAGGCAAAGAAGCTGCCCGAGTGCAGCTATAGAGAGACAACGGTGCATGGGGCTTAAGCAAGAAAGTTTCCCATGGTACTGCTATGGAGCGACAATGGTGGATGGGGTTTACGTAAGGAAGCTACCTGGGTGCCTCTGTAGAGCCGAAATGGTGAATGGGGCTTACGCAAGATAAATGATCGGGTGCCGATATGGAGCGGCAATGGTGTATGGGGCTTACGCAAGAAAGTTACCCGGGTGCCGCTATGGAGTGACAATGGTTGATGGGTATTACACTAGAATGTTGCCCGATTACCTCTATGCAGTGGAAAAGGTGGATGGGGATTACGCAAGGAAGCTGACTGGGTACTGCTACGGAGCGGAAACGGTGAATGGGGATTACGTAAAAAAGTTGCACAGGTGCCGCTATAGAGTGGCAACGGTGCATGGGGCTTATGCAAGGAAGCTGCCCGAGTGCTACTATGGAGGGAAAATGGTGGATGGGGCTTACTCAAAGAAGATGCTCAGGTGCCGCTGTGGAGCGGCAAAGGTGGATGGGGCTTACGCAAGGAAGTTGCACGGGTGCCGTTGTGGAGTGGCAATGGTGCATGAGGCTTAGGCAAGGAAGATCCCCGGGTTCCGTTGGAGAGTGGAAAATGTGCAAGGAGGTTGTGTAAGGAAGCTTCCCAGGGTGCCACTCTGGAGTGGCAACGGTGGATGGGGCATACGTAAGGAAGCTACCCGGGTGCCGCTATGGAGCGGCAACAGTGGATAGGGGTTATGCAAGGAAGCTGCCTGGGTGACGATATCGAGATGCAATGGTGGATGGGGCTTATGCAAGGAAGCTGCTCGGGTGCCACTATGGAGCGACAAAGGTGGATGGGGCTTACACAAGGAAGCTTCCCGGGTGCCGCTAGGGAGCGGAAATGGTGGATGGGGCTTATGTAAGAAAGCTACATTGTTGCCACTCTAAAGAGGCAACGATGGATGGTGCTTATGCAAGGAAGCTGCCCGGGAGCTTCTATGAAGCGACAATGGTGGATGAGGATTACACAAGGTTGCTACCTGGGTGCCACTATGGAGCGGCAACGGTGGGTGGGCTTACGCAAAAATAGCTGCCCATGGTGCCACTATGGAGCTGCAACGGTGAATGAGGCTTACTCAAGGAAGTTGCACGGCTTCCGCTATGGAGCAACAATGGTGAATGGGGCATATGCCATGAAGCTGCCCAGGTGCCACAATGGAGCGGAAAAGGTGAATGGGCCTTATGCAAGGAAGCTTCCCGGGTCCGGCAATGGAGCGGCAATGGTTAATGGTTCTTACGCTAGTAAGATTCTCGGGTGCTTCTATGAGCGGCAATGGTGAATGGGGCTTATTCAAGGAAGCTTCCTGGGTGTCGTTATGGAGCGGCAATGGTGAATTGGTCTTACGGAAGGAGGATGCTCGGGTGCCGATATGGAGTGACAATGCTGGATGGGGCTTATGCAAGGTAGTTTCCATGGTGCCGCTAAGCTGTGGCAATGGAGGATAGGGATTATGCAAGAAAACTGCATGGGTGCCGATACAGAGTGGCAATGGCAGGTGGGGATATGCAAGGAAGCTGCCCATGTGTTGCTATGGAGCGACAACAGTGCATGGGGATTATGCATGGAAGTTTCATGGGTGCCGCTATGAAGCAGCAACTATGCATGGGGATTATGCAAGGAAGCTACCATGTTGCTGCTATGGAGTGGCAACAGGGCATGGGGATTACGAAAGGAAGCTTCCCGGGTGCCGCTATAGAGCTGCAATGGTGAATGGGGATTACGCATGAAAGCTGTCCGGGTGCCGCTATGGAGCGGCAATGGTGAATTGGGCATACGTAGGGAAGCTGCCTGATTGTTGCTATGGGGTGGCAATGGTGAATGGGGATTATGCAAGGAAGCTGCCTGGGTGCTGCTATGGTGCGACAATGGTGGATCGGGCTTATTCCAGGAAGCTGCACAGGTGCTGCTAACGAGCGGCAATGGGAGATGGGGCTTATGCAAGGAAGCTGCCCAGGTGCCTTTATGGAGTGGCAATGGTTGATGGGACATACGCAAGGAAGCTTCCCAGAGGCTACTATGGAGTGACAACAATGACTGAGGGTTACGCAATGAAGCTGTCTGGGTGCCTCTATGGAGCGGCAATGCTGGATGGGGCTTACACAATAAAGCAGCCCGAGTGCTTCTATGGAGCGGGAATGGTGGATGGGGCTTATGCATGGAAGCTACCCGGGTGCCTCTATAGAGCGGAATTGGTGGATGGGGCTTACACAAGGAAGATTCCCATAATGTCTTCCTCATGTCTGGCCATGAGGTCATCCCAACCCACTGGTGGGTTGTGGCCTTCACCTTTGCACTAGTGCACATGATGGATAACGCCAAGGGCGTTGGAATCAATCCGAACAAAGGGAGATGAAAAGTGTGAATCACATGCCTGACATTGGAAATGCAATGAGGTGGCGTGGCGGTAAAGGATAACTATTGATCGTGTTCAAAACACAACATCCATATTTGTTACCCTAAAATGGGAACATGAAAACGAGGGTCAACTTCTGACCATGTTCGGAATACAGGGCCTGACTCGAAGCATTGCCCAAAATATTACGGAGCGTTGGCCTTGGAAGGTAGGTGAGCTGATGCGGCATGGGACCAGGCCATTAGGGGGTCCCTTCAGACATGGAAGTGGATGATGATATGAGTAAAGGACATGAAAATCATGAGGTGGAGGGATGGATTGTTCGAATGGATTCCAACACTCTGGAAATTATGCGATTGTATTCATGGCATTAGGCATCTTATGCTTGGAGCATAATACATCTATTGTTTGGAGAAAGAGGCATCCTATGTTTGGAACATAGGGTGTACTATAGTTTATAGTAATATAGATAGTAATATTAGCATCTTATTCTTGAAGCATATGGAATCTCTCATATAGATCAACAGGCATCCTATGTTTGGCACATACGATGTACTATAGTTTATAGTCATCTAGATAGGACTATTCACATCTCATTATTGTAGCATAAGGAATATCTTTTATTGAGTAATAGGAATCCTATATTTGGAACATAGGGTGTACTAAATTTTAGAGTCATGTAGAAAGGACTGTTAGGCATAAGACACCTAGCAATGGTTGGTGTTGGGACATAAGCAAGGGCGGCCCTTTATAGTTCGACCAGGAATAGGGGACAAGTGATAGGGTTTGGAATAGTTTCCTGAGGGATGTTTTGACTCAAGGTACTCGAGGAATTGATGATGAGAATCTAAACTCACGACATTGGAATTGAATGAAGAGAAATATTTCAACACAATGTGTTTCATGGCGAGCAGAGAAGTCTCTCAAATCATGGTATTCCACTGGTGGAACAAGGTTGCGTATAAGGGTGAAATGAAAAATGCCTACATCCTGACCCAAAAATTTGGCAGTGCGACTCTCCATTTTCCATGGCAATCAGTGACAGTAGTGAAGGGACCGACCTAGAGGGCCAGAACCGTAGTCTGAAACTGACCCCAAGCAAGGGTGCGGGGGCACATCCCCTACAGTATGGACCGGCGGGCGCGAAGGTAAGAGCCTTGCAAAGGATAGGTCTTCGTGAAGTAGTTTCGCGGAGCAAAGGGGCTTGTGGAGCATGGGGTCTCGAGGATCATGGACTCACGGAGCATGGAATCGTGGAGCAAAGGTCTCTCATGGTGAAAAGGTCTCTCCTGGGGCAATAGTCTCTCGCAGAGCAAAGGGATTCCACAGAGCAAAGGGCTCTCATAGAGAAAAGGGATCTCGCATATCAAAGGGTGCTCGCAGAGCATGGACTCACGGAGCAGCATCACGAAAGAAGCTTCTCCAAGAGCATGGACTCATAGAGTAGCATCGCAAAAGAATCTGTTCATAGAGCATGGGTTCGCAGAGCCGCTTTGTAACAACCCGAAATTTTGAATAAATCTTGTTTCCTAATTTTATGTGTTATTTTATTTTTTATACTCAACAAAAATGTTTCATTTGATAACATGAGTATAATTAAAATGATAATGTTGGTTTTTGACTGTTATATGACCCTTGGTCAATATGACCACTAGAAACTAAACATTTTGATTTTTGTCTCTAAATACAAGTAATATTGGTTAATTAATATAGAAAGAAGATTCGATGGCCTCAGCCAGTAGTCTTGGACCAATCGAATCCCATCTAACAGAACTTGGGAAGGAGGTAGCACCACTGGGCTTTGCTCTGGACCAAACCCACGCTGAACTTCATCGTGTGAAGCTAGAACAGGATCGCCTTCGCGAGAAGTTGAAACTGATAGAAATTACTACTCGTGCGATGTTGGCCGAGCCTCCCTCAGATTCTCTCACCTTAGCACACCTTACACTTAGGTCCTATGCTGGTGTGATAAGGGGCTATGTAAGGAGACCATAACTGCCTTGTGTAATCCTTTGTTTTAAATAAAAATTGGGATTTCTTCTTATGAAGTTTATGAATTTTCAAATGTCCGAATAAATATAGTATGAATATTTTTGATTAATTTTCAAAAGGATATTTTAAAAAAATGTTTATGTAAACCTTAAATAATTTAAAATGTGTAATGATTTTCAAAAAATGGTCTTCTACAATTATGTCCAGTACGAAATTTAGAGTCTAATAAGATCAACTTGATTTTTGATGAATAGTAAATTATGAATAGTGATTTTATGATTAGGATTAGTAATGTGTCCAAATGGATTAGTAATCTCACTTAAAGAAAGTATTAATATAATCTAGGCACCTTGATTAAGTAATGTGATTCAATAAAATGGTTAAATAACGGTTTCATAAATTATTATTCAATTATTAGTTTTTTCAGGTGAATAGTGTTTTTTTATTTAAAAATTTAATTAAAAATATTTAGATAATTATTTTTATAAAACGGATTTCATTTTTGAACTCATAGCACCGATATTATGCTATGGTAATTTTTGGGTTTTTTTCTGAAAAAAATGAATTTTCGGTGAATAGTGTTTTTACTTAAAAATTAAATTAAAAATATTTAGAAAATTATTTTTATAAAATGGAGTTCATATTTGTAATCAGAGCATTGATATTTGGTTAAGCTGAAATTTTGGGATTATTCTGAGAAAGTTGAATTTTCAATGAATAGTGAAAATACAGTTTTTAAGTTACGGGTGTTTAATGACATCATTAAATGATGTATTAAGTTTGTAATCAATATGTTCGAATTATGAATAGTGAGATAAGGTATGAGGTGTTCCAAGTGGCCAATACCGTGGGCAAATACCGTGGGAAAGCCCATGGTTTTGCCAAAACCACTAATGAGGTGTCCCTTTGCAATTAATGCCTTGTCCCCTCACTTTCCCTATAAATACCAAGCCATCCTCTCATCCATTCGACTCCCCACTCTCCCCCAATGAAGTTCTGGTCTCATTACCTCCCAAGGAGTCCTCCCATGGTGCCCCCAATCCCTCAAGGTCCCAACCTTTGAGTTTTAAGAGTTATGTTTTAAGGTAAGGGATCCGACCCCTCTCTTTCTTTTCAAGTGATCTCTTTTATGTCATTCCTTTTATGCTCCATGTTCTTATGTTGGAGGATGTTCTTTTATACTCCTCTTACTGACCTTTTTATGTTCATATATTTAGATATCCCCCCTTACTCTCATTATTTCATTTTATGACGTTTTAAGTGGCGCCGTTAGGCTGCCGAAATTTTTGTAACGGATTCTTTCTCCCTTCTCATTTTTCAAGATCTATTTTCACGTAAAGTTTTTCAAGTTCCTTATTATTATGTTGGGGTATGATCTGTAAATTTATCATACTGATCTTTTATGATCATATTATGAGAGACCCCATTTGATCTCTTCAATTTAGTATTTTTAAGTTTTAAGTGGCGTCGTTAGGCTGCCGAATTTTTAAGTGGTTCTTCACCATTCTCGTATTGAAGTTCTACTTTCATATCAATTCTCTCAAGTTCCTTTCTATTATGTTGGGGTATTATCTCTATATCTATCATACTGGACTCTTATTTTCATATTATGAGAGACCCTATTTTACCTTGTCAATTCAATTTTTTTGATGTTTAAGTGACGCTGTTAGGCTGCCGAATTCTCACAAGAGAAATCTTTTTTTTCTTCATTTCATGTTCTTCATTTCATATGGTATATTTTCAAATTTCATTACCATGTTCTTAAATCCCTTATATTTTTTCCCTCTACTGATTGATGGGTCATTTATGAATGTTTGACCCATGTCCCCTCTCTTCTCAATGTTTTCTAAAACCTTGTAACATAGCCGTTATGCTGCAGAATTTTCGTCTCAAAATGCCTCTCTCTCTTTTCTAAAAATTATTTTATGTTATAAAGTGAATACTAAAAGCTCTTACTTCTACAGGGTTATTCACATATATATCAAAATGTTCTATTTTAAATTCTGGGAATTACATACATGAAACCCTCTTTCCCTTTCCGTGGGTTTAAAGTGACGTAAAGATCATGTCTTTAAAGCAGTTTTTAAAACGTTATGATTATGAAATGAAACCCATTTATTTTATGTTATTTGGGTTATTTATGAAATTTTTGATGATTATATATGTGGCTCACATGATAATAAAGGTAAATTTAAGGGTGCGCCCTGATAGCGCTCCAATGCATTGGGTAATGATGTAACCACTAGAGATTACAATTTTCACGATACCTTGGTGAATAACCTTGGTAATTTTCAAATGACACCTTGGGGATGGACCTTGGTGATATGTTCATGATTTTCTAGGTTAAATGATGTAGCCACATTTTCAAGTTATGAAAAATGTTATTTTTATTATGATATGCCTCCTTATTTCATTCTCATGCCTTAATGTTCTTTTTAATGACCTTATTGAAGTATCTAAAGTTCACATGTAAACCGTTTCTCTTGTTTTCCTTACTGGGCTTTTTGCTCACCCTTTCTTCTGATGTATGCTCCCAGGTTATGTGATGCAGTAATGAACCTAGGATGAACACGAGGAGAAGCCTTTCAAGTGGTTTAGAAGAATGTTTTATGTATTCATGTTTAAAGTTACTGGTTTCCAAGACACTAAACCTTAATGATCCTCAGTTCCGTGTAATGGAATGAAAGTTCTGTTATAAAAAGACGGGATGCTATAGTTGGTATCAAAGGATGGTTTAGTTATTTGTGGAAATTAGGTTATGAAAACTCTAGGAATAACCCTATAGAAAAGTTTAAATATAAGAAATCTTCCTGGTATTTTGGTGAGTATTGAGTAAGGGGTTGCCAAGAAAATACATCCCTGTCTGGATACGAGCAGGTAGAGGTGGCTCTGGAACAGATATACATAGGGGTAAAACCCGAAAACACCGCTTTGAGCTAGACTCTAACGGGAACTGGTACACGAGAACGGGCCTTGCTGCACTCTTGGTTACGACACTCCTGAGGGATATGCTTTGGTAAATTCATAAGCTTGGTATGAACCATTGTTAAACGAACAAAGATAAAATAAAATAAATATTCGCATAAGAATATATGATCCTGGATAACCTAGATGGGAACGTAGGGGATCACAAGTTAGGGTATACTTTTCTTATACAAGTTATCCTTATATGCTTTAAGTTCCTTTTCATGATTATTGGTTAAGTATTTAAGCCTCTAATTATACTTTCTCTTCTTAGTTAATGGTGGGAAATGGAATAACGTGTCCCAACAACCAATGTGATAGGAAATGCGACAATTTTTGTATTAATATGACAGAGATGATTAGGGGATTAAAAGTTGATTATTATTTTGGAAGACGTTCACTATTTTGGGGACCCTATATGATCGAGGTAAATAGATTACTATAGTATTTTCATTGAGGAGTAAGGTTGACTTATATTATGAAGAATTGATGAATTTAAGGTGGACTTATAGTAATTTAGGTTACTTATGGGAATGATTAAACTATCTTGGGTAAAATATGTTTAGGTTAGCTACTTTTGTTATAAGATGTTAGGAGTGGTTGATGTTGTTTGGAGATGAACAATGAAGTTTATTTTGGAAGACTATGTTACCAAATCCTTCTTGTATTTGTGTTTCAATATTAGTTTGGTTTATTTTGAGGAATTTTAAGGACCGTTATTTATGGAATGGTCTATGATGAACTTTGGGTAGTACCATGAAACTTTGAAGATTTAAAAGTAGTTTCCATTCCTATGGGATTTTTCTTTTTGAAGAGTTGTTTTACCTTAACCTTTCTGTTATTGGGATAATGTTTAAAGATAGAAGAAATAGATAGTTAATCTTTTGTAGATTATGTGATTCTCTAGAAGATTATTCTTGTGCTTTTATTATACCAAGTGTTTTTGAATTCTAATCATTCGGAGAAAATATTAGTGTTGGTAGGGACTTATTAAAGGATGAAACTCTACTTGAAGGTAGGTATATTTTCTTATGTTTTTGTTCTATGTAGTAAATGAATTCCTCAAAATTATGAAAAGAAATGTAAAACAAAAATGTTGTTGGTTTACGTTTCTTACTAGGTAATCAAAGACTGTTTACACACATCATAAGTTTGGGATTTTCTCATGGTTAACTTTCTCCTAATCATGTTCTCTATCACTCTCCCTCAGAACTTGACCCTTTGTTTTCTCCTCCATGTCCATGTTTTCCTACATGGAATCCTAGTGTGGGCTAACTCGGGTGACCTTCGTACTTCACTTTATTTCTTTTAAAGTAATAGTTTTACTGACTCCTTTTCCGATGTGGGACTTTCAATGAAATTTCAAAACCTAATTTTAAAAAAATTGCGAGGACGCAATTTCTTAAGGGGGGAAGATTGTAACAACCCGAAATTTTGAATAAATATTGTTTCCTAATTTTATGTGTTATTTTATTTTTTATACTCAACAAAAATGTTTCATTTGATAACATGAGTATAATTAAAATGATACTATTGGTTTTTGACTGTTATATGACCATTGGTCAATATGACCACTAGAAACTAAACGTTTTGAATTTTGTCTCTAAATACAAGTAATATTGGTTAATTAATATAGAAAGAAGATTTGATGGCCTCACCCAGTAGTCTTGGACCAATCGAAGCCCATCTAACAGAACTTGGGAAGGAGGTAGCACCACTGGGCTTTGCTCTAGACCAAACCCAAGCTGAACTTCATCGTGTGAATCTAGAACGGGATCGCCTTCGCGAGAAGTTCAAACTGATAGAAATTACTACTCGTGTGATGTTGGCCGAGCCTCCCTCAGATTCTCTCACCTTAGCACACCTTAAACTTAGGTCCTATGCTGGTGTGATAAGGGGCTATGTAAGGAGACCATAACTGCCTTGTGTAATCCTTTGTTTTAAATAAAAATTGGGATATCTTCTTATGAAGTTTATGAATTTTCAAATGTCCGAATAAATATAGTATGAATATTTTTGATGAATTTTCAAAAGGATATTTTAAAAAAATGTTTATGTAAACCTTAAATAATTTAAAATGTGTAATGATTTTCAAAAAATGGTCTTCTACAATTATGTCCAGTATGAAATTTAGAGTCTAATAAGATCAACTTGATTTTTTATGAATAGTAAATTATGAATAGTGATTTTATGATTAGGATTAGTAATGTGTCCAAATGGATTAGTAATCTCACTTAAAGAAAGTATTAATATAATCTAGGCACCTTGATTAAGTAATGTGATTCAATAAAATGGTTAAATAACGGTTTCATAAATTATTATTCAAGTATTAGTTTTTTCAGTTGAATAGTGTTTTTTTATTCAAAATTTTAATTAAAAATATTTAGATAATTATTTTTATAAAACGGATTTCATTTTTGAACTCAGAGCACCGATATTATGCTATGGTAATTTTTGGGTTTTTTTCTGAAAAAAATGAATTTTCGGTGAATAGTGTTCTTATTTAAAAATTAAATTAAAAATATTTAGAAAATTTTTTTATAAAATGGAGTTCATATTTGTAATCAGAGCATTGATATTTGGTTAAGGTGAAATTTTGGGATTATTCTGAGAAAGTTGAATTTTCGATGAATAGTGAAAATACAGTTTTTAAGTTACGGGTGTTTAATGACATCATTAAATGATGTATTAAGTTTGTAATCAATATGTTCGAATTATGAATAGTTAGATAAGGTATGAGGTGTCCCAAGTGGCCAATACCATGGGCAAATACCATGGGCAAGCCAATGGTTTTTCCAAAACCACTAATGAGGTGTCCCTTTGCCATTAATGTCTTGTCCCCTCACTTTCCCTATAAATACCAAGCCATCCTCTCATCCATTCGACTCCCCAATCTCCCCCAACGAAGTTCTGGTCTCATTACCTCCCAAGGAGTCCTCCCATGGTGCCCCCAAGCCCTCAAGGTCCCATCCTTTGAGTTTTAAGAGTTATGTTTTAAGGTAAGGGATCCGACCCCTCTCTTTCTTTTCAAGTGATCTCTTTTATGTCATTACATTTATGCTCCATGTTATTATGTTGGAGGATGTTATTTTATACACCTCTTACTTCCCATTTTATGTTCATATATTGAGATATCCCCCCTTACTCTCATTATTTCGTTTTATGAAGTTTTAAGTGGCGCCGTTAGGCTGCCGAAATTTTTGTAATGGATTCTTTCTCCCTTTTCATTTTTCAAGATCTATTTTCACGTAAAGTTTTTCAAGTTCCTTCTTATTATGTTGGGGTATGATCTCTAAATTTATCATACTGATCGTTTATAATCATATGATGAGATACCCCATTTGATCTCTTAAATTCAGTATTTTTATGTTTTAAGTGGCGCCGTTAGGCTGCCGAATTTTTAAGTGGTTCTTCACCATTCTCGTTTTGAAGTTCTACTTTCATGTCAATTCCTTCAAGTTCCTTTCTATTATGTTGGGTTATGATATCTATATCTATCATACTGGACTCTTATTTTCATTTGATGAGAGACCCTATTTGACCTTTTCAATTCAATTTTTTGATGTTTAAGTGACGCCGTTAGGCTGCCGAATTCTTACAAGAGAAATCTTTTTTTTTCATTTCATGTTCTTCATTTCATATGGTATATTTTAAAATTTCATTACCATGTTCTTAAATCCCTTATATTTTGTCCCTCTACTGATTTATGGGTCATTTATGAATGTTTGACCCATGTCCCTTCTCTTCTCAATGTTTTCTAAAACCTTGTAACATAGCCGTTATGCTGCAGAATTTTCGTCTCAAAATGCCTCTCTCTCTTTTCTAAAAATTATTTTATGTTATAAAGTGAATACTAAAAGCTCTTACTTCTACAGGGGTATTCACATATATATAAATATTTTCTATTTTAAATTCTGGTAATTACATACATGAAACCCTCTTTCCCTTTCCGTGGGTTTAAAGTGACGTAAAGATCATGTCTTTAAAGCAGTTTTTAAAACGTTATGATTATGAAATGAAACCCATTTATTTTATGTTATATGGGTTATTTATGAAATTTTTGATGATGATATATATGGCCACATGATAATAAAGGAAAATTTAAGGGTGCGCCCTGATAGCGCTCCAATGCATTGGGTAATGATGTAACCACTAGAGATTACAATTTTCACGATACCTTGGTGAATAACCTTGGTAATTCTCAAATGACACCTTGGGGAGGGACCTTGGTGATATGTTCATGATTGTCTATGTTAAATGATGTAGCCACATTTTCAAGTTATGAAAAATGTTATTTTTATTATGATATGCCTCCTTATTTCATTCTCATGCCTTAAATTTATTTTTCATGACCTTATTGAAGTATCTCAAGTTCACATGTAAAATGTTTATCTTGTTTTCCTTACTGGGCTTTTTTCTCACCCTTTTTTCTGATGTATGCTCCCAGGTTATGTGATGCAGTAATGAACCTAGGATGAACATGAGGTTAATCCTTTCAAGTGTTTTAGAAGAATGTTTTATGTTTTCATGTTTAAAGTTCCTGGTTTCCAAGACACTAAACCTTAAAGATCCTCAGTTCCGTGTATTGGAATGAAAGTTATGTTATAAAAAGACGGGATGTTATACGCTTCGCAATGGAAAGTGGAGCTCCGCAAACCTGGATATTGGCCACCGAAGGGGCGGAGTGTCCATCTGGAGAAGAGGGGTGAGCTGTGTATTTAGAGGGGAGAGGATTTGCGAAGAAGAGCCCGCTCGGCGTGAAGCCAAAGCATGCTCCGCAGCGGGTCGCGGACGTCAAATGGATTCATGGAGCTGTCTTGCCTCCTTGCATCGCGGTGGGTATTCATGGCGGGTTGCGAATGTCAAAGGGGTTTGCAAAGCATCCCGTATCCTAGATTTTCAGCCACACATTGCAGCAGGTTATGAACATTAAAGGTGTTTTCATAGCATCCCACCTCCTTGCTTCACTGCGGAACTGCACGATCGCGGAGGGGGCTTCACGAACGGGCTTCGTGAACCAGTTTTCCAGCCCAACTTCAAATGTCCATATCTCGTAATCCATAACTCCGTTCGGGCTCTACGACCGATCAAATCGAAGCTGGTGAATTGATATAAGCTCTTCGATCATTTATCGGATCATTTGGAAAATTTTGGGGATGCATTTTTTGGTGTCAACAATATCATAACATAACATTACATGAGCAAATAATGATACTTTCAGTATCCAAAATTCATATTTTCTAAATCTTCATATAATTTATCCTTTATCAATTTATTCTTCAGAATCCACTAATGATCATAATGTTCTTATTTTCACTTTAAATATGTGAGAATATAATCTATATATACTAAAAAAATATCAACGTAATACCTACATATTATATTCATCATATCTATGTATATAGTAGGAGTATTTTTAAGTCCAAAAGACATCACAATGAATTCATAAATTCTATATCTTGTGAGAAAGGATTCCATGAGTATATACTCCCATTTCATCATTAAATTAATGATACACTTATTAAAGGTCAATCATTGAGAGGTATTATTCCCCTCATAGTTGATAAAAAAACATATAAACTATGAAAAGGATATTTATTCTAGATCATTATTGTGTTATGATCCTGAAAACCAATAAAAATATAATATCCCAACCTAGCTTACCATCAAATTGGTAGTAGGACCAGTGGGTCACAAGGCCTCAAGCATGTCTCCCCATTTTCTAGAGGCTGGCGACTAGACATGTGGGTCGCATAAGGTTGTAGTGGGGAGACTATACCATCATATAATAGTAGCACAATGGTAAATAGAATATAAATTGTTGATAATAGTAGAAGTAGTAAATGAACAAAAAACATCAACATAAGGCAACTATTCATAGTTTGTTAAATTGGCCAATTGCAGTTTATACAATGCATGGATTGTGAATGATACATAACAAAAAATTATAAATAAGAAACTTACTTTAAAATATAGTAAAGAGATAAATAAATGACAGTAATAACCAAGGGTGATCTCCATGAGCATCCCAAGCTCCAACTCGGTCCTTTTCTCCTGACTCCCAGGTACAAGCATAGAAATAGAAACCTAGATCTTGGAAATATAAGGACTACATGGGTACCTAGGGTACCCATTTGGTGTTTGAGATATAAATCTAAGTTGGCTATCACCCATGGTGTCTAGTGTAATCTATACAGTGTAATATGAATTAAGTTTTGTGAAAGTATAAGGAAATAAAAAAAAACTAAAAGAATAAACAAACATCATTCAAGGTTCCTAAGGGACACTTGATAGTGAGACCTGCTTCAACCCCTTACTATTTTGACAATTTATTTCAATATTATATATATATATATATTGTTTTTGGTGAATCAGGTCATACCACCGCCATCTAATTCCAAGGGAGCTCTCACGGCCTACCTCTAGCCCAAGACAAAGATCCATTAGCCGTCTCTTGTCCTTCATGTACTAAATATATGTTGGGTAGATCGGGAAATATATACTCCATCAAATTCTAGGGGATATCTTACGGTGTACCCCCAACCCAATACCGAGATCCCTCGCCCTCTATTGGCATTATCACATTTTATATGTTTTGGGGTGGATCAGGGCATACCACCACCATCCAATTCATGGGGAGATATCATGTTCTACCCCTAACCCAATACCAATATCCCTCCCCTTCTCTTATAATGTTCACATTTTATATGTGTTGGGGTGGATCAGGAAAACCCCCAACATCTAATTCCAGCAGATCTCTTATAGTCTACCCCTAACCCAATACCAAGAGCCATCATCATCTCTTGGAATTCTCGCATTTGATATGTGTTGGAGTGGATCCGAACATACCACCACCATCCAACTCTAGGGGAGCTCTCACGGTCTATCCCTAACCCATGTCCAGAATCTCTCATAGTCTCTTAACCTTATTATATATATATATATATCATAACTGGTCTGGGTTAAAATTGCCTCCCACCCATACACATATATATAGATTATAACTGGAATGGGGTAAAACTACCTCCAACCCATACACGTTTATATAAAACTCATTATACAACATAAGCATGACAACATTTTATAAGATGAGCCTAATGAATTAACACATATGTCATATCATCAGGACCTTTAAAAAGGCCAAGGCATAATCAACCACATAACATGACACATGAGGAAAAATCCCACATATGTTCCTTTAATTAAGTTCAATTCCATTTAAACCATTACATTTAATAAAGAATCATTTCATAAAACAAAGAAAAACACATGATCTTTCCCTCCCAAGGGGCCACTTCACTTATAAATCATTTTATCCATTTCATTAAAAGGGATGCATCTATCATTATTTAAACATTTAATATATTTCAAAGAAAATAATTTCATCTCATGTAATACTTCCTACTCATGGTCTTCTACCTTAACCAATTCATGAACTCAACTAATACAAGGTCGTACCACTTATATAACTAAGGGTCAGGTTCAAAGAAGAGGTTAGGGCCCCAACTCATTCACCCACCTGGGTAATTCCATGTCTATGTGGACCAAAAACCCATGGGGTGTCTTGGGCTCATTGAAATACACATGAGACATGAGTCAAATCATTTAAAAATAAAATCTATTCAGTTCGTAAAATATTTCTAACTATTAAATATTCCAATTTTCAATCATAGATTTGAAGAAAAAGAAACAAAAATGAAAAAATCCAAACATTAAATTCTACTCACAACTTTTTATCTTGAAGTTAGGTTACCTCTGTTGGAGGGGTTTCATTATAATATAATGGAATTTTTTATCAAGAGTTCATTTATCTCGTTTAGAAATTTATTCACAAATCATACTAAATTCGAATTTAATATAATAACTCTACTAAATTAATTTAAATCTATGAAAATCTGCAGTGGGAAATTATTTAATGCATTCTTTAAATTAAAGGAAAAGTAAAAGGGATCCCTAACTAATGTGGAACCAATCCAACACTGAGCACGTGAAATATTTATAGATGACCACCCAGAAATACTCCACACGTGAACACACAAAACTTTATATATAAATATATATATATATACCTTAACCCAATACATGTATTCCCCACACCATGATAGAACACATACATGGAAGATATATACATTTACATATATACATAGCTTTTTATATGTGTGTGTACCCACAAAGTTAGTCAAAATATTTGACACATTATACCTGAGACTCATAAATTATAAAATCCCAAACATTCAAAGGCGAGACAACAAGAATGGATGGAAACCCTTACCTCAAATTGATGGTGATAATCCCTAAAAAACTGAACAAATTCACCTTTAATGGTGATTTCCAGAACCCACAATAATGGTAACTGAGAGATCCTCCACACAACCTACAACCAAGACAAAAATGAAAATTTGAGTTACATTCAAATCATAGGTTTGGATGCACCTCACCAGGTGATAGAGAGACCTAAAACGGCTGGAAACATGAAGTAGAGGGAAGCATGAGTTCTACCTTGATAGATAATGGTAAGAATTATGAATAAATAGATGAAATCAGTGTTTGGAAGAATGAGCTAGAGGTTGGTTTGTCATGCGTCGTAGGGGAATCCATGGGGGGCTCACGTTGTGTCTGAGATAGGAGAGGTGTGGGATTTGTTTTGTTTTAATTTAATTTAATTTAATTTAATTTAATTTAATTATAATTTTAATATAGTAAATCATGAATGTTTTTGGTTATACTATTCATAAAAACATGCACCAACCGTTCACCCTTTACTAGGCACTTGTGGCACCCCACATGGGCTTACCGCATGGTTTGTAAATAGTGCGCAAACTGAGTAGTGAAGAGTTTTGAGCTACATCCCATGACACTAACCATTATAGATATTTTAAATGTTTGTAATTCAATGTGAATCTCATGAGACAAAATCTTCCAACCAAAATTATGTATCAATATTTCTGATAATGGGCTACATGGTTTTAAACAAACCGTATACTCTCTGCAGGTCCTTCAGAATTTGGTTTTCTGGTCCAGTTCTCTCGAAGCTCACCGAGCCCACCCAGGGACCTCTCTTCCATTCACCCATGTCCTGAAACATCACTTAGAAGTGTTGAAACTCATAAAAAATCATTCTGAATCTCATTTAAAAATATGAAACATCCCCTAAATGAAAAGGCTCAATTTCCCTTTCATTTTTTTCTTGCTAAAAAAACGGATCATAGGAACCATTCCACCATAGAACTTCTCATACTCTAGAAGAAAACATGAAGAAAATAAACATAATTTGACTTAAAATTGTTGTGAAGCTTCTTTCAAATAATCACATTGCATTTACAAATTCCGAAGGAACCTTCGATAGGTTATTTCAACAGAAGACATTTAAGTCGCTAAAAATTTATCCAGTGCTCATTCGATAACCAAAAAATTGAAACAACTCTTACCGGAGCCCATTTTTATAGAGAAACAATCACATCATCGTCTCATTAAAAATTTGGCCAAAGGTGCTTCCCACCATAGGCTTAAACGTTAAGCATCCAATTCCAAATCACGGCATCACCATCATTGGAATTGTATTTCAAACCATGCTCCATGCATTTTAAAAACGCTCCTAGCAATGTTTTAAAATGATCAAAAGGTCAATTCCACATAGAACTAAAAGTCAAAGTTGAGCCATATTTTCATGAAAATACTTGGATGAAAAAACCACACTCTTCCCCACCCGATGACATGTTTAAAATGGTTCTTCATCAACCGTATTCATTAAACATTGGAGGAAAACGTCAATAAACTTTGGTCGACTGTTTGATAATTTTCCCGACATAGATGGAAAATATTTCATAAGATAAACCATGATTCCCTCTCCCATGGCATCTCTTATTTACAGAGAAGACTTCCAAATAAGTGCCTACCCGACTTCTGGTGATGTTCCTGACCAAACCACAAAGGAAAAATTCATCCATCTTAGAACACCGTTAGAGTTCAACTGAACAACCCCACATATTTAAAACATTATAATTACATAAGACTTATACTTTCTTAGTGTATCTATAATTATTTCAAGATAATGGAGACACTCATCTCTATACAGATTAAACTAATAGAGTTTTAACGGTTTACAGTCAGACATACTCAAAAAACTGGAAGAAAGAATAGTCGAACCACAGCTGGTCGACATCAAAGAGGAAACATGAATTCACCTACTGAAACACCATCACTGGCCGACCACAAGATTTAAAAACCCAAGGAATCCTTTGATTGTTCAATATTTAACCACAAATTATCCTACAAGATCAAATGTGTTTCAAGGAGTTTCATACATAGGAAACCACAACAATGTCATGTTGCCATGAAAGTAAAGAAACAATTTAGACCTATAAACCTCAAAGGAATTTCAAACCGAGCCGACCATATTTCAATGGTTATCTTAGGTTGTGATTCCTCTACATTTAAGGAAACCTTAATCAGAACTAACTTGATACTCTCCACCTTGGGAGTTTCCTAGTCACAAAAAGAAATATCACTATCTATTCATAATCTTTCTCTAGTAGGACCACTTTAAACATATGTGTGAAATTCAGCCAAGTGACAATCACAAACATAAAGCACAATAAGAAAGTAAAAACCCATTTAAAACAAAAACTAAAACAATAGGCAAGTCATAATACCTGTGTCTCTAGATTTTCCACACAAGCATTGGGATGAAATTAATTATTTAACTCACAAGTCAGTCTACTATGAAGATGACCCAAGGATGTACTCACCGCACATGGGATTTATTTCAAAGTCACATTTCCTCATATCACCATTATCCTGGATGACACCATAACTACGCATTGATTACTACAAATAAGTAAGGGTCAATTGACCTAAAAAGTATTCAACTATTCCCAAGGCATTTATAACCTTTTGAAAATGATAATTACTCGAAGCTCACGTGTGTATCAAGGGTCAAAAATTCCCTAACCACCCATCCAAAAAGTATTTAATTTAGAAGATATGATTACTAGAAGGTAAAACAACACCTGAACATCACTAAAAGTTGGAAATCTCATGGTATAAGCAATGCATTTAAACTATAAGGGTGATTCCTACCAAAACTAGACACTTATGAAGAAAAAGTGCCATCCTAATCATTTGGACACCCAAAAAAATCCACAAACTCTAGAGCCTAACATTTGATCAATTTCTAGGTATGAGAAAGCCTATGAAAAACACCCACGGTTCAATTCCAATGTAACTCAATGAGAAATTAAAAAACCCTTACTCGGGGGTCTAAAAAAAGAAACCACTATAGATTCTATTTCTAAGACCTTTTCATTTATTCACATTTAACCTTTTAAAAATTTAAAAGGTTTAAAATAAACATCATGTTCCCATTTTAAAAAACACATGGTACTTGATTTAGCTAAATCCACAAATGGAAAAAATAGTCATGTTGTATCAAAATTCATTTTTAAAAAATTTAACAACTTTTTACATCCAATAATTTTCAAGAAATATACCATAATAAATTACTTTTAATAGTTATGGTAGCCTATGATGGTTCTAATAATCCAACTTGGGTTCATTATCTAGCAATCCAAAAGTAGTTTCTTATACAATTAAGGACCAATATCAATACAGATTCATATCATATAAACATTTCCCAACTAGCCTAATTGGATTCATTTCTGAAATTTTAGTAAAGTAATCATTTTATTTCAGATCAAAATAACTAAATTTTACATTTATAAGTATTTCACAATATAACAATCACGTGGAAGATTTCAACTACATGGGATTCCATTTCCCAATTCATAGAGCAGCCATACACTCTATGGATTGAAAATTTGTTCCCATTAGTCTGAAAAAAACCCATTTCACATTTTAATATGGTCAAATACAATGGTCTGGACATATGTGTGGCCATCTACAACCCTATATGGTGCCCATAAACTTTACATTTTGAAATTTGGCTCCCTTCAGTCCAAATAATTTCGCACAAACATCTTAATATAGAATCCTTAAAGTTATAAAAATGCCTATAAATCATTTATATATATATATTATCAATATGGTTTCAATATATGGGTTACCATTTCCCAATTAAAGGAACTCATACACCTTACAAGCGAAAATTGGTTCCTGTTCATTCAAAACACATATATTTCTACTCCATGCAAAAAATCATATATATACAAAGAGAAACATGCCATCATAAGAAATAAATAGATAAGAATTATATCTAAATAGGCCTTCTAATAAACACCTAAAAATTTTATAGCATTCAAGGCACACATTTCAAATCACCAGGAAACTCTACCGAGGCAACTACATGGAATGGAATATGAATGAGGTGGTAATTAATATGTTTTAGATACAATGAATGTAATGAAACCTCCATGACATACCTTTATAGTGGATAAATTTGGGAGATTATATAAATCATCTGTATAGGAATGTACATAAATCACTCAATGTGAAAACATATCAATTATAGCATCAAACAGCATGAAAAAAGATTCCCAACCCAACCCACAATGTCATTTCTCATATGTGGGGTGATTATTACTAACCACAACTATTAACCAAGTATGGACACATTTCCTAGTCTACTACCTACTAGCCCAAAACACTAATAAAATTGAAAAATTAACCTCTCATACCACTTTGTAACATCCCAAACAGGATTACTATCAAACTATTAGCCAGACTGGTGGGTCATGTGGCCTCAAGCACATCTCCCCATATGCTAGAGGCTACAAACTAGCAGCGAGGATATCATGAGGTGATAGTGGTGAGACTATACCTTGATACCAAATTATCATACTAGTAAATAAAAAACAAAATAGTAGATAATAGAGAAAGTTGTAAATAAACAAAATATAGCAACATAAGATAAATAATAACAGTTTGATAAAAATGGACAATGCCAGTTTATAAAAATCATGGATAATAGATGATATATAACTGAAAGCAGTAAAATAAATTGATACAATATAGTAAACAAATAAAGAAATGATAGAAATACCCAAGAGATGTCCCTATGGGCATCTTGTGCTCCAGCTCAATCCTTTGCTTCTATCACCCAGGTAAAAGCACATAGAAAACAACCTATATCGGGAAAATATAAGGTCTACTAAGGTACCAGGGGTAACCAAGTAGGGTGTATGATATAAATATTTATAGGTTGGCACCCACGGTGTCTTGAAAATATAGATAGTGTAATATTAATTAAGCAATGTACAGGTATAGATAAATGATAACTGAACTGAAAGAATAAAAAAACACATGTCCAAGTTTATAAGGGACACCAGATGGAAATACATGCTTTAGCCCGTAGATTGTATGTATGTTCATCAAAAAATTATAAATACACATATATATTATCACTATATATAGAGAGATGTATATAGGCTGGGATGGATTTGGACATACCACCTCCATCTAAATCTAGGGGATCTATCAAATCCTAAACCAAACCCAAGCCCAAGAGACCTCACTGTATCTTGGACTTTATGAACTAAATATTTGTTTCGGTGGATTAGGATATACCACCACCACCCAATTCTAGGTGATCTTTCATGGTATACCATTAACCCAATACCAATATCCCTCATCTTCTCATGGCATTATTGCATTTGATATGTGTTGGGGGGGATCAAGACATAACAACACCATCCAATACAAGTGGATATCTCACAGTCTACAGCTAAATAAATACCAGGATCACTCACCGTCTCTTTGGATTACCTCATTTGATATGTTTTCATGTTTATCGGGAAATACTACTATTATCCAATTATTGGGGACCTCTTATGGTGTACCCCTAAACTAATACAAAGATCTATCACCGTCTCTTATAATTCTCGCAGTTGATATGTGTTGGTGTGGATTAGGAAATACCATAGCATTCAATTCTAAGGGAGCTCTCATGTTCAACCCGTAACCCAAGCCTGAGAGCCCTCATAGATTCTTGGCCTTCAAATAGATATAAATCTACCAAAACTAGAATGGGGTAAAACCACCTCCGACCCATACACATTTATATATAGCTAATTATATAACATAAGAATGACAACATTTTATAAGATGAGCATAAGGTGTTACCTGTTATGTCATATCATCAATCCCTTTGAAAAAGGCTGAGGAATAATCAAGCACATAACATGAAACATGAGGTGAAATCCCTCTAGTGTTCCTTTAATGAAGATTAATTCCTTTTACACCATTATGTTTAATAAATAAGTGTTTCATAAATAAAAAGAAAAGGTAATGGTCTTACCATCCTAATGGACCATTTCATGTATAAACCATTTGATTCATTTCATTAAAATGAATCCATCTATCATGATTTAACCATTTAATATATTTCAAATAAAATTATTCCATCAGGTGTAAGTCATCCTACTCAAAGTAATCAACATTAACTTATTCAATAACTCAACTAAGAAATGGCCATACAACTTATATACTAAAGGGTTATGTTCAAGGATGGATTTATAGAAACAAATCACTTACCCACTTGGGTAATTCAATGTATATGTCGACCAAACACCCATCGGGTGTCTTGGGATCATTTAAATATAGATGATACAAGGGTAACATCAATTAAAATGGGAATCTCATCAATTTTTAAAATATTTTGGATTCCAAAACATGCTATTTTCTAATCATAGCATCAAATCACATGAATAATCTATGAAACTAGACAAAAAAAAATTATACTCACTAATTTCTATCATTAAGGCAGCACACCTCCATTGGAGGGGTTTTATCGTTAAATCACGGCATTTCTTATCAAGCATTCATATATATCATTTAGAACCTTATTTAGAAATCATACTAAATTTTAATTTAATCTAAAAAGTCTATTTCATTAATTTAAATCTAATAAAATGTTTAGTTTGAAATATAGTTAAATCATTCATAAAATTAATGGCAAAGGAAAAGGATCCCTAACTCAAGTGGAACCAACACAACACTTGGAACTTGACAGATTTATCGGTGACCACCTAGAACTACTCCACACGTTCATGCATGTACCATCACATATACATATATATATCTCCAAACATAATTCACATATTCCCCATGCCATGAGTGATCACATACATAGAAGATATATACATTTATAAATATACATACCTAAGTATATATGTGTGTTCCCTCAAATTTGGTAAAACTCCACTACACATTATACTCGAGGCTCATAAATTACTTATCCCCCATTTATAAAAGGAGAATGGACAACAAGGTATGGAAACACTTACCTAGAATCTATGGTGGCACGCTGACACATGCCTAACCACTAAGCTTTAAGTGGAGGTTTTTGGAACCCACAATAATGGGTCCCAAGATACCCTCCACACTACCTAAAACAAATAAAAATGAGAAAATATGGGTTATCTTCAAACTGTAGGTTTATCCACACCTCACCGAGTGACATAGAGACTTAAAAATGGAAAGAAATAGGATGGAAATTGAAGGTGTAGGAACACCTTTGCATATTGAATGAAGAACTCTAAAGAAATGAATGAAATTGGTGATCATGGAAGGGAGATAGATGGGGGGTTTGTCGCATGTTGAAGGGGAGCCCAAGGGGGATCATGTCACGTATGAGAGAGGATAGGTGAAAAATTTGTTTTATTTTTAATTTAATTTATTTTAATTTATTTTAATTCTATTTTTAATACTGATCATCATGCACGGTTTGGGCCGGACATCTTTGGAAAACGTGACTCAAACAGTGTGCACGGTTTGGGTCACAATTCATGTGCTATGTACATGCTTTGGAAACCGTGTGCTGGTTGTGTGGGGAACGATGTTATGATACTTTCATTTTCACAAACCGTGTAGGATAAGTGAAGGGTTTGGAAAACCGTGAGATCTAAATGCATGGTTTGTAAAATCTTGAGTAGCCCGTGAGACAACCTCTTTGCATCTTAATTAATCACCATGGTATCCTTCTATGGGACAAATGGTTTCATAAAAACCATACACCCTCTGATGTCCCTTAAAAATTCTTTTCTCCCATTATGGAAGCCTCAAAACTCATTGATACAAAAAAGGGGCCTCTCGATCTTTAACCCATCTCCAAAAACATCAATTTGAAGTGTTCCAACTCTAGTAAATTTATCCCAAAGATCACTTTTAAATTAGGCTCATCCACTTAGTAAAAAAGTTTAATTTCATTTTCATTTTTTCAGTTCAAAACACATATCACTACAACATATATGCATTGATCTATATTTCATCTAAACCCATAGGACAAGTGCACCCCATGGAGAAACACATAGGTAAAAGAAAACCTTATGCAAATTCTCTTGGAGATACTTCTTCAATTTCTCCAATTCAACTGGGGTTATTCTCTAAGAGACTTTAATATAGGGATAACTCTTGGATTGCATTCCGTTAAAGAATAAACCCAATTATTTTGGGTATGAACATGAAACTAGACTATAAATACATCAAAATATTCCAAACATATAGAACTAAAATATTTATGGTTTTGACCACCAGTTTTAGCAAAATACACCTCATGATTATTTTTAAAAACCCAAATTGTAATCCTTTATTGGATAAAAGATCTTGGGTTTGTTTGGTTATGAATTTTTAGTAACCTATCCCAGAAATTAATTTCAGATTTATATAGAGATATCCAATCCATTCCAATGATCATATAAAATTCCACTAAAGGGTAATATTTGGATTTTTAGGAAGAACATTCTGAAAAAAATATCTCAGATAAGAGTTATACACTAGAATTGAAATCATAAAATGAAAAAGAACATTAATAATTAATTATATATTCACTTGTGATAGAAATTAATAATATTAGAGACTTTTCAAGATATGATTGAGTTTATAGAACTAATATAGAGTATTAATAATGTTTTTAATATTATAAATACATGTCACCACTCTAAAATCGCGATTCCATCTTCCATCCCTTTCTAAAACAAAAATGGATAAGAAGAGTATTATGTAAAAATAACTAGAGTACGAAAATGAATCCTAATAAGCCTGAAATTTTGAAAACATCTTTTAAAACTATGAAATTTTAGGTTCAACTTATAATCCAAAAAATAAATAAACCCCACTCTAAAACCAACTAAGGCAACCCAAGAATAATGTGCATACATATTAAATCATTTTACATGAATATTTAATAGAAGTCACAATATGTCACACACTTAAGCCGATATGTATTGTGTATTTTGAGATTAGATATATACTAACATATTTTAAAATATTATTCAATATCTCACATAAAAAACATTCTTATGTTATACCATTTTAGTCACATCATACACAATAATTTTCTTCATATCCTAGGTAATGGAAATGTAACAATGTATGGTATTAGATGCTCAGTAATGGTAAACAAAAGTGATTTCCAAAAAAAATATCATAAGTATGAATAATTGAAGAATTTGAATATGATAACATAATCCAGGTACATAAAAATAACATAAGGAAACAATAAACCAAAAAACATGGATCATAAATCATAACACGTGTATTTAGAAACAACATAAGAAAAGAGACATGGTAGTTTAGAAATATGATCCAATAATCTTGACCCATGAATCATAACATAGAAATGTGGAATACCCTTGAAATATGTCATATCAATACCCCTGAATCATAAAATATGAATGTGGAATAACAAATAAATATATCATAATAATGTGGTATATACTTAATAATATAAATTATTTTTTATATTTAGGCCTACTTGCAAGACCATCATTAAAATTTGGATAGAGTCTCGCAATAGTCTGGGTTTACTCCTTATTCTCGTAAACATAGTAGAGAGAGTCCTAGAGTAAATTAGTCCCACACCCCATTACCTTACATATAATCTAATTAGACATAAATCTTTACCAAATAAAATCTGGGGCTATATAATTTACATCTCATCCATAACATAATGAAAAATAATACATGTTTGTGTCATATGAACAAGAAAACATTCATAATTATATCATATCAGAATTAAAAATTGAAAATAAAACATCTTTCAAGAATGTTTCCATAATATAATAATTTGGGAAATAAATAAAAATAATTTAGTTGGTAAAATTATATCATATAATACATGAAGAAAAATAAACATTTCAAGGAGTTAACAAAGATGAAAATCACTTTATAAGAGTGATAGAAAATTAATTGGGGAAATAATAATGAAATAACATTTTTTAATAACTTTTATTTACAAATGAAAATATTTTATAAATAAATAGGAATATAATTAATTTATAGAACATTAGAAACATTTTATGTAATATTAATATGTATAATTAAATAAAATTGAGGGAAAATGTTACAAAAGAGTGATCCCTTTCACAGTTTTTTATATAAATTCAAATTCAACAAGAAATAACACAAGTTAGAAATGATTAAAAAGTTATCATATTAAAATATTTGTAAATATAGTCAAGGAAAATATAAAAATACCCTAATAAATCATATAATTATATATGAGAAAATTTCTATAAAAAATATGAACATAGTGGATAAATATTCACGACAAAAAATAAGTGAGAATGTTATCTCAACTTATAAACATCCTTGTTGTTAAATTTTGAAGGAAGGGGATGTGAAATAATAACAAGGAATGTAAACTGTAGAAATAACATGAGGAAAAAAATACATTTTAGAGATAAATAAAATATAATTTCCCTAATTAGGGATTTAGATAATGATAGTGTCGATTTCAAAGAAAGATTGGAAAAGAAACTCTTACCTTCACTTATGAATTCCATGGATGAAATTGAACATAATATATAATAAAAATATATATTAATAAATTATTTTAGACACTTATTAATGTATATTATATTTTATACTATTCTATTACAATCATTAGTTAAACATATTTTAGTTCTTTTTTTATTTATATCATCAGAGCTTAGTAATTTTGATTATTTACTTAATTTTTAGTTATAGAGATGAAAATATCCATTCATTGATACCAAGTTAAACATTCATAGGCTATTTAAGTTATATGAATAATTTTATATCAATGAATTTTGTTTTTCCATGTTCATTTTATGGAAGTTGTGGTTTTGCATTGTGAGAGTGGAATCAATGATGAACATGTTTCAAGTAATTTTCTAATAACAATGAGTTGCATTATAATGATCATTAATTTTTTTCACCACTCCAGAACCAAATTAATAAAATAAATTAATCTTCAATGTTTAATATTACCATTATTAAATTATTTATAATCATTTATGTTAGAAATTGTGAATATAGTATAACATCATTTATGTAGGCCGTTAAACTGACCCAATCAAAAATAGGTTTTTCTAACGAATGAGTAATGGTGTAAAGTTATATAATAGTAATATAATTTTATCATAACTAAAATAATTCTAATATAAATATAATAATTTGGATAATATTATTTCTAAATAGTTTATATGCGAAGTTAATTGACAACTATTGTGAAGAACTAGGTACATACTTTGTTGATTTCTATACTTCTAGAAATGTATTCCCTTCAAATAGAGGATATGAGACTATTTATTTGTAATAGAAGATATAAAACGTCTAATAATACATTAGGAGGGGTAAAATGTTAATTTATTTAATATAAAGTTTGTGGAAATGATTGGTTTTGTAGGGGTAGATGTGGGGTCTTTTATGGGTGAGTTTTGAGTGGCATTTACACAAATGACAGTTCTTTAATGTATAAGGATTCCATTTTAAAAAAAATGGACAAAAAATACTAATATAATATATAAGGGTGAGGGGGGGTCGTAAATGTCATCATACAGTCATTTAAAGATAATTTTTATGATACTTTAGGACTTTTCCCCATAGTTATATTACTTTTTTCTCAAATTACCATTATCATGATAACTCTGTTTTTACGTCGGTAACATATTTTTATAAATAACAATGAAGTTTAAAAAATACCTAATTTAAATATTCAACTTATAAATTTAAATCCATTTTATTTTGTTAAATTTCTAAAATTTGTAAAAAATAAATTTAAAATAAATACATAAAATGATAGAAATCATGTTTTAGAAAATTATATTTTCAAGTATTCTAATGAATTTGATATTATTCTATACTAAGTAATAATAATTGGATGGATTTTAAATTATTATATATATAAATATATAAATATAATTAATTTCATTAAAATAATTCTTTTACAATTATAATTTTCATTTATTAAAATAAAAATACAAAGAAAACAAATTCATTGGATGTGGGAATTTATGAACATTAACTTATTTTAATAAAATCCCATTAAAATTAATTATTTATGTCATAAAACATAAATTTTTTCTTTATATTTTTCTTATAATATCCATTTTATATCTACATGAACATAAAGTAATTATTTAAAATAATAATTATCATATTTTATAAATAAATTTTCATATTATTATAAAATATATTTTAATTAAATATTACCTTTAGTTCTAGAGTTATTTATTACTTATGAATTTTATTATTTTTTATTTTTCACTAACAATTACCAGACTTTTATATAACTATTGGATAATTTCGCACCTAGTGACCACATATCAGACAACCATAAATCTAGTTACCGTATATAATGTGATTTTATGTTCAATGGCCATTTGTACTATGACCATATTACAGTTCTATATATATCATTACATATAACTATAAAATAAATCATTCTACTCATTTACTTCAATATTAAGGTATATTATTTTTCAAAAAAATTTCTTTTCATAGTTATAATTGTGGGTATGGTATTCATGGAAAACCCATAGGATTATGATTTCATGTCCATGGTATTTTTATTTAATCGTAGATGTATTCTTCATATAGTTTTCTTAATGATGATTTATAATTAATTCTTATAATGTATTGATGGTTGTATTTCACTGTAATATTTTATCTCAATAAAACATATTAAAAGACACAAATTGAAATGAAACATTAAATATCATGTTTAATTATAAAATAATGGTATTATATTACAATTGTATAGTATATACACCATATAAAACAATATAGGATCATAATAAAAAACATGTCCTAAGGAAGAAAATATGAGATGAAAAATCATGACCTTGACATATTATACATTAATCATGCTCTAATATAGTTTGTATTAAATTTAAATGTATTATAAATTAATATTATAACCATATCTACATTTATCTTACTACATACCAATCACTATAATTTATTAGTTATTTTTTATTTGTGTGTCTTTATTAAAATTAGTATTTTAGTGTATACCGGTTTATTTTCCATGCATGTTTCGTTTTTAAATTTAAGATAATTTCACATTGGTAATGATTAAATAAAATAAATAATATTATTTGTGTCATAAAATTAAAATTTATTATTTAAATCTATTTGTAAAACCATTCATATAAGGAGATGATGAGAAATGAAATATTTCCCTTCATGGACATGAGTGGCATTATCATTTTTGAATGGATGAAATGAAAGAGAGGAATATAATTATTTATATTTAAAAAATAAATAATATGTCATACATATCATATTTATTCAATAAATAAATCAATATTGTTATCCATGTGATATGGTGATGAAAAAATAAAATGCAATGTTTATGGAGGCGATAGTCTACACGTACAAGTGATCGAAATTCAAATTTTCTATTGAATGGGAGATAAATTTAATTTTTATCTTTCTAAAATATTAATAATTTTATAAGTATCATAAATATTAATTATATACACTATTATAACCATCCATTTAAGGCGGTGATCAAAAATAAAAATCATCATTAATGGCAGCGGTGGTTCACACATAACAAGAACGATGTTCTCATTTTTCTAAAGAAATGGGAGGATAGTATATAATTATTATTCCATAATTTTAATAACATTTAATTATACTAATAATACCAATTTTATTATATTATAACGGGTATAATATAGTCCACGGAGTTAGAAAAATAAAGAAATTTTATTTAACCTAGTTGAGAAAATTACCTCTTCTTTGGAGATCATCCTTTAGATCTCACCTTAAGACTTATAAGGTAAGTATTTGGGTGATAATAGAAACTATATAATGTGTAAAATGTTTTTATATGTTTTTTTATTAGATATTGGTTAATATAATGTGCACAATGTGTTCAGAAAAGTGAGTAGAATATAGGGGAGGATCTTTTACAGGTGATAGGGGTCACATTCTTGTAACAACCTATTACTTTATATTAAAGTTGTGTAATTTTGAAAGGAAAGAGTGTAAAAGTGGAAAATAATGATTTTTTTTAGAAACCCATTTTACATAGTCGATTCCATCAAAGAGTCTGGAAAATGGAAAAGGGAAGTCCATTGAAAAGAAAAGGGAGAAAATATAGGAAGAGAATCATGCTAAAATACCACTGGTGCACAACCTTCTTGCGTGTCCACGTGTGTCCCGCAACCCACTTGTGCACCCAAAAGTGTTGCACTCCCCACTTGCGCGCACTCACTCCATTCACCCAAGGTCCTATTTTTTCAAATAAATTGACTTTTGGGGACCTCATATGTACGAAAAAATTTCCCCAAAGATCAATTACATCTCTGGTCTCCCTAGTACTTCGCCCAATTCCTATAAAACTTTCAAGGTATTATGTAAACACCTTGTGTGGAGGATTTAAGGGAGGATCATTGGATTTTTGTCCTTTTAGTGTTTTAAATCCATAACACTTGTACGACTAAAGCGCCCAACCTCCCCATGTCTGAAATACTTGTGTGTCGCCCATTCCTCTGATAGGAAGTTGAGTACCCCACTTCTGCGGTCACCTATGAATACTCTTGAAGGCTTGAGAAAGGCCTCACCCATGTATTACCATATAGGTTGTTCGTCTCTTAAGAGAACATCAGGTCACCCAAGTGTACATGTGTTCCCATTCTTGTGCACCCTTAGCAATATGAGTTCCCTCTTTGATTCACTTATTCTATTTAGTCTTAAAGTCATCAAGCCTTCTTTATAGCCATTCATGGAAAGGCTTCTTCTTCCTTGGCTCCATTGTCTGAAAGAGATTCTGCTGAGACCTCCACAAAAAACTCCTGGCATATCAAACAATTTTGAAAGGAACATTAGTGTCTCTCCTATTTTAGTTTGTATCTACATTGTTAGAGGTTTCCTACACTTGTTTTACAATGGGGTTAGGATTAATGGAATGTTGGTGGGTTTTTATATCCACAGTCACTTGGAATTTTCACCTAGGAAATGTTATGGGAAGTTCCAAGTTTGGATGAGGGTTGGGTCCTTACCATTTCATTCTCAAAGAGACAACCCGGAACCTCAGGTCTTTGGTAGGGAAGGTATGGTTCACCTTTTCTTTTCTATTCAAGAATAGGATAAGTCACCCTCCCCTACCAAGATCAATTTTATGGGCAACCATCCGGGTATAATCCCTTAACCTTCACCTATTCTTCCTTCCATTGGACCCTTGTCTCAAGTGAATTGAATAGACGGAGGGATCGTCGCCTCACCCTCATCCACCCTCGCCACCATTGGTGCACCCTCTTCCTCCAGCAGAGGAGGAAAATTTTGAATGTGTGAATGCCTGTGTGGAATCTTTGACATTCTCTTGTTTATCACATCAAGCATGACCCGCATGGGGTTAGAGATTTGTCATGATTATATCATTTTCACGATTGAATGAACAATGAGAATTCTGATTTCTATTCAAACTAGGATACGTAGGAAGCCTTTTTAGGGCCCAAGTTCACTGGACATCCTCTTCAAGAATCCAGCCATAATTTCCATAATTTGGGCATCCTCATTAGGAATAAGCACCCAATTAAACCCTAAAACAATAAAGAATCCTTTTAAGGAAGTGATCCCAAATTCATATCTCTCAAAGGACTATACTCTCCTATTAGTCTTATCGAACTACATGGGATTTGATTCCCATCCATTTGGGATACATAAGAATCCTCCTTGAGGTTCAAACACAACATTTCAAATCAACACTATGCTCCATGGGTCATATTCCCAACTGGGTCTTATCTTACTTGAAAACCCATGTCCCTTCCATGTTCCTTAGGCTTCTCTATCATAAGTCCAACACTATGTTTTGGCTAATCACTTTCTACCTAGAGGTCCTTATCACATGACCTTAAAAGGTATGATGGGTCCCATTAAACAGCACCTAACTATGAGGGTTATGATTCCTTTCACAAGGATATATAAGTATCTCATTTATGGGCACTATCCAAAGATCAAAACAAGCATTTGTCTCCCTGGATGACAATAAATTCCCGAGTTCCCCCCTGAGTGGATTAAAAACAAGTATCTCCATAATGATGTTTAAAAAAGTCTCTATGTAGTATATGAGATGATACTATTGATGGAGAACCTCAAATACAAACAAATGATTTTAAACATTTCACATGATAAATAAATTATTGAAAATTCCATGGTATACTTATGATATACTAGGTGAATTAATATGGATTCATGAAAATATATTAAATTTACATAGAGAGTCTGAGAGTAGACAATAATTTCCCCTAAAAGGGTGTGATGAGTCCAACCTCCCATCCTATGGAACAATGCACGTTCTTAAGTATCATAAAGTTCAAACCTGAGTAATGCATGCCTTTAGAAATATGGTTCCGTATAGATAAAGAACTGTTGGATGTTTTCAGTTCTATAAATAAATCCAATGGAAACCTCCTGGAAGAAATGATTCTTAAAACTAGAATATACATTTCAAGTAACTAAAAAACAAAAATAGTTAACACAACGTGAATCCGTACCCAAGTTAATAATGTTACCCACCTATTAGGCCCCTATCAATTAATAAATGAGGGCCAAACAATGGAATCAGTCACACATGTATCCATCTAAAAAGATGTTTCTTTAATGGAGTTTGTTGTTGTTTTCAGGTTTTTCATTTTAGAATTCCATTCATTCCAAAGATGGATTTCTCCATGACAACATCTGTGAACATCCCAACCGCTGCTCTAGATGGATATCCATCCATGGGAAGGATTTCACCACCAAATCAGCATCTTCAATGTTGGGTCTCTAATTTGCTGGTATAAGAATATCACGGTATGGTACAATCCTGACATTAGAGGTTGCTCGATAGGCCCTTCAGGTCAATAATAATTCTCGATCATCTAGCCAACGATGACCAATGATCAATAAGCAGATGTTTCCAACCAATGTCTTTAACCATTTTAGGTCCTTATCCACAGAATGCAATAAAATATCCCTCTCATACTATAGGGAGGTGGATCAAGAGGTCACTCAAGGCCTCAATTCAAGAATTCATGATTCTTTCCTAAGGACTCCCACCATCAGTCTCTGCCAGAAGAATCATGCGGTAGTGAACCCCTAACATGATGGGGTTGTTGCCTCTGGACATTTGGACCAAGTCTCTTAGACCCGGGAACATAAGGAAAACTGTCGGGGACAATGTCTGGTCAACAAGGAGCAGATTCTTACCTATACCCATTCCGGAGAATTCCATCAACCTAACTTGATGGAAAAAAACAAACGTGCACATTCACCTGGCTGTCCTAATTTTGCTACTCAACAAATTCGTCTAGCAGCGACCCATCTATCTCACCAGATAAACCCATCGGAGTACCATGAATAGGCACATGCATATGCTTACATGTTATCAGTTGGTCAGCAGACTTTTCTAACAGCATTTAAAGAAGCTTTCCAATCTAATATGGTGGAAAATGGTAAATAGAAATACACACCTGTTTACAATCACCAATTCTGTTAGCAATCTCTATTGCCACTATTGAAGGAATTCCATCAAAAATACTTGATGAGAAATAGCCAGTAGGAATATACACCTGCCAATGTTCATCAGGCCTGCCAATAGTGTTATTTAGTAGCACCCGAAGATGTTAGTCATAATGATCTAAAGACAAATTTTGGGCAGACTCAACTTTCTGCCCCCATGAATGAGTACTGTCAATGTCCATTAATGGGAAATGAGGACAGAAGTAGGAAAATACACCTACTCTAGATAGGGAATGGACGTATATTCCTGTTCTGACCATTGATGTCACAAAACACATCTTATCAATGGTGAAAGGGCATCTGCAAATCCCTACCCATATTCTGCAAGCATGCCAAGATATTATAACAACCACATAAACATTATCAGGGGAACATACACACAAATCTATCCCCACACATGGCATGACACAACATCATGGAATCCTGGAGCAAATACACACCTCTCTTCCAGTCCAGGATGGACATGGGGAAGACTCCCCATATCACGCAGACAATAAGACTGGGAACATACACCCTTCCCAATTGGAGGTAATCGGTTCATTACGATAACTACTCCATGGAAGGCACATAAACATGCCCATGATAACCACTTCTCCTAGAAAATTTCCCCATATAGGAATAACGGAACATCCAAGAATATGTATCTTCATGTACCGTTGGAAAATCAATAGTCAATTAGTTATTTGTATCATCTTAAATCTGGAGTTTTTGATGCCCTCATACATTTTTATATTGAAGCTCAAGATCCTACCCTCTAATTACCAAATCTCGGGATTCGTAGCTGTAATTATGAAGTTCCTCCTCAGACACTTCATTATGAAGGCTTAATTCATGAAAATTTGGTCAATCCAGAGTTTCTATCTATAGATTAGAGCCACAGAACCCTCAGTGGGGTCAAAAGACCAAGGAGCAAGAAGATTTTTCTCTTGTTGTAATACACCATGGTGATCCTCCCCATGATGGCTTTCGCTGTGAATGTCCTCTCCACTGTATTATTTCTCATTGTCAAAACAATTCCATAGTGGACAATGTAGTGAATATAAATCTCTTCTATCTCGAGGCACTTTCAAACACATGTCTAGTCACGTATGATGATTTTTCATTTATGGGTGAAACACTTTTTCAAATAGAAGACATCTAAAGGGAACAATCATTCTCCAAACCTCCCTTGGGCCATTTTTCTTTTATTATAGAGCATCCACATTGGTCAGACCAAGTGGATAAATCTCTAGTGAAAGATGATGAAGATATGTTAAATATGAGAAAGCAATTGGCTAAAGGGGAAATACCAGTCATGTTCTGGCCTTTGGAAAAATCTATGTTTAACAATCCAGAATTGATGACAGAAGATTGCATCATGGTATCTTCCTCAACATATGGAAAACTCTTTATCATTTTAAAATCAATTTATTACCATATGATGAATATCCAAATCATCTAAAGGTAATATAAGAGTTGCAACACCAAATTGACTTGGAATCTCTCTCAGTTTCCCAACATCCAATGGTTAAAAACAGGAGATAACTCTTCAGAGCGCATGCCACAATGCACTAAAGAGGTTACACCAATTAATTTTTGTTTCCCCATCTACTGTTAGTATTATAGTATGGGGTGCATATGTAGAATTTCATTTCACTGCACTCCAAAATCATCAATGTTTGTCAAAAGTGCTTTCATGCAATGTTGTTGCCCAGGGTCAGCCCTAATCAATAGTTTTTGTATGTAATCGAATATACGCTCAAGAGGAGGCCTCAAACAGCTCTCATTAGAGTTTGGACCAATGAAAAAAAGTTGTTGAGTTACTTTTACATCATCCATCTAAGAATCTTGAGTAGGCGTCTCGTTTAGAGGATGTCAGCCATCAAAGAATGAAAATGTCTGAAATAACACATCGATCTTCTAAAACTAGTGATTTATGTGGTTGTCGGATGATGCACCCACCTAATGTCCAAACCAAAATTCACAAAATCAGAAGATTAGTTGCAAGAAATTCAGCCATAGTAGTTCAAGAATCACCTTAGCCTACAAGGATGGGGGATCATTTTATTTAACCTTCAAATTCATCAAACAAAGTTCAAATATTTGAAGAAGAAGAATAGGAACAGTTCCAGCCTACCGGGCTAAGGGCCCTTTCAAATATGGAAACCCCTCCTCAACAGAAGTAAGTTATCTCCCGATTAAGGAGGAATCCACAAGGAGACCATCCAACTGAATTATTTGAGGACTCTCTTCAGGTTATTGTTCTCCAAACAGTTCTTGGGAATTCATCACATGGGAGAACAAAGGATCATAAAAGATATAGAGGGAAAGTATTTCACAAAAATACTGACAGAATGTCATCCATTCATTATGTGTCTGTAAATATCATTGGCACCACTATAGAATATCATCTAGAAAATGAGTCCAGTTCTGGGGAATCATAAGATGAAGTTCTTATCCACAATATAGTGCACACTGAGGAAAATAAAGAAGGTGTGTGTACCCGAAATTAGAGGCCTTCCCAGAATCTAGGAATGCATTCAAATAACCAACTCCCCCCTCTATGAAAGGAATTTAACAAGGGGGAAGTTAAAAGTCAGGTCACATCTCACTTTTACATTGGAGAAGGTAAATCTCTTTCACTTGAAGAGATATTTTCACAGCATGAAGTGGAAATTAAGGAGTTGAAAAGACTCAATACAGAGTTACTTCAAAATAGCATTTCTTCTAGATGTACTCCACAGTCAGGTCCTCAACATACAAATCATGTAGGATCTATTCAACAAAGAGGATTTTTATTAAATACATATGTAGATAATGAATTCCCTCTACTGGGTACAAAATCAAGGTAGGAACAAAATCATCCTGATAGGAATATTCTCATGGGTTATCCAAGGAAAATACAAGCACCACCATCAGCGGTTTTGCAGCTCATTGCACCAGCTCAAACTCTTGTTTCTATATGTTCATAGAATCCAGCTCATTCGGATATTCCCCAAATTCTTATGAACACAATTGAGGAATTAACAACTTTATTGGAATCTATAGAGGAATGATGTGAACTGGTTCATCCAGAAAAGAAAGATTACCCTGAATGGGTGGATGCAATTCCTCCCCCACGAAATTTTATAAATACCACATTCCCAACATTTAATGGTTCATATGTTCTTGAACAACACTTAACACATTTTATTTCTCATTGTGATCCCATGATGGGAACTTCTCAACAATAAGAAGTAGTAAAGCTTTGGTTTTTTGTGCAGTCATTATAAAGATCAGCTTTTGTCTGGTATACAAGTTTACAATCTCGATCAATTACTAGATTTGAAGATCTCTATGAGAAATTCCTTCTTCAATTTAGCTTAACGCAACCAAAGATGACAGTTTTTAATCTTACTAATTTTAAAAAAATGGATAATGAAATTGTTTCTGATTTCATTTCCCTATATAAGGGATTAACATATTCTTTAAGTCTAGCGCTCCCTCAAGAAGAGTTGCTACTAATCTATGTGGGAAATCTGCGTGATGAATTATGCACACCATTGATCCCTGTGAAATACACAGGAGGGTTTTGAGACCTTACATTAATTTCTCAACAGATAGAAGATTATATTATAAAAACCAAGGCTAAAACGTGTGCAATTCAACTAGCTCTAGGAAGGAGGATAGGAAAAGCATAAGATGCTACAGTCACACTCAAGTAGGCACATGTACCTACTTCTACTTCAAGACAAACATTATACCGAAGGGCTTTGCCTCTTGAGCATCACTAGCAATGACCGCATCATCAAGATGACCAAAGAGAAAAAAGGCGGAAACAATTTGAATAATTAGAAAAAAAATTTTATTATTTCTGGAATGAACATTTTCCTAGTTACTTCAACTCCGCTCTAGAAAACAATTTGGTTCAGTTTCCAAGGATGAAGAAACCAAATAAAGAAAGAGATTAAGATCTTAAAAATTATTTTCCCTTTCACCATATGTTAGGTCACTCCATCTAAGAATGTTTTGTTTTGAAAGACCTCTTTGAAAATGATGGTAGATTCTGGGCAAGTGAAACTGAAAAGTTTTTCAGCTCAATTAGTGTGTGTTATTACTACTAATCCAGAGGAAGAAGGCGAATGGAAAAATGATAAAAGTAAAAATGTGCAGAAATATGATTATTGGATGATTTGGAAAACAATCAATCAGACACATTCCATTTTAAGAACACAGTTGAAACAATAGATTCTGTCTTATGTCAAGCTTACCACAGTAAAACCACCTTCATCAAAAGGTTTTTCCTCAAAGAAATAAAGTGATTATAAGGATAAAGAGAAGTTATAAGATGGAAAGATCGTGTCAAGGCCAAAGTTGCTCTTGACCCTAGCAGATTTTATGCCATTTGTTTCAAAAGCATGGGCATTGTAATGCCAAAAAACACAATAATAAGTAACCTATAAAGAATAATCTTCATCAGATGAATAATTGATCTTTGGATCTATTAATTTTTTCCATTTAACAAATCTTTATGCCAATGATGATTCTGATTATAATGAGACAGAATTCCTTGTACCTAATTAGGGAACTGGAGGAAGAGGCCAAGGTCGAGGAAACAGGAGAGGACGTGGGAATTATAGAAACCAATGTTTTAGTTCTACCCCTAATCAAACCATATACGTGGAAGAAACTCGTGGAAGAGACCTTCTTTAGGATCCACAAGAAGAAGCAGTTACTTGCACATGAAATAATTCCAGTTCTGACACAATTATTTTGGAGGACCAATTAGAAGTTATGCCATCTTCCTCTCAGTAAGAGAATACACATAGTTAGTATAATATCCCAAAGTATGGCTTCTCTCTAGCTTCTAGTTCGACAAAGAATATGACTACATCAGATGCATCATATTCCAAAGAACCTGCAAAATCACATCTCCATGCTAAGAAACGTAGACCTTTAGAAAAAAACTATGATTTCTTGATACAATTGGCCCAAGTACCAGCCATGTTATTAATTCTGGATGCTTTTAATCTGTCAAAAGATCTTTGAGAGGCACTTATTGAGGCTTTTTCAAGTCCTCAAGAGTTTGAAACTGAAGTTGCAGGTGCTGAGGATTACCGTATCGAGAATGATCTTGCAAAATTTCATGTAGTCAAATCTTTTATAGATGAAGATGAAGATAATGTTTTACATGGGCACATCA
This sequence comes from Viscum album, assembly GCA_963277665.1. Lineage (NCBI taxonomy): Eukaryota > Viridiplantae > Streptophyta > Magnoliopsida > Santalales > Viscaceae > Viscum > Viscum album. The sequence continues at coordinate 1,478,467,483 of OY728134.1, forward strand.
GTCCTTTTCATTTTTCTGTAAAGGGAAATGATGTAGACATCAGATGAGCATTCATTGATAATGGCTCCAGATTCGACCTCATTCTTATTCATACACTTTGTTGATTAGGACTGACTGAATCTAATTTATCTCCGTCAACTTTAATGATACATGTGTATGAAAAAAATGAACAAGAACCTTTAGGAGAAAATACACTCAAAACTATGTTTGGAGATCTTGTGTCTAATTTAGATTTCATGGTTGTTCGTCAGGACACAGATTTCAATATTCTTCTTGGAAGGCCATGGCTGCATCAACATGTAGCCATACATTCGTCATACCATTAATGTCTTATGTGCTGTTTCAATGGTCAAATCAGGACATTGTACGGTGATAAGGCTCAATTAAAAACATTATAATCTCAATACATTGAGGTAGAGTTTTATCACACAAGAAGAAAAAATCCCATGATGAAGGAAATAACCATAGTTAATGGTCCAAATGGACTGGAAAATATCACAACAAATACATTCATACATTTGAGTACAGATTATGTGCTACCCATCAATAAAATTGAAAAGGTAAAACAAAATCAAAGAACATATCCAATAATTACTTCCATAATTTCAGTTATAGAAATTGAGCCTGACAACATGGGAGAAATTGTTGATACACCAATTAGTGATGGAAGATTAAATGGAGGTGTCTTAATTTTATCCACTAAATTAAAAAAATCCCTTACTTTGTTAATAATAGTATAGGATGTTTTGGAAATTCTAGAAGAAGGCAAAGAAGTTGATTCTCGATCAATCATTTCCACTTTATTACCATAGGAAGACCCTTCATCATCAATAGGGTCAGATATGGTGGCATTTTCATCATGATGTTTAAATACTGAATCCTCCACTAGCTTGGGAAGCTTTTCCATTTCAACTACCATGAAAGTGGAAACATAAGAGGTTACATGTATTGAAGGAGAAGTGGACGATCTCTAGGATTCTCCTCTACTATTTGAGGAAGGTGTCTCTACCACCGTGGATGAGCTCAGAGAAATAAATATGGGTACAGAAGAAGATCCATGCCCCACTCTAATTAGTGTGGCCATGTCCTATGAATAAAAAAAGGTTTATACGTCATTTATAAATAAACATCGAGACATATTTTATTGGAATTATACATAAATTCCTGGTCATAATCCTGATGTAGCCACCCATTATTTGGGTTTTCCTGAAGAACATCGCGGATTCAAGAAACCAGCTAGAAGAACACACCCAACTCATGCCTCTAAAATTGATGCTGATGTAGACAAGATTATTAAGGATTAATTTTTCAGGGATGTTCAATATCCCAAATGGCTAGCCAACATTGTACCAGTGAAAAATAAGATAGGGAAAATTAGTGTTTTCATTGATTTTAGATAACTTAATCAGTATTGTCCTAAAAATGATTTTCCAGTTCTGATCATAGAACTTTTAATTCATTCACCGAATAGATATGAAGCTTTTTCCTTCATGGATGGCTATTCTGGCTGTAATATAATATTTATGGACCTATATGATGAAGAATATATAGCCTTTAGAGCCCCTCAAGGTGTGTTTTTCTATTGGATAATGCCCTTTAGTTTAAATAATGTAGGTGAAACATACCAATGTTCCATTCACAATATCATCAAACCCTTCTTAGAGAAATTTGTTGAATGTTATGTGGATGATTTGGTTGTCAAATATTGAAAAATTTTCAATCACGTAGAGGATTTGGAGACCATATTCAATAAAAATCAGCAACACATTTTGATGATGAACCCCTTGAAATATTATTTCAGGGTAACCTCAGGAAAATTTCATGGTTTTGTTATACGCCATCATGGTATTGAAGTTAATCCTGAGAAAACATGATCAATCCTTGGTATGTCACCTCCTCTAAATTTGAAAGAATTAAGAGGACTCCAGGAAACTTGGCCTATATTCGACACTTTATTTCCAATTTATCAGGTAAGTGTATAACCTTCACCAGATTAATGAAGAAGGGAGTCACCTACCAATGGACTGAAGACTGCCAAGAAGCATTTGATACGCTCAAGAAATATCTCTTGAGTCCACAAATATTAATGTCTCATGTTGAAGGAAGACCACTTATTCTCTACATGACATCTTTAGAGAGATCATTTGGTGCCTTCCTTTCCCAAAAGAATGATAATGGTAATGAAAACAACCATTTCTATCTCAGTCAAACTATGAATGATGCGGAAACTCTGTATTCAGGTATTGAAAATTGATTCCATGGATTAATCATTGTAGTTCAGAAATTGAGACACTACCTGCAACATTATGAAGTCCAATTGGTGTCTCTCAATAACCCCCTCAAATTTATCCTCAGTCATCCTTTGCTTATAGAGAATATGGAAGGGTGGGCAGTTATTTTGAAATAGTTTGATATCTAGTTTGTGCCTCAAAAGGAAATAAAAGGCCAAGAAATGGCCGAATTTCTTGTTGAGCACCCATATGTGGAAGATACATCATTAAGTACCGAACATCCTGATGAAGTCGTATTTTCTATTCAGGATAATGCCCAAACATGGGAAATGTATTTCGATAATGCTTTAAGAAGTCCAGTAGATAAGAGAATAGAAAACCCTAAACTCAAAAAAGTTGTGTTAGGAATTGTCCTTATTTCCCAAGAAAAGGAAGTGCTTCCTTATTCCTTCCTGTTGTCATAAGATGATACCAACAATGAGGTATAACATCAATCTCTCATCACAGGTTTGTAATTCACCTTTCAGGTTCAAATGAAAAACATAATAGTGAAAGGGGATTAAGAATTGGCAATCAAAAAAATTAATCGGTAATATTCTAAAAGAAAATAAGAGTTAATCCCTTTGTGTGATTACATCAAAGGGTTAATGGCTAAATTTTTGGTCAGATCCGACATTGTCTTGTGTCTATAAATCAGAAAATACTCAAGAAGATGCATTGCCTAATGCAGCTACAACCTTGGCAGATCCAAATATGGACGATACATTCATTAGCATAGCCCATAGTCATGTGGTCTCACATTTTGTTAAAACTATAATGGAAGAAATTAATTAAATTATCCCTATTTCAAAACCATATGGTCATACCACGGGATGAAAAACATCTATCATGGAATATCATCAAAATTGGATTCTTCCACTAGATAAGGCTGAAAAGGAACTGTTCTGATGAAGAGAAGTTATCTTGACTCTTTATGATCATCCAGACCACCAAAAGATCCTCTATAAGCAAGTCTTTGATGAAATCATCCTCAGATGTATTGATGGAGAAGATATTACAGCTGTCATAAAATAATTACATTTGGGAATTTGTAGTGCCCACCTATCTGGGCACATACTCTCTGATTAGATCCGAAGGCTTTGATATTTTTGGCCTTCAATGACACCAGATTACACAAATTTCACTAAATAATTTCATCCCATCTAAGTGCATACCAACTTCATTCATCGACCCCCAAAGTTTCTACAGATAGCTAAATACTCTTGGCCATTTTCCACATGGTAAATGGATGTAGTAAGACCTTATCCTCCATCCACTCTTAAATAGTTCAAATATATTCTCACTTCTACTGACTTCTTCTCAAAATTGGTTGAGGAAATACCTCTCAATGAATTCGGAGCCAAAATAATTTTAGGTTTTTTCAAAACTAATATTATCACTAGATTTTGTGTCCCTCATACTATTTTCACAGACAATGGAACCAATTTTTGTTCTGCTGAGGTAAACAATTTATATCTGAAACATAATATCAAATCCAACCATTCATCTCGCTATCATGCATCGACCAATGGATAAATAGAAGACTTCAATAAGACCCTATTAAATATACTCCAGAAGATGGTGGATAAAGATAATGAATCATGGCCTTATAAAATTTTGAATGCTTTATGGGCTTATCATACCACTTCCCGTACTACTACCCAATAAACTCTTTATTCATTGGTATATGGAAGCAAAGAAATTTTTCCAATTGAAATGAAATTTCCTTCACTCAATGATGCAATCTGTGGTTAATTTTCTATAGATGAGAGGTCTCAGAAATGGTTCAATGAGCTATAATTATTTTATGAGAAAATATTCCATACTTTGAATCATCTAGAAGTCTATAAGAACAGAATATCATAATCATTAAACAAGAAAGTTCACCTCTATTAATTTCTTCAAGGAGATTTGGTATTGGACTTTAGGACTCCAATGATAAAAAAAACCTCCAAAACGTGATCCAAATTGGGTTGGACCATATTCCATAAATAAGGTCTATTTAAATTGAGCTTATTCCTTAATATCAATGGATGGGGAGCTTATTAAAATTCCAACCCATGCGAGATTATTAGAGAAATATTTTGTGTAGTTGTCAACAATATTCATCCTCACAGTAAAACTTAAAACTATACAGTATTGGTCCTCACTGCAAGACATAAAACTATACAGTATTCATCCTCACTACAAGACATAAAACTGCACAGTATTTTTCCTCACTTCCAGAGTTAAAACTGCATAGTATTCATCCTCACCGCAAGACTTAAAACTGCACAGTATTCATCCTCACTGCAAGACATAAAAATGCAAAGTATATTCCCTCACTTCAAGACTTAAAAATGCACAGTATCCTGTCCTTGATGCAAGGCTTAAAACTGCACAGCCCCCATGTTCTAGTTGCAAGATATTAAACAATATAACAACCATAAGTGTCCATGTTGCATGATGATAAAGTGAATAGCATATCTGTCCTCATCGAATGATGTTAAATTACATGACATCATTTGTACAACTATCTTTATCCATATTTTACATTAGAATATTCCATAAGCAGACATCATTGAAATCATCTCTACTACTTAGTGAAACATTAGTACCTCTTTTCCTTATGCTTGAGTCAGATCTGCATAGGGACCTGGAGTCAAGAACTATGTATGTCTTTATTCTCATTTTTTCAATGAGATATGTAGAGATACCTAAATCTCAAATTTTGGCCCAAACCATAACCACAAAATCATTTTATTTTTTTCTCCCCATATATATGAATAAGATCTATATGTAGTATTTCCTTAAGATATATGATTTGGTCCTTATACCATTTCATGTCTTTAGAATAACCATTCTATCATAACATGTCAAATCCACCATTCTTCATGTCAAACACATTAGCGTAATGTGTGATAGATTTAAGAACTATGTACGGCTTGATTCTCATCTATTGGAGATATATAAAGATTCCTAGATCACCAATCTCGGTCCCATCCATGATAAAAACCCTTTATTTCAAATATAAGACTCAAATCTACAGAGGGATTATTCAAGAACTATGTATGACTTAAATATTTCCCCAGAAAGGCATATAGTAACACTTGGTGTTTATCCCTTAATCCAGTTACTTTATGTCTTTATTTTCACAATAGTTCATTTTCATCCTTACTGCATGACGTTAAACTGCATGGAAATATAACACCTCTATTCTTCATTTGTATCACCTTTGAATTGTAAAATAAACCCTTACTACTCCTTATTTCTCACAGAATGCATAGCTCACATGGGCATAAGAATTAGGTAAATGGATTCATTATATAAATAAGGTGTTTAAATTTCTTATGGGGTTATCAATGTCTTCACTGCATGACATGGAACTGCATAGTATAATGTCCTCACTGCATGACTTAAAAATGAATTGTATAATGTCCTCATTGCATGGCATAAAACTGCACATCACAATATTAATTTAGAGGATACAAAGAAAGTTTTCATTTTATATATGATTCATATATATGTAATGGATGTCAAAATTCTGGCCAATATCAGTTCAAATATTTGTCATGTGCATTGAGAAAAATACCCTTCCATATTTCACACTCTTAATCATGGATATTTCTAGATACTCATAATCTTTATTACGGTTTCTGGTGATAGAGTTTCTAATATTTAAGAACTATTTTTTTGACTATGCAATACATGCCCTTAGGTGGCCTTGCATAAATTGCTTACATAATAGGCCTGCCCGCCAAAAGATGCCACTATTTTGCTTTGCAACATATCCACAGTTGGCCCTTCATAACACATCCCCCATAATGGGTTTTTCAAATAATGTTATCTTTGTTCTTGGTTATAGTACATGTGTACCCTTCAAACTTTTATGACAATATAAAAGAATATGTATTTTAAAATAGTCATTCAAGTATACTTGTTCCGTTATATCTCTCATGATCTGAATATCTCAATACCATGGTTTACACATTTCCCTTACCATGTGTTCAATGCAATATGAAATAATATTGGAATCATTTTGGCCACATATCATATATTGTTTCCATTTCTGGTCCTAGTTGTATGACCTAGAACTACAGACACCATACCTCCTATGTTTGGGTCAGACCTTCGTAACAGTTTTATTCCTCTGATTCATTGGAAATCTTTGTTAAAAAAACCCTTTATATATTCAGGTACCTATCTCCCTAATCCAAAATTAGTGCCTCATAAAATCTGAATAACCATAAAATTTCGTTGGATTTTAGCAATAGAACGTCAAACTTTTGAGAGCTCTTTTTCTTGACTATGCAGCATGTGCCATTAAGTGGCCCTGCATAAGTTGCCTACATAATGGGCCTGTCAATTAAATGATTCCACTGTTTGGCTATGCTGCATATGCCCTAGAGTGACCTAGATAACACAACACCCATAATGGGTTTGTCAAATAATGGTAACTTCACTCTTGAAAAAACTTCCTCTAATTATTTCATCCCTTTTCCCATATCATCATTTGGATTCAAAAAATTCTCAAATAATAGTTTAAAATTTTCCATTTCATTCCTGGATATTGTAGTATATTTCCCAACAAATTATCAAGAAATTGGGAGAGTCTCATACCTTTGGTCAATGATAAAGAACTTAAATTAAAGACACACAATGTCCTCCCTGTATGACTTAAAACTGCACAGTACAATGTCCTCACTACATGTCTTAAAATTTCACAGTACAATGTCATCACTGTATGACTTAAAACTGTACAGTACAATGTCCTCACTGCATGACATAAAATTTCACAGTACAATTTCCTCAATAAATGACGTAAAACATCACATTACAATGTCCTCACTGCATGCTTTAAAACTACCCCATATGATATCAAAAATCATCCTTTTTGATTAATATTAAAAATCACTCATACACTAAATTTTTATTTGAATGGTTTTCTTATTCATGACATATGTCGATATAAAATAGACTTTTCATTCTTCAAAATTCCTTTCCTTGGAAAAACCACCCACTATGGTCTTGAGTCACCCAAATATTATTTTGCTTTATCTATCAACAACAACATGTTAAACTTCAAAGTGATCTTTTCCATGACTATAATGTACATTCTCTTAGGTGTCCTTGCATAAGTACCTACATAAAAGGCATGTCAATAAAAAGATTCCACTATTTGGAAATGCATTATATTCCCTAGTTGTCCCCACATAATACAGCCCCCATGATGGGTTTTTCAAATAATGGTAAATTCGTTCCTGGAAAATACACCCCTTATGATTGATGCAGTTTTTAGATTTGGTGACCATAAAAATCATGACTCAGTATTCCCCTTTGAAATATTTAAAAAATAATAAAGCTATTCTTAGACACATATATTTTTTTGGGATATAATTCAAAATTTATGGTCAAATCTATTCAACCCTAAATATTATCCCTTTATAGTCCAACACACATGACTCTGAACAGTCAAACAACAGAAGTCTTGGTACTCATTAGATTGAGAACCCACAAAGGTAACTCTAAATAAAAGTCATGTCCCAGCTTTCTAAACATACAATTTTTATGGATTAGATAATATTGAGAAATAAAATCAAGAGATATAGAGAATTTAGGGTTTTACATATAACCCTTGAAAAAATAAAACTATGCCTACTGGGCCAAATAGCATAGGTAAAAGAAAAATAATTTGCAAAAGTGAAAACAAAGATGATTAAAGTCAAAATACTTTTAATTTATAAATTTTTTTGAAGAAGATCATCCATAAATTGGAGTATCCCTCTCAGAAATTTCAAAAGGAATTCTATATAAATATTCATTTTTTACAGCCTCTTGAGCCCCATCAACTGCATGTTGAAGTTTTTCTGTTTGACCAGCCTCACTCTCTTCAGTGCGATGAAGTGATTCTCTAGAAACTGCAATGGATTTTTCACCATACTTCTAGAATTCTCATAATGATCTATGATATAGGTAAAGCTCCCACATAATAACATCTAACTCATGTTGAAGGTAGTAATTCTGAATATTATTTTCTTTAATTGTGTGCTTCAGTCCCTTCAACTTTGAATTATGATTATCCTCATTCTTGGACAATGCTGCATGAAATTCTTCAATATTGATTGACAGTTTGTATTTTATCAAGTCTTTTTAAATCTTATGCTCTTGGTCCCTCCTGCGAATAATCTCTTTCACTGTAGTATGAATATCACGGTATTCAAAAGCACCAAATCCTTACAGGATAAACATAGATCAAATTCATGGAATCCTTGAAGTTAGTTCCTCAAGGGGCATCTTAGATATTATATTTGAGATGTTTTTCCAATATTTTCAACGAGAAAGATGATGATCCTTCTACAGTTATAGGTCTGATTCAGAATCATTGTCCTAAGATGGAGTATATTCTAGGACTAATGCACTTAAAGAAGTGCCATGTTCTGTTACTTGTTGAATTATGGATGCTCCACCTTACAATGTTATTTGGGATGATGAAAATGCTTCACCTCCATATTTATACATTGAAGTTGATATCCCTATATGGTAAATCAAGAATTATGGTTATGGTAAGATTTAAGAGACAAAAAAAGTGAATGAAATCATAATATTAGTATATCTTACCTAATAGTAGGTCAATAGCTTGAGAAGGACCCTCCCCAATATTCTCAGTTTCTGTAATCTTGTTTAATGTCTATTGATGAGGAGTGTTATCATTAATATGCTCAGGATTTTCATAGTGATGCTCCGGAAGATCTATCATCAAAAGATCCACCCGAGCTTATGTCTTCGCAATGGTGGAGTTTACATTAATATCAACACTTCCATAAATTTTCATTATGGCTGCAGTTTCTTTATATGAACTGCATATTTCAATCAACCATGGTTTGCAGGCTAATCATAAGTATATTAACAAGATGAATAATGAGAACTCACATCCAGTTGATTCTATAAAAGGAACTTCAAAAATATTTAATGATTTAGATATATTAATATCTTCTAATAGTTCTTCAAAATACATGACAAGTTTCATCATTTCATCTAATGATATCTTAGATCCCAGGTTAGTCTCACTCATGAGAGTGCTTGGCATCTGTGCTTTGAAACCTTCCTTCAACAACCCTTGACCCTAAATAGCTTCTTCAGCAACAATTGTGGGGTCAATGTTAGTTGTTTCCAGATGTTCTGGTGCATGTGATGAACCTAAAAGTATCATAGAATGAAAGTTATATATTATTTCATTTGATGAATTATAAAGTATTATTGATTTACAAGAACCCTCCTCTCCTCTAATAGAAAGAACATGAGCAGTGCTGGGAATAGATGTTGGTTCTTGTGGCTTCAATGCCTCTTTAGGAACCACTAGATTTGTAGAAATTTTTTTCTGCTCTGTATCACCTTCTACGATTTATTGAATATTATAAGTAGTTTCTTTCAAAGAAGAAATAGAATAAGTCCTTATTTAAAAAAATATAGTTTTTAAACACTTTTTCATGAATAAAGACTAAAATTCATGATTATCAGGGAAACTGGAAATTTCTAAGAAAGCGCTTGACCATGGTCTTCTTTCTTCGATTATTTTGCTTATACTCTTTTTTAGGAGGGATTGAATCGTCTTCTATATGGATAGCTATCAGAGATTCCAATACTCTCTCTATTTCTTCCTTCATGACCTATTGGCCTGGAGATATTTCTTCCGGTTCATGGGGTGATCCGGTAGCTCCAAGAGTAGTGCCTTCAGGGCTATACTGTGGAGAAAGAAATTCAATTGTATTTTTTTTACCCATCTGTAAGTTAAGATAATATTTTATCCGGTGTAAAAATGTTTTGACTGAATTTAAAGTTTCATAATGGATAAAAATGAAAGGTAAAGAAAAAATACATTCTCATGTTCTACAAAATATCGCCACTCTTCATCTAATGAAGGATTGATCCATTTGGTTGTACCACAGTCAATCATTTCCTTTACCCACTTTGTGGTAGGTATTGATTCATCAGTGGCATATATGATCATTTCCATCTCTCGAATATAAGACTTCACCTCAGTGGTATTATCCCTAAAAATAATATCTGAAGAATCCTACAATTACCATACTCCTAGAATATGTAGTCCTTCGCACAGATCCATCAACATGGTTTCAACATCATAATAAATATTCTACCATGTTTGAATAGCCATTGGATGTATATATTTAGAATTTGTTTTAGAGGGTTGTGAATCGGATCTTGTAAATTTTTTCTTAAGTTTCTTTCAAACACCCATAGTCACTGATCAGGGATTAGAAAAGGGAACCCGCCACTCTTCAGTTTGATGGCGACCAGATCGCCTCGATACGAATTTAGTAGGGATTTTTAGAGTGGCTATTTTATTTCTAGTATAAGGATTACATATTTCTCAAGGCCTCTTTGAGTAATTTATAGAATCATTACCCCCATCTTTTGATTCTTGTAAGTCGGCCCCTGATGATGAAGAATTATCTTCCAAACGACGGGGCCTCTTCCTGCATCTTCTCTTCAACCCCACTTAGGGAAGATAAAGATTCAATACCCCTCTAGGGTAAGATACAACCCAATTTTTAGCATACTAGATGGTTAATCTACATACTGTATTAGTGGAGGGTAAATTAAACATTTCCCCAGTCTTCTCCATAGATATTAATAACCAAAGTTTTCGGGAAACTATTGGGTGTTTCTCTAATTTGGTATGCACTAGAGGGGATATGGTATTCTTTTGTAGACACTTAAATTGACAGGCAAATATATATGGAGCATAGGCCACACATGCGATTTCTATTTCAATCAAGGTTGTCAACACGCCATCTCTGCATGATAGAATATATTCCATCAATTCCAAACTGGTTCATCCAATCATCAATGACTCTCCCTATTGTCGGATCCCTATAATGAATGAAATGGAATTCTTTATACATTCGTAATCTAGCCTTAATGTCATAAGCATTCAAGGAGAAGGGTGAAATGCGAGAAAAAATCTAAACATATGGTCTGAAAGAACTTCCAAAAACCCATACTCCACTTTGTACAACATAAGTTCTAAAGTGAGTAGAAATCCATCCCCACAACACTTGGAATGGTCCCAAAATCATAAAGGGATATTTCCCTTTTTAAATGGGAAGTTAAATCCTAATAATTTTTTCCAAAACAGGATAGGCCAATCCTACCATCCATTTATCCAACAACATAGCTGCAATAACCAAGGTTCCTAGCCTCACACTTCCTTTAGAGTCTTATACTAGTAATAAATATATGTAGAGCCACATGGCATGTAAACCTTCCATACATGTCTTTGAAAGAATTTTTGGGTTGATTTTATATCCCCATTTATCAAATTCTACTTTCTCCAATGTTGACCAAAAGGTGTCAGGAATTCGTATCTTCTCTATCATTGGACAGCTAGTTAGACAGGTGTAAGTTTTCCCTTTTTCATTATTCTTTATTAAAAATATTTCCATCCAATCCTTCGGATGAATATCCTTCTTGGTGCGAGTTTTCATAATAATCGAATTCTTGATTTTGTTAAATATTTTCATCAACTCACGAACCAAATATGGTGTCTTCTCCGAGTCATTCCAGTTCACTTTGGGAGGAATAAACACATCATACATGTCTCCAAGGATTGGGGCTCAAAATTTTTTGCAAACATCATACAAGATGATACGTACCTCTCCATGTGTTAAATGTAAGGAATTAGTCTCTGGGATCCATTGGCATAATAATTCCAGCACAAAATCATCATTCTTTTATACATAGGGTTGCCCAACCCAGACAACCTAATAAATCCTGACAACTTTCAAGTCGTCTGCAAATTATACACATGTCTTCTATACCTAGTATGCCCACATCCATGCAGGTTTTACACCTCCTCATGGGTGAAAGTCCCAACTATTCTCCAACCCTTGGACTGATCTATCTCAGAATCCCGAAATATGGATGAATAATAGTGTGGCTTCATCTCAGGTGTGTGTGCCTTCAAATCTGTAGCACGTAGGCTATGATGCATAATATGAGATTTCTCAAATTTCGTAGCATTGGAAAATGAGCTAACAATATAAAAATTGGCTGACAATAAATTTGTATAATATGGAAACCAAGAATGAGGGACATAATTCTTTTGATCTGGAATGTTAGCATCCTGTAAATGGCCATAGCTATTCAAATCTAGATAGGTGCTTCGAGGAAATTTGAAATGATAATCCTTAAAATATTTTTCGATTTCTAAGAGGGTGGTGTCATAAATATCAATGTAATCATAACCAACAACATTCATCATATCGTCAATCCTCTTGCTGGTGATCTCATCAGTAGTTCCAATTCTTTTGGGATCCATTTTAAATAGTAAAAATATATAAATGATCTTTTTAATGTATGTTTTAAAAAATATTTTCAAATGAATTAAGGCGCTGAATTTTAGAGATTGGAACGCAAGTATAAGTTAGCACGCAAGTATCAAACCCCACATATAGTACCCACCTAAAAAACATACATTACAAGCATGACGAAACAGAAGTGCCTGATTAAAAGAATGCTTGGGTGACAAGAGCTAAAAAATCATAAATCGCAATACTTTTTCATAGAAATGAAGTTGTTATTTATAGATGGTGTTTGTCAGCCTGCACGCCATAATCTTTCATGCTGCCAACTTGTGTTCCCAAGTCTACTTTCTCACCAATACCTACAAGCCCTAGTTCTCTGTTCTTTCTCCTTCATTACATTACCTCAGTACATGATCATCCATCCATTCCAGATCCAATTCTGAGGGGGGTCTTTTTTTGACACTCCATTCCATCAAAGATTCTAGAAAATGACAAAGGTAAATATCTTTAAATGAAAAGGGATAAAATATAGGAAGAAATTAAATCCAAAATACCACATTCGTGCAACCTACTTGTGTGCCAATGTGTGTCGTGCAACCTACTTGCACGCCCAAAAGTGTCATGAAACCCACATGTGCACCTTCACTCGTTTCACCCAAGGGCCTATTTTTGACTATAAATAGACCTTTAGGGACCTCATTTGTATGGATGAATTTCCCCAATGCTCAATTACTACTCTGGTCACCATAGTACTTCAACCCAGTCTTCTGAAACGTCCAATGTAGTTCTTTAACACCTTGAGCAGATGATTTAATGGAGGATCATCAGACTTAAGTCCTTTTAGTGTTTGAAATCAATAACAATTGCATGCCTAATGCTCCCAACCACCGTAAGTAAGAAATACTTGCACGCCTCCCATTCCTCTCATAGGAACTTGAGGGCCCCACTTTTGGGATCACCTGTGAATACTCTTAGAGGCTTGAGAAAGGTATCGTCCTTGTATTTCCATATAGGTTGTTTGTCGCTTAAGTGAACATCAGGTTTCCCAAGTGTACTAGCACACCCATACTTGCGCTCCCATACCTATTTGAGCGCACCTCTTTGATTCACTACTTTTCTTCAGTCTAAAATCCATCAAGCCTTAATCAAAGCCATTCATGGAATGGAATCTTCTTCTTTGGCTCCCTTTTCTAAAAGGTATTCTGTTGACACCTCCACCTAAACATCCTATCTTATAAAACCTTTGGGAAAGGCACATCAGTGTGTCTCCTATTTGGGTTTGTATTTCCACAATCAGAGGTTTCCCACACTTGTTTCGCAGTGGGGTTTGAATTCATGGAATGTCAGCGGGTTTGTATATCCACAGTCACCTGGACTTTTGTCACAAGAATAATGTTGGGAAAGTTCCCAGTTTGGAGGAGGGTTGGGTCCTTACCCCTCCCTTCTCAAAGAGACCACCCAGAACCTGACGTCTTTGGTAGGGAAGTAATGGTTCACCTTTACTTTTCCACGCAACTATAAGAGAATTATCCCTCCCCTAGTAGGATCGATTTTATAGATAACCATCCTGGTATAAGCCCCTAACCTTCACCCCTTCTTCCTTTCATTGGACTCTTATCCAATGTGAATAGAATAGTGGGAGGGCTCATCACCTCGCCCTAATCCACCCTCGCCACCATAGGTGCGCCCTCTTCCACCACCGGTGGGGGAAAATTTGGAAATTGCGAATGCCTTTGTAGAATCTTTGACATTATATTGTTTCTCACATCGAACACGACTCGCGTGGGATTAGATATATGTCATGATTACAACATTTTCATGATTGAATATATTATGAGAACTTTGATTCCTGTTCAAACAAGGATATGCAGGAATCCTTTTCAGGGCTTGAGCTCACCAGATATCCTCTTTAGTAATACAACCTTAATTTCTCTAATTTGGGTATCCTCCTTTGGATTAAGCCACAAATTAAACCCTAAATCATCAAGGAATCCTTTTTATAAAGTAATACCAAACCCACCTCTCTCAAAGGGCCATACACTCTTATGAGACATATCAAACTACGTGGGCATTGATTCTCATCCATATGGGATATATAGGAGGCCTACTTGAGGTTGAAACCCAACACTTCAAATGAACCATATCCTCCTTGGGCCATATTCCCAACAGGGTCTGGCCGTACTTGGAAACCCATATCCTTTCCATGTTCCTTGGGCTGCTCCAGCCTAAGTCCCACATTAATTTTTGACTAACAACTTTATGCTTAGATGTCCTTATCACATGAACTTAAAATGTATGATGTGTCCCATTAGGAAGCACCGAAAAATGAGGGTTCTAACTCCTTTTATAAGGATACGTAAGTAGTGCACTTATGGGCATGACCCCATGATCGAAACAAACATTCTTCTCCCTGGATGACATTAAATTCCAGAGTGCCCGACTGTGTGGATTAAAAACTAGTATCATCATAACGATGATAAAAAGAATATCTAAGTAGTATATGATATGATGCCATTGATGGAGAACCTCAAGTACATACAGATTATTTTAAACGTTTCACATGAGAAATAAATGACTGAAAATTCTAAAGGATACGTATGATATACATGGTGAATTAATAAGGATTCATGAAAATAACTTAAATTTACAAATTGTGTCTTGAAGTAGACAATAATTCTTCTCAAAAATGGTGTGATGAGTCTGAACACCCATTCTCTCGACCAGTGAACATTCTTAATTATTATGAAGTTCATACTTAACAAAAGCCTGCCTTCGGAAAGCAGGTCCCCTTTAGAAAAATAATTGTTGGAAGTTCCTAGTTCCATAAATAAATCCAATGGAAACCACTTGAAAGTAATGATTATTAAAACTAGAATACATGTTTCATGGAAATAAAAAACAAAAAAACATTAAAAAAAATAAGGGATGTGTTTTGAGGTATTTTAGACCATTCCCTTTAAAATTAACCCTTTACAACCTTTTACAATTACTGCAGAAACTCATTTTATTAATTGGGTAACTTATTTTTTCATATAAAAATGAAACTAAAATTATAAATAATTAAATTATGATGAAAAATATAAAAGCCATTTAATAATATTCAATTTCTAAATGTGGTATGATTAATATCTAATATCACGTAAAATACGTGTAAACCAAATTTTTTGAAAAAAATTGTACTTTTTAAAAATGAAATCAATTTATTTATTTAATTGTAAAAAAAAATTAAATTAAAGGTTAACTTATTTTTTTGAATTTATTATATACATGTATCATAAAAATTATTCATCAATATTTATTATTTTAATTTATTGATATAAAAATACATTGCACATAGAAAAACAATTTTTAGAAAAATCCTATGTTTTACCTTCAAATGAGTTTTTCTTTATTTATTACCAATTTATAATCAATGTATAAACTATTCTTAAATTTATAAATGGTACAAAAATTACTATTTCCTTTTTTTAATTCTAAATATAAGAAAAATTAACATTTAAATAAATTCATATATAATAAAAAATAGGACTATAAACAAAACATTTCCATTTATCCAGGAATATTTATTTTAGTTTATCATTACTTAAACATTTCATGATTGTAATTAGATGATTTTATTTTTTATTACCAAAATCTAATCAATAAATATTTTTTATATCACTCAAAAAAAATATTTAATTTAACAAAAAATCATGATTGGGTAAAAAAATTGAAATAGTTTCAATATTATTTTCATAAGTAAAGTTAACCCCTTTTTCAAAGTCATTTATTCTATAAATTTCATTTAAATGTCTAATAATTGTTTTCATTTTATGTTATAAAAATAATTATTCACTAAATATTGGTGCTTTATACATCACAATTTATAAAATTCAAAGAATTTATCTTAAAAGAAATTATATTCTAAAATCATAAGGTGTTACATGTTTCGAGTTGGAATTTAAATTAACATACTTGTAAGTTACCCCAACCAAGTCTTCACTAGTTATAGGTAAAAACGTAACTATTATCATTAGTTAAAGGGAGGATATTGTTTTCCAAAAACATTAATCTTCTTGAAAAATAGCATCGAATCATCCAATAATTGACCTACTAAGACAGCAGTTTCAATTTTCTCAATAAAATAGTAGTTCGTCTAATAATATTTATGCAATTAGTTCAGGACTAAAAACAAAATATTGGAAACTTGGGATTATTAAAAATATTAAGAGTCACAAATGTATTTCTATAGAGAATTTAATCATAAAAAGAGATGATTTCCCAAAATTAATCCAAATATGAGGATAAAAATAAACCAATGATTTGTGGAATAAAATCAACCCATATTGTTTTTCAAATGCAAAAACCATGGTTTATTGGACATTTATGGTGATGTTGATGTTTTGGGAACAAGTATCTTGATTTTTGGTATAATATATAGAATATTTTAGGAACAATAGAGCCTATATTAAGGGGGAATATAATCTAAGTAAAAAAAAGATAAAAGATAAAAAATTACATCCCTTACATATTTTAAAGCTTAGAAAATCTGAATAGAGGTTACAATAGAAGTTCCCACCATGAAGAATAGAAATGGTTCAAATAAAAAAATCATATTTGAAATAATTGTGATGCTCCTACACCAAATTATTAGTATAAATAAGGTTAAAAGATAAATAAAAGTGTTGAATCAAGAACACACATGAATAACAAGAAGTATGGTTCACTAAAAACAACAAGAAATTTATTTTATCATGAAAAAATAGAACACACCATAAACCATTTCAAACATGATATATAAATCTATATTGATATTAGAATAATACATTATCATCGAATAAATATAATCTATGAAATAAAAATAATAATTTTTTGGTGGAAGACATCCCTGATATAGAAGGTGAATCTCATATGACTATACTAAAAATTTGTAACTTAATGGTTGATGATAATATATGTGGGAGGGATATGAAATTGGGTCAAATTTAAAAGGATTATATAGTTATTATAATTTTCTAAGAATATATTCTTATTAAGATGAGGTTATCACCAACGAAATCATGTGCTTCTAAGGGTAATGATAAGAGGAATAATTTTCAAAAAGAACTAGTTATAAATAGAAAGAAAACCATCATTCCCAAAAAGAGTAATTATTTGAAAATTAGAAGTCTATTAATCTATTGTTTCATAAAATAATGGAGCTACAAATATAATAATATCTTGTTTTATAAGTTTAATGACATGCATCATTACAGGTTTCCAATTTCATAGGATGTTTGAATTCTTGGTCTCATAGTTGGGGATGTTTCCATTATTGAGGCCCATATTAGAATTATAAGAGATTTCATATCTCTAGGAATTTCTTAGATATTATCAAAGGACATGGAAGTGTTTTTTGGTGCTTGGGTGTATAATAGAGCAAGGATAGTGTGACCTTTCATAGAATTTTGGTATGAGCACTTTGGGTCATTCCTAGTGGGTGTTGTGGCATAATGGGTTTTGAGTTAGTTTTAAAAGGAAAAAACCATACACATGGATTCAGTACATGTGATGTTTCCATGTCATTCATTTTTCCAATATATGTTTTAGGAAAAAATTTGTAATTTAATTTTCTTTTTTTTTTGTAAATAAAAGAAGGGTCAATTTTTTTGAAACTTTGATCATTCCCTGAATTCCTCCATGATGAAGGCTTCCCAATGTATATATCAAGGGTTTTTATGTGACAGTGAGATTCCTTGATAAGTGTGACATTTTCTATATAATGGGGACTCATGCTTCGAAGCATGAGGATTTCATTTTGACGGGTCCCTATCATTTTAATAGTTCATCATAGATTCTAACTCATGTAGTGGAGGAGGGTGGGTATGGTTATGTGGGTTTATATAGGGAAGGTGAAATATGTGTTTCATGTAACACCCCAATCTTCCACAATACACTTCTCTTTCAATAATGCAATAGCTTGCATTGTACGCAGGTTAGAGATTCTAACACATTGTGACCAATCAAAGAAGCTGTTATGAACAGTGATACCCACTTTTTGAATTTTATAAATTTTATATTTCAAAATAGATTACATTCTTAGATTCAAAATATCAATATTATCCTAAGTTGAATTTTTGGTATTTTTCTGAGAACATCCAATTTTCGATGAATAGTGAAAAATATATAAAAACAACTATTTTAATCAAAATAATTTATAGTGATAAATTATACTATTTAGTGGAATTAAAGTATAATTAGAATATAATTTTACCATTTTATCCAATGGTGGTCATTAAAATTAATTTTACTTTGAAATTGAACATAGAAAATTTTCGATCTTTTGATTGATATTGTTTCTTAAAAACACGTTATTTGTTTTGACAACGGGAATTAATTATAAAATTAATTAATGAAAATTATTTGTTTTTAATTTCGTAAAATTGAAATTATTTTTTAATTCATAATATCAATTATAGCTTAGGGTGAATTTTTGGTATTGTTCTGAAAAACTTGAATTTTTGATGAATAGTGAAACCACTAAGTGGTAGTTAAAAAAACTGATTTTTCATTTAAATGCAACTTTACCGCTTCTATGAACTGAATTTAAAAAATCTGACATACATGGTTGTCATTATTATATAAAATGTGGTTCAATGGGGTGAAAATAATTTTTGGTGAATAATAACTTTTGAGTTTTATTAACCGCGATTAGAGGTAATTGGGGTAATTTAAGGTAAAAATGATATTATAAAAATAAAAAAATATCTTGAAACATGTCATCCTCCTATTGTATGGGTCATGGGAGACTGAGACAAACCATAGGACAATTTTTTGGACCCCACGGAGCCACTTGGGTAAGATAATGACATTAATAACTTTTATTTAAAGTAAACATAAAAATGTCACAAACATGTATCGTTTTACTAAAACAATTTTTACAAGGGATTATACAAGTTATCCTTTTGTTTATAAATATTAATTGGAAAAATAAAAAGATTTTATACATCATGGTAATTGTTTTATAATTTTTTTACATTAAATAAATAAATTTATTTATGACACCATGATGATGCATCGATTACCTCATTAATGAATGATTTAATTAAAATAAAAAGATAAGGTAAAATCTAAGAATTACACATCTCAAAAACCTATGGGATGGGTGTATTTGTAACCCTTATCACCTTATCTTATAAATATATCATTGTGTTATCTTTATAATCCAAAAACCATTTTATAATAAAATAATATTTTCAATCTTTCCAAAAGGCCCCTCCTCTCCTCTTATAAAAGGATCCCACCTATACCACATTATTCATAACTTCAAAGCCATTCGACTCAGACAACCTCTAAAAAAATAACCTCTAAACATTCTTCCCTTAATCCTAGAAGCCTTATCTTAGGCAGAAGGAACTTCAAGAGTCCTTTTGGTTCAAACAAAAGGGAGTTACCCAAACTAAAGGTAACGATTTCTCTTATCTTCTTTTCTTTTATTTTACTTCTACAACCCCTAAACTCTTTTTATTCTTTTATTTTTTTAAACACCAGTATCCTCAATATACTTGGATGTTGTTATGAGAATTATTCGAAATACACTTTCACACACCTCCATCTAATGGTTAAAGAACAGACTATTTCTGTGGGTGGTGAATAACTTCCTCATGAAACGATGATTATTAAATCTTTTTTAACACATCTAATAGTGGCCATTAAGATGTCACTATATTTATATATGATATATATTATGTTTATGTCTTCCTTATGATTCTGTATTTTTCATTTATGGCATACCTTTATGATTTCCATTATGTTTAAACCCGATAATGTCATTTTAGGAATTGCGGACTACCGCCCCCTGAAAGTGATTTGAATCGTTAATGCCATATGTGGGACATTTAAAGGATGGAGTTAATTATATTATATATGATATTATACTGGAATTATAATATAACTCTATATCATTATGATTTCATTCCATTAAATATGAAATAGAAATCAAAGTAGTGTTCATGCGTACGTACGGCTTACCGTCTCCATGAACGGTGAATTTCATTTCTTTCCCCTAAATGTTATGTAATATTATAAATGCATGTATATACTTGATATGTATTATATATAAGATATCTAAATAATCAATTTAATTCTGGAGATAATGAATATTTTACCACATAAACAACTTGTAATTTTAAGATGTTTATTGTTGACTCAAGTACCAAGGATCGAAAAAATGACCGTTATTAAATTGAATGATTACATAATGTTCATAACATGGTAATAAGTGATTTAAAAGGAATAATTAACTTGAAAATGGTTATTAAGAAAATAGAAATTAAATATAGTTTATTATTCAGGAGATTAAAGAACGATCGAGTCAAGTCGGACAAAAGGTAAGGGACTTTGTCTCAATCTCCTTTCATTGAGGAATAATTTGTTTTATACACAAAATTCTTTTATACGGTGTATAATACCATTTTAATTTTACTTTAATTCAAAAAGAATATTTTTATACAAATCATTTTACTAAATGACAAAAGGAATGTTTTGTCTTATGTATGCGGCGGACACGACATCTCCGTCGTCGTGACCATTATTTGAGTTTTGTCTTCCTCTACAAGCCATAACATTTTTTAAATGAAAAATAAATACCATGTTTTACTTTTCTTTTCTTTTGGTATTGAAAATGTTTTTGATAATGTTTTTGTTATACCAATGTGTTTTATTGATATATTGTGGTTGAAATGTGGAAATGTTATGTTTTCTTTATGCATGTTTTATGTGATACAATTATGTTATAGTTCTTGGGAATTGTTTATGATATGTTTAAACCTTTTCATATAAGGAATGATTTGGACTTAGTAAGTGACGGGTGGATCCCACTATAGCTACTCGATGAATCGGTAGGTCTCATGAGACTAACTAGTGTCTTGGCACAAGGACTTGACAATATCTTATTTCTAGTGTTGGCACAATGCCTTGACTATGTGGTTATGATAATCTGGCAGTATGCATTCCATCAATATAAAAGTGGATATTGATATTTCTTGTGAATATTCGACTAGTAGAATATCAATTTGAATAAGTAGATGGAATTATTTAATTTTATATTTTCCATGTTATTCTGAAGTTCAAGTTTAAAAGGATTTTTTTTAGTTATACAATTGCTTTAAATGTTTATGCTTGTCTTTGAATGTTTCTGCTATATTGTTATCCTCACTGAGCATCTGATCCCACCCCTTTCTATATTTTATTTTTCCCAGGATGTGAAGAAGTATATTATGATTGACCTGTAAGGATTTTCTAAGGGATAATTGTGTTCAAAGGGGACAAGATGTTGTTGTTGTTTTTATTTCATGATGTAATGTAAAACTTATGAATGTATCTAATGTTTCAAGGCTACTAAACTAATCGTTCTTTCAAGACTTGGTCTTTTGTGATCATGACAGTGCTATGTTATAATGTACTAACTCTAGGAAACTAGTTTCGGGGCATTACAGTTGGTATCAAAGGTATTTTAGTACTAACCTTGGAAACTAGATTTAGGTAAAATCTGATTAGATCACATATCCCTAAGATTTTCTTTGAGGATTAGTATAGAAGAACATCCTAAAATTTTGGTAAAGTATAGATTTTGTGTATTTTTTGATCAATACATCCCTGAATGGATACGAGCAGGTAGAGGCGGCTATGGCACTGACATAACTAGGAGTGAAAACTCCGACAAGGAGTTTCGGGCTTGACCCGGGGTATCCTGGTAAACGACAACGGGCCTTGCTGCAATTTTGGTTACGAAACATTCGAGGATATGCTTAGGATAATTCGCGATTTATTTATGCACCATTATGAAGGGTTTATGAGTATATACTTCCTCAAAGAAATGATTTTTAGGATTATGGATTATATCCATAAACTGTTCAATTAATGTTAAACATTTTTCAAGTTTGTTATTATGTATTTCAATTCATAAACTAATCCAGTTTATGACATTGATTAGAAATGCATCCTAGTGGAAGGAATGAAAACCATATTTATAAGGACTTATCCTTAAACATTACTTAATATTGAGTTATTATAAGATTACACATTGAGGATCTTTTCAGGTTTAGAGTTTTAGAGAATTAGATCATAAATCATGCATTTCATTCCACATTTCAACTAGGTGGTTACATAAAAGATAGTATTCATTTTTCTCTTCAAAGGAGTCATTTTTAAAATAAAACATGGATTCATTCTTGAAACTTCCTTGACTCTATCATCACACCATGTACCATTCCCTTGACCTGTGAAAAATATTTCCAAAACTTGGGATGAGCATAAAAAATCTCGGTAAGGTATATAAAAATATGGAATGAAAACATTAGTCCATATATACATAAGAATTAATGAAATCATACTTTACTCATAAAACATAAGCACATTAACATACCTCATCAAATCATGAATAACTCAAAGAAAACATAAGACATAAAGGTTACTTGTGGCATTCATAACATTCTTATCTAGGGAGTAACCCTCATGGTTATGTTTGGAATACCCATCACAATATATTCCCTAAATCTCTTCGTAGAAACCATAGCTTTTAACCCCTTCATGTTAACCAATGCGTTGGAGAGCTATATTGGGATCATCCGCCCTTAGTGTATCACGAAACCACCCATCTTCATAACAATTCCCAAGAACCATAACATAATCGTATCACATAAAACATGCATAAAGTAAGCACAACATTTCCACATTTCAATCACAAGATATCAATACAAAACATTGATATAATAAAAACATTATGAAAACCATTTTCAATACCAATATAAAATAAAATTAAAACTTGGTCTTTATTTTTCATTTTTTAAAAAAATGTTATGGCTTGTAGAGGAAGCTGAAACTCTAATAATGGTCACAGTGGAAGAGAAGTCTTTGTCACCGCATACGTATGACAAAACGTTCCCTTTTTTCATTTAGTAAAATGCTTCGCATAAAAAATATTCCTTTTGAATAAATGTAAAATTCAAATGGGTTTATACAACGTTTAAAATAATGTTATGTATAAAACAAAATATGCCTCAATGAAAAAATATTGAGACGAAGTCCCTTACCTCGTGTCCAACTTGACTCGATCGTTCTTTAATCTCCTAAATAATAAACTTGAGTTAATTTCTGCTTTCTTAAGAACCTTTTTAAAGTTCATTATTCCTTTTATATCACTTATTACCATGTTATGAACACTATGTAATTATTTAAGTTAATAACGGTCGTTTTGTCGATCATTGGTACTTGAGTCAAAAATAAACTCCAAATAATTACAAGTTGTCCATGTGGTAAAAATATACATTATATCAAGAATTATATTAAAGATTTAGATATCATATATATCCTATATATCTAGTATATACATGAATTTATAATATTACATAACATTTAGAGGAAAGAAATGAAATGCACCGTTCATGGAGACGGTAAGCCGTACGTATGCATGAACACTACTTTCATTCTTATTTCATATTTAATGGAATTAAATCATAATTATATAAAAGTATATTATAATTCCAGTATAATATCATAAATAATATCATTAACTACATCCTTTATACATCCCACATATGGAATTAACGAATCAAATCATATTGAGGGGGCGGTAGTCTGCACTTCCTAAAATGATGATATCGCGTTTACCCATAATGGAAACCATAAAGGTATTCCATAAATGAAAAATACAGAAGCATAAGGAAAAAATAAACATAATATATATCATATATAAATATAGTTACATCTTAATGTACATCATTAAATGTGTTAAAATAATATTTAACAATCATCGTTTTGTGAGGCAGATATTCGCCATCCATAAAAACAGTATGTTATTTAACCATTAGACGAAGGTGTATATAGGTTTATCTAGAATACTACTCATGAAAACATCCTAGTATATTTAGGATACTTTTTTTTTACAAAATAGAGGAATAAAAAGAGTTTATTTGGTTGGAGAAGCAAGATAAAACAAAAGAACACAAGTGAAGACATTACCTTTATTTCAGGTAACTCCTCTTGGTTTGAACCAAAAGGGTTTCTTGAAGATATTTTTGCCTAAGATAAGGCTTCTAGGATGAATAGAGGTATTTGGAGAGATACAATTAGTAGAACGTGTCTGAGAAAATGTCTTGAGAGCTGTGGGTAAGGAGGTAGAGGTGGGGGCCTTTTATAAGAGGGAGGAGAGGCACTCTTGGAACGTCAAGAAATGTAACTTTATATTAAAATGAGTTTCGAATTTTAAAGGTCCCAAATTGATATATTTCTAGGATAAGGTGATAAGGGTTCTAAATATACTCATCCAATAGGTTTTTGACAAGTTTACGTCTTATATTTTACATTATCTTTTAATTTTATTTAAATCGTTCATTAATGAAGTAATTGCTGCATCATCATGGTGTCACAAATATATTAATGTATTTAATGTCTAAAAATTATAAAAAAAATACTATGATGAAGGAAATATTTTTATAATTCCAATTACTATTTATATACAAATAGATCATTTATGTAGACGAAACTAAAATTGTTTTACTTGGGTGATACATTCTTTTGTGATATTCTCCTTTCTTTAAGAATAAAATGATAATGTGTCACTTTCACCCAAAAGTGATTCCATGGGGTCCCTGAGTTTGCCACAAGGAATCCCATGGTCGGTCATGACACAACTAGTAGCATTATTAAACATGTTGGGTTCATTTTTTATTATTATGATATTATTTTATTACCCTTAACTACCTAATTACTAATTAATCACGATAATTAAAGATAATTACCACCATTACTATTCATAATTTCCGAAAACAAAAGAGTCTTAATTACATAATTTAGACGTTATGATTCCAAATATGGAATCCATTTTACCAAATTCCAAACATAGAAATTGCAGTAATTAATATAGAAAATAATTCTCATTTTCAAAACAAATAGCGGGTTTTTTTTGAAAGAATATCTATGAAAAGATTGGCACTTGTTTATGCCCAATTCCAAAGTGAAATAAATTATAAATACCCCCATTGGATTAAATGGTAAATATATATTCTTATTAAAATGTAAAACAAATTATAAAGATAATATAACCATATAATTAAATTAGACGAAAAAGCAGTTTTGATGTAAAATGCAGTATTTTTCACTATTCATTAAAAAATGAACATTATTAGAAAAATACCAAAAATTTATCCAAAGTAAATTTTAATATTTCAATACTAAATAATAAGTTTATTTTGACAAATATAGCTTATAAAAGTTTCAACAGATAGATTTAAAAATGGTTCTCCATCAAAAGGCGGTAAAACAATCTTTTTAAAATATTAGAGTATTTTATCCTTAAGATTGGATTTATTCTCATTTTAAGCCTTTAAAACACTATATAATTCATAAATAGACATAGATAAGAAAATAAATTATTCATTACTTACTTGGGATGTTACATCATTCCCCCCTTTAGAATATTGCATCCTCGCAATTTATTTACTTATCGAATAAGTGGGGGTACTTATCCCTCATTGAATTTTCAGATTCCCATGTTGCCTCTTTAATCATGTGGTTTTTCCACCAAACCTTTACTTGATGAATCAACTTATTCCGTAACACTTTCTCCCTATGTTCAAGAATATGGACATTTGTTTCCTCATAAGATAGGTTCTCTTCCAACTGAACTACCTCTCGACTCAAAACATGAGATAGATCTGGCATGTACTTCCTTAACATTGAAACATGAAAAAAATTGTGTACCTGAGATAAACTCGGAGGTAAAGCCACTCGTTATGCAAATTATCCAACCCTCTCCATAATTTCATATGGTCCAATTAACCTTGGACTCAGATTTCCTTTCTTACCAAATCTCATCACTCTTTTGTATGGCGAAACTTTGAGAAAAACATGATCAACTACCTCAAAAGAGAGATCCTTCCTCCTGTTGTCTACATCACTTTTCTGCCTTCTCTGAGCTATTCTCATGTGTCTCTGTATCCGTTGAACTTTTTCTGCCAACTCTTCTACCAATTCTGGTCCCATCAACTTCCCTTCACCCACTACATCCCAAAAAGAGGGAGTTCGACACCGCTTCCCATATAATGCCTCAAATGGTGCCATCTGTATACTAGAATGAAAATTGTTATTATAAGAAAACTCAACTAGAGAAAGTTGTTGGTCCCAAATTCCTTGATAATCCATCATACAAGCACGTATCATATCCTCAAAATTCTGAATTGTTCGTTTTGACTGCCCATCTGATTGAGGATGAAAATCTGTACTAAAATTTAATTCAGTACCCAACAACTTCTGAAGGCCTTTCCAAATGTTTGAAGTAAACCTGGGATCACGATCAGATACAATGGATAGGGGAACTCCATGTAACCTGAATATCTCTTTAAGATACAAATGAGAATGTTGATCTATGGAAAATGTATCTCGTATATCAAGGAAATGAGAAGATTTAGACAAGTGATCAACAATAACCTAGATTGCATTATTACCTCGATGTTTCTTCGGCAATCCCACAACGAATTCCATGGATATATTCTCCCATTTCCACTCTAGTACTAGTAATGTTTGAAGCATCCCCTTCGTTAATTGCCACTCTACTTTAACCCTTTTGAACCAGCTCTACCTTTTTCTGCAACTCACTGTCTTGCTTTTGTGCTTGCTTAATTCTGTCTGATAGAGAATATTTCACTAATACATGAAACAAAATAGAAGAACATATTGCACCAACAACTTCTATTCCAAATTTCTTCAAATCCTCAACCAAAGGATCATGTTCCAAATGTAACATGGTTAATGAGACATTACTTTTTTGACTCAAAGCATCATCCACTTTATTTCCTTTTCTTGGATGGTAATGAATTGTACAATCATAATCCTTGATTAATTCCAGCCATCTCCTTTGTCTCATGTTCTATTCATTCTGAGTGAATATATATTTTAAACATTTGTGATCAGTATATATTTCACACTTTACACCATTCAAATGATTCCTCCATATTTTTAAAGTGAAAACAATAGCAACTAATTCCAAATCTTGTGTAGGGTAATTTACCTCATGGCTTTTCAACTGATGTGAAGAATAAGAAATTACCTGATCATTATTCATTAGGACGCATCCAAGTCCATTTAATGAAGCATCACTGTAGATAAAAAACTCACCATTTCTGGAAGGTAGTGCCAAAACTGGTTCATTCACCAATCTTCTTTTCAATTCCTGAAAACAATAATCAAATTCTTTTTTCCAGATAAACATAACACCATTCCGAGTTAGGTTAGTCATTAGAGTAGATAACTGTGAAACTTTTCTAAAAAACATTTGGTAATAGCCTTCCAAACCAAGAAAACTATGAATCTAAGTTACATTTTAGGGTCTTGGCCATTCTTCAACAACCTTTTTTTGTAGGATCAATAGTTATCCCATCTTTAGAAACAATATGACCAAGGAAAGAAATTTTTTGCAACCAAAACTCAAACTTTCTGAATTTCCCATACAATTTCATTTCTTTTAAGGTTTGAAAAAAACCCTTAAAGGACTCTCATGCTCCTCTTTACTTTTAGAAAACACCAAAATATCATCAATGAAGATAGCCACAAAATTATCCAAGAACTCATGGAAAATTCAATTCATAAGGTCCACGAATAAAGCAGGTACATTGGTTATCCCAAAAAGGCATCACTACAAATTAATAATGGCCATATCTTGTACGAAACGTGGTCTTTAGAATATCTGCTTCTTTTACCTTCAACTGATGGTACCCCGATCTCAGGTCAATCTTTGAAAAATACTGAGCTCCCTGGAGCTTATCAAAGAAATACTCGATATGAGGAAATCGATATTTGTTCTTAAAAGTGATGTTATTCAAGGCTCTATAATCAATGAAAAGTCTCATTGAACCATCTTTATTTTTGAAAAATAAGACAGCATCACCCCATGGTGATGTTCTAGGTCGAATAAAACCTTTCTCCAATAAATCTCGCAATTGCTCCTTCAACTATAAAAGTTCAATTTGAGCCATTAGATAAGGGGGTTTTGAAATTGGCTTAGCATCAAGAACTAGGTCAACAGTAAATTCAACTTCTTGATCTGGTATTATTCCAGGAAACTCATCAGGAAAAACATCTGGATTCCTATTTACCACTGGCACATCATTAATCTTAACGGTTACTTTATTTTAAACAATATATGCAAGGAAATATTCATTTCCATCATTTACAAGTTTCTCAGCCTCTTGATATGTTATCAACAGTAAGGGTTCATTCTTGTACACAAACTGAAAGTCTTTATGAAAATAAACTTCTTTAGCTCTACAATCAATCTTATCATGGTAAACAAAAATCCAATCCATACCCAGGATAACATCAACCCCTACTAGAGGAAAAACAATAATGTTTGCAAGTAGGTTCTTTCCACAGATAAGGATAGAAAGATTCTTATAATTTTTGTTGGCCTCAACATTTCCCCTAGGTGTTTTTACCATAAATTCAGGAGTCATTTCTTGAGATAGAATTCCCAATTTACTATAAAAGTTTTCAGAGATGAAAGAATGTGTAGACCCTGAATCAAACAACACATTGGCATAATCTGCGAAAACAAACAAAGTATCTGATACCACTTCATTTTCTGGCCCAAAATATGCTGAAGTAGTTTAAAATTATTTCACCACTCCTTTTTCTTGTAGTCTGACTGATTTCCATCACTCTAGCTCTTTTTTGGACACTCGTTTCCATAATGATCCATCTCATTGCACTTGAAACATTTCACTAACTGTAAATCAAATTTGATATTACCATCACCCTGATCTTTTTCAGTGCAATCACAAGCCTTATGTCCCATATTACCACATCAGTAGCACTTTCCAAAATTCGGAAGACATTCCCCAACATGCCTTTTACCACATTTATCAAAAACTAGAAACTTAGTTTTCTTACCATCATACCTTTTTGAAAAATTCTTCCCTTTCTCCTGCCACCTAGGTCTCTTCTTCTGTTGGTTGTTATAGAACACTTGATCATCGGATAACTCCATTTACACCTTCTCAGCACATCGAAAAAGCTTTTCATAACTCTTGAACTCGCAAAAAGCTAAATCCCTTCAATATTTTGGCTTTAATCTTGAGTAAAAACGAATGATTTTACTATCAAGGTCTCAGATAAAATTTTAAGCATACCTTTCCAAACGAGTGAACCTCCCTTCATAACCATCCACTGAGTCATCCTCTAGCCTCAATTCCAAGAATTTTTCTTCCATCCTACGTCAAACATCCTTAGGAAAATACTTCTAAAGAAACATACCTTTGAATTCACCCCAGTCAAGAGCATCAATCTCATCCACGTACCTAATATTTTTAACCATCGACCACCATTAATCTGCTTCACCCTCCAAACGGTAAACAGCAAGACTAACATTTTTGTTGTTTGAACACCCCATGAAATCAAAAATCTTCTCCAATGCTTTAATCCACCCTTCAGCTATCACAGTGTCAGATGATCCTCTGAATGATGGGGGATGTTGCATCATGAAATGTTCCACCACTGACATGTTCCTCTACGGTTGATCTGGCTAATCTCGTACATGGAAACCACCACCATTTGTCGCTTGAGTCAACTGTGCCATTACTGCAACAAACGGTTCATTTCCAATTTCTAACATCTAAGTATGCTGATTCGGATGGTCATTTCATTCTGTATGCCTTCCTAGCACTGCTTCCCTCTTTCCTCTATGGAAAACCATTCTGAACAAACATGTCTTAGATAAAGCAACATGGTAATCTTAAATGCTATATCATTTCAATTTGACCATAAAAAATATTTTTGGATAATCATTTAATAGAATTATAACTCTTAATGTTTTCTAAACCAACCTCGGATAGAAACTATAAGGCCCCATCCTTAAACATTACTTAATCTTGAGTTATTAAACGATTACACGTTGAGGATATTTTTAGGTTTAGTGTTTTAGAGAATTAGATCATAAATCAGGAATTTCATTCCACATTTCAACTACGTGATTACATAAAATACAGTATTAATTTTTCTCATCAAAGGAGACATATTTAAAATAAAACATGGATTCTTTCTTGACACTTCCTCGACACTATCATCACATCATGTTCCTTTCCCTTGACCTGTGAAAAACATTTCAAAAACTTTGGATGAGAATAAAAAATATCAGTAAGGTATATAAAAATAAGGAATGAAATCATTAGTCCATGTATACATAAGAATCAATGAAATCATACTTTACTCATAAAACATAAGCACTTTACCATACCTCATAAAATCATGAATAACTCATAGAAAACATAAGACATAAAGGTAACGTGAGGCATTTATATCATTCTTACGTATGGAGTAACCATCATGGTTATGTTTGGAATACCCATCATAGTATATTCCCTAAATCTCTTTGAAGAAACCTTAGCGTTTAACCCCTTCGCGTTACCCAATTCATTGGAGAGCTATATCAGGCTCACCCTCCCTTAGTCTATCACGAAACCACCCATCTTCATAACAATGCCCAAGAACCATAACATAATCGTATCCCATAAAACATGTATAAAGGAAACATAAAATTTCCACATTTCAATCACAAGATATCAATACAACACAATGATATAATAAAAACATTATGAAAACAATTTTCAATACCAAAATAAAAGAAAATTAAATCATGGTATTTATTTTTCATTTAAAAAAATCATGGCTTGTAGAGGAAGTTGAAACTCAAATAATGGTCACGACGGCGGAGAAGTCGTTGTCATCGCATACGTACAACAAAACATTCCCTTTTGTCGTTTAGTAAAATGCTTCATATAAAAAATATTCCTTTTTAATAAACATTAAAGTCAAATGGGTTTATACACCATATAAAATAATGTTGTGTATAAAAAAACATACCTCAATGAAAGGAGATTGAGACGAAGTCCCTTACCTCCTGTCCGACATGAATCGATCGTTCTTTAATCTCCTGAATAATAAAATTGAGTTAATTTATACTTTCGTAAGAACCTTTTTCAAGTTAATTATTCTTTTTATATCACTTATTACCATGTTATGAACACAATGTAATTATTTAAGTTAATAACGGTCGTTTTTTCGATCATTGGTACTTGAGTCAAAAATAAACTCCTTATTATTAGAAGTTGTTCATGTGGTAAAATATCCATTATATCTAGAATTATATTCCTGATGTAGATATCATATATATCCTATATATTAAGTATATACATTCATTTATAATATTATATAACATTTAGAGGTATGAAATGAAATGCACCATTCATGGAGACGGTAAGCCGTACGTACGCATGAATGCTACATTCATTTATATTTCATATATAAGGGAATGAAATCCTAATTTTATAAAGGTATATTATAATTACAGTATAATATCATATATAATATCATTAACTAGATCCTTTATATGTCCCACATATGGCATTAACGAATCAAATCACTTTGAGGGGGCGGTAGTCTGCACTTCCTAAAGTGAAGATACCGCCTTTACCCATAATGGAAACCATAAAGGTATGACATAATTGGAAAATAAAGAAGTATAAAGAAAACATAAGAATAATAAATATCATATATAAATATCATGACATCATAATTTCCACCATGATAGGTGTTAAAAAATGATTGAACAATCATTGTTTCGTGACACATAAATTCGCCATCCACAGAAATAGCATGTTCTTTAACCATTAGACGAAGGTGTGTGTAATTGTAGCTCTAATACTTCTCATAAAAATATCCTAGTATATTGAATATACTAGTTTTGTTACAAAAGATAGGAATAAAAAGATTTTAGGGGGTTGGAGAAGCAAAATAAACCAAAAGAACGCAAGTGAAGACATTACCTTTAAATCGGGTAAATCCTCTTGGTTAGAACCAAAAGGTTTTTTTGAAGAACTTTTGGCCTAAGGTAACTCTTCTAGCATGAATAGAAGGATGTGGAGAGATAAAATGAGCAGATATTGGCTGATCCAATATCTTGAGAGGTTTGGATAAGGAGGTAGAGGTGGGGGCCTTTTATAAGAGGGAGGAGGGGCACTCTTGGGAAGTCATGAAATGTTACTTTTTATTAAAATGAGTTTCA
The DNA here is from genome assembly GCA_963277665.1 of Viscum album. Classification (NCBI taxonomy): domain Eukaryota; kingdom Viridiplantae; phylum Streptophyta; class Magnoliopsida; order Santalales; family Viscaceae; genus Viscum; species Viscum album. The sequence continues at coordinate 1,478,500,128 of OY728134.1, forward strand.
GATTTTAAAGGTCAAACATTGATATATTTAGATGATAAAGTGATAAGGGTTCGAAATATAATAATCCAATAGGTTTTTGACAAGTGTAATTATTAGATTTTACATTATCGTTTCATTTTATTTAAATCGTTCATTAATGAGGTAATCGCTGCATCATCATGGTGTCATAAATATATTAAATTATTTACTATCTAAAAATTATAAAAAAATACGATGATTTAGGAAATATTTTTATATTTCCAATTACTATTTATAGTCCACGATATCATTTATATAGACAAAACTAAATTTTTTTTACTTGGGTGATACATTCTTTTGTGATATTCTCCTTTCTTTAAAAATAAAATCATAATGTGTCACTTTCACCCAAAAATGATTCCATGGTGTCCCTAAGATTGACACAAGTCATCCCATGGTAGGACATGACACAAAAAGTATCATTAGGACACATTTTGGGGTCATTTTTTATTATTATGATAATATTTTATTACTCTTAACTACCGGATTACTAATTAATCACGATAATTAAAGATAATTATCATCGTTACTATTCATAATGCCCAAAAACAAAAGAGTCTTAATTAAATAATTTTGAAATTCTGATTCCAAATATGGAATCCATTTTACCAAATTCCAAACATAGAAATTTCAATAATTATTTTAAAAAATAATTCTCGTTGTCAAAACAAGTAGCGGGTTTTTTTGAAACAATATCTACGAAATGTTTGGCACTTGTTTATGCCGAATTCCAATGTGAAATCAATTCTAAAGACCACAATTGAATTAAATTGTAAAAATATATTCTAATTACACTTTAAAACCAATTATAAAGATAATATATCCATATAATTAAATTATATGAAAAAGTAGTTTTGAAGTAAAATGCATTATTTTTCACTATTCATTAAAAATGAACATTGTTAGAAAAATACCAAAAATTTATCCAAAGTAAATTTCAATGTTTCAATACTAAAAAATATGTTTATTTTGACAAATAGTGCTTATAAATTTTTTAAAAGATATATTTAAAAATGGTTCACCATCAAAAGGCGGTAAAACAATTTTTTTAAAATATTACAGTATTCTAGGCTTAAGATGGGATTTATTCTCCTTTTAAGCCTTTAAAACAATATATAATTCATAAATAGACATAGATAAGAAAATATATTATTAATTACTTACTTTGGATGTTAGATAATCAATTCATGGACTCCATATAGGTATTTCCCTCCTGCTCCAGTTAATTATAGTGCAGCTGGTGATAGAATTGGTGCTGATCAGCTTATCACCATACTGGGAAAACTCACTCAGGTTATGAATAATAACCTTACTCGTATGGAGCACCCTGATCCAAAACATGGATGATAAATGTTATACCTCTTCATGAGGAAACAACCACCAATATTAAATTGGGGTACAAATCCATTAGTAGCTGAGCAATGGCTAAATTCCCTAGAGAAAATATTTCAGGCTTTAGGGAGAATTGAAAGGGAAAACGTTTTCATGAAAGTATACCGCCTCAATGGAGATGTTGATCAATGGTTGTCATTGATTTAAATACAAATGATGCTGAAGAAGTATCATGTATGGAATGGAGAGAGTTTAATGATATTTTCTTAGAAAAATACTTTCCTCATGACCATCGAGCGGATATGGAAAGACAATTTATGAGTATGAGGAAAAGGAGGATGAGAATGTTGCAAAGTATGAGTCTAACTTTACAAGGTTAGCGAGGCATGCTGCAGATTATATATGTAACCCAAGAAGTAATATTGATTGTTCCCTTGATGGTTTAAAACTATTTCTCCATCGAGCATTAGTATCACAATCCTTCTCATCGTATGAAGATATGATCTAATGTGCTATCAAGACAGAAAAGGAATTCCCTAAGTCTTATGACCACAAAATAAATCAAGAGAAGAGGATAAAATTGGATCAAGAGACAGATAAAGGGAAAAGGGAAATAATTATTTTCCATTGTGTGATAATTTTGGTAAGAAACACCCTGATACTTGCCTAAAAAGAATGGGAGTTTGTTACAAATGTGGAGAAAAAGGTCAGGAGACTCATGATTGAAAGGGAAAGAAAGAGGATCTCAATGTTTAATGCTAAAATTGTAGATAAATGGGGCATTATTAAATTGAATGACCTAAGTTCCAAGAAAACATACCTCAGAAAAGGCCAATGGAGCAAGGAGAATCTTATGATGTTACTACAAATATAGTTGAATAATTTTTTTATTTGTGTTTTTGGACTCAAGAAATATATTATGGTTATAAGAATAATGTGATATATAGAAGGATTGTACAGAATTACTTGTTGTTTTCATTAAAATTTTAATATGATGAAGATAATCAGGTTTTTAGTATGTTGAAATAAGTGAAACTTTACTTTGGAGAATCTGATGTTAAAATTGATTTTGGAATTTAGAGACATTTTTTAGAGAGAATAGACAACGGTATTTTGGATAACTCTAAAGTTGGAATGGATTAAGTTGAACTTTGGATATTATTTTTTAAGGTTAAAACATTTCGGGAGATTATTTTTAGAGTATTATAATACTATTGTTTTAGTAAAAGGACAACTTGTATGTGGGGGGGTAACCCATCGCGTCAGACAAAGCTGTAGGAATCGAACCCACAACCATAGTGTGACAGGACTTTATTACCTACCACTAGCTTACAGGATGTCCCTGGTTATTAAAAATTAGTTTTCCTAATCTAAATGGTATGTGTTAATATTTAGAACCTTGTACGATTAGGATAAATATAATATTTTTGAGTTCTATTATCTTTTTGAGTGAAAGATGAGTTTGTGGGGGAAATTAGTTGAAGGTTGAAACTCTACTTGTCAAGTATATATATATATACCCCTCTCTTATTCTATTAATAAATTAATTCTTAAACATTAGGAAATGGATATTAAAAAAATGTGTTATCCTAATACATTATGTTTTGTTGAACTGATGATATTTTAAATCACCATAGATTGAAGGCTTTGAGGCCCTCGATTTTACACTTGTTTGTGATCAATGACCTCAATAACTCCCTAAAAATATTTACATTTTTCCTCCAAATATGTGTCTCTAATTGCCACCAATTTTCTTCTAATAGAGATCATAATTTGGTGGTGACTTTTTCATCTCCCTTTCCCTCTTATTAAGACTAAATTTTATTATCCTCATTTCCGATGTGGGTTTTCCTCAAAGATATTTTCTATTTTCAACCATTTATTTTTAGAGAACAATTTCAAATTGTGAGGATGCAATTTATTGAAGGAGGGGAGAATGTTACACCCCAAGCTTCCATGATACGCTTCTCTTCCAATAATGCAGTAGGTTGCATTGTATGCAAGTTCGAGATTCTAACACACTACGACCAATCAAAGTAGTCGTTATGAACAGTGATACCCACTTTTTGAATTATATTAATTTTATATTTCAAAATGGATTTCATATTTTGATTCAGAATATTGAAATTAGAAAAATTTGAATTTTTGGTAATTTTCGGAGAACATCCAATTTTCGATGAACAGTGAAAAACACATAAAAACAACTTTTTTAATAAAAATAATTAATAGTGATAAATTATACTATTGAGGGGATTTAAAGTATAATTAAAATATAAATTTACCATTTTATCCAATGGTGGTCATTATAATTAATTTCACTTTGAAATTGAACATAAACAATTGTCAATCTTTTGATTGATATTGTTTCTTAAAAACACGCTATTTGTATTGACAACGGAAATTAATTATAAAATTAATTAATGAAACTAATTTGTTTAGAATTTTTTAAAATAGACATAATTTTTGAATTTGGAATATCAATTATATCTTAGGGTGAATTTTTGGTATCGTTCTGAAAAACTTCAATTTTTCATGAATAGTGAAACCACTAAGTGGTTGTTAAAAAAACACATTTTTCGTTTAAATGAAACATTACCTCTTCTATGAATTTAATTTCAAAAATCCGACATACATGGTTGTAATTAGTAATTAAAATGTTGTAACACCCAAGATTTCATAGTACATTATTTTTTTCAATGTAATTTAAGGACTTGCAATACATGCAACACCAAGTTCAAGCGTATCATGACTTGCAAAACTAGCCGTTCAAAAGTGGTTATGAATAGTATTAATTGAATGTTGAACTTGATAAAATCCTTATAATTTTAGAATCCATATTATGAGTTTGTTATACACAATTTAAGAACAAATACATTTTTTCAGATAAAAGAAGTATTTTCCAAAAAATCAATTTTACCGCCTTTTAATGGCGAAGCCTTTTTAAATACAATATTTGAAACATTTATATATTAAATTTGACAAATTAAACTTTTCTTTAAAATCGTGAGAAAATAATTTAGTTTCAATAAAGTTTTGGTTTTTTTCTGATAACTTTCGTATTAGGGTGAATAGTGAAAAATAATATATTTTAACTGAATACAACTTTTTTAATCAAAAAAATTTATATTGTTAAATTACAAATTTTATTGGTTTGGAAGTATAGTTAGATTATATATCTACCATTTAATCCAATGTTGGTCATTTGAAATAAATTTAATTTGAAATTGGACATAAACAAGTGTCAATCTTTTGATAGTTATTGTTTCTTAAAAACACGCTTTTTGTTTTGAGAGCGGGAATTAATATTAAATTAATAAATGAAACTTCTATGTTTTGAATTTGGTAAAATAGACCTAATTTTTGGATTTGGAATTTTGAAATTAGCCTAGAGTTAATTTTTGGTATTTTTCTGAAAACATTAAATTTTTTATGAATAGTGAAAAACTCTCACTTATTATTTGAAACCGGCTTTTTATTTAAATAATAATTTATTTTGTTTTCAATTATTTTAGGTAAAAATAGATACATAATACCTATATAAATTCAATGTAAATCATTGGATTCAGTTTATAATAATTTTAGATATATAAATAGTTTTATCGAACTTTTTACCGTCTTTTACCCACCTCCTAGGAGCTTTTGCAAATTCACATAAAACATAATTTTACCGCTTATGTGAGCTGAATTTAAAAACTCCAAGAGACACAGTTAATATTAAGAAGTAAAATTTTGTTCAATGGGATGAAAATATTTTTTTATGAATAGTACCTTTTTACTTTTATTTACCACGGTTAAAAGTAAATAGGGTAATTAAGGGTAAAAATGATATTAAAATTACCCAAACACTTGACATAATTCTATTGGACAAGTTCATCTCAACCAAAAACTACCTTAGTAATAAAATATTATCATTTGGGTCCACTTGGATTAGATTAGGACATTTATTATTATTTAATTCAAAGAACAGTTAAAAGAGTTAAAATCAAAGTTTAATAACTAAAACATTTTTAATATAGGGTTTTACATAAGATAAATTCGATTATAAATATTAATTAGAAAGCTAAAAAAGATTTAATACATCATTTTATTTTATCTATAATTTTTATAAATTATATAAATAAATTTATTTAAGACACAATGATGATGCAGTAATTACCTCATTCATGAAAGAATCAAATAAATGGTATTATAAATATTAAAATAAATATAATTTCAACGTTTTTATGACATCCAATAATTTTATAGGTGAATATGACATGTTAGGACTGATTAAATTTATTTTCATTGAGGTAATAATGTTGTTATTATTTTATGAAAAAACAAATACCAAATAGTGTCAAAATTGACATAAAATAGTTTTTAAAACAAATATTATATTATTAATTGATATAATTGTCTTAAAAATCTGAGGTTCTGGAAAAAGACTAATATAATAATATATATGACATTAATGAACAAATAGGGGTTCTATTGGTAGTATATACTATGTTTATTAACCATATAGTGTAAGAATACAAGAAGACAAAGTAAAAGTGAATTTATTTAACTTAGAGTTAAATTTAAATGATAAGGGTAAAATGGTAACCTAAACTTGTCTAAAACCTATTGGTTGGGTTATTTTTTCACCTATAACCACCTTATACTTTAAATAATAAACCCTTGAGCCATTATAAACCTAATATGAATTTATTATAAAATAATATTCTATGTTTTTTCCAAGGTGCCCCTTACCCCTCTTATAAAAGAGAACTCCCCCGTCTCTCTAATTCACACCTTCTAAGCCATTTGTATCGGCCAACCCCTACCCAAATACCATATCAAATATCATATCTTCATCCTAGAGGCATTATATTCATCAAAAATCCAGCCTACAGAGCCATTTTTATCTAATCAAAAGGAAGAACCCGAAGAAGAGGTAATGATTTCACCACCCTCTTTCATGTTCCTTTCTTCTTCCACATCCTTTTTATTTGATGTTTCCATTATAAAATAATAATTCTAGTATATTCTATATACATTGATGTTATTATAATTATGGTACAACCAAATTCATTATTCTATTCACCCTTTTAATGACATGTCACCATACGTGTGTACATACGGCTTACCATCTCCACTTCGTGGTGTAATTGTTATTCAATACATTATTAATTGCATGGGTATAATAATGATGTGTATTTGATTTAAATAATTAATATAACATGATAATTATTCTGTATATATTATATACCATCCAATTTTATATTATATTAATATCAAAAGAATGATATTTTCGCCCGTGCGTACGTACGTATTACCGTCTCCACGACACGATGAGATTCATTTTCCAAGTTCACCATTCATCGACGATTATAAAAATATATATTACTAATAAGTATTTAATATATGACACAATAATGCTATTGTATATATATATATATTTATATATATAAGTATTTATGTACTTATATATATCTTATTCACTTACTTCCGTTCAATACTATATGAAAACAGAAACAACATTTATGCGTACATACGGACTACCGTCTCCATAAATGGTGTTTTCCATTTCGCATATACGTCTATTATAAATTTTTATATTATAAATATATATGATAAATAAATCATGTTTTATATTCTGAATGTATTTAAATCATTATCTAATTGATACAATCAAGAGTAACAAGTTAACACACGTACGATAAAGAAAGTGATTATTACCCGAAATATTAATATAACATGGAAATTATTATTAAATGGGTATTATAATGTCATAACTGAATAATATATGATATCATAAATATTAATATGGTTCTGGTATAATTTAATAACATACTATAGTCTTAATACAGTAGGCTAAACGTACCGTCGACTAAACAAAAGTACAAGGTAAGTGGTTTTAATCTCACTCCTTATTCTCGTGAGAATCATGCCATATTGCCACTATTACCTTTTGTGTGGTGTAGGTATTGCCCATAATTGTATTCTTTGTGTAATAAACTTTAATTTAGGTGTATTGAAATATTCATTGTATGATACCTCTTTCATTGGGTGTATGTTTCGTAAGTTACCAAATTGTTAAGGGTTTATTTTACAATATCTTCATTATCTAAGGTTGTTTATACGTAATTATCTACTGGGACCTCATTATCATTTACATCCATGTTTCTTAAAAATGTATTTCAAAAAAATCTTAATATTTTACAGAATATGGGTTAAAGTCATTTATACCCTTGTTTGACTTTTTAGAAGATGTTTATAAAGGAATATTTCCGTCGTTTTCCAAACAATGTCCTTTTAACATCTTCAAATGAATTATGGTAAGAATGTCTTTTTTTTAACTTATATGGCGGGTGCGGAAATTTTCTGCCATTATAAAATCTTTGAAGCTTCCCTTACAAGCTTATAAGAATATTTTCAAAGTCCTGTGGAATTTAAAGGAAGCCAGAGAAGAAAAGGATGGTAGAGAGAAGGACAGATAAAGGGAAGAAGGTAAAGAATGATTTTCCCATATGGGATAACAATGGAGAGAATCACCTTGGAAAATGCTTGAGGTGAATGAGAGTATATTATAAGTGTGGAGAAAAAGGACACCACATTCGTGATTGTGAGGGTAAGAAAAAGGTTTCAAATGTACAATGCTTCATCTTCAAGGAGTGGGGACACTACACGAATCAATTTTCAAATCATCAGAGTATGCCTCAAATGATGCTATTGGATAATAATAAAGTTATGATACTACCACATATAAAGAGGAACAGCTAGTGTTCTTATGTTGTAATTAATGAATTATGTCATTTGAGTGTTGTATCAACGATGCACTGGTTATAATAATTATGGGGTATATAAGGATTGTACTGTAGTACTATTTCATTAAGGACTTGGGATTTTGTGGAACAAAGAAAATTGAATCAATAGCAGGTTAAATTTTTGGAAAATATATGGTTGAGAGAAAGATAAACCATAATATGGTTCTGATAATGAGGTAGTGATTTTGGGATAATACATATTTGATTTGGATAAATTATATTGGACATTATTGACTACCTTTAAACTAATTGATGATTTTTATATTCCATCATTGTTTGAGTTTACATCATTTTTAGATGGAAGAAGTATATCATATATTCTATAACGAATAAGGGAGTATAAATGTAATCAATAAAGTTTTATGGTAATTCAGGGTGTTACCATGTTTTAAAATAGTACATGATGAAGGTATTCACATGTTATTACATAAAAAAGGATTTTCATTGTGTTTAACTTCTTTATAAATTTTCAACTGTGAGTTTGGATAGAAGTATGTTGGATAAGTCTATTTTGAGATTATTTTTGGATTGCCCTAAAAGGACAACCCGGAGGTCGGGCGGCAACCTGTCGCGTCTGGAAAGGCCGCGAGACTTGATCCAGCAACTGAAGGGTGATAAGGGTGTATCACCTACCACTGAACAACGTGATGCCCTGTAGTAAAAAATGTAGTCTTTTTTTAAAAAATCGGATAGATGAATTATAAATTCATTTTTTTGAAACCCTATATGAATAGGATAAATAGAATATTATTTTTAAGTTCTATTATCTTTTAGAGTGAAAGATGAGTTTGTAGTAGAAATTAGATAAATGATGGGACTCTACTTGTCAAGTATATATTTTTTTCCTTCTCTTATTCTATGAAGAAATTAATTATTATACTTTAGTGAAGGGATCTTAAAACAAAAAATGTGTTATCCTAATACCACATGTTTTGTTGAACTGATGGTATTTTAAATCATCATAGATTGATGAATTTAAGGTCCTCAATTTTACACATGTTTGTGATTGATGACCTCAATCAGCATCTATAAATATTTACTTTTTCTCCAATTATATTTCTCTAATTTCTACAAATGTTCTCCAAATCGAGATCATAATTTGGCGGTGACTCTATCATTTTTCTTTTCCTCTAATTAAGAAAAAATTATATTAACCTAATTTATGATGTGGGTTTTCCCAAAGGTATTTTATATTTTCAAGCTTTTATTTTTGAAAAATAATTTCAAATTATGAAGAGGAAATTTATTGAAGGAGGTAATAATGTAACACCCCAATATTTCGTAGCACATTATTTCTTCAAAGTAATTCAATGACTTGCCCTACACGCAACACCAAGTTCAAGCGTATCATGACTTACCAAACTAGCTGTTCAAAAGTGGTTATGAATAGTATAAACTGAATTTTGCACATTATATATTCCTTGTAATTTTATAATCCATATTATGGTTTTGTTGGACATAATGTAATAACAAATACATTTTTTTCAGATAAAAGAAGTATTTTTCAAAAATTCAATTTTACCACCTTTTAATGGAGAAGCCTTTTTAAATTAAATATTGGAAACTTTTATATATTCAATTTCACAAAATAAACTTCTTCTTTAAAATTGGTACATAATAATTTAGTTTCAATAAAGGTTTTGTGTTTTTCTGATAACTTTTGTATTTGGGAGAATAGTGAAAAATACTATATTTTAACTGAATACAACTTTTTTAATCAAAATAATTTATACTGTTAAATTATTAATTTTAGTGGTTTGGAAGTATAATTTGATTATATTTTTACCATTTAATCCAATGTTGGTAATTTTAAGTAAATTAACTTTTAAATTGGACATAAACAAGTGTCAATCTTTTGATAGATATTGTTTCTTAAAAACACGCTTTTGGTTTTGACAACGGGAATTAATTTAAAATTAATAAATGAAACTTCTATGTTTTGAATTTGGTAAAATAGACATCATTTTTGGATTTGGAATATCAAAATTATCATATAGTGAATTTTTGGAATTTTTCTGAAAACATTCAATTTTTGATGAATAGTGAAAAACACTGAGTTATTATTTAAAACCGGATTTTTAATTTATTAATAATTTATTTTTTTTAAATTTTTTTAGGTCAAAATAGATACATAATAACTATAAAAATTCAATGTAATTCATTGGAGTCAGTTTATAATAATTTTAGATATATAAAAAGTTTTATCGAACTTTTTACCGTCTTTTACCCACCTCTTATGAGCTTTTGCAAATTCACATAAAACATAATTTTACTGCTTTTGGGAGCTGAATTTTGAAAATATGAGAGACACGGTTAATATCAAGGAGTAAAATTTGGTTTAATGAGATGAAAATATCTTTTGGTGAATAGTAACTTTTTACTTTTTTTACCACGGTTAAAAGTAAATAGAGTAATTAAGGGTAAAAATGATTTTAATATTACCCTCACACATGTCCTAATTCTATTGGGAAATTTTTCTCGACCAAAAACAACCTTAGGAATAAAAAATTATCATTTAGGTCCACTTGGATTAGATTAGGACATTTATTATTATTTAATTCAAAGAAGAGTTAAAATATTTAAAATCAAAGTGTAATAACTAGAACATTTTTAATATAGGGTTTTACATAAGATAAATTCGATTATAAATATTCATTAGAAATATAAAAAGATTTCCTACATCATTTTATTTTATTTGTAATTTTTATACATTAAATAAATTTATTTGTTTATGACACAATGATGATGTAGTAATTACCTTATTCATTAAAGAATCAAATAAATGGTATTTTAAATATTAAAATAAATATAATTTCAAAGTTTTTATGACATACACGAATTTTCTAGGTTAATATGACATGTTAGGATTGATTAAATGAATTTATTTTTAAGTAATAATGTTTTTACTATTTAAAAAAAAAACAAATACCAAATAGTGTCAAAATTTACATAAAATAGTTTTTAAAACAAATATGATATTATTAATTGATATAATGGTCCTAAAAATCTAAAGATCGGCCAAAAGACTTATATAATAATATATATGACATTAATGAACCAATTTGGGTTAAATTTTCATTATATAGTATGATTATCAACCATATAGTGTAACAATACAAGAAGACACGGTAAAAGTTAAATTATTTAACTTAGAGTTAAATCTAAATAATAAGGTTAAAATGGTAACCTAAACTTGTCCAAAACCTATTGGTTGAGTTGTTTGATAGCTATCCCCACCTTAGACTTTAAATAATCAACATTGGAGCTATTATAATCCAAATATTAATTTATTATAAAATAATATTTTTAGTTTTTTCTAAGGTTCCCCTCACCCCTCTTATAAAATTGGACTACCCCTTCTCTCTAATTCACACCTTCAAAGCAATTTGGCTCAGCCAAACCCAGTCGAAATAACCTCTCAAATATTCTACCTTCACCTTAGAGGCCTTATTTTGTTCATAAAGCCAACCTATGGAGCCCTTTTGATCAAATCAAAAGGAAGAACCCGAAGAAGAGGTAATGATTTCACCACCCTCTTCCAAGTTCCTTTCTTCTTTCCCTTCCTATTTCTTTGTTGTTTCCATTGTAAAATAATAAATCCAGAATATTCTATATACTGTGATGTTATTATAATTATGGTACAACCAAATTCATTATTCTATCCACCCTTTGAATGATATATCACCATATGTGTGTACGTACGGCTTACCGTCTCCACGTCGTCGCGTAATTGTTATTCAATACATTATTATTTGGATGGGTATAATAATGAAGTGTATTTGATGTAAAATAATAAATATAACATGATAAGGATTCTGTATATATATTATACCAACCAATAAAACATTATATTAATATCAAAAGAATGATATTTTCGCTCGTGCATACGTACGTATTACCGTCTCCATGACGCGATGAGATTCATTTCCAAATTCACCATTCATTGACGATTATAAAAATATATATTACTAATAAGTATGTAATATATGACATAATAATTCTACTGAAGATATATATATTTATATATATAAGTATTTATATACTTACATATATCTTATTCACTTACTTCCGTTCAATACTATATGAAAACGGAAACAACGTTTATGCGTACGTACGGACGACCGTTTCCATAATCGGTGTTTTCCATTTCATATATACGTCTGTTATAAATTTTTATATTCTTAATATATATGATAAAGTAATCATTTTTTATATTTTGGAATTATTTAAATCATGATCTAGGTGATACAATCAAGATTAAAAAGTTAAAACACATACGATAAAGAAGGCGATTATTACCCGAAATATTAATATAACAAGGAAATTATTATTAAATGGGTAGTATAAAGTTCTAAATGAATAATGTATGATATCATAAAAATTAATATGGTTCTGGTATAATTTAATAACATACTATAGTCTTCATGCAGGAGGCTAAACGTACCCTCGACTAAAGGAAAGTGCAAGGTAAGGGGTTTTAATCTCACTCCTTATTCTCGTGAGAATCATGCCATATTGCCACTATTACCTTTTGTGTGGTGTAGGTACTACCCATAATTGTATTCTTTGTGTAATACACTTTAATTAATGTGTATTTACATATTCATTGTATGATACCTCTTTCATGGGGTGTATGTTTCGTATGATACCAAATTGGTAAGGGTTTATTTCACAATTTCTTCATTATCTGATGTTGTTTATACGTAATTATCTACTCGGACCTATTTATCATCCACATCCATGTTTCATAAAAATGTATTTCAAAAAATTCTTACTATTTTACATAATATGGGTTAAAGTCATTTATACCCTTGTTTGACTTTTTATAGGAAGTTTATAAAGGAATCTTTTCGTCATTTTCCAAACAAGGTCCTTTTATCCTTTTCGACAGAATTAAGGTAAGAATGTGTTTTTTTTAATTTATACGATGGGTGTGGCTATTTTCTACCATTATAATATCTTTGAAACTTCCCTTACAAGATTATAAGAATATTTTCAAAGTAAATGTTTTCTTTTATAATTATGTGACTTTTAAATGATTTCAAAAAAAGAGATATTTCTCTCAAATAGTTTTGATTTCATCTATGTTAACATCCTTTGATAAATTTTACACTTGTTTGAAGTTGATTTATTATGATACAAATCTTTCATATTTTATTTAATGTTTTGTGATATGTTTGACTATGGATGAGTTATTTTTATGCCATTAATGGTTTTTGATTAATGTTTTGGCATTTCGTATGCTAGTTTTAATACGAATGTTTATGTTATTTTTCATCCTCTACTTAAGATGAATGTGTTGGACTATTATGTTCTATGTTGGGGACCGGTAAAAGTAAGCCCTCTGGGTTGGGGTTTGGTTATAGCAGACCCTCTGGGTTGGTGTTCAATTATTAGAGGCACTCCGGGTTGGTGTCCGGTTATTAGAGGCACTCTCGGTTGGTGTCCGGTTATTAGAGGCACTCCGGGTTGGTGTCCAGTTATTAGAGGCACTCCGGGTTTGATTCCAGTTATAGAGGCTCTCCGGGTTGGATTTCGGTTACAATTATCCCTTAGGTCTTGGCATGAGGCCTTGACACAGAAAGTAAAGTTCGGTATTATGCATTCCATCATTATTAAAGTAGTTATTGATATTGCATGTGATTATTGGATTAGTATAATATACATGTGAATAATTAAATGGAATTATTTCATTTTATTTTTTCCATATTATACTGAAGTTAAATTTTAAAAGGCTTTTGTTTTAGTTTTATACATTTCCTTAAATGTTTATGCTTATTTTTGAAAGTTTCTGATGTATTGCTTACCCTTACTGAGTGATTGAGCTCAACCCTTTCTATGTTTTATTTTCCCAGGATTACAAGAATTGTATTATGATTGATATGTAGGGTTAAGACAAGGGAATAATGTCATTCAAACAGGATTATTTATGTTGTTTTGTATGTTATAAAGTGTAATGCAACAGTCATGTATGTAATCTATCTTCCAAGACTGCTAAAACCATCAGTCCTTCGGGACTTGATTCCTTGTAATCATGCCAATGTATTAAAATAATGCACCGACTCTGGGTAACTGGGGTCAGGGTGTTACAAATGTGGTTCAATGGGATGAAAATAATTTTTGGTGAATAGTAACTTTTGAGTTTTATTAACTGCGATTATAGGTAATTAGGGTAATTTAAGGTAAAAATGATATTATAAAAATAAATAAAAATATCTTCACACATGTCCTACTCTTATTGTATGAGTCATGGATGAACAGGAAAACCTATGGGAAGATTTTTGGGACCCCAAGGAGCCACTTGGGTAAGATAATGACATTAATACCTTTTATTTAAAGTAAAAATAAAAATGTCACAAACATGTATTGTTTTTATAAAAAAAATTTACAAGGGGTTATAAAAGTTATATTTTCGACTATAAATATTCATTAGAAATCTAAAATGATTTCCTACATAATGGTAATTTTTTTATAATTTTTAGACATTAAATAAATGAATTTATTTATGACACCATGATGATGCAGCTATTACCTCATTAATGAACGATTTAAATAAAATAAAAAGATAAGGTAAAATATAAGACTTACACTTGTCAAAAACCTATTTTATGGGTGTATTTAGAACCCTTATCACCTTTTATTCGAAATATATTATTTTGGGACATTTATAATCCAAAAACCATTTTATAATAAAATAATATTTACAATCATTCCAAAAGAGCCCCTCCTCTCCTCTTATAAAAGGCCCCCACCTCTACCACTTTATTCAAACCTTCAAAGACATTTGGCTCAGCCAACATCAGCTCAAATACCCTATAAAAGTTCCTCCCTTCTTCCTAGAAGACTTACCTTAGGCATAAGGCACTTCAAGACTCCTTTTGGTTCAAACGAAAGGGAGTTACCCAAACTAAAGGTAACGATTTCTCTTAACTTATTTTCTTTTATTTTACTTCTAGAAACCCTATAATATTTTTATTCTTATATTTTGTAACAAAAAAATATCCTAATAATACTTGGATGTTTCTATTAGATGGATTCTAACTACACTTACACACACCTCGATCTAATGGTTAAAGAACATACTGTTTCTATGGGTGGCGAATTACTGCCTCATGAAACGATGATTGTTCATTCTTCTTTTAACACCTCTCATGGTGGCCATTAAGATGTCACCATATATATATGATATATATTATCTTTATGTTTTCCTTATGCTTCTATATTTTTCATTTATGGCATACCTTTATGATTTCCATTTTGGGAAATGCAGTAATTTCATTTTAGGAAGTGCGGACTACCGCCCCCTCAAAGTGATTTGAATCGTTAATGTCATATGTGGGACGTATAAAGTATGGAGTTAATTATATTATATATGATATTATACTAGAATTATAATATAAATTTATATCATTATTATTTCATTCCATTAAATATGAAATATAAATGAAAGTAGCGTTCATGCCTACGTACGGCTTACCGTCTCCATGAACGGTGCATTTCATTTCTTACCTCTAAATGTTGTGTAATATTATAAATGCAGGTATATATTTGATATATATGATATATATGATATCTACATCATGAATATATTTCTGGATATAATGGCTATTTTACCACATAAAGAACTTGTAATTATAAGAAGTTTGTGTTTGAATCAAGTACCAAGGATCGACCAAATGACCATTATTAAATTAAATGATTAAATAATGTTCATAACATTGTAATAAGTGGTGTAAAATGAATAATGAACTTGAAAAAGGTTCTTAATCAAAAATAAATTAACTATAGTTTATTATTCAGGAGATTAATGAACGATCGAGTCAAGTCGGACACGAGGAAAGGGACTTTCTCTCAATCTCCTTTCATTGAGGCATTTTCTGTTTTATACACAACTTTCTTTTATATGGTGTATAAACCCATTTTAATTTTACATTCATTCAAAAGGAATATTTTTATAGGAAGCGTTTTTCTTAAACAACAAAAGAAATTTTTTGTCTTATGTATGTAGTGGCAACAACTTCTCCGCCGTCATGACCATTATTTGAGTTTCATCTTCCTCTACAAGACATAACTTATTTTAAATAAAAAATAAATACCATGTTTTACATTAATTTATTTTGATATTGAAAATTGTTTTTATAATGTTTTTATTAAATCAATGTGTTGTATTGATATCTTTTGATTGAAATGTGGAAATTTTATGTTTCCTTTATGCATGTTTTATGTCATACGATTATGTTATGGTTCTTGGGCATTGTTTATGATATGTTTAAACCTTTTCATATAAGGAATTCATTGGACTTAGTAAGTGATGGGTGGAGCCTGCAATAGCTCTTTGATGCATCAGTAGGTCTCATGAGGCAAACTAGTGTCTTCGTACAAGGCCTTGAAAAAATCTTTTTTGTAGTCTTGGCACAAAGACTTGACTATGTGGTTATGATAGTCTGGAATTATGCATTCCATCATTATGAAAGTGGTTATTGATATTTCATGTGAATATTAGACTAGTAGAATATCAATTTGAATAAGTAAATGGAATTATTTCATTTTATTTTTACACTATTATTTTGAAGTTCATGTTTAAAAAGATTTTGTTTTAGTTATAAAATTTCCGTAAATGTCTATGATTGTTTATGAAAGTTTCCACTATATTTTTATCCTTACTGAGGATCTGAGCTCACCCCTTTCTATGTTTTATTTTTCCCAGGATTTGAAGAAGTATATTATGATTGACCTGTAGGTATATTCTAATGGAAAAGTGTGTTCAAAGGGGACAGGATGTTGTTGTTTTTTATATTTAATGTTGTAATGTAAAACGTATGAATGTATCTTGTGTTTCAAGGCAACTAAACTAATCAGTCTTTCAAGAAATGATTTTTGTTATCATGCCAATGTTAAGTAATAAGTCTCCGACTCTAGGTAACTAGGGTCAGGGCGTTACAAGTCATTATGCCACGAATCATAGGTTCATGTCACAAATTTCCCTTCCCACATTATTTTATCGAAGGAAGAGAGTCTACCTCGATAGACTTTTAGGGGAATCATGGATTTATATAGGACCTTTCTGGAGGAATCACATGCCTTCTTTATACCCTTTTATTCCCCTTGGCGAAGGGTTATTTCTTGATATATTTTGTGGAAATTTAGTCTATGTTATTCCCTTCATCTCCCTCTATCCCCTTATTCATTTTTGTTTTTCTAATTTTTAATGTTTATTGTCTAGAATATGGGGTTATTTATCAGGATCGTAGTCTAATAGGTTCTAGAATATAGGTATTTTACTTATCTTTGGTAGTGTAAATCCCATGAAGAATAATACATTCCATATTTATTCAATTTATTGACATGTGTTTCTCATTAAATTTATTTGGGGTTTTAATTAAATTGAATGCAATTAGAAATTGATCGAGTTCTAAATGATAGGTATTTAACCTTAAGGGTTTAGGGGTATGTTATTAACCTTTTGGTTGTGTTTGGTACTGTTTTTGACAATGTAGCATTCCTCAATGAGTTTAGTAATTTTTTCATCATTTTATTTAATTAAATAATTAATTATAATTTCTCATAATTATTTATTTTTTATATATGAATTGAGTTAGGAGTTTTGTTTGTTGATGGGTCTTGGTATGATCTTAGACAATTCATATGAGAACATAGCGAGGATGGTGATTACAATTTATAAGTATGTGAAACATTTCATAAAAATTTATATATATATTTTTATGCATTAGTAAATTTTCATTTATAATTATATATATATTTGGAAGAGAAATATAGATATTTTGAATTCCATATTGTTATAGATATGATGGTTTTGTGCCTCCTAGTATTTGACAAACTGAACTAATGCACTTAGGTGTTTCCAAATCACTCAGAAATTATTATTGAAAGGGGATAATGAATTCATTTGAGTTAATAAAGGGTTTTGGATAATTATTAAGGCAAGGATGAGATTAAAGTATCCTAGGTTAAGTTTATATAACAATTTAGGTAGGAAAAAGTGGATTAGTTTTGGAAATTATGAGGGATATGGCCATACATATAACACATGAATGGGAACACACTTTGGGGGGGGGTGAGCCTTAATGTGTTACATGAGTGGAATAATTACTTCAAGTATTAGTGTAGGTTGATAATGAAGGTTTCTTATGCATGTATCATTTTAGATATCTCCCTTAGGGGATATGAGATGGAACCTGAGTTTTGGTTGAAGAGATTTTTTAGGACTTGGTAACAGATGTTCAAGGGTTTTCGACTTAGCATTCTTATAATAATACCTCCATTAAAAATACTGAGTTCAGACATGCAAGTGGATTTGGAATGGGATCTTCATGTTGAGGTTAAAATATTGAAGAGCCTTCAGTCTGTGATAACAACATGGGGTGTTGGGAATGTGTTGGTTCTAGTGCATAGAAATCAGGACAGATGTGAGGGACCTAGAAGATACCATTTCAAAAAAGATGGGAGTGTCATTGTTTTGGCATACAGTATTGGGGGACCAATGGTGTCTTAACAAAATTAGATAATAAATATATATATGATAATGAGAAATGTTGATGGTATGATATGATATCTGAGATCTATCCTCTAAATGTATTGATCATAGTGAGTATAATATATAGGTTATGATGATGATGTATGAGAGTATCCACCATACCCACCAATGAATTTTGGGAATGTAATATGTGAGAGGTTAGATATTGTGATTCCCACCATAGATTACTACTTTTTTTGGTGACATTACTAGCTATAAGATCTAACATGTGTTAGTGGTTCTTCTTATACGGGTGGTAGGATATTATGATTCCTTAATTAGATTGCTCATTGTGATTAATGGTCTACCTACCTATTGAGCATTTGAAAGGATACGATTATGGTCCAACCCTTCAATACATTGTTTGTGTAGGTATTATGATATTCCCTAAAACCTATAAGGAATTAATGTGGGTATAATGATGGGAAGACATTCCTATAATGAGTTGGTGTGGGTATGATAATGTAAAATTGGTGTGGGAATTATAATTAGAAGCCTTACATATGCGGGATGATATTGGAAAATTGATAGGTGGACTTCCCTTTAGTGATTGTATTGGGAACTATTATGGGTGTGCTCCGCTGTGATGGGTTGAGTTGGGTACTTGATATCTGATCTATTATAAGAACAATGTAATAACCTGATTATTGGATGAAACCCTACTCTACAACATTAGTTACAGGTTGGGACATATAGAATGAGGTGATTGGATTCCATCAATAGATAAAGTATGTATGGTTAGATGTCTTAGTTTCCTGGTTAGCACCTGACGACTAGATATGACTGGAGGTTTTGTGGCCCAGTTAGCATGCGTAATTATAATACACTTGTATGTGAATGTTTATTTTTTATTTATTCATCCCATTCAAATATATTTATATTATAGTCTATATTCAGTAACCTTTTTGAGACCCTACTATGTTACATTCCAATACCCTTCAATAAAACCCTAGAGAACATAAAATATTATGTTTGACTTTCAAGATTGATCATAGTTTGTATAGTGGAATGAGAATGGGTATTATGGTGAGTATTATAGATTTTTATCTGGGTGAGTATCAAGGATAAAACTACCATATTTATATATATTTTTATTTTATTTAATTTATATATGAGATCATATAAATGGTAAATTTATTGGGGTGTATTATTGTATGATTTTTTTATTATATTATATTTTTTTATTATTTATTCTTCTCTAATAATATTTATTTGGTATATGTTTTGTTATTTATTTTTCATTTATAGTTATAAAATAGAGGGAATAGTCTCCAAATTGTTTCAACTTTTCCCTAAACACTAGTCAGTACCCACTAGCGTATAGGGAGGCATACTTAAGTACAATGGAATATTGGCTGAGACACTAGTGAGTGGTCTCATTCATGGTTGTTACAAGAATAAACTCTAATCATTTTTTTCACACACTAAGGATCAAAGTAGTTTCACCTTATTATTATATACATTATAGAGAAATTATTTTGATAAATGGAATAAAAACTAAGAAAATCAATGTAAATTTTCAATAGCTAAACAACCTATATGTTTTGAATGTTTTTAATATGTGTTTTAAGATATGTATAGGAAACTTGGTTCAAAATATCACTAGAATATGTTCAAAAAATTGGTATCTTCCTAAAAACAATTTAAATAGTACTTTAGATGATAATTTGGAATTGGTATGAAATTATAATTTGATTCTAGACAATTTCTTCATCTAAATTAGTCCATAATGTTTTCTATAAAGATAATTTCACATCAAGACATAGAGTATAATATATAATAGAAAATTTATTCATGTTAAGTGATATCTCAAACCCTATAGTTTTTTTCAATTTATTACCAATATTGGGGAGATAATAAATGTAAGAATGATATATTTGCATGCATTTTTTATATTGGTATTTATAAAAAACCGAAGGTAAATATCATTGAACCCACACGGTGTTGATTTTTATTTATTGTCACCAAGAATGGAATTAATAAGCATGATGAAAATATGTGTTGAATAATAATGTACTCAAATGAGTTTTTAGTAACCAATCATGTAGATGAAAACAATGTTAATGTTCCCAAAAATGTTTCATTATATTATGAGTTATGAATATTTTAAAAGGACTGGCAAGATATCTGGGATCTTTGAAGTGAGATGATATCATTACTGCTATGAAAAAAAAAGTTAGATTCAACCATTATATATATTCTTCTTGATCAATTCATTTGGGATAAAATATGAGAATTATCAGATCCATCATGGTGTTAATCAAGCTTAATGATTTCATTGACAATTTATTATATACCTAGAGGATGTTTGATAATAATTATATTGGTAGGGAATATTTAGAGTGTAGTTAAGAAGTTCAGAAATGATATATGTAATTTTTGAGATTATTATGAAGAATTATATGAATAATAAATGATATATTTATATTTACAAAAATTTTAAAAGGAATTTTGAATATCTTTGTGATAATGAATTGGGAAATTTGGGAGAAGTCTCCCGATGATATGAAATAACTTCCTGAACACTAATATAAATAAAAGTGTTAATGAACATAGATATACGCAGTATTATAATATTTGTAGGAATTAGAAAATTCATGGGAGTTCACTAAGATATTTTTCAAATTTTAGATGACATGTCGGATATTAGGAAGATATTTTATATCTTGAAAAGAATATAAAATTGTTAAAGTATCAGACCTATGAGTTATATGTAAATTTTTTTGTGATAAGTAATATTCTTTATGATACAAAATATATATGATATGTAATATTATCAAATAATACATAAGATATTCCACTTAAAATATAAGATATTTTTTAAATTGTATATTGATATGAGAAAAGGTAATGAATTCAGATATATGTGTAATATATTTTGGTGTTATGGAAGATATTTTCTTTAATATAAAACATGTTGTATGAATTTCTAAATCATACATGTTACAACCAAACTCCAAAAAACCAGACTCAGTTTTTACATTATTTCATTAGTACACGATATAAGGGATCTCACATCATAGGATCAATAAACATTGTAGTCCTGGAAAAAAATACATACCTTGATAATTCCCATATTAAATTGGAAATAATGAAATATAACTTAAGAACCATTCTTTTATCCTTGGAATCAGTCAAAATATCCTTTTTAATATCATGGGGAAATGAATTAAAATATTGTGTGAGAATAGATTCATAGTAAGGGTTACATACATAATAATATATAATGTGTAAATAATGTATAATCAATTTGGTATAGTGGATAATAAAAAAATAATTCAATTAAAACATAATTTCAATGAACATCCATGTGTAATGTCAATATAGAAATCACATGGATAATTGAAACTGAATATTTAATAAAGTAATTTTATAAATACTAACATCCATTAAATTTATATCAAATTCTTTTCTAACTTTTTCTGAATGTTACCATCAAGGTATCTTATCCAATTCATTATTCTTAATATGTGGGTAGGTGTAAACCAAATACCCATATAATATAGCATGTATAATTTTTTTTCTCATGAGATGTATTGATGCATTGTGGGGCTATCTATAATTAGACACCACCAGTCATTTCATGTATAATTCATTTATAATATTTTAAATTATTGATACAATTAATTCTAGAAGTTTTTTATGATTCAATAATTATACGAATGAAATCAACAATACAAAACATAAATATTTCCACAGTAAAGGAAATAACCTAAATAATAAGATTACTTTTAATGATATATTTTTTAAATATGTTATATGGCTTAGAAATAATTATAGTAAAATAAATTATTCTAAATTTTTACATTATAATTTCATTTTATTTTGTTTTCATTTTTTAAAAAAATCCCAAATTATTGATGAAAATATTTTATTTGAAAATAAACTTGTAATATGTCAAGGTAATATTCATAAAATATAATTTCTAGGATGAATGGAAATATTTTTGAATCAATATATGTTAAAAAACATTGTTTATGTACTATTGTGAATGTTGAAAATAACCCATGAATAAAATATTGAAAAGACTCCTTTTTAAACCTTTCTAAAGAATGCCATAAATAGTTTATAATTAAATTAACCAACCTTTTAATCATAAATAATAATGATCTTGAAAATTTTAATTTACCTTGATGGATAATGGAAAGAGTAGGAAAGAAACCTTATCACTTGGTTTTTATAAGAATTTCCCCTATATGTAAATTACATGTAGATTATTGAACTAAAAAGAGAATAAATGGACTATAAACATATAAAACAAAAACATAACCAAATTGGTGGAAAATATGTGCAATTTAATATGTTATGATCATATAATTTTTCTAATGTAAATATGAACATAAAAAATTTGTAAATAAAATGAGATTGTAACAGAAAAACTATAAATTTTGTCTATGGTAAACGATATATGGTTGATATTCATATATAATGAATTTAATTTTATTTAATAAATTATTAATATTTTTTTATTTTTTTTGGCCCTTTTATAATCAATTTAAATCCATTTGTTTACTTTTTCTTGCATATGTTGGACACTTTATGGTTGTTCGATCAATTTCTCAAAAATTACTTTGGTATATTGTATATGGTCAAACGTTTCATGAAATTATTATATCATCTACATAATGATAAATATTTCATGAATATATTTTTTTCATTATATATAATTTTATTTTCATCTATACATGGTGGAAATAGAAGAAATAATCAAATCACTTCACAGAGATAGTAGTCCACACATACACACGAGTGAAATTATCTTTTTTAAATTGATGGAAGGGTAAGAAAGTAGATAATATATTATATTTAAAGAACAATAATTATTTTATAAATATATAATATATTTTATAAATTATACCATTATAAAAATCCATGTAAAAAATTGATGAAAAACAAATCACATTCCTACATGTAGATGTTCGTTCGTATGTACCCATTATGGATGTTTTCATTTTCCATTTGATGGAAAAGTGTTAAATAAGGGTTGTACCTTCTCAAATAATATTATTTAAATATATTTAAGATAATTATGTCATTATATGATCATGTTTATATAATATTAGAAGTATGTGGAATATAATATAAAATGAAAACACTCGATTAAGAGTTATATCTCTTCTTCCAAAAACAAATTTTGGATTACACCTTAAGCCATCTAGATTGGTGCTTTGTTATGACCAAAGACAATAGTTAAATGGGAGAAAGCATAGGAAGGTCTTTTGTTAGTGATTGGTTGAGATATGTTTCAATATATGTGTGAAAAATGATATTATATGGTTCACTTTTATAAATGTGGGAATAGAAACACTTGGAATTATATAAAGATGTTAATATTATACATATCATAATCGTGTAAAGTTAAACAAAATGGAAATAATATAGAATTAATAACATTATAAAATCCAAATCCATTTAAAAATAAAATTTTGACATGTATACAGTTAATTTAAACCTTATCTTTTGTCTTTACCCCCTCATTGACTGTTTTTAATGTTTACTTTGGTAACACATTGTTTAGCTTTTAGGGATCATAAATTTACTTCTAAGGTGAAAAGTGTGAAGAAAATGCACCATGGATAAAATTTTGAACATGGTAACATCCTGATTTTCCCATTTCAATATTTTTTTATGTTTAAATCATTTAATCAAATATTGGCTATCATAAAATAACATAAAATCAATATTTGGACTATTCAATTAATTTTCCTATTAAAATATCAAGAAAAAATTGGAATTAAAATATAAAATAATTTAAAAATAATTATTCATTATAATTAAATGCGAAATTATTTTTATACCATAATTCATCCTAAAAAATATTATTTTATTATTTTTAAAATAAGATATCATGATTTTCTACTACTTGCATATGGACTATATCGGTGTTGTGTACGCAATTAAGGTAACTATATCATCACTAAAAATTAACAAAAAATTAATGCCATAAAAATTATTAATTAATATTGAAAATAACAATTTATATACTAACTTAAATTATTTTTATTATTATGAAAATTTATTCAAAATATTAAAATAAAAAGAGTGACATTTTGTGTTTATTCATTACTTAAAATAATAACAATGACATTCTCAAATGTAAATGGTTCCAAAATTACATATATTCAAATTTTGGGTAGTTATTGTATAATTAGTATCATAATATGAATTAAATTCTTGTTTTGGTTTAAACTTGAGACCTCTTACATTATTTCTAACCTTAATTAACATGTTCTACTCATTACAGCGGTGATAAAATTTTATCATGGCTATAATTCATTATGAAAAAAATGAATTTAAACTATCTACCAAATTTTAAAATCATGAATCCAATTATAGAATCAATTTTTAATTATGTAGCTATCAAAAATGAGTGAAATAAATTTTATTATAAATTAATATAACGCAATGAAAATAGTTTTTAGAAAATTATTTTTTTAAGCATAAAAATAAATATAATAGAAAATAAACTATAATATTGATTCATATGAAATTATTTACAATATTATTAATAAAATGAACATTATATTTCTTTAAAAATTTAAAATTGATTTGTAATTTTAAAATATTTTATATAATGGAAATTAATGATATCTTTTCAGAAATCGATATTTTCACTACTCACTCAATAATAAATTATTTTTGAAAAATATCAAAAATTATTCCTTATCCAATTCTGAAATGGTTATTTAAAAAATGATTCCCATTTTTAAAAATAAAATCCTTAAAATTAGAATTGTTTAATAATAATATTTATACGCATAATTGAATAAAATCCATTTTTTAGGAAAATGTATTTTAAGGCATTAAATGATTATACTAAAAATTGAGTACTTATTTATTATGAATTAATCGATAAATTTTAATTATATGAATCCTTTATAAATATTTTTCATAATTTGATTATTCTTATTCATACCCGCCAAACCAATGACTAGGTTATAATAAGTATTTTAAAATAATATGTTTTTATGGTTTATTTAAACTCTGTGTTTCTTATGCTATACACTCTCGAATATTGTGTTATTTTAAATAGAAAACATAAACTAAAATATTAGTGTATAACATCTCCCCAACATATAGAAAATTATTCCTCAATATTTTAATTCATCCTTCAAAAAAAAATATAGCATAGTAAAAAAATAGTATATTGATTTTATCAAGAACAGGTATTTGTAAGTTACGACCTGGAAATTTATTCTGAATGTGTCTCTATAAGATCCATACTTATAAATTAGTTTTTTGAAAACATACCATTGTAGTTGAGTGTTAGTTTCCACATTAGACTCAATATAGTTATCTTTATTTTTCCTTAGTTTGTTAAATTCCTTTACCATTAAGAGAAAAAATAAGATAAAATTTACTAACATAATTTCTTCCCATTATATATGCATTATTCTATCCTTTGATATGAATCATCATAATCATAATGAATTTTTAATGTTTTAAGAAGTAAAATATTATTTAATCGACCATAATATGAAGAATGATTTCTCTTATCTAAAACCAAAATGGTTATGATAAGCTAAAATAATTATCAATATGAATAAACCTTCTTAAAAATTAATCCTGAGACAACAATTATTACACATATAGTTTTATAGTCAAGAATATATATTCCATGATCACATATTCTGAAACATAAATTTCCCCATATAAACTATAATAGATTTTAGTGAACTGCACTAATGATAACATTATCGTGTCACATAATAAATTAAATGGTCATTTATATAATCTTAAATAAATATCCCTAAAAATATCACATTTTATAAAAATAACTTTTCTAGGTGATTGATATAATTCAACACATGTTTACAAAATTATAATTTTCTATATTTTTATTATATAACAGAATATTATTAGAATAATCCTTCTATTTTTTCTCTTAATCCTCATACCAAACTATCATTGATAAATACAACTACATAATAACCATATATTCTCTAATTTAACCATAATTACCCTAAATTTAAACACCTAAAATTTATATTCATATACAAGGGAGGACCATTGATTACCATTTAAATTAAAAATATTATTTGATATTCCATTCATGGATACAATGTTTCCTAGAAAAGAAACCTCATTAAATCAACATTAAAATTTACTAAATTATTTATATAACTCATTTTCTCTGAAATGATCTAGAATTATTCTTATGTGATTCTCATGTAGTTTCTAATATTCAATGTATCTAAACGATATCATCAATAAACAAAATTGGTAGGGTCATCCTTGGTGCTGGGAATTGCTATTAATAATTCAATATCCCTATATAATAAAACTACTGTAAATTATTGTATTTTTTTATTTCCATCGAAAATATGAGATATATATACTTTTTCACCACACATAAAATAAACTATCATTCACTTTAAGAATTTAACCATATTCTTCCTCCCACATTATTGACACATGGGATGTTCAATATTTTTCATTCAATGGTCTTTATCATCTCAACATCCATAAAAATGCCCTTTTTGTTATTATTTATAAATTTAGTTAGGATCATATTTTTTTAATAACATAATATAGATGGTTAGGAGTAATAATAAGATCCTTTACAATAGATTATCCCTTCCTTTCTTACTCTATATGGGAAAATATACCAGTCATAACCTAAGTTGTTTTCCTTAATATATCCATGATATGATTAGCTCCAACACCCGCTGTATTGGAATTATCAACAAGGAAATCCCTATATTAACCATGGGTTTTCTTTCCTATAATTCTAATATGTTCCTACCTAAATTGTGGAACTCACATAGTAATCCAAAATTCATTTTAAATATTGATCCATGGAATGAAAATTATTAAAACATTATCAAATAATTGAAGTGATTATCAAAATGATCATGTTAGCTTTGTAAATCTAAAATCTAGTTTCCAAGGGTCCTACTAAAATTGATCTAATTCCAACTTTAAAACCCAGACTCCAATAACCTAGATCTTGTGTATAATAAATTTTATTGGTACAAAAATAAAGGGATCTCCCAATGTAAGATTGAAAATTTATAATTCTTTGAAAACTAAATACATTCCTGATTATCATATTATATTCTAAATATAAAATCATTTCCCACGAAACATTCTTTCATCATTTAAATTATTCATAATATCATCCTTTGCATCCTGGGTAATGGAAAACATTTAGCGGGTCAGATCAAGATCTGAGTAATTCTTATATACAGTAGAAGCTACCATGATTAAAGAAGGAAGAATCAATATAGCAGAGAGGGTAGTCATAGTACATGACCTTCAATCAACAACTTGAGTTCAAGGAAAATCCATGTTTAATATTCAAATATAAATCACATGGATAATTTAAACTAAATTATTAATAAAGTAAATGTATAAATTTTTACATTCTTAAACATTAGATTAAAGGATATCCATGATATCATGAATTTAACTAACAATGCTTCTCTACCAAGTTTTCATTCTTAATAAATGGGTAGCTATAAACTAAATACCCATAAAATATGGCATGCCTATTTTCTTCACATGGGACTTTTTTGGGAATAAAGGGGATATCTATAACTGAGACCCACCCATCACATTCATGTCCTTTTAATCCATAATATTTTGAATGATCAGAATAATTAATTCTCAAAATTCCTTAAGAAATAATTGTATATAATCTATAATCACCATCAATATTTCCTCAATAAACGAAATAAATTACATAATGATATTACATGAATTGATACCACATATATAAATGGTATACGATTGAAACATTATCAAATTAATAGAAATGATTTTGAATTAATTAATTATATTAAAAATATGGACATGATGGAGAAACATAATGTCAAATAAATAATGGATAATGATAAAAAACATGTGTAACACACTATCCCAAACCACCAAGTCTAATCCAGAAGGTTGCAAGACCTCATTCATGCCTTCATATATGTAAGATATAGTTTACTAGTAATGACGGTCAGAATCCATTAGTGGGGATACGATAACTACAATATCCTATCATAGGATCAATAAAAAACATAAACAATAATATAAATTACCATAGTAAACATGTGTAAGAACAATAATGGAATTCATGTCCTACAAAAAAGAGAATCCCAAATGGGGAGAATATTCGATGTATAAAACAATAGACATATAAATAGATAAACAGTAGGTCCCACGAGGTCTGTCTTGGCCGTCCACCATCTATATACTCTTCTTCTCAGTCGTCCACCACATGGCCCTTACCCATCATTAGATCCCTCATGAAATATACAAACACACTAAAATTACTGAGTATGATGTGAGTACAAGACTCGGTAAGAAAAAACCTATGAATCCATTACATAAATTTCTCATGTATAACAAGAGTATTCCATAATAATAATAAATTTCTAATGATCATAACATATAATCCAAAATCGAGCGGTTCTACAGTAACCAAGCTGACGTAGCCCCCGATTGTACATGATTTTTCACTATGTGAAAATTATAATTAAGGAATGTAATGGGGTGAAACTACCAGCACTATGCTCAAAATCCATCTCTCAATTATTGTAAGGCATCGAGTCAGATCAGGCCCCCAAACCATTGTATCTTGACTTTGTATGAGTCAGGACCCGAAACTATCATACCTTCTCGATTCCATGATTCCAGCCCCAATTCCAGCATTCTCCTTAGTTTAAGACCTCAGACCATCATTCCATAACCACACTACCTTGGGTCAAACCCATGGTCAATCATTCCACAAACATGTGCTCATGTCCATCATCAGCATCATCATAAGTCAAGCACACTCCCCCTCTTCAGGATTCACATCACGTAATGGTCCACTCTCTCAAGTACCAATAAAAACCTCTATGAAAATGGTAATGCACAGCATACGGTAATTATAAAAGGCATAAATTGTATATATTCAAGAGAAGTACATTATAATCCCTAAAAAACTATAATTATAATCAAACATGGTAACAAGATACTTAAAAAATACTAAGGGAATAAAATATCATGTAAGGTATCATAGGACATACACAAACACCTATAAGTGATACTGGTCAAGAACAATCATCAGTTATTTCATCACAATAATCTTATCATGGAAACATGTTTAAAAGATATACCAAGAGAGTAAGTAACATTCAACCCCATGGTTTTCAATGTCAGTATTATGGTTCATCGAAGATATCGTTACCGAAACTACAAATGAATATGAACATAAATATTATCACACTCCAAGGGCTCCTATAACTGGTTCTAATCTAAAATGTTATAGATTCTATAGTTGTTAAGGGAGGTAAAAACATTGGGGGTAGAACCAAACTCACAGGGTGTCGATATTCTTCATAGGATA
Source organism: Viscum album (assembly GCA_963277665.1). Lineage (NCBI taxonomy): Eukaryota > Viridiplantae > Streptophyta > Magnoliopsida > Santalales > Viscaceae > Viscum > Viscum album. Next base: position 1,478,530,120 of record OY728134.1, read on the forward strand.
TATAGAAGCTTCATCTAGAAATGGAGGAGGAAGTTATTCTAGATAATTAATGGTATCTAAAGAGCAAGAGAAGTGTTTCAGATTTGAGGTGTAATAGAACATACGCCTATAGTGCATTTTTATACACTATAGTTCATTATGTGATATAAATAACCCACCATAGTGTAGAGTTGTGGTATTAGAATGTAGAAATAGCCATGAATTGGCCGCCAAGGGATAACAAGTTTATATCAGCATTGAACTATGCTAGTCCATGCACCATTACAGTGTAGGGAGAATTACTTCAGTATGTATTCATCTTAGAATCTCTTGGATTTTCCAAGAACTATGTCTAATGAAGAGGGAGGGGATTAATATTCATGTAAACATTCATTATTCAAATATGTGTGAATAATCCCCATAATCCTTTTAAATTCCCCTCTAAAAAATCTAAATTAAAACCCTTATTATATGTCTGAAACATACCCTGATTTAATGAAACAAATGCACTAACACCTAAAGTAACACCCCAATATTTTGAAAATAAAATTAATTTTGAATGAATGAAACAATGATTCTATATAAAACAAAAAAATTTATGACCTAGCTAGTAAACATAATTTTTTCACATTTGGGTTTTGAATTTCAAAAAATGACATACACGGTTGCATTCAGTAAGATATTTAGAGTCTGATAAGACAAACTTAATTTTTTTGAATAGTAACACACCCTTATAAATAGTAATATTAATAGTAATATGACAAAATTGAATAGTAAATCAATTTATTATTTCATTGAATTATGGTTATGAGATAATGAAATCTTGGTTAATTTTTCAGGGTGATATAAAACTAATAATTGTTTTAAAATAGTTATTTTTCAAATAAATTATTGTTTTATTTAAAAATTAAATTAATAATAATTAGTAATTTATTTTCAAAAAAATCGATTTCATTTTTGAATTATACACTTTGAAAAATGGTTTTGTTTAATTTTTGGGATTTTTCTAAAATACTCGAATTTTTTATAAATAATAAAATATGGTAATTCACCCTATATATACATTACCAGTTAAATTAACTATTCCTAGCATCATGGATTATGTAAGAACACATGGTTTGAAATAACATGCACATATTGATATTCTTGGACACAATAATCAATACTATTGGTTTCCTTTAGAAAAAAAAAATAAAATAATGAGCCAAATAATGGGAAAACCCTCCTATCAACCACCACAACCCCCACTCCCCCTCACTTCTTCTTCTCTTAACTCCTCTCAAGCCTTTTTACTTGACTAAATTATTCGAAAATATACTTAAAAGCACCTAACCCACGTCCATCAGCACTTGGTTTCATAGAAAGACTAAAACCTCTCCCTCAATGAGGTTCTCATGGATGAATACTTCAAAATGTATATTCATCTTTTCATTTATTTTATTTCAAGATCCCTTATTTTCTTTTTCTTTCCTTGCCTCATTTCATACAAATGTTCTGATGACTCTTGTACCTTACATGTACTAGAATTGTTTTATGATAAAGTAATAATTCTTCATCATCTCTCTATTCCCCCTATTTTATACTGGAAATTGAAACTCCATCTGAGATGTGCTAATTTATCACATTCAAGGATGACGGGTTTTCAATTTCTATTACTATCTTCATTAATGGTCATGAAACCATTTTTATGGTCGAACCAGACTATAATATATGTGATCAAAAACCGCCAATTAACCAAAACAATTGTCAGTACTGTTTTATATAATGATTCATCATCACTGCCAATAAACAAAAAAAAATTAATGAAAATGTAATATTAGGGTTGTTAAGTACTAACATAAAACTTCTATTCTATAGAACCATTCTCATTTTACATGTTTATCCATACATGAATATAATTAAACCAATCATGAAAACTTAGGAAGAAAATGCTCTCCAAACAATAAAATTGAATCTCCTAAACCATCAAATGTCCATGAATAATCCTAAATAAGGTTATAATAAATAAATTACATATAGATATGTTTCTTGAATCATTAATTTATTAACATGATTTTGATTATTCTGGTCATTAAGATCAAGTGAGGAAGATCATTGTACTTATGGTAAGGGTTTTCCACTAGAACCTCCATTTTCATTCCGGTTAATTTTCTTATCTACATACATCAATTAAATTATTATTCATTCATATTTAATCATCCTAATTTATTTTTTAATTTTTTATATATGTGTCCCAACCAGAATCAAACCATCATTTATGGGTAGTTAAATGTTTTAGAAGGATCCTTCCAAATTTCTTCCTGAAATACAAGCCTGTTTGAAGAAAATTTTTGAAATTATTACCTATTTTCAATGGAACTATAAAATATGTTTTTAGATACCATTATAATTATAAATTAAATAATTTTATTATTAAAATAATATCTTACTTTACATCTATTCTTATACAAATACTTTTTCAAATAAACTTTTTTGCTCAATATAAAATGTATTTATCTCAAGGATGACTCAAGGATTTTATAATAGTATCTTCACCTAGTTAAACAGTCTTTTTGATTCCAATGAATTATTGGGATTAATGTTTTATGATATAATATACCATATTTTATGGAATGGTCTTTGATTATTTTTACTATGGTTGATCTACCATAAAACTATTCACCAATTTACTCCAAATGCTTAGTGTTTATGCCTAATGTTTGGGAAAAGTTAGTTATGTTTCATATGTTAGTTTCAATGTAAATGTATATGTTTTTTATGTTTATCCCCATTAATATGTGGAATGAATTGGACTTATTATATTATTTTTTGGGGCTTCTATATCAAATCGATATTTCAGTATGTCTCATGGGATAAATATATATGGACATGGCCGAGGCCTAGCCCATTTCAAGATATTGTTTTGGCCGAGGCATTAATAATTTTTTGATGTCATGGATGAGGCCCTAATAGTATGTTATATAATGTCTACAATATTTACATCCCTCATTATGATTCAATAAATTCAATGTTCATGATGTTATTTGACTCTTATAATACCTAGGATTATGTTTTATTATGACAATATTTAATCATCTCATATTCCTTCTATATTATGTTCATGTTTTTCTTTTAAAGGAATGTACTTTAAATTATACACCACACATAATGTTTATGTAATATTCCTCTATATTTCTTACTCATACTGAGCATTTGATCTCACCACTTTCTTATATTACATTTTTTAGGACATGAAGAGGTATATTATGAAAGACATGCATAAATAACCTAGGAGTTATGGATGTTGTCAAAGGAGTTTCTAAATTTTTTTCTATTTCAAGTTGTAAATCCTCTAATACCAACTATAACGGCCCAACCCGAGTTCTTAGAAACTGGGGTTGGGCCGTTATAGTTGGTATTAGAGGAAGTTTATTAGAAAACATGGAAACCAGATTTAGAAAACATAGATTAGGGAACAAACCCCTAAGAAAGTCTTTGAGGATAAACATACAAGAACATCATGGTATTTTGGTAAGGAACAAAATATGTGGATCTTTATTTAAAATAAATCATTGTCTGAATACTAGAATTGTACATGGTTTTGGTACAGATGTACCTAAGAGTGAAAAATCTAACAAGGAGTTTTGGTCATGAACTAGGGTATCAATGTACACAACAAAAAGCCTTACATCGCACCTATTTTGAAAATCCCATGGTATATTCTTAGGATAATTCAATTTTATTTACAATCAATTATGATGGATTTAAATGTAAATTTTTCCATAATTAAACCATGTTTATGATTATGGGATTATCCATGCATAGGATTTCAATTTATGATATATATATATTTCTATAAGTTTATATTGTACATAATGATTCGTAACCTAATCTAGTGTATGCTGTTATTTAGAAATGGCACCTAGTTGAAGGAATGGAAACCCCATGAACATGTGTATCCCATGTAGCGATTTCCATCTTGTTCAATATAATGATGTGTATCCCATGTATATATTTCCCTCGGGTTGCGGCAATGGCCGTCCCACTCACCAAGCAACCTCAACCGGTGTTCTCCCCCTTCACTGACCCAGCCTCTCTCCCAGATTTCCCTCTTATCCCCCTCTGCCCGAAAGTCCCTTCCCTCTACAATGGTGCTCCTTCGCTTTTGATTTCTCTTCATGAGTTCTCGGAGGCTTATTCACTTAATGGGTTGTCCCTAATCGCCCGTTTTGGTCATCGATGGTCATCCCTCGACCAGTTCAACAGGTTCGTCAACAACGCATTGCCCATGAAGAACCTCATCAAAGATGGGCTTCGGGACTCTTGTCACTTTCTTCTTCGCTTTGATTGCACCGATAATCTAGCATCGACGTGGTCTAAAGGTCCACGCTCTTGTGATGGATCCCGATTCTTCCTGCTCAGATGGAGTTACGAGTTTCACTGGAAACACGACACCCCACTCATAGCGATTTGGGTAAGCTTCTCGTATCTCCCTCTTCACTTCCAAAATCCCTCTATTCTGCAGATGCTGGGTAACCTCGTCGGGAGGTTCCCTGCATTCGATGAGCTCTCTCATTCCCTGTGTCATCTGATAGCTCCCCACATCTATGTGGAAGTGTATATTTCAAATCCCCTGGTGGACATTGTCAGGATTGAGGTTTTTAAAGAACTCCGTCTTCAACAACCAGTGGTCTTAGAAAATTGGTTCGAATTCTGAAGTACGTGCTTTCGTCTCAGGCACCTACAATCTAATTTTTGTTCGCTTCGTAGCACGGATAAGTCATGGGTCTCCAATAGAAACCCACCAATAAGTGGTGTTCCTATTCGTTTGGAGGCGCGTTCGTTCCTTTTTGGACCACAGGTGAATTCTGAGGCGATGGTGGGGGGAGCCCGCTTCTCCTCTTCTGTTAATACTGGGATGTCGGATGTTGTAGCTACTGTCATTGCTGGTCTGGATGGTTCAGATGTAGGTCCTAGCATGACCATGGTTAATGTTGTTTAACGGGATCCTCTAAGAAGAAATCTATTGGTTCCTGATGTCTTCAATCACCTCAGAGTTGATTTGGGTATTGGATCTCCTATTGTGCAAGGATTTTCAGGACAGGCTGAACCGGGCGCGACAAAGGATGCTGCTTCTGTTCAAGTCCCTTGTAGTAATCGAGGAAAATCTCCTCAAAGGCCTGCATGTAGTAAGTCTTCCTATGTGTAGGCTGTACGTATAGGAATTTTTTTCACTGAATGCAATGCCTCCCAAGTCGAGCCAATTCCAAGGAACATTTCAAGACCGATAAGAGTGGTGCCAACTGTGAAAATGAGTAATCGTTTTGAGATTCTAACGATTGAAGGGCCTACTGAGGAGGCATACCTAGGAGAAATATTCATTAAGGAGTAGGGGATCCCATTGGAGGAGTCTGGGGATGAATTATCCAGTCACTTTTCAGGATTTAGTTCTCAAGATGTCCAGGATAGTGATGTTTACAGCCCGCAGAGTAGGAAGGGACGGCGTGGAGGCAATAAAGGACGAAAGGACTATTCTTATATTCCTTCACCAATGAAGACTCGATATTCTAGGAAGTTGAAGGCCCAACTAATGGAAGGTCTTCCCAACTGTAATAGTAATGCTGTTAGTGCGGAGACTATGGTATTTGGGGCTGATCCCGATAGGAATGTCCCATAAAAGACAGGCGTGGGTGTTTTTCAACCATTGGTGCTACTTCTACACTCTGGAGAAGTTATAGCGGTGGAATCCCTTGTCCTTAATGCCTCCAAAGAAGATGGTGACAAGATGATACTAAAGAAAATTCAGGTGGCCACCAATAAAGAGTAGACTGGCTAGATTTCCAAGCAGAATCTAATCATTATTAGAGACTTTAATTCCGGGAAAATCGACCAAGAGTATTTTATGCATGCGTGGGACAGACTGGCACGCCACTTTGAAGAAATTATGCAAGATAATCCAGAAACACCGATAATCTCTCTCTCTTGGAAACTCTATAAGGATAAGCATTCTAATGGGCTTAAGTTGTCCTTTAATAACATTGTTTTCTCCTGGGGTTTCTCAATTTTATCTTAAAAGTGTCATCTCGTTTAAAATAAAAATTGAATTTAGAGGGCCTCCATCATTTAATGGTACTATAAACTCATTCATAGCAGAGCAGTAGATAAGTTCCTTAGAGAAGATATTTCTCACCTTGGGAAGTAAAAAAGGGAGAAGCTTATCATGGTACTTTATCTTCTATCGGGATAATCTGATCAATGGTGGTCACTAATTAAAAACCAAAATTATTATAATGATATAGAAAACATGTAATTTAGTGAACTTAATGAAATTTTATTTGATAAATACTTTCCTTATGAATAGTGAGTAGATATGGAAAGTATGTTATTGAATTGGAGGAAAAAGGAAGATGAGAAGGTTGAAAAGTATGAAGATAACTTCACAATTTTATAAAGACATGTTGTGGACATTATACGTAATACAAGTAGAGTGATTGATTCATTCATCAATGGCCTAAATCCATTTCTGTAGTGGGCATTGGTCTAAAAAACATTAAAAACATTCTCATCATATGAAGATATAGTCTCATGCCCTATCAAGAAGAAAAATGAGTTCATTGTGTCTTGTGAATTTAAATAAAATCAATAGAATAAGAGGGTTACAGAAAAATATAGAAATGGAAATAATGAAATAGGGAATAAGGGAACAGTTGACTTTCCACCCTATGAAAATTGAGAAAGGAAACATCTTGGTGCCTAGTTTAAAGGAAAAGGGTGTGCTAAAAGTGTGGATAGAAAGGCCATTATTATGCTATTTACAAGGGGAAGAAATAATATATTAATGTGCAATGCTATAATTTTAGGGAGATGAGACACTATACTAATGATTTTCTAAAGTGTTAAGGAAATGTTCATTACGAAAGGCCAAGGGAGCAGGGACAAGATTATGTGATCACAACTATGATATGGAAGTTCCTAATGACATGGTGGTAGATACTTTAATAATTTACTCAAACTTATCCAATTATTGATTTGATTTTAGATCATTGAATTCTTTTATATCTTCAGAGTTTGGTAAGAAACTTTTATATTTCTAGTTTTATTTAACAAGGGATTTGTCATTTAAAACTTTTAAGGGGAGTATACTTGTAACAAAGGTTTGTCATGCAGTCCCCGTTATGGAATATAAATTTGATTTGTCTATGGATTTTATTTTCATACCCATGACTGAGTTTTATATAACCCTTGGTATGAATTTTATTTTGAACCATGATACAAATATTTATTACAAGAAGGAAGAGGATACAATTGTTTAGGATGATGTGGAATACGTTATCTTTTGGGATGAAACATAGCCATCTAATTTTCATCTAGATCCACCACCAGTAGCTCTAATGAATGAAATTATTAGGGAGGAAGGGAATATAATAAATATGGGTGAGGAAAATAATGTTCAAATAGAGGATGTACATATTGTGAAAGAATATGTTGGTGTGTTTTTAGTGGATTTACGTCGACGTCCTCTAGAGTGAGAAATTGATATTTCCATTGAATTAATTCCTGATTCAAGACAATATCGAAGAACCCTTATAGAATGGACACTGTTGAGTTAGTGGAACTAAATAAACAACTAGAGAAATTAAGTGCTAAAGGGTTTATTCTTCCTAGTGTTTCTACATGGGGAACCCCTGTTCTTTTCGTAAAGTATAAAGATGTATCTAAGAGGTCGTGAATTTACTACAGGGAGATCAATGTTATAACAATAAAGCACAAGTATCCCCTACCCCACATTGATGATTTATTTTATCAAATTCATAGAGCTCGGTATATTTTGAATATTAAACATTGATCTGGATATAATCAGTTGCTTGTGAAAAAGGAATACATTCTAAAAATAGCATTTTGAATGAGGTATAGGAATTATAATTTTCTAGTACTATCTTTTGGATGGGCTAATGTACCCCCTTTTTTCATGGATCTAATTAATTGAGTTTTGAATGAATATCTTGACTAATTTATTGTGGTATTTATTGATGATATCTTAGTATAATCCAAAAGATATTAAGATCATGAAAATCAATTGTGAAATATTCTATATAGTCGTAGAAGAAATGAATTATATGGGAAGTTTAGAAAGTATGAATTTTGGCTTCAATAAGTTTCTTTTATTGTCCACATTATATTTAAGGATGGAATATCTATTGATCGTGTGAAGATAAAGGTTGTTTTAGAATAGAATAATCTAAAGAACATAACTGAGTTATGTTTCTCTATTGGTTAGCAGGTTACTATTAGTGATTTGTTCAGAACCTCGACCATTTAGCCAACGTAATGACCAAGCTTACATGTGAAGTGGTTTTGGTTGTATGGTAAAGAGAATGTGAGGACTGTTTTGAATAATTGAAGAGTATATTAGTGAATGCTCTGATAGAAACTCTACTATCAGGGAATAATGATTTTGTGATCTATAGTGATGAATCAAAGAAATGACTTGGTTTTTTCGTTATTCATAATGATAGAGTTATTTCCTATGCATTAAGGAAGTTAACAGTTCATGAAGAAAAATATCCTACTCATGATCTTGAGTTATTAGCAGTAATATTTTCTATGTTGATATGGATAAATTATCTCTATGGTGAAAAATATGAGATATATACGGATCCTAAGAGTCTAAAATATATATTCTCACAAAAATAAATCAACATGTGGAAAAGGAGATGGCTCAAACTACTCATGGATTATGATTGTTCCATACACTACCACCCAGTAAAGGAAAACCAAAAGTGGATGCGTTGAACAAGAAGGATCATGGAGTTCACAATTAGATGAGGGCTGACATGGATCCTTTGGACATGGATCTAGTGAGGTTAGATATGGTAATTATCAAAGAAGGAGAAACATCATTACTTTTTCAAATGGTTTCCCAACCGTATTTATTGTAAATAATTAAATCTTTATAGTTAGATGATGAGATTATTAAAAAAAATAATGTAGTGAAAGATTAGATGTTGGTTGACTTCATGTGTGAAGATTGAATTCTAAAATTTGGGGAGAAGAGATGCATTTTCTCTCTACCAGAGCTAAAAATAGAGTTATTGGTTTATAATCATAGCTCAAATTTCTCTATACACCATGGTAGCACTAAAATGTATTGATATTTTATATAATATTTTTACTAGGATAACATGAAGAGGGTAATTACTGATTATGTATCAAGATGTTTAGTCTGTTAATAAGTGAAGGTCAAATGACAGCATCCTATAGAAGTCATACAACCTATAGCTATTCCTTCATGGAAATGGGATGACATCACCTTGTATTTTTCCACTTGATTACCCAAAACTCCAAGAAAGAATGATGCAATATTGGTAATCATGGAACGACTTATGAAATATCCACATTTTATTGCTATAAGTATGGATTTTACATACGAGAGCCAAGTGAGAATCCATATCAATGATGTTTTGAGAATTCATGGAGAACCTATCTCAATTGTTTCCAATCATGATCTACTATTTACATAAAAATTATGTAAAATTCATCATGAATATTTGGATACTGATCTTCGATTGAGTACTACTTATCACCCAAAAACTGATGGGAAATAGGAAGGGATGATCCAAAACAAAGAGGAAATGTCAAGATCATGTTTACTTGACTTTCAAGGTATGTGGGGACAATATTTACCTTACTGGAGTTTTCCTACAATAATAGTTTCCATTTTAGTATCGAAATGACACCATATGAACCACTGTATGGAAAGATATGTCGTACACCAACATATTTGGATGATGTTGCAGAAAGGAAGTATGTAGGGCCAGATCTCATGGAGGAAACAACAATACAGGTAAAGACTATTCATGGCCATATCAAAACAGCTCAAAGAAAACAAAAACGATATGCTGATAATTGAAGGAAGGAATTGGACTATCAAGTGGGAGATCATGTTTTCTTAAAAGTACCTCTATGGAAGGGTGTTATAAGATTTTGGAAGAAAGTGAAACTCATCCATAGGTACATAGGATTTTTTGAAATTTTTTAGAGAATTGGAGTTGTTTTATACTGTTTGGATATGCCACCTAGCCTGTCTAAATTACAAAATGTGTTCCATGTCTTATTACTGGGAATGTATATTACAGACCTAATGCATGTCCTCACTTCTGAAGGTATAGAATTGGAACTTGACATATCTTACTGTGAATATCCTATTAGGATATTAGAAACTATATAATAATTTTTGAGGAATATGACGAATCCACTAGTAAATATTATTTGAAAAAATATTAAAATTGAATATGCAACATGGGATCTCGAGGAACATATGATGATGAATTACCCAGATCCTTTTGTGAGGAAACATTATGGTAATTTAGAGGATGAAATTTTGAATAGGTGGGGATAATGTAACACTCCAATATTTTTCAAATAAATTTAATATTGAATTCATGAAACATTGTGCCTCTACAAAACACTACATTGTTATAACTTATCCAGTAAACAAAATTTTTCCACTGTGTTTTGAATTTCGAAAAACAGGCATACATAGTTGCGTTCGTAAGATATTTAGAGCCTAATATGACAAACTTAATTGCTGTTTAATAATAACATAAACTTATGAATAATAATATGTACCTTATTAATATTAAATCATATTATTATTTTATTATTTTAATTTTATAAGATTATGAATCCTTGATGGACTTTTAAAAGTGATACAAAACGAAATATTGTTTTAAAATTGTTATTTTTTGAATATATTTTGATTTTTTATAAAAATTAAATTAATAAAAAATAAAAAAATAATTTCAAAAAATTGAGTTCATTTTTTAATTCAACATATCAAAAAATGGTTAGTGTTAATTTTTGGGATTTTTATTAAATACATGAATTTTTTTTTAATATTAAAATACGGTAATTTATCATATATATTCATTATCAATTAAATTCACTATTCCAAGAATCATGAATGATGTAAGAAAACTTTGTTCAAACACACATGCACATATTATCATTATTGGTCACAAGAATCAATACTATTGTTTCCTTTGAAAAAATAAAAAAAACAATGAGTTAAAAGATTGGAAAACCCACCTCTCATCCATTATAAAAACCCCAATCACTCCCTCTTCTCTTAACTCCTCTAAAGCCTTTTGACTTGTTTAAATTCTTCTCAAATATACTCACATTATCCTACCCCACATCCGTCATCCCTTGGTATCATAGAAATACCAAAACCACTCCCCTAAAGAGGCTCTCAAGGAAGATTACTTCAAAAGGTAAATTCCAGATTTCAGATATTTTATTTCATGTTCTTTTCTTTTCTTTTTCTTTCATTTCATCCTTTCATCCAAATGTTGTGATGACTCTAGTACCGTACATGTTATATAAATTTTTTATGATAATATAATAATTATTCATATTCTCTCTTTTACCATTCTTTTATACTAGAAATGAAAACAACCACTGAGATGTGTTAATTTATGACATTTAAGGATGAAAAGATTTCAATTTATATTACCATCATCAATTATGGTAATAAAACCATTTTTATGGTTGAAATATAATATAATATATTTATTATAACTTATGTACTATTCTATAATGCTTTTTTATACATGATATTAATTTATACATCATAATAAGTTTATTGTGATCAAGAACCACCAATTAACCCAGACAATTGTCATTAATGTTCTATATAATGAATCATCCTCACTCCCCATAACCAAATGATTGTATGAATATGTAATATTCAGGTTGTTCACAAATAAAATACAAATTATATTATAGAAAATAATTCTTATTCAACATGTTTATCTGTACCTGAATTGTATTAAACAGATCTTGAAAGCAAAGGAAGAAAACTCTCTGAAAATAATGAAATTAAATATCTTAACCCATAAAAAAGACATGAATGAACCTAAATAAGGTTATAATTAATCAATTACATGTAGATTAGTTTCTATAATAATTAATTTATGAATCTAAAATTTATTATTCAAGTCATTAATATCAAGTGAGGAACACCTTCATACATAAGGTCAGGGTTTTCCACACGAACCTCCATTTTCATTCAGGTTAATTTTATTATCAATTTACCTCAATTAAATTCATATTAATTCATATTGAATCCTCATAATTGATGTTTGAATTATATATATATATATGTATTCCAACCATAATCAATCCTTCATTTATAGGAAGTTATATTTTTTAAATGGATCTTTCAAAATTTCTTACATAAATGGATGACCGTTTCAAGAGAATTTCACAATTTGTTTCCTATTTTCAAGGTCACTATAAAATCTATTTTTATCAACCATTTTATTTATTAATTAAATAATAATATTATAAAAATATGATCTTACTTCACTTATTGTTTTATACAAATACTTTTTCAAAATAACTCTTCCTTTCAAAATAAAACTTTATTTATCTCAAGGTCTACTCGATGATTTTATAAGAGTATCTTCACCTCTTTACTCGGCATAAGGGCTCTCATACCACTTTGGGTCAATACCCTTAATGATGTTGAGTGAAAAATTGATACAACTGTTGCGTTGCGAATATGGTTAGCAGTCTATGCTCATTTGTGTTCCCATTTCAGGTCACACTATAAAGGACGATGTGTTTCGAACAAGGTCAGTGGATATCCTTTTTCATTTTCACCACCCCCATAAATCCGAAAAATTGAATGTGGTGGTTCACCCTGCCCGCTATATCTTCGAGTTGCAATTCCCATCATGCGATTCCAGCTATCAGATCCTTATATGATAAGAAAAGTTGAATCCAGATCATTGTTTCCCACACTAAGAATTGATCACTTGGGCTTAGGAGCTACGATGATGTGGTAACTGCACAAGAGGTCATATGGCTACAGTTGGCTAGGACGCCCAGTCTTAGGTTCTTCGACCCCTTCGGGCCCCTGGACTATGTTCTCATTTATGATTGTGCGGTGCGGTACAGACTCATGTCCTCATTCAAGTCGGGCTATTTCACCTTCCAGACATATCCCCTTGAGATATGCCTTCCTTCATTAGTCATATGTTCCATGAGCACATGCCCTACCATGTTCAACATGACCCATCATTTGGGTTTCCGTCACCCTCTATATCCAGAAGGGCCCCTAAATGGCATAGATTCTTGGTCCAAGGGATCTCCTACCCTTACAATATAACAACGTTGAGGATTGTGAGCGACAAGTAGAAACAAGTCCCATGATATGAATATGGTCAACGGTCAGTGCTCAATTGTTCGCCCCACTTCTGGTCACACAAGGGTGGATAGTGTGTTACAAACCTAGTCAATAGCTATCCTCTAACATCATTGCCACTTTGTGGTCATCCATAATCACGATGATTCGCCCTCCCTTTCCCGCACATATGACATTAAACTATGAATATACGGTCTGAGATCTATGACCATAACCCAAGACCACCTTCGTCATCTCTGCAAGTCATTAAACTGTAATATGTCCATGTAATTTTGTCCATGGCCCAGGATTAGGCCCATCGGCCTTTTTAGGCCCCTGTCCCAATTTATCACGTAGGGTTGTATGGTGTGGTGCGGTATTATGCGCTCATTCACGTTGGGTTACTTGTCTTGCCTTACACATCCATGGATGAGATACCTTACCCCTACCTTCGTCCTCACAGCAAGACGTTAAACTACAATCTAGCCATGACATTTTGTCCATGGCCCAGCCTGAGGCCCCTCAGCCTTTTCGGGCCTCTGGCCCAAGTTCTCGTGTAGGGTTGTATGGTATGGACTCACATTCTTATTCACGTTTGGATACTCGCCACACCGTTTACACCCCTCGTTGGGGTATTTGGCCCTTATTTGCATCTTCCCTTTTCTAGATCTACGTGTGGCTTGATTCCCATCCTAATGGGATACGCAGGACCGCCCGAACATCTAGAATTCGGGTCCATACCCATCTCTTAGAGATCTCATTGTTATCAAGGCACCTTGTCCTGCATTCTTCCATGAGAGGGATATATGGTGTGGTATGGTCTTATGTCCTCATTCACGCCGGGTTTATCACAACCATGCCATGTAACTCTATCTCCTAAGCGGTCTCTATATCTTTGTTCTATACTCATCTTTCCAAATTGGAGGCTCTTAATTTGAGCCCCTTGACCCTCTACGGTGATTCACTAATTGGCCCATGAGTACTCTATTCAAGAACATAGAGTGTAAGATTCTACATGGACATGCTTTCACCCCTTTTTTAGGTTTTGTATTCCCCTCCATTTGGGATTCCATAATATTTCACACCTGAAGGGACCCCCAAATGTCATGGATGTTAGGCCTAAGGGCTCTCCTACCATTACTGGCCAATGTCCTCAAGTGTTTTAGACAAAAAATCGATAACAGTTCCACGTTGTGAATATGGTAAGCATTCGATTCTCATTTTTGTCCCCATTTCAGGCCACACGATATGGATGCTATGTTTCGAGAACGGTCATAGTTGTCCTCCATCTTCATGTCTTCCCCTTCATGCCTTGAATATAGGTTACATGATTCACATTATTTCCCACCCCATCATGTACAAATGGAATTTTGACACTCCTTGGACAACCCCTCAGTGTGCATTTTCATGTTAAGCAGAAAAAGTTTTCGTAAAGGCATCATTCGGGGCTCCGCACCGATTTCCCTTCGGTGTGCATTCCATGTATTGCAAGAAACCTCTTTCTCCCTTGTTTCCCACACTAATTTTGACTCATGTGGCCTTATAGATTGGGTTGTGGCTTGCACTTACTAGGAAGTATTCCGCTCCTCTATTGTCTGAGCTATAAGACCATGAACTAAGATCTCATTTAGAACTACGTACATCTTGATTCATGATCCCATGGGATACGTAGGAATTCCTAGACATCTTTTCATTGGGTCCATCTTGAGTTCCACTAATTTGTCTCTTCTATTCTGCCTTTGGAGCTTTAACTCTTTTGGGACTTCTTGGCGTGGTATGGGATTATGTCCCCTTTCTCATAGGGTTTCCTTAGCTGCACCACATATGCCCCTTTCTTGGAGTTATCCCTACTAATTCTTGTCCCACATGACATTAAATTGTATGTTTTCCCGCACGATGTTAAAAGGATCCTTCAAGAACTATGGGTGGCTTTATTCCCATCCTCATGGGATGCGTAGGAACACCCGGACATCTCTTCTTCGGGTCCAAATCAATTGTGAGAGAGTTTCTCCTTCCCCTTATCCTCTAACCTTTCCTCTCCCCTCGGCCAAAGGTTTCCTCCTCATAATCATGCACGGTATGATGCGTACCTCATCCTCATTCACGACAGGTATGCTTTATCACGCCGTGCGCATCCCCTCTGGAACTTCATCTCTCCTGTATGTGTCTAAGCCATATGACTTTAAACAATGATGCTTTGTCCTAATTGACATTAAATTGTTACATCTATCCAACATGATGTTAAAATTGCATGGCCTAGTCCCACCACATGACCCTAAACTGTGACATTATCATCATGGCAGCATGACGAAAAACAACACAGCACCATGATGTCCCCACTTGAGGGGGCATCATGTTTGGTATCGGTCACACACCATACCATTTGTCAATATATATGTACGGCTTGATTTATGAGGCGTACCTGGATTTTCTATCCTAGGCCCATCGCTTTAAAAAAACACACACATCCATCCTAAAGGAAAAACAAGATATATCAAATACCGCTTCTTTAGGTGCAAGGGCCAGACCTGCACACACTTATTATCCCTAGCACTGGTATCTTACTGTTCCATCCATATGACTATGTCTGGCTTGATCCCCATCCTCAAGGGTACATAGGAACATCCATCCACCTTGTCTTGGGCTCAGCCTAACTTTTGTTTTTGGTCCCTCGACCTGAAACCTCCCCCAAGAAGTGCACGGTGATCCGGACCATGTCCTCATTCACGTCGAGTCTGGTAATTAAATCATCGTGTGTCTCTCATTTCCTATGATATGTGGTCTAAGCTCCATGACCATAAACTAAGACCACTCCAAATCCTTTTTTCAAGACGATAATCTACATGACATCTTCTAGAACTACATTTCTATTGATTCCCATCCTCATGGGATACGCAGGAACACCCAATCATTTTTGTCTCTTGGTCCAGCCCTAGGAATCTACAAATCTTGCCCATTATTTTTCAGACCCTTGGCCTGAACTCATTTGGGAACATATGGTGTGGTGAGTACCTCTTAGGTTCCCGTTCACATAGGGGTTTCCAATAGCTGCACCATGTGATTCCAAAATCATTTCCCAGCATGGTATGACTTCCAAGACCCAAAACTAAGATCTTCCTATGGGAACTACACATCTTGTTTGGATATTTCGCTACCCTGCTCACAGTCCATTAAATCAATCTCCCCTTAATGTCTCATCCTACAACCATTATGTTGGAAGCGTGTAACCACAAAAACCTTTTCCTTGGGGGAAGGGACTTGAATCCCTCTATTGGATACATCCCATTGTTGTACTCAAATGCATTCTGACAAAGAGCCCAAAGTATGGAGTTTTCACAAGGACATTCCCCTCTTTCCATGTCCAAACTTTGTGATCCCTTCATATGGATCCTCGTCCACTTACATGTCTGAAGGAACCCCCTTTGCGGATTTTTCTCATGCCACACTGGCTTACACACCTTCCTAGGACAACGTCCTTTAATATCTCATATGACATTTGCGATAGGTCCTATGTTTTGAACATGGTCAACTGTCGACCCTCATTTGTCTGTCCCCGTTCCAGGCTAACGTGATATGGATACTATGTTTCAATCAAGGTTAATAGCTATACCCTTTCGTCATTCCACCATCATTTTGGTCCAGATCCCAAGCATCGTGATTCACATATTTCCACTTTCTTATGTTCAAGTGGAATTTCAAAATACTTTGCTTTACTCTTTCGCGCATCTAGGTGTGTTATGCAGGTGGGTCAGCATAATTGGAACATCATTCACCTAGTGTCCCATTGCCCCTTACATGTGCCTTCCTGTGCTAGGAATGTCCTATCACTACTCCTTATTTCCCATATTGATCATGACTCATGTGAGCATAGTAGTTATGGTAGGACATGTACTAGAAAATCTATGCCACACATGCCTTTAATCGTCCCAAAAGACATTAAATTTTGCCTGAGAGCTACATATGGATTGATTTCCATTCTAATGGGGTACGTAGGAATGTTCGAATACCTTTCCTTGGGCCCAACCTAACTTTCACTTTTGGTCACTTGACCAGAAGAACTTCCTCCAGGGATATGTACTGTGGTGCAGACTCACGATGTCCTCATTCACTTCAGGTTTATACCTACAACACCACATACTCTCTTCCTAGTATCTACCCTTACACTATTCATCCTACCGCATGACGTTAAACTGCATGAGTCCTTATGTCCTTGACGCATTACACTAAACTGCGGTTCTACCCTGAACAAGTTCAGGATGCTCCAAGTTTGTCATGGGATACACCAGATCCCTTTCCAAAGAGGTCCTTATCAGTGGTATGATTGATCCATGATCAGACAGATACACCCACAAAATATTCCTTTATAATGGTGGTGTGATTTCAAGAGCATTGGAATCCATTCGAACAACCTATCATTCCAACACCACACTTTATGTGCCCTTAATTTGGACCCTCATCTTCCTTAACGTCTAAAAGAACCCCCCAAGAGTATGGATTCTTGGTCTATGGCTCACCAACATTCATAGGCTAACATTCCAGAAGGCTAACAAATGACATTTCGAGTCAGGACCCATGTTTCAAACAAGGTCAGTGGTGGGCCCTCATTTGTTATTCCCATTCTAGAATAAAACAATAAGGATACTGTCTTTCAAAGACGGTCAACCATCATCCTTTATTGTCACGTCACCATTAATGTGTTCCGAATCTGGGGTATCATGATCCACACTTTCAACTCCCCTATGTTCGGGTTAATTCTAATAACCCTGGAATTACCCCCCTTATACGCTAGAGCACATTGGAAGGGCATCACTTTGATTGTTCTGGGGTCCTTGTCCTCTAATCAGGACTCTCGCATTTCTTCCCAAAAATCAAAGTTGGTTGTCCAATACTCGGGCTCCCAAAGAATGGTTGGCATTAAAACACTCAAATGAAGTAATATTTTGGGCATCCCTTGTTTCTAACATCGGGAATGACATATGTGAGATTCGGAATGGATTTCTATTTGTTTCATGACTGTGGATGAAATGAATTGAACCAAATAAACATGTAAATAAATCCATCCATACAAGTAGTTCAGAACAGGAAACAGTAAAAAGAAATGTGATTATGAGTTGACCAAAATAAGGCCCTTACGGATCAACATCTTGGATAAATATCTATAGTGCCGCTACCTTTCATCTTCTGGCCTCTAGGATTTCCTCCCACCCCCTGAGAACCTTCTCTTCATCAACAGCTGCATGGTGAAATTCACTGACCCTAGAATGTTCCTGCACTTTTCCAATTTGGAGTGTAGTCATTTGGTGACCCGTTTCCACTAGCATCTCTTGGGCATCTTCCAGTTGGGCCCTCAATTTCTCAACAAGCTCAGAACATTTTGCAATGAATACCTCATTTTCATTCACTTGTTCTTCAAGTGGTCGGACCTCTTGTTCCACCTTCAGGAATTCTTGGGTACTCCTTGACTCTTTCTGAGACTGAGCAATTTCGGAGCGTTGGCCGCTCTCACATAGCTTCTCGGCCAGGTAGTCATGAACTGTCGAATGAAGACGTTGAGCATCCACTCCTCCTTCATAGAAAAAATCACAGCCAGGTGCAGAGGAATCCCATCCATTTCATCCATTCCACCTGAGGCTGACCGATAAAGTGCTTGATAAACTTCTAACCTTTTTTCGGCATCATATGGCTCTCATTGGCTGCCTCTGAATCCGAATCTTCTATCTCCTCAGGATCTTCAGGTTGATATTCAGGGAAAGAAGTGCAGAGTTCAGCAACAGGATGTTCTTTGGGAACCTCCACCTCATCAGCGACTTCTCTCTCGTCTGGCTAGAGTTCCACCCTAGAGGCATTACTATCACTCAATGCGATCTGTGGCTCACCGAGTACTGGGGTAGGGATTCCTTGAATGGTATCTTATGTAAAATTCAACGTGTTCACTGCCCATCCCTCTCATGAAGATGTCCCAGACTTGATGTTTTGTCGTGGCTCCAACCTTGCGATCACTGCAACGGGAATTTTTATCTTAATTTTCTAAATTCCCCATCAAAGTGGGTGAACCAATGAGAAAGGACTTACAAGAGCCAAGTTCAGTGGTGTCCAATGCCTGTGTCATGGCAGGGGGCCCTGCCACTAGAGATCCTTCAGCGCTTGTCAATTCGATTACTGATGTCAGCACCTCTTGGACAATTGGGATGGAAGATGGC
Source organism: Viscum album (assembly GCA_963277665.1). Classification (NCBI taxonomy): domain Eukaryota; kingdom Viridiplantae; phylum Streptophyta; class Magnoliopsida; order Santalales; family Viscaceae; genus Viscum; species Viscum album. The sequence goes on from OY728134.1 coordinate 1,478,549,467, forward strand.
TCTTCTACTAGTTCATTATCAACTAATCTAGCTGAAATTAGTGCCCCAATACACCTAGTACCGAGGACTAGCCCCTGAGGATTCTCCCTAGTCTCTATAGGCGTACCCGCGCCCCTGGTGGGGAAGGATTCCTGGGGACCCTCGCCCATGTGTTCTTGAATAGTAAAGGGTTTGGTTAGCGGATCGAGACTATGAAAAGATGAAGGATGGTATAAGGTTTAGACCATACCTCATGATTCTCTTCCAGTTTTGCATCGGTGCCAATAATTTCACCACTCTCCCAGGAATTCCTCGGGTGAGTGGAAGCTTCAAAAGGCACCTTCCCTCTAAGACCCTCAACTTTGTGTTCCTCTTCTTCTGGACCTTCTTATTCTTCTTATTATTTTTCTTCATCTTCTTATTCTTATTCTTCTCCTTCTTTTTCTTTAACCTCTACACATTCATCCTCGAATGGCAGCTTCTGTAGGTGATGCTTCTGGCCAAGCATTAATTTCACCGAGAGATGCGGTTCTTCATACCACCCTTGCTAGAAAGCGTACATGTCCATGGTTGTCTAGAATGCATGTTGGTGATGAAAGTTTACTTTATCCAATATCTGGATGCACCCTATGTCTATTTGATCGAGCCCTGTACATATCAACCTCTGCCATAATGCTTCGACGGGCATTGACTGTCACAGAATTCTCCAAGAAGAACATAGAGAAGGGAAGATAACATCGTCATACGGTGTCAGGAGGTACCTGAGTTGCTTTCCTGGGAGTTCCCTAGTCGGACCCTGAGGTCGTGCACAAGACCACCTGTCCTCGGAGGGTAGAGGTATGTTCTCAGTCTGCGCTTCCCCTATCGATGAAGTACCAGCCGACGTCACACTTTATCTCCAACCCATTCATTTCCTCACTTCCCCGGTGGCACCTTGTATACCTTCCTGTTCTTCGGGCTCTATACTAGTCTCCTTGATCTGTGGAATGTGTTTCCTAAGAATCACCTTGGGGTACATTCTGGTCCAGTGTTCAGTATACTCTCTTGATAGTCCGTCACTGACATCAATGATGGGATGAGTGATGATTTCACCCAGGCCTTCCATCGTGAACATAAGCCATAACTAGCGGAAAATACAGGGACGATTCTCTTCTCGAACCTCTACATATACTTTCTTGGGCATCCGTTACATGCACCCAAACTGCCTAGTGAAACTGGACGGCACATAGGGTTCACAGACGATTTTTCCATCAATTCAGGCCACCAGCACATCGCCCCAAATGCTCTGAAGGTACTCCCTCTCCTCCAGTGGACCCCACCTGTCATCTACCATTTGGGCGACCAGGGTTCATAATGGGAGGAAGTGGAAGTGAGTATGACTGCCAATATTGAGCTTGATTCCATCATCCCTAAGCGTCAATGGGCGGATCCCAGTGATGTTCAAGAGGGATGACTGCATACCATTACCAGGGGCGGATGGCAATTGGAAAGTCATACCTACCATAGTGGGATGCGATGCAACTGTGGAGGATCTAGAATGGCCCGCATATCCTACTTTGTGTACCTCCCCTCTAAATGCGCCCTAGAATACTATATAGCCTAGCCAACACTATTATCCCTAGGTTGACCTTGTTCTTTGCTGCCATAATCCTGATCGTCACTAGCATCCCCAGGTGGACTCCCATCCTTGTTTCCCACATAGGTAACAACCACCCATCCAAGAACGCGGTGATGAATCCGATATATCGCACATTCGGGTCTCAACCTTCATTGATACCAAATCCCCACGATCGATACTCTCCAGTCCCCAAAATCATCCAATATGATCATGTTTTTCCTCTCTGAGATGCATTTGGGCATTGCTTCCCTCAGCATGGAATCTTCATAGCCATGTCATAGGTTAGAAAGAGACTAAACCTCCCTAAATAGGGTATGTCCTTTAGGATATATTTTATTCTTAGTTCCTCTTTATCCAGCTTCAGCAGGTACCGTGACCGGAATGTGGTGCGGGTCCTATCCCACCAGACATTCTCTGTTGGGAGGAAATATTCATACCGATACCCTCCCAAGGGGATTCCACTGATACAGTGGACATCCCATAGACTGATTCCCAACTCCCCATGATGGAGGTGAAAAGTGTTGGTATCAAGCGACCAGTGACTAAACAGGTCTGCTACCAAGTCCTGCTATAAAAAAAAGTAAAATTGGGATGTCCAAACAGCCTCAAAAAGCCCAATGGACCACTGCACCAGCACAAATTCTTATCATTAGTGACATACCCAGTACACACATGCCCATTTATTGGTAAATTTTCCCCGTGATCTGAAATCCCACTCATGCTAGACCTTTGTCTCGTCTGTAATGCTGCTTCTGAAAGTATATATGTAAATAGTGAGAGATTCCTCGAGAATAGGATCGCTTCCCACAATCGTCATGGTATTCGAATTTAGGACATATATGGCTGTGTGATATTTTTCCCTTGCTGGATGGCTATTTTTGGTAATGTGGAATTGTGGAAGACTATCCTCACATGTCACCCACAACCGCGGTGCATCCGTCTCGAAACCGGGCATCCGCACCTCTTCCAGAAGACCGAAGATCCATTGTGGTAGGTTACCACTCAGGAAATAATCGTTTTGAGCTTGTGTAAGCATGCCAAAAAGCATTTGGTTTTCAGACACAACCCCCCTTGTGTGAATAATCTGAGGGTTCATGATCATTTGGGTTTTTCTTATGGAATCAGCATCTTCCCTCTAGGTGTCATTCTATTGAGCAGCCATTTTTAGAACATTGAAGGGTCAGTGTGAAAGATGAAAGATTCGGTGTGAAACAATCGTTGGCGGCACGAAATAAGGTTTATGAGTGCGAAACAAAATCAGATGGAGCGCAAAACCCTGAGTTGGTTGCAGAATCTTTTGTGCGAATCAATAAGATTTTCGCGCGCTAGAGAAACAAAGCCTGTCGCACAGAAAAAGACAATGTAGGGCCTAGGGGGACCCTCGGCCTATTTATAAATCTCTGATGTGTCTTCTACACACATGAAAAACTCTTGCGTATGCAAAATGAATTTTTGCACGCTGCCGAATATGTCTTCTATTTTTTGTCATACCCTCAGAATCCGAACTTCGGGTTCCCTTTCGGCTCTAATTCTAAGGAGGGGAATTTTTTGATTCAAAAATTCGGAGAAGTGCCGCATCGGGCGGATAAAAGTGAAATGAATGAATCCAAGACAAGAATGAGTAGATTTCGGGGCTTGGGAGGTGGGCGTATGCATGATTGGGAACACGTATGCAAGAAGACTTTTGGCGCGCAAACACATTCATGTTGGCCTTCCCATCCGCACCCAAAGAACTGTTCTCCATGACTGGCCATGCCCAACCCCGTTTCCGTGCCGAAGGTGACGTTGAGTGGTCGTTTGCATGCCCGACCCCGTTTCCATGCACAACGCGATGTTGAGCATGCGTTTGCGTGCACAGCCCCGTTTCAGCGCACAAGGTGAGGTCGAGCAAGCGTTTGCTCGCACGACCCCATTTTTGTGCACAAGGTGACGTCGAGCTGGCGTTTGCATGCTCGGACCCATTTCCATTCCCATGGTGATGTCGAGTGGGAATTTGGGTGCCCAGCCACCTCTGCGCGCACAAACCAACAACTAAACGGAGTTTGTGCGCCAGGCTATTGTGAGCCACTCTGAGGAATCTGGGTAAAAATTGAACCATATCTCCTCCCTTTAGGGGGGAACCTAAGATGAAGTGATGCACTATGAACGGAAAACATCTTCTTCTGTGACTGTATGAAAAACCCCATTTCCTTCAGGTATTGGTTGTGGTACGAGAGGTCCCCTAGGGACTCCTTCAGATGTGTCCTCTGATCCTCATGAATTTCATTTCTTCTTTATGTTGTTTGCGATAAGGGGGTCCCATCTTACGCAAAAGTTCCCTCGACTTCAAGCAATATTGCACACAACCTGTCCAACCTGTGTGCACACTGTCCTTCTTGTGCACCACCGGTCCGACTTCCATGAAAACCATCCATCTTCTTCACAACCCCTTCATCTTGCGCTCAAACCATCTCTCTTGCATGCAATTTCTTTGTTTTAAGTGAAAACCTTGCATCTTGTTCCCTGGCCTCCTATCTTGCCCTATCCCATTATCTTATGCATGCTTTATGTGATGCCCTCACTTTGAGGTACCTCATTCAGACCTCTCTTACGTGCGAAACACGTGCATCACTCTCTCTTTTCCCATGTGCCCCCTCACGTTTGCAGAGATAAATTTCAAAATACCTTGGGCGATTCTTTCTGTTGAGTTGATTTGCCTCATTCTTCTTCTCATAGGCACGCTAAAAGCTATTTCTTCTTCGCATAGACATAATAACGTGGAACCCCAATGGGATCATCTTTCGACACCCCCAGTCATGGAATTGCTTATGCCTTCCCTCCCCCAATGGGTGGGAGGTATCAGTCATATATGTCTTAGGGGTGAGGAGTGAACCCATCTTGTCTGAACTACATGACGTTAAACTAAGAAGCACCTTCGTCCTCAGCACATGACTTTAAACTGTGACGTCACCCCATGCCTTGCACATGGGGTGCCCCATCTAAAACATTCTCTACGCCCTCTAGTCTCAACGAGAGTGAGATAATTCCTCACATGGAATGACATCCTATTTATTGGAGTGGAGTTCATCCACAGGGAAAGGGAAACCACCACAGTGTAAGCCCCTAGCTTTCCTTGTAGGAGGCAGCACCCCTACTCGTACTCTCTTCGGGGTGTCGAATCCCTCTTTGGTTGGGCTTTCTCACCACCTGTACCTCCATCCTAGATAAGCCTCTGTTTCCTATTTGGGTTGCTAACCACACAAAATCCCATGTTTTCTCTTTGGGATGTGAACCACCCTTAAGACACTCTTTCTTTTTTTGGATGATACCTACGCATCATCCCCACTCTACTTCCAATAGATGCACCTTTCGCGATGTGATTGTCAGGTCTTTTTTACCTCTTGTTACTCATACCGAGAATGAATCACGTGGGCTTAGAGAAAGCGTCGACCATGACATCCTCTCTGGGCTGCCTAGAGTGTGCACCCCAAACCCAGCATAAACTATGAGGTCTTTGATCCTTGGTAAGGTAGGGCGCGTAGGAAGCATCCTTGAGGTTCAATCCCACCATCCATTGGTCTTGACCATCCTCATGTCGATTTACCAAACACACTTCTGAACTATGAGGTCTTTGATCCCTACCAAGGCAGGGTACGTAGGAAGCCTCCTTATTGTTCATTCCCACCATCCATTGATCCCGACCAATCTCACATCGGTTCACCAAACACCCCTTCTGATCTACGAGGTCTTTGACCCCTTCTATGGCAGGGTACGTATGAATACTCCCTGAGGATCACACCCACCATCCATTGGTCCCGACCATCCTCACGTCGGTTCACCAAACACCCCTTCTAAACATCGAGGTCTTTGATCCTTGCCATGGAGAGGGACATAGGAAGCCTCCCTGTGTTTCAAGCCAAACACACAGTCACTAGACCACCTTCACGTCGGTTCACCAACCCCCTTCGCGTCGGTTTTCCCAATCCTTTTGAACTATGTAGACTTTGATCCTTACCAAGGTAGGGTACGTAGGATGCCTCCACAAGTCTCAATCCCACCATATATCTGGGCCCTAGGTCCACCTTCACGTAGGTTATCCCTCATCCTACATGATGTTAAACTATGGACCTCAATCAGTGGTAATCCATTGTTTCCCCCGTCAGTGGTAAGTCGTTGCACCCACCCAAACTATGTGGACTTTGATCCTTCCTAAGGTCAGGTACGTAGGAAACCTCCCTGAGGTTCAATCCCAATAAACATTGTACCTCAGGTCATCCTGCACATAATTTCACCGACCCCCATCCCACTGGGACTAGGTGGGTCTGATCCTTTTCTCCTAGATAAGGTACGTAGGAAGCCTCCCAGAGGTTCGACCCCGTCCAGCGGTAAGTCATTGTGACCCCATCAAGTAGTAATTCGTTGTGACCCCATTCATTTGTAAGTCGTTGTTAACCCATTTGGACTGTAATCCGTCTTCATATGAACTACATGGACTTTGATTCCCTTCCATAAGGATACATAGGAATCCTCCCTAAGATTCAAGCCCATCACTCATATCTCATCCTGATCTCTCCCTCGAACCTATGTGTTTTGGGAAGGCCATAACCCAACCCGGAGGTTCTATTTCTTCCAGGTCCCATCCATGCGTCCATTCTCAAGGGTCACCTCCTATGGTGTCCTATTGTCAGAAGAACTATGAGGACTATGATTCCCTACCGTGGTGATACATAGGAGGACACTTCGAGAATCAAGCCCAACATCACTATCGCCCTCGAGTCGACTCCATCTCATTCTCCACCTACTTCATTAAACTCGTCATCAACCATCCTGATTCTTACCTTGGCATCCACATCCCTGTGGGATCATTCCAACTCATTCACCATTCCCCTTAACAATAACTGGGAAGCTAACCACACTTTGGCCCCAACATCAGTGTTCCCTCCTGTTGAAGTAGCCATCTGATCCACTCTAATTAGTGTTCTGATCATTCTGATCCATCTCCACTAGATGTTAAACTCATGTCATACACTATGATAAACATGGGAAGCTGAGGAAAACCCCAGATACATGCCTATAGAATATGATTCCTGCATTCGATGTGGGATTCCTTGAGCTTTCACGCCCTCGATAAGCCCTATAATAAGGGGAAGAAACCCAAACACGCCAATGTCCTAGCGTGCAGATATGCCAGTGATGTCCAACATGACTACTCCCCTAACTGATGGTTGCTTCCCTGACTGGAACCCTTGGAATTTCCCAAAAGAAGCAGTGTAATTAACCGGTGTCCATAAAGATATGGAACCAGGAAGAGTTTCATGAACAACATCTTAAATCTATAAGTGAGACCTGAACTAGGTGACGAGTTTCGAGGAGGAATCCATGGAAGGAAGAATTGACAACCCATCATCCCATTTAGATCTAGGAGAAAATTTCCTTGAAGAAGGAATGGATGTCCCCTGCTATTGGAATGTGGGAATGTGGTGGAACAAACAGCGATGTAGTCCTCCAACAAGAAGGACGTGCACGCCCCGACAAAATTGTCATAAATAGAAAATATAGAAGGGTATATTTATTCAATTTCTAGAATGGCCCGAAGGCCTTATTTTTTTATTTTATTATGGATAATACCCCTTTTAAGGGTTGAAGGGGAACCCGTACATGACCCATAGGCCCAAGACACTAGGCCCGACAAACATGCAATACATGACCCAAAGGCCCGGAGGCATACCATGCCCAACACATGACCCGTAGGCCCATCCCACTTAAACATCCCCTCCCCAGATTTCTGCGACATTGATCACCTAGCTCCCCACCATGCATTGCTAATCGGCTAGCATTTCCCCGTACAAAGTCGCACGGTGCCAAGACCCGATGGCGGCTGCCATACCCTCTCATTCTTCCAATCCGGTTAGCTCTACATCTGGTGGCTGCTACTCCTGTTTCTCTAATCCTCTTCTGGGGCCTGTTTTGTGTGAACAGGTCTACTCCATGGTCTATGTGACCCGAAGGCCCTATGGCCCGAAGGCCATTGATGACCCAAAGGACCTGGAGACCCGTAGGCCCAAACGAGTGGCCCAAAGGCCCAAATCAGGTGAATAGTTCTGGTTGCTACAGTACTGAACCATAACTGCTACAGTGCCTTCTACAATACTGCTATAGTACCCCGGAAATTCACCTCCACCCAGTTTTGGTCTTGGGACTCTTGGATGCCAAGCCGGAGACATTACCACTCGGGTACAGGCTTGTTGGCCTCTATTTATTCATTTAATTAAAATTATATCTATGATATATGTTTTATATATAATAATAAAATACGGAGAAAAATAAATAATCCTGAAACTAGAACAATTTGTATATTCACTGACAAAAATATCTTTAAGAGAGTGAAATATTCTAATTCTAAATTTCATTTTATGTTAAATAAAATGGGAGAACAATCACTTATAATAAATATTCCATTCAAATGTGTTGATTTTAAATATGGGAGACAAAAACAAAAACTTTATTTTATGGAAGATCTTACAGGACAAGGAATGGGAATTATGAAGATAATCCTATTATATTTGTATCCAAATGAATAAAACGAAGAAAATAAACCTTTAAATAACTAAATATTATTGAATAATACCTGAAAAATATTTTACAAGAGTGACATGGGTCTAAAATAATTATCACACATCATAAAAGATTCTTCCAGACATAGTATTATGAGAGGATGGCTTGGTTGATTATGAAGTCTAAGATAACAAGTTGGTGAATACATTGTACCAAATTAGTTATATAGGTGAATTTTCAAGGTTATAATATTTTCTAATATTCATCATGATACTAAACATTCATTTCTATTTGTGTGGTATAACAACCACCATACACCATCGATGTCCTTATCCACATTGGAGGCAAACCCCATTATCAAATTGAAGTGTGCCTTGTTTTTTTAAATTATGTTTACTATTTCATACAAGAAACCAAAATCTGGGTAGAGACAATCAGTGTTAAATACACTTATAGAATAGGTGTAGGTATACTATAAGGTAAAATATATAATTTAAAAATCATATATCAGACTAATTCACTCCCCCCCCAATTTTTTTGTGAGGCATTGATCCCAGTTGTATAACATAGAGAAAGAGTTCATCCAAATTTGATGTAAAAATTATCATCATTATTGAAAATATTTATTTATTTTTGATTTATTAGTTAGGTTCTATCCAATTACCTAGACCACATTTTATTTATTAATGTGATTTTGGAAATAATTCTCAATTACCACTCCATGAAAAGATACCATTCACGTTTAAAATAATGATTGAGGGAGATTATACCTCTCATGAGTTCATGCTTTATTTAACCTTTTGACCATATTCCATGGGTTATTGACAGTTGGTATCACTTTAATATTACATATGTTGACTTATTTGAGATAAGGGAGTTTAACATTGATTTAGTTATAAAATGAGAGGGTTTTGAATGATAAAAAATAGTTATAACCATTTTATCTTAATTTATTCCATCACCACTCAAAAAACTGAAATGATATTTTAATTATAGAATTAAAACTAGCAACAAATCATTCTGCCTATGAATTAAACAATTTTTTTATTTCTCTTTATCCATGGAAGATAAAAATAAGGGATGAATAAAATAATCACAAAAATGAACAAAGAAACACAAAAAACTGAAATGGGAAATAAAACATTAGAATAAAATCATTATAACATCGAATTATAGAATATATGACCAAATTTAAAAGACCTAATAGAATATGAAGCACCCAAAATCACCCAAGGGATTGAACCCTTACCATATTTTTAAGTAGCAAATCCCCTCTACTAAAATAAAAATTAAAAAAAATATTTCTATAACTTATGTAGGAGATATCAAAATTTATTTAATTGACATAAGAACTCCAATTAACATATTTTAGCTAAGATTTAGTTCTTTGTTATTAATGGAATATTCGTACATCTCAAGAGATCACTATGGAGTATAATTTGTATTAATTTATCTTCTTCTACATATAGAAAACTTGGGGGTTTTGAAATTAGTTTGGAAAACTATAGTGCTTGATGAATCAACCTCAGATGAAACTAGGGTCAATTAGAATCATTAATTATGATAGTGAGATGTGCTTCACATATCCTTTACATTGAAAAGTGGGAAGAAACAAGATTGGTTTATATCAAACACCAAATATACATGGTCTCAAGGAAGCTATCATGGATCTTGGAGGGCATAAAGTTGTAAAAAACATCAATAGAATGGAAGGTTGAACTAGTTTACCAACTCTTTGGATGTATCTTGGAATCTAGAATTTGAGTTAGTAAATTATTGTTTTGATCTATTGCAGTATTCTTTGGTTGGGGAATATCCTATATGAAAAAAGGATCTACATGTATGATGGGAATGGGTGATTAGATCATGTAAAACTTCAAGTATAGGGTTACTTATGAGATTAATGATTAGCTTGATAGTTGTGGTGATGTGTCTTAGAGTTAGTAGAACTGTTGTGGATATTCTCAGATATCCTAGAGCAAGTCTAGTGTAAGATAATAATGATTTAACCACTACTTTGGTGGGAATATATAAAATAAATTAAAAATTAAGGGGGTTTAACACTATATTTAACATGTAAAAAATCCTAGAATTTAGAGGGGTATATAGATAAACACAAAAAATACAACACATTAAACTTTTAACTTAGAGAACCAATTGTTGAGGTGATTAAAAACTGTCAAATAGATATAACTCTAATATGAATTCATTCCCCCTATAGATTTAACCTCCATTGGATACATTTAATATTTGGTACCCACTACAACTTACTTCCACCTACCCCATCCATACAACTTTTAAACTTATTGGGGTGACATCCATTCTGAAGTTAAAAATTTTGGAGAATTTGTTATTCAAGGGAAAGAGATGTTTCCAAAAAATAACTACCACTTTGAGGATTGATGAAGATCATCCACGTATCTAATAATCCTTTCTATAAAAAAATATATCTCTCATGTATCAATGAGTCCTCTTTAGGATCTGCACTATCTGAACTTTTCAGAGTTAATCATCTTTATAAAAAATATTCTAAATTTTATTTCATATGGGTTTTCTAAATGGTCAAACTTCCTTCCTCTAATAAATATAAAAAAAATTACCATAACATTTTTCATCCAAAAATGGAAATCTATATTCCATGTAATGTTCAAGGAACTCTTACTATCTCAAAATAGTGTAAGCTTCTCCTTTCTATGCTTGAGATCCTAGGAAAACCATCTCAACAAACTAAAATCTTTGATATATTATGTCACAACCATGTACACCGCCTCGATCCTAAATAAATGAAAAAATAAGTTTGACTTTGAAATCCATATCATAGACACTCTTATAAGCATGAAAATATAACTATTAGAAGATTTAAATTTATCATAATCACCAAAAAAAATATATATCAACATAGCCTCTGATTTTGAAATTAGATTATCCATACCATAATGTGGTGTTGATGGTGTCCTTGATTTATTTAGACATCTTCTTAATTGTATTATAGTGCTCCCATCCTAGATTCTCCAAGTACCTTTTGACTACTCCCATTAGATGTGCAACGTATACATTATTACAAATTCCAGTCAACATCAGACTCCCCACTTTTAATGAATAAGATACTTGAGAGTTCTATATATTCTTTACTTCGCTGTTAGGACCCTTCATCAAGGATAACATGAAATTCACTAGAATAGAGGTAGATATTTCCTTATAATATTTTATATTAAATAATTTCGTGAATGACCTTAAATAATTATTCTATGATATCTAAATATTCTCATTACTCCAATATTAGTGAATCTACATCCCATGAATCTTGTTTGGTGGTTTCAATCCTTCATATAAAACTCTTAAGTCTAATTATGCCTCTATCTCTATGATCTGATCATTTTTATGGCCTTGAACTAACATGTAATCCATATAAAATAGAATAATGATAAAATCATTAACATCTAAACCCATAAAATATACATAATTATCTATGTGAAGTATATTTTATCCAAGACATATGATATAATAAATATATCTCTTATACTAACAACTTGGGAATACTTGAGACCGTATTGAGATTTTTTTTCTACTTAAAACCCTAGTTCTCTTTGGTTAATTCTCTATAAACTCATGGTAAAATAATATAGATTTCATCATTAATATCACTATGTATAAAATTTGTATTAAATTATATATTCTATATATGTAAATTACATGTAGTGAAAATATCAAGAACTTCTTGAATATTCTTCAGTATGACAATAGAATATAATATTTAAATATAATCAATACCTTACTTCTATTTATTTTCTTTGTCCCCTAGACAAAGATGATATTTCTCCACTATTTCCTTCATATTATACTTGATATTAAATATCTTTTTATTATTGATATCCTTCCATCCATGAGGTAATGGATTAAGATCCCATGACTTATTATTGTATTGATCTTCAAGTACCTCCAATGCCATCCTCATTTATTAGGATACATATGGACTCTAAGTCAGCTCTATAAAATAAGATGAAACCCCATCCTCTATCAATAATTAATACACAATATTACTCTTAGTTACATATTCTATGTTTCAAATTGGTTCTAATTTTTCCAAAGGTAACTATTCTAGTCCAAAGTCAAAAGGCTCTTAGTCCTAGATATCTGGTAATGCTTTAGAGGAAATAGAATATTCCTTCAGTTCATCTTCAAAATTGGTTGTCATAGAATCTTTTTTATATTTCTCTATGTATATTTTAGAAATAATTTAAAAACATTTCTCCATAAAGATGGTATCCCTCATGTTCATATGTTTTTTGAAAGTGGGGACTCACAAAAATATCCCTTCACACCCTTAGTGTATCACAAAAAGATATATTTTCTAGATCTTGACTCCAAATTTTTTCCCTTCTGGTTACTAAAAAGTGCATATATAGGGCTTCTAAAATTTTTTAATTGAGAATAGTCAGTGGGTTTACATATCCACATCTCCATCATTTATTTCCTATCAATTTAAAATGTAGGAGAATTATTGATCACATAATATTATGTATTCAATTTGTTTTCCCAAACTATCTTTGAAATTCCTAAGGACTTAAACTTCTCCCTTGTTCTATCTAGAAATGTTATTTCCATCCACTCTTCTACTCCATTATACTAAAGAGGGAATTACATCATGACAGTTCTATTGAATCATTCCTACTAAAAATATAAAAACTACTTTCCTATATATTCTCCACCGTTTTTAGTCCCAAAATACTTGATCTTTTTTCATATTCATGCTTCTTTCATTTAAATGTTTTGAATAATTCAAAAATGTCTCCCTTCCCCTTAATTGGTTACAAAAAATATATCTTGGAATAATCATAAATAAATAACATAAATTACTTATTATAACCATTATTTTTATATTGTAGTTGATGTTATGGTTGGTAAGAGAGTTTTTAAAATAGTAATTTTAGAAGAATATTCACGCATAAACAAGTGCATAAAGGAATTAAATTCATCATTAGATATTACTAGATGTTTAGGGGAAGATACATGTGATAATTGGTTAGTGATTTTTAATATCTTGTACCAGTGTTTATTATTGCGAGAAGAACATTATCTATGAAATAAAGGAAATTGAGTTATTAGATACAGTGAGAAACTTGAGTATTGAATTTAATAAAGTAAATATTAGTAAAAACTCAAAGAAAACACTCTCAAATAGTTTAGTATAATGAATATGTGATATGTTTTTGAATACTTTTTGGGTGATATTTAGAGAATATGTGGATTATGTTGAAATTTAGAATGATATTTGAGGTGCACATTAGTTTTTTTGTTGAAGAATTTGATAGAGGAGATTTTTGAATAACAATTCATGGGGATTATTTGAAGAATAATGTTATATAAATTTTAGAAATATGTGAGTATAATGGTTTTTAAAATGGCTATAAGGATTCTTGAATATGAGTAGAGATTTTTTGAATCACTTCAACAATTTCCAAAAATATTTGTTCTTTAGTGAAGGTGATGGTATTATAGATAAGTCATTTTATTAGAGACAGTTAAAAAACTATTACATGCCTAAACCGGCCACTCAAGTAGCCCATTATAGGGGCACCTCATCAAGATTTATGAAATTCGGGTCAAGGAATATATAGAGAATAACATAAATATTTCACATATATAAAAGGAATATATGTGTGCAGAATAGGTTCATGAATGAAGGTTTAATACCCTCCACACATGTGGGTCTACATGATGGGTCGTGGGAGAGAACTAACTCCCATTAAACATCATTAGTTGTATTGAGGAGTATCCCCAGTTATAAACCAACACCATACCCCTCATTGTTTTGAGCTAAAATTGTTTTTTACAGTTCATTGTTATTCCTCTTCATAAAAACCATGAACACATGCACAAATGATGGAAACATATCTGTATTTGGTTATATTTAACCACAAGGATTGAAGATTTCTTCACATTAGTTATTCATGTCGAATGATCCATTTGTTATTTATTAATCCTAGATAGTCTAATTTTTTATCACATGGGTTCATGAAATAAATGAGAAGGTTAGGTCATGGAAGTATTTTTGTCCATCTTTTAATGATTTACATCATGTTGAAGTGATGGTGAGGTGTTCATTCATTTGAATACATGAAATCATTGAATAATGTGGTCATAGGAATTAACTAATCAAGTTGAAGGTTTTATAGATTATATGTGTTCTTTTTTTGAATTATTTCGACTGAGTTACTACCAACCATATTGTAAAAGACCATACTAAGATAAGTAAAAGGGTTATAAAAGATCAGAGAAGGTCAGTTCATTTTGGTTGAAGTTAGTCTAAAAAAATCTATTAATGATGGGGATCACATCATTTTCAACACATGAAAAACATGAGGAGTGGTATAAAGTTCTAGATTAATCATGAGAATAAGATCTAGAATCTACGTTATCTTATGATGGAATAAGTGGTTGGTTACCTGATACTCTATCCAATATCATATAAGGAGAGATAAACACATAAATTTCAGGAAGGATATTTCACACTTGTACACTTGTGTGAAGAATTATGTTGAGTCCCACACTAGGTTTTCAACATAAAGAAGAATAAGTGGTTTCATGTACTTCTATGTTAGACAAATGATAATTTAAAATTAATTCAATATAGATTTTTTCATAAAATATATATAGTGAATATTGTGTTTAATGAATAAAAAAGTATAATATAATGAAAAATAAAATATTAAAAAATATTTTTGAAAGATTTCTTAAAAAGTATAATCCTGAATAAAATAATTTTATGAAAGAAGTTCATGTATATTATTTTTATCAAGATCATGGTCCTCCTGCTCCACCCATCATGGACTAATAGACAATCCCTTAAGGGGTTCCATCATAAATCCAATTTTTAATAGGTTGTGTATCTCATGCATTCTTATATGCTAGCCACCACTCCTCATGGAAATAGATATGTGATTGGGTTTTAAAACCAAATAATCCTCCCTTCAAACAAAATACTACAAATCTATTCCCCCCTTCAATAATAATCTACCTGATCTAAACATCTTGTATCACCATTTTATCATCACTAGGACTCACCACCTAACCACTTCTATCATGAATACTTTCAAAATAAGGAACCATGTATCCAAATGCTTCAATTTATTTATCATTATCACTATAAAACTAGTTTGGGGATAGAAAACCCACATCACACCATCAGCTACACCATGACTCTGATACCACTTTTTTAAGATCATATTTCTCTAGCCCAACCCTTCCAAACAAACACATAAGGGATTTATCATTTCAAAGATAAAAATAGTTAGTGATATGTCATTATACTTTGGAATAGGGGATAAAATAAATAACTCCCACATTAATTTAGTAAAACATAAATTGATCACCAATTAATTGGATTCCATTAATTTTCTTGGGGGAGGGTGATAAGGGATAAGTATTCCATATAAAATGATGCTCTCCCCTCTTTAGAAATCACCATCCTTGGCCTTCAGCATCTCCTAGTTACAATTTTTTATTTTAGTGGTATGTGTGAGGTGATTCTCCATTTATTTAAGAGGGAATATTTTGATTTTTTTCTACTTTTAATATCACGAGTTATTTTGTACCCATTTTTTACCCACAATGATTCTTCACTCCACCCATTGTTTTTTTACCTCGTTTTCATTTGGGGTTTCCACACTACATTTTATGTCACTGTGTTTCTACATTTTTCACAATATTTTTATTACATGTTTATCATTTCATTAAAGGCAGAAAACGTTTGGTCCCAAAAAGTATTATTAAATAATGGTTACGGATTTAGGTGGGTCATTACTGATGGCATGTCTATATGGATCTGAAATTTAAGATGAAAAATTAAATGGGAATAATTTTCAATTGTTGGAAATAAAGTGGAAAGTGGTGTTGCAGAAAGATAATTGAATATTATTTATTTATAAGAAATGGATAAGTGTTATGGAGGATAAATTTAATATAATATATCATAATGTTATTTCTAATATTCATTCATCGTTGGATTATTGGTTCATGTCAAATATTATTGATAAAACAGTAGTGAAGGAAATTTTGAATAATCTTATAAAGATTTTTTTTCCAACCCAATGCATAAAATATTATTAAAGAGAAAATTATACATTCATCAAAAGGTAGAGACATCATCGGTGACTGACCACATCAACACAGTCTATACCTTGTTTAATCAACTTATAGTGTTGGGATACAAAATTGTGAATACTTAATAAGAATTTATTCAACTCCAATGTTTCATAGATTCATATAATCAACTCATAATCATCATCACCAACCTCAACAACAATATCCTAACAACTATGCTTATCTTTAATGATGTTTAAATGTGGTTTTTGAAAAAAAAAATCAACACCAGAACAAGTAAAATAGATATAAAAAATTGCAACAAATGAAGTCGCCATCAATTGAAAGAGGAAGAATAATAAATCATGGTTTTAATTGGATATAGAATCATGGAAGGTATAAATCAAGGATAAATAAGGTAAATTTCAAATGATACAGTTTTATCGAGAAGGATAATTTCAAGACTGACTAATGGAATAAGAAGTGTTGCTGAAATAACAATGATGGAAATGCAGAGATTACTTATTGAAATGGAGATATACTCTTCTGAGAAGAAGTGATGAATTTGGTAACAATTTTTGTAGAAGGAATAATCCCAATGATTCAGGGATAATTCAATCATGTGAAATGTGGAATAGGATTTCTTGAGGGGAATGGTTTCATTATTAGGAACCTATCCTAGAAGGACTTGTGTGTATGGGGAACAATCACATATTTAAGATCTTTAAAGTTGGTACCATTAAATTTAAGATGTATGCTGGTATATTTTAAATAATCAAAGGAGTATAGTATGTGAAGGGC
The DNA here is from genome assembly GCA_963277665.1 of Viscum album. NCBI lineage: Eukaryota > Viridiplantae > Streptophyta > Magnoliopsida > Santalales > Viscaceae > Viscum > Viscum album. Next base: position 1,478,566,481 of record OY728134.1, read on the forward strand.
CTCAAGAAACCCATAATGTATTTTGGATAATTTTATAATATCTCTTATTTTCTATGTATCATTTTTAGATAATATATGATTTATCGGTCTAGGAGACGGTGTGTAATTATAAAGGCTCGGTGTGCCCAGAATAAATATTCCAAAAATATTAAAATATTTCATACAAGAGAGTTTCATTTTCATAAATAATTGCAATAACTCTTATATGGTTACCCAGATCAGAAATACAAGGGCATCTTATAGTTCAGAATAACAGTTTTCCCCAAAACGTTACATAACATTGGTTTGTGTGGGTTATCTATAGAAATGTTACTGGGGGTGTCAAATCGATTAAATAAAGTAAAAGACAAATTTATTATATTTTTCTTCAGTGAAATGAATTTCCCCTCTATAACTATACAACTATATCATTTTTCTCAATGTTGGCTGCTAAATCCTGGAGACCTAAAAATCATTGAAGGATAGCACTCTTGGTGGATGCCAATGGATCCTTATCAGATCATGGATTGCCATGCCAGCGGCATTGGAAGATCTAGTTAATCAAAAAAATGCAATTATTATTCATCAAAAATCAATACAAACTCCATGTTGGGAATGTGTTTATATTTTTATTCCCTGTTCATTATTTCATTGATGAATGGAAATTAATCTATGAACGGATTTATTTTTAGATTAATCATTTTGCAGAAGGGTTTAATTCTACGGGATTTGTTTGATCTTATTTTCAAACCCAAATCCCCCATTATGGATCATTGGACAAGAATTCTTGGCCAATTATTGTAAACCATTGTTCTTGTTCCATTTCCCTTATTTCTTGATTTTCTTCATCATTTGGATACCTGTGGTCCTGAACCGAAGTTTTCGGAAGGTTTTGAACTCGATCAGACCCCCGAATTTGAGACAAATTAACAACCGAGGGTGGATAAATGTGTATTAGGATTAAAGGATCTTGGATCTGTGATTTCTTTTGTTTTTAGGTTCTGGTGGAGGTTTATTGGATTGTGAAATAGGTGGAGGTAGTGGCTAAGGTAGGAGGTGAATACAACTGACGTAGGAGGAGACGACGGCCAATGCAGGAGGTGGCTTACGGCGGAGCACGATAATGGGAAGGCAGTGCTCGGTGGAATAAGGGGATGGTGGATCCCTCTAGTGTCGTGGGTAGGAAGATCAGTGTGGTGGGGGTCATTTGGGTGGCCAACACAATTATGGAAGTGAACATGCTGAACACGGTCAGATCTGGGTCAGGACAGTGGGTCAGATTTGGGTCTGTCTAGTAGGTCAGATTCAGTTCGGGTGAGACGGATCCGGTTTTGGTCAACTGGGGAAAAGATGGGTGCGGACAACCGTGCATTGTATATGACCATGAGGTAGAGCTATAGTTGGAGCTATCATTGGAACAGTGACCTCTGGGCTGGTATGCGGCTAGTCAACCGTGGTGGTCGACTGTAGCGGTTGGTGGACGAACCGTGATGGTTGGTTCACAGGCAGTTGGTCTATGTGGTAGGTTGGCTGACCACAGCGGTAGGTCCATAGGCCACAGAAGGTCTACAGACAGCTTCTTTCAAATGGTCATAACTCTTAAAGGGAGTATCCAAATGATGTTCCATAAGCAGCAACACGACACAGATTTTAAGACAGTCGACTCAAGATCAATGTTCAGTAACATTTTCATATTTAAGGCTTTTCCTTTCCCTAGTTTGGACCATTATATGTTGACTGTGATACCTTATTCCTTTCATTGATGGAATATTGTGATATTACTTCCACATCACTAGATTGTAATCCTCCCCAAGATTCCAACTCTCATATAGAGTTGTGGTATCCCTCTGTGTGGATAGAGTGCAATCCTCTATCATCCCTAGTGGAGTTTTTGGAATAAATGTGACCTATTTGAGTAGGTATTTGATCATCCATCTAATGGGACATATGATTAGGGCTTGTGGAATTATTTTCATATGATCCCCTATATATTGGTTTAATCCATATTGGGTTCATGATTTCCCCTAGTGGATCTGGGAGTGTCCCTCTCTCTATGTATCATAATCTTCCTTGACCAATGAATTCTATTTTAGTGGGGGGAAAATGAGATATACCTATTTATCGAGTGTCTTCGTTGGTATCATGCCTCAAGGAGTGAGTTCTCATGGAACAAGTGCATCTTTGAGAAGAATCATGCGGCAGGTAGTTGGTTATGACTACATGATGGAATGGAGTATTTCTTGATTATATTGGGGGTTTTATTTTTTTCTTTTATCTGTTATATATTGTTAAATGTTGTATTGATCTTACTATACTTAGAGCTTTGGGTTTAGTGTTTTCGGGGTGTCCTACTATGTATTGTTATACTCACCCATGCATGGTCTTTTCCTGTATGTGTCATATCCTGTTCAGATTTTGGACCTTTTGATGGTGTCCTAAGTGGACTAGGAGAGGGTGGAGCATAGATGGACCTGGAGAGACCAATGTGTTTAATGCGAGATAACTTTGATATAGTTCTTTCCCTGGGAGTAGGAAGGACTCTTTACATTTTTAGTTGTACTTTTGTATAGACTCTTTGTAATGGGCTTATATTTGGCACTGTGTACTTTTTATTTACTTCTTGTTGTACTCTAGTTGTGGGATCTTAGTTATATTCATGAATTATATCTGTTATTTTACAGTTCTTCATTTTTTGGCTTGGAAATATGTGTGTATGTACATGTACATTAGGCTATTTCCTCCCTTTTGTGGGAAATTCCTACTTGATATGATTCACCATCCCCAGGCCAATCGAAAGATAGATTGGGGTAGTCACAAAATGAGCCCCTTTGGTATTGGTTGTAATAGAGGGGTATTAGAGAAGGTATGTTATACATTAGGACCAAGATTATATGGGATTGCTTTAGGGAAATAGTGTTAGGTGTTTTGAGTTAGGATTCTATACCACAGAATCCAATGATGGTGCGACGTCCGATGTATCCATACACCAGGACTCTGATCACCTACTTTTCAAATAGATAAATGAAAACACCAGTTATAGGAAAAAATAATGGTACGTGTATCATATTGGAATGCTTGTTTCTTACATGTCCTTCTTGATTCATATTCACAGATAAAATCGATTGATTGTGGAACATCGTGTTGTATTTCTGGATGCCTCCATATAGATAGTCATCCAAGAGTCCATAAAATGATCACAAGGATGATCTTAATAGTGGGGAGGCATCAATATAAGGGATTGTACCGAAGATAGAACCTCATAGTGGTTTACCAGCTACTACACCACCCATTGAGTAGCATCTAGCACCAGCACTAGTAGATTATGATGCATATAGATAGAGTGTATTGCACAAGTTTTAGATCTAGAAACCTCCTATGGTTCAGGGTGATCTAAAACCCCAGACCGCTGAGTATTGGATAGAGGTAGTCACTAGTGTTTTCTGCCATGTGAAGAGGCCTTTTTATCAGATGTAAATCATTGTCGTCAGACTTCTTCATGGATATATAGGGTGACGGTGGAGCTTGGTGACTTAGTCACATGATGAGACAACTCTCTCCTGAAAATAATTCATGTGTTTCTTTATAGAGAAGTTCTATCTAGAAATGTTTCAATTGGTACACATACAAGAGATCATGTATCTATAGTAGGGAAAAATGACTGTGGAAGAGTATTCAGTAATGTTTATAGATCTCTCACTCTAATCATGGGATATGGTATGGGACTAGCTCCTCATCGCTAGAACCTTCAATCCTAGATTTCACAATGACATTAGGATTTCAATGGTATCCCATAGTATTTCTACTCATGAGGTTGTAATTGAGCAAGCCCTATTTTTTTCATGTTTTCTTGCATTACAGACAGGAATCATGGGAGCTAGAAGTGGGAACCCAGTATCTTAGACCTTAGAAGTAATTATTTGATGGTAGTCATAGGGTTACATGTGGTTTAGGCGCTATTAGGAGGGGATCCCAGGACTTAGGGATAGCAATATAGGGCTCATAGGGTGGATCAAATCAGCCCAAAGACAAGCAGTGCTTATCATATGATGATCGAGGAAATCTAGAATGAGATATCATGATCCATCGTATAGCTGATCAGGATACAGTTAATGGACATCCTAGACAATGATAGATACTAGATCTAGGTGTTCCACATGGTAGAAAATATGGTAGAGGGGATGTTAGTGTAGTAGGAGGTGTTCATAGGTTTGTCCTATTACCGCCACCACCCCCTGGTGGTCCACACCAGGCTTATGGAGCTGGTGGATATAGACGAGGAAAGATATAGTTTATGGATTCTTATGACCCCAAGGATCTAGTGATTATATGAGGAATTATATGTATCTTTTCTATCATAGATTCATTATCAATAGACACAGGTTCTAGTCATTCTTTTCTCACCATGAATCTAGTTCGACACAAGGATATTCAAGTTGAACCGTAGACTCAATTATTACGATTGGAGACTCCAACAAAAGAAACTCAATAATCACACACTGGTATTGATAGTGTGAACTGACTCTTGTGGGTGAGAGTTTTGGTTGGGATCTCTTAGTAGCACAATCAAGGCCTTACGACGTCATTCTTGGTGTGAACCCATTATCCATAGTTCATGCTCAGATTGGTTGTTTTAGGAGAACTGTGTGAAGCGTCTGCATTGATGTAATGATGTTTTCCATTGTTGTTGAAATGGAAATCTATGTAGTGCAGGATGGACTAAAACATAAGATAATTTAGATGATTACACATCATTTGTATAGCCTCTCCATTGGTGTAGTGGAAGATATGAGTCATCAATTTTCTATAGTGGCATTGGAGTATGAGGATGTATTTACTAAAGATGATCAAGGTATTAATTCCCACTAGTATTTTCACGACCCATCCCCTAGGTCCCATGTCGTGACTACCACATGACAGCCTTTTATAGGCTAGGGGCTGGCGACTAGCACCAAAGGTGGAATTCCCTAAAACAGGGAAGGAATTTCCTTTATAACCTGTAAACGCACACAAAAGAGCACACAAATAGATAAAAAAACTAGGAAAACTATATAAAAAAAGAGTTCTAAAAAGTGAAAGTGTCCATAAATACAATCCCAAGTGTAAAGTACATGGAACTGGAAGTACAAATACAATTGATGAAAGAAAAAACAGTTGTTGGGTCGTCCTCTGAGATTCCTATCTGAAGGGTAGGTACAGATATCCTTCTCATCACTTCACATCCGTTAGTATCCTTGGTGTTCCAACTTGTCGTAAGGTCCACCTCTGAGTACCGTCTAGTCCTGGTACTATCGGCCTCAGTCAATGCTATCCATTGTCTGCATCCAACATAACAAGGTGCGGGCATAGAATTGGTAGGGGTGAGTATAACTATACTCAGTAGGGATCACGAGACCCTCAAGGACTCACAAATACACTAAGGATAAACTACAATGTATGGAAATAAATATATAACCCTACATAGCTATATGCCCATACATATACCTAAGTTATTCAGTAATCCGTCTCAATCATGGGGAAAACACAAAGGTACTGACTCAACTCAACCATGATTTTATTCTAGGGGTAGTATCAATAAACATCACCAACACATTATTGAATCCTCGGATACTGGAGAACTCTTCCTCAATCGAATATAGTGGGTCTTCCACATCTCATAGAGGTGCTTCCCACTAACCTTGGATTGCTAAGGTACTCCTCCTATCGAGTATCGTGGGTCAGCTGCATCACACATAGGCACTCCCCACCGCGGGTCTTCCACCAGACCCAGGAACTCCCCCTCGTAGCCTGCTGAGGTACTCCTCTTATCGAGTACCATGGGTCTGCTGCGTCACCTACGGTGCTCCTCCACCGTGGGTCTACAGCCACAAGCAGGCACTCCCAACTGGGCCAGTAGAATCACTCAAAGTCAAATAGTCAGCAGTCGACAGGACTCAGCCAGCTAATAGGTCTCCACAATCTGCTCACTCATCAATGAGAGGATTTTATCCATGAGCTAATGGTTGATACTCCAACTATAACTAATTCCCATGAACAAGTTTCTGAAAGGTATGTCAGTTCATAGGGTCTCAATGCAACAGACGACGCGTTAATTTGATGCCCGATTTGTGAGTTATTAGACTTTTAGTCTCGGGGGCCCGGTTGGAATCGTGCACGATCCAGCCTGACCGTATCACAACTATATCCCAAACTCTAGTGGGGTATACTCAAAGGGACCTTAAGGATCCAATATTTCTAGGGCCGCTGACGGTTCGTCAAACACACGTCCGGTGCTAATGATATGGCCAAAAGAAGGTAAAGGGCCGTATTGGGCCCGGGTCCCGTCTGCCCCGGTCGGACCGACCGGGCCCTCCCATTCTAGGCTGGCCTAGTTTGGTTCGACCCAGCCTGAACAATCAGATCTAGCCTGACCAGTTGGGCGGGCCATCCCGTTTGGTTCGACCAGGCCCTCTGGGCCCCACCCGGCAGGCCGCGGGGGGTCGTGGAGGGCAGCTAGGGCACAGACCGGCCGCAGGTCGGTGTGAGGGTGGTTCGACCTAGAGCGTGGGGCCGGTTCGGCTCGGACGGTCGTGGGGGCATGGCTTGGGGCCGCTCAGCTTGTGGGCCGGGGTGGCGTGGCTGGGGCTAGATTGGCCAATGGGTGGCGCGACCGAGGCCGGTTCAGCCAGTGGGTGGCACGACCGGGGCAGGTTCGGTTGGGGGCTCGGAAGGCCGGTGGGACGGGGTGTGGAACGACTGGGTCTAGTTCGGCTGGAAATGGCATGGGGCCGTTGGGCAGGCGCGTTCGTGGAGGTTCAAGAGGCCGGTGGGCCGGGGTGCGGCGCGACTTGGGCCAGTCTGAGGAGGCTCAACAAGAAGGGTAGAGACTATGGGGGCAGTTTGACCAGGGGCACCACGATGGGGCGCGACCAGTTCGGTCGGCGGCAGCACGGAATTCCGCAGGGGTGGCGTGGGTCATGGAGGCCAAGGGTGGTGCATCGTTAACTTCGTCGCCTTTGTCGCCATTGTCTCCTTCCTCCGCATTGAAGAACACCACAAAAGAGAAGTGCGGAGGGGTCGAGGCAGGTTAGTTTGGTCCACACCCTCCGCGTTTAGGGTGGTAGCATTTGGCTCACAAGAACGAAGCACAAAAAACCCTCCCACAATGATTAATCCCAAAACCCACAAAAGGAAAACATATGCGGATCAACTAGTTAGAAGTTGATCCACGTTATTTATTTTAGAAGGAAAGAATCACGGGAATATAAAATCAATCACAAAACCCCCTACCTTGTTCTTTGTTCATCGATGTTGTTGCGAAAAGGAAAACGTCTATTCGTTGTGGATGAACACGTCCTACGTCCGAGGAAGCTCTGAGAAAGAAAGTATAAGTCAAGGTCGTTCTTCATAGGAGGAACACATTCTTCATTATAAGGAGATGTTCTTTCATTGGCGAGAGCTTTTCTTTGAAAAGATCCTTCCTCTTTTGCTAAAAAAAGAATAGTTACCACAAGATAAGAGATTATAAAATCTATTAATTCATGGGCCTAAAATTCCAAATGGTTTAAATTGATTAAGGAATAGTTGGAACAATTAATGGCATGTTCATTGGCACAATTAAGGTGGAGGGGGTCAAGAGTCTCTCCCTCATTTATGAGGGAGATGAGAGGTTTTCCTCAATTAAATTGATTTTTTAGTCCCTTTTGGTCCCCACCACCATAACCTCTCGTGGGAGATTAGGTTCGGGTGGGCCCTACCACCATAACCATTCACGGGAGGGTAAGGTTGGGTGGTCCCTACACATCAACTCCCACATGGGTGTTTACATAAAAATGAAATAAAAATTGAGCTTATTTTATTTTATTATTTTCACATAAAACCCAAAAACTAACTTCCACCATCGACCAATTGTCCTCAAGGTGAAAGTCTTCTTAAGCTAGTATCGGCGCTATGAGTTCAATGGTGTCCTCAGATTTCAATTTCATGCACTGGTTCAAAATTTATAAAAACCCGCTCGAACTTTAACTGAACGTACCCGGAAAAAACATTAAAAATTGATTTCGGGCACACCGGGCCTCTAAATCACACACCTTCAATTTTAACGGACTCGTAAAATTGACATTTAATTAAAAAAATACATGGAAATTATGGATCTTTACATTCTCCCCACCTCAGGGATTTATGTCCCCATAATCTACAATTCAAACTATGGGAACAAGTGTGGGTACTAAGCACAAATTTGAGACTCCCGCTCCCATGTGATCTCCGGGAATTTCTTGTACTACCAATTAATGCCACCATACATATCGACTATCCACAAAGGACCTGCTCCTGTCGATCCTCAATATCTAATGGAACGTCCCTAAAAGTCACCCCATCATCGACATCTATCTCTCCATGTTCGATGGTGTGACAAGGGTCGTGCACGTATCTCCTCAGTTGTGATACGTGGAAGACGTCGTGCACCCGGTGCAACTGAGGTGGAAGAGCTAAGAGGTAAGCCACCTCGCCAACTCTGCTGAGGACCTGAAAAGATCCGATGAATCTCATAGATAACTTTCCGCCTCGGCCAAATCTCCATATAACATTTTAGGGGTGAGACCCGTAGAATGACGTGGTCACCATCCTTGAACACCAGAGGTCTCCCTCTCATATCAACATACGACTTCTGCCTAATCTCTGTAGTCCTCATTGGCTCCTGGATGATTTTCACCTTCTCTGTGGTAGCCCGCACCATATCTGGTCCCACTAGTGCTGACTCCCCTAGGTCAATCCATCACAATGGTGATCTACAACGTCACTCATATAATGCCTCAAAAGGTGTCATCCCAATGGTGGAGTGATAGATGTTGTTGTATGAAAACTCCACAATGGGTAAGTGAACATATTAGCTGCGACCAAAGTCGAGGAAACAAGCACACAACATGTCCTCGAGGGTTTGAATGGTCCGCTCAGTCTGGCCAACTGTCTGAGGATGGATGGCGGTGCTCAAATGAAGTTGTGTCCCGAGAGCCTCGTACAACCCCTTCCATAGTCGGGAATTGAAACGTGCATCACGATCAGAGAAAATATTTTAAGGTACTCCATGTATCATCATAATCTCCTAAACATAGAGGCATCCCGGGCTCTCTATTGAACCCTACTCTATGATTGGTAGGATATGAGTTGGCTTGGTGAGTCGATCGAGTATCACCCAAATAGAGTCATGTATCCTATATGTACATGGATGTCCTATCAATAATTCCATGGATATCCCATACCACTTCCACACTGAGACCACTAAAGGCTTAACCAAGCCTGCTGGTACCTGGTGTTCCACCTTCACTTGCTGACAAGTCAGGCACTGAGAGACAAACTCTGCAAAATCCTTCTTCATTCCTGGACACCAGTACTATCGTCAAAGATACGTGTAAAACTTCTCCACTCCTGGATGTACCGATAGAGGGGATGTGTGGAACTCCCTCAATAATTCCTCATGAAGTTACAATATTACCATAGTACGTTGTCTGAAGAGGATGAAATGCTCCCCGCCTTCAGAAAATCCATTAGGTTCCTGTCCTATGGATATCTAAGCACGCCATGTCTCGCAGTCATCATCCCCATATTCTACCTCCATGACTCGCTGAAGAAGTGGGGGAGTGACTGTAAGCGACTAAAGGAAGGCTACTCCATCTCTATCCACAAAGGATATCTGTAAAGCATCCAGCTACTCAGTTGTCTAACCTAGCAGTTGTATACTAGATCTCTTGCTGAGTGCATTTGCAATAATGTTCCCCTTCCCAGGAGTTTATACAATCTCGAAGTCATAGTATTTGAGGAACTCAAGCCAAATTAATTGTCTCAGGTTTAGGTCCTTCTGAGAGAAGATATACCTGAGACACTTGTGATCAGAGTACACGGTAAAATGCTCTCCCATCAGATAGTGTCACCAAATCATCAAGGTGAATACAACTGATGCTAACTCCAGATCATGGGTAGTGTAGTTATTCTTATGTTTTCTTAGCTTTTGTGAACCATATATAATCACTGCTCGCTGCTACATCAGGACACATCTGAGCCTAGTCCCTCATGCGTCGCAGTATACTACATACTCTATGCCTTACTATGGAAGCCTCAAGATGGGGGCACTATTAAACCTCTGTCTCAGCTCCTTAAAGCTCTACTAGCATCTCTCCGACCACATAATGGGTTTCCCCTTGTTTTTCAAGGAGGATAGTGGTGCTACAACTCTGGGGAATTTTGGTACAAACCTCTAGTTATAACCAGCCAGACCCAGGAAATTTTGTACCTCCGTCACACTCCTGGGTGACTCGCAAGCAAGTACCACCTCAATCTTCGCTGGATCCCCTGCAAATCCAACCTCAGAGATGACACGTCCTAGAAATTTAACCTCATGGATCTATAACTAGCACTTCGAGAGCATACCACAAATTTGGTACTCTCAAAGTGTGTCCAGTACTACCTGAAAATGATAGGTGTGCTCCTCCTCAGTAGTCGAGTAGATAAGAATGACATCAATGAAGACTACAACAAAGCGATTGAGGTATGGCTTAAGGATCATCTTCATGAGTCCAATGAACAATATTGGAGAGTTGGTTATTCCGAATTTCATTACCAATAACTCATAGTGGTCGTACCAACATATGAAGGTCGTCTTCTCCACATCCTCCTCTTGAACTCTGAGATGGTGATAGCCTGATTTTAGGTCTATCTTTGAGAACCACCATGCTCCCTTCAACTGATCAAAGAGGTCATTAATCCTCATGAGTGGGTAATTATTCTTCATAGTCTCCTGGTTCAGGCGTAGATAGTCAACCCAATGCCTCAAGCTCCCATCTGCTTTCTTGGCGAACAGTGTCGGGGCTGCCTAGGAAGAAACACTGGGCCGGATGAATCCCATTCCCTATAAGTCCTCTAGCTGTACTCGCAACTCATGAAGCTCCGTGGGAGCCATCAGATATGCTGGTGTATATATCGGTGTTGTCCCAGGGTACAAGTCAATGTAAAAGTCTACCTCTCGGCAATGGGGTAGACTTGGAACAGCATCATGGAAGACATCTGTTAATTGGTTCACCACTACAGGATAGCTCAGACTCTCCACATCAACTACTTCGAGGGTAAGGCTAGCCATATAATGAGTGATCGGATACACTCTCCGCCGAGTAAGTCCATCATGTGCTGCAAAGGCTCCCTTCTCGACGATGAAGGTAAACCTGCTCTCATCCATGCGGAAACACCGCACTTTTCACCTAATACAGTCAATCTGATCATGGACTGTAGATAACCAGTCCATACCCAATATGACTTCGTAAGGCCTCGACGCTACTACTAGGAGATCCCAGTTGAAGCTCTCACCTCCTAGAGTAAGATCACACTGTCAGCACCAGTGCGTAATCATAGAATTCGCCCTCATATGAGTCTCTAACCATAAAGATTGAGCCAATGGCTCCTGTGGAATCTCTGAGCTTCGAATGGGGGAAGTGGCAATGAAAGAGTGACTGGAACTTGTGTATATAATTACTAAAACTATTGTTGAGTAGACATGGATTGTTCCTCGAATCATCTCTTGAGAGCCATGATCATATGCCTCATCTGATTAGAGATCATCTCTCCCTTGTCCACTTTCTCTCTAAAGTCAGTGTGGACCTCCTGGTGGTGGTGGTGTTAACTCCTCGAATCGGTGTCCACCGCTAACTGCACGACCATCTTTTCTTCCACATCCGCCTGCTCCATATGGACCTCCTTGATCGAATCTCTATCTCTTCCTGGGTAGTCCATCGACCATATATTGATCATATGAATGGCAGGTCGGGCAATCACGATCCATGTGACCCTACCCGCCGCATTCATAACACTGCCCACTCCAGGCATGTTTGTCTCCGATTTGGGTGCCCCGCAAAACCGATCTTGTGTCATACAGTGGTCCACCTGTCGGTCTAGACTCTTGAACCTTTGCGACATCTATCTGCTACTAGCTAAATAAGGCTCTGCTACGTGTTGAATGGTGGTGGATCTCGCTGCAAGGGACTTCTCAGCATGGAAACTCTCCACTAGGTGGGCTCTCTCTAACACCCATGCCTATGTCGGGATGCTGAGTGAGATCATCGATTCCTTGATCTCTAGCCTGAGTCCCTAATCGAAGGTCTAGACCTTGAATAATGGGTCCTTCACTATATCGGTGGGGTAGCATGAGTGTTATTTGAACCTCGCTTAGAACTGAGCTATATTCATGCTTCCCTACTATAGATGAAGTAGATCATGTATGCGCACTGCGCGAAGAGTCGTTGGGACAAACTCTGCCCGAAACAGGCTCTCGAAGTCTTCCCAGATAAGTGTCGCCTCATCTTGGACCTAGAGCATCAAGCTCCACCATCTGTCTGATGCTTCTTGTAGAAGGCTGGAAGAAAGTATCACCATGAGGTTGGCTGGTGTCCCTACCAGTCGGAAGACTCTCACCATAGCCTCCAGCTAATCCTCAACCGCCTATGGGTCTGTCTCGCCCTAGAACCTGGGTGGCCTCTGGAGATGGAACTTGTGAATTCTTCTTAAGAGGCATGCAACGTCTACTACTGGGGAAGGTGTCATCGGTGGCCCAATGGTTAATGGTATCACTGGTGCCTCCGTTGGTGCCTCTACTGGAATAGGGCCCTACACCGAGGCCTCATCACTCGGTGGTCTATCAGTGCGTACGACTCTCGAAACTCTCGTTGGCTGTCTGCGTGGAGGCATCATGAAAAGAAACAAGTGTTCTATGATTAAAAAGGATTACCCGGTGAGCTGACCTGGTGATTTTACTTAAAGAAAACTTTTGAAAACACACACATAATCATTTTTTTCATGTACTGAGTCATAAATAAGATGTTAGGGTCTTGGTGTATGAATAGGTCAGCCGCCGCACTAACATTGGACTCCCTGAAATTAAAACCACACTCACTACACATAACAATATTTATTCAAAGAAAAAATAAAAGTCCTACATTCTATGGTATTACCTACTCCTCTATTACCAATTTGAAACGACCCATCCCCTTGAGCCCGTTCTGTGACTACCCCAAGCCTGCCTTCCAAAGGTCACGGGCTGACGACTAGCACCAATTGCGTAATTCCGTAAAACTGGGAAGTCATTGCCTTTATAACCTTTAAATTCAGACAACAAAGAACATAGCTAGATACAAAACACTAGGTAAACTGTATAACAAATGATTGCTGAAAAGAAAAAGGGTCCGGAAATACAAGCCCAACTATAAAGTACACGGAATTGGAAGTAAAAGTACAAATGAAGAAATTAAAAACAACTTCTGGGTTGTCCTCTGGTATTTATAGCTGCAGGGTAGGTACAAATAGCCACGTCATCACTTCACATCTGTCAGTCTCTTCGGTGTACCGACTCGTCGTAAGGTCCACCTCCAGGTATTGTCTAGTACTGGTACTCTTAGCCTTAGTCAGCGTTGTCTCTCGTCTTCATCCAACACAATGAAGTGAACACATTGCCCATGTAGGGGTGAGTATAACACTACTCAGTAGGGACACTAAGACCCTCAAGTTCTCACAAATCCACCAAGGATAAACCACAATGTAAGGAAATCAACAGATAACCCTACTTAGGTATATGCTGATACATATACCTACATTATTAAGTAATCTATATCAATCATGAAGAAAACACAAAAGTACAGACTCAGCTCAACTAAGATTTTATTCTAGGGGTATTATTAAGAAACAACCCCAACACATTATCGAAACCTCGACTGTTGGATAACTCCTCCTCCATCGAGTATAGTGGGCATGTCGTATCACATAGAGGTGCTTCCCACTAACCTTGGACTACTGAGGTACACCTCCTATCGAGTACCGTGGGTATGCTACATCACACTGAGGCTCTCCCCACCGTGGATCTGCCGCCACACCCAGGCACTCCCCCTCATAGCATACTGAGGTACTCCTCCTATCGAGTACAGTGGGTCTGCCGCGTCACCAAGTGTTCTCCTCCATTGTGGGTCTACCGCCAAAACCGGGCTCTACCCGCTAGGCTATTTGAATCACTCTGAGTCAAATGGTCAGCAGTCTTCAGGTCTCATCTAGCTACTAGGTCTTCGCACTCTGCTCGCTCGTCACTGGAAGGATCCGCTCCATGAGCTACTGGTCGATACTCCAACTATAATGAAGTTCCACAATGAAGTATCTCAAAGGTCCGCCACATCATAGGGGTCTCAATTCAACAGAAGGAATGTCAATCAGATGCCTGGTCTGTGAGTTCTTAGCCTTTTAGTCTTGGGGGCCGAGTTCGATTCGTGCATGATCCAACATGACTGTATCTCAACTATACCACAAAATCCAGTGGGGTATACTCAAAGGGTTCGTCAAGATCCAAGATTACCGGGGTCAATAAATGTTCATCAAATGGACATCTGGTGCCAATGATATGGCCAAAGAAAAGTGAAGGGTCGTAGTGAGGCCATGTATGGTCCCACCCAGTTGGACTGACCTGGCCTGACCCATTGGGTCTGGCCCGACCCATTGGGTTTGGCTTAGCCCGTTAGGCCCCACACAGTGGGCCGCGAGGGGTCACGGAGGGCCACGAGTGCACAGACTGGACACGAGGGCGTGTAACGGTCACGAGGGCCTGAACTGGCCACAGTTCGGTACGAGGGAGGTTCGACCTAATGCGTGGGGACGGTTCGTCTCAGAGGCCCACAATGGCATGGCTCTGAGGGCCGTGGGGCTGCGGCTTAGGGAGGCTCAGCATGGGGGCTGGGGTGGCGTGGCTGAGGCCAATTCGGCCAGCGGGTGGCGTTACCGAGGCCGGTTCGGCTAGTGGGTGGCGCGAATGGGGCCAGTTCTGTCAGGGGATCCGAATTCCGGAGGGTCAGGCTGCAGTGCAATCATGGCCGGTTCGGCCGGCGATGGTGGGGGGCGGTAGGTCGGCGCAGCCGGGGTGGCTCGGGAGGCCGGCGGGTCAGGTTGTGGCATGGATGGGGGGAAGCGCGGCTCGGGCCGGTCTGGGGCGGCTTGACCGGAATGGCAGAGACCGCGGGGGTGGTTCGGCTGGGGTGCCACAACGGGGCACAACCGGTTTGGCTGGAAGAGGCTCGGAATGCCGTGGGGGTGGCGTGGGTCGTTTAGGCCGTGAGGGGTGTGGTTTTTGCCTTCATTGTTGTTGTCTCCTTCTTCTACTTTGAAGAACACTACAAAAGAGAACGACAGAGGGGCCGGACCATGTTGTTTTGGACTGCACCCTCAGTATTTAGGGAGGTAGCAGTTCAATGGTGTCCTTGTATTTCAATTCCTAGAACCTGTTCAAAAGTTATAAAAACCTACTCGAACTTTCACTGAACATACCCGAACAAAACTTACAAAACTGATTCCAGGCACACTGGGCCTCAGAATCATGCGCCGTCAAGTTTTGCAAACTCATAAAATTCCCATTTAATTAATAAAATTACATGGAAATTCTGGGTCTTTAAAATTATATAGAATTCAACATTGATCTACACCATAGGATGGAATTGATATCAATAACTGCATATCGGATGGCTCCCACAGAACTTCGTGATCTGAGGGTACAGTGGGTGCACTTACCGAAGAAGGTCTTTGTGAGACCTAATGTTTCACCCTGGGTAGCCCCATTTTTATTTTCCAAGAAGTCATATGGGATATTGAGGATATGTGGGTACTATTGGTGCTTGATCCATGTGACTCTAAAGAACAAATACCCTATAATATGGATCAATAACCTCTTTGATCAGTTGAAAGGGCATGATGGTTATCAAAGATTGACCTCAGATCAGTCTATCACCAAATATGAGTAAGGGTTGAGTATATACCAAAGACAGCTTTCAAATGTTGTTATAGTCACTATGAGTATGTGGCGATGCATTTTGTCATGACGAATTCCGCATCAGTGTTCATGAGACTAATAAACGGGATCTTTCAAACATACATATATTGGTTCGTGGTAGTCATCATTGATCACATCCTAGTGTATTCAACATTTTAGTGGGAGCACACGAGACACTTATGGATAATCATGGAAGCACTGTCAGTGAATCATCATTATGGGAACATCATGAAGTTATAGTTCTGGGTTTGAGAGTTCCATTTTTTAGCAAATGTTGCCTCATAGGCTGGAGTTATAGTAGATCTAGCAAAGGATGAGGCAGTGCATTCTTAGGAGCCACCTAAGAGTGTTACCATGGTGTGGAGTTTCCTTAGTTTTTTAGGGTACTACTGAAGGTATGTACCTATATTCTGTTGAATGGAAGGACCCTTGAATTCTTTGGCATGAAAGAGGAATCCTTTTGTGTGGATGGAAAAGTGTCAGTGGTGCTTTCGGATGTTGGGGGAGAGGTTGATGTGAAATCCCATCATGAGGTTACCAGATGAAGTCATTGTGTACATGGTGTTCTACGGTGAACTTGGGATCATCTTTGGTTGTTTCCTTCTATAGAGACAAGAGGTTATTTCCTATGGTTCTTCCCAAACTATGACTTTGAGATAGAGGTGATCAATAGAGATCATGCCAAACTATGGCTTTGCGATTATCAATACTCTTAGGAAGGAAAATGTGGTGGAGGATGATATCAATAGGATATCGAGTTCACAGTTTATGAATGAGTCATTAGAGGAGTTTGCCTTATTTCATATATCCTTTATAGATAGAGATGGAGCATATTATCTCTAATCGATGGTTGTCACTCCTCCACTCTTACAGTAAGTCATGGAGGCAGAGCTTTGGGATACTACCTATGATATCCTATGTGATTAGATATCTATATGGAATTTTCCAAATAGATATTCAAAAGGTTGGGAGCACGTCGTTATTTTCAAAGGATTAATAGTAGTACCAGTGGAGTTATGGGAGGAGTTTTTGAGGTAGTTTCCTACATCCTGTTTAGAGATACATCAATGCATTTAGAATATTTAACATGACATCTGATGTTAGTTTCAATGGACGAGGATAAAGAAATGAATTAAAGTGTTTTTTTCTTGATACCCTACCTGTCAACGAGTTATGGATGAGCATGAAGATATATTGGGTTTAGATCAACCCCATAAGGTACCAGAATGGAAGTGGGATGGGATATCAATGGACTTTATCATGGGTTTACCACATATGTACAGGGGACATGATTCCATCTGGGTGATCATTGAACGACTCACCAAGTCAGACAACTTCCTAGATATCTAATAGTAGAGTTAAATAGAGATCTTGGAACACCTCTATGTACTTGATATAGTTCTACTCCATGTAGTTCCATCGATGTGTGTCTCAGATCATGATGCTCAGTTTACATCCTAGTTATGGAATGCATTACAAGAGGCATTTGGGATCCAGTTATGGTTGATAATAATGTTTCATTAGCAAACGGTTGGCTAGAATGACTGGACCATTTAGGTTATTTAAGACATGATACGATCTTGCATGTTAGACTTTGTCCATAGTTGGGAGGATCACCTACAACTAGTGCAGGTTTCATAAAACAAAATCTACTATTCCACCATTGGTATGGAACCATTCATGGAATTTTATAGGCGACCCTAAAGGTCACCTGATTTCTAGACTGACCTAGGAGATTCATCACTTATCGGCCCAGAGTGGGTGCATGCTACAACAGATAAGGTTCATATCATCTAGGTGAAGATGAATACTACAATGAGGCACCAGAAGTCTTATGTCTCTAGGAGACATAGGCATTTTTTGTTAAAGAAAGGAGACCAAGTGTTCCTTCAGGTTTCACCTCAAGAGGGTTTAAAAGTATTTGGTCAGAGATGCAAGATCATTATAAGGTTCATTGTCCCTTTCTAGATACTATGTAGATATGGTGAGGTGGCTTACTGGTTAGCTCTACATCTGTAGTTATATCAGGTACACAATTTCTTCCATGTGTCACAAATGAGGAGGTATGAGTATGACACATCCCACATTATAGATTAGGGTGAGTTGGACATCATGGATGAAGAAACCATTACTCAGTACCCAGTGGATATTGGGGATCAGCAGGATAGGATCCTTCGGGGGAGATAGATTCCTTTTGTTCATGTTTGGTGGAAGCATGAGAATCTCCAAGAGAGCACATGGGAGTTGGATGATCAAATTCATGCTTGCTAACCAATCTATTTGTGTATCCCTTGTTTTGGATTTTTCTGGGATGTAAAGCCCCAAGGTGGGGAGAATATCACATATTAGATTCTCTATTTATTATTTTCAGATTTTATGTGGATTATTTTTTAGATCGAGCACTGGGAAGGAGCGTGATTCCAAGGCTTTTTGTGCCCTAAATAATTGTTTAAAAATATTAAAATATTTAATTGCATGTGCACAAAAATTTTCTAATGAAGTGGAATAACTTTTAAAAGGGATATTGGATTAGAAATATGATGGAACCATTGAATTTATAATAGAATATTTACCCTAGTAGCATCCTAACATTGGATTGCACAATTCGGCTTTGAAAATTTTATCAAGGGAGTGAAATTGATACAAAAAATTAAATGAAAAATTTATTTATTTTTATTCAGCATAGTGAATTGATCTCCAAAAGTTTACGGTTGTATATTTTTTCTTAGGGTTGGTTTTTACACCCTAAAAACCTACACATTGTTTGAGGAGAGTGTTCTTGGCATATGATAATGGATCAAGATCAGATCATGGATCGTTGCACCAGCGGAGTTGAAGGATCTTGTCAACAGTGATAACACAACTGTTATTCATCAAAATTATATCCAAACAACTGGTAGGGTGTGTTTTTTATTTTTATTATTCCCCATTCATAGTTTCTATAATAAATGTAAATAAATCTATGAACGGATTTATTTTCCGATTGATCACTTCGCGGAAGGGTTTTATTTTACAAGATTTATTTGATCTGTTTTTCTAATCCAAATACCATGTTCTTGATATTTGGAAAAGAACATTTGTAAAATGATGATAAACCATTGATCTTGTTCCATTCTTCTTATTTTATCACATTATTCAAGAGTTGGATCCTTGTGGGCCGATCTCGACATTGTTGGGTGGTTCTGAACATGATCAGACCCCCGGATATGAGGAAAATTAACAACCGAGGCTGGATCAGTGTATACCAGGGTTTAAGGATTGAAGATCTATGGTAATTTTCATTTTTAGGTCCTAATGGTGGTTTGGAGGCTTGAGAAAGTGGAGGAGACAATTCATGATGGAGTACAGTGGAGCATGACGACCCTCAAAAGGAGCTCGGCGGTGTAGGTGGCTGGTGGAGGTGTCTGCTGCCGCAGGCAGGCAGATCTGCATAGAGCATTTCAGCCAGGCTACCAACATAGTGTCATTAGCAGACATAAAGGTTGCGATGGATTTGGAGGATGTGGTTTCCTCAGAGTCGAGCCAGCGGTTGAGATCCAATTCAAGTCATACGGGTGTGAATGAATTTGCGGTACAGTCGACCATGTGGTGCGGTCGACCGTGCGGTGTGTTCGACCATGAGGTGGAGCTGTATGTGGAGCTATAGTTGGAATGATGACCACATAGCCAGTCCATGGTGGTCAACTACCATGGCCGGTTAGGCACGACTGGTGTACTGATAGCGACGGTCGGTCCACAGGCGACCGATCTACACAGATGATGGATCGACTGCAGCATTAGGTGGACCTACCCTAGATAAAGGTAGACTTACCATGTATTTAGGTCCACAGGACCCAGTAGGTCTATGTGTAGCTTCAGTAGGCCTGTCATAACTCCTGAACCGAGTGTCAAAATGATGTGTTTTCAGTTGAAACAAGACCCTGATTTTTAGAAAGTCTACTCAAAAGAAATTTCGGGTACCTTCTTCAAATTTAAGTATCATATTTTCCTAGTTTGTACGAGTAGAATATGAGTGTATTATCTTGGTTATTTTCTCAAGGTTATAGTGTATCATTACATCTACATCACTAAATTGTAATCCTCTCTATAACCATATCTCAGATAGTGTTTTTATGTCCCTCTGTAAGGTTGGACTGCGCTCCTCTATCATCCCTAGTGGATTTTTTGGAATTGGCATGACCTCCTTAAGCATGTAATTGATCCTCCATCTATAATTATGTATCATTAGGATTTTTTGAATCATTTTCATACATTACCCTATGAGTAAGTTTGATCTAGATTGGATTTTTGGTATCCCCTAGTGTTTCAGGGACTAACTCCCTCTCTATGTATCATAGTGTTCTTTGACCAATGCATTCTCTTTAGGTGGGGACCAAATGATCTAGACCTATTCATTGAGTGTATTTATTGATCAAATGGATTGAGGAGTTAGTTATCCCAGAAGAAGCACTACTTTGAGAAGAATCTTATAGATGGAAGTTTTTTATGACCACTTGTTGGCGTGGAGTCTTTATTTAGTATATCTGGATTTTTCTTTTATTCTTTTATCTGTTATATAGTGCTAAATCTTGTCGTGATCTTAAAATACTAGATTTTTTGTATTTACTATTTCTTGGGTATCCTAGTAGTTATTTTTATACACACCCCTACACAAGTATTTCCCACATTTGTTGTGTCTTGTGAAGATGGTGCCCCTTTTGACGGTGTCATAGGAGGACCCTGAGAAGGTGGAGCATAGCTGGAGCTGGGCAGACTGAGGTGTTTACCGGGAGCATACCTTTGAAATTGTCCTTTCCATTAGAGTAGGTTGGAATCTTTATAGCTTCAGTTGGACTTGAGTACAATCTCTTTGTGTGGGGATTTTCTTTGGCCCTATTTACTTTTCATTTACTTCTTATTGCACTATGGTTGTGGGATCATAGTTGTATGAATGTATTCTATCAGTTGTTTGACATTTCATCATTGTGTATCATGGAGATGTGTGAATTTTTATAGGTACTATAGGATAATTACTCTCACCTATGGAAAATTATTACTCAGTGCTAGTCACAAACCCCTGGCCTATCGGAGGTGGGGTTGGTGTAGTCATGACATTGGCCCCTCTAGGATGGATCGTGACCGATTTGATGATATTAGAAGAAACACTCTCATCATGAACGAACTGATAAAGACTATAAAGGTTTAACCTGTGGTTATAAAGTTATAAAATATCTTATTAAATATTTATTTGATTATGGATGCATCTTAAAACAAGGAAATGATAGTGGAAATATCAACTACCTCAATGAAATATTTGACAAAGTCATGGAATCAAAATATTGGACATATTCCTAATTGATGCTTAAATATTATTACTAATTAGATGTTATTTAATGGGATTACAGATGTATATTTACTATTTTTCATCATTTTTTTTGATCAAGAAACATAGTTTGATATTTCGGTTACCAAAAGTGAGGAGAAAGAAGTTCTTAGAGTTGATCTACTCTGGTTTTTTTCAATAACTGGTAATATACCATAGAGGATAAATGTAATATATATCATTAATTGATGATTATTCCAATAGATGTTGGGTATACCCAATTAAGTATAAAGTTGATGTTTTTTATTTCTTCAAAAATTTGAAATCATTGAAGGATCTTGTATCTAGGAAAAATATCACATATTTGAGGACTAATAATGTTATAGAATAGACAAGTGAGAAGTTTGATACTTTTCATCAATGGTATCACATTAAGAGAGAGTTCACATTATCATACACTACCCCTGAAAATAGAGAGGAATAGTGGATGAACAAATGAATGTTGGATAAAATAATGGTGATATAGACTATTGTAGGAGTTTCGGAGATATTATAGACATAAGTAGTGAAGACCACCTATTATGTGATAAATTTATTCCTTTAATGGAGATTGATCTGAAAACACCGATGGATATGTGAAATAGGAAACCTGATGACTATTCTTAGTTACATACTTTTAATATTCCTTTATATGCATTGTTTAATTAGATGTAAAGTTCAAAGATCGATTACATATCTTGAAAAGGTATCTTCTTATTCTATGCTTATGGTGTAAAGGGGCATCGTTTGTGTGACCCCACTACCCACAAACATATATTCAATAGAGATATTGTTTTTGGAGAATATTAGGAGAAAATTATCACTGTGAGATACATGAAGAAAGAGAAAATATTAACTAAAATATTCTTAGTAGAGGATGAATCCAATAAGGAACTAGTTTCTTCTGAGGCACAACTATGGTATGGTGATCAAGTACCAATTGAATTTAGACTATGACAGTCATATTGGTAGAAAAGAGAACCAATATAGCACTTTGAATTTGTCACTAAGATAAATATTATTAAATTCGTATTGATAGAGAGATGAGAGCCGTATTATTTTTTCTAGATGAATGAGGGTCCATATATATCCTCATGGATGGTGTTGATATAGGAGGAACTTGAATCCCTGCACATGAATAAGACTTTGAATCTTGTTCCATTTCCCCACAAAATGAAGGACACTAGGAATAAATGGGTATTTCATATAAATAGGTCAAAATTATCAAAAATAATAATGACATGTGAGATTTATGGTCAAATGTTATACTAAAAAGGAAGGTATTTATTATGATAAATTATTTTCCATTGTTAAACTGATGACTATTCTAGTAGTTTTAGATTTTTATGATACATATTGCATACATCTATAGAAACAAGATGTTAATAAATAATTTCTCCATGGTGATCCTGATGATGAAATATATATTCTCTAACTAGAAGGATTTATAGAATAAATAAAATAGAACTTGGTTTGTAGCTTGAAAAAATCTATGTACAATCTTAATTAGTCACCGTAGTGGTGGTACAAGAGATTTGATTTTTGAATAATGATCCTTGGATAAAGTGGACTTTATTCATACCCTTATGTGTATTTCAAGGTTTTATATGGTAATTAATTAATTATAATAGTGTTATATATGGATGAAATGTATTTGTAGGCTACAAAAATGATCAAATCTAGGTGACAATGAAATAGTTGTATAGGGAGTTTGATATGGAGGACTTGTGACTATCAATAAATATGATTGGGATGTATTTTTACTAAGATGAAAATAATGGTATGATTTATAAATCATAGAATAATTACTAGAGGATATTCTTGAAGCACTTCAACAATGAAGGTTGTGAGATAATATTTACCCATATTCTTCTTTAATTAATTTTATCATTTATAATGAGTCCTAATTGTAACATAGAGAGGATGAAAATATATTATTTATTGTATTCATCATTAGTGGGGATATATATTGGTACACTTTCGAAAAAGAAAGAAAAATGAAATAGATGCCACATTAATTTGTTAAAAGGGAAGTGGATCCACTTTAATTGGACACTATTACTTTGGTTAAGGATATATGGGGACCTAGGGGGTGAGGATTACCTATAAAAGGATGCTCTCCCATCTTTTCAAATAATTATCATTGGTATTCAATATATCCTGTTTCATTTTAGTAATTAATTATTATTTTTGGCGTGTTTATATATTTATTAAAGAGATAATATGTTTATCATTTATCTCCTTATAATATTGAGAGATTATATAATAAATTTTACCTGTAGTGATACTTATCTATGACTATGATTTTTCCCCTATTCATTTGAGGGATTTTCATGTAACATCGTGTTTCCATTTTTTTCATTTTCAACATTATATTTATCTCACAATTATCTATACACTGAATGGCTAATCATTATTTGTCCCAACAATTTCTATTCTTAAAAAAACATACAAAATACATATATGATTTTTTGAAAATTTATTGGAGAATAACATGTATAAAATATTGTTTTCATAAGAACCATAATCATACACATTCTTGACGGTTACACAATATACTTGAATAAAGTTAATTGTGGGAGGATGTCTATGCAATATTCTACAATTTCATATAGGAAACTCAAATTATTTAATAGGATTCTAAATAAAATTATAAAAGAGTTTATAGAATCTATTATATAAATACATTTTATGAAAATTATTTATAATATGGAATTGATTGAAGTTGGACTTGGTTGTTTTAGAAGGATCATTATAATAGTAAAGATGTACTTTTGAAAGGAATTATGGTTAATACAGGTGTATTTATTTTATTTATTTCTAAATATAATTATTACTAGGAGTTATAGTGATTTAATATGAATATTAAATTGAATAAAAATAAGTAATAATATTATAATACCATTAAATAGAAGATAGTGAGTAGGAATCGTAACATTACATTATCTATATTTAGAAGGACTTGTTAGGTCAACAATTAAAATATTTTAATATTCATAATTTTGTAGATATTTTTATTGTAGTAATATTGTGGAAGATAGTGATATAACTCACAAAATGTTAAGTTGTCTCATGTGGCTTAAAGATGGAAGTGGAATAGAATATTTGAGTTCAAAGTGCATCCATCAAGATCTAAATATATAACCTGCACATGCTTATTTTGATACTACTGAAGATAAACTCTAGTATATAAACTAACGTTATAAGGAGGTAATCCTAGGATGACACCAAGGGGATTAGGACTAGGAATAAAATTAAAATAATAAGAGAAATGAAACATAAAAACCAATGTTTCTTGACAAACATAGTACGAACTAAAAGCTCCAAATAGAAATAATTATGAATAAATGTTTAGTATAGTGGTACATTATGTGGTTTATACCCTTTTGGTCATATTCCATGGAAAGAACACCACCCACTATTTTTATTTTGAAAATAAAACATAATGGAATTATAAAATAGAAATTCAAGAAAGAGAATAAAATAATATTAAATAAGTACCAAAGGAACAACCCAAAGAAACTCATATGGATAATAATGAAAATACCGTAACAAAACTACATATTCCAAATTATTCAACAAGTAGATGAAACCAAAAAAATATTACCACATTGATTTTTCAATCATGGAACCCAATACACGAGTTGATGGTATGTTCATTTTTTAAAGTTTATATCATAAGGTTTCTCTCTATCAAATGAAACTTCTCAAATCCTTAAATTTCATGGCCACATCGCACTAACTTCAACTACTGTTTGACTTTTCTTTTATCTCTATTAATGTTTCACAGATATTACATTGAGTGTTTCACTACAACTTGAATATGTGTGGCACATGTTATCTCATTAAACTATATCTGCCTTCCTTCTATCATTCAAATATATCTTGATGAACTCAAAATGTTGGTCATTAAATCATTTTAAATCCTTAAGGACTCTAAGGATATGTGGTATATTCAAAAAGAGAATATCACAATAAATATATCATTACATCCTTTTATATTGACACCATGTCCATATATCTATTTTATGAGGTCAAAATTCCATTTTTATTTCCACTAATGTTGTGAAAAACTACCCACTAATATTGAGATAAAATCCGTTGTTAATTTTGAGAAAATTTCTCCATTAATTAACTTCTCTCTCTATAATAAATAGGTAAAACCATAATAGTATCCCTCTCTGGCCTATCAAAGAAGAAGATATCCCCTATAAACTCAGTTGGATTGAAAGCTAGTTAGTATCACACCAACTATCATCCTCTATATAAATATGATAATGAAGATTTTAAAATCTAAAAAAACTAACAGAACCCCCAACAAAAGAAATAAAAACATGAAAGTATTCATCATACTTTCATCTACACTATCCTTCCAAACAAGACTAGAAGAAGTAAGATCTAGATCACCTATAATAGTGATTTCCACACAAACTTGTTAACCTATGTAAATTTACTACCCCACCTACTCAACTTATCCCATGTATAAATTATCATCATCACTATCTGAACAGTCAATGTATCACCACAATAGTTAATGTTTAATTATTTATTCTCATGTTTTTATTTCTAAATAAAACCAATTAGGTTTAATACTCTACGTAACATTACATTTTTTAGGAATTTTTTCCTCTGTTCAATTAAACCATGCCTGTTATGGTTATTTAAGAATGTTTTAGTGGTTTTAATAGTGCTAGAACTGAATTTGGGGCTCATAAGTAGTAGTTGGGATTGCATCATATTGTTATTATACCACCGTATAACCATTGGGCTAACTAGTATCCCTAAAAGGATGCTGTGATTACAATCATTTTGGTATGGTGTTTTGTAGTATTTTTAGGGGTTTTTGGGTCATTATATCCCATTTTCCCTTTAAATTGATTTCTTGATTTGTTTCCTCCATTTTGGTCCAACAGTACCATATGCATGCCCAATTTTTTCTCCCCTCTCACTTGGTAGAACTCTCTAAATCCTTGGTTATTTCCATCATAGTTTAGTGAGATAAAAATCTTGAGGTAAGTACATAAATTAAATCTCTCTGATTCTCAATTTCTTCCACTTTCATGCAGTGTTTCTCCATGTTTTGCTAAAATTACCAATTTCAGGTGTTTTTTCAATTACATCATTTTCTATTAATTTAAGATAAATCATAAATAAATTGGTTGTGGCCACTAATGAGATTAAGGTAGGATTTAATTAAGTTTTTTCCAATGTATCATCCTTCATTTTAATTTTTTTTTCTTATGAATGACATAGGCATACCATGTTTGGCCCCTAAGTTTTAATTCAAGCATAATAAAAAAATTTCTCCATGATATTCAATCTATTTTAAAATTATTAAAAAATGGGATTATTGAATCTTTGGTAATACCATTATTTTATCTAATAAACTTATAAAATTATTATAGAAATGATAATTGGAAATTATATATGGTATTTATTATTGGAAATGGAATTTTGATCATGATACTTAGAAATTTGTAAATTGATAAAAAACAATTATATTAAAATGTGAAGTAGTATTGATGACATGTGTATTAAAGTTGAATTTTATAAAGTGGTGAATATTGTCTCATTATTTGGTTATAATAAATTTATAAATTAGAAAATTTTTGAAATTTGAATTGGTGGATTATGTCATGGATGAAAAAACCCCCATATAGGTGGTTTCTGTTACTATGATAGACTAGGAAAACACCCTTATGGGTGGTCTGTGTAACTACAAAAACATTATAAGGGTGGTCATGATATAATTGTTGGGATAGTCCCCACGAAACCTCCATGGAAACCTTATAAATGGCAGAATTAATTATGGTAGATTGAGGTTGTGGACCAGGGGATCAATGTTGGAATTTCATTTATTTATTTACTATAGTATGTTAAATTGTTAAATTATCAATTAACATGAATTATGCATTTACATTAATTAATACATGATTTATTTAGAGAAAATATTGGTGCAGGACTAATGAGTTATACTCACACCCTAGTTGGTATACCCTTTTGTACTTGAGTAGACTTCAAGGTTGTGATTTTCGATAAGGGAATGTTCCAAAATCCAGATGCTTGATTTATTTGATAGGTTGGAGCATGGGAACTAAGGCCTGGGAATGATATCTAACCCATATTTGGGTGACTCTAATTGTTTTAGAGTATTTCTCATTTTCTCCTCGTTAGAACATTTGTTATATTACTATTTATACGTATGACTCTTGATTTTCTTGTATAATCACTGTGGGTATTAAATTGGTTATATATGGTACTTAGGTTTTGTATTTATGTTCACATATCTTGTTGTGTGATGTATGTTTTTTCCATTATTTTCCACTATTATTACACTCTAACTAGATGTTAGTGTATCTCTAATAATTCTTATCAGAACCTCAATTGTATTTGATATCCTCAGGGGTATAGGGAGGTACACTTGAGGTCACACAACATATTGGATTATTTACTAAAAATAGTGATCTATGTTGGGATGTTAAAAAGTGGTATTAAATGAGGGGGGTTATTTTTTTTTACTATTCTGGAAATTTAGAAATGTCAACACAATGTTTCAAGGCTTTTTAATGATATCATTCCTAGGATTAGCTAGACCCCATATGGGGAAAAACCAAGTCGTCGGGGATGTGATTACTATTCATGGAATTAACTTTTTATAGTTGTGTTATTTCACATTAATTTATGCACTTGGTTTTCATTGTAAGTGATTTTTAGGATTTTTACTCTTGGTTCGGTACAACGAGAAAGTGTGTGCCCATTCATGAAATATTTTAGGTATATAGGTTTCACAAATAATTTATAATTTTTCTATGATTGATTGATATATATATATATATATATTCATATACCTATGTATATTAATGGGATTAATAATTTTAGGAATCAATTGAATTTTATATCGTGTTTTTAAATATAACACTAAGGCGGTATCTTACTTGGCCAATTCCCCTGATGATACCATGATAAGGTAGATATAAATGGATTGATAAATGATTTTTTAAAAATTTCTTGTTGATAAGAAACCTATATGAGTTTTCCCCTAATATATAGTGAATGAAACCTTATATAATAAAATCTTTCAAATATAAATCCTTGAAAATTTAAATAGATCATAATGAAAAGGAATATGAAATGTGATTCCTGGAAAAAATAGATGACAAAATTATGGAATCTTATAGATATATGACCTTAATAGTAGAGAGGCCTCAAGAGAGATTATATTTTTACGAGGTCTTAAGGGATGGATATGTAGGGTAATTGAATTTTATACCATGTTCTCATATTTTATCTTTTTTAGTTTCCTTGTTATATTTTTCTTCGACATTTGTGTTGTAGTTGTAGTGATATTCAGCCTCACAGAGCTTGGACCCACACTGAGAAGTAAAGGATGAATATTCCCCATAGGTAGTTAAGATAGAGACACCAAGAATTTAGGGTCCATGTATGGATGATAATATTAAAAATTTCATCCATTTGTAGTCCAGTCTATGGAGAGGGGGACTCCTTGGGATTCACCTTCCATTACTGATCGTATTCATGAGTTCCTCTAATATCACCCCCATTGTTCTTAGGTGAGGGTGATCAGTATGTCATCAAGATATATGTGAATTCTAGTATGTCTATTAGTTTCTATTTAGTGACACACAATGACTATAGGGTGATACTGCTGGTTTATAAGTTGTGTGTGGTAGTGTGATGTTAATGGTATGTTCTTTTCCATAGTGTGCAGTATATTTATTTGATACAGACTGACTTCAATACACACTTATTCAGTTATTTATTTCCTCAGATGTTGAGGTTAGACAAATCATGGGACATATTTCATTTGACATTGGGGGTATTTTAAGATAATACATTATGACTCACATTTGATATAGATTTATGGTTTTTCTCACATCATTCTTGGATATAAGACCACTAGGTATAAATATTTTTAGGACGATCTGCATTATGTGATGAAGGTTTAAGTAAATGTGTTCTCCCTAACATCATTTATAGATATTTTAAACTAGGCCTTGATCACAAACATGAATATTAGTTAGGGTCATGGTATTTGTTTTTTTTCCTATATGTGTGATAGTGGTTTTGGTACCTCTGGTGGTATGAAATTTGGATTAGATAACTCAAACAAGGGAGATGGTGGTCATTCATGTCAGATTAGTGGATATTCAATTCCCCCATGAGGGTCCAGTGGGATCTAGATTTTTAAGTATTGGGGTCAGGGTATAAGATATCATAGACTACCTTACTTACTTAAGAGTGTTACATATAGTGACACTAACCTTTCATACATAGATATTGCATTCAAGTTGATCAATATTATTTACATGACATAACGATCCATGTCATAATCATATAGGTCTTTTATATTTGTAAAGATCAATTCATAAACCACTAGTTCAATATTTTTCTTCATCATCTCCCATATAGATCTTCATAACTATCACCCTTCTTTTACATATCATTCAAATAAAATTTCTTCATAAACTAGGAAATTAAACATAATAATGGGTGAGATCTGATGATTAGTAATGAAAAACAAGGAAGGTATCAATGATCATATGATCATAACATGATAAAAATGTTATGCTAACAATATATTAACATTTTATACCATACCATATTTATCATATATAATAATATTGAGTCATGGCATAAATTGTTGTAATTTATGAGATATGAATAATAAATGAATCAAAGAACAAGATCCATGGGAGCATAACATTGGAATAATATAAGGATATTTTTCATACACATAAGCTTATAAAATATCATCCTTTGTTTTCAAGGTATATTTCCAAGACTATCATATTGAAATGGTTTCACTCCCAAACCATCATAGTAGTAAAGGTTCACTCCCAAGGCTATCGTAGTGGATAAATTCCGTTACTATATTAGGTTCACTCCCAATTCAATTCTTGTTTATCATATGAGATATCAACGATTACCCAATGAATTGGAGGTAGATATAGTTACCACCCATCACATAATCAAAATCGTATATATGTGTGCCACTATATCATACACCATTCATCATATCATAACCCATGAAAGGAAATTGAATTTATAAACATTACATTATAGCATATCCCATGGAAAAGGAACGGGCTTCGAAAACATCAGTCCATCATAACCACAACCCATATAGATAAAGAATAAAGATGGTATCATTGTATCATATTCCCACTAAACTATAAGTAACATTGATGGTTTGTTTATTTGATGAATCCAAATACCATTAAAATATTATTGAGGAAAAGAAACATTCTTTTTTGAAATAACTTCTTAAAAATATTCAAAATTACAAATTATTATAGAAATTGTTTTTATTAAAAATAATAGTGGTTACTTTTAATGTAATTTTCAAAACATTGAGTGGCCATGATGGTGGTAAATGTTTTCATTGAATAAAAGTTAAAAAATATTTATTTTATTTTTTTGTTAGAAAAGTCACAAAGTACCTCGTTTTGAAAATGATAAAAATATTCCTCTAAAAAATATTAAAAAATTAAAACATGGGTAAAAATGAATTTAAAAAATCATAGAAGAATAGTGAAAACTTTCTTTAAAATATTTTTAAAAAATATGGATATTGATGAATATTGGTTTTTCCCAAGAAGATAAATGATGTCTATTTTCTTTAAAAACATATTTTTGGTATCTTTAATAAAAAAGTTGAGGAAAATTGAATTAAAATATTTATTTTAAAAAAACTATATGATAATAATGTTTATGAGTTTATTGATATTTTTATGACAGTATTTCATCATCAAAACATAATCATCATAAATTGTAAAAAAGGAATGAAATTGTAACATAAAACCCCTTACCTTGTATTTTTCTTCCTTCATATATTTTGGAGCCACTTTTATAATAAATATAGTTGTATTTAAAATCTAATTATAGAACCATAATCATATATATCAAACCATATATATTTTACTTTTAACCATTTATCACCCTTTTTTAACAATTCATTATTAAAATCAGTATTCTAAATGATAAATAAATCCTTTTTCATGTAAGTTTTGTTTTATCAGTTATAGTATTTGGACATTGATTTCATTACCATAATCCCAATAAATTTATTCATTGTATAAATATCATATATATTTAGTCTATATATATTAATCTATAAAATTTAGGGACATAAAAATAAATTATACTATTCCTGGAGATGGTAAGCCATACATGCACATGAACGTTATTTTCATCATTCAATGGATGAAATAAAGGAAAGTTAAATTTTAATTAACCTTTAAAATATAATTATTATATTATATGTTCATAAACAAGATCCTAGTTACCTTACAATTAAAATATAAATGAAAAATAAATAACATCGCTTTGTTTTATTTTGGGAAGGAGATTCCAATCGCCTTAGACTTGTGTATAATAAGTCATTTGTATCATTTAACAATTGATCAAATTTATCTATGAGGGTTATCACTTTCCCCTTAAAAGTGTTGGAAAATAAAAATGTAAATTTGGATGGAACAACATTGCATTGTGGAGGTGGTAGTCCACACATACTAATGTGCGATGTTATCATTTCATAAAGGATTGTATGGCAAGAACATTGACATGAAGTTATAATTAATAAATTATAATAATGTCATAAATATCAAATATAAATATAAAACCCATAATATAACCCATCCATAAAATATGGCAATGAAAAATGAATTGTATCGCTATATGGAGATGGTAAGTCATATGTACGCACCAAAGATACTTTCACTTCCCATTTTAATGTAAACAGGGTTTATAATGGAATTTTAATAATAAAAATGATATTTAATTATATTTAGGAAACATAATTTATTATTTTTTGAGTAATAAAAAATATTTAAATGATGTGAAATAAAAATTTAAAAGAAATTGATCGGTCAAAACAATTTCCTCTTCTGTGAAACCACTCCTTTGTAACTCCACTAAAGGGCTCGAGGAATTGTATTTTGGATGGGAAAACATATCTGATGTGAATAAAGAATTTTAGAATAAAAATTTTCTGATTTTGGTCAATATATAATGCTCCATGTAGTGTTATGAATAGAAATGATGGTTCCTGTTTATAATTGAGTGGTGGGGCACTCGTGAAATTTCATAAAATATTAAATTAATATAAATTTATCTTTTATTTTCAAATGAATCAAAATTGGTTATATTTGAAGATAATATAAGTATAAATAATCTAATACAATAAAATTTTCAAAATTTTTGTATCACATTTTTACACATATATTTTCTTTCTAACTGCATGTTAACACTCTTGACAATTATGTAATATTAAAGTTGTCAGCCCTTTAAGGGTGAATAATTTTACTATAAAATGAAAACACCCATAAATAGACAATGGTTAATTTTTAAAACCATTTAACATTAATATTTATGCATATAATAGTTTTATAAATTTTATATAATTTATTAAAATATTATTTATTATTAAATATCATAAATTTAATTTTAACACTATTAATTTAATTTAACATTAAATTCATCAATAAAAAGGGGAAACTAAAATATAATAATTTAAAAACTACGTAATATTTCATATAGATATATGTAATTCATATTAAAAATTTAAAAATTTAAATTATATAACTTTTAATATTTTCAAAATCATTTATTATATTTTTTGATTAAATAGAGAGATACCACATTGGTGTTGCATAATAAATCAATGTAATTATATAATTACTAACTTTTAAAAACAAATTTTTATAAGAAAAACAATTTAATTAATATCAAAATAGAAACATATATTCATTAATTACTTTCTTTTTCACCTTTTTGGATACATAAGATAAATTAAAAATAGAGTTTCATTTTGTAAATTTCATTAATTTAAATATTTTATATATTTTTTTCATCGAAATTGCCATTTAACTAATATATTTAGAGGCTAAGGATATAAGGGTCTAATTTTCATCATTTTATAACAATTAGGAATAAAACTTATGGTCTTACCACTTATTTTTAACCTTGATTTACCTGATTTTCCTTTACTGTGGTGATAAATTTTACCGCTTTTACTATTCATATTGACAAAAAATAAAAGGGTTATTTGTAACGAATTTTGATATCCTAATACTAAATATGTGAAACATTTTATATAATTCAATAACTATAAATTTAAGAAAATAATTTTAAATTATGTTCCCAAAATGTATTAAAAACCACTTTTAGGGGGGAAATCACTTTTAAGCATAAAACTAGATTTATTATTACCTTATGAACAATAAAATATATTAGATGAATGTTAAAACATTTGATAGAATATAAAATACTTAAATTTCTTTAATATATTTGATCAATATTGATCAATTTAAATTATTAGGATAAAAATAAATTATACCCTTAATTATATTTTTTCAGAAAAGCATCTCCTTTATTTTCAAATGATTTTTTTATTTCAAAATAGATGATAACTAATAAATTAATTTTATACATGTGTAATCCTTAAATTTTCATAATTTAATTTCTACTATTCAAATCCACTAATCTAATCGATAGGTGATAATAATATGTACTTCCTCAGGAGAGATATGTGGAACCCATCATGAACATGAGAGAGATTCGATGGGAGTGCCAATAAACAAGCTCACATCCCGATATGATAAAGAATTTAAAAAGGAAAAATATACCTAGGTCTTAGATTTCCCTTTTTTACAAATATCATCACCCTCTTCCATGAATAGTTTTATAGGAATACCTTGTCACAAACTTCAAACTCGTGATCATTCTGATGATTGTTAGGAAACCATTTATTTCAACTCTACGCTACTCAAATATGTTCTGGAATGGCTCTAACCTTTTCTTAGATTTCCTTAGCCATGCCAGATCATAATAGATTTGTTTCTCTGACATCATTCCATCATATTGTATTTTTACACTTATTATAATAGATGGATCTATAAGGATCTATCAAAATACTAGATTGATACAAATAGTTGTGGTATTCCTTGATTGATATTCAAAGTGAATAGTTCCATGGATTCATTTCCCATGAATTAGATAAGGAGTCTCGTAGTCTTAATTTCTCATCTGTCATTTGGTGCATTTAGGAATCTAGAAATTCATTGAGAAATGGGTTGAGGAAATCTCTCATTTGTATCCAGGTGTGCAAGAAAACTCTAATTGCGGAGCTAGGTCCATTGATTCAATTTGGGAGGAAGGCTGCTTTCCTATGTTGGTTTCTTCCAAGGGACCCAATGATCTTGGATCTACACATCAACAGGCAGGGTTGATTGGTCAAGTGGATCCCTCCAAACAGTTTTCTGAAGCATAACGTTGGTGAAGCTTATTCCGACAGAGAGATGAAGGGTGGCGTCCTGGTTCATGATATCAGTGGGTCTGTTGCTTTTGGTTTCAATGCTGTGTATGGACAGGGTAGCTCCTTGGATGCTTAGATTATAGCCTTATCTAAAGTTATTTCTTTGTGCAAGAGGTTCAACAAAAATATTTAAGAAATCAAGTCTGACTGGAAAACCCTAGTGTTAATTCTTCATGGGACAAGGGATCCTTCCTGGGAGTTTGTTAATTATTTTAGGAAGTGTAGAATTTTTATCTCCCAGGAAATTTCTATTTGCCATGTTTGGAGAGAATGGTATTTTCCTATTGATGATTTAGCTCGTGTGTGTAGAGAAGGAGATTAGTTCACCATTTACAACTTTGTGGGTTCTTTACCTATAGCTTGTAGAAGCATTATCCAGGGAGACTCCCTTGATCTCCATTATTTTAAACCACCTTGATTTTCTATTTTTCTTCTTCTTTATTTCTTCTGTATGACATTCTCTCCTGTTCAATAAAATTTTAATTTCCCTTCAGTAAGAAATATATACCAAACTAAGGTGTTGATCCCAATCCCCATTTAAATTCATATATCAAACTCTCAATGGATATTATAGACCTTTAGTAGTCCTATTGGAGTAACCATATATATAATAAAGATAAATATTGATGAAACTTAACATTGTATATAGATACTGCTGAAGGCTTATCAAAAACATCATGGTAAACCTCAGATCCAAATTAAATACAATTGATAATGTTGCAACATGGAATCTTACCACTTTCTTGTAGTATAACCAAGTAATTTAATCAACAGATAAGTCTTCTCTGATGGTAATTAAGTGTGTTGACTTCATAAGGTGGTTCAATACAAGCCATATAGGATTATTTCCATTTGTTTTTTTGGGGAGTTCAATGAAACAATCCATGGTGATGTTTTCCCTTTTCAATTATGATATGAGTAGTGGTTTCAATATACCATTATACTTCAATATCGCTTCATTAACTCACTAAAATACTAAGAGTCAATAAATATACTCTCTAATATCT
The DNA here is from genome assembly GCA_963277665.1 of Viscum album. Lineage (NCBI taxonomy): Eukaryota > Viridiplantae > Streptophyta > Magnoliopsida > Santalales > Viscaceae > Viscum > Viscum album. The sequence continues at coordinate 1,478,601,958 of OY728134.1, forward strand.
CCCTTTATTCCATACCACCCAAAATACTTCATCAAATCCCTATACATCCTCTTTCTTCTAGGATGAATAGAGAATGAAAAACTATGAACATCATCTACCCGATACTTCTTAAAATATAGTACCAAAGCAACAAATTCATGGTTATTTAACATTATTAATTATTTATAATCCTGGTTGAACTCGGGAACATTTCACACCTTCGTTTTTATATCTACATTTTCCTTATGTTTTATTTAACATTCACCCGGATAAATGATTGAAAAATCATTTTGGAAAATAAAATTTATCTTCTTCCATTAAGATTTCAAGATCTATCATTTTAAATTGAATTTATTTTATCCTCATCATAAATAATCAAACATGATTTTTTCAACTGATAGTATATTCCACCTTGTTTGGTTTCCCATAGTGGTAATGTATTGAGTAGTAATAATTCTTAATCAGCTCCATCCATCTTCATTGAAACATGTTTATCCCCTTTTGAAAAAAATATACTTAAAACATTTATGATCAGTATATATGACACACATTTCCCCATATATATAATCCCTTTGTACATTAAATTCATAAATTACCACATCTCATAGAAAATAATTAGTTGGGAAACTTTTCTCAAGAAACAACAATTATCATATGGAATAATCTATAACCATGTTATTTTCATGAGTTTTTATCACTTTCCCCTTCTTTGATGCATCACTACTGACTAAAATTCTTTCTCCACTATAGAGTAGTGTAAGAATAGGTACACTAACTAGCCATATCACCAGTTATTTACAAAATTCATCACATTCATCCATCCAAAGGAACATGTCTCTTTTAGAAGTTAACATGGTGAGAAGATTATATATCTATGAAAAATTATCCAAAAAGCACCAATAATATGAGATAAACTATGAAATCTTAGAATCTCTGTCACAATGGTTATTCTAGTCCAATGTTTAATTACTTATTTCTTTATAGGTTTAATTGATATACCCTCAAATGAAATTATATAACCTTAGAAGAAACCTTTATGAATCCAAACATCACTCTCATAAAATTTACTTTTTATTCCACTATAAAGAAAACACTGGACATGAAGTAGGTCTAAAGTGGTGAATCCCAAGAGAGTCTTCACTGAAAATAGTATTTCAATCATGGGGAAGGAATTATGTGATAAAGTAAAGAATAACACTATTAGTAGCACTTCATTTTCTAGAAAATATATTATCCACAATGTTATTGTATGTCCTAGTGTGTGAGACTACTTTTTTATTTATCATGAGAAATTTTATTTTAAAATAAAATAAGAAAGGTACCAAGGAGGGTTTTTTTAAAATAAAGCCAACCATGAGTTTAAAATATGATTCCCCCTCCACAATATTATTCTCTTAAATCTTGGACATGTAATGTACACTAATAAGCACTCTAATATCTTCCCCAATAGAATTATCATTCCTCTAAAAGGCTATAAACCCAAGAAGACCCTCTATAGTCACAGATGATGCCTCCTCCTCTCATAATTCCCAATATTCATGATGCATCAAAATATAATTTATATCTTTCCTCAGGGGATCCACTTAATCCATCTATCATGCCAATCCATTTTAGCATAATTACCATCTTGAGGGTGAATCCTCTATTAACAACCCATGCCTCTCCAACGTGAATTAAACTGGTAAGTTAGCCTCCAAATACATCACATATGGTAAATTATTTCTAAAATATTCTCCTTCCTCAGGGTATTCAGTATAAAATGATATCTCAACTAGGTTAAATATAATAAGAGGGGGGTCAATCAATGTATGATAGATTAAAACTAATGTCCATTCGGATCTTGTTTCTTTTTTTAAAAAAAATTCTCTTCCCTCTCTTTCTTGTAGAAATGTATAAAAAAAATTAAAGCATGAACAAGAAACATAAATGTTACTTTTTTCACCCTCACAAGGCTATGTACAAGGATAATACAACATCAATGTGTCGATGTACCGAATCAAAAAAAAAAGATAACTATTTTTTATAATCTTTGTAGCAGACTAACTATCCCTCATGGTTTACAACCAATCACATTATGAAAGCTTACTACTCTCTCAACTGATGTGTTGTCACTGCATATTCAGAGAAATCAACTTTGATCTATATATTCAATACATTTTACACCTCATCTAGTGTATAATTATGTTCCACTTTCATCCACATGATGAATACCCATTTACTACAAAATTATCGGAAACTTCTATCTTTATTAAAACCTTTGGGTGTATTCCATTAAACTTTATAGAATTCCATTCAATATTTATGCTTGGAGCCTAAATATCTTTTGGTGAAACTCCTTTTTTTCACAAATATCGTTACGTGAAACTACTTTTCATGCAAAGTTTTTCAGATTCAGAGCCTTGTATTTTTCTAAGGAATGATCTACTAAAAAGAGTTGGAAAGCCACTTATTTCTAGACCATGCTGAAACTACGTTCAAGATACATATATATATTCCTCTACACATATATGATCTCCACTAAGTTCATAAAACCATATTGTAAATCACATTGACCATGTATTCCACTTTCATGTTGTTCACATAATCATTATTTTATGGGTGCGTGCAAACCCCTGGGAAAAAAACAATCTTTCACATGATTCATCCTTTTTCTATATTTTTATATGTTGATCCTAGAACATTTCTTATGGGAAACATTTGAAACCACCTTGACTCTTGTGTCAAACATTATATTTTTAAAAACTTTTATCCATTCTCTAGATTTTTGATCCAAAAAATAGGCAAACACTAGGAAACGACACCACCTTGTATATGAACTTTTTTTATTTCCTTCAGAGTGTCTATTATTTTTTCTGGGATATTTTTCAATATATATTATCAAAAATATATATAGAACTCCACAACATTACATGAAAATCATATTTTTAAATAAACACTATCGACCTAAAAACAACAGAATGTGTAACACCATGACCCCAGAAGCCCAAAGACAATGCATTATTTTAATACATTGGAATGATTATAAGGAATCACTCCCCGATGGACCGATTAGTTTAGAAGACCTGGAAAATAGATTACATACATGAACATTACATCACATAAAACATGACCTCAATTATCCTTTGATAATTCCATTATTCTGATAGATTAAACTTGCATATAAATCATATTGAACTTCATAGAATCCTGGGAAAATAAAACATAAGAAAGGGGTGACCTCAGATTCTCAGTAAGGATAAACAATATAGCGGAAGATATCATAAATAATCATAAACATTTAAGGAAATTTATTAGACTAAAACTCAAGCCCTTTAAAAATAAAATTCAACATAATATGGAAAATATAAATCAAATAATTCCATTTACATATTCACATGGATATTCTAATAGTCAAATAATCACATGTAACATTAATAACTAATATCATAATGATATAATGCATAATGTCGAACATACTAACCACAAATTTAAGGCCTCATTCCTAGAACCAAAATGTAAATTTTTTGAAAGCCAAGTGCCAAGATACTACTTAGTCTCATTAGACCTAATGATGATCTATAGGCTATAGCAGGCCCTGTCCGTCACTAACTAAGTCCAATGCATTCCTCATATTAAAATTTTGGAACATAACATAAATATTCGTATTAAAACTTGCATAAGAAATGTCAATACTTTAACCAAAAACCATGAATGGTATAAAAATAGAACATACACAATCAAACCTATCATAACTCATTAAATGCAATAAGGAAGATTGTAATATAATAAATAAACCTCAATAAAGAATAATATCCACTAAAGGATTTTGACATAGTTGAAAATGATCAGTAAAGATATTTTAGAGAAATATCCCTTTTTTGGTGAAATCATTTAAAAATTCACACATTTAGAAAGGAATTCATTTAAAAGATATTTTTGAATCAAAGTTTTACAGAACACTTTGAAATTTTTTAAATGAATTATCATTTTAAAACAACCATGTCCATATAAATAAATCCTAAATATGATTTTTAAAACATGGGAATTAATTAAAAATATTTAGAAAGATAAATCATTAAAACATTTAAAATATTGATCTTCATAAATAGTCCCTTCTAAAGAAACCTTAATATATACCTTTTGAAATCATTTTTATGAAATATAGTTATGAATGATAAATATGTCCCTGTAAATACCAACACATAAACAATCTCATATAATAACGAGATTGAGGAATTAACCCTTACCTTGTACTTTCCTTTAGTCAATTGTACATTTAAACACATTTATAATGACCATATAATGTTATTTAATTACACCAGAACCATATTAAAATTTATGATATCATATATTATTTATTTATTACTTTATACTACCCATTTAATAAAAATGTCCATGTCAATGTAACATTTCGGTTAATAGTCACTTTCTTTATCATATGTGCTTTTACTTTTTATTCTTGACACTGTCACATTGATCAGTATTTAAATACCTATTTAATATAAACATGATTTATATATCATATATATTCTGAATATAAATATGTATAATAGATAGATATATGAAATGGAAACACTGTTCATGGAGATGGTAGTCCGTACATATGCATGAATGTTCTTTCTGTTTTCTTATCATATAGTATGGAAGTAAGTAAATGAAATATATTTTCCTATGTAAATATATATTATTCCAGTAGAAATAATATTCACATACCTCATAATTAATCAACATATATATTTTTATAATAATTATTGAAGGATGATCATTGAAGATGAATCTCATCACGTCCTGGAGACGGTAATCTGTACGTACGTACGAGCGACAATATCATTCTATATAAGGTGAAATAGTGTTTAATTGGATGTTATGTAATATATAAAGAATTAATAACATGTGATATTTATTATTTAAATCAATTATACTCATTATAATACCAATAAAAATAATGAATTTTTGAATAACAAACAACACCACGAAGTGGAGACCGTAAGTCGTACATATGCCCATATAGTGACTTTGTCATTGAATGGATGGATAGAATACAGAATATGGTTGTGCCATATTTATTATAGAATTAAAGTATTTATAGGGTGATGGGTTTATTATTTTGGTATTGAAACAAAAAATAAAGAGGTAGTGGAAGAAGAAAAGACTTTTGAAAGAGGTGATGAAATAATAACCTCTTATTCGAGTGCTTCCTTTTGATTTGAACAGAAAGGATACTTAGAATGGATTTAGGATCTAATTAAGGCCTCTAGGATTATGTGAGGGTATTTGGGAGGATCGTTGAGAAGGATTTGGTAGAGCCAAATGTCACTGGAGGGGTGAATTTAAGAGAACGGGAAGTACCCTTTTATAAGTGAGGTGTGGGGCACTTTTGGAAAAATTTGAAACATTATTTTATTATAAAATAATTTTCAGTTCCTAATACCTCCAAAAAGATTTATTTCTAGAGTACGATGGGGATGGGTCGAAATTATCTCAACCAATATGTTTTATACATGTTTATGTCACCATTTTAACCTTCCCTTTTATATTTCACCCTTAGTTAAATATTTTAACTCTTACCATGTCTTCTTGTTTTCTTACACTATATGGTTAATAAAAGAAATATAAAATTCCAAGAGAACGTCAAGATGTTAGTTAATGAAATATGTAATATTATTTATGTTCTCTACCTGAACCTTTAATTTTTAGGAATATTATATAATTTAATAAAATAGTATTTTTTAATGCATTTATGTCATTTTAGACACTATTTATAATTTGAGGTTTTTAAAGTCATAACAATATGATTTCTTTGAAAAAATAAATTGAATTAACCCTAACATTTAATATTCACCTATAATGTTCTTGGAAGGCATCAAAAAGTCCAATTTTCCTTTATTTTAATATGTTTAATATAAATTATTTTAATATATAATTAATAAGGTAATTACTGTATAATCATTGTGTCATAAATAAATTTAATAATTTAATGTCTAAAAAATATAAATAAAATACCATGATATAAAAAATAATTTTATATTTCTAATGAATATTTATAGTCAAATTTATGTAATGTGTGACCTTATACTAAAAATGGTTTAGTTATTAAATATTGAATTTAACACTTTTAATTCTTCATTAAATAAAATATAATAAATTTCATAATCTTACCCAAATGGATCAAAGTAGATCTTATTTTTGTGATAAGTTTTTTTGGTCGAAAATGACATATCCAATAGAATTAAGACATCTTTTGGGGTTAATTTTATTTTATTATAGTATTATTTCTACCTTTAATTACCATATTTACATTTAACTGTGGTAAATAAAATTCAAAAGTTAATGTTCACCAAAAATTATTTTCATTCTATTAAACCAAATTTTACTTACTAATATCAACCATTTCTATATTATTTTTGATATTTAATTCACAGAAGCGGTAAAATTATATTTTATGCAAATTTGCAAATGTGCCTAGAAGGTGGGTAAAAGAGGTCAAAAAGTTCAATAAAATTTTATATATCTAAACATATTATAAAATTACTAAAATGACTTAAATTATACTAATATAGGTATTATATATATATATTAAGATAAATTTAAATTTAAAATAATTATTTATATAAAAAAGTCGGTTTTTATGTACTATGTAGTATTTTTCACTATTCAACAAAAATCGAATGTTTTTAGAAAAATACAAAAAAATCAGCCAAAGATAATTTTGATATTCCAAATATAAAAACGAAGTCTATTTTACAAAATTAAATTATTATGGGTGGCTAAAATTAATTTTATTATTGTTCACAAAAGGATATAAAAAGTATTTCTTTTAAGAAAAAAAATTTCTTAAATTTATTTATAAAAATGTTCCATTTATGTGAAAAAATTATAAATAACATTTAAATTTTATTTTGTACTATTCTTATTAAATTAATTAATTGTTAAAAAATATATCATTTAAATAACTAATGTGTTGTTTCACAGAAACTCAATATTGGGTACAACGCAAGCCAAGTCAGTGTTGCGTACAATATAATCTATTTATATTAAAAACATTGTACTATGAAATCTTGGTCTCTTACATTCTCCCTCCCTTCAATAAATTTTTTCCTCACAATTTAAAATATTTCATCGAAAATTAAATGTTGAAAATAGAAAATACCTTTGTGGAAAACCCACATTGGAAATAGGGATAATAAAATTTAGTCTTAATAAGAGGGAAAGGGAAATGAATACATCAACAAAAATGCAGGGTTTCGAATATGAGAACATTTTTATAAATTATAGACACATAATTAGAGGAAAACATAAACATTTATAGGGAGTGATTGAGGTCATCAATCACAAACAAGTGAATAATAAATGGAAAATTAAGGGCTTCAAAGCCCTAAATATATGATGGTTTAAAATATCATCAGTTCAATAGAACCTAAGGTATTAGGATAACACATTCATTTTTTTAGATCCCTTCCCTAATTTTTAAGGATTAATTTCTTCATATAATAAGAAAAAAATTATTGACAAGTATAATTCCATCCATTAACTAATTTTTACAACAAACTTATGTTTCTCTCCAAAAGATAATAGAACTCAAAAATATTATATTGAACCAAATCGTATAGGATTTCTAAAAAATGAATTTATAATTAATTTGTTATACCATTTAAAAAATTACATTATAAAACCCAGGACATCTTGTAGGCCAGCGGCAGGTAATGTACCCTTGTCACCCTTCTGTTGTGGGTTCTAGCCTTGTGGCATTGCCGGACGCAATGTGTTATCGCCAGACCTCTGGGTAGTCTATTTTACAACAATCCAAAAATAATATTAAGAAATTATTTAACCTTAAACAATAGTATGAAATGTCAAATTTTATCCATTCTGACCTTTAGAATTATCCACAATACTTCTATCCAAATTCACAGTAAAACAATTTATAAGGAATGTCAGATAATATACATGTGAATATCTTCATATTGTATTCTCTTAAAACATGGTAATAAATTTAATTACCAGAAAACCATATTGAATACATTCATTATTCATTATTCTTTATGTAATACATAGAATACTTTATATACTCCTTAAATCCCAAAATGTCATAATCTCCAACAATTATGGAATAAACAAACCATTAATTAGTTCCAAGGTAGTCAACAACATCCAATATACATTATCCAAATGAATTGTCTCTTATTCCAAAATTCAATACCTCAGACTCATGAATATTTTAAGGTTTATATTTTTCTCAACTATATATTTTACAAAATGTTTAACCTACTATTGAGTCACTTTTCATAGTTCCACACAATATCAAATCCATAATGAAATAGTACTGTAGTATAATTCTTATTTATTCCCATAATTCATATAACTAGTACATCCTGGATAAAACAATCAAATGACATAATTATGAAATCCAAAAAGAAAATTTCATTAATTTTTCCACATCAGACCTTTATCCCTTTGATTCTTCTGATCAATATTTCCTTGACACTTGGGACATTTATTTACGTATTTATCCATTTCAATATAGTTAAAACACTGAATATTAGTATTTTATTTTTTCCCTTTACATTTTTTTCATGATGACCATTTTTTTCACACATATAAAAAACACCCATTACTTTTATGCACTTCATAGGGTGATTCGTTCCATAGTTATCACATGTGGGATAATACTTCTTTCTCTTATTTCCTTTATCCAACTTTTTCTATACCATCCTATTCACCACATTCTTCCGTTCAAATCCATATGACTGAGAGAATTCATTACTTATCTTATTAACACATGATATTATTTCTTATTATGATGAGAATATGCGGGATACTATTTCCCTTATAAATGATGGCTTAAGTCCATGAAAGATATGATATTTCTTACTCTTTGGATCATGTGTATTACAAGATTTCTTGTTCATTCAACTAGGTTCCATTTCTAAATGACAAAATACACTAGGTTATATAGTATAATAATGTATAATCCCAAAACTAGAAAAAATATCAACATTAATTGAATATTTTCATGCATCTAGTCTCCTCAAAATGTATTCTTTAATGACATATTTACTCATTAATCCTTCATAATGGTTTTTAAAGAAAATTTGAATTATCCTAAGCATATCCCCTGGGAGTGTCAAACCCAGTGCGCAGTAAGGATAGTTGTCGGGTACCCGGATACCCCAGGTCAAGCCTGAAACTCCATGTTGAAGATTTAACCACTAGGTATATCTATGCGAGAAACACATCCAATTGTAGTATCTAGACAGGGTTTTATTTCTTGTAAAACCCACATAATATCAACATTACCATATTTGTTTGATGTTCTGCTGTACAAATCCTCAAATTCTATCTTAGGGTAATGTTATCTAATAATAGTTTTTCTAAATCTAGTTTCCAATGTTATTATCTAAATTACTCGGATACAAACAGTAACACCCCGACCCCAAAATACTGGAGTTGGTTCATTATTATAATGAATTGGAATGATTATAAACAATCATATCCTGATGGACCGATCAGTTTAGAAGTCATCAAAAATAGATTACATACGTGAAAATTACATTACATAAAACCTAGAATCAATAATCCTCTTATAATTCCACTATTCTCCGAGCTTAAACCTGCATAAAAATCATAATAAACTTCTTGGAATACTGGTAAAATAAAACATAAGAAATGGGTGATCTCAGATTCTTAGTAAGGATAAATAATATTGTGGAAGCTATAATAAATAAGCATAAACATTTTAGTCAATTTATAAGACTTAACCACAGTACCATTAAACATAAACTTCAACATAATATAGAAACTATAATTCAAATAATATCGTTTATTTATTCACATGTATATTATTCTAGTCTAATAATCACATGTAACATTAATAACTAATATCATAATGATAGAATGAATAATATCAGACATCTTAACCCCAATGTCAATGCCCCGTGCCAAGAAATTAAATATCAATTTTTTAAAGCCTTGTTCCAAGACACTAGTTTGTCTCACGAGACCTACTAATGCATTGAGAGGATATATTGGGCCTCGCCCATCACTTACTATTTCTAATGCATTCCTCTAATGAAAATTTTGAAACATAACATAAACATTCGTATTAAAACTAGCATATGAATTGTATATACTTTAAATATAATCCATGAATAGATTAAAAATAGCACATCCACAGTAAAACGTATCATAACTCTTTTAATACAATATGGAATATTGTATTATAATAAATCAAAATCAATCAAGAATAATATCATGTAAAGGATGTTGACATAGTTTAAAAAGATCATTAAAACTCTTTGAGAGAAATATAACATTTTTGTGAAATCATTTAAAAGTCACACATTTACCAAAGAAGTCATTTAAAATATATTTTCTAATCAAAGTTTCTACAAAACGTTGAAAATTTGGAAAGGAATTAACATTACAAAACAATCGTTTCCATATAATGAAATCCATAAAATCATTTTTAAAACATGGAAAATAATTAAAAAGAATTAGAAAAATAAATCATTAAAACATTTAAAATTTTTATCTTTTTAAAGATTACCATCCAAAAAACCATCAAATATTCCTTTTGAAAACATTTTTATGAAACATGGACATGGATGATAAATATTTCTAGTAAATACTTACACATAAACAATCTCGGATAATAATGAGATTGAGTAATTAACATTACCATGTACATTCCTTTTGATGATGGTATATTTAACCTCCTATATAATGAGTATAAAATGTTATTAAATTACACCAAAACCATATTAATATTTATGATATCATATATGGCAAATTTATTACTTCATACTACCCATTTCATAATAATTTCCACCTTAATGTAACATTTCCGGTAATAATCCATTTCTTTATCATACGCGTTTTAACTTGTTATTGTTGATATTATCACATAGACCCCAAAATAAGTAACAATATAATATAAAACATGACTTATATATCATATATATTTAGAATATAAATATGTATAATATATATATATATATATATATATATTAAATGGAAACACTGTTCATGGAGACGGTAGTCTGTACGTACGCATGAACTTTGTTTCCGGTTTCTTGTCGTATAGTAAAAAAGTAAGTAAATGAAACACACATATATATCTACATAAATATATATTATTATAGTAGAAATATCATTCATATACATCAAAATTAATAAATAAATATATATATATATATAATTTTATAAAAATTCTTGAAGGGTGATCATTGATAATGAATCTCATCGCGTCGTGGAGACGGTAAGTCGTACGTACACATGAGTGACAATATTATTATATTGATGGTGAAATGGTGTTCAATTGGATGTTATATTATATATAAATAATCATAAACATGTTATATTTATTATTTACATCAATTATACTCATTTTTATACCCATCCAAATAATGAATCTTTGAATACAAAACTACACCATGACGTGGAGACGGTAATCCATACATAAGCACGTATGGTGACTCCATCATTCATTGGATGGATAGAATAATTAATGTGGTTGTAACATATTTATAATAATATCACAGAATTTATTGATTATTTCAGTTATTATTTAGGTTTGGAAACAACAATGAATGGGGAAGTGGAAGAAGAAAAGAACTTTGAATGAGGTGATGAAATAATTACCTCTTCTTTGGGTGCTTCCTTTTGATTAGAAAAAAGGGCTCTTTATGTTGGATTTATGATCAAATTAAGTCCACTAGGTTGAATTTAGGGTACTTTTTAGGATATTTTATAAGGGGTTGTCTGAGCGAAATGGCTTTGGAGGTTTGAATTTAAGATAATGGGAAGCACCCTTTTATAAGAGAGGTTAGGGGGACTTTAGGAAAATCATGAAATGTTTTTTTATTATAAAAAACCTTTGAGTTTATAATAGATACAAATGGATTTATTTCAAAGATAAGGTGGTTATGGGTCAAAATCCTCTCAACCAATATGTTTTTGGCATGTTTAGGTCACCATATTGACCTAATCTTTTAGATTTAACCATTAGTTAAATAGTTTAACTCTTACCATGTCTTCTTGTATTACTACACTATATGGTTAATAAACATACTGTAAATTTGAAAGAAAACCTAAATTGGATCATTAATGACATATGTAAAATTATTTAAGTCTTTTGACCTATCCTTAAATTTTTGGACTATTATATAATTTTAAAAAATATTATTTCATTTAAAAACTCATTTATGTCAATTTTGACACTATTTATTATTTGGTTTTTGTGAATATCATAACAATATTATTTATTCAAAAAAATTCATTTAATTAACTTTAAAATGCCATGTAAACCTATAAAAGTAGTTTATGGAATCAAAAGTTTCAATTTACATTTATTTTAATATTTATAAAATCAATTATTTTAATAATTCATTAATAAGGTAATTACTGCATCATCATTGTGTCATAAATATATTTAATAATTTAAAGTATAAAAATAATAAATAAAATAAAATGATATAAGAAGTCATTTTACCTATCCAATTAATATTTATAGTCAAATTTTTCTTATGTGTGGCCCTATATTAAAAATGGTTTAGTCGTTAAACATTGAATTTAACTATTTTAACTCTTCTTTAAAGAAAACCTAATAAACGTATTAATCAAACCAAAATAGACCAAAAGGAAATTATTTTTGTCCAAAAGTATATTTTGGTCTAAAAACACTTATCTAATAGAATTAGGTCATATTTTGGGGCAATTGTATATTTTTATAGTATTATTTCTTCTTTAATTACGCTATTTACCCAAAATCGTGTTAAATAAAATTCAATTGTTAAAATTCAGCAAACATTATTTTCATCCTTCTGAACCACATTTTCCATACTGATATTAACCGTGTCCCTCGGGTATTTGAAATTCAATTCACCGAAGTGATAAAAACACGTTTTACACAAATTTTCAAATGTTCATAGACGGTGGGTAAAAGATATCAACAAGTTCAATAAAATTTTATATATCTAAATTTAATATAAAGTAACTCAAATGAATTAAATTGTAATAATATATATATTATGTATATATTATTACATTAAAATAAATTTAAATCAAACATAATTATTTAAATAAAAAATTTCTATTTTTATGTACTATGTAGTATTTTTCACTACTCATCCAAAATTGAATGTTTTTAGAAAATACCAAAGATTCATCCTAAGCTAAGTTTGATATTATGAATTCAAAATTGAAGTCTATTTTACCACATTAAATTTTTAGGAGTGTCTAAAATTAATATTATTATTATTTACAAACAGACATAAAAAGTAGTTCTTTTAAGAATATATTTTTTCTAAAAATATAACTATTTTAACAAAACATATACATCTCATTATAAATAACTTTTATTTATGTGAAAAAATTATACATAATATTTAAATTTTATTTATTAATATTAATATTACAATATTTAATTGATAAATAAATATATCGTTTAAATAACTAATGTTTTTTTTCAAAAAAACTCAATATTCTGTAAAACGCAAGCCAAGTCGGTGTTGCATGCAATATAAGCTATTTAATTTAAAGAGAATCGTACTATGAAATATTGTAGTGTTACACAATGTTACCTTGATGGATATTTTCCCAACATAATCCTTAAGTGATCTTCATGCTCCTACTTTACCTTTGAATATATAATAATTTCATATATAAAGTATACCAAAAACATATAATGGTATTTTCTAAACACTAAACTAATTAAATATATGAAGATGGTGAGGGAATTAGTAAGAATTAATGGAAGAACTATCAATTCAAAGTGTCCATGCCTTGTGCGGAAATATTCATTGGGAATATCCTCTTTCTTGACCCAAAATTTATGATATCCACAATGTAGATCAATCATGGGAATGTATTGAGAAATTTAAAGATGATGAACCAAGTCATCAATACATGGTCACAGATACTTGTTCTTGATAGTGATCATGTTAAGTTATCAATAATCAATGAAGAGTAGAATTGATATATATTTCTTTTTAATAATCTAAATAGGGTCACCCAAGGGTGATGAACTAGGCCAAATTAATATTTTGTCAAAATTATCCTGGATTTGTTTCTTTAATTCTTACAACTCAATTAGGGTTATTCTAATGGGGTCTTGTAAATAGGTCTAACACAAGGTATGAGTTATATTGAAAAATCAACTTCATAATTTGGTGGAATACCAAAAAATTATTCTATATATACATAATAAATTCCCACAAAATTGAAATGTCTTCGATGTTGAGTTTCTCACCATCCAGCTAAGATAAACATCACATTTCTAAAGGAATCATGACCCATATGGGGGATTAAATTTCCATATGAAGTTTATTTCTATTATCACACTAACAGATGATCAAAATTTGGTTTGGAATATCATACCTAACATCCCTTCCCCATAAATTTATAGGGATTTGTGTAAATAAATACATTTCATGCCCAAAATAGCATTGAATTAAACTATATAAATAATAACAAGATTTTCAAGAAACACATTCCCATAAATATCAACCGAAGAATAATCATAGACTTGGGATGAGACCATCATACCATTAGGGTTTTTAAAAATAACCAAACATCTAATTTTTGAGATGTAATTGTGATACCCATATAAAATTACATAGGTATAAAATTTTTGGTAAATCCAAAATCAAATAAGATATTAGTAGTTCTATAGTGGACACTAAGTATACCTTTCTCCACATTTTCATCACACCCATCATCTGAAATAGATATTGTGTTTGATTAAGCTTTATTTATGGTCTTAAAAGGTTGTTTATGCCGATCATCATCATTAAACTTTGGATTTTGGAACTGGTTGGAAAAATTTCATACTCCTTGTATTTAAAACAGTAGAGTGTGGTTGGTGAATTATGTGGTGATTTCCCTCTATTCCCATCATTAGCTAACTTATTCCCATAACTTTTGAATTTTATTTTTTAATTACCTTTCTTTCTTGAATGGAAACATTTACCAGGTACCTTAAGACAATTCCACTCATGTTTCCTTCCACTTTTTTTGGATAAAGGAAAACTCATCCTACTCTCTCCATGGATTATAATCTTTCATTTTAATTCCATTTTTCTTTCTTACCAAAACCATGAAATTTTTAGCTAAATCCAATCTGTATATCCACTTTGATAAAACATTGAATTATTTATTCATATATACTAAATTACATTGTGAATAAAACCCTATGAAGACTTGGTTTTGAGACATTTAATAATCGATCAAACATACATTTAGTTGGGATAATAACACCAGAATCGTATCACTAATATCTTGTAAAATTATCCTTATAGGTTCCAAAAGATTCATTATAATTCTATTTTAAATCATGGAATTCTTTCTAAATTTTTTAAAAAATAATATAATGAAAATATTTTTTGATTAATTAGATCTTAAAGTCATATCCCTCACTATAGTCAATTTATTCTTATTGCTTCGTGTTCTAGACAAGAGTCCACCATTGATATTTTATGACTTTCAAATGATAAACATATAGAGTAAGTTCCTCATGTTTATAACATTGGAGAATGAATATTGGTGATGATCTATTTCTTAGAGACTTCTAGATTAGTTGAACCACTAAAATAATGTCTTTTTTCCTCATGAAAGATTTGAAATATCATTGTTCTGCCCTTTTCTTATTTGGAATCTCAATGGGATTCATATCTTGAGAAATTTTTATGATAATATCAATAATATTTTTCATTCCAAATCCAATAATATTTAGTTTCTCGGGAGGAAAATCATTTCATTTTCTATCACATTTTTCATTAACATGATTTCTTTGGGTTCCATCCATTGACTAAAACCAAAATCACAGTGTTAACAACAATAATCATAGTGAAAAAACACATAAACATGAAAAATAATTTATGTATGTTTAAATTAAGACTCATTATTACATGAAAACTTAGGATTAATATAGGTAATTCATGACCTTTACAAATAAATAGGAGTTTTCCTATACTTATATTTATTCTTATTGCTCTAAATATTTTTTTATCATCCTATATTCCAAAGGATAAATATAAATTTCTCCGATACCATCAATATTTACCCAATCTTTTTATCCATAGATATTACATCTATGTCAATGAATATTCTTTTCATAGCATAATGATCCATGATGGAATCATATAAGTATACTATATTTGTAAACTTTTAAACATAAACAACTATTCCATTATAGTTATACATTTTCTCACACTTAGATCATCCTAACTATCACCCTTCTTAGACATATCATACATAAAACTTTTATTCACAATCTAGTAAAGTAAACACAAAAAAAGTGACATCGAATTCTTAGTAAGGGAAAAAAGTGAGATATCAATGATAGTATAATAATAATATAAGAAAGGTTCTGGGAAAATAATATAACATTTAAAATCAATACCTTGCATATCATATTCCATAATCTCGAGTCATGGCATAAATCCTAGTAGTTTAGATTACAGGAATCATAATAGAATAAAAGAACATGATCCATGAGAGAATAGAATCGGAATAATACATTGAATTTTAGGACACACACAAGCATGGAAAATAATTTCCATAGTATTTATGGATTATATCCATGACTGTCATAGTGGAACAGATTCACTCACAAACCATTGTAGTAGTCAAGGTTCACTCCCAAGACTATCATAGTGGAAAATTTCATTTACTAAATTGGGTTCACTCCCCATACGGAACCTATTTATCTAATAATATATGAAACATTATACAATGTATTTAAGGTATATATATGTACCACTAATTGTTTAATTAAAATCATACATATGTGTGCAAAAATATCAAATACCATTCATCTTATCATAATCCAGGAAAAGAAATGAGTTTTTAAAAAAATACATTAGAGTTTGAAATTTGTAAATGGAATAGTTTTCATAAACATCATTCCATCATAATACTTAACCATACATGTAAATAAAAAGGATTGTATCATTCGATCATATTCCCATTAAATTAAAATGAACAATGAATATTGTGGTTGATGAATCAAAATAACATTAAAATAGTCATGAGGAAAATAACATTTATAATTTGAAATAAATTCTTTAAACAAATAATGGAATAAATTTACATTGAAAATAAAAATGGTAATTTATAAATTTATATTTAAAATTTAGATTTTCTATGATGGAATAAAATTATTTTCTTTCTGTATAAGTTATAAAAACATTCCATCTATACTTTTTCAGAAAAGTAAAAAAGTACCTAATTTGGAACATGACATTAATATTCTTTTAAAAACATTTAAAAAAAATAAAAATTAGTAAAGTTTTATATAAAAAATAATATGATAATATAAAAAAAAATCTTTAATATATTTTTATAAAACATGGATATTGAAGAAAAAAATTTATCAACTGAAGAGAGAAATATAGTTGATTTTCTTTAAAAAATGTTATTTCTCTTGAGTACATTATGTGATGAAAATGAAAGGAAAACATGTATATTCATAAACCCATATGATATGAAGATTCAAGATTATATTTATTGTTTTATCCTTATATTTCAACATCATAACTTAATCGTAATCAATCGCGATAAATAATGAGATTGTAACATAGAACCCATTACCTCAGGTCAGACGTCCTTTTTACATTTTCAGAACTCCTATATAATAAATTTGGGGTTGTTATAAATATTATTATACAACCATAATCATATATATCAAAACATATAATATTTAATTTTAATCATTTATCAAATATTTATTAACAATTCATTATTAAAATTACTATTCAGAATGATAATTGCTTCGTTTTCAATGTAATTTTTGGTTTAGTTGTTTCAATCCTAGTACTTTGATCATATTTTCATCATCCAAATAAATTAACAATGGTATAAATATTATATATATTCATTATATAAATTTATAGTCATTTATAAAATTTAGGTATAGAAAATGAATTTCATTGTTCGTTGAGATGATAAGACGTACGTACGCATGAACTTTGTTTTCATTATTAAAAGCATGGAAAAAAGAAATTTAAAAATTAATTATCCTTTATAATATAATTATAATATCATATATATCATATATATTCATAAAATGTATCCCCATTACTATCCATGTAAAATATAAATGAAAACTTAATCACATCACTTTATGGAGGTGGTAGTCCACATATACGCACGAGCAACATTATCATTTCTTAAATGATTAGATGGTAAGATGGGGGACATGATGTTATAATTAAAAATTATAATTGTGTAATAAACATAATATATTAATATAATCCCCATCATAATACTCATCCATAAAATATTGTCATGAAAAATGAATTTTTTCACTACGTTGAGATGGTAAGTCGCACGTACGCACAAGGAACACTTTCACTTCCCATTTTATAAGATGTATGATTAATAATGTTGTTTTACGAATAATAATATAATTTAATAAACTTTATGATACTGAATTTATTATTTTACAAATAATATAAAAGATTTAGAGGAGTAAAATGGAATATTTAAATCAGATTGATCGGTTAAGGAGATTTCATCTTCTTTGAACTGACTCCTTTATATCTCCTCAAAAGGGCTATAGGGTTGGTATTTTAGAAGGAAAAAACCTCTAGGTTGTGTATACAGAATTAGAGAAAATATATTGGAAGGTTTTGGTCGATATATAAGTTTAAAAGTGGTGTGAAGAAGAGAAATGATGGTGCCCATTTATAATTTAGGGGTGGAACACTCGTGAAATTTCTTAAAATATTAAATTATTTAAAATTATGTTTTATATAAAAATGAATCCAAATTGATAATATTATATGATAATATAAGTATGAGTATAAAACACTCATCCAATAAAATATTGACAAGTTTGGATCACATTTTTACCCTTATATTTTAGTATTAACCCCTATTTACCCTTTTGACAATTACTATAATATTAAAGTTTTATACTCATTAAGGGTTAATAATGTTGATATAACATAAAATAAACCCATAAGTGGACCATCGTTCTTATTTAAATATATATAAAATTAATTTTTATGAATAAGATAGTTTTATTAAATTTATATCATTTATTAATTTATTATTTATGATGAAATATCATTAATGTTATTGTTAACGCTCTTCTTTTAATTTAACATTAAATACATTAGGAAAATGTGATAATTTGAATATAATTATTTAAATAATCCCTAATAATTTATATAGAACTATAAAATTTATAATATTCATTAACATATTCAAATTATGTCACTTTTAATATTTATAAATTTATTTATTATATTTTTTGGATTAAATGGAGAAATATGACATTTGTGTTGCATAAGTAACTGTGGTCATTATATAATTACAAAAAATTAAAAATAAATTCTAATAAGGAAAATAATTTTATTAATATTAAAATATACACTTATATTCATTCATAACATTCTTTTCCCATATGTGGAAACATAATAGATATTAAAAATAAAGAGTGTTACATTTGGTAAATTTTGTCGATTTAAATATTATATTGGTAATTTTCATGGAAATGCTTCATTAAAATAATAACTCTTAATCCTATGGTGATACGTATATAAATAAATTAATATAATAAGAATTATATTAAAAAATTTAACCTTAACACTTATTTTTAACCTTTATTAACCTCATTTAATCTTTTCAAGGTGATAAATTTTACCACGACTACTATTAATATCGACCAAAAATAAAAGGGTCATATTTAAAAAATTTGAATATCCTAAAAATAAATATTTAATTAAATTTATATAATTCAATAACATTAATTGGTATAAATTAATTTCAAATTAAGTTCAAAAAATGCATTGAAACCCACTTTTTAGAAGAAAAAGAAAAAAAAACATTTTTAATCATTAAAGTGGATTTATTATTACCCTATGCAATAATAAAATATATTATTTTAATGTTAACAAAATCAATTTAGTATATAATATAAAAATTTATTTAAAATCATTCATCAATATTGATCAATTTAATTTATTAGGATAAAAATACATCTCACAAAAAATGTTTTATGAAAAATAACTCATTTATTTTCAAATGATTTTTGTTTTCATTTAAAATTTATTAAAAACAACATAATTCATTTTATATATGTGTAAAACCTAAATATTAAAAAAAAAAGTTTAGTCCAATTAATACCCACCAATCCAATGGGTAAGTGAAAATAATATTTTAATAGAATATATTGGTTCTTCTAAACTCGTTGGTGTGTATAACACAAGCTATAAAAGAAATTAAATTTAGTTGAAAAAATTATTTCAGAAAATATAAACATGTTATATTATACCCACCCCCAAAATTCTCCTTAAATTTTTTGATACTCTAATATAAACTAATGAGGATACTTCTGCCTCAATATATTCTCATGTTCCCTTTGTAGCTTCCTCAAATTGGTGGATTTATTGTAAAACGTTGACTAGGTGAGTGGTATTAGTTTCTATAACTCTATCTTCGTGATCTAGAAACTATATTAATTGTTACTTTAAGAAATATATGTCTCCAAAACATTAAATTATAATTTTATTGCATGTTATGGATCATGTATGTACTTCCTCATGAGAGATACATGGAACACATCATGAACTTGAGAGAGATTTACTAGGAGTGGTAATAGATAAGCTACCATCTTGATATAATCAAGAATTTAAAAAGGACCAATATACCATGTCCTTAAATTTATAATTTTACAAATATCATTACCATATCCCATGGATATATTCATAGGAATACCATGTCACAAACTTCAAACTCCAAATCATTCTAATTATTGTTAGAATAACATTTTTGTCGACTACGAGCTACTCTTATTTGTTTTGGAATGTCTCTAAAATTTTGTTACATTTCCTTAGCAAAATCAGGCACTAATAGACTTGTTTCTTCAATATCATTCCAGAACATTGTATTTCAACACTTCCAACCATAGAGGGATTTATAAGAATCCATATAATACTAGAGTGAAATCTATTATTGTATGAAAAATCCACCAAACTAAGGTGTTGATTTAAACCACCTTTTAAGCTCATATATTATGATCTCAACATTTATTCAACTATTTGAATAGTCTTCTCAGACAAACTATATATATAAGTATGATAAGTAGTGGTGAAAGATAACTCTATATCTAGATCTTATTTAAGACTTATCCAAAACATTGACGTAAAATTTGAATCCCAATTAGATATAATTGATAGTGGTGCACCATGAAATATTACAACATCCATAATTTATAACCATGTAATTTGGTCAATATATAAATATTATCTAATTATAATAAAGTTTTATGACTTTGTGAGTTGGTCAACTAAAACACATATAGTATTATTCCCTTTATATGTTTTGTGTAGATTAATGAAAAAATAAATAGTGGTGTTTCCCTACATCAATTGTGGTATTGGAAATAGTAGTAACATTCTAGTAGATTTATACCTATCATCCATAACTTAATGACATACCATGAATCACGAAATATACTCTATAACATCTCTATTTATTTCATACAACTAATGATTCTCTCTCAAATATCTATACATCTTTGTACTTGTAGGATGAATTGAGAATGAAACAATGTGATATTCATACATTAGCTCCATATTCAAATTTGGTATTGAAGAGACACATACACGGTTCATGAACCTTATTATTCTACCATACTCAAGGTTTAACTCTAGACCATTTCTCACATTTTTTAATATCTCAACATATTTCTTATGTTCCTCTTTAATATTCACTCGGATAGATGTTTAAACAATAATTTGAGTAAGATAACATTTCTATTATTACTTTAATATTTAATGATTCATCCTTGTCAAGTATAGAAATTTCATATCTTTTTTGATCCACATAATAGATAAACTAGCATGATCTGTTTGACTGAGAGCATCTTACATCTTGTTCAATTTCCCAGTGTGGTAATGTATTGAGCTGTCATAATCCACAATCATCTTCAACCATCTTGTTTAGAACATATTTAGCTCTTTTGGGGTGAAAATATACTTTAAATTTTAGTGATCAATACATTGTTCACACCATTCTTCCCTGATATAATGCTTTTATATATTTAATAAAAAAATACCACAGCTAACTCCAAATCTTGAGTATAGTATTTTTTTCATAGTCCTTCAATTATCAGGAGGAATAAGCTATAACCATTACATTAAACATTTGGATAAATCCCATTACCTTCTTTGTGGCATCACAGTTGACTGGAAACCCTTATCCACTATAAGGTAGTGTAAGAACAGGAGCCTTGACCACCCATATCGTTAGTTTCTTACAACATTAGTCACATTCATCCATACAAAGGAGCTTTACTCCCTTCTAAGATAACATGGTAATAGGATTTGATAGCCATGAATTTTATTTCACAAACCACTGATAATATCTAGCCAAACCATGAAAACAAAAAATCTAATTCATGGTGATTACTCTAGGCCAACGTTCTATAACATAAATCTTTGAAGCATCTACTAATATACCCTCTCATGTTATTATAAAACCTAAGGATGAAACTTTATGAATCTAGAAATTACTCACTCACAATTAAATTTTCATTACACCATCAATAAAACCATGTACATCAAGGAGCTATTTAGTTGAAAATACGAAGACCATCTCCTTTGATAATAGTATTTCAATCATGAGGATGGAATCATGTGCTAATGTAATGAATCAGAAAATTAGTAGTGTTTCCTTTGCTAGAAATGCAGTTATAATTAATGTTCCTCTCCTTCCTAGTGTGTGAGACCTCTATTCTATTTCCAATGAGACTTTCATTTTTTGATAAAATAATTAAGCTACCATGGAAGTTTGTTTTATTCATAAATAAATTCAACCAAGATCTTAATATCTAATTCCCCCTCTAATATATTAATGGTGTAATTATTTTTCAAGGAATTTCAGGTTAGAAGTAATTTAGTATCCACCACAATATAATTTCATGTTCAATAAAAGTAACTGAACCTAATGATAACGCACCCTCGGTAGTCATGAAAAAGGAAACATCCCCTCATACTTCCCTGTATGCATGATATATTCACATTTAATAAATACCCCTCCATGGAGGGCCACTTAATCATCCTACCTTTCCAATCCATGTTAACATAATTACCTTTTTTAGAGGTGAATCCTCTATCAGCAACCTAGGCCTCACCACCTTGAATTAAATTGTCGATTCCAGCCAACAATGACATCACAATTGGTAAATTTTTCATAAATATTCTCCTTCCTCATGGTATTTAGAAAAATCCTTAAGTCATCTTCATGTTATTCCTTTCTCTTTGAATGTATAATAATTTCATCTATAAAGACTACAAAATATTGATCAAGGTATTCTATAAATACTATATTCATTAAATCTATGAAGATTGTGGTGGAATTAGTAAGAAAAAATGGAATCACTATAAATTCAAAGTGTCCAAAGCTTGTACAGAATGATTTCTTGTGTATATCCTCCTACCTAAACCTCAATTTATGATATCCATAATGAAGATCAATATTGGAAGATTATTAATCTCCCTTTAATGGATCAAAAGTTCATTAATACAGGGTATAGGATACTTAGACTTCATAATGATCATTTTATGTTCTAAATAATCAGTTTAGAGTCCCATTGATCCATATTTCTTATTAATAAAAAAGGTGTACCTCAAGGCAATTCACTTGGACAAATGAGTCCCACATCAAGATTATTGTAGAGATTTTTCTTTTGTTATTATAACTCAATTTGGGTTATTCTCTATTGATTTTTGGAAATAGGTCTAGCACCGGGTATGATTTCTATTGAAAACTCAACTTCACGATTTGGTGGAAGACTATGAAATTATTCCATAAAGACTCGATAAACTCTGATAATATATGAATATGTTTTATGTTGAGTTTTCCCCCAATATTCTAATATAAACACCGATTTTGTATTAGAATTATGACCCATATGTGAGATGTAATATCTATATGAAGTTCATTTTTTATCACACTGATAGATGATCATAATTTGGTTCAGAATGTCAAACTTAACTTCCATTCCACATAAATTCATGTGGGGTTTATGTACATAAATACAATCCATTAATAAAATAACCTTAAAGTTAACTAGAGGAAGAATGATAAAATTTTCAGGAAACACATTCCAACAAAAATAAAATAGAGAAGAATCATACACTTGGGATGCGATCATCATACCATTAGGGTTTTTACGGCTATCTAAACATCTAATTCTTGATGAATCGCTATGATACCCTTTGAAAAGTCTTTAGATATAAATGTTTGGGTAGATCCAGAATCAAATAAAACATTAGTAGTTCGAGTGTGAATGGTAAGTGTATATTTCAACACATTGTTATCATACCCCTCATTAGAAAGATAGATATCATGAGATTTACCTTTATGTCTAGTCTTCATAGGTTGTTGATGGAAATCATCATCATTAACCATAAAATTGGGTATTGGTTAGAATAATTCCATACTCCTTTCATTTAAAACACTAGAGTGTGCATGGTTTATTTTGTGGAGTTTTCTGTCTACTAGAATCATTATCTAACATCTTCCCATAACATTGGAATTTGATTTTCTGATAACCTTGCTTTCTACACTTCAATCATTTACCAGTTCCCTTAATACAATTTCTACCATGTTTCCTCCAACATTTTTAGAATAAAGGAAAATACATCCACTTCTCTAAATGGTCTTTATAATTTCTTTTGAATTTCATTTTTCTTTTCTTATCCAAACCATGATATGTATTGGTAACTCCAATATACATCTCTACATTGATAGATCATAGAACAATTTCTTTATAAATAATAAATTCCCTTATAGATTACTACCTTTGGAGACTTTGTTTTAATCCATTGAAGAATAAATGAACCTTACATTCAGGTTGGATGATAATACCAAAAGCATGCCTCTCGTGTCTTGTAAAAGTTTTCTCATAGGTACCAATAGAGTAATTATCATACTATTTTAACTGAAGGAATTACATCACCATATTTATAAAAATAATACCAGGAAAATAATTATTGAGAAATATTCTCCTAAACTCATCCCACTCAATACAGTCAGTTTCATCCTATTACATCAAGTTATATATAAGAGTCCACCATTGATCTACTTAACCATCCAAATGATAAATATCTGACGTAAGTTTCTCATGTTCCCAACAACAATAAATGAAAAATATATTTTTAGTGGTGTAGATATATTTATCCGTGACAAGTAGATCATTGGACCCACTAAAATAAGGTGGTTTTTCCACATGAAAGACTCAAAAGATAATTGTTTTCCCTTTTTCTCATTCTAAAGATCAATTTGATTCCAAGCATGAGAATGTTTTTTGAGAAAAAAATGAGATTCATCATTCTTCATCCCATAATATTTAGTTTCTTAGGACGAAAATTATTTTATTTTCAATCACATTCAGCATTGACATGATTCCATCGGGTTACATCTACTTAATAAAACCAAAATAATAATGCGATAAACAATAATCATTGTGAGAAATAACATAATCATGAAAAAAACCTTTATAGGATTTATAAATTATGACACCTTATTCTTTGAAAACATAGGATTAAACTAGTCCATTCATGACCATTAATAACACTTTTGGATTTTATCATATACTTATACTTTTTTCACTAATTGTTTCTCATCCTATATTCCAAAGGATTACTAAAACTTACTCTAATACGAACTATATTGACCCAAACTTTTTATACATAAATATTACATCTAAATAGATGAATATTCTTTAAATTACATAATGATCCAATCAAAACCATATAGTTATAAGATCTTTGGAAATTTGGAAACATAAAAAACTAAACCATAATAGATCTACATCTTCTCCCATGTAGATCTTCATAACAATCACCCTTATTAGAAATACCATACATAAATCATTTAATCATAATCTATGAAAGTAAACATAAGAAATGGGAGATCTAATTTCTCAGTAAGGGTAAACAATTTAAATATCAATGATTATATAAGAATAAAATGAGAAAAAGGTAATGAGAACTCGAACTAACATTTATACCCCACAGATTTCATATCATATTTTATAATCTTGATTCATGGCATAAATATTGATAGTTTTGATTACATGAATCATAATTTAATCAATGAAAAAGATCCATGAGAGCATAAAATCAGAATGAGGCATGGAATTTTGGCATACACGTAAGCATAAAAAGTTATTTACTTAGTATTCAAGGATCATTTCCATGACTATTTTTGCATAATGGATTCACTCCCAAACTATTGCAATAGTCAAGGTTCACTTCCAAGACTATCATAGTTAAAAGAGTCCTTTATTGAATTGGGTTTACTCCCCATTCTAGTCCCAATTATCTCATAAGATATAATCAATTACCCAATAAATTGGATGTCGATATAGTTATTACTCATTACATAATGAAAATATTACATATTTGTTCCATGAGATCATAAACCAATCATCTTATCAGAACCCATGAAAAAATGGTTTTAAAAAAGAGTCATCATAGCATAAAATGTGGAAAATAAATGAGTTTCTTAAAAATAATGCCATCATATTCATTACCCATGCAAAGATATAATAATGAAAATCTCGATGGATCATATTTCAATTAAATCATAATTAAAAATGAATGTTCTGTCTTTTATAAAACAAAATATCATTAAAAAACTCATGAGGAAAATAATATTTCCATTTTGAAATCACTTCATTAAAATATAAAAATTACAAAAATATTATAGAAAAAAATTTATTTAAAAATAAACATGGTAATTCATAAATAAATATTGATAAACGAGTGCCTATAATTTCTAAAAACTGCTTCTTGATGAATAATTAAAAACCATTCCTTCCACACTTTTGTTCATAAAGTAACAGAGTACCATATTTGAAAAATAAAATAATACTATTTTCATACAATTTTTAAAAAAATTCAAGCATGGTTAAAAATTTCCTTAAAAATCAAAGGATAATATAACAAACATTCCGTAAGGAATTTTTTTAAAACATGTACACTGAAGAAAAAATTTGATCGAAGAGAGAAATGAAGTTGATTTTACTTATAAACATATTTTCGGTCTCTTCAGTATGTAAAGTGAGAAAAATGAAATGAAAACATGTATTTACTAGAAATAACCATAATATAATAAAATTAATGACTATATTGATAGTTGTATCCAAATATTTCTTCATCACAACTTAATCATAAACAATCCTAATAAAAATGAGATTATAACATAAAACCTCTTACCTCTAGTCAGAATTCCATCATATATTTTTGAACCTACTATATAATAAATTTTGGTTTATTATATATATTATTATATAACCATTCTCATATATATCAAACCATATATTATTTAATTTTAAACATTTATCACAAGTTTATTAATAATTCTATTTTAAAATCACTATTCTATGAGATACTTGATTCGCTTTCTATATAAGTTTTGTTTTGGTAGTTTCAGACCATGTTCTACGATCTTATTTACATAATATCCAAAGTTTTAATAATTTAATAAATATATATACTGATTATATATATATATATATTCATCTATAAAATTTATGGAGATAAAAAAGGATTACATCGTTCATGGAGAGAGTAAGTCGTTCTAACACATGAATGTGTTTTCGTTTTTCAAATGATGGAACAAAACAAAGTTAAATAGTTATTTACATTTAAAATATCTTATTAGATAATATATATATTAAATAACATATATATAATAAATATTCAAAAAATTATCATTGTTACCAACCTATTAAAATATAAATGAGAAATGAATCCCAGTACATTGTGGAGGTGGTAGTCCACACGTAGGCACAAGTGACGCTATCATTTCCAAAAGGATTGGATGATAAAAAGGTGGAAAAGATATTATCCTTAAAAATAATAATTTTATCATATATATTTTATATTCATTTTAAACCCATCATAATACCCATCCATAAAATATGGTGATGAAAAATGAATTATATCACTATGTGGAGATGATAAGTCTTACCTACACATGAATGAAACATTCACTTCAAATTTGATGGTAAATAAGGTTAATAAATGAGTTTTCATAATTATAAAAACATTTAATTATATTTATGGTAATTAAATAATTAATTAATTACAAATATAACATATTTATAGGAGGTAAAATAAAAATGTAAAAGAAAGTGGTTAGTTATGGTGATTACCTCTTCTTTGAAACATATCCTTTACATCTCCTCTAAAAGGCTCTAGGGTTGGTATTTTGGAAGTAAAAAAACCTCTAAGATGTGTCTATGGAAGTTTAGAATATAATATTTTAGGGTTTGGTCGAGATATAAGGCTTAATGTGGTGTGAAAAATACAAGTGAGGGTGCCCTTTTATAATTAAGGGGTGGGGCACTCTTGGAATTTTATAAAATATTAAATTAATATAAACAAGGTTCACATAAAAATTGATACAATTCTAATATAATATAATTATTATTCGAAAAAATCTCATTCAATAAATTTTTTAAATGTTTGGCTCAAATTTTATCTTTTATCTTTTAGTATTAACCCTCTCTTAACATTTTTGACAATTATCATTACATAAATGTTTTCTACTCTTTAAGGGTTAATAATGTCACTATGAAATGCAACAAACCCCATAAATGTAACATGGATGATTTTTAAAACCATATCTCATTGATATGGGTGAATATAATATTTTTTTAATTTTAATTCATTTAATAAATTATTATTTATTATCAAATTTTGTTAATTTCATTTTCAATACGATTCATTTAATTTAACATTAAATACATCAAGGAATATGTTGAATTTAAAAATAATGACTTCACACATAACTAATATTTCATATATATATATATTGTGTGACACATTAACGCATTCAAATTATGTCATTTTCATATTTTTTAAATCATCTTTTACATTTTTTATTAATTGACGAAATATTGCATCAGTGTTTTATAAGAACGTATGGTCATTATATAATTAAAAAAAATTTAAAAATAGAATAGTAAAATAATTTCATTAAGCATAAAATATACACTTATATTCATTCATAACATGGTTTTGTACCTATGTGGAAACATTAGAGATATTAAAAATAAAGAGACCGGTATCTTATAAATTTCTTTGATTTAAATATTATATAGGTCATTTTCATGGACAAGTTTCCACTATACTTAAAAATTGTGATCCTCAGGTGACGAGGATAAAATTAAATTAATATAATAATGATTATGATGAACAATTATGGCATTTACACTTAGTTTTAACCTAGATTAACCCAGTTTACCAATTATCGAGGTGATAAACTTTTCCAAGTTACTATTCATATTGAACAAAAATAAAAGTTGAATATATATTAAAATAAACTAATTCAAAATATTTAATTAATTTCATCAAATTTAATACCAATAAGTGGATGAAATTAATTTTAATGAAAAATTCCAAATGCGATGAAACCCACTTTTTAGAAAAATACATTTTAAACATAAAATAATATTTAAATTATCTTATGAATTATAAAATATATTTGATGAATGTTAAAAAAATCACTGAATATATAATATATAAATTTCATTAAAATAATTTAGAATCATTTATCAATTGAATTTTTTAATATTAAAATAAATTGCGTGTATAAAAATAGTTTTTTAGAAAAAAAATCTCTTTTATTTAGAAACGTTTTTTAATTTCATTTATAATTATTTTATAACAAATTAATTTTTTTATACAACTTTAAACCACAGATATTCATAATTTAGTTAGTTCTATTCCTACCATCCAATCAATGACTATGTGATAATAATATTTTAATAGTATATCGTTTTTCATCCAAAATCATTATTTTGTGTAACACAAGCTATTGATGAAATTTAATCTATTTGAAAAACATATTTCTTAAAATATTGAAATGTTACATTAACATTGTGTATGAATGAGTAACCTATGTAATTATTACCCTATTGGGTAGTAGGTTCCTAGTATCAGTGGTTCAAAATCAATTCTGGGATCTTGGGCTTGGACTATTGCGCCTCAACAGACTAGTAGTTGGGAATCCACTGGTAATTCGGGACATGGTGGTGAATGTAGAGGTATGGGTCTGTGTTGGTAGGAATGTATAAATATGGGAATTTGAAAGACAGTACGTGGCTTCAGTATTGTCCACTTACACATAATTAATCCTACTGTAACTGTTCATAGTGTTGAACCGTCTACTATGTGTTGTATGATCTTAGTAGTTTTGACTCTCTCAGTTGCTCTTTTTGATATAAGATCCTTTGATTCCTTCAAATCTGCTCTTTTGTTTGGTATTTTTGGGCTTAGGTGTATACTACCTTTATAGAGTTCAATATATTTATTTTTCCTAAGGAATGTAGGCGTATGATATCTATAAGTGTGTATTGTGCATTATTCGTTTGTAGTTTCTAATTTCATTGGGACTTTATATTTAATATGTGTGATTATAACATGATTATTGAGATAGAATGGATTTTTAATTATTGAGAATACATTGATTTCTTTCACAAATGAGTTTCCTTATCTTCCCCTAAGGGTGATTTATTCAAATATTCTAGTGAGTGGGACATTCAAGTGCGTCATTTCAGACCCAACTATCAGCAACAGGTTGGGATCACAGCATAGGTTTTTGTAATCATTATGAATTAAGGGGAGACATGCCTACTAGGTTTCCTCTTATAATTGATCAGTAACAAGATGTGTACCGTTATGAAATTTCTATATTACCTTATGAATGTGGAATTTAATTCATGATCAAGATCTTATTGAGTATGGACATTATCTTTGTCCCTCAATACAAGATGGAACCTATTCAGCTTCAGTAACTGAAAGAACAGTTGTTGAACTTCTAACACCTGGGGTTTATCCATTTGAAAATGTACCCTTGGGGTGATCCTTTTTTATATATAAGATAGGTGGTTCCTTGAGACTATGTGTAGATCATCTTAATATAAAATAAGTAACAATAAATAACTAACATCCACTACCATGTACCGTTGATTTGTTTTACCAACTCAAGGGAGCTCAATTTTTCATAAATATTGACTTATTCTTAGGGTACCACCAACTCAGGGTGTGACTATCTGATGTTACTAATATATCCATTCAGAGAAGGTATGTTCTTTATCAACACCTTGGAATTCCATTTATATTGAAAAACACTCATGCATTATTTATGAATTTAATGAATAGTATGTTTCATCCTTAGTTATAATCATTTTTTATCATGTATGTCAATGATATTTTAGTGTACTCTCGGTCGAAGGATAAACTTTATTGGAATTTGGTGACTATTTCTTTAAAACATCAAGGATAGAGGTTATAAGAGAAACTATTAAAGTGTGTGCTTTGGATTGATTGAGATCACTTATTGGTCCATGTCATATCAAAGGTTGGGGTATCAGTAGACCAAAAGAAGACTAATACAATGATTTATTAGGAGAGACCCATGAATATCTTTATGGTTCATAGTTTACAGGGGTTTGTCATCTACTATCTCATGTTCATTCAGGACTTCTCCCACTTGGAAGCTCAGTTGAAGGGCCTTGACCAAGAATGGAGTGAGATTTGAGTGGTCATATTCTTATGTGGTATCCTTTATGGATTTGAATAGGATGTTGAAATATGCAATGATATTGACCATTCCCATGAAAGGTAAGGAGTATTCCTTATATTTTGATGCATTAGGTTTCAGTTTGAATGCAATTATTAGGCAATATGGGAGGGTATTTTCTTATAAGCCCATAAAAAATACTACATGATTATAACAACCTATCCCATGATTTAGATCTAGTCGGAGTTGTACAAACCCTAAGATATTAGATGCATTACCTCATGGGGAGACTTCTTTAATTTACATAGGTCATAAGATCTTCAAATACCTCTTATCCCATTGTGAACTAAGCCTCATGTAGAGAATATGGGTTGATTACCTATATTTCGTTGATTTATTTTGGCATGTGCTCTTATAAATGGAAACATTAAGGCATATTATTTACCTATAAAGACATAGTGATTAGTATTCTAGGATTTTTGGTATGAGTGGTAATTTATAGATTTTTCTTCCAATATATTATGTCTAGTATTATTATGGTAGAATATTTTTGGTTTCTCTATATATTACCTCCTCAATTTCTAATAGTGTAAATTAATGTCATCTCTCATATTCTGATTTCCTAGTTATGAGGGACACTATATGTAGTGTGGATCTACCTCTTGATTTGACCATTAATGCTAACAAGTTTCTTTCTATTATAGGTATTGTGGTAGTTCTAAAAAGATTGTTCCAAGAGATGATGAGGACCTTATATGTTTTAAATTAGGTTTCAAATCCAGGTCTAAACAAGATGTATTGATACATGTATGGATATTTTTATGTCCTGGGATGAAAAAGGATCTATTGGGATTCATTTTAGAAATATCCACATTCCAATTGGTAAAGTATGAGTTCTAGGGGCTCAATGGTCTCCTCCAGGCTTCAATTATTCCTGAAAAGAAGTGTGAAGATGTTTCCATAGAGTTTATGATGGTATTTTGAAGGATTCATCATGGTCATGATGTCATTTGGGTTATCATATATCAGTTGATATTAGTAGCCCAATTCATGTTGATTAAAGAAACTTCTTTAGTGGATGAGTGTGGAATGTTATAAGTCTGTGAAGTATTTATCTTTCACAGGGTTCCATGAAAATCCTCTCTAATAGGGATACTCATTTCACCTCATGGTTTTTGAAATACTTATAGAATGTGTTGGGAATGCAGTTTCATCTAAAAACTTCTTATCACCCATGGATGGATGGGTAATATGAGTGCATAATATAGGTACTTGATGACATGATCTGAGCATGGGAACTCGATTTTGGTGTCTCTAGTGATATTTTCTTATCCTTGGTTTAATTCAATTACAATAAAATTTATCAAGGTTCTATTTAGATGGATTTTTTTGAGGCCTTATATGGGAGGTAGTTTCATTCAACAATGTGTTGGATAGAATGTAGAGAGTCTTCCATGCTTGGGAAAAATATCATAATGGAGAAAAAAATATAATTTAGGTCATCAAAAAGAAATTTGAAACCTCACAGAGTATGTATAAGAATTATGATCATTGGATAATTCATCCTATATAGTTTGAAGTGGGTGACCAAATTTTCTTATGAATGTCACTAAGGCTTAGAAATGGTGCATTTGGAAGAAGCAGAAGTTGACTTTGAGGTTCATGGGGATCTTTGAGGTGATCAAAAGTGCTAGTATTGTGGAATAATGACTAGATCATCCACTGAGATACATAACCATGCATGAATGTTTTCACATATCTAGGCTTCAAAGGAATCATCTAGGATCATCTCATGATATTGATATTGATGACATCAAGCTCGAGGTTAACACTTACATTGAAGAACCACTCATTCATGTTATGTATCATAGCGAGAAAATAATATATGTATGGATTATTCCTCTGGTATGTGTACTCTAGAAGCACAAACATAATCAATAAGAAAAAAAGGGAATATGAATATAAATTCCAAACACAATAGGTGGAATTGTTCTCCAATAAAGCTTAGTAATTCTCGAGAGTTCATATCAGGGATGAGTGATGATATGGTGGGTATGTTTGTAAGACCTCGTAACTTTTGCAGGTATGCTTCTATATTTTATATTAAATCTATCTTGTTATGGTTATTTAAGTGCATTTTAGTAATTTAAAGGGTAAAAGGTCTGAATCAAGGTCTTGGGAGTTGTCATCAAGAGAGCAGTATGAAACTATGGTCTCACTAGCTAGTTGATAATAGTACAACAGCTAGTTAGTGGGATAACTAGTAGCCCTAAAAATATGGTGGTCTCATATTCCATCCAATCAGGTGTTGTGAAATTTTATTAAGGGGATTTTTTTTATTTTACACCCTATTTCCCATAAATATTCAACCCTATTTTTTACCAACATTTTTTTCTAGAAATAACATAAATTCACAGTATTTTTTCTTCCCTCTTACTTAATAGAACTCTCTAAAACATTAGTTGTTTCCATCCTAATTTAGTGTGATCAAGACCTAGAGATAAATCTAATACTTTAATCTCTAATATTGTCATTTTATTTCACATTCATGATATTTTCTGACATGTTAGCTTATATGCCTTATTTTTAGGGCTTCAGTCTACTACCTCGTTTTCAAAAAAATTAAATTGAATTATATATTGGTTTTTGGAAAGTGCAATCCTATTAGACCAAGTTAGGTGGTACATATGATTTTAGCATAATATCATTCATCATTTTATGTGATTGTTTTGTGAATAAATTATTAATTTATTTTACGATGCCTAAATTTTAGTTTATATATTAATAAAATGTTTTTAGATGTTATTCGCTCTATTAAAAATTGTTAACAAAAATTGGAAAATGTGGATCCATGGAAATAACATTATTTGAGAGAGTAACCTTTATAATATAGTTATGGAAATTATAATTATAAGTGCTATATGTAATTGGTTATTTTTTATGATATTTTGAATATGGTACTTTCAAAAATGGAAATTTGAAATGGATTTTGAAATGAAAATGTCAACTGGTATTAGTGATATGTGTCCTAAAATTTTATTTTAAAAAGTTGTGAATATTATACCATGATTTGGTTTTGATAAATTTATAAAGTGTAATCTTTAAGAAATAAGGATTGATGGCTTATTTCATGGATCGGAAAAAATTTTTAGGGGGTTCTATGTTGCTATGTATTGGATAAGAAATCCCATATAGGGATGGTCTGGGGTAATAATGGAAACACATATAAGGGTGGTCATAATATTATAGTTAGTATATTCCCCATTAAATTATCTGAGAAAACATGGCACTAGATAATGTAGGTATGGTGGATTAGGGTCACAAACCTAAGGATCGACGTTGGTCTTTTATTTTGTATTTTTTATTGTAATTTAAATTGTTTAATTGTTAATTCATAGTACTTATGTATTCACATTAATTAAAATTGAATTTATTTAGGGAAACCATTAAGGGTGGCCTAATAATTCAAACTCACACCATACTCAAGACATTGTTTATTACCCAAGTGTAATTCATGGTGGCATGTCTAGATAGGGGAAAACATTTGATGTCAGATATTTTATTTATTGGATAGGTTAAAGCATGAGACACATGACTCAGTCTTGATCATAGACGATTTTTGTAATGACTTTAAGTTATTTGGAGTCTTTTCCTTTTGTTAAATTTTAATACATTTCGTATATAATTGTTGATATTTATGACTCTTGGTTGTCTTTTTGCATCATTTTTGGATATTAAAAGGTTTCTGTTTAGTGATTAACTCTTGTCTTGATGTTCATCTATGGTGTTTTGTGATGTATTTTATTTCCCTTATTTTCCATTATTATTACACTCTAAAAAGAGGTCATGGTCTCCCTAAGAAACCTTATTGGAAGCTCACCACTATTTAGTAGCCTCTAGCATATGGAGAGGAATTCCTAAGGACATATAGCATAACCATCTAGTTACTGATCATACTGAGTTTGATTTTCATGGTATAAAGGACTACAATACCTCTCTCAACATACTTCACCTTCAAAATTTTCATTAAACCAATCGATCATCTTAAAAATAGGTGAGGTGATATATTGTTCCACAAAAATGCTGAATCATTATTCACAATTGAACTCACTTTATAACACAATATTACTACTCACCTTTCAAATAAATCAATTACACTCTTGAAATATCCATAATTTCCATGAAAAAATTAAATATCTTACCATCAAATTTGATACCAATTTTAGGGATATTTTATATATTAGGTAGAAAAAAACTTATGCTAAAATTGTGAGAATATCTAATGAAAAGAAAGTAGAATATAATCAGGAAAAACAGAACACACAATTTTTTTTTAAATGGAGAAACCCTCAAATGAATATTATTCAAAACCATGGGAAAAATATTAAATTAAAATAAAACTAATATAACAATAATTTCATGTAAATATCTATACATGAATTTTGAAATATGTTGTAAAAAACATGTGTGAAAAAAATACCCCAATACACATATGATTCCTCTCTAAAAAACATCATGGTGAAAAATTCTACACTCCCATGTCAAAATGTCAGTCTATGATATCCATCTACAAAAAAGGTCACCCTTCTATGAGAAAAATCTAATAAAATATGGATATTTATATGAAAATGCATCATCAATGTCATACAACTATGATGCCAATTTGGAATCTTCTCTGTAAATTTTCAATAAAGTTTCTCAAGTCTCACAATGATTGACTACCCACTATTTCAACTATATATCTCATGGTTTTGGGCCATTAAATTAAATTTATTAAACCCTTTAAAATTGTTTCCAAATAAAATCCAATTAAAAAACCTTTTCACTTTTCATTTCTAATTATCAATGTAAATAACATGTTTTTTCAAATGTGGAATTACGCCTGGATGATGTAAAATTCTTGATACTATAAACATTGAATCTCTCTTCCTCCTCTTATTGTACTACATCTCAAAAAAAAACCATATCATATCTCACCCAATCAGTTCTCTAACATAAAATAATCCAAGGATTTATTGTGCAAACCAAAAATATATAGACTAAAAACACATATCATCGCATTTATTTATATAGACACCAAGTCCCTATATATAATTAATGTAGTAAAAATTATTCTTTATCTCCGTTGATGTTGATAAAAACTCTCAATTAATGTTGAGAAAAATTACTCTATTAATGTTGAGAAAATATTTCAAATAATTAAATTTATCTCATCTATAATAAACATGTTGAACCCAAATAGGACTCAAGGTATTAGAGAGTCATCCCCTAAGTTGTTATTTTTATTATTATCCATATTATGAATGAAGTTTATTTTATATATATTTATTCTTTTAAAGTGTTAAAAGTGCAATATATATTGCATCACAATAAAGAACCTTGGAAATTGGGACTTCCTAATCTTTTTTAAAAGGATTTTAAATATAGATATAATATATATTGTTTTTATGACTTCTTCAAAAAAAATTTGTTGGATGATTACTTTAATCATACCAAAATTATATTAATTTTAAAAGTCTTTAAACATCTTTTTTCAGATTAATTGTCCATTAATTTTTGTAATTTGGTCTATAATGTCCTCCTAAAAATTTTATGAAAATATTTTCTCAAATTTTTTCCTATTATTATTTCTAAAGAACAAAGTTCTTTTTTCTCAAATAGATTCATCAGTGATAATGAAAATATTTATCATGATGTTTTATATTCTATGGAATTAAATTTTTCAACAAGGGGATAATGGATTTATAAATTTACCTGTTGAAATCTTGTGACAGAGTTGATTTAAAAATTTCTTCAAAGGGAGAATTTTAATTATATTTTGGTCCAAAATATTATTAGATATATAACCTTAGTTTCTTACATGGTTAATATAAATGGTAAACTTTAATGACCATTTAAATTGGGTATATATTTTCTCAAAGTAGATCCTGTATCACCATATATTTATATAATTATTGTTTGTGTGTTATAAAATCTTATGGACAATTTTGGTTCTTGAGGGATTATTCAATATGGTAAAACTTGTAGAAAATGACTTAGAGTTTCTCATTTATTTTTAAAGACAAAATCCATTTATTCTCTGGATAGATGTGATAGAAATGTCATATTATTTTCTATTTTCATAAAAAATATGAATATTCTCTTAATTATAAAGTCAATTTTTAGAAATAAAAATAATATTTTAGTGATGATGATTCATTAGAAATAATATGTGGGCTTTTAAATATTTTTAATTTCAAAATTATTAGTGGGTAAACAAAATATTATGGACTTATAACAGCTATTAGTATATCAGAGAAGGATTTTCCAACTATTTTGGGATGATTTTGTATCAAATTTCATGAATGGAATATGAAAATCAAGTTGAATTTTAGTAAATGTGTGCTTTTAAAATCAGTAGATCCATCAATTATTATGTATTTTATAACCCTTTACGAACTATCAAAGGGTGTTCTTGACTAAATATATACATCTTCTCTATTTTTTGTGAGTTAATTATAGAGATCCATATTTTTCATACATAAATATTACCTCTTATAATAATAATACTATTTACATAATATTATAATCCATGCCAAAACCATATTGTTTTAGTGTCGTTAGAAATTTTGTTACATAAAAAAGTAGTGCATGATTGATCTATATAATCTTCCATTTAGTATATCTCCATTAACACCCTTCAAAAAATGCAACATACTAAAAACTTATTTTTATATACTAGGGAAAATAAAACATATTAAAGGGTGATAAAAAATCTCAATAAGGGTAAAAAATGGAGTTATCAATGATCATTTAAACATAATATGTGCATAAGGGTATGAAAATGTGAGACTAAGCATTGAGAACCATACCTAGAAATTCATCGATCAAAAAATCAAGTTATGGAATTTATCATGGTAGGTCATAAGACATGAATCATAAAAGAATCAAAAAACATGAGACATGAGAACATAACATCGGCATAAGATCATGTCATAAAATAGTTTCATAAGGTATGGAATAATCATGATCATAAAAATAACAGGTAAAGGATACCCACCAAGTCATTCATAACATGTTAGGCTTGGACTCACAACCTTTGTACCTACTTTTGGCATGGGATAACCCCTCGTGTACCCTCTTTTGGGCATGTGATAACCTCTCATGCATGATTATTAAGGAATGGTATAAACATAGATGTAACCTTTGATATCTTAGAACATTAATATTTTCCTAATCGATTGAAGGTCTATATTATTCTAGTCCCAAAAACCACACAATCAAAGACTCATTCTTATGTAAATCACAATAGTAGAACAAAATTCTTCAGAACATAACTCCTAGAAAAGAAAATATGTTTCATCGATATTTCATCATGAAAACCATAAACCATATATAAAATTAATAAATATACTATCATTGGATCATTTCCATAGTAAAACATAAGTTACATCAAAGGATCTTTTCATAGGTGATAAATGTCTTTAAATGGCCACTGGAACATTTCATGTAAAAATACTATTTCTATACTAAAATGACATATTTATAATCTAAGAAAATATGAAATATAAAGAAACAATTCATTGAAAATAATCTTAAAAAATTGTTTTGGAAGCATAAAATTTTTGGGTTTTCATGGAAGCGGAGAATTTGTTTTCATGCTATATGTATTAAAACAACGATTCCTTTCACATTTTCAGTAAAAATTCAAAAGTACAACATTTGAAAATTTACAAGAGTATTTATTTAAAAAAAACTTAATTGAAAGTTAAAAATGAGTAAAAATTACGTTAAAAACCATTTTATAATTGAAAAAAATTGTTGAAAAAAAATTAAAAAAAACATGGATATGAAAGAAAGAAATTCTCAACCAAAGAAAAAATAAACTCTATTTTTAATAAAAACATTTTCCCAGTCATTTTAATTACCAAAGAGGAATGAAATGGTATATTAGTTGAAATTTTATAGAATAAATTGAATAAAATTATATGAAATTATTTTATAAAAAAATTACCATATAATATCCCTTAATGGAAATTCCAGCATAAATAATGTTGATTAAAATGAGATTAAAACTGAAATAACTTAACTCAAGTTTTAATTTCATTGATATAACTATAAACTCTTTTATAATAAATTTAAATTTATTATATATATAATATATAATAAATTCTATACTTCTAATATCATATATGATCCACTTTAAACATTTAAACACCCATTTATTAATTAGTCCTTATTAAAATTACTGTTTGAGGGTGTTAACTATTTTGATTCACATTAATGATTTATTCGAAAGTTCTAGTCCTTGTACATTGATCATTATTCCATAAGATAACTATTTATATTTATGATATATATATTATATATGTTCATTATATAAATATTTTGAATTATCAATAAAATTTAGAGACTAGGAAAATGATTTACATTGTTCATGGATATGGTAGGTCATACGCACGCAATAAAGTTAGTTTCATTTTTTGAAGAAAAGAAGGAAATAAAAATAAATATTATTTCATTATTGAAGTAATATAATTAATCATAAATCATATTAATATACATTAAATATAACCTCATTTCCATTTAAATACATAAAAAATAAAAAATGAACCATGTCGCTTCGTATATAAGGTTGGTCTCACATACACACAAGAAATGTTATCATTTAAAATGGATCAAAATATAAGAAGGTAGATATGATATTATAATAAAATCATAATAATTATGTCATATATTTCATTTATAAACATTAAAATCATAATAATAACACTCAATGAAATATTTTTAGGGAATATAAATTGTGTCACTGCGTGGTAGCGGTAGTCTACATGCATGTGCATGCGATACATTAATTTCCAATTTGATGTAAATGAGAGTGGATAATGGTGTTTAAATAATAGTAATAATATTTAATTATAATTTGGGTACATAATGTATTATTTAATGATTGTTAACATAGATTTATATGAGGTATAAGAAGAAATAAATTGAATGAATTTAGGTAGGAAGATTAGTACTTATCCATTAGGCCTCCTTTAGACCGTTTTTAAGAACCCTTGGATTGGTATTTTAAGATGAAAGAACCTATAATTAATAGATATGGAAGTCCCTAAGATACTTTAGTAGGTTTTTATTAATATATATGGTTAAAATTTTTGTAAAGAGAAGAAAAGAGGTGTGTCCTTATTTATATGGGGGAGATGACACACTTGGAATTTCATAAAAGACTAAAATATAATATTCTCATAATCAATCCAAATTCTTCCAAATAGCCCGATATTAGAATATTTTATCTTATTATGTTATAATATCATAATAAAATATAACTTATATAATTTTAATTGATAAACTCACCTGTATCTCTTGGTTTACCCCTTAGTAGACCTATTTTAACAATAATCACAGTAACTAAATTTTGTTGTTTCTTATTGTAATGATGAAGGAAATTATTTCAACATAATTAAATAATAATAATTATTATTAAAAATACATAATATATTTTATCAACATTAATTCACATAAGTTTTAGAATTTAATATAATATTAAACCTTCCAAACTCGATGAAAATGAGTTTTCCAAAAAAATTATTTCTTAAGTATAAAAGGTTTTTGTACCAAAATCCATCATAAAGTTAATTAAAATTACATTAATAAGATTATTTATAAAATAAATGAAATTATTTCAATTTTAAAACCATTTTAAAAAAATTAACTTTTTAAATTCCTAAAAGGAAAATATAGTTTTCAATAAAAATTAATATTGTCACTATTAAATGAAAATTTGTTCTTTTCAAAAAATTCAAAAAAGATCACTATAAGAAAAACATTACATGATTATTTTAAAAAAGAAGTTCATTTTTTCAAATACTTTTCCTAAAATTGGAATAAATTAATTTTATTATTTTCTCTCAAAAATCAATAAAACCATTTTTTGTTTGGAAAAATGTATCCTAAAGCATATAATGACTTTACTAAAAATTAACTAATTATTTATCATTATATTTTATTTATATAAAAAATTTATAAATATTTTAATTAAATTTGATTATCCTATTCACTCCTGTATTTTTATATGAATTTTATATTAATTTTATAATGTAATAATATATTAAGGTTCTTTTATACTCGGGTAGTGTGTAATGGAAGAAATAAAAGAAATAAAATTTATTTAAAGAGAAATATATCATAAAATCTGAAGGTGTTACATTATACCCCCTTAAAATTTATTTTTCTCTTGAAATTTCACTAATCCAATAAAAATAAATGAGTATATCTTGGTTTTATCACATCCATTGTTTCCAATGTAGCTTTTTAAAATTTTATCTTCCCCTAGATAACTTTAAGCATGTGAGTAGTATTATTTTTTTCGGAATTGATCTCTATGAAACAAGATTTATATCCATTTTTATTCATACAGAATATCATGATCTATTTCAAAATACACTTAGTTTATTATATGTGATAGATAAAGTATACACTACCCTCAAAGAGATATGTGGAACATATCGTTAACTTAAGAGAGGTTCCCTGGAAGAACCATGTGATAAGCTATAATCCCTAATCAATAAATAATCTTAAAGATACCAATGTTTCTATAGGTAAAGTTTATACATGTTAAATTTTTTATAAAAATTTTCATTTATTTTGGAATTTCGTACAATTATTTTTTAATATTCATGTTCTGAGTTACTCTTGGAATATTTAATAATATCATCTAGAAATACCACCACAAACTAATCAAGGTAATCTATAAAGACTGTATTAATTATATCCATAAGAATTATGGGGGAATTAATACAACCAAATTGTATCACTATAAATTCATAGTTTTGATACCACATGGAGAATATGTTCTTAGATATATCTTTATTCTTGAATAAAATTAAATAAAATTATTTTATAAAAAAATTACCATATAATATCCCTTAATATCCCATATTTTGAATTGTTTTTCCATCATTTTAAATGTATATATTGATTTTATAAAGTTATTTCCTTATTTTCAATTATAGATTATTATTCTTTTAAATATGATTTGTTAATGTCAGGCTTATTTGTTTTAAAATTAAAATCACATTTTGGTTAAATTGATATTAGAATCTGTTATGGAATATTAGAGTTAAATCCTTCTAGGCATTGGGTCACACCCTACTTTAGCCTTTATGTGTTTGTATATTATCACCTTCTAGGTTCAAACAGAGGAAAATGATCTCATGGAGGTGGATCCTGCTACTGAACATTGGTCTTCATGAGTAGTTTCCTTAGGGGCTTTGGGGGTTTTCTCCATTTTTGTTTTTGGGTAATAGTACATTTGTGGTTGTTCCAATTTAAATCCTGGTACTTTACTCCAAGTGGATTTTTCCTTCTATATACATACTATCTTGTTTTAATTTTATTTTAGTATTGTTAGTGGTAAAATTGTTTCTACTTTTTCTTTGTATGATACCATGTGCTAGTCAATGACCTATGGCGATCAAGAACAACCTTTAGGCTATGTGAGGACCGAATTGGTTATTCGGTTACCATAGTATCATGTTGGTTTGTGATAATATCTTTATCAAACATGATTTTTACAAGTTTAATTTGAAAACACATCTTTATCTCTTGGTTTAACCCCCCCCTCCCCGGTAAACCTATTTTAACCATCAGTGTGGTAACAAATTTTTAATTTTTACTATTTATTATGATAAAAAATTAAGATGACATTTTAGATAATACTAATTATACTAATTATAAATCAAGTATTAGTTTTATAAAATTTAGTTCACATAAATGTAATAATTTAATTTGAAAATAAACCAATAAAACATGATGAAAAGTTGTTTTCAATAAAAACTTATTATGTATAAAAAATTATTATAACAAAATCCTTGATTAAATTAAGTACAATGACATTAATTTCATTATTAATAATTTAAATTAACTAATTTTACATCTAAAACCATTTTAAAACAAAATTAAACTTTTTAAATGCTTGAAATGAAAATCAAATTTAAAATCAAAATCAAAATTTTTCACTATTCAATGAAAAATCATTATTTTTAGAAAATTACAAAAAATCCATGATAATATAGTTTTATCATGATAATATCAAATTTAAATTTGGTTTTTTCAATTAATGTTTCTAAAAGTGATTGAAATTATATTTTTTATTTTGCCATAAAATTAAATAAAAACATTTTTTTAGGAAAAAATGTTTTCTTAAAGAATATAATAACATTACTAAAAATCAACTACTTATTTATCAATATATTT
Organism: Viscum album; assembly: GCA_963277665.1. Classification (NCBI taxonomy): domain Eukaryota; kingdom Viridiplantae; phylum Streptophyta; class Magnoliopsida; order Santalales; family Viscaceae; genus Viscum; species Viscum album. The sequence continues at coordinate 1,478,645,701 of OY728134.1, forward strand.
TATTTCAATTAACCTACATTTATATATTACTCAAAACAATCTTATTCCTATTCACTCTAAAAAATTATTGGTATACTATATTATGATTCATTTTGACTCTAGGTTACGTGGATTCCATGATATTGGAGAAATTAAATTTATTGGAAAAAAATATATCGTAAAATATTAAGGTGTGAAAGTTATACTAAAGATAATAGGAAAATATATTCAATTTCAAGGGATAAATTATGTAATTATATGGTGTCTAGTGGTATTGAATTAAATTCATGGGAATTTTCAATCATTATCTTCTTACTAAAAAGTTTTATAGGTTTATTTTTAAACAGGTTTTTTTATTGCAAGTGTTTTTAAGTATAAATATATCAATGATTCCAATTTTATTAAAAATTGGATTGTTATAAGAAAAAGTTACATTTCAAAAATAATTTATGGAACTTGATCACTAGTTATGGACATTTTAGGTTAGATGATTGTGAACATACATGGTGTTAAAATTTATAGTGACCCCTGGATTATTGATACATGAATAATGTCTATTTATTTGGATAATCCGACTAGAATACATTATGTTATGTTTATTGATATTCTTAATGATAATTTATGATGATACCTTTTTAAAAACATTCATGTGTTGTTTAATGATAGGGATGTATCTATTATTCTCAGTACTCCTCTATGTGTTAAGAGGTCCACATATCTCTTATTTTGGAGTGGTTTTGAGGATGGTGTCTTCAATATTTGATTTGAATAAAACATGGTGATTAATAGAGAATAATTACTTTTTATCAAGTATAAAATAGTATATAGATGGTTGAATTTATGTTAAAGTATCATTAGTTTTGGTGGAAGTTGCTGTGAAATATTTTTCTAAATAAGAAGTTATTATTTGAAAAGTATATGGAAGATAATGAGGTTTATCCAATGTGTGATAAGGAGGAAAATTCATATGTTCATTATATTTTCCAATCCAGAAAAATTATGAATTTTTTGATCTAGTGGTATCATTACAATTCATTAAAATTTGACCTTATTTTTAAGAAAAGTATGATTTTTTTGAAGTAGTATTCTTCATATTATATCTAAATTATCAATAAGTTGTGTAATATATCTTATTTTTTAATGTTTTATGAAATTATTTTATATTTTAGAAAAAAAATCAGGTTTGGGGAAGTTATGGTTCAATGAATTCTTGAGATGTTGTATATATTGAGGAATAAAGGTTTTTTCAATTCTGTGATTCAAGTTCCTCTTAGGATTAACCTCCATGAATATCTATTAATCTAAATTAAAATTTAACAATGTTTTATGGGAATCAATTTGTAATGGGTGTTTCTTGTGAAGATTCTTTAGGCATCATCCTGATAATGTGTCCCAAATCAATTCATACAAACCGAAGTCCCATTATTACCTAGGATAAATATCTTTCAGTATATTTATTTTTTACATAGATCACGTTGGGAATAATATTATTATTTAGTCATAATTACAAGATTTGGTGACTTCACTTATTGTAGGCACTGAAAACATTTCCCATTTAGTCTTGTTCTTATAGAGATGTAGGGGTCTGTTATATTATTTTATTATCTCATATTTTCATTTATTTTTAGGTTTTGAAATAAAGTGTGTTATAATATTTCTCAATATAAAAATGTGCATGAGTTTAAATTTTGGTTTTTTGTGTCCCTGTAGGGGTAAAAGACATCATTATAAATGATCTTTATTTAATTATCATCTTTGTTTTAAAAAATTCCTACAAATAAAAGATGTTATCATATATAGATAATGTTTTTTATTTTATATCACCTTAGAATTTAGGCCATCAGTTATTTCATGAAAGGTCTTATCTCTTGGGTTAATAGAAATAAGAAATTATCCTTTCCAAGAACAACATAGAAAACAATTATATACAAAATGGTGGTTGGCCCATCGATATAAATAGATAGGTCCCCTTTATTAACACTATATAAATTATTAACGAATCCATTGGTGACAAGAATTTTACATATATCAAGACACCATAAACTAAAATCATCCCCTCCATTGAAATTATTATCTTTAATCTTTGAATGAAAAATTATTAAACATGACACAAGATCTGATGATATTTCTAGAGAGAGTATAATCATGAAACAAAGTATATACATTTATTAGATGTTTGTAAATAGTAATTTTATTAATTTTCTTTATATATAACAAAAAAACATTAAGTAGAAAATAAAAATAATGAAGAAAGAAAATGAGGGATGCAAATAAAAAGAAAAATATGGAAAGCTTTTTAAATACTAAAGGACTGAACTAAATGTATATGGTAAAGGCTAAAGAAGTAAGAAAACACCAAAGGAAAGAACCAATAGAATCACGGTCCAACACAAAGCCCACATGGAATAGAATTGGCCCAAAAGAACACAACCCATATAGGAAATCCATCCAACAAAATATAATTTTCATAATAAAATAAAACTATAATATATTTTTATAAGATTATTAAAAACATATAGTGTGGATAAAACAAGTATGACATAGATACATAAAATAAAATACAAACAACATAATTCGTAACACTATTCCTAATATTATATATAAGTAATATATAATAATTATATCACAATCACCACCATTATTCACCTATTTCTCACCACTCATTGATTCCTCTATATATAACTATTTGATGTATATATATCAAACACATGTCATTTTAAAAATATAAAAACATCATCACCTGCTATATATTCATTTTTTAAATAATAAAAATATATCCCTAATATCTTTTTTAAATATTTCCCTTCTCAAAACTTATTTTTTATTTTTTTCCCCCTGATTTTGAAATATGGAGGGGAGGGATTTTTTTCTTCTATGGGTCATTATCCTGCCTAAAACACTCTAACACCAATTAACTTAGATTGATACATTGATTTCTTTATTTTGGGAGGTGTTTCATTGCTTACTAGCTGGTATATTACATTGGATTACAACAAAAAAATGAGATATCTTATATTGCAGATACTCTCACACCGGTCAAGTAGGTTGTCCATCCAAAAATTCCCTTGATGTATAATTCCATAATGGAAGATAGTTTTTTATAGGATAAGGTATTGATTATATAAAAAATCTACCCAATAAAAAATGCATGGGTGGGGCTATAATAAATCATACAACTCCCTCATAGGCCCATCATCTTTCAGAGAGATTAAAGGATGATACCAACCCTCAATGTGTTGTGGAAATAGTAATAAAACTCATCTAATATCATATAAAAATTGAAAAATATAATAATAAAATAATAGAATAAAATAAATTACATACTAAAAAGGTTTGGAATATTTTTCTCCAACTTGATTTGATAAATTCAGGATTTCTTCATTATCCACCAATAACACCAATCACCAACACCATAGTGGTATTATATTTCGATTCAAGCAATGCTAGTCACTCGTCTATGAAAAATGATGGAATAAAGAACTAAAAATATAATAGATAACCTCTCATATAGGGAAAACTAGGGAACTCTATAAAATTATGAATACTATAAATATTAAGCACCACCTTTACTTTCTCTCACGAAAAAGAAGTCTATCACCATCTTATATACTATTTATATGGATAGAGTCATTCAATACCCAATAAAGAAGATAAAATCCTTTTAAGCAAATATAAGTGTGATAAATATCCTCCAATTTTCATTTTGAGCATTAAATGTCCTTTAAAAATGGCATAAGTCTCAAAACTCCTCAGAATGTGTATTAATGAGCCTCCAAATTAGCTATAGTTAGAAAAGGATGTGTTTAAATAGCCAATATGGTTGGGTTTATGAATTCAAAATATATAATAGGACTTGGAAACCCAATAATCTAATATCAAGACCAAATATCATTTGGGTGTTTACTTTTCCTCATTTTTATATATCTCTAATATAAATAACTCATTATTTATATTATAACAACATTTTTTTAAAAAAAATATAATTACATAAAATTGTTGAAGTATAAGACACTCAAAAAATAAAAACAACACAACCATGGTACCAAGAAAAAACCAAACAAAAACATCCAAATGGTTTATCATTCTGATGTTTCATTAAATCCATTAGTCTAATATTTAGGTCCTTAGTATCGATTGACCAACTAGGGACTAAATGTTTTATAACATCAACAAAAATAAAAAATAATTTATAAAACCAACACTTATCTAGAATATCCCATCCCATAACTAGTAAAAACCTTGGGACAACACCCAAAAATAGTACACTAATACACCCATACAATAAAGAATCATTGCATCACTCAATGATTTCAGAACCCAACCACGCATCAAAAGGCCTCAAACACCTCCCAAATAAAAAGTCTTGATCCACCTACTATCCAACATCTCAATCTATAGAATATACTATTTCTCACATTGACTGAGGATAGTCGACCAAATCACACACCAACTGAGATATGCATCACCCACCATTAAATGGTCATCATTGTTGTATTGATTTACCTTAATTATTCCACCCACTATCCACCAGTCATCATAGTTTCAACCACCAAACATGGCTACTTCAAGGTTATCCCACAATTTCTAATCATAACCATCAACGAACATAACACCAAATAAAAAATACCAAAACAATCATTATGTCCAAAAAAAAGTAGGCACTCATCCCATAGAAAACATTCAATGACCACAAAATAACTAAAACAGACCACATAAACACCTAGGAGAGAAAAACAAACATGATCCGAGCACTAATAAATTTCCTTGTCAGTCCAAATAGATCATATAACATGAAACCCACCCAAAATAATTTATGGTCTAACCGGATTCCCATAAGAACCCCAAATGACCATACCATCTACAGAAGGGAAGCTTTATTAGAGATGGTCATATATAACCACAAATCCAAAATATAATAACTAAATAAATATGAGAAATATTTATGATTAAACACCAAACACCACATAAGAAAAATAGAAACACAAACGAAAACACCCGGTACAACTAAGATGGATGATCAACTGATTTACATAACACTAGAAGCTAGAGTAACCCAAACTAACACCAAGAGAAGAAGTAATCTTAAAATTAATATGAAATTGGGGTTTACAGACCACTATATCTCCAAAATACCATCCAATATACATCATTGTATCATGAAATATAAGAACTACAAAATAATCTCAAAACCCCCTAAGGACAAGTTAGGTGAAGAAATAATAATAGATACCCATTATACTTCAAAATTGTGTCATGTCTATATCATTCCAAACCTGATGATCTATAATTGAAATGGAATGAACTATGTTAAAAAATCTAACCTTCCATGTCACTTAGGTCTTAAATCCTATGATATGAATCGTTGGCTTATTTTTCATGTGATAGAACCACAAATCCATATCTTTGAGTCTCTTAAAGAATAACTTAAGAAAATTTCCAATGTTTTAGTTCTATAATAACATATCATTGAACTATTATGGGATAAGGGAAGGATAATCATAGAGATATTGCATAGAAAACCAATAGAAGAATACCTCTACACTTCAAATCAGACTTAGATGAATTAAATGGTTAAGATGAAGAAAAAAATTAACCTAACAACACAAGAACACTCACAATAAATATGATGAAATAAAAATTCAAGACATGATAAAAAATACCATGGAACCCCCTCTTACTAGATCCCTAAAATAGAAAATGGGTAAGGTATTATTTTGAGCGAATTTGCCTCAATATAGTGATCTCATCTGCTACATCATTGTCTTTATAACACCATATTAATTATTTAATTAAATAATTATTATTTATTTAAATAATTCAAATATGTAAAACAAAAAACTATATCTATGTCTATAATAAACATAAATATTTTTACACATGGAATAATCACAATAGTCCAAAAATCCCAATTATCATTATCTTCTATGCAACTCCATAGTCCCTTTGAAAAATTGGAAATGATCATGAATCTCATTCATAATCATAAACTATGAGTTGTGCCTAGAAACATGACATAGTTATCCAAATTAAAAATATGTTCAGTGACCTTAACATTAAGATTAATCATGATATATGGATAATCTCAATCCCATATTGTTGATCTCTATTTCTCAATTAACGAGTTGACTAGATCATATGTAATTACATCACATGTAGTTATATTGGTATGAAAATGCACTTAATTATTCAAAATTAAATCAAGGGACTTATTTTCATGACCTATCATATGTATGATCATATTCTATCCTGGTTGACTATAACCTCTATATTTATTACAATATTACCGAATTTCCTTCTATTTTTCCAAATTATCAAATTATATTTTATATATATTAAAGTTGAAACCTAACACATAAAGAACCCATTTTAAAACTTTCTCTCAAAGGACCCAATTCCAATGTTCACATAAGTAACATATCAGACATTTATAAGAAACAACCTTTGATGTAGTTCCAGAGGGTAAATCTAAATTCAATTTCAATGTCATATCTCCTATGAGTGATCAAAAGTATCTCTACCCAAGTGATTTTACTCACAATAGTTTTAACATAAAACCACAACCCAATATAATGACAATCAATCTAGAATAACCTAATAATACATATATTTACGGGGGTATTTCTCATATAATGTTAAATATAATATGAAAAAAATCATAAATGAATGATAAGGTATCATTATAAAAATAAATTATAAGATATAATATGTATTACACTCTGAAAATATAAATTAAAAACATTGTATTTAATAGCGCGTATGACACGAATCACCAATTACGTAAAGGAATATAATATCCTGAGAAATTATAATAAATTTACAATTGTAAATAAAATTAATCCATGATATATAATGAAATATATGTAATACTGAGTTATCATGTGTCATATGTAACATGGGTTTCTGCAATGGATTGTGTTATACGTCGGACTAAGTTATACCGAACTACAATATATTACTAAAATATTTTTATTCAATATAGTTATATATAAAATAGTCATTAAATTATATGTTAAGCATACTATTAACTAAATTATTAAAATATATGGTCTATAAAAATATGTGATGAATTCGTTGGTTACCAATTATTTATAAATGAAAATATAAACTGACTGAATATAAAGGAAATATTGTTATGCTCCCAAAGCCATGTTGTAAAAAAAATATTTATTAATTAAAATTAAAAAGTGATATTAATAAAATATATATATTATATATTACATAAAATATTTTTTACATTCATAAAATATATTATATATTCCTAATATAAGAGCAAACCAAATAATTAAAAAAAGCAATATATTCTTAAAATCATTTTTATCTCCTTTTATGTGATAACCTATTTAAAATGAAATTTTTGGAAATTATATTTGTAAAAGTAAACCTCATTTTTGAAACATAAACATCAAATTTTGTTTAGGGTGAATTTTTAGAATTTTTGTCTAAGGTTTCTGTTTTTTATAAATAGTGAAAACTAATCAATTTTAATTAAAAACTTCTATTTCGTCTAATTTATTTCTAAGGTTAAACAATATTTATAATTGTTTTTAATTTCTAATTAGATCCAATTTATATAAATTAATTATTTTATTTTAATTAGTTTCAAATTAAAATTGGATATAAACCCATCTCAAACCATTGAATGTTTTTTACTTTGAAAACTCATATTGTCGTCCCATCTACAGAATTAAATTTAAATTAATTTCTACCAATTCTGATGTTGGAATTTATAAAAAAGGATTCAATACATGGAATAATAATAATTTATAATTTATAATGAGTTCAAATTTGTTTTTTACAAAAACAATTTTCGTGAATGTAATTAAAAATTAATTATAGATATTAAGAGAAAAAATAGCTTAATAAGGGACTAAACCTTAAACTTAAGTACCAAACTAACCAATAGACTTGCCAAAAATCCATTTAATGGGTATATATTTACCCTATGCTCCATTTTAAATAATTTTATTCATTTTTTATCCAATTTTATTAGTAAAAACGTGGGTAGAATCCCCCTTTCAAAAAAATCATGAATATCACTCCTCCTCTATAATAAAAAAGCACTCATCCATCTGTCTTCATGACACCTCTCAATCCACATTGGATCATCCAATATTATCAAAAATATATCCTAAAAATACCTAAAATAATCCAATAATCCTTTATTTGGGTATAAATCCATCCAAATAACCATTTTTGTGCTAATAAAAAGAAGTTATCCAAAGAAGAGGTAGCATCCTTCCTCAAGCTCTATTTCTTTATTTTCATTCTCTACTCCATCAACTCATCTTATTCCATTATTATATAATAACAAAAATATAAAAAGTATACTTTCCTTTTTTCTAATGGTTATACCTACACTTAAGCATGCTTTAATCTAATGGGTAACAATCATACTGTTTATGTGTACGATGATCTTCCACCTCACAAATTGATGTTGCTTGTTTTTCTTTTACAGCCTCTTATAGTTGGTAATTATGATGGAAATGATGTTTATATATGATATATATTATATTTATAATTTATTTATGATTATTTAATTTTTATATTACACATACCATTATGATTTCTATTTTGTGTATATACTATAACATCATTTTTAAGTCTGGACTACCACCCCCTCAAAGTGATGTACTTCATTCACACTATACATAGAACATATAGAGGATAGTTTTACTAAAACTATGAAACATATATGAAATAAATATTAAACTATAATTATAATATATATATATATATATCATTTATTTTCCCTTCTTTTAATATAATAATGAAATGAAAGTGGTGTTCATTCATACATATGACATACTATCTTCACTGACAATGCCTTTCATTTATTATCTCCAAATATTATAAGTTTTCATAACTACATATATAATGAATATATATGATAATTAAATAATGGTTTATATTCTTTATATTATTAAATAATGATAGAATTAATAGGATCAAAAATTAATAAGTCAAAACATACTCCAATAACTTGGAAATTAGCACCAGAAATAGTGAAAATAATGAATGTTTACAAACATATGGGTAGTAATATATTATAATAATAATATATATGAAATAATAAATATTAATATGGTTATATAATATGTTATATACATGTTTCAAATCATTATACATGAATTTAAAGGACGTTCACTCAAAAACGATATGTAAGGTAAGGGATTTTCATCTCACTTTTCAGATCCGTGAGATAAATGTCATATTCACCACTTACTTATTTTGTATGGTATATATACATACCATTTTGATATATTATATAAATAATTTTTTAGGTTAATGGTATTTATATTTTCAATTTCAATTATTTATTTTTATAGGATTTGAGTTAAAAGTTACCAAGTCGTATATCGTTTTCTAACTCAATTCCATTTCATTGGGTTATATTACTTCCTCAATTTCATTGATATTCTAAGATTATGTGTGTAATAAATTTTTTCTATATAATGTTATATTTCAAATTTTTCTATATGTATTTATATTTTATGCACATAATCTATTCATTTATTTATTCTCACGATATGTTTTTTGTTGTTTCATGGGTTTACTTCGCAATCTCATTTTGTTTGGTATTGTTTAAAAATGAAATTCCATCAAAGGAAATTATTTTATAATTTTCTAATAAACCATTTAATTTTATTTTCTTATGGTTATTTGTGAAATTTTTCAATTAATGGTACCATTTTTATAAACTTTTGTAATTAAAATGTTTTAGAAAATATTTTTAAGAAAATATGAATTCATTTCTCTCTTTTGTCAGAGAACCTGTTTTCATCGAAAAACATTATTACCTAAATAGGCATTCAAAATGTTCTAACCATTCTAAAAACAATTTAATTAAAATTTTACCCTTTTTTATTTTAAAAATTATTTCAATGGAATCTTCTTGTCACATTCTTAACAAGGAACATTTCTCAACATTTTTCCATGTAAAATGAATTTTATTTTTAACTTATACGACCTTTAAAAATTTACTGATCAATGTTTTTTTATATAATTTTTAGGTTTAAAGGGTTAATTTTTATTGAAAATTATTTTAAAATTTATTTTCAATGAAAAGGATTATTTAAAAAAAATCAAAATGAAACAGATATTCTCCGCAAGAAATTTTTTAAAATACCTTTTAATAGTACGTCCATTCATCAATGAAAATAACCCTTTATTATAATCCACTTGGGATATGTTGTATTGATATAATCCTTATTATTATTCTATAGGTATATGATTACTTTTAACAAGTATATTATTGACATTCAATACCTTGATTACTTTGTTAATCACCTTGAAATATTCAATTTCCTGTGATTATTGAACATTGAATTTCTCTTAATTGTCTATATCATTTATCGTGGATATGTTCATTTACTAAACTATATATCATTTTTACATATGATGTTTACTTTTAAAGTTGTTTTATATACTGAGCAAATATTGATAAATTTGTTTCCTTTACTCAATCTTGATATTTGATAAGGCACTTTTTTTATTTAAATCTGTTATTCAATATATGAGGAATGATTTAGATAGAATATATATGAGAATGGGACTCATGAATCAAAGACCTATGTGTTGGGGACTGGTTAATGTAGTCTCTATGTGTTGTAGACTATTTAGAGTAAGCCCCATTATGAAACATTAGTCTCATGATATGAAATTAGTTGGCTACAAACCCTTCGAGTTTGTTTCCTAATACAATAGATGGGTTTCTACCCACATACTTAAACCATCTTATGAAAGGTAATGAAGCTAGTGGTTCATGTGACAGATACATGAGGTCTAATAATTAAGCATTTCCATTTTTATGAATTCATTTATTTTTATTATCCATGATATTATTGCATCTACATACCTACAGATACATTTCATTCTCAGTTTAGAGATTAAATTTCATGTGTTTTTGTTTCATACCTTTCCATATTGATTATTACTTATCTAGTTATTTCAATGGAATTTTATTTTTGTCATTAACTCATCATATTTTTTATCCATTCAGTTTATTGATTATATGGCATGTGTGTTCAGTCATTTCATTACTATATTAATTATTCTCATTGATTCATTATTGCTTCTTCTATGGTTAATCCTTGTTGATAATTTGAGCCCACCATTATTTTTTTTCCTTTCCCCAAGAATAAAAAAAGTATACTAAGAAATATATGCAAGGATACACAAGATTGAATAATGTTATTATCCATGAAATAAAAAGAATTATATTATAATTAATGTATTTATTTTTAATACAAGATTCATATAAGTATTTAGTTTACCAAGACTACTAAACTCTTCGGTACATTGGGATTTTAATCCTTCAAATCAAGAAAATTTAATGCTACTAGAAACTGGCTCTAATATTACAGGTGTCAGGTCGATATAGTTTGTATCAAAGTAGGTTAGTAGCAACCTTGGAAATTAGATTTAGAAAAACACAGAATATAAAACATAACCCTAAGATTGAATTTGAAGATAATATAGAAGAACACGATATAATTTTGGTAAGGTATATATTATATGGATATTCCTTGAAATATATCCTTTTATAGAAACTACAAGTGGATGTGGATCTAGCACTGATGTACCTAGGGGTAATAACTCTGACAAGGTGTGTCGTGGATGACTCGATCGTATCCTAGTACACCATAATGGACCTTATTGTGCACCTGGTTGGACACTACCGATGTATATTCTTAGGATAATTCAAATTCACATTACAAACAATTATGATGGATTTGAATAGATAATGACATTGAATGTACTCTGTTAAACATGAGGTGTCTTAGATTGAAAATGGTGTTTCAAGATTTGGACAACCTAAAAATGGTTATATGGTTTTTCCAATATGATAATCGATTCTCACCATATGGGTTTTTTTTAATAAATTCCATATTAGAAAGGTCAAAACATAGGTCAAGTAAGGACCAAATTTTAAATAAATGGATGAATTATTTATGTATTGAGGTTTTATTGAAAACCTTAATTAAAAGACTATTTAGTGATTAACCTTATTTAATGGATATCCATCATATTTATTTTTTAAATTCTATTAATACAGCTTAATAAAATGACAACTTGTATGTTGGGTGAAAACCCATAATGTCCGATAAGGCTAAGGGACATGAACCAATGATTGAGGGATGATAAGGGTTTCATGCCTACCATTGGCCTACATGATGTCCTAGTTAATGTGTAATAGGTTTTAGTAAAACAATTTGATGAATAAATATTAATGATGAAACAATAGTGTAAATTTTTGGTATAGATATTAATTAATGAACCATAACAGTTTTAGAAAATAGTTAGACACAAATATTTATACTTGTCAATCTTTTATAGGCCTTACGATCTGTTAAAAGTATATTTTAGTGCTTCATGAATCTATGTAAATTTTTGGATATCCATTTCATGAAGTAATGGATAAATAAATTATTGATTGAATCACAACCAAATGATCAATTGTTTTTATAAATATATAAATTAAGTGAATTTCTTTATATTCTTGGTCAATTAAATAATTCCCTAGTATTAGGAAAACTATCTTAAAACAAAAATGAAGTTATAATACCTTAAATTGTTTTGATTTGATGGTCATTAAAATCATCGTAGATTTACTTATTTTATGCCTTCCAATTTCCATTTATCATTATCTTATTTTTTATTTATTACCTCAATCACTCCTTATAATTATTTATGTTTTTCTTCAATGTGTGTATCTCTAATTTCTACTAATGTTCTCCAACTTAAAAACCAAGTTATATGTTAGTCCATTTGACCTTTGTAATTTTCATTATCTCCTTTATAGAGGATATTTTTATTACCAATCTCATGATGTTGGATTTTAAAATAGGAAATAGTAGACAATATATCACCAAGATTGAGTTCAAATTGTGAGTATGTAATTTAATTATGTTGGGGAGAATGTAATACCACAAAATTCTTAAATAAGAACATTTTATTTCACAGTGTATATGACATGAAACCCCAACCACGTAAGGGAATATAATATCCATAATCATTATAATATATTTATTATTTTAAATAAAATTAATCGTTGATATATCTTGAAATGCAGGTGATACTGATTTAGCGTGCATCACACTGAACAACGAGTATTCCTTTCACACTAAAACAGCTTGTCTTGTGTCACACACAACACCGAGTTAGCGTACATTACACACACCACTGAGTTTATATTTCTTTCAAATTATAAAGGATCTATTTTTGGATTATGTTATATGTAAAACCAGAGGAATCTTTAAGTATACACAACACTAACTTATCTTGCATTACACGCAAGAGCGATCTTCCCCGATAGCTTGAGTTGAACGCAATACCAAGTTTCACTAAACAACAATATATTTCTAAACTATTATTATATAATGGGATATAAACTAGCTATTATTAATATCATTAAATAAATTTTGAATGTTATATAACATTAAAATTCATATTATATATTTTCTATATATGATATAAGAACAATTTCAATTTTTCAGATAAAATAAGTATTTTTAAAAAATGCAGTTTTTTCGAATTTTGATGGCACAACCATTTTAAATCTATTTTTTAACACTTTTTTATATTATATTTGAAAAAATAAACTTTTAATTTGGAATTTGGAAATTGAAATTTTCTTTTCTTGACTTTTGGGTTTTTTTGATAAAATAAATATTTAAATGAATATTGAAAAATATTGCATTTTAGTTCAAAATGACTCTTCATGTAATTTATATATAGTGATATTTGGGTTTAAAGTGTAATTGGATTATTTTTGTAACATTTAATCAAATCTTGGTCATTATAAGTAATTTAACATTCAAACTGTGTAAAAACACATGTAAATCTTTTGATATCTTTTACTTCTTAAAAACATGTTTTCTTATTCTGAAAATAAGGATTAATTTTAAATTAATTTCTACCAATTCAGTGTTATGAATTTACAAAAATGGATTCCAGGTTCGGAATTAGAAGTTTCTAATTATTTAAATAGTCCATTTTAATTTATTGACTTTAAGAATAGTAACTTTAGTAATTATTTTTATTTACCACCGTTAAAGGGTAAATGCGGTAAACTATCCTCATCTTAACCTAAAAATATATCACTTTGGAGGTATTATATTTCAAAAATAAAATAAAACAAAATAATTTTTCAAGAATTTCCTAAATTTCCCCCTCCCTCTAATAAAACTCCAACACATCAACCCACTTACTCACACCTCTAAAGATTTTTGGCTCGTCGAACTTGTGATCAAATAAGCTCCTAACATCCCTCCCTTAAACCTAGAGACCACAATTTGGGAACAAATCCATCCTAAAGAGACCTTTTGTGAACATAAAAAGGATATAATTTAAAAAGAGTAATTTCAGATGCGTATGAAGGATATCGGGCCTAAAGTAATGGATAATTTTCGAAACTCAATAATATCCAAGATTGTTTATACATAATTATTTATTGGGTTATATTTATCATCCAAATCCATGTTCCCTAAATATATAACACTATTTATTTTATTAAAAATATTTTTAAAGTCATTTTTACCCATTATATAATTTTTACTAAATTCAATGAAAGGAATATTTTATCGTTGTTCGATATAGGGTGCTTTTTAGAATTTTCTGAAAAAAAAGAATGAGGAGAATGTTTTTTTCAAATTATACTACTATAATAGATTCTTACGCTTTCATAGATCCTTATTTCCATGAACATTTCTTTAAAATATTTCTGTAATATTTTCAATTAAATTCTATTCTTTTATAATTGCATGGCATTTTGAGAAAAGAAAACACTTTTTAGGAAGAATTAAAATTCCCATAATGAATTAATTACATGTTGGTTATCAAAACATATTTTCCACCTATGATCACATAGGTTTATATATATATATATAATATTAATTTTATTTTATGATGATTATAATGTAATTATTTTTATTAAATCCATTTATTTTATATGGATTATGATGGAATGATGTTTTAGAAAAAAAGTTTTTATACTTTGGGTTATGCTATGATAAATGGTTTATGTTTTTTGTGGCACATGTAAGAATGATTTCATTATTAAATGGGGGTACCTCTATATCTCTCTAATTCATTCAATAAAGATTTATATCTCATGAGATATACATGACTAGAACAACAAGTAAATCTGGTTCAGTAACACAGGGTTGAAATGGAATGTATATCAGGTTTAGTAATACATGGATGGAATGAGGAGTGAACTCAGTTTAGTAATGGACTTTTTCCACTATGATGGTCTTGGGTAGGAGCCTTTTCTAATATGAAAATTGTTTTCTATATAAATGAGGTTTCCATAAGTTCATGTATTATTCCAATGATATGTTATCATGGTTAATTGTGCTTTATAATTTATGCCTTATTAACTGCTATGATTTTTTTCATGAAACAATATTTATATATTCAAAACTTAGGGTCATGTTTTTTTACATTCATATGTTCATATAATGTTTTATTTCTCTTATTTAGCATCTAATCTCACCCTTTCTTATGTTTCCATTCCTCATGTTATAATTAAGTCATTCAAGTAGGATTACCAAAGGGGATGATCTTTATGGGAGATATTTAAGATCTTTCACAAGATAGAAGAATGTATTACATGTTTCCAAAGTCAATAAACTATTACGGTCCTTAGGTAATCATTTTTAAAATATAATGAATATTCATATAAAAAGATTTAATATTTATATATGTCATTCTATTGTCATTATAGTTTGTATCAGAGAAAATGTTTAGTCAACCTTCAGAAACTATGATGTGAAAACCTTAGCGAGGTCCCAAGGGATCACTCTAAGGGATTTCATAAGGATATCTATATTTATAGGTTATATTAATAAAATTATGGTAATGATCATGAATAACCTTTGATTAAAACTATGATGGTAGAGATTTAAAATACACCCCCATGATTATGTAGTTTTCCTAGTATGATTTTTTCCTCTAGAACTATTCTTTTTTGGGTTATAGACAATGGATAAAACCCAAAGGAACCATGTTAATGATAAATGTAATGGTAAATTCATCAATTTTACTCCTAGAAAAACATATTTTATTGTATATGGAATGAAAAATCTTATTCCTATGCTTACAGAAGTTGTGAATCACTCTAGAAATCCAAAAGAGCAAAGAAGGGAACTACATTTTATCGAGTCCTTCATGAGGAAATTTCCACCTTCTTTTAATGGGTACTCTAATCCACCTATTTCTGAATAATGAGTAAGTACCATTGAATATATGTTTTACTTCCTTCACTATTTGTAACATGAAGAATTCACTTTGGTTGTTTGTCTTTTAGATGCAAAGTGGACCAGTGGTGGACACTAATCAAGATTACAATATATCAAGATGAAATTGAAACCATGGAATGAGATTAGTTCAAGAACTTATTTTTCAACAAGTACATTACTTGTATTCTTATAATAAAAATGTAAAAGTATTTCCTTGATCTTATGAAAAGGATGATGAATCCATTGGTATATACAAGAAATTTTTACAAGACATGAAAGGTTTTCTTCTGGCTTTATCATCCAACCTGAAAGTAAAATTAATCGATTCTTCAGTCCCTTAAAAAATGTTATCGAAAGGCATTTATATAATAGATTATATTTTCTATGAAGAGATTGTGTTTTTTTCTATCTAGGAAGAAATTTAAGTTTTTGTTACAAACCGATCTCATGGTTTTGACAAGAAATGAAATATGGAGTTCAATGGAAAATCTCAAAACAATGATGAAATGAAGATGAGTGTTTCCTTATGATCAAAGTGTGGAAATACGAATGGTGGTAAATGTCTTAAGGGGACTATAAAAATGTTATAAAATAAATTCATTAGGCTTTTGAGTTCTGAATTAATGATAAAAAGGTATTTAATTATGTGATTAGATAAAAGGATACAATGAATGCACCACCCGCACTTCAATGCTAAAAGTGCAAGGAAATGGGGAATTATGCTAACCAATTCCCTAATCCAAGGGTTTTAAATGATGATCAACATCAAAAAAAACTCTTAAGGACAATGAATGTTGAAAATCACAAGCAATCACGATTTGTGATGTTGAGTATGAAAATGAATTTGTGGAATGATTGACTATTTTTGTAACAGGATTATAGAATAATTTTATAGAATCACTTTTATGGTATCATGGAAGAATTAAATATCAATGTAGTGGTCCACTGTGGTTTTTCAAATGTATTTGAAAGTATATCTTGAGTGTTACTGGTAACCATGAAAAGTAATTGAGGTAATAAGGTGATTTTTTTGTAAAACACTTCATTTAGGGAAGGATGACCATTATTATGAACATGATGTTGAGATAATAATATTTGGATAAATGTGTATTGGATAGGAATAAGTAAATTGGATTATACTGGTTACCTTATAACATGTTAAAGATTTATTGAAATATGGGTTATGCTATCTCAAATAAATATTATAGCTTATGGACTTAAGAATAAGAAAACATGCAAGTTTTAATAATAATATCTAATAGTTCAGGTTGTTACCGTGACTCAAGAGAATACATGATTAAGTTATTCACATGTTTGGAATGTGACAACCAAGAACTAACTTATGAGAATTGGGAGATAAATGTTAGCCTGATTTAGTTCACCTCTTTTAAAAGGGGGTAGATTTTATGTTTTTGGAAGGATTGTAAGGTTATCCAATTATGGATAGTATTAGTTATACTCTGTTTGTAGATTTTTAGATTAATGTATTAACTCACTATATGTGGACATATGCATACATGATGGTCTATGTTAATATTTTCTTGAGACAAATAGAATAAACAATCATTCTATTTATGGATCACATGTCCTGCTAAAACATCATTAATGACAAATTCAACATCATTTCATTGAATAAGAGATGAAGTGAAAATTGTTTAAGGCATGAGAAATGGTTAGATGATTCTGAATTAAATTATTTCACGTAATTTTATTCATCATTAGGTAAAGGATAATGAAAAACATAATTGTTATCTTAGAACCATCTTATCCAATGAATCAGATGGTCCCTTAAATCATCTCTGATTTATGGGTTTCTGGTTGTCATCTTTCTCAAATCCTTGTTCTCTATCACTATCCATAAGAACTTGATGGTTATATTTTTCTTCCATATCCACGATTTCAATTCCCATAAATTTTATCCTATATGGAAACCCAGTGATGAGTTTCTTTGGGTAACAATTATTTTTCTATCTTTCCTTTTTAAAATGTAGTTTTAGTATCCCTTTTTATGATGTGGGTTTCCATGAAAGAAACTTTCAAGTAGTAAACCTTTTTTAACCCCGATGAATTTAGAGTGATAAATAATTTTTATGGGGGTAGAATGTAACACCCTGAGTTTTTATGGACATTTTTTTTCAATAAATTTAAATTTTCTTTTATATCTAGCAATGCACTAGGTTAAAGATTCTTTTCATACTAAACTGACTTGTCGTATGTTACACACAACATTGAGTTGGCGTACGATACACACAACACTATGTATAGATTTTGTTCAATGTACAAAATAACTATGTTTAGATTTTGTTATAAGAAACCCCAATGGAATCTTACACTCCATGAAACACTATCTTCGCTTGCATTACACACAATAGTGACCTTCCTCGATAGCTTGTTATGTATGCAATACTGAGTTTCACTAAACAACAATAAAATTTTAAAATATTATTATTTAATGGGATGTAAATTAGCCTTTATAAAAATTATTAAATTTTTTTTATATAACATTAAAATTCATATTATGTATATTCTTGACATTATATAAAAAAAATTCAATTTTTTGGATAACAGAATATTTTTTTCAAAGAAATGCAGTATTCCCCCTTTTGAGGGGACACATTTTAAATCTATATTTTTACACATTTATATATTATATTTTACTAAATGAACTTATTATTTGTTATAGGGACATAAAAATTTACATTTGTTGAATTTTTGTTATTTTGCTGATAAAATTAATATTTTAATGAATAGTGAGAAGCACTGCATTTTAATTAAAAACATTATTTTATTATAATTTATTTATATAGTTAGATTATTTTTAATTGGTTTTAAAGTGTAATTGTTTTATGTTTTTATCATTTAGTACAACCTTTATAATTTTATGTAATTTATCATTTAAATTGGAAATAAACACATTTTAATGTTTTGATAGTTTTTACATCTTAAAACCATGTTTTCTTGTTTTGACAATGAGATTTAATTTTAAATTAATTTCTTCCAATTATGTCATTTGAATTTAAAAAAAATGAACTCCTTATTTGGATTCATAAGATTAAAATTGTATAATTATTCCCCTTTTATTTTTTGGACATTATGAATAGTGACCTTAGTAATTATTTTTATTTACCACTATTAAAGGTTAAATGGAATAAATAAGGGTAAAAATATTATTATAATAAAGTAAAACTACATTAAAACATGTCCAAATCCTATTGGATGAGTTAGGGCCAACTAGGAAAATACTTGGTACACACATTTGTCCTTTTGGAGCCACTGGGGTGTGATAATGACATGTTATAATAATTAATTTAAAAGTAAAGAGTAATATAACATAAACATGTATCATTTAACTAAAAAAAAATTAATGTGGGGATATATAACTGAAATCATTTACTATAAATAGCAATTAAAAATGTAAAATTATTTCCTACATCATGGTATTTTATTTATAATTTTTAATCATTAAATATATAAATTTATTTTCAATGAAATGATGATGTAGTGATTACCTTAATAATGAAATATTGAAAAAAATGATATTATAAAAATTAAAATAAATATAATTTGAGATTTTTGATTCCATACCCAAATTATTTAGATATAATTGACATATTAGGGATGTGATAACTATTTCTTTGATGTAAACAAGTTGTTATGAAATGAAAAATAAGCAATTACTAAATAGTGTGAAAATTGACATAAATGAGTTTTGAGAACAAATACTATATTACTAAATGATATAATAGTCATCAAAATCTCAGATTTGGAAACTGACTTAGATAGTATAAAAAATGTAGTTATGATCCACTTGAGGTTCTCAAGTCATTTTATAGTAACTATATTGACCATATAGTATAAAATACAAGAAGACATGGTAAAAGATAATTTATTTAACTGGGGGTTAAATATAAAAGATAAAGTTGAATTCTAGACCTAAACTTATCTAAAACATATTGGTTGATGGTATTCTAAATATCCTCATATTAGCCTTGAAATAATTCACTTTTGAGCTATTTTTTTCTAAAATATATTTATAATAAAATAATATTGCACAACTTTTCTAAAGTTCCCCTCCACCCTCCAATAAAATGACACCACATCTACCCACATACTCACACCTCTCAAGACCCATAGATCTTCCATATTATACTCAAATAATATCCCAACATCCCTCCCTTCATCTTAGAGACCACATTTTTAATAGAAATCATTCCTAGGGAGACGTTTTTTGCTAATCAAAAAGAGATACTTGGAAAAGAGGATGTTCAGATACATACGAATGATATCAGAGCTAAGTTGTCGGTTAATTTTGCAATCTCATTATTATACGATATTATTTATAAATAATTATTTACTATGGCATATTTATCATCAACATTAATGTTCCATAAATATGTAATACTATTTCTATTATCCTACAATTCTTTAATGTCAATTTTACCCATTGGTGAATTTTTACTAAATGGTATGAAGGGAATATTTTTTCATTATTCGATACAAGGTTGTTTTTAAACTTTTTATGGAAAAAGTAAGAGGAGAAAGTTTTTTAAATTTATACAAGTTGAATTGATTTTTATGCTTCCATATTTTCTTTTTCCCATGAAGCATCCCTTACAATATTTCAAGTTTATTTTTAAATAAATTATTTTCTTTTAAAATTGTGTAGAATTTTGAGAAAAGAAAATGTTCTTGAAGAAGAAAGGATATTTTCCTCAAGAAATAATTTCAAGTATGTTATAAAAAATATTTTCCATCTATGATGATATAGGTTATGTTTCTATCCCTATTATTACATTGATTTTTTATTTTTATGATGGAATTATTTTTAAAAAAACCATTTAGTTTATTTGTATTATAATGGAATGATGTTTAAGAAACCCGTTTCTTTCCTTGGGTTATGCTATGATGAATGGTTTATGATTTTTTGGAATATGTAAGAATGAATTCATTATAAGATTGTAGGGACCTATATCTCACTACAATTCATTGGGTAATGATTTATAACTCAAGAGATATACATTATCGGAATGACAAGTAAATCTGGTTGAATAATATAGGGCTGAAACGAAAAGTATATCTTGTTCAGTAATACTATGCTGGAATGAGTAGTAAACTCAGTTCAATAATGTACTTTGTATACCACAATGGTCTTTGATATTATCATTGGATAATATGGAATTTATTTTATATGATTATGTGTTTTTCTTAAGTTTATGTTTTATGACAATTATATATTATCATGGTAAATTTTCATTTATGACTTTTGACTTACAAACTGCTAATATTTATTTCATGACTCAACATTTCATATTCGAAAGTTATGTTCAAGTTGTTTTATTAATACTTTCATATATAGTTTTCATACCATTATTGAGAATCTACGCTCACCCATTATTATGTATCCATTCATCAGATAATCAATAAATCATTTAAGTAGGAGTAATAAAGGGTAATATCTTTATGAGAAATGCTGAAGATCATTCACAATTTAGAAGAATATATTCCAAGTTTCTAAAGGAACTAAATTATTACGTTCCTCAGGTGTGAATTTTTAAAATGTAATAAATATTCATCTAAAAAGATGTAATATTCATATACATGATGCATGGGTTTTTATATCTATCCTAGTGTAAGCCCCTAGATTTTCATGCTAGAGGTCCCACTTTTTTCTCATCTCTGAATCCTGACCATTGAGTCAGAGAGGGGATGGGTACCCAATCCTTCTCCTCTCTCACATCGGAACCCATGAAATTAATTCATTCATTAACATGGTCTCTCATCCATCATAATGTGAAAAGTGGTATGTATCATAGCCCTAACTTCTTCCACTGTAGCCCTAGCCTCTTCTATTGTAGCCTCGACCTCTTCCATTAGTGAATGAGGAAAATTGTGTGGTTTTTCAAATCTTTTTCTTCCTCTGGTTTCTCATACGAATAATAACTCCTACAGGGTTTGAGGTTAGTGATGATTATGAAACCCACAAAATCTTGTTGAATGATTAAACTATGAGAAATATGATTCTTATTAACCAGGATACGACAGATGACAACTTGGGTCCTGAGCTCACTAGTTTTCCTCCTTAGGGATAATACCTAATCACAATTCCCTTAATTCGGGTATCCTTGTCAAGTATAAAAACCGATTTAACCCACCAAATCACCATGATTTAAAATATACCTCATGGTCCCTTCAAGGGGGATATCCTTCCCAAGATTAACCCCTAACCTATCATTTCAAAGAATCATACTCCTCTATGAGATGTACCCTTGAGGGCCTCCATATGCAAGGGTCCTCACCATTGAACTATGTGGGATTTTATTCACATACCAATGGGATACGTAAGAAGCCACCCTAAGGTTCAAAACCAACATCCCAAACCAACACTCTTCTTCTAGGACATATCTTAGACATTTTCTAATTCAACATGGAAACTCATATCCCTTCCATATTCCTAGTGTTTTTTCAGCATAATTTCCAAACTAAACTTTGACTATGAACCTTAAGCTAGACATATTTTCCACATGACATTAACCTATACAATTGGGTTCTCATCGCACAAACTTCAATGGTATGATGTTCCCCATTAAATAGCACCAAACTACGTGGGTTGTGATTCCTTTCACAAGGATATGTAGGAATCCCATTTATTGTTTTGATCCCAAGATCAAGTAATTATCATCTCCCAGGATGGTGATAATCTCCAGAGTGACAATAGTCTACATATATGACAATAATCTCTAGAGTGTCCCACAGTGTGGCTAAAATACAAGAATCATATTAATATTGACCAAATAATATTTATGTAGTATAAAGGAGGATACCATAAATGTAGAACCTCTAGTATATATAGATATATCCATTTATGAAGAACCTCAAATACATACATATGGTTTTTAATTCTACACATGTTAATAATTGGTTGCTAATATTGGGATAACCCGCATCATACTTTGAAATTGATGAAGGATTGAAAAAAACTTAAATATATATATATGAGAGTATTAGAGTAGGTAATACTTCGCCCCAAAAGGGTTTCATTATCTCAACTTTCCATCCTCTTCACCAATTTTATTTCATAATCATCATGGGCCAAAATCCCTAACAAGTGCCTTCCTTTGGGAAGAAAGTCCCTATGGAAAGAGAACAATTTTTGTTTCATATTCCATGAACAACCCCGTTGGAAAATTTTCAGAAATAATTATTTCCCCAAAAAAGTAACATTTCCATCATAGACAAATAATTGTGAACCTGAAGTGAATCCTTAACCAAGATGAAAGTGCAACCTAACTGTTAAGCCCATTCCATTCTGAAAGGAAATGTGTGTCGAAGAGGTAAATCAATCCCACATGAGTTCATACAAAAAAGATCTTAATTTAACAAGGTTTTCTTGATAATGTCTATTATATATCCTCATAAAATTCCTTCAAAAACTCCCTTTAATCCAATGGATTCCTTCATTTTTTCATTAATGAATTCCACAACTTCAATTAAGGTTGGATCATCGTCTTCTCGATGGGATCCATTACCAACTCAGCATCATCAATGATGGGTCTCTAATTATTTGGTTCAATATTACTATCATCAAGGAACCATCTCAACCTTAGTGGTCATCCAAAATGCTATCCATCTCAACTAGCACCACTAGTAGTTTGGTCAATGATGACTGGTTGCCCTGAAGTATATGGTGTCAACCACCGTCTTCGACCATTTCAGAATCATATCCTCAGAATGAAACTACTAGTCCCTCCCATATTTTAGGGAGGTGAATCAGGAGACCACTTCTAGACTCATCACAAAGACACGTGGGTCTTTCTCAATGGATCCTACTGACAATAGCCATTGTTAAAACCACATGGTAGTGAACCCTCTACATGATGAGTGTGTCTCCTTTGGCTATTCGTCCTAGGTCCCTTAGACCAAGGCATGCAAGATGGACCTCTAGGGATGAAAACTAGACAATAGGGAGTAGGTTAATAGCTTCTACCATTCCATAGAATCCCAACAAGACAGTTTGGTGGAAAATAGTGCGCAAGCACATGCACCCATCCTCCATCATTCGACCATCAGCAAACTCGATTGGCAGAATTCATATAATCCTTCCAACCAAATATGGTGGAAACCAGAAAGAAAGAACATAAACCTACCTACACCCACCAAGCCTACCAGTAGACTCATCTGGAAGAACTAAAATAAGTTCTTCGACCATGTTTGGTGGGAAATAGTGATATGGCACACCCACCTTCCAATATTTACCAAGCATGCAAGTAGTATTATCTGGCGGTACATGAAGAATTGAGTCAAAAATACTTGAAGAAATGTTGATGGAATACTCAACTCATCCCATGATTAATATTATTATCCACAAACATGAATGGGCGGATATGATAAATCAAATACCTATACCCTATATATAGAATGGGAATATTTCCTTTATTCGGTCACAAAATTCACTAAGAATATCATGGAAAATCTAAAATGGTAGATGAAAATCCATAACCACATCCTAAAAACATTCCAAGATATCATCACAGCGATGATAATAGTGATTTAAGGACATACACATAACTTTATCCCCACAAATGTGGTGGCTAATCTGCATAACACCCTGAAGCAGACACATACCTCAACTCTCGTCCAAGAGGGTCATGAGGCACACTCCCCCATAATATAAGGATAGAAGGATCATAATCACACACCAATTCTAATTAGATGTAATATACCCATTCCATTATCCACTCCATGGTAGGAACAGACATCTACCAATAATGAATACTTCTCCCTGCAAATTTCCCCAATCACTCTTGATAAGGCATCTAAAAAGAAGTCTCATCAAGAACATTTGAAGAATGAAGAGCTGATCAACAATTATGCTTCACTTGATGATAGTGTTCTTTATTCCCTCATATATTTATTTATTTCTACTCAATATCTTACCTACGCATTATAAAATTATAGGAGTGTTATCAATAATTCTGAAGGTCCTCATTGGACACTTCACCATGAAGGCTTTCTTCAAAGAAACAATTCAGTCAATCTTGAGAGCCTATATCTAGATGGGAGCCACAAAAACCCTTTATTTGGCTAGGAGACCCAGTAAAAAGAGGCTCATACCCTTGCTATGATCTATCAAGATGGCCCTCCTTGTGATGGTGATCACTACCAATGTTTTCTCCATAGTAGTGATTTACATTGTCAAAATAATTCTCCATTTGACAATTTAGAGATGAGAAATCCATCTTATCCTGAGGAAATTTCAAATACAAGTCCATTCATATCAGATTCCTTGTAACTAGTAGGTGAAATACATTCTCAGACAGAAGATAGCCAAAGGGGGTGTTCATTCTCTAAACCTCCCTTGGGTCATTTTCAATCCAATATAAGAGGGGAAAGCCTACCTGAACCCACTTCTTGTGTCAAAACGATTTTGAAGTGTTCAATCTTGTCATACTAAGTCAAGGAACCTATTGCGAATGAAAAATAAGATTTACTAAACATGATGAAATAATTGGATAAATACAAAATATCATTCAAGTTCTATCCTTTATCCACCTCTCAATACAACATCCCAGAGGTGTTGGGGTAATATTGTATGCATGAAATCTGCCTAAACATATGGAAAACTCTTCAACACCTAAAAGAATATATATTACATTATAAATAGTATCAAAATCACATTAAGGTAATAGAAGTGTTATAGACCCAAATTGACTTGTCATCTATATTGGATTATAGACATCAAAATATTGAGCAACTATAGGGATCCCTTCCACGTGCAATGCCTTAATGAGGTTGAAAACGCTGATCATAGATAACCCATCTAGTGTTCACATTTGTGGATGGGGTGTATGTGGAAAATTTCTTTTCACTATAAACCCATGCCAGAAAATCCCTCTAAAGGTGGAATCATGAAATTTTATTTCCCCAATATGATTATATAAAAAGGAATCTGTTCATGGATAGAGATATGCTAAAAAACATTCCTCAATCGAATCTCATCGACATTAGGCCAAAAGAGATAAAGCTCTTGAGATACTCATGTGTCAATAATCTATGAACATTGAGTTGGTGTCCCGTTTAGAGTATATCACCCATTATATCATGAAAATTTCATAAATAGAACAATAATCTTCCAAAATGAGTGATTTAATTAGTGATGAACAATGTACCCATCCCACGTTCAGACAAAAATTTGTAAAATAAAAAGAAAACCCAGGGTAATATCATCCAAAATCGTTCTAGAATAATCCCAACCCATAAGGCTGGAGGATTTTTTAACCCCACCCTTGGGATCATACAACCAATCCTGAAGGGTTGCAATGGCAGAATAAGAATACCTCTAGCCCTCAATGATGGGGGATTTTTCACCCCAACAATACCCTCCTCAATGGGAAGCAATCTTCTATTGATTAGGGAAGATTACAATGAGTGAATCTTATAAATTTTTTCACCGCTTTATTCAATGAAATCACATGGAAAACGCATAATTGAACTCTTTGGTGATTTCCTTCAGGTCTCTTTCCATCAAAAAAATTCTAGGGAATTAATGAAGAAGAGGAAAAGGTCTCATGGAGGCTGTATATGGAGGTGATATCTTAGAAATTACAATAAAATACTTGTGATTCACTACACATATGAGAATTTAATTAATGATTTCATTGAAGAACCTCCATAATATGAGACCGATTTAGAGGATTCTGATAAAAAAGATCATGTTCATAAGGTAGTCCAGACCAAAACAAATTCATAAGGTGTGCATACACAAAACCATAGGCTTGTCCAAAATCTGTGTATCCACTCAAATAATCCACCACTACTTCCTCTAAAGGCACCTAATAAAGGGAAGGATAACGTTTATACCATGTCTAACCCCACCCGCAATGAAGTCCAGTCCCTTTATATAGAAGAAATATTTGATCTCAAGAGGAGGAAATGAGATATTTTAGAAGACTCAATATAGAGATACTTCAAGGAAATATTCCTTCTATATATGCTCCATTAGTAGAACCTCAACTTGTAATTCTAGTTGGATCACCCCAGAAAATATTTTTTTCCACTACAATAAAAGAATATAGGGAAGGTCTTCTCAACGTGGGACATCAACTACCAATATATTAGAAACCCAAAATCTTAGATAAATAATTCCCACAATTGGGTACACAACCAAAACATGGTCTGAGAGATTGTTACAACCCTTCCCCTATTGGTTTCCCATGATAGATTGTAGTGGTTCCTCCAGCAACGGTCCTTCTAGTCACCAGACCCATTCAGTCTCTAGTCGCCAAACCTATTGAAGTCCCATTTCATATGATCATTCCTCAAATTCTTATGAACATCAATTCATCATGAAGTGTTTTATTGGAATAAATGTAAGGATAGTGTGTGTGAATACATCTAGAAAAGATGGAATACTCCAAGTGGGTGGATATGGAACTTCCTCCACCAAATATTGGGAAACCTGTATTTTTTATCTTCAATTTCTTTTAAAATATGTAGCAGCACTTAATGAATTTCTTTTCTCACTACGACAACCTGATGGGGACCCCTGGGCCCTAAGAAGTAGTGAACCACATATTATTCATAAATTCATTGTAGGGTCCATCCTTTTTTGTTATATTACTATGATGTCTCAATTGATCATTGGATTGTATGATCTCCATCATAAGTTCCTCTTCCAGTTCATCTCAGTGATATTGAAGACAATATTCTTTTTTTCTCACAAATTAAAAAAAAGAGAATGGAAGCGTCTTAAGTTTCATTACTCAGTTAAAAGGATTAACTTAATCATTTAGCCTACAAATCCCTTATGAAGATTCATTTCATCTCTACATATCGGATCTCCATTACAAGTTACACACACAGTTGATCCCTATGAAATAGATAGGTGGGTTTTGGGATCAGGATTAAATTTTTCAGTAGTTGGAAAATGCTATCAAAAATTCCAAAGCTAAGTACCTTTTAAACTCATCTACTCAGGGAATAAGAATAAGGGGAATGGTACAAGTAACTACGGTTACACTTAAGCATGACCTTGTACCAACTCATACCTCAAAAACTACATCATTCCATAGGTATGCATATCCTTAGTGTCGAAAATAATGACCACCTCCTCAATATTATCAAAGTGATTAGAGGTGGATAGATTTTGAAGAGTTCAAAAACAAGGTTTATTCCTTTCGGAATGACCAAGTCCATGACTACATCATATCAGCTTTGGAAAACAAATTAGTCCAATTGAAAAAACACAAGAATCCTTAAAAAGGTTATATAGATCTCTCAAACTATTTCTATTTCCATATAATGTTGGGGAATCCCATCTAGGATTGTTTTATTTTCAAGGAACTCTTACAAAATATGGTGGATTCTACGAATGTAAAACTGAAAAAATCACCAGCCTAGGTAGGATGAATTTCTGTTAACAATCTGATGGACGAACGAGAGTGGCATGAAGTTAATAGAAAGAATGAAAATAATTGATATGACTGGATGGTCAAAAAACAATCAATCAAACACATTCCATTCTACCGAAACAATTGAAACAACAAACTATGATTCCTTCCTCTTCCACTACAAAAAACCTAGCTTCATCGAAATCCCTATCCTATGAAAGAAAATATTCAAATAAGATATATGGGTTGAAGGATAAGGAACAAAAATAATATGATGAGATCATTTAAAGGGTAATGTTTCCCTTGACCTTAGATTATTTAATGCTAGCTATCACAAAAGTACTGGCACTTCCCCACCAAACAGTACCACAAAAGTCATCCCCTAGGAAGAATCTTTATCAGATGTGGATTTGATCACTGGTTCTATTAATTTTATACATGTAATATATATCTACCAAATGATTATTTTGATTATGAACCTGATTTACATGCACATTATTGGAGAACTGGGGGAAGTTGTTGTCAGTGTCGAGTATATAGGGGAAGATTTGGTCATGCTAGAATCCAATACATCAACCAGACACCCACAAAATCCTTATATGCTGCTAAACCCAATGGTAAAGGTCTCCAATGACTTCAATATGAAAAAAGGAATTCTTCCTATGTACATGATAGTATCTGCAATGAAATGATTATCTTAGATGGCTGGTTAGAGTATATTCTTCTACCTCCCGAGTAGATAGGAAGACCAATCTTTCCTAACACACTACGAAAATGATCACTTCCATATCCTTCCCCAAGAAATAGCTCATCCACATCTGAAATAGAAAGTCCTAATGTGCCTATAAAAGAGAATATTCATTTCCAAAAGTCTAAACCTATGGACCAAAAATTTTATGTCCTAAAAAAATCATCCCATGTTTCATCTAGGTTTTCAATCTTTCATGTAATGAGTCTATCAGAAGAACATTGGGAACCACTCATTGGAATATTGGTATGCCCTCAAGAATTTGAATCTGACGTTGTTACTACTGAAGTATATCATGAAGATAATTATGCTAAATAATTTCATGTAGTCATTTCCTTTATATCCCAAGATGAGGATTATATCGAACAAGGACATGTCATAACCTTGTATATATCCGACGTGTTAAATTACATTGATCTCCAAAAATACATCATTGACAATGTAATAGTGGTCAAACTCATCCCCGTTCAAAAACATCATCAACTGGGTCTCAATGAATCTCACTTATCTCACTCTACTCTAAAGTTATAAGGTTATAACAAGAATAAGAAAGACCCTCTCGGTGAGATCACACTCAGAAATCAGTTTTTCGATCTTGTATTCAACTCGAGGTTCTTTGTGGTCTAGAAAGAAACATATTTCTATGTTCTACTATGATGAACTTAGAAACATAATCATGAGTCCATTACTTTTTCATTCCACCAATGTCTCAAATATTCAATCAATGATCAAACGAAGACATTGTATAGTGAAAAGGCCCCATGAAAATCCTATGCAACATAATAAATCAATGCAGGGTTCTATCATCATGATGTAATGAAATACATTACTAATGATTACTACCAAATCAATGCCCCAAATGGTTGGGAGATGTTTCCAGCTAACCCATTCTAGTTGTTCAGTGCAGAATACATGATTCACATTTTTCAAATTGAAAGGGTGTGCTAGAATTCACATTTTCATTGAGAAACTTCCACATTGTAAGTAAATATATTTGAGCCAAATGATATTGAAGGGGTTATCAAAACTTTAAATAATAATGAAATCTTGAATGAAAATTTATTCATTTTGACCCCTGAGCTTCAACCAAGCATAATTTTTCCAGTCGAACTCGAAGAATATTGAATGATTTTAGGATAAAGAGAATAGATTAATTATAATTCCCTTATTTCCCAATAAGGAATCCAAGAAGGCTACATACCATCAAGTGAGACTAAAATGATTACTTCATCCTTTGTATTTAAAAATGGAGACTCCCATATTCCCTCAGAGAAACTTGTTTTATCAAGTCATCCTGAGAAATAAGCACAAACAGTGGAGCATAAGGAAGATGAATATGAAGAAGATGAAGATCTCAGGGATTCCCCTCCAACATTTGAAGAAGGAATCTCCAACATCATATAGGAACTAATAGAAATAAATCTTGTTGTAAAATAAAATCCACAACCCCACTCTAATTAGGGTGGCCCTGACTCCTAAATAATAGGAGGAATACCCCTCATTATTAAATTTTCATCATGATGTGTTTGAATCGAATTACAGAGAGATACCAAGCCTTGACCTTGAGGTGTCCACCCATAATTTGGGTTTTCTATAAGATAATTGGGGATATAGTCAAGAAGAAAGGAGGACACACCCAACTCATGCCTCCAAGATTAAGGTTGATATGGATAAACTCACCAAGGAATATTTTATCTGAGAAGTGTAATACACAAAATGGCTACCCAAATTTATCTTTGTGAAAAAGAATAATGTATTAATTAGAGGTTTCATTTATTTTAGTGATCTAAACATTAATTTTCCCAAAGATGACTTCCCGATTCCAATTAAAAAACACCAGATTAAATAAACAGATGATTATCAGGCCCTCTTCTTGATGGATTGATACTCAGGGTAAAATAAAATCTAGATAGACCTAGGATATGTGGAATCCATAATTTTTAGATCACCTTATAGAGTATTTTGATATCATGTAATGCCTTTTGGTTTGAAGAATGATGGTTCCACAAATCAACGTGTTATACATCACATCTCCAAACCCTTCATTGGAAGGCTTGTCAAATTGTATGTTGATGATATAGTGGTAAAATCCTGAAAATGATATGATCACCTAGATATAAATGAAACCATATTTAGTAAGCTTCAATGGTATAATCGAAAGATGAACCCCTTGAACTGTGATTTTCGGGTAGGCTCAATAAAATATCACAGCTTCTTTTTATGCCATCATTGCATCAATTTTGATCCTGAGAAGACTAAAGATAACATTTTAATGTCACCTACTCGAACATTGAAAGAGTTAAGATGACCTTAAGGAAACTAAACCTACATTCGGTTCTTCATATCCAACCTTGCAGGAATGTGTTTAACCTTCAACAAGTTGAAGAAGAAGAGGGTTAGTTATTAATGAACCAATGACTATGAAGAATATTTTTATTCATTGAAGTAATTCCTCTTAAGACCATTGGTATTGATGCCACCTATTGAATGAAAGATGATTGTTATATACAAGACATCCTTAGAGTGATCAATGGGTTATTTCCTCATAGAAAAACATGATTCCATGAATGAGAAAAAAAATTACCATCTTCGTCAAACAGTGCTCGATGCAGAAAAATGATATTCAGATACTGAGAAGACTTGACTGGGACTCATATTTGAATTTTAGAATATGAGGTACTATTTTACACATCATGAATTTAACTTGGTCTCTAATGATAAAAATCTCATGTTTATCCTTAGTAATCCTATACTGACAGGAAATCTCACATGATGGAAATCTATCTTAAAACATATTGATAAATAATTTTTCCCTTAGAAATCACAAAAAGGCCAAGCCTTAAAATACTATCTTTGTGACCACCCATCTTCATATGAGATGTCATTAAATATGAACAACCTAATGAATAATTCATCTTTATTGAATAAAACACTCAAACATTGGAAATTTATTTTGATGGTGCTTCCAAGATTCCAATGATAAAGAGAATGGAAGACCCTAAGATTAATAAAGTCGGATTGGGAGTTGTGCTTGTCACCCAAGAAAAGGTAGGGTTTCTATAATACTTTGTGTTATTAGAAGGTGGAACTAACATTAAGGAAGAATATAAATATCTCCTTGTAGGAATGTAATTGGTTATCCAAATAACGGTGAACTACTTAGAGGTGAAGGGTAATTTGAAATTTATAATCAAGAATATCAATGGGGATTACACCATCAGAAAAGAAGAGATGATTCCCATATGTTATTATATATAAGGGTTAATGGAATAATTTACCTCATATCCAACATTTAATCACATATAATGATCACAAAATACTTATAAATATGTGTTGGAAAAAGCATATATAGATTTAGAAGAGAACAATCGGGACAAAATAATCATCATCCCTGCACATCAACAAATGGTTTCACCTTTTATTCAGATCGGGGCAGAAGATATAAATATAATAAGCGCCAGAACTTATCCATATAGGCATTCTAAGGGGTGTATTGAAACTATAATTTAATATCCCCCTGAATAAATACTTCCACTGAACATACTTGTAAGAGAGAAGATCCACTGAGTGGTGGCTTATTTCACTCTTTATGATAGCCCAAATCACAGAAAATTCCTCTACAAGTGAGGGTTTTATAGAGTCCTCAAATTTTTTAATGTAGAAGAGAATTCAGATTTTATGGAGAAGTACATGTCAGAGCATGTGGTGCCCACCAATTAGGGTATAGGCTTTATGATAAAATATAATGTCTTGGATACTTTTGGCCTTCGATGATGAGAGATTTTAAAAAAATCACTAAGAAGTGCCATCCCTGCCAAGTGCATAACAATTTCATCCATCAACACATAGAGTTTCTATATTTAGCTAAATACACCAGAACACTTTCCATATAGGGAATGGATGTTGTTAGACCATATCCTCCAGATACAGCTAAGCAATTCAAGTACATATTTTCTACTGCCGATTTCTTCTCCAAATGGGATGAGGGAATACCCCACAATGAATTCAAATCCAAAATCATTGTTAGTTTTTTAAAAGCTATCAAAATTACCATATTTTCTATCCTTAAAACAATTTTTATGGTCAATGGCACCAATTTCTATTCTCCTAAGGTGAAAAATCTATATAAATAATACCACATCAAATCCAATCATTCATCCCACTACTATGCAGTGTCAAATGGAAAATAGATGATTTTAATAGGAAATTATCAAAAATACTCTAGAAGATGGTGGATGAAGATAATAATTCTTGGACTCATAACATCTTGCATACCATATGGGCTTATTAGGCGACTACATGTACTACTACATGCGAGACTTCGTACTCATCGGTATATATAACAGAAGCTGTCTTTCCCATTGAGGTTTTATTTCCATCACTCTGTATTTCCATTTGTAACTAGTTATCCACAAGCGTGCAATCCCAGAAATTATTGGATGAGCTGGAGTTACTGGAAGAATAGAGATCTCCCACCATGAATCACATGAAGGTGTATCGTAAGTGAGTAGAATATACCTTTAACAAAAAGATCCATCTTTGTTCAACTATCCAAGGAGAATTGGCATCGGTCCTCAGTACTCTGATGATACCAAGAAAGAATCCTCTGATTCTTCGACCAAAATGGGAAGGACCATACTCTATACATAATTTCTACTCTAATGGATCTTATTTCTTAATCTCAATGGTTGGAGAACTTATTATAACTCCAACCAATGCAAGGTTCCTAAAGAAGTACTTTGCGTAATCACATAGAGTTCATCTTAGCTGAAGGATGCTAATGGTGTTATACATGCTCTAGTTTTCCTTACAAAAGTTTCCCACATAATAGGTCTATCAACCTAAATATTTAACTTTTTGACTATATAGTATGTACCCTATATAGTCGGGCATAAAATAGCCCTTATAAAGGATTTTTCAAGAAATGGTAAATTCACCATTGTGAGAATCCCCTTATATCCCTTTAATCATTGATGATGATATATTTGAACAAGGTAATTAGTGGTCATCCCTTTTATATTTTTCCCATATACTTTCTCCTATCCTGAAAGTCTTGAAGACCGTTGTGTACACTATTCCCCTTTTAATTTTTTCAAAACATATTTGAATAACCTTGGGTAATTTAACCACATATCATCCATTGTTTCTATGATATTTTGGTCCTAGTCATATAACCTAAAACTAAAGGCAGTATGCTTTCTACATTTGGGTCAGATCTTCATAGATAACCTATTGTTTTGATTTATTATAATAAAGACATGAAATAATCCTTCTATGTTCAGGAACTTTTATCCACCAATCAAACTTTGTGAATGAGAAAATCCAAATCTCCATAAATATTCATCGCCTTTCAGTGATAGGAAGTTAGAATTCTTGAGATCTCATTTACCTGAATATGCATTATATTCCCCAGTTTTCCTTTCATAAAGCCACCCACATAACAGTCATGTCGGCCTATGGATACCATTATTGACTATGCAGTGCATTCCCATATGTCATTTCCTAAAAAATCCCCCATAACAAATTTTTTAAGCAATGGTAACATCGTTCATAGGAGAGATATCCTCCAAAACCACTGTCCACATTCCCCATACCACTCTTTAGATTTATAAATCCTTATATAATATCTTACAACATTTCACTTCCATACCTGAATATAGTATCATATTTTCAGATATATTACCAAGAATTTGAGAACCATAGAACTATGGTTAAAAGAAAAATACCTTAAATTAAAATCCTATAATTTCCTTACTTCAATACATTAAACTACACAACATAATGTCCTTATTTTGTTACATTAAACTGTAGAACATAATGTTCTTATTTCACTGATTTAAACCATACAAACCCCTAATGTCCTTATTGCAAACCCTTAAATTGGATAATGTAATGTTCTTGCAGAATGAAATTAAACTACACCAAATAATATCATAAATCCCCTTTTTGAAAAATTATATATTCCTTCACACATCATATTCAGGTAAAAGTGGTTCCACATTCATGACATTGGTCAGTACAGATGGTTCTTTTATTACTATACATCTTTCCTTGGAAAATCTACCAACTGTGGTTTTGAGATATCTAAATCTTTAACCTTATTTTTTCATCAATAAAAGAATTTAAAAATTATTGATATCCCCTTTACCTATCATGAAGTATGTTTCTAGGTTTCCCTTGCATAACGTTTCCCCCATAACAGTCATGTCAGCCAAAGGATTCTACGACTTGACCATGCAGTATGTTCTCCAATTGGCCTTGCATAAAAAACACCCCATAATGGGTTTTTTCAATAAATGATAAATTTTCTTTAAGGATATCCATTATCTATTAAGAAATACCTTTTTTATATTTGGAATTCAAAAAAATGTTTCCATATTCATCTTATAAGTATTTAGAAAATATTGAAACATTACTAGATATCTACACTTGTTTTTGTTATCATCTCAAAAATTCATGGTCAAAGAAGTTCAACCTAAAATACAGGCTTTATCAGTCCAACATGAATTACATCAAACTACCCCCAAAAGGGACATAATACTCACCATATTAAAAACCCACAAAGGGATGTCTGGAAAAGATATGAGGCTCATCTCTCTATAAAAACACTCTATATGATTTAGAAAATAGCGACCAATAAAATATTAAAAAGATTGAAACTTGTTAGGATGAAAACCCAAAAAGGGAATCCTAATAAAAAGCAATGTCTTACCCACTAATTCTCCTCAAAATTGATTTTAGGAAAAAATTAGGGTGATGACACAAAGACACAATGTTTATAGGGATTTCCATATGACACTAGTGAAAGTTAAACAATGCTCACGAGGTCCATTAGCTTGGGTAAAAATTATAGATCCCAATATACCTATCTTTGTAACATTGATTAGTTGGAATGAATATGTTATGCTATTACGATCTTCATTGATATTATGATTAGTATAGAAAGTAGGGATGAATAAATATATGAATGTAAATAAAACCCTTTTTAATTAAATAGAAAAATTGGTGGAAAAATCACAAAATTAAGTCCCTCTGTCATATATTACAAGAGGCTTTCAACATAACACATTATTTCTTAAACAAACTCTTGAGAACTGTCAACTACTTGTAGAATTTCAGTCATTCAATCAGCATAAATCTCATTGGATAAGAAAAGAACTTTAATGGTATCCAAAATTGTAGTTACCACTTTAAATTGGGATTATCCAAATGATTGGGGGAGTTGTTCGAGTCCCTATTGAATAACATCAAACTCATGTTGATAGAGAAAAACTAAAACTGATTTTACATTGATTTTCCATTTGAATGTTGCCAATTTGTTTTAATGTTTGGCCTCTTCTAGGCATACTAACACTCGAAAATTGTCAATGTTGGTGAGCAATTTGGCCATTACAAGGACCCATCAAAGTTTATTATCTTTCTCCCACTAGAAAATTATCTCCTTTACCACAATATAGATTAGACAATAATAAAATCATCTACATCCCAATACACTAACCAATGATGAAAGTTAGAAAAAATTCGAAGGTGTCCCTTCAAAAGAAGTCCCAGATATCATGTTCTGGATGATCCACCAAGCCTTACCACCTGTGAAAAAGAGATCAACTTATAACTCTATATCTGAATTAGAACCATTGTTGTGAGGTGAGATATATGCTCTGTAACAAAATCACTTAAATAAGTGCATTTCTCTAAAATCTCTAGGGTAGTGGCTACCTCAACTTCTTTTTTCTAGTCAAACTGATGAAGAAACATCACCCTCAGACCTAGAGGAATATGTTGATGATCCTAAATGATAAATCAAATTTATCTCTGTCCTCGAAATAGTGGAAAGAACGCATCATTATCAATATGGTCAGTTACATTTACCCAATAACATGTTATCATCTTGAGTAGATTCCTCCCTAATATTCCAAAATTCAATAGTTTGAATGAATACTTCTTGATGAGGAGCACTACTTTGATCTTGTCTTGTCCCCACGATCAGAGGCTCTGGAGAATCTCCCAATCCATGATTCTCAGTTGGTACTTCACTAATGTCAGTAGAGGTAGGATGTAGTAGAATGCATCATTCATGAAGGTTATTATTAATTTTATTTGTATAAAAATATGTTTGAGTTGAAATTTTATGTGAAATATCATATAAAAGAAAAACTATGTATGGAAAATTCATGAAAGAGAAAATCACATCCTTTCAGTTCCTTGAGATAGTCCCCAAACTCGTTGATGGAACCTGGAATATAAATATTTGGATTATGAAAATATATAATTTCATATTATACATATTTGTATATTGTAGCATCCTGACCATTTCGGGTAACCATGAAATGGAGATCAGGACCCGTATTGGCTCAGCTAATGTTCTCCTCTATCATCTATTCAACTACTATAATGATTTTAGACATTATGGAGTTAGGGTTAGCATTAACACATTCCTCAGACCGCCCAGAATCCTCATTTCTCCTTCTTGGAGAAACATGAGTATCAACGTTGACTATCGTAGAGTTCTCTGGCACAAGAAACAGATCTAAAATATTATGGAGAAAAGAATGATCGAAACATCATTTGATACCCAGATTAATTGTATCTGAAATTACTACGACCCTCCTCCGTCTCTATAGAAGCTTGAAAAATGCACCCACACCCCATGACACTTCATTTTTCAAGTTAATAGATTCCTCAAAATGAATCTATACCTCCCCCAAGTATCTTTCTCAATCATTGAAGGAAAATTATAGGATCCCTTAAGTGAGGAAAGTGATGCAGGTTATACAAAAAAAAGAAAAATATGGCCAAAAGTTTTTGTCAGGTAATTTGGTATATCGGATGACCGCACAAATAGTTAGTGTGACGTATTCTTTGATCTAACTTCAATGATCTCTTCTACATCATATCATGAGATAGTGGAGAAATTGTACCACTCTTCTCCATAATATAGATCTAAGTTAATGACTAAATAATTTCCATCACTATAATATCCATTGTGGTCCTCCGACCTATAGAGAGTTCTTGCGACCTAAGGGCCTCATTTAATATCTCAATGTCTATTCCCATCGGCCCATATTTCAGGGACTCATACAATTTTTCATCCACCACTCCTTCTCTAGTTTCAGACATAAAAATGAAATCCCATCAGGATTAGTGATTGTAGATGAAAGAGAAGAAAAAAAATAATAAAATAGAAATGCACAATTAGTATTAATATAAATGTCCCATTCCTCCCCAGGGTTAAATATTATCCCTTAAAGTACTCCTTTATCTAGAACGATGGATACTCACTTCGAGGCGGACACTTGATCATCAGTTTTATATAAGAAATCTTCAAGATCCTTGATGTACTTCCCTATCACAATCAAATTATTTTCAGTATGAAAAACTAAAGGGTCTTTAATATCACTTAGCATCAGAATTCAATGAGTGGACTAAAGAAACTTTCATGCATCCTTGATGTTATGAGTCAAGATTTCCTAATAATGTATTGCTATGGGTCACACATAGTTCGGGTTTGATGCAGTTGGTTGTACGCAAAACTCAACACCCTTAGATTGGAAAGCCTTTTTAGGCCTCTTTTATCCTTTAGAGGAATAAGGGGAAAATATGACAAACTCCTCCCGATGATGGAGACTTCATCACCTTGGTACTGGGGGTGTTATCTTTTTAACCTTATCTTGCTTAGTGGAATTTATACAGGAATGTTTTTAAGGTTATGAAGCCTCTACATCATCTTTGGTTTTAGACTTCTTTCCCTACATTCCATGACTAGTAGTTGTCTTGGCCTATACCAAATAAGTACTAATTGTAAATGACTATATAGGGTAGGAAGAAACCCAAACCTTTGAATATTTGGGCTGTAGTCCAATTTATGCCTCTAACAGGGATAGTTTGATCGACATTCTCTATGCCTCTACAACCATCGAGATCTATAATTTTTGGGCTACCATTGGATGATTCTCATTCCTTACTTATGTGTGGGGGAAGGTTCGTAATTTTTGAAGACATTTTAACAATAGAGTTAACCAATAAGGTACGTAAGCCACATATATAATGTCATTGTCGATACGGTCTACTGGTATGATGTACCTAAATAAAATCATTTATTCCCTTAGATCATAATTATTTTCCTTACAATCA
Source organism: Viscum album (assembly GCA_963277665.1). NCBI lineage: Eukaryota > Viridiplantae > Streptophyta > Magnoliopsida > Santalales > Viscaceae > Viscum > Viscum album. Next base: position 1,478,685,186 of record OY728134.1, read on the forward strand.
TTGAAAAAATTTCCATTTGGTGGGTTACCATATGGAATGAAGTTGAAGTCTTCAGATACATTTAGAACCTTAAGCACCTTATCAGGCTTCAGATTCAGAGGCCAAATCCTGGAGACATTATGAACAAATGGGGTAAATCGACTATTGGGTATCCCAACAAAATTCAGCATTTATTATGAACTGAAATGTGGTTTAATCTAGCCCCATAACAGCTCAAAGGATCCTGAAAGTCTAAACATATCCTTACCAATATATAAAGGCACTAATAAGTGATATATTATCTTTAACACATGTTAATCCAACCTGATATACTTTCCTTCTACTAACATGATTACAATAACATATGTCTCTATCATCACACCACCAATGGACTCACAGAATGGAAGAAGATAAAAACATAGTCACATGTTAAGGAAGCCAGAACTACATACCTTTAAATCAATCTTGCAATAAACATTGCAACCATAATATTTGTAATCGCTATTCTCAAATGTGAGAAAAAACACACCCTAAGCACCCCAATTTTCAGAAGTGGAGAAAATGGTAGGAATCTTGAAAGTAGTACCCTTTTTTGTTGATGGTTCTTTGAAATCCCCAATCCACACATCCACATGGAATTTATCACTGGGACAAGGATCCTTTTTATTCTGAACCTTCTTCACTATTTTGAATAGAACATAGTCCAATGATGGCACCCTATCAGCATCATCCCACATTTTAATATATGGATTAAATTAATCAAACATTTTTTTTCTGAGAATTGGAGCCCTGAAAATTTGTAAGACATCCCACAAACTAATTTCAGCCTCACCTTGTGACAAATGAAATGAATTTTCCTGCAGACCCCATTGGCTCAAAAATTCTTAAGTGATTTTAGTATTCTTTTAAACATAAGTCTATCCTACCCAAATAGCCACATAAATATGAACATATTTCTTTTTCATTATGAACTCCATAAAATTATGGAATAACCAAAATTCAAACGTCTATCTATGCCTGAATCCCCCTCTAGAGTATATATCCCAGTTTTATTTCTAGCCACGATATTGAAATGCCTTCGAATCACATCAGGTTGAATCATAGAAATGAGCCCATGGATCAATGACATGATACTTCATATCAGGAGTACAACCACTATGATATAGGATGAATCTAATAGGTATTATTCGCCATTAATAGGTACACCATTCATAGAAAAGTAGAAATAAGGGAAACTGATTTGTTTCACAAACCAAATTTTTTTGAATTTTTCTTCAACACAAGAATGATATCATCCCTCAGAATCAAATGATCACACAGAGGCTAGTAGTCACTTCCTAGGTATTCATGCTTATAAGGAATCATACTCTTTTTTTAAATCAGGAATGGTAGAATCAACAATTTCATAATAATATGTCCCAATAGCTATCATCATTTTAGTATGACATGCAACAGTTTTCCTCATTTCAGTCTGCCATGCAACAACTTCCAACGTTGTTCTAATTAATGTATTCATTTAGAAACTTGTAAGAAGATACCCAATGTTTTCATTAAGTTGAAATATTGTTTTTATAAAGTTAAAATTCTTACCTAAATGAATCCCTAATATTTGGAAAAGGAAAGTATCCACATAGCTCCTTAGACAAGTTACCCCACATAGGTCCTTCAATGAGGTTTACCCACGTATGTCCCTCAATGAGGGCCTTTTGGATATCTCTTTCATTAAAGATGGTTTCATGCATCCCCATTGCTCGGGAGGTTATACCATGAGAAAATTTTTGGAGGACCTTCTCTAGTGAACAATGTGATGTAGTTGGATAAAGGATGTACACAATGTGAGAGACAATCGGGAAATGAAGGTGAACAAAGAGACAATGAAAATAGGGTATTTATAGGCACCATAGACCAATATTGATTACCTATGCTTCTTATTTATGCCAGCAACATGTTCCCAATAACCTACATAGAGAAACTACATGGGAAACCTATGCAAATAAGTTGTGTGATCCTACTACCGAATATATCATTTTATCCTTCATAATCTTTTACCCATTATTTTTGCCTCTGGAATATACCCTACTTTATTTCAGATCCAATCCTAAGGGGGTATTTTGTTGATTATCTCTTTTGATAAAAGAGAGAAAAAATCACACGGATAGAATCTTGAATATGTTAATGTATCAAAGGATCTTAAGTGAAGCTAGGGGACTTATATCAATAGACCTAGACACAAAACACCTATGCGCCAATTGGCCAGTGTAGCTACTTCCTATATAATATAGAAGGCGTATCCACCTACACAGAATCCCTACATGATGGAGCTATGCCTAGGACCATTATAGCTTATAAATTATTTAAACTCTATGTGGTACAACTACACCGAGGAACTATGTGACAGACTTACACCATAAACTTTCTTTAATCAGGTCCCCTGGTTTCTTATACATTTAACTCTTGGGACCCCATTTGAAAAACTAGAAAATTATATGAAACCCTAGATATCTCATTGTGAAACCCCTTCACCCAGGTCTCCCTAAATTCCTTAGCTAGTTAACTAAAACACGAGAGAAGGGTGAATTAAGTGGATAAAAAAGGTCATATTCCACCCATGGTCTAAAGACATAAGACACAAGGAAAAGGACTATTCTCCCTTAAGGAGAAACCACATAAGAGTGGTCCCTCTCCCTAATCAGGGACATACATGACGCCCTTTTAGAATTCCCATAGGAGCCCCAGGGTATTTTGGAGAAATCTTAACACACATTTTTTCATTGTGGTAACCTATTAATCAAGGCATATAAAGCTTGTCCAGGCTTATTACCCATGTGTAAAATATTTTTAGTTCCTCCTAGGCCATGTGTGGCCCACTTCCACAACATACCTAGGTCGAGCACCTGATCCCATGACCTAAATGAGTCACCCTTTTAGCCCTCTTCCAAATACACCTATAGCATGACTCCAGTATAATTTCTCACATGTATTAAAGGGATCAAGATGAAACCCCCACCTTGGCCCCTTGATATAAAAAACAATAGGGAAAGGACCATTAGTGTGTCTCCCATTTGGATTCGGATTTCTGTGGTCATAGGTTTCCCACACTTGTCCTACCAATGGCTAAGGATCCAAAAAGTCTCTGTCGATTTAGATATCTATAGTCACATGGATCCTTACCCTAGGGATAGTGTTGAGGAGATCTTGATATGATATTCCGTGTATAGTGAAATGTCTTTCCCTTATCGTCTCTAGTATTTTAAGCATCCGATATGTAGTATGGTGGGTAAGGATAACACATAAATTTCCTTTTAATTGGGAATTAAATACTTATCCCTCTCTACACTGCCAATTTTGGTGAATCCATCCTGGTGTAAGCCCCTATATTTTCAATCCCGAGGTTACAATATTTTCTACTCTATGACTCTTGGCCACTGACATAGATAGGGGATGGGTACCCAAGCCCTCTCTCATCTCATCTTGGTGTCCCTGACCTTCATTCCTTCCATTCTTTGGACTCTCTTATAATGTAAAGTGAAGAGAGGGAAGTGTTGTAGCACCGACCACTTCCATTATAGCATCGGAATATTCCATCAATGAAGGAGGGCAAGTGAGGGGTTTAGAAAATTTTATTCTTCCTATTGCTTATCACACAAAACAAGAATCAAATGAGTTAAGAGTTTGTTTATTATCATGGATCCCAAAAAATCCACTAAAATTATTGAACTATGATAATTATGATTCATATTTACCAAGATACATTGGAAACCCACTTCAGGTCCAAGATCACTCAATGTCCTCCTTAAGGATAATCCATAATCACAATTCCCTTAATCGAGGTATATTACTCAAGAGTAAACCTAAAGTTAAGACCCCAAATCACCATCATTTAAAACATAACTCAATGTCCCTTCACGGGGGATATCCTTTTTTAGATTATCCCCCAACTTATCATCTCAATGTTCCACACTCCCTTGTGAGATATACCCTTGAGGGGATCCATAGGAGTGGGTCCTCACCAATAAACTAAGTGGTATTTGAATCCCATAAAAATGAGATAAGCTAGAAGACTCCCAAAGGTTCAAACCCAACTCCCAAAACCACCATGTTCTTCTCAGATATACCTTGTAGGGTCTAATTCAACTTGGAAACTCATCTCACTTCTATGTTATTAGGGTTGTTTCAGCATAAGTCCCACATTGAACTTTGACTAGGCATATTATGCCTAGACTTCCTTGCCACATGGCTTTAAACTTTATTGTTGGGTCATAATCACATGAACTTAAAATGTATGTTGTGCCCCATTAAGAGGCACCAAACTATATGGGGTAGGATGTTTTTCTCAAGTATACCTAGGAATACCATCTATAGATTTGATCCCAATATCATAACAACTTATGTCTCCCAGGATGAAGGTAAATTCCATGGTGACATTAGTCTACATGGGTATCCATAAACATCAGAGTGTGCCACTACATGGAATGAAATCTTGTATCATTTTAATAATGACCAAAAAACTCTCCCAATAGTATATAAGAGGATACCATAAATGGAGAACCTCATATACATATATATATTATCATTGATGAAGAACCTCGAATACATATGGAAGATTATGAATTACACACAAGGTAATAATTCATTTCTAATATTGGGATAACCCACATCATACTTCTGAATTAATGAAAGATTCACCAAAATATCTTAAAGATATAATAGAGTCCTAGAGTTGGAAAATAATTCCCCCAAAATAGTGTGATGATCTCAAACTCTCGTCCTCTCAAAAAATGGATGTTCTTAAGAATCATGGGTCAAAATTTCTAATGAGTGCCTACCTTTGGAAGGTAGGTCCCTATGGATATATAACCGTGGGGTTTTTCCAATTCAATGAACAAACCTATTGAAATAAATTAGAAAAAATGCTTTCCCCACGAAGTCACACTTCCATCAGAAACAATCTCATTTAAGGGTGCATGAAGTATAAGGAATATCTCCCAATTCCTTTATAGTGTGTAAAATTATAATGCCTTTACTTTAATAAAATGGATGTTTTTCAAAGACAACCTCCTCTAGGATTCCAATGTGACCATTTTGAATCCAAATAGGGTGAAAAAGTGATTGAGATATATAAATTTGTCAAATAATCTAGCTAAATAATCTTGAGGGAGGTTTTTAGTAATAACATCATGTTTCAATGGTTCCTAATTAATCTTAAAATCATGATAAATGAATCTTATTTAAATAAATGTAGTGGAAAAAATAGGAAACCAAACAATATTGTGGCTATGGTAGGTTCAAAATTGGTGAAAACATCTAGGGACGACTTCAATACCATTATGGAGAAACAACCCATACACCAGGAGATTCTTATACAAAGTTGATAGTAATCATTTATAGATGTGAATAATAAAACCACATTCAAAGAATTAAATATACCAACATGAAATTAAGTTAACCCAATGGCGTCCAATGTATTTCTTAGGAAAAGCAGTGACGGTATATTCTTGATACAATTTCCAAAAATTAGAAATCATAGATTGGAACAAAGTAACTATACCTCTTCATTTTAAAAAGTAATAACTGAGAGGCCTCTCTGTTGTAATCTATTCGATTCAATGTGTCTTGATGTCTTTAAATCACTATGAACATAAAACAAATGATCATGTCTGATGATGACGTTCAAAAAGGATTTGTGGTATGTGTTAGGGTTTCATCATTTTTTGGTCAAGGGAATTCTCTCTAGTAGATCCATCCCCACAATATACATTAGAATAAATTAAGATCTTCACTATCATATTTGTTTTATTTTATAGTTCAAAACTGTGGAAATAGACTACAAACAAATTGTAATAGTTTATAACCATGATTTTTGGGATTGTGTTCAAAACTTTTATGGTAGTGATTTTTTATAAATAGTTCTACATAATCTTGGGTAATGAATGCCTATTATAATGTTTTGAAAACCATGGATATAAGGATTTATTATATAGCCCTTTTCCATATTTTTCACACCATGGTCATAGATTTCAATTACTATGGTCAGAAAATTGTGTAAATTGGATCATAATGTTTTTAAAAAAAATTGGGTAGAACCATATGTATCAAATCACTATAGAAGCTACCAAACTAGTAAAATATTAATTTTTTTTATTTATATAGTTTAATTTAATTATTATTAAATAATAAACGTAAAAAATATATTTTTTATTATTATTGTCAATTTAAATGAATTAATAAAATCAGAAATAACTATTTCCATGATTCTAAAAACCATGGAAATAGGGGTCACATGGGAACCCATATTTCCATGATTCCAATAAATTCAACAATATGGGTTATATAATTCCCATAGTTTCATTTTTTACTAAAATTTTGATAATACAAGTCATTAAATGACACTTTGAAACACCATGATATTTTAGGGAGTATTTTCCATCAAATAACTATTATAATGAATATGTTATATCACATGAAACATCTATATAAAATTAAAAATAATATATATTTTTATATTATAAGAAAAAAATTAGTAAATTATGATTATTCAAAGGGAATCTTCATTAAGAAAATATAAATACGATTAAAATTTAAATTAAATAAAAAGATAATAAAATACTTTCTTATAAAAACATTAAGATTAATTCCTTATAAATTATTATTATTATTATTATTATTATTATTAAAATGATGATTTCAATAGATATAATACCAATAAATTGAAGGATATTTTATGAATAGATTATTAGTAATTAATTTTATTTTGATGTGATTAGTATTAGTTAATGTTAAAAAGAAAGTTTTTCAAAGAACGAGATGAATACATCTCGTAAATTTGAAACTTGATGATCATCTTCAAGATTTTAAAATTATTAATTTGGACTCAATGGTTTCATTTTGACTAGAACTGGTCCATCAGTGAATGAGTCCTCATTTTTTGAAGCATTTATTCTTTATAAGATTTATTATATTTGAGACATAGATAATAGAAAGGGATTATAGGTATGTACCGATCTTGTAGTTGTTTATCATAGGTATTGATCACCACAAAATGTTGTGAGCTATTACTCATTATATTATTGGTTGAGAAGCCCTAAGTTGAGTCTTATATCGATGTGGGACTTGAATTTGAGACTATAATTCTATATAGGGTTCATTTGATAGTGAGTTTTTCATTTATTACCACTGGTTGTACTATGAGGCTATTTTATTTTCTAGGTTTTCAATTTTGTTTTCCTCATTGAATTTTCTATGATGTGGAGCTTTTATGGTTATTGTTTCTTATTTAACAAGAGATGTTATCGTGATTATTGAAGGCATGTTTTAAGGTTTTATTTTATTTTTACTAGAAACCTTTTATTTAATAAATTTTGGGATTATTTTCATTGTGATAATTTAAGATATTGTCATGATCAGATATTCAAGATTGTGTTATTTTTTTAAGTAAGTTGAGTTTTTGGATATTTTTTCTTGTAATGTGTTTTGGAAAGAATATTGGGCACTTGGATACTTCATAATTTTGGGGAAACTATTTATACAAGCTTCATCAAAATAGGTAACCTCACTATGAAATGGTTCATTTGTTACAAATTTCTATGATTTCTCTTCTATGGGTATATTCTCATTTTAGTTTTTTCTATTTTATGTTTTAACAAATTCTTGAGAAGTGTGAGTTGGGTTTCAAATTCAAAATTCAATATATCAAAAAAAATATTATTTTTATTAAATTAATTTCCTCATTTTAAAGACTTATTTTAATAAAATGATTAATTAATCAAAAAATATATTAAAACTCATTTAATTATTATTTGATATGAAATTGGATTAATAACCCTTAACATTTAGAAAGTCATTTTCCTATAAAACAGTTTCCCATTATAATTTATTACATTTATTTACAAGTAAAATTCACAAATTTTAGAATTGTAATTTTTTAAAAAAGTAAATTAATTTTTATATTTATCATTTAAATATTATCGTAAATTGTACTATTGATATTTTATTTTAATGATTTATTTTTTGGTGAATAATAAAAAATATGATTTCTACAAATATCGCCACTATTATGATATTATCATGATATAATTGTTATATAAATATTTATAAAACCTTTTTCAAACCCATATATATATTTATGTTGTAAAATAAATCATTATAAATAATATTTTGAATTTATAATAGTATGTGACATTTTGGAACTTAAGAAATATTTTATTGGAATTAAAATCAACTTTTGGCCATTTTCCATAAATTAATTATTCATAAGAATATATTTATATTTTGAATGAATTTAATTTCAAATAAACAAACATTATTTAGTTATGACCTAGTTATTTTCATAGAAATTATCAGAAATAATTTCCTTTGAAAAAATCATATTTCGTTTTAAAAATATAATTTTTAAATAAAATATTTTTATACATCATTCTTATATTATTTTTGACATAATTGTTTTAGATTTTATTAGTTGAATATATTAAAATATATTTAAAATATGGGATCATAATTTCTAAATTATAAAATAATTTCAATTTTATTTTTAGGATTAAAAATAAGTTACTGAAGTAAAATACAGTCCCCACGATAAAATAGAAAACAAGGTAAAAATATTAAATAAAGGTAAAACAACTAATATATCATAAAATATACCTTCAAATGAGTAGATGGGTTCTTTATCAACCCATGAAACATTATTTTATCTTATATTTATTTTATATTTGGTTCCACATGACATGAATTTGAATTTATTTTTTATATTAAGAATTTAATATTTAAAGAAATGATTGTCATTATAGGAACCAAGGATATTCTTTGTTGGAAGGGGATTCAAGTTTTTGTTTTTCAATAATACCCATTGGGTTATTTTTGGATATTTTAAGACAATTAATCTTACTATAGAAGCTAACTATAGTGTTAAAGGTGGAATCATTTCCTAGTGTTTTCCAAATTTGTGGGCATGAAATATGGAGGAATAGGAAAACATCAAGAATGGTGGTTTCGAGGATCGACTTTTCATAAATATCGTAAAGGTAAGGGTTTTGAGAAGACTAGGTTCTTAAAGTATTGTATTCTTGAAGATTTGGAGCATTGAGAATTTGCGATGGGTTGACAATAATCTCCACATCTACAAAAAATGGTGCATCGTGAATGCACAAAGGGTTGGCAGTAATCTATGCAACTATGAGAAGTGGAGCATTGAAAATTCACAAAGGTATGATAGTAATCTACACAATTATAAGAATCTTGATGATAAGGTTTAATTTCAAGGGATCTATGTGATTTAAGGATCTTCACAAATAGAATTTTGGATTTTTGCAAAAAAATCAAGTAGAGGAGTGGGAGAATCTCAAAAGGCATAGCCTATAAATATGAAACAACGCCAACTACATAACACATGAAACAATTTGGGGAAAGGCTAAATCTAACTTAACTCGTGAAGGAAAATATCTTCATGTATCAAGTATTCAAAGTGATCTTGCCCATCGACTATTATGTATCTAGTCTTGACCAATTATTAGTTATATGGGAAAAAGGTGTTTCATGATGATGAGATATTCCATTGTGACTCAATGATAATCAAAAATGTAGTTTTTTCCACAAAGTAAGTTTCCACAATGAAGGTTTTGAGTTTTGTGAAAGGGATTCCTGAAGGAACATCGCTAATAGTAGTTATTGAACATATGTTTTAGGTTAAGAGTATTCTCGTGTGCATCAAATCAGGACATCAATGCAAGAAGAGTCTCATGATTTTTAGGGAAAATGATTATATTACAATCTATTGAAGAGACCTGGATGTTGTTAAACAAATAAATACTTCACCAAATGTAACGGTCAAGGTGTATTTTCAAAAGTGTACCTTGGGTGGTAGTGTTATATCCCGAAATCCTTGTAAAAGAAGTGTGTCTAGAATAGTAACTATTTATAATCTTCTATTTTCTAAAACTAGAGTAGATTAATTGATTTTAGAATGACCCACACAATCTTGGTGTATGCTCCTTTGACTAGCCATTAGTGGTGAAACAATTAAAACCGTTGTGTTAACTGTCTACATGTGAATGTTTTTATTAATGTACAATTACTTCTGACGAGTTAAACATGTTCCTGTCAACATGGGAAAAATATTTGTCAATTTTGAATAAAAATTTTATAACATGATTCACCACTCCCCTCTAAGGGAGTTTCAAGATTCTATAAGTGGTATCAGAGCCAAGGATCACCTATTTTGGATTCTCTAGTGTAAATCTAATATTATTTGAAGATTTAAGTTTCTTTCTAGAGTCATAAATGAACTTATTTTTTTTATCATGACTCAGTTATATTTGAGAAGAAGTCCATGCCCATGAATACCATGATAAACAAGAAAAATAAAGTGAAGAGAACGTTTAAGTACACCTGTTATCTAAAGAGGAGGTAGTATCTACTTCACCATGCCTTTTTGAAAATTAAGATATATCAATCGTCGAAATTAAATAGTAGGTGGATCAAGTTCCCACCAAAGAAAAGGATAACCATTCGACCTCATGTAAATTCAAATATTCTAGTGATAAAGAGGTATGTGATAGCACATTTGAGATTTCTCCTCAAAATAAGAATCCTAACACAATTGGTTATGATGATCAATAAACAAACTCCGAATATTTTTCAGTTTATAGATTAATTAATTTTCTGTATGATATTCTAGAAGAGAGGTCCTCCCTTGTTGGTAGAGTCTTTTAATCTATGAAGGTAGAGATCACACGGCTGTAAGAAGAACCTGAATCACTGTAAAAGGTATCTAAAGGAAAAATTATTCATTTTTTAAAGCTCTCCACATAGGTTGGAACCTTCTATGAAACAAATAGGGAATATTAAATAAGATACTCAATATTCCTAATTGAATATAAAGAGAAAGAGGGATTCAAAAAGACTATTGATGAAAATATCCTTTCTCATGAAGATAAATTAAAAAATATCATCGATGTCAAGAGTATAACATTGGTAGAAATATACAATAAAATTAAGAAACGCAAATTTTTGATTCAAATTAATGTTAATATGAATTAATATTAAGTTGTTAAAATGAAGAATTCATGTTAATAAAATATGATTATGATTTAAGATCATAAAATCATCCTCAATATGAAATGTGTTGATTTCAATGCTCACTTTTCCCATCTTTAAAATAAATATATTGGGACTTCACAAAATAAGGAAATAGTTTTTGTAGAAAATCAATGTTCACAAAAGGGTTTGAAGGATAAAATCCCTCTAATATGTGATAATGATCTATATCAAGTAGCTGATAAGAAATAGGGACCATCCATTCCAAAATTAATTATTGATTATAAACCTATTATCTTGAATTTTGAATGTAACGACCCGAAATTTTGAGTGAATTTTTGGTTCCTAATTTTGTGTGTTATTTTATTTTATAGTCAACAAAACTATATCCTTTAATTAATGAAGTGAGTATAATTAAAATGGGATCATTGGGTTTCGACTATTATATCACTGTTGGTCAATTTAACCGTTGGAAACTAAATTTTGTGATTGTTATCTCTAAATACAAGTGATCTTGGTTAATACAGAAATAATATTTTATGGCATCATCCAGTAGTCTCGGGCCGATCGAATCCCATCTGGGGAATCATGAGAAAGAGGTAGCACCACTAGTATTTTTTATAGACCAAACCCAAGCCGAACATCATCGTGTGAAGCTGGAGCGAAATCACCTTAGGGAGAAGTTCAAGCTTATAGAAATCACTACTCGGGAAATGTTGGTCGAGCCACCCTCATATTCTCTCACCTTAGCACATATTACACTTAGGTCCTATGCTGGGGTTATAAGGGGCTATGTAATGAGACCATAGCTACTTTGTGTAATCCTTTGAGATAAATAAAATTTTGATTTCTTCCTGTGGTGAGGTTTGTGTTTTTTTTCAGATGTTTGAATAAATATTGGATGTATATAAATGAATTTTGGAAAAAGGGGTCATTTTAAAATATTTATGTAAACCTTAAATAACTATTGATGTCTAATAACTTTCAAAGAAATGGTCTTCGGGAAATGTGTTAAGTCAGAAATTTAGAATCAAATAAGATCAACTTAATTTTCTATAAATAGTAAATTATGAATAGTGATTTTATACTTAGGATTAGTAATGTGACCAAATGGATTAGTAATCTCACTTAAAGAAAGTATTAATATAATTTGGGCACCCCGATTAAGTAATGTGATTCAATAAAATAGGTAAATATCTATTTTGATATTATTATTCAAGTATTAGTTTTTTCGGTTGAATAGTGTTTTTTAATTAAAAATTAAATTAAAAATTTTTAGAAAATTATTTTCATAAAATGGAGTTCATTTTTGAAATTAGAGCATCGATATTTTGTTAAGGTGAATTTTTGATATTTTTCTGAGAAAGTAGAATTTTCAGTGAATAGTGTTTTTATTTAAAAATTAAATAAAAAATATTTAGAAAATTAGTTTTATAAAATGGAGTTCAAATTTGAAATCAAAACATTGATATTTTATTATGGTAAATTTTTGGTATTTTTCTTAGAAAATTGAATTTTCGGTGAATAATGAAAATACAGATTTGAGTTTTGAGTGTTTAATGACATTAGTATGGATGTAATAATTATGAAATAATTCTGGTCGACTAGTGAATAATAAGATAAGTTATATGGTGTCCCAAGTGGCCAATACCATGGGAAAATAACATGGGAATGCCCATGGTTTTTCCAATACCACCGATGAGGTGTCCCTTGGCCATTAATGACTTGTCCCCTCACTTCTCCTATAAATACCAAGCCTTTCCCTCATTATTTTCATTTACAAATCCTCCTCAACGAAGTTCTGGTCTCCTTACCTCCCAAGGTTCCCTCAGGCCTCCCGAGGTCTCGACTTTCATGCTTTCGAAGTTACTCTTCAAGGAAAGGGATTCTTTCACCCTCCTCTATTAAGTCATGAATCCCTTTATGTGTTGTCTTATATTTTCCATATCTTTATGTTGATGGTTTGTTCTTATATATTTTTACTACTGTCCATTTTTTATCCAAATGATGAGAGTCCCTTTCTTCTCTCATCAATTTGTTTTCTGAATTTTTATGTGACGTCGTCAGGCTGCCGATTTTCTCGTAAAAGAAATCGCATCTTCTCTTTTCTTTCAAATTTCCTTTTCATGTGGTATGTCATTAAAATATCCATACCATGATCTTATTGAGTAACCATACTGTATTATTAATTATTTATGAGTGGGTTACCCTTTACCCTCTCTTTTCAATGTTTTCTAAAACCATGTTATATAGCCGTTAGGCTGCAGAAATTTCGTCTCAAAATTTCTATATTTTTTCCTCAGGAAATCCCCATGTTTATTTATGTGAATACCCAGACCTATTTAATTTTTATGGGTGTTCACAAATATATAAATATAAGATATTTGATTCTGGTATTGACAAACATATAACCCTCACTCCCTTTCCATGAGTTATAAATAATATAATGATCTTATTTTTAAGAGCTTTTAAAACGACATGATTTTGAAATGAAACCCATTCCTTTTATTCACTATGGGTTATTTATGAAATGTTGGATTATGATATATGTGGATCACATGTAAGTAAAGACATATTAAGGGTGAACCCTGATAGCACTCCAATGCATTTGGTAATGATTTAATCTCTAGAGATGATAAGTTTCAAGATACCTTGGTGAATAACATTGGTAATTTTTATGACACCTTGGGGATGGACCTTGGTGATATGTTCATGAATGTCTAATTGAAATGTTGTAGCCACATATTCAAGTTATGTTTCAATTTCTTTTCATTATGATATGCCTATACTTCCATTTCTCAAATCATTATGTTGTTATTCAACTGCTTATTGATATCACAAGTACACGGATTCCCTTGTTTACCCTTATTGGGCCTTCTTATCACCCTTTCCTTTGATGTATGTCTACAGGATATGAAAGGAAGTAATTGTACTTTGTATGATCTTATGATGAATCCTTACAAGTGGATAATAAGAATGTTTTATGTTGTATTAAAGTTTTGTTGTTCCGGATTTCTAAGACACTAGACTTTAAATATCCTCTGTATGTAAAATGTAATGAAATGTTATGTATTAAAAAGGCAGGATGCCACAGCTGGTATCAAAAGATAGTTTAGTTATTTATGGAAACTAGGCTATGAAAACATTAGGAATAACCCTATAGAAAAGTTTAAATATAGGTAAATATTCATGGTATTTTTGTGAGTATTGAGTAAGTGGGTTTTCAATCAAATACATCCCTGTCTAGATATGAGTAGGTAGAGTCAGCTCTAGTACAGATATACATTGGGGTAAAACCTGAAAACAACGCTTTGAGCAAGAATCGAATAGGAACTAGTGCACGACAACAGGCCTTGCTGTAGTCTTGGTTACGACACTCATGGGGGATATGTTTGGTTAATTTCAAGCTTTTTATGAATCATTATGAATGAATTATAGAGAAATATAACGGTTTAAGCATGAAATTTTAAGAAATAGAATCCTTTATAGTTAAAAGAGTCATAAATTAAATAAGTTTCTCACTAAGATTTTATTCTTTTAGAAAATGGTGGGCAATAGGAGGAACCGTGAAAATGGTGACCATAATGGACCATGCGCTGACGACCCTCCTATGGAAGCCGGAATGGAAAAATTCATGTGAATGGTGAACAAACTAACTCAAATTATGAGTAATAACATGAATCAAGCTGAGAGGTCGATCTCACCACGAAGGGAACAAAATTCTATTGAATATTTTATGCACCAACGACCACCATCCTTCAGTGGATCGACTGACACATTGATTGATGAGCAATGGATCAACTCTATAGAGAAGATCTTTTCAATGCTACATTGTTCATACCAAGAGAAGGTCACCCTCGCTGTCTATCGCTTAGAGGGAGAAGCTGGTCAGTGGTAGGAACTGATCAAAAACATGAGGCAAAGAGTGGAAGTTGAAGCTATTGAGTGGGAAGAGTTCTTAGGGATATTTTTTAGTAAGTATTTCCCTCATTCCATGAGAAAAATAATAGAGAAGAAGTTTCTCGAGCTGAAGCAGAAGGAGAATGAATCTGTGGGAAGCTATGAGATGAACTTCACAAGGATTTCATGATATAACTCTAACTTTTTCATGGATCCAAATTTTAAGGTTGATAGATTTTTTGGTGGACTAAGACCTCACCTATAGAGGAATCAATACAACCGAGATTATGATAGCTACAAGGAGATCATGCTGAGTGGGATGAAAGTCGAGCTAGAGTTTTGTGAGATGTGGTGGTCACATAAATCCAATGACAATTAGAAATCAATGGATCCCAGGTTAGGGAGGACTTTTGATCAGGGAAGAAGAGGAAAGCAAGTGAAACTTTCCACTTGTAATAAATGTGGGAAGAAACATTCGAGGAACTGCCTTCTTGGGAGTGGGACGTGCTATAAGTGTGGCAGAGATGGCCACATTGTGAGGAATTATCATGGTGAGGTAAAAATTCAACTTAAAAACACAAATGACGAGGGGAATATGGTACATGACCTACTTGATGTCCATTGCTTCAAGTGTGGACAACATGGGAAATTTGCCAATCACTATCCAAATCTGAGGGCAGTGGAGGGGAACTGACATCAGCCTCAGCAAAGGCCAAGGGATAAAGGCCATGCTTTTGCTATCATTATAGCTGAAGTCGATTCTCTGAATGATGTGGTAGCAGGTACTCTTGTTGTTCTCTCAAAGCTATCAAGTACTTTTATTGATTCTGGTTCTACACATTCTTTTATTTCCTCAATGTTTGCAAGGAATTTCGAATCAACCCCCGAATTTCTAAAAGTAGAGTTGTCAGTCAAGACTCCTGGGGGGACTTTCCAAGCATCATCAGTGTTTAGAAACTCTATTATTTACTTTAGAGAGCACAATATTATCAGAAATATAGTATTCATTCCCATGTTGGAATTCAAAATTACACTAGGGATGGAATGACTCTCAAAGTATAATGCTAAGATCAATTGCAAAAGCAAGGAAATATCAATAGTCTTGAATGGAAAACCTACAGTTATCTTCCAAGGAGAGATATATCAACCACATATTTGTCTAAAAGAACCCCTTGTATCCTTCTTTATGGATTTGATCAGTGATGAAAAAGAAGTATATGATAGTTTGATGAAAGAAAATGTCCCCATCATCCAGGAATACGTTGATGTATTTCTGGAGGAGTTGCATAGACCTCCCCCAGAAAGAGAGGTAGAGTTCTCCATCAAACTCATACCTGGATCTCATCTGATATCAAAGACCCCGTATGGGGTGGAAAATGTGGAGCTATAGGAATTAAAGAAACAACTCCATGATCTTTTGGAGAAGGTGTTTATCCAACCAAGTGTGTCTCCTTAGAGAGCACCAGTTCTCTTTGTGAGGAAGAAGTATGGATCGATGCGGCTATGCATTGATTATAGAGAACTGAATGGGATCACAGTGAAGCACAAATACCCACTTACAAGAATTGATTACTTATTAGACAAACATAGTGGGCCTCAATTCTTCTCTAAGATTGATCTTCGATCTAGCTATCATCAATTGAGGGTGAAGAAAGAAGATATTACACAAACTACCTTCCGATCAAGATATGGGCATTATGAGTTTTTTGTTATGCCCTTCGGACTGACTAATGCACCTTCTATTTTAATGGATTTGATGGATAGAGTCTTTAAGGACTACCTTGATAACTTTTTGGTAGTTTTTATTGATGATATTCTGATATATTCCAAAAGTAACGAGGAGCATGAAGATCATTTAAGGGTTATTATGAAAACTTTGCGGAAGGAGGGGATTTTTGGAAAGTTCAGTAAATGTGATTTCTGGTTACAACAAGTCGCTTTCTTAGGGAACATTGTAACCAATTAAGGAATCATAATTGACCCTGCAAAGACAAAAGTTTTAGAGGAGTGTCCTCAACCTATAAATATAACTAAGATTCATAGTTTTCTAGGATTAGAAGGATATTATAGGAGGTTTGTGAAAAACTTTTCACAAATTTCTAATCCATTAACCAAGTTAACTCAAAAATGTTCATGTATATCTGGACAAAGGAGTGTGAGGAAAGTTTCCAAGAGCATAAGAAGATATTGGTTACTGCTCCTGTGTTAACTCTTACCTCATGTGGTGAAGGATTCTTTATTTTTAGTGATGCATCTCTAAAAGGGAATGGGTTCTTCCTCCTGAAAAATGACAAGGTCATTGCTTATGCAGCTCAACAGTTGAATATTCATTTGCAGAATTATCCTACGCATGATCTGGAGCTGGCTGCAGTAATTTTTTCTTTGAAGATATAGAGGCACTAACTTTATGGGGAGAAATGTGATATATACACAGACCATAAAAGTTTGAAGTATATTTTCTCACAAAATGAATTGAACATGAGACAAAGGAGATGGTTTGAACTTCATAAAGACTATGATTGTTCAATTCATTATCACCCTGGAGGAGCAAACAATGTTGCTGATCCATTAACCCAGAAAGACCCAGTTTTTCTTTCCATTATGAGGATTCAAAAAGATCCTTTGATCAATGACCTAGTAAATCTGGACATGGGAATTATAAGGAAATGGTCATCATCAACCCTAACCTAAATTATTTCTCAACCATCATTACTAAATAAGATTAAGAAAGCTCATAAAGAAGATCTTTTGTTACAAGAGAAGTTTGAGGCTGTAAAGGATGGAAAGTTTCCTGAGTTCAATATTGATCAAGAAGGTGTACTAAGATTTCTTACAGGACTATGTGTTCCATCTATTCTAGAAATAATGAAGGACTTGATGGATGAATCTCATAGCTCTACTTTATCTATAAATCCTGGAAGCACAAAAATGTATAGGGACTTTCGTGATCATTATTCGTTGGATAATATGAAATGGGAGATTGCGGACTACAATTAAAGGTGCCTAGTATGACAGTAAGTGAAGGTAGAGTGAAAACTTCTTAAAGGGATATTTCAACCACTACCCATACCATCACAGAAGTGGGACAATATCACTATGGATTTAGTCACTGGTCTTCTGAGATCTTCCAAAGGAAACAATGCGATACAGGTTATTATGGACCGTCTCGCGAAGACTTCTCATTTTATCTCTATACAGGAATATTTCTGTAAAGACACGGAAATTTCGAGGAAATTTTTTTTTGTAATTTTCTTTGGAATTTTACAAGAACACAGTTTCTGATGGCACCTGATTCCGAGGCCCGGTGTACCCGGAATAATTTCTGGGAGTTTGGCTCGGGTACGTTCAGTGAACGAATGAGCCGGGTTTTCTAACTTTTGAACTGGTGCTCGGAATCGAATTCTGAGGGCACCGATGGAATCACAGCGCCGATATTTGCTTAGAAACGCCTTTTCCGGAGTTGCGTTTTCTCAGGTGTGGTTTTTAATTTTTGGGCTTTAAGTTAAGAAATAAAATAATGTGGTATGACAAACATTATTTTATTTCACTTAAAGCTGCTTAAAGCCACTTTAAGCTGCTTAAGCTGAGTTGAAGCAGATAGGGTGGAACCCAAAATATCCTACCCTCTTGGTAGGATATTAGTGAGGTGGGGCCCGCACGAGCCCCCCCGTTTCTTTTCCCCTAAGAAACGCACCTGCGAAAACCCTTTTTAAATAATGTCAACCGACGCGTTTTCTAAATTCTTAACGCCCCAAATTAATTGGGCGGTAAGTTCGGCAAATTAATTCTATGAATTAATTTGTTCGTTTATTACTTTAATTTTTTTGTCTGTTGGCATATTAATAAAATAAGACCAACACTTGTCTTTTTGTGGATTGTTCGTTGAGAGTATTTGACAGAACTGAATATCTTCATCCTCCTTCACGAAGAATGCATAGAACGTGAAGAATGCGAAGAACGCCGGCCTCTGACGAAGGGCGATGAAGAACGCCAAACCCCCGGAGATCTATGACGTGACGCTGATTACTCTCCTCCCGTGACGTTCTTCTGCGACGTTCCTTCTTCCGCGACAAATCTTCAAACATCCGTTTGAGATCGTCGATGTGATGTCGTATACCGCAACGACGCGACTCCCTTCCGCGACACGACGATCCTCTTCTTCTACGATGATCAATTCCGTGAAGAACGCACGTTCGATGACTTTGTCGAGGTAGGGGTTTTGATTCTTAAAGTTTTTTGAGATTTTTATTTTCCCGGTTCTTTAATGATTGATTGGTAGACTTTTAAAATCGCTAACACGGTGGGTGTGGAATAACGAACAAGTCCAAACTCAGCACCCTTTTTTTCATTCTTGGTGTGCGTAATGGTGTACGACTGCAAACGGGGCTACAATGTCGATTTGAGGGCCTAGTAGTGAATATCGGGTCCTGGGAGGAGCACTGGCGAAGACCGCACGCAAAAAGGACCACTGGAGCGCATCCGGTGGCCCGCGGAAGCTCCCGCCGGCGCGCTGTCGGCAAAACCCATCGTGGATGAAGCCGCGGCGGCGAGATGGTTCTGCGGCCACGCGGAACCGGGAGGCGGGACGCGGCTCAAGCCGCGTCCGGGAACCGTGGAGCGGCCCCCGAGCGGGGGACGCGGTTCCTTTGCTCGGCCGCTCGGCCGAGCCGACCCACCGGGCCGGGTCGTGCCCATTCGGGTCGGACCCAGACCCGGGTCGGGTCGACCCGGTTCGGGCCGAACTAGGGGGGTTGGGCCAGGTCGGTCTGGGCCCAGACCCCCTGTTTTCGGACTGTTTTTGGTCTTTTTCCCATATCGTGGTCTACGGACCTCCGATTGACGCGCCGTCAACGGAAATGCGATCCTTGGATCGAGACAGTCGTTTGGGTATACTACACTCAAGGTTTCGAAGAACTTTGGGTTCGGCCGGGTTGGTTCGTACACGAAACCAATCGGGCCCTCGGAGCGGAAATAGGTATATCTTGAGCACCGGGCGTCCGATTGACGTGTCGTTGACTTTGTTGGAATCCTTTTGATGAGACGTAACTTTTGGTATAATCCTCTTGAGTGTTGGACACAGATAGAGTATGGGCAGGTTGGATTGTACCTGAAATCCAACCGGGCCCCTGGAGCGGAAAAGATGATATCTTTCAAATAGACGTCTGTTTGACGAACCATCAGTGGCGTTGTTGATAACATGGAGAAATGGTCCCTATGAGTATAACCTATGAGAGTTCGAGGTATAATTGAGATACGGTTGGGTTGGTTCGCACACGAAACCAACCGGGCCCCTAGGACGAAAAGGTTAATAACTCACAGACCGGGCGTCCGATTGACGCACCGACTGTTGCGTTAAGACCCCTATGACGGGGCAGTCCTTTGAAATACTTCTTCGTGGGAATTTGTGATACATGGAGTATCAAACAGTAGCTCGTGGGGCAGACCCATGGTGGGGAGCGCTTGGTTGTAGCAGTAGACCCGCGGTACTCAACAGAAGGAGTACCACTGGAGACTATGAGGGGGAGCGCTTGGTTTTAGCGGCAGACCCATGGATGGGAGCGCTTGGTTGTAGTGGCAGACACACGGTACTCAACATAATGATTACCACTGGACACTCTAAGGGGGAGCTCTTGGTTGTAGCGGCAGACCCATGGCGGGGAGCGCTTGGTTGTAGCGGCAGACCCACGGTACTCAACAGAAGGAGTACCACTGGAGAGTATGAGGGGGAGCGCTTGGTTGTAGCGACAGACCCATGGCGGGGAGTGCATGGTTGTAGATGTAGACCTGCGGTACTCAACAGAAGGAGTACCACTGGAGGCTATGAGGGGGAGTGCTTGGTTGTAGCGGCAGACCCACGGCGGGGAGCACTTGGTTGTAGTGGCAGACCCGTGGTACTCAATGGAAGGAGTACCACTAGATCCAATCAGGGGGAGCGCTTGGTTGTAGTGACAGACCCATTATGGGAAGTGCATGGTTATAGCAGCAATCCCACAGTACTCGACAGGAGGAGTACCTCAGCAGTCTTAGGTTAGTGAGCTTACCTCGGAGACGTGACAGGATCACTGTACACTCCAGAGACGAGGCTCTTCAGCAGTTACAGTTTCGATAATGAAAATCCTGGTTTGAGCTGAGTATTTAATATTTGTGTTTCCTCATGATTAAGATGGGTTAATTGATAACTTAGGTATATGTATGGGCATATACCTGGGTGGTGTTTATCCGTTTATTTCATAATCTTTGTGTTTCCTCATGATTGAGATGGGTTACTTGATAACTTAGGTATATGTATGGGCATATACCTAAGTAGAGGTTATCTGTTGAGATCTTCTTTGTAGTTATCCTTGTTGGTTTTAGTGAGCCGTTGAGGGTATCAGGGTCCCTACTGAGTATCATATACTCACCCATGCACGGTCTATTCCCACACTACGTTGTTTTGGTTGCAGACGACGGACAACACTGATTGTGGTTGAGGCTTGCAGAGCAGGACGGTACCTGGAGGAGAACCACTGGGCAAGACGTACTCGGAGCGGTCAGCTAGACCCGAGGAGCAGTGGAGGCTATCTCTACCCACTCTTCAGGTGGGATTTCCAGTGGACAACTCGGTGTTGCGGCTTTACTTTTCAGTTGTTGTTTTTCCCTTTACAGTTGTACTTTACATTCAGTTTGGGTTTGTATACTAGCCCACTTACTGTTGTACCAGTTTTTACTTAGTGTTTAATTCTTCCTGCTTGCTCTGTGGTGTTTGTGGTTTACTTTGGAAAGGCAATGCCTTCCCTTTTTCTGGGATTTACGCCATGGTGCTAGTCGCCAGCCCCTGGCCTATGGAAGGCGGGATTAGGGTAGTCACGGCATGGGCCCCGAGGACGGGTCGTGACAAATTGGTATCAGAGGAGTTCGGTTCTACCGTAGAACTTGATAATCTGATATATTTTTTTATATGTGAAGCAATAGTGTTTAGCGTATTGGGTGTGGTTATCAGTCCAGGGAGTCCAGTGTTGGTGCGGCGACCGACGTATCTGTACACCAGGACCCTGACTTCTGATTTCCGAATTAATGCACGAAAACATTGATTGCATGTGTGTTTCAAGTTTTCTTTGTGATTACTTGTATCAGATCACCAGGTATACTGTTCTGACAGTGGCACACTTGTTTCCCTTCAGGATGGCCCCACGACAGTAGCCAGCTAGGGTTCCGAGAGTGGTGCGTGACGACTGCCCGCCGAGCGATGAGGCCTCGGTGCAGGGCCCTTTGACAGTAGAGGCACCGGCGGTACCTCTACCCGTCGAGCCACCGATGCTTCCTGACCCAGCCGCTGACGATGCACTATCACCTTGGAGCTTTGCATGACTGCCAGTGCCATCGACCGCCCAGGTTCCACGGGGAGACGGACCCCCAGGTAGCTGAGGACTGGCTGGAGGCAGTCGTATGAGTTTTTCAGTTAGTGAGGACACCAGCAGACCTCATGGTGATCCTCGCAGCGAGCCTCCTGCATACGGCAGCAGGCAGATGGTGGAGCTTGATGATTCAAGTGCACGACGAGGAATCTCTCCTCTAGACAGACTTTGAGAGCCTTTTCCGCTCAGAGTTCATCCCAGCCACCCTTCGTGGGGTGCGCATCCAGGAGCATTTATAGCTGCAGCAGGGCAGCATGTCAGTAGCCCAGTACGCGGCGAGTTTTACCGATCTCTCTCGCTATTCCACGGACATGGTACGAGACCCTTTCTTCAGGGCCAAAACCTTCAAAAAAGGGATCAGGAGAGAGATCGTATCTTTAGTTGTTTCTCACAGCATTCCGACATAGGCAGGGGTGTTGGAGCGAGCCCTCCTAGTAGAGAGTTTCCTTGCTGAGCAGACTTCAGTAGCAGAACCCACCACTAGTCGACGTGCGGCAGAGTCTTCTACTGCGGGCAGTAGACAGATGACACAGGGGTCCAAGAGGACTAGACCTACATGTGGTCTATAGCATGACTCAGAATCGTTTGTACGAGGCACTCGGGGTGGAAAACGACTTACCATGAGCAGGCAGTGTTACTCCTGCGGCGGGATTGGTCACATGGCTCGTGACTATCCGACCCACCATACGGATGACTAGCAGGTGAACGAAGGACCCCCCAGGCAGAGGTAGAGGTTCTATCAGGGAGGGTCGTAAGGAGCAGGCGGCCATGGCAGGGGAGTTGGCCGTGCAGCTGGAGGTGGACGACGCTTCGGGGTGTTGCCACCACCACCACCAGGAGGTCCACCCCGACTGCAGGGGACAGGAGGACATGGGAGAGCTCAGATTCAGGCAGCTGAGGCCTACGATCATGGAGCTCCAAGAGCAGATGGACAGGAGCGGGACTAGCTCTAGACCTGAAGACTTTTGTTCATGTTGCTTCTAGGTTTGATGATGTATGTTTCTAGATTCTTTGTGACTTTGTACTTGAGCTGCAGTAATAAAAGACACCTTTTATTGTGGCATTTACTTTCCTGTCCTCTCTTGTGTTGTTACTAAGAGGTTCCAGTTTAAAATAATGACTTGACCCTCACTTGAGAGATATATACTGGAGGAGACCCAGTTACCACACACTGATGCCGACAGTGTGACTCAACCCTTGGAGGTGAGAGTAACGGTTGGATCTCTTTGTAGTAGCATCGAGGCCTTACGACGTCATCCTTGATATGGGTTAGTATCATCCATGTAGGGATTGACTATATTAGGCAAAGAAAGTGGTTCATCCATGGGATGAGACAAGATTTCTCTTATCGGCAAAGATGAAATCTTAGCAGCTCTTGTGGGACCGGAGATTGTCTAGGCCACGACATAGAAGGTCCAGGTCATTCAAAAGCGGATGAGGATAGCTCGGAGCTGGCAGAAGTATTATGCTGACAGGAGGTGAAGGCCACTAGAGTTCGAGGATGGCGACCACGTCTTCTGGCATGTCTCACCTCGACATGGATTACGGTGATTTGGCCGAGGCAGCAAGTCATCTTCATGCTTCATTGGACCATTCCAGGTCCTCAGCAGGATTGGCGAGGTGGCTTATCATCTGGCTCTACCACCTCAGTTGCACTGGGTACAGGACGTCTTCCACGTATCTCAGCTAAGGAGATACGTGCATGATTCTTCACACATCATCGACCATGAGGAGCTGGACGATGGTGACGGGGTGACTTTCATGGAGGTTCCAGTGGGGATCGAGGATCGACCAGGGTGGTCCTACGAGGATGGTCGATTCCTTGGGTGTGCTTTCACTGGCAGTACAGGAGTCTCCAGGTAAACACATGGGAGCGGAAGGCTCAGATGCGTGCTCAATACCGCTTTGGTGACCCTAGTTTGTGTTGAAGCTTTACGGAGACGTAAAGCCCTGAGGTGGGAGTAATGTAAAGACCCGGAAATTTCAAAGATTTTTTTTTTTCTTAATTTTCAATGGAATTTCACAAGAACGCAGTTTTTGACGAAACATGATTCTGAGGCCCGGTGTGCCCGGAATCATTTCCTGAAGATTGGCTCGGGTACGTTCAGTGAACGAACGAGCGGGGTTTTCTAACTTTTGAACCGGTGCTCAGAATTTAATTCTGAGGGCACTGATGGAATCACAGCGCCGGTATTTTCTTAGAAACGCCTTTTTCAGAGTTGCGTTTGCTCAGGTGTGGTTTTTAATTTTTGGGCTTTAATTTAAGAAATAAAATAATGTGGTACGACAAACTTTATTTTATTTCACTTAAAGCCGCTTAAAGCCACTTTATGCTGCATAATCTGAGTTGAAGCGGATAGGGTGGAACCCAAAATATCCTACCCTCTTGGTTGGATATTTGTGAGGTGGGGCCCGCACGAGCCCCACCGTTTCTTTTCCCCTAAGAAACGCACTTGCGAAAACCCTTTTTAAATAAAGTCAACCGATGCGTTTTATAAATTCATAAAGACCCTAATTAATTGGGCGGTTAGTTCGTAAAATTAATTCTATGAATTAATTAGTTCATTTCTTACTTTAATTTTTTCGTCTGTTGGCATATTAATAAATTAAGACCAACACTTGTTTTCTTGTGGATTATTCGTTAAGAGGATTTTGACAGAACTGAATATCTTCATCCTCCTTTGCAAAGAACGTGAAGAACGCGAAGAACGCGAAGAACGCCGGCCTCCGATAAAGGGAAACAAAGAACGCCAAACCCCCTGAGATCGATGATGTGACGCCGACGACTCTCCTCCCGCGACGTTCTTCTGTGACGTTCCTTCTTCCGCGACAAATCTTTGAACATCCGTTTGAGATCGTCGACGCGACGCCGTATACCGTGACGACGTGACGCGACGATCCTCTTCTTCCGCGATGATCAATTCCGCGAAGAACGCACGTTCGACGACTTTGTCGAGGTAGGGGTTTTGATTCTTAAAAATCTTTGTGATTTGTTTCCCGGTTGTTTGATGATTGATTGGGAGACTATTAAAACCGATAACGCGGTGGGTGCGAACTAACGAACAAGTCCGAACTCACCGCCCTCTTTTCGTTCTTGGTGTGCGGAACGGCGGACGATGGAAAACGGGGCCGCAATGGATATTTGAGGGCATGGCAGTGAAGATCAGGTCCCGGGAGGACCACTGGTGAAGACTGCACGCAAAACAGACCACCAGAGCGCGTCCGGTGGCCCGCGGAAGCTCCCGTTGGCGCGCCGCCGGCAAAACCCACCGCGGCTGAAGCCGTGGCGGTGAAACGGTTCCGCGGCCGCGCGGAACCGGGAGTCGGGGCGCGGCTCAAGCAGCGTCCAGGAACCACCGAGCGGCCCCCGCGCGGGGGCCGTGTTTCCTTCGCTCGGCTTCTCGGCCGAGCTGAGCCGAGCCGACCCGCCGGGCCGGGTCGCGCCCATGCCGGGCCGAGCCGCCCTGGTCGGGCCGGGTCGCGCACAACTAGGTCAAACCCAGACATGGGTCGGGTCGAACTGGTTCGGGCCGACCCAGGGGTGGTTGGGTCGGGTCGGTCTAGGCCCAGACCCCACGTTTTCGGACCGTTTTCGGTATTTTTCCCATATCTTGGGCTACAGACCTCTGATTGACGTGCCGTCAGCAGAACTGCGATCCCTGGATCGAGACGGTCGTTTTGGTATATTACACTCATGGTTTCGGAAAACTTTGGGTTCGGCCGGGTAGGTTCGTACATGAAACCAACTGGGCCCTCGGAGTGGAAACAGGTATATCTTGAGCACCGGACGTCCGATTGATGTGTCGTTGACTTTGTTGAAATCCTTTTGATGAGACGGGACTTTTGGCATACTCCGCCCGAGGATTGGATGTAGTTAGTGTATGGCCGGGTTGGATTGTACCCGAAATCCAACCTGGCCCCTAGAGCGGAAAAGCTGATATCTTTCAAATAGACGTTCGTTTGACGAACCATCAGCGGTGTTGTTGATCCCTTGGAGAAACGGTCCCTATGAGTATACACTATGAGAGTTTGGGGTACAGTTGAGATACGGCCGGGTTGGTTCGCACACAAAACCAACCGGGCCCCTGGGACGAAAAGTTAATAACTCACAGACCGGGCATCTGATTGAAGCGCCGACTATTGCATTGAGACCTCTATGACGAGGAGGTACTTTTAGATACTTCTTTGTGGGACTTTTTGATACTTGGAGCATCGACATGTAGCTTGTGGGGAAGACCCATGGTGGGGAGCGCTTGGTTGTAGCAGCAGACCCGCGGTACTCAACAGAAGGAGTACCACTGGAGACTATGAGGGGGAGCGATTGGTTGTAGCGGCAGACCCATGGTGGGGAGCGCTTGGTTGTAGTGGCAGATCCACGGTACTCAACAGAAGGAGTACCACTGGAGACTATGAGGGGGAACGTTTGGTTGTAGCGACAGACCCATGGCGGGGAGCGCTTGGTTGTAGTGGCAGACCCACGGTACTAAACAGAAGGAGTACCACTGGAGGCTATGAGGGGGAGCGCTTGGTTGTAGGGGCATACCCATGGTGGGGAGCGCTTGGTTGTAGCGGAATACCCGCGGTACTCAATGGAAGGAGTACCACTGGAGCCAATCAGGGGGAGCGCTTGGTTGTAGCGACATACCCATTATGGGAAGCGCGTGGTTATAGTAGCAAGCCCACAGTACTCGACATGAGGAGTACCTCAACAGTCTTAGGTTTGTGAGCTTACCTCGGAGACGTGACAGGATCACTGTACACTCCAGAGACGGGGCTCTTCAGCAGTTACAGTTTCGATAATGAAAATCATAGTTTGAGCTGAGTCTTTAATCTTTGTGTTTCTTCATGATTGAGATGGGTTACATGATAACTTAGGTATATGTATGGGCATATAACTGGGTGGTGGTTATCCGTTGATTTCATAATCTTTGTGTTTCCTCATGATTAAGATGGGTTACTTGATAACTTAGGTATATGTATGGGCATATACCTAAGAAGAGGTTATCTGTTGAGATATTATTTGTTGTTATCCTTGTTGGTTTTAGTGAGACCTTGAGGGTCTCGGGGTCCCTATTGAGTAGCTTATACTCACCCTTGCACGGGCTATGCCCACACTACGTTGTGTTGGTTGCAAACGACGGACAGCGCCGATCGTGGTTGAGGCTTGCGGAGCAGGACGGTGCCTGGAGGGGAACCCCTAGGTAAGACGTACTCGGAGCAGTCGGATGGACCCGAGGAGCAGTGGGGGCTATCTGTACCCACCCTTCAGGAGGGATTTCCAGTGGACAGCTCGGCGTTACGGCTTTACTTTTCAGTTGTTGTTTTTCCCTTTCTAGTTGTACTTTACTTTTAGTTTGGGTTTGTATACTGGCCCACTTACTGGTGTACCAGTTTTACTTAGTGTTTACTTCTGCCTGCTTGCTCTATGGTGTTTTTGGTTTACTTTGAAAAGGAAATGCCTTCCCTTTTTCTGGGATTTATGCCATGGTGCTAGTCGCCAGCCCCTGGCCTATGGAATGCGGGTTTGGGGTAGTCACGACACGGGCCCCGAGGATGGGTCGTGACAATTTCACTCTTGATAAACATGTCAGGATTTACATGAAAAAAGTGGTAAGGTTGTATGGAGTTCCACTTTTTATCATATCTGATCATGATCCAAGGTTCACATCAAAATTTTGGAGAAGTCTCCAACAAGATCAGAGCACTGAATTGAATTTCAGTATGGCCAATCACCCCTAACTGATGGCCAATCTGAAAGTACTATTCAAACCCTCGAGGAAATTCTTAGAACGTGCTCAATGGAATTTAAAAGTGGATGGGATCAACACCTCTCATTAGTTGAGTTCTCTTACAACAACATCATCCACTCGAGCATTCAAATGGAACCCTATGAAGCTCTATATGGGAAGCGATGTAGAAATCCTACTTGTTGGGATGATGCTGGTGAGAGAAATCTTCTTGGGTCTGATCTTGTGCAAGAGATGACATTAAAAGTCCATGCCATCCAACAACACATTAAGGCTGCTCAGAGTCGGTAAAAGAGCTATGCTGAAAACTGTCAAAAGGACTTGGAGTTTGATGTCAGTGTCAAGGTATTTCTTCAAATATCACCTTGGAAGAGAGTCGTGAGGTTTGGGAAGAAAGGGAAGCTCAGCCCTAGGTACATTGGCCCCTATTAAATCCTTGATCACATGGGAGCAGTGGCCTATCGGCTTGCACTTCCTCAAAATCTAGCACAATTTCGTGATGTCTTCCATGTATCCCTCTTTAAGAAGTACATACCTAACCCTTCACATGTACTAAACCCTAACATGGTACAACTAGAACATGACCTATCTTATGAGGAGCAGCCAGTGGAGATCATGGATTGTAGAGATAAGGTTCTACGCAACAAGACTACCCACCTTGTTAAGGTGTTATGGAGAAACCAAAAATATGAAGAATCCACATGGGAACCAGAGGAGTCTATGAGGCATAAGTACCTACACCTTTTATTTTCTGAGGATACGAGTTAAAATTTCAGGGATGAAATTTCTTAAGGGGGGAAGAATGTAATGACCTGAAATTTTGAAGGAATTTTTGTTTCATAATTTTGTGTGTTATTTGAGTTTATACTCAAAAAAACTATATCCTTTAATTAATTATGTGATTATAATTAAAATGAGACCATTGGGTTTCAACTGTTATATGACCGTTGTTCAATATGATCGTTGGAAACTAAATGTTTCGATTGATGTCTCTAAATATAAGTGATCTTGGTCAATTAATACAGAATGAATATTTGATGGCCTCATCATGTAGTCTCGGGCCGATCAAAGCCCATATGATGAAAATTGGGAAGGAGGTAGAACCACATGAATTTTCTCTGGGCCAAACCCAAAATGAACTTCATCGTGTGAAGTTAGAGCAGAATCGCCTTCGCGAGAAGTTCAAGCTCATTGAAATCACTACTCGGGCAAAGTTGGTCGAGCCACCCTCAAATTCTCTCACCTTAGCACGCCTTACACTTTGTTCCTATGATGGGGTTATAAGGGGATATGTAATGAGATCATA
This sequence comes from Viscum album, assembly GCA_963277665.1. Taxonomy (NCBI): domain Eukaryota; kingdom Viridiplantae; phylum Streptophyta; class Magnoliopsida; order Santalales; family Viscaceae; genus Viscum; species Viscum album. Next base: position 1,478,714,540 of record OY728134.1, read on the forward strand.
GATACTTTGTGTAATCCTTTGAGATAAATAATATTGTGATTTCTTCCTATAGTGAAGTTTGTGTTTTCTTTTCTGATGTTCGATTAAATATAGGATCTATATTGATGAATTTTGGAAAATGAGGATATTTTAAATTATTTATGTAAACCTTAAATAATAAATGTTGTGTAATGATGTTCAAAAAATGGTCTTTTGGAAATGTGTTCAGTAAGAAATTTAGAATCCAATAAGATTAACTTAATTTTTCGTATATGGTAAATTATGAATAGTGATTTTATTCATAGGATTTGTAATGTGACCAAATGGATTAGTAATATCACTTATATAAAGTATTAATATAATTTATGTACCTTGATTGAGTAATGTGATTCAATAAATTAGGTATATTACTGTTTTAGAAATTATTAGTCTAGTATTAGTTTTTTCAGGTGAATAGTGTTTTATAATTAAAAAATAAATTAAAAATATTTGAAAAATTATTTTAAAAAAATGGAGTTCATTTTTGAAATCAGAGCATCAATATTTGGTTAAGCAGAATTTTTGGGATTTTTCTGAGAAAGTTGAATTTTTCGTGAATTGTGTTTTTATTTAAAAATTTAATTAAAATTATTTAGTAAATTATTTTAATAAAATGGAGTTAATTTTTGAAATCAGAGCATCAATTTTTGGTTAAGGTGAATTTTTGGGATTTTTCTGAGAAAATTGAATTTTCGGCGAATAATGAAAATACCGTTTTGAGTTTCGGGTGTTTAATGACATCATTAAGGATGTAATAATTATGCAATAATTCTGGTCGACTTATGAATAGTAAGATAACATATGAGGTGTCCCAAGTGGCCAATACCATGGGCAAGCCCAGGGTTTTTCTAATACCACTGATGAGGTGTCCCTTGGCCATTAATTTCTTGTCCCCTCACTTATTCTATAAATACCAAGCCTTTCTATCCTTATTTTCATTTACAAATCCTCCACAACCTATTTATGGTCTCTTTACCTCCCATGGATTACTCCTAAGGTTCCCTCAATCCCCCCATGGTCCCAACCGTTATTCTTTCCAAGTGACTCTTAAAAGTAAGGGATTCTTTCACCCTCCTCTTTTAAGTCATGACCTCCTTTATATTGTGTCTTATATTTTCCATATATTTATGTTGAGGGTATGTTATTATATGTTTTTATTACTATCCATTTAATGTCCAAATGATGAGAGATCCATTCTTCTCCATCAATTGGTTTTCTGAATTTTTATGTGAGGCCATCAGGCTGCCAAATTTCTCGTAAAAGAAATCGCATCTTCTCTTTTCTTGCATGATTCCTTTTCATGTGGTGTGTCATTCAAATATCCATAACATGAACTTATTTAGTACCCATACTATATTATGAATTATTTATGAGTGGGTGACCCTTTTACCCTCTCTTTTAAATGTTTTCTAAAACCATGTTATATAGCAGTTAGGCTGTAGAAATTTCGTCTCAATATTTCTATCTCTTTCTCTCAAGAAATCCCCTTTTTTATTTATGTGAATACCCATACATATTTCATTTCTATGGGTGTTCATAAATATATAAAGACGATATATTTGATTCTGGAATTGACATACATATAACCCTCACTCCCTTTCCATGTGTTATAAAGGATATAATGATCTTATTTTTAAGAGCTTTTAAAACGTCACGATTTTGAAATTAAACACATTCCTTTTATTCTCTATTGGTTATTTATAAAATGTTTGATTATAATCTATGTGTCTCACATGTAAGTAAATGCATATTAATGGTGTGCCCTTATAGCGCTCTAATGCATTGGGTAAAGATTTATTTTCTAGAGATGACAAGTTTCACGATACCATGGTGAATAAACATGGTAATTTTTATGACACCTTGGGGATGGACCTTTGTGATATGTTCATGAATGTCTAAATGAAGTTTTGTAGCCATATATTCATGTTATGTTTCAATTTCTTTTCATTATGATATTCCTATACTTCCATTGCTCATATCTTTATATTGTTATTCATGTTCTTATTTATATCACAAGTACACTGATTCCCTTGTTTACCCTTACTGGGCCTTCTGCTCATCTTTTCCTTTGATGTATGTCTCTAGGATATGAAAGGCAGTAATTATAATAGGATGATCTTATGATGAAGCCTTACAATTGGATTAGAAGAATGTTTTATGTTGTATTAAATTTTTATTGTTCCTGATTTCCAAGACACTAGACATTAAAGATCCTCTGTATGTAAAATGTAAAGAAAAGTTATGTATTAAAAAGGCAGGACGCCACAATGAAGGTTGTAAGACCAATACTAAATAGTTATAGATGAATAAAGGTGACATTAAACCCACCACCATGACAAGGGTGTATCTAAAAAGAGTATAGAATCTGGTTTCCCAAGAATAGCATAATATGTCCTGAAGAATATACAACAACCGTATTAAGATGAAATAAAGAGATCTTGGATTGTTGGTCAATGTTGGTTCTACAACAGGGTTAGGCATTGTGCATTGGATTTTTGGTACAATCCTCTTCATGAAAATGCATAAATTAATCCTATTTCAATGGGAAAAAATTTAATGAAGAAGAAGCGACATCATAATGTTCAAAATAATCTATATATAGAAAACAAATTGTGTAATCTTGATAAAATATGTTATATATGCAATTGTAGTGGTAACTAGGTTGGTACATGCTTATCTCAATATTCATTCAATGTTGGTAAGAAAAAAAGACTACAAAAGTTCAATAGGTATAAATAAACTATCATGGGATGAAATTAGAACAATATTGTAAATGTAGATTATCCCAAGAAGATCTCTTGTAAGGCAACTGAGATGAAATTGGATTATAAATTCAAGATGTTTAAGGGTAGATCTGTAATGGCCAAAACAGTCATTAATGAAAATTCCTCTTGATCTAATTAAATATATCAATATGTAAAAATTTTATATAAATGTGAACTTCATTGGTTTTATGTTTTTGTATTTTAAAATACCTTTATGAATTGTGAGTGTTGCTAATATTGTTGTTTAATAGTGATCACCTGATGAGTATAAATATAGGGCTTTAACATATCCAATTTACTCAGAAAAAGGATGTGATGGCCTCATCCAATAGACTTTCCCCGTATGAATCCCATTTCTCGCATATCGAAAAGGAGGTGGCGTCATTGGGCTTCGATCTTGACCAATCCCAATCTGAGCTTCAATGTGTTAAGCTCAAATGGAACCATCTATGAGAGAAGTTGAAGTTGATAGAGATTACCACTCGAGGAATGTTATCCGACCCACCCCAAGAGTCTGTCACCATTGCAAACTTTACCCTTTAGTTTTATGGGGGTGTTATAAGGGTTTATGTTACAAGACCTTTGCACTATGATTATGTACATTATTTTTTGTATATAATAAAAAATATACATACATTTTATTATTGTTACATTGTAAAGAGTTTTTAAAGAGAAAAATAGTATTTTTAGTTATTATTCAACAAGAAAATCTATTTTGATGAATTAATGGATTTTTTATTTAAAAAATATATTTATAAAATATATTTATTATTATTATTAAATTTCTTTTTATTAAATATCAATGATCTTATAATTTTATGAATGCAATTGTATTTTTTATTAAGGTTTGAAAGCTGCTTTTGTCAAAACCCATAAATTTTCAATAAATGTGGGTTTTTATTTTAAAAGTAAAGTTCATATATTTAAGAAATTATTTAGATAAAATGAATATTATTTTTGGAATCAGAAAGTAAAAATTATCCAATAGTAAGTGTTTCATAATTTTCTGAGGAAGTCGAATTTTTGGGTAACAAATTAAATACAATTTTAATATATAATGTTTTGATGACATCATAATAACCCAATAGTGATGTGATAAAATAATATAAATGATATTTTCTGCCAATATATGTTTTACCATTAAAATAATCTTATTTTAGGTTTTTCTGAAATATTTTACAAAACATTATTGGACCCTCCAAGAGTTATAAAACATTTTCACTTTTTAAACGAATTTACTTAAGATTGTGACTCACCTCCACATAATCTACCATATTATTTTAAGAATTTAGGCCATTGGACATATAAAATATTTTTTTCCACTCCCATTTGGCAAAAACCATGGGAAAACCATGGGATGGTTTGTGTTATTGATTAGTTTAATGTTTGGTGACCCAAAACTAAATAATAAACAATTCCATCTCCTTTCTTATATAAACCCACCCATGTTCCGACTTACTCTTCACTAAAATCCATTATTGTTCTTCCAAACTCTTCCCACCTCTCTATAGAATCCCCCCCAAGGAACCCCAAGCTCCCATTAAGTCTCTCTCAAGCCTCTCCCAAGCCTTTAGGATCATAATTCTAAGTAAGGGATTCCTTCTTTCTTATTTAATCAAAGTTTCTAAATATTGTTATGCTATTTTATTTTCCGTAATAAATGTATTTGTAAGATTAATAAACTCCCCAATACTTCACTCTTTATGTTTTAATTATGATATACCCTTTTCACTCTCATTTAATGCCTCCCATGCACACCCGTTACCATGCCAAATTCTTTAAGTAATTTCTCTCTCCTCATTTACATTCAAGCAATTCATTTGTATTATGAATATAAATTCCTTTACTTATGTTGTGATATGTTTCTATATAAACCCTATACTGTCCATTTCATTTAAATTCGATGATACACCCCTTCCTCTCTCATCAACCATTTTTACGAATTTTTATATCACACCATTATGCCGCCAAAATTGCACCGCTATTTTCCAAGCCAAAATCATTGTGTAGTGAATACGCTACCCATGTATCTATGAAGGGTATTAAACATTATTCACATATAGATATTTAATGGTACATTCATGTGTGTATTCCACATTTCTTAATTGTGTAATAACATATGTTGTTGAATGATTCCATGTTATATGATCTGTGTGGCACACTTATGTATGAAATGAAATGTTTAAGAAGGGTGCGCCCTGATAGCGATCCAATGCATTGGGTAAAGATTATTATCATGATACATAGAATGAAATGAGGGTTTACTCATTCTAATACATGTGAAATTAGGGTTTACTCATGCTCTATGTGAAAAGATCCTTGAATAATTCTAAAATCATGTTAAATGTTGTCTCCACATTTCCATGTTATGTTAATCATGTTATATCATGACTTTATGTTCAGGTTTATCTTACACTCCATTGATATGAATATTTCCTAAAATGTATTGTATCATTCATGGTTTTCCTTGGTAACACCCTTACTGGGATTTATATCTCACCCTTTTCTTATGCATGTCCTCAGGTTATCCCATACAATGATAAGTACGAGGGAATGTAGTGGTCATGTAAAAGAAGTTTTCAATAAGATGTTGTGTCCTTTTCTTTATGTTTTTTTGTAATGTTCCTAATCCCTAAAGACACTATACCTCCCAATATTATATGTTTTATCAAGATAATTCTTTATTTAATAAATCAAGTTTATGTGTGTAATAAAATAAACAGTTGTCAAAGTTGGTATCAGAGGGTATGTTTAGTTATTTTTGGGATTAGGATTAGAAAACCCTAGTGAAGCCTTAGAGATAAGACTAAGTATAAAAAACCCTAAATTTTGGTGAGTATTGAGTAAGTGGTTTATCAATAAAATATATCCCTGTCTGGATACGAGTAGGTAGAGGCAGCTCTGGAACAGATGTACCTAGGAGTGAAAACTCCAAAAAGGAGTTTCGGGCTTGACCTAGGGTATCCTGGTACACGACAACAGATCTTGTTGCACTCTTTGTTACGAAACTCTTGGGGGATATGCTTTGGTAAATTCACAATCATAGTATGATCCCTTATTCAGGTAATTAAAAAAATGCCTCTAGTAATATATGTTTGAAAGTAGATCATGAATAGAATAGATTGAATCCTATGGATTCACAGGTTAAGGAAATAAAAGTTATTTATGAGTCATCAGTTTTTTCCTTGGATTACCCTTTATGTTTTACCCCTAACATTCTTTTTATTCCTTCCAATGGCCGATAATAGGAGGACTCGGGATGACAATTGATGTGAAGATCAATTTTATGACTATGCTAATGAGATTTCCAATCTTATGGGAGTGGGGATCGCGAACTTTGCCTCACATATCTCTAATTTAACTACAGATTTGAATTGAAACATGGGTCAAGAGGAATGTTCAACCCCCCTAATAAAGAGAAAGTCATTATCGAGAGCTACATGAGACAAAGGCCTCCTACTTTTAATGGATCATCTGATCCCTCAATCACCGAACAATGGATCAATTCCACCGAAAGGATCTTCTCAATCCTTCAATGTTTTGAACATGAGAAGGTTATATTGGATGATTATCGTGTGGAGGGTGATGCTGATCAATGGTGGATGTTGATTAAAAATAAAAATCCCCAGGAAGAGATCCAGGCGTTGGAATGGAAGGATTTCAGGAATATATTTTTCGATAAATATTTTCTGCGCAGCCTCCAACTTAAGATAGAAAGGGACTTCCTTTACCTCAAGAAAAAAGATGACGAACCTACAAGAACGTATGAGGAAAATACACAAGGCATGCACGATAGACCCCCATATTTGTTTTTACCCCAGAATGAAAGGTTTACCGCTTCATTAGTGGGATGAAACCTAGCCCGCAGAAAGTGATGGTGATCCGTGACATCGACAACTATGAGGAAATTGTGTGATGTTCCCTCAAGGATGAAATGGAGATCAGATAATATCATGGGTATCATGGGGATAACAAGCATAAGGTGGACTTAAATTCTAGTGGTCTGATGGATAAATCCAATAGTGCAAAGAAAATCCAACACACCACTTTCCAAAGGTGTGGAAAGAAGCACCCAGGAAATTCATTGAAGGGGATGAGGAAATGATTTAGTTGTGGAAGAGAAGGGAACCTTTCTATTAACTATCGGTAAGAAAAACCCGCAGCTATGACAGATGATAGGAATGCTCTGCACTAACCTCAATACGTTTTTTACTTGCTTCAACTGCAATGAAATGATGCACTTTACAAATCAGTGCCCCAAGCAAAGGGTTTTTAGAGGTAACCAACAACATCCAAGGAAGCAAGGGTAATGTTTTTCCATCACTACCCTCGAAGTGAACCCCGAAAACGAAGTCGAGATAGGTACGCTAGTTATTCATTCAAGAATATTGAATGTACTTTTTGATTCTTGTTTTACACATTCTTTTATATCCCGAAGGTTTAGTAGAAAAATCCCAAAACCCCCACAAATCATAGAAGTAAATATGTTGGTGAGTATGAAAAATGGGGAATCATTGCATCCAATGAATATAACTCCTCCCCTTTCATAATTTGTGGAATGAACTTCTCAGAAAACCTCGCCATACTGCATCTTGTATAATTTGATGAAATTATCAGCATTTATTTTCATTCCTTATATATATCTAACATAAATTTCAGTGAGAGGGAAATCACTCTCCATATGGAGAATAGACCCCAGATTCTATACAAGTGCAAGGAGGAAGATGAATCTTATTTATCTCCATCATCTCAAGCATGGATATTACTTCCTTATGAGCACACGTATCTAACTCAGATGATATAGTTCAAGGATGAAACCATCCTTGAAGACATGCCTATTCTGAGGGAATTCGCTAAATTAATTCTTGAGGAATTTCTTGGTCTTCCTCCAAGAAGATATGTTGAATTTTCAATTGATCTTATACATGGGGATTTTCCAATATCTGTAGCGTCCCTGTTTTGGAAGCCACCCAGAGGCTCCCCATACACGGTTGGTCATGTGGCCTCGAGCACATTTCCCTAAATTCTAGAGGCTTCCGACTAGCAGTGAGGGCCTTGGGTGTGATAATGGGGAAACTATGCCCTCATTGGCAGAGTACACAGCAGAAGTAAAGAAATACATACAATAACGGAAGCAGTAAACATCCAAAAACCATAAATAGCAGAAGAATAAGATAAAGAAACAACTCGATCATATATATATATATATATATGATGCATGATACATATATGTCTAGGAGATCATCAAAACAAGTCACAATGCTGAATACAATACTAAAACCAAGTACAAAAGGAAAATAGATAAACAACTCCTCAGCATCACAAGACTCAACTTGGTATAATGCTCTCAAGATCTAACACGATAATGTACCTGAAGTAGAAGGGTGCATTCCCTTGTCTATACCCGCAACAACAAAGTATTTTTTGGGCCCAAAAGCATGACCCAAATAGGGTGTGAGAGTAAATCCCAGTTGGAAACCACCCGAAGATTTGTGCCTAAAAGTCCGTGAGTATATGTCAGGTAATGTACAATAACAGTAACCAGTAAATAGTAATCAGGAAATTACTCAGCAGCAAACAATCCACAGTTCAAACAAGCAATAGTGATGCAATCATCTAATCTCAAACAGGTAACCCTCTGGGAAGTAATCACAGCCATCCCCTCTAGTCCTACCTAAGATGTACAAACTACCCTCTAGGTAGCACACTCGGTCTAACCCATGTGGTTCTGTATAGGAATTCAGTAAGGCCTCTCTGAGGAACCACTCACAGTCTATCCCCTTATAGTCAAAAGTATGGCAAGAATCGCTGAGCAAGCTCACATAGTTCATTACCTGCATAGTATAAGGTATTCAAGGACTCTCTAGGGAATCTCATATTTCAACTCCCCTTATAGCCCAAAGGTCTAGGAATCTCCGAGGAATCTCACTCGGTCAATTTCCCTTATAGCCTAGGTCGTTCAAATCTAATACAGACTCTATGAGGAAGCTCACGTTGTCTCTACACTTTTTGTCTAAGGCAATCAAGGACTCTCAGAGGAAGCTCACGCGGTCTCTCCCCTTATAGTCTATAAATCATGAAAATGCTCTGAGGAATCTCACTTAGTCTATCCCCCTGTAGTCTATAATGTCCAAGGACTCTCCGAGGAAGCTCACTCAGTCTATTCCCTTTTAGTCTACTGCACCAGGTTCTCACGGCCCCATTTAAGTCAGTACATAGTAATGATATATGACCAAAATAAACCTATAGAAATACTTGGATAACTAGTCTACAACATAAGATGTATGTCAAAAAACAACTCTCTATCCTACAGTAACAGGCATGGAAAACAGGTAAATCATCCAAAGACTCAACAAGACCAAATGGTCATAAACAGAGCATGCAAGGGAAGAAAACATCCAAAGCATGGCGATAATCCAAATTCATATCCAAATTACCTCTACACAAGTCTACAAGCTTGTCAGGAAAACAACAGGGTAAAATGGTAAACACGCATTACCCCGTTCAAGAGTATTGGTGGAAGTTTCACATAAAACTCAAAGACATCGAACGGACAGGCACAAACCATCTACCTCGGGGTTAGGAGAACAATATACTTGACCCTCGAAGCTTGATTCTCCTTGGAACATCATAGATATAAGAAAATGTTCAAAACGTTCAACCCATGATAACTTGGAAAAGAAGAGGAATTGGAAAACAAGGCTCATTTAGAAGGGAGAACTCACCGATATGATTCCAACGCAAACAACTGTTCTTGAATTGGAGGATGGACGGAGGAGTAGGGGCTCATTGAAGATATGTGGACACTCGGTGCTCTAAGATGAATGAAACCTAAAAGAAGTGGTTTTTTTCCGTCAGACGCCGCCCCGGTGAATTTAATAAAATAAAGAAAGTATGTGGTGTGTACACACTTTTTATATACTCCGCATTATGTGGCCTTCAAGTCACTCCCACACAGCCATGTAAGTGGATACTACATGGCCAGCACACGGCCTGCTGCGATAAGAATGTACAGAGTGTGTACTCATAAAGTACACAGCGTGTACATAGAAAATTTCCATAAATTCCTTTTTTCCCCAAAAATGACCAGAAAGGAAAAACTTACCTGAAAAAAAGATCTGGGTTCTCACAAACTTCCCCCTTAAAGAAATTTGTCCCCAAATTTCCCTAGTATAGCGTAGAAGAAGAAATCCCGAATAGATCTGGACACCATGCTCGTACATCAACCTCCCTCTCCCAAGTCTCATCATGTACTCGCCCATGCTACCATAACACTCGTATCAGTGGAACAGACCGGACATGGAGAACCTTTGTACTGCGATAAAAAATCTGGAAAGGATGTTCCTCAAATGACGCATCCACTTCGAGGTCAACCTCCTCAGGTTGAAAGACATGAGATGGGTCTAAAAAGTAACGTCAAAGCTAAGAAATTTGGATGATGTCGGGCATATCTTGGTACCTCTGAGGTAAATGAAGCTGATAGGCAACCGACCCAACTCTCCCCAAAAGATCAAATGGTCTGAAATATCTATGTGAAAGCTTGCACTGTCTCCTAATCCTCCTGTGTCCCAACCTCGGTGTGACTCGCAGGAAAACCTGATCCCCAACCTCGAACTCTAGAGGTCGCCTCTGCTGATCAGCATAAGACTTCTGATGAGACTACGCTATAGCCATCCTCTTCTGAATCAACTCTATCTGTTCTATGGTATCTTGAACAAGATGAGGTCCCAGCATAGCTCTCTCTCTTGCCTCCAGCCAACACAAGGGTGATCTGCACGGCCTATCGTACAAAGCCTCATAAGGTGCCATCTAAATAGTTGCTTGAAAACTATTATTGTTGGAAAACACCACAAGTGGTATATGCTTCTCCCAAGAACCTCCAAAATAATGAATGCATGCTCGAAGAATGTCCTCAAGCACCTGAATCGTACGCTCGGACAAGCCATCTGTCTGAGGATGGTAGGCTGTACTTAGAAGCACCTATTTACCCAAAGCCTTCTGAAGCCCCTACAAGAACAGAGATGTAAAATGTGTATCCCTATCTTAAAAAATGGAGTTAGGAACTCTATATAGACATACAATCTCTTGGATGTACAACTTCCCCAGCTCATCAACACTGAAGTTCTGTTTTATCGGCAAAATGTTAGCAACCTTCGTGGGTCTGTCAATGACAACCCAAACAGCATCATTCCCTCAAGGTGTCCTCGACAACCCTGTCACGAAATCCATCATGACATTATTCCACTTCCTCTTGGGAATGGGTAACTACTATAAAATCCCTGCTGGTCATTGATGCTCCGCCTTCACTTGATGACAAGTGGAAGATCTCATGATGAAACCAGCCATATCCCTCTTCATACTTGGCCACCAATACTGTCGGTGTAGAGCACGATACATCTTGGTGACACCAAGATAAACTGCCCAAACAGAGGAATGAAATTCTTGTATCATCTCCTCGCGTATATCTTCTGGCACCCATACGCATCCCTAGAAACACAACATCTCATCCTCACCTATAGTCCATCCAAAAATAGGGTCCTCTCCTGACACACTCTCCTATTGAACTTGGCCTTCAGAATCTGATACCTGCCTCATTCGAACTCGGTCAAGAAGCGTAGAGGTAACGACTATAGAAGAAAGGAAATTCTTCCCCTATCTATCGTCCACCCCCAAATGCATCTCAGAGAATATATCCATAGGCTGCCACTCATTTCTGGCCTCCTGAACTACCTGTATCTGAGTCGTCTTTCTAAACGCATCAACCACTACGTTGCCCTTTCCCGGCGTATAGGAAATCTCAAAATCAAAAGACTGAAGATACTTGACCCACCAGCACTATCTAAAATTGAGATCATGATGAGTGAAGATGTACTTGAGTATTTTTTGGTCAGTGAAAACCATAAAATGATCAACCAAAAGATAATGTCTCCAACATTGCAAGGAATGAACTATAGCTGACAAATCCATATTGTGCATTGAGTAATTCCCCTCATGTGGCCTCAACTGCCGAGACCCGTACATAATGAATACATCTCCCTGTATAAGCACAAATCCTATCCTGATACCTGAGGTGTCATAGTAGACAGTATATCTCTTTCTCGGCTCTTTCAATCCTAGTATCGGTGCTGAATTCAACCTCCCTTTCAGCTCTTGAAAGACTGACTCACATGAATCTGACCATAAACACTTTTCACCCTTCTTATTAAGACTTATAAACAGTGTAGCTAAGAGTGAAAAGTCATGTTTGAAGCACATGTAGTATCAAGCCAGCCCCAGAAATCTCCACACCTTAAAAACATTCTTCCAATGCTCCTAGGAAACTACTACTCTCACTTTCTCTGGGTCCACTGATACTACTTTCTCTGAGATAACGTGCCCAAAAAAGTGAATCTGGTCCATCCAAAAGTGGCACTTCGAGAGCTTATCATATAACTGATGCTCCCTCAGTGTACTCAAAACGATCTCAAGATAGGTAGTATGGTTGTGTTGAGTGTGAGAGTACACCAAGATATCATCAATGAAGACCACCACGAAAAAATCCAAATATGGATGGAACACATTGTTCATCAGTTCCATGAAAGATGCAGGCGCATTCGTGAGACCGAACGGCATAACCATATACTTGTATAGACCATACCTGCTCTGGAAGGCTGTGAGAGGTATATCAGATGGTATAACATGAAACTGATGATAACCAGACCTCATTTTAATCTTAGAGAATACTCAGGCTCCTCGAAACTGATCAAAGAGATCATCAATCCTAGATAGGGGATATCGGTTCTTGACCATCAAATGATTCAGCTTCCGATAACCCTCACAAATCTTGAGTGTATCATCTGCCTTCTTCACAAACAGGACATGCAAACCCCAAGGAGAAGTACTGGGTCAGATGAAACCCTTTACCTGAAACACCTCCATCTATTTCTTGAGCTCCTGCAATACAGGTGTAGCCATCCTATTCGGAGGAATGGACACTGGTTCCACTCCTGGAACAAGCTCAAATGAAAAGTCCACCTCTCGCTCCAGAGGAAAACATGAAAAGTCCTCTAGAAAGAAATACTTGAAGTGATCCCTGACTGGCAGAAAGTCCATCTGTGAAGTCCCATGGTCATCCATATAGAGACTACTAATATAGTCTGTAACTCCCCCCAACCCATGATTCTCGGGACCCGCTCTGCTCTCCTGGACATCCCAATCACCCTTATAATGAAAAGATCCACCCTCTGGTGATATGAAACTCACCATACAACAATAACAGTTGAATACTGCCCGGAATGGAACTAACCAGTCTATCCTGATAATGACATCATAACCTATCATCTCTAGGACATAGAGGTCCCATAAAATGTGGCATCCCCCAACCTGTAGGGGCACTCTCGGCACTGACGTAAACTAGCCGTTCTAATGCCCCAACGGAGTGTCTAGCATCAAAATATCAGCAAGAAGAAAAGATTTAGAGCCCAAGGCTATTTATGAAAGCAATAGATATAAAGATATGCGTAGAACCAGTATTGAAAAGAGCTGTAGATATGACTGAGGCTACTAAGATCGTACATATAATAGTAGAAGGTATGAGATCCTGCTCCTGCTGGGTCTGCTCCACTACAAAGGTCTGGCATGTACCATGGACCTGTGACCCTACCGAACCACTCTGAGCTGATCCACCCTGATGTCATTGAAAACCTAGTGACTGCTTGCCATGACCACAACCTCCACCTCGGCATGAACATCCAGAAGAACTCTAGTTCCCAGATTGTTGAGAAAATGGTGTCACTACTCCTGGATGAGGAGTCATAGAAGAACCCCTATCACCTGCTGAAAGTGAGATGAACTGACAACAGCACTGGTGGTGACCCATCTTGCCTTAGGATCGACACTCCACTAGGTCTCTCAGGCAGTGTGGACTCATATGCCTACTTCTCCCACCCTGGTAGTATACCACCTAGCTACTGAAAGATGCATCTTACCAGCTCTGATCTCTTCACACAGCCTATCTACGGCACTTCCTGCTATTAGTTGGCGGAGCACTAACTCTGTATGCCAAACCACCCTGGCTCACAGATCTAGAATCCTTCATATTGTGATATGTAATTAGCACATGGTTGACAATAGAAGTTATTGATGTGAACCTGAAGATTTTCACCTGCGACCGGATGTCGTGACTCATACCATTTTCAAACTTCCATGCAAGGAACAACTCCTCACCTCCTAGGATAGGTGTGAAATGCTGTAACTCTATGAAGTGAGAGAAATACTCCATAACAGAAAGAGTACCCTACTCTAGACTCATAAAATCCCGGGATCGATCAGCCATCAAAGTCTCTGGATAGAACTAATCATAGAAGATGCACAAAAACTCATCCCATGCCATATTGTTTCGGAATACCGCCTGCGAGACCACATCCCACTATTTCTTGGCGGAGTCTCAGAGCATGTAGGTAGTAAGATTCACCCACCATTCTATAGGTATCTCCAGATTCTTGAAAATTTTCAATGTGGTACGAAGCCATGACTATGCATCTCGGGGTACTCTATCCCCAGAGAATGTAGGAGGGTACTGCTGTTGAAAGACTCGCGTTAATTCTTCCATTGACGGGGTAGGAGATGGTGCTCCGTGAAAAGTCTGCATCATCCTCAGAAAACCATCCTTGTACTATGCATCAGCACATATGTCAGGTACAACAGCTGGTGCCAAGGCTGGTACAATGGGAGGATCTGCAGGTAGTCTCTGATCGTCCATGTCCGGTGTCTGATCACTGTCTGGAAACTGGCACACAATCGGAGGATGTCTCGGTGGCATGACTCTGCAAAGTCAAGAACTCACCTTAGATCAAGATATCATGGATGAAAAACAACGCGTGTAAGAAGGGAACAAGTGAAAGAAAACATTTGAGTTTTATTAAACATGACTACACGGTGTGTACATTTCCTACACAGTGTGTTCTCAGAAGTCATTCACGTGGGCATGTACTCCTACCACAACTGGTCATGTAACACCCCAATGACATGGTGTGTTGTCCCTACACATGGCATGTACTTAAAATATATTCCCATGCCCGAGTCTCCTTACACATCTAACCCACATGGTCCTCTAAATCCTAGACTACACAGCATATTCACGTTTGACACGGAATGTACTAGACAAGCATCACCTGGACCGTGTTATTAGTGACATGGCCTTACACATGGCTGACACTACATGGCGTGTTCCAGAAGGGCACGACATGTATGAGAAAGGATACCACTAGCCCATGTTGTTCGTGACATGGTCGAGTACATAGGTCAGTCTACATAGCATGTTCAAAGCAGACACAACATTTATAGGCTTAAGTTTTGTCCATCTGTTTTGCTTGTTACACGGCCAGGTACATATGTTATACGACACGTCATGTTCGATCCTCACATGGCGTGTATATCTCAAGTTTCCCTCATCCATGTTTTTAGTCACACGGGTAGAAACAGAGTCACTATAACACAACATGTAAATACTATACACGGTGTGTTCATATTTGATTTTTACAACCCCCGTGTCCCTGCTCACACAGTCAGTGACATAGTTACAGACTACACAGCGTGTATTCATAAAGTACACATCGTGTATTCTGGATTTTTCTGGAAAGTAGCCTCAGAAACTACTCTAGAGCCTAGAAAACCCTATAAAATGAGTGTTGAGGTGCCAAATTCCGATCTGTGAGGGCTCATACTCCTCGCGAATCAAAGCTTATCATCCTGTACATGTAATAAACCAGCAAAGAAAATCTAATGACCCACAAAATTCTGATTCTTGAGGGCCCATACGACCTCAAGAACCAAATTATAGCATTATTCCAGACAAATCCTTACACAAAGCAATACTTATCATCAAAAGTATTCTATTAAGGCATCTATCACAACAGTATGCATATTCTACACAACATCTATCAAAACAATATGAAATTGCTAATGCACCATAAATCGCATGGCAAGAATGCAAGGCATGTGATTTCTAACAAGGGAATATGATGCATGAGATGGCATACCCTCATCTCCTTAGGTTGTGATAGAAATAGAAACTCAATAGTGTCAACAGTAATAACACAAAACATGTGAATCACCCAATGGTGAAATCAAATCAACTGTAAAATTACAAAACCAGAAAATTGCAATAAATGAGGTAGATTGGCTTTTCCCTATACACGGGTTAGATACTCTCAAGAAAAACTTATTACCAAGTACATATTCCTTCATATCCCTGGATAAAGGCTCCAAACAGTAAATCAATTTAAAATAAACACTCTAATACCACTTTGTAACGTCCCTATTCCGGAAGCCACCCAGAGGCACCCCGTACCCAGTTGGTCACGTGGCCTCGAGCGCATTTCCATGAACGCCGAAGGCTTCTGACTAGCAGCGAGGGCCTTGGGTGTGATAGTGGGGAAACTATGCCCTCATTGGCAGAGTACACATTGGAAATAAACAAATACATACAATAACGAAAGCCATAAACATCCAAAAATAGTAAACAGTGGAAGAATGAGATAAAGAAACAACTGGAATATATATATATGATGCATGATAAATATATGTCTCGTAAAGAAGCCAAAAAAGTCACAATTCTGAATACAGTACTAAACCCATGTACAGAAGGAAAACAGATAAACAACTCATCATGATCGTAAGCCTCATCTTGGTCCCACGCTCTCCAGATCCAATGCAATCAAGTACATGAAGTAGAAGTGTGATTTCCCTTGTCTATTCCTACAACAAAATAGTCTTTTTGGTCCCAAAAGCTTGACCCAAATAGGGTGTGAGACTAAATCCCAGTAGTCAACCACCCAAGGATCTATGCCTAATAGTAAGTAATTATATAGAAGGTAACATACAATAATAGTAACCAGTAAATAGTAAACATGAAAGTACTCAACATCAAACAATCCACAGTTGAAAAAGCATCAGTGAGGAAATCAGCTAATCACAAACAGGTAAGCCTCTGGGAAGTACTCATAGCCATCTCGTCTTGTCCTACCTAAGAAGTACAGATAGCCCTCCGGGCAGTACACTCGGTCTAACCCCTTTGGTTCTGTATAGAATTTTAGTAAGGACTCTCTGAGGAAGCGCTCGCAGTCTTTCCCCTTATAGTAAAAATTAAGGCAATACTCTCTGAGGAAGCTCACAGAGTCCATTCCCCACATATTCTATGGTAGTGAAGGACTCTCTGAGAAAGCTCACATGTCAATTCCCCTTATATCCCCAGGTTCTAGTACTCTCTAAGGAAGCTCACTAGGTCAATTACCCTTATATCACAGGTCGTTCAAGTCAAAATTAGACTCTCTGGGGACGCTCATGCAATCTCTACCCTTTTTGTTTAAGGCAATCAAGGAATCTATGAGGAAGATCACACGGTCTCTCCCCTTATAGTCTATAAAGCTCGAAGACTCCCTGAGGAAGCTTACTCGGTCTATCCACTATAGTCTATAATGTCCAAGGACTCTCTGAGGAAGCTCCCTCAGTCTATCCCCTTTTAGTCTACTACACCAGGTTCTCATAGCCCCATGTATGTCAACACATAGTAATGATATATGGAAAAAGTAAACCTACAAAACTACTTGGCTAACCAGTCTACAACATAACAAGCATGTCAAAAAAAACTCTCTATACTATAACAGTAGTCATGGAAAATAGGTAAAGAAGCTAAAGATTCAACAGGACCAAATAGTCATAAACAGAGCATGCAAGGGCAGAACACATCCAAAGCCTGGAGATCAACCAAATTCGCATCCAAATTACCTCTACACAAGCATACAAGCATGGAAGGAAAACAAAAGGGGTAAAACGGTAAACACACAATACCCCATTCAAGGTTATTGGTGGAATTTTAATATAAAACTCAAAGACTTCGAACAGAAAGGCACAAACCACCTACCTCGGGGATAAGAGATCAATATACATGAACTTCAAAGAAGGATTCTCCTTGAAACGTCATAGATCTATGAAAACTTCCAAAAAGGTCAACCCATGATAACTTGGAAAATAACTGGAATTGGAAAACAAGGCTCAAGAAAAAGGGAGAACACACCGATGTGATTCCAACACCAATAATGGTGCTCGAATCAGTAGATGGACAGAGGATCAGGGGCTCGTCAAAGATCCACAAATACTAGGAACTCTCGGACGAAAGAATCCTAAAATTAGTGGTTTATTTTTGTCACATGTGACCCAGGTGCATTTATTAAAAAAATTTCATTGTGTGTACTTTTGTAATACACGGTGTGTACTCTCCTTTTCCGTAATCCGCTTTAAGCAGCCTCCAAGTCACTCCCACACGACCGTGTAAGCGGATACTACACAGCCAGCACTCAGGCTATTGCGGCAAGAAAGTACATGGCGTGTAATCATAAATTATAAGGCGTGTACTTAGAAAATTTCCAGAAATTATTCTTTTCTCCAAAAAATGACCAGAGAGGAAAAACATACCTCAAAAGAAGATCCGGGTTCTTACAATATCCAATACCCCATATAGAATGGTTGTTGTGGAGCTTGAGTAAATGAAGAAACACCTATAAGAGAATACAAATAAAGGTTTCATACCCACAAGTGCTTCACCTTGTGGTACACCAGTCCTCCTCATCAAGAAGAAGGATGGGTCAACGTTCCTTTTCATCGATTATCGTGAGCTTAAACAAATCTTGATAAAGAACAAGTATCCTCTCCCTAAAAATGATGAATTTTTTGATCAGCTATGTGGGGAACAATACTTCTCCAAGGTGGATTTGTGTTTGGGATATTATCAAGTAAGGGTGGAGAAGGAAGATATCCCCAAGACTTCGTTTTGTACAAGATATGGGCACTATGAATTCATAGTAATACCTTTCATACTCACTAATACTCTAGAAAACTTCAAGGAATTAATGAATAGTGTATTTATAGATTACATCGACATATTTTAGGTATTATTTATAGATGATATTCTAATATACTCAAAAAACAAGGAGGATCATGAGAAGCCTCTAAAAACTATATTGGAGACCTTGCAGAAGGAAAATCTCAATGTAAAGTTCATCAATTGTATGTTCTGGTTGAAGGAAGTCTCATTATTGGGCCATATCATCACAAGAAATGTGATATCTGTGGATCCCTCAATGAGACCTTCAATTGAGGGATGGCTAAGGTGATCATCGGTAATGAATATCCATATATTCATGGGGTTAGGGGGATATTATGATGATTTGTGTGAAATTTATCACAATATTCCATCCCTCTTACCAAGATAACTCGGAATGGAGTAAAGTTTTCTTGGAGTGATGAAAGTGAAGAAATCATCAAGGATTTAAAAAGGAGGCTTATCACTACACCCATGCTCACTTTACCCACAAGTGGAGAACTTTTGTGGTATTCAGTGATGCTTTGAAGAAGGCACTGGGATGTGTGTTGATGCAAAATGATAAATTCATTGCCTATGATTTAAGGCAACTGAATGTTAATGATAGGAATTATCCCACACATGATTTGGAGTTGTCTATAGTGATCTTTTCATCAAAAATTGGGTGGCATTACCACCCCAGGAAAGAGAAAAAGGTGGCTGATGCTCTGAGTAGAAAGGATCATGCATCTCTATAATTGATGAGAATTAAAAAGGATCCAATATTTTAGATTTTTATAGGATGAACATGGGAATAATTAAGGGAGGAACATAATCAATCCTTTCTCAACTGATTGCTCAACCGTCCCTCTTGGAGAAAATAAAATATTCTCAAAGAAAGGATGTGGAAATTCTAAAAAGGGTAGAATCTATCTGGAATGGGAAATCATCATAGTTCATGGTTGGAAATGATGGAATTATGGGATTTGGGTCACAATTATGTGTACCATATGATCCAGAGACAAATAAGAAGCTTCTAGATGACTCACATAGCTCAACCTTCTAAATTCACCTTGGGAGCCTGAAGATGTATCAAGATATCTAAGAGAATTTATGGTGGGACAATATAAAAAGGGAGATTGATGAATATACATCAAAGTTTCTGGTATGTCAGCAACTAAATGATGAGAGGAAAAGTCTAAGGGGATGATGAAACCACTACTCATACCAAAATGGAAGTGGGACAACATTACCAGGGACATTGTCACTAGACTTCCAAGTACATTCATAGGAAACAATTTTATATGTGTCTTTGTGGATCGTCTTTCAAAGATAGATCACTTTATCGTGATTCGAGAGGACTTATCACTATATTAATTTGCATGGATTTACATCAAGTTAGAGGTATGGATTCATGGAGTACCACTATATATTATATTAAATTGAGAAACAGGATTCACCTCTAGGTTTTAGAAGAGTCTTCAACATGCTCTGGATACTTAAATGAACATTAGTATGGAATATAATCTGAAAAATGATGGCCAATCTGAGTAGACTATACAAACACTTGAGGACAAGTTGATAGCTTTTTCAATGGACTTCAAAAGAGGATGGTACCAACATCTTCCACTAGTTTAATTCTCTTAAAATAGCAGTTTCCACTCAAGTATCCAAATGGAACCCTATAAATACCTTTATGGGAAAAGGTTCAGAACACCAGTTTCATGGGATGAAGTCTATGAGCATAAGCTTCTAGGACCTAAAATGTTCGAAGAAATGCTGGATAATGTAAAAACCATTCAGAATCATATCAAGTTAGCCCAAAGTTGAAGAAATAGTTATGCAGATAACCGCTGGTGAGACCTCGAGTTCAAAGATGGAGACATGGTATTTTTACGCATATCTCCATGGAAGAATGTCATGAGGTTTGAAAAGAAAGTGATGTTAAGTCGTAGGTACATCGGCCCATTCAATATTCTTGATCGTGTTGGCGATGTGGCCTATCGACTAGAACTTCCACCTACCATGGCCAAAGTACAAGATGTCTTTCATGTATCCCTCATAAGAAAGTAAAAACCTAACCCTTCACATGTACTCTCTTCAGAGGTGGTACAATTAGAGTATGATCTTTCATATGAGGAGCAACTAGTGAAGATATTAGATCACAGATAAAAGTTTCTATGAAATAAGACAATGCCCCTCGTCAAGG
This sequence comes from Viscum album, assembly GCA_963277665.1. Lineage (NCBI taxonomy): Eukaryota > Viridiplantae > Streptophyta > Magnoliopsida > Santalales > Viscaceae > Viscum > Viscum album. The sequence continues at coordinate 1,478,735,370 of OY728134.1, forward strand.
TGTTATGGAAAACAACAATTTTGTAGAACTGATGTGGGAATTAGAGGAAATTATGAAGTAGATTTACCCACATATATTTCAGTGTGGAAAAGGAAATTTCGAGGGAAAAATTTCTTAATGGGGGAAGATTATAATGACCCAAACATTCATTAATGAATATTTTTCTTGATCTGATTAAATGTCTCATTATGTAAAATATTTATATAAACGTGAGCTTCATTGGTTTTATGTTTTTTTATTTAAAAATACCATTAATGATTGTGTCCTTTGCTAATATAGCTATTGAACAGTGATCACATGATTAGTATAAATATAAGGCTTTAACAAATCCAATTTACTCAGACAATGGAAATGATGGCCTGATCCAGTAGACTTGCCCCGTATGAAGCCCATTTTTTAGAGCTCAGAAAGGAGGTGGTGTAATTCGGATTCTCTCCTAACCAAACCCAAGCTGATATTTAACATTTAATGCTCAATCGGAACCTCCTAAAAGAGAAGTTGAAGTAGAGAGAGATTACCACACGAGCAATGTTATCTGAGCCACCCCAAGAGTATGTCACCATCTCACATCGTACCCTTTGATCTTATGCAGGTGTTATAAGGGGTTATGTAAAAATACCTAAGAACTAAAATTATGTGCCTTATTACTTTTATATAATAATGAATATAAATACATTTTATTATTGTTACTTTGTAAATAGTTTTTATGCCCAAAATAGTATTTTTAGTTAATATTCAACTAAGAAATCTATTTGGATGAATTAATGGATTTTTGGATTAAATAATATTTTATTAAAATATTATTATTAATAAATTTATTTTTATTAAATATAAATTATCGTATAATTTTATGAATGAAATTGTAATTTTTATTAATGTCTGGAAGCCGTTTTTGTCAAAATCCATGAATTTTTGATAAATGTCATTTTTTATTTTATAAGTAAAAAATTAACATATTTATAAAATCATTTAGATAAAATGAATATTATTTTCATAATCATGACGTCAAAATTATCCAATGGTTATTTTTTCATAATTTTCTGAGATAATCGAATTTTTGGGTAAAAAATTAAAAACCGTTTAAATATATAATGTGTTTTATGACATCAAAATGACCCAATAGTGATGTAATAAAAAACTATAAATGATATGTTCCTAAAATATATGTATTACCAATAAAATAATGTTATTTTAGGTTTTTTTGATTTATTTTAGAAAACATTAGTGGACCCTCAAAGAGTTATAAATCATTTTCACTTTTTAAATGAATTTCCTTAAGAGTGTGACTCAACTTCCAATAAGCCGCCCTATTATTTTAAGAGGGTAGGCCATTTTCCTTATAAATTGTTTTTGTACACTACCATTAGGAAAAAACCATGGGTTGGTTTTTTTATGGATTTGTTTAATTTGGGGAGACCCAAACCTAAATAATAAATAATTCCCTCTCATTTCATATATAAACCCACCAAAGTTCCCACTTTCTCTTCACTCAATGCCATTGGATTTAGTCCAACCACGTCCATACTCTCTCTAGAATCCTCAAAAGGCTCTCCAATCTCCCAAGAAGCCTCTCTCAAGCCACTCCCAAGCCTTCTGGATCACACTTACGAATAAGGTATTCCTTCCATTCTCATTTTATCCAAGTTTCTTAATATTTTTATGCTATTTTATCTTCAATTATAAATCTTGTGGTATGATTTTTCACCTCCCCATATTTATATATTTATGTTTCATTTATGATAGACCCCTTTAACTCTCATTTAATTCCTCCCATGCACACCTATTACCAAGCCGAAATTCCGTAAGGAATTTCCCTCTCCTCATTTACATTCATACAATTACTTTGTATTATGAATCTAAATACATTTAATTATGTTGGTAAATGTTTATATATGAACCCCTTACTATCCATATCATTTAAATATGATGAGACATCCCTTTCTCTCTAATCAACCATTTTTATGAATTTTTATATCACGCTGTTATGCTGCCGAAATTGCACCGAAATTTTCCAAGTCAAAATCATTGTGCAGTGAATACCATACCCATGTCTCTATCAAGGGTATTAAACTTAATGAAAAAATATATATTTAATGGTATTTTAATATGTGTATTCCAAATTTATTAATCTAAGAATAACTTATTATGTTCAATGATTCCATGTGGCACACTTATGCATGAAATGACATGTTTAAGAAGGGTGCACCTAGATAGCGCTCCAATGCATTGGGTAATGATTAGTTTCATGATAATTCAAGTGTAATGAGGGTTTAATATTTCTAATTCAAGTGAAATGAGGGTTTACTCATTATCCATATTCAATGAGCCTTTAATCATGCTAAAATCAAGTTAAATGTTATTTCCACATTTCTATGTTATGTAAATCATGTTATATCATGCCTTTATGTTCATGTCTCTCTTACGCTCCATTGATATGCCTATTTCCTAACATGTATTGTATATTTCATGTTATTACTTGTTAAACCCCTTAATGGGATTTATATCTCACCCTTTTCTTGTGCATATCCTTAGGTTATCCCTTGAAATTCTTAGTACGAGGGAATGTAGTGGTCATGTAAAGGAAGTTTTCAATAAGATGTTGTGTCCTATGTTTTAAGTTGTTATGTAATGTTCCTAATCCCCAAAGATAATAGTTCTCTCATTCTTCTATTTTGAATCAAGATAATTTTTCTATGTAATAAATCATGATTAAGTGTGTAATAAAATGAAGGGTTGTTATAAGCTCGTCCAAAAGAACTGCTAATAGGGATGACACTCAGAAGAAACCATGTAGATGATCTCAACCTGATGAAATGTTTCTTCATTACTTGTTAGTTTTTTAGTGAGAATATTGGTAAAGAATGAGAAAACATGAATATGTGTAGGCTAAGTCAGGTGAAAAGGTAAAATAAAAGACTCCACATGATTAAGACAAAGTGCATGATAATATGAAAACAAAAGTCAACTCTTGTATGGAATAAGTTCTTTGAGAGAGATGCAAGAAATTGAGTAATATTTCAAAGGGTTGTTTAACCTTAATACCAAAAAAGAATTTTTACCAGAGAGAATTAATAATTTATCATCCAGGAAGGAATTAAAGAAGAAAAATTCTCCACATAAACAAGAAGATAATGTATAGAGATATATGATGACACAAAAAAATCATAACAGACGTTCAGATGTGCAAACATGAAGACTCGATAAAATGGATCCACTTGGATTATGGTATTATATCAACCTTCTTTTTCATATTGATAATATGTATTATCCATCCTATTCCCCTATTCTTTGTGTATTGTATTCGTGATTATAATAAAGGGAGTTGAAGTTGACGAATGGGCATAGTGGTAGAACCTGAGAATTAGTGAGGGATGTCAATTTTTAATAGACAAGCTAAATAATTCACCATATTTCACCGATTCCTAAATTTGGTATTCAAATAAAAATAATTGGTGGACCATTGTTTAATTTGAAGATGGTCTATTATAGAAGAATAGGCTACAAAAGTTACCATCTTGGCTTGATCCTATTTTTGGTATCCTAAAGAAAAATATTTGAAGAAGATTACCCTTGGTGATGTTTCAAAAGTTGTCCAATATGGACAGTCATAGGTTGAATATAATTTATGGTGTATTCTCTATATTGGTATTTATTTAAATACATTCTTAATGAGATACACCATTATGAATATACCAAGAATATTTTCACTTGAGGGGGAGACAAACCAAGATGCTACCATAATCATTATTTCAATTGGTATCAAATTTAATCATTCTAGAAATTTCTTTAAGACTCATGTCGTTGGAAAAGGTTTGTATCTATTAGTCCCTAACCCTTGTTTAAATAAAATAAAGGTGTTTTTACAAATTTGTATTAATTGAATTAGTCATCGAAATAAGAAGTGTAAAATTTCCCCAAAGAAACTTATGCAACCTATTTCACATGACATTTTGTAACTATTTGTTGAAGTGAGTGTGGGAGTTTTAGGTTGATTGTTCTTTAAAATTTCATATAACATTTAGTATATTAATCATGAAATGATAGTGGAAAACCATTGAAGAAATGTTTATGAGTTCTTATATCATAAGGTATCATGATCAATTGGTAGTGGACATCTTTTTTGCAAAAATCAAATCATCTTGATTTCAAAATCGAGTACAAATCATGTAGACTTAGAGTGAAATGATGGATGCCACATTGCTTATGTATAGAATACTGACCTATTTCCAATGAGGATTGTATTTTTTTCAATAGGGGGCTATAAAGTGAAATGAAAATCTAGAAAATTAAAGGGGATATATAAGTTAAAAATCCACACATTGACACATAAATTTGGAAATAACATTGAAAGTATTGCAAATAATGTTTAATCCAATTGGGTTTGGGACAAAACTGACAATGTTGAGCGTAAAATTGGTTGGGTTTTTTTAGAAATTATGAGGATGGGACATCTATGGATCCCATCCTATATAATAGAATCATTGAAATCATGTTATACTTGATTGTAACATGTCCATATATCATATTTACGACCTTCATAGCATCCCAGTTTCAATGTAATCTAAAGGAATAACATTTTGCATCAGATAAAAGAATCATGAGATATATTAAAGGCAATAAAAATTAGGGATTATACTTTGATTTTGGAAGAGATAATTAATTATCATATTTTTATGATGTTTTTTGGGATAGAGTTATGGTGGATAGTTTTGGGAATGTATTGTCTCAACAATACTCTATAAATATTATTGATTTTGATGTCCATAAATAACCTTGTTGGTTTTACTAATTATATTACCATAAGAGTATTACAGAAAATTAATATTATGAATAATCATTATTTTGGAATTATATTCATGTTTTTTATTCTGGTGGAATATTATCTAAATTGTTCAAAATGCACATAATCATATTCTAGAAACACTGTTCGTTGTATTCTAAAAACACTTTTCATACCATACTTTGAAGAATGTAATGTACAGAACAAGTCCTAAGTTCGTATTAAATCTTATGTTGAAATATCATCATGTATGGTTAACCAAAACTATGTTCACAGAAACGTATGGATAAAGAACTTTATGTTTGGATGGAACCTTATGTTTGACAAGGAGAAATTTATAGTTAAAGAACCCTACATAAGTATGGAACCATACATTTGAGAAGACAATGTATAGATCATCAACCAAACTTTTTTTATCAACCTTACTTTGACAATCCTACATTTATAGAATTAACTCTATATAGTTTAACACAACATTTGGTATTTTGATGTGTTATGAAGGAACCCTACTCTTGATTTTAAATAATTGGAGATTTCAATTTATGATTTTATCGGAGTTTTTTGCAACGGTCCTTACAGAATATTTGGCCGGTTTAAAGCTCATTTTCGACCAATTTAATGCTCATTATGTATGATTCAAATAATCGTATTTAGTGGATAAATTTTATCATATTATTAAGGGACATTATGAATAATCTTAGTTGTTTTATGAATTTGAATTCTCATGATCTATCAAGTGATTTTCATAGATCAATAACTGTGAAGCAGGCTCAATACTTTATTTATTATATGAGTGTATTTATTCAATATATATGTGTATATGATTCATATAAATAAATGGAGTCCTAGATTTCTAATAAAAACATTCTTGTAAATATCTTTTATAGATCTACTGGAAAAATTGATCAGACTCTGTTCTCTACAGAATAGGATACAATTTAGATATATACATGTTTTGAATATCATCTTTGCTGTAATCCTGTCACTTCTATCCATTGCTACTTTTATTTAATAGATCTATTACAATCGGATCACTTCAAAACTACTCTTTATTGAAGATATTATTTTCTAAATAAGAAGATACATCTAATGTTAGTTTTTGTTACAACTGTGAAGTTCAATCGGAACCATTCAAATCAATATTTTTAATTAATAGTTCCAACATCTCATACTCAGTTGTAGTGGATTATCATCTACTCAATATATTATGTGGATATTTGGTTCACTATTAATGAACTAGAAGACTCTATTTTTTTATCCTTGTTTGCAAAGGTGTCAACTGCCTACACACAGTCGTGAATTGGTATTATGATATGAGGACTTGACTAGTGAAATTCACCAAGCTTGTAGAGAGAGTAATTGGTGGAGTTGAATATGGGTTCTTTGTGCCACAAACCACTATAAAATGGTATGTCTTGTATTTGTATTTTATTTACTACATATTTATAGAAAATTGTAAACATTGTTTATCTGTGCAATCTATTATTGATTTCAAAATCCAAAATTATAGAAGATTTTAAAAAGACATAATTTCCCCCTTGGTGTATATTTTTATATTCCGACCTAACAATTGGTATCAAAGGAGTGCTTCTGGATAAATCTATAGCAATATGAATTTTTAAAGGTATATTCAATGATTCCAATGTTTGATCCATGAGAAGTTATTTCCATGGTTCATTATCCATATTTCAATGGTGAAAATTATGGTTTCTAGAAATCAAGGATGATTAATTATTTAAAAAATATTGGATTTAGAATTTATTCGATGATTATCACTCCCTATAAGATTCTGGAGAATTGAGAAACATGGGATGTTGATACATAAGATGATTATGATTCGATCTCCAAAGATATGAATGAAATAATCTATGGTCTTGGAATAGATGAATTCAATCATGTCTCTCAATTTATTATTTCTTATGAAATGTGGTAACCCATAATAATTTAGTATGAAGGAAAAAATAAGGTAATACAAATGAGGTATGCAACATAAAATCTAAAATTTGACACATTTGGAATGTTTGATGGATATATTATAACTAAAATGAATGGAAGGCTTACAAATATTATTAATAATATTACAGCCTTAGTAAAACTATCAAACAAGTATATCAATATTTGAAAGTACAGAGAGTAATACCTACTAAGTGGAATGGTATTTCAACGATAATTCTCAAATCATATCCTATATAAAATATGACATTGATATAATTAATTTGGACACTAATGATTTATGAAGCTGAAATAAAATATGAAGATATGGATAATAAAGTATTAGTGAAAAAGGATTACGTTGATCTAATGGAAACATCTCTGAAGCAAAGAAGAAGAATAAAACAAGAATTCAGAAACAAAAAGAATTATGATTCACTTTATTGTGAAATGAAACAGGTCCAATTAGACAAAATGTTTTGAAAATTTTATGAGAAAAAATAAATGCATAGAAATTCCTTCAAAAATGATGAGAAATACTCAAAATAATTCAAATGTTATGAATGCCAAAAATTTAGTCATATAAGACCAGATTTTCCTCATCTAAATGGTTAAAAGATAAAGACATAAAATAAATATCATGAAAATTATGAATTTGAACATAAAGGAACAAGAGAAATGAGATAAACATTAAGTGTTTCTAAAAAACAACAGCTCATCAGTATCTTATTAAGAAATGTAAGAATCAAGTCTAAAATAAAATATGTGATTCATGGATATAGAAGCTAAGGTACAAAACTATTAATCCTTTATTTCTGATTCTTATTCTACTTGTTCAAATTATAAATTGGCATCCTAATACACAATGCTAGAAGAAATGTACGAATCTATATTAAAGAAGCACAAATCTTTATAGAATATTCACAAAATTGTTTTAAGGGAAAGAGATACCTTAATTTAACAACATCATGATTTAATTGAAAATTTTAACTCATCTACCACAAACTGTGTGGATCTTGAAAATCAGATTAAAGCATTAGAAGGTGAAGTAGAAACTTACAAAAGTTTTAATCTCTTTTTTTATAAAAGGAGAAAATATTATAAATGAATATCTTGGTAATATTGTCTTTAAAAATCAAAGATTTGGTATAGGAAGTAAGGGTGGAAAAACTAAACTATATATAAATTATCTTGTTCCCAAATCAAAAAGTATTACTTGTCATTTTTGCGGAACAAAAGGATATATAACAAAAAAAATGTTTATTTGAGAAATACTCAAATAAGTGGAATTAAAGGATCGTTTATTTCAAAAAAAATTCTGAAGAAAATGAAATGAGGTACCAAAAAACAAAGAAGATCTAGATTCCTTGTTCTATGCTAGCTAACACTATTGTATCCAAGAAGATATGAGTACAAAAATAGACTATTGTCTAATTTTCTTTCTAGGAAATATGTCACCGAAAAAGAAAATATGTATTGTATATGGATAGTGGTTGTTCTAGGAACATGAGTTGAAACTAATAACACTTCAATACACTGGCAAAAAAAGATGGAGGTCTAGTCACTTTTTGTGATAATATCAAAGGAAAGATAATTGAACTTGAAATTATTGGAGATCAAAAAACTATCACATTCAATGAAGTATTATATGTACTAGGTATGAGTCACAACCTAATAAGTTTCTATCAACTCTGTGATGATAGATATTATATTGATTTTTATAACAATTCCTACTTCGTATTTAAAAATAAATTGCTTATGTTTTGAGCACCGTGAATGGATAATGTTTATAATTTTTATTTAAATTAATTATGTAAATAGATGTCAAATTATTTAACTTCTAAGATAAATGAGTCATGGATCAGGCATAGGAGACTTGGTCATTATAATATTTATGCTTTACATATATTTTCTAAGAAATAGTTAGTTTTTGATTTACCTAGTCTCAAATTTGATGGTGACAGATTCTTTAATGCATGAAAAATTGGAAAGCAACACAAGTCTTCCTTAAAATATATTAATATACTTTCTACCTCAAGGACTCTAGAACATATCCACATTCATCTATTTTGATCAAATTGAGTAGAGAGTTATTTCGGTAAATTATATGGATATGTTTTAGTTTTTTTATTCTAGATTATCTTGGGTCTAATTTCCAAAACTAAAAGTGAACCTTTTACTATTTTGGAAATTTTTTGTTAAATTGTTCAAAATGAAAAGGGTTTTATGATAATTTCATTAATAATTGATCATCAGGGAATATTTAAGAATCATTAATTCAATTACCTTTGTTCAAATATTGGTATTAAATATGCCTTATCTACACCAAGAACACCTCAAAAAATGGATTTGTTGAAAGAAGTAATAGAATTATTCAATAAATGTATAGGACTATGCTGAATGAATACAGTTTTCCAACCAACATATGGGTAGAAGCTATAACCACAACCTACTATATCATGAATAGAGTTTCAATTCAGACTAATTTCAAAAAGATACTTTATGAACTTTGGAATTACAAAAAGCCTAAAGTAAAGTACATTAACATTTTTGGGTGTAAGGAGTATATCCTGAACACCAAGGATAATCATTGTATGTTCGATCCAAAAGATTATTAAGGAATATTTTTAGGATACTACCTCTAAAGCCTATGGCATGTTTAAAAAATGTCTAGGATTATAAAAGAATCAGTTCCTATGAAGTTTGATGAAACTGTCCCTTTTATTAAAGAGAAAGATCCATGTAATAAAATTACATAACCTTTTGACAACATGAGACATAAAAACCTGAAAAATGATGTTGAACATAATGTAAATAAAATTTATTCTAGTTGAGAAGAACCTGATACTGATGAACCTAAAAGTGTTTTTCCTATAAAGTATAGATTCCTAAAGATTCATCCATTAGAAACTGTTATAGGAGACCTAGATGTAGGAATAATAACTATAATATACGTAGGAAACCTAGTTGAATTCTCTACCTTTCAATCTCAACTAGAATCTAAATATTTTTAAGAAGACTTACAAAATTGTATTTGGATATTATCAATGCAAGAAGATATCGACCAATTCAAAAGGAATAAAGTTTCCGAATAGGTTAAAAGAAAATCCAATTATCCAGTTATAAGAACTAAATGGGTCTTTATAAATGAAAAACATGATCATAGTATTATAAATAGAAACAAAGATAGATTAGTATCTAAAGGATATAATAAGTAAGAAGGTATAGATTATGATAAAACTATATCTGCTATAGTTAGATTAGAAGCAATTAGAATCCTTTTCACATATGAATCTCATATAAACATTAAATTATATTATATGGATATTAAATATTCCTTTTTAAAGGGTTATTTAATGGTGGAGGTTTATGTTGAAAAAACTCTTGGTTTTGAAAATTCTCAAAAACCATATTTTGTTTTTAAAATGACTAAATCTCCCTATGGCCTTAAATAAGCCCCTAGAGCTTGGTATGAAAGATTAAATTTTTTATTTTAAAAATGGTTTTATTGGTCGCATGGGATATCCAAAACCTTTAAATAAAATTGTTTGTTCTAATACTTTATTAGTTCAAATCTATATTGATGATGTTATTTTTTGGTTCAACAAATGAAAAACAAAGTAATGTTTTTTCAGAACTCAGGAAAAAAAATTACAATTAGTATGATCGGAGAATTGAATTTATTTTTAGGAATTAAAATTTTTGAAAAATATTATGGAAATGATTTAAACCAAATTAAATATATTATTGATTTATTTAAAAAGTTCGTTCTTGAGAATAACAAGACACATATAACTCCCATGTGCACTAATATAAAACATGATTTGGATGAAGCTGGAAAACCAGAGAACAATAATTTATATAGAGTTGTGATTGGTAGTTTATTATATATTACTAATAGAAGAACTGACATAATTCTTTCTATATGATTATATACTATATTTCAGACAAATACTAAAGAATACCATCTTATTATTTTTAATATGATTTTTTTTATATTTAAAAGAATTTGTTTTTCAATCAATTATTTATCCAAAACTTATAACGTTCATTTAATATCATAGTAAGATACTAATTTTGGAGGTTTTAGATTAGATTGAAAACGTATCTCATGATGCTGCAACTTTTTAGGAAAATCTTTAGTATTAGGGTCAAGTTAGAAACAACACTCAGTTTCCTTATCCACTGCCGAGGAAGAATATATTTCTGTAGCTATTTTTTGTGCACAAGTATTGTGGAATAAAAAAAAACTAATGGACATTAGAATGAATTTTAATAGTACACCTATTTGATGTGATAATACAAGTGCTACAAATATTTAAAAAAATATTATAAGTCATTTAAGAACTAAGAATATTGATATAAGGAATCATTTTATAAGAGATCATGTTCTTAAAAAAGATAGACCTTTTTAATTTGTCAACACCGAATATCAATTATCTTATAATTTCACTAAACCACTTCCCATTATAAGTTTATATTTTCTTAAGGTGGAGTTAGGTTTATTTAATTTTTAAATAAATGTTAAACTTTTAATATTTTTAATAGTTTTTATATTTATTAAATTTTTTAATTTATTTTTTGATTACATTAAATCTAATCTATTTTATTATTTTTATTATTTTATCTATTTAGTTAATTTGTTTTATCATAAACTTATTTGAGCTGTATGTTTAAAAAAAATTCATAATTACCTTGTAACTGGCACAGGAAACAATGATATGACATAACCTGTCAAAAAACATTTGAATACCTTACCATTCCATTTTCAAACTATTTTGTTAACCCAAACCTTACTCTACCTTCAAAAATGCAGCAGCTAAAAAACCTCAGATTTTTAGATCTTCAAAATTGACAAAATCCAAACAAACTGAAGATGGTGAATCCAACAATTTGAAGTATCGACGAGCTTTTTAAAGAATGATTCTTCATAGAAAATTGTTAGATTTTGAATGGTTCAACCATAAAATTATACTCCTGAAATAGGAAGTAAACTTTCAAGGTCTAGATTATGTGTTCAACGTAGCGAACTCATAGGTTCTCTATGAGGCATAACTAAAATATTTCTATAAAAGTATAAAATTTAGTTTCGGTGATTCTGAAGATACTATTTTTTATAGAATAGAAGATGAGGTTTTTTTCATTTCTTCCATTGAAATTTCCCAAATTTTTCACTTTCCTCATGAAGGAGACATTTACTTTGATCTACGGTCTATTGGAGAAAAATATCATTAGTCTGAAGACATTATGTATTTTATTTTTGGTTTAGAAATCATAAGGAAGATGTTTGTCAAAGATCTCTATGAAGACCAGACAATATTGGTTATATTTATTCAAACTGGAATTTCCCAAAGGATGGATGAAATGGAGGAAATTTTGTATCCCTACTTGTACATTAGGTTTCTATTTTTAAGTGAAATAAAACTGAATTTTCCAAGGTATTTGTTCATATATCTTCAATACTATTGTCAAGTAGATGCAAGGGAGGAGCAAGGGACTGTTTAAAAAAAAGTAGTTTCTAAATAAAGAATAGATAGTATTATCATGCCAACTAAGAGGAGGTTTCAATATAATACTAAAGAAGAAGAAGAAGATAGTCAGGAGGGAAATGTTCTCAAGCCAAGAAATAGAGAAGTTAAACAAATTGAATAACCAATGATGGGTTCTGTATAATATACTTTTTTGGTTCATTTAGAATAAATTATATATGAAGAATATAATCAGGTAGATTGTAAAGATTAGAGATTCAGGATGTACCTATGATAGTTGATCAACTAGAAGTGATTCTTCGAGAAAAAATATTCAAGAAGAAAATGTTCAAGAAAAACTAGATCAAGAAGAATAACAAGTGAAACAATTAGACACCAATTATATATATATATTTTTGAGAATAAATTAGTGGAGAGATAAGAACCTTTATATATAAGGAAATCAAATGTTCTTAATAATAAATCATGCTCTAGTGAAAAATCTATTGAGATTTCAATTGTTAAACCTTGATCAATTATGGTTGTTGTTCAGATAGTGAATCTAGATGAAGGAACATAAAATTCATTTTCAAATCATGTTGAAGAGCTTGAGATTAGGTATAATAAATATAAGGAAGAAAATGTAAATATTAATCAAGAGCTTGAATTAGTATGGAAAAGGTTTTAGGATCTTAAATAGAATTCTATTTCCAAAAATAATTTTGATTATTTCTGGAGAGAAATGTTGGATGAGATTGGATAGATCAAATATGAAGTTGTTTATAAATTAGAATTTTTAGATCTAATGTGGTATTTTTGGAGATAATTTGAGTTATTCATAAGTGGTGTTAGTCAGACTACTACATCTATCTATGCCCATTCTCCCTCTCAAGATCTGATTTGCTAATTTTAGGAAATCACAACTGTTAGGGATGACATGAATGATTGTCTTTAAAGCCATCAGGGAAATGGTGATCCTTTTTCAGTTTTGTCAGATAATCCAAAATTTCTATTCGACCAATTAACTCATAGTGAGCTGGACATAATATTTTTTCTGAACAACTTCAGTGATAAGTTATCAGAATTTATGCAGTCATAAAGACATTTTAATTTTTTTTAAACACAATTTAGTTCAAAATCTGAATTTTAATAGAGAATCAAGGATTTTAATCTGGAAGTTGGTCCAGGATCTTATAGAAAGATTACCAGAATAGATTTCAGAACATAGATAGGTTTTTCAAATAGTTTAGGTTCCTACAGAATTATTTCTTATAGCCAACCCTAACCAAACCCAATAAACCTTTCCTTTATGTTATTCTTAAAAATAAATCCCTTAGCTGAAAATTATATTTTGTACTTGAAGAGATTTCATTAATTACATTCCTTTTTTATTTTTTGTTTTAACTATATATTTATCTCTAACTTCCATAATAACTAACATGTTTGTTTATATAGTATAATCAAACATTCATTTATGATTCTATTCCATATTAAAGGTGTTTAATCATTTTTCTTATACATTTTTTTGATCTCACAAAAGGGGGAAGAAATTTGGTTACCACAACACTTTATTTTAATTTTTTTGAACTATAAAATCAAAATATTCATATTCATATTACATTGATAATGTTAATATTAAATGAAATGTGTGTATAAAACCCTATATTTTATATAAAATATTTTTATTAGTACTTGGGTTTTGTGATCATCGAAAATGGGGAGATTTTTTGGCATGTATTGTCCCAACGATATTCTATAAATATTATTGATTTTAATGATCACAAATTAAATTGTTTGTTTTACTAATGATATTAATTTAAGTGTATTTCATGAAATTAATATTCATTATAATCCATATTTTGGAATCAAATTCAGGTTTTGTATTCGTGTGAAATATTCATAAAAGTGTTTGAAACACTCTTAATCATATTTTGGAAGCACTGTTTGTCATATTCTAGAACACAGTTCATACCCTACTTTGAAGAACATAATGTACGGAACAAACACTAGATTTTTATTAAACCTGAAGTTAATAGATCATCACACATGGTTAATCAAGCCTATGTTGGCAGAAAAATATATATAAAGAAACTTATGTTTGGTTAATACCTTACATTTGAAAAAGATTAAAAACATGGTTAAAGAACCCTATGTAAGTATAGAACCCTACATTTGAGAAGAAAAAGTATGGATTTTCAACCTTACTTTTGTGATCATCCATACATTATTAACCCTAAATTTAGAGAATAAATTCTACATAGTTGACCCCTGCATTTTGTATTTTTTTTGTTTTATGAAGGAACACTATGTTTTAATTTTCAGTATCAAAGATTTAAATTTATGATTTATCAGAGATTCGTGAAAAGGTTTATGTGGAATATCAGCCCTATTTAAAGAAAATTTTCGACCGATTCAAATATTGTTATGATTGGTTCATATAATTGTATGCAGTGGATAAATTGCCAAATATTCTTAAGGGATGTTACGACTACTCTGATCTATTTTAGGAATTTGAATTATCATGATCTATCAAGAAATTTTCATGGATTCGGAATTGGGAAGTATGCTCTCTATTTTGTTTATTCTTTCGGCACATTTGTTCAACATATATGTGTATGTGACTCATATAAAAAAGGAGCCACATATTTCTATTCAAGTACATTCTTGTAAATTTATTCTATATATATACTACAACAATCGATCATACTCTATTATCTATAGGAGATGTTACGATTTAGAGATATACATATTTTGAATCTCGAAGTCTCTATAATCCTTCTGTGACTATTCATTTATACTTTAATTTAAAATACCTCTTAAAACCGGATCACTTTAGAACTACTCTTTCATGAAGATATTATTTTATGAAGAAGAAGATCTATCTACTATTATTTGTTGTTACAACTATGAAGTTCAATCAGAACCTTTTAAATCAGTTTCTTTTTATTTATCGTTCCAACTACAAATACTCAGTTATGGTAGAGTATTATATTCTGTATCTAAGATGTGGATATTCGGTTCTCTATTAATGAACCAGAAGGCTCTGTTTTTTATGCATTGATTGTAAAGGTGTCAACTGCCTACACTCAATTGTGAATTTGTCTTATGATATGAGGAAATTAATACTGAAAATCACCAATCTCATAGAGAGAGTAATTGGTGGAGTGGACTAGGGAATCTTTGTGCCGTAAACCACTATAAAATTCCACGTTTTGTATTTACGTTTTATTCATTGCATATGTTTTAGAAAATCATAAACAATTCTTATCTGCATAATCTATCATTGCTGTCCAAATCTAGAATAGTGGAAGATTTTGAAAATACACAATTAACCCCCTATTATGTATATTTGTATATTCTGAAAAACCAGAGAGAAATTATAGAAGTGGTGGAGCATTATTTATCGAAAATAAATGTGTGTTCTAGTTTAGAACGAAATGGGAAAGAAAATCTCATTATACTACAGAAGAAAAATATTTCTCTACTACAGATTCATGCACTAAAATATTTTGGAGAAAGAAACAACTGAATAATATTGTTGATAAGGTGAAATAGCCTACGGTGATTCACAATGACATCAAGAGGATGATCTATCTTACAAATAATCTAGTTCATCATTCTCATAATATCATATTGATATCATATATTACTTCATAAAGGATTTTTTTTAACAATGTTCAATTAAAATGGATCATTTTGGAACTAATGACCAAGTGGATGACATTATGATTAAGCCATTAGTATCAAATGTATTTTTGAAACATCAGTTAAATATCGCTAGTTCAGCCACCTCCCTATGCCTGAGGAGGTTATGAGTGTTTCCCCTCTACCCTTTCATGTTAACTATTTTAATATTTTTTTTATTAGGGATGATGGTTTATGGGGGAGATATTATCTATGGGGGGATGTATTTCGATCTCTAAAAGTACCAATATAGGTTTTTGGGTTTATTTCAAAAGGTGAGAATAGATATTCAACTTCAATGAGATAATGGTTTGTTGGTTATAGGGATTTTGAAAAAGCATGTAGTACTTCTGTGACACAATGATAATGTGTTGTTATGTGGAATCATATAGAGAAAATATTTTTAATCATTAAGCATTCCAAAACATAATGATAATTCAATGTGACAAGTAATCGAACCAAGATTATCTTTTAAATATTTAATCCTACAAAATATGAGAACCAAATTCGTTCTTCCCCTCTTATTTTTTACACAGACTATTGATTATATAGACTTAGAGTGTTGTAGAATTGTTTTCTCTTGTATCCTGTTTTGACAGTGGTTGGGGGTATATTAAATATTTATATAGATTAACAACAAGCCCAATAATGGAGAATATTGGAACCGAGGATGTTCTTTGATAAAATTGCAGATTTGATTTTGTTTTTTGATAGTCCTCACTAGGTTTACCAAAGAGTTTTCATGAGATTCGAGAATATGTGGATTCTAAAAGGTGGGGATTTCGCAAATATGGTATTCAAAGGAAGAAATTATAATATATATAGAGCATGATGACCAAGCATCATGAATGATGTGATTGATTGTTAGTAATATCCATTACTATGTGAAGTAGACCAACTTGAATGTATGAATGGAAGGATGTGATCTTCCTGATTATCGGATGTGGAGAATAATGAATGTGAAAAGGGTATAAAGTAATCTCAATGACTATAAGAAGGATTACGAGAAGGTTGAATTGAACTGGAGCTTCATGAGTGAAGGATCTTTGTAGAAATTATTTTTGAGTTTCATGAAAATTCATGTGAAGGTGTTAGAGAATCATAAAAGGATAACCCTATAAATATGTAGCTACTCCAACTACATGACACACGAAAAGAATAAGAGAAATGGATGAATGGATCTAAATTCATGAATTCCAATAGCTTCATGAATCTAGTATTCAAATTGTGCTTAATAATCATGAGAAGATTTCTCTAGTCTTGACCAATGCTTAGGTATCTAGGAAAAATGATTTTTTCAATGATTGGGTATTCCATGAGGACTTAGTGAGCTTTGTGATTTCTTCTGTGAAGGTAGTTTTCTTCGTAAAGGTTGTGAGTTTTGCATAATGGATTTGTAAATAAAAATTATTTAACATCTTTAATTTAAAATTGATTCCATGAGAATAAACTCAGGACATTGATTTTGGTATAGTCCCATGATTGTTTGGGAGGAAGATTTAAATTCCAATCTACTGAAGTGACATTCAAGTCGTTAAACTGAGTAAGAATTCACCTATGGTAGTGGGATAAGGGATTTGATTGAAGTTTTCTGAGGTAGGTAGTGAACTATTCCAAAAATCATATAATATAAGTGTTATTGTAATATAGTTAATGTGTCTGAACTTCTGTTTTCCATAACTATTATATATTAGTGTATTTTGGTATGACCAACACGCTTTCAGTGTATTCTACTTAGACTAACCCTTAGAGGTGTACCATGTAAATTAACTATGTTATATCTCTAAATGCCAATGTTTTAATTACAATATGTTTCCTTCTACCCAGTTCAAAATGTTCCTACCAACATGGGGAATAGATCCATCACTTTAGAATAAACAGTTGACACCCTGGTTCACCTCTCCCCTCTCAGGGTGTCCTAGGTTCCTACACTGCTCTCAAATAAAAAAGGATCCATCCTAAACCCCTTAAAATACACACATAAAATATTAATTCTCCACTATTGTTTTCTATATTTCCATCAATAATAATCCTCTCTCATGGTGGGTTTCTTCTAGTACCATGTTATTACCAAAATCTCTACAAACCCAAGAAGGCTTCCAAAGGTGACATGATTTAATATTTTCAAGTAATAATTTCTTATTATTAATTTTTCATTATCTTCTTTATCCAAATAATTTAAATTAATTTATATAAATTTAATAAGATCTAAATGATATTATTATACTTATGTAATTGGTATATGATAATAAAATATATTTACAATCATACTAATTCATTAATTATAGTATGTTATTCTTTTTCTTTGGTTAACCACCTAAATGAAGGATGTTTAAAAATCTATCATGGATGATTAAAAAACATAATTAATGTATTGGTTGTTTTTTATTTTTAATATTAATATTAATGTCATTATTTTTATATGGTCTTTTATTTTTTTAAACTACTAAAACTAGGGTGTTATTGATTTTGTCTTAAGTAACCATAGCTGAAACTACAGTGGAATGAAACATGAATTTCATAAATAATTATAGATATTATATTATAATTAAATGGTATGAATATAATTAACTCTTTATGATTGAGTGATGACTGAAATAATTATACAAAAAAATTATGTAACGATTTAAATTACAACCATTGATGATCACAACTAATTAAAAAATTGTAAAAACATTATTATAAAAAAATATGAAAGATTAATATAGAAGTTAATACACATGTATAATGATGTAAAATAAATTATTAATGAGATTTTATGTATTATATAGTTGGTTAGAGCATTCCTGACCAAGAGGGAATCTATGGTAAGGATTTTTTCCCTAAATTTTCTTTCTTTGAGATAGATTTCAAATTTTTCTCCGGTTTTTATTTGAAATCATATACCTAGTAGAGATTTACTTTTTTATCATAAATAAAATTTATTAATGTGATATTTAATTTCTATTTAATTCTCTATATCCATGTTCTTTTCATTTATACATTATTAAGTGTTTTAAGAGTTTTTGTTAACTCAATTTCTTTTCATAGATTTTTCATGATTAAACATGAACATTATTATTTTAATTTGGGTAAACTATACCTTATTATTTTATTATATTTTAAAATCTATTATTTCTTGTGGTATTTTATGTTTCATTAACATAACCCCTTTTCATATGGATTCAATTATTATAAAATACCATATTATAAGTGTTTTCTCTTATCAATATTATTTCTTTAATATATGATTCATAGTCACCTCTTGTTTTATTTTTTGTGGTGTATATAAATCACATGAATTTATTTTATAATACATTTTAATAAAATTAAATTTATTTTTAAACACATTTAAGGGCTCTCTTCTGAGGGTTTTAGATTCAAAATATACCAAATCAATAAGTATTTAATTTAAAATATAACTTTGAATTTTATATTGTTTTGTATCAATAACTATGTAAGAAAATAACATGTTATTTGTCCTTAAATAACTCTATTTTATTCTATTATGGTTATTTATAGGGTTTTCATGTCTTCTTACAATTTCATCTCCCTTTAGTTTATAATTAAATTGAAAAGATTCTTATAAGTGGAACCAACCTTTCCTCTTCCTTTTAGTCAGGAATATTTCTCATCTACGCATCTATTATTTATACTATGTAAAAAACTTTCTCAATAATTATATAATAAACTAATACTATTTTATGATATCTATTACATTCTATAAAAATTTAAAAAAAGGAATGTTTATATCTTTTTTCGTACAATTAATTATTTAATTTATTTACAAAAGTGTGAAACAAACATCTTTTTAACATTTCCATCATAAAATCATTTCCCTATCCATTATATCTATTATTTACTATCAACATATCTTTTAAATATTTCAATTTTTTCTTAAGTAATTAATATTTTCAATTCATTTTTTATTTTAAAATTAAAGGAATAATTTTACAATAATAAATAAAGTGGTTTCATTCTACTCATGTATATGTAAAAATTACCCTCCATATTTCTTAAATTTAAATATATTTTCTTTCATGAGTTCAATATTTTTAACTCTATTAATATTAAGTTATTCAATGGCATATTTTTAACATGGGGAAATTTATTTTTTAAGTGACTTACAATTTTTATAACAATGTTTAAAAGGTTTTATGAAAAGTCTTTTTTTTAATTTGCTTAAATTTTCCTTTAGAACTTCAAATTTTAAATATATATTTTGAAGATGTGTTTAATTTATTATCCTTAAATTATCTTATGATGTTTTTTATTTAGGATATTAAACCCACAATATCAAGAATTTTAATTCATGATCACTTCTTATGTGATACAATTTGAAATTTTCATGTAACCCAACATCAAATATATTTTTCAAATTTAAATAAATTTCCATTAATAGTTGTCATAATTAAATTGAGGTATTATGTATTAATAAGATCCATGTGTTGGATGGATAAAAAAATTTCCAATTATAATTTTCATGAAACCCATTTCTTTCCCATATGTTAATTAAGCTTTAATGTGATTATGAATGACTCTAGGTCCATTGTTCTTATAAAATATTTTTGGTGATGAGTGATTCAGAGATGTTATTCCATTTATGAATTGGGTAAATATTTATAATACATATATTGGTTTTATCAATATGTATAATTATTAATTTCTAAGTCATGTTGACTAGGTTTTATTGTTATTAATTCCTTATATATGGTGAATCCATTGGACTTAGTATGTGATGGGTGGGGAAATATATTATATAGCCCCTTCATGAATCATAAGGTCTCAGGGGACAAACTAGTTTTGGTAACTAGGTATTTTCCATTACATGTTGTGTTTAATGTTTTGGTATGAGGCCAAGAATGTGTGTATTATGTCTTTTAATGAGGCCTTGAATGTAAGACCAAGATTTTATAATCATGAATTTTATAACTATGAGATTTTTTATTGTTTTCCATGTGATTATTTATATTATTTTTTTCCATTGATATATCTCGATATGATGTTATTAATTATATGGTATTATTTTCTATCATTTATCCCTATCATATTATTCATGCCATGTTTATTCAATGATAGTCTATGTTGTAGGTGAACCCTTAACATGTGCTTGATCCAATCATTCTTATTTTTCAATTTCCTTAGGTTGTTAAGAGTAGTGTTACGTATGACATGTATAGAAGGGTGTCATATGTGTATAATACGGTGGGAGTTTTTGAATATTTTATGTAAGAGAAGAAATTATTTTTATGGGGGGGATTTAAATTTCTAGAGAAATACATGGGTTTTATTAAGTAAATATGTTTCCAAATTATATAAAACATTTAACCTAATGCACCCATGTATGTGAAATGACACTTATGATTGATTTTGTAATTATGTATAGTTATGTATTATTGTTTTTGTTAGTATGAAAGTCTTTATGTAATGAATATGTTTTAATCATTACGTCTAGGATTACTAGTTTGGGGAAGGTCAACTGTGATTAGTGAAGGGATTAGTTAAATTTGTTTTTTGGGATATAATCATATGGTGATTATTTAAGAGTCGCGGATATACTCATCATATATTCAAAGGTATATATACCCTTTCCAGGTTGAATGTGATTTTATTTTAAGGAGGATAATGATATTTTGGGTGATTTTTATTAGGTTCTTGGAAAAATATAGGATTAAGTTATAGAAAACCCTTAGGGTGGGAATGAGATTTGACATTGATATAGTAATTCTTAACGGGAAATGGGTTAATTGATTTTTGGAAATATAAGCAGAGACAACTTTGGGGATGAATTAGTAATTTAATTTCCAATATATTCTGGTTATTTTATGCAAAGATAAATATATTTTTATATTATACATAATTAACATATATATTTATTGGTATGTGGTTAATCTTTTTTGGGGATAAGGGTTAAGTGGAATTCTTGGACCATAGGTTATAATGATTTCCATGTTTAGAATATAGTAAAAAAATTCATGATAAATTAAGATTCAGTTATTTTTGGGGATTATTAATTTGAAATTAAAAATAAAAATATAACGTAAATATTGATTGATCTAAAATAATTATAGTTTTAACCAATAGTTCAACCAAATAAATATTTAGTTGAAATGAAAGTGTGAGATGATAAAATAATTCTAATTGATTTTTATATTAAAGTTTTTATCAAATATTATCATAACCATTTGGTTGTAGTCTTTTTTTCAAAATAAGAACATGGAAATAATACTGGGAAATGTATGTTTCAAGAAACTGTTATGTCTCATTTCTAACTAAGGAGGCATATTTTTCACTAAAGGTAGTGGGAAATGAAAATATATGATTATTTCAATCATGAGGTAAAAAATAATATCTTATTCTTATAGACTATTGTGAGGATAATTTAATAATTGAAATTATAAAATTATTTTTGACTATATTGAAAACATCCCCATATACTTATATCAGTAATAGAAATTAAAATTTTGAGGATGCAATATGTTTACGGGGGTAGAATGTAACACAATTATGTTTTAGTATAAATTTTCCATTAAATGAATACTGTGATTACTATCATTTTCCACATTTAATAATACACAAAAATGATCCAAAATATATTTTATTATGTTGGAGGAAAATTATTAATAAATTATTGGAATATAATTATAAAAAAAATTGGAAAAATAGTAAGACCACATGTAAATAAAAATATAAAAAAAATATTTATTATAAAAACATAATTTTAATTCTATACATATTATTATTATTAATTAAATAATTAATTATTTTATGAATTCTAATACCAGCTAATTTATGGAAAATTTATGGTTTAGGGATAACTAATTAATTTTAATGAAAAGTGGTTGCAATATATAATATAAATAATGTATATCTATAAAAGTATAATTATTAAAGTGTTTTGTATTTCTATCATAAATTAAATTGATAATTTTTATGTTATATTTTATAAAAGTTTTTCAAAGAACTATTTTTGAAAAAATAACTTCATTTTTCAATCTGTCATGTCAAATTATCTTAGGTTTAATTTTTTCATATTTGATTAAATTTGTTTTTGGTTGAATTATTAAAAAATGTGTTTTTAAAAATACTTTAGCTATTATAAAATCACTAAGATATAAAAATTACCTAAAAATTTATACAATCTCATTCTAGAAAGAATATTTATTTAAGGAGTAAAATAATGAATTTAAAAATAGTATGTTGAATTTAGAAAATGATGGTTGACATTCAGCAACCTATGTTATATTTTATTCTAATAAAATAAAAAAATTCGGCCCTTTTCCTTTAATTTAGTATTATAAAGATGAAATTAAATATTTGATGAAATTTAATGTAAAATTACTCACCTTCTTTAATTATAAAAAAATAAATTTCATGATAATCAAAAATATCTATAATCTTTTTTCCAAAATTCCTTTTTATTCTTAATAATATATTTTTTCTAAGAATAATTTTTTGGTGTTATACATTTAATAGTTTATAATTCACTTTTTTTATCAATTATATAAATTTATTATGATAAAATTGTTTTCATTTTTGAAATCATAAAGTCCAAATTATGTAATAATATTGTCACACTAGGAAAATGGGTTTAATTTTTTTTCTTTTTGTTGGTTATTTTGGTTGAATTTTGGGTCAAGTTCCCAATGAAAAGTTTTCTATTTTGGATGTTTCAGGTTTTTTTGACCTATTCATGGTTTTTTATGCATGGTTTGAGGGTAAACTGTGTGATACTTTAAGGTTGAGGGTGTTTTTTTTCAATTTCACCATGCATGGTTTTACTAGAATAGCGTAATCACTATTTGGACCAAAATGTGTGAGGCCAAGGATAAATTATACTGCCTTCTATTGGTGTTAGGGAAAAGGTGAAAGAATTTGTTATGGTTAGAGAAAACCATGTGAAAAGTGTATAGGTAGGATCTAAAATTTGACAGAGCCATTTTTAAAAAGGGTGAATAGTTTCTCAAACCAGGAAACCAATCCACATATGTGTCCTTCTATTCTAGTAGGGTCTATATGGTTGGCACAAAATTTGGGAAATAGTATGACCAAACTGTGAATCTTGATCATATTTCATAAAACATGAAACTACATGTTTTCATTACCCTAATTTAACTCATTTTAGGTTTCTCCTCAACATTGTTTGACCTAGGATCATAAGAGGTATTCCAAGCTCTTTTCCATTGGCACCTCCTCATCCCTTTTTCCTTCCATGAGCATAAATGGTGAGTTGTTTAGGGTTTTCAGTCAATTATATCCATTTATTATTCTTTCCTATTGGTTTCATGGTTTCTATTGGTTTCTTTCTCTCTTGGATGAACCCAAGAGTGAGGGTTGGCTAATTTGGGAGGTTTTCATTGATGTTAGGGTGTGTATATTGTCTCTCAGGATTAGTTCATCACTATATTGGAGTTTTTTTCAGTCACACATTCTCAGGGTCAGTTTTTCCTTCCATTTTCTTCACTAAAAAATAAATTTTACTCTTGAGCTTTGATATATGGGTTTTAAATGTAATATTCTTTCTGGTTTTGTGTTCGTATAAATTATTATGGTGTTTCGGTAGTAGTAATTTGATAAACATTTCCCTAAAATTATTTTTCTTGGTGATAAATATATATATATTCTTTAAAAATATTTGATAAAATAATACATGGACTTTGAAATAAAATTAGGCATGTTGGGTTGTGTTTGGAATTTGTTATTTTTTGGTATTATGATTTTCACTCTGGATTAAGGTTGTTGTGAGTTTGGGGTTCTTCTTTATGGTTTTATGGTTATGTGTAAAATGTCTGCAAGACTCTTTTTGATTCTTAATTTGGAACTTTGTGTAATTTTGAGATTCTTTAGATATTCTGTTGGATTTGGGAACATCCATTCATGCATGGGGTGAACATATAGATGGGTTCAAAAATGAAAATAGATTTGTTTGGAAAAGTCCCTCTTGAACGCGATTTTAAAATATTATCCTCTCCCACTTCATCTTTCCCATAACCCTCCTATTTTATTATGGGTTTTTTAGAATCCCAATTACTTATAAATGGTTCAATGGTTTCTAAATGGATATTTGGTTTTCAAATGAATTCAAAGGTGGTTTCAAATGTGATTCCTAAAGTTTAGACCATTTGATACTTTGAGGTGTGTTATGGAAAATAATTACATAAAGTCTCATTTGAAACACCTTGATAAAGTAGAATGATTTCACTATGTATTTTAGAAAGTGGTTTTAAAAGAAATTGGATTTAAAAGGATAAAGTTAAGGTAAGTATTATTTGTTTATTTGGGAAATAGGTTTTGAGGTGGTGTGATGTGCAGAACCAATTAGAACTTTTTGATTGTTCAATATGTGATGGGAACCTCTATAATTTTCCCTAAAAGATAGGTTTGTCACATACGTAGTGTTGATATTGGGTTATGGAAACACGGTGACATTATGGGGTTCCTAGGTGTCATCTAGAGGGTCAAGTGATGATTTTTTATGTGCCCATATTATATCGGTTTGTACCTCTATATTTTTTATTGGCTATGTGGATTGTTCAGAAGGTGAATCTAGTTTAGTGCATCCATGTTGGTTATACATTTTTGAGATGCACCATAATATGGTAGGTGAGTCTTAATTGAAAAATATCTCAAAGAAGGAAATATGTTTTTTTAAGATAATTGCTGGAAGGTGTGTTTGGTTGTTTAAATTTTTAAAATTCAATTTTTCAAATGCACTTCAAAATAATGTTTAAGTAATATTTTGAGAAAGTAAAATTATTGATATCATGGTGCTTACCTACTGAGATTTTTATGCCCACACCATACTAATTTCACTCGGTGAAGGTAGTTCTTTGCTATTTTGTAGGATCAGGTTTCTGGTTTAGGTTTTTATTTGGGTAAATTTGGTCTTATGGTTAGTGTTGACCAAGAGGTCACTTGGAGATTATGTTGTTACTCTATTTATTTTTAGTTTCATCTTTTAGTTTTCTATTTCATTCTGATATATTTGTATTTGGATCACGTTGATGTATTATTTATATTTAGTTTTTATGGATCATGGATTATATTGTGTGACTTTTTTGTTATTTGATCCTGGTAGTTATTTGGTGAAATCATTCTGACTATGATACCATTGATGTATAATTCTAGTCATCGGCCCAAGAGGATCAGGAATGCCTCTCAGGACATATCACAAGTCAGGTCGGGTGTCAGGATGGATGGAAGCCCAGCATGTTTTTGAAAAAAGTGGAATTAGTGAATCCCTTTGTTAATTGAGGCATCAATTTGATTAGATATCAAGACTATTCCAACTAGAGAGGTAGGTGTGAGAATAGAATTATGATCACTTACTCATCATGATCCTCATGTTGAAAGTGGATGTCCAGGATTTGAGAAATTTTTTTATTTGAATTTTTTTTGTTTGGGGGATGAAAATGGCAGTGAACTTGTGATACATGACAATCATTCATGGATTAGTGACCTTTTTGGAGCACACGTTCATGGTTCTAGATACTTTTTGTGTTTATTGCATCATTAGGGAGTGGTCAACTACAAAATATTGTTGTGTTGTATATGACCACTTTTTCCCTATCTTAGGAGTGTTTCTATGAGATTTGTTTTGGATTATCTTCTATTAGTTTTCATTGATGTGAGTGGATTTTGAATGAAAGATAGTTTTTTTGGAAAATTGGTTCTCAAAAGAAAAATGATTTTAGGAATGGTTTTTTTTAAAAGTAGTATTTAGTGTCTAAAACTGGATTTATAACAAAATTTTTGGTATTTGGAAAATTTCCTTTGAAGAAGGTGGTTTTGAAATTGGAATATAAACCATTGTTTTGAAATTAGATTTTAGATTTGAATTTTGGTGTTTGTATTAATGAATAGTTGTTTTTTTATGTTATTTTGCTTATGTAGTTGTTGGGTCTTGATTTTAGTTTTCTTCTTTTTTTAGAGTATGCTTCCCATAAATGTCCCAGGGGTTTGTATCATGTCACGTCCAGTTTCCATACCTTCCAAGACTCTTAGTAGGGTGGCAGAATTGGGCTCTTCTCAACTTTTCCAGATCACCACAGTGATCGATGTTGGTTATAGGATGCAGAGTTTCTTGATGAAGCCGAATGTGTTTTTAGGTCATTGGGAAATCCTAAATTTGTTAGATATTGTTCAATTTTTGGGTTTCTTAAGGCCCCTATTATAGATCGGTGGAATGTGATCACTCCATCCTTGTTGAAAGTTGGGAATTATTGGGAAGTGGTTAAGACATCTTTTGTTCGATGGTTCATACCTAAATAGGTGAACGTAAATAATGTGCCAAAGATCATGGGTGTTCAGTAATGCTGACATATGGTGAATTATAATATTAATCATTTTAAGGATTTGGTTTCATTTTATCTAGATATGGTATCAAAGTCTTTGATTAAGATCTTATTTTTATTTGGGGTCTTTTTACAAAGAGTAAAGAAGACGTTCTCCCTTCTGGTGAAGTTATTTTCCAGAAACACATGGATGAGGCATCTCTATTTGAGTTGGATCACATAAAAAAATATGTAGAAATTTTTGACCCAATTTCTCTTGGAACTCTTGATGTTTCTCAATTTTTAGAGAGGTTTATACCAAAAGAACCTATTCTTGAGGAGTCTCTTTTTTCAGTTCTAGCTTCTCATTCATCATGTTTTTTATTCAAGTGATTGTACTATGGTTAGGTTAGAAATTCAATATTTTATTTCACAATAATATGAAGGTGTTTCAACAATGTGGCTCTTTGGATCACCTAGAAAATTGTTCCAGAAGTGTTTCCATAAGAGGAACTTCCAACCAAAAGGTGTCAACTCTTGACTACGGGGAAGGAGATGCTTCAAGCCATCAGGGTTCCATCAATATGCCTTAAAGTGAAGATCTCTACACAATTGAGGATTTTTGGTGGGGGCAGATGTTAGCCCTGCACTTCAATCCAACATCAGAGTGGAATTATGTTAAGTCTCAACATGTTTTTATTCTTTTTGTATGTTCCTCCTTGTTAAAAAATTCTTGATGGTCTCGTTTTATTGTGGTATTTAGGTTGCGCTTGTGCTTCAAATCAATGTGGATAGATTTTTGTGGATCAATTTTTATTTTCAGTTATTCCTATTTTAATGATGATCATTCCTTGTGTAAATGATAAATCATAACCTTGGCCAACATTTGGTTAGGGGTTTCATTCATTGTGTCCCTTGTGGTGGGGTTGGTTTATACGGCGAGTTCTTGGGCGGGTTTGAGTTGGGTTTTGAGGGTCACTTATAAAATGGTGGGAAATCCACCATGGTTATTCTTCTAGTTTATTATGGTGTTTGAGTTGAGTTAAACTGATTTGAATCCCCTTGATTAGGATCTTTAACCTTTTTCAGGAAATTAACATGTCAGTTTTGTCACATTGGGAGGCTTAATATCATATGTGGAATTTGGTTTCTTGAGTAGAAGAAAACCCGCATTTCATATTACTAATATTCTCATCATTATGGTTTTGTTTAGAGATTTTTAGGTGTGAATTGTGGAGTAAAAAGTCACCCCCAAGTTTATGGTCTCATTTTTGTATGTTTGGATTCAAGCTTAAATTTGTTTTCTCATTTGGATGAGTCAATTTTGGGAGTCTGAAATATTTTTTTGTGGTTATAATAATCACAAACCGACAATGTATATTCTTTTTTTGTATTATTTACATGCAATTGGTTCTATTGGTGGAATTTTAGGTCGAGTTCCCAGTGATATTTTTAGAGTTTTGGAATATTTTCATTGTTTTGTCCCTCTGTACTATTTTTGAGCATTATTTGAGTGTGAAATGTGCAGCTACTTAAGGGTAATGGAGTTATATATTCAATGTCTTATTGGAATATTTTTTTAGGAACTATAAGAGAATTGTTCTGGACCAAACCATAGGAGGCTAAAGAAAAACCGTATGACCTTTTCTCAGTGTTAGAGACATGGTCCATGCATTTTTCTTGATTACAGGATACCATGCGACAAGTGTGTAGGGAGGATCCGAAATATGAAAGATCCATTTTTAATGGTTTGTGAAATGTTTCCAATAACATTTGGATAGCATGTTTGTGTGTACTCTTCTTCCAATAGGGTGTGAACAGTTTGGAAAATCATGCTTCCAAATAATGTGAATTTCCAAGAATTCTTAAAAATTGGGATTTGTTGTTTTCCATCTTCTAATTCAAAACCATTTTGAATTTCTCCTCCACCTTACATGACCTAGGCACATAACAGGGCTCCCAATCTCCTCTCCCTTGGGTCCTCCTTCTCCCATGGTCCTCCCTCAATATTCTTAGGCAAGTTATTCACGGGTTCTCTACACTTCATCTTATTTCCTATTTATTTCTTGGTTTATATTAGATCAGTTCTCTCTTAGACATTCCATAGTGTGATTTTGGGATAATGTGAGTGGTTTTATATAATTTTAGTCTGTTTTGATTGTCTTTCAGGCCTAGTTTTTTTTCCCTATAATTTTCATGTCATTCCTACATCATTAATGTTGGTTTTTCCATCCATATTCTTCCCGACATGTTCCACTTGATTTTTGAGAGTCTCTAAATGGGATTTAAATTTCATATTATTTCTTTTGATGTGTTAGTATAAATTGTTATGGTATTTCAATGGTGTTAATTTTATGAATATGGATTTCAAAGAATTTTCCTATTGATACCTATATGTATATGATTCAAAAGTGTTTTATAAAATGAAAATTGGACATCGGAAATGAAATAGGGTGACTTGGGTTGCATTTGGCCTTAGTAATTTTTTTTAATTTAGTTTTCATTTTGAATTATGTTGGGTGTGTGGTTTGGGTGCATCAATATGGTTTTATAGTTATGGGTATAATGGTTACAAGGATGTTTTCAATTCTTAAGCTTGATATTAGTGTAATTTGGATATTATTTAAGTGTATCAATTAATGTGGGAACATCCATATGTGTATAGGTTGAACGTATGGATGGGTTTACAAATGATAATGGAATTCCCTAGAAAATGTTCCCCTTAAACCCAATTTTAAAAATACTCCTCTACCACTTATTATCTACGCTAGCCCTTTTCATTTCTTATGGTTCATCTAAAACCTTGATTCCTTCGAAATGGTTCCCTATTTTCTAAATGGGAACTTGGTTTTTAAATTAATTCAAATTTGGTTTCAAATGCATTTGATAAGGCTTGGAATATTTGTCACATTGAGGTGTGGTATGGTAACTAAATAATATAAAGGCAAGTTTGGAAACTCTTGAGCATGTGGTATGTTTTCATCTTGGTTTTCAGAATGGGTTTAAAAGTAAATTTGAATTTGAAATGTTAAAATATCAGTTAATACTTTATGATGTTTTAGCAATGTTTTTTTTAATGTGATGTGATGTGTAGGTATGGTTTTCACTTTTTGATGCTTCAATGTGTGATGAGAAGTTAAATTTTTGTCCCCCCAATGAGAGAGTCACCACATTGGTGGTTAGAAGTTGGGTCTTGTCAAGAATTATAGATTATCTGGGTTATTTTTTAATTCCATGCATATAATGAAATCATAATTCTCCATGTAATAATATAAAGAGATTCTTGGATGTCATTTAGAGGGTTGATTAGTGGTTTATCATTGATCCAGATTAAATGGGTTGGTACCCATAAATTTTTTGAGAGTCTATGGGAGTTGTACCACTAGGGATGCTAGTTTAAACAAACCCAGTTTGTTATAGACTATAGCTCTGCACTATATTCTATCTGGTGAGTTTGTATAGAATTTTCCCATTGATTTATTCTAGGGATGTTTAGGAAATAACCATTATTGCCTACGTGTTTGTTATTCTTTATTTTGTTGAAAATTGCTTATCTTTCCTGCTGGTGTATTCGTACTTTTTTTATTTCCATTGTTTTCAGCATATTCCTTTTCTCACTTAGTTGGTTTATTATTTGGTCTCGGTTTTGTAAAATGGATTTTGGAATGGAAAACTATGTGAAAAATGAAAGATTTTTTATATAAAGGTATTTTTTGGAAAGTTTATTTACTTCTTTAAATGAAAAACCCCATTTTCCAAATGTGTTTCAAGATAGCATTTATGGAATATTTAAGGTAATGAGATGTATAAATTCTATTGTGTAATCCAACTAAGTTTTTTATGCTCAGACCCTACTTGTGCCACCTAGAACCAGTAGGCCCCAACTATTTTAATGGTTTAGGTTTCTAGATCATGTTTTCCTTTGGATCAGGTTGGCTTTGTTGTGAGTAGTGACTAATAGGACACAAAGAGATTGTGTCATTTAAATTTTGGTGTTTTTCTTAATATTTTAGTTTTTAATATTTTTATACAATATTTGTATTTGAATCTTGCTAGTGTAATAATTTTATTCAATGATTATGGTTATTGTATTATACTTTATGCTCTATTTTTGTTATTTGATCCTCATTGTTATTATTTTAAATCATTTCCACTGTGATAGCTTTGATGTATGGTGCTAGTCACCAACCCAAGAGGATCGATAATTAGTCATGGGCCTTGTCATAGGACAGGTGGGTTTCCATGTTTAGTGGTAACACATCCTGGATTGGATGAATATTGATTTTATTTTTAGGCATAAAAATAATTTACCTGGGTAAAAGTTATTCACTATAGTAACATCTAAAATAAGGTATAGTCATCAAATAAATGGATAAAGGCCTAAAATGTCATTAAAAAGTTTCATTAATTGAGTAGATGAGGTCTTACCCAACATAACCTTATCTTATCTTGTATTGTTATTTTTTTTCAAATTTGTATCCACTTTATTTTAATATGAATTTCATTTTTATATTAATAATTTAATATTTGGAAAAATTTAAATCATGTCGCTTATAAAAGGGGCCCTCCTCCACCCCTTCAATAAAAAAACCGAAACTTTGAATCCCCCCTGTACAATACCATATTTCATTCCCTAATAAGCTTCTCCATTGTTAAGTTGACATTAGATAGATTAATTTTTTTTTTAAAAAAACCTTTAATAAAAAATATTATATCTGTTTCTATATATGAGTAATTCTAATAAATATTATGTTTTATTGGTGTTAAATTCAGGTAACGACATTTATTTTTACTAAAAAGTATATTTTTGATGTTAATTATTTAATAATATGATTTAATGTACTAATAGTTAATTTTGTTTCTTTATCATAATAATACCATTATTTTTTACCATCAAATGAATATTTTGTTTTTT
This sequence comes from Viscum album, assembly GCA_963277665.1. Taxonomy (NCBI): domain Eukaryota; kingdom Viridiplantae; phylum Streptophyta; class Magnoliopsida; order Santalales; family Viscaceae; genus Viscum; species Viscum album. Next base: position 1,478,767,401 of record OY728134.1, read on the forward strand.
AATTACTTGCACCAACAATTATTTTCAACATATAAACCTATTGATAGTATTTATTTCTACAAATAAAATTTAATATTAAATTTTTTATTACCATTTCTTGTTACCTAATGAAAATATTTATTTATATTGATAAAAATATATTTCTATATATGTTTAATATATTCCAAAATTCATCACCGATATATTATTTTCGAAAAAAAATCAAATTTATATTTTAAATATATTTTATTTTGTGATAATGTATTATATTCAAGTGAGATTTTAAAAGCATTTAATATTAATGTTTTAATGATCAAAATAAACATACCTATTAATATTTAACAATATGTCCTTAAAAAGAATAAAATAAAAATAACACATATTACCTCACATATCATCACTTTCTCCATGCACCTATACTCTCCTATGATCGCCTCCCAATCTTCATCATTCACCTCCCACATAGTGGTGATCTATATCTCTGCTCAAACTCTTAGTGAATCTTTTTCAACCTCACCGACACTGACAAAATTGATTATCTAACATTGTTCGCACCCCCTCTATCGATCATCAATTTTATTTTTAATCTTTCAACTATAATGATGGAATTATATAGAATAAAATGGATATAAAATCATTTCTCATTCAATTATTCATTTAATTCCTATTTTATTCATTATATACTTCTTCTATTCAAATTTTTTGTAATTAAAATAATGGGTTACTATATTATGAATTTAAATTAAATTAGGGATGCATTTAAACTCAGATGAAATGAGATTTCTAATTCTTCTTTTTGTTTTTGGATGATTTTAGGATATTAATTACATAATTCTATAGAGACACTCCAAATGAGGTGATACAACTTTGCATCACACATTTCATTGAAAATCATTTGATAATAACACTAAACCACATTCTTGTGGAGAAAGTTATTTCACCATCCAAGAACCCTGCTATAATAATGAACCCTCAAAAAATCCAAAAATAAATACTATAATATTTTATTATTTTAGTCCTAATCATTAGTGAAAGGAAGGAATTTTTTTCTCTACTAGTATAAAGAAAGGGGGTATTGTTTCATTTTTAGATTGCGAAGGAACAGGAGTCAATCATGATACCAATAAAGTGTAACGCATTTACAGTGATGATGGAGTATATATAATGTAGGATATTTATCAAAGAAGAAGTAGTGAAGGCATACTATTTGGTTAGTTTTTATGTTATTCTCACAAATAAACATTTATGTAGTTGGATGGGAATAATTCTCCCATTAGTTTGATAACATTGAACATCATGCACAATAATATTTTCTGTATAATCTAATGAAGAACGTGAAAATCTAAAATTTGGGTGAGAAATAAATGAATTAGGATGGTAGGATAATATTGGATTTGAGATAATATAAAATTTATTTCATGATTTCCCACTTTTGGGACAGGAATATTGAGTTAATTCCTCTATTCTACATTATTTCATTAAATGAGAGAAATATAATATAGTTTATTATAAAATTGAGGAACCCCTTATAATTGTTTTCATTAATGATATTATTATTGTCTCATTGAAAAGAATATGACATTTTTACACAAGAAAATTACTTTTTAAACAATTTAGTTGATATTGAATATAAGAGCCCTATGATAATGAATGGTTGATTAATTAAAATTTAGATTGAACAAACTTCTTAGAATATCTCATTCTAGGTACATATTACATTTTAAATGAATACACCCTAAATCATATGATTATTCCATATGACATATGACAAAATTAATTCTTTGAATTTTTGGAATATGATTACACTGTAAGACATCTAAATAAAAGGGAATTAATTATAACTTTTGGGAATAATTTTCTCATTTGTAATTTGTTTTTTTATTTGGTGTTTAGAATGCCCCAAAGTTTCATAATTTATTGAATAATATGTTTCTCCCATTTTTTATGATGTAAAAATGGATTACAGTCATTATTTTACATTAACTATATAGTATACTACTAAATTTGATATTGGAGTATATACCTCTTATAGTTTTTACAATACATGCCTTATGTTCAATGATTAATTAGTTGAACTGGGTATAATATTTTATGTCTAAATTGAATTTATTTTTATTATGAACATCACAATTATATATTTATGTGATCATAAACTAATAGAGCTTCATGTTAATGAATCTGAGTTTATTTTAGTGATTAAAATTAATCAGTCTATTCGTTATTATAAATGTATTTTCTTTGTTAACACATATTTATAAATTTTTAGTAATTAATTAGTAACCTTATGTTATTAATATTTTATTCTAATACTTATTGAGTACTTGTTGAAGGTTTTTCAGTAATAATGGAATAAATTTCATAACTCTTAAAAGTTTTTATATGATGTAATGTTGAAAGCGGCCCTTCTAGACCTGTATATAAGAAAACCAACATGGTTAAAATCCCTCATCTAGAACACTTGTCTATTCATTTTATAATATAAAAACATTATAATAAATTATTTCTCATATTTTTTAGGATAAAGGTGATAATATATTACTGATCAATCAAACTAGAAATAATAATCCAATTATGAGAATAGTCAAACCGACTATGATCCCCTCAGGACATTCCATAGCATACCATGTGATGATAATCTATATTACCACCTCGATTGATAAATAGAAATTTTCATATGGAGAATCATTCATTCAATGACCAAATAATTCTAAAAATAATGCCAAAAGTCTAGGAATACTTCTCCTCCTTTGATAAGGTTGTAATCACTTTAATGTAATTAGATTCCACCAAAACATTATTCCAATATTTTGAATGAGAAATAAGGATCCCATTGTGGATGGTGGATTCCTCCTCCACCATAGGACTCCAAGAGGATTTAAAATACATGCGATGATATTCCACAACCTGTCTATTACTGTGATGGGAAACGAGCTTATCGTTTCTTTAGAAACCGATGTATTATGTTTTAATGTTTTAGATGGGGGTTCTTGGACTTTTGACTTCTTTTGGTTTCTTGATTAATTAATTACAACATATGTTAGTATTTTATTATTTTTTACTTGTGTTTTAGTCTAAATAAGTTGTTTCATTCATTTAGGTGAGTATTTTGTTACCTAAAATTTGAGATATTGTTGTTTTCTAGTATTTTTTGTTGGTGAACTAGATCAAAATTTCATTATCTCCTTCTTAGTTTTTTTAATGTGGTTATTTGGTATATTCTAGTAATTTTATTGCTGGGATGGGAGTTCCCATGTGGATTTAAGGGATGAAATTCATGCTCTATTCTGGTTATAGGTTCCAATATTTTTATGTTGTTTTAGTAGTACTGTGAATGCTAGGAGTTTTTTTATTTATTTTTTGTTTATTAATTATCATGTTTTTATTTATTTTTTTAGTTCCAATATAACTTCTATGGTGTTTAATTGAATGTGGTGTATTATTATGTTTCTTTTTTTTATTCCAAGTAAGAATCTTCTTTGGTTCACATATAACAACAAATATATTTTTTTTGAAAACAAAAAATGTTTGAATAGTGGTATTTACAGGGAATTTGATCTGATGAAAACTCTTAGATAACTGAACATAATAATAGACTATCATCTTCAATTTACCCAGAGCTATATAATATGTTCTCTACTGTGTAATAAACATGTAGTTTGGAGACATTTATACTATGTTTTATTTCATTATTAATTTTTGTTAATAAATCAATCTATATAGGGAAACATTCTAAATCAATCGAATTAGGCATATAGATTAATAGGCATACCCATTTATTTATGCATATTTAATTATTCATTTTTGTTATATAACTTATTTATTTTATTAAATAAATTTACTACATAAATCTATTTGAATAAATTATATATAGTTTATTGATATCATACATTTTATTAAATAAGCTGTAAATAATTTAATAAATAAATTAATGCATAAAATCGATGAAGTTTACTGAATAAATTAGATGAATTGTTAATAGTTTGTTTAATAAACTAATATTATATTATAATCTGATTCGATACTATATACCAAAAAATAATTGCATAATAAATTCACCAGAAAAAAAGATATCATATTGTGTAATGTTTTTCATGTAGTCCTCAACAGTAATCTAATTTCATGCTCTATAAACCAATTTCATTATACATATTGTAAATTGAATTCATATTATATACAACTATTCATACTATTTGTAGATATTTATGTTATAAATTGAACTAATTTCATAATATATCATATTTTTTATAATGTTCATAGTTATTCCCAATATTTAAACCATCCATCAGCTTCTACTGCTATTTTTCATTCTGTATGTTGTTATTTGTGTTAGACAATAAACTAATTTGATACTTCATAAATAGATTTCATAAAATATACAATATTTCATACAATATATTATATAAACACAGTTTTTTAAACTATTTTCTATATTTTATATTGATATTCTAGGATATATACTGTAAATTATATAGTTTATTGAAATAGATTAAGCATGACCATTTTTTCAAAATGTATTCAGTTTATGTAGGTTCTAGTGAATGAATTTGGGTAGTTTTGAACTCTATATAAGATTTTGGACCATCCTTTATAATTCAAAATATAGACCCATACTATTTATATCATTTTTTTGTTTTTTATCTATTTGTAATGGGTTATGATTCACTATGTTTTCTTATCATTCATTTTGGGTGTATTTATAGAGGATTGTGGAAGGTCATTATAGATTATACCATTTTTGAAACCATTCTATTTTTAATGACTAGTATCTAATGTTATCTTCTCATAGAGGTTCATTGGTGGTGGACCATATTTAAGGGGATTATCTTTACAGTCTTATGGTGGAAAAAAGACAGTTTTTAGACTAAGTGTTTCTTGATAATGGTTACAGTACCTATAGTATATTCCTTACTAGTGGTAGTAGTTCTTAAATTGTGTTGGACTTGTGTATTAAAATGTCCAGCATTCCATGATTGTTAAAACTATATTTTATGTGACCATGTTTTGGGACAATGTATTTAATGACATCATGGAACCAAATTCGTGTCCATAGTTTGGTTGGTATAAATTGGATTATGATAATGATTTAATTATTTATTCAAAAAACAGATGTATTTTCGTATTCTATATCTTCAGAGTCTCTTTAGTATGGATTTATGAAATTTAATTTTATAAATTTATATATTATTATACTCATTATATTACATATAATTAATTTCAAAAATTAAATATAAAGTAGGGACAATAAATAATATAATAATTAAATATGATGTTTAATTTTAAAAACTATAAATATATATTATTAATAATGGATATTTATATTATCAATACATATTTTTTTCATATCAACCTCTTACAAGAAATTTTTACCATCATAGACATTATATATAGGAAATTTTATAATTGTAACAGAATAGTTTTTCTATTGAAAGGGGATTTAGAAATAAACATTCTACAAAAAAATAGAGTCATGGTTATATCTATTCAAAAAATGATTTACCAATAAAATATGGTCTTTTCAACTAGATATGACCCTTTTGGAATAATATAAGTATTTTTAGTGTTATTTTGGTTCCTAGAGATTTCCAAAATCCCTTCAAAACTAAGAAGATTTAGAAGAAGAGATATGTTTCATTCCCTTCACTAATAACTTCTTACCATTATTTTTCATTATTTTCATCATCAATCTCTTCTATGATTTGTTCAATATATTAAATAAAATTAATATTATGGGATTATAATTCTTGAATGATGATATTATATTGAAATCACATTATAATCGTACTCATTCATTGATTATACCGTGTTATTATTTTGCTCAGATTAACCAGTTACATGAATGATGTTATAAATTATTTCTTTAATGATTTTGAAAATAAAATTTTGGTTATATTATGATATTAATCTATAAAAAATGATTTATATTTGGTTCTATAATGGTAATATTAATATTTAAATCATTTTTATTATACCACAATTTATTTGTAAAAAATTACTAAAATAAACACATTATGGATTTCATCTTAGAGAACTATACCCAAAACTCAAATTAAATGAAAATTTAATTTCATAAATAAATATAGAAATTATATTCATGTAAAATGAATATTCCAGATATTATTAACTAAATAACATTTACTAATTAATGAAATATTTAAATTGAAATAAAAAAACTATAAAAAATTATAACACTGATGATAAACATTAACTTAAAATAATTAATAACTATAAAATAAATGAATATTAAAGATTAATATATAAGGTAATGAACATAAATAATATTATAAAATAAAAAATTAATGAGTTTTATTTAATTATAAATTATTTTAGAGCCTATGGGAAAAATCATGAATCCAATGTAAAGGCTCATAATCTCAATTTCTCTTGAGACATATCTCTCTTTATGCACCTATTTTGCATAGAAGGTATGTACTTTATACCACTTAACTTATTTTATAATCAATCAATATCAATTTATATGATTCTAGTATTTTTCATTTTTTTATCAATGTTTTCTAGTCCATACATTATATAAGATGTAACTATTTATTTTAACTCGATATCTTTTCCTTGTGGTATTGTGTTTTTCTAGGACTTTGTTATTCAATGTTTATTACATTTTACATTATGATTTTGTTATATCTTAATTACTCTTATTTATTTTCATGTTATTATCATAATTTAATTTCTTATTGATTACAATATTATAAAGTACAACATTGTAAGGGTTGTCTCATCTCAATTCCCCTTTATTGAGATTTGATTTATATTTACCAATTATGTTTTGTGTTGTATATATACATCCTAGTTATATATTTTATAATAATATTCATTGAAATTAAAATAAATTTTATATCTATCTATATGTCCCTACAATGATTTAAGATATATGTAACATCCCAGGTAAATAAAGAATATGAAATTTTCATATTTATTAATATTTTTTAATTAAATATAATTTTTACTTTAAAGGGGTTTCTATGTTCGATGGAATACCCAGTATGGAAAAATGGGTTTCTTCGAAATCTTATGATGCATACATGGTTGAGTCATATTGAAAAATAAAAATATTATATTATTTTAAATTTTAGTTAATACCTAACCGTTGTATTAGCGGGAATGAAAAATAATAATTTCAATATTATTATAAATGTTTCTCAAATTTCTTTACCCTTATTAAATAAAATTTAGAGTCGTAAAATGTGAATTAATCTAATTTTAAGAATAAATACTCTAATATTCATTAAAAGGATGATTTACCACCTTCTGATGGAAAAACCTTTTTAAATATAGTTTTTTTCCCTTTTATATATTTTATTTGACAAAATAAAATTATTCTTTAGAATCAGGACTTCAAAATTTACTTTTCATGAAATTTTGGTATTTTTCAGATATTGTTCATTTTTTAATGAATATTGAAAAATAATGCATTTTAATACAAAATTGCTTTTTAATATAATTTATTTATGTGGATAGATTATATTTTTAATTGGTTTTAAAGTTTAAATATATTATATTTTTTCCATTTAAACCAATTTGGGTCATTGGAAGTAATTTCACTTTGAAATTGGACATAAACAAATGTCAATCTTTTGAGAGTTATTATTTCTTAAAAACACACTTTTTGGTTTTGACAACTAGAATTAATTTTAAATTAATTTATGCAACTTATGTTTTTTGAATTTGGAAAAATGGATTCCATATTTTAAAATAGGTGTTCCAGATTGTGTAAATAGGTAACTGTTTTTCGACATTATGAATTGTAACATCAGTAAATATTTTACTTACAGTGGTTAAAGGGTTAATTTGCTAAATAGGGGTAAAAAATAATATTAAAATAATATTAAAATTATCATAACACATTTTATAACCATATTTCCTGATACAATTTGACCATGGGTATTCTTTGGTTGATTTGGGGACCCCATGAAGCCACATGTAAGAGAAAATGACACATTATAAAAATTAATTTAAAGTTAAGGAAAATGTACAATAAAATATATATCTATTAGTTAAACAATTTTTATAATGGGTTATATAAGCTATATAATCGACTTTAAATAGTCATTAGAAATATAAAAAGATTTAGTATATCATGGAAATTAATTTATAATTTTTATACATCAAATAAATAAATTTATCTATGATATAATGATGATGTAATGATTACCTCATTAATGAATGTTTCAAATAAATGATATTAAAAATATTAAAATAAATTTTTTTAAAAAAATTTAAGCCATTGAAAAATTTTAGATATTAGTATGACTTGTTATATTTTAATTAATGAAGGTTTTTTGAAATAATAGTTTTTTGGGGATTTTTAAAAAAATCATGAAATGATTAGTATTTAAATTGACATAAATTAGTTTTTTAAAATAATTAATATTTTATTAAATGATAAAATAGTCCTAAAAATATATGATTCATACAAATCACATAAATGATGTTACAAATGAAATTTTAGATCCATTTTTGGAAGATTGTAAATTTATTGTAAATATATTAACCATATAGTCTGAATATACAAAAAGACATGGTAAAAGATAAATATGTTAACTAAGGGTTAAAAATAAATGAAAAGGTTAAATAGGAAACCAAAACTTCTCTAAAACCTATTAGATGAGTCAATTTAGAATAATAATAACCTTATATTCAAATTTTATGAGTTATAGACCTTTTTAAACTGAAATCCCTTTTATAATAAAATAATATTTTCAATCTTTTTCAGAGATCCTATCCTCACTCTTATAAAAGGAAATCACCTATAACCCATTAATAACACCTCTAAATCTCATTAGATCAACAAAACACTTCCCAAATAATCTTCCAAGATCCCAATATTCCTCCTAGAATCCTTCCCCCTAGAAGAAGGCACTTCAAGAGAGCCTTTTGGTTCAAACCAAAAAGAGTTAACTGATTTAAAGGTAACGTCTTCCCTCAAGTTATATTCTTTTATTTTAATTATTCACTCACTATGATCTCATTACTATTTTTTATATAGAAACACTAGTATCATCAATATACTATGTTTTGTTTATAAAAAATATTTTAACAACACTTACACACACCTCCATCTAATGGGTGTAGAACAAACTGTTTCTGTGGACGGCGAATTATTGCCTCATGAAACGATGATTGTTCAATATTCTCCTAACACCTAGTATGGTGGCCATTATGATTCCACTATATTCATATAAGATATATATTATGTATATTTTGTCTTAATGTTTTTGTAATTTTTATTTAAAAACACACCTTTATGATTTCCAATATGTGTAAACACGATAATTTCATTTGAGGAAGTGTGGACTACCGCCCCCTCAAGGTGATATGATTCATTCATTACATATGTGGAATGTTTGAAAGATAGAGTTAATGAAATTGTATATGATATTATACTGGAATTATAATATAAAAATTTATAATTAAGTTTTCATTCCATTAAATACAAAATATAAATGAAATTAGAGTTCATGCATATGTACGACTTACCATCTCCATAAATAGTGCATTTCATTTATTATCTCCAAATATTATGTACTGCTATAAAAACATATATATATCAGATATATAAGATATATATGATATTTAAGTCATGAATATAATTCTGGAGATAATGTAATTTTGACTACATGGACAATTTATGATTATAAGAAATTCATTTTTTACTCAGGTACCAAATATCGACAAAATGGCTGTTATTAACTCAAATGATTACGTGATGTTTTCAATGAGGTAATAAGTGATATAAAAGGAAAAATAAACTTGGAAAATGTTCTTAACCAACTGTAAATTAACTTTACTTTATTATTCATGAAATTAAAGCACGAACTACTCAAGTCGGACACTAGGTAAGGGACTTCGTCTCAATCTCCTTTCATTGAGGCATACTTTGATTCACACATTACTTTCAATTATACAGTGTATAATAAACCCATTTGAATCATATTTTCATTCAAAGGGAATATTTTTTTTTCTAATAAGTGTTTTACTAAATGACAAAAGGAATTTTTTTTAGGTATGCGGCGAAAATTACCACTCTACCGCCATAATCATTGTTTGGATTCGTCTATAAGCCTTAATGTTTTTTTAAATGAAGAAGAATCCCCTTATTCTAGATTTGTGTGTTTTGGTATAGAAAATTATTTTTGAAAATGGTTGATTATTTAAATCTCTTGAAATTATTTCTTGTGATTGCAAATGGAATGTTATTAGTGAAATGCTTATATTTGAAATATTTTTTGTGTTATGATTTTATAATGGTACGTGGAAATTTGATGGGTGTTTACACGATAAACTAAATAAATGGTGGTGAGATGATAAACTAGGACTGGTGGTTACATTATAACCTCAAATTCACTAGTTATGTTAGTCGGGCGTATGGATATTCCATTTAGTGATATGTTTGGAATTAAAATGTATGGTTATTCCATTTATGTATATTTATGTCCCAAGTTACCTTTATATGTTATGTGTGTTTTCTATGGGTTTTATGGAAATATTTTGGTTAAAAAAGGGTATACAATGAGATTTTATTCAGTTAAGAGTATTTAATACTTCATTAAGGTTAAAATTATTACTTATGACAATGTATTCATGGTTTACTTGTTGTTTTTAAAAACCAACAGTTTTACATATTTTTTTATTACTTACTGAGCATTTTATGATCATCCCAAGTTTTTTTAAACGTTTTTCACACGACTTAAAGATGAATAGGGTCAAGGATGGGGTTAAGGGAATTCATTCTATCTAAAATATAGAACTATATATGACTCTTTTTTTTCAAGAGTTATTATTTTGTAAAAAATCGATACTCAGAAGAAGTTTCTACATGTAATATTCATGTTGTTATGTATATGTTATGTCCAAATTATCTAAAGCTATAACCCTAAAATGATCCTTAATGATAATTCTTGATTTAACTAAAGGTTAAGTAAATGTTCAAAGATCGGGTCCTCATAGTAGGTATCATAGGTCAATTTAAATAACTTTTGGACTTACTATATTATTAAATTAATATCCATAAATTAATTTATGTTAAGATTCAAATGATATAGCATTTAAAGATTACCATGTTGCTTCGCCTAAGATATTTACGTGTTCATAATTTTTTTCCATAGAAGAAGCATGGAAGCTATATTGGGAAGGCATACAGAGAAGAATAACCTTTCAAATCAGCATTCTAAGATGGTCGGAATTAGAATAGAACAATTTCATGCAGTGATGGATCTATTGAATCAGGTGACAAATGGTGGTGTTATACATGCATGAGACCAACCAGACCAACCCCATAGGGACAAGAATAAAGTAGATCATTTCATGAGGCAACATCCCCCATAATTCATAGGAACATCTGAACCTGTTCAGTCTAAAGTGTTTATAAAAGCAATAGAAATGATTTTCGATGTCATGGGTTGTACAGAAAATCAAAAGGTTAGTTTGGATATTTAATGTTTTGTTGGAGAAATAGATCAGTGGTGGTTGATGGTTAAAAATATCAAGGATAGTGAGGAGATTTATTCCCTTGGTTGGGATAAATTCAAAGGTATGTATCTTGAGAAGTATTTTCCTAAGGTGGTTCAACGTTGGATGGAAAAACAGTTTTTGGAATTAAGGAAGGAGGATGACTTAGTGGCTGCTTTTAAAGAAAAGTTCACTCAACAGGATTAGTATTCTACAAATTCCTTCTACAATCTTGATAGTGAGATAAATCAATTTTACTCAAGACTGAAGCTGCAATATCACAGAGAAATAACCTCTCATGAATTAAAAAGTTATGAGAAACTTTTCTGATGATCCATGAAGGTATAAATGTTGTTTTATGATGATCATTTTTTCCAAGATAGAAATCAAAAGAAGAGGTCCAACTGGCAGGAAAAGGGAGAGAATTTATCAAAGAATCCTGATGATAATAAAATTAAATATCCCTCTTGTAATAATTGTGGTAAAAAGCATCTTGGAGAATGTTTATAAAAGTCTATAAAGTGCTTCTACTGTGGTAATCATGGTCATATTTCTCGTAAATATATGTAATTTGATCAATCAGGCATTGAAAAGATAGCGGTAATACATTTTAAGTGAAATGAAGTGGGTCATTATGCTTGTTTTTAATGTTTGGGGTTAATGCCTCATTTATTATTAAAACAAAGAAAAGTCCTCTTTAAACTGGGTAGAGGGAGACCCATTATATAGACCGAATGCCAAGTGGGCATTTAGCCCATTACATGGCCTCTAGGCCCAAATTTTTTGCCCAAGGCTCATTCTGTGAATAGTACTACTGCTGTACTCGTACTGCTACAATACCACACAGTACCCTCCACTGCTACAGTACCATGCCGCTGCTACACTAACCTACCACCGCTACAGTGCAAGTTGTGGCTACAGTGTTGTTGCTGCTATAGTGCACTATAATACTACTATAGTACATCCACCCCATGGGTTTTAAGCCCCCATTATGCAAATGATTTCCCAAATAAGAACTTAACTAAGGGAAAGAAGCAGAATACAAGAAGAAAGGGGTGGTGAAATCCTTTGTAACTACTTTAGAAGATGGCGGGCCTTCAAATGAAGTAGTATCCGGTACTCTATTTGTTTATTCAAATTTTTCCAATGTGTTTTTTGATTCAGGATATTCACATTATTTCATTTATGAGAAATTTTCATGTAAATTGGGAATTCCATCTCATGATATGAATCCTTAACATATGGTAAAAACACTGGGAGAAAATGTCGAGAAAAAAAGAAATTATAAGAACCTCCATGTCTGTGTGTGTAGAAAGAATCTACCTGCAAAGCATATTGTTTTTCCTCTATTAGTGTTTGATGTTATTTTGTGTATGGATTGGATTTCTATATATCATGCTAAGATTGACTGAAAAGCTAAAGTGGTTTAATTTTAGAAAGAATCTAAATTTCTATAAAAGAATGAACCTAAATTTAATAACATATCAGGAAGATGAGAAACTAGTGAAAGATGGAAATGAATGTTACCTTGAACATATTGTTGAAAACATAGGAATTGTTCAGATTAATGATGTGCTGGTATTAAATTATTACTTTTATGTTTTTACTGATTAGTTTCTTGGCATAATACCTAATCGGGATATAGAATTTACTGTTGACATAGTTCTTGATGCTAAGCCAATTTCAAAACCCCCTTATCAAATGGATCAAATTGATGTTTTAGAGCTATAGAATCAATTGCAGAAGTTATTAGATAGTGGTTTCATTCAACCTATAACATCACCATGGGGTGCCCTTGTAATGTTTTTTAAAAAGAAAGATGGTTCAATGAGACTTTTCATTGATTATAGAGCATTTAAAAACATCACTGTTAAGAACAAGTACCATTTTCCTCATATCAATGATTTATTGGATCAACTCCAGGGAGCTCAGTACTTTTTGAATATTGACATGAGGTTAGGGAACCATATTTTTAAAGTAAAGGAACAAGACATTCCAAATATTGTGTTTCATACTAGATATGGCCATTATGAATTTTTAGTTATGTCTTTTGGGTTAATCAATGCACTTTCTATATTCATGGATATTATGAATAGAATTTTCCATGAGTTATTAGATAAGTTTGTAGTTTTTTTTATTGATGATGTTTTGGATTATTACAAAATTAAAGAGGAACATGAAAGTGATTTATGGTGTGTCTTGAAAACCTTAAAAGAAATGAAACTATATTGGAAATTCAGAAAGTGTGAGTTTAAGTTTCAACAAATTTCTTTCATTAGTCACATTGTTTCCAAAAATTTCATAACTATTTATCCTGTTAAAATAATTTTTATTGAGGAATTCCCAAGACCCACAAATATAACTGAGATTCGTAGTTTTCTTGGTTTATTAGGTTATTATAGGAGGATTGTAAAACAAATCATGATTATCTAGCCCACAGACTGTGTTAACTCGAAATGATGTTAAGTTCATCTGGACAAAAAATGTGATGATTGTTTTTAGGAATTGAATAGATTATTGGGAAATGCTCCCATTTTGGCATTGCCTTCCCGAAAAGGTGAGTTTTTTATCTACAGTGATGCTTCGTTGAAAGGGCTTGGTTGTGTCCTTATGCAGAATGATCAGGTAATTGCTTATACTTCACGTCTATTGAAGCCTCATGAGTTAAATTACCCTACACATAATTTTGAATTAGTTGTTGTTTTTTTAGAATTAAAAATTGGGAGGTATCATCTGTATGGAGTAAATTGTGAAATATATACTAACCACAAAATTTTAAAGTTTATATTCAATCATAAATAATTGAACATGAGATAGAGGAGATGGCTGGAATTAATCAAGGATTATGATTGCACAATTCATTACTATCTAGGAAATTCAAATAAAGTGGCTAATGCCTTGAGCATAAAGAGAAATGCTACCTTAACCATGATACATTTGGAATAATATCCCTTTGTTTTTTTATTTGATGAATTTTGGATTTGAATTTGTTGGTGCAGGGGATTCCTCTATTTTGTTTCAGGTTTCAGTACAATCATCTCTATAATATATAATAAAGAAAGCGAATAAAGATGATAGTGAGTTGCATAATAAGGTAGAATTGGTTCAGAAGAGTAAGTTACCTAATTTTAATATTGATAGATACTTTTTTTGAGGTTTGGAAAGACATTATGTGTGCCTTGTGATTCACAATTAAAGAAAGAGTTATTATGTGAAGCTCATAGTTCTCCGTTTTCAGTTCATCCTCGCAATATTAAAATGTATATATATTTTCGATAGTATTACTGATGGTATGGAATGAAAATAGATATTACTAACTTTACTGTGAAGTGTTTGACTTTCCAATAGGTTCAAGAAGAGTGGTAGTTACCGAAGGGGATGCTTCCACCTTTACTGGTGCCATAGTGGAAATGGAAAAATATATCCATGGACTTCGTTGTGAGATTACCAAATACATCGAGAGGTTACAATAAAATCAGGGTTATTATTGATTGATTGACTAAATATTCTCATTTTCTTCCTATTCAAGATACTCTGTATCTATATCAACATTCTCGGTTGCATGTTAAAGAGATAGTCATGTTACATGGAGATCCCCTCTCCATTGTATTTAATTGTGATCTCAGGTTCACATATAACTTTTGGAAAGGCCTTAAAAGGTTTTTGGGTAATAAATTAAATGTTAGTACATCTTTTTATCCTCAATCAGATGGGAAATCAAAATGAACAATTCAAACATTGGAAGATATGCTTCGTTCTTGATCAATGGATTACTAGGGATGTTGGGACCGATATCTTTCTTTTGTTGAATTTTAAAATAATAACAGTTTTCATTCAAGTATTCAGATGGAACCATTTGGGGAATTATATAGAAAGAAGTGTCAAACTCCAGCTTTTTGGGATGATGTAGGTGAAATTAATTTGATGGGACAAGAATTGGTATAAGGGATGGTAGAAAAACATCAGTTGATTCAGAAGCACATGAGAAAAGGTTAGAGCATACAGAAAATTTATGCAGATAACCAGAGGAAGGATCTTTCTTTTGAGGTATGTGATCGTGTATTTCATAATGTTTCTCCATTGAAAAATGTGATTCATTTTGGTAATGAGTTAAATGGGAGTCCAAGGTTCATTGAACCCTATGAAATCGTAGAGAAAGTTGGATTATTTTCCTATAGAGTGGCTTCACCACCAACTTTATCCCATGTACAAAATGTTTTTCATGTTTCCATGTTGAGAAACTATATTCCGGATCCATCTCATGTTTTGAGTCCAAAGGAAGTTCAGTTGGAAGAAAATATTTCTTATTAGGAACAACTAGTCCAGTTTCTTGACCAAAAAGAGTAAGTGTTGCGGAATAAGTTAATTCATCAGGTAAAGGTTTTGTGGAGAAACCATATGGTTGAAGTGGCAACATGGGAATCTTAAAATGCTATGAGGGATAAATACCCCCACTTATTTTATAAGTGAATAGAATTTTAGGGAAACAATTACCAAAAGGGGGGATGGATGTAACATCCCAGGTAAATAAATAATATGACATCTTCATATTTATTAATATTTTTGAATTAAATATTAATTTTAATTTAAAGAGGATTATATGTTCTATGGCGTGCCCGACACACAACAATGGGTTTATCTGAAAATATTATGTTCCACATAAGTCTAAGTCATATTAAAAAATAATAATATAATATTATTTTAAATTGTAGTTAACGCCTAGTCATTGTATTGTAAGGAATGAACAGAACTGAACAAAATATGATTATACATGTTTTCTAAATGTATTTACTGCCTTTTGATAGAGAACCATTTTTATATATTATTTTTTCACATTTATATGTTCATATTTGACAAAATAAAATTCTTCATTATAATACGGACATGAAAATTTACTTTAGATGAAATATTTATATTTTTCTAATAATGTTCAATTTTTTAATAAATAGTGAAAAATACTGCATTTTATGTAAAAACTCCATTTCAATAGAATTTATTTAAATGGATATATTATATTTTTAATTGTTTATAAAGTGTAATTAGATTATTTTTTTACCATTTAATACAATTTTTGTCATTGGAAGTAATTTCACTTTGAAATTGGACCTAAAAATGTCAATCTTTTGATAGTTATTATTTCTTAAATATACGTTTTTTGGTTTTGAAAACAATATTTAATTCTAAATTAATTTATTCATATTGAATAAGAAAAAATGGATTCCATATTTGAAATCAGGAGGTCCAAATTGTATAAATGTTTAAATTTTGTTTTTAGACAATATGAATAGTAACTTTAGTAAATATTTTATTTACAGTGGTTGAAGGGTAAATCTGGAAAATAAGGGTAACGATAATTTAATAAAAATATTTAAATTATCCTAACACATGTCTTAACTCTACTTTATAATACATGGCCGACCATGGGCATCCTTGGGCCGATTTTTGGGACCCCATGGAGCCACTTGAAGTGAAAATTACACTTTATGAAAATTAATTTAAAGTGAAGGAAAATGTAACAAAAAAATACAAGTCTTAGTAAAACAATTATTATAATGGGTTATATAAATGATAATTTTGACTATAAATTTTGATTATAATTATAAAAAATATTTCCTATATCAGGGTAATTTATTTATAATTTTTAGACATCAAATAAATAAATTTATTTACGACAAAATGATGTTGTAATGATTACCTCATTAATGAATGTTTCAGATAAATGATATTATAAATATTAAAATAAATTTATATTGAAACTTTTTATGCCATACATGAATTTTAGATATTTGGATAAATTTTTAGATTTGAATTAATGAGGGTTTTTCAAAAGAATCATGTTTTTTTGTATTTTTCAAAAATTCGTGGTGTGAATTGTATTTAAATTGATATAAATGAATTTTTAAAACAATTAATATTTTATTAAATGATAAAAAAATCATAAAAATATAATATTTGTCCAAATCCCATTAATGTTATAACAAAGAAAACTAGATATCCATTTTGGGTCTCTTTTCATTTTATAGTAAATATATTAACCATATTGTGTGAATATACAATAAGACACGATAAAAGTTATATAAGTAAACAAAGGGGAAAAACTAAATGATAAGGTTATAAATGAAACCAAAACTTGTATAAAACATATTATTTGAGTTAATTTATAATAATACTTACCTTATCTTTTAATTCAATGAGTTATGAACCTTTTAAAACTGAAAAACATTCCAAAATAAAATAATATTTTCAAACTTTCCTAAAGAGCCTATTCTCCCTCTTATAAAAGACCATCACCTATAACCCATTACTAACACCTCTCAAACCGATTCCTTCATTCAACATATTCCCAGTAAAGCTAAAAATATCTCTACATTCCTCCTAGAAGCCTTCCCCTAGGTAGAAGGAACTTGAAGAGATCCTTTTGGTTCAAACAAAACAGAGTTACCCGATTTAAATGTAACTTATTCCCTCAAGTTCTCTTATTTTATTTTACTTCCTCAAATCCTATGCCCTTATTATTCATTGTTTATATGACAACACCAATATCCTAAATATACTAGGTTGTTTTTATAAAAATTATTTGAACTACAATTACACACACCTCCATCTAATGGGTATAGAACACACTGTTTCTGTGGACATGGAACTACTACCTCACGGAAAGACGATTGTTCAGTCTTCTCATACCACCTCTTATGGTGGACATTATGACAGAACTATATTCATATATGATATATATTATATTTAGGTTTTCTATATTCTTCTATAATTTTTATTTACAAACATACCTTTATGATTTCCAATATGTGTAAAAATAATAATTTCATTTCAGGAAGTGTGTACTACCGCCCCCTCAAGCTGATATGATTCACTCATGCCATATGTGAAACATATAAAAGATTTAGTTAATGAAATTACATATGATATTATACTGTAATTATAATATACCAATTTATAATTAAGTTTTCATTCCATGATATATGAAATATAAATGAAAGTAGTGTTCATGCGTACCTACGGCTTACCATCTCCATGAACGGTGTATTTCATTTCTTATCTCAAAATGTTATGTACTATAATAAATACATATATATACTATATATATATATATTTTATGTATGATATCTAAATTATGAATATAATTCTGTAGATATTGTAATTTTGACCACATGGACAATTTTTTATTATAACAAGTTCATTTTTGACTCAACTACAAAATATAGACAAAATGACCGTTTTTAACCCAAATTATTATGTAATGTTTATTACGAGGTAATAAGTGATATAAAAGTAAAAATAAACATGGAAAAGTTTCTTAATCAAGTATAATTTATCTTTAGTTTATTATTCAGGAAATAAAAGAACAAACGAGTCATGTCGGATACATGGTAATGGATTTCATCTCAATCTCCTTTCATTGAGGCATACTTTTATTTATAAATGACTTTCTTTTATACGATGTATAATAATCCCCTTCAAATTTTTTTCATTAAAATGGAATATTGATCTGTAAAAAGAGTTTGACTAAATGAAAAAAGGAATTTTGTTTATGTATGCGGCGGAAATGACCTCTCTACAGCCGTAATATTTTTTGGCTTCCTCTATAAGTCTTAATGTTTTTTTAAAATGAAAATGAAACACCTTATTCTGTTTTTGGGTGTTTTGATATTGAAAATTGTTTTTAAAAAGGATTGATTATTTCAATATCTTGAAATTATTTCTTATGATTTCAAATAAAATATTATTAGTGAAATGTTTATATTTGCAATATTTTATGTGTTATTATTTTATAATGGTACTTGGAAATTTGACCAGTGGTAACATGATAAACCAAATAAAGAGTAGTGCCATTATAAACTAGGTCTGGTGGTTATGTTATGACCTCCAATTCATTGGGTATGGAATTCGGGCGTATGTCTATTCCATTTAGTGATATGTGTGGAAGTCGAACGTATGGTTATTCCATTTACGTATGTTTATGTCCCTAGTTACCTTTATATGTTTTGTGTGATTTCTATTGGTTTTATGGTAATAGTTTTGTTACAAAGGGTAATCAATGAGATTTTATTTAGTGAAGAGTATTTACCACTTCATGAAGGTTAAAATTATTTCTTCTGATAATGTATTCATGGTTTACTTGTTGTTTTGAAAAACTAATAGTTTTACCTCCTTGTGTGTACCTTTATGAGCTTTTTATGCTCATTAGAAGTTCTTTTTGAAATGTTTTTCACAAGACATAAATATGAATAGGGTCAAGGTTGGGGTCCATGAAAAGTAATTCTACTAAAATATAGAACTAGACACGACTCTTTTTTTAAGAGTTTTTATTTTATGAAAAATGGATACTAAGTAGTGACTATATGTAACATTAAAGTTGTTATATATATGTTATAAACTAATTCTAAAAAGCTCTAAAACAAAAAATATCCTTAATGATAACTCTTGATTTAACTCAAGGTTAAATAAATGTTCTATGTTCGGGTCCTTATACTAAACATAACTTTATTTTACATCATTTCCATACATTAATCATTACATCTCACAATAATCTCACAATAATCCCATAGTACAAAGAATGGAAGGTTTACCCACACTAAGGACTAGTTACATATGAAACATATTTTATAAATCACGTGAACATTTATCCATAATTTAACCACTCTAGATTCCCTTCAATAATTTTCATAATTTATACACATATTCGTAACCTAGGGTACGGAAACAAAAGATTGGAGTGATCTTGAATGCTCAATAAGGGAAAATAATCATCATGTTATCAAGGATAAGAACATAATAATATGATAAAAATTTATAAAGTATATATTTTATAATAAAAATAACATATAACAATAAGAATTTTCTATAAATCATAAATAAGGACATGTAAAGTCAATAGAGAAGACATTTACCATAAAAAATGTTTGTGGAATCAGGATATAATGAACAGGATCCATATATAATAATAATATGCATATTGTTTGGATATGTCACATGAACTTGGGATATATAATATAAAAAAACATTGGTATAAAAATAAGGACAAAAAATCTTTTGAAAAAAATATCCCCATATCATTTTGCTTTAAAAAACATGTGAAAAAAT
Source organism: Viscum album (assembly GCA_963277665.1). Lineage (NCBI taxonomy): Eukaryota > Viridiplantae > Streptophyta > Magnoliopsida > Santalales > Viscaceae > Viscum > Viscum album. Next base: position 1,478,787,942 of record OY728134.1, read on the forward strand.
CTTCCCATATAATGTTCGAACAACAAACTTATGAAAATAGTCCTCCTGCATCATGTTCACACAAAAATGTTGTGAATAAATTTACCCACATCTCATTCTTAAAAAAATGTGTGGTCAAATATAAAATAATCTCATTCATGTAAATAAATTTTGAGAAAAGATTCATACATCTCATTCACAAAACAAACTTGTGAACAAACAAACCTGTATATCATTCAATCATCAAACATGATAAAACATCTTCCTAAATCTCATTCACACTAATTTTTTTTCAAAAATTACACTTTCATCTCATTCATAAAAAAACTTGTGTAAAATGAATCTAGTCTTATTTATAAGATTAACTTTTGAAAAATTTCTTCTTGCATCACGTTTACATAATATTTCAACATCTCAACTGATATGAAATCAAAATCAAAGCATTATATGGTGATTTAGGACCTGAATTTTTAATCAACCTTAAATATGTGTTCCAATGGAATATAATCATTCGTCAAATATAAATAAGCATTGGTAATAAAAAAAGGTTTTGTAACATGTCCAGATGTTATTATTAAAATTCACCTATAGAATATTAATAGTTTATTCCGAAAAATTAATCACCCAAAAATAATATTTCCTTCAAACATTTATATGGTAATTGTTGGACTCACATGTTTTAATAATCACAAATCATGTTTAAATATTGATCATAATATATTAAGTTATTCTTTAATATTTTTAATCTACATATACAATTATCCAATTCAAAATAATGTATATTCATAAGATTCATGACATTGCTGCATCAACTCACAGTCCATATTTATCTAAATATAAGATCTCTGTTGAAGTATACTAGTAAGAGCCTTCTATTCAAAGCCACCATTATATATTACTATCACCTTAAGTCACTGTTGCTAGAAGATCACTAATGAAGATTTAAAGTCACTGTTGGAAGCAATCGGTACATGGTTACTATCACAAACCTACTGATGATCTACCTATCAAAGCTCACAGACAAAGAGTTACTGTCATAAGCTCACTCATGTAACAAGGCTTCTGCTATAAGTCCACTGTCAGACTCTTTCTCAAGTCTTTTGTTGAGAAATTCTCTGTTCAAGTTTGCAGTTGGAAAGGTTACTGTTGAAGTAGTCTGATGTTACAGAACTACCGATTAGAATATTACTATTAAAGGTCTACTATTGAGCCTACCAATGGAGTTCACTGATGAGGATCCACTGTTACAAAGAATAATAAGCTACAGTTGAAGTCTACAGTTGGAAAGACTACAGTTCACAGTTGGACAAGTTTAGTAGAAGGCTACCGCTGGACAAATCCTACCGTCGAGATAGTCAACTGTTGCTCAAAGACTACTGATGAGGAGCTACTATTATACAGAGTAAAATCTACCATTACAAGACATCCACTAACACAAAGTCCATCATTACAAGCCTATAGTTGAAGAACTTACCGTTGGAGCTTACTGCTGAATAGTCTACCGATGAAGTCCATTGTTGTAGAGATTGAAGTCTACCGTGTGACATGCATCTGCTACCAGCCTAATGATATTCTATTATTTTCTTTACCTAGTTTTTTAATAATATTATAATGGTCATTTCTGGAAAAATTAATGCACCTGACATTATTTAATGTTATTTTCAGGGATATCAGGTGACAGTACGATGTACGAGGAAGACCACACGTGGTTGAAACATGTCTCTTGTCGGCCCCTAATGAACAACAAAACACAAAAACGAGAGACTGTATAAAAGACACATAATAAAGACCCAAAGTGGTAGAGCCCGAACATACTGGAAAGAAGACGGGAACTCTAAATCACTCATTTATAAGAACAAAATATTCATGAAGACCTATTGAAAAGAAACTTCTAGAATCTGTAGAAGTGTGATGCAAAGAGTTTTTGAATCCTAGAAGCTGGTCATCTATACATCTCGAAGTGACAACCTGGAAGTTGCAACACTCTGTTTTGGAGGCAACTTGCAAAGAAGGAGCAAAGCTTCATTTCATTCATTCCAACGAGTCCAGATCTGATCTTCCAACACAATAGAGCATTCCAAACTTATCCCTACTATCATTATCTCTACTTTGTTTAAATACATTGCATTTGTAAGCAGTGTGTATGTGTTACACACACTGACTTTTGTGCTTGGACTGAGGGATACTGAAAATCCCCATACCAAACTATTCTTACATTTTTTTCCCATGTATAACTGTGTTAGAAGCCTGGTGTGGCTTGGTAGTTTATTTGTTTACACACGTAGAACTGTGGTAGAGGTTGAAAAACCTGTATAGTTTGTGAAAGCTATTGTAAATCCCGATACAGGCTGTGTATCACCTTTAATATAATTTCTTGGTGGTAGGTGATCACCAAGTGGAGAGGATTAATTCTTGACTTAAGACTGAACCTCTTGTTTAAATTTATTGTGTTCATCCTTAATTTACTCTGTTTAACATCTATCCGTTGTGCTTATATTTTCAACGACATAAATATGTTTTTACATTCACTCTGATAGTTAGTTCTGGTTAGTGTGTATATCTGAGCTGTTTAGTAAAACTATTTCAAAATTCGAATTAGTTCTCATACTAATTCAATTGAGGATTAATCAACCTTTGAGAAACTTGTTAAACAATAACTCACTTATATCTCTACTGCCTTAATTGACTGGGCTATTCTAATTTGGGGGACTTTAATCCTAAATTTTTTTAACAAAAAGTTTAATTGGAACTCAATTCACCCCCTTTTGAGTATCCACTCTGACCAACTTTTGGTATCAGAGGATTCATTCTTATTTAGAAATAAAAGGTTTTCAAACCCTCAGTTTTCAAACTGTGATTTTAGTTTTACTTAAAGAACTTAAATTTTTGTTAGTTCTAAATTTTATCTCTTTAAAATATTTTCTAAAATCTAGTTATGGACAATAGTTTAGAAGTTTCTTCTAATAACAGGCCACCTTTATTTAATGGTGTGAATTATGATAAATGGAAAATTTAAATGAAAAATAATTTGGAAAGTATTGGTTTTGATATTTGGACTAATATAGAATCAGAATATGAAATTCCTAAAACTGATAGATCTACCTGGGATGATGCTACAAAGTCTAGATATAATAATAACTGTAAAGCTATGAATGCTCTTTACTTCTCTTTAGGAGATTATCATTTTAACCGAATTTCTGCATGTAAAACAGCTCATGAACTCTAGGACAACTTGGGTATTTCTCATGAAGGAACAACCAATGTGAAGGAAATGAGATTAAATATTTATACTATTAAATTTGATAATTTTAAGATGAGACCTGATGAACCCATTTCTGATATGTATCTTAGGTTCAATGAGATTGTCAACACTATGAGTTTATTGGGAAAATTTGTTCTAGAAAAGGAGCAGATCATGAGAATATTGAGATGTTTTCCTGACAGATGGAGTGTCACTTATATGTCTATCTGAGAGTCATGTGACATCAGCAAGCTACCAGTTAAGGAATTTATTGGTAAACTAATGATGTATGAAGAAGAAATTAATGTGAAAAAATAAGATGATGATGATCCCAAAAGAAAATCTGTAGCATTCAAGTCTAATACCTCTAAGAGGAAAGACAAGGAGAAAATACATGTACCTACTGTAAGTTCAACTAGTGAAAATTCCGATTCAGACAGTGATGAACAAATGGCTTAAATAGATAGGATATTTAAGAAGTTTTATATGAAGAATTTTTTTTTTCAGAAATCCAAACTACAAGTGTAAGTATGATCAACTAGGTAAGTGGAAGAAGGATTGGAAGAAATCTCATAAGGAAGATGATATAGTCTTCTATGAATTCAAGAGTAAAGGACACATCATAGCTGACTATACAAAGTTAAAATTCAAAAAGAAATATGATTATAAGGACAAGAAGTACAAGAAATCCATGAAATTAACTTGGAGTGCTTCGGAAGATAGGACAAGTGAATCAGAAGCTACAGACTCTGAAAAGAATCATGCCAACATGTGCTTCATGACTAACATATCTGAGGTACCTGTTTCCTCTAATCTAAATGATTATTATTCTGGAAATAAAAGTGACTCAGATAATGATGCAAATATTTCTAAGGATGAACTATTTGAATATTTCAATGTACTGGAAGATGCATGCAATGAACTAAAAGATAAATACAAATATTTGAAGAAACAGCATGCCTTGACTAGTAATATTAAAACAGATCTATGTGTAGAAAAAGTAAATAATGCTCAATTGTTGAAAGAGAATACTGAGCTCAAATTATCTAATGAACAATTAAGAAAGGATATTGAGAAGTTCAATACTGGTAGGGGTACCTTGACATAGTTTCTAGGAAGACATATTGATCCATAATATACAACTGGTCTAGGATATCAGCCTGGACAGAGACACATTAGCAAAACCATATTTGTTCCAAAATCTGAACAGTTCACTACTAATTCTGGACAATATTTTGAGAAGCAATTTTCTAAAGGACCGAAAAAATTATTTATGTCTTAAAATATGTTTTTTGATTTCAGAAATTCTAGAAAGAAAATATGGGTTCCCAAAGTTTTATTGGCTAACCTTTATGGACCCAAGAAGATCTGGGTACCAAAATTATCCCATGTTTAATCTATTTTGCAGGGAAGTTGTTTAAAGAGTTCATGTAACACTCTATGGTATTTGGATAGTGGATGTTCAAGACATATGACAAGAGACTATTCATTCTTTAAGAGTCTAATTAAAGTTGATGGTGGGAATGTAACCTTTGGTGACAATGCAAGAAGAAGAATCATCGGTTTAGGCCATATTGGTAACCCTAATACAATATTAATTTCTAAAGTACTTTTTGTTGATGGATTAAAGTATAAATTACTAAGCATATCTCAATTATGTGATAATGGCCTTAATGTTAAATTTGAAAATGATTCATGGAATGTTTTTAATTCAAATAATTACTTAGTTTTCACTACATGTAGAAATGAGAATGTATATGTTTTTGATTTAAACTCCTTAGCAAAAAAAATGTTTCTTATTTAAATGATTTTCATAAAGAATCTTGGTTATGGCATTGAATATTAGGACACTATAATGTGCACTCACTTAGGAAGCTATCTAAGAAATGTTTAGTTAGAGACCTACCTAAATTGGAATTCTCAAATGATAAAGTTCGTAATCCCTGTCAAAAGGTAAAATGACACAAAGTTTCTTTCAAACCAAAGAAATAAGTCTCAACTTCTAAACCACTTGAGTTGGTTTACATGGATTTGTTTGGACCATCAAGAGTTTCAAGTTTAAATGGGAAGCACTACGTTTATGTTCTTGTAGATGACTTTTCTAGGTATACTTGGGTATAATTTCTAGCTCACAAAAGTGAAGCTTGTTCCTACATTGTAAAATATTCTAAGTCTGTAGAAAACCTTAGTGGACTTAAGATTAAAACCCTAAGAAGTGATCATGGCCGTGAGTTTGAGAATCATGAGTTTGAATCATACTGCTTGCATAATGGCTATAGTAACAACTTTTCTACCCCTAGCACACCCCAACAAAATGGAGTTGTAGAAATAAGAAATAGATCCCTTCAATAAATTGCAAGGACTATGCTTAATGAGTATGACTTACCTATTTATTTTTTGGCGGAAGCTGTAAATACATCTTGTTACATTATTAATAGAGTTTTAATTAGACCTATTCTAAAAAGGACCCCTTATAAACATTGGAATAATAGGAATCCTAAGGTTAATTACTTTAGAGTTTTTGGTTACAAAGTCTTTATTCTTAATACTAAATATAATATTGACAAATTTGCTCCCAAAAGTGATGAGGGAATTTTCCTAGGTTATTCAATTTCAAGTAAAGTCTATAGAGTGTTCGATAAGAAAACTAAATGTGTGGAAGAATCAGTTTATATCAAATTCGATGAGACTGATCCACATGAGCCTAAATATTCTCTTGAAAATCTCAAGGAATATTTATCAAATTTGACCCTTAATGATAAAAATAGTGAATCCCCTGTAAAAGTATCCAGTTCTGAAAATTTTCCATAATCTTCCCCTACTGATTTTCAACCAACAGAAAACTATGAAGAATCCAGTTCAACCCTTCCTAGATGTGTTAGGAATCTCAAGAATCATCCTCTAGATGTTGTTGTAGGTGATTTAAATATAGGAACACAATCTAGAGCTTCTCTAAGAAACCAGGTTGAACATCAAGCTTTTCTTTCACATCGTGAACCCAAAATTATTGATGATGCAATCAATGATGAAATTTGGGTAATGGCTATGTAAGAAGAACAAAATTAGTTTGAATGAAACAAATTTTTGGAATTAGTGGAAAGACCCAAGGACACCTTAACCATAGGAACTAAATGGGTGTTTAGAAACAAAGTAGATGAGTCTGGGAATATATTTAGAAATAAAGCTAGGCTACTTGCACAAGGATATAGCCAAGAAGAAGGAATACACTATGAGGATCCCTTTTCACATGTATCTAGACTAGAAGCCATTAGGATACTACTTGCCTATGTAGCTCATCTGAATTTCAAACTTTATCAAATGGATGTTAAAAGTGCTTTTCTAAATGGGTATATAGTTGATGATGTGTTTGTTGGAAAACCTCCTCGTTTTACAAATCCCCATTTTCCCAATCATGTTTTTGAACTGTCTAAAGCTTGGTATGGCCTAAAACAAGCTCCAAGAGCATGGTATGATAGGCTCAGCTCTTTTCATATTTCAAACGGTTTTACCAGAGGGATGGCTGATCCTACTCTTTTCATTAAACAGATTTTTAAAGATGTTTTTATAGTACAGATCTATGTGGATGATATTATTTTTGGATCATCTAAAAGTTCATTATGTGTTTATTTTTACAAAATGATTCAAAATGAGTTTGAAATTAGTTTAATGAAAAAACTCAAATTTTTCCTTGGATTTCAGATTTTTCAAAATAAAAATTTCAATGTTTTGAATCAAAGAAAATATATTAAGGATCTTTTAAAACGTTTTTCTTTGGATGGTAGTAAATGTACTGACACACCTATGAGTACCACCTGTAAGTTGGATACAGATGAAACTGGAGAACCAGTGGATCAAACCAACTACAAGGGTATGATAGGGAGTTTTCTCTATCTTACAGCTAGTAGAACTGACATCATGTTTAGTGTATTCATGTGTGCTCGCTTTCAAGACAATCCAAAAGAGTCTCATTTAACTGCTGTGAAAAGAATTTTTAAATATCTCATACATACTCCCAACTTAGGATTATTCTATCCAAAAGGTCATTCATTTGATTTGTTGGGTTATTCTGATGCTGATTTTTCCAGTTGCAAGTTAGATAGAAAGAGAACCTCTGGGACATGTAACATTTTAGGCAAGTCACTAGTATCTTGGCGTAGTAAGAAGCCGAATTCTATAGCATTATCTACTATCAAAGATGAGTACATAGCTGCTGGTAGTTGTTGTGCTCAAATTCTGTGGATGAAACATACTTTACTGTACTATGGATTTCAATTCAAACATGTCTCTATAATGTGTGACAATACAAGTGCTATTAACATTTCCAAAAATCTAGTATCTCATGCTAGGAAAAAGCATATTGATGTCAGACATCACTTTTTGAGGGATCATTATCAAAAGGGTGATATCACTCTTGAATTAATTAGCACTGAATAAAAATTGGCAGATATATTCACAATTTCCTTGAATTCTAAGAGGTTAAATTACATCAAACATGAGTTAGGTATGATTAATTTCAGCATAGGAACCCTCATAGTCGAACCTCATTGTTAGACCTCACAGTCGAACCTCACTGTTAGACATCACAGTCGAACCTCACTGTTAGACCTCACAGTCGAACCTCACTGTTAGACCTCACAGTCGAACCTCACTGTTAGACCTCACAGTCGAACATCACTGTTAGACCTCACAGTCAAACCTCACTGTTAGACCTCACAGTCGAACCTCACTTTTAGACCTCACAGTCGAACCTCACAGTTATACCTCATAGTCGAACATTACTGTTATACCTCACTGTTTCACCTCACCGGTGTACCTCACTGATACATCTCACTGTTGGATACCTCGCTGTTTGTTTTTATTTTTGCAGGAATTCAAACTGTTTTCCTTCTTTTTATTATTTCTATTTTATTTTTTTTAATCCCTAAATGATAAAATCAAAGGCAACGAACACATTTCAATCCACCTTCCTCTCCCAATCATGAACCTTTCTCTCGAAATTCCTAAACCCTAACCCTTCACCTGAGCCGTCGAACCTCTCTTAATATCTATTTCCAAAACCAAGTGACCCCCGACTATCAATGAGGATGCACCAAGGCCTAAGAGAACTCAAGCCAAATCCAGTGGCACCAGTAATACCCCGTCAGGACCTGTAAACCCGCATCTGACCAAGCGACAAATCGTTTCTCGAAAGGAGTTAAGTGAAGAATGGTTGTTGTCGAGCAATTCATTAGTACTGAAAGCACTAGATGCCCAAGGATGGACCGAATGCTTTTCCAACAAAAATATACCTTACTACCCGAAGCTTGTGAAATAATTCTATGAATATCGGACGTTCTAAGAGGAAGTGGATGTGCATAAGATAATTTCCAGTGTCAATGGCAATGGGGATAGATTCTCGTCTGCTGAGTGGGCTTCCTTTTTGAGAATTCTTCATGAAGGAATATTTGACTACTACTCTAGATTGGCTCCTCCAGACAGTGTTGTTTTTGAGTATGAAAAAGATCTGGAAGAACTGAAAGGAGATGGAAAATCAAGAAGGATCATTGCAAATGAGATGAATGGAGAAGACATGCTCTTATTCAAATTCATTAATCATGTACTTAGTCCGAGGAGAGGGGACTTTTCTATACTGAAGTACCAGGACATATTCCTAATGTACTTACTGAATCATGGAAAGAAGATTAACTTATGTAGGTTACTGATGGTATAATTAGAGGATATGACTACAGCAATCTTGAAGTCAAATGCCTTATTCCATGCCAAGATTATTTCAATTATGCTAAAGGTAAAGGGTGTGGGTGGAAATCAAGAAGAAATGATAGTTTCCAAAAACAGTGTCTGTGTCTCCAAGGTAATTTGCAAGTTCATGAAAATTTGTTGGAATTCCTAGAAGAGTAAATGTGTGAATGATGAAGGAAAGGTGTATGAAAAGTTTGACCCTAGTACTCATCCAACTCAGCCAAAAGACAAAAGAGATCCAGGCCTGAAGCCTGATGAGACAGAACCAGTTTATTCTGATGAGGAGGAGGCTGAAGGGGCTGTGGACCCTCAAAGAGATAGCACCCCCATTGAAGATGGGAGTGATCCTGATTTACCTCACAGTCCTTACAGGACTGTATCTTTTGGAGCAGTGAGCCCTCCAAAAGAACTGCCAAGGAGAGAAAGTGTTCTGAAGGACAGTGATACTGATACCACTGAAGAAGAATAAGAATAAGCATATCCGAATGTTGTCAAGGACACCCCTGTAGAGGATGAGGCAACCGAGTCAGATCATTTTGTTCATGAGGAAAAGGAGGCAGTTGTTGAAGTAGATGATGAGGAAAATGAAGAAGAAGAGCTCAGTTTGAGCCCTCTGATTTATAATACTGACAAGATAGTGTCTGATCAGGAAGCAGAAGTGGCATCTACTACCATTGATTAGAGAGTCATTGATAACTCGGAAAAGGATAGGACTAAACCTACTGTTGAACTATCAGAGAAAATGGTTGTTGCATCTGATGAAGTTGCAGAGGTGGTTTTGGAGTTACCTCAAGCAGAACAGTTATAGGAGATTCCGTAGGAGAATTCTATATGAGAGGGGGAGCATCTTGGTTAAGTTTATGTGTTGTATGACATCGAAGGTTGGTCATCAAATCCAAGATATATGGTACTTAGACTCAATTATGGATATTATGATGAGGAAGACCAGCCCAAAACGGATTCAGTTATCCTACCTTTTGTGGTTGAAAATTTGGAAACTAAGGAGGACCTTCAGTCCATAAAGGCGGAAATGAAAGAAGCACTGAGAGAATCAGTGGAAGATTGGAAGAAAAGACTAGTTGATGAAATGAGGAGTGTGGAGCAATCCCTGGAGCTATCTTTGGGATGTGATGTGTCTAGTCCAGTGAAGGAAATTATGGATGAAGTTAAAGTATGCCATACTCAAATTGAGAGTTGGACAGGAGCTATGGCTGCTCTAAGAAAATCGATTGTTTCATTGACTGCCATGAACAGTTCTCAAACCCAAGTGAATGCTGATATTAGATATATAAAAGAAGTGGTCAAGAAGTTTGTGGAAGTATTTGTGGCTTTTAAGACATTAGTAAAAGAACATTTGAACAGTCAAGATGCACTTGTTCAGAAGGTGGTTAGTAATTTGACACAGTCTTTCAAAGAGGCAGTAGATTTCTTGGTAAAACCCCTTCCCTTAACTAGCTCCACTATGAACATTGACCAGATCAGAATTGTGATCGAGGAAGAGTTGGCTAAAGCCAGTTCCAGTGGCACCTATGATACTCAGATACTTGCTACCACTAAAGAAGTCAGTAGTTTTGTTTGTGATCACCTACGGGAAGCTACTGCTTCTCAAGAGGCCATTAATAATAAGGTGGATGCCTACTTTGAGCAGGTCTATACCAAGCATCAAATGACCAACCATTTCAAACTATTTATAGAGAATATGAATTTGCCTCCAGTGACTCAGGCATTCAGGGAGTTGTTTAGAAAGCTGAGAGAATTGGCTCCTGCATTGGATATGTTTTTGGAAAATGAAGATGATTTCTAATCTGCCATGGAAAGAGGAGGAAGCATTATTATAGATTTCAGAAACCTTTTTCTCCCCTTTCTCCATGTGGACTGCACCTCTGTCATTATCTCTACTGCCTTACCTACATCTCAACACAGTGGTTCTTCTTCCATCATGTCTCCTACTTAAGCTATCAGAAGACTTACTCCACTGATCCCTTAGAAATCTACCCACTACAGACCCATAGGAGCTTCTGTTGCTGCCCCTCTAGTCATTCCTACAGCCATTCCTAAACCTGCTGATCCACTAGCTCCTTCTCCATCTTCTTCTTCCAAAGGGAAATACCCCTTACCTATGGATGTTGTGGATTGAGTTTGTTTATGTATATTGTTAGGGACCTATATTTTTTTGTTCATGAACCGTATTGTGTTATTAATATAAGCCTTCTCGGTTTTTCTCTCATTTTTATTTGTTTTTGCTAATAACAAAGGGGGAGAAATATTGTGCTTACTATGCTTACTGTTCTAATTTAGAAACTAATATGAAAATATTTTTCTTACTAATCTCTAATACATGACAAATTATAATGCATACTGATGTAATTTGTGATTATCAAAAAGGGGGAGATTGTTGGACTCACCTATTTTAGTAATCACAAATCATGTTTAAATATTGATCATAATATATTAAGTCAGTCTTTATTCTTTTTAATCTATATATACAATTATCTTATTCTCAACAATGTATATTCTTAAGACTCATGAATTTGCTGCATCAACTCATAATCCATATTTATCTAAATATAAGATCACTGTTAAAGGCTACTGGTAAGAGCCTTCTGTTCAAAGCCACCGTTATAGCTTAATATCAGCTTAAGTCACTATTGCTAGAAGATCACTGTTGAAGATTTACAGTCACTGTTGGAAGCTACCGATACATGGTTACTGTCACAAACCTACTGATGATCTACCTATCAAAGCTCACAGACAAAGAGTTATTGTCATAAGCTCACTGCTGTAACAAGGCTTCTGCTAGAAGTCCACTGTCAGACTCTTTCTCAAGTCTTCTGTTGAGAAATTCCTTGTTCAAGTTTGTAGTTGGAAAGGTTACTGTTGAAGTAGTCTGATGTTACAGAACTAACGATTAGAAGCATAATGTTAAAGGTCTATTGTTGAGCCTACCGATGTATTCCACTGATGAGGATCCACTGTTACAAAGAATAAATAGCTACAGTTGAAGTCTATAGTTGGAAAGACTACAGTTCACAGTTGGACAAGTGTAGTAGAAGGCTACTGCTGGACAAATACTACCATCGAGGTAGTCGACTATTGCTCAAAGACTACTGATGAGGAGCTACTGTTATACAGAGTAAAATCTACCATTACAAGAAATCCACTAACACAAATTCCACCGTTACAAGCCTACAGTTGAAGAACCTACCGTTTGAGCTTACAGCTAAATTGTCTACCGATGATGTCCAAAGTTGTAGAGATTGAAGTCTACCTTGTGACATGCATCTGCTACCAGTCTAATGATATTCTATTATTTTCTTTACCTAGTTTTTTAATAATATTATAACGGTCATGTCTGGACAAATTAATGCACCTGACATTATATAATGTTATTTTCAGGGATATCAGGAGACAGTAGGATGTACGAGGAAGACCACACATGGTTGAAACATGTCTCTTTTTGTCCCCTACTGAACAACAAAACACAAAAATAAGAGACTATATAAAAGACCCAGATGAAATACACAAAGTGGTAGAACCCAAACATACTGGAAAGAAGACGGTAAATCTAAAGCACTCATTCAGAAGAACAAGACCTTCACGAAGATCTATTGAAAAGAACCTTCTACAATCTGTAGAACTGTGCTGCAAAGAGTTTTTGATTCCTAGAAGTTGGTCATCTCTATATCGGGAAGTCACAACCTGGAAGTTGCGACACTCTGTTTTGGAGGAAACTTGCAGAGAAGGACCAAAGCATCATTTCATTCATTCCAACGAGTCTAGAGCTGATCTTCCAACACAATAGAGCATTCCAAACTTATCCCTCCTATCTTTAGCTCTACTGTGTTTAAAAAATTTACATTTTTAAGTAGTGTGTATGTGTTACACACACTATCTTTTGTGCTTGAACTGAGGGATACTGAAAATCCCCATACCAAACTATTCTTACATTTTTTTCCCAACATATAACTGTAGAAGAATCCTGGTGTGGCTTGGTAGTTTATTTTTTTACCCACATAGAACAGTGGTAGAGGATGAAAAACCTGGACAGTTTGTGAAAGCTATTGTAAAGCCCGATACAGGCTGTGTATCACCTTTAATATAATTTCTTGGTGTCAGGTGATCACCAAGTAGAGAGGATTAAGTCTTGACTTAAGACTGAACCTCTTGTTTAAATTTGTTATGTTCATCTTTAATTTACTCTGTTTAACATCTATCCGTCGTGCTTATATTTTCAAAGACAGAAATATGTTTTTACATTCACTTTGATAGTTAGTTCTGGTTAGTGTGTATATCTGAGTTGTTTAGTAAACCTGCTTCAAAAGTCGAATTAGATCTCACACTGATTCAACTGAGGAGTAATCAACCTTTAATAAACTTGTTAAACAATAACTCACTTATATATCTACTTCCTTAATTGATTGGGCTGTTCTAATTCGGGGGGCTTTAATCCTAAAAGTTTGTAACAGAAATTTAAATTGGAACTCAATTCACCCCCCCCCCCTTGAGTATGCACTCTGACCAACGGTAATTATTGAAAAATAATTTCCAAATAAATAAATACATTAGAGACAAAAAAAAATAATGTGAAATTGTAAAATAGTTTTTAGTAAAATCTTTTAAATATGGTATATAATATTATGTTATGATCACTTTGAAGATTCATTTTCAAAATGGTGGAGTGAAAATACATTAAATAATTTACTTTTACTAATAATTTTCAATAGTGGGTCCTTTATAAATACATACATATTTTTAAAATGTGAAGTGGTAATACCTCAAAAGGTTTTATTTTTATGAAAATAATCTTTAATTATATATCCTTTAAAATGACTTAAAAGATTAAAAATAGTGAAGTGAAAAAATTTCAAAAAAATTTAGTTATAATGATAATAATTAATATTTTATCGTTGAAATGAAATAAATTTAATCAAATTGAATTGTGGATTAGAAGTAAAAACATATGATTTTTAAATGATGATTTTTTTGAATATTTTTAAACCCCTTTATTGAAAACCCACATCATAAAAAGTGTAAAAACACTTTTTTTTAATGAAGGTCACGGGATTAGAAATATAATTTGATTTTTAAAAAATAAATGAACATACTTTTAGGAGTAAGTAACATGGATATGGATGGAAATAACATTTAAAATAGTTGATATTGTTTTATTAAAAATAATTCACTTTAATGATAAATAAATTCAATGAGAAAAAAAATTTGAGTTCAAAACATCATTATACATAAAGAGAATAGAGAAAATTAATTATAAAATATGAAATAGAATTATTTATCAAACATAGAAGAATTATTCTCTAGGTATTAAATTTTACCACAAATAAAGGAAATTTCAGTTAACCAACTCCCTTATGGGTATCATAATTCACAAATAAAGATATATTTATAAGGGATTTTTTGTTGTAAAAGTGTAAATCCCCATAAAAATGGAAAATATAACATGATAAATTAAAAGTTTATAATTATACTGACATATATAGATTATTTTGTAGATTAATAATCATAACACAATGAATAAGAATTATGTTATAAAAAATACTTATTATATTAGCTACATAAGAATAATAAGGTTACCATTAAATAGACATTAAAATATAATGAAATGGAACTTATGAATTATAGTTGAATGAAATAGGGATGTAAATAAACAATATAAATAAACTTATGTTGTGAAATATCAAACATGTCTCTTGTATTTGAAAATTAAACAAAGAAACCCTGAATTCTTATTCCCTATTGTCCAAACACACTCTAACCTCCTTTATAACAAACATAACTATATTAACCAAAAACATCAAAACAATAATCATATCTATAACTTTTTATACTCTTTAATGAAAATCATTTATTAATAATTTACTTCTTTGTTATGATTTATTTTCATTAAAATATATTGTTAATTCTAACTGTTTCATTTATGCATTATAATTTCAGTAATCCTACCCATTCATTGATACTACATTCATCATTCCTAGATCATTTAAGGTATTTGAATAGATAAAATATAATGATTTAGAAATATATTATCTCATTAAATAAGTTCCCTATTTTGGTTTTGTGAATACAATAACCTGATATTTTAGTTTTCTTGGAATGAATACTATGTTTGATAGTGCTAACCACACATAACACTGAACTTAAAGAACCAGTAAATTATATTATTTTAATATTACTTTTATAAACTAGTCATTGGGTTAGAAAGTATGGATAAAAATAAATTAATAATGACATATATCTTTGTATTACTTAATTAATACAAATAAATAATTTAATCCTTTTTTACATTCATATAACTTTTATAAAATTATAATGATATTACAATAACATGAATGTTTATAAAATTGTTTTCTAGATATAATATCTTTTTACAAAGTAATACAATTCATATAAAAATATAATATTGAACTAATATATATATATACATATGCTTAAAATTTGGGAAATCGTAGTAATGATTATATTCAAATAAAAATCATTTATTGGGATTTTATTTTATTCAAGCCTTTAAAAGTTTACATTTATATTTCTTTTAGTTTGAAGAAAAAAAATAAGGCTCATAATATTTCAAATAATCTAATTAATTCTATTAGAATCAATGTTATAATTTATTTTTTAGGAAAACTTTTTTATTCTTAAAACAATCATTTTTATAAAATTTGTTTTTGTTGGATTTTATTTATATATATTAAAAGTAATTATTAGCACTTCTATAAATACAATATAATAAATTTTATTTTATATTTTTAATCATCATAATTAATAATTGGTATTAAGTTTAACTAAATTTGTTTTCTAAATTAATAGTAAAAAGAGTAAAAATGTGTTACCACGGTTATGGTTAAATGGGTTTACCAGGGTATTAAATAATGAGTTAAGGGTAGAAATGATTATTAATATTGATTAAATTTTTATGGTTGAATATATTTAATCACTAAAATATCTTACCTTCAATGGATTTTCCATTTTGTTCTAATTCACAAGAAAATGACTTTATGTTATTTAAATCTTTTATGTAATTCCATATGTGTCTCCCCCTCACTTATAAAATGGAACCTCTTCTCCACCCATATTAAAAAAAGAATATTTATCATAGACAATACCTACCCAAAAACCTTCCTAGATTATTTAACTTCTGTATTGGTCTCATTTGATAACCATATGACCATCCAAAAAGGGATTAAGGAATAACCAAAAAGTGGTCTCTTAAAGAAGATACAATAGAGTAGTTCAAATCTACAATGATTATGATAATGAATGATTTTTAATTAAGGGATGAAAATATGTTAAAATTAAACTAGTAATGGTATTATAGGTATGAATATGATACTATTATAGAATTATAATATATTTAAATTTATTAAAAAGGTGTCTAAAATAACTTACTAAGAATATTAGACCTGAGGTAAGGATTTTATGTTATAATCTCATTTTACTGGGATTGTTTATTCTTACATTTATAATAGTACATACATATGGCATATCTCTTAGAAATATTATTTATTTTCTTGTACTTTTTTTATTTCAATAAATTACCTATTCTCATTTCATTTTCCTTTCACTATGTACACAAAAGTCCAAAAGTAATTTTTTTAAGGTAAACCAAATTTCTTTCTATATAGTGAGGAATATTTTTCTTCCATGATAATATTTAACAAAATTACTTTCCAAATTGTTATTAAAATTATCCAATGACTGATTAAAATAATTTTAAAATATGTTTTAATTTCCATTAAAATGTGTTAAATGAATCTTCTTTGTGTTTCTAAAATTAAGTACTTATTACTGAAGGTATGAACTGATTATTTGTTTTAACGTTTACCCCATGAAAGAATTTTACATTCAATAAAAATTTTATTTCTTTAATATTTCATTAAATTTTTTAAAGGTTATTTTCAATGAAACAATTTTCCTCATATTCTATATTTTTTTATTTTAAATACGTTATTTTAAAATGAAACATATATTTTCCTTAATAAATTTCTCAGTGATCTTTTTAAAATTATTTTAATCTATGTGAACATCCATTAACAAGTATTATGATATAAAAAGGATATAATATAGTGTTAACATCCACCACATTACATTGTATGGATTATTATCATGTTTCTCTAGTGATTGTTTTGGGAAAATATTAACATTTCACAAACTTGTATTCCAATACAAATGTATATGTTGATTATGTATTGAATTATTATTCATTTATGTCATATGGTGAAAAAATTTGAATTATTAAGTTGTTTTAGGGATCCATTTTATCACCTTGTTGGATTGATGGGTATCCTAAGATATACAAGTTTTGGAATTTTGGGTTTTCCATACCGATATATGTATGCTTTCTTAGCACGAGTCAGTAATGATAATATTATTTTGTTATTCATTATGAAATATTTAATTTTGAAACAATTTATTATTATCCATGTGATTATTTATGTTTTTATGTCATATGTGGATATATTCCCCTTTATTTATATTAGTTATATGATATAATTTTTTATTTTTGTCTCTATCATATTATTTCATGCTTTATTTATTACATGATAGCTTCTTTTTTCTTTCCCTTACTGAGCATCTGAAATCTCAATTTATTATGTTTCCTTTTCCATGGATAACTATAAGGGGTTTATGAATAAATTCATGTATATAATTGAATAAATAATAAAATTTTAACTATAAATTTATGTTTCATTTCCTATTTTCATTTATAATGTGTACATCATGTATATATATAGTCTCCCATGACTAATAAACTATTTAATCCTTTGGGATGGGATCTCTTTTATTGTGTTGAAATGTAGAAATATAACAATAATATTTGGGTTAATTTATTTTGGGTGTTATAGTTGGTATCATAGGATGTTTAGTGTAATCCTAGGGATGTGGTTTTTGGAAAAAAGTGATTATAGAACATAACCCTATGACATAGTCTAAGGATGAGTATAAGTATAGGATAATATCATAATTTTTTGGTAAGGAGGAGAATGTGTGGTTTATTATAAATTAAATACTTATCTATATAATATAATGTGTATGTGGTTATTTAATAGATGCACTATGGGGTAAAACCCCTAAAAATTATGGTTGAGTATAAAAATGATCATCACTAGATGAACAATGAGAGGGCCTAAGACTGCACACCTAGCCAAAGACTGATAGGGGATATTCATTGGTTGATTATCACTCTCTTTATAAAATATTAAAAAATAATTGAAATTTTTTAGGATTTAAAGATACTTCCAAAAACATTAAGCTTATGATTATGAGATTATCTATGATAAATTATAAATTTATGTTTAGTGTTACACCAGATTTTGAATTATATACTATGATTTAAAATTCATAATGTTGTTAGATAATTCATTATATTTCATAATTTTTAAATTGTTTCTAGTGGAAGGAATGGATCCCATATTAATGCACGTAATCGATGTAGGTATTTCCCTCCAGAGAAAGAAAGAAACTATAATTCTGGAGATAGGGTAAGAGTTTAAAAAATTATAACTATGTTGGGGAATCTAACTATAGTTATAAATAATAACCATTCCTAACAAAATGGACCTACTGATACCCAACATAGTGGAACAAAATTGGACCACTTAATGTGATAAAAACCTCTATCATTAAATGGTACTACCAATCCATCAGTATCTTAGACATAAACCTTGTCCTCGAAAAGGATATTTATCTCTTTTGGAAGTAGTGATAGTGAGAAATTTATTATAATATTTTATCATCTTAAGAGAGGTTTTGATAAATGGTTTTCATTCATTTAGAAAACTATAGAGTCATAGGACATAAAAATTATCGAGAGGAATAATTTGAAGTAGAAATTCATTAAAATATACTTTACTCGTGTCAATGAGTAGATATGGGGATGTCATTACTAAATATAATAAATAATGAAGAAGAATAAATTTCTTAGTATGAGGTAATATTAATTGGATTAGAAATGACTATTATAAACAATTTATATAATCTGGAACATAATATTGGCCATACATTAGATGGGATTAATCCAATACTACAAAGGGAACTTGTGTCCAAAAAATATTATTATATGATGTATGGAATCAACTTCCATTAGGATGGAGAAATATTTCCACAAGTCATATATTTTAAATATAAATCAAGAGATAAATATGATTACTATGAACCTTGAAAAATAAATGGGGAAAAGGAAAATAAGTTAGAGTATGAAACTCATTTAGGTTGTATTTTTTAGAAAATACGCACTCATGTTTTTTTGAAGGAAATGAAAGTTTTCTTCTAGTGTGTCGAGAAAGACCCCTATGAATGTGAATAAAAGGGTAATAAAGAGACCTCCAATGTCCAATTTTTTAATTTTATATATATGGGGAACTTCATATGTTAATACCCCAAGCATCGACTGAATTTACATTTGAAAATGATAATGGATCATATTCAAGCATATAAAATTATGAAAACTAATATTGAAATCCCTTAAGTTGTGATAGCTGGTACACAAATCATAAACTCATTCTTTATTTGATTTTATTAAGACACAATAATTTATATTTTTAATTAATATCAATTCTGTAACACCCAGATATTTTGTGAAATATATATTTTTTGAATTGATTTACTATTTTAATTTTTTTTTATTTCACACAACTCTAAATATAGCTTTCGTTATATGAAAGAACTATGTTTTTCTTTCATTTTAGGAAACATGAAGTTAATATTTCACTACACGGAACACATAAATTAAATTTTACTACATATAACACATTTTTTGGCATGTGTTACTTGTAATGTTGATTTCTTTTGACAGCCTGCAATACACGTAAGACCTAGTTCTCCCAAACTACAACATACTACTAAAATTCATTTTAAAATATTATTATAGTTATCACATAGAAATTTAGATGGGTTTTTTTTAATAAAATATGATTATATACTTGAATTAAATGAACCAAATTTTCTATAAATGATAATAAGAATAATTTGAAAATAAATAAATTTCTTTTCGAAGAAAACTACTTTTCTATGTAGAATCAAAATTTTATCAAAATAAATTTAAAATCCCACTATTGATGAATGTTTTTTATATATTATATATTAATTAATTTTTTTCCACTCTTCCAAATGTTTCTATAGGCATAAGATATGAATAAGTCAAATTTTTCGAATATAAGATGTAGTTTTCAAAAAGGCAATTTTACCACATTTTAATAGGGAACCCATTCTAAATAATATTTTTTGAAAAATTTAATATTTTTTTTCGAAAAAAATAAAATTTATTTCAAAAATTTTAATATCAAATTTTACATTGGGTTTCTTTTTGGTAATTTTTTAGATTTTTTATTTTTTTGGATGAATAGTGAAAAACACAAAATTAGAATAAAAAAATAGTTTTTCATCTAATTGATTTATAAGTTCAAATTATATTTTTTACAACATTCACTATTTAATTATATCAATTTTGAAGAAAAATAATTCATTCTAGGTCATTTTAATCAATTTGAATTTTTAATTGCACATAAAAACTTTGCAAACATTTAAACGTTTTTTACTTAAAAACCCCTAATTGTCGTGTTTGTGAGAATATATTTAAATTAATTTCCATCACTCCTATTATTGGAATTTAGAAAATTTATTCCATATATGTAATCATAATAATATATATTTTCTAATGATTTCAAATTAGATTTTGACTCAAATTATTAGTGAATGTAATAAAAATTAATTACAACCATTAAGGTTAAATTAAGTTTAACAAGGTACTAAACCTTAAACATATGGGCCAAAATGGCATAAAATCTTATTCAAAATCCATTATATGACCAACTTTAGAACATATCCTATAGTTTATATAATTTTTTTTTTTATTGGAGTAACATGACATGTGAAAAACATGGGTGGAATTCCTTTTTAAAAATATTACAAAAATTACACTCCCCCTGATCTATAAAAAGGTACACACCCCTTCCACTTATTCATACCTATAATACCATTTTTTTCACCCCAAATATAAAAACAATGTTCCCAAAAGAACTCCCTTAATACTATAATCTTATATTTTGGAGAAATCTATCCAAGTAATCTCTTTGGTGAAAAACAAAATGAGTTACCCAAAGAAGAGGTAACATCCTTCCTCGCATTCATTTGTTTTATTTTCATTCACCACCCCTCAACTATTCTTATTATGTTAATACATAATAAAATTATTCTGATAATTATAATTATATTTCATTATTATAAGGGTTATACCTATACTTACAAACACATCCATCTAATGGGAAATGAACTTACCGTACTTGTGTGTGGCGAGCTACCGCCTCAAGAAATGATGTTGTTCATTTTTCATTTACCACCACTCATAGTTGGGAATTATGATAGAAAATATGTTCTTATGTTATATATTTATATATGATATTTAATATGTTTTATGATTATATAGTTATATTATATAAAACATACCTTCTTTCTTTCCATTTTTTTGAAAATACAATAACTTCGTTTGTGGAAGTGAAGACTATAGGCTTCTCAAAGCAATGTGATTATTTCATAATTTAAATGTAATGTATTGAATATGAGTTTATAAAAATTATATAATATATGGGAAATAATATTTCTATAATAATTTTATTATATATATATATCATATACTTTCTTTCTTTCAATACGTTAATAAAACGGAAACGAAATTCATTCGTACGTATGGGCAACCATCCCCATGAATGATGTATTCTATTTCATCTTTATATATCTTATATATTATTATAAATACCTATATAATTATTATATATGGTATTTGTATCATGTTTTATATTATGAAAATAAGAAAATCAAGATTTAACATAGATTATTATGAATAATAAGTCAAAACTTGAATGAAAAACAAAGAGGATATTACCCAGTGCAAAACATTAACAAGGAATTACTAATAATCTGGTAATGTAAATTTGTAATCAAAACATGTATGGTATTAGATATAATAATATGTTTTTTTGTATGATATAAAATAAATGTATATTTACTATATATGAAGGTTGAATGTTTATGTAGAAAGGAAACACTCAGGGTAAGGGTTTTCTAATCTAATTTTTTTTCATGAGACAGAAGCCATGTTCCCAATATATTTCTTATATTTTATGTGTTTAATTATTGTGGTTATATTCTATAATTTTTATAAGTTAATGTTTGGGTATTTATTTATCTGTTTCATGATCTTTATTTCATGGGGTTTATGTTTCAAAATTTACCCAATCGGTAACATAAATAAGTCTCAATTGACATTCTTTGAGATACATTCCATGTTATATACTGATATTATTTTACAATGTGAAAATAATACCATTTAAAATGTTATATAATGAACCTCACTATTTTAATCGTATTTTAAGTTTCATTTAATTTCATTTTCTGACATGGGGAGTATAATTCAAAGTTACCAAGTAGTAAGAGTTTATTGAAACCATCTCATCATTTATCGAGATAGATTATGATTATACATACATTGATTAAATATTATGATCCATATATCAAGTCCACTACTTAATTTTCATCCACTATGTACATTGATGATTTGTTTATGTATTAGTTCCATTTCTACTCTTTTTCACTTAAGGTAATTTTGAAATTGTTTTTTAGGAAAATTTGACTTAATATATCAATTCGGTTAGAAATATTTTTTCTTTCAAAACCATGTTTTATAAAAAATTATTCAAATCTTTTTATAATAACATAATATTTTTAAATTAAAATTTTACTCACATTTTACCTTTTAAATTTTTTTTTAAAAGGAATCTTCTTTTTTTTCCAATCAAGGTATTTCTTTAAACATTTAATGTGAAAAATAAATGTTCAGTATGTTTGGAATTACACATTTTCATTGCCATAATTTTATTGAATCTTAAATTATAAGATTAAATGGTTATTTTTAAAGAATTTGTTTCGTAATATGTTGAAAATTTAATTGAATTTAAAGTTGTTTCAAATAAAAATGTCTTCCAAAATGTTTTATGGTAAAAAAGTGTTTTCAATGATTTTCAAATCTTCTGTTATATGTTTTAAAAAGGATAATCTCAATGGGAATGATTTTAGTAATTTCAAGAAATATTTATAAGTTTTAAAATACATTTTCTAGAAAAGGGTTTTCAAATGATTTCAAGATTTATTTTTGGGTTTCTAAATTATATTCAAAGAAAAAAAATTCAAAATATTTTTAGAATTATTTAATAAGTTATTAAAAAAAAATTTAAAAAGTGTCCCATATTTATTTATATGTTTTCAATGTATTTACTATGGAATGGATAAAAAAAATTTTCACACTCCTTTTATAAGCTATTAAGGAAAATTGTTTGCAAAACAATTTCAAGATTTATTTATATGTTTTGAATGTTTTTTCAAAGAAGTGGTTTTCAAAAAATTTCATGATTAGTTTATAAGTTTTCAATGAAAAGGAATATCAAAATGTTTTCAATGTTTCTTATATAAATTTTCAAATTTATATTAAATAATGTGGGTTTGAAAAGGCATTATTTTTTATATAAGCATTTTCATAGAAGAAAGCATAATTTTTACATGACATGTTTTTAAAATATCTTTTCAATTTATTTCCCATTTAAAATTACATCCATTGGTGTTAATCATTCCATTATATGGAAATGATCTAATGGTTCTATTCATATTTTTTTATATTAATGATTTATGATTTTATGGCATGATTTTTATGAAACCCATTTCTTTTTCACAGGTTATGTGTTTAGGAAACATGTTTATTTTTCTTGGGTTATATGATTATGGAAACCTCTTATTTTAATAGGTTATTAGTTAGATGAAATGATTATGAAACCTTTCTATTCTTCCACCTGGTATGATATGAATACATGTTTATGATACCCATTTTATTTCGTGGGTTATGATCTGATTTTTATGATCTTTTGTCAGAAGTGTTTATGATTTCATTTTGAGATTGGTGGGACCTATATCTCCCTCTAATATAATGCTTAATGATTTTTATCTCATGAGATAATTATGGTAATAAAGTCAACAAGATTGATCTACTATAAAAGATGTCGAAACCTGATCTACTGTAGGAAGATGGGGAAGCCTGGTCCCTTACCAAGAAAGGATAATTGATGGGGATGGTGGTGTGTCACATCCACTAGGTGAAGTCCCCATGATTTTCCATGATAATGTTTTGCAATTCATATTGACATATATGGAATAAGATTACATGTTTATAGGTATGCCAAAATTCCATGTCTTACTCATATGGTATGCTTTTATGTATTATTATCTTGATTTACTTATGATTCATGAATTATGAACTACTAACTTTTATTCCATGATTCATGTTTATGAAATGCATGGTATGATCTTATAATGTTATGATCACATTCTCATACCCTTATACTCATGCTTTTTCTTATATATCTCCCTTTTTTTTACCCTTAATGATTATATGATCTCAACTCTTTTTATGTTTCCTACCCATCATTATGGAGATATATTTTATATAATATATGTTTAAGAGGGTTTATTATCTTGTAGAACCTAGTTGTAGATAATGTAGCATGTAATTAATAAAGTCTAATATCCTTGATTGTGTGGATTATTGATTTATATTGGAATTATTACAAGGGATAAAATCTTGAAGGACCATTTATTTTAGAAGTCTATAAATCCAGATTACAAACATAATACCCATAATAAATTGAGCAAAATAATGAAATATTCTACACAATAAAATGAAATAAAATCCATCCTTGAAATCTTATCCAAAGTTCACATCATTATAACATGGGGAAAGAAACATAATAAGGGTGAGCTTAAATGCTCTGTAAGGGAATGTACAACAGAAGAAATAAATAATCAATCTATATAGAAAGGGAAATAACTGAGCACACTTTCCATAAAAACAAATAGACTGGGAACACCCTATATGGCAGTGTAAGAAACTAAAAATAAATGACATTAATCAATAAACTAAAAATAAACCAAATCCATAAATATGTCGATGAAAAATATCATGGATAAATATAAATGAGTATTAATTAGGGAAATGTTTAATTAGTTGATTCCATGTTTCATAGATACATAGAACCTATACCATCATGACCATTCAAAAGACGGTTTAGGTATAGAATAAAAACCCAAATATTTTGTCCATCTATTTAATATCATGAGTCTACCGATGCCACAAGGGGATTTTATTAAATGGTCTCCAACCCATGTCATACAGGTCCTAAGAATTCTTCATGTCTCAAATAAATATTATGCGATATAAAATATACATATTTTTTAAATAATAGGGATTTCTTAATATTACTTTAGAGGAGGATAAATAATAACATGGGTTGTTGACATTAAAACCTTCCTGGGTAAATATAATATTTAAACACTCCTATATTTCCCATACCACATTGGAACATTTAAATTATAATTCCTATTGAATTAAATTAAACTTCTAATGTGATGAAAACAATTATATTCATGAAATAACTTATTGAGGGAGGTATACACACCAAATAAATGTGAATTCATCCATAATAATAATAAGTATCAATGGAGAGATAATTGAGATAAAATCCCTTACATTATCATTATTTTGTGTGGTATTTATAATCATGTATATTGGTTTAAAATATGTTAAAAACTAATACCAGAACCGATCTTATGTTTATAATACGATATATTAACTTCTTAAATTATTTCATTTCCCTTTTGTTAACACTAGTTCTTTATTTTAACTATTTCGGTTGTTGATTTCCTAGTTATCACAAGCGCATTTTTATTTGTTATATATTGTTATTATTAAATATATCATGGATAAATAATATCCAAAATTTTAACCATGACTAAATTATCTTATATATTTATTAAATATGCATTCTTAATAGTCTATTATATTTTCATATTTGAAATGAACTGCACCGTTTATAGAGACGGTAGGTCGTAGGTACGCATAAACGCTACCTTCATTTTTGTATCTTATTAAATTAATTTACAATAAAATAATAAATATATATTAAAATTTATAGAATAATATTTATTTTGTACATGTTACATAGATTTATAATAAACAACTTTTATATGTTCCATGTATGGCATGAATGAGTCATATCGCTTTGAGGGGCAGTAGTCCACAATTCCTCAAATAAAATTATCGTATTTAGACAACATGGAAAGCATAGATATATGGTATAAATAAAACTTACTTAATTATAAAGATATTATGAATGAAATATTATATATATATATATATATATATATATATTCCATCCTAATAGCCACCATGAGAGGCGAAAAAGGATAATTGCACAATCATCATTTCGTGAGGCAGTAATCTGTCGTATAAAGAAACACTATGTTTGTTTCCCATTAAATGAAGGTGTGTGGAAGTGTAGGCATAAATATTATAATAACAAAATAATATCATATTTAGGATACTCTTTTTTTATGTAATCATAGAATATAATTGTATAGGTAGTGGTGAATGGAAATGAAACTAAAAAACATGAGAGAAGGTGTTACCTCTTAATTTGGTTACTTCTTTCGGTTTGAACCAAATGGAATTGTTGGAAGTGTTTCTTCCCAAAGAAATGATCTAGTTCTAGGAGAGGGATTATGAGAGACTATTTGGTCAGAGATCTTCCAAAAAATAGAGGCTTGAGATGTGTGAGCAATGGGTAGAATTGGTGGCCTTTTATAGCAAAGGAAAAGGACTCACTTAAATTTTTTTGAAACAAGATAGTTTTTTAAATTTTCCTAATAAAACAAAAACAACTAAGTAATTGAGGGTGAATGGACGATATATGGATAGAAAATGGGTTTTGGACAAGTTTCTAGATAATTTTTTCACTTCAATTGAACGTTTAGTCCTTTATTAAGCTTAATTGCACTTTAATAATTGTAATTTATTTTAATTACATTTACTAATAATTTGGGTCCAAAACAAAGTTATTATTGTTATAAATTATAAATTATTTTGATTAAAAATATTACATCAATTTTTTCCATTTATAATCAAATAAGTGGTAGTATTTAATTTAAATTTAATGTTGTAGTCGGGATGACAATGTGGGTTTAAGGTAAAAACATCTAAACAATTTGAATGTGTTAATAGCTAATTTCAAAGGGAAATTGATTATAATGGAATAAATTGTCTTAATTGATAAAAATATATTGTAATTATATTATGAAACCAATTAATAGTATAATTTAACCTTATAAAAAATTATATGGAAAAGCATTATTGAACTAAAATACAGTATTTTTAACAATTCATTAAAAATGGACTCTTCATCAGAAAATACCAAAAATTAAACCTAGCCTTATTTTTATGTTTCTATTTGATATAAGAGCTATATTTTGATACATTAAATTCATAAAAGGTTAAAATTATGGGTATAAGGATGGTTCTCCCCCAAAAGATGGAAAAAATACATATATAAAAACATATAGTATCTTATGTGCAATATTAGGTTTTTTATTATCCAATATCAATTAGATGACTGTAAAATTACCTTTTGGGATATAAAATATATAAATAAACTCTCTAGATGTGATATAATTTAATTTAATATAAAAAACATGACTAAATAATGTTTCGTTTAAATTGGTAGTTGTCTGTATTACAAAGATATATAAAGTTAAATATGGTAAAGTATTGGCATGAAACATTCTTCCCTCATAATAAACTTCATCCAAGAAATATTAGAACCGTTAAATTCAAAAATATTTCGGTCATTGTCATTTATATAATCCTCTGTTTCACAAGTTTCTTCATATATTTTTTGATTTCTTCTGATAAATTTTACCATATGAGTCATATTATTCTTCAATACCTTCTCTCTAGTGTCCAGAATCTGAATGGGTTCTTCATAATATAAAAGGTCAAGTTGAAAATCTATTTCATAATATGTGAGAAAATTTTTATATCATTCTTTTAGTTATTTACCATATATATATGGAGTCATCATTAACCTTTGAGATATTTGGTTGTAATTCTAATCTATGAGAAATAACTCCACCTCTTTCAATAATCTCAAAGGGTCTAATGTACCTGGGACTCAGTTTCCATTTCATACTGAACCAAATAACACCCTTCCATGGATATTCCTTCAGGAAAACGTGATCTCCCATTTGGAATTCAAAATACTTTCTCCAATTATTGGCATAACTCTTTTACCTACACTGATTCATTTTGATATGTACCTGAATAGCCTTCATAATTGTCATAATATATTCAACATGTTTTGGGTCTATGAGTTTACTTTCTCTAACCTCATCCAAAAAAGTTGGAGTACAACACCTTTTTCCATATATTTCTTCATACTGTTCAATTTGAATACATGAATGGAAACTATTATTATAGGAAAACTCCAACAAAGTTAAGTATTGATCCCATATATATTGAAAAAATAGTGAACATGATCTCGACATGTCTTCTGTTGATTGAATTGTTATTTCATATTGTCTATCGGTTTGTGGATGGTAGGCAGTGAGCAAATAAATATCAGTTTCAATATCCTTTTGAATACTCTTCTATAACATTGATGTAAATTGGGGGGTCATGATAAGATAAAATTGATATAGGTGCACCATGAAGTCTTAAAACTTCATTAATGTGTATCCATGTGAGGTGCTCAAGTGAAATATCTTCACATAATACATGGAAATTTGCATATTTGGTTTTGATATCAACAATAACTGATATTGCATCATTCTTTCTAGGAGACTTTAGAAATATTGTCACAAAGACCAAGTAATTTCATCTCATTTCCACACAGGTATAGGAAGAGGTTGTAGAACCCCTTTAGGATATTGTCTTACAGATTTCACTTATTAAAAAACTAGACATTGGGACACATATTCTACAATTTCACAGTTCATGTTATCCCAACAAAATTGTTCCCTTGAGTCCCTATACATATTTTTGCTCCTTGGGTGTATAGAGAAATTTTAACTATGATATTCATAAAAATAGTTACATTTTTATTTTAGGTTTATATGGAACATATATCCTCTTTCAAAATCATATAGCACCATCTTCACATACAAATTCCACTAATTTTCCATCATTCATGCCTTTAATTTTCTTCTGAAAGTACTCATCATCAGATTGAGAATATTTTATCACCTCTAATAATGCTGGTTTTGAAATTATTTGATAAATTATCGATTTGTCTTCTTCTTTATAAATTACCATGTCCATATTCACTAGATACATGAATATAGGATCCTTCTCAATCCTCATTTGGGTTAGAACTGCATGATCATTCCTACTCAGTGTATCTTCAAACTTATTCTCTTTACCCAGGTAGTAGTGTATTGAACAGTCATAATATTTTTGTTGTTATTGCCATCTCCATTGTCTCATGATGAACACTTTCTATGAGAAAATGTATTTCAGGTTTTTATGATCCATGTATATCTCACATATTTTAAAATAGAAATAATGTATCAATATTTTTTAATCAATGATTATAGTTACTAACGCTAGATCATGGGTTGGGTAGTTCTACGAATGATTCTTCAATTTCCATGATGTGTATGCAATAAAGTTTTATTTTTTGATTAAAACACAACCTTGTCCATTCTTTGATGCACCACAATATACGAAAACCCCATCACTAACAGAAGGTATAGTCAAAATTGGATCATTAACCAATATTTTATTTATCACATAAAATCATTCTTCACATACCTTTTTCCAATAAAACATAACACCTTTATATGTAATATTGGATAATGGGTTAGATAATAAGGAAGAATTCTGAAATAATCACCCATAATAACCTAGAATACCAATGAAACGACATAAATTTATTATGATTATTTGTGTAGGACATTCCCTAACAACCATTGTTTTTCCAATATCAACAGATATTCCAAATGTGAAGATAATATGACCAAGAAAAAAGACTTCATGAAGCCAGAAATTTCATTTAATAAATTTCCCTTATAAATCCTCCCTTCTATGAATTTTAAGGATGACCCACAAGTGATTCGCATGGTCTTCATAGGTTCTAGAATACAACATAATATCATCAATTAATACTAAAACAATGTCATCAAGATAGTCCTTAAATACTCTACTCATTAATTCCATTAAAATATATGGTTAATTAGTCATCCCAAATGGGGTTACTGTAAACTCGTAATGTCCATACCTTATCCTAAAAGCTATCTTCGGAATGTCTTACTTCATCAGTTGTAATTGTTGATATCCAGAATGAAGATCAATTTTGAAAAATACTGTTCTTCATTAAGTTGATCAAACAAGTCATCAATGTGACATAGAAGATTGTATTTCTTTATTTTAATGGCTTCGATTTCCCTATAATCAATGCACAACCTCAGGGATCCATATTTATTTTTAACAAAGATGACAAGGACTCCCCAAGGTGAAATCCTTGGGAGATGAAATCCCTTATTACCCAAATCCTCTTGTTTTTTCTTATACTATAATAATTCCATAGTGTCCATTCTATAGAGAGTTTTGATATTGGTCTTTAATTGTGGATTAAATCAATGGAGAATTCAACTCCATGTTATAGGGGATATCCTAGTAAATCCTTAGGAAATACCTCAATTTTTTCTAGAACAATAGGTACCTATTCAATTTGGAGGTTAAATCATTCATAATTAGTAATTATTTTTTGATCTTCTCCAAGAATATCATTCAGTAGAGCTATTGAGCATTGATCTAAATAAGAATCAATTAAGGAACTATGTGCTCTAAAGATGGGGAATTCCATATTTTCCTCACAAATCATAACATCCTTCCTATTATAATAAATCATTGTATAATATTTTGGGTGCTGATCCATATTGAAAATAATTTCCAATTCAACCATAGGTATGATTATAAGGTCGAATCATAAGGTACATATATGTTTCACAATTGGGACTGACTAACAAATCTCTATTGCAATGATACTTCCCTAAGGGGTTTCGACCGATAACTCTTTTATTAAATAAAAATTTTTATGCATAATTTTCATGGTAAAAGGGTAGATATAAAAGGGTGTGATGATATATAGTCAAATAATGAATTGGATAAATTTAAAGATAGGATTAATGGACCCTCAACCACTTCATTTGGAACTTCTACCTCTGATGTAGTGATCACATAATCTTGGCATTTTACCTTAGGCCTCTTCTTTGGTGGATTCACATAACACTTAGGGAAATCACTTGCGTAGTGCCCCATGTCTTGAGAATTACATCATTGTACATCATTTATCATTTTCTACCCCTTGTATTATTTGGCAAGTGACCCATATCAATGCATTTATAGAAAACTCCCATTCCCTTCAGGAATTCCCTAGGGTGACTCCTTCAACAGTTATCACAATATTGAAATCTCTCAAAATCATTTTTCATCGATGAATTCTCTTTTTCATGATACTCATATGTCCTCTTATTTTCATAGGATCCATTAAATATATTGATTCTAGAAAAAACCTTCTTTATCTGGATGGAACATAAAACTATCTCTTCATATGATGAAACATTATGAGTAACCAGAACCTTTCAGAGATGAGTCTTAAGACCTTCAAATATGTGGTCAATATTTCACTTTGTGTAACAAATATTATCCATAGCATACCAAGAAAACATTGTAAATGTAGCTTCAAAATACACTACACTCTCTTCTTCCTTTTACTTTAAGCTATGGAACATCCTATTCATCTAAATTTTTTTATCATGAGGGATGTATTTATCAAAAATGTATCCTTAAAATTCATATATTCCATTTTTTCAATTTCTTATTATTCCCTTGTATTTTGGATCAAAGATAACCACTGATCAACATCACTATGGTGACAATATATCACATGTGAAACCTTTGCCTTTTCAATACATTACAAGGCCATAAATATCCTCTCGAAAGACTTAATCCATTCCATTGTTGCAATTGGATTAGTAGTGCCACTAAAAAATGGGGGAATCTATGGATTAATAGGTCTTCAATAGTAGTTTCTCTTTATATAATCCGTTTATCCATTAGACAAAGGTTATTTTTTATAACCTGATTATGTTTCCCTAATATTGCTAGGATTTTCTCTATTCTAATACAAGCTGATTTGATTTCCTCTTGAGGTAAATATCTACATTTTCCATGAGTGTTGACACAATTCTTCCTTCTAGGATCCAATTCTAGACAATGACATATAATATATTAGCTAATAAAATTATGTACTTTCTATAACTCTAAACATGATATAGAACATAACATAAATTTATGTACCTTAAATCCTTGAATCAAAAATATTGGTCACTTTGGGAAAATAATTACTTTTAACTCCTTCATAATTGTATGTAAACAAAATGTGAATTATCCTTAGCTTATACACCGGTATTGTCAAACTACTTGCATAGTAAGGCCCATTTTTAGGTACTAGGTAACCCCGAGTCAGGCCCAGAACACAGTGTGATGGTTGTTAATCCTAGGTACATATGTTCCAGAACAACGTCAACTCGTAGTGTGCTAACAAGAATATATTTCTAGAAATACACACATAATATCTACCTTAACAAAATTCTAGTATGTTCTTTTGTTATTTTACTCAATTTCTATTTTAGGGATCTGATCCCTAATCCATGTTTTCTAAATCCAGTTTCCAAGTTTATTATTAAACTTCCCTCTAATACCAACCATAACACACTAACTCCATAATCCTAGAGCAGGTGAATTATTACATTATATGGTAATTATTAAAAGGAAGAAAATCATGAAGGACCGTTCAGTTTATTAGTCTTTTAAAGCCAAATTACATACATAATACACATAATACCCGGGGAAGACATAATGAAAAATGCTACACAATAAACTGAAATAAAATCTCTCCTTGAAATCTTATCGAAAGCTCCCTTCTTCATAACCTTGGGAAAGAAACAGAATAAGGGTGATTTCAAATACTCAGTAAGGGTAAGTACAACATAAGAAAAAATGAGTCAATATATATAGAATGGTAAATAACTAAGGACACTTTCCATAAAAACAAATAG
Organism: Viscum album; assembly: GCA_963277665.1. NCBI lineage: Eukaryota > Viridiplantae > Streptophyta > Magnoliopsida > Santalales > Viscaceae > Viscum > Viscum album. The sequence goes on from OY728134.1 coordinate 1,478,820,901, forward strand.
AAAAGGAACAATCTCTATGAAAATATTAGAAACTAAAAACACATTACATTGATCAATAAATCCAAAATAAAATAAATTCGTGGATATATCGATGCAAAATATCAGGGATAAATATAATTCTGTCTAACTGAAAGAAATTCTTAATTGATGGATGCCATGTTTCCTAGGTACATGGAATCAGTACCATCTAGACCTTTCGCAAGAATGTTTAGATATATGGTAAAAACCCATATATGTTTTTAATCTATTTCATCATATGAGACTACTGATGCATCGAGTGGAATTCATTAACTGGTCCCCAAACTATGTCATACCTATCCAAATAATACCTCACGTCACAAATAAATTTTACTCCTTATCAAATATCCATATTGAGTATGGAATTTGGATTTATCAATGATACTTTGTAGTAGGATAAGTAATAACAAGTGTTTTTGAAATTAAAACATTCTCAAGGAAATATTTTATTTAAACACTCCAATGTGGCCCATACCACAATAAAACATTTGAATCATAATATATTGTGAATTAAATGAATCTTATAATTTTATGAGAATAATTATATTCATTATATAACATATCAAGGTAGTTATTAACACCAAAAAAATGAATTGGTGCATAATATTATTAAGTCTCAAAGGAAAGTAAATTGGGACGAAATCCTTTATATTATCATTCCTTTTTATTGTGTGGTATTTATACTCTTATACAGTTGTTTAAAATATTTAATAACTAATACCAGAACAACACTTATGTTTATAATACCATATATTAACTTCTTACCATATTTTAGTACCCTTTTCCTAACAATCATTCATTATTTTCACAATTTTGGGTGTTAATTTCCTAGTTTTTCAAGTATGTTATGACATTATATTTACTATTATTATAAAGTATATAATGTTTTAATCATATATATAATTTAAACGAGGACTAAATTATATTATATATTAATTAAATACTTATTTTTAACATTCCATAATATTTGGAGACTAGAAATGATGTGCACCATTTATGAAGACGATAGGTAGTATGTACGCATGAATGCTACTTTCATTTCTTTGTCATATTAAAAGAATTTAACAATAAGTGATAAATATGTATATAATAATTTCTAGTATCATATATATGTTATACATGTTACATAGTTTTAAAATAACAACCCTTTATATATTCCATGTATGGCATGAGAGAGCCTAATCGCTCTAAGGGGGAAGTAGTCCACACATCCTCAAATGAAATTATCATATTTACACAACATGGAAAGCATAAAGGTATGTTATAAATAAAAATTACAGATGTGTAGAGACATTATAAATGAAATATATATTATATATATAAATATATTTTCCATTATAATGGTCACCATAAGAGGCAGTAAAAGAGAATTGAACAATCGTCAATTCGTGAGGAAGTAATTTTCTGTATAGAGAAAAAATAAGTACATTACCCATTGGATACAGGTTTGTGTAACTGTTGGTAAAAATAATATCTTAATAAAATCAGAGTATATTGAATATACTAGTTTCCTTTTTTAATCATAGAATTATAAGATTATTTCTAAGGTATAATTGTAATGAAACTAATAAGAATGATAGAAGGTGTTACTTCTTAATCGGGTAACTTCTTTTGGATTGATACAAAAAGATTTTATGGAAGTGTTTCTTACCAAATGGATACTTCTAGGTATAGTATAGGGATGATGGGAGACTATTGGGATGATCTTTTCCGAAATTAACAGGCTCTATAGGTATGAGGAATTGGTAGAGGTTCTGGCATTTTATAGGAAAGGAAAATGACTCACATGGAGTTTTTTTAACCAAGTTAGTTGTGTACATGTTATTAATAGGCTTTATATGTATGAGAAATTGGTATAATTTTAGGCCTTTTATAGGAAAATAAAATGACTCACTTGGAATTTTTTGAACCAAGTTAGGTGTGCACATGTTCTTACCTAAAACAATCATAACAAACCAACCAAACGCGTGCATGGAAGGTTATTAGACTAAATATGGAATGAAAATGGGTTTTGTAAAAGTGGATAGGTCATTATTATACATAAACTAAATGTTTATTCCTCTATTAATATTAATTTCACCTTAATAATTGTATTTAATTTTAATTACTTTCACTATTATTTTTTGTCAAAAAAAGTTGTTCTTATTAGAAATTATAAATTATGATGATTACAAATATGGAATCCATTTTTTAAAATTCTAATTACATATTTGGTAGTAATTAATTTAAATTTAATCCCTCTATTAGGATTTCAATGAAGTTTTTTAAGTTAAAAACATTTAAAAGTTTTCTATGTTTGAATAGCTAGTTTCAATGTGATGTTGATTCTAATGACATAAATTTTATTAATTGATAACATGTATTCCAATTAAACATTAAAACCAATTAAAATTATAATTTATCCTTATAAATAAATAAGATAAAAACATTTTTTAACTAAAATTCAGTATTTTTAACTATTCATCAAAAAATGAATCTTTATAGAAAAATACAAAAAATTCATCTTAAACAAATTTTTATGTTTATATTTAAAATAAGAGGATTATTTTGATACATTAAATTTATTAAATGGTCAAATTTTTTATTTAATGAAGTTCCCCCATCAAAAGGTGACTAAACTACATATATAAAAAATATAGTATTCTATGTGTAATATTGCATTTATTTTTGTCCTATGCCTATTAGACGAGTGAAAAATTATTGTTTTGGAAATATATTATGTAAATAAACTCTCTAATTATTATATAATTTAATTTATTATGGAAAACATGAATACATAATATTTTGTTTAAATTGGGTGTTGTGTGTATTGAAAATATATCTAAAGGTGAATATAGTAATGTTTTGGGGTGATACATATCACAGTCATCTACCAGTGTTTATGTTTCCATGTTTCCAAGGGCACTAAACTAATATGGTCTTTGGGAATCTATTTTTCTATAATTTCATATATTCTGTAAAAGGTTATGTAATATATATGTATGTTACAATAGGGTCGTTATACTTATTATCCAAGAAATGTTTTATTCAACCTTTTGAAACTAGGATTAGAATACCCTAGTGATAACTCAAAGGAAATGTCTAATAATAAGTCTAAGGATAAAGAAAATTATAGTAAAATTTCATTGAATTTAGTTAAAGGATAAGGTGAGTGGTTTCCTAGAACTACATCCTTTTATGGATACTATAAGTAGACATGGTTCTTGAGAAAATGTTCCTAGTAGTAAAAATTTGATAAGTTCTGTCAGAAGTAACTCAATCAAAAATTAATATACTACAATGGCCTTACTGCACACTAGGTTTGACACTCTTATGGGATACTCTTTTTAAATTCAAAAACTCTTCATTAACCATCATGAATGAATGAAAAATAAGTTGGCTATTAATAAACTAGGATAAAAATAAGGTTTTATATATTAAATAAGGTTTCGTAATCTATACATTCTATAAGTGGTTTTTCTGGATTATACGGTTCCTCACTAGGAAAATTGTTCCTTAATCAATTATTTATGCTTTAAGTAAATGGAATTAACTAGAATTAAATGGGTTAAAGATGAATTTGATGGAAAAATACTGATGAGAAGTAAAATTGGATAATCATTAGAGTGAAGGATATTATAATCATTCTTAATTGGTTTCCAAAGAATATGATTAACAGCATGTACCTAAACTAACTTTTGGACTCACCAAAGAAGATAAGGAAAGAGTTTTCTAGGATATAGGGTAACGAAGAACATGGAGGAATGAAGATTTGGTTTCTTACATGTCGAGAATTTGGGAAGAAGCACCCAAGTGATCTTCTTAGAGAAACATGAAGTCATTTTGACTGTAGAAAAGAAGGGCACAGAGAATGTAACTATAAAAGGAAAATGAAAATTTTAATTAATGAAATGTTAAGGAATATCCCCCCCCCCCTCATAAATTATTATCAATTGACTTATATTTTAAATGATTAAGGTATGAGTATAAGGATTAATGATGTCTTATGTAGAAATCTTATGAAGAGAATTAGAAAGGTTGTATAAGTAATATTTTTTCTTATTATAATGAAAAGAAACTAAATAAAAAATGAATGTCATGTGTTGTTCTAATTGTACTTTTTATAGGAATAATTAAATTTATTTTGATAAATGTTAATACAAGATTCATTATTCATATTTTATGAAGGTTTATTAAGGAATAAGAGGAAAAATATAAGTAGTTTTTTAAAGTTGTATGAAAGAAGTATTTGTGTTTTAGAATTCAAGTATTATGTTATATGATTCATGAAATATATATGTATTTTTGAAATAAGTTCTTAATTAATTATTTAAAAGGATATTTTTAATTGTGTTGGTGAGGTAGAAACACGATTTTATGAAAATATGATATTTTTATTAAGGGAAGGCAACCCTTAATTTATTCATAAGGTTGAGATAATGATGTTTGGATAATGATACCATGGATATGAATAAGTAAAATTGGATAGTTCTAATTACATCAAAACTGGTAATGGATTTATTGAGGAAAAGGTCTATGTTATCATGGAAAAATTTTACAACTTCCTAGATTTAAGAAATATATTTAGTAATATATTGAAAAATTAATCTTTCATTTTTTCGAAGAGGATTTATGGTAATTCAGACAATTAACATATTTTAGGTGAATATAAGATGATGTTATTCACATGTTTGGAATTTAAAAACCAATAGATACTTTATGATATATATTGGATCAATGCTAAGCTGATTTTGGGAATTTTGTTCTAATGTTTTAGATTATCATCTTCTAGAAGTGTTATATGGTAAACCATTTATGGAATTATTTAATTTAAACATCAGATGAGGTTTTAGAGATTAATGTATTATCTCATGATATGTGGATTTATGATTATGGGATAAATTGTGATAGCTTTTTTGTTGCAATCAATGGAATTACATATCATTCTATTTATGGATATCATTATATACTAATGTTTTGTGAATGAAAAATTCATTTTCATTTTATAAAATAAGAGATGAAGTGAAAATTCATCTAAGGGAAACAAAGGATGAGGTTTTCATAAAATTGTGAAAGTACATCATTTCATGAATTTTCTTCGACTTTAGAAAAATTATATATAAATAAAAAAATTCTTAATAATAATATTTTTGTTGAACTGATAACCTTTTAAATAACCATAGATTTATGAATTTATTTCTCCCAACATTTAATTGATCTTTTACATGTTTCTAATTTATTATCTCAATCACTCCCCCAAAAATATGTACGCTTTTCCTCCAAGTCTATGTTTTCACTTAACACTAATGTTCTCCTATGTGGAAAACTAGTTATATGTTAGTTTTTGAAAGAATTGTGTTTAAAACTTTTCTTTTTAAAAGGATTTTTTAGTATAAATTTTTATGATTTGTGTTTTTATAAAGGGAAATTTCATGTATTAAATCTTTTTATAGACTATATTAATTTCTACAGAGAAATTCATTTTATGTGGGGTAGAATATAACAACTCAATATTTTTTGAAATATTTTTTTCGAATTAATATAATGTTTTGATATTTTCATTTACAGCAACTCTTAATATAGGTTTATTATATAAAATCATTATTTTTAGATAGTATTTCACACAAAACCAAGTTAAACATGCGCTACATGGAAAACATAGATTTTCATGTGGTACATGAAACACAATGTTTGGATTTTGTTACACTCAATCCATATTTCCTTCGATATCATATGATAAATACAAGACCTAGATTTACCAAACTAAAACATATTGTTTATATTACTATTAAAATATTATTATAGTTTTCACCTATCCATTAGGATGAAAGTTATTAATAAAATACAATTTAAATAAGTTAAAAAAATAAATCCTTTTATATATAAATGAAAATAAAAACAACTTGAAAATGATGAAATTTATTTTCTAAGGAAACTATGTGTCTATGTTCCAAAACCATTTTATCTAAATAAATTAAACAAACACTACCCATTAATGTTTTTTATATATTATATATTTAATCAAATATTTTTACAATCAACCAATATATTTTAAAGACGCAAGTGAAGAAACAATTCAATTTTATGAATAAAAAGATGTAGTTTTTGAAAATGTAATTTTACCACCTTTTAATGGAGACCCCATTTTAAATATGATTTTGGTCACTTTTATAATTTTTATATTAATAAATATACTTTATTTATTAAAATTTGAATATCAATACTTTGGGTTAACATATGATATTTTTTTATTTCTCATTTTTTTGATGAACAGCGAAGAACTGTTAATTTTAATTCAAAAATACCTTTTCATATAATTTATTTATAATGTAAAATTTTATATTTTATTGGTTTTAATGATTAATTATATCAAATATACATCAATTAATCCAATATAGTTCATTATAATCAATTTATCTTTGAAATTATATATTAAAACATTTCAATCTTTTAACTATATTTACTTTAAAAACATGCATTGTTTTCCTGACTATGGTATTAAATTTAAATACATTTCTACCATTTTTTTGATGGAATTTGGGAAAATGTATTACATATAAGGAGTAAAAAATATTATAATTTCTAATGTTTTCAACTTATTATTTCACCAAAATGAGAAGTGAATTTAATTAAAATAATTAAAGTGATAAGGTAAAATTAAGCTTAACATGGGACTAAACATTAAAAATAAGGTCCAAAATGACCTATGAAATTTTAAAAAATTCATAGATTGTACTTATTTATAACATATCTTCTGTTTTATATAATTTGGTCCATTATTGGATCCACTTGGCGTGGTAAAACCATGTGTGTAATTACCTTTTTAAAAATTTATAAGAATGCCACTCCTCCTCCACTATAAAAAGTTACTCACCCCTCCAACTTATTCACACTTCTAAATCCCTTTTTATCACCCAAAATCTGGTAACATAATCTCCCAAAATCCTTCCATTAATCTTATAACCATAAATTTCTTTTGAAATCCATCCAAATAATCCCTTTGATGAAAACCTAAAAGAGATTCCCAAAGAAGAGGTAACATCCTTCCTCAAGCTCCATTGTTTTATTTTCATTCTCCACCCCCAAAAAATTCCTTATTCCATGATTATATAATAAAATAATTATCTAAAATATTACAATATTCCTTTTTTTCTAATTTTTTGACCTACACTTACACACATATCCATCTTATTGGTAGTGAAATTACTATTATTGTTTATGGTGAACTACCACATCATGAAACGATGTTGTGCGTTTTCCATTACCACCTCTCATGGTTGTGAATTATGATGGATACTATTTTTTTTATATTATATATATGATATTTATGATATAATTATTATTGTTTAATTATAATATAAAATATACTATCGTGTCTTCAATTTTGTGTAATTACGATAACGTCGTTTGTGGTAGTGTGGACTACCTCCTCCTCAAAGTGATGTGATTCGTTCACATGTTACCTAGAATGTCTTAAGGATGGGTTTAGTAAAATTATATTTTATATATGGAAATATTATTATAATTTAATGATATTATATGTACATATACTTATATTTCATTTATATTCTTTCTTTTCATACAAAAATCAAATTGAAATATGGATCTTGCGTACGTTCAGCATACCGTCTCTGTGAACAGTGTATTTAGTTTCATTATTAAATATTTTATATATTATTATAAATAAATATACATTGAATATATATGATATTTATATCATTTTTTACATTCTATAATTAATTAAATCATGATCTATGTAAGATGATTAGGAATAATAAGTCCAAATATTTACAAATAACAAAGGAGATATTACACAAATAAAAACCTTAATAGGGAATTATTAATAAGAGGGTAATATAAAATCATAATAAAACTATATATGGTATTAGATATAATAATTTGGTTATTTTTTAGATTTATAAAAAACATATATTTATCATTTAATAGGTTTGAATGTGTCCAATGAAAGTCAAGATAAAAGTTAAGGGTTTTACAGTCTCAATTTTATCTTTAGTGAGGTACATGACATCATCACCACATATTTATTATATTTGGTATGTTTAATGACCATGTATGTATTATATTATTCATATAATTAATTTATTATTTATTTACATGCCTGTTTGATGATATCTATTTCATGGGGTTTATGCTTCAAAGGATATAAAATCGGTTAATGTAATTTTCTCATAGTTTTCCTACTTTGAGACACATTTCATGTTATGCACCTATATTCATTTACATGGTGAATATACTTCAATTTAGGTTGTCATATCATGAAAATACTTCTTGTAATGATATTTTATGGTTCATTTAATTTATGTTTCTTTCTTGGGGTGTAAAATTTAATGTTACCAAGTGGAAAGAGTTTATTGAAATAATCTTATCGTTTATCGATATTGTTTATGATTATACTTTAATTGATGAACTATTATGATCCATATCTCAAAAGAACTCATGAATTTTATTCCCCGGTGTTTATTTGTCATTTTTAGGTATTAGTATGATTTTCCACTCTTTGGTACTTAATAAAAGTAATAATTTGTTTTTATTAAATTCCATCTTTATTTCTCTTTCCCGTTAGAAATTAGTGTAAAATAAAAACCATTTTTTATAAAAATATTTTCAATGATATTTTACTAATATCATATATTGTTTTAAAAAATAATCCACTATCTACCTTTTTGTAAAAAAAATTAATAGGAAACTTTGTTTTCTTTTTGGATTAAAGAACTTTTCTAAACATTTATGGTGAAAAGGATTGTTCAGTATGTATGGGATTAACCACCATCATGGCCATCATTTCCTTGAATATTCCTTTGTAATATTACCAAAAAATTATTAAGAAATTGTTTTGCTAATATTTTGGAAAAATTATTGAATTTAAAGTGGTTTTAAAAGAAACTTTTTTCTAAAATGTTTTATGTTTAACAATTGTTTTAAATGATTTTAAAATATTTCATTATATGTTTTCAAAAGTTTATTTTCCTGGAGAATAATTTCAAATATTTAGTGATTTCATTATAAGTTTTAAAATATATTTTTTAAAAAAGTGATTTATAATGATTTGAGCATTATTTTTAAGGTTTTTATATTCTTTTCAAATAAATAATTTTTTCAACTGTTTTCAAGATTATTTTATAACTTATAAAGGAAAATGGTTTTCAAAATCTTTTAAATGTACCATTATAGGCTGTCAAAGTATTTTCAAGTAAAATTGTTTTCAAAATATTTTCAACCTTTCATTATAGGTTTTTAATGTATTTTCAAAAAAATGGTTTTGAAAACATTATGAATCCAATTTTATATGTTTTCAAGGAAAATAGATTTCAAAAAAATTTCAAGAATTATTTATAAGTTTTCAAATCAAAATGCTTTAAAAATGTTTTCAAAGATTACTTTATTAATTTTCAAAATTACTGTGTAGAAAATCTTTCTCAAAATAATTTATGTTTTTAAAAAACATTTTTCCAAGAAGAAAGAATAATTCCCTCATGAATTGTTTTTAAAATATCCTTCCAAATTATTCCCCATCAAATATGACATCTTTTGGTGTTACTCATAACATTAAAGGTAAATTATCAATTGGTTGCATTAATATTATTTCTCTGAAAGGTTCATTATTTTATGGCATTATTTTTATAAAACATTTTTCATTTTCATGAGTTATATGTTTATGAAACATGTTTATTTTTTGTGGGTTATATTTTTATGAATCTTGATTCCTTTCATGGGAAATGATTTTGATGAAATTATTATAAAACCTATCTATTTTTCAATAGGTTATGATATAATTACATGTTTATGATACCCATTTCATTTCATGGGTTATGATATGATTGATTATGATCTTATGGAACACATATATATGATTTAATTTTTAAATGGGTGGGAACTATATCATCCTCCAATAAATTGGGTAAATATTTATATCTCATGAGATAATTATTAGAATCAAGTCGATAGGCTTGATCCACTGTGGACAATGAGGATACTCGATTCACTGTGGGGGGATGGGGAAACCTGATCCACTGTGGGAAGATGGGAAAACCCAATCACTTACAATGAAAGGACTGTGACTGTGGATGGTGTTGTTTCTCTCCCAGTAGGTATAGTCCCCATTAAGTAACTTGATAAATTATAGAAATGTGTATTGAATTATAGGAAATGATATTATATGTTTATATGTACACCGAAACTCAATTTCTTTCTCATATGTTATGCTCTCATGGATTATGAACTTGATTTCCTTATGCTTCACACCTTATGAACTACTAACCTTTATGTAATGATTCATGTTTATGATATGAAGGGGTTGATCTTTTAATTTTATGACCACATTCTGAAAACCATTCGCACAGGTTTATGCGTATATATAACCATTGTTTACCCATATTGATCATCCTATATCACCATTTTTGTATTCTTTCCCCATGTTATGAATATTTTTTTAATGATATCTCCAAGAGGGGTTCTAGTCATCAAGTACCCAGTGGGAGATAATGTAGATAACTCAAGGACCCATGTTTACGGTTTCATATTTATAAATGCACAAAACTAATACACTCTTTAGATATCTATTTGTATAATGTTTTAAATATTCTACAAAAAATGATGTAATGTCTTTATACTTTAATACTGGGTAGTTATAATATCACCCCTTTATATTATAAAGAAATAATTATCAATCAAGACACCTGGTGGGAATCCAATTATTATGAGAGTATATCAAAAGGTTTCTATTAGGATGAATTATTATTCCCTAGATGAAAACATGGATGATATTACTATATTCATCTTTGACAAAATCCTATTTTTGGGGGTTTAAGTTGTTTTTAGAATTAAATAAATCGTAGATAAAGTCTAAAATAATCTATTTTGAACTAGTGGTATTATAATTTAATGGTTGAAGTATTATTGTATTTTTATGGGTGTTTTTAATGATGTTTTAGGAATTAATAGATTTCTTATTTATAATAAGTCTTATTCATATTGAGTGTTATCTTAACTTTTTCTAATAATTTTTTAAAAAATGAAAATAACATGTCTTTATATTATGGATATTATAATACATTAAAGGATGATTTTTATACTTAAGGGATAAAAAATTCTTCTTAGACATTCATTGTTAAAATTAGAAGAAGAAAATGATTGAAATATTTGAAAAAAGGGAAAAATGTAACTTAGAAAGTTGAATATAATTGAGTAATTGTATTTTTATGTTTCCCAATATCAAGTAAGAACTCTTGTAATGCCTAACTCAGCTAGTTTTTTATTCAATTAAATTGTAGGACCGACTTTTTCCCGATCCAAGATCCTCTTTTTACACTTCTGGAAATACATTCACATGTGTTATTATTATAAAGGTATGCATATTCTTTGATAATAAAGTAATAATTTCTCTTGTAATAACGTAGAAATTAAAATTCAAGATAAAATCTAATCAAATTTCATAGTATTATCAAAAATTAAATATAATTTCAAGGATATAATTTCTAAATGTATCATAGATTGTAACAAACCATGATTTTGTTTTCGATTAAATGAATACCGCAATAGATTGTGTGAACCCCACACAACCATAAGCATAAAAAATTCAGAAATATTATTATTTAAATATAAATGTTATAACTGAGTTATTGGGATCGTGGTTATGATGAATAACTAAATTATGAAATATATATTTAAATTATTTACTCAATAAATAAAATGAACTCAATCAAAAAACATTTACATTCATCTAACTGTTGTTACAAGGAAAATTAAAATACTAAATTCGTATTTTCATAAGTGTAAAATATTCTTGAGAATGGGTTTTATGTGTTTTATGGTTGAATAATTTGAACTAACGTATTCCATTTTTAGGTAATATATATGAATAAATGAACTTCAAATTTTAATTCATAATTTCAATATTATCTTAAAGTGAATTTGTGAAATTTTTCAGAATTAATTTATTCCATTATTAGAAATGTAATTGTTAAAAAATTATAAATTTGTGGTTTTAAATATATTCTTAATCATTGGGAAATCTAATTAATTTTTTTATAAAAATAAAAAATGTATTTAATTATTCTATTTTAATAAATTATTTAAATTATTCCTTTAGGTTTGTGATATTTTCTGAAATAAAAATAAGTATCATTTTATTTAAAATAGAATTATTAACTATATTGGAATCTAATTTATAATTTATTTTACTATAAAATTAATTTTATTCTTGAAATAAACATTTCTCAAGGAGCAGTTTTTGTTTCATTTTATGAACATTTGTTAATAGTAATGTTTACCACTATGTGAAATTGAATATTGTAAAATAGATTCATATTTAAATTTGAAATAATTAATATTATTTAATAAGTTCATCGTAATTATTATTCATACTAAATATTAAAAATATTAAAAAACATCATCTCAATTATTTATAAAAGGGTTTAATGGGGGTTAAACTAAGAGATAAGGGTGTAAATTCCACATAAACATGTCTAAATATTATTCATTAAATGTTTTTTAACCCAATATTATCTTATATATTAATTATTATATATTTAGTTCCAATTTTATATGAAAATGGATTGATATGATTAAATGTTATAAATAATTTCATGTATATGTGTAGAGTGCTTTCGAACAAGTGGTAAGAGGTTCGTCTCAAGACATCCTTCTTTGAGACACACGTTATTTTATGAACCAAATTAAATTTAAATTAATTTTATAATTCCTATTTGATATATAATAACATTAATTATATTTATACTTTGTATTTAAACTTTAAATTTAGGCATTCACTATTTCAAGTGGTTTTTGTTAGAATCTATCCTAAGTCGTATGAGTTTATCTCTCAATCAACCTTTATTATGGTATGTATTGATTTTATGAACCAATACCAATTTATGGTGAAAATAATATCCCTCTTGACTATTTATATGATAAATTATTATTTAACAAGGGTAATTTACTTCAACTCATGATCTTCCTTATTATAGGCTATGATTGGTGTCTTCCATTAAATATAATGGTTTTTTATAACTCAGTTTTAATTATTGATTTAGGATGTTACTTCTTGAGTTTTATATTTAATTTCATATTATATACCCTATTTATTTCTTGTGAGATCACTTTTGATTCTAATAATATTTATTTATGTGTTCTAATTCTTCTTGAAAATTAAATTATGTTAAGAATAATTCTAATCCTCTTAAATGATAGTTTCCCCTCATTATGTAAATCTTCCATTCCTACTAATTTTATCCTTTTAATTGAAAACCTAATTAAGTTTTACCTCATGTGATGATAATATTTATAATATCCTATTTTCAAAATAATTTTTTATTATCTTACTTCATGATGTGGGATTTAAATAAAGTCATTCTAAAACATAAATGGTATTTTCTGTACCACACTCGTTACTTGTTAGTTAAAAGTTATCTTTCTTTTATCAATTTTTATGAAATATTATTCATATGAACTAATTATATTTTGTAATATGTATCCCATATATATATATATATATACAAGATTGAATATCCTTTTTATTTTTTGGTTTATACATGTTTTTAGTTCCCTTCTAAATTCTCTCTCTTAAGTAAACATGATTTAAGAAAACTTTCTAATTCATTGTATAATGTCAAGAATCACCCCCATAAATGTTTTTTAAACCAAAAATAGCTTAAAATAACCCTCATTATTTTTTATAAAACCCTTTTGGTTTATTTTTACTTTTATGAAAAAACGTATTCTCTTTCATTATTTAAAAACAACATTTAGTTATTTCAAAATGTTTCACCTAAGTGGTTCCATTTTTATTTACTCTTCTCCAAGATGATTCCCATAAAATAATTATATTGGAATTAAATTATCATGAACTATGTTTCATAATAAAATAAAAACATACAAATTATTTAATCTATTCTTACCTTCGGAATCATTATTATTTAGTCTTGGGTTATGGATTCAATTAGAATTATGAAACTCACTTCCTTCCCATGGGTTGGATCATGATTATAATTTATATGTGGTGTATATTCCTCACATTACATTCATATGTATGACATTAATTTATTATATGGGTGGGACTAAAAATATATTTCCCTTCAACGCATTGGGTAAAGATTCATATCATATGATATGTTATGCATGGGATTAGGCAGTGAACCTAATCCACTATGGGTATTTTTCCACTATGTTTAGGGGAATGGGGAGTGAACCCAATACAAAATGATACTTGACCACTTTATGATTATGGTCTTAGTAATTAACTTTGTATTATTATCACGATAAAATTATTTATGCATTTTTTAAATTTTTTATGATTCTATGATCTTGTGATGTCATTTTATTACACTATGTTTACATGCTTATGATCATAATCTCTATGACACTATGTAATTACTCTTCAATATTAGGTTATAATTTATTTTCATGATTGTTACATTACAGGTTTCTATAGATCATCCTTTTCCTCATGTATTTTCTTTACAGTTTTATAGGATCTTTGAGAATTAGGATCACTATAGAGATTTTAAATAATGGTTTTTCTTACGTATTTAGGATGATTAATTTATGTATCTAATATTTAAAGTGAATTAGAATTATAGATACATTGAATTTATAATTTATAACATATTTTATAAATGATTAAATAAATCTTGTGTAATTCTTATGTTTCATTATTTAATTTCTCTCATTCTATGGAAAATGAAATCACCAACCATGCATACATGTGGAGTATGACCTCTAATGGGATAATGAATTTATATTTTTATTTTTATAAAAACATTTCACACGAGGTCATGATAATTTTTTAATTTATAAATATTATATTTATAATATCATTATGTTTTTGTTTTAAAAAATTACAAAAAAAATATTAATTATATCATTATAAACAATTTTCATTAATTCAATCAATAAAAACAAGTGCACTAAGAGGAAAATATTTAATTAAAATTATATAATATTTTACAATCCACTAACTATTCATCCAATTACATTCTAATTATGAAATATCATAGTAATAAACACTAAATGATAACATTATGATATTATTTAAATGATATTATAAATAAATTACATCATAACCATTAATTAAACCTAATATGTTCATGTTTGGAATGCTTTGATCGCCTACATGACCAAAGCTATGAAATTATATCATGGATTATTATGTAAAAATAATTACTAGTATACAATGTTATAAATATGTATGAAATTATTTTTTTGGTACTATAAAATGCACATTAATATTTAACTAATTACATACAAAAAAATATTCGTATGTTAAAAATAAAAAAAACTAGTTGTCAATTTCATATTTATGGATAATGACTAAAGTAGTCAAGAAATAAAATTTAAAATTTTTAAATCAATATAATTAATCCATTATAGTAACCTTATTAAACTTGGAATGATGAAATTTTATAATAAGAATGAATGACAACACAACTATTATGACACAAGTTCAATGTGATCATGGTTTCCCACACCCTACATAGAAAATATATTTTATAAATGTGGAGAAAAAAATATAAATTATGTTTATAAATGAGTAACTATATGAAAAATGTTTTTTAATTGGTGATTATTATATTTATCTTTTTAATAAACGATCTTATATATCATTCAGCACAATGAGGAAACTAGGTAAGGGGTTCGTTGTCTCAAATTTATTTTTTTGTGACATATTTCTTAATTTGAACCATGATACCATTAATATGGTGTTATTAATTAACAATGAATACATTCTTCAATATTAATTGTTTTCTAAGAGCCATATCCTAAAACTTATTTAAATTTCAATCAATTCAATAGATACACCACATGAAATTTGTTTTGTTAAAAATATTACTCAAACCATAATGGTTTCAATAACAATATTTTTTAGTTCAATAATGTTTTTGAAAAATAACACATCTAAAAAAATTATTATTTATAATACCCAAAATTATTTCCGTTTTATATTCACTAGGTTTTATTTATTCCCTAAATATTTCATTTCCCCTTGAGTTATATTTTACCTGAACTGTTTTTGGTATGTGAAACTAAATTTGTATATTATTTTTTGTGAGGAACATACTTAATTCCATATCTTAATTCATTTAATGTTTTATATAATTTCCTAATATTAAGCTCAAAAATTTATTGTGGTGATTTTATACCACTTTATTTTCATCAAAGAAAATTAAATAAATTTTAACATTTTCTGTATGGTTTGTTTTCATCAATATGTAAAAAGAATCTCTTTAAACTTTGTCTATATGAACACCCCTTTATACCATATTTTTCATTTTCTATGATACTTCCTATATATGATTCAATTTTCTTCCAAAATAAAATGAAACTGTCCATAATTTATAAAATATTTCTATCCAAATTATTTTCAAAAATATCATGGATTTTTTATTTACAACGCAATTTTTCCAAATGCTACTAAAAATATGTTTCATCTAAATAAAAATACTTTCAAATATATTCTTCTCTATCAATGATATTTTTATTATTTGACCATCCACATGTTTTATTCATATGACCAATGTAATTTCATTATCCTTTAGTGGAATGAACCATCACTTCATTTGTGTTTCCTAATCATCTACTATGTATAATCCAATATTTTCTCCCATTTACTTTCCATTACAAATACCATATTTCTAATTATTTTGACTAATGGGTATTCACTAGAGTACCATAAATCAATTAATATTTTAAATTTTTTACTTACATATTTTCCTTGTATATATATGGTGTAAATATCATATTATTTATAATTATGTTTGAATGGTATTTACCTAGAATATTACTCGATGTCATTGGATACACATTTATTTTCCATGGGATTTTCATGTTATGATTATTGATGGAATGTTTAATGATTTTGTTATGTGAATCTGTATGGAACCCATTTTATAATATGGGTTATTTTTGGAAAAAAAGTGAATGCTTTTCATTTGGAATGTTTTACAAACCCTATTACACTTTCATTGGTTATCTATGATGTGATAAGTTATTTATTTAATGTGGAAATCATAAGTTTAGATACTGATAGGTGGGGTCCTATATATCCATATAATTAATTTTTATAAAAGATTATATATCATGAGATAATAATTATTGAGAACATTTTATTTTCCTATAATTAAGTCAACTAATGGAGTGGTAATTGAAAGTAATGTTCCCTATAGAAATGATTGTTCCAAATTTGAAATATGTTTCATAGTTTTATTTTTATTCTCATGATTGTGTTAAGAGATGATGTATCATTTTAATTGTCTAATTTCTTAAAACTATTTTTATTTATGGCCAATATTATGCCAAGTCAAATTCCCTGATTTTTTATCAATTTTTTCGGTAGGAATTTTCTTCAGAATGTTTTTTTATACCCATATGTGCATCTAATGTTCCTTTAGGATGTTATATTTTCATTGATTCAGTTTACCCTTACTAAGTGTTTGATATCCACCCATTATTATATTTAATTTTCTCTATGTTATAAATTTTAGTATAACTTATGATATATCTAAAAGGATTCTATTATGGATAAATTATGTAAAAATTGTTACAAGTTCTATAAAATAAGTAGTTTTGTAGCTGGTCTCCAAGACAATAAATCTAGCGGTCTATAGGTTGTTAAAATATTATTTAGATTTGTTAATTTAATCTTGGAATCAATGAAATAATTATTTTATGTCTATATAGGGTCTTTATAATTCACATAATAATAACCATACATATGTGTTACAAAGGATCATAAAAACACACATCAATTCATCATATCATTATCTGAGTAAAAGAAATGAGTTTCATAAACATTCCATCACCACATAATCATAATTCATTTAAATAACAAAAATTGATGGAATCATTAGATCACATCCCCAATTAATTATTAGAATCATCAAATTATATTTAAAGAGATTAAAAATACCTTTAAAAAATTATTTTAATATTTCTTTAAAATAATCAGAAAATATCTTTTTCCATCGGTGTCATTTAAAATAAAAAATTTAAATATATTTTGAAAAATATATTCTTTGAAAATGTCCATTGAACTAGTAATGCAAGATTTAATTAATATAATTTTTATGAAAATGGATATATCCATTCATAATGTAAATTTTAAAATAAATATTCCTTTTATATTATTGGTCAAAATTGCACAAGTCCCTCATGTTCATCGTGCCTCAATCAATTTTGATTTGATTTTTCTAGTCCTTAAACAATTTTCATTCCTTAAATACTATAAAATCTTAATAATTTCATAAGTATCATGTTTAATTTTTATATAAACTTTTATAACCATTCATATAAGCAATGGTGAAAAATTATTTACATCACTTCATGGAGTCGGTAATCTGTATGCATGCGTGAATGATGTTTTCAATATTATATGGGTAAAATGAAAGATATATAAACAATAATTCAACATTAAATAATTATAATTATATCATAAATATAATATATATTCATAAAACCAATCCTTAGGACTACCAATGATAATTTTAAATGAGAAATGAATCATATCTTTTTATAGGTGTGGTTTATTCATACAAATGCACGTGAAATGTTATCACTTTCCAATGGATGAGAAGATGATGAAAATGGATATAGAATTAAAATAAAAAATATATATATATATATTAAAGATATTTATTCTACTTTTTATGATCTTTATGAAACATTTTTAGGAGGTTTTTGGAAAAAGAAACTTGAAAAAGATTGGTATGAATATATACTTATTATTTGATAATCCACTTTCATAAGTAGATTAATTATTATTCGATCTATATTTTGGGAAGAATTACTCATAAAGGTCATAAATATTGATTTTGGGAATTAATTTTCCCATATATTGATCAATACAAGGGTCTCAAGTTTATTGTATAAGAGAATTAAGGAGGTAACCATTTTTTTGTTAGGAAAGTGGCACGCATGTAATTATTAAGAATATTAAAATATAATAAAGTCACTTTCATCATACATTTGATAGATATTGGCACAATTTAGAATATTAGATTATATAGGATATTAATATATTTATCCAATATGATTTATATAATTTTATATGGCATTTTAACCCTTATCTATTTAAATCATCCCATTGTTAGCCTTTCTAACCTTTACCATATTAATGAATTTAAACCTCGATAACTATTCATAATGAAAAAAGTGGAATCATTAGAAAAGATAGAAATAATGATTAGAAATGTGGAATCTATTTTATCAAATCAAATTCTTATTAGTTATGGAAATCTATTTTAAAATTATCATTAAAAACGCTATAAACCCCTTTTTTATAAAAATGCATTTTAAGAATAAAACTGTATTTATTCAAATTCCATTACATATAATAACTAATAAATGAATATTACATTATTTTATTGAATATATTAAATAAATATATAATTAGAATCATTAATAAATAGTTATTAATATAATTAATTATGTTAAAAATCATTGGGTGAATGAAAATAGTTTCTAAAAAACATCACTTTTTTACTTTTAAAATATTTTATTTCCATTTATAACCAATTTATAACCAATGAATTAATTTTATAATTATCTAAAAAATTATGTTTCTTAATTTAGTTTTTCCTACTCCTAATCACCAATTCTATGGGTATAATATGCCTATCATATTTAATAATAATATATACAATGTATATTGTGGTTTATTAAAACTCAGTGTTGCAAGGAGGAAAGATATCAAAGAACACAAACTTTTTTACAGATAAATATATCATAGAAAAACAAGGTGTTACATTATTACACCGTTATATAAATTTCAGCTTGAAATTTTCATCACTCCAAAACAAATAACTGAGGATACTTATGTCTCATCACATCCTCGTGTCCCTATGTAGCATCCTCAAATTTATTATTTCGCCACAAAACTTTGATATTGTTAGTGGTATTCTTCATCATAAATTTGTTCTATTTGATATATTATATGTTAAAATTCCTCTTTATATGATAGATCATGCTCCATTTGTATGACCTTTGATTTAGGTACATGGTAAGTATAAGGTATATACTTCTTTCATAGAGAAGCATGGATCCCATTATGTACATGAGAGTGAATAGGTGGAAGTGAAAAAATCTATTAGTTTTGGTCTTGATATGATCATGAATTTTGAATGGACTTATATATCTAGTTATAAACTTACCATTCTTTCAAAATATAATAACCTTATTCCAAGGAGATATTTATAGCAATACCTTGTCACTAACTTAAAATTATAGATGTCATTGATAATTGTCAATATAAATCTTTTTGTCGGTTTTGATCTACCCTAATTCACTACTAAATGGATAAAACCATCTCTTCCATTTCCTTAACTACCTCAGGTATTAATAGATTTTCTTCTCCTATTTTATCTCCATACATTAGAGTTATGAAATTTCTTACACATAGGGATTTATAAGTATTCATATGTTGGCTTGATTGAAAGTTATTTTTTTCAGAAAACATGAATAGGGAAAGGTGTTTATATATGGGGATAAGGTTCAAACCCATATTCAATGATTTTTAATTGATTTTTCTGAACATAAAAGTAAAAATAGGACCCTGATCAGATAAAATAAAAGTTGGTGCTCTGTGAAACCTTTTAACATTCATAATGTATATCCTAGAAATCTGATCATGGGAGAAGTCGTATTTGATTGTAATGAAGTATGCTAACTTCATATGGTGATAAACACTAACCCAAATAACATTTTGACCTTTAGATATTTTTAGTATTTTGATGTTTAAATCTAAAGTGGTACTTTACCATTTCCATTTTGGTATAGGTAGTGGTTGCAATATCCGCTTATACTTTTGTCTCCCAACCTCAACTTACTAACATATGAGGAATTGATATATAAATCTGCAGTGTCCCATTTCATGGTACCCCACCAGAAATAATATTTCAGATCCTTATACATCTTCTTAACCATATTATTAATAGATAATAATTTATTATGAGCTTTATGTAATGGATCTTCCTTCAAATGTAGTATTGGCTAGACACATTCTCAATTCTAGAACCTTTTCATAACATCATAATAATGTTTGAACTCTAGAACATTCCACACCTTCTTCTATAATTCCACATCTCATATATTCACCTATTTAATAATAAATTTAATATATGGTTGAATATTCATTTGAAAAAATATAGGATCTTTGTCACTTCATTATAATGAGAATTTTAATATTCTGTGAATAAAAATGTATTTAATCTATTTAAATCCTTATCATGGAAAAAATATAATGATCCATTTGTCCAAGGGAATCATCCACCTTGTTGGCCTTCCCAATATGGTGATGTATTTTTTTGTCACAATCATTAATCAACTCCAAGCATATCCTTTGATTCATATTTGAATATTTCGGTGTTAATATATAAATCGACATTTTATGATCGTTATATGTACAAACATTTTCAATATAAAGAAAATAAATCAATATTTTTAATGAAAATTTTATTATTTCCCACTCCAAATAAAGAGTTGGGAAATTTTTTCCAATAATTTCCAATTGAAGTGTTGAGAAAAAATCTCTCAAGGTAATATTGCAGCATTTTTTAGTGGATTTTGTTTGTTAAAAAAATGTGTTTCTATGGAATGTTGTGGAATTCACGAGATACTTTTGACAAGATATGTTGAAAAATATCTTAGAAAAATGAATGGAAACTCTGGGAAAGGGAAGGATGGGGCTTAAGATATGGGTTTGCATGAAAGGTGAGTTTATGTGAATGAGACTTGCATGAATGAGACATGTGTGCTCATTGAAAATTTTTACACTTTGTTGGAAATTCTTATAAATATGATACTGCCCCCTCATTCATGTATTCTCAAAAATTAGTGGCAATCAGAATTATGAATCACATGAGAAGAGAGAGGCCCACAACAAGGGAGTTGAACTTAAGGAGTGAGTTTCATGTAATAAGGGTTTTGGGATAAAGTAATGATTTTCACCCAAGTAGTGAGTTGTGAACAAGATGGTTTTGTGTGAACAATTCATAGATTGTGTTCAATGAATTAATATTTCATGTAAGTCACCCAAGAGTTACATGAAAATTTGAAGTTTCCTAGTACATTTGTGGTAAATATCCATTCATAAATTGGATGAATGATTAACTAAATGATACCCAAAATGATTTGTAAAACATATTGATTCCTGAAATAAAAGAAGGATATTTTGAAGAATCATTTAGCACACTTCAGTTTAGAGAGTAGTTATCTTTTAAATTGTGATTGCTTGTAAACCAAGATGGAAAATGAGTCTGATCTGAACATTGTAAACAATAGTGTGATTTTTTTTGGATTTTTAACATTATCACATTACTATTGTATGGTCCATTGAAGTATCCTGGTGAGGGTGAACCAATAAAAAATATATGAATCTTTTTCATTCTTTAATTTATTTTCATAAATTTATGTGGGAAAGAGAGAGAAGATAATTTTGTTTAATAATGAAACAAGATCAAAAGGTGTAGTAGTTTTAATCTATCATACCCGAATTCACCCCACCCCCCTCGGTGTATTTCACCTAGATGGGATAACACGAAGTGAGGAATAAGTAATAACTATATCATTTTGCATGAATATGTTATCTAGTCCCTTATTTGATTCATAATTGTAGATCACAAACCCTTATCCATTATAATGTAGTATGATCATAGGTGCATTTACCCACCTTCTCTTCAATTTCTTGAAATTTACCTAATATTCATCAATATAAAGTAACTTTTATCCCTGTATTTTCAATATAGTTATTATATTTTATATACAAAATAAATCTACCAAAAAGTGATGATAGTATCCATCCAACCCAAGAAAACAACGGATCATGATCATTATAGTTGGTCCGGTCCATTTTTCAATAACTTTTATATTTGAATGATCTGGTGATATAACCTCTCTTGAGATTATATGACACAAAAATGAAAAATTATGTAGCTATAATTTGGACTTTCTAAATTTGGAATACAACTTCTCCTTCCCCCAAGATTGTTAACACAATCCTCAAATGATCTTCATATTATTCATTTCTCATGGGATATATATGAATATCCTCTATAAATACTCCCACAAACTGATCAAGTTGATCACTAAATATATTTTCTATTATATATATTATAATATCTAGGGAATTGGTATGTCCAAATGTCCTAAATATTAATTAATAATGACTACACCTATACTGGAAGGTTATTTTGGGTATATCCTCCTTAACCACCAGTTAATCATATCTATAATGAAGGGAAATACTTGAAAATTATTGAGCTCTGCACAGATGACAAAAAAGAATCAATATGGAGTAGATGATACTTTTGGTGATAATAATCATATTATGATCTCAACAATCAATGAAATTATGCATTGAACTATATTTATTATTAACAAAAAGTAATGGTGTACCCCTTGGTGATGTTATAGGTAATATGAATCCATTATCAATATTCTCTTAGTGTCTGTTCATGAGTTATTCCAACTCAATTATTGCTATTATATATTGAGTATTTAACACTAATGTAGTAATATGTGTGGGTTTTATTGAAAACTAAACATCATGATTTTAGGGAATAATGAGAAAGTGTTTAGGAAATTAATTTTCAAATTAATGGATAATATGAATATCCTCAATGTTTAGTTTTATCATAAACATTTGAGACATATATCTCTTTGGAATAGATAATAAGATGCATAAAAAAAAAATATTTTATATTGGAAGTTTATATTCATCCTTGGACAGAAATATGATTATCGATTGAATCAGAATTTCAAATTTGACTTACCTTCCTTGGAAATTGATATAGTCACTATAAAATGGAATATAATCCATGTAAAGAATAAGAGAAAATTCAACGATAAACAGAATCGTATGATTTATATGAAGAAAATTCTCATCAATTTCTTTTGGACAGGATATATAAAAAGTAGATGTTATCATCATACTATTAGATGTTTTCACTAAGAATATAATATATAATCATTGAGGTATTGATATGATACCCTTAAATAATTATTCAGATATAATAGGTCAGGTGGAATTAGAATCATTTAAGATATTTATATTTCTAGAGCTGATTATAAGTGTAATTTTCACCACTTCATTATCATGAACCCCTTTAGGAGTTGATATCGCATAAGGTTTCTATTCATCTATTGACTTAAGAGGATATTGATTTTGATTTTCATCATTATCCCTTGGATTTGGGAACTAGTTGGTATAATTACCATACACATTTTTCTATCATTGGAGTGTGGATGTTGTTTTATACAAGTCATTCTCATTATTATTAACATTTCATTCCTCCTTCCATCCCTTCTTTATTCACTCTCTCAATGCAATTCATTTATACGCTCTAAATATTTACCAATAACATGGAGAAAATATATACCATTATCTTTTATAAATATCTGGCATAATATAAGATTCATTTATATTCATCTATGTGTTTAATTATTATAAATTCCTCAAAACTCAATATTTCTCTTCTTATAAAAATATTTAGAATTATGGGAGTCTCAGCACACCATTTCTACCTTAAGTGAACATCAAATATTTATTCATGTCTATTAAAGTTACTTATGAATAGTCCCTTACAGATTTTTAGTTTTAGTCTACTAATGATATGTTCAATTTTTCTTTCAAGTTTGAAAATGAAACTAGACGTAGACCTCACCATTCATAAAAAATTATCTATTTGGTAAAAATAGATCAATCATACTTCAATTTAACCCAAGGAATTATTTTATAATTATTTAGTGATGTTTTTGGGAAATTTAATTGTTGAAAAATACTATTAAACTAATCCCATTATATATAGATAATTTCCACACCTTACCTTGTATCCTTAATAAGATTCAATCAATGTTCTATTTCACCTTACAAATATTACACTACCCACACAATGTTTTAATGATCAAATCACTAGAGTATAAAAAATAGCTTCTCAGTGGTACTGCTCCATTTTATAGATCCTGGTGGATCTAAGGATCAACTGAAAGAAGGTTGATGCTACCTAATGAAATACTCCATGGTTTTTTAGTCTCTGGTTGTCCCTTTTTTAATCTCTCCATGATGTATGGCTTGATAGAGTTTCATAATCATATTATGGGAATTTTACTTTCCGTCTCATATATCGTTCGATTACTATATATGAAAAAAATTGCATTGTCTTCCACATTCATTTTTTACATTATTCATTTGGTTTCATCCATTAAATAAAACCAAAAATCATTGTGTAGGAATCAAGATACAATAATCATTGTGATAATCCTATAATCATGAAAAAAATTCTACAGAGGTCCAAAATTAAGAAACCTTCTTATCAACCTATGTAACTTTTAGGTTCTCCTTGTATCCTTTTAAATTTATCATAGGTTTTCTTAATTTCTATATTAATATTATTCATAACTAAATATTAAAAAATAAATAAACCTTCATATGATAAAAATTTATGTGATTTGAGCATTAAATATATAAATATTACTTCATTGTATGGTAATATTTAATAAAAACACACAAGTACACGCCTGAGGCCCATAAAGGTTTAGTGCCTTTATAAAATAGATAAATAATAAACATATTTCATAAAATATATTAAATATCTACCACAAATTTCTTTTCTCATTATACTCTTCTTAGACATTTCTTACTTTAAAACTTTCTTCATAACAATGATAAAATGGAAACACAATAAATGTGAGATTATTTTCTCAATACGGGTAAACATTGGTAGATAAATTGATGACCATATATAAACATAATATACTCATAATTTTATTTGGTAATATCTATATCATATAAAGTTTATACACAATCATTCATAAATCATAAATCACGAGTCATTCTATAAATATTAATCATTTTAAAATACATGAGTTGTAAGAGTGATGAATCGTCATTAATCAATCACAATTCTTTAGAGAATATTATAAGAATAAGAAATTTTTGAAGAAATTTTTGGAAAAACATAATCATATAAAATTGTTTAATTAGTAACATTTCACTTCTAAAACTATCGTAGTGGAAAGAATCCACTAATGAATTTGGTTCACTCCCTATTCCATCATTTAGTTTTCTAATGTTCACTCCTAATATTATCATAGTGAACTAATTCCCATCGTAAATTTTTTTAACTACCATTCTATTATATATTACCCCATTTGATATTAATCATTACCTAATGGATTGGAGTACATTAATGGACTCATATTCCACATAATGAAAACCATACATATGTTTTTCATAAGATCCTAAAAACATTAATCAATTCATCATATCATAACCTGTTGAAAATAAATGGGTTTAATAGACTTCTCATCTTCACATAATTGTAAGACATCTACAAAAAATAACTTAGATTTTATAATTATATAATATACCTAGTGGATCATAAGAAACATTTAATTATGTTTATATAATGAAAAATAGCTTTAAAATATCCATTGAACATTTCATTAAAAATTATTTAATATATCATTTTCATTTTAAATACTTAAAAATTTAAAATTTCAAAATATGGAGAAGAATAATTTATATAAAAACCGAAATGTAAACTAATAAACTATTACTCAAATAAAATAACATTCATGAGGTTGGAAACATCTGTTCTTATGGTAAACACTAAAAAATATTCCTTTAACACTTTATGTACAATAAATTCCAAATATACCTATATCCCAAAATAAAAAATAATATTAGTTTTAAAACATTAAAATTAAAGTAAAATAATGTTTTAAATTTATTTAAATATTAAATGTATCATCGAAATAATATTCTGTAAAGTAATTTAAAGAATATGTTTATTGAAGAAAAAGTTGGTCGACCAAAGAAGAAGTAAGGTCTCCTTTTCTTAGTAACATTTTCTGAAAAAACAATTATACCAAATATAAGAGAATGAAATTAAAAAATGTAAAACATAAAAATAACTATAGAATAAGAAAATTGATGGTTTTTAAAGGATAAGAATCATATAATTTCCTTTAATGTAATTTTAACAAAGATAATTTCAAAAACAAAATGAGATTGTAACACAGACCTTTACGTCAGGTCTCGTCTTGATTCATTTACAATAAAACATCATTTATAATAAATATTATTTTTTATAAATATGTTATAGTATCATATTCATATATAACATACCAAATATAAATTCTTTATAATTTAAAATTATCTATTTATTAACAACTCTACATTAAAATCAACATGTAAGTGAAATCCAATCTGTATTCTATGAAGGTTTCGATTCTATGGTATTAGTCATTGAACATTATTCATGATTTGATTATATCCAGAAACCTAATTATGTAATAATTATCACATTTATTAAATATATAATTTTTTTTCCATTCCAATATAGAGGTCATGAAAAATTAATTACATCACTTTCTGAAGATGGTAGTTCATACTGGTGCATGAGTGATGTTACCACAATTCGAAGAATGAAACAAAATAAAGGTTTATAATAATTACAATTCATATAATAATAATTATATCAATAATATAATATATATTCAATAATTATATCTATATATGTAAAAAATAAATGAGGACTAAATCATATCACTTTGTGGGGGTGGTTGTTTTCCACACGTTTGCAAAAGTTCTATTATCATTTTCTAACAAATTGGAATGAGAAATAAAATGGATATAAAATTAAAATAAAACATTTAAGTATCAAAAACATACCAGTTAAATCATGTTAATATTGTTAAAGAACATTTTTAATTGGTTTAATGATAAATAAACATGAAAAATATCATTAGAACTATATACCTCTTCTCTGGGTATCCTCTTTTGATAAGAACTGTAAGAAAACTAGAATGGGTATTTTGGGAATACCAGAACCTCAGTGTCATGGATTTGGATTTAGAGATATATTTTAGGAATATCATGGTCAACTTAAAATTATAAAGTGATGTAGATAAGATATGAGACAAGGGACCCATCTAATTATTAAGAATATTAAAATATAATAAAGTCACTCTCATGGGAATGTGGATCCAAATTTGGTTATGTTAAAATATAGGATCTAAATCTATTCATGAAATAGTATTTAAACATGTTTTCAGTTTATTTAAACCCTTATCTCTTTAATTTAACCCCTCATTAATCCTTTCAGCCTCTACTATAGTAATGAATATTTAACCTTGGTTATTATTAATAATGAAAAAAACTGAAAGTAGCATCATTACTAAATTTGGTCATGCTGATTCCAAATAAAAAACCCATATTGTACATTTCAATTACTATAAGTATCATAATTTTTTAAATAAATAATTTCACAAAATGCAGTTTATTCCATTAATCTAATTTGACATAGATTAGTTTCTAAGTCATTTTAACCCTTGTCCCTTTAGTTTATCACCTTGCTAACACTTAGTTTAGTAATGATTTTTACCTAATTATCTATTTATATTAATAAAAAAGGACGTGAAATCATTACAAAATAAAAACATTATTATTTTAAATTTGGAAACAAATTTATCAAATTTTATTCCTATAAGTGGAAGAAATTAATTTTTAAATAGACCTATAAAACACAATGGAATCTATGTTTATAAAAATTAACTTTAAGAATAAAGATGAGATTATTCTCATTTCTATACATGTAATAAACATTAAATTCATTCTAAAGTATTTTATTCAATATATTATCAAAATATCTCAATAAAACTATTAAAAAAATAGTGATTGATTTAATTTATTATGATAAAAACACATTGCACGCATAAAAACAATTTTGTTTCTGACAAAATTAAATTTTTACTTTCAAATTATTATATTTTCATTTGTAAGCAATGGATGACCAATTAATTAATTTTTTTAAATGTTTAAACAATAATTTTTCATAATTTATTTAGTTCTACTCATACCCACCAATTCAGTGGTTTGGCGATTCATAACACATTTAATAATAATATTTCAATAGTATATCATGATTCCATTAAAATTAATTTTGTGTGTGAAGAAGGTATCAAAGACATAAAAATAATTTATAATATATATATCTTAAAATCTCGGGGTATTACATGTAATGTTTCCTTATATGACCCAAACTCATTCACATTCTTTTTATAAAGAAACCGATTTGGTTGTGTCTATGAAATATATATGTATAAATCATGAAAATATATAAAACCTAATACTTGTAGTTTGATAATTCCTAGACATAAATAATATTTACACCAAAAAATAGATGAAAAACTGTTAAATATTTCTAATTTAATAATAACTCATACGAATAAACCCTTATTTAAATTCTTTAATTATAGGGTACACAAAAACTAAAATACTATCTTAATCAAAAACAACACTCTTTATAGTAATATCTAATGGCCCCTTTATCTCATATATAGAGACCCACACATAAGAAGTCACATCATATCCCTAACCCATCCTTCTTTCAAATGAAATAAAAAACACATAAGTAATCAAACTGATCCACTCCTACTTATTTCATAAACCCATCCCATTTTTAGACACACTATAAATTTTCACCTATCTAAACAATTATTTCAGAACCACCATTTATTCTAAAATGGCTAAAAATTAACCAAAACCCACTTGAAAAACGAACTGGGAAAATAATAATCTCATAAAAAAAGACCCATTTCTTCAAAAATTATATCAATAATATTGATACACACAAATTTAAGTTTATAGTCAAAGTCACTAACATCCAATCAAATAATTCCGTGATTTCAAAAAAAACAAGCAATACATTTTAATGGGGGCTGCAGTGGGTTGGATTGTAGGGATGCTAACACATAATAGAATGTGGTTTTTCATTGAGGGCACTTACTATGTGGATGCATCATAGTGTGACTATAAAGTACATTCTATAAGGTCCGTCATGTAGGGGGTCGATCCCCTACATTGGCATTCATTTTTTCCATAGTTTGGAGGGCCATGATTTAGTGCGTTATTTAAAGGGTGGACTATTGGGATCATTTTCATTACCTTTAAGGATATGGTTTCACTATAGACTATCCTAGAAAAAATTCACCACATCATGAACCTCGTGGTCACATTATGATTTGAATCATAGACATTTTTTAGAATGAGAAGACTAGTAATTTTATAATCAATTCCCTTTTTATTTAAATGTATAGATGGATTCCAAGGACATCCATTCATCCAAATTTTCCCCAATATCTTTTTTTAGGTTTATAAAATCCATATATGTTCTTTCATGTTGGATTTATTTATTTCTATTTTTTTTCTAATTCAATTTGTGTGTGTGTGATAGGTTCTTTGACATGTTTAGCAAGTGGTAAAATAATTCCAGTAGGTGGTTCAATAGATTTTGTAAGGGGTTATTACAATTGTTTTTGTGATTTCCCATTATTTTAAATAATAGAACTATCTTTTTTAGGTTTTTGTTCATTATTTTACTCTTGGTGGTTTTGAATTTGAATTCCACTTAAGAAATTGTTTTCTCTAAAATTCCATCTTCCTCTCTGGTTAACTTCAACTTATGATGGAAAATTTCCAGTTATTTGATTTTAAAATCCACTAATTTTGGATTATATTTAATCAATTTGAGTGTCATGTTTTTTTAGTACCACTTATTTTTGTTGATTGATATCTTTTTTATTTTCAACCATTTCATCAAGGTGTGATTCATTCTTTTGATTTGTTTGCTAATTTAAGATTTTAGGACTATTCATGTTTGCAAAATTCCCACCATCAAGGTTTCTATATTGATTTTTATTGAGCCTAGGATGTGGATCAAATGTTTGGGGCTAAAAATTACTGTTTTAATAATAATTAGGCCAAAATATTTTATTTTATTGGTTATTACAGCATTGTTTGAAACATTGTTTTGATTGGTAAAGCCTAGATTGAAAATTCATTTTGGGAAATTTGTTCTTCGGGTTGTTAGGGAAGTTTTTTCATGAAAGATATCATTAAAACATTGAGTTTTCTCTTGAAACTATTTAAATTTATCATTAAAAAGATATTTAGTAGAAAAATTTCACAATTCATATTAATGGGATAAATTGGTATTGGTTGGGATTGTGAATGGGAAGTGTTAATCAACATACAGTTCATCATGCTATCAAGTTCACTCTATTAATTCCCAATTAGGTTATTATCTGAATAAGAAGTAGACACTTCCATGGTCTTTTTAACATGGAAAAATCCTCTAGTACCGAATTTTTGTTAATTATGAGCCATAATAGAAATGAGGTTCCCTACATCAATGAGATTCATATATACCAATTCTCCTCTAACTGCATCACCAATCATAATCCTATACATTAAGATTAGGTCTTTAAAAATATATTTGATTAGGATTTGGTGAAGAATTTAGGGATAAAGGTAGTTAGAAGATAAATTTTAAAACCACTTCTAGTAGTCATGTAATGCTTCCCCTAGAGCTTCTTAATGCGAGAAATATCATTTCTAAGAGAGACAGTCTTAGATACTGGGAAAATTTTATAATAAAATATTCTTTAGTAGATTCCAATTGCCAATAATCATGTATTGGTTGTAGAAGAACCACTCATTGGTTGACCCATCTAATGAAAAGGGAAATTACCTCGTCTTTATCATGGTTTCATTCAATACTTGAGGTTTTAGGGTTATATACACCATGTGAAATTATTAAATATGCTTTTGCGAATCATATCCCAACATGCCTTGAAAATTCTGTAAATTGTGATTCACTCCGAATATAATTTTGAAACCATTAGTGATTTTAGTATTTCCCAAACAGATTACTTAATTTTCAACATTAGGATCATTGAACTCCTTCTAATTTCTTTGACCAGCTATGTATTTTATGTTTTAAATGTTTTTTGTTTTTATGGAAATATTTTTTGGTGTTTATTTATATTTTATTGCAATTGCCTCATGATTTTCAAATTTCAAAACATGATTGTTTTTTTATTTTTTAATAATTCTCTTTCTAATATTGTAAGAATTTCTAGCTTCAATATTTTCAAAATTATTGGACATACAATAAGAAAAATATATTTTTGGAAAAAAATTATTTAAACTTTTTTTATTTTTTAAAAGAAGATTATGTTTTTTTAAAACATTACCCCTTAGAAGCCTCCCCAGAAATGACACTAATTAAAAATGAGTATTTTTATATCGCTTTTAATCTTGTTTCAAATTTTAAATGTCAGTACTATGATAAATGGGTAAACAAGCTATTCTCTCAACAAGACTTCCATTTAAGATTTTTGTATCATGTTTTTATTTTCAAATATTATATTTTTAAATATTTTTAGTTGATAATTAATGTTGTTAAAGAAAGAAATCTAATTTTGAAACAATAAAGTAATGGAAAATATAAACTAAACAACAGTAACCAAATTGAATTAGTAACAAAGAGAAAGAAATTATTTGAAAGTGAGAAGTAGACAAATCATGTAGATCTCCTGGATAAAAATTTCTTTATCAGTTGAAATTATTTATACTAAAAATTCTTTCAATGCATGAATTAGAATCTAAACTCATGAATATCATTCAGCTAAAAATTTCATGGTCATAATGAAATATCATTTTTAACCTTCTTTCACTAGGATCCAACGGTGGCACTCAATAATCACTAGTAACCAATACAATGTTATGTTCCCACTATGATCAGAATTCTCGACTAAGAATTGAGAAGTTTAAACAGCGAGGGTCAATCTCCAAACTCTTAACCATGTAGAGTTAAAATCCTACACTCTATGAATGAAACACTCTAGTTGGATATGTGTCGATCACAAAATGAAAGATAAAGGAATAACATAAAGTGACATGAATTTTTCTTAGTAATGGTCAATTGAATAATTTAGTGTATAGAATTGTAGAGTGAGATAATAGTAGATTTTCAGGAAATTTAAGCTTGAAAATAAATCACAATTTCAATCTATAATATTCTTTCACAAGGAATATATCCTCTCATGATTATAAGGTGTATAAATAATTTGATCTTCATCTTCATCGGAAGTCGCAGTAGCTCTGTATAAGATCTTCTGATTTCAACTCGGATTTCCCCCACTACAAAAAAAATAATGTCAGTTGTTGTCTAGAATATCCTCTTCTTGTATGGAATTATTATTTCATTTAATAATAGTCACTCCCAAAAAACACTAACATAACTCTATCATAGAGAAAATATACTTCTTACTCCCTATCCTTCAGTCACAGTTGGCGTCACTGTGGAAAAACACTACCAACAACCTTCACCCACTTGCACAGGAACTTAAATTCTTTACTAGTAAATCATTCAATTAAACACCTAACATTATTATTATTATTATTATTAATGTCTAGGTGGAACCACAAAATTAGTCACCAATTTCAATAATTAATCTTCCAAAAAAGTACCTCTACTTCTACAAACTAGATCCCCATCAAACAAATATCTTCACATGGATTCTGTTATACCCACAACTTAGACTAATAAAACCAAAAAAACCAACCCATATAAAATAAACACTCAACTAAAATAGATCATAGTACCCAAACAATATCTTAAAATTATTTTGTACATTTATCCTTGAAATCCACCTTCATTCTAGTTAGAAACTCAATTCTACCTAGGTGTTAAACACAGACCAGGTTCCAAGCCATCATTTTTCTCAAGCATTTCATTGAGAAAGAGGTATTATCCATATTTCATACATAAAATCAAAGATTCTATTAGTGTAAAGTTCCCACAATACTCATTTAATACCTACCTATAATAGGAATAATAACATACAAAATGATTCTTATTCTATGTCATGATCTATTTCCTCCAACCCTAGGTATCCCAAGCCCAACACATAATCATTTTTGGGGTTCCATCCTAAAATCCATGGGCGATGGGAGGAATTTATCATCCAATTTCTTTTATGAACCACCATATTTGATGGAGTCCAATGTTTCCTCTAGTAATATGTCTCCCATGATAAAAAATAAGCCCAATTAGTGTCCCATCCTAAAACTCAAGGGTGATAAGAGAAATTTCACATCCAAGTTTATATGTGAGCTACCATCTTTGATGGAATCTGATGTGGGACTTAGGTTCATACTCAACAATCCTACCCTCAAACTAAATACCACAAAATTGGGTCTCCTCTTAAATGATAATGAATTAGATCCAAACTTCTTGCACCATCATTATCCCATAACCTAGATTCACCATTTGATCACCTTTTATCAAGAATACTTTCGACACAAGGCACCATGGATTCAAATTCTTTAAATGATAAACCGTTGTCATTGCCAAATTGGTTTTGGGAATACTCTACCCTACATTACACCTGGGTTATACCTGTCTCTGATATCACTTGTCAAGATCGATTTCCTCCAACCCTATATCTCCCAGGACCAACACATAATACCTTTTGGATTTCCATCCTAAAATACTTGGGTGATAGGATGAATTTATCAGCCAAAATTATATTTCATCCACCATCTTGAATGAAATATGATGTTTCCTCAAGCCCTAGGCATCTCGGTCTCAATACATAATCCATTTTTGGGTTCAATCCTAAAACCCATGGGTGATAAGATTAATTTTCCATATAATATTATATGTGATCCACCATATTTAGTGAAATATGATGTGGAAATTGGGTTTAAACACAACATTTTACACAGTCATGGCTCATGTGCGAAAGAAGATTCAACCCTTCAACAAGCATGATCATCTTCCTTAGTTAATGAATCCTGAATTTATTATTCATGATTAGACAATATTTGGCTGGTATTAATAGTACAACTGTTTTAAAACATTTTTTATTCAACCTTCTTCCTATTTTGGTAATAAAATCCAAAGGATATCAAGAAAATTCAAAAATAGGCTTGGTCATAACTTCCATCGATCATGTAGGGGGAACAATTTTTTTCTTCTTTAAAATGGCTTCATCATATAGAGTTTAATCCACAAAAAACTTTGATTACAGGAGTTCTAGCCTTCATCTACTCACAAAAAATATCAATTTAGATTTGGGTCATAGAAACTTCTAATATTTGGGGAATGATGTTATCCCATTCAATGCATACTTCAGTCAAGATCATAAATGGTTGTGAAGCACAAACTCGAACTAGCATTGGTCAACACTCTTGAGGGAATTGGTGAGTTTAGTTCTCATTAGGTATAAGGCCCTATCCTTAAACCTTACTTAATATTGAATTAAATGAATAATTCACATTGAGGATCTTTTCAGGTTTAGAGTTTTAGAGAATTAGAACACAACTATTACATCTTAAAAGATTACAAAGTAGACACTTCTACTAAGTTTCCATAAAATAAAAACTCTTAAAAAGAAAGATGTATAGATTCCATGTTTTAGATAGCATGACATTCCCTTGATCCCATCCTTGACCTTATTCCACTTTAAGTCCTGTGAAAAACATTTCGAAAAACTTGGGATGAGCATAAAAAGCTCAGTAAGGGATACAAAAAGAATGAAAACTGTTAGTTTTTCAAACATCAAGTAAACCATATATACTATATCAAAGTAATACCTTCACCTTCATGAAGTAGTAAAAAAAATCTTCACTGAATAAAGTATCATTACTTACCTTTTTGTAACCAAAGGATTACCATAAAACCCATATAAAAAACACATAGAATATATAAAGGTAAGTTGGGACATAAACATACTTATGTGGAATAACCATACGGTCGACTTCCACAAATATCACTTAATGGAATAGCCATACATCCAATTTCCATACATACTTAATGGAATAGCCATACGGCCGACTTCCATACCCAATGCATTGGAGGTTATAACGTAACCACCCGTCCTGGTATTCACGGCACGAACCGTCATATGGTTTATAACGTAACCACCCGTTAAAATGTCCAAGTACCAGTATAAAATCATAAAACATAAAACCAATATAAAGGAATGATAACATTTCCACATTTCAATCACAATATATCATAAATATATTGACATAATAGAATCCTTTTTCAAAACCATTTTCAATACCAAAATACATAAAAGAGTATATGGTATTTATTTTATTCTAAAAACATTACGGCTTGTTGAGAAAGCCAAAGATCAAATAATACTCGCGGCGGCGGAAAAAGGTCGTTGTCACCGCGTACGTTAAAAAAACATTCCTTTTTGTCGTTTAGTAAAACGCTTCGTAGAAAAAGATTCCTTTTGTATAAAAGTAAAAGTCAAAGGAGTTTATACACCGTATAAAAGAAAGTTGTGTATAAAACGAAATATGCCTCAATGAAAGGAGATTGAGACGAAGTCCCTTACAAAAATCATTATTTTTTAAATAAAATAGATCTATTATGTGTATTCACTATAATTACACATACATAAAGTACAAATACAAGATAGGACATAATAATATCATGACATAATTTGAAAGTAGGAGATTAACCCAGAGAATGGAAATTGGGTTAAGAAGTTCCCTTACCTTGGGTCCGACTTGACTCGATCGTTCTTTAACGTCCTGAATAATAAACTTGAGTTAATTTATACTTGATTAAGAACCTTTTTAAAGTTCATTATTCTTTTTATATCACTTATTTCCATGTTATAAACATTATGTAACCATTTAAGTTAATAATGTTTGTTTTGTCAATATTTGGTTCTTAAGTCGAAAGTTGACTTCTTACAATTACATGTTGTTCATGTGGTCAAAATTTCTTTATATCCAGAATGAAATTCCTGATTTGGATATCATATATATCATATATATCCAGCATGTACATGTATTTATAATATTACATAATCATTTAGAGGTAAGAAATGAAATGCACCGTTCATGGAGACGGTAAGCCGTACGTACGCATGAACGCTACTTTCATTTCTTTGTCATATTAGTGGAATTAAAACTAAATGAGAGGTATGTATATCCTAATTCCAGAATTATATTCATAATTTAGATATATCATTAATTATATATATACATTATATACATGTAATTTTAATAGTACATTACATTTGGGGATAATAAATGAAATGCACCATTCATGGAGACGGTAAGCCGTACGTACGCATGAACGCTACTTTCATTTCTATCTCATAATTTAATGGAAAGAAATAATAATTATATAGAGGTATATTATAATTCCAGTATAACATCATATATAATAACTTTAAATCCATCCGTTACACGTCCCACATATGGCATTAACGAATCACATCACTTTTAGGGGGCGGTAGTCCGCACTTCCTTAAATGAAGATATCGTGTTTACCCATAATGGAAACCATAAAGGTATGCCAAAAATGAAAAATACAGAAGCTTAAAGAAACCATAAAAATATTATATATCATATATAAAAATAGTGACATCATAATGGCCACCCTTGAAGGTGTTAAATGAGTATTGAACAATCATCGTTTCGGGAGGCAGAATTTCTCCATCCATGGAAACTGTATGTTCTTTAACCATTTGATGTAGTTGTGTGAGAGTGTAGCTCAAATAAATATTATAAAAACATCCTAGTATATTAAAGATACTGGTGTTGTTACAAAATAAGTAAATAAAAAGAGTTTAGAGGGTTGGAGAAGAAAAATATAACAAATGAACAAGAGAGAATGAATTACCTTTAAAAGTGTAACTCCCTTTTGATTTGAGCCTAAAGGCTTCCTTTGAAAGGATTATTCCAAAAGGTAATCCTCTAGGATTAGTATAGGGATGTGGAGAGAGTAATTGGGTAGGGGTTGGCCGAGCCAATGTCTTGAGGAGTGTGTGAAATGAGGTAGAGGTGGGGGCCTTTTATAAGAGGAGAGGAGGGGCACTTTTGGAAAGTAAAGAAATATTACTTTATTTGAAACTGTGTTTCGGTTTTAAAAGGTCCCAAATTGATATAATTCGTGGATAAGTTGATAAGGGTTCGAAATCCACTCATCCAATTGGTTTTGGACATGTGTAGTTCATAGACGTTACATTATCTTTCCATTTTATTTAAATCGTCAAATAATGATGTCATCGCTGCATCATTATTATGTCATATATAATTTAATTTATTTAATGTCTAAAAATTATAAATAATATACTATGATGTAGGAAATAGTTTTATCTTTCCAATGACTATTTATAATTAAAATTTGGACTTGTATAACCCTACTCAAAAATTAGTTTACTAAAACAATTTATGTTAGTGTCATTTTCACTTTAACATTAAATAAAAATATATTAATGTCATTTTCCAACTAAAGTGGCTCCATGGGGTCCCCAAGTTTTCCCATGGCTTGTCTTGGTCGGCCATGACTCACCCAATAGATTTAGGACAAGTGTCATGGTGTTTTCACATTCTTATAATACAATTTTTACCTTAAACTACACTAATTACCTCTAATCGCGATTAATGAAAAAAAGTTACTATTCACCAAAAAAATATTTTAATCCCATTGAACCACATTTTACTTCTTAATGACAACCATGTATGTAGGATTTTCAAAATTTAATACACATTAGTGGTAAACTTTCATTTAACTGAAAAATCAGTTTGCTTGATTACCACTTAGTGGTTTCACTATTCATCAAAAATTGAAGTTTTTCAGAAAATTACCAAAAATTCACCCTAAGCTATATTTGATATTCCGAATTCAAAAATGAAGTCCATTTTAAAAAATTTAAAACATATAAGTCAAATTAATTAATTTAATAATTAATTCCCGTTGTCATGACAAATAGCGTGTTTTTATGAAACAATAAGTATCAAAAGATTGACACCAGTTTAAGTCCAATTTCAATGTGAAATTGATTCCAATGACCACCATTGGATTAACTGGTAAAAATATTTTCTAATTTCACTTTAAAACCAATTAAAATAATAATCTAATCATATAAATAATTTAGATTAAAAAGAGGTTTTGAATTAAAATACAACATTTTACACTATTCATAAAAAAAATGAACTTTATCAGAAAGGTACCAAAAATTTACACAAAGTAAATTTTGATGTCCCGATTCTAAAGA
Source organism: Viscum album (assembly GCA_963277665.1). NCBI lineage: Eukaryota > Viridiplantae > Streptophyta > Magnoliopsida > Santalales > Viscaceae > Viscum > Viscum album. Next base: position 1,478,859,787 of record OY728134.1, read on the forward strand.
AGTGTTATATTTGGTCCAAAAGAATTCATAAGAGTGATCAAAACTATATTTAATGACGGTTCACCATTAAAAGGTGATAAGTGAACCTTTAGTGAAAATTAGAGTATATATGCCCTAAAATTGAACTCTTTCCGTATTTTAAGCCTCTATCTTTTATTGGGTAAATGTATAAACATTTAAAAACATATATAATCATATTTTAGTTATTTCTATCCATTCCCGCCAGTACAACGGCTACTTGTTAACTAACATTTAAAATAATATTATTTTATTACTAGTGTGCTACGTAAGTTTCAAAGAAACTCATCGTTGCGTATCGGGTACGCTATCGAACATAGCAACCCCTTTAAAATAAAATTAATATTTAATTTGTAAATATTAATAAATATGAAAATTATTTATTCTTTATTTACCTGGGATGTTACATCCTTCCCCCCTTTTGGGAATTGCGTTCTCGCAATTTTATTCACTTATCAAAATAAGTGGGGGTATTTATCCCTCATAGAATTTTCAGATTCCCACGTTGCCTCTTCAATAACATGGTTTTTCCACAAAACCTTTACCTGATGAATCACCTTATTCCGTAACACTTGCTCCCTGTGGTCAAGAATCTGGACCGGTTGTTCCTCATAAGATAGGTTCTCTTCCAGCTAAACTACCTCTGGACTCAAAACATGAGATGGATCTGGCATATACTTTCTCAACATCTAAACGTGAAAAACATTGTGTATCTGAGATAAACTCGGAGTTAAATCCACTCGGTATGCAACTGATCCAAATCTTTCCAGAATTTCGTATGGTCCAACGAACCTTGGACTCAACTTTCCTTTCTTACCAAATCTCGTCACACTTTTCCAATGAGAAACCTTGAGAAAAACATGATCACCTACCTCGAAAGATAGATCCTTCCTCCGGTTATCCGCATAACTCTTCTACCTGCTCTGAGCTGTTCTCATGTGCTTCTAAATCAACTGAACTTTTTCTGCCATCTCTTCTACCAATTCTGGTCCCATCAACTTCCTTTCATCCACTTCATCCCAGAAAGCTGGAGTCCAACACCGCTTCCCATATAATGCCTCAAATGGCGCCATCTGTATACTGGAATGAAAACTGTTATTATAAGAAAACTCAACCAAAGAAAGATGTTTGTCCCAACATCCCTGATAATCCATTGAACAAGATCGTAGCATATCCTCCAATGTCTGGATTGATCGTTCTGACTGCCCATCTGATTGAGGATGAAAAGCTGTACTAAAATTTAATTCAGTACCCAACGACTTCTGAAGGCCTTTCCAAAACTTAGATGTGAACCTGGGATCACAGTCCGATACAATGGAGAGAGGAACTCCATGTAACATGACTGTCTCTTTAAGATACAAACGGGAAAGTTGATCAAGAGAAAAAGTATCTCGTATAGAAAGGAAATGAGCAGATTTGGTCAAGCGATCAACAATAACCCAGATTGCATTATTACATCGAGATGTCCTCGGTAATCCCACAACAAAGTCCATGGATATGTTTTCCCATTTCCACTCTGGCACTGGTAAAGGCTGAAGCATCCCTTTCGGTAACTGTCGCTCTGCTTTAACCTGTTGACATGTCAAACACTTTACAGTAAAATAAGAAATATCTCTTTTCATTCCATCCCACCAGTAATACTCCCGCAGATCTCTATACATCTTAGTACTGCCAGGATGAACTGAAAACGGAGAACTATGAGCCTCACATAACAACTCATTCTTCAACTGTGAATCACAAGGAACACATAACCTCTTCCCAAACCTCAAAACACAAACACAAACTTATACCAGAACTCGTGGAAAATTTTATTCATAAGGTCCATGAATACAGCAGGTGCATTGGATAACCCAAAAGGCATAACTACAAATTCATAATGGCCATATCTAGTACGGAACGCAGTCTTCGGAACGTCTGCTTCTTTTACTTTCAACTTATGGTACCCCGACCTCAAGTCAATCTTCGAAAAATACTGAGCTCCCTGGAGCTGATACCACTTCATTCGATGGCCCAACATCTGCTGAAGTTGTTGAAAATGATTTTACCACCCCTTTCTACTTGTAGTCTAGCTGAATTCCCCCAGTTGAGTTCTTCGTTGGAAACTCGTTTTCATAATGACCCATTTCATTACACTTAAAACATCTTACCGTTGGCTTTTCATTTCCTGCTTGATCATCTTCCTTACAGTTACGAGCAATATGACCAGACTTACCACACCGAAATCACTTACCAGACTTGGATAAACATTCTCCAGGATGCATTTTACCACACTTCTCACAGGATGGATATTTGGTTTTCTTACCTCCTTGCTTCTTTGATGAATTCTTCCCCTTTTCCTGCCAACTAGATCTCTTATTCTGTTGTTTGTCATAGAACACCTGATCATCGGCAAACTCCATTTCCACCTTCTCCGTACATCGAACAAATTTTTCATAACTTTTGAACTCACGAGAAGCTAAAGCCCTTCGATACTTTGGCATTAACCCTGAGTAAAAAGGGTTTATTTTACTATCAAGATCTCGTATGAAGTTTGGAGCATACCTTGCCAATCGAGTGAACTTTTCTTCATAATCAGCCACTGAATCATCCTCCTGCCTCAATTCTAGGAACTTTTTTTCCATCCTAAGACGAACCACCTTAGGAAAATATTTCTCAAGAAACATACCTTTGAATTCATCCCAGTGAAGATCCTCAATCTCATCACTATCCCTTTTATTTTTCACCATCGACCACCACTGATCAGCTTCACCTTCAAAACGGTAAACAGCAACACTAACCTTTTGATGTTCTGAACACCCCATGACATCAAAAATCTTCACCAGTGCTTTAATCCAACCTTCAGCTTGCACAGGGTCAGATGATCTTCTGAATGATGGGGGATGTTGCCTCATGAAATGTTCCACCACTGACATGTTCCTCTGCGGTTGATCTGGCTGATCTCGTGCATGGATACCACCACCATTTATAGCCTGAGTCAACTGTGCCATCACTGCAACAAACTGTTCAGTTCCGATTCCGACCATCTCAGGTTGCTGATTTGGAAGGTTATCTTTCTCCTGATGTCGTCCCAACATAGCTTCTTTGTTTCCTCTGTGGAAAACCATTCTGCACACAGAAATATCTTAGGCGAAGCAACATGGTAATCCGTAAATGCTATATCATTTCAATCATATTATAATTTAACACTTCTCTAACTCCTAAAGTTTTCTAAACCGACCTCTGATACCAACTATAAGGCCCCAGCCTTAAACCTTACTTAATATTGAATTAAATGAATAATTCATACTGAGGATCTTTTCAGGTTTAGAGTTTTAGAGAATTAGAACATAACTATTACATCTTAAAAGATTACAAAGTAGACACTTCTACTAAGTCTCCATAAAATAAAAACTCTTAAAAAGAAAGATGTCTAGATTCCATGTTTTAGATAGCATGACATTCCCTTGATCCCATCCTTGACCTTATTCCACTTTAAGTCCTGTGAAAAACATTTCGAAAAACTTGGGATGAGCATAAAAAGCTCAGTAAGGGATACAAAAAGAATGAAAACTGTTAGTTTTTCAAACATCAAGTAAACCATATATACTATATCAAAGTAATACCTTCACCTTCAAGAAGTAGTAAAAAAAATCTTCACTGAATAAAGTATCATTACTTACCTTTTTGTAACCAAAGGATTACCATAAAACCCATATAAAAAACACATAGAATATATAAAGGTAAGTTGGGACATAAACATACTTAAGTGGAATAACCATACAGTCGACTTCCACACATATCACTTAATGGAATAGCCATACGGCCAATTTCCATACATACTTAATGGAATAGCCATACGGCCGACTTCCATACCCAATGCATTGGAGGTTATAACGTAACCACCCGTCCTGGTATTCACGGCACCACCCGTCATATGGTTTATAACGTAACCACCCGTTAAAATGTCCAAGTACCAGTATAAAATCATAAAACATAAAACCAATATAAAGGAATGATAACATTTCCACATTTCAATCACAATATATCATAAATATATTGACATAATAGAATCCTTTTTCAAAACCATTTTCAATACCAAAATACATAAAATAGTATATGTTATTTTATTCTAAAAACATTACGGCTTGTTGAGAAAGCCAAAGATCAAATAATACTCGCGGCGGTGGAAAAAGGTCGTTGTCACCGCGTACGTTAAAAAAACATTCCTTTTTTTCGTTTAGTAAAACGCTTCGTAGAAAAAGATTCCTTTTGTATAAAAGTAAAAGTCAAAGGAGTTTATACACCATATAAAAGAAAGTTGTGTATAAAACGAAATATGCCTCAATGAAAGGAGATTGAGACGAAGTCCCTTACAAAAATCATTTTTTTAAATAAAATAGATCTATTATGTGTATTCACTATAATTACACATACATAAAGTACAAATACAAGATAGGACATAATAATATCATGACATAATTTGAAAGTAGGAGATTAACCCAAAGAATGGAAATTGGGTTAAGAAGTTCCCTTACCTTGGGTCCGACTTGACTCGATCGTTCTTTAACGTCCTGAATAATAAACTTGAGTTAATTTATACTTGATTAAGAACCTTTTTAAAGTTCATTATTCTTTTTATATCACTTATTGCCATGTTATAAACATTATGTAACCATTTAAGTTAATAATGTTTGTTTTGTCAATATTTGGTTCTTAAGTCGAAAGTTGACTTCTTACAATTACATGTTATTCATGTGGTCAAAAGTTCTTTATATCCAGAATGAAATTCCTGATTTGGATATCATATATATCATATATATCCAGAATGTACATGTATTTATAATATTACATAATCATTTAGAGGTAAGAAATTAAATGCACCGTTCATGGAGACGGTAAGCCGTACGTACGCATGAACGCTACTTTCATTTCTTTGTCATATTAGTGGAATTAAAACTAAATGAGAGTTATGTATATTTTAATTCCAGAATTATATTCATCATTTAGATATATCATTAATTATATATGTAAATTATATACATGTAATTTTAATAGTACATTACATTTGGGGATAAGAAATGAAATGCACCGTTCATGGAGACGGTAAGCCGTACGTACGCATGAATGCTACTTTCATTTCTATATCATACTTTAATGGAAAGAAATAATAATGATATAGAGGTATATTATAATTCCAGTATAACATCATATATAATAACTTTAAATCCATCCTTTACACGTCCCACATATGGCATTAACGAATCACATCACTTTTAGGGGGCGGTAGTCCGCACTTCCTTAAATGAAGATATCATGTTTACCCATAATGGAAATCATAAAGGTATGCCAAAAATGAAAAATACAGAAGCTTAAAGAAAACATAAATATATTATATATCATATATAAAAATAGTGACATCATAATGGCCACCCTTAAAGGTGTTAAATTAGTATTGAACAATCATCGTTTCGGGAGGCAGAATTTCACCATCCACAGAAACCGTATGTTCTTTAACCATTTGATGTAGTTGTGTGAGAGTGTAGCTCAAATAAATATTATAACAACATCCTAGTATATTTAAGATACTGGTTTTGTTACAAAATAATTAAATAAAAAGATTTTAGAGGGTTTGAGAAGCAAAATAAAACAAATGAACAAGAGAGAATGTATTACCTTTCAAAGTGTAACTCCCATTTGATTTGAGCCTAAAGGCTTACTTTGAAAGGATTATTCTCAAAGGGAATACTCTAAGATGAGGAGAGGGATGTGGATAGAGTAATTTGTCAGGGGTTGGCCGAGCCAAAGGCTTGAGGTGTGTGTGAAATGAGGTAGAGGTGGGGGCCTTTTATAAGAGGAGAGGAGGGGCACTTTTGGAATGTAAAGAAATATTACTTTATTTGAAAATGTGTTTCGGTTTTAAAAGGTCCCACATTTATATAATTCGTGGATATGGTGATAAAGGTTCGAAATCCACTCATCCAATTGGTTTTGGACATGTTTAGTTCATAGATTTTACATTATCTTTCCATTTTATTTAAATCGTCAAATAATGATGTCATCGCTACATCATTATTATGTCATATATAATTTAATTTATTTAATGTCTAAAAATTATAAACAAAATACTATGATTTAGTAAATATTTTTATCTTTCCAATGACTATTTATAATCAAAATTCGGACTTGTATAACCCCACTCAAAAATTATTTTAGTAAAACAATTTATGTTAGTGTCAGTTTCACTTTAACATTAAATAAAAATATATTAATGTCATTTTCCAACTAAAGTGGCTCCATGGAGTCCCCAAGTTGGCCCATGGCTTGTCTTGGTCGTCCATGACTCACCCAATAGATGTAGGACAAGTGTCATGGTGTTTTCACATTCTTATAATAATATTTTTACATTAAACTACACTAATTACCTCTAATCGCGATTAATGAAAAAAAGTTACTATTCACCAAAAAATTATTTTAATCCCATTGAACCAAATTTTACTTCTTAATGACAACCATGTATGTCGGATTTTCAAAATTCAATACACATTAGTGGTAAACTTTCATTTAACTGAAAAATCACTTTGCTTGATTACCACTTAGTGGTTTCACTATTCATCAAAAATTGATGTTTTTCAGAAAATTACCAAAAATTCACCCTAAGCTATATTTGATATTCCGAATTCAAAAATGAAGTCCATTTTACAAAATTCAAAACATATAAGTCAAATTAATTAATTTAATAATTAATTCCCGTTGTCATGACAAATAGCGTGTTTTTATGAAACAATAAGTATCAAAAGATTGACACCAGTTTAAGTCCAATTTCAAAGTGAAATTGATTCCAATGACCACCATTGGATTAACTGGTAAAAATATTTTCTAATTTCACTTTAAACCCAATTAAAATAATAATCTAATCATATAAATAATTTAGATTAAAAAGAGGTTTTTAATTAAAATACAACATTTTACACTATTCATAAAAAAAATGAACTTTATCAGAAAGGTACCAAAAATTTACACAAAGTAAATTTTGATGTCCCGATTCTAAAGAAGAGTTATATTTGGTCCAAAAGAATGTATAAGAGTGATCAAAACTATATTTAATGACGGCTCACCATTAAAAGGTGATAAGTGAACCTTTAGTGAAAATTAGAGTATATATGCCCTAAAATTGAACTCTTTCCGTATTTTAAGCCTTTATCTTTTATTGGGTAAATGTATAAACATTTAAAAACATATCTAATCATATTTTAGTTATTTCTATCCATTCCCTCCAGTACAACAGCTACGTGTTAACTAACATTAAATATAATATTATTTTATTACTAGTGTGCTACGTAAGTTTCAAAGAAACTCATCGTTGCGTATCGGGTACGCTATCGAACATAGCAACCCCTTTAAAATAAAATTAATATTTAATTTGTAAATATTAATGAATATGAAAATTCTTTATTCTTTATTTACCTGGGATGTTACATTAGGACTCTCTCAGATTCCTCTGACTTCAATAGAGAACTGTTTGGTAGATATTAGCTTCAATTCATCATTGGGATCGAATGCTCAGGTGGCTTAACTATGAAACATGGACAATAAGGTACATGATGTCTTGATTTTGTCTACACAAATGTAATACAGTTAAATGGTTAATCTTTTAGAAATGACTACATGTAAAATCTTCTACATTATTCCTCCAAATTTGGGTATGTGAACTTCCCAGAAAATGGCTACATAGAAAAATAATGAAACAATACACATCCTAAGTGATCTCTCTCTAAATACCATCACAAAGGAACCAAGGAGAAAATAGTCCAATTTTGAGACACTTTCAATAGTATATCATACACTTTGTGAATCACATCTTCTCAACTTCTCATCCACAGATCGATATAGTAATTGAGATGATTATGGGAACCACCACTGGCCATACATAGTGTATTATACCTCAATCCACCATAGTTATTACAAAAAATACCTATAATAACCATTACGATACTATCTCTAGAGATATATGTGTTTGAAATAACCAAAATACACAATATCAAAATACATACATATATTGGGAAATATAACCATTTTTCATGCCAGCGTATAATATAACTAGTAGAAATGAGTGGGGTAAGAGGGGGTAGTCAACCATCCATTCCTCACCATCCTGGATGTTGGGGAAAACACCCTCCTAGAGTCTGTTGGGTGTCAGTAACCCTACCGACATGGGTGAGGTAGAATATGAAATTAATAAACAAACATGATATATATAAAACTCACAACCACACTATGGGAAACTACCAACCTTTGATTCATCTACTGTTAACATCACATGAGACATCTGGCAGCCACTTCTAAGGACTAGGTATCAAAGTCATACACGAATCAAGCTAAATATTAATTAATTAATTATCCATTAATTATTATTATTTCATTTTATCTTTCATGATTAACATTTTAATCATAGAATAAAAATTATAATGGCACTATTAATTCATTTCATGTATTCTTTAGTATGTCATATTCACAAGAAAGCATTAAAAGTTAGACCCTTTCTTTTATTAATTCATTTATCTTTTTATAAACATCTAGGAACTCTATGACTTATCATAAGCTACCACATTAAATATGCACTCATGGTTCATGCTATTAAACTGCTTTATAAATTTGGTAACTGATTCTATAAAACATTCATCCATCGAACCATTAAACAATCAGATTCATTATCAAGAAAGAATCCCCTCTTTTATCACAATAATATTGGGAAAACCAAGATTTAACCCTTTTTATCACTATGATTCATATCCCTAACACCACTGCATGTAATAACATAGTCTTTATCCTATTTTTACATCATCATAATCTTTATAGGCACCCCATTCCATCATCATCATCAACACTGGAACCTTGTTTCACCATCATAGCTTGGGCATCCCCACCCTTTATCATTACAATAATAGGCACCCCATGCCACCATCACAATCTTGGGCATCACCCCTCAACATTCCAACTATTCAAGGTTATCATTTAGTCACATAAACTCTATAAATCTATATATAAATAATACATATTAAATTTATTAATACACACATAATTTTAAAGGAAACTATGACCTCAACAAACAAGGCATTCATTCCCTAATCAAACAACATCGAGCTCACTAAGACCCAAATAAATGATTTAATAAATAATTAAATTATCATTACCATCCTTATTTAACCATTTAATCTCACAATTAATCACTTAAACTTTATACTTATAAAATTTCAAGGCTAAATATTTTTTATTTAATCTGGTGCCCTCCCTTAAGTTTCTTTTTCTTTTATAAACAATATCAATTATATTGTTTCAATATGCCTCTCTAATATAATAAAATCATTAAAAACTTCAAGTTATTACTAAATAATGAAGCCTATCATCCATAATTATCTACTATAACAATTGATAGAATGTTTTCTAGTAAATATCAAAGGCAAAATAAATATATTTCAAAAGAATGTGATCACACATCCCAAATATTTGAAACATGAATATTATTATTTTTAATTATGATAAAATTTCCACATACATAATTTATTAAAAATATGTGATAATCATATCTATCATGATTAATTTTATACCCTTTCAATATTATTATTTATCAATAAGAATATAAAATGAGATATTCTCCATTACAATATCTAAATCAGGATTATTGAATAGTTTTCATCAACATTATTTATGTAGTTTAACAACATTGAATTCTATTATTTTGATTTTATAAAATATTTATTTGGAAATAATAGGTAATTATCTCTTTCATCTGAGTATAGGTGTCTAAAGAATGATAATATCACACTTGCACAATATAATAAAATATAGAGAAGTCAAAGATTCCCTACTCAATATTTCTTTTTCAGTGAAAATCAATGCTCCAAAAAGGATAGAGGAGAGAGAGAGACATAGAATCATTATTCTTAGAAACAAATGATTGAAACCTAAGTAATAATCCTATATCAACTATGTTTCTAACGCTTTCACTGGGGTGAGACCTCCTTCACAAGGTTTTGTACATTGATGGTGCATTGTACCCCATATTCCCTCTTTTTAAATGTGGTATATATTGTTCAATTTCTCAATGATGGTCGCTCATTGATTAAAACAAGATGATGTATTGTTGGTTCCTCCTTCCATGGACTCCTTCTTAGAAAACTTTTCCTAGTCTGGGTCTCCCTTATAGATTTGAGTCTTAGTTCGTTAAACTCATTCTCGGTACCATATCTTTGTGGATGTTGGTTACTTATACAACTTCTATCTTGAAATTCCAAGGGGTCTCGATAGGGAAGAAACCTTCGGTCTGAAGAGTAGTCATGTTGGGCATCCACGGAATATCTTGATGCTGGAACATTGGAGCACATGTATTCTTCCTCGTAAGGGGATTCTGAAGGTCGTGGAACTTTAGGAATCCTATGGAAATCCTAAGGTATCTTATACCAGAGGAATATCTTACAAGGTTTCCCTCAGGCATACCATGTTTGAAATGGGGTAGTTAATGAGTTTAACATCCTGCAGAGATGAGATGAGGTTGATCAGAACATCTCATGGACAAGGATTATAGAGGTAGATCCCTAAGAGGGGAAACTCGGGATGTTTTATAAATGGGTGGATTAGGATGCCCTATGGGAGAATACCCATGATGGTGCATCCCATAAATGGTAGGTTTCACACTATGAAGGGGTAGATCTATAGGAGGGATATACTAAATTTTACCAAATGGTTGGATCATAGAACCCAATGAGAGCGGACACAGGGTGGTGCGTCTCATAAAGATATGGTTTCACACCATGAAATATGATATGAGAACCATTGAGGTTGGATCAGAGAAGTTCACCCAAAAGAGGGCGACCCCATGGTTTACCATTGGTTGGGATTTAACAATGTGGAAGCTTCATACATATGTTGTTTTTAATATAAGGATAATAATCCGGATAGTTTGAAGGTGTGATGTGGGGATTATTCACTAAGACAATCCATCGCAAGAGGATTGCTCAAAGTTGGATGAATATGTATCATGTGGGTCTTACGTACTGAGACTACCTTGGTCAGACGAGGATCAGTAGTGATATGGATGGGGATTACACACTAAGATGGCCAAAAATGTATGTCATGATCTCACCAGGATGTGGCAGCCTGAGTAAGAATCGGGATGGACATGGAGGAAGTGTCAAAGTGGAGTGGATGGAATTGATGGAGTGCGAAGGGTGCTACGATTGAACATCAGGAGGATTCCTACATATCCCAGTGGCTGGGATTCAAATTCCACATAGTTCAGGTGGGGTGATGAGACACCTAAGGAGGCGGCTTGTGATAATTGAGTGCATGGATGGGGACCCAAAGGAACTATAATTTCCGGGTAGCAGCAAGATCCTCCTAAGACATAGTGACTCCATGGAAATATCAATATGGTAATAGATGATGGTATCGACCCTTGGAAAGGCATCCCATATATCCCAATGGTTGGGAATTAAATTCCACATAGTTTAGGATGGTGTCATGGGGCTTACGCATTGATAAAAGCCATATGGATGGTGGATCTAGGGGGTGTATCCCCTAAAGGTAATATGTCACATCATGAGGGTACATCCGAATGAGGTGGCACCAGAGTTTACCATTGGTTGGTATCAGCCCGTGTGGAGGCTTCCTACATACCCAATTTAAAAGATAGGGATCAAAACACACATAATTTTATTGTGAGGGGTACGAGGCTTACTCAAGGAGGGATGCCTGGAAGAAGGATTTCGTGGTCAATAAAAACCTCTAAAATCGCATGAGTCATTCTTAGTGTAATAAACAATAGGAATTAGTATACTAGATAGTCACATAATAAGATGTGCATTAGTTAGGGGTAGAGTGGGGCTTATACACTTGAGCTGCCCGAAGTAGATCTCATTCTATGGTAGGAGGATATCATTTCTTATGAACAAGGAAGGAATATCTCACCCCTATAAAGATGAGTTGACATGGGTAATTTCCAAAGAGAGACATCCCATATGCATTTCACGGAGTGTGACTACAGTTTATAATCGTGAGCTGAGGATGACGGTGCTTTGTAGTTTAACGTCCTTTAACTTGGATAAGGAGGAATCATTCCTTACCCCTTGTACTTTCATGGTTGTATAACATGTGCCCTTTTTGGTGCATTACCTGAGAAATTTATGATGTGAGGTGGGGGAGGAGTGTTCAGTCATGGGTTCTATGTTATCCTAGATATGCTAAAAAGTAAAATCCATTTTCATACTAATTTCAAAAAGAAAAAGTAAGGGAAACTCAACATGGAACACCGCACTGGGTACCAAGAAATTACTATACATAAGGCCAGAGGGATTCACTGAAGATGTTCTCATGATGCAAGGGTCTTCGATGATATGGGATTCACGAGGATCTGATGATTTTTGGAGAACCAGGGATTTAAAAAGGAAAGGTCTTCAATATGCATAGGGTCCTTAGCTTAGAATGAAACCCCAACTCTATAGAAGAGTTATTAGAAAATGCTTAATGCTTCTTGAATCCTCAGGTAACCCAAAAATCCTCCTAATTTTTTTAAGGGTGTAGGCCTTTGTGAAAGGCATCCCTTTTTAAAGAAGGGTAAAATAAGAACAAGGGAATATGTGGATCTCAATGCTCAAGTATCTTGGGTGATCCATTTTTGGTTCAGGTTCGCGGTGCTCTAGAGATTCTTAAAATGGGATCTCTAAAGATGAAAGGTTGGAGTAACCATCACTTTGATGGGGGGAGAGGCATATTTATAGGAAATGGGGCTCGCAATTCTTAATAGAGCACTAAAAAGGACAAAAATGTGATACATTAATGAGAACAGATCTGTCAGACTCACTGAGCAGTCCATTAATTCTCTTGGTATATTCTTGGAGTAAGTCAGACTCAAGGGAGTTCCGTCATCTAGATTGGTGTAGTCACGAAGAGAGTTGGACTTGCGGAAGCTCTATCAGAACCTTGTGTGTTCATGGTTCAGAGGATATTCACCTAGTAGCTTCGTGAGGTAGACCCTTTTGATGATATTTTGGTCCGTTGAGATTGAATTTTGTCCCAAACAAATGGTGTCTTACTAAAATTATACCATGGCATGAATTTTTGTGCAAACAATCCCCCCCCCTCAGAAGGATAACATGTGGGAAAAGAAGGATTGGATTATAAGGTCCAATATTAGAATAACATGGTTGATTTAAAAGCTGGTTCATGATTATAGGCCATATATCACACATATGCGGGGTTTTAATGAAGTTCGAGGTGCGCAGATGCTGTCGTGAAGCTCAATTTTTCACCACCTATAATTAGGTTGTGAGGAACCCAATATCCATATTAGATATCTGTGAATGCATGTTCCTGAGATCTCTTTTAATGAATCCATACACCCCATGAATGTTCCTTTGCAAATTGGGTTTTGCAGTCCTATGATTCGCGAATGATTATTCAAGGAACTAGGTCATCACAACCTACAACCACTTCACAAATCACGTAGATCCCTGGGTTTCTTTGTAATCTATATATTTATGACCACACATCATGAGTGGTCTTCATGAACATTACTAGAAAATACACTAAGCCCTGTATTAGATGGATTTCTAAGATGCTTCTCGAGATGTCCTTACAGATGTTTCTTGATGAGGATAAATGGAGAATAGTATCTTGATTGGGGAGTATGTTCAGAGCCATTCAGACCATGAATCCCTACAAGAGTTTCTATTAGAATCTAAGAAGGAATATCCCCTATATAAGAGGCTACTTTTGCATTAATTTAGTGTGAGGGATAATGTTTTTATGATAGAGGAAAGTAGGGTTGAAGCGGATTACTAGTTTAGAGGTACACTAGGAGAATATAAGTTGTATCGGGATACTGACGACCACATCCGGAAGGACCACATGACCATCACTGCTGACTGCCTCTACAACCACCGCAACAACATTGATGGGAAACCAATATAGTAATAATCATCTGCTCCACAATATAATAAAATCCTCAAGTAAGGGATTCGGAGTCTCGAGAAAGGATGGACTTATGATTGGGATTTTCACCAGGGTTGCAACTTCACAGAGGAATGTGTCTAGGCCTACAGGGCATGTGTGTCCTATGTAGAGTTTGGTATGGTGATGAGGTGAGTTGGTCTTTATGAAGTGGCATGGGCTTCCCAGATCCTAGTCTACAAACTGTTGGGTATCATGATTGAGTTGTTGCACCGATGGTCATCGAACAAAAATATATTTCATCTTCACCATGGCGAGGTAGCCTTCAGCCTCTGGGATCTCCATTATATTTCTAGAATCTCGATTTTGGGGGCCATGTATGATGAATTTCTCCCTATGGAGAATGATTGAGAGGGTGAAGTGTAGATGATAGATCTAGAAAATTCCCAGCTGGATCTAGTGCTGGGCACAAACAAATATAAGTAGATAATAAGATACGTTCACTTAAAGCAATGGTTTGGATTTTTTTAAACTTCTCAGAGGAGGTGCTGAATGAGGGTGAGGAGCGACCCAAGAAGAAACCAAAATGTCCTTGTACCTATCTAATAGGTCCCATGTGATGAAAATATATCTCTTAATTGGGGATTTCGGATGACATCTAGTAGAAGTTGTGGGGGATACGCCCTCAGAGATGAGCAGCGGTCGATAGTCAAGCTGGATGAATTCATTCTGGAACTAATCTATGGGTAGATTCTACTAGTGATATATGTGAATATGGGTTAATGTAAAAGATTTTTTATCACGGTGGTGATTCTAGAAACTAGGTAGAACATAAATCTGGGGGTGCTGGTGTTGGAAAAGCTGTATAAGGTGTTTCAGAATATCAATTATGGGAAGAAACTGCTATGAGTGTGTGATCCGCTTAACATTATATATAGTTGGTTAGACACACACATGGGAGGATATGGATTTCTGAATACCATATCCCCTCCTGAGACAAAGTTTTTACAAGTGACTCTGAATATTGTGGGGATTTTCCCATTAATGATGGGCTCGATGGTGGTGCTGAGGAAGATTGGGAGAGCATACCAGTTCACCATTAACCCATTCCCTTTTCTGATAGGGGTAATTATTGATGATGGAATAGAATATATAGAGAGTTGGTCATATATCCTAGACTTTTGAGGTAGAGTGATGGTGGTGTGGGTGGACTATGAGATGATATGTCAACCATACACCCCATACCAATTTGTGATCCAATTTAGGTTTCTACAGAGGCTGAACCCATGGATGTACTTGGGAATACATTATGAATATCACCCATGTGTGATGAAGAAACTCTATATCATGTTAACATGTGAGGATAGAAAAATGTTGAATGAGCTAAATCCATCCACTTATGCATTCAGGTTAGATCATACCAATGAAGAGTGTTACAAATCTGCCTATCCAGGGGAAATGTTGAAGGAGAGGACAATCCAAGCCAATGAATAAGTGGCCCCTCTACCTTGTGGATGAGGTGGAATGGTCTCCAGAGGGAATTTTTGGGGTAGGTATGATACACATATTGGTTATAAAGCTATAAAATCAAGGTTGATGGTTTGTGAACCGACATAGATTGGAGATGAAATAATAGGAGCATTAGTACAAGATCTAGTGTTCCTAACCGAGCCTGCTCAAGATGAAAGGGAGCTATCAAAGGGGTTCGGTAGGATACATGCCCAAGATCCAAATAAATAATTATGCCATGTGTATATTCCTAATGTTGTTGTATATCCCAATGCATGGAAAACCTGTGATACCTACATATAGTTCCTCAAAAACATCAACTTGGGGGATCAATTGAATAGGTATGGGTTACAGCTTGAAGGTATCAGATTTTCTAAGGGTATATTCTTTCTATCCTAGGAATAGGGGGAGAAATTCATGGAAGAATTAGTGGGATTAGTTCATTCTCAAGGAACTATGTTTCCAATGAAAGATTGAGTGTGGATACTACTAGACATGACCCTCTCCCCCAGTTCTTCCAGTGGCTCAGTCGGTAGAAAACATCCCTTTTACTGATTGATCAGATGGATCATTGGGATAAGAAACCAATAATGGAAGACCACAACAGGATGATGAGGATATAGCTTTGATGGATATAGCTTTGATGGAAGCCTCTTTGGAGGAAGGAAAGATAATATCCTTAGGGGACACTTCCTTGGATGGATTCACTGAATCTCTTGAAGTAAGATTTATCTCATTTACCTATGATATCACTCTCCTCGTTATTTTCCTAGAATCATTGTCTGACATCTATTCCATACTAGATAATATTCAAAAAGATACACCCTCTCATTGTGATTAAGTTTTGACCAATGTGGAGAGGTAGGATGCGAGGTTCATGCCAAAAGAAAAAGAAGATGGTAGGCTGGTTGGTGCTGAAGAGGGTGTAACCTTCAACCCTGAGTCACTTAATCCCTCCATTGTATATGGGGGGGCCATGCCTTGGTATCAAAATGATGAAAACATGAGTTCATGAGTAACAATATCTTGACCACTATATGTTTACAACCTCACATAGTCATATTTTCTGTTTACTCAACATGATTAACTAATATGGTCCATGTATGAATAGTTATGAGAGTGGTGGGTGCTCTAATATTAAGAATGATCATATGACTTGGGTATCCCTTATTGATAAAGATTTCAGTCTATGTGTAGATGGATATCTGAGTCAACCAGGCCATGGATTATGGTGAATAATCAATTATGATTGCAGATGTTGTCACTGGTGGGTTGGAACCCAGGGATGACAGGGAAAACCATTTCGAGGTGAGATCAAGTGATAAATATCAACCTCACAGTATGGAGTCTAACCCATATGACATGATGCCATAGGAGTATCATGTGGATGAATTCCTAGACATATTTCTAGAGTATGAACCTTCTAATCCAGAGGAGGTGGGCATGTCTAATTATGATGTGGTTGAAAAAAACAAGGATACCAAACACAAGGCATGGAATTTGTTCATGAGCTTCAAAAAAAATTCTCCCAAACCATAGTGGATAATCTAAATGGGATCACTTCTCTATTGGCTACATGATCAATGCACTAGAGTATTGGATGCGTGAGGTTTATGCATGTTGATCTGAAACTACCTAACCAGGAAAATGTAGGAATGAAGTCACTATATGGACATATCCTGGAATTAAGAGATGTTTTTCATCACTCTGAAACTTTAAGAGGCTGAGAAAGTGATTAAGCATCTGGAATTATAGTTGAATGAATGTTCTTACTTTTCTACCACCCAATAGGAACTGGTCTCACGATTGAGGGTCCATCTGATGGAATCCCAAGAATGACTGAGGTGGGCATCTCTTCAAATGGATGATCATTAGGTTAAGTGGGATCGGGGTCTGTCTAGGTATAATGAGTTCTGTTCGAAATAAAATGAAAATAAAAGGGAGACTATGTAATGACAACGAATTATGGAAATACACACACCAGAATGTGGTGGAGTTGAAGCACTCCATTAAAGAGGAGAATCCATAAGAGATTTGTTTTTTTTAACTCATGATACAAACTTATTATTTTTTTCATTGAATTGTATGTATGGAAACAACCTTACATAATTCAATTATATCACATTGAAATATCTTTGGAACAACCAATGATCGATCCCTAAGCTCATTTAGGTCATGTCCATTGTGAGAAACAAGGAATGACCACATAATCATTCTCTTTGTATGAGAGTGTTGGATAATCATCGAATATGTAAGGTCTTCTATTGTTGACTGGCCACCCAGATTTGTTGTGTCAAGAGAGGCTATGACTAGAGAATGGGGCTATTGGGACAACCCATTTTCTTTTCCCAACATGTGCTAGTTCATGAGTAGGATAATTTCAGGGAGTTGGAATCGATCCGAACAAAGGCAAATGAAAAGTGTGAATTACTATGCTCAAAATTTAGAATACAAGGAGGATGGAATTAGTTTACGAGATAACTAATGAAATTCATCAAAACACAATATCTAAAATGTTATACTGGAATGGGGAAGAGAAAATTAGGTTCAAACACTGGCCATTTTTGAAGCACGGGACCTAACTCAAAATATTTCCCAATGTATTCCAGAATGTTGGCCTACGATGGTAGGTGATCCAAAACGGCATGGGACGAGGCTATTATGTGTCCCTTTGTATGTGAAATTGGATGAGGATCCAAATAAAGGGGTGCAAAAAGTGTGTGAATGAAGTGAGGTAACGTTTGAAAGTAATAGTTAATGGGTTTACATAAAAGAAACCATGGGCACAAAAGCCCTTATATAATTAGATAAGGGATGTAACACATACCGACAATTTAATTTAATAAAAAATTAAAAGAAACTAATCACATAAAAAGTTTATTTTCCATGCTCTTGATCTTCCACATACATGCAACTAATTACACATTTAATAAAATTTTCATTCAATTATAATCAATATTATTTAAGATAAATCTCACTTTAATGAATTAATTATCTTCTTTAATTAGTCAATTATTTATTCTTAATTATCATCAGAATTTTCATGAGATTATCATTGATCATAATTTTTAAAAAATTAAATTAATTTTTTTAAAATTAACTATGTACAAAAAAGTACCTTGGAGTAAACATGGCGAGTACCCATATGAATTGCTCAATGTGTATTATATTCATATACAATTTAATCATATGACATCAATTATAAATGGATAATTACATAATGTCTCTATGTGTACTTTCAACTTAATGACCACATATAACATGTGGTATTTATGTAGCATGTAACATTTCTATGCGTGTAGAGTAATAAATTTATTACAACTTATAAAGGATATACAGTTACGAAAATTACACATAAAATTAATTAGACATTTAATATATGTATATATATATATATATATATAACCTATCACATGATATGTGATATCAAATTAATTAACACGAAACACATGTTGATAGGGTTTATGCAATTTAATAATTTAATTTTTAATTCTATGTATTTTTGAAAAAGTACAGGGCATTGAGATTTTGTCTAAATGCCATGTATTATTCTCACAATCTATATGTAGAACATGCCTGTGGACTTCACATGTAACTAGGAAATTAAAAATATTATATTAAACAGTGTGTACATGGGATACACAACATTTGGTCATTAATTTACATGATCATAATTCATGTAGTCCATGTAAGAAAATATGCAGCCCATTTGTGACCAAAAGATTACAAGTCATGTATGAGTGTTACATGATATGTACTTCAACTTACTATGTGACATAATAACCTAGTCAACACATGGTGTGTAATTAAATTCACAATTTGTACTAAATGCACATGGATATAATTAATTCCAAATTAGTTATTAGTGCATTGAACAAATGTACACAGAATGTATCAATAGGATACATGACATGTACTCTTGTGTTATCTATTTAGACTCCTCGTCACCTCCAAATGAGTTCATTGAATTTATTACATTCTTAAAATTAATCTATTTGATTATATTTATGATAATGAATAGTAATAAGAGAATATATCATTATTTGTATTAAATAATGATTAATTTGGAAGTTAAAAACTAATGAAAATGCATAACTCAACAAACAATAAATAAATAATTATAAATAATTATGTGAACCCTATAATGCCTCATGAAGATTCTTAGTGTGGTAGAAGCATCTGATGGGGTATGCCCAACTTTGTTTTTTCATAATCGATGATTAATTTTAGATTCACATGATGATAAACACCGTGATAAAAAAAATTGGTACATAGAATATAGAAGGTGGAAAACTCTGTAAATGAAGTATTGGACCGTCACATATTATTTGTAATTAATTTATAAATTAAAGTAATTCCTTGGGAGGAATTTTGTCTTCATTGATGAATCTGACAACATCTATACATCATACTATGACTGCATTGTGGGAATCCAGAGTAGATACCATTTAAAGGTAATCCACATGTGTTACACAAACCTCTAAATCTTACCATAGGAATCTCTGGATGCTAGCACAGTAGATCTTAACACTTGGATTGTACACCATTGATTTCCTCCAGAATCTCTTTAAGGAAGGGTTATTTTTTATCTCTCTAGACTTGTGAGTGGTCGGGGAGGAGGATCATCCTCTGTTTTTGAGTGCATTCTTAAAGAGGGATCTCTCTGGGTATTCTAGAGTACTCTCCCCATATGTATTTTTGAAAAAAAATCAATTGGCTCCCAGGAAGAAATAATATAATCCAGTTTATATATCACTAAAGTTGGAAAATAATAATTGTATGTACACCCTTATTATTTTTCTTAATCCTTATGATACCACACATCTATAATAATAATAATAATAATATATTAATATGCGCTAAAACAAAAAATTAAATTAAACATTATTTATTCAAATAATTTTTAATATGTATTATTTCCCATCGGAATTTTAAAATTGGTCCACCATCCACAATATTTATCAGAAATTGAATAATAAATTTTTATCTGATAAATAAATACCAATACATTATTCTTAAATAAATAAATAAATATTATATTCATTAAATGGAAAATAAATATTTATTAAATATTTTGCTCAAAAAATATTCCGTCAAATAATTTGTGACTCTGTATAAGTGATCACGAAAACATGAATAATTATTAAAAAAAATATAGAAATACTTCTTATTATACTTGTTGAATATAAAATATTTCTATTATTTAATAGAGGTTCTAGATACACTTAGTGAGTGACCCTATAGGCCTCTTTCTCCCTGGCATTAGGAATTGGAGACCAAAGTACAAGGTTAATATCTAAAAACATGTCAAGGAACCCATAGAGAAATAATTTGTTTTTAAAATGATATAAAACCACATACGAATACTTAACATTTAGTATAATCCTTCTATCGTGATATATTCAATCAAGCATGTTGCATTTTCATGTCATCAACCTATGTGTTTGATGTCTCTTTCTTTAACTTTCTAGAAATCAAACATTCCTACAGAACACCATGGACATTGATTTATTTATGCTATATAATTTCAATCAAAGGGACTGATATATCAACTTCTGTTAAATAATATAAAAGGAAAAATCCTTTGTCACATGATTTGATAATAGAATATTACTCATGACACACCTAACGTGTCCTACCTCACTATGAACATATGTTATCCCAGTTTTTGACAATACATAAAATTACATGAATTACAATATCCATTAATAATAATATTAAATTATATGGATGAATATAGATATCTAGAGATAAGAACATCCAACAAGACATTTAAATATCGATTTCCTACTGTCGGGTCTTATTCTTTGAATATCCTACACTGGATATTACCAAGGGAGTACACCATGAGAAGCTCCCTCAAAGTCTTATAGTTATACACTCTTGATAGTTTGTATCACTTGTGTCTCTAAAATGATTTCATCCATCTATAAAATATATATTTAATAATACGTTCATGAAACTTATAGGTTTTCATCATAGTGTGGAACTGCTATGAAATTTTAGTGAAATAACTACTCATATGACATTATCAATTGCTAAAATACATAAAATAATAATCATTATGTCATTAGGTGTTTATTAATATTCAAAGAAATGAATATAGGATATCATAAAGTACATAAATTTTTGTTATAGGGAAAAAAATCCAACACTGGTAAGGTAAATGTTGTTAATGGTTATTCATTAGACAAGACTCATGTTCAATTTTTTTATTGAGAATATTATAGAGAGTGGTGATATTGTCATGGATTAGGGAGTTGGTATGATTCCTTATATTCAGTAGGGTTCTATTCAAAACCTGGGTGAATCTAGAATTGTATCTACTTCTATTGTTCCAAAGGAGGTTTACATAGAGGTGGTGGAAATTGAATTGGTTACAAAAGTATTGGGTGACATAATGCTAGAAAAGCATGTTTGAGATATTATTCAAAATATTTGGAGGATACTCAGTCTAATAAGGCTGAAACTCAATACCAAGACATTAATGTTATCACCACTCTAACCTTTAACAATATGGATTGATACCATCATGTGTAAAACACTAAATAAGTGGACATAGTGGACTCTGTCGAACACCATGGAGCATAATATAAATATGTGATGTCTACTTACAATTCATTTTTCATATTGGTTGAACTTTATGACTTTGAAAGTGAAGTTGATAATAACTCAATGAAGTTTGAGGATCAGATCTCGAGGTTTGTGGATAGGAAAGTACACATCACAAATGCTTACATCACTATGAATTCTGAGGATTTCAATTCGTAGTCCTTTCAAAGTCATTCTCTTTTATATAGAACTGATACTCCATTTGATGGAGTAAATTATAAATAACCCAAGATGTGTAGGAGAGGCATAAATCTATGTGGAAGAGGTAACCCGCATGGATGGGGTGGAAAATCATAGCGTATAATAGGTTAATCCCAAGGTGTTTATTTTCCATTGTAGTGACAACTATTGGTGTCACTAAAATGGGGAGACTATTTTTGAAGTAACAAAGGATAAAATAACAACTGATAGGGGGTGAATCAGATGTTCACTTTTTATAAGTTTCAAAACATTTAGAATATTAACCCTAGAAAACTCTTAATATTTATTTCCTTATCATATTTTAGTAAATAATCATGCATTAAAAATTAGGAAATAAATAAAATCACGCAATATATACAAGGTTCATCCTCAATTTGATAACCTACATCCTTTCCATAGCCACTATTATGGGTCTATGTAAATCCACTATTATGAATAAGTGAATACAACTTGTGCCAACTCCTATGATAAACCTTCTATATCCTAATAAGAAATACTATACAAAATCCCATCAGTTTACAATGTTTTATTATAAAAAAATTATCCAAAAAAAGAATGAAGACTTTGTTTAAATTTCTTTACAATTGCTCAGTCTAAATCCTCGGTCCAATTTGGATAGATCTAATTTTAACAATCCAATGAATCTAGATCTGATTCTATCAATATGATGATTTTATATCAGATTCTATCAAGATGATGAGTCTAGATCTAATTTTCTCAATAAAATGTGTCTAGATATGATTCTATCAATACGATGGAATCAATATGATGAACCCATTCTTAATATGCAGAAATAAAACTCTATTTAAATGCTCAAAATTTTAAAGAAACATTAATTTTTCTAATCCTCCACATGAGATCTCCTTCCAGAAATAAATTTCACATGATTTATTCAATGATTTTCCTTTTCCACTTACATGAAAATTCCACAATGAATTAATGATATGAGGAATTATTTATAAGAAACTCAAAAAAGTGAGAGTGGGAAACTTAAAAAATGTCCCTGATTCCTCAGATTTCAAAAACATCAAAAATATCTCACATCTAAACTTCAATTTTAACATTTTTAATCCTCCTTATATTTCTCTGAGATTTACACAAAATATAATTTCAAGTTTTACCTATATAACTATTCATTAAAATTTTTGTAATCCTCTTTGTAATCATATCATTATGACCTATTTCATTGTCAATTCATTAAAAATATATTTCCTTCTTAGCTCATTTCTGCTATTATTCCTTCTCAGATCAGTATGG
Source organism: Viscum album (assembly GCA_963277665.1). Lineage (NCBI taxonomy): Eukaryota > Viridiplantae > Streptophyta > Magnoliopsida > Santalales > Viscaceae > Viscum > Viscum album. The sequence continues at coordinate 1,478,883,307 of OY728134.1, forward strand.
ATTTTTTTAGTACTTAGATCATTGTGATTTTTTTTCTTTATCATCTTATTAAAATTTCTATTTTTCTTCCTCTACTCATTATGATTTCTATTTCTTTCTCTGGTCATCCTGATTTCTGTTTCTTTCTCAGCTCATTACGATGTAATTCCCATTATGATGGAATTACCATTATGATGGAATTAAAATTAAGACATAATTCCCATTACTATGGAATTCCCATTATGATGGAATTCCAATTACAATGGTATTCCCATTACAAAGGAATTCCCATTATGATGGAATTTCCATTAAGATGGAATCTTTATACTGAAACATTAAAAAATTTCAAACCTATCCACAATTTCATAAAAAGATTTTATCATGATAGTTTTCATGATTTTTTAGAACTTTATGATCAGAAAATCATATCCTTATTTTGTTTAAAATGTTTGAAAACAGTCTAACTCCCGACTATAAAAACATCATTCAAAAATACTCAACAACAATAGGACTTCTTTAGTCAGTAACTTCTGCCTTTCTCCTATTACAAAAAAAACATTCAGTAAAAAACAATTTCTACCTCTTATTCTATTGGATCTGATAATCTGAATCTGATTCCAATTGATATGATAATCTGAATTTGATGCTAGTCATACTGATTAAAAATCCCATTATGGTGAACTGGATCCAATTCCTAAATAAAAAAACATCATTATATAAAATGGTTTGGTGCCAAAAAATAAAAAAAAACTTTTCTAAAACAATTTATCATAATGGGTCTTCAGTTTTTGGGTTTCTTGATGTGGGAAATGTTTCTATATATAACCTCATATTCTCTTTTTACTCATATTTTCATTTTTTCTAATAAATAGGTTATAGTATTTTGGATATAACCTTATACTATTTTGAATATAAATATATATTTATATTTGTTTCATATGAAATATATATTTAAAAACATGATTCATATTTTTCAATAAAAATACATAATATTCCATTTAAATAAATTAATACTATATAAATATGACATATTAAATATAATATATTAACATTATATGTTTCTGTGTACATAAGTATGTGAGTGTGTGTTTTTATGTGTATGTATATGTGTTCGTGTGTGAATGTGAATGTATTTATGTGCATGCTTATGTTTTTGTGTATGTATGTAAATTTGTGTAAATTTGTGTATGTATGAGTATGTATGTGTATGTTTACATGTATGTGTGTGTGTGTGTGTGTGTGTGTGTGTGTATGTATACGTATTTATGTCTATCTTCATGTATGTATATATGTATGTGTATGTTTTTATGCGTATGTGTATGTGTGTATATATATATATGTATGTATTTAGTTATGTATGCATGTGTACACATGTGTGTGTGTACGTATGTGTTTGTGTATGAATGTGTTTGTGTGTGTGTTTATGTTTATCTACATGTATGTTTATGTGTATGTATGTTTGTGTATGTATTTATGTGTTGTGTAGGTGTGTGTGTGTGTGTGTGTGTGTGTCTTCACATGTTAGTGTATGTATTTGTATAAGTTTTTATGTGTATTTATGTGTATGTATGTGTGTATGTATATATATTATTATATTATAGGAAAGTCACTTGGTTTTTCAATTTCACGTATCTTATTGTAGTTTGTGTGTGTGTGTGTGTACAGTTACAATATATCTAATTATCAATATAAATTCATAATTCAATGAAAATAATATCTCTAATTTAATAAAATGAATTTAAAAACTGAACTTTTATAATTAATGTTATTGAAATGTTATTAAAAATAATTTTAAATTATTATTAAAATTATCTAAAGACGATTATGATTAATATTATATATATAATTAATGTTATAAAGATTTATATAATTAGTATCTTATTGTAAATTTTTTGTTTTTACCTACAATTTTTAATATTTATTAATTTTTATCTCAATTTTAATTTATTTTTAATATAGTTTTAATTTTTATAGTTATAATCTATTTAAGGACATGGAGGTTACAAGAAATGAAACACCAAAAATACCCATGGGACAATAATGACATATCACACCCCCTTTAAGGGCGGACTCACGCCATAGCGAGCCCACTAAAATTTTGAATCCTAAAGGTCCACCATTTGATGGCCCAAATGCCCCCTTTTTATGACCCAAAGGCCCCCAACTTATGTCACACACTGCATCATCAACCCTAAGTTGCTCAAAAATGCCCTCCAAGGGAGACTACCATGATTTTAACCCTGGTCATGTGTATAATTATGACTTAACATTACTACTCAGGTATACCCCCAACTACAATATATAATTAGTAAATATATAAATAACATTACTTGTTCAATTTTTAATATTTTATAAATTATTCATTTTTTTAATTTTTTTCCTTTTTTTATATTTATTCTTTTTAATTGTAATTTTTTGTATTTAAATATTTATACAAATTTTATTTATTCATTTTTAAATAGTAAATTTTTGTAATTTTTTTTGTATATAAATGTATTTTGAAATATTTATTCATTTGTAATGTATTTTTTATTTATATAATTAATCCTATTTATTAAATTTTATTTAATTTTTATATTTTTTATATTTTTATATAATTTGTAATTAATTTTAATTTTTCAATGTAATTTTTAATTTTTAGTATTCATTTTTTAGGTGTTCATTAATGATAATTTTAGTGATGATCAAATATGTCTTTATTAACACTAATTTATTTACAACTGATAAATGTATATTTTATTAGTGCTTTTGGTTTAGGAATGACAAAACCATTTAGGTATTTCTAAATGAACCATAAGAGTCACACAGGTCAAACTCACTGTTCAAGCTTTCACCGAACCATAACACTACCACCACACCTCTCGAACTATTTAGAATTATTGACCCTCAAATCAAAAGGAATGTTATTACTATCTTGTTTCTAAGTATTTTTAACCAATATTTCTTGAGATTTCATGATTTTAATGCTTCTTCCCATTTCATATATGAATCATATGATCCTTGTATGTAAATATATAAATTTTTATGTGTTTGTTTATATAAAAATTTATATATAAACTATAGTATCTTGTCCTACTCCTTCATGTTGTCACACTAGTAGGATCATTTCCCTACAAGGATTTAGAATTTGAATGTTCCAAGTTGGTGGGATTTTCTGATCATCCACGTGAGGTGAGGCTTTCTTGGTAAAGTCTCCCCACATAGTTGTGTTAATTTAAGACTTTTATTTGTTTGGGTTAGTTTTCATTTATGTCTTTTTTTATATATAAATATTGAAATGAAACTATTATTTTTAAGTGTCATTTTACCAGTCAACATAGAATTAAAAATTAAATTATGTTAATTTTATAAAAAAATTATATAATAATATTACAATGTTTTCATGCGTGCTTTATGTGTTGTATGTTTTAATATTTGTTTTATTTTTTACTTTATGCATGATATTTTTGACTTCTTTTTCCTATTGGTGTATGGAATATGAATTATTGACTTAAATATTTTATAGTTATATATATGTTATCTAACATATTACATGTTATTTTTGAGATATTATTTTATGGATTTATTTTCCGTAAGTTAATATTTTCACGCAACGTGAGAATGTATACAATGACATGATATTTTTTAAATACAAACCATGAAAACTAGTAAGTGATCAATGACCATACATATTGTGATACTCTATTATAAAACAAAACTATATTATTTTGAAGTTTATTATAAAACATTGAATTTAAATCTATTGTTTTATATAATTTATATATGTATGTATGTATTAAAATTTATAATTATATTTTTTTTAAAGATATACATTATATAAATTACCCATGTAAAAAATGATACATTATATCCATAACTTCTGTGTATTTATTTATTTTTTTTTAAATATGAATATTTTATAACCAAATAAGAGGTATATGAATTGAAAATGGATGGAAGAAATTTTTTTTGATAAAATAGTATGAGGATTGGGTTAAAGATTTCATCAATCTTTCAACAGAGCATGGAAATGACCATTCTCAAATCATTTTTCCATGTTTATTTTGTTGTTATTCAAGATTATGTTTTCCAAAAAAAGGTGAAAAAAACTTTATTTGTCTTGAAATAGATCAAAGTTATAAATATTAGAAAACATATGGGGAAAAATAAATGTTTCTAGTGACTAGAGTAATGCTACCATTTATGGATCATCTAATATGAGTAGAACTGTAAATGATGATGGAGATCATACTAATGAAATAAAAATTATGGTTAAATAAGACCTTAATTATTATAAAAAGTTGTTTGAGAAGTTAAAGAGTAGTGAAAAGGTGCCACTGAATGTTGTTTGTACTAGATATACAACATTGTCAGTCATAATGATATATAATTTGAAAGATGGAAATTTATCGAATGAAATATGATTTACAGAACTATATACTATATTCAATTATATGTTACCATAAAATAATGAGATTCCTTATCAAACAAAAGACACTAAATGAATGATATGTTCAATTTTAATGATTTCAAAAAGAATACATACCCATATAAATGATTGTATATTGTTTTTCTAGGAGCATGAATCACTTAAAAAATTCCTTCTAAGTGTTGTTCAAATCAATACAAGAATGATGAATCTCATCCTCTGAATGTTTTATGATATTTTCCAATCATTCAAATATTTAGAATACTATATAAAGTTGAGGAAACTATAGGGATACTGAGGTGGAACCCATATACATGAATTCAATATGGGAAGCATTATTACCCAACAGACTTTCCTCGGTGGAATAAAAATGATATTGAGTATCTAGAATTTATAAATGAGCCAACAAACCTCCATATTACACTATTTACTAATAGAATTAATTCTTTTCATTTATAAATTAACATTCACAGTGCATCGGTGAATATATTGGTCAAGTATAACATTCCATTGTGGTTATGCATGAAGTGAAAATATATTATTTTCCACTACTTATGTCAGGACCAAAAAAACCTAGTATTGATATTGATTATTATTGGGATCCATTGATCAAATAACTAATATTCATGTGGTATTCAAGTGTTACATTATACAGTTATCATTGAATGGTAGATTTTTCATTGAGATATGCGTTGTTCGTGATGATAAATCACTTTCATACTTATATAAATTTTTCAAGATATAGAGTTAAAAGAATGTTAGGGTGCCCCATTTGTGTAGACGATACACAACCAGTTAAGTTGTAACATTCCTTGATTACAATGTTTCTTTAAAATCATATGTTATATCCCAATAACATAAATAATGATCTTAGAAAACTTGATTTTATGAGAATTTAGAACAAGGTACAAAACCTTATCAATTAATAGGTGATGAATAGTTTAATAAATTAAATGATATTTTCATTATTTTTGGTAATACCTTTTTGAAAAACCATTCAGGGTTAGAAAAAGTGATCTGATTTTTTAAAATTACAATATTGTAATTGTTTATATGTGATCCATTGTCATAATGTCATGAACATAGAAAAAATATGTGTGATGGTGTCATTAGCGCATTACTAAATGAACTTGGTAAAATAAAAAGATATAATTAAGGTTAGTTTAGACTTGACGCGCATGGACACAAGGGAAAAGTAATCACCAGTAAAGGGTGAAATATGAAATTTTTGACATCCAGTGGCTTACACTCTTTCCAGGTAAGATAGATTTCAGTTTTATAGCTTTCTAAATAGTGCAAAGGTTCCAAAGTGGTCTTTATCAAATATCAAAAATATTTTATACATGTCTGATTTCAAATTAAAAATCCCAAAATCACATAACTTTCATGATTTGATGTATGATTTAATGTTTGTGGCTTTATATTTGATTCCACCTAAAAAATTTCAAAAAATATTAACCATGCTTTCCTTCACTTTGAAAGATACATGTTGTAAATTTATAGACCCATCAAACTTTCCAACTATATAAAAGTTAATTTCAATATTATTATATGAATTGTAGATGTAATTCCCACCACCATTCATTCGTATAACATATAAATTGATGGTTCACTTGGTTAAAGTGATTTGACTATGTGGTACTGTACATTATGGCATATACCCGAATAAACAATATATGAATATTATGAAAGGGTATATAAAAAATAATTTTCAACTAGAAGTTTTAATTAAAGGGTGATATATTATTTAGGAATTTATTGAATTCTATACCAACTACCCATCTGATGAGGATAACATCGGTGCCCTAAAATCTCATCATAATAGATGCCTTATGGGTGAAGGAATTTTTGGAATAAGAGTTGTTTAATTTTTCATTACAAAGTGGGAGAAGGATCAGAATTAAATTTTGGATAACAATATAGAGGATTATCTATATGTTTAAACATGCTATCTAATTCTTAGGTATTTTAATCCAAGGGTTCAATTATGGATGTCAAATACTTATACTAAACAATTTATAGAATGGTTTCAAGACTACATTTTGAAGGAGTTATTTGAAAATCCAAAATAAATTTCATATCAACATTTATGACTATATAGAGGATCAATTGTATATGTATTATCTTATAGTGGTTATGTAATTAATTGTTATATCATCTATACAAATGAACAAGATAAACATTGTACGATGAAAAATATTTGAATTACTCTTATTAAGTAATTGATTCATGTATATGGTACCAAGGATAAAAATATAATTTATTTCAATATCTCATACTTTATAATTATAATAAATATGGTATTTGGATTATAAAACATTCCATGTATTGATTTTTCGATGAAAATCATCTGATAATAGGTGTGCAGTTAAATTTGATGAATTAGGATTTTTTAGAGTTATTTTTAGTAATGAAGTTTACTTGGATGAACTATTCATAATGAAATCATATAAAGTATAAATACTCAATTTTTATTATCCTAAAAATATAAATTAGTCATTTTTTCTATTTTAAATTGAATCAATTTTTGGGTCAAATGAAAATACTATTGAGGAAGACCCATTTATATGGATGTCATAATAATTTCACAATGGTCCCAATGTTGATGGTGTCTTCTATTTCATAGGGGACCATAAGGAGGGGATTTGGATACATGATAGTTATACTAAATCCCTTCTACCTTTAAAGACAAAACGATATTTCAATTAGTAGAATAATGTTTTTTTAATATATATTGTGTTTCCTTATAATATTATATGTTCAAGGTAGGAATAAGGAATAGTGGAAGCCAATTTGGACCATGACCAGTGATGAATATTTATATTATTCTAATTATGACCCAAAATAATATGATGAATAATGTAACACCTCAAGTTTTTATAGACATTTGTGTTAGAATAAATTAAATTTTGATTTATGTCTTGCAATTCACTAAGCCAAACATTCCTTTCACATAGCCCAGAATTAGATTATGTTACATGGAACCAAATAATCATACAATAAAAGGAACATTGACTAAGTTTATCTTACCAGAAACACCAACTTCTTGTATGTTACACGAAACACCGACTTGACGTACAATAGATATAACACAAGTGTTTCTACGAAACATCATTTTATAGATATAATTATTTAAATGATTCATTATAACATAGTCGTTAATATTATTTATATGAATAGTAATAAATACTTTTCAAATATTTTTTATAATATTTTTATATAAATAAAACATATCAATAACAAAAGATATGATTTTTTTTAATGTGCTTATATTTTTAAAAATATAGTTTTCTCGAATGAGGTACTTTTAATGTTTTTCTATGAAAAATAATAAAATTAATTTTGGAAAGATTTATAAAATAATTTGGTTAAAATAAAATAAATTTTTTAATTTATAATTTTGAAATTATCTTAGGGTGAATATTTGGGATTTTTCTGAAGAACTTCATTTTTGGATGAATAGTGAGAATACTAGATTTTAACTCAAAACTGTTTTTTCATCTAATTTATTTATAAGGAAAAATTATATAATAATTTTTTTAAGGTTTAACTAGATTATATTTTTATAAATAAATATAAATTGGGTAATTAGAATCAATTTCACTTTGAAACTGAATATAAAAGACAGAAAACTTTTGATCATTTTTACTTTAAAAACCTTTATTGTCGACCTAACTATGGGATTAATATTAAATTAATTTCTTCCAATTATGGGATTTAAATTTTGAAAAATGAATTCCAAATTTTTAATTATAAGATTTTATAATTTATAATAAGTTCAAATTTGTTTTCGACCAAAACTATTAGTGAAAGTGATTAAAATTAATAACATCAATTTAGGTAAAATTAATCATAACTAAGGGCTAACCCTTGTATTTAAGACCCAAAAAGACATAAAAACTTGTCAAACACCCATTTTATCTCAATTATTATGCTATGAACATTACATTATTGATTTTGTATTATTTTGTATGACTTTTGTTAGGTTAAAAAGTCGGTACACCTAACTTTTTTTTCAAAAATACCAAGTGTGTCCTTTCCCTTTCCTATAAAAAGACAACACTTATCCATCTTCTTCACAACTCTCAAAACACTTAGGTCCATACATTATCTAGCCAATGAAATTTTTAATATCCATTACTTCCTCCATTAAGCCTCACTTTGCGAATAAAACCTTCCAAGGATGCCTTCTAGCATAAACCAAAAGGAGTTACCTGATTAAGAGGTAACGTCTTATCTCAAGGCCTTATCTATTATTTTCCTTCTAAACCCCCACTATATTTATTAAATAATTGTATAAAAACAAATTTATCCTCAATAAATTATTATTTTTTTATTAAAAATAATTAACCTACAATTACACCCATATTCATCTAATGGGTAATGAACATACTAATTATGTGTATCACAAACCACCACCTGACTAAAAGATGATTGTTTATTTTTCCTTTAACCCCTATCATGGAGGAAATTATGAAAGATAATATATTTATATATGTTATATATTATTTTTATTATTTCATTAATCTTCTTTATTCCTTTTATAACACATGTCTTCTTATCTTTAATTTGGTGTAAATTTGATAATTTCGTTTGAGGATGTGTGGACTACCGGCTCCTCAATGCAATGTGATTCGTTCACACAGTAAATGGATGGTATTAATGATGGTTTTAGTGAAAATATATGATATATATAACAATATAATTCTACTTTGATGATATGATATGAATTCACTTAATTTTCTTTCTTTCTTTCGATATGAGAATAAAAAATTGGAAACGACGTTCATGCATACGTATGATTTACCACCTCAATGAATAGGGTGTATTCATTTCATACATAAAATTATATAGATTATAATTATACAAATTTATTTTATATAAATGATATTTATATAATTTTTTAAATTATTTAATCATGATATAAGTATAAATACCAACAATATAACAAATTAAGACACATGCATAGAATAAAGCGAATATTGTCTGAAGTGAAACGTTAACATAGGATGGTTAACAAGAGGGTAATATAAATCCATAATAATACAATATATGGTATTAGATATAATTATATGGTTATTTAAAATATTTATAATGAATTTATATTTATTACACAAGTGGTTTTAATGAGTACGACGAGAGTCAAGACACAAGGTAAGTGGATTTCATCTCGCTTTTTATTTTCATGAGATACATGCTTTATTCACCACCCATTCCTTTTGTATGGTGTATATAATAAATATGGATGTATTAAATGAATCTTATAATTAAATTTTATGGGTATTAAAATATCTATTTTATGATCTTTCTTTCATGGGGTTTATGTTTCAAAAGTTACCAAATCGGGAAAATAGTTTTGTCTCAATTTTCCTTCTTTGAGACTCATGTTTTTTTATGAACATAAATTCGTTTTGAGGTGTATATAATTCCATTTTACATATTATATCATGAATATCCTTATTTTAATAATTTTTTAAAGCTTCATTTAATTTCATTTTCATAAATGGATAGTATGATCCCATGTAACCAAGGGGATAGAGTATATTGAAACAATCCCATCACTTTTCATGATTGTTAATGATTATTATTCTTTGATGAAATATTATGATCCATATCTCAAGAACAGTTATGAATTTTTTAATCCTTCTTTTATTCATGATATCCCCAAGTATTAGTACCATTTTCCACTCTTTGGTAGTTAGGATAATGTTTTTATGTGAAATCTGATAGACTCTCTCTTCGATCGAAAATTTGTGGTATTCGAAAACCATGCTTTCAAACAAAATTCAATATATATTTTAATACCATTTTTAAGTAAAAAGGATTTTATATATTTTTTTATAGTTTTCAATGATTCCTTTATATTTTTTCAAATATATTTCAAAGAAAATGGTTTTTAGAAGGGTTTTATGTTTTAAAAATCATTTTTCAATGTAGAAAGGATATTTTTTTCAAGAAATGTTTTTAAAAGATATTTCAATATTATATCTCATATAATATAACATCAATTGGTGTTACTCATTCCTTTATTGGTAAATTATTCAATGTTTCCATTCATATTATTTCTTTTAATTTATTATTTTTTGATAACATGATGTTTATGAAACTCATTTATCTTTCACAGGTTATATTATTTAGAAACCCGCTTCTTTTCACCTGTAATGTATATGATGAATTGATTGTGAAACCTATCTATTTCCATAGGTTATGATATTATTACATGTTTATAGTACTCATTTAACTTCATGGTTTATTATATATTTATTTATGATATTGTGACACATGTGTGTACGATTTCACTAAGAGATGGGTGGGACATATATCTTCATCCAATGCATTGGATTAATATTTATATCTCCTGAGATAGACATGGTTGGAATGTGAAATGAACTCAGTTCAATATTATAGGGATGGAATGGGGAGTGAAATTGTTTTATTAATACAGGGTGTGAAGTTAGTTCAGTAAAGGACTTTTTCCATCAATATCATCTCGATAGAAATGCCTTGACTACTATGGAAATCGTTATATATACTTATGTGTCTACCACAATTCCATGTTTTATTCCAATTTTATGATTTCATGGATTATATTATTTATTTACTTATGTTTCATGTCTTATGAACTACCAAGATTTATTCCATGATTCATGTATGTGATATTTGATATACAGGGTATGATCTTCTATTTTTGTGATCATGTTATAATACTCTGATACCCATTATTATGCTTGCATATCTCCCTTATTTACCCTTACTGAGCATTTGAGATCACCTCTTTTTATATTTACTTCCTAAGGTTATAAAGATATATATTTTTTAATTTTTCTAAGAAGGGTTCTAGTTAAGAAGAACCTAGTGGGATATAATGTACCTCACTTATGTATCAGTGTTTATGTTTCCATATTTCCAAATGCACTAAACTAGTACATTATTTGAGAATCTATTTTTATAATGTTTTTAGTATTCTGAAAATTTTACATAATTTTAATATATATAAATTGAGGGTCAATATATTTTTTAGTAGAAAAATTTTTTAGTTATCCTTTAGAAGATAAAATTAGAATACATTTGTGAGAACACTAAGGAAATGTCTACATATAAGTATAAGGATAAGTAAAAGCATAGGAGAATGTCTTAGAATTATGGTAAAGGATATTGTGACTAGTTTCCAAGAAATACATACTTATCTGAATACTATAGTTAGAGGTGGAATTGCCACATATGTACCTAGGGGTAAAAACTTTGTCAAGAAGTGTTTATCCTTAGTTAGGGTAATCTGGTACACGTCAACTAGCCTAGCTACACACCTAGTTTGACACTCTTGGCGGATATGATTTTAGAATTCATAATCTCTCCATAAAATTTTATAAAGGATTTAAATAGAATTTGTCTATGAATAAGCTAGGATAAACCTATGGTGTTATAGATTAAATAAAGTTTCATAATTTAGATATCCAATAAGTTAATTTTCATGATTATGTAGTTCCTTGATATGATAAATATTTGTCACTCTTTGCTTTTTTGTTTCCGTTAATGGATGGAATCTAAATGATCTACGTTAACGGTGATTGTGATGGAGAATGCAATGATTTTCCTCCTAAGAAATTTAATGTTATGGGAGCTAGAATGAAAAACATAATTTCTTTTCTCACACGTATTTATCAAGCTATGAATCAAGATGGACTTCCTAATGAAAAAAAGAGGGAACAAAATTCTATTGAGTCTTTCATGAGGAAACATCCACCTTATTTCAGAGGGTCTTATGATCCAGTTGTTTTTAAACAATGAATCAGTACTATTGAAAATATATTCTCCATTCTCTAATGTCTGTATCATAATAAAGTTATTCTAGCTGTTTAGAATTTAGAAGGTGAAGCAGAACAATGGTGGACTCTAATCAATAATACAAGGTAGAAATATGTGATTGAATCCATGGATTGGGATGAGTTCAAGAATATATTTTTCATTAAGCACTTTCCTTAGATTATTTATTCCATGATGGAGAAATATCTCTTTAATTTTAAGCAAAGGGATGATGAATATTTTGGTACCTATGAGGAAAATTTCACATGACTTGGGTGGTATGCTTCTAGAAGGTTCATCCCACCTGAAAGTAAAGTTGATAGGTTCTTTAGTGGATTAAATCCATGTCTCACATGGGAGTTTTACATAGGATACTTTTGTAGCTACCAAGAGATTGTGTGTTGTGAAATAAAGGTTTAAATGGATGTTATTTCCACATATCAACCTCATGGTTTTGACAAGAAAAGTGAGATAGAGTTCAATGGAAACTCCAAAAAACATAGAGAAAAGAAGATGAGTTTTCCTTTATACTCTAAATGTGGGAAGAAACATGGATGAATTTTTTCTAAGGGGTAGAGTAAATTTTTTATGTATAGAAAGGAAGGACACTGGGTAATTTATTTTTGAAATAATGGGAATAAGTTAGATTAAAATGATAATGGAGAGAAAGCTGTACAGAATGAACCTACCATGATTCAGTGAGACAAGTGAAAGTAGAATCGGCATTATGATAACCAATTCCCAAACATAGTGTTTGGTGATGATGATTGATGCCATTAACCTCTTAAGCTAAGGGACAATGTAAAATCTCAAGCAATCAATGTTTTTGATGAGGGGTGAAATAAGGGAGTGATTAAAGGTACACTTAACAAACAATCTTGAACTACTAATGTCATCTTTGATTCTAAATATACACCCATTTTTATATCTAAATAATTTACTAATGGTGTTAAGATGCCACAAAAATAATTATATGTGGAATTAGTAGTGGAAACCCCTAATGGTATGATGATTGTATAAAAACTCTCGTATTCCTCTCTGGTTGAATTTTGTGGTAATGTTCTTCCTACAAATAGTTTTATTATTTATTTGGTAGAATTTGATGTCATCTTAGGCATGGATTTTATTTTTCTACATAAATATCACACCAATTTTCAATTAAAGTAAGTAACATTTGATATTTGAAACCCTCCTATGATCATCCATCAAACTGAAGATAAATATAAACTTATTTTGGAGATTACATCCAGTGTATGGGTCTTAATTACAATTCTAAAGGGTTGTTTATCTCAAATGGTTAGGGAGGAAATCCAAATCGATGACATTCCTATTGTTCAAGATTTTTTGGATTTCATTCCAGAATAGTTTCCAAGACTTCCCCCAAAACGTGAAGTTGAGTTCTGAATAGAAATCATACATGGTTCCACATCAATTTCAAGTACTCCTTATATAATTTATTTGATTGAGTTTTAGGTATTGAGGAAGCAAAACAAGGAAAAAATTGATAAGGGATTAATTCAGAAAATTGGGACACATTGGGGTAAAGCTATTTTTTTTAAATGAATGGTAGATCAATGTGGCTCTGCATTGATTATTGGGAGTTGAACAAGATCATGATCAATAAAAACTATCATCTCCCCTATTTTGATGAATTGTTTGATCAACTACACCGCGATCAATACTTTTCCAAGACTTACCTTCATTATAGATATCATCAATTGAGGGTCAAGAAGTAGGATATGCCCATGATGACATTCCATAAAAGGTATATAAACTATGAATATGTAGTGATTCCTTTAGGTCTTACTAATTCCTATGTTATCTTCATGGATTTAATTAATAGAGTTTTTATATATTTTCTTGATCAGTTTTTTGTAGTCTTTATAGGTGATATTATTATTTATTTAAAGAGAAAGGATGAGAATGAAGATCACTACATAATTGTACTTAATATCCAAGGTAAGGATAAGATATGTAAAATATTTACAAAGTTTACATTTTGGCTGCAAAAAGTTTCATTTTTGGGTCACATAATCTCATGGGATGGTATAGAAGTAGATCCATCAAAGACAAAGGCTATTTAATCCTATCATATACCAATAATGGTAACAAAGATGCATGGATTTCATGGTTTAGATGGATATTACTGATAGTTTATGTATAATTTCTCATGATTATATAATCCTCACACTATGTTAACTTGGAAGGGTTCCAAGTTCCCCTCGACAGATGAATGTGAGGAAATTTTCAAGTAACTGATGTGAAGGTTAGTCAGTACACCAATTCTTACATTACCATATAGTGTAGAAGGGTTTTTAATCTATATATATGCCACCAATAATGGTTTGGAATTTTTTTATGGAGAATAACATTGTTATATAATATGCCTCACAATAGTTAAAGATTCATGATCAAAATTAACCAACTCATGGTTTGGAGTTAGTAGTGGTATTTTTTTCAATAAAGAAATGGAGGCATTGTCTTTATTGAGAAAAGTTTGATATATATACCAACCATAAAACTCTAAAATATATATTCACATAAAATTAGTTGAGCATGCACCAGATAAGATGGTTATATTTGATAAATGATTATGATTACTCAATACATTACAACCTTGAGAAAATGAACAAGGTGGCTGATTCTTTGAGTCAAAATGATCATGAAAACATATCCATGATGAGGATCACAAAATATCCAATATTTTTGGATTTTCAAATGATGGATCTAGAAATCCTAAAGGAAGGGGAAAATATTATTTTTATTAAATGAATGTTCAACCATCTATTCAAGTAAAGATTAAGGAGGCACAAAAGGAATGTGTATTGCTGAAAAATAAATTCATTAATATTCATGAGTTTAACCTTGATCAGGATGGAATGATAATGTATTGGAACCGTGTATGTATTCATTCCATACCATATTTGAAGGAGCTATTAGAAGAATCACATAGTTCTTCATTCTCTATTCATCCTGGAAGTTTGAATATGTATAGGGACTTAAATGAATACTCCTAGTGGGATGACATGAAGAGAGATATCACATAGTTTTTATTTCAGTGCTTGGTATTCCAACATGTTAAGCTTTAAATAAAAAATTCAAATGGGATGTTTCATCTATTACCCACATCAGAATGGAAATGGGAGAACATCACTATGTATTTTTTCATTGGAATACCCAAAACCCTTAAAGGGTTTAATGCTATATGGTTGGTAGTCGATCACCTTACTAAGTCATCACACTTCATCACTACCAGATAATATTTCTCACTCGATTAGATTTTTGGGATATACATTAAGGAAGTTTTAATGTTTCATAGAGTACCACATTCTGTTGTATCAGATCTGGATATGAGGATTACCAAAATGTTATGGATAAGAATTCACCAAGAACATAATACAAGATTGAGTTTCATCTCTGATTATCATTATCATATAAGTGGTATGTTTTAAAGAACAATTCAAACCCTAGAGGATATATTGAGATCTTGTTCTTTGTATTTCAAATGTGTTTGGGATCAACACATTGTTTTAGTTGAGTTTCCATACAAGAATAGATTTCACTCGAGAATTTAGATGACACCATGAAGACCAATATGGTAAGAAATATAGATCTCAAACATTTTGGGATGAGGTTGTATAAAGAAATATTTTAGGACCTGATATTACTGAAGAAATGGTTGAGAAGGTCAGAATCATATATCAAAATATAAACACATCTCAATGTTGATAGAAAAGTTATGTTGATAATCATCAAGGTGATCTAGAATTTGAAGTTAATGAAAAATTGTTTCTAAAAATATCACCCTAGATGAAAGTTATGATATTCATGAAGAAATAGAATCTAATCCCTAGGTATATATATCCCTTTGATATTCTTGATCATTTTGGGATGGTAAGCTATCTCTTTGTACTTCATCCAAATATCTCTCAAGTCCATGATTTGTTCCATGTGTCTCTCTTGAGGAATTATATAGTTGACCCTTCACATGTACTAAACTCATAGGTCATACCACTTGAGCATGATCTTTTTTTATGAGGAGTGACCTGTTGAAATTATGGATTGTAAAGAGAAATTTCTAGGAAACAATAACACTCACCAAGCCAAAGTTTTGTGGAGAAATCACTAGTTAAGGAAGATAAGCAGGAACATGAGGATATGATGAAGCGGAAGTATCCTCATTTTTGTAACCAAGTGATTAATTGTTTGGAAAAATTCTTTTTTTAAGGGAGGTATAATGTAACACCTTCAGTTTTTATGGACTTTTTTTTCTTGAATAAATTAAATGTTCATTTATGTATTCCAATGCGCTAAGTCGAACATTACATTCACATGAAACCAACTTGGAGTATGTTACATGACACCAACTAAGTGTACGATACACAAAACATAAAATTAGGATATGTTACATGCAACACTGACTTTTCATAGGTTACATGCAACACTTACTTGGCGTACGTTACATGCAAAAATGATGTTTCTATGAAATATAATTTCATTGTTATAATTATTTGAAATTGATTATTATTATTACGTAGATGATAAATTAGTTAAATGAATATTAATAAATACATTTTGAATATTTTATATAATTTTTTAATATAAATAAGACATATTGATAATAAAAGATATGCTTTTTGGTAAAATCCTATTTGTCTAAAAACCATTTTCTCGAATGAACTGCTTTTAATGTACTTATATGAAAAATAATAAAATTAATTTTAGTCAAATATAGAAATATAATTTTATAAAATTAAATTACTTTTTTCTTTAAAATTTTTAAATTATCTTATGGTGAAATTATGGTATTTTTCTGAGAAACATCATTTTTGGATGAATAATGAAAAATACGATATTTTAATTCAAAAAAGTTTTTTCATATAGTTTATTTATAAGGTTAAATTATATTTTAATTTGTTTTAAAATTTTACTTGTATCATATATTTATCAATTAATCCAATGTGGTTCATTGGAATCAATTTCACGTTGAAATTTACTATAAAAAATAGCAAACTTTTGATTATTTTTACTATAAAAACCCACATTATCGACCCTGCAGTGGGATTAATTTTAAATTTATTTATGACACTTATGTGATTGGAATTTAAAAAAATGGATTCCATAATTGGAATCATAATAATTAATAATGTATAATAATATCAATTTTTTTAACAAAACTATTAGTGAAGGTGATTAAAATTAATTACATTGATTAAGGTAACGTTAATCTTATCTAAGGACTGAACATTAAATTTAAGACCCAAAAAAACTTATAAACTTGTCCAAACCCATTTTATAGAAATTAGTTTTCCATTAAACTTCCATTATTGTTTTTGATGATTTTTTAAGACTTTTGTTAGGTATAAACATGGGTACGCCTAACTTTTTGTTAATAATGCCAAGTATGTCATGTCATGTCCCTATAAAAGGCCACCACCTCACCCTCTTCTTTATACCTCTCAACCAACTTAGGGTCGGACAATATGTAACCAATAAACTCACAAAAATCCTTACCTTCCTCATTTAAGACTCTATTTTGACATAAAATCTTCCAATGAATTCTTTTGGTGTAAAACAAAAGGAGTTACCTGATTTAGAGGCATGCCTTCTCTAAAACTCCTTTATTTTATTTTCCTTCATCACCCCCGACAACCACTTTATTCCATGTTTTTATGAAAAAAATTATAATATATATACTATTATGTTTCTATTATAAGTTGTAAACATAAAATTACACACACCTCTATATAAAGGGTAATAAACGTACTGTTTATGCATACATCGAACTACCGCCTCACTAAACGATGATTGTTCATTTTTCCATTACCGCCTATCATGGAGGAAATTATGGTAGAAACTATATTTATATATGTTTTATATTATATTTATGATTTATTTAAACTTATTTATTACTATTAAATTTCATATCTTTTTACCTTCCATTTTCTGTAAATATGATAATTTCGTTTGAGGAAGTGTTGATTACCACCCCCTAAAAAAGATGTGATTCGTTCCCACACTACATAGAATGTATTAAAGTAGAATTAAGTTAAATTATATGATATATATAAAACTATAATTTTAATTTATTTATATTATATATATACATATATTCCATTTTCTTACTTTCTTTCAATATGACAATAAAAAAATAGAAACAACATTCATCTGTACGTACGACATACCGTCTCCATGAACGGTCTAGTCCATTTCATACTTAAAATTGTATATATTATTATAATAAAAATATAATATATATAAATAATATTTATATAATGTTTTAAATTCTATAATCATGATATAATTATAAGGACCAATGATATAACAAATTAATACACATGTGAATAACAGAGAGAATATTATCCAAAGAAAAACATTAACATAGAATGGTTGCAAGAAGGTAATATAAGGTCATAATAAAACAATATATGGTATTAGATATAAAAATATTATTTTTTAAAATTTTTATAATTAATTTATATTTATTATACATTCTATTTGAATGAGTACGACAATAGTTAAGACACAAGTTAAGTGGATTTCATCACACTTTTTATTTCTATGAGATGCATGATTTATTCACAACCCATTACTTCTATGTGGCGTCTATAATTCCAATGGATTTATTAAATTATTATTATAACTTTATTTATGGTTATTCACATATCTATTTTATGATCTTTTTTTCATGGTGTTTAAGTATCAAAAGTTATCAAATCGGTAAAATAGTTTTGTCTCAGTTTTCCTTCTTTGATACTCATGTTTTGTTATGAACCTAAATTATTTTTGAGGTTTATATAATTCACTTTTACATGTCATATATTGAATATAATTATTTTCATCATATTTTAAGATTCATATAATTTATTTTTCTTACATGGATAATATGATACCAGTTAATGAAGTGGTTATAGTTTATTGAAACAATCTCATCACTTTTTGAGATTCTTAATGATTATGCTTCTTTGATGAAATGTTATGATCCATCTCTAAATAACACTCATGATTTTTATTATCCACGTGTTATTCAAGATATTATCATCTATTAGTACCATTTTTCACCCTTTGGTCCTTAAGATAATGTATTTACATAAAATTTGATCATCTATCTCTTCAATCAGAAATATATTATATTCAAAAACAATGTTTTAAAAAATGTTTTCAAAATATATTTGAAGCCCTATTTCAAGGAAAAAGGATTTTAAAAATTTTGATGGCCTTTAATAATTAATTTATATGTTTTCAAATCTATTTTCATGTAAAATTATTTTCAAAAAGGTTTTATGTTCTAAAAATAATTTTCGATGCAGTAAGTATATATTCCGTAAGAAATGTTTTTAAAATATATTAAAAAATTATTTCCATCTAATATGACATCTATTGGTGTTACTAATTCCTTTATGGGGAAATTATTCAATGTTTAAATTCATATTATTTCTCTAAATGGATAATGTTTTGATGGCATGATGTTTATGAAACTCATTTCTCCTTCATGGGTTCTAGTCTTTTTAAACATGCTTCCTTTCATGGGTCATGTTTATGATGATTTTTTTTTGAAACCTATCTATTTCCATAGGTTATAAAATTATTACATGATTATAATACCCATTTCATTTTATGGGTTATTATATAGTTATTTATTATCTAGTGGAACATGTATTTATAATTTCACTATGTGATGGGTGTCACCAATATTTGTAACAAATGCATTTGGTAAAGATTTATATATCATGATATAAACATGGATGGAATTAGAAATAAAGTCAGTTTGGTATTATAGTGATTGAATGGGGAGTGAACTCATTTTAGTAATACAAGGCTAGAATAGGGTGTGAACTTGGTTCGGTAAAGGACTTTGTCCACTAATATGGTTGTGATAGCAATTCCTTGACCACTATAGAAATCATTTTATATGCTTATGTCTTTAACAAAATTCCATGTTTTATTCTTATGTTATGCTTTCATTGATTATGTTCCTTATTTCCTTATGATTCATTTCTTATGAACTAGAAAAATGTATACCATGATTCACGTATAATATCTTTGATATGTATGGTTTGATCTTCTATTTTCATGATCATTGTTGACACTAACTTTTAGTAAAGTATGGAAAAAATTATTATGATGGAAAAATCAAATATATTAAGTATCAAGGAATATTTAAATAAGACAAGATATCTATCCAAGATAACCTACGTGGGCCACATGTGCCCCAAGCCTCTAGTGTCGGTCCTTCCAGTGCAGCTTGAAAGGCATAGCCCCCCTACATCAGAGACCTATGGGGTCATGTTATTATCTCTCCCCTACGTGAGAGACCTATTTCATGGACCTACATGAAATACCTATGATGAAAATTCCATTCAGCCAGGTCCTCTCTTTTCCTAAAAATAGTACCCTTGGTCTCCACATTTGATGAACTGAAAAATCAGAACAAACATCAGAACTCTCATTCCACATCCCCTTATCCCGAGTCTCCAAAAATTTCTCAAGTAGCTATCCAAAATGATAGAGAATAGATAATTAAGGGAACAAGAAAAAAATAAAATTCCCATCTAGGTCTAAATACATATTACACTTGCACAAGGACCATTCTATCCTAAGTATAAAACACATATGTGAGGTTCTTCTCCCTAATTAGTCACTTATGTGAGACCCTTTTAGGAACACTAGAGGAGACCTAGGGTGTATTTTCTAAAATACCAACCATGTTTTTTCTCTATGGTAGACTATTAATCAAGGTTTATTAAGATATTAAAACTTTTTTCCCATGCATGATGTCCTTTTTCAGTACCTCCTAGGACCTGCACGACACACCTGCGCAACACAACTGCACGGTACACCTGTGCTGAGAACCTGTTCTCATGACACATGTGATAAAACATTTAATATTTCTTCAAATAAACCCATGTAAGGGCCTATCCTTAATTGTATCCATTGTATGAAAGAGTACAAGTCGAAACCTACACTAGGTACTCTTAATTTACAATGCCTTGGGAAGAAAACATATCTGCATGTCTCCCATTTGGATTTGGATTTCTATGGTGAGAGGCTCCTCACAATTTTCCTATCAGAGAGTAAGGATACACAGGGCATATGTAGATTAGGATATATGTGGTCATGTGTACCCTTACCCTAGGGAAAGTGTTGAGGACTTATCCATATTCTGTTATAGAAATCATTTTATGTCCATCCCTTCTCATCTCTAATATCTAGAGCCTCAAGTCTGTAGTATGGAGAGTGAGGATTGCACTTGAATTTCTTTTTGAAAGTTAATGACATCCTCCTCTCTCACTACATTACCAATTTTATGGACACCATCATATTGTAAGCCCATATCCTTTGATGTAGGAGGTTTCAGTCTTGTTCTTCTCTAGATCTTTCACCTGCATGCCATCCTTACATTGGATTCATGTCCATTGTAAAGTGAAGAGAGGGAATTTCCATAGCCATGACCTCTTTCTCCGTATCCCTGACCTCTTTGGCGCTCACCTTGAACTCTTCATCCATACCCATCCTCCTCTTCCCTCATCAAAGGAAATAACGTGAATGATTTGTTTAATCTTTCACATACTCATATTTCTCACACCGAGCATGACTCATGTGAGCATAAGTGTTTGTAATGTTCACGACACCCACAAAATCTTACAAAAGTATTGAACTAAGAGAACTCTAATTATTGTTAACCAATATATGTAGGAAACCCACTTAGGGTCCGAAAACAATTTCCATCCTCCATAAGAATAATCCCGAGTCATAATCCTCTTAATCTGGGTATGCCCACAAGGAGTACACCCTAGGTTAATCCCCCAAATGGCCATGAGGTAAAACATCCATCATGGTCCATTCACCAGGGATATCCTTCTCAAGAGTAACCCCTAACCTATTATCTCAAGGGCCATACTCCCCTAAGGTACATACCCTTGAGGGATTCCATAGATGTGGATCCTCACCAACGAACTACGTGGGCTTTTATTCCCATCCAAATGGGATACTTATGAAGCCTCCCTAAGGTTCAAACCCAAAATCATAATCTAACCCTGTTATTGTGGGACTTATCCACAGTAGGGTATAATTCAAATTGTAAACTCATGTCCCTTCCATGTTCCTTGGTATTATTAGGTATAAGTCCCACACCAAACATTGACAAGGTATATTCCACCTAGACATCCTTTCCACATGACGTTATATTGTACAGTTGGGTTCCTATCACATGACCATAAAAGGTATCATGTGTCCCGTTAAGTGACCCCAAAATATGTGGGTTCGGATTCCTCTCACAAGGATACATAGTAATTCCACCATTGAGTTTGATCCCAACAACATAACTAATTTCATTTCCTTGGATGATGATAAATTCTAAATTGACATTAGTCAACCTGGATAACCATTAACTTCAGAGTTCCCCACTATTTGGCTAGAAAACTATCATTATAATAATAACAACAAAAGAATATCTATGTAGTATATAAGTAGATACCATCAACGGAGAACCTAATGTATATACAGATATCTCCATTGATGAAAAACATTGAATGCATACGGATGATTATAAATTCAACATATGCTAATAATTGATTGCTAATTTGGGATGACCCACATCATATGTTGGAATTAATGTAGGATTTTTGAACATATCTTAACTCTATAAGAGAGTCCTGGGGTAGGAAATAATTCCCCCAAAAGGGTGTGATGATTCTGACCTCCAATACTCTTGACCGAAGAAATTTCTTAAGCATCTTGGGTCAAAATCCCTAACAAGCTCTTGCCTTTGGAAAGTAGGTCCTTATGGATGCAAAACTATTTGGGTGTTTCTAGATCCATGAACAAAACCATTATAAACTGTTTAGAAATAATGATTTCCATAATGAAGTCACGTTTCTATTAGAAATGAAAAATGCTGAACCTGACATGAATTAATAAATTTTCTTTAATAAAAGGGATGTACTGATCAGCCTTTGTCAAAAAATTCAACTACTTGAGAAAAACATATTTCCATTGGAAACAAAAAAAATAGGGAACCTGATATGAATCCTTATCATAGATGATAATGTCACCTACCTGTCAGACCCCTTCCACTCTCAAAATAAATGACTGACGGTTCAGGAAATCAGTCACACATGTATTCATCCAAAAAGATACTACTTTTTCGGATTTCATTGTTTGTATTTTTCATATATACTGACACTTATTACCAATAACTCACTTCAATCTAATGGATTCCTTCTAGTTTACATCCATGAACTCCCTAACTACTTCTCAGAATGGATCCTTGTCTGCATGATGGATTTCCTCGACAACTCAGTTTCACAACAATGGGTCTCTAACAGTTCAAGAGTATTGTCATTAGGGTACCATCCTGACCTTGGAGGCCACCTGACAGGAACTACAACTCAACCACCACCAAAAACAGTCTCGTCAGTGATGACTGGTGGTCCTGATCCAGACAGCACGGACTGTCATCTTCAACCATTTTAAGAGCTTATCCTCAGAATGCACTAACCAGACCCTCCCATATTTATGGTAGGTGGATCAGGAGGACACTTCTAGACTCATCCAAAAGACACATGAGTCCTTCTCATGGGTTCCTGCCAAAAATCTCTATAGTGAACACTGCGTGGCAGTGAACCCTCTACATGATGAGGGTGTTGACTTAGGTTATTCGGCCTAGGTCCCTCATACCCTAGCACGCAATATAGCCTTCTAGTGATGAAAAGTCAACAACATGGAGGAGGTTCAAACTATTTCCCCATCCATAGAATCCCACCAACCCAGTTTTTTGGAAAATAATGAGTGGTCTCATACACCCATCATCCATCATTCGGCCAGATAGTAGACTCACCCGGCAGCATTCAAAAAAGGTTTCCAACCAAATATGGAGACAACCTGAAATTAGAAACATACACTTGCCTACACACACCAATCCTAAGAGTAGACTCATTTTTAATCACTCAAAATATTCCATCGACCATTTTTTTTGGTAAAAATTGAGTAGGAACACACACCTTCCAACATTTATCAGGCCATCAAGTAGCCTTGTTTGGTAGCACATAGAGAATTTAGTCAGAAAGTTATGATGGTAGGCATATTTCAAGATCAACTATATGTCCATGAGTACTGTCAGTATCCACTAATAGGAAAGGAAGTATAGGATGAGGTAGATACACCTACTCCATACATGTAATGGATGTATATCTATATTCCAGTCACTGAAGTCACCAAGCATATATTGGAAGTGGTAAAAGGGAAGACAAAAATATCTACCAATTTCCTACAAACTTTTCAAGATATCATCACAGTGATGAAAATAGTTCTTGAGGGATGAAGAAATATATTTGTCCCCAAAAATGGGGTGGATAATCATTGTATCACCCTATAATAGACACATACCTCTGCTCTTGTCTAGGAGGGTCGTGGGGATGAACTCCCCCATAATATACGGACATCAAGATAATGAACATACCCTCACTCCAATCAGTGTTAATCGACTAATTCCAATTCCCACTCTATATTATGAACAAACACATACCCATGATGAACACTTATATTGTAAATTGGCTCCAATTTCCTGAAAATATTCTTCCAAGAAAAATCCTCATCATGCACTTTTAGAGAATCAAGATTCAGTCTATGATCCTGCTTCACTTGATACTGGAGTTCATGAATCCCTCATATGTTTATCTATTACTACTGAGGATCATACCTTCATATTACTAAATTATTAGATCATTAGTATTAATTCTTAAATTTCTCATCGGACACTTCACCATGAAGTATTTATTCTTGGCAACAACTCAGTCGATCTTGAGAGCTTATGTCTTGATGAGAGTCATGAAAACCTTCTATGTGGCTAGAAGACCATGGCGAAAGACGGTATTCTCCTTTATCTAATCCACCATGCTGGTCCTCCCCATGATGGAAATCGCTCTGGAATTTCTCTTCATAGTAGTGATTCACATTATTAAAATATTTCTCCAATTAACAATTTAGTGATGAAAAATCCCTATTGTCATGAGGCACTTGAAAATAAAAGTGCATTCATGTCTGATGCCTCATCATTGGTAGATGAAATCATTTCTCAACCAGAAGACAACCGAAGGTGACATTCATTCTCTGAACCACCCTTGGTTCATTTACCTTCCAATATAGTAGAGGAAATATCAACCAATCCCATTGCATGTGAAAAAAAATCTAGAAGCATCCACTCTAATCAGACTAGGTTGAGGAACCTCTTATGAAAGACAAATAAGATCTATTAAACATGAAAAAACAACTAGCTAAAGATTAAATATCAGTCATGTTCTGACCTTTAGCCACTCCATAATAAAAACTTGTAGAGATTTTGGTGAAATATTGTATGTTTTAAATCCTCCTCAATAAATGAAAAACTCTTCATCACCTAAAAGAAATTATACCCCATCTAGTGTTCACATCCAAGGATGGGGTATACAAGGAATATTGAATTTCACTACACTCTCTATCCAGTAAATCCCTCTAAATGTGGTCTCATAAAATGTTATTTCATTAGGTTGACTACAAAAAACAGAATCTATTCAAGACTAGAGATATGCTCAACAAGAATAGGCCCTGACAGACTTTCATTAATGTCATGCTATAAGAGATCAAGTTATTGATACAATTTTACATGAAACATATGTGAATGTTTACTATGCATCACTCCTAGAGGATGTGGGTCATCAGATTGAGAAAATGTCAAAAATAGATCAATGACCTTCCAAAATGGGTGATTTGAGGGAGTGTCCAATAATGTACCCATCCAATTTTTATACCAAAATTCATAAAATCAGAAGATAATATCTGTTAATATCATCCACAATAATTTGGGAACAACCCCAGACTATAGAGCTATGAGATTTTTTAACCCAACCCTCTGGATCAGACAACCAATCCTGAAGGGTTGCCAAGGCAGAATAGGAGAAGCCTTAGAATTCAAGGATAGGGGTTTTTCACCCCAACACCCCTTCATTAATAGGAATCAGTTATCTCTTAATTATGAAAGATGTATATGAGTGAATCCTCTCAATTTGTATCATTTTGTGATCCATTGAACTCATTGGGAACATGTGCGACTAAAATCTTTTAGGATTATATTTAGTACATTTTTCATAAAACATCCCCTAGGGTGACAACTAAGAAAAGGAAAATGTCTCATGGAGGGCACAGAAGAAGGTGATCTCAAAGAAATTCCAAAAGAATGCCTACAATGCAATAGAAATATGTGAATATCATCAATGCCATTTCTTAACGCCCTCCAAAACATAAGACCAATTCAATGTATTCAAAAGAAGAAGTTCACGTTCATGAGGTGGTCCACACTAAATTGAATATAAAAGGTGTGAATTCTTAAAACCGTAGGTTTACACAAAATTTGGGCATCCTCTCAAATAATCCAACACAGCCTCCTCGAAAGGAACCTAATAAGGGAAAAGGTAAGGTACATACCTTGTATCTCCTTCCCCATGGATAAGGACAATCCCTTTTGATAGAGTAAATATTTTCTTAGTAATAGGAAGAAATGAGAGAGTTGAGAAGTCTCAATATAGTGTTCCTCTGAAGCAATCTTCCTACCATATATGCTCTGCAGGCAAACTCTTAACTCACACTTCCAGCTGGTGCACCCTAGGAAAGAGGGTTTGTCGAAAAAAAAATTGAATCCCATAATAGAATATAAGGAAATACTTCCATTGGGTACATTTATAGAACATGGTTAGGCCCATCCTAATAGTCTTTCCCCTGTTGGCTACCCAGGAAAAATACCAGTAGTGCCACAACCAATGGTATTTCTAGTCACTACACTTGTTCACCCTTCATCTACCATACCTAATAAGGTTCCGGCTCATCTAGATCTCCACAATTCATATTTTTTGTATTTTCTAATGACACTTTTAAGGGAAAGTGTGAACCCTAACATAAACCACCACATTCAACATTTAACTCATCAAGAATATAAAATGCATCTTTCACCCACATTTGAAGAACTGCGACTGTGAATGTTCAAAATTCAAAATCAAAAACCAAAATGATATCGACCCACGTGACACAGTGTGCCACCCGAGAAAACAATCATCGATCAACTCACTGCCATCATCACATCACCGACAAAACACTGTCACCGTCATCACGTCTTCACGTTACCAAGGGTATCACCCTCATCGGCTCGTCGGCGGCGACCTCTCCGACGTCCACCGCCTGCAACACCGTCGCTGCCTAAACCAAAAACTGCCATCGTCATCATCCACCACCTACAACACCGTCACCGCTTGAACCAGAAACCATCATCGCCATTGTAAACTCCCACTTCAATACTATCGTCAACTCCAAACCGCCATCACCAACATTGTCGTCATTCAAAAACAATCGAGCGAGGATCGTGACTCCTGGAATGACGAACCCACTAAAACAACACCTCCCAAAGCTCCTGTGAAAACACCTCGCCAGACCAAATCGGGGAGGAGAAATGGACACGGAGCCAGAGCAGATTAAGAGTAGAAGGGAGCCTTCATAGAGATTCGTGATCTTTGTCGACACCGCCCAACCAAATTGAGAACCCACCATCGCCTGAACGCAGTCCGGGCCACCTGGAACCCCCCACTGGAACGTAAAACCTAACAAAGAGCCTCTTGGAAGCCAACGCACCCAGCCGACCAGGAATAGCCCAATGGACCTGGAGGCCAGAGAGGAGTACGAGCGAACGAAACCTCCAAATCAAGCCGCGACCAAGCAAGCACTAACATACTCACCAAAAAACAGCATCAACGAGCCTTCACCAGCAAAACTCACCGCGCCATCGAAATCTTTAGCATAAATAGATCTACATCTAAAAAACACCATAGAATGAGGAATAATAAAATGGGATTGCAACCCTAAATGTGCATGGGACTGAATAGGAGGATTCTACCCCTCATCCTCCAAAATTTGCGAATCATATATTTCCAATTTTCAACCAGTCAGAAGATCTATATTAACACTTAACGTATTTTTATTTCACTGTAATCCTATGAGGGGGACCCATGAGAAACTTGAACTAATAGAACTCATATGCTTTAGGAATTCATTGTTGGGGCCATCTTTTGTATGGTATTTGATTTTTCAATCCAGATCAATCACAGGATGGTAAGATCTCCATTAGAATTTCCTCTTCTAGTTCAGCTCAATACTCTAGAAGATAATAGTCTCTGATATCACAAATAGTAAAACAAAAGGAGAATCAATGAGTCTTATATTTCATTGCATGATGTAAAGGATTTATGTTATCCTTGAACCTACCACTCCCTCAAGAATATTTTTTTCCTATCTGCATAGAAAATATCCTTAAAAGTTACGCACACTATTGATTCCTATGAAATACATACGAGGGTTTTGATATCTAGCTGTAAATTCTCAACAGTTGGAAAACTCCATCACAGAGACCAAATCTGATTCATGGGTAATCACATCAACTCAGAGAAGGAGAATAGGAAAGACAAAGGCCACTATAGTTACACTTAAGAAGGCCCGTGTTCCTTCTCCAACCTCAAATCTTGAATCATATCATGGGGCTCCACATCCTAAGAATAAAAAGCAATGAACAACTCATCAATATAATTAAAGATATCATAGGAAAAATCAGTTTGAGGAGATGAAAAATATGGTCTATTCCTTTTGTAATGACCAATCCCCAAGCTACTTCATCTCATCTTTGAAAAAAAACATCGTATAGTTTCCAAATCCAAATAAAACTAACAAAGAGTGTGATGGGGATTTCCCAAACTATTTCCATTTCTATAAAATCATGGGTCATCTCATATAGGAGTGTTTAGTTTTCATGGACCTCCTACAAAATATTGTGGATTCTATTAAAGTGAAACTAAAACAATTACCAGCCCAGGTAGAATGCATTTCCATTACTGATCCGAAGGAGGAAGGCGATTGGAAAGAAGTTAAAGGCAATAATGAGTAGAATTTCAATTATGTAATGGTTAGAAAAATAATCAATTGGACTCGAGACATTATAAAAACAGAGTTAAAATAGCCAACTATGACTCCTTCCACTTTGGCTATAGAATATATAGCTTCATCAAAAGCCCCATCCTCTGAAGGCTACTCCTCAAAGAAGCAACATGGCTGGAATGATAAGGAGAGAATAGGAGAAGATGATTTCTTGTTAAGAAAAAATATATCCTTAACCGTAGTAGATTTAATATTGTCTAGCTCAAAAGAGTGGGCACCAACCTGCCAAATGGTATGGCAAGAGTCAACACCCAATGTAGAATAATCATCAGATGAGGATTTTATCTTTGGTTCCATTAATGTTATAAACTTAACATATCCCTACTCAAATGATGATTCTTCTTATGAACCTGATTTCCCAACACATTATTGAGGAATTGGGGGAAGATTTTGCTAAGGTTTGGGATATAAGGGAAGATGTGGTTGTGCTAGAATCCACTACATCAACCAAACCCCTGCTCGAACCGTCTATATGGCAGAAACCCCTTATAAAGCTCTCCAACAAGATCAATAGGAAAAAAGTAGTTCTTACTCCACACATGACAGGGTCTATCCATACATAATTATCTTGTATGATTGGTTAGAGGATATGACACCACCTTCTTATCTTGTAGGAATAACTAGCCGGACTAATCCACCAAGAGCATGACCACTTCCAGCTCCTTCCCCAAGAGATGGTCCACCCACATTAGGAACATTGGCTCTTAAGGTCTGGAAAAGGAGAATCTTCATTCCAAAAAGCATAGAAATGTGGACCAAAAATATGATGTATTGGGGAAACTTTACCAAGTGTGGGCTAAGTAATCAATCCTGAATTCTCCGTGTCTATAAAAGGACCTCTACAAATCCCTCTTTGAGGCATTGTAAATCCCTCTAGAATTTGAAGTTGAGGTTGGTGTTGCTGATGTATATTGTGTGGAGAATGATCCTGAAAAATGTCATGCAGACATTTACTTTACAGACCGATATGATTATTCTATCATACAAGTATATGTTAGAACCTTGTATATATATAAGGTAGGATAAATGACATTGATATTTGACAAGCCTTCATTAACAATGGATCAAGAGTCAACCTAATCCCAGTCCAGACACTTTGTCAATTGTTTCTCAATGAATCTCACTTGTATCCTTCCAGTATGATGTTATAGGGTTATCACAAGAATGTGAAAGATCCTCTTGGTGAGATCATACTCAAAACTCAGTTTGAAGATCTTGTGTCCAACTCAGGGTTCAGAGTTGTCTGAAAGGAAACATATTTCAATGTTCTTCCAGGAAGGCCATGGATACATCAATAATAAACCATTCCTTCATCATATCACCATTATCTCAAATATTGACACAATGGTCAAATTGGTAAATTATATGGTGACAAGGCCTCATTAAAATCCTATGAGATGCAATACATTGATGCAAGGTTATATAATAATGAATGGAATCAATAAAAGGATAATGATTGCAATGGAATCAATGCCCCTAATATTTTGGAGATGATCCCAGAAAACCCTTTTAGGCATCTAAGTGTATATTATGTGCTATCTATTAATCAAATTTAAAGGGTGGACCAGAATTCACAAATTCATTCATTATCTTTCATAATGTCAGTCACAACAGTTGAGCCCAACATAGCTGAATAAGTTATCATCCCTCCATATTATAATGAATGATTGAATGAAAATGTATTCATTCTATCCTCTAAGCTTCAAAAAATCCTTGTTCTGCTAGCTTAACTAGAATAACCCATCATGAATACAGGATAATTTTAAGAGACTCATTCTCAGTCCCTTTTTCCCATCATTACTCCAAGAAGTTTATATGCTAACAAGTGAGACAAAAATGATTTTATCTTCCTTCGAATATCCAAATGGTGACACACCTCTTCCCTCCGAGGAACTTGAATTGACATATCCTCTCTAAAAAGAAGAACAAAAATTGGAGCATGAGTAAGAGGAAGAAGAATAAGATCTCAAGGATTCCCCTCCAACATTTGAAGAAGGCATCTCCACCACCGTGGATGAACTCGTAGAAATTAATCTGGTACAAAATAATATTCATGACCACTTTAATTAGAGAGGCCTTGACTCGTAAAGAATATGATTAATACACCTTCTTCTTAAAGAAGCATTGGGATATGTTTTCTAGGAATTATATAAAGATTATAGGCATTAATCCTAAGGTGGCCACCAATCATTTGGGTTTTATAGAAGATCATCAAGGATACAGGCAAGCTATTAAGAGGATGAACCCGACTCATGCCTCCAAGATTGAGGCCTAAGTGGAAGAAATAATCAATTATGACATTATACAAGAGGTGAAATTCCCCATATGGATAGTAAATATTGTCCTTATGAAAAATAAAAATAAAAAAATAAGAGTTTTCATTGATTCTAGAGATCTCAACCAGCATTGTCTCAAGGATGACTTCCTGGTTCCAATTACTGAACTCCTGATTGATGCAATGGTCATTTATCAGGCCCTCTCCATCATAGATGGATACTCTAGGTACAATCCAATATGAATGGACCTTGAAGATAAATAAGACACAGCCTTTATAGCACCTCAAAGTGAATTATGTTATTGGGTAATTCCCATTAGCTTGAAGAACACTGGGGTCACATACCAACGTTCTATGAATCACATCTTCAAACCCATATTGGGAATGTTTGTTGAATTCTATGTTGGTGATCTATTATCCGAATGTCTAAAATGTTCTAATCACCTAGATGACCATAAAACCATCTTCAGCAAGCTTAGATAGCATAATATGAAGATAAATCCCTTGAAATGTACTTTCGGGGTAACCTCAGGAAATTTTCTTAGATTCCTTGTATGCCATTATGGAATCAATGTTGATCTTGATAAGACTAAATATATCCTTGGTATGTAACCACCTCATAAATTGAAATATTTGAGAAGACAATAAGGCAAATTGGCCTACATTTTTCACTTCATAGCAAACCTCATAGGCAAGTGATTACCCTTCACCAAAATGATGAATAAGGGGTCACTTATCCATGGACTAATGATTGTCAAGAAGAATTTTATAACCTCAAGAAATACCTCTTGATCCCACTCGTATTGATGCCTCATGTCTATGGAAAGCCTCTCGTTTTGTACATGAAATACTTAGAGTGATTACTGGGTTCTTTCCTCGCACAAAAGAATGATGATGGGAATGAAAACAACCTTTACTATCTCAGTAAAACCATGCTCGACATAAAGACTTGATATTAAGATATTAAGAAGAGCTACCAAGAATTAACATTTTCCATCAATAATTTGAGGCACTATCAGTAGAACCACAATATCCACATGGTCTCTGAAACATTAACCACTCAAATTTATCCTCATTCATCATATTCTTATTGGATGTCTATAATGGTGGAAAGTTATCCTACAGTAGTTTGATATATAGTTTTTGCCTCATAATGTGGTAAAAGGCCAAGCCTTGTCATATATCCTCACTAAGCACACATCTATAGAAGAAAAATCACTAAATACTGATCTACCTGAGAAACAATTCTTCTATATTTAGGAAAACATCAAGTATGGGAAAAGTATTTTGATGGTGATTCCTAAAGTCCAATGGGGAAGAGAATGGAAGACCCTAAACTAAACACAGTTAGGTTAGGAATCGTACTTATCTGCCTAAAAATGTAGTATTATCATACATCATCCTGTTATCAAAAGGCTGTACCAACAATGAGGTGGGATATCTAGATCTCGTTGTTGGATTAATGATGGAACTCCAAGTGCCAGTGAACCACCAGAGGTAAAGGGTGATTTGAAATTGATAATCAAGGAAATCAACAAGGATTGTGCCATAAAAAAGTAAGATTTAATTCCCCTATGTGATTATGTCCTTTGTATAATGGTTGAATTTCCCTCAGATCCAACATTGACTAATGTCCCTTTATCACAAAACACTCAGGTAGATGTGTTGTAAAATGAGTCTATAGATTTGGCATATCCAAATTAGGATGAATCATTTATTAGTATCTCCCCCCACTAAATGGTTTCACCATTTTTTTGAATTAAATAAGAAGAGATCAATGAAATTATTCCCACCATATATACATATATCCCAACTATAGGATGGATGAAACCCATCTTGGAATATATCCATGATCAAATACATCCACTGGACAGGGTTAGAGGAGAGAAGATCTGCAGGTGAGCAGATAATTTCACTCTTTTTCATGTCCCAAATCACCAAAAACTCCTCAAAAAGAGATTATTTGATGGATTCATTCTCAGATGTATTTATAGAGAACATAATTTAGCTATTATGGAAGCAGTACATGTAAGAGCATGTGGTGACAACCAATAAAGGTATAGGCTTTCTGATCAAATCAGAAGTATTGGATAATTCTAACCATCAGTGATGTAGGATTTGATAGAGTTCACTATGAAGTGTCATCTCTGCCAAGTGCATTCCAAATTCATCCATCAAACCCTAGAGTTTCTACATATAGGTAAATACACATGGCTATTTTCCACATGGGGAATGGAAGTTTTTAGACCATATCCTCCAGCTAAGGCTTAGTCATTCAAGTACATCATTACTACTACCGATTTCTTCTCTAAATGGGATGAGGAAATACCCCTCAAAGAAGTATGAGCCAAAATCATAGTTAGTTTTGTCAAAGATAACATCGTTTATAGGTTTGGTGTCCCTCACACCATTTTGATGGATTATGGAGCCAATTTTTGTTATGCTAAGGTATAGAATCTATATCAGGAATACAATATCAAATACAACCATTCATTTAGCTATCATGTAGTGGCCAATGGATAGATGGAGTATTTCAACGAGACACCATAGAACATACTCTATAAAATGGTGAATAAAGATAATAAATCTTGGCCTGATAAGCTCTTTCATGCCTTATGGGCTTACAAGACTACTACTCGTACTATAATGCGGGAAACCGTATACTCATTAGTGTATAGAACAAAAGAGGTATTAGCCATTGAGGCTAAGTTTCCATCACTCTATATGACCAATTATGACCAACTATCCATATATGAGAATTCTAAGAAACAACCATATGAGTTGGAGTGACTTGATGAAAAGATATTTCACATCTTGAATCACTTGGAGGTCTATCAGAACCAAATATCACAAGCCTTAAACAATAAAATCCTTCATCGTTCATTCCACCAAGGAGAATTGGTATTGGTACTTAGGATTTTTATTATACCATAAAATAATCCCCTGAAGCTTTATCCAAAGTGGGAGGGACCATAATCCATACATATGTTCCACTCTAATGGAGATTATTTCTTAATCTCAAAGGATGGAGAACTCACAACAACTCCATAAAATGCAAGGTTACAAAAGAAGTACTTTTTGTAATAACACAATGATCGTATTAGATATAGGACATTAAACTACAAAGAAACATTTTCATCCCTGGGGAATCATAAAAAACTTTGTACCATCATCATCCTTTTCACATGATGATAAACTACACGACATGTGGTCTAATCTTCATGATGTTAAACTATATAGAATAAATTTTCCTCATTGCATGACATTAAACTATTTGGTTAAAATATCCCTTATTTGATGTTAATAAGTCTCCAATATAGCACGAGTAGACACTCCTTGTGGTCCCTCAAAAGATTTGTAGCTTCCATGTAGAAACAACACTCCCCTTTTTACCAATACCTAGGGGTACTGGAGACCCATTTCTCCTCGTGTTTGGATCCGACCTGTATGGGGAATAATGGCCAACAACTACGTGTGTCTTGTTATTTCCCCATAAAGATATGTAGTGACACCATGGTATTATCCCATGGTTTATCCATAATGTTTATTTCACATTAGGTGACCTCATGTCCTCAATGCATAATGATAAATTGAAAAGTTTACCAAGAAACATGTTTGTTTTTATTCTCATTTAAATGATATATTTAGTGACACATGGATCTCCAAATCCTAGGTCCATCCATGACCATAAAGAAAAAATTTCCCTTTTCCTTGTGTATGAACTAAATATATTAAGGGAATTCCTCCAAAACATATGTATTTATTCTCAAAACATTTTGTATCTTGAGCCCAACCATTATTATGTAAAATATATGAAAAATATTAAATCCTCATTCCTCACATAAAACCTCATTTGGTGTTGGGAAACATTATGGAGAACTATATGAGGATTGATTCCTTCCCCAATAAGAAATATAGTGACACCCAGATATTCTGTCTCGGGTCCATCCACAATGTTTAAAAAAATCCATTCACCCTTTGTGTTCATGAATCCAACCTGCACAGGGAGCATTTTCAAGAACTACATGTTTCTTGATTATCATCCAATTGAGATATGTAGTGACACCCAAATCTTCAATACTAGGTACAACTATGATTTTGGAAAGTAAAATTCCCCTTCAAGTTCCCAGTGCATAAACCTAATCTGTAAAAAGAACCTTTCCAAGACATCATGCATTAGGCCCAAAAATCTGTTTGGAAGTTATCAAAAGCCCCAATTCCCACATAAAAGTCTAATTGATGTATGAAACAGCTTCTTCCTGAACTATGTGTGGATTTAATCTCATCCTATTGAGATATATAGTGATGCCTGGGTTTCCATATAGCTACCCAATCCTATTACGTAAAACATTTCATGATTTTAAACATAATTAATCATCATAGTACAAGCCAAGGATCGTTAAGTCTAGTGTCTTGGAAGACTAGGTACATATAACATAAAACATGGGACTAAAAAAACTTCTTTATTTAATTTCCATAAAGAGATTCTAACTTCATTTGAGCTCTTACATCTACATAGGGTACCCTGGGGAACACATGAACCAAGGGATGAGCTAAAAATGCCCAATAAGGAAATGAACATAAGGATACATCTCAAGCACATGAGTTAAGAGGCATGACATAATAATATCCAAAGAATGAAACCTATGAAATAATTTAATATAACCATGGGATCATATAAACATGGAATCATATAAATGTAGAAGAATGATAAATCATCTATCTAGTACGGGTCAAGTCTAACCGTCAATCTTGTTTCCCATTTCAGTATGGGTTAAGGCTAACCGCCAATCCCTTTTCACATCGCATCTCATGAGACTTATCCTTACCTAATGCATTGAAGCGCTATCTAGTCGCACCCATATCAACATATTCATGAATATTATTTCCAAATAAATAATCATTCCATATAAATAATCATACATAATCAACCATACATAAACATAAGGTTACCCATAGAAAGAATGGGGTACCACAATCAAGACATAAAACATATCCAATGGGTGTTTCATGAAAGTGTCCACGAATCGAAGGGATTAGAACATAAATGGAAATTAATAGGGTAAAATAGGCATATAAAATGTTAATTGGTGTCAAATATAAGTTATAACATATAAAAATTGTATTTTATAAACATTAGCATTAAAACATTTTTGTGCAGTCTTAAGGAAAACACTCGAGAACTTTTCATATGGAAAAGAGGAAATTATTTTATATAAAATAAGAATTGAACGAAGAATGTTTTCATAATAAAAATACTTATTATATAAATACAATGGTGTTTTCAAACATAGGATAGAGTGCACTTGAAATTTGGGGAAAAATTTGGGAAGCCCCATTAAAACAGGTTGGCTTATTGGAAAGTTATAAGGAGGGAATCTTTCAAAATCATGTATATCCCCGAAAAAATGTGATGAAAGGTTCTTCATATAATAATCTTGTAAAATTAAAAATAAGTCATAATACTCTCATATATTGATAAGATAAAACAATTTTTAAAGAAAGATAAGGAAACCCGAAAGAACAAAGAAGGTTCGGGTAGAATTCGTTACGATTTTATCGGCATGGTGTCGGGTGTGACCAAAAGGGATTGATGAGAGATAAATGGGGTTTATAATAACATATAATTCTTGAAGGAAGTATGGGGTGGTTCTTAAACATACCCCATAATTTTCTAGTACACATATAAAGGCATAGTATAGAGGACAATCTTTATTAAGAGAGAAAAGGAGAGGATCCCTTACCTCAAATCTGGTGGTGTTCTCCACTTGTTATTAATGACCTAAATAAACAAATTAGGATTATTAATTAATAAGTTCAGAGCCTATTATATAAGTAATTTATTTATTATTACCCTTTTTAGTTCATTAAAATCCTTTTTTATTAGTTAAGAGGTTCAATTTCATTGTTCGGGCTCGTTTGTTTTCTTGGCTTTAAAAGATCGGTTCTATTATATTCAAGTTTGGATTATATGCAAGATGAAAGTGGTTGTCCAGAATTTAAGTTACATTATTTAGTTCATATCTAGGAGATTACATGGTTTTAATTTTAATTAGGTTATTTATATTGACATCTAATTATTATATATGTAATCTTAGTGATAACCATTTTTGTTAATTAGTGGATTTGGTTACAAAGAATGTGTTTTTCATTATAACTTAATTCCATTTGTACCAAAAGATTGAAGAACAAAAAATAGGATACATTACATATATAAAAATCTGTTTCAACCAAAACACAGATGGTTTCATGAACATAACTAAAGATAATAACCAAAATTGATAAACTGTTGTCCTTGAATGTGCTAAATTAGCACATCTCAAACGGTGTTTTCATTTCTTTCAAATAAAAGTGTGGGGAAAAGAGAGAAGATAATGAAATTTACAACCAGAATGAAGACATTCCATTACATTTATTCTACTGGATTTATCAAACTATTATGGTGAAGGGAGGTGAGGAAAGAAATTAAAAAAGAAAAGAACTTAAAAGAAAAGAAGAAATTTGGGAAGAAAGATTTACCTCTTTAGAATTCCTCCTTTGAGAACCTCTTAAGGGGAGAGGTTTTGGTATTTTGAAGAGGATGAAAGCTTTTGTACGTGGGGAAGGACCTTGGGGACAGATTTGTGTAGAATTTAGAGAAGTCTTGGAGCTTGAGAGGAGTGGAGAGAAGAGGGAGTGAAGGGGGTTTTATAGTGGAGGAGAGGAGGGATTTCATGATATTATAATCATTAATTTATTATTTCGTCACAAGAAAAAGAATAGTAAGTATTCCCTGACCCATAATATTAAATGGGTCATGTGAATTCTAACCATGGGTGGTGATAGCATCCATGATTCTAGGAATAGTTTTTTTTGGCTTATGATGTTTATATATGGTAAATTGTCGTATTTTACTATTCATCAAAATTCAAGTATTTCAGAAAACTACCAAAAATTCACCCTAACCATTTTTCGATGTTTAGAATCCAAAAATGAAGTCTATTTTTCATAAATAATTTTCTAAATATGATTATTTTAATATTTAATTAAAATCATAATTTATTATCAAAAACCAGATTTAAATACATGAATTAACGCATTCTAAAACATAGGTATATTGTACTTCGAACATGAATTATATTTTTATACTATCATATGTGAGGTTACTATTACTTAGGGTATATCAATATTCATAATGGTATGTTACTATTCATTAGGGTAGGTTACTATTCACACAAAAATTAGGTTTTTCTTATCGGCCTCCAAAAAACATCTTGAACACAACCGTGTATGTAAAATTCAAAACACAGAAGTGACAAAATTATGTTTAAAGGTCACTTATCACTTAGTAGTTCATTATTATGTGATTTCATGTCATGTTTATAAGAAGTAAATTTCCATTAAAAACATTGGGTTGTTACATTCTTCCTCCCTTAAGAAATTTTTCCATCAAAATTTCATTTTACATTCTAGGGAAAAAACAGATGTGGGTAATTTTCCTTAATTTCTTCCTCCAATTCCCATGTTGCTACCTCAAACTTATGGTTCCTCCACAACACTTTGACAAGATGGGTTATCATGTTTTGTATAACCTTATCTCTCTGATCCGGAATCTTTACTAGCTACTCCTCATAGGAGAGATCATCTTCCAGCTGCACCACTTCTTAGTTTAGTACATGTGAGGGATCAGGTATGTACTTCCTCAAGAGTGATACGTGAAAAACATCATGAACTTGAGCCATATTCTGTGGAAGTGCAAGCTAATAGGCCACGGCTCTTATGCGGTCAAGCATCTCAAAGGGGCCAATATACCTTGGGCTTAGCTTCCCTTTCTTCCCGAATCGCATGACTCTATTCCATGGAGATATTCTAATGAAGACTTTATCTCCAATGTCGAAATCCAAGCCCCTTCGACGGTTGTCAGCATAGCTCTTTTTCCGAAATTGAGCAGCTTTAATGTGTTTCTGGATGACTGGAACCTTCTCTGTCAGCTCTTGAACAACATAGGGTCCAAGAATCTATCTTTCTCCAACTTAATCCCAATAGGATGTAGTTCTACATCACTTTCCATATAGAGCTTCATATAGAGCCATCTGACTACTCGAGTGGAACATATTGTTGTATGAGAACTCAACCAATGGGAGATGTTGATCCCAACCACCTTTGTATTCAAGAGAGAAGGCTCTTAGAATATATTCAAGAATCTGAATAGTCCTTTCAGATTGGCCATTAGTTTGGGGGAGATAGGCCATGCTGAAATTTAATTCAGTACTCAAAGCATGTTGAAGACTCCTCTAGAATTTAGATGTGAACCTTGGATCATGGTCCGAGACAATTGAGAGTGGAACACCGTGAAGTCTCACCACTTCCTTCACATATAACATTGCAAGTTGTTCAAGTGATAGATCTTCCTGATTTGCGATAAAATGGGATGACTTGGTGAGTCGGTCAACCACAACCCATATCTCATTATTTCCTTTCGACGTCTTCGAGAGACCCGTGACAACGTCCATAGTAACATTTTCCCATTTCCACATGGGTATAGGCAATGGCTGCATCATGCCTTTGGACTGTTGTCACTCATCTTTAACTTGTTGACATACCAAGCACCTTGATATATATTCCACAATATCCCTCTTCATGTTATCCCACCAGAAGTGTCTTCGGAAATCACGGTACATTTTGGTAATCCCATGATGGATAGAGATGGTCAAGCTATGTGCATCATTCAATAGCTCCATATTTATCTTTGGATCATATGGTATACATAATCGTGTCCCAAATCATACAACTCCTTCCTCATCAATTTTGAAATCGAAGGATTTCACATTTCTAATAGCTTCCACCCTTTTTTGAATTTCCACCTCCTTTCTTTGAGCAACCTTTGTTTTCTCCATAAGGCATGGTTGAGAAATCATTTTAGAAAGGATTAAT
Organism: Viscum album; assembly: GCA_963277665.1. NCBI lineage: Eukaryota > Viridiplantae > Streptophyta > Magnoliopsida > Santalales > Viscaceae > Viscum > Viscum album. The sequence continues at coordinate 1,478,923,692 of OY728134.1, forward strand.
GATTTTCCTCCCTTAATTATTCCCATGTCTATCCTTTGAAAATCTAAGAAGATCGGATCCTTTTCAATTCTCCTCATTGATAAAGATGTAGGATCCTTTTTATATAGAGCATCTTCCACCTTTTTTCCCTTACTGGTATGGTAGTGGATTGAGCAGTCATAATCCTTGATGAGCTCTATCCATTTCATTGGTGCATATTAAACTCTTTTTGTGTGAATATATATTTGAGACTCTTGTGTTCAGTATATATCTCGCATTTTTTAACATAGAGATAATGCCGCCAGATTTTCAACACAAAGATCCCAGCCGCCAACTCTAGATCATGCGTGAGATAGTTTTGCTCATGTATTTTTAGCTACCTTGTGGCATAGGCTATCAATTTTTCATTTTTCATTACCACACAGCCTAAGCCTTTATTAGAAGCATCACTATACACCACAAAGAGTTCTCCACTTGAAGGGAGTGTGAGTACCGGCGCAGTGATAAGCCTCTTTTTCAACTCCTTGAAATAGTCTTCACATTCTTGTGTCCAGATTAACTTTACTCCCTTCTGTGTCATCTTGGTCATTGGGTTTGACAATCGTGAAAAGTTCTTCATGAATCATCGATAATACTCAGCTAGACCTAAAAAGATGTGGATCTCCGTTACAGAGGTTGGCCTTGTCCACTCTTCAATTGCCTTTATCTTGGAAGGTTCCATAGATATCCATTTCCTAGTGATAGCATGCCCTAAGAATCATACTTCCTCCATCCAGAACTCACATTTACTTTACTTTTCATACAACTTCTCCCTTCGCAAAGTCTTTAACACAGTTTCCAAATACACCTCATGTTACTCCTTGCTCTTGGAGTATATCAAAATATCATCAATAAAGACCACCACAAATTTGTCTAGGTAATCTCTAAAGACTCTATTTATTAAATCCATGAAAATTTCTAGAGAATTAGTGAGTCTGAAGGGCATCACTATGAACTCATAATTTCCATACCTCATTCGAAAGGCAGTCTTGAGAATATCTTCCTTCCTCACCTTTAGTTAGTGATATCCTGACCAAAGGTCCACCTTAGAGAAATAACTGGGCCCAAGAAGATGATTGAACAAGTCATCTATACATGGAAGGGGATACTTATTCTTTATAGTGATTTTATTGAGATCACGATAATCAATGCAGAGGTGTATTGATCCATCCTTCTTTTTGAAGAAGAATACTGTATCACTCCACGGTGAAGAACTCGGGCATATAAAACCATTCTCCATATTCTCATGTTACTTTTCTTTAGCTCTTCTAGCTCTACGGTGGCCATTATTTAAGGTGTCTTTGATATTGACAGAGATCCAGGGATAAGTTCAATTGAGAACTCAGCCTCTCGGTCAGGGGGAAGATCAGGAAACTCTTCGGGGAATACATCAGTGTAATCCCCCATGATGGGCATGTCTTCAAGTAGGATTATCTCCATTGTCTCAATCATTTGATCTAGGTATGAATTCTCATATGGAAGCAATATCCAAACATGAGATGAAGATTTTAAAGGAGACTCATCTTCTTCCTTACACTTGTAAGGAATCGGAGGATGCTTCAAGATGTGAAAAGTGATCTCCCTTTCCCGAAAATTGTCGTTGTACTTGTACAAAGATAGCCAATCCATTCCCAAGATAGCATGAAACTCCACTAAAGGAAGCATGACATGATTTTCTGGGAGGATCAGTCCACAAACATTAACCTGGGAGGAGTTTTAAACCATGGATGCAATAATTTCCCCATTCTCTATTCTCACATATAACATTTCCTCCAAATTTTGAGGTGGTGTTTGAATAGTTCTACTAAACATGCAAGATATGAAAGAATGCATAGAACCAGAATCAAATAGTACATTCACTATTCTTCAATGAATAACAAGCGTACCTATCACCACATAGTTTTCCGGCTCCACCTTAGCAGTAGTGATAGAATAATCCCTTCCTTGTTGCCTTGGAGGTTGTTGCTGATTGCCTCCAATAGCCCTCGGCTTAGGGAAGTTGTTCAGATAATGCCCAAGATCCTTGCAGTTAAAACACTACACTGTAGACTGAGTGTTGATCTGAACCTTCCGTTCTTCTTCAGCATTAGAAGGATTTTTGATATCCCTTCGGCAGGTCTTGGCCAGATGACCAAAATTTCCGCATTTGAAGCAATTCTTGGTTCCCCTGAGATAGTCACCAAGATGCTTCTTCCCACAATTCTAGCAATGGGGAAAGTGAGTCTTCTTTCTATCATGGGATTTGTTTGATGATCCACCCATGTTGTTCTCCATTTTCCTCTTCTTGCCACTAGGCACATGAGACCACTGAGAGTCTCCAATCTCCATTTCAACATTGAGGGAACAACGAACAATCTCCTCATATCTCTTGAAGTCTCAAATCACCAACACTTTTCATAGAATCAGTTTTAGTTCTCTAAAGAATCAATCCAGCTTGCTTTCAGTGTTCATGAAAAAGCCAAAGGTGTACCTTGCAAGCCTTTTAATGTTCTCTTCATACACCCCGATGGACTCATCATCCTTCTGCTTGAGTCTAAGGAACTCTCTTTCCTTCTTGAGACAGAGGGTGCGAGGAAAATATTTATTGAAAAACATCCTCTTTAATTCCTCCCAATCTATGGAATCAATTTTCTCTTGGGACTTTGTATTAATGATCAGTGTCCACCACTGATCAGCTTCCCCATCAAAATGATAGACTTCCAGTACAACATTCTCTTCTTCCGAGCACTGGAGGACAGAGAAAATCTTTTCAATGGATTTAATACATTGTTCTGCGATGAGGGGATCAGAAGACCCGCTAAACATGGGAGGCCTTTTCCGTATGAAGGATTCTAGGGAAACTTTCTCTTTCCTTGGAGGAGGGGTACGTTCCACTTGATTCAAGTTATTATTCATAACTTGAGCTAGCTGATCAAGTACTGACATGAAGTTTTTATCACCCACTTCCGTCACATTAGGCATATCATTAGGGCAATCATCACATTGCCTATCACATTGGTTATTGGAACGTGTTCTTCTATTTTCCGCCATTAACTAAGAAAAAGAACGTATAATTAGAGGTATTGAATACTTATCTATTGAGCATAAAAAGGAAACTTTGAACATTAAAGGATATACTTATAAAGAAGAAGTACATCCTAACTTATTGATTTCTTAGGTTTATATCTAGGTTATCCTCAATCTATTTCTTAACTTATTTTCTTATGGGATTTATTTTTTTCCTTTAATAATGGTTTTTACTAAGATCTTGATTCTACCAAAGAATATCCACCGAGATTGTCGTAACCAAGAGTGCATTAAGGTTTGTTGTCGTGCACCAGTTCCCATTCGAGTATAGATCATGTCAGTGTTTCTGGGTTTTACCCCTAGAAACATCTGTTCCAGAGCTTCCTCTACCTACTCATATCCAGACAGGGATGTATTTGCTTCATAAACCACTTACTCTATACTCACCAAAATTTAGGACTGTTTCCTTATAATTAATCTCATTTTAAAGGTTATCACTAATGTGATCTATTCCTAATCTCCAAAAATAACTTGACCATCCTCTGATACCAACTATAGCAACCCAAGACTTTTACATAAAAAATTTCATGATTTTAAGCATAATTAATCATCAGAGTACAAGCCAAGGATCGTTAAGTCTAGTGTCTTAGAAAACGAAGTATATAAAACATAAAACATGGGACTAAAAACCTTATTTTTTTATCTCCATAAAGAGATTCTAACATCCTTTGAGCTCTTAAATCTGCATAGGGTACCCTAGGGAACACATGAACAAAGGGATGAGCTAAAAATTCCCATTAAGGAAATGAACGTAAGGATACATCTCAAGAACATGAGTTAAGAGGCACGACATAATGATATCCAAAGCATGAAACTTATGAAATCATTTAATATAAGCATGGGATCATATAAACATGGAATCATATAAATGTGGCAGAATCATAAATCATCTCTCTAGTACGGTTCAAGGATAACTGCCAATCCTGTTTCCCATTTCAGTATGGGTCAAGGCTAACCGACAATCCGTTTTCACATCGCATCTCATGAGACTTATCCTTACCCAATGAATTGGAGTTCTATATGGATGCACCCATATCAAAATATTCATGAATATTATTTCCAAATAAATAATCTTCCCACAAAAATAATCATACATATTAAACCATACATAAACATAAGGTTACCCATAGAAAGAATTGGGTACCACAATCAAGACATAAAACATATCCGATGGGAGTATCACAAAAGTGTCCATAAAAGGAATGGATTAGAACATAAATGGAAATTAATTTGGAAAATAGGCATATAACATGGTAAGTGGTGTCAAATATAAGGGAAAACATATAAAAAATTTATTTTAGAAACAATAGCATTAAAACATTTTTGTGCGGTTTTAAGGAAAACACTCTAGAGTTTTTCAAATAGAAAAGAGGAAATTATTTTCTATAAAACCAGAATTGAACCAAGAAGGTTTTCATAATAAATATACTGATTCTATAAATACAATGGTGTTTTAAAACATAGGATAGTGTGCACTTTAAATTTGGGTAAAAATTTGGGAAGTCCCCTTAAAACAGGTTAGCTTATCAAAAAGTTCTAAGGAGGGAATCTTTCAAAATCATGTATATCCCTGAAAGAATGTGATGAAAGGTTATTGATATAAGAATACTATACAAATAACCATAATTAATAAGACTCTCATAGATAGAGAAGATAAAACCATTTTTAAAGAAAGATATGGCAACCCGAAATGACAAAGAAAGTTCTGGTAGAATTCGTTACGATTTTATTTGCATGGTGTCAGGTGTGACCAAGAGGGTTTGATGAGAGAGAAATGGGGTTTCTCATCACTTATAAATCCATAAAGAGTTATGGGGGAGGTTTTTAAACATACACAATCATTTTATAGGACACATATAATTGCATAGTATAGAGAACAATCATTATTACGAGAGAAAAGGAGAGGATCCCTTACCTCAAATCTGGTGGTGTTATCCACTTTTTATTAATGACCTGAATAAAAAATTAGGATTATTAATTCATAATTACATAACCTATAATATATTTAATTTATTTATTATAACCCTTTTTAGTTCATTCAAATCCTTTTTGATTAGTTATAAGGTTCAATTTCATTGTTCGGGCTCGTTTGTTTACTTGGCTTTAAAAGATCGGTTCACTTATTTTCAAGTTTGGATTATATGAAAGATGAAAGTGGTTGTAAATAATTGAAGTTACATTATTTTGTTAATATCCAGGATATTACATGGTTTTTATTTTAATTAGGTTAATTAGTGTGATGTAAAATCATTATATATGTAATCTTAGTGATAACAGTTTTGTTAATCGGTGGATTTGGTTACAAAGAATGTGTTTTTCATTATAACATAATTCCATTTGTACCAAAAGATTTTTGGACAAAAAATTGGATATATTACATATATAATAATCTTTTTAACCCAAAACTCAAATGGTTTCATGACCAGAACTAAAGTTAATAATAAAATTGATAAAGTGTTGTCCTTGAATGTGTTAAATTAGCACATCTCAAACGGTGCTTTCATTTCTTGCAAATAAAAGGGTGGGTAAAGGAGATAAGATAATGAAATTTACCACTATCATGATGAAATTCCATTAAATTTATGTTACAGGATTTATCATACTATTATGGTGAAGCGAGGTGAGGAAAGATATTAAAAAGAAAAGAACTTAAAAGAAAAGAAGAAATTTGGGAAGAGGAATTTACCTCTTGAGAATTCCTCCTTTGAGAACCTTTTAAGGGGATAGGTTTTGGTATTTTGAGGAGGCTGAAAGCTTTTGGACGTGGTTGAGAACCTTGGGGAGAGATTTGGGAAACATTTAGAGAAGGCTTGGAGCTTGAGAGGAGTACAGAGAAGTGGGAGTGAAGAGGGGTTTTTATAGTGGAGGAGAGGATGGATTTCATGATATTATAATCATTAATTTATTATTTCTTCACAAGACAAAGAACAGTGAGTATTCCATGACCAAGAATAGTAAATGGGTCATGTGAATTCGAACCATGGGTGGTTAAATCATCCATGATTCTTGTAATAGTTTATTTATCTTATAATGAATATATACGTAAATTACCGTATTTTACTATTTATAAAAAGTTCATGTATTTCAGAAAAATCCCAAAAATTCACCCGAACCATTTTTCGACATGTAAAATCCAAAAATGAAGTCTATTTTTTAAAAATAATTTACTAAATATTATTATTTTAATATTTAGTTAAAATCATAATTTATTATCAAAAGGCAGATTTAAAAACATGCATTAACTCATTCTAAAACATAGGTATATTGTACTTCCAACTTGAATATTATTTTTATACTATCATAGGTGAGGTTACAATTCATTAGGGTATATCACTATTAATAAGGGTATGTTACTATTCTTTAGGGTAAGTTATTATTCACAAAAAAATTATATTTTTTATATCGGACTCCAAAAGAAATCTTGAACTCAACTGTGTATGTAAAATTCCAAACACAAAAGTGACAAACTTTTTTTTAAAGGTCACTTATCACTTAGTAGTTCATTATTTTGTGATTTCATGGCATATTTATAATAAGGTAATTTCCATTAAAAACATTGGTTCGTTACATTCCAATCCTGGGTCCAGCTGTGATTAAATCATATATCCCCTTTACTTCATATTCATGACATAGATCTACATAGGGAGCCTATTAAGGACCATGTGAGGCTTGAACCCTATGAGATAATTTGTGACACCCATAATTTTATTCTTGATCCCAAATGAAATATTTTTATCACTTCACATCAGTTCACCTTCTTCCTTGATGGATGATGTTAAACTACATTGAATTCTAAGAATTATGTGTGGCTTGATTCTATTTATATATATATATATATGTAGTGACACTTGGTTCATATCACATAGTCCATACACAATTTAAAATACCCCACTCCCTATGTATGAATCATACTTATATGGGAAACATCTTCAAGAACTATGTATGGATTGATTCTCACTCATATGAGATAAGTAGTGATGCCCAAACTCTCAATCTCAGGACCAGTCACAACATGATGCAAATAATTTCTCTTTTCTCCCATGTATGAGTTATATCTATGTGATGATATTCTATACAAGTTCTCATATTATATATGAACTCATATTCCAAGAAACCCCCTTTATCCTCCACTTATGAATTCAATCAGGGTGAGGGACATTTATTTAAGAACTATGTGTGGCTTTGTAACACCCCAAGCTTCCACGGTACACTTCCCTTTGAAAAATACAGTAGCGTGTGTTGTACGCAACTTCGAGTTCTAAAACACACCAAAACTAATCAAAGTAGTTGTTATGAATAGTAATACCCTCTTTTTAAAATTATAGAAATTTTATATTTCAAAATGGACTTCATTTTTGTATTTGTAATATCGAAAGTATCCAAAGTCGAATTTTTTGTAATTTTCTGAGAACATCCAATTTTTATGCATAGTGAAAAATACTTAAAAACAACTTTTTTAATCAAAGTATTTTTTAGTGATAAATTATACTATTGAGTGGTTTTAAAGTATAATTAGAATATATTTTTACTATTTTATCCAATGGTGATCATTAGAATTAATTTCACTTTGAAATTGGACATAAACAATTGTCAATCTTTTGATATATATTGTTTCTTAAAAACACTCTATTTGTTGTGACAGCGGGAATTAATTATAAAATTAATTAATGCAACTTATATGTTTAGACATAATTTTTTAATTTGTAATATCAATTATAGCTTAGGGTGAAATTTTGGCATTGTTCTGAAAAACATCAATTTTTTATGAATAGTGAAACCACTAAGTGGTAGTTAAATAACTGATTTTTAATTTAAATGAAATATTACCACTTCTGTGATTTGATTTTCAAAAATATGACATAAATGGTTGTCATTAGAAAGTAAAATGTGGTTCAATGGGATGAAAATAATTTTTTAGTGAATAGTAACTTTTAAGTTTAATTAATCACGATTAAAGGTAATTAGTGAAATTTAAGGTAAAAATGATATTATAAAAATATGAAAATACATTTACACTTGTCCTACCCCTATTGGATGTGTCATGGCCGACCAATACAATACATGGGTCAACTTTGGGACCCCATGGAGCCACGTTTCTAGGAAAATTACATAAATAACTTTTATTTAAAGTTAAAATAAAAATGTCAAAAACATAAGTTGTTTTACTAAAACAATTTTTAAATGGGGTTATACAAGTCATATTTTTGACTAAAAATATTAATTAGAAAGATAAAATGATTTAATACATCAGGATAATTGTTTTATTATTTTTAGACATTAAATAAATTAAATTATATAAGACACCATGATGATGCAGCGATTACCTCATTAATTAATGATTTTAATAAAATGGAAGGATAATGTAAAATCTAAGCATTAAACCTATAAAAAGCCTATTGGATGAGTAGATTTATAACCCTTATCACCTTATCCTAGAATTATATAAGTTTGGGACCTTTAGAATCCGAAAACCATGGTATAATAAAGTAACATTTCATTACTTTCCAAGAGTGCCCCTCCTCTCCACTTAAAAAAGGCCCCCACCTCTACCACCTTACTCGCACTTTCAAAGCCTTTTGGCTCGGCCAAACTCTGCCAAAATACTCTCCAAACTTTCCTCCCTTACTCATAGAAGCCTCACCTTGGGCAGAAGTCTTCCCAAGGAAGCCTTTGGTTCAAATCAAAAGAGTTACCCGATTTTAAGGTAATGTCTTCGCTTATGTTATTTTGTTTTATTTTGCTTATCCAACCCCCTAAAATCTTTTTACTCATTTATTTTGTAACAACACCAGTATCCTCAATATACTATGATGTCTTTATAAGAAGTATTCTAGCTACACATATACACACCTACATCTAATGGTTAAAGAACATACTGTTTATGTGGATGGCGAATTTCTGCCTCACGAAACGATGATTGTTCAACACTCATATAACACCTTCAAAGGTTTCCATTAAGATGTAACTCTATTTATACATGATATATAATATGTTAAGGTTTTACTTAAGGTTTTTTATTTTTTATTTATGGAATACCTCTATTGTTTCCATTATGGGTAAACGCGATATTTACATTTTAGGAAGTGTGGACTACCGCCCCCTCAAAGTGATTTGAATCGTTAATACCATATGTGGGATGTATAAAGGATGGAGTAAATGATATTATATATGATATTATACTGTAATTATAATATACCTTTATATCATTATTATTTCATTAAATACGAAATAGAAATGAAAGTAGCGTTCATGCGTACGTACGGCTTACCGTTTCCATGAATGGTGCATTTCATTTCTTACCTCTAAACGTTATGGAATATTATAAATGCATGTATATACTGGATATATATGAGATATATGATATCTATATCATGAATATAATTCTGTATATAATGGATATATCACCACATGAATAAATTGTAATTATAAGAATTTTATTTTTCACTCAAGTACCTAAGATCGACAAAATGACCGTTATTAACTTAAATAATTACATAATGTTCATAACATAGTAATAAGTGATATAAAAGTGATAATGAACTTGAAATATGTTCTTAAGAAATTATAAATTAACTCTAGTTTATTATTCAGGAGATTAAAGAACGATCGAGTCAAGTCAGACACGAGGTAAGGGAACTTCTTAACCCAATTTCCATTCTTTGGGTTAATCTCCTACTTCCAAATTATGTCATGATATTATTATGTACTATCTTGTATTTGTACTTTTATTATGTGTACTTATAGTAAATACACATAATAGATCTATTTTATTTTAAAAATGATCTTTTTAAGGACTTCGACTCAATCACCTTTCATTGATGCATATTTGGTTTTATACACAACATTCATTTTTATGTTGTATAAACCCCTTTGACTTTTACATTTATACAAAAGGAATCTTTTTATATGAAGCGTTTTTACTAAATGAAAAAAGGAATTTTTTTTTCTTACGTATGTGGCGACAACGACTTCTCCGCCGCCGTGACCATTATTTGAGTTTCGACTTCCTCTACAAGCCATTACTTTTTTTTAAAATGAAAAATAAATACAAGTTTTAATTTTCTTTTATTTTAGTACTGAAAATGGTTTTGAAAGTGTTTTTACTATATCAATGTATTGTATTGATATCTTGTGATTTAAATGAGGAAATGTTATGTTTCCTTTATGCATGTTTTATGTGATACGATTATGTTATATGATATGTTTAAACCTATTCATATGAGGAATGCATTGGACTTAATAAGTGACGGGTGGAGCCTGCTATAGCTTCTCGATGCATCGGTAGGTCTCATGAGAAAAACTAGTGTCTTGGCACGAGGCGTTGACAAAATCTTATTTGTGGTCTCGGCACGAGGCCTTGGCTACGTGGTTATGATAGTCTGGCATTATGCATTCCATCGTTATAAAAGTGGTTATTGATATTGCATGTGATTATTCGACTAGTAGAATATCCATGTGAGTAAGTAAATGGAGTTATTTAATTTTATTTTTTCCATATTATGCTGAAGTTAATGTTTAATGATTTTGTTTTAGTTATACTTTTCCTTAAATGTTAATGTTTATTTTCGAAAGCTTACACTATATTTTTATCCTTACTGAGCATCTGAGCTCACCCCTTCCAATGTTTTAATTTTTCCAGGATGTGAAGAAGTATATTATGAATGACCTACAGGGATAGTATGAGGGGATATGAAGACAAGATGTTTTTGTGGTTTTGTATTACTTTATGATGTAATGTCATACTTATGAATGTATCTAGTGTTCCTAGGCTACTAAACTAATCGGTCTTTCGAGACTTGATCTTTTGTGATCATGCCAATGTTACGAAGTAATGCACCGACTCTGGGTAGCTGGGGTCGGGGCGTTACAGTTGGTATCAGAGGCAGTTTAGTACTAACCTTGGAAACTAGATTTAGATAAACTCTAATTAGAGCACATAGCCCAAAGATAGACTTTGAGGATTAGTATAGAAGAACTTCCTAGAATTTTGGTATTATAGAGATTTTGTGAGTTTTCTAAGAAATACATCCCTGTCTGGATATGAGCAGGTAGAGGTGGCTCTAGCACAGATGTACCTGGTGGTAAAACCAGAAAACACCGCTTCGAGCTAGACTCGAATGGGAACTGGTGTACAACAACGGGCCTTGCTGCACTCTTGGTTACGACACTCCCGGGGGATATGCTTAGGATAATTCTCATTTTCATTACAAACCACTATGAAGGGTTATGAGTATATACTTCCTCAAGGAAATTTTTTTTATAATTATGGATTATATCCATAAATAATTCAATTTATGTTAAGTATTTTATAAGTATGGAATTATGTATTTTGATTCATAAATGAATCTAGTTTATGCCATTCTTTAGAAATGGCGCCTAGTAGAAGGAATGTAAACCATATCAATGCACGCACTCCGTGTAGGGATTGCCCACCTGCTCAAGATAATTATTATGGAGCTGCAGATACAATTGGTGATGATCAACTTATTACCATACTGGGACAACTCACTCAAGTTATGAATAATAACCTTACTCATATGGAGCACCCTGATCCGCAACGTGGAGGATCAATGTTAGACCGCTTCATGAGGAAAAAACCACCAATATTTAATGGGGGTAAAAATCCATTAGTAGGTGAGCAATGGATAAACTCCTTAGAGAAAATATTCCACGCCTTGGGGAGTAGTGAAAGGGAGAAGGTTGTCATGGCAGTCTACCGCCTCACTGGAGATGCCGATCAGTGGTGGTTGCTGATTCAAAACACAAAGGAAGATGATTAATTATCGAATATGGAATGGAGGGAGTTCAAAGAGCTCTTCTTAGAAAAATATTTTCCTCGTGACCATCGAGCAGATATGGAAAGGCAATTTCTGAGTCTGAGACAAAAGGAGGATGAGAATTTCGCAATGTATGAGGCCAACTTTACAAGGTTAGTGAGACATGTTGCAGATTATATATGTAACCCAAGAAGTAATATTGATCGTTTATTTTATGGGTTAAAACCATTTCTCCGTCGAGCATTAGTCTCAAAAACCTTCTCATCATACGAAGATATTGTCTCGTGTGCTATCAAGATGGAAAAGGAATTCTCTAAGTCTTATTACTTTAAAGAAAAGCAAGAAAAGAAGAGATATTATGATCAATCTGGAAATGGAAATAAGGGGAAGAAGGGAAGAGTTGAATATTAGTCCTACAGTAGATGTGGAAAGAAACACCCCAGTACTTGCTTGAAGGGAATGGGAGTCTGTTACAAGTGTGGTGAAAAGGCCACCAAGCTCATGATTGCAAGGGAATGAAAGTTGTTGTCAATGTGGAATGCTATAATTGTAGAGAAATGAGACATTATGAAAATGAATGTCCTAATCTTTAGGGGAACTTACCTCAGAAGAGGCCAAGGGATCAACGCCAAGCTTATGCTATCACTACTGCTGAGGTTGAAGCTCCAAAAGACGTGGTGGCAGGTAATTTAATGGTTTCCTCATGTTTAGCAAATGCATTATTTGATTCTAGATCATCACATTGTTTCATATCTTCCCAGTTTTATAAGAAAATTAGATATTTCCAATTTGATTTAACAAGAGAATTGTCAGTCAAAACTCCTAAGGGAAGTATTATTGCAACAATGTTTTCTGAATCAGTCCCCATTAGAGCAAACAACTGTTCATTATCCGCTGATCTCATTTTCATACCTATGATTGAGTTTGATATAATCCTCGGTATGGATTGGCTTTCAGACTATGATGCAAATATTTATTGTAAGAAGAAGGAGGTTACTATTTTTGATGATGATGATAAGGAACACCTTATTTTTAGAGAAGAATCATCACCACCTAATTCTTATTTAGATCCACCCCCAGTAGCTCAACTAAATTCAATTATTGGGGAGGAAGATAAAGAAATAACTGAGGGCGAGGGATGTAATGTTCAAATAATGGATGTACCTATTGTAAAAGAATATAAAGATGTGTTTCCGGAAGATTTACCTGGACATCCCCCAGAACGAGAAGTTGAGTTTTCCATTGATTTAATTCCTGGATCAAGGCCTATATCAAAGACCCCTTATAGGATGGCCACCGTGGAATTAGTTTAACTAAAGAAACAACTAGATGAATTGAGTAATAAGGGATTTATTCGCCCTAGTGTTTCTCCATGGGGAACCCCTGTCCTTTTTGTTAAGAAGAAAGATTGATCTATGAGGTTGTGCATTGACTACAGGGAGATCAATGTTATAACAATAAAGAACAAGTATCCCCTACCTCGCATTGATGATTTATTTGACCAATTGCATGGAGCTCAATACTTTTCAAAGATTGACCTTCGATCTGGATACCATAAGTTGTGTGTGAAGAAGGAATACATTCCGAAGACAGCATTTCGAACAAGGTACGGGCATTACGAGTTTACAGTAATGCCTTTTGGATTGACTAATGCAGATTCTGTATTCATGGATCTAATGAATAGAGATTTCAAGGAATATCTAGATGATTTTGTGGTGGTATTTATTGATGAAATCTTGGTGTACTCCAAAATCTACGAAGATCATGAAAATCACTTGCACATTATCTTGAAGACTCTTAGAAGGCATGAATTATATGGGAAGTTTAGCAAGTGTGAATTCTGGCTTCAGGATATTTCTTTTCTTGGCCACATTGTCTCTAAGGATGGAATTTCCGTTGATCCTTCTAAGACCAAGGCAATCCAAGAATGTCCAGCACTGACGAGTATAACTGAGGTACAAAGATTTATTGGTTTGGCAAGTTATTATCGACGTTTTGTCCAGAATTTTGCCTGATTGGATAACCCATTGACGAGGCTCACACGTAAAGGGGTTAAATTTGTCTGGACAAAAGAGTGTGAATAATGTTTTGAAGAACTGAAGAGAAGATTAGTCAATGCTCCTATATTGACTCTACCATCAGGGAATGATGGGTTCGTTATTTATAGTGATGCATCAATGAAAGGACTTGGTTGTGTCCTTATGCAGAATGATAGGGTTATTTCCTATGCATCAAGACAGCTAAAAATTCATGAGCAGAACTATCATACTCATGATCTTGAGTTAGCTGCTGTAATATTTTCCCTAAATATATGGAGACATTATCTCTATGGTGAAAAATTAGAGATATATACCTATCACAAGAGTTTGAAATATATTTTCTCACAAAAAGAACTCAACATGAGGCAAAGACGATGGCATGAACTACTCAAGGATTATGATTTCACGATACACTACCACCCAGGGAAGGCAAATAAGGTTGCAGATGCTTTGAGTAGAAAAGATCATGGATTTTTTGAACATGATGAGAGTGGAAAGGGATCCTATTTTCATGGATCTAGTAAAGATGGATATGGGAATCACCATGGAGGGTGAAACATCAAAACATTTTCAAATAGTTGCCAAACCATATTTACTAGAAAGGATTAAGAGTTCTCAGTCCGAGGATGAAGTGTTGAAAAAGAAGATTAAAGCTGTGAATGATGGGCGGTTGAGTGACTTTGTTTATGAAGATGGAATTTTGAAATTTGGGAGGAGACTTTGTGTTCCCGATATACCTGATTTAAAGAGGGAATTGTTGGATGATGCTCATAGTTCCAATTTCTCTATACACCCTGGGAGCACTAAAATGTATAGATATTTAAAGGGAAATTTTTGGTGGGGAAACATGAAAAGAGAGATTGCTGATTTTGTGTCAAGATGTATGGTTTGCCAACAAGTGAAAGCTGGAAGGGAACATCCTACTGGAGTATTGCAACCTCTTCGCATACCGGAGTGGAAATGGGATAATATTACGATGGACTTTTTCATGGGACTACCAAAGACCCCTAGAAGGAATGACGCAATATGGGTCATTGTTGATCGTCTCACCAAGTCAGCACATTTTCTTTCTATAAGGGAAGATCTTCCACTTGAACGTCTAGGAAGATTATATATTAATGAAGTTGTGAGACTTCATGGAGTACCCCTGTCGATTGTCTCGGATCGTGATCCCTACTTTACATCAAGATTCTGGAAAAGTCATCAGAAGGCCTTGGATACTGAACTTCGTTTGAGCACTGCTTACCACCCTCAAACAGAGGGATAATCAGAAAGAACTATTCAAACCTTAGAAGACATGTTGAGATCATGCTCACTTGACTTTCAAGGAATGTGGGATCAATATTTACCTCTGGTAGAATTTTCCTATAACAATAGCTTCCATTCAAGTATTCGGATGGCACCATATGAAGAGTTATACGGAAAAAGATGTCGCACACCAACCTGTTTGGATGACGTTGGTGAAAGAAAACTTGTAGTCCCAGAACTGGTGGAGCAAATGATGGAAAAGGTGAAGGTAATCCAAAACCACATCAAAGCAGCTCAAAGTAGGCAGAAGAGCTATGCTGAAAATCGAAGGAAGGATTTGGAATTTCAGGCAGGAGATCATGTTTTCCTGAAGGTGTCACCATGGAAGGGAGTTATACGTTTCGGTAAGAAGGGTAAATTGAGTCCCAGGTACATCGTACCATTCGAAATTCTAGAACGAATTGGGGTTGTAGCTTACCGTTTGGCAATGCCGCCAAGTCTCTCAAAAGTTTATGATGTATTCCACGTATCACTGTTGAGAAAATACATGCCCGACCCAACGCATGTACTCACCTATGAGGAATTAGAACTGGAACCCGATCTGTCTTATTGTGAAGAGCCCATCAGGATTCTTGATACAAGAGAACAAGTGCTGAGAAACTGGACGACTCGTCTGGTAAAAGTTCTATGGAGAAACCATAAGATGGAGGAGGCAAGGTGGGAACCCGAGGAACATATGATGAAGAATCACCCGAGTCTTTTTATACAGTGATATTATATGAAATTTCGAGGATGAAATTATTTGAAGGAGGGGAGAATGTAACACCCCATGCTTCCACGGTACACTTCTATTTGAATAATATAGTAGCGTGTGTTGTATGTAACTTTGAGTTCTAACACACACCACAACTAATCAAAGTAGCTGTTATGAATAGTAATACCCACTTTTTAAAATTATAGAAATTTTATATCTCAAAATTGACTTCATTTTTGTATTCTTAATATCGAAATTATCCAAAGTTCAATTTTTTGTAATTTTCAGAGAACTTCCAATTTTATGAATAGTGAAAAATACTTAAAAACAACTTTTTTAATCAAAGTATTTTATAGTATTAAATTATACTATTGAGTGGTTTTAAAGTATAATTAGAATATATTTTTACTATTTTATCCAATGGTGATCATTACAATTAATTTCACTTTGAAATTGGACATAAACAATTGTCAATCTTTTGATATATATTGTTTCATAAAAACACGCTATTTGTTGTGACAGTGGGAATTAATTATAAAATTAATTAATGCAACTTATATGTTTTGAATTTTGTAAAATAGACATCATTTTTGAATTTGGAATATCAATTATATCTTAGGGTGAAATTTTGGCATTGTTCTGAAAAACTTCAATTTTTGATGAATAGTGAAACCACTAAGTGGTAGTTAAATAACTGATTTTTCGTTTAAATGAAATATTACCACTTCTGTGATTTGATTTTCAAAAATCCGACATACATGGTTGTCATTAGGAAGTAAAATGTGGTTCAATGGGATTAAAATATTTTTTTGCTGAATAGTAACTTTTAAGTTTAATTAATCGAGATTAAAGGTAATTAGTGAAATTTAAGGTAAAAATGATACTATAAAAATATGAAAATACCTTTAAACTTGTCCACCCCTATTGGATGTTTCATGGCCGACCAATACAATCCATGGGTCAAGTTGGGGACCCCATGGAGACACTTTTCTAGGAAAATGACATAAATAACTTTTATTTAAACTTAAAATAAAAATGTCAAAAACATAAGTTTTTTTACTAAAACAATTTTTAAATGGGGTTATACAAGTCATATTTTTGACTATAAATATTCATTAGAAATCTAAAAATATTTCCTACATCAGGATAATTTTTTATGATTTTTAGACATTAAATAAATTAAATTATTTATGACACCATGATGATGCAGTGGTTACCTCATTAATTAACGATTTTAATAAAATGGAAGGATAATGTAAATTCTAAGCATTACACTTGTCCAAAGCCTATTGGATGCGTAGCTTTAGAACCCTTATCATCTTATCCTCGAATTATTTAAGTGTGGGACCTTTAGAATCCGAAAACCATTGTATAATAAAGTAACATTTCATTTCTTTCCAAGAGTGCCCCTCCTCTCCACTTATAAAAGGCCCCCACCTCTACCACCTTACTCACACTTTCATAGCCTTCTGGCTCGGCCAAACTCTGCCCAAATACTCTCCCAAATTCCCTACATTACTCCTAGAAGCCTCACCTTGGGTATAATTCTTCCCAAGGAAGCCTTTGGTTCAAATCAATAGAGTTACCTGATTTTAAGGTAATGTCTTCGCTTATGTTATTTTGTTTTATTTTGCTTATCAAACCCCCTAAAATCTTTTTATTCATTTATTTTGTAACAAAACCAATATCCTAAATATAATAGGATGTTTTTATAAGAATTATTCGAGCTACACTTACACACACCTAGCTCTATTGGTTAAAGAACATACTGTTTCTATGGATGGCGAATTTCTGCCTCACGAAATGATGATTGTTCAACACTCATATAACACCTTCAAAGGTGGACATTAAGATGTCACTCTATTTATAAATGATATATAATATGTTTATGTTTTACTTAAGGTTCTGTATTTTTCATTTATGGAATACCTTTATTTTTTCCATTATGGGTAAACGCGATATTTTCATTTTAGGAAGTGCGGACTACCGCCCCCTCAAAGTGATTTGAATCGTTAATACCATATGTGGGATGTATAAAGGATGGAGTAAATGTTATTATATATGATATTATACGAGAATTAAAATATACCTTTATATCATTATGATTTCATTAAATACGAAATAGAAATGAAAGTAGTGTTCATGCGTACGTACGATTTACCGTCTCCATGAACGATGCATTTCATTTCTTACCTCTAAACGTTATGGAATATTATAAATGCATGTATATACTGGATATATATGAGATATATGATATCTATATCATGAATATAATTCTGGATATAATTGATATATCACCACATGAACAACTTGTAATTATAATAATTTTATTTTTGACTCAAGTACCTAAGATTGACAAAATGATCGTTATTAACTTAAATAATTACATAATGTTCATAACATGGTAATAAGTGATATAAAAGGGATAATGAACTTGAAAATTTTTCTTATGCAATTATAAATTAACTCTAGTTTATTATTCAGGAGAATAAAGAACGATCGAGTCAAGTCGGACACGAGGTAAGGGAACTTCTTAACCCAATTTCCATTCTTTGAGTTAATCTCCTACTTTCAAATTATGTCATGATATTATTATGTGCTATCTTGTATTTGTACTTTCTTTATGTGTACTTATATTAAATACACATAATAGATCTATTTTATTTTAAAAATGATCTTTTTAAGGACTTCGACTCAATCTCCTTTCATTGAGGCATATTTGGTTTTACACACATCTTTCATTTTTACGGTGTATAAAGCCCTTTGACTTTGACTTTTATACAAAATGAATCTTTTTATACGAAGCGTTTTTACTAAACGACAAAAGGAATGTTTTTTTCTTATGTATGCGGCGACAAAGACTTCTCCGCCGCCATGACCATTATTTGAGTTTCAGCTTCCTCTACAAGCCATAACTTTTTTTAAAATGAAAAATAAATACAAGTTTTAATTTTATTTTATTTTGGTATTGAAAATGGTTTTGAAAGTGTTTTTACTATATAAATGTGTTGTATTGATATCTTGTTATTGAAATGTGTAAATGTTATGTTTCCTTTATGCATGTTTTATGTGATACAATTATGTTATATGATATGTTTAAACCTATTCATATGAGGAATGCATTGGACTTAATAAGTGACTGGTGGAGCCCGCTATAGCTCCTCGATGCATCGGTAGGTCTCATGAGACAAACTAGTGTCTTGGAACGAGGCCTTGACAAAATCTTATTTGTGGTCTTGGCATGAGGCCTTGGCTACGTGGTTATGATAGTCTGTCATTATGCATTCCATCATTATGAAAGTGGTTATTGATATTGCTTGTGATTATTTGACTAGTAGAATATCCATGTGAGTAAGTAAATGGCATTATTTAATTTTATTTTTGCCATATTATGCTGAAGTTAATGTTTAAAAAGTATTTTGTTTTAGTTATACTTTTTCTTAAATGTTAATGTTTATTTTCGAAAGCTTCCGCTATATTGTTATCCTTACTGAGCATTTGAGCTCACCCCTTCCAATGTTTTAATTTTTCTAGAATGTGAAGAAGTATATTATGAATGACCTACAGGGATAGTATGAGGGGATATGAAGACAAGATGTTTTTGTAGTTTTGTATTACTTTATGATGTAATGTAAAACTTATGAATGTATCTAGTGTTCCAAGGCTACTAAACTAATCGGTCTTTCGAGACTTGATCTTTTGTGATCATGCCAATGTTACGAAGTAATGCACCAACTCTGGGTAGCTGGGGTCGGGGCGTTACAGGCTTGATTATCATTTCATTGAGATACATAGTGAAATCTAGATCTTCAATCCTTGGCCTAGATGAATCACGACAAAGAAAATCCCCTACTCTCCTATTTATGAGTCAGATCTACATGGGGAGATCCAATATGAGTTCCCACTTTATGCATGAACTCGTATATTTTAGAACTAATATGGATTGTTTATTTTTCTGACAAGATACATCATGATGCTTTGGATTTACACCCTAGTCTATCCGTAATATTATTTTCACATTGGAATCACCCACATCATTTTTATAAGATGTTAAGGTGCATGACTAATGTCCTCACCACATTAATTTAAACTGCACGGTACCTATTGAACTATGTGTGTCTTGATTCTCATCCCATTGAGATATATAGTGAAGCCTAGGACTTAATCCCTATCCCCATCCATGGGGTAACATAAAATCCCCCCTCTTCTACATAAATTATAAAAACTATGTAGGAGATTTTATTTTGGGTCTTCTCCTTAGAGTTCCCACCAAGGAAACAAGAGATGGACTGATTCTACATATGAGACAGATCTATACAAGGGACACTAAATTCATGGAAATTGTAAGTCCAAGCAATTCCCCTGTGAATTGAATATTTCCCCTTCCACGTGTAGTACTCCTAATCTTGAATACTTTTAGATATTCATAATCATTCTTCATCTTCTAACGGTATAATTTATGATACATTAGATCTCCTCACCCGAATCTGCAGTGTGTTCCCTAGTTGTCCTTACATAAACTCTCCACATATCAGGCCTATTAGCTGAAGGATTCCACTATTTTTCTATGTAGTATGTTCTCGAATTGATATTTCATAAAATATCTCCTGTAATAGGTTTTTCAAATAGTGGCAACTTCTCCATTGTGATAATCATTTTCTACGCCTTTAATATTTGATGATGGTATACTAGAACCCATGAATTAGCAGTCATCCCTTGTATATCTATCCCATATCCTTTCTCCCAACTCGAAATCCTCAAAGAGCATGGCATACACTTTTCCCCAGTCACTTGTTTAAACCATATTAGAATAAAATTGGTTCATTTGACCACATATTATCCATTTTTTCCATAATATTATGGTCCTAGTCGTATGACGTAAAACTACAAGAATCATACATTTTGAATTTGGGTCAGACCTTCGTCGAGAACATATTACCCTGATTATTTGGAAATCATGACTTAAAATACCCCTTATATATTCAGGTACTTTTATCCACCAAACAAACATTATTCTTGGGAAAATCCAAATAGCCATAAACCTTCATCTAATTTTAGTAATAGAATGTTCAAATTGTTGGGAGCTCCTCTAACAAACCATGAAGTAAATTCTCCTGTTGGCCTTGCATAAAACTGCGCACTTAATGGGCCTATCAGCCTAAGGACACCATTATTGACTATGTAGTATGTTCTTCTGTTTAACTAGCATAAAACATCCACCATAACATTTTTTCAACAAATGGTAACTTTGTTCTGGGGAGAGACCTCCTATAATGACACTATCCCTTTTTCCCATACTATTCTTCACATCCAAGAAACCCCAAATCATAGATTACAATTTTCTCCTTCCATACATGAATACAGTAGCACATATCTGGACAGATTAACATGAATTGGAGAATCATCAAACATTTTGTTAAATCTATATACTTTAAATTATAACCCAGATGTTGTACTTTCTACATGACTTTAAACTAGACAACATAATGTCCTTACTGCATAAAATTAAACTAAATACAATAATTCCCTTTCTACATGACTTTAAACTAAAACCCCCCCCCCCTATAATCCTTACCGCATGACTTTAAACTTCACAACATAATATCATAAATCCAATTTCTGACCAAATGTACCCTTTCTCGCACATCAAATTCATGTATGAGTGGTTTCCCATTCATGAACTATGTTCGAAGAGATGATTCCAATATTCTCATACATATTTCCCTAGAAAATCCACCAACTATGTTCTTGTGACATCAAAATATTAAATTCTCTTTATTCATCAGTAAAAGAATATTAGAATTATTAATAGATAATTTACCTGACTATGAAGTACGTTTCCTAGTTGACCTTGCATAAAATCCACCCAAATAATGGGCATGTCAAACTAAGGATGCCACTGTTTGATTACATAGTACGTGACCCAGTTGGCTTTCCATAAAATATCCCTCATAACAAGTTTTTCAAACAGTGGTAACTTTTTTATTAGGAGAGACCTTCTCTATTCTCTAATACCATGTTTTATATTTGTAGATAAAAAATTTGTCTCAAGATTCCCCTTAGTAGTATCTAATGAATATTAGAACATTCCTAACCAACATGCTTTATTTGGGTTAAAATTTCAAAATTCATGGACAAAGTCATTCGACCTGAAATATTATCTTTATTAGTCAGATGTGTAGGACCTTAAACAACCCACAAAAGGAGACATAGTACTCACCAGGTTGGAAACATGAAAAGGGATCCCTCGACAAAAGTCAAGTCTCATCTCTCTAGACCTACACTATATATGGATTAGTAAAATTCAAGCAATGAAAATCTAAAAGACACAAATTTTGTAGGGTTGTTCATATAACCCTACTAATAGTCAAACTATGATCATTAGGCCCCATGGATTAGGTAAAATTATAGAGCACCTACCATCCCTATATTTGTAATTATGATTAGATAATATGAAAATATAATGCTATAAAAATTATCTTTGACCTTATGATTATAGGAAGAAAGTACGGATGAAGACATATATGATTGTAAACAAAATTCTTTTTATTTATGGACCAAAATCCAAGGAAAATCCAAAAGGTGGAGTCTCACTATCACAAATTAAAAGATTCCTTAAACATAACTTTTCATTTGTTGAATACCCTCCTGAGCCCCATTATCATCCTATTGAAGTTCAGTGAGTCGACCAACTTCAGTATTTAGCTTTGCAAAGTGCTTCCTTAACAGGCTTAATGGTATTTACTACTTCTAACTAGGATTATCCTGATGATTGATTGAGTTGTTTAAGTATATCTTGAGTACCGTCCAATTATTTTTGAAGGTGTGACACTTAAAATGTTTCCTCTTTAATTTTTGAATTGAAGTATGCCAACATTTTGTTATGGTTGGCCTCCACCCAGGATACTACAGCTCGAAAACCATCAATGTTGGTGAGTAGTTTGGACTTTATAAGGTCCTACCAAAGTTTAATCTCTTTCTCCTAATGGAGAAATGTCTCCTTCACCAAAGTATAGATGGATGATAATGAAATACTCCAAATCCCAATATGCTAAATAGTGCTAGATTTCGACCAAAATGTGAAGGCAAGTCTTTCAAAGGCATCTTGGAAATCATTTTCCAGATGATTCGGCAAGTCCTGCCATGCATAACACTAATGTAAGCTTGTATCTATAAGTCTGAATCAGATCCACTTAAATGGTGCGGGGTGTATTTTGGAATCAAAGAACACAGGGAAGTTCCATGATCTGCTCCCTTTGAAGTAGTAGATTCCTCACCTTTCATTATTGGTCGGTCTAATATAGAAGCTTCACCACTAGACCTATCCATTGAGCCTAATAATCCTAAATGGTGGATCTGAATACTTTTTAACCTCATAAAAATTCAAATAATGAAGCACGATTACGACCATCATTAAAATTTACCCAGTAATATGTCAAAATATTGAGTATATTCCTTACTAACTTTCCCAATTTAATAATAATGAACAAGTAATTCTTAGGCAGGGACACCCCTATAATATTTTCGGCCAGCATGACTAGAGATTTTGTAGCACCTCCTATTTCTGGATTCTCAATCAGTACTTCTCTGATGTCAGCAGAGGTAGGATGGAGTAGAATTCCCCATTCTCAAAGGGTATTTATAATGTTCTCTATAGAAAATGTTTTCTGATTTGAAGTTTGATGTGAAATATCAGATAAAAGAACAACTATTTATGGAAAATGAAAGAACAAGAAAACTCATGTCCTTTCAGTTCCTCATGAAAATCCCTAAACTCCTTAATAGAACCTAGAATGTCAATTTCTGAATTAAGAGCATCCATCATTTAATTGCATATGGCTATGTATATCATATCATCCTCACCATTTAGGGTATCTGAAGAGGCCATAGGTCGTCATGACCCTCCAAATGATATTTATAAACCTACACTAGTATAGTAGTGAAGGGTCAAACCCAGGGGAAGGTAGACGAGTTTTCTAGAGGTTTATTTTTATTTAAACTCTTCTTTTGTCACCAGTGGAGCGAGTGTGCATTTTTACTTTTTCAAATTTTTTATTTTATTAATGAAATGGAAACAGGATGAGGAAACTAGAGTTTATACAAAGAAACTAGAATTTACACTAATATTGTTAAACTAAATAATTACAGTAGACTAATATAAAGCAGCAAGACTAGGAAGCGAGATCAACAAAGTACTCAGGAATTCAAAACTACTGGTTCGATTGGATGTTCTCTACACAGCTTACAACCGAATCACACTTCAAGAAAGACTGAAGAGATTTCCTTCACTAAGAAACTCAACAGGCATATGATTAAGTCTTGGAGTTTTCCAGACCAAAACCTAATCGAACTGCTAAGAAGTTTGAAAAGGATTAAATTTGGAAATAAACTAGCCATAAATTCCCAATGTTAATGACATTAATGTTATGAAAAATACATTCAAACACAACCTCACCAGTCAAATTTGAATTGAAATGGTAATCACTGAAGTATGAACGATCAAAATATTAAAAACAGAATCAGTCTCACCAAATGATTCTAATTTCGTAAAAAAATAAACTAATGAAGATTTAGAGATCATAATGAGAATGTTTTAAAATTCCTGAGCTAATAAAATTCAACCTATGATCATATTGATTAAAGAAGTGAAAAACATTCCAAAAACATATTGCAAAAATAAGAATAGAGGGAAGAAGAACTCCCCAAGTGATGATCTGCCTTCGGGCTCCTTCGCCTTCTTCTCGTCTCCTAGGAGACTGGATGAACGTCCCCGCTCTCAAGTGGATGTGGTCATGGAATGAGTAATGAGCGAGAGCGAATGAGAGTCACTCTCAAATTCTGATGCTTTCTCTGCTTAAACTACCAACTTTCAACTACTACATGTCACCGCACGTCTTTACCGACTTCCAATGTTCTTCTCTCACGCACTACAAAAAGTGTGTTTTTTCACGACAAGCACGTTACGCTAGAATTTCCCACATAACTAACTTTTTTTAAGTTAGTTGTGTGAATGTAGACATGTTTCAGACTTTGGAATGAACCTGCAAAGTAAGAAAAGAAGATAAAATAAATAAAACGGTTATAAAGAAAGAAAAATGGTTAATTTTAAAGTTCAGTGTTATTTTAACATGTTAGTAGTTATCTAAAGTAAATTGATAATTTTATTACTTTTTTAATATTTATATAATTATCCACTAAAAATTACAATGGAAAGAACATAATTTCATTAAAAAGTTATTAACTTAATTAGGTTGATAAATACTAAGTTATTAATTTTTTTCCATTTTTAAACTAGGTTATCAAAAATTCAGAACATAAATAAATAAATAAGTAAGTTAATATTTAATATTGTATTATTAATTTAATCATTACTATTAAAGAAATTAAATTTTTAGATTAACTAGTTAACTAGTTAATTTAAATTTAGTAATTAAAATTATAGCTTAATTTTTAAGTATTTTTAATTTATGAAGTAAATTTAATAATTTATTTATAATTATTATTAATTAAATAGTTTATTCTATTAATAGTAAATTAATTTATTATTTACATTTATTATTAATTTAGTTTTAGAATTTAATTTATAATTTAATTTATAATTTATCTTATCATTAATATGATAATTTTTTTAAATATATAATTTTTATAAATTATTTTTATATTTATTTGAATTTGTAAAGTTAACTTTTATGTAAAGTTAAATTTACTTAAAGTTTACTTTACTTTAACTTTTTATTTTGTTTTTTTTCTTTTTATTGTTTTACTTTAATTTTATTATTATTTATATCTTATGTGTTATTATTATTTTCTTAATTTTATCTCCTCCCCTTCCCCAATTTTCGGCGCACAAGGGTAGGGGGAGAGGGTGTTGGGATGCTGCTCTTCCAGTAGAAGACTCGTGCAGCTCCAGCGGTGGACCTCTCCTCCTGTAAATCGCAACGGCAGTGGCGCACACCCAAGGAGGCGTGCTCCTCCTCCTGCTCCGCGGCCGACAGTGGCCAGTAGAAGCGGCCTTCCATCAGCAGCGCGGACCTCCTCTTACTCCCCCATGGCGGTGCGGTCTCCCCTGCTCAACAACAACAATGCGCATGGCAGCAGAATCCTCAGCAGTCCAGTGGCACAGCTTGATTTCCCTCCTCACGTTGTGACCTCCAGCACAGCGCAGTGGACAACAGCAGAATCCCAGCAGGCGCAACCATTCACAGTGCGGCGACCTCCTTTGGTTCACTGGTGAACCTCCCTGCGGCACACAGCAAAGGCGCGACATCCCGGCGGCAAACATGGATTCATCTCCTCTGCCACACGGAGTAGTGCCGACTTCCTTTGGGTCCAGTGCGGCACGACGGATAGCAGAGAACAACCCTGGCGGTCCATCCTTCTTCAAGGTAGCAGCTCGGCTCGGCTTCCCTCGGAGCAGCAGGTTCATCAGCTTCTTCCTCAGGCAACTCAACTCTAGCGACAACGAGTAGCTCATTCAGTTCAGCTTTCTATCCAAGGCATCTTCAAACAGAGGATGGAGAGAGCAATAGTGAAAAAATTGTTAATAAATCTATCGGTGAGGGGGTATCGGTAGCTGAAGCTACCGATAGAAAAAAAATATCGGCGAGTGGGTATCGGTAGCTGAAGCCACCGATAGAAAAAAAATATCAGTGAGGTGAAAAGAAATATCGGTAGCTGAGCTACGGATAGAATAAAAAATAAATGAAATATTCCACCGTTAGTATATAAAATAATAGTTTGCTGAAATAATATAGAATTAAAACTTTAATAAATTAAATAAAAAGACTTAAAATAATTAATTAAAGTAATGCTCAATTCCATTAATTAAAAACATGATAATTATTAACCTTATAAAACATTAAATTTATTAATTAAAAAGTACTAATTGAATACATTTAAATTAATAGACTTGATAACTGTTAAACTTAATTAATAATAGACTCAAATTAATATAAATAAATAAATTTATTAAATAGTAAGAGAAAATAAAAATAAAAACAACGGTGACCCAAATAAATCACGAAAATTCTTAATTACCTCACCGGTAGACTAAAATAATTGTAAAATGAATTAAAATTCAATTTTCATACATAAAATAATATAATTATTTTTTAAAAACACTTAATTAATTGATTAAATAACTATTTGAAAACATATAGTTAAGGGCGAACCATTTTATTTAATATAACAACACAAATTAATTACTTAACTAACTAGAAGAAAGATTTAACACATTAAATTACATTGCAAACCTATTCTAATGTAACTATTTTAAAAGATTAATTATTAAAATAAAGTCTATCCTAATTAATTGGAATCTGGTTGATTAAATAATTATTTAATTAGAAATTAACTTATTAAAAAGTCGAGCAGAATTAAATTAACCAAACTAAATACTCACCGTTTAGGGGCTCACCGGTAGAGTCTAAAGGCTACCGTTATAGTTAAATGAGAGCTACCGGTAGGAATGAGTATCGGTGACTAAGGTCACCGATACAGGAAAGGTCACCGATAGAGGCAAATTTACCGATAGACAGTACATGCAACCTGCTATCGGTAGCTAAGCTACCGGTAGTCTGGGAAGCCGAACTAAGTTATATAAACTTTAAAAAATAAAAGTAAATTAAATAGAGAACTCAATAATTATTAATAATGTAAAATTGAATAAAATAAACAAATATAGATTAAATAAAAAAATTGAAAATTAATTATATTAAAAACACATAAAGAATAAATCAATTATTTTAATGTCCAAAGTTACATAAAATGTTATAAAAAATGAACATTTGAAAATTTTAATTATAAAAATAAAAAAGTTCATTTATTTAATAAAAAGTGAAAAAATAGTTAAATATTTCATTAAAAATAATAAAAAGGATGTGGCAAACTGTGTAAAAATAAGGCCACATCAGTATCCATGATATGTGGATCAAGACCTGTATTGGCTATATTGATGTTCTTTTCCGTCATCTCTTCAACCATCATGATGTCATCAGGCCTTTTGTGTTAGGATCAGCACTGTAACCTACTTCAGAGCACCCAGAATCCTCGTTTCTCCCTCCCTGAGCAACGAGAGTATAAATATTGACTATTGTCGAGTCCTCTGGTACAGACAACATATCTGAAATTTTATGGGAAGAAGAATGTTAGAATCAACATATAGAACCCAAAATAAGTACATATAACATTTCCATGACCCTCTTCCCTCTTTGTAGAAGTTAGTGAAGATCTAGTCGCACCCCTTGACATCCCATCCGTCTAAACAATAGATTCATTAGCACGAATATGTACTTCCCTCGGGGTGTCCTTCTCAATCCTTGAATGGAAGTTACGGTATCCTTTAAGGGAATAAAGAAATGTGAGTTCTATAAGAAGATGAATATGGTCTTAAATTTTTTTCAAACAAGTTTTTGTACTAGATGACTTCACAAATAATCCATGTGATGTATTCTATAGACCAAATTCGATGCTCTATTTAACTTCCTAACACGGGACAGTGTAGAAATTGTACTACTATTATCGAAAATAGTGACCTAAGGTAATGGATGAGGAATTTCCATCACCATTACCTTCATCATGTTCGACCCATTTTTATAGAGTTTTAGATAATTCAGGGCCTCATTCACCATCTCAGTAGGGGTACCTATAGGCCTGTATTTCGATGACTCAAGATCCTTCATTTCCACTTCTCCTTCTATTATTTAAAACTAAAAAATGAAATCCCATCAAGATTAGTGAAAGCGGGTGAAAGAGTAGAAAATAAAAAGAAGAAAATATAAATACATAGTTAGTATTAATGTAAATGTCTCATTTATCCCCAGGGTGAACAATTACCCCTTCATGTACTCCTAGATCTAGCAAAATGGATACTCGCTTTGAGGTTGGGACTTGATCATCTCTTTAAAATATAAAATCATCCATCTTCGTGATGTATTCCACCACCTCTACAAAATTATGGTCAGGATGATAATCTAAGGGTGCTTTAATATAACCCAATTTTGGAACTCTAAGGCCTGTCTGGAGAAAATAACAAGAATCCTCGATATCGTGAGTCATTATCTATATATAATGGATTGCTAAGGGTCACACATAGTTTTCCTTTGATGAACTTCTTTGTGGAGAAAACTCAACGCCCTCAAATTGGAATGCCTCTTTAGGCCTCATTCTTCCTTTATAAGAATGAGGGGATGAAATGAAAATGTCCTCCTAATGATGGAAAATAGACTAACTTGTAACTGGAGGTGATACCTTTTTAACCATAGACTGCTTGGGGGCCTTTGTGTGAGAATTTTTTGAAGGCTCTAAAGCCTTTGCATCATATCTTGTTTTGGGGTTCCTTCCCCGCATACCATAACCAACAATTGTTGTGGCCTCTACCCAATATGTTCCCTTTGTTAATTCCCCCTAAGGCTATGATGAAACCTAGTCCTTGTTATATCCGACCTCCATTCCAATTGATGCCTCTGACGGAGGAAGAGTGATCGACATTTTGGACACCTCTAGATCCATCAGGGTCCATAATTTCCAGGCTACCATTGTATGCTTCTCATTTCTAACATACATGGGAGTTAAGGTGCTTTAATTTTGAAGACATTTAAATTGGAGAGTGAATCGATAAGGAACACAAGCCTCACATACGATCTCAGAATCTGTGTGGGCTACCATACACTATCTCTAAATGCTATCATGTGTGATCTTAGCTCATAATTCTTTTCCCTTCCATCATTTACAAATGTTCTGCTTCGTGGGTTACCATATGGAATAAAATTAAGTTCTCCATATACATTCGGCTCCATCCACGCCTCATCATGCTTTAGACATAGAGGCGGATTCTTGTAAAAATGCGATAAATCGACTTTTGGGAATTTGTACTGAATTTAGCACCAAATGTGAAATAAAATGTATTGTAATAGAGTTTCAAAACACATGGAATAGTATTTCAAGTCTAAATGGATCCTTCCCATTATATAAATGCAACATAAAGTGATAGATTCTTACTAACATAGAGAAAACCAACCCAATATACTTCCCCTCTATTAACATGGCCACAATAATAAAAGTCTTTGGACTCACACCACCATCGAACTCATGAAGTGGAAGCAAGTAAATGCCAAGAAACATGGTAAGGAATCCATCTATAAATACCTTTACATCAATCATGGTCTTGACATTGTAACCAAAATGTTTGTAAAAACCCTTCTCCAATGTAGCCCAACACATTCACAAAGAACCCTGATTATCAATAGTGGGAAAATGGTAGGATTCCTACAAGTTTGACCCTTCCCTTTTGATGGTTATAAGAAATCCCCCATCCACACTTCCGCATGGACATCAGCCCTAGGAAGAGGATATTTTTATCCTACAGATTATTAACTATTTTGAATATATCATGGGACAATGGTGGAATCCTCTTCGTATCATCCCATATTGTCATCAACAGAATGAATTCAACATTCATTTTCCCAGGAATTGGATCCCCAAAGATTTTGTCAACAAACCCCAAATTGATTCCAACCTCACCATGAGTTAAATGAAAAGAAAGTGTTTGCAGACTCCATAGACTCAATAATTCTGGAATGATGTATTTATTCTTCTAAACATTGGTCTATCCTACCTAGATAGCCTAGTAAATTTGAACATCTTGTATCTCTTTTCTAAACTCTACACAATTTTGTAATTCCCAAATTTCTCACATCCATTCAGGCTTGACTCCCCCTCTAGAGTGGAGATCCCATTCCACTTTATAACCATTTGATTGACCTTTCTTAAAATCACAAAAGGTAAAATCATATAAATGATTACTTTTCTATATGATGTGATCCTTCATATCAATATTTCAACCACTATGATGTATGATGCATCCAATAAGGACTGTTCCCTCCTTGTTGGGGAAACCCTTCCCATAAATACTGAAATAGGGGGTGTTGATATGTTTAAAAAACAATTCCTTAGAAAATATTTATTATATGATGGAATGTGGGAATCCCATAGAATCCCTTGACTACACATAGGTAGATAGTCACTTCACAGATACTCATGCTGATATGAAATAAAACCCTTCTCTAATTCAGTTAGGGTTGTCTCTATTGGAACCATGATTGTCATTGATTGAATTGGAGTGTGTTTTGTGTTTGTTTTCAATCCATAGTGTATTTTCATAATATGTTCCAGAAAAGTGATCTTATAGTTCAACAAGATAACAATATTGAAGGTGGCACCATTTTCTATTGTTTTCCAAATTTCTGAACCTCAAAATTGACAAAATGGAGAAAAGTGTGTTTGGAAAAGGGACTTGAATTTCGATTAATTTTAGGCTTGGTAACTTGCGCATCATATTTTTTTAAAGATAATAACATCAAAATATGGAAAAGGATGAACGGTCACCCAAGTTTTGAGATTGGTCACGCAAGTGACTAGCGCAGTAGAAACTTCTGCGCCAGAACTTGCGTGCCGAGGGGAGACTTGCGCATTGTCACATAGGGTGTCTAGAATGCCTATAAATAGAGGACCACCCCTCCTATTTAGGGAGAAGTTCGAGACTTAGAGAAATTCAGAGATCCCATCATGCAGGTGTAGTGGTGGCGCAAGTGGATGTGTGGTCGTGCAAGTTGATGTTACGCGACAGTTGATTGTTGCGCATCCAAGATGGTTTGGGTGAGAAAGGGTGTGGGTTGACCAAGTTTAGAGTTGGTGAATGGGGTGTTGCAGAGGTGTTTTGGTGACAATTACACCCCAGGATTTGAAGAGGCGCAATAGTTGACAATTGCGTGCCAAAACTGGTTTGGGTGGAAAAGAATGTGAGTCGCACAATTTTGAGTTTGAAAAAGAAAGTGTCGCACAATTAGTAGAGGTGAACTTGCGCGCCATATTTAAAACATGTGTGCTGACTTGGAGAAGTTCTCCAGCTGTGGTTGAAGCATGCCAATCATTTTGGGGTTGCATGAAAGCTGGAGGTTTCCCCAATACCTGTGGTTCAAATAGATATTTGACTATGGGAGGAAGTTGGACTTCAACAGATCATCTACATACAACAGAGGATGTATTTATTAGTGATGATGAAGAGACCCTAACGTATATAAACTAACTGGGACATCACCAAAGGAAGTGAGCTAGGGGGAGTCTATTGGAGTGACCCAAGGGATGCAATGGGCTATCCCTGAAAATTTGTAAAGGTATTGAGCCTGGGACTGAGTAACTGTTCTCAAACCTTTATAATCAACAACTCGTGAAAAATAGTGGAATTTTGTATGACCGAAAACCTATCGGCGTATGCTCCTTGGACGTAGCACTTAGTTGCGAACCTGGTAAAAAGTGTTGTGTCATCTCTTTGCATGTGAATTTTTTATTTATTCTCATATTCATCATACAAGTTAAACTAGTTTCTACCAACGTGGGAACAAGATCTATTAGTTTAAAAGAAACATTTGACACCCTGATTCCCCCCTCCCCTCTCAGTGTGTCCCATGGTCCTTCAAGTGGTATCATAGGGAGGATACTGATGTTTGATGTATTTGTTTACCACCATGGAAAGTTAAGCCAGTGTTAGGGGAGTTCTCCTCTTTGATAGAAGTAATTTTCATATTTGGAAGAACAAAATGAGATCTCATCTAAGATCCCTTGGAATGGATGTTCTATTTTACACTATGCAAGTTATACATGTTACTGATCCAATAGGGCTGGCTATGACTGATGTAGATAGAAAAATTCTTGATGCAGATACTAAAGCATAGAATGCTCTCACCATAGCACTTTCTGATCAGATCTTTCTAAAAGTGATGAGTTGCACCTCAGAAAAGTCCATGTGGGATAAACATGAAAATATTTATGAAGGAGATAGCAAAGTGAAGGAGGTGAAACTACAAGTCTTGCACAATAGGTTCGATGATCTGAAGATGCATCCTAATGAGAATGCAGATTCCTTCTTCAATTTAATTACTGAAGTTGTTGAAGAAATTCGGGGACTAGGTGAAGAAATAAAAGATGTAGACATTATGAAGGAAATATTAAGAAGACTTCCACCCCTTTAGAATGCAAATGTTTCATCCCTTGAGGAAATAGATCATTCCAATCTATCTCTGGATGATCTACTGAGAAGCATGGTGGCATATGAAATGAGGGTCAAACTAGAAGATGCTACGACTCAAGTGATCAAGGAAATGGCTTTCAAATCCATAGAGAAACTGAAAATCTCAAAAGATATTAGTGGTGAAGATGAAGAGGAAAAATAAATTCTTTCCCTCATTGCAATGAAGTTCCAGAAGGGAAAAGGGAAATTCAAAGGGAAGTTACCTCTATCTTTCTTTCGTTGTTGAAAAGTTGGTCACATTACCTCTCAGTGTTCAAAAAATATTGATGATGAGAATAGCGATTATGAAAACATTGAAAATCCTCAGGCAAGGATTTTAAAAATGGGAGACTTAAAATAAAGAATGAATGTACCAAAGAAGAATTTTGTCTGTGAAGAGCAAGAACATGATAATGAATTCTGTGATGAAGAAGAACCAGAATTTAAAACTGGGAGCCATGCATCCATGATGGCCACTATTGAAAAATCAGAAGATACTGGTCAAGAAAATCAATTGAAAACTGGTGTAGATCCCGAGATGCAACTTAAGGATACTATTAGTAAGCTTAAGAGTAAATGTAATAGTTTCAATAAGTGGAAATCAATTGTAGAAGAATCAACTGAATATGTTGATCAACTTGAAGCTGAAATTGAAGGAATGGAAGAATTGGTGAAAGTACAGTCTAAAATACTTAAAAGCAATGATGATGTAGTGGATCTAAAGCTGGGAACTGAAGAGCAGGAAGAGGTCATCAATGACCTCACCTTCAGACTAGAGGAAAAGTCCAAGAATATTGAGCGTCTTGAGGAGGACATTGTTACTATTAGGATTAAACTTGAAAAAGATTCAATTTCAAAAGAATCAAGGAAGAAAATATAGTTTGGATGTTTCTTAGATGCTGAACTATTGGAGAGAGAAAATTTTGGCTCTAATGGAGTTGAAAAGATTTTAAATGATCAAAGACCTGCCTGCATGGGAAATAGTGGAATTAGTTGTGAGGCAGATCCGTCATATCCTGTAAATAAAGGTATCCAACATAAAGGCAAGCGGAAAGTGGGTGATATGGAAAATTCATCTGAAGTGGTGAAACAGAAACCCCCAATTCAATTTGAAAGAAGAAATGATGATTATCCTCTCGTCTCCTTGAAAAAGGTGCCCTCAAACTATTATCCCACCAAAGAAGGAATAAGGATAAACATAAGTGAGAAGACATTTCCTCTCATGAAGTGTTGGTTCTGTGGATATTTAGGCCATACCATATCTTGTTGTAAAGAGGCAAGAAGCTATCTGAATGGTGAAGATATGGGAGTTCAATAAAGGAGAACAAATTCATATCCTAATTCTTCTAGAAGAAACAATTTCAATGGATATTGTTTTCGTTATTCTAACATTGGTCATTAGGATGTTAATTAAAGGTAGATAAGGGACATGGAAACCTCATACCGGAGTTCAAGACAAGTCAAATATCATCAACAGGATATTTTTTCTCTTTCAAAAATGTTTTCTCCTCTCGAAGAAGACATCGACTGTGGAGAACCAATATACACACATGAGACAATTGAAAGGCCATCATTGCTCTATACTCAATCCAATTTCTCATGGAAATAAAGGATGAAAATTAAAAAATCCAACCTTGCATAGGTGGCCCTAATAGCTACAAAAAACAACAGTAACTGGATTCAGGATATTGGTTGTTCATCTCATATGACAGGTAATGTTGTCTTGTTAACGGATATCAAAAGGAAGGTTGATGGTATAGTACGATTTGGTAATGATGGAGCTCTAAAAATCAAAGGTAGTGGAAGTACACAATTAGCTGATGGAGAGCTAAAGAAGACTGAAGTTTTTTATGTAGATGGCCTATGTCATAATCTACTCAGTGTGAGTCAACTCTGTGACTTGAGACTTATAGTTATCTTTAATCAAAAAGGCTACACTATTAATGGAAAGATACGCAATTCACTTATGAAGGGATGAAGAACAAAAGGAAACTTGTATCAGGTTGATAGTAAAGAAAATGTTTGTTTCATGACTGTTGAGGAAGAAAATATTTTGTGGAATCGGAGACTGGGAAACATCAATCAACAATACATTGAGAAAATATCAAATTTGAGGATTTTCATGGAAATTCCCAACCTGAAGCATGAGCATAAAAAGTCTTGTGATGCTTGCATTCGTGGGAATCTGTTCTGTAGTTTAAACTGGTCAAAGAATAAAAGGGCATCCCATCAACTTGATCTAATTCATACAAATGTATTTATGCTGATAATTGTTGCTGGAACTCATGGAGAAAGGTACTTTGACCATTTCATTGATGATTAGAGTATAATGGCATGTTTAATGGTCATTCACAGAAAACAACAAGTGCTTTACTACATGAAAACATATCAGCGAATCACTGAGAATGGTACTGGACGAACAATCAAAGTGTTGTGATTTTTCAATAGAGGGGAATACACATCTAGTGAATTTGAAAACTATCTAGAGAAACATGGGATGAAACATGAGGTAGTAGTAGTGAGAACTCCACAACATAATAGAGTTATAGAATGTAGGAATCGATAGGTGAACAACATGGCACGAACTATGCTGATTGAGAGTCATATTCCACGAAAATACTAGAAAGAGGTTGTTCAAGCTACGGTTTATATTCAAAATTGAACAGGACTTTATATGGGTGAGACCAAGACACTATATTAATTTTGTCATGGATGGAATCCCTCTTTAAAATATTTTTGTGTTTTTGGAATTAAATGATTTATCAGGAATAAAGAAATAAATCAAGGGAAGTATGGTGACATTGCAGATGAAGGAATTTTCCTTGGATACTCAATGAACAGCAAAGACTATAAGTGTCTCAACAAGTGATTAGGAAGGATTGTGGAAAGAAGTGATATTGAAGAGAAAACCACAAATGCTTCAAGGATTTCATATGTTCATGTGATAGAAAGTGAGGATGAAAGTGAACGTGGAGAAAATACAAATACAGAAATAGAGGAAGTTGTTCAAAACACTCAGTAGTCACATCATGATGTTGATTCAGAAGAAGAATCTGAAGAAGAAGCGGTGGCTGGAGAGAATGAAACTGAACCACACAGGAGAAATCGAAGAGCTGATATTGATTCATCTAACATAATTGGGGATAAGAGTGCACCTACACAAACAAGAAGGATGGGGAATAACACTGAATCTGCATTTTTGTATGTTGTGGAGCCATCCTCATTTGAAGAAGCAGCAAAGGATGAATCATGGTTGAAATCCATGAATGAAGAGTTAGATCAGATTGACAAGAATCAGACATGGGATCTTATCCAAAGACCCAAAGGTCACAATGTGATTGGAATAAAATTGATCTTCAAGAACAAGTTTGATGATCATGGAAGTGTTATTAGAAACAAGGCACGATTGGTATGTAAAGGATACTCCCAGATTGAAGGTGTTGATGTTGAAGAAACCTTTGCACCAGTTGCTAGACTTGATTCAATCAGTATTTTCTTTGTCAAGGTACTCCATAGAGGATATAAATTATATCAAATGGATGTCAAGACAACATTCTTGAATGGTTTACTCAAAGAAGAAGTCTACATTGAACAACCAGTGGTTTTTGTCCGTAGTACTGATGAAAAAAAGGTCTAAAAACTGAAGAAAGATCTATATGGTTTGAAGCAGGCACCACGAGCATGGTATTCCCAGATGGACTCTTATCTCAAGAAGCTGTAATTCAAAAGAGGAGTAGATCACAATTTATATGGGAAGAATTCTCCAAATGATCAGTTCATGGTTATAGTCTACGTTGATGACATTATATTTGGTGGCAGCAGGCAGAAATCAGTGGATGAATTTTCCAATCACATGAAATCAGATTTTGAAATGTCTATGATTGGGGAGCTCACATATTTCTTGGGGCTGCAGGTGATTCAAAAGAAGGATTACACTTTCATTTCATAGAAAAAGTATGCAAGGGAGCTACTGAAGAAGTTAAATATGCAAGAATCCAAACAAATATCAACTCTGATTGCAGTTGGAACCAAACTTGGAAAGCATGAGGATGGGGCATATGTAGACCCCACCATGTACAGGAGAATAATTGGGAGCCTACTGTACCTGACAGTGACATGGCCAGATATTGTCTTTTCAGCCTATCTAGCGGCCCGCTTTCAGAGTAATCCAAAGGAGGAACATATGACCGTAGTAAAAAGAATCAGGAGGTATATTCAATGTACTCATAATTGTGTCTTATACTTTGCTGCAGGAAGGGACAGTGAATTATCATCATTTTCTGATGCTGACTAGGCCGTAAATATAGTAGATAGAAAATCCACCAGTGGTGGAGCATTCTATATTGGGAATAAATGTGTTGGCTGGTTGAGAAAGAAACAATAAACTACTTCTCTTATTACTGCTAAAGCTGAGTATATCTCTTCCAAAAAGGAATGCACTCAACTGATATGGATGAAGCAACAACTAACAGATATTGGTGATGAGGTGAAGGAACCAATAGTAATTTACTATGATAACAAGAGTGCAATTGATCTTATGAAGAATCTTGTTCAGCATTCTCATACAAAACATATTTAAATCAGGTATCACATAATCAAAGAAAAAGTTGAGCAAGGCATGATTAGAATGGATCATGTCAGAACTGATGAGAAATTGGATGATATCTTGACCAAACCACTATCAGCGGTTGTGTTTGAGAAGCATCAGTTGAACCTCGGTGTTCATCCACCTCCCAATGCATAAGGAGGTTACGAAAAACCCATCTCCCTAGTTATGTTAACTGATTTTAATATTTTTTTGGATATGATGCAGGTTTATGGGGGAGATACTATCCAGGGGGTGTATTGAGATTTTCAATGAGAAAATACCAGTCTTTGAGTTTATTTCCAATGGGTAAGAATGAATAAATTCAAGACATTTTTGGTATCCTGATGATAATTTGGTGATAGGATAAGAAGGAATTCTTTGGGCATGTAATGCTTCTTGGAAAATTTAAGAGAATTTCTTGGGAGTCATTGAGAAACTCCAAAACACGGGATCCCAATTCATACTTCCCCTCTTGTTTTCTACACCGAGCATTGCTCACGTAGACTTAGAGTGTTGACTGAGTTGATTCTTGCATTTTCGGTTTTCATGTGGTTGGTACTCTATTGAATTTATTTACTGATTTCCATCAAACCCAAAGGGGGAGATTGTTGGAACCATGATTATATTTGCATGAATTGGAGTATGTTTTTTTGTCAATCCTTAGTGTATGTTCATAATATGTTCCAGCAAAGTGATCATATAGTTCAAGCAGATAACAGTATTGAAGGTGGCACCGTTTTCCAGTGTTTGCGAAATTTCTGGACCTCAAAATTGACAAAAATGTAGAAAAGTGTGTTCGGAAAATGGATTTCTGTGCCGATTAATTTAAGGCTTGGTAACTTTCACGCCATATGTTTTTCAAGATCATAACATCAAAATATGGAAAAGGAAGAAGGGGCGCCCAAGTTTTGAGTTTGGTCTTGCATGTGACTAGTGCGGTAGAGACTTGCGTTCCAGAACTTGCGCGCTGAGGGAAGACTTGCGAACCATCGCACAAGGTGTCCAAAATTCCTATAAATAGAGGACCACCCCTTCGCTTTAAGGAGAAGTTCAAGACATAGATAAATTTAGAGCTCTCATCGCGTAGGTGCAGTGGTCGCGCATGTGGTTGTGTGGTCGTACAAGTTGAAGTTGTGCGAGAATTGTTTGTTGCGCGTCCAAGGTGGTTTGGGAGAGAAAGGGTGTGGGTTGCCCAAGATTGGAGTTGGTGAAGGAGGTTTCACACAGGTGGTTTGGTGACACTTGCGCGCCAGGATTTGAAAAAGCATGGCAGTTGAAAATTCCATGCCAATACTAGTTTGGGTGGAGAAGAATGTGAGTCGCGCAAGTTTGAGGTTGAGAAAGAAAGTGTCACGCAAGTAGTAGAGGTGAACTTGCACGCCATCTTTAAATCTTGTGCACCATATTGGAGAAGCACTCTATGTGTGGTTGAAGCATGCCAGTCTTTTTGGGGCTGTGCGAAAGATGGATGTTTTCCCGATACCTTTGATCTAATGTGAGATTCATCTATGGGAAGAAGTTGGGCTTCAACAGAGCATCTATATACAATAGAGGATGTATTCATTACTGATTATGAAGAGACCCTCATGTATATAAACTAACTGGGACTTTACCAAATCATTGAGCCAGTGGGAGTCTACGTGAGTGGTCCAAGGGATGTAGTGGGCTATCCCTGAACATTTTTAAAGGTAGTGAGTCTGGGACTGAGTGACTGTTTCTGAACCTTTCTAATCCACAACTTGTGAAAAATAGTGGAATTTGGTACGACCAACAACCTTTCGGCATATGCTCCTTGAACATAGCCCTTAGTGTTGAACAATGTAAAAAGTGTTGTGTCATCTCTTTTCATGTGAATGTTTTATGTACTCTCATATTCATCATACAGGTTAAACTAGTTTCTACCAACGTGGGAATAAGATCCGTCAGATTAAAAGAAGAAGTTGACACCCTGATTCACCCCTCCCCTCTCAGGGTGTCCCGGGGTCCTTCAGTCTCAACAAAATCATAATACTATGGTCCAAAAAATTTCTTCATTTTAGACTAATGAACAGTAGCTTCTTCGTTAGTGGTCATTAGCCGATCAATTTGGGAACCTACAAGAAGACACCAAATTCTCTTTTTAAGTTGAAATATTAAATTAAGAAATTTCAAATTTCAACATAGATAAATTCAAGAATTTTGAAATGGAAAATTCCCAAACAGGTCCTTCCACAAGGTTCCATGTGCAGGTCCTTCAATACGTTGTCCTTCACATGTCCCTCAATAACATCCTTTCGTTCAACCCTTTCAACAAATATGACTCCATTCATCCCTATTGATCAAGTGGATATACCTTGAGAAAAATTTTTGATAACCCTTACGAGTGCACAATGTGATTTAGTTGGACGAAGGTCCTATGTGATGAGAGTAAAAAACAGAAAACTCGAATAAAGAAAGAAACAAAGGTAGGGTATTTATAGGCACCACCGGCCTACGCAACTCATCTATGCTACTCATCGATGTTATTGACATTTACCCACAACCTATGCTAATGACCTCTATGGGAAAGCTACAAGGAGCATCTTTGCAATCCAGCATTGATACTTTATAATCTTTTTCATGACTTTTCCTAGGGACTAGACCCTCCTCCTTCATTTAGATCCATTCCTTAGGGGGGGATATTTGTTGAAAATCCATTTTAATAAATGATAAAAAAGTTTATGAAGGCCACATTAGATATATCAAGTATCAATAAATATTAGAAGAAGATAAGAGATCTATCCATACTGACCTACGTAGGACACCTACAAGCCAAGATGTCAGCGCAGGTGCTACCAGTACAGCCTGAAAGGCATATCCCCCCAACACGGGGGACTGACGCGGTTGTTTATTCTTGAATCACTATGAAAGATACCTACACCATGGAACTAAGAGGAAGACCCATACTGACAAATACATTAGACTTGGTCCCCTCTTTTCCTATAAATATAACCCTCAGGCTCCTCATTTAAAGAACTAAAAAATTGGTAGAAACCCCAGATCCCTCATCATGTAGTCCCTTCTCCCATGTCTCTTGAAATTTCTCTGGTGTCTCTCTAAAACATTATAGAAGAGTTAATTAAAGGAATAAGTAAGAGAAAAATCCCCTCATGGTATAAATACATAAGGCACATGCATGAGGACCATTCTCCCTTCTTGAGAAACCACCTGTAGGAGGTCCGTCTCCCTAATTAGGGACCACATGAGAAACTTTTAAGAACATTGTAGGATACCTAGGGTGTCTTTTCTAATAACTCAACCAAGTGTTGTCACTATGTTAGCCTATTAATCAAGGTTTATTCAACTCTCACATCCATTATTCACCTACATGAATCCCTTATTCAGTTCCTCCTAGGATATTCATGGCATAATTGTGTAGCACACATACGCGGTACACCTACACCGAGCACATTCACTCAAGAACCATGTGAGCCAACCTTTAATCCCTCTTTGAAGACACCCATTGAAGGGCCTCTCCTTCCTTTTCTCCCTTGTATAAAAGGGGCCAAGTTGAAAACACTACCAAGACCTACTGATTTCTAAAGCATTGGGAAGGATTCACATCTTCATGTCTCCCATTTGGATTTGTATTTCTACAATTAGAGGTTACCCACACTAGTCCTATAAAAGAGTAAGGATCCTCATGGAATGTGTAGATTTTGATATATATGGTCATGTGGACCCTTACCCTTGGGACAGTGTTGAGGAGTTCCCAGTTTCATATTCTGTGGATAGGAATATGTTTGTCCCTTATCATCTCTGGGATTTAGAACCTCCAGTCTATATTAGGGAGGGTGAGGATTATAGTTCAATTTCCTTTTTATAGGGAATGACATCCTCCTACCACACTATGTGACAAATGTTAGCGAAACAATATAAGTTTAATACCTTATAATTTCATGTAGGAGGTTTCAGTATTGTTCATTTCTACATCCTTCACCTTCATTCCCTCCTTACATTGGATTCACATCTAATGTAAAGTGAAGAGATGGAAGTTTCATAGCCCCAACCTCTTCCGTTGAAGCCTCAACCTCTTCCACGGTTGGCTCAGCCTCATTTTCCATCCTTCTTATCCCCTTCCATCATCAAAGGAAGAAAAGTGTGTGGTTTTTTGAATATTTTATATCCTATTGTTTCTCACACTGAGCATAACTCATGTGGGATTATAGGTTTTTAATGATCATGACACCCACACAATACACCAGAAGGATTGAACAATGTGAAATCTGATTCTTATTAACTAGGATACATAGGAAACCCACTTAGGTTCTGAGATCAATGGGAATCATCCTTAGGAATAATTCCAACTAATAATTCTCTAAATCTAGGCATTCTCCTCCAGAGTATACCCTAGGTTAATCCCCCAATTCACCATGAGGTAAAATATCCCTCATAGTCCCTTCACAGGGGAAACTATTCTCATGAATAACCCCCAACCTATCATATCAAATGGTCATACACCCCTATGATACATACTCTTTAGGGATTCCATAAACATGGTTCCTCACCAATGAACTACATGGGCTTTGATTCCCATCCAAACAGAATATGTAGGAATCCTCCTGGAGGTTCAATCCCAACATCCTAAACTAACCCAATTCTTTTGGTCCAAATACCAAGTAGGGTCTAATTCAACTTGGAAGCTCATGTCCCTTCCATGTTCTTTGGGTTTCTTAGGTATAAGTCCAACACCAAACTTTTACTAGGAATCTTCCACCTAGAAATCTTTTCCACGCAATGTTAAATTTTACAGTTGGGTCCTTATCGCATGACCATAAAAGGTATTATGTGTCCTGTTAAGTGACACTAAACAATATGGGTTCTAATTCCTTTCATATGGATATATAAGAATCCAACCTATGGTTTCAATACCAAAATCCTAACAAATTTTTTATCCCTGAATAAGAATAAATTCTAGAGTGAAATACATATACCTAGATATCCATAAACTCCTGATCTCCCCACTATGTTGAAATAACACCAAAATCATAGTAATAAGGACCAAAGAATCTCTAAGTAGTATATAATAGGATAACATAAATGGAGAACCTCAGATATATACAGATACCTCAACTGATGAAGAACCTCTAATACATACAGATGATTCTGAATTCCAAATAATATAATAATTGATTGGGATGATCCATAGAAAATATGGTAATTAATGAAAGATTCAGGAACATATCTTAAATATATAAGACATCCCGAAGTAGGAAATAATTCCCCCTAAAAGGTTGTGATAAGCCCAACCTTCCATCCTATCGACCAATGCGAGTTCTTAAGCATCATGGGTCAAAATACCTAATGAGAATCTACCTTTGTAAAGTAGGTTCATCTAGATAGAAAACTATTGGGTGTTTCTATTTCTATGAACAAACTCATTGGAAACCACTTGGAAATAATGATTTCTCCAACAAAGTCACAATTTTTTCAGAAACAAAAAAAATGGTGAACCAGATATAAATGACTATATTATGGAATTTTCCTCAATAAAAGGTATGTACTAATCATTCTCTATTGGACCATTCCATTAGTTGATTTGAAAATATTTCCTTAAAAAACAATCATGTTGTTATACCCTTATGCTCAGGATTATGCTTATATATATCCCTTGTTTACCCTAACTTATCATGTGATATCACCCCTTTTTATGTTTCTTTCCCCAGGTTATGAAGAAATGTTTCTTTGTTTTTTGTGTCTAGGAAGGGTTCCGGTAAAAAAAACATATTTAAAGATAATTTATCTCACTTATGTATCAGAGTTTATGTTTCCATGTTTCCAAAGGAACTAGACTAGTATGGTCTTTGGGAATCTATTTGTATAATTTTTTAAGTATTCCACAAATATTTTATAAATTTAATGTATGTAAATTGAGGGTCACTATAAAGAATCAACATAACTGTTGAATATACCCAAGTAAATAAAATGATAAAGAATCTACTTGAATCATTAATATAAAAAAATTGAAATACGAATCCCAAAACCAAGAGAGAGGAAAATTCACATATAATTTATAATTAATTTATTATGAGAAAATTTTAACTTTTATTTAATTTTTTATTAATTGATGAATCTGATGACCATTATTTCGATGTTGTAAGGAATCAAGGATCCAATGTGGATTCCCCCTAGTGGTGATTCACATGTTCTAAAAATTATTGGGATGTCGATACAGAATCATTGAGTGCTATTGTGGTTGATCCAAATTGATTTTACCATCCACAACTGATTACAACAAGTACTCTTTAATAGTATAAAGGGATCTTGTAGGTTCTATTGATACTTGAGTGGGAGGTGGAGGATTTTTCTTTCAGTTCATGAGAATGTTCGTGATATATTTCCTTTGGATCTTGAGCGAATTCTCTCTTGTAAGCGTTGTGCACAAGAGAGTCTATAATGTGGCCAATCTAAGTTAAAAGATTTAAATGGGTATTTATAACTAGGTTAAGTATTATTAATTGAACATAAGATCTAACCAATTACTTAATCTATAGTTGACCCCATGTATAAATAGTAATATAATATTATTATTTATTAGACATACTCAACACCTGTAGATAAAATAAATGTCTTTCATTAAATAAATCAATTAATATTTCTTTAAATGATATTTAATATAAAATTTCCTAGTAGGCCCTTAACATGGTCTATAATTCCTTATCAATATTTATTGGTCCATGAATAATGACTATTTATTTAGTTAAATAAATATTACATCATTATTCACTAATAAATAAACAATAAATATTATATTCACTAAAATTGTGAATAAATATTTATATAATATTAAACTGAATATTTGTGATCCACAAA
The DNA here is from genome assembly GCA_963277665.1 of Viscum album. Taxonomy (NCBI): domain Eukaryota; kingdom Viridiplantae; phylum Streptophyta; class Magnoliopsida; order Santalales; family Viscaceae; genus Viscum; species Viscum album. The sequence continues at coordinate 1,478,968,078 of OY728134.1, forward strand.
ACCCAAATAATATTATTCTAAGAACCAAAAATTATATTTATTATGATATTAAATTGATATAAATTTAGTTGAGGGTTTTCATACACTTAATGTGTGGCCCTATAGGCCCATTTCTCTGTGCAATTTGGCCAGACATTCCTAAATTCCCTCATCATCATCTAGTAACATGCCAAGAACCCCATAAAGAATGAAATTATGATGAAAAAACAATGAAAAATTTCCTATGAAAGCTCATTATGTAATATAATTATTTTTTTCTCGATATCTCTTGTCAAGAAAGTTTCATATATGTTTCATCAACTTATATACTCAATATATCATTATTTGAATTTTCTGAAATAAACTTTCCAAGAAAACCACTATGGATTTGGAAATTGATAAGAAAGTTCCATTTCTGTAAAAGGGAAAAGATATCAACTTATATTAAATTAGGAAGTGACAAAATTATTTCTTCACTTAATCATTAATTTCATATCATTCATGTTGCAAACAATATATCCTACCTCCTAATTAATATATGTGATAAGTTGAATTATATATACATGTTAGATAAATTTATTTATGGTTTTCTCATGACTTATTATATAATGCATTGGGTTATAGTTTGTTTAATAGGAATTAAGAAATTTTTATTGAATTTAATAAATACAAAAAATTGGAAAAAACAAGATTTACACATTGTGTATCACGTACATGACTTGTATACCTCATTCACACAATCCCTTCAAGGCCACAAGCCATCCTGTGAAGACTTTACATGATGTGAAGACAATTCACATTATGTACATTCATTACCCGAAATGAATATTTCATTAATTTTAATTCCAATAAAATTTATTCACCTACCAAACATGCATATATTGCATGACTTGTAAGTTTGAAGGCTCACCTAGTCAAAGATACGAAATAATTTCCCGGTGGGAATTGGGAATATCAAATACATGTTTTGGAACCCACAAACACAATGTGCATATGTTAGGAAATATGTCACTATAGCTGGAACATAATGTGAATCAAGTACACATCATGTAATTTTCTAGACTATTAATATTTGATCACTCCTCTACATACCGAACATTCAATATAGTTTCTTATTCTCCCATTTTCATCCATCATTTTATCCCATTTTCATTTTTTCATTCTATAAACATTATAATTCATTCCTTTAATTTTTTTAATTGAATCATTTGGAGTGTTTGAATAATTTACATTTTTCCTATTCCATATATACATCCGTTGTGATTCCTCTTCCATTCGACATTCGTTTTTAATACTTATTTCTATTCTTAATAAATGCTTGGATAATTCTTAATTGTTTATTTATGTATAGTGATATTTTTATTAGATTTATATTGATTTCAATTATTCAATATTGATTCATAATTGTTTTAATCCTAGATTGATTCTTTCTAAACTGTATCATGATTATGCATAACATGTTTAGTATTTCATTTCTTTTGATCGTCAATGTCATGAACAGCTAATACACCTAGGCTTAGGGGTCGGGAGTAGATGTGTTTATAATCCTAATAGAACTATATACTGAAAATTGGTAACCTTATGTCTTGAAATTAGGTTAATAATAAATTTTAATCACATTGTTTTACACAATCTTGACCATGGGAAGTGCAATTGAATGGACCTAACATAATTGGAGTTGAGTAGGGCTCTATCTATTTTCCTGTGATGCGTTTTACATAATTTCTAAGAAAAATGCACATAGGTTTAAATCTATACCCTGACCATGGGATAGTTTCAACATGGGAAGATCTAATTGGTTTGACCAAAATCAATTGGTGAATCTTGCACCGCTTTACACCCTAATTCATAAGACTATACTAAGAAAAATCTTGGATAATATTTTGTCAAGAGCCCTAAAATTGACCATGATCCCTGAATTTTTATCTAAATTAAATCCAAAATATCTAGATTTTGTAAAAAATAAACCTCAATAGTGAAAATGAGGAATATTTTTAAAGGGTTTTGTTCAATTGTATGTTATCCTACCAGTGATCCTTATGGGGTTGACCCTACACCTTCATTTTACTACTCCATACTGGTAAGTGTAGTTTACGAATATAAATTTATAATCTGATATTCACACAGGAAAATTCAACGATACATGAAGGTGTGTCAAATTTTGGTTTTTTTTCCCAAGTATTACTATTTATGAGCTATAATAGCATTAATATAGAACCTCAGATTACCTCACCCTCACTCTTTCTTCTTTTACCTCCCCCTTTTCCTTTTAAATTTTTCTTATTTGGTCATACTTGCATTCTCTTTCTCCATATATCTCTCTTCTTTATGGATAGTGCATGCACCAGGGACCATTGACTCTCTCAAGAATCCTAGATGCAAAAGAACAACTTCTTTTCGATCACAATATTGATAGAATTATTTCCACTTTCTGTCACATCACAATAGATGAGCGTGACAATATTCTGACACCACATCTCCAAGACCCTAAATATGAATCCCCAAATAACCAGGGTGGGTGACTAGTGCTACATGAGTGCTCCATATGATCTATAACATGGGGTAGTTCAATGGACTTCAAAGTGAAGACCCCCATGAACATATTTCTTGTTTTTAAAGGTTTTTGATACCTTTCATAACTAATGAATATCATCAGTTTCAATAAGACTCTATATATTCCCATTCTTATTGAGTGACTGAGCCATGGATTGGATAAAAAATCAATCCCCTGAGTTAATCACTTCTTGGGAAGAATTATCCACGAATTTCCTGGAAAAATAAATTCTACCCATCTGAACATGGGAGTTCAGGAAGGAAATTCAAAAATTCATTTAGGTGAATAGAGAATAATCCTGGGAGGCATGTGATAGATTCAATAAACTAACCCTCAAGTTCCCACATCATGGACTAGATGTGTGGAATAAACATTATATGTTTTACAAATGACTCCAACCAGCTGCCTGTACTATGGTAGATGTCGCTACTAATGGTGAACTTTTTCTTAAAACACCAAAAGTTAGCCAATCCATTATTTATGATGTTTCCCATAATTCCATCCTATGGAAAAGTGATAGAGTAATTACATAGTGTAGAATCCATCATGAATAAGAGAATTCCTACCTTTCATCTCAATTATAGGTTCTTACAAAAAAACATGAGTAATTCTAATTACCTGCTACACCACCACACCCTCTTGCTCTGGTGTTGGAAATTAAATCCTGTAAATGTGCAGAGTTCCACACCCATACTAATACTACATGGAAGAATTAGTGGAAACTCAATTCCTAGATTTTAATTAAATCAATTACAATCAATAAGGCCAACCATTCCAGCTTCCCTAATAATTTCTACAACAAAAGTATAAGAAAAAACCGAATCAGCAGTTTCAATAAAAAAACTGAGGTTATTTTTAGTAGAGGTGTGGACAGGTGCCACCAAGGAAGCAGGCACCACCTAGATACCCACTACAAGGTATAGATCTTCTAACTCAACAACAATTCAAAAAACCATTTACTATATCTCAATAGCTTACACCTATAAAAAATCATAATATCCACAAGCTTCACTAAGACCATCATAAGAAGCCCAACCTCTCCAGAATAATCTTGCAAACCTACTCACTACCTCTATATAAAAAATATACCAATGCATGAAAACTCAAGAAACAAATATAAAAAAACCAAATAGTGGTCATGAACAATATTGAGCACCAAATGGGTCAAATTTAAAAGGCCTTATGAGAACAACTACCAGGTATATATCCTAATAACCCTGAAATGTACCTGGGAGAAGAGGTAAAGGTAGTGGATCTTAGGAGTGGGAAAATTATGTAATTTTAGAAACAATACAAAAGAATTAAAAGAATATGGAGGAACCTAAGAAGTGGGGGACTATCATCAGGGTGGATGAAGATGATAGTACAAAGGAAAATGTTAAAGAAAAAAGTATAGATTTTGAATCCACTAAAAATCTCCAACAAAAGTGCATATTGAAAAAGAAGAAATTTATTTAGGATATCCAATGTACAAAACCTCTTCATCTTTCCCAGAATGAATGAAATCATGAAAAAAGGAGGGGCAATACCATTTTTTTGGAGGTGTTTTAGAAATATCATATAAATATTCCCTTTATGGAGGTAATTTCTAATGTGACTACTTATAAAATATTATATAATGACTTTATCGTGGGAAAAAAAGAAAATATAATACTTAGGAGTCATATCCCTAATTAAATACTTTTCCACAGTTGTCCAGTGGAAGTTCCCTAAAAACATATGTGACCCTAAAATTTTCTCAATTCCTTGCACCATTGGGATTTGAAATTTTGAGATAAACTTATGTGATCTAGTCATAGGTGTAAACCACAAGCCCATGAGTATCTTAAAAAAACTAGGATGTTGAAAACTAAATATAATATGAGTAAAACTCCAAATTGATGACTGTTCAATCAAGCATCCTCAAGGATTTATTTATGATGTCTTGGTAAATGTTGGAAAATTAATTCCCCCATTATTTTATTTATTTTGGATATGGAAGAGTAAGGATATGTTCCCTTAATTCTTAAAATATCATTTCTTGTCACTAGTAAGGTGATGATTTATTTCAACCAAGAAAGATTAGTATATTGAGTCGGTGAAGAATATGTTATGTTTGTTTTAACGAAATCCACTAATAAAAGGGATGAGTCATTAAATATTCAATCCATATCTCTTACTAATATAGATGATTATTATGTAACCAGTAAGAATGACAATAAGGAACTACCTCCTCATGAAAAGGGATCTTGTACTCACAATATTGCATATCACATTAAACCTCTAATGAGGAAGGTCATCCCACCTTTTATCCTCCCTATCTTCAAAAATTATTCTAAAAGGGGTATCAAATTAAATTTGAAACCTTCTCCCCCAAAATATTTCTAACTCTAGATAAATAATAAAGCGCTAACTAGGAGGAAACCCATGGTAGGTTTAATTGGTTTGGGTTTGTTATTATAGTCTTTAGGAATATTAATTGTGTTTAAATATTTTCCAGAAGACTTAGCATAACTAGGGAACAAAATAAAAAATAAAAGTCATGTTAGGAATACAGAACATGAAAAGATTTAGAGACTAAATATTTAATAAAATCATGATTTTCATTCCATGTATACAATACACAATGTGTAAATATTAGGAAAGCTTTAAAATACTATGAACCCAAGGTTCCTGACTTGCATCTTCTATCCTTCTTCTCCACATGGGAGAACCCTGCATTAACGCAGCCCCTAATTGGTTGATCCTCTATTACACTACCAAACAAAACTTCCTCATCCACCTTCCTCATATCCTCCTCTCTCTACACCTTCCTTCCATTTTGACATGGCCAAAACTAAAACCTTCTGCACTACTCTAGCCAACCGCACACCTGAGCATGATGACACACCTCCATCACCCAATACGTGGAAGGCCACAAATTCTCCACCACCAATAGATCCTTCCTCTTAGACAACTTATTCAACCTATAATGAGTCGTAGTTAACTTTTAGTGGGTTGTAGTAACCTTCCCACCCTCACCTTGATCCCTACCACCATTGTTCCAACCCGCAGTATCAAATTCAGTTGGTGCATATCCAGGCCAAGATGGTGTAGACCAAAAAGATGTTAGACCTCATAGTACATGAGTGAATTCACATTCATCATGAGGTCCTTGACCTAATTAAAAGATTTTACCTCTTCCTAATTACCTAGGTGCGAGAGGAGACTTTTAGGGAGCTCTTTCTAGAGTTTATGTACACCATTAAGTTGGACATCATTTCTATCAACTTAAAATTCATAGTTAGGCCATGGGAGATCACCATTAGAGATTTTGGTGCCCTCCTCAACATATATTCTATTTATTTCATCACTTCTCCACTCTTTATAACATTACAGCTTCAGTTTAACTAGACAGATGTTTTATGACTTTTCTCTAGGATTGCCAGATACCATTAGAGTGAATATAATCCAATCACCATGAAGAGAACCCATATCGTTTTACATAAACATTATATAATTCATAGGGTCCTTTATCATATTTCGTTGGCCCGTAGTTATACTAATGGGGGGTGCTATATTGAAAACACCATTTTCAAATTATCCACGGGTGGTCCAACCATCAATATGGACAAGATGTTTGAAGAGTTCTATCAGAACTTTGTGAAGAGGAATCGAGTTATATTGATGGGAGGCTCTTTCATTACCCATATTTCTAGCCTTCTCGATGCATTTAAAGCTTCCCAACCCCACACCTCTCTAGGCCCAATGTAGTGAATCAACCTACTACTACTCCAAAAAATATTTCTTCTCACAAAGGATGGAAGCATCTATTGATGTGTATCGAAATATATGGAGGATTCTAACAAGGTCCCTGCTTAGAATGCATTTGACCCAATCATATCACCCACCCCTTATCATGCCCATGCTCTCATCCCATCCTTTACCACCACATTATACCATGCTCCTCCCACCTCCATCTCACACCATCCCTCCACCACCCTTCCTTAACCCATTCCAATGCCTATACCTACTCCTACAACCACCCATTTCCCTTATGCATCCACCACTTACATCCCACCCCATCACCCACCCCATTCTCCCTATAGATCTTTGGCCTATACATAAGTGTATTCTTAAGAACCTGTGCCAGATTTCCCAAAACCGACACATTCTATTCATTAGGATTTTCTTTATCACCACCTAGATATTTCTATAAACATTCCATCCACCACCAACTAAATTCCCTTAATCTACCTCCATCCCTCCCACCTCTGACACCCCATCTGATCTACCCTCTATGCCAATAGACCATGCTTTCTAGAAAATATTTTTAGAAGAGTAGGCCTAGCAGCGCAAGAGCACATCTATTGAGGTTCCTTTCATCAACCATTGCTCTTGACATAATGTCACCATTAGGATTGACACCTTGCCTCCACTATCTACAAAGATCACTACCTATACTATGAAACCTTCAATGTCTGTTGATGATATTATATCATTCTCCATATAGGAAATCGATATAGAATTCCTCATTGAGAGACCCATTGTTTAGGAGGTTACTACAGATGAAGCGACCGAAGAGTTTCCCCCTGAGTCTTATTTTTCCTCGAACCCCTCCCCTATTGTACTTTTCCAGGGTCTATTTTTTTATATTGTATCCATGATTCACTATATTACTCTTTCTTAAAATTTATTAATGAGATACATTGTTTTGACTCCCATGCATGATTTATAATTCTCTTATTTATTGATGAATTTTTATTCTCGTGACTAGATCTTATTCGCCATCAATAGTTATTGGCACTCATATCCCTCCAGTATCAACCCTCTTAATTAATATTTCTCAGCATCTAGTTAATGTAAACCATTATCTTGAGGAAATGTCACCTGATATCCATTCTCAATAGGGAACCCCACCACGATGAGTAGATATTATTTTATTTCTATATGAGATTCATTTTTGGTTTGATACTGAGGTGGTTAATCTAGACAAGTGTACCTGCAATCCTAATGAAATATCCACTGATTTTTATAGGAGGTAGCGGACCTCTAAGATAATGAAAAACACTACCTGAGCCATTTTTTCATATGTTTTTCTAACGATGAATTGTTAGTGCTTTATGGTAGGCTACCCATTTTTTTCGTTTTCTTTATTTCCAAACACATTCTCCAAATATTGTTTTCCTTTTAGTATCATTCTTTATTGTATTCCATTAACACACTTTATTGTACTCACATTAAAAAATTTATCTAAGTTGACTTCTCATGGCTTTGATTGTATGCACCAGCTCATTTTTCTTCTTCCAAACTGGTTAACCCAGTGGACTGATGTTTTATCTAGTGTATGTTTTGTATTTATAACATATTTTAAAGGTTTTAATCCCTCCACTAAAAATGAAACAAATTTTCCCATGGAATTACATTCACTAGTGGGAGTTCTCAATTCCAAAATTCTAAATAAAAATGTCATTTCATTTTTTTCTATGTTGTTATTGATATATATTCCATGGTTCTTTATAAGAATAGTGTATACACTGTTTCATTTTTATTATTGGGGAGTATTACTTGAGGTTTATTATCAATACACTTGGATTATTGTCTATTTTCATCTATCGAGGTAGTATTTTTAATTGAAATCATGCATTAAACCAGAAAACTCATGAAACTAATTTAAATAATGTTAAAATTTAGGTTGGAAATTATTGAAATCCATGTTTTAATTTTGTTTATAATTTTTAGAATGATTATTGATTTTAGTACTTTAATTTTATTTTATGATTCCAAAAATTAATTTTGAATGATTTAATACTAGATTTATTTACACTGAGTGGTTTCCAGTTATTTTTGTATGCACCCATCTAGAGTGGATTCAAGACCCATAATTTCATATTATTTTCTAAGCATATTTCATAATAGAGACCTAGGGAATGTAAACCTATCAAAAGTATCATTGATATCGTATTGAGGATATTATTGAACAAATAAATTTTTAATATGATTGATATAATAATTGTTGAGATAGTTTATCCCAAGACTCACTGATGCGTCTTTTGTTTTTTTCCTATAATATCCATGAATAACCTCGTTAGGATGAATTCATTTAAGGCTGATTATCCATTCCTAACCTACACTTGGCAGGATGTATGATTGTCCTTTAAAAAAGGGTGGTTAGATTTTCACTACTGATGGACATATTATGGAACTTTCACTATAATGATATGATGTGGTCCAGGATTACTTTTACCATTTTATACGCCAACCATGTTCCTTTGAAAATATATATATATATATATAGAAAAAGGAAACAAAAATATATTTTGTTGAATATTAAGAAGGTAAAAAATCACTATTATCTTACTGATAAATTATTATATGGTTCATCAATCATTGGGGGATGGATGTGAGACCTAGTCTAGACAAGATTTTCAAAAAATAAAGAAAAAGAAAAAGAAAGGAATAGGGTACATTTCTGATACTTAATTGATATACTCAAGGACCCACCTTAAGCCGTTGGAGCATTGACACCATTTTATCGTGGATGGGTTTTTTCATTTCACTATTTAAGTTTATTGTACATTATAATGTAGATATTATCCTCATTTTGAGCTTGATTTTTATAACTTTCCCACCTTCCCTCATCCTCAAATTCATTTGAACCCTGTTGTTTAATCCCTCGTGATTGATTTTGTATTTGTATTTATGAAGTGGAGATGTTAGAACTAACGAAAGGTTACGATTAGGAACATGTATTCAAGGTATGGTCATAATTATAGTTTCATTTTACCTTGAATGATGACAGAAAATCCCTTGTGTGTTAAATTTTAAAATAGGTATATAATTTAAGGAATAATTGTGAAATTGTAATTAATAGAGTAAATAATCTAGATCAAGAACAGAACTATGTGGTGTGATTAATTTTCCCTACAGGATTGATTTTGGAGGAATTAATTTTTTTGATTTAACTTATTTTAATATTCTTATATATAATTAATTTTTTCAATTTTAAAAATTGTTTCTTTAGGATTCCCTGTTGAGATGATTTTTTCGTAAGGATAAGAAATTGTTCGATTATGGGGGAATTTGTTAATCTTGATTATATATACATATTAGAATCATTTTTTAAGGTTTATTCATGATTTATTCGATAATGAACTAGTTTATAATTTGTTTTCACATGAATTGGTATATTTGAACTGAAAGGAATAGATGCCGAAAACTAGAAAAATAGGCTCTACATGCCACGTATCACATACATAATGTGCAGTCCCCATTCATAGCATGCCTACAAAGACACATACTAGGACATGAAGTCTTCACATGATTTAAAAACAATACATGTTGTGTACATTCATTAAAAGATATGAAAATTTCATAGATCATAACTTCACTAAAATTTAATCACATACACGACATGAAAATGTTACACAATGTGAAAATTTTGAAGGATCACCTAATCAAAGAGGCAAACTAATTTTCCAGTGGGGATTGTGGGTACCAAATACACAATTTTCAACTATCTTACATGACATGAAAGTGTTGAGATAGAAGTCACTTAAGCCGGTACAAGATGTGAATTAGTTAAACACCTTGTACTTTTCTAGCCTATTAATATTTTATTGCTCTTTTACATATATATTTTTCAATATCGTATTTTTCCCTAATTTTCTTCCATCATTTTATCCCTTTTTCATTTTTTTCCTTCTAAACTGATTTTAATTCATTCCATTAATTGTTTTGTGGAATCCGTTGGAGTGTTTGGTTATTCTACATCTATTCGAAAACCGTTATACATTATTTGACATTCTTCTTCCATTAAATGTTGGTTTTCAACATCGTTTTCTATTCTTCATCAATGCCTTCAGAGTTATTTATTATTTCTTTTTGCGTAGTGAGTTTTTTTATTATATTTACATCTCTTTCAATTGTTTTTTCTTGATTCTTAATTTTTTTAATCTTGTATTTCTACTTTCTTAACCTTTTCATGATTATGTGTATTATGTTTAATATTTTCTTAATTTTAATCATTACCTACACACAAGTTTAATCCATACAGGGTTAGGGATTGATATTAGGGGTGTTTCTGAGCCTAATGAATCTATAGATTGAAACTTGATAACCCTATGACTAGTAATTAGGTTAATAATAAATTTTTATCACATTATATTGCACAACCTTGACCATGGGAAGAAAAATTGAACAAACCTAATATTATTGGGGTTGAGTTAGACAATGACCATTAGCCTATGATGGTTTCTGAATAGAATCTAAGAATAATGAACCTCGTTTTTTTGTTATACCCTAACCATGAGATAGTTTCATCATTCTTAGATCCATTTGATTTGACTAAAACTAATAGGTGATTCTTTCACCACTTCAAAGCTTAAGACATAGGACTCTCCCAAGATAAATCTAGGATTATCTTATATCAACAGCCCTAAAATTAATCTTATTACCTTTATTTTTATCTGAATTTAATTCAAACTACCTAGCTTTAGTAAAAACCAAACCTGAAGAGTAAGTTTGAGGAATCCTTATAAAGTGTTTTTTTGATTGGATTCTTTACTACAAGTTATCCTCATGAGTTTGACCCCATTCAAACACTTTAATACACCCTAGTAGTAAGTTTAGTTTGGGACTATAACTTTATAATATGATTTCCACCCATGCAAATTCATCGACATAGGTGGGCATATCGATTTGGCATCACAATTTTCATCGATACATCAAACTACATGATTCTAGATATGAACTAATAATAATCACAAGTCTAAAGATCATTACACACAATCATAAATATGAGTATCTAATGACATATATAACTTTTGAAATTTCTATAAGTGGATTTTTTCTCATTATCACATCACTTATAGATCACCAAGGGAAAACTGTATGAGAAGTTGTCTCAATGTCTTATGAGCCTCTTTCCCCTATGAGATTGTATAATCTATGTCCTTTTGTTGTGAAAAGTACTATCAGAATATTTTGACACTCCATATCACACATAAGAACAATCATTATGTGATATGATATTTATTAATATTAAATAACCATATATATAAGGTAAATAAAAGTAAAATGTAGATGGTTCTAGGGAACCAGCTCCAACAGACTCTCAATTGAACTAGATCCAACTTCTAACAATATTTTCTCTATTATCTCTCACATGATGTTTATGATTCAACAAAAATGTGGTTAAACTAAATGGGTCTATGATTTTTTCATTCATGAAAACTATACTTACTAAAAACTCACCTCTTTGATAAAAATACCAAAGTAGATGATACTTTCTAATTATATGCTTCTTTCATTAATAGGACCTTGGCTCTTTATCTAGAGCCGCCACTATAATATTATCATAGTATGACATGATAGCGAGACACCCTAGACCCACACTCTTAGGTATCATGCTAATGATATGTTATTTAAACATAGACTTTAATACCATATGAGATGATGTAATCTAAACAAGTATTTATTTCACATCATTTTCATAACCGTAACATTAAATCTCATAATTAATCACATAACCCTAAGAACTAAAGGTTTAATGTATTTAGATATTAAATAAAAAAAATTATTTTACAATACTTTTGAAGATTCCCTTATAATACTACCACTCTAGGCCCCCTTCTAGACATATAATATATTATACTCATATCTATAATATGGGGAATCAAATCCTAATAAATGGTTGATCTCAAATAACTATTAAGGAAAAAATACTCAAAGATTAATAAAGGGTTAGAGTATAAGTGCATGATAATACTTGATTGTGGTATAAATCTATGCTTAAAAATAATATGGGATAGTATGTACTCATACATTATGGATTTTAAAATATATTCAAATGATCAATTATATTCCATGGTGTAAGATCCATGGATCATAACATTGGAATATAACATAATATGGAAATGTGGCATAAGCATAAGCATATAAAATCATAATCTTTGTGAGAATAGATTAACCATACTTATACCCATGGAAAGATAATATGAATATATAATAACCAAAATTATACCCATTTATAATCTTGTGGGAATAGATTTAAAATAATTATACCCATACATAATCTTGTGAGAACAGCTTTTCCATAATTACACCCGCATAAAAAATCATTATATCATCAGATATCAAACATTACCGAATGCATTATAGGTATATAACAAAGTGACCAATCACATAATTACCATACACACATATGTGTTCCAAATGAAATCAATCATTCCTCATATAATAATGAACATGTGGAAATAAAATGGATTTTGTAAAATTTTCAAATGGTATATTATAAAATGACATAAAGAATTTGATCAGTTGATTCCAAAAATTTTAATTATAAAAAAATATTATTTCTTAATACCATATTCAACATGATTTATGAAATATTAATTGATAGTAAATATATAAATTATAGATAATAATTAAAATGTAATTGAAACCAAAGGAAGAGTTTTAGAAAAAATTTCATAACATTGTCGTAAAAAGTCACAATTATATATCACATCCAAACAAAAACCGTTTTTTAAAAGGTGATGTGAAGAAATATTTAAACATAAATTTTAATATAATTTCAAATAATAGGTCCTTTAAAATAAGTTTACTTCAAAAAATGTGGAGTGAAAGATAGAAAATAAGAGAATAAAATGAAATTCTCATTTTACATTTAAAAATACCTTTATTGAAACTCGCATATTTTAAAGGGACAATAAAATTTCCTTTTAACAGTGGTTAATGGTAAACATGGATATAAAATTATATTATACATATTTTAATTTCAAAATAATAAATCAAATCCATTATGGAAAGAAATAATATGGATATAGAGGAAAAGGTGCTTTTTGAAAGGATGAGAATAATTTTTAACAACATTGCATTTTTATGAAGTAAGAAATCCATAAAATATAAATAAAAATGAAATTTTATTCAGATAGAGAATAGGTCACACCAAATAAAATAATGAAATGTAATAATATATGGAATATAAAATAAGGTAGTTCAAGAAGAATCCTTATAACTCAAAGAAAGAAAATTGAGTTATGAAAATTCCCTTAAGAAGTTGTATTATATGATGTAAGTATAATTGATTAAGACGATCAAGAGAATGAAACTAAATTCCCTAAAAAATAAGTGAAATAAAAATATAATAATTTATAATTTATCGGCCTTATAATAATAGAATTCTTGAAGAATGATCATAACTAAATGAATGGAAAATGAGTTAACAAAAACCTTTACAACTTTGGTATCTTTTTAATCGAAATAAAATGAAATATAGAAAATGGTATGGATTGGTAAATTCCTTTAATTTCATTAAAATTATGATAAAAATATATACATAGATATTATATACCCCACAAAAAAACAAGTGGTGAATATGCTGCATATATCAACAAAGAGAAATTGTGATGAGAAAACCCTTACCTTTATTCCTAACATCCATGAAAGTGATCTAACATATTTTCAAATAAAAATAATCATATTAATAAATTATTTCAAAACCATATTTGTATATATTACATTTTATAAAAATTATTTATAAATATTAATTATTTGTTTATTATTTTGATATTGTTTAATTTCATCATCGGATGTTAGTAACATTGATTGTTTTGTATAAGTTATGTAATGTCAATGTATATCCTAATTATTTGATACCAAGTTAATTATTACCATATTTTTCAAGGTACTAGAATATATATTTTATAATTATATATAAATTTCTAAATTCATTACATAATATTGTTAGTCACAATTCATGAAGATAAAATTAGAAAAAAGTTTGTTTTGGTAATTTTTATCGAACGAATAGTGGTATATTGATAACAAGTTAAATATTAATATAACTATAAAATAACCTTAATCATGTCAAAATAAAATTTTTATTCATTAAATTCAATATTATAATTATCCAATTTGGGTGGTGAGTAAAAATTAAATACTCTATTCATGGAGGTGGTAGTTCGTACATAACACGTGCAAAGTTCTTATTTCCCAATGAATTAGAGGGGGGAAATTAATAGTTATTCCATTAATATAATGAAATTTAAATATAATAATGATAATGATGTAATTATATAAGTATGATTAGAATCGTTTTTTAGAAGAAAGACATATAATAAATGGTTAGGGAGTGGCAGTACTCACATTGAGAACTTGAACTTTTCTTGGAGGACTTCTTGAAAATAAAGGATTTAGGGCTTATTCTTGGGACAAGGGCAATTAAAAAATGTAATAAGACAATAGGATAGACAAAATGGGTAGGTATTAAAGAGTAATATGAATGTAAATCATGAATTGAAGTGTTATAAGTGATCTCTTTTTATAAGTGAAAATGAGGGACTTCTCCTTGGAAACTAAAGTTAGGTAAGGGGTAACAATAGAATTACATAAAAATTAGCTGAGTTAGGTGAAGAAATATTGGTCATAAATGAAATATTTACTTTCCCGCATAAAAAATGTATTATATAAAGGATATGTTTCAATTTATTTTAGCAAAATTCAAGAACCTTTTAATATACTCATTTTATCACATATAAACCTTCAGTAAATATTAACCATGATAATTATTTTTTTCCAAAAATATAAATCAACCCCTCTAAATAGATTTCAACATGATAAATTTGAATATAGAATATATTTAATCTAATTATATTCCTAAATATACTAAAATTAACTTTTAAATTAAAATGTATAATATATAGAAAATTTGTTCTTGTAGAAAATTGACTATTTATTAATTAAGTGTTTTTAATCTTAATTAACACTAATTTATAATTAAATTAGCTTTAATATATTTTTTTATATGTTTAAATAAATATTATATTAATTATTTAAAATATAATAATTTAATATTTTTAGATAAAAATTAAATTATTTTAATAAAAATAATTCTTTGAAAATAACCCTTTTACCCATTACCGTGGTAATTAACTTTAACCTCAGTAGCTAATTTTTATGTGTAAAAATTAAATTTAACTTATTAATTAATTTAAAAATTATTATTAAAAATATTAAAACCATTTAATCATATTCAATTTCTAAAATTGATAAAAATAAATATTAATATAATCATTTATAACGCGTAAAAACAATTTTTAAGAAAAATGTATTTTTAAGAATTTAAATGAATTTATTATAATTATTTTCCTTGTAAAAAATATTATATGAATGTAAATTTATTTTATTGAGTATTTTATCAATAAAATTAATTACAATCATTCTTTATTAGTGATTAACATAATTTATTAAGATAAAAATACATTACACACACAAAAAAATTATTTAGAAAGTTTCTCTTTTTAACATTAAGTGAATTTTTCTTTACTTATATTCAATTAACAATTAATGAAATAATGTTTCTTCATTTTTTTATATATATAAACTATTAATTTTATTAAACTTTATAATTCAAAATTTTGAAATTTTACTATTAAATAAAAACATAGAATATAAACTGAATAATTATTCTTTAATAAAACACCTTTATTTAAACTTGATTCATTATTAATTATAGTTTATTAATATTTTTTTGGATGTTATAAATTTATTTTAATAATTATTCATTTAATATATTTTCTTAATATCATTTTGAAAAGTAATTAATCTAACAAAAATGCATAACACATGAAAATAGTCTTATGATCAAAAGTATTTTAAAAATGAGTTATTATCTTTTAATAATATTATAAAATAATTTATTTTATTTCTTTTAAATTATGTATGATCTAAACATATATGTATTTATATCTAATTAAATTCTATATATATTTACTATATACTAGTAACTCAAAATTGGTAAGATTCTTACTATTATTATTCCCTTGGAATTTGATTCATATTTGGTGTGATTTTCTTCCCAATATAGTTTTAATATTTTATTAGAAGAGAAAATCATATTTATAAATGTTATACATACTATTATATGGAAGAAAAATGTTTCCTAAAAAATGAGGTGTTACATTCTCCCCCTTAAATAAATATCATCTTCATAATTTTAATTATCTCCCACTAATATTTATAGTTAAGGGTATTTATAAGATATTCATGAATTGATATATAAATTACAATGAGATACAAACATTTTTACTTTAGGGAAGACTAGGAAAACCATTTTTACCTTACCATTTTGGTAAAATAATCCCAATTATTAGTTGGTATGACCCATATAATGTAAGTAATTTTCATTTGGAGTTTATAGTCAGATTTTTACTCATAGGTGGTTAATTTAGGATATGAAATTTGATTTCCTTATCTCAAAAATTAACATGGCCTCTTTGTACATAGAGTTCATCAATGAACAATCTTGCATAAAATTAAACTAAACGGTGGATAATAATATTTTTTAGAATCATATACCCACTAACATCTATCAAAGAAGAGTAACATACAATACATTCAATAATCATAACATTAAAATTAATTCAAATATAGTCATTGGTGTGGATATCTGATGCTATCAGAAAACATTATTGGTATAAAGGAGTGGGTAGAACAATAATAAAATAATATATTTATAGTTTTTTAGTGGGCAATGTGTGTACCTTTAGCCCTTCATTTTCATGACCCAATTCATTCATTGTGATTATATAGGCAATAAATTTCCCCCTTCTCTTAAGAGGCTTCAAGTGTTTATTATCTTCATTAGTCCTTGGATTATGGCAGTGGACTTTATGATGCTCAAATTCCATGCATTTTAAGAACTTAAGTGTGGTGGTTCATTAGTTGGGACCTTGTTATCCTCTATTTCATTAATTAGCCTCTTAATATATCATTTAAAATCTTAAGCATGATGGGTATCCCTTACACAATTAAATGTTTTTACTATTCCTTTAAAACAATTTCCCTTGTGCACCTTTCCACATTTGTTCATGTAGCTGGTTGTAATTTCCTTCCTCCATGTGATTTTTCATTAGAGCTTCCATGATACTATACATTCCTCCTCTTGTATCAACAAATTATAGAGTCCCCAATTTCTATTTCCACCTTAAGTTTTCATCAAATAATTTCTTCATATGTAGAAATGTCTCCTATATCTAACTTGTTTTGATGAAAATAATTTAGGATAGTAAATAGTATTTTGATTTTACTTTTGATATCAATAAAAATGCTAGAGGTTTAACTTATTATTCTTGTGAGGTTTGATTCATAAGTACCAATTTATTCACCCTTATTTGGTTTTATCTATAGGAATTCTCTCTATATTTTCCTTTGAAGAGCTTGATAAATAAATTTAGGGAAGAATATTTTCTTGAACTCCTCTCATTCCATAAAGTCAACTTATTCCAACTTCTTCAAATTCAAAATGAGTTTCCACCATTCGTTAGCCTCACCTTCATAATTATAAACCTACTATACAACCTTCTCTTAGTCTAAGCATATGATATTGAAAAATAGATTATTTATTACATTGATCCATTGTTCTACAATTAATGGGTTCAGAGAAGCACTACTGGAGGGTGGAAATTGATGCATAAATGTTTTTATAGAGAATTTATCCTTGGTTTTTTTAGGATATTGACACAGTTTGTGTTATTATTCATATATTTCAATATTTTTGGGAGTATTAAAGTATGTTTTTTACTCCATAGACATTCTCATTTGGTTACTCATTGTGAAACCTCTATATTTTCCATCACATTGATTTTTAAATTATTTTCTCCTGGTTCTAACCATTACTTTAACTAATGGAAAATTTTAGGTACGATAGTACTTTGAATGTATAAAAAGAAACTATAATATGAACTAATTAATAAAAGGAATGTATAAACTAACTTATGACTCTCTAGGTTTTATTATTTTTTAACCATTTTTATTTCCCAATTAGGTTCTCTAAATAAAATAGTTATCGAATTCCATTATATTTAAATCACTTTTAATGTTTTTAATTAAAATTTTAATTTACCAAAGAATACCCCTAGGAGTGCCAATAAATTTTGTAGTTAGTCCTATTTTCTTTTCACTAAGTGATATTAATATCTAACCAATATTTTTCAGGGTTATGACCTCTAACTGAATTTTTACTAGAGGCTAAGCCTACTTTTTGTATCCAATTAAGGATATAATTTCAAGGAAATCGAAAAATCATTACATGAACAAAATAATAGGATGTTATCCTAAAAATAATTCTATATTTATGATTTTCACCAATTTTTCTCATCCTAATCCACAAAATTACTTAATTTAATCCTAAAAAATAACTAAACCCTGATTTGATACCAACTAAGTCACCCCAGACCTCCACTCCCAATTCTAATGCCAAATAAATATTATTTAAACATATGATTTAATACCATGTGATATGAACCAAGATAATTTTTCATATATTTCACATAATTTTACAAACAATAACATTAAATCTAATAATTAATCGTTAAACCATGAGAACCTAAAGTTTAATGTATTAAGAGATTATATATGTAAAACATTTATTTTATAATACTTCTCAAAATTACCCTATCATATAAACACTCTAGGCCCCCATTATAGAAATCTCATATATCATACTCTTCTTTATAATCTAAGGAATAGATAAATAATAAAGGGGTGATCTCAAACAATCTGTATGGGGAAACTTCTCAAAGAATCATAAAGGGTTATAACATTATTGTATTAGAAAACTTGAGTATGGGAGAAATATATTATTAAAAAGAACATGATATAATAATTTATTTCCATATTAATGATATATAATAATATATCATCAAATTACCAAACATATATCATAGAGTAAATGTTAAGATGCATAAGAAAAAAACCAGGGCCCATGGATCTTAACACGGGAATTTAACATAACATAGAAATGGGTAATAAGAATAATCCTAGGGAATCATAATATTTATGAGCATAGATCCATCACCATCTTATCCACACATAATCGTCAAAGCATTGATTAAAAAAAATCTCATGAATAATCATGTGATCATAGCTTAATAAAAAATATACCCATGTATAATCTTTTGATCATAGATTAACCATAATTATTACAATGAAGAAAATCATTATCTCATGGGATATTAAACATTAAAAAATAAATTATTGGGATATAATAGACCCAAAAAATAGATAATGATCATCCATATTTATGTTTGTGTGTGTGCCACTTGAAATATATATATCCTCATATAATAAAGAACTCTTGGAAGGAATATGGATTTGGTAACATTTTCAAATGGAATCACATAAAATGACATAAAACTTTTGACTGATTGATACAAAAAATATTAATCACCCAC
Organism: Viscum album; assembly: GCA_963277665.1. Classification (NCBI taxonomy): domain Eukaryota; kingdom Viridiplantae; phylum Streptophyta; class Magnoliopsida; order Santalales; family Viscaceae; genus Viscum; species Viscum album. The sequence goes on from OY728134.1 coordinate 1,478,987,806, forward strand.
AATGAGAATTTAATAAAATAACATACAGGGTGATTTGTGAAATATAACACCATATGAAACATTTATCATGGATATAATAATGAAAATTGAAGTTAAACCATAAGAAGCGTTTTAGAAAATGTTTATTACCATTAATTTAAAATTAAAAATTATCCATTGCCTTCAATTAAAAAACATTTTTTAAAAGGAATGTGAATAAATTTTAAAGTATAAATTTTAATTGAAATTCAAATGATGTATTATTTAAAATAAATAATTTTCAATCCAAAAAATTTTGGAGTGGAAGATAAAAATACATTCATAAAATGATATTCTCAATTTACATTTTAAAATACCTTTATTGAAACCCGTATCATTAAAAAGGATAGTAAAAATTATTTTAGAAAATTGGAAATGAAAAATATTAAAATAAAAAAGGAAAATAAATATTTTGATTTCAAAATAATAAAATAAGTAATTTATGAAAAGGAAGAATATATATATGTAGGAAAAGAATCTTTTAGGGAGGATGATAATTATTCTTAACAATGTTTCGGTTTTATGATGTATGAAATCCATCAAAGAAAAAGAAAAAATGAAACTTTTTAGAAATATAGAATATGAAATACCTTATAAAATAATTAAATGGAATAATATAATGAACTTATTTGAATAGAGATCAACAGGAAACCTTATAATCATAGAAAGGAAATCTAGTTATAAATAATCTATAACAAAGCCATATTTTATGATATAAGAATAAATAATTAGGAGGATAATGAGAAGAAATTGAAAATAACTGTAAAAATAATAGGAATAAAAACATAACATAATCAATACAAGAATTTACCTGGTTAATAATAATATAATTCATGAAGAACAATCATAATTCAATGAATGAAAATAGAGTTAAAAACATCTATAACTTTGGTATCTTTTGAGTCAAAAGAAAATGAAAGATAAAACATGAGGTGGATTGATAAATTACATTAATTTAACAAAAATTATTTTTAAAATACATCCAAGTATAGTATATATGCCACATAACGAAATTTGGTTTTATAATAATGCATATCATAATAAAGAGAAATTGAGATGAGAAAACCCTTACCTTTATTCATGGATTACAAGAAAGCACTTTAACCCATTTTATATTAAAAATAACCATCTTAATAACTTATATAGAAACATTATTCATATATATTAACATTAATATTCATTAATTATATCCATTCTTTATATATTTATTATTTAGTTATTGGTTGTTTTCATTATTGGATGTTAGTAAGTTTAATTGTTTTGTATAAGTTTCATAATTGTGACGTTGATCATCATCATTGATACCATGTTCATAAATCATAGATTATTAATAATAATTGAATATTTTTTTTATAATTACTTATAAATATTTAATTTAATATAATGTCAGTTTTAGTCATGATTTGTGATGATGGAATTGACAAAAATCATGTTTTAGTAATTTTTATTGAACAAAAGGTGGTATATTAATATTTGGTTAAATATTAATAAAACCATTAAATAATATTAATAATTTCATAAATAACATTTTTATTCATTGAATACATTATTATAATCATCCAACCATTGTGGTGATTAAAAAGTAAATATGTTATTCATGGAGGTGGTAGAACATGCATAACACAGGTGGCGTTTTTATTTCCCAATGGATGCGGGGAATAGATAATTGTTGTTAAATAAATATAATGACATTTCAGCATTATAATAAAACGTATTTTTCAAATTATTCTGGTTAGAATATGTTTTAAGAACAAATTTATAGAAGAAAAGGCTAGGGAGTGGTTAATACTCACGTTGATAACATAAACCTTCTCTCAAAGGACCTCTTATAAATAGGGGACTTGTGTATTCTTATTGGGGTAATGGGATATAAAATGTGGAATGTTGCTATAGTATAGTTAAAATTGGAAGGTATGCAAGAGTAATTTTAAGGATAATTATGTCTTCAATTGATGGAAATTATCTCTATTTATAGGTGAAAAAGAGTGAATTTTCCTTTAAAACTAATGTTAGGCAAGGGGTAAGAATGGAATTACATGAGGTTTGGGTGAGTTAGGTGAGTTAATATTTGTGATACAAGTGGTATTTAATTTCCCAACTAAAAACATATTCCATAATTTATAAATTACATATTAATATAGAAAAGTTTTACTCCTTTTTAAGTTAACCATTTTACCCTTATTAACATTGATTAAATATTAACAATAGTAATTTTTTTTACTAAAAATATACGATAAAAAATCATTCCAAATTTTTACATGATGAATCCAAAATATTAATCCAATTAATATAATATAATTTTTAAATATGTTAAAAAAAACCTTTAAATGAAAACATATAATACGTAGAGAAACTTTTTTTATAGAAAAAATACTTTTTAATTATTAAGTATGCTTAATCTTATTTAAAATTAATTAATAATTAAATGAGTGTTAATATTTTTTTAATATATTTTAAAATAATATTATATTTATTATTTAAATTATATAAATTTAATTAATTTTGTTAAAAATTCCATTATATTAATAAAAATGATTCTTTGACAATATCATATTTATCATTACTGTGGTAAATAACTTTAACCATGGTCAGTTATTTTTATGCCTAAAAATTAAATTTATATTATTAAATAATTTGAAAATTATGATTCCAAATTTTAAAACCATTTTATTAAATTATATTTCTAAAAGTGATAAAAATTAATTTAAATATAATTTTGAATAACGCATATAAACAATTTTCGAAAAAATGTATTTTTAAGCATAAAATGAATTTATTTTTATTACATACCTTATAAAAACTCATAGATGAATGATAATTTATTTTATTGGGTATATTATCACTGAATTTCAGTTAAATCAATTCTTATAAGTGATTAACTGAATTTATTATGGTATAAATACATTATTCACATAAGTTTCTCTTTTTAACAGTAATTGATTTGGTATTGAATTATATCTAATTAACAATTAACGCATGAATGTTTATTCATTTGTTTATTTATATAAACAATACATTTATTAATTTTCATACATAAAAATCGTAATAATATTACTTAAAAAATATTGTATATAATAAAATCGATGTTTTAAAACACATTTTTTAAGACTTGAATCATTTTTTGTAGTTTATTAGTTATTTTTTCGATGTAATAAGTTTATTTTACTTATTTTATCATGAATATTATTTTCTAATATCAGTTAATAAATTTAAAAAAATTATATATTTTATATTTTTATATTTTTATAATTAAAGGTATTTACATAAATGAATCAATATCATTTAATACTATTTTAAAACAATTTATTTTATTTCAATTAAATTATATAAAATGTAAATGTATTTTTTATTGATACCTAAATTAACTCTCTATATATTTAATATATATAAATAATTCTAAATTGTAAAAATGGTTATTGGTATTATTGCCTTTTAATTTGATTCATATATGGTTTTATTTTCAGCCCACACTAGTTTTAATATTTTAAAAGAATAAAAACCATATTTATGAATATTATACATATGGTTGTATAGAATGAAAATGTGTTCTAAAACTAGTAATTTTACAGATATGGTGTCTACTATTGGGAACCACATTAATATTCTATAAAATTATATGTATCTATGCAACATTCTTACTACACAAGAAGCCAAAAAATGCTAGGATTCCATTGTAGAATTGGCCAATCTAGCTTCTTTGAGATCTTATAGCTCATATAAACCCTAATGAGAGAAAATAAATATTTGGACCATGATTTAAAATCATCCAGGTCATTCTAGAAGCTATTATATGTATATACCCTAAAGACTATCACCTTGTATCCTCTATAAACTAGGAAAATATCTTTATTGTGCCACATATATTTAAAAGATAGTCTTGACTATCACTAATGGAGGTCTCTTGGTTTTTCTTGATAAAAAAAACATGATAAAGGTGTGGGAAACATCAATTTTTCTAAATATCATAACATTTATGATGGATCATATCGTTGATTTTTATAAGACTATGTCCATATTTAATCTCTCCTATTGTGTCTGAGAACACGTCTTCTTATATTAGTGTAAACTATGAAACACTAGAACTAATCCCCTCATAGATTTTTCCATACTTAACATCCTTAGAATTTTTCAATATGTGTACCATTACTTAGTCCAAATATCCTCTTGTATCAATCAGGAATTATCATGATCTTGAGGATATGGAATACATCACCTATGCCTTTATAGAGAAGCACATGACTAACCACATTTAACTAACTGTAACATTGTTATCTCATTTCTAATAAGTAATATATCGTTGATATATACTAATAAGAAAACAAATTCACTCCCATTAAATCACTTTTAGGCACATAAATCACACTCATTCTTTATAAAACCAAATTACCTTATAGATTCTTCAAAACAAATGTTCCATGACCCATATTCTTACTTCATCCCATAAATGAATCTTTAAAAATTGTATGCATTATTGGAATTCTATAGAGTCATAAAACCATATGGTTGTGTCATAAAGATATCTTCCAAAATTTTATCGTTATGGAAATATGTTTTAGCATTCATCTATAAAATATCATAGTCATAGTAAGTTTTTATAGTAGGTATAATTGTGATGGATTTAAGAATAACAATTAGTGAGACTGTTTAGTCATAGTCAATTCCCTAGAATTTATTAAACTCTATAGCCATAATTCATGCCTTATAGGTACTCACTTGACCTTCCATGTCTAGTTTTCTCTTGAATACCCGTTTCTAAGTAATAATATTTACATCAGCTAGAGGATCTACCAAAACCAAAACTCAGTCTTGATACATAGAATCTGTCTTAGAATTAATATATCCCTATAACCATGTAGCTTCTAAGGCACATACCACATAATTATATGAATTGGGTTAATTATTATCAAATAAAAATGATTCACCATACTCAGTGACTAGAAAACCATATATCTCTCTTCTATGACCTCCCTTATACTCTTATATAGTGTCGGTGCCTCTAAAACATAATTTTATATAGGGTATTCTAGAAGTTGTTCTTATGCCAACTCTTATGTATCTTGACCACAAACTTCATCAAAGTTAGTATTTATACCACTATCCATTTTGAGGATAATATCCCTCTCAAGTAATATAGCATGACTTTCCTCTATTACCTTCTTATTTTGGGGGTTATATAGATTAGATCCCATTATTTGTTTGGAATATCATAAAAAGATTCACTTCCTTCTATGTGTTCCCATGCACATATCATTCAAAACCCAAATTTACTTCTATAAATTAACTTGATTAGTTTATCATCTTCTACCTTATATAACAGCTAGTTTAGCATATATGTCACAAACTGTAATGTATATCCCAAAAATATGGAATATCAACATGGATTATCATTGGCCACACCATATCTAACAAGATGAGGTTCCCCCTTCACTAACAACATTCCAATATAGGGTATATAAAGGAGTGAGTTGAGATAGAATCAAAAACACTTATAAGTAATAAGTGATATCTTGGTTAAGATATTCACCATATCAAAATGATCTAAGATTCTCTATCTTCTTGTCAAGTTGATTCTCAACTTCATTCTTGAAATCCTTAAATTTCTTAAATGATTTATATAGGTACTCTGTCAATTGAAAATATATATATCTATTAAAGTCTCAAGTAAAAGTAATGAAGTATGAGGACCCACCTCTAGATATTACTATGAAATTTACAAATATATATCTATGTACCAATCATGATAGATATTTTCTAAGCACAACTTGTTTACATGACCCCTGCATTGATGCCACAATTGGGTGTGATATGAGAAATGAAAACAAGATTAATTATCAATTTCCATTACATTATTTTCATAATTTAGTATATAAATACCATTATGAAGGTCTTTCATTCAATAAAAATGCTATATTTATATAAATAGTTTCTTTTATTTCAAAATTTGAATAAAAAGTTGTTTGTTTCCAAACTTGACAGGGATATTATGTTCTTGGTAACATTAAAAAATTTAATAATAATTCTTAAAGACTAGACTAATTATAAATATGTGGTGGTACACTCCAATTGCTAGAGTATCCTTCCTTTCTCCATTGGATTTTTGTAAATTATCCTCTCCCCATGAAACCTTCCATAATCTGTTTGTTTCTTTTGTTTGGACACATATGTGACCACCAAAAACATTATCTAATACCCAATTTAAATAAATGGAAAGGTTTCACTCAATAATGAATTCACCAACAACTTCCCATTTTTTCTTCAAACTGGTTAAGTTCATCTTCAAATGAACTTTATTTACACATGAAAAACACTTTAAATCATGTTCCTTCCCTTGTCGTTGGATCTTACTCTTCTTTTAAGGATGGTGTTTAGAGACCTTAAACTTAGAATGAGTCTTAGATACCTCTTCCTTATTCTTCCTTTTATTCATAATGAGGACCCCAAGTTTTTCACACCACTTATCCTTAAATACATAGAGAACTGTGGTGAGGATTTATAGTAGAGTCTTATCAATATTATTCATGTTATAATTAACAATGAAACTACAGAATCTATAGAGAAATGTGGGAATAATGATATATATTCACAAATCATTTGGATGTTTAAAACTCAATATGTTAAAGTACTCAATGTACCTAATCATATTTAATACATGTGGTCCATATAGTGCCCTATATAGACCCATAATTTTAATAAATAAATATTAAATTTTATTAGAATAATATTAAATAAATAACCTTACAATATATTCCAAAACCATAATGGTTTAGTGTCTTTGAAACTTAGAAAAATTAAAAACTCTTTCATAATATATACACATCATCTCCAACTAAGTTCTATATAACTAAAAACCTTATTCGTTATATCATACTCAAAACTTTTCTTTATAACCTAGGAGAAATGAAACATAAAAAAGGGTGAGTTTATATGCTTAGTAAGGGTAATCAAGGGAGATACCAATGGTCACTTTAGAATAACATAAACCTAAGTGTGTGATAACATGAGCTTAATATTTGAAAACAATACAAAAAAATATCATAGATCATAATCATGATTTGTGGAATATAGCTTGGCAGTTCATATGCAAGAAATAAATCATCAAGGGAATTAATAAAATTTTGAACTATTTCATATTGGATACTCATTATGATGGTGAACATCACTAGGAGGCATGGATGGGATAATATGAAAAGGGAAATGATGTTTGGAGGAATCAAAATTAAGAGTTTTTTGGAAATTATATAGGGTATATATTCAAAGTTGGAATGAGAGGTTCTTGAGGGATGGACGCTTAGGGGGGAAATTTATTGTGGAAAATATGGGAGAAATCTGGAAGCACTAATAGGGAAGGCTTCATCACTATGGATAATTATTCAGCCTCACATATTTTCTCTTCAGGGTCACTCCCAATGGATCTTTGGCCGAGGAGACATTAATTTATGGTATCATAATTGGGTAAGCACCCAGATGAGGATCCTTAGATAACAAATGTCGTACATAGTGTTCAAACTGACATGCATATATCCACATTTTATCCATTACATCCTCAATAATAACTATAAATAAATTTCTAACTGTATTGTTCCAAACTCCAAGCTAGATAAGTGTGTTTTTATAGGTTCTTCATCAATTTATTGAAGGATATTTGGAGAGTGATTACAGTCTCTAGTGTCCATTTTGAAAGGTATTAGATGATTTAGGGCTAGGATATATCTGTGAAATTAGAATTTTTGTTATGTATTATCACGAAAAATTATCTATCCATATATGATAATGTGAAGCATATGTGGATCATTATTGTATCCAAATGAAAAGGTTGTAGCAAACATATATAAAAAATATCAGTTCACTAGTTCTTTGATGATGAATGGGAATGAGTATGGCATAACTCTTATGGTAGCCTTATTGGTCTCCCCTCCTAAGAGGCTTCATGAATCTATTTTCTCACTCTTTGATTTCAGGGTTTAAATAAACATGGAATTGAAATCAATTAGAGATAACTCATTATTGTGGAGTTTTTTTCGTATATTTGGAAGGTGAGAAACAATGTTCATTATGAATGGACTTCATACAATAATCCATTACTTATTTTTTGGACTATAATATTTCTTATGGACCCGACGCAGCTAATCAAAATATGGGAATATGCTCCTTCCCTTCATTTTCTTTTGGATAGAAGAAACATTCATCCCACTACATATAGTATCCCTCAAGAATATTGGATTTGATGGTGCCCTCATAACACTATTTTCAATCTCAACATGGCTAGGTCTTGCAACATGGGTGCAATTCAGGATGTTTGCCCAGTTTGTGACTAAGAGGATATGTCATCGTTTCTTAAATTACGTTCTTTTGTAGTAAATACTCTCTTCAGGAAGAAGCTCTTATGATTTTTATAAGGCTTCACCTTTGTTAACTGAGAATTATTGGATTATAGATATTTGGAACAAACTCCACAATAATTCATCACTCCATGCTAAGACATAGAACTAGCCACTAATTTATTACTTATCTTATTCATACGTGCAAGGGCCTTATCTCCAATCGCATGGATGTACATCGCACTTATAGTGAGGGAAATGAAGTAGAGTATTTCAGAACCTCCATAACAACACATGGTCGAGTGGTTATTTTTTATAGTATGGGATCTTTTCCCCCATAATGTATGGATTTAGTTTGAGTAGATTCCATCAGGATACATTATTTTAGACCCCTATATCTCCTTCATCATTTTTGATGTGTTCCTCTTTTCCTTGTGTATGCTTATTCCATCCTTTTATGAATTAATGAAAGAAAATATTTGGTGTGTATAAGAGCACAACATTGGTATAAGACCTAATTTTTTGGTATATATATAAGCATAGAAAGTAATTTATTTAATCATGGATCACTACTAAAACTATCATAGTGGATTGGGTTCACTCCCCATTCCATCATATCCTTAGTCAAGTTTCACTCCCAAGACTATAATAGTGGATTGAATTTAATGATAATTCCATCATATCCTTAGACAACATTCACTCCTAAGACTATCATAGTGGATAAAGTCTCTTATAGATCTATGTTCACTTCTATACCAATCCTTATTATCTCATGAGATATCCATATTTGCCTAATGAATTAGAGAGATATATAATTTCTGGACCACCCATCACATAATGAAAATAATACATATATTTTCCACAAGATAATAAAGAAATCATCATAGTGTAACCTGTGTAAAGTAAATGGGTTTCATAAATATTTCATCATAGCATCATAGAATATCTTTTTGAAAAGAAATGGGGCTCATAAAAGTTTAATAAAAATATAATTTACTTGTGGGAAAGAAATGGGTTTCGTAGAATCATCCTTCAATAATTATCATGATAATCCCTAAAAATAATGATATTAGATGTTATCATTGGATTATAACCCTACTAAATAATAAGTGACATGAATGGATGTTTTGATAGATGAAAATTCCTTTACAATATCACTAGAACATTTCTTCAGGAAAATTTCCTTTTCACTTTGAAAAAACTTATTTAAAATATAAAAAATACCAAAATAAAAAGTGAATAATTTTTATTTTAAAAAGAACCTAACAAACTTCCATAGTAACCTTCAAACTGTTTATTGTTCATGAATTTGGATAATTGTGTTCATGTTATGTATGTTAAAAAAAATTCTTTCATATTTTTGGTAAAAAATAAAAAGTTACTCATTCTAAAAATGAGAAGAAGATTACTTTAAAGATATTTATTTAAAAATTAAAACATGGGTAAAGATAAATTTTAAAAATAATTTTATAATAGAAAAAAAATATTGAAAACATTTTTAGAAATCATGGGCATGGAAGAAAAATGATTTTTGACTGAAGATAGAAATAAAGTCAGATTTCCTTAAAAATATTTTTTCAGTCTCTTGAGAACATAAAGTGATGAAAATGAAATGAAAAGATTTATAATATATAAATATCCACAATAGAATAAAAATATTGATATTATTGGGAGTTATATCCTGAAATTTCATCATCGTAAGCTTAATCATAAACAACCTTGGTAATCGATTAGATTCTAAAATAAAACCCTTACCTCATGATCAAGTTGCTTCGAAAGTGATATACCCTCATATATAATAAATTTTAATTTATTATAATCATACAATAGAAACATGTAAATACTTATAATATCATATATTATCCTTTTATAACATTTTAATAACAATTTATAAATAATTCCTTATTAAAATTATCGTTTTAGGTGTTAATTATTTCATTTTTCATGTAAGTTTTAGTTTGGTAGTTCTAGTCCTAAAAATTTAATATTGGCTCCATAAAGTATATAATTTTAATAATTATATAAATATAATATATATTAAATATATATATATATATAATTAAGGGGTAGAAAAATGATTTTCACTGTTCATAGAGATGGTGGGTCATACGTAGGCATGAACGCTATTTTCACTTTTTGACAGATGAAATGAAAGCAAAGTAAGTAATAATTCATATTTAAATAATATTTATTATATAATATAAGTCATATATATTATTAAAATGAATCCTTATTAACATATATGTAAAAAAAAGATAAAAATGTATCACATCGCTTTGTAGAGGTGGTAGTCCACATGTACCCACATGTGACGTTATCATTTCCCAATAGATGGAAGATGGTTGATAATTATTGTTATATAATCATAATAAATATTAATAATATTAAATATAATGAAGTAAATATTTTATAATGTATAACATAGATTATTAGGATTCAAAAGAAGAAATAACATTGAAACCCCTCGATCAAGCTTTATACGTATTCATTGTTAAACCTCTTTTGGCTTACACATTAAGAATTGAAGGACAATATTTTGGAAATAAAATAAGCTTTATTATTTTGAAAAGGAATATAATATGATATTATTTTATTTCTTGGATTATTTATAATGTTCAAAAATTTTGAATAATGATGTAGATGTGGTGCCTTTCTATAAGTGGGGGGGAACACCTTTGGAATTACTAAAAGTATTTAATTAATATAAGTAAATTTTCATGGGAAAATAGATCTAAATTGATATATTTCAAATGTAATCTGATTAAGAGTATAAAAAATCTAATAAAATAAAATTTCTATAGTTTTTAATTATGTTTTCACACTTATCTCTTAGTTTTAAAACGATGTTAACCCATTTTATTATTACCATGATATCAATGATTTTTACCCCTTATGGGTCAAGAAAGTTACCATAAAAAAGAAAAGTGACCCATAAATGTTCCATGGTTGGTATTTTTAATTAAACTACATTCAATTGGATAATTTTATGGTTTTTATTAATTTTAAATCACTTAATAAAATATTATCTATTATAAAATATCAGTAATGTCATTTTTTGGAAATACATGAAAATTATAATATAATATATGGCTAACTCTTGTAAAATTGTTCCAAAATGACATGGATTAGAATATAAGGACTATATGATCTCAGTATAATCGACCAATCAAAATTTCATAGTTTTAGATATCATTTTAGAACTTATATTTTCGTTTAACCCATTGGTTAGCGAATTTTAATCATAATCACGGTAATGACTTTTTCAATATAAAAGGGTTGTAATTTAACTTATAAGATAAAAAAATCATAAATGGACAAGTTATAAAAATTTAGGCCATTTATTATCCTAATTGTCCTATTTAATGTTTTTTATTGTTTTTAAATAATTTAATAAAGTATATTTAACATAAAATACTATTAATGTCATTTTAAGTATTATTCACATAATTTGAATTTGAAAACAAAATGAGAGTAATATAATTAAATTATAAAAAATTTACAAAAATTTAATATGCTATATATATATATATTAAAAATACCAAAGACACTTTAATTCACCTAAAAATATTACTTTTAGAGTTTTAAAACACATTTAATTTATTTTTTCTACTACTTACATAAGCATTGCGCTGATGTTGTGTAATTATTTAAGGTAATTATTTCATAACTAAAAATTAAAAATAAATCCTAATAATAAAAAATCATTAATATTTAAAATAACAATTTATAACTAATTATCATTTTTTTATCCCTTCTAAAAAATATTATAGATATTAAAATCAAGAAAGTGGCATTTTTGACATTATTTTTACTTAAATAGTATAAAAGTGAAAATAAATGTTATATAAAGAAAATGGTCATATTTTTTAATTTTAGATGTTTATGGATAAAATAAAATCATCTAATATAATAAATTAAAGCGTTTCAATGAATTTTAACTCTTCTCACATTAATTTTAAACTTAATTAACTCATTTTAACTTTATCATGGCAACAAATATTTACTATGGTTACTGTTTATATTGACCAAAAATAAAGGGGAAATATTTAAAAAATTTATACTTACTAATTCCAAACATGGAATATATTTTTAACAATTCAATTATTTGAAGTGTTAGAAATTAATTTAATATATAAATGCAAAATCCATGTAATGCCCTAAGATTTTGAAAATAAATTTAATATTTATTGCTTGAAAAACTGAGTTTCTAAAAAAGACCATTTTGTTATAATGTAGCAAGTAAACATAAGATTTTAACCCCTATGATATGAATTTCAGAAATCTGACATACACAGTTTTTATTAATAAGTTATTTAGAGTCTAATATAACAAACTTATTTTTTAGTGAATAGTAACAGACCATTATGAATAGTAATGTTACCCTTATGAATACTGACATACCCTTATGAATATTAACCTAAACTATGATAGTATATATATATATATATGGGATTTAATTGAAAGTATGATGTACCTATGTTTTGGAACAAGTAAATAAATTTTTTAAAAACTGTATTTTTCATGTAAATTATGATTTTAATTAAAAATTAAATTAATCAAATTTAGAAATTTGTTTTTGAAAAATGGACTTAATTTTTGTATTCTACATGTCAAAAAAAATTAGGGTGATTTTTTTTGATTTTTCTGAAGTACTTGAATTTTTTGTGAATAGTAAAATACAATAATTTACAATAAATGCTAAATAATTGATTTATTGAGTCATTGATGATGATATTATGATGTAAGAACCAGTGGTTTGAACTCACATGCACATATTACTATTTTATGTCATGGAATAATCACTATATATAGTCTTATGGAAAAATAATAAACTAATGATTAAAATATTAAGAAAACCCTCATCCCCTCCATTATAAATACCACCTCTTCCACCGTCTTCTATTCGATTCTCTCATGCTTTGTGCCTTCTAAAAATTCTACCCAAAGATCCTACCTATATCCTCCCCCATTACCAATATCACTTGGTCTCACAAAAATACCAAATCCTCTTCCCTGATGATGCTCTCAAGGAATGTTAATTCATGAGGTAAAATTACTCTATTCTTTTCTTTCATTTTCATGTTCCTTTGTTCTATTTTATTTAATAACATCTCCTAATCAAAATGGTTTTAAAACTCTTGTAACATAAATTTACTAAACCTTTTATATAATTGTGGAATAATTCATCTTCATCTCTCATTTCCTCCTCATTTATGCTAAAAATGAAACACCATCTCAGATGTGTTGATTTATTACTTTCAAGGATGACGATGATTTCAATTTGATTTAAATTCTTAAAATCTAGTCATGAAACCATTTTTATTGTTAAACTAGACTATTATCACTTTATTTTATTTTACTTAATGTTCTGTAATCCTTATTCACTCATTATGTAAAATAATAATAATAAATAAGGTAATTGTGAGCAAAATCCCCAAATTAATCCAATCGTTTATCATAAATGTTTTATATATTGATTCGACTTCACTCTGAGTAAAAAAGTGAATTTTATAACCATATAATATTCTGAATGTTCATTAATAACATATGAAATCAATTATGGACTTCAAATCTCTTCTTACATGAAGTACCATATTCTTTTACTGGTTAGTTGATCATGAATATTATGAAAATGAGCACTCCCAAACAATGAAATTGAATCCCTTAACCCATATAAAAGGCCATGAATGAACATAATAAAGTCATGATAAACGAAATAAATGTATAAAGGGTTCTTTAATTGTTAATTAATTAACCTAATTTGGTTATTTAGGTCATTAAGATCAAGCTAAGAACACCCTCAGATTTAAGGTAAGGGATACTCTCTCCCACTTTTATTCCAAAACTCCTTCTATGTGGTATACTTTTATAATTAATTCATAATTATGGGGTATGTTTTATAACCTCCAACATACTTCCTTTATGATATATAAATGATATGATTCCCCTTTACCCCTCATTGATCCCTCACAAGAACACCCGTTACCATGTAGAAATTTTTATAAGGGTTTTCAACCAGAATCTCCATTTCCTTTAGAGTTTCTCTTATACTCTACTATCCTAAATGGAATTTTTATTTATTTATATTTACTCCTCATAGATTATCTGTGAATGTTATACATATTTTTACTAATTATAATCCTTCCTTATTTTATAGAGGGATACATTCTTGAAAATAATCTTTCATGAAATTATTCTGAAATGGAAGCCCAATTCAAGGAACTTCTCAAATTCTTACCTATTTGAAGTTCAATATATAATCTTCTTAACCAATATTTATTTGTATAAAATCTCAATTTTTATCATGAAAAAATATTTTTTGGTTCATTCTTAGTTTTATTAAAGAAAACATGACTTTTCACTTTAAAATCCATTTATATTTTCCTTAAAATGCACTAAAATGTTTTATTTCTAAAGATTCTTTAAAAACACTTTTTAAATGATTTAAACTAAATAAAAATTTATTTAAGCCTAAAATATAAATTCAATGACCTTCCCTTTTTTCTAGGATATACATTTGTACAATCTAATTTCATGACAAATAAAAAAAAATCCAAAATAACTCTTCTTCGCAAAGTAAAAAAAGATTTTTCTCATCTCACTTTAACTTTTATGAGATATATTCCTTGTTCAACACTTATTCATTTATTGTGGTGTATTTACAGAACTTGGGTACATAATATCAAGAGTTTATTTACTCTCAGGATTTTATAAGGTATTATTATTTGAATTTATCAATGTGGTATGGGACACTTTGTAATATTTAAGGATTATTTTCTCAAAAATTATTCAATGGTCTCATTAAAAAGTATCATTGTTTATGTCAACATGTGAATCTTGTATTAAATAGAGATTTATCTCCTATGATATCATATAAAAATTATGTCAATGAGGGGTTTCTGATTAGTTTGAATGTGGATGTTCTATCTTGATTTCATTCACCATATTATTCCGAATGGTTATTATTTAGGTTTAATGATTGGGGAAAGTTATTTCAATTTCATATGTTAGTGTCAATATTAATATATATGTTTTTTATGTTTTTCCTCATCATTATAGGAATTAATTGGATTTATTATATGATGGGTGGGTCCCACTATAGTTCGTTGATGTGTCAGTATGTCTCTGGAGACAAACTATGGTCTTGGCACAAGGCCGTGACAAAATAGATATTTGTGGTCTTGGCATGTGGCCTTGACGGTGTGGTTATGATCTATAGCATATGGATTTCACTCCTTATCAAACAATTAATTGAATGTTCGTGTATTTATTTGACTATTAGAATACCCATGATTATGCTTTATCATGGCATTATTTATTTAGCTCCTATCCCTACCGTAATGTGTTCATGTTTATTTTTAAAGGCATGTGTTTTATTTATTCAACATGCTTAATGATTATGTTTTTGATATGTTTCATTGTGTTTCTTACACTTACTGAGCATCTAATCCCACACCTTTCTTCTGTTTTATTTTTTAATAGCATGTAGAAGTTTATTAAAATTTACCTTCAGGAATAAAATTAGATTTTTGGATGTTCCCAACAAAATTTATATATTGTATTTCATTTCAAGTTATAATGTTGAGCATGTTTATGTATCTAGTTTTCCAAATATACTAAACTACTTGGTATATCAGGATACAAACTTCTTGTAAGCATGACAATTTTTGGAAATAATGTTCTAACTCCAAACTTCTAGGGTTGGGGAATTACATTTGGTATCATAGGAATATTAGTAGAAAACTTATAAACTAGATGTAGAAAAAGTAGATTTGTAAAGAAAATCCTAATGTAGACTTTGGGGATAAGAATACAAGGACGTCCTAGAATTTTGGTAAGGAATAAATTGTGTGGTTTATCAAGAAAATAAATCCATGTATAGATATGAACAGGTAGAGGTGGCTCTAGAACATTTGTATCTAGGGGTAAAACCTGAAAATACAACATTGAGCTTGACTAGAATGATAACTGGTGCACAACAACGGTCCTTGATAAACTCTTGGTACGAAACTCCTTGGGGATATGCTTTGGTAAATTTATATTCTCATTACAAACCATTATTAAGGATTTATACCCATAAAGTAACAAAATTATATGGTTCTATGATTTATGATACATAAATTTATGTTATCTATTATACCATGTTTAGAGATATAGAAGGTTCATTATTTTATGAGATAATATAGTATATGGAATTGAATAGAAATTGAACCTAGAAGAAGAAATGAGAACTTCACCAATACACTTGATTCACATAGTAAGAAGGATATTATCTCTTATGGTCTTAATCCATCCTTTCAAAAGAATATATTATCCTAAGTATCCTAATTATATATGTAAATAATATCATGTGTTAACAAGGTATATAAATACTTATCTGAGTCCTATGGATTTAAAGGGAAATAATAGAAGAAGAGGGTGGTAGAGAAAAATATGGATAAAGGTAAGAATGGAAAGAAGGGTTTTCCCACATGTGATAACTATGGAAAGAAACACCCTGGTAAATGCTTAAAGGGAATGGAAGTTTGTTATAAGTATAGAGAAAAAGGACACCAATTTATTGATTTCAAGGTAAAGAAAAAGTTGTCCAATATATAATGCTTCAACTTCAAAGAGATGGGAAACTATGCGAATCAATATCTCTAGAGTCAATGGTATATACCCCAAATAATGATACTAGATAATGATCATGTTATGATGTTGTCATAGATTAAGTAGAATGATTAACATGCATAGTCAGGAATCATTTAATTTGAATTTTTTTCAGCAATATACTGGTAATAATAATTGTGGAATATATGTGGATTGTACTGTAATACTTTTTCATTAAGGATTTGAAACCATAAGTTGAATGGTACCAAGAAAAGATATTTAGGGGTAGTTAAACTTTTTAAAAAATTCATGATTGAGGGAAAGACAACCCTAAATATATTTATAATTATAAAGATAGTGATTAAGAAATGATTCATTTGGATAATTACTAACTATCTCAAAACTGATTTTTGACTTGTTGACAAGTGGTCTATGCTATCATTGATAGAGTTTACAACATTTTTGGATATAAATAATATATCCAATAATAGGTGTAAGGATTAATGAAAGTTTCCAATAAGGTTTTATGGTAATTTGAGTTATTACCATATTTCAAGAGGACACATGATGAGAATATTCAAATTCCAGGATTTTGAAAATTTAGGGCTACTTCAAGTTGATTAAATGAAAATAAGGTAGCAGATTCATTAAACAACATCGATCATTAAGTTGTGAGAAAAATGAGGATTACCAAGGACCCTATGCACATGGATCTAGAAAATATGGATATGTGAATGTTTCTAAAGTATTGGATCATTATCTTTTGGAACGTTAAACCATTTATGAAATGGTTTAAGTTGATCATTGTATGTTGTTTATCAGTTTAATGTCACCACATGATAGAACTTCTGCTAAGAGATGAAGTATAAATAGTTCAAGGAACAATCAAAGTATAAAATCATTTATTTTGAAATATAAACATATATTTATACATTTATAGATTGGAATAATCCCTCAACTCTCCAAAAAGTTTTTTAAATGTTGTTCTGTTATCAAAATCATTTATAACGTTAATGAAATATTCATTACTGTAGTTTATGATTTTTTTGTAATCTAATTTCATCTAAACCTATTTTTTATCACTTGAAATTCATATTTAGGTTTTTATTATATGCCAAAGTTTTTAATTCCAATCAATGTCACTCTATTCGAAAGGATAATTTAATCATTTATTTATTTATATATTTATTATTATTATTATTTTTATTTTTATTTTTATTATTGACCACCTCTTTTCTCAGAAAATTTTTAAGAAAGATATTATATAAACCCTATTTCTGAAATGGTATTTTTCAAAATGAAATTTTCATGTAACAACTAATAACATTCAATATGAGATATCAAATGTTGAGGACGAAATTTTTGTAAGGAGGGGATAATGTAACGCCCCAATATTTTTCAAATAAAGTTAATATTGAATGCATGAAACAATGAGTCTCTAAAAAACACCACTTTGTTATAACCTATCTAGTAAACATAATTTTACCACCCCTGTGATTTTAATTTCAAAAATCTAACATACATGGTTACGATCAATAAGTTATTTAGAGTCTGATATGGCCAGCTTGTTTTTTTTGTAAATAGTAAAATACCCTTAGGAATAGTAATTTCACCCTTATAAAGGGTTATAGACCCTTATGAATAGTAACCTCACCTATTATAGAATATATATATGATTTAAGTGAATGTATGATGTACCTATGTTTTGGAATAAGTAAATAAATGTTTTAAAAACTGTATTTTTCAAGTAAATTATGATTTTAATTAAAAATTAAATTAATCATATTTATAAAATTATTTTTGAAAAATAGAATTCATTTTTTATTCTACCAGTCAAAAAATGGTTAGGGTGGATTTATGGGATTTTTTTTGAAATACATGAATTTTTTTGTGAATAGTAAAATGCGATAATTTACAATAAATGATAAATAATTGATTTATTGAGTCATTGATGATGTTTTTCTGATGTAAGATCCAATGGTTCGAACTCACATGCATATATTTCTATTTTGTTTATTGATTCATCATTATTTCTTGTCCTATGGAAAAATAATAATCTAAGGATTAAAATATTAAGAAAACCATCATCCCCTCCACTATTAATACCACCTCTTCCACCCACTTCTATTCACTACACTAAAGCATTGTACCTTCTACAAATTCTTCCCAAATCTCCTCCCAAGCTCTTCCCCCACGATAAACATCCCTTGGTCTCATAAAACAAAAAAATAACCTCTTCCCTTAAGAGGCTCTCAAGGAAGGTTAATTCAAGAGTTAAAAATCCTCTTTTCTTTTATTTCATTTTCAAGTTCCTTCGTTTTCTTTTATTTCCTAAACTCTCCTCATACAAATGGTATTAAAACTCCAGTATCATACATGTACTAGAATTATGTTATGATAAAGAGATAATTCATCTTCATCTCTCCTTTCCCCCTCATTTATGCGAAAAATAGAACACTGTTAGAGATGTGTTCATTTATCACTTTCAAGGAAGATGATTATGTAAATTTGATTTACCTATTGAAATATCGTCGTGAACCAATTTTTTGGTTGAAACAAAATATTATTTATGTATTTTATCTTATGTAATGTCCTTGAATCTTTATCCACTCTTTATGTAAAATAATAATACAAAACAAGGTAATTGTGAGAAAAATCTCCAAATAAATCCAAATGTTTATAATTAATGTTTTATACAATGATTAAACTTCACTCTGAATAAAAAATGAATTTTATAAAAATTTTATATTATGAATTTTCATTAATAAAATATTAAATCAATTCTGGACTTCAACTCCCATCTTACATGAACTACCATACTCTTTTATAAGTGAACTGGTCATGAATATTATGAAAATGAGCACTCACAAACAATGAAATTGAATCCTTTCGCCCATATAAAAGGCCATTAATAAACTTAATAAAGTTATAATAAACCAAATAAATGTATATATGGTTCTGTAATTGTTAATTAATGACCCTAATTTGGATATTAAGGTCCTTAAGATCTAGGGATGAATACCCTCGGATTTAAGATAAGGGATCCTCTCTCTCTTTTATTCAAGAACCCCTCCTATGTTGTGTCCTTTTATATTTAATTACTAATGATGGGTTATATTTTTTCACATCCCACATAATTCCCTTATGATATATAAAATATGGGATACCCCTTCAACTATCATTAATCCCTCCCAAGAACACATATTACCATGTAGAAATGTTTGTAAGGGTTTTCTACCTGAATCTCTATTTCCTTTCGAGTTTCTCCTATTCACTACTCACCTCAATGAAATTATTATTTATTCCTATAAAATCCTCATAAATTATGCTTTAATGTTCTATATATGTTTACCAATTATAATCCTTCCTTATTTTATGGGTATTTACAGGTTTTAAAAGAATCTTTCAAAAAATTATTCTGACATGCAAGCTCGATTCAAGGAACTTCTCGAATTATTAGATATTTGAAGTTCACTCTATAATCTCCTTTAAGTCATATTTATCTTTATAAAATCACAAATTTTAACATTAAAAATCTATTTTTGTTAATTCTTTGTTCTATTAATTGAAACATTTCTTTACGCATTAAAATCTATTAATATTTTCCTTAAACCACACTAAAATGTTTTATTTCTAAAGCTTCTTTATAATCTCTTTTTAAATTATTTAACCTCGATAAGAATTTATTTAAGCCTAAAATATAATTTCATCGAATTTCCATTTTTTCTGGGATATACATGTTTACAATCTGATCTCATGACAAATATAAATTTTTTTCCAGAATAACTCTTCTTTCCAAAGTAAAAAGTATTGTTCTCATCTCACTTTAACTTTTATAAGATATATTCCTTTTTCACCACTTTTTCTTTATTGTGGTGTATGTGCTTCCATTTGTTATATAATATCAAGAGTCTCCTTATTCTAATGATATTATAAGGGATTATTATTGGAATGTTTCAATGTGGTATGGGACACGTTGCAATGTTTAAGAATTATTTCCTCAAGAATTTTTCAATGGTCACATTTAAAAGTATCTTTATTTAGGTAAAAATCATTTAGTGAATCTTATATTTCATAGAGATTTGTCTCCTATGATATCATATACAAATTGTCTTGTTGAAGGGTATCTAATTATTTTAAATGTGGATGTTCTATCTTAATTACATTCACCATATTACTCTAAATGGTTAGTATTTATGTTTAATAACTAGGGAAAGTTATTTACATTTCATATATTAGTTTCAATATGAATGTGTATATTTTGTCTAGGTTTATCCCAACTCATAAGTGGAATTAATTAGACTTATTATGTGGCTAGTGGGGCCCAAAATAGGCCCTCGATGAATTAGTAGGTCTCATGAGACAAACTTTGTTCTTAGCACGAGGCCTTGAAAAAATGGATATTTGTGGTCTTAGAATGAGGCCCTGATGGTGTGGTTATGATGCCTGACATATGAATTTACCTCTTTATGAAACTAATAAATTAATGTTCATGTGGTTATTAGACTAGTAAAATACCCATGATTATTCTTTATCATGGAATTTTTTATTCATCTCTTATCCCTACCATAATGCGTTCATGTTTATTTTTAAAGGCATGTGTTCTATTTATTCATCATGCCTAATGTTTATGTTTATGATATCTTCCACTATGTTTCTTACCCTTACAGAGCATCTGATCTCATGCATTTATTATGATTTATTTTTTTATGACATGAATAACTTTATTATGATTGACCTGTAGGGATAAAATTAGAGTTGTGGATATTCCCAATAAACTTATATGTTGTATTTCATTTCAAGTTGTAATGTTGAACCTACGTATATACCCGGTTTTTCCAATACTACTAAACTAATTGATCCTTCAAGATATGAATTTATTGTAAACATTAAAATGTAAAGAAATAATGCACCGACTCCGGGCTTTTGGGGTTTGGTCATTACAATGATGAAAAACAGTTTTTTCAGAAAAATTCCATTCTATTTATAAAATGTTTTTATACAAAATTAAACCTTAAAATTGATTCCAAATATATTAATTCAATTATTAATAATATAAGATAACAAATATTACTTTTAAACAATTTTAAAACAAAATTATACTTTTTAAATGCTTTAAGCAAAAATAAAGTTTTCAATGAAAATTATTATTTTTCACTATTCATTGAAAAAACAAACATTTCAAAAAAATCTCAAAAATCACTCTAAGGTAATTTTGAAATAATTATTTAGAAAATTATTTCATTTATAAAATAAAATTTCTAAAAGTTATTGAAATTTTTTATAATATTATTGTAGACACCGGAAAAGTCCGTTGTTCCCAAACAAAGCTCCGGATGCGGAAAGCGAGGTCATATTTGGAGTCGGAAGCATGTTTCGGAGGGCCCGGAGGCCTTGCGCGGAATTTTGGAGACCTGCGCGCAAAGTTGATGAGCCGCGCGCAAACCTCCCGGGATGCGCGCAATGCGCTGGGCCGGCGCGCAATTTTGCGCGCCCGTGGCCCGCGCGACTCCCTTGCGCGCTGAGGCCGATTCCGCGCCCGCGAAGGGAATTCCGCGCCCACGAACCGGATTCCGCGCCCGGGGTTGCCTATAAATATAAGGCGACCCCCGACGTTTTGAAGGTTGCCAGAATTCGAAAGGTCTCTCGTGTGCGCAATCCAACTCCTTCAGCGCGCAATGCCGATCTTCAGGTAACCTCTTTTCTTTCGCGCAAGAAAGCCTTGGGGTTCGCCTTCGCGCGCAATCCCTTTGGCTCCTTTCCTTTGAATAAATATTCTCCCAAAGGCATTTGCGCGCAAAAGAAGCCTCTTGCGCGCAATTGCCCCCGGGTGCGCGCAATCCAACTCGATTGCGCGCACCCCCCATTTTCAAAGTGGCCATTCGATTAAAGAATGAGCCGTTGCCCCCGCGCGCTATCCGAAGCCTGGTGCGCGCAATCTCTATCATTCGCGCGCAAAGTGCTGGCCCAATTGCGCGCCAGCCCGTCCATTTGCGCGCCGACCCGCGGTATTGCGCGCAAAGCTCCTCTTTTGCGCGCAAACTGCCAGGGTCGCCCCCTTTGACCCCCTTTGGGTACCCGCCTGCGTGGCGCCCGATGACCCTCATCCCGGGTGCCCGCACTGTGCGTTGTCTTTCCGTGCGGCCCTCCAGGCTTGCGCGAAGTGACACGGACCTATCGGCGGCTTCAACGTCCTGCACGACGTTAAACTGCATACGTCCAACTTGACGTTAAACTGTGCCACGTCCGCGCTGCAAGACGTTAAACCGCCAGGAGTTTACGTCCAACACGACGTTAAACTGCACCATCGTCCGCGCTGCAAGACGTTAAACTGCCAAGCACCTTCGTCCTCAACACACGACGTTAAACTATACTTCGTCCGGCAAGACGCTAAACCGTCCGCTTCGTCCTCAACACACGACGTTAAACTGTACTTCGTCCGACAAGACGTTAAACCGTCCGCATAACCTGATCCCGTGTCTCGCACGCAGGGTCCCCCCGGTTTGGATGTGGCCCCCACCCGCTCGTCTCTACAGGGATGTCGGGATTGGAGTGGCCTTCGCCCACGGGGGTAGAGTGTTGCAAACAAAACGAACTACGTGGACTTTGATCCCTGTCTTCTAAACAGGGTACGTAGGAAGCCTCTCCGAGTTTCAAGCCCACCACCTGGTCATCCCGGTCGTATTTACGTCGGTTCGTCCATCAGTGGACCCCTCTCGGGTTCACACTTGCGTTGATTCACCTTTGAATCCGCCTCTGTGGGGGACTGCACGTGTGTATCTCCATTGTGCCTCCCCACCGCCTCGATCTCCTTGTGAGTCGGCTTGCCAACGTCCAGCATGACGTAAAACTGTGGTTCACCCGGCCGTTCCATCCCCCTCTGTGCGAGGTGGTCCGGTTCAATCCTCCGCCTGGCGGCCTCGATCTCTTCGTGAGTCGGCTTGCCGATGTCCAGCATGACGTTAAACTGTATGTCCGAACTACGCTGACTTTGATTCGCGCTAACGCGCGGTAGATAGGAAGCCCCTACGGGGTCCAAGCTCCTCACTCCATCATCCACCCTGATCCTTACCCGGGCCGCCACATCCCGGTGGGGTCATGCCACTCCATTCCACTCCACTTCACTCGGGAAGCCGCCCATGTGCTGGCCCCAGCGTCGGATGTTCCCCGCAAGGGGTTCTGTTATCGGGTCCACTCCTCGTGTTGATCAGTCCGATGTCGTCCCCGCTGGACGTTAAACTCGCGGCATACCCCGTGTTAAACATGGGAAGCTGAGGAAAACCTCAGGTAACACAGTTCCCCGCGCCAAGCGCAGGATGCCTCAGGCCATCACACCTTCGAGAAGCCCTATTAGGGACGGAAGGCAGACATGCAGAGGCGCAGTGTTAAGACACGCCCCCGACACCCAGAGCCACCCGGTCTCCTCACCGTAGGTTGCTGCCCCGACCAGACTCCTTGGAGCGTCCGGGCGGAAGCAGCGTAATTAACCGGTGTCCATGGAGACATGGCGCCGGGAACGAGAATCATGAACATTCTTAAATCTATGAGGGAGACCCGAATTAGGCGACGAGTTCCGAGGAGACGTCCACGGAAGGAGGAGCCGACGTCCCATCATCCCGGTTTCGATCAAGGAGCAGACGCCCCTGAATAAGGGACGGATGCCGCCCGCCTTTGGAAAGCGGGACTGCGGGACCACAAGCCGCGCGCCCATCCCCTCGGGTTGACGGGTGCACGCGCAAACGCGTCCTGGCGGAACAGCGTAACCCGACGCACATCCGCACCGAAACAGAAAAATGGTGAACCCGACGTGAATCTCTTCTCCTCCATACGAAGACCGATGGCTTTCAGAGGTGTTGGAAGACCAGCATGCTGCTCGACCGAGCATTCAGTTTTACCCGCCAGGGGCTGAGGAAGGGAACTCGGGCACTCCGTCTCGCGACGTCGAGGGCCTGGGTCCCCCCCACGGAAGGCGTCGTGGCACTAATGGTTGGTTGTCGATTCCTTTTCCTGTCAGTGTTAATGGGTCTTTCTCCCTGCTTTCAGAAATCAAGTCGCCCAATCCAATGCCCGATCGCCACCCGCCCACTGGCGCAGGGGTAGAGGAAACACCGACGCGGCTACTCCGTGCGGTCCCGCCCGTTCCACAGCCGTGCCAGCAGCCGCAGCTGCGGGGCAACCACGCCCTCTCTCCCCCTCGGAGGTCATCCAAAGAAGGGTGATCAACAACTTGGTGTGGAGATATGAGGAAGAGGGAGTCATCCCCACCCGGGACATGGCTCGTCTAGACCTCGAGGAAGCTGCACCTCGCCACCACCGCCGCCCCCGAGGGCCGCGCAGGGAGGCACCGCTGCCTACCTCGACGTCCAACCGCTTCGGGAGTTTATCCCCGGAGCGCTCCGACAACTCCTTCCCCTATGCGGATGAGGTGGAAGATGCCCGGGACCACCCTATCCGGGATTCGCCCCAGGGATCCGCGATGAGGGCTCCTGTCAGGCCACGGCGACATCGCCGCCAGGCCTCTCAAGTCGAGGAACAGGCTCTCCACCTGCCCGCGCCGCTCATCCCGACTCGTCTGTCTCGACGCCAACGTCGGGCTCGAGCGGAAGTGGATGCCCACCTTGGGGCCCTAGCAACAGCGGCCGTGTTGGCTCAAGCCACTGCTGGCTCCAGTCGCCAGGCCCCTGTGCATCCTGAGCAGGGGCACTTCTATGCCCGACCCGGATCGAGGCCCCGACCGCCCCAAAGGCAGGTTGGGTTGACTCTCCCAGTTGCTGGTACAGACAATAGCCACCGCGGACCACCTCGCGGTAGCGCTATTCACCAACAGGGTCTACTCCGTGTGGCCGATCCAAGAGGCATGGGTCACCCCGCCTTCCGATCCCGGCCCGGAGGCCTGCCCGAAATCATCTCTCCCCGCGTCCCCTTTGATATCTGTCCCGGTGCCCCTCGCACCTTGGTTTCCAGTCCTCTTGGCCCCAGCACCAGTGCGGCCGGAGGACGCTAGGATAGAGATCAGCCATGCCCTGAAGAACCACCCAGGGGCAGGAGGGCGAGGCGTCGACGCCGAGGGAGGAATGTTACGGAATTCCGGACAGAGATCAGACCGGTTCGTTTCTCTGATACAGAGGCGGAGTATGATTCGGCGACAGAGCCCTCCCCCCAATCCCACCTGTCAGGGACAGGGGTAGGAATGCGGCACGTCAGCCTTGTACTTCCCGAGAGCGAGATCGATATGATCCCCTCTTCTCTCCGAAGGTATATCCGGAGTAGCGAGGGCCTGGTAGACCCCTAAGGATCAAGCCTGCGGTTGGTACCGGCCCCTCTGGAAGCGCCTTCTGCCTCGATCGGAGAAGCCGGAGACCTTTTCTGGGGACCGACGGTCGAACCACGATCTAGTGCACCCTCGGCGAGCACCGACGCTACGGCAGGATGTTCGCTCGCCGGCCCGTCCTATCGTGATGTGGTAGCCAGGGCACCGCCACCCTCAGAGGGCGGCCCGGGATATGGAGGCCAATCGGCCTGCTCGCCGTATTCACCGCCGGCCAGCCCGTCGGCCCGGCGGCCCGCCTCGGCACCACTGCCGGTTCCCCGTCCATTCCCAGTCGTTGAAGAGGACCAAGGAGACCTGGGTCCCGAGTTTGAGTCATGGAGTTTCTGGACCGTCCTTGCAGAGGGCCACTTCCCTGAGATGTTTTGGCCAGTCGCAGGACCGGACTTTGATGCACCCGAATCGCTCACCCCAGATGAGTTTGAATGCTTCCGCCGAACTCTCCGGGAGACTCACTCCCGTCTTCACTGCCTACAAATGCCATATCCCGGGAATCAAGTGCACCTGGAGGATATTGGTGAGCAGTGCCGTCAAATTGACCTGGCCACGCTCCCCGCGGTTCGGCACCCCGGGTCATTTGGGCACCACGAGGCCCTCCAACAACGATGTGTTGAGTGTTTTCAAGTACTCCGCAAGGTTATAGAGGAAGCCACTCCCCACGTGTATATCCGTGGATGGGGGCAGTACGCTGCCCTATGCTTCAGTGCGATTCGCCGACAGCCCGATGCACTGGGTGGCCCTGAGGGTACATCCCCAGGGACGGAAACAGTCAATATGGCTGACCTGTCGGGGGAGGGGAATGGTTTGGAACTTCTCGACGGGGGCTCTCCCCCCGAAGACAAGCCGTTGTTGGATCCATCGACGAGAGTTACTTGTCACCAGAGGAGCCTCCTGGGTCTCCCCGCACCCACTGAAGCACTGACGTTGAGCCGAAACGTCAGTAAAGGTAAAGAGAACAGCGAGGCTATAAAGCCCGCCGACCCATCCACCTCCACGCAGAGGGCGGATGAGGATCCCGAGAAGGCTATGCTACGTCAACAGCTCGCCGAGCAGAAGAAGCTGGTTGACCAGCTCCTCGCCGAGCGCGCTGCAGAACGGCGGCCTGACTACGGTGATCCTAGGCCAGGACAGCAGGGACAGGAACAACCACCCCTCGATGAGGCTCTCCCGGGCAACCGTGATTATGCCGTGTTCGCCGACAGGAGAGAGGCCATCGCCTATGGCAAGAGGGCGCGGTATGTTTCACCACACCCTCCCGAGCGGCGTGACTACCTGAGAGACCCCGCTCGGATTCCTCCCGCTGCCCCAAGGGCCGCTCCGCCCGCCATCCCACGAGCTGCCGAGTTCGACGACCCGGTCGACGACCCGATTGAAGGGCCATGCAATGCGCTCGTGGTTAGAGATCCTCGCCAGGACTGGAACCCATGTCCGGACGATCCGATGGCGGCACTCATCGCCCGCTTGGAATCCTTGGAGACTCGGCAAGTGGCAATCCCACCGGACGGCAAGCCATACCCAGCGTGGGTGGATGACATGTCGGCGCCTCCGGGATTCGGGAATCCCACTTTTTCCCCCTTCAACGGGACTGGAGATCCGCCACAGCATTTGGCCCATTTCAACTCGAGGTGCGGGCCTATGTTGGGGACTCCGGCGCAGCAAGAGGCCGCTAAGCTTCGCTGCTTTGTCCAGACACTGGAAGGGCCAGCATTTGTCTGGTACAGCCAGCTCCTCGTCGGGTCGATAACTAGCTGGGAGGACCTTTGCAGACAGTTCCTCTACCAGTTCAGTTCCACGACCCGGAAGACGAGCATCGCAGACCTCTTCAAGTGCAAGCAGAGGCCTGACGAGCGATTCGCGGACTTCGTCGCCCGATGGAAGGGTCTCACGTATTCCCTTGACATGCCATTGACTCAAGAGCAGTTGCTGACAATGTGCGTCGGGAACGTCAAGACCGAGCTGGTCCCTTCCTTGATCACTCAGAATTACCCCGGAGGGTTCAGGGACTTCTCAGACAAAGCTCAACGTCTTGAGGAAGCCCTGCAACAGGCTAGCCAGGCACACCCGCTGCCTCCTATGATTCCTGTAAGGAGAGCCAGCAGGGCTGAGCCCGCTGCTGTCGCCCAGATAGAGGCTCCCAGGCCGTTGGAGCTGCTGCCGGTGAGACCAGCTCCACAGCCTCACAGGAATCCGCCTCCACGGGCTCAGTTCCCGGCCCAGCAGCGGCAGCCTCAGAACCGGCCGGCCCCTCCGCGTAATGTACCGCCGCAACCCAGGCGAGATAATCAGGGTCCACCTCCTCGGCAGGCCCCTCCAGCCCCTCGTCAAGACCACGCTCCCAGGGGCCCGCGATACCTGACCTACTCATTTCACGAGGATCAAGTCCCTGGTTATTTCCGGAGCGCCCTGGAGCAGAGGATTGTGCGACTGCCTGAGTGTTGGAGGCCGGAGGAGGCACATCTCACGGATAACCCCCGCTACTGCCCCTACCATCGGGCCCTGGGGCACACCATCCAGCGGTGCTATGTGTTTAAGGATTGGATCCAAGACCAGATTAACAACAATGTAATCAGGTTGGGCCCAGCTCTGGCACAAGTGGCGGGCGTGTTCGTGGGATCAGATGACGATAGCGGCAATGAGGATGAATGGCAGCTGGTCTCCGACCGCGGATCCCAGAAGTATAAAAACTGGATGGCCCGTAAGACGATCATTCGCGCCCATGGAATCATCAGTGCGCGCTTGAATCAGCCTGAGCCCCCAGAATCTGCGGGTGCTACTTCGGCATCGTCGTCCCAGCCTGCCTCTTCCAAGAAGAGCAAACGGCGACGGCGCAAGAAGGAAGAGCGCGCCCCGCCAGTTCCGCCACTATCCCGCACTCTCGGCGATTTCATGCCCCCGGAGATGGGGATCCCTCCTCGGATCCACCCAGTGGTGAATGATTCGTCCGATGACAGTATTGGGTACGCTTCGGTTAATACCGTCGAGCTGGTAAATCCCTTTTCAATTCCCGACATTGAAGAACACCAGGTGGACCTCCCTAGTGTCCCCGGTCGTCGCCACCGTCGGAGGAGCCGCAACAACAGGAGTCGTCGGGGCACAGCAATTGGTACCTCCAGCCAGGCCGTGCACGCCACTGAGACCAGGCAGCAGGCTCAAAACTGAGCTCAGCATGCGCAGCCCCCCCATCCAGGGATGACGGATTCGCCTCCGCCACTGTTTGTGATATGGGATCAGGCAGAACCGCCTCAGCCGCGTCGCGATCAGCTCCGCCCTGCCACAAGTCCATCCCGGCCTCCTGACCCCAGTACGGTGACCGTTTCTCGGGCTTCAACCAATGAACAGCGAGATGCGCCAAGCACCAGTCGGCCGCCGGCCCAACCGGCAAGGCCCGTCATGCTTCCAACCGCAGAGCAACCTCCTGCAACCAGAGGCTCGCGCTTGGCCAAAAAGTATGATGTCCTAAAGCACTTGGCCGACATCCCAGCGAGACTCTCCATCCTTGAGGCTCTGCGCATGTCATCTGAGATGCACGAGGCACTCGCTGAAGCCCTGAAGAGCCCCCTCCAGTTTGAGACAGAGGTTGCGGCTGCAGAGGCCTTTCACGCCGAAACGATTGAGGACGCCGAATGCCAGGAAGTTATCTCGTTTTCTGGTAAGGATGAAGACCCTCCTATACAGGGGCACATTCGTCCGCTGTATGTTACCGGCCAGTTCAATGGACTTGAATTCCGGCGCTGTCTTGTCAAAACGGGGTCCGGGATTAACCTGATTCCCACTCGGACGCTCCGGAGATTGGGGTTGTCTGAGGATGACTTGATTCCCTCCGACCTCAGGATCCAGGGGTACGACCGCACCGAGCAAACCCCGGTCGGCAAGATACATTTGAAGACCCAGTTCGGTGATTTGGTTGCCAACACCGAATTCATGGTAGTCTCTCAAGACACCGCGTACAACGCATTGATGGGCAGGCCCTGGCTCCACCTTCATGCGGCGGTTCCCTCGTCATACCACCAATGCCTCAAATACTCCCTTAATGGTCGAGTAGGCGTGCTTCAGGGAGATGCCTCTCCTTTTGCCTCATGTGAAGCCCGCTATCTGGACGCGGACTATTACAAGAGCAAGGATAAGCAGATCCTGGCAGGTGAGGTCGAGCCTGTCCCTGTTGCAAGTGATCCCTGGGCAAGTTTGGATGACGCTTATGTCCTCCCGATTCAACGGTTGGACGTAGCCATGGTCTCGACGGCTTGTGAGTCTCCTGATGAGATGACCGCGACCGCCCATGCCAGCACCAGCGGCCCAGCAGGATCTGGTAGCCCCAATGCAGTTGCCAACGCAGCCTCTCCCGTGGACGATCCCTCCCCGAGTGGAGAGGACGTGGAAGATGCACCCCCAGCCTTTGAGGAGGGCGTCTCCGCCACGGTCGATGAGTTAGTACAAGTGAACCTTGGAACCGAAGCAGATCCGAGACCCACATTGGTCAGTGCCGCCATGCCCTCTGAGGAGCGGCAGCAGTATGTGGACTTTCTCAGGCAGCACCGCTATGTGTTCGCTTGGGGCTATGACGAGATGCCGGGGCTAGATCCTCAGGTAGCCGTCCACCGCCTTGGTCTCCCGACGAACCATCGCGGGTTCAAGCAGCCTCCCAGGAAGATGCACCCATTCCACGGTGCCATGGTTGAGGCCGAAGTTGACAAGCTTATCAAAGCCAACTTCGTGAGGGAAGTTCAGTACCCCAAATGGCTGGCCAACATTGTGCCGGTCAGGAAGAAGAACGGGCAGATCAGAGTCTGCATCGACTTCCGCGATCTCAACCGCCACTGTCTGAAGGATGATTTTCCCCTTCCAGTGACAGAGCTGTTGATTGACGCCACGGCAGGGTTCCAAGCCCTCTCCTTCATGGATGGATACTCCGGATACAACCAAATTCGGATGGCCCCTGAGGATGAGGAGTTCACTGCCTTCAGGGCCCCCCAAGGTACCTTCTGTTACCGGGTCATGCCTTTCGGCCTGAAGAATGCAGGTGCCACCTATCAACGGGCGATGCACCGCATATTAAAGCCAATCCTCGGCACACTAGTGGAATGCTACGTCGACGACTTGGTAGTCAAATCGCGCCAGCGTCACGACCATCTCAAAGATCTTGAGAAAGTGTTCGGCTTCCTCCGGTCTCGCTGCCTGAAGATGAACCCGTTGAAGTGCGCCTTCGGGGTCACCTCCGGAAAGTTCCTTGGATTTGTGGTAAGATACCGGGGTATTGAGATCGACCCAGAGAAGATCAGGGCGATTAGCCAGATGCCTTCCCCAGGTAACATCCGGGAACTGCAGGGGTTCCAAGGCCACTTAGCCTATATACGCCGATTCATCGCGAATCTGGCCGGCAAGTGTAATCCCTTTTCTCGGCTCATGAAGAAAGGTGCCACCTATGTATGGGATAAAGAGTGTCAGACCGCTTTCGAGGAAATCAAGCAGTACCTGCTGCAACCTCCGGTTCCGATGCCGCCTGTATCCGGGAAGCCGCTGGTCCTTTATGTGACCGCCCTGGAATGGTCCCTTGGCGCCCTTCTCGCCCAGAAGAACAACGAGGGAACAGAGAATAGCCTCTATTACCTCAGTCGCATGCTCCTCGATGCGGAAGTTAGGTATTCCCCCATCGAGAAGAGCTTCCTGGCGCTCGTATTTTCCGTACAGAAATTACGGCACTACTTGCAGCACCATGAGGTATAGTTGGTTTCTCGGGTAGACCCGTTGAAATATATCCTGAGCCGGCCTATGTTGACTGGCCGTCTAGCGCGGTGGGCTATGATTCTCCAGCAGTTCGACATCAGGTACGTGTCTCAGAAGGCCATCAAAGGGCAAGCATTGGCAGACTTTCTGGCTGCTCACCCAACCTCCGCGGATCAGCCGCTGGATCTAGGCTTTCCTGATGAGGCCATTCTCTCGGTCGATCATGCCGGTCCATGCTGGCAGATGCACTTTGACGGTGCCTCCCGGAGCCCCACCGGTAGAAGACTTGATAATACTAAGCTCAACAGAGTGGGTTTGGGTATCGTCTTCATTACCCCGGAGCAAGCCGTGCTGCCATACTCTTTCCTGTTGTCAGAGGGCTGTACCAACAATGAGGCGGAATACCATGCCCTCATCACCGGCCTCGAGTTAGATCTCGAGATCGACATGCCCCATCTGTGTGTGAAAGGGGACTCCGAGTTGGTTGTTAAGCAGATCAATGGAGACTATGTTGTCAGGAAGCCGGAACTTGTGCCACTGCTGGAGTGCACCCTCCTTCTGATGGCCCAGTTCCCTTCTCGGCCAGAGATTGTCCATATTCCCCGGTCGCAGAACGGTCGAGCAGATGCTTTGGCCAGCCTTGCTGCGTCACTTGCGGAGCCTGAACAGGATGACCTGACCGTCCGCGTGACGCGCCGCAGGCTCATCGCTCCCGTTGTCCCGGAGGGAGATCGCGACCCGTCGGTAAGTAATCTCACTGCGGTTGCCCCTACGCCCGGAGCCCCGATTACCCCAGATATGGCAGTCGAACCAGCCCCTGATTGGAGGACGCCTTTGGTTGAGTACCTCCAACATGGCATTCTCCCGCCGGATCGGGCTGAGCGCGAGCGAGTTCGACGCCGCGCATCGCAGTTTGTCCTCCAGAGCAGTCCCGGCCTGAAGCAGATCCTCTATAGACGCGGATTTGATGGTGTTCTCCTCAGTTGCCTTCAGGGAGTTGAGATCCCGTGGGTCATGCAAGAGGTTCATGCTGGTTCATGCGGCGCCCATCAAACTGGGCCGAAGCTGTCCCACCAGATTCGGAGGTTGGGATACTTCTGGCCCTCCATGATCCATGACTGCATCGAGTATGCCAGGAGGTGCCACGCGTGCCAGGTTCATGCGAACTTTGTGCATCGGCCGCCGGAGCCTCTCCATACCACCAGGTATTCTTGGCCCTTTGCAGTCTGGGGGATGGACGTTGTGGGACCTTACCCGCCGGCGACGGCTCGCCAGTGCCGGTTCATTCTGACCGCCACGGACTTCTTCTCCAAATGGGAAGAGGCGATTCCGCTCAGAGAGGTCAAATCCTGTTCGATCGCTGACTTCGTGACCTCCAACATCATTCATCGATTTGGAGTGCCTCACGCTATCCTCACGGATAACAGAGCCAATTTCCGAGCAGCCGAGTTGAAGAAGTTGTACGCCAAATACAACATTCGCTCGAACCATGCATCTCGCTATCATGCGCCGGCGAATGGACAGATCGAGGTGTTTAACAAAACCCTCTCTAACATTCTGCAAAAAATGGTTGGTCAGAACAAGAAGAGTTGGCCGGACAAGCTCCCCAACGCCCTCTGGGCTTATCGGACGACGACTCGCAATTCCACCCAGATGACCCCTTATTCCCTGGTGTATGGAGATGAGGCTGTCCTGCCCATCGAGATCCAGTTACCGTCCTTGCGCACTACGGTCTACGACCAGCAAGCGCCGGACAGAGCTGCTGAAGCCCGTCTAGTCGAGTTGGAAGCACTGGATGAGAATAGACTTCGCGCCTTGCACAACTTGGAGAGGCATCAAAGCAGAATGGCTCGAGCTTTCAATAAGAAGGTTCACCTCCGCTCCTTCCTGTAGGGTGACCTAGTGTTATCCCTAAGAGTGCCAATGATCCCCGGCAGGAAGCCACCCAAGTTGGAGCCCAAGTGGGAGGGACCTCTTGTCGTCGACAAATTTTATCCCAATGGCGCGTACTCCCTAGCGACTATGGATGGTGAGAGTGTCACTCCTCCCACCAACGCTAGGTTCCTCAAGCAGTACTTTGTCTGAGTGTGCCGACGTCCTGCACGACGTTAAACTGCATACGTCCAAGCTGCACGACGTTAAACTGCCTAGCATATCGTCCGCGCTGCATGACGTTAAACTGCCAAGTGTTTCGTCCAACATGACGTTAAACTGTACCTCGTCCAAGCTACAAGACATTAAACTGTTTAGCATTCGTCCAACACGACGTTAAACTGTACTACGTCTAAGCTACAAGACGTTAAACTGTTCAGCATTCGTCCTGCATGACGTTAAACTGCCTCTCGAGAACTACGTGCGGCTTGATTCCCATCCTTATGGGATACGTAGGACCGCCTGAACATTCATGTTTCAGGCCCATCCCCATCCTTCGGGAATTTCCACCCTATCTCGGGCCTTCGGCCCAGTTGCCCCCGGGTGTGCGGCGTATGGTGTGAGCGCGGGGCTATGCCCTCATTCACGTCGGTTTTCTCGTCACGCTGTACGACCCCCCCACGTTTGGGGATGCCTTCTGCTTCCCCTTTTTTCTCTCATCGTCCTGCACGACGTTAAACTGCACTTCAAGAACTATGTGCGGCTTGATTCCCATCCTTATGGGATACGTAGGACCGCCTGAACATTCATGTTTCAGGCCCAGCCCCATTTCTCGGGAATCTCTATCCCGCGTTGGGCCTCTGGCCCCAGTTCCCCTCCTTTTTGTGTGAGGCGTGTGGCGTGAGCGGGGATTATGTCCTCATTTACGTTGGTCTACTGGCCGCGCCGTACGCCTCCCCCGTGTGTGCGACTACCTCACACCCCTCATCGTCCTGCATGACGTTAAACTGCCTCTCAAGAACTACGTACGGCTTGATTCCCATCCTTATGGGATACGTAGGACCGCCTGGACGCTTGTGTCTCAGGTCCAGCCCCGTCTCTTGGTTGATCACGGGGATCTACCGTCTTTTGGTTGCTCTCAGGGTGAGTCCTCCGACCCTTTCCGGTGATCTGTTAACATGTTTTGGGTACTTTGGTCTATGACCCGTAGTGTCGGATGCAATCCCGGCAAGTCCCGTGTTGCTTGTCGGGCCGCGCGCTTCCTCTTGTTCGAGCCTTCACTCAAAGGGATCCTCGTTAGCGGTTTGGACACAATGCCTCAGTGCTCTCCTACCGCTCCGGGTCGATTTACCGGCGGGTCCTGGGCCGCAAATCGATATGAATCCTGCGATTGAGCGGTTGATGCTCGTTTGCTTGCCTAGTTCTGGGCTGACGCGATCGGATGTTGTGTTGCGAATATGGTCAGCGACATCCTTGATCGCCGTGTCGGCTCTTTTAGGCTCCGAACATTGGTCGCACGGTCCTCATCACACTCCACCTTTGTGCGTTGTAGTGGAATCTCGACACTCTCTTCATACTGACCTTCAGTACACCTTTACACGTTAGGCAGGCCAACCAGGATAATGGTGTCTGTCGAGGCTCCCACGATTTGAGCACCAAGGGTATATGCTGATGTCCTCCCTAAGGGCCGTGTATAGCTGGACCCTCGTCCCCATAAGGAGGAAGGAGTCGCCCGAACAATCGCGTTTTGGGCCCAGTATATCTGGAGGCTAGCATCTCTGCCCCTCGGGTGATGGACATACGCAGGCCCCTATCCCAGGATCGTTCTCCTGGAATCGTGCGTGACCGCAGGGATGGGTATGTTCCCACCTCCGCTGAGTCCGCCGTATCGCGATAAGCGGATTCCTCCATGGTCCGAACCACACGACCTTAAACTGTGTTGTCTGGTCCTACCACACGACCGTAAACTGTGATCGTCTTGGCCGCCCGACGAGAAACGACACTCCATCGTGATGTTCTCCTCAGGGGACACTCACGTTGGGCGCTGGTTAATAACCACGCCATTCATCAATGCCTTTCATGGCTTGATTATTGTGGTGACGCCAGGGATTCCTTAATCACAGGCATGTCGCTGCACGAAAAACCATCCATCTCTAAGGACAAACAAGAAATATCAAATACCGCTTCTTCTGTGTGTGCGAGGGTCACACCCGCACCCTTCCCCGCGCTGGTGCCCGATTGTGTTGCGCCGCGCTTTAAGAACTACGTGTGGCTTGATTCCCATCCTCATGGGATACGTAGGAACGCCCGGATGTTTGAAACTTCGGGTCCAGCCCCCACCTCTTAAAGATTCCCCCCTTCTCTGGGGAGTCCGCCGCCTTCAGGCCACCCTCAAGGCGTGTCCCTCGACCCCTTGCAGTGGTCCACTAGTGTCAAGAGTACTCTGGTTTATTGCCAGGAGGGTCAGGTTTAGCTTGGTCAGGTTCCTTCCATTTTCAGGCTTCGTGCTCCCTTTCATTCGGACCCATCGCCTACGCCCTGGGTGGAGCCCCCGTGAACGGTTTGGACACAATGCCTCAGTGCTCTCCCACCGACTCGGGCTGGTGCCCCCAATGGCCTCGGGCAGAAAATCGATATGAATCCTGCGATTGAGCGGTCGATGCTCGTTTGCTGCCTCATTCCATCAACGGTTAGTGCGATATTGATGCTGATTTTCCGCCACGGTCGGTAGTACTCCCATATCGTCACACCGGTGCCCCCAGTCCTTGAGTGAATGGCCGCATGATTCACATTACGTTTTCCACCTCCCATTCTGACCAGGCAAAATCTCGACACTCTTGACACTATCCCTCAGTGCATCTTCGCATATCCAGGGGATAGGACCACTATGCGGCGTACTTTGAGGTTCTTATGGTCCGAGCTCTAAGACCTTAAACTAAGATCTACCCTTATGGTCCGAGCTCTAAGACCTTAAACTAAGATCTACCCTTATGGTCCGAGCTCTAAGACCTTAAACTAAGATCTACCCTTATGGTCCGAGCTCTAAGACCTTAAACTAAGATCTACCCCTATGGTCCGAGCTCTAAGACCTTAAACTAAGATCTACCCCTATGGTCCGAGCTCTACGACCCTAAACTAAGATCTCCCCAAACGGGATTCTGCGTCCTGCATGACGTTAAACTGCACTCGCAGAACTACGTATGGCTTGATCTCCAGCCTGATGGAGTACGTAGGAACGCCCGGGCATTTCGACTCGGGTCCAGCCTCAGGGATCGCTAAGTCCCGCCCCTCCTCGTCGCTGGCCGTCTGGCCTGACTTCGGGTAGAGTGGTGTAGTTGTGATATTCTCCCCGATTCAGTTCGGGATGCCCCATCGCAATGATGGGAAGCGACGGTTTCCTCGTCAAAGAGGTTCTGTCTGAGAATTGGGGTGATTCACGGCCAGATTAGTGCATCCGCCTAATATGCTTTCCCCACGGTGGCGCAATTTTGAGAGCGTTGGATTCTATCCGAACAAATCATCACTTCGCCCCACGCTTCGCATGCCCTGTTGATCTGGATTTCCACCCTTGTGCCTGAAGGAACCCCCAAAGCGGCATTGATGATGACATGTGATCCGCCTCCTGCAATATGGATGATGTACTTCGGTCCGTCTATCGCAGTAGTATGGTCGATTGATCCATTGTCCGCTTGCCGTCTTGGGCATTTTCTGGAAGGCCAATCGTTGTGGATTTCTGAATTCGGGACGCGCGATTCACCCTTTCTCATTTCCCTATGTTCGGATAAAATCTCAACGCCCCTAGCATTGTCCCGCTCGTGTGTCGGAACAAGTTGGGGGGATGATACATTGATTAGGCTTGAGGTCTCCTTTCCTAGGAATGACCTCCCTCTTTTCTCTAGAAATCCAGGCCCAATTGTGGACGCCTGAAGCTTGGTTAACGCTCCCGCAAGACAATGAATTGTGGTCGAGCATGTTAAGCCAAAAGGTGCAGATAAATATATTGGTTCATACAAAATGGATCGAAATATTGAGTAGCGGAAGCAAAATATTCTGGGAATGGCAAAAAACAAAGCCCCTAGGGATTAGCGTGCTGGATAAGTCTTTCTAACACCGCTACCCTTTGGCTGGCGGCCTCCAGAGCTGCTTCTCGCTCTCTGCGTGCCCTCTCCTCGTCGGCGGTCGCAGCACGCAGTTCGTCGATCCTGGCCTGTGCACGCTCCCGCTCGACTTGGAGTGTTACCATCTGTTG
The DNA here is from genome assembly GCA_963277665.1 of Viscum album. Lineage (NCBI taxonomy): Eukaryota > Viridiplantae > Streptophyta > Magnoliopsida > Santalales > Viscaceae > Viscum > Viscum album. The sequence goes on from OY728134.1 coordinate 1,479,025,904, forward strand.
GCCCGCCTCCGTCAACTGTACTTGGGCGTCGATCAGTTGGGCCGATAGTTGCTCCACAAGCTCAGTACACGCTGCGACGAAGGCCTCCTTCTCTGCCGCCTACCCTTCGAGACGCCGGACTTCCTGCTCCGCCGCGAGGAGCGCCCGCGTGCTCTCCGACATGTCCCGACTTTGTGCGACGTCGGCACGCCGGCAGCTCTCGCGCATCGTTTCGGCCATGAAATCACGGACCGTCAGATGGAGGCGTTGAGCATCAGCTCCCCCGGCACACAAGAAGCGCAGCCAGGTTTCGAGTGATCCCATGCGCCCCAGCCACTCCGATGGGTCTCGCTTGAGGAAGCGCTGGATGCACTTCCACCCCCTGCGGCGTGTTATCCGGCTCTCCTCGACCGCCTCCACGTCTGAGTCATCCATCTCCTCGGGGTCGGCAGGCTGGTAGGCAGGGAAGGCAGCCAGCAGGTCTGCTGCAGGGTCCGCCCCTGGGATGTCCTCATGGGGGATAGGTTCCCCAACATCTGGGCGACCTTCTTCTCTCTCCCCAGCGGCGTTGACACCCTCGTCAACCCCCGACCTCTCTCCGATGTCAGCACTGCCGGCGTCCGAAGCCACTTGATCAGCAGTTGGTGGGGCCGGCTCGGTGTGGGAAGTCTGTTCCGGAGCAGGCGGCATGTCTGCCACTGGTCCACTCGTAGATGGCCCGGGTTCGGTAGGCCGACGGGCCTCCAGTCCTGAGATCACTGCGCAAGGCATGCCGTGGTTAGTCACGGATCGTCAACGGCAAGCACCAGCAGTAAAGTAAGGAGACTTACGGGAGTTCAGAGCATCATCTTCCGCTACCCCGGCTGCCGCAGGAACAGTTGCAGCGGGGGACCCTTCCGCGCTTGTCAATTCGATAATGGGTGCCTGGCCCCCGCCTTGTCCTGCTGGAGCCTCTCCTACTCCTGCTGAGGACGCCTGACCAACATCTGTGTGCTCCTGAGAAAGATGGAGAAATGGGTTAGAAGCTGCATAAGAGAAGGGATGAAGCAGGTTGAGTAGGGATAGAAGCGGACCTCGAGGAGCTCAGTGACATCAACATTGTCAGAGCCGGCCACCTTGCCGCTCTCCCGTGGGCTCCCCTGGCGGGATCTTCCCTCAGAGCCTTCATCCTCCCCCATCTCCTCCTCTTCCTCGGAGTCGTTGCTACTGTCATCTTCCGCCGGCGGCATCTGTTCTGGAGCGGGTTCTAGACCGAGCATCACCTTCACCAGAAGGGATGGCTCCGCACGCTGACCACATTGGCGCGCGTACTCGTCCATGGCCGTCAGATACGCATACTGCCGGTTGAAGTCCACCCTGTCGGCGATATGGAGGCGCCCGACCTCTGGCAGATGGATTCCTTCTCTGAGTATCTTTCGCCAGATGGCATCGGTCCCCAGTGACTGCTGCAGGGTCATCCAGGCCGACCACAGCGCCGGGAAGACTGCATCGTGGGAGGGTTCGAGCAGACGCCTTACCTGCTTCCCGGGCCGCTCTTCGACCACCGCACGTGCCCCCTCTCTGGGCGCCGAGGTCGTAGCGGCAGCCTGCGATGTGCCCGCCGCCGAAGTCCCTGCTCGCGCCGGCTCCGCTGCTTGGCGTGCCTCCGTTCTCCCCCGTGTAACGGCGCCTCGCCTCCTTCCTTGACGCCCGGTCTCCGCACGGGTGACCTCGAGCCGCCGAACTGGCTTCCGTAGAAGCCCCTCGGGGTACGCGATGGCCCAGTGTTCGGCGTACTCGGTTGCCAAGCCTGCGTCGACCCCGGTAGGAGGGAGAGTGATGACGTCGCCAGAGCCAAAGGCGACGAACATCAGCCACATCTGGCGAAGGACGCCGGGGTTTGTCTCCTCCCGGACAGCAGTGAATACCCTCTTCGGCATCCGTTGAAGGCACCTGAACTGCCTGGCGAACCAGGTTGGCACGTAAGGCTCGCAGATCACCTTCCCGTCGATCCGAGCCACGAGCACCCCGCCCCGCATGTTCAGGAAGTATTCATGCTGCTCCAGCGGGCCCTGCCCATTGTCGATCATCTGGACGATGGGAGTGGGGAACGGGCTGAAGTTGAAATTGGCATGATTGCCAATCCGAATCCTCACGCCCTCTTCACTTAGGGTCATCGGAGCGACCCCCGCAATGTTCAGCAGGGAGGGTCGCAGGCCGTTGCCCAGAGGAATGATGGCGTTCGGAAACGTGTACCCACCAAGGTGAGCAGCCACCCAGCCGTGGAATAATTGAAAGGGCCCACAGATCCTTCGTGGCGAACCCCCTCGTGAGATGCGTCCCAGGATGGCGTACAGCTTAGCCAACACTGGGACCCCGAGGTTATATCTTTTGTTGGCGGCCATAGCGCCCGCCATCGCCAGTGTCGCCGGGCGAACACCCATTCTCGCGTCCCGCACTGGCAGGAGCCACCCACTCAGAAAGGCGGCCAGGAACGCCGCGTACCGGACATTTGGGTCCCGGGCCTCGATGACGCGGTACCCCCATGAGCGGTAGTCGCCCGTCTCCAGGACCCGCCAGTACGACCCGTTCCGGCTCCTCTGAGCCGCGGTCGGGCACCGCTTCCCCCTGCCTGGCATCTTGACCGCCGGGTCATGCTCCAAGAACTGGCCGAACCACTCCTTGTAGGCTATGTCCTTCTGGAAGTCCTTGATCCCGAGCCGCTGCGTAGCCAGGTCAAGCAGATGCCAGGTCAGAATGGGAGTCCGCGACCTGTCTTCCCAGGTGTTCTTCGTAGGCAGGAACTCATCGTACTGGTAACCCTCCAGCGGGATACCTCCGATGCAGTGGATGTCCCAGAGACCGATGTCGACCTCCCCATGGTGAAGATGGAAGGTGTTGGTATCCGGGGACCAGCGGGAGAACAGCTCCGGCCCAAGCTCGGACTGCTGGTAGAAGTGGAACTGCGACGTCCACACCGCCTCAAACAGGCCGATGTACCGCAGCTCCTCCGCGAAGTGATCGCAAGTGTGGCGTACCCAGAACGCCCAGGCCCACTCACTGGTGAAATTGCCCCCAGATCGCAAGTCCCAGTCCTTCAGCCAGCCCTTGGTGTCGTCGGTGACACTCTGGCGATATATGCTCGAGTAGAGGGCTGGAGAGTTCTCCGCAGTAGGCTCACTTCCGACGATGGTTCGCGTCCTCGGGTTCAGGACATAGACATCTAAGTGTCTGGTCTCCCTGGCAGGATGCCCATTGTTGGTGATGTTATAGCGGGGAAGCTCGTCCTCCCGAGTCACCCAGGTCCGTGGCGCATCAACCTCGAACCCTGGCACCGGAACCTCATCTAGGATGCCGAAGTTCCAGAGCGGCAGGTTGTCCGACAGTGGATATGTCTTCTGGGCCGGCGTCAGCAAGTCGAACAAGGATTGATTGTTCGAAACAATCTCCTTGGCTCCGTAGACCTCCTCTTTCGTCGCCATCTCAGCTCTGCGAGTGGCGGCATCCCCCTCATTTCCTTGATTCGCGGCCATCTCAGAAGCTTCGGGAGTCGTGCGGCTAAAGGGATGAAGCGTGCGGGAGCGGACGAGGCTGGTAGAGAAGTTTGAGAGTTGGCGCGCAATCCTAGTGGATGTCGCGCAATCGGGAAGTCCGTCGCGTAAACCCCGGGTGTTCGCGCAAAAGCAGGCAGAATTCCGGACAGGTTTGCGTGACGAGCGGGCGAATTCCGCGCCGGAAAAGGCAATTTCGCGCACGAGAGCTTAGAGTCTTATCGCGCGGAAGGCCAGTGTACGGTGCGGGGGACCCAGGGCCCCTATTTATAGGCGAGGCCAGGGTCCGCGCGGCGCGGAAAGCGCTTTGCGCGACCGCAGCGGCGAATTTCGCGCCCGAGGCCCCTTTTTGCGCGCCACAGTCCCGTGCCACCCAGGACTTCGGCATTCCGGCGTCTCCCTCGGAACCCGATCGTTGCGACCTCTCGCCGATCAGATTCCGAGGGGGGGGGCTTTTGTAGACGCCGGAAAAGTCCTTTGTTCCCAAGCAAAGATCCGGATGCGGAAAGCGAGGTCATATTTGGAGTCGGAAGCATGTTTCGGAGGGCCCGGAGGCCTTGCGCGGAATTTTGGAGACCTGCGCGCAAAGTTGATGAGCTGCGCGCAAACCTCCCGGGATGCGCGCAATGCGCTGGGCCGGCGCGCAATTTTGCGCGCCCGTGGCCTGCGCGACTCCCTTGCGCGCCGAGGCCGATTCCGCACCCGCGAAGGGAATTCCGCGCCCGCGAACCGGATTCCGCGCCTGGGGTTGCCTATAAATATAAGGCGACCCCCGACGTTTTGAAGGTTTCCAGAATTTCAAAGGTCTCTCGTGCGCGCAATCCAACTCCTTCCGCGCGCAATGCTGATCTTCAGGTAACCTCTTTTCTTTCGCACAAGAAAGCCTTGGGGTTCGCCTTCGCACGCAATCCCTTTGGCTCCTTTCCTTTGAATAAATATTCTCCCAAAGGCATTTGCGCGCAAAAGAAGCCTCTTGCACGCAATTGCCCCCCGGGTGCGCGCAATCCAACCCGATTGCGTGCACCCCCCATTTTCAAAGTGGCCATTCGATTAAAGAATGAGCCGTTGCCCCCGCGCGCTATCCGAAGCCCGGTGCGCGCAATCTCTATCATTCGCGCGCAAAGTGCTGGCCCAATTGCGCGCCAGCCCATCCATTTGCACGCCGACCCACGGTATTGCGCGCAAAGCTCCTCTTTTGCGCGCAAACCGCCAGGGTCTCCCCCTTTGACCCCCTTTGGGTACCCGCCTGCGTGGCGCCCGATGACCCTCATCCCGGGTGCCCGCACTGTGCGTTGTCTTTCCGTGCGGCCCTCCAGGCTTGCGCGAAGTGACACGGACCTATCGGCGGCTTCAAAGTCCTGCACGACATTAAACTGCATACGTCCAACATGACGTTAAACTGTGCCACGTCCGCGCTGCAAGACGTTAAACCGCCAGGCGTTTACGTCCAACACGACGTTAAACTGCACCATCGTCCGCGCTGCAAGACGTTAAACTGCCAAGCACCTTCGTCCTCAACACACGACGTTAAACTGTACTTCGTCCGGCAAGACGCTAAACCGTCCGCTTCGTCCTCAACACACGACGTTAAACTGTACTTCGTCCGGCAAGATGTTAAACCGTCCGCATCACCTGATCACGTGTCTCGCACGCAGGGTCCCCCCGGTTTGGATGTGGCCCCCACCCGCTCGTCTCTGCAGGGATGTCGGGATTGGAGTGGCCTTCGCCCACGGGGGTAGAGTGTTGCAAACAAAATGAACTATGTGGACTTTGATCCTTGTCTTCTAAACAGGGTACGTAGGAAGCCTCTCCGAGGTTCAAGCCCACCACCTGGTCGTCCCGGTCGTATTTACGTCGGTTCGTCCATCAGTGGACCCCTCTCGGGTTCACACTTGCGTTGATTCACCTATGAATCCGCCTCTGTGGGGGACTGCACGTGTGTATCTCCATTGTGCTTCCCCACCGCCTCGATCTCCTTGTGAGTCGGCTTGCCAACGTCCAGCATGACGTAAAACTGTGGTTCACCCGGCCGTTCCATCCCCCTATGTGCGAGGTGGTCCGGTTCAATCCTCCGCCCGGCGGCCTCGATCTCTTCGTGAGTCGGCTTGCCGATGTCCAGCATGACGTTAAACTGTATGTCTGAACTACGCTGACTTTGATCCGCGCTAACGCGCGGTACGTAGGAAGCCCCTAAGGGGTCCAAGCTCCTCACTCCATCATCCACCCTGATCCTTACCCGGGCCGCCACATCCCGGTGGGGTCATGCCACTCCATTCCACTCCACTTCACTCGGGAAGCCGCCCATGTGCTGGCCCCAGCGTCGGAGGTTCCCCGCAAGGGGTTCTGTCATCTGGTCCACTCCTCGTGTTGATCAGTCTGATGCCGTCCCCGCTGGACGTTAAACTCGCGGAATACCCCGTGTTAAACATGGGAAGCTGAGGAAAACCTCAGGTAACACAGTTCCCCGCGCCAAGCGCAGGATGCCTCAGGCCATCACGCCTTCGAGAAGCCCTATTAGGGACGGAAGGCAGACATGCAGAGGCGCAGTGTTAAGACACGCCCCCGACACCCAGAGCCACCCGGTCTCCTCACCGTAGGTTTCTGCCCCGACCAGACTCCTTGGAGCGTCCAGGCGGAAGCAGCGTAATTAACCGGTGTCCATGGAGACATGACGCCGGGAACGAGATTCACGAACATTCATAAATCTATGAGGGAGACCCGGATTAGGCGACAAGTTCCGAGGAGACGTCCACGGAAGGAGGAGCCGACGTCCCATCATCCCGGTTTTGATCAAGGAGCAGACGCCCCTGAACAAGGGACGGATGTCTCCCGCCTTTGGAAAGCGAGACTGCGGGACCACAAGCCGCGCACCCATCCCCTCGGGTTGACGGGTGCACGCGCGAACGTGTCCTGGCGGAACAGCGTAACCCGACGCACATCCGCACCGAAACAATTATCTTACAAAAGTTAATAAAATCTTTTTTGAATAAAACATGTTTTTATTGAAATTGAGTTCTTATTGATGAAGTATTTATCAATTATTTTTTATTGATTATGGCCTTTATATACGTTTCATAATTTGGTTAATTATATTCAAAGATATTTTTGGTCAGAGTAGATTACTCAAGAGGGGTTGAATTGAGTATCTATAAAAATTTCTGTTAAAATTGGTTCTTTGAAAATTTCCCACAATTAAAAATATAATCAAAGTCAGTTTGTAGTGAATTTATAAGAGTCCTGAATGATCAATTAATTTCATAGAATATTGACTAGTTCCCAGCTATTCTAATATAAATATTAATACAACTTTTGAAACTAACCAACTGGTTCAAAACAATTATAAAAAAATTCTAACCTAACTATCAAAGATCAATATAGTTTTATGAAAAAGTAATAAATAGAGAGTAAAACAAAAAATAAAAGGCACATCAGATATAAACAAGAGGATTAGTATCAATACGAGACTTAGTCTTCTCTAATTGGGTATCACATGCCACCAAGTATTTTAAATTAATAAATAGTTTGATCGACACCCTGGATCGGGGTTCAAAACAGCACACAAGGCTGTCCAGGTCACACTTGACCTCTGCGACAATTATTTCTGGAAAAAACAACAAACGTGTCACACTATACCTATTCCAATATTATGTGTGGGATATAAATAATAAAATGAGAGTGATTTTGAGGATATCTACTATCCTTCAATTATGAACAGGAGATAGTGTTTTTTAGAGATAGATGCATGCACTTCTCAAAAAATGTAACCAAAAGAACAAAACAGAGCTAAATATATAGAATGAGGTTTATAAATATTTGAGTGTTATTCAGTCAAGATCTGGACCAAATTGATGTAGTGGAAGTTATGTTTTATCCCTCTTCTAGTAGTTTTCTTCCAAATAGAGTATCCTAGTCTCTGTGCTCTATCTTTCAGATGTGTTAAAAGTTCAGATCTTTTGTTCCAAAGATGTTTAGTGTAGCTCATCAAGTTTTTCTTGTCTTGTTGATCTCCTTGTATTTTATAGCATTGCATTCTTGGGATTTTGAAGTAATTTAGAGAGTTGTAGGAGTCTTCAATTCTTTTATTCTTTCTAATTTTCATTGTATCTTGAGTGATTCATCTTGTAATTATTTTATACTTCGAGGTCCATTAGATATTAAGATCTCCCCACATTCATGTACCTCATACTGTCTACTAAATGTCCTATAGACAACATTAATTAAAGTTAGAAACATTAATTTATCTAAATATAAACTTTTGAAATAAGTTTTAATTAATAAAAAACAGTTTTCATGACTATCGGTGAGTCGTAAGTATCGGAGACTCATTTGTATCAGTCTTTCATCATTGGTTTGTGAGAATTGGTGACTCCCTGTACTGGTGAGTCCTTTGCATCGGTATCAGTGACCCATAGAATCAGTGAGTAATTTGTGCAATCGGTATGTCCAGAAATTGATGATTCATCATCGGTGACTCATTTTGAACTATCGTTGTGTCGCCCATCAGTGAATCGTTTATCAGTGTGTCATCCATCGGTGACTCGTTCATTAGTGTGTTGTCCATCGGTGGCTCTTTTATTGGTGTTTCCTATATAGGTGACTCGTTGATCAGTGTTTCATTCATCGGTGACTCGTTCATCGGTGTGTTGTTCATCGGTGACTCATTCATCAGTGTGTCGCTTGAACTATCGGTTTGACCGATCATCGGTGACTTTTTTATTGGTGTGTTGTTTGTTCTATCAGTAGGTCCTGCATCTGTTTCTTCTTTGATCAATGACTTCCTCAATCAGTGAGTTCTTTGATCAGTGAGTCATCCATCAGTGAGTCATTTAAACTATCAGTGCCAAGGACTCTGAAAAATGTATAAATTCTATGTCTTACACATAATATTACCAGATTTAGTGAAATAGATAAATATTCACTTGTGAACATATTGAAACATAAATATCCATAATTTATTGACTTATTGAAATGTATTATACAATGTGACATAATTTATTAACTTATAAATATTCATTAACATGGTTAACTTGAGTTATAACATAATATTTGAATTACTTGAATTTTTAAATGGGAATGATTTGTGATTATGAAAACCACTATTTCAAAAAGGTTCCTACAATCTCCCCCTTTTTGATAATAAAAAATTATGGTATTAATATGTTTAGACAAAAAATTAAGGAATAAAAATTACTTATCTTAGCATACTAGTAGGTAATGTGATATATATATATATATATATATATATTATGTTGATTATATTACATGTTTCCTATTCAAAAGTTACTTTCCCTTAGATTAGGATTTTATGCTCCCCCTTATATTAAGAATTTATGCCATCTAGATCTTTCTCCCCCTTTTGGGATTAGCAAAAAGGTAGAAGAAAAAAAGAAGAAAGAGAAATATCACCAAGAAAATGGGACACATAGGGAAGGAAAAATTGATATTCATTAAGGTTCCAAAAGTAAAATCATCAAAAGAAAAGTAAAAATTACAATGACCTATCAAATAAACAATCCATAGTTGAGGATTTGGCTTTTGAGGTCATTTCCATTTGACTGAAGGGTAAATATTAGGTGCAGAAGGTTTTGGTTTGGCTATAGACAGAGATGGTTGAATGAAAACATCTAGCAAGGAAACAACTATAGGAACATTGGGGGCTAGTCTAAGTCTCTACTCTGACGAAACACAGCTCTGAGGTTGCTCAGTAATCATTAGTCTGATATGAGATAAGGTTTGAGAGACTGTCATCTAGGAAGGAGGTATAGAGTTTGGTCTCATGGATGCAGTAGTTGGGACCACAACTACCTCATCTTGGATATACAGATAAGGCTTCAAAAGATTGATGAAATCATTAATGATTTCACCGCCATACTACATTTCCTTTTCAAAATCATCCTTATTCTCTATGGATTTATCCAAGAGGGAAGTAAACTCCTTCAACTGACTCACCTGCCTCTTGAAAGTATCTGGCAATGGAGAAATGTTTAGGTTTTCAGCTAAATACTTGAAATTGTTGATCAGATCATGCTTGGTATAAATTTTGGAAAAATACATATCCAAATTCCCTCTAATCTCTTTTTGAGGAGCAGGGGACTCATTAGTTCATTTCATTACCATATTATAAGTGAGATTAGAATTATTATGCACCTTAGGAAGAGTTTCCTTATCAGAATCACTCTGAAGACGTTTGAGTTCCTCCCTTATCACAGCCCTGAGAGACTCCATATTATCAGTAGAAGCCCTGGTACCTTTAGAACTAGATGGACCAGAGACCATCTTGCCAAGTTCCTCCTTTAATTTCTTCAAATCTATACTTATTATATGTGTAAATAAGTTTCTAAGAACCTCCATCACACCACTAAAAGAGGTCTTGAAATCAGTGGTCATAGAGTTTAACTCATTACTCATCCTATTCACTTCTTCTCTAAATATAGTATTGTTTCTAATGATTGTCTTGGTGATAGTAATGAGATTATAATGAATCTCATATATCATTATCCTCTAAATTCTAATAGCATCATCTTATGAAATGCTCATGGAAGTAGATGCTTCACTTTTTGTACCAATAGAGGCTCTCACTGAATCATAGATATCAGCTATGAATTTCTCTAAATCAGACTTAGTGACATAGTCACTAGGCACTAGATGTATAGTAGTCTCACCATAAGGAGGTACTACTGGTGAAGCAGGTGCATTCAATTCTACTTCATCTGGTTCTTTTGGAATAGGAGGAGGTGCTTCCAAATCCTCATCTAAGTCATAATCCAAGACAAATAAAATGTTGCCCAGATCTCTATTCTACTTGCGAGTACAGGTCCAGTCTCTTGTCTCTGCTATATCAATCCGAACTCTTATTCCCTGAGGATCAGGTACAATCTCATATTCAACTTCTTATTCTTTCTATTATCAAGACAAAATAACATTTCCAGGCACTAGTACCATCTGAAATTGAGCTTGTGGTTGCACTCCATCCACTTTAACTACTCTAGGAACTTCCTCAACCTGAGGTATAGGTGAAACCTAATCATCAGCCTATTCTTCTTTTTATTCGACCATAATGTCATTAATCTCCTGAATGATGCATTGATCTTTAGAATTAGGTTGATCAAGCATTTCCTCATCACCATAATCTTCAGCAGCACGATCAACAACATTCTGTTCAATAGGATTGACATCCTCCTGTCTATCAGCTCCATCATCAACTTCATGCACAGATTCCTCACCTGACCTATCAACAACATGTTGTTATACTTTTAATGATTCACTAACATGCTCACCAGTATCATCCTCATCTTCATCGTCATCATCATCAGCATCCTCATCATCAGACTTACTTACATGTACTTCCACTACAATTACCTTTGTCTCTTCCCCTTCTTCATCACCTAATAAAGTTTCCTGATATGGTGATTCTTTCCTCTAGAAATGAGGATGACCTTGTTTGTTTAAGGTTCAAACATTCCAATAAGTTTCTAACAGGTTTATTCGTAGAACCGGAAACATCCAATGATTCTATATCCATTTGGACCTACTTTCTGAAGGTAGGTGCTCATTAGTTGTGAACCGATGAGGCTTAAAAATTTGCATTGGTCCAGAGAATGGGAGGTCGGACTCATCACACCTTTTTGGGGGGAATTATTATCTACTCAAAGAATATCTTTATAGATTTGAGTTATGTTTGTGAATCCTTATTAAATTACCAAGTATGAAAATGAGCTTTCCTTTAGATCTGACAATAAATGATTGATATGTATGAGATTTAGAAAATCTTTTATATGTATTTGAGGTTCTTCATCGATAGAGAATCATCTATATTTTTTAGAGATTCTTAGCCAATGATATCCTTCAATACATTATATAGATATCTCTTGGTCATTATGATAACCATACTTCTTTTAAAGCCACTCAGTGGGGAACTTGATGTTTATTGTTGTTCATAAGGACAGGGATTATTTTAGTGTTGGGATCGTACGCCCAGATGGGCTACCTACATATCCTTGTTTAGAAAAGGAATCAAAACCCATGTAGTTCGAGTAAAGAAGTATTAGGTTTATGCATGATTGATGGCTCAAATAAATATTTCATAATTACTTTTATGCTCTAAGCTCACGTGAGTCATGCTCGGTGTGAGAAATAAGTGGTATCAGTAAAACCTGACGATTGTGCCATGAAAGATGCAATTATAAGTAATGATGTGGGGATTATGTATGTATGACTACCCAGATATATGAATATCGGGACTTACTTCAGAGAAGAATCCCAGGAACAAGCTCTATAAAGGTATGTGTGCTTTTTGGAGATTCAGATACTTATCTTAGGACTTAATCCTGAGGTGGATGCCCAAATTAGAGGGGACTTATGATTGGGATTTGTTCCCGAGAAGGAAGCCCAGATCAAGAGAAATTAAGACTGTGGATTACTCCTAAAGAGGAGGTCCAGGTTAAGGGGAATTATGACTGGGGCTTTCTCTTGAAAAGGAGGCCCACGTTAAGAGGACTTGAGACTTTGGAGATTACTCCTGAGGAGGATGACCAAGTTCACGGAAAATTATGATTGGGGCTTACTCCTAAGGAGGATGTCCATATTAAGGGAACTTGAAATGGGGCGTACTCCTGAAGAGGAGGCCCAGGTTAGGGAACTAGGGGATTACTCATAAAGAGGATTCCCAGATTAAAGAACTTCTCATCTTAATGGGTGAGGTTGAATGAATGAAATCTCTAACCATAGTGACATACAGATATGTAAATCACTAGGTATTGACAGATTTTCCACAGAATTCCTTTCAGATAAGGAATCCAATAAAGGAACCATGCCAAAAATTGCTTTGAAGAGGGTTTTCAAGGCTAAATCTTGAGGAGGAATGGTGGAATTGAAGAAAAGAGTTGAATAAGCAGGAGGGGAACCCAAAAAGAGGTAGGTGCGCAAGTCCTATTGGGGAGCGCAAGTACTGGTCGTGCAAGTATACTTGCACGACACATGTGTAATTGCGTGATGGTTAACCCATAGGGTAATACTTGGGCGACACATGGCTCAAGCCCTTGGTATTATCCTTAAAGGCTTCCAAAAGTATGGCGCACAAGTTTTGTTGATGGGATAAGGTGGCATGTAAGTGTCTTCATTTCCCTTAAGGGTTAGACACTTATGTGCACAAGTGTTGGTGAATTTCAACACTTGGGCCTTGTTCCCCCTCTTTAGATCATCCATTCTAGGTAAGAAATTACCTTATAAATGTTTAGAAGACTTCAAGTAGAGACAAGGGTGCCGAGAGCTTAAATCTGACTTTTGGAATTTTTCGTCCCTGAAATGGGGGGGGGGGGAAGGGGTATTTATAGGCTAATGAATACCTTGGGAGAAAATCAAATAGGGAACGCAAGTCACCAGTGTGGCCAATATGTGGCATGAAAGTATACTTGCGCGACCATGAAGAAACTTGTACAGCCCATTCTTAAACAAATTCTTGTTCATGCCTTTGTCAATTTTTTATGTTTCTTCAAAGGATGAATCTCTTTATGCTATGGTATTCCCCTTTTTTAGTCGTTAGTCTCTCTGACAGAAAGGAGCATCAACAAAATCCCCCTCTTAGATTTGGATTTTAAAGGAAAGAGGATTTGACTCTGAGGTAAAGGAGAAAACCAAGGAACTGTGGCGTGCAGGTTTTGAGCACGCAAGTGGAGGCACGCGGGTGAGAGCCACGCAGGGTACGGCGCGCTGGGTACAGCCTTGGCCTATAAATATGAGGCCATTCTCGTGCAAATAAACCAGCATTCAATCTTTCCCACTCTCTCCACACATGTTTCTCTCATCGCGCAAGTGTCTTGATTTTCCACAGCTCATTGCTTCTGTTCATGTCGCGCTTCTGCAAAGGTAGTTTGACTTGCGCGGTAATTCCTGCACGCCCAAACTTGTGCAACACAATTACACTTTTGCGCCAACATTGGACATGCATTCCTTAATGCCTTAGCCATTTTTTCACTTTTCTTCACAAATTTTATGAAAAATAAACTTACTTAAGAGTTAATTATTTGATTTTTGTGGAGATTAAATGGCTCCCAGAAGAATTGGAACGGCTGATGAACTCACTAGCAAGCGAATTGATGATATGATGAACATTGTTGGGAATGATTACTATAATATCTATGACAGCACTCTCTTGGATCTATCCAAGTACTTGAAGAAGTATCATCTTAATTTCCCACAAAGTATTTACCTGCCTCTATATGGGCATGGTCATCTGTAAGAAGTCAACATTCCAGAGCTGAAGAACTATCTCCCACATTCTTGGTTTCAAACTTACACCAATTTTTCTTCAGCAAATGTCTCAATTGGAGGATCATTTGTAAATAATGGAATAGTGGAGAAGGCCTACATAATGCATCATAGCCGTTGTTCCCCAGATCTGAAACCTCACAAGACTGAGATTCAACCACATTGTTATCCTTCAATCTTCTGAAATTCTCAAATGGATCAATCCAAAGGCTCGAAGAAGATTTGGGACTTCCGTCCTGGAGGAGGTGTAAAGCTGACTTGGATGTGGGCATACTGGGTGCGACAAACCTGCATAGAATTTGTAGAGGATCTAAAAGGAGCTTCAATATATGAAGCCTTCTGGGCTGGGCAGACATACGTTTATAGGAATGATAACTTTGTGTTGGAGCTAATCAGTCGTTGGATCCCATTAACCCATTCTTTCCATCTGACTCATGGAGAAGTAGACATCAGTTTGTGGGATGTCTACAAGATCTCAAGGGCTCCAATTTTCACATCTAAAGGCATGGTAGAACATATGGAAGATCATATATGAAGTTTATCTTAAAGAGCTGTCATTGAAGATCCCACGACTGTCATTCCTGTTTGTCATGTTGGGACTTGGCGGTTTTGGATATCAAGAGATCCATTCCATGGTGAAACAAGTCATTTTAAGGAGGGAGTAGGAGAAAAGATACCATCAAGACTTAACCAAAGCAAGGCTGTTGGCCAATATCAGTGAATTTGAGGTTGCGGTGTCCCGAGCTGAGGCTGATCTTGCTGCCAAGTTGAAGGATCTGAAGAATAAGATCTTGGAAAAAGTTTTCCAGCAGATGCACCTTCAGCAACAGTTAGATGTTGTTACTGGGGAACTTGACCAGCTTAAAAATTCACTAGTAGGAGTTCAAACAAATGGTATGAAAACCATCGCTGAATCCAAGAAATCACTCCATCAAGCTGAAAAGTGTGAAGTTGTTTGAGTGCATGAACGTCAAGTGGTTGTTGATGAAGATTGGGATGCTATAAATCAAATGAAGAGTTATGTTAAAAGCCTCTTGTAATCCCTGAAAAAGATAAGAGACTCCAGTCTTTAGATATCCTTCTAAATCTTGTGCATCAATGAAAAACACTTTCATCTTCAATCATTTTTTCCTGCATTATATTGATACTTTTTATAAATTTTTACCTAAGCCAATGGGCCTAGTAAGCATAGTTTTATTTTTTATAAGATTATAAAAATAACCCTACAAACTTTACATATTTTAATTTCTCAATATTACATAAATCATACAAAATATAAGTTTAGTGAGCTGGGACTTGACTTTTGTTCAGAGTTCCCTTGTGTTTTGTGGGCAGTTTAAAGTTATGCACATGGGACATAAAAAAGAAAGGAAAATGTTTAAGGTCGAATAGATTTGACCGAATGGATTAAAATTGACTCAATTCATTGATAATTTATCTGAAAACGTATTACCAAACTCAAGTATGGGGGAAAACATGTAAACTATGACTTAAGAAATTTTGAATCTGAGGAATGATATGAAAAAATGGATAAGAGGCATTAGAAGAAGTATTTCCTAAGACTGAAATTACCATTATTTAACAAACCTGTTAGGGGGTTGAATTATGCAGGTCCACCTAAGGGCATTGGCTGCATAGTCAAAGAATAGCATATTTTGGTTGGAAGGTCTGTTATGTAGACTAATTATGCAAGGCTGCCTAAGGGCATGTGCTGAATCGTCAGGAAAGAGAACTCTCAGAAATTGTACTTTTTTATTTCTAAAAAGCCAGTGAAAGTTTATGGAGATTAAAATTTTCTAAAGAATAGAGTCTGATGTATGGAGAAAGGTACCTGAATATAGAGATGATATTTCTAATCAAGATTTTCAAAGAATTGGATAAATGTCACTCCTGCGAAGGTCTGACCCAAACGTAGGGAAGGGAAATATAAACCATAGACTTAAATAATTTTAGATCATGAAAAAGAGTATGGGGAAAATATGTTAAGGATGGCTATTTTTGCAGATCTTTACATATTTTCGATAAGACCAATAAGGAAAAAAGAGGTTTTTCTCCCATGAATGAAGTTTCCACTATTTGAAAAACCCGTTAGGGGGTTGAATTATGCAGGGCCACTTAAGGGAATTGGATACACAGTCAAATAATAATATCTTTTGGTTGAAAGGTCTGTTATGTAGACTGTTTATGCAAGGCCGCCTAAGGGCACGTGGTGTATAATTAGTCAAAAGAACTCTCTGGTATCAGACATTTTGTGACTAGAAGTCAAGAAAAGGGTTATGAGATCTGGAAGTATTTAAGGATAGGAGTATGACACATAAAAATGGGCATTATTCAATGAATGTATAGATACACAACCAATGATAACCAGAATCATGTTATGGCTAGGTCCGGAATTGGGGTGCTGGACTTCACTACGTATCCCATAAGGATGGGAATCAAGCCATACGTTTTCTTGAAATAAACTTTAACGTCATGTGGGATGAGAGTGTAGAAGATCTTAGTTTAGGGTCATAGATCTTGGACCATAATAAGGATTACACAGTGTTTATTTGTTATAAACCTGATGTGAATGAAGACCAGGGTTTTCATACCACATTCATGTTTTCACAGGGGGACTTTTCAGCCAAGGGACTGAAAGTGGAATTTGGGGTTAGGCCCAAATACTTGGGGCTAGATTCGAGGGATGCTCAAACATTCCTATGTGTCCCATAAGGATGGGAATCAAGCCACACATAGTTCTTGAAATACACTCTATATAGATTTGGTTTGTACATATAAAGGGTGAAATGGGACATTAGTGAAATGATGGTTTGAACCAAGATTAAAGGTTCGGGAATTTCCATGTATGCACGTAATATTTGGAATAAAACATGATTGGAGATAAATGTAAATCATTATCCCCTCTCAAGTGAGGGTATAAAATAATGTTTTAGTTTATTGTCGTACATGACAAAAGTGTGAATAATTTAATGTCATATAGCAAGGACGATGGTGAACCAATGTAAATAATATTGGTTCTGGGGGTGGCTTCATGAATCAACATCATATGAGATGGAGGTGAACCGATGTGAAGAGATTGGTTTTGGCTTGAACCTTGGGAGGTTGCCTACGTATTCAGCCTAGAAGAAAAGGATTAAAGTCCACATAGTTTGATTAAAGAATGAATTGGTGATCAAGTTGTTCTTAAGGACAATGACCTAAAAAAATGGTTTTGGGACTTACGTATTGTTAGCATCCCAGAGAGGGTGTTATGGTTGAATTTTACTCTAAGCTCATGTGAGTCATACTCGGTGTGAGAAACAAGAGGTAGCAACAACCCTAATGATTCATTGTTTAATTTCGTGTTGGACATATAAGGGAATGAACACAGTTTAACATCATGTTGGAAAATGGGGGACTATGTAGTTTAAAGTCATGCAGTAAGGAATTTGGGGACTATGAAGTTTAATGTCATGTAGTAAGTACAATAGAGTTTAAGGTCATGTTGGACAATTGGGGGAAAATACAGTTTAACTTCATGTTGTACGATGGAGTTTTTTACAGTTTAGCGTCATGTAGCTAGGAAGTATTATGGACTTTTTCAAACATTAACGTCATGTGGGACGCAGAGGTTCACAGTTTAATTTCGTATAGCTTGGATGATGGTTATTTAGTTTAACATCTTGCTGGATGTATTGTATTTTTGTTACAAAAAATACTTCATCAAAAATCTTGCATTGGTTGGAGTCGTGATGAGTTCTCCATCCACTGAGATTACAGAATACGCTCCATTGGAGTAGACCTTATGTATTGAGTAAGGTCCTTCCCACTTTGGCTCAATCTTGGGAGGTTTCTTTCCTGGTATCGTTGGAGTTCAGATAACCAATACCAATTCTCCTTGAATGAATGAACCAATGCAATCTTTTTTTGTTGAAATCTCATGCTATTCGATTCTGATAGACTTCCAAGTTATGTAGGGTGCACAATATTTTCTCATCTAATCGTTCCAATTCTTCCAATCGCTTTTGAGATTGTTCATCTGTAGATGACTGATTACAAATGGATACTCTAAGAGAAGGTAATTTAACTTCAATGGGAAAGAATTCTTCTGTTCCATATACCAATGAATATGGAGTTAATCATGTTGTAGTGCAGGTGGTGGTCTGATAAGCCCATAAAGCATGAAAGAGTTTATCAGGCCATGATTTCTTATCATTATCCACCATCTTTTGTAGTATATTTGAAAGAGTCTTATTGAAGGCTTCTATTTGGACATTGGCCATTTCATGATACCAATATGAATGGTTGGATTTGATGTTGTATTCTTGATACGACTTCCTTACCTCGGATTAACAGAAGTCGGTGCCATTGTCTGTCAATATGGTATGGGGGACACCAAATCTGGTAATGATGTTAGACTTGATGAAGCTAACAATGATTTTAGAACTATCTTCTTTGAAAGGTATTTCCTCTTCCCATTTGGAAAAGAAATCAATAGCAGTAAGAATATGCTTAAAATACTTGGCTGTAGCTGAAGGGTAAGGTCCAACTACATCCATTCCCTATGTGGAAAATGGCCATGAGTATTTAGTTGTATAAAGAAACTCTGGGGGTTGACGAATTAATTTGGCACATACTGGGCATGAATGACACTTCTTCGTGAAATCAACACAATCTTGTATCATTGAAGGCCAAAAGTATCCAAGCCTTCGAATTTGATCAGACAGTCTATGTCCAGACTGGTGGGAACCACAAACTCCTGCATGTACTTCCTTCATGATAGCCATTGTCTCTTCACCATCAATGCATTTGAAGAGAAATCTATCAAAACCAATTTTGCAGAGAATTTTTTCTAGGTGATCAGGGCTATCATAAAGAGTAAAATTGACCACACTTTGCTGGATTTGTTCTTTCTAGGCTCTATCAGGTGGAAGTGTTACATTTTGAAGGTATTCCCTGATAGGTGTCATCCATCCTATAGTATGACCATATAGTTCAATAATGGGACTAATTTCATTGATTTCCCTATTATGGTTTGAACATAAGGTGAAATTGTATGACGGTGGGCAATACTGATGATTATTTCATCCTGATTTGGATCTGCCAGGGCTGTGGTTATATTAGCCAGTGCATCAGCTTGAGCATTTTGTGATCACAGGATATAAGAAAATGTCGATTCCAAAGGAAATTCCTCTATTAACTCTCTGACGTAATCATACAAAGGGATTAAATATTATTTTATGATGGCATAATCCCCATTGACTTGTTTGATTACCAGGTCTGAATCACCTTTCACCTTTAAGTGATTCACTTGTTCTTGAAGCGCCAACTCCAATCCTGCGATGAGAGCTTGATATTCTGCTTCATTATTTATATTGTCTTACCACAGTAAGAAGGAATAGGGTAACTCTGCCTTTTCAAAAAAAATGAGCACAATTCCTAACCCAACTTTGTTGAATTTAGGATCTTCTATTTTCTTCCCTATTGGAATTCTGGAAGCACCATTAAAGTACATTTTCCATGTTTAAAGATTATATTGAATAGAAAAGACTTCCACATTAGGAAGTTCAATATCTAAAGATATATATTCTACTGAAGGGTGTTGAGCAAGGAAATCAGCCATATCATGGCACTTTATTGCCTTTTGAGACACATACAGGATATCAAATTGCTGCAAAATAAATTCCCACCTTGCCAGACGTCCGGTAAGCATTGGACGACTAAGGATAAATTTTAGCAGGTTATTGCGAGATACCAAATGGACCTCATGATGTTTCAGGTAGGTTCTCAATTTATAAACTAAAAAGATTAATGCTAGGAATCACTTTTCAATTCTTGACTATCATGTTTCCACTTCAAGCATAGTCCGACTAAGATAGTAAAAATTGTTTTCATTCCCAACATCATTCTTCTTGGCAAGGAAGGCACCCAATGATAACACTAAAGTTGTCACATAAAGAATAAGTGATCTTCCTTCAACATGTGGCATTAATACCGGTGGACTCAAGAGATATTTCTTGAGAATATTGAATGCTTCTTGACATTCTTCAATCCACTCATAAGTGACTCCCTTCTTCATCAATTCAGTGAAGGGTAAACTTTTGCCTGCCAGATTGGCGATGAAACACCGAATATAAGCCATGTGTCTTTGAAGTCCTCTCAATTCCTTCAAATTTCAAGGAGGTGGCATACCAAGGATTGACATTGTCTTCTCAGGATCAACTTCGATACCACGATGGCATACCACAAAGCTGAGAAATTTTCTTGAGGTTACCCCAAAAGCACATTTTAAGGGGTTAATATTCAAATTGTGTTGTCGAAGTTTGAGGAATTTTATTTCCAAATCAACCAAGTGATTAGAGCGTTGTATGGATTTAACCACCAAATCATCCACATAACATTCAACAAATTTCCTTAAAAAGGGTTTGAAGATACGATGAATGGCACGTTGATATGTTGTGTCTACATTCTTCAGGACAAAGAGCATTACCCGATAGAAAAACACACCCTGAGGGGATCTGAAGGCTGTAGATTCTTCCTCTTCTAAATCAATTTGGATTTGATTATACCCAAAATATCCATCCAAGAAGGAAACTGCTTCATAGCCAGTTGTTGCATTAATTAAGAGTTATGTGATCGGAACTGGAAAATCATCCTTGGGACAATGCTGATTAAGATCTCTGAAATCAATGAAAACTCTAATTTTTCCATTTTTTCTTTTTCACAGGGACAATATTATCCAACCATTTTGGATATTTAACTTCTCTAAAGATGTTATCTTTGATAAGATTATCCACTTCAGCTTTAATTTTGGAAGAATAAGTTGGGTGTGTTCTTCTTGAGGCTTGCTTGAATCCTTGATGTTCTTCTGGAAAACCCAAACGATGAGTAGCAACATCAGGATCAAGCCCTGTAATATTTGTATAGTTCCAAGAAAATATATCTCGATTTTTCTTCAAAAATGAAATATACATATCCTTCTCTTCAAGAGTCACGGCCTCACTAATTAAATTGGTGAGGGGATCTTCTTTTGTACCCAGATTTATTTCTCTGAGTTCATCCATAGTGGTAGAGATACCCTCTTAAAAAGCTAGAGGAGCATCCTTAAGATCTTCCTCTTCTTCTTCAACACGCGTTATTTCTTCTGTTTCTACTTGCATAGTAGATGATGAAGCAGAATTTTCATGATCAGGAGAGATATTAAAATTTGAATATCTTGAAGAAGAGGCTACCATTTCGGACCCTATTGATGATGAAGTTTCTTCCATGGGTAATAAAGAGGAGATAATGGATTGACAATCTACATCATCGTTTATCTCTGACATTGATATAACTTCTTCTGTCCTGGTTGATGAAGTATAGAATTGATGGATTTCAGTGGATGAAAGAAAGACATCTCCATTATAGCTTTCATCATTTATTGGTGAATCGCCAATTTCTCCCATGCTGTCTGGCTTGATTTTCGTAATTGAAATTATGGAAGTTTCCATAAGAGTATCTGGATTTAGGTCTATCCTGTCAATTTGACTAATAGGCAACACACAATCTGTACTCACATGTATGAATGCATTTACTAGAATCTTTTCCAAACCATATGGAGCATTAACTTTGGTAACCTCCCTTGTCGTAGATACCTCCTTTACCTCCATGTGATAGGATTCTACCTCAATGTATTGAGATTCACATGTTTTGAATGCGGCTTTATAACCATACAATGTCCCAATTTGACCATTAAAACAATTTTTGAGCCATTGATGGTATGATGAAGGGATAGACTCATGTTAATGTAGCCAAGGTATTCCAAGAATAATGTTGAAAGTTGTGTCATAAAGAACAACCATGAAATCTGAATCGGATACAAGATCTCCAAATTGAGTTCTGAGAGTGATCTCTCCCAGAGGTTCTTGTTCATTTTTATCATATCCTTTCAGAATCAAAGTAGAAGAAGATAAATCAGATTCAGTGAGGCCTAATCGATGAAGTGTATGAATGGGGATGAGGTTGAATCCTGAACCATTATCAATGAAATCTCTTATGTTATCTACATCATTGAATTTTCCAGATAAATACAAAGGTCAAATATGTCCATGCATAACATCATCTTAATCTTCATTTGTAAAATATATCACTACATGGCAATCTGCAGGATCATTCTCTACATGGTAGACTTCATCCACAACAATTTCTGTTTCGAATTCCTAAGGACTTGACAAAGCCTCAATGAGTGCCTCCCGAAGATCCTTGGATATATTTAAGGCATCAAAAATTGATAACTTGGTCGGTACATGGGCCAAATGCTTCAAGAAATCATATTTTTGGTCCAAAGGTCTGTGTTTCCCAACAGTAACATGAGGTTTCTCAGGTGCCTTAGAATTTGATGCTTTGGAGTAGATCCATCTTGTATCATCGTAGGAGTTGGAAATACTCCTGGCTTTGGAAGTCTAGAACGACTAGGTCAATTTACATTCTGAAAGGAATAAGGTGTAACTTCTAACTGATCTTCCAAAATAATTGTGCCAGGACTGAATCTGCCATGCATGGAAAAACTTTCTTGTTTTTGTTGAGCTCGCTGAAGGGCTCATCCATGAGCTTCTGCTGCATATATAGTTCTAGAAGGGGTAGAATTGGAATAGTGGATTCTAGGATATCCACATCTTCCTCTGTATACCAGACCTCTGGAACTCCCTCTAATTCCTCTGTTTGATATAGGGAACTCAAGTTCATCAAGATTGAAACTGTGCCGGGCATAAGGATATGTTAAGTGAATCATGTTAACAGAACCAAAGATCTACTCTTCATCTGATGAAGACTGCCTGATTATCCAGTTTAGGCTATGCCGTTTGGTGGGACGGTGCTCGTGGCTTTGAAGTAGATGGCATAAAATCTTCCAGAGACAAAGAAAACTTGTACTTTGACGCGATCTCATCTTCTTTTGAATGCTCTTATTTCTTTGAATTATGCCATTTCTTTAAGAATTTTTCCTCTGATGAAGGGGGTTTTGCTGTTGCATTCATAGCAGAAGGCACAATTGGTTTCTTTAATTGCGTTTGTAAAATGGAATGAGTTCGGTTGATTGTTTTCCTGACCATCCGATCATCATATTTCTGCGCATTTTTGCTTTTAACTTCTTGCCACTCGCCTTCTTCCTCTGGATCTGTAGCAATAACACATGCTACCTGAGCTGAAGAACCTTTCAATTTGACTTGTCCCAAGTCCACCATTTTTTTCAGGAGGTCTTTGAAGACAAAACACTCCTGAATGGGATTCCGCAACATCTGATGAAATGGGAAATAGTTGGGACGGTCATTATCTCCTTCCTTGTTTGGCCTTTTAGGCCTTGAAAACTATAATAAATTATTTTTCAGAGTAGAAATGAAGTAACCATGAACTTGTTCATTTCTGAAAGAATAAAAGTTTCTCTTAAACTCCTCAAATTGTTTCCATCTTTGATCTATTTGATCATCTTGATGAAACAGCCTCTGTTTTTGACACTCATGAGATGGACCCCTTCAATAAGATGAAGGTTTTGAAGTAGAAGCAGGTACATTTTCTTGTTTAAGCGTAACTATAGCAGTCTCTACTCTAACCATTCTCCTTCATGGAACTGATGGAATTACATTAATTTTATCCTTAGTCCTTTTAAGAGAGTCATAAATCTATTGAGCGATTGAAGTAAGGTCTCGAAACCCTCCTGTGTATTTCACAGGGATCAATGGTGTGTGTAATTCATCACGCAAATTTTCCACATAGATTGGCAACAACTCTTCTTGAGGGAGTGCTAATCTTAAGGAATATGTTAATCCCTTCCAGTGAGCAATGAAATATGAAACTCTTTCATTATCCCTGTTCTTACAATTTGTAATACCAAAAAACGGTTGTCTTGGGCAATTTTGAGCTGAATTTAAGAAGGAATCGTTGGTGGAGATCTTCCTACCTGATAATTGACCGGGATTGTAAGCTTGTAAACCAGACAAAAGAAGGCCCTTTAATGACTGTACAAAACACCTGATCTTAAGTGCTTATTATTGCTGAGGGTTTCCCATCATAGGATCACAACGAGAAACAAAATGTGTTAAGTGTTGCTCTGGGTCTCCCGAACCATTAAAGATTGGGAATGTGGTACTTGAAAAAGTTTATGGGGGAGGAATTGCATCAACCAATTCAGGGTGAGCTCTCTTTTCTGGTTGAATTTGTGAACATTTCCCTCCATAGCTTCTAACCGAGCTATTAATGACTCAATGGTAGTTATTAATGTTTGAGAAACATCTGGTTGACCTTGGACATGAGCAGGTGAAATAAATAGAGCTTGGACAGGTGTGGTGGATGTTACTAAAACTGATGGAATCACCACCGATTGTTGTTGCGCATGACCAATAGGATTAGACCTGTGAGGGTTTACTGGTAAATTATGATATTCTTGATCCATCTTAGTAGCTGCAACAAATTCCCTTGGTTGACTGACTCCAGAACGCTTAGGAGGAAGACTACCTTGAAGTAGTTATACATTCAACCTCCTTAATTCCTTCATTTATTCCTGTTGTGGTGCGAACCTTTGCTCTAGTGAGAGTGATTGGCCTTCTTCATATGATGTTTATCTAACCTAATTCTTTCCTTTCCCCTTGTTGGACGCCTTTTGGAGAGGGGGAAGTTGGTTATTTCAAGGAATGCCTAGATTCTGAGTAATCCTTTGATTCCGTGTATGCACACCTTCTTCATTAATGTCTATGTGTACAACTTCTTGAGCAGGAACTTCGTCATCTGATCCCGCAGAGTGAGCCTCGTGTTCTGGAGGATCATCAGTAATTGAATTGATGACATTTATTGATGCATAACGCATTGAATCCCTTCTATCGGCATTTCTGCGATACTTCATTCTTCCATGTCCTTGATGAGAAATTGCCTTTTGTTGATTTGATCCCTTAGGAACTTCTTAACGAACCGTAATTTGGAGGGAATATCCTGATAATTGGGCTCTTTGTTACTCTTATGGCTTCTTCCCTAATCGAGAGAAGACTGACTTTCTCTGAGGAAGATAATGAGGATTTCAGAAAGTCCCCAGTCTGGTGGATTGGGACTGTTCCAGCTATTCCTGCTCAACTCCTCAAATCCTATTTGTTGATTCTGAGGGTTGGGTTAAAAGAGTCCCCATTCTGGAAAGCTGGGGTTGTTCTTGAGCTGCTACATCTAAGTCTTTCTTAAAATCTCTCTTGATCTTGTGTACTTTAGTCCGGAAATTGGCAAGATGCATCAACCTACATCCACTCAAATCACCTAGCTCAAATGACCGCTATATGATTTCCGACACTTCTGTCACCTGATGATGCACCCTCTCTAAACGAGAAGCCTGTTCAATATTCTCATTTTCCTGATGCAAGATTAATTCAACAACTTTTTATTTGTATGCCTGACTTTGGGAAGAACTAGTTAAGGCATGTTCCTGAGCAAGCCTTTGATAACAAACAAAACCAATTGGATGTGGTTAGCCATGGGAAATAACATTGCATAAGACCATCTTTGGTGGGATTTGTTGACCAGAGAGTACAATGAAATGCAGTGCTCCATGAGCACCCCATCCCCTGATATGAATACCAGATGGGGCATTGGAAGTTAACTGGCGCAATCATTTTAGTGTGCCAAGGCATGAATGCTGAAGGGCTCTCTGCTGCTTTTCAGCCTTTGAATATTGAGGAACTGAGAGTGATGTCAAATCAATTTGGCGTTGTAACCCTTCTATTATCTTGACATGATTTTCATATTCATTATAAGATAATATTTTCTCTTTCAAGTGATAAAGGGTTTTCTACATGTTGAGACGAATATCATGAATACAATCTTCCATCAACCTCTCTGGAATGTCATACTGAGAGTTAGATAAAGTCTAAAACATGACTGGAAATTCACCTTTCGCCTTTTTTTTCTCATATTCAGCACATCCTCTTTATCATTCAATGAATATTCTTCTACCTGATTAGACCAGAGCTGGTTCTTCCTTGTTGCTTCATCAGTTTCAACAAGATTGGTAGAGAATTAATTTATCAAACTAGAAGATGAATGGCCCAGGGGTGGTTTATAGAATGACCTACACCCCGAGCTATCTTCTAATTGAGAACGTATTTCACCTGATAGTAGTAAAGCATCAGACATGACTGGATTCACATTTGCAAGTTCCTAAAGAAAAGAGGGATTTATCTTTACTGCATTGTCTTTTGAAGGATTTTCCAGGAAATGAGAATTACTACTACGAAGAGGAATTTCATATCTAAATTCATCATTATAGAGAGGACCACCATGGTGGGTTACAACAAAAGATGAAACCTTTTGCTCCTTGATCTTCTGGCCACGCAGAGGGTTATCGTGGCTCTCATATGAAGATGATACTTTGAGATTGACCAAATTGTCATGAAGAAAGCCTTCATGAGGAAGTGTCTAATGAAGATCTTCAGAATTATTGTTCCCACTGTTCATAAATGAGAGAGTAGAATCTTTAGTTCCAACAGATAATTGTATGAGGGCTTCAAGAACTCCAGCATCGAGCAAGGCCTTATTACAGATAGGATCTTGATTTCTTGACTGTGTTGAATGGGTCTTTTTCTTAGATGCCTTCTTAATCACTTTTTGAACCCCTTGTTGACGAAAGTGATTATTATGGGTAGGTGTATGTGCCTTCTCAGGAGAAATAGTCAGGTTATGCTGATTATCTTCATTCAAATCAGGTGTATGTGCCTGACTTGATTGTCCGTATGACATGGGGGAGTATGCCCCACAACCATGCTGGACTAGAATAGTGGTTTTTATATTTTTTAGAGTGATATGTTGATGTGTCACTCCACTGGTAGGGATAGATTTTCATTTCTTTCCCTGTGATGCTGCTGAAACTGTTATAATATTCTGACAGGCATCCAGAATATGAGCTGGGATTTGCTTCTGCTCTATCACCATCGTCAAAATGTTCTTGGTAACTTCAGCTGCTAGAACATGAATATACTTCCATTCCATTCTTGGAGTAGGTTTTTATTCATGCTCTTTTCCTCCTTTTCTTATCAGTGAATTTTGAGAGTACTCATGTATGGGGGCAGAGAGTTGAGTCTGCTCCAGATTTGTCTTCGGAGATTTCCGGAAGACTTCTCTAAGTGCTCCCAAACAAGACTATTGGAAGGCTTGATGAATATTGGCACGTGTTTGTGCCTGCTATGTATTCTTCTTCAAGTATGGTTAACGACTTTCCTTTAATACTAGAAGATGAGACTGCTCACAGAATTATTGATTGTAAACAGGTGTATGATCCTACTTATCAGTTGCCACCATATCAAATGGGTGAGATTCATTGGTTGTAGTCAGAAGAGCCTGTTGACTATCTGATGGGTTACAAACAGGTGTATATGCCTGCCTATAATACTCCGCCATAATTTCATGGAGGGATTGACGTGTTTCTTCCAGACGAGTCTACTAGGCAGTAACATCGGGACAGACGGGTGTATATGCCCACTCGTTGCTTGCCATCAAGTTGGAATGATGGACTTCAATGGAGGGGTAAGAAGTAATAACCTACTCCTTATTGACCAATTTCTCCTATGGTGGTTCGTCTTGTGGACTCGGGTCAGAGAAACCTGAGTCGAACCTTTAAAGGTGGTACCCTCATCAAGTTGAGGGCACACTGCCGCATGATTCTGGCGTTGATTGTTGATGGGATCCCTCAGGAAGGACTCATGTCCTCTTGAATTAAGTCCTTGAATGACCTTCTCATTCACCTACCCATAATATGGGAGGGACTAGTGATTGTGTTCCAGGGATAATGACCTGAAACGGTTGGAGACGGTTGTTGGTACCACCTGCTTCTTGATTGCTGGTTGTTGCTTTCTGGAAAACCAGGACGAATTGTTGACTTGGAGGGCTTGTCGAGTGTCCTCTAGATTTGGAATGGTAATGTGTTGATGGTATTCTTTAACCAGTGCATTTGATACCCAATGTTTAAGATGCTGAGTAGGTGATGTTGTCCTCAGAGCAGATGAAGATCCAGCAGGAGTAGCGACAGTTGCATTCACAGGTGTGAACTTTAGAGAATCCATTTCTGTAATTGAGAGAGATCTTAAAAACAAGTGTCTATTTGATATAACCGACATAATCAAGATAAGTTCGAACACTACATCTTTTGGATGAGCACATATGTTATTGATTGTTTTGTAGGCCCTTTCATTGAGTTTAAATAGGGACCTAACAAATAAGTAAAACATCATTTTAACTTGGTTAAGGATTCACGTCGGGTTCACCATTTTTTTTCCTATGGAAATGAGGATGACGTTGTTTATTTAAGGTTCAAACATTCTAATCAGTTTCTAACAGGTTTATTCATAGAACCAGAAACATACAACGATTCTATATACATTTGGATCTACTTTTCAAAGGTAGGTGCTCATTAGTTGTGGACTGATGAGGCTTAAGAATTTACATTGGTCGAGAGGATGGGAGGTCGGACTCATCACATCTTTTTGGTGGGAATTTTTTTCTACTCGAGGACTCTCTTTATAGATTTGAGTTATGTTATTGAATCCTTATTAAATTATCAAGTATGAAAATGAGATTTCCTTTAGATCTGACAATCAATGATTGATATGTATGAGATTTAGATAATCTTTTATATGTATTTGAGGTTCTTGATCGATAGAGAATCATCTGTATTTGTTATAGATCCTTAGTCAATGATATCCTTCAATACATTATATAGAGATATCTTGGTCATTATGATAACCATATTAGTTTTAAAGCCACTCAGTGGGTCACTTGAAGTTTATTATCATTCAGAAGGAAATGTATTATTTTAGAGTTGGGATCGTACCCGCAGATGGGCTACCTATGTATCCTTGTTTAGAAAAGGAATCAGAACTCACGTAGTTAGAGTAAAAAAGTATGGGGTTTGTGCATGATTGATGGCTCAAATAAATATGTCATAATTACTTTTATGCTCTAATCTCACGTGAGTCATGATTGGTGTGAGAAACAAGAGGTATTAGTAAAACTTAACAATTGTTCCATGAAAGATGCAATTTAAAGAAATTATGTGTGGCTTATGTATATATGACTGCCCAGATAGATGAAGTTAGGGACGTAATTTGGAGAAGAATCCTGAGAACAAGGTATATAAAGGTATGTGTGCTTTATGGAGATTTGGATACTTAACTTAGGACTTAATCCTGAGGAGGATTCCCAAATTAGAGGGGACTTATTATTGGGTTTTATTCCTAAGAAGGAAGCCCAGATTAAGATAAATTAAGACTGGGGCTTACTCCTAAAGAGGAGGCCCATGTTAAGGGAGTTATGACTGGGGCTTACTCCTGAAAAGGAGGTCCAGGTTAAGAGGACTTGAGACTTTGGGGCTTACTCCTGAGGAGGATGGCCAAGTTTAAGTAAAATTATGAATGGGGATTACTCCTGAGGAGGATGCCCATATTAAGGGAACTTGGACTGGGGCTTACTCCTAAAAAGGAGGCCCAGGTTAGGGAACTTGGGGCTTACTCCTAATGATGATTCCTAGATTAATGATCTTCTCATCTTAAAGGGTGAGGTTGAATGAATGAAATCTCTAAAATTAGTGACATAAAGATATGTAAATCACTAGGTTTTGAGAGATGTTCAACTGAATTCCTTTCAGATAAGGAATCCAACAAAGTAACCCTGCCAAAAATGTCTTTGAAGAGGTTTTTAAAGGCTAAATCTTGAAGAGGAGAGGTGGATTTGAAGAAAATAGTTGAATGATCAGGAGGGGCACCCAAAGGGAGGTAGGCACGCAAGTCCTGTTGGGGTGCGTAAGTACTGGTCGTGCAAGTATACTTGCATCACACATGTGTACTTGTGCGACGGTTAACCCATAGTGTAATACTTGGGTGAGAATTAGCTCAAGACCTTATTTTTATTCTTAAGGGCTTTCAAAAGTGTGGTGTGCAAGTTTTTTTGAAGGGATAAGGTGGTGCGCAAGTTTCTTCATTTCCCTTAAGGGTTAGACACTTAGGCGCGCAAGTGTTAGTTAATTTCAACACTTAGGCCTTGTTACCCCTCTTTAGATCTTCCATTCTAGGTAATAAATTATCTTAGAAGTGTTCACAAGACTTCAAGTAGAGACTAGGGCACCGAGAGCTTAAATCTGACTTTTGGAATTTTCCGTCCCTGAAATGGGGGGCACAAGGGGTATTTAAAGGCTACTAAAGACCCTGGGAGAAAATCAAATAGGGTGCGCAAGTCACCTGTGCGGCCAATATGTGGTTTGCAAGTATACTTGCGTGACCATGATGAAACTTGTGTGGCCTATTCTTAAGCAAATCCTTGTTCATGCCTTTGTCAATTTTTTATGTTTCTTCAAAGGATGAATCTCTTTATGCTAAGTTATTCCCCTTTTTCAGTCATTAGACTCTATGACAAAAAGGAGCGTCAACATTGACTTCAAAGGTGGACTGGAATGTCTATAATACCTATCCTTTGGGACCTCATCAATGTCAGGGTTGCTCCTAATCATCTATAGGATACCTATCTTCACTTGGTATCTCAGCCTCAACTTCCTCATCTAAATAAACCACCTCTTTACCTAGTTTAAAACCTAGATCAGCTTGATCCATTGGTATGGTAGGATGGTCAACATGATTGTAATCCTCATATAATCTTTCCCCATCTCCTACCTAACATTTCTTC
This sequence comes from Viscum album, assembly GCA_963277665.1. Lineage (NCBI taxonomy): Eukaryota > Viridiplantae > Streptophyta > Magnoliopsida > Santalales > Viscaceae > Viscum > Viscum album. The sequence goes on from OY728134.1 coordinate 1,479,056,335, forward strand.
CAATGGTTCTAGAAAATCTTTATCCTTTTGCAGATTTCCTTGTGTAGGAAGAATCCACTACAAGCTGTGATCACTCCATCTCCATCCTCTACAAAACTCAGCTTCTTCCGCATTGTAAATATAATCATAGGGTAGTGAAAACAAATTGCTTTCATGGAAGGCTTTATCATGTCAAAAATTTGTATCATCTTGTACCTACATAAGTCCACTTTTACCCCGTTCTTAAATAGATAAATCAAGAGGGAATCCTGACACTTCATAGCTATAAAATATCCATTCCTTGGGTAGATTTTATGTTGAAGGAACTTGAAAAGTAATCTTGGTTACCCATCCAACTCAGTGGAAGTATCCCTCCTTGATTCTTCATTCCCATTTAACTGTTTCAAAGCATCCTCATTTGAAAATAGTTCTAAGGTTGGAGGAATTTTACCCTGGTAATTAGAATAGATTCCATCGTGAGTCATTTACAAACACTTATCCCATTCCATTGAATAAAATGAAATTTATTTCACCTTCACCACTGACTTCATCCTTGCTTCCTTATCTCCTTCTAGATATATCCTCGAGTTGAGATAGAATTTGTGTACCATCTAGGGATAAAACGGCCTCTCATTATTTGAAAACCAACTAATCTAACCTTGTGATTCCAACACTCTTCGAAAAAGCGACATGCTTGACAAAATCCATTCATAATATACTTCGCTCTCAGTGGTCACTATATGACTTCCCAATCTTGGCATACCAGTGCCTGTAGTACCACTAGATTCACCCTTATAATCCTTAGCTGATTGTGACTCATAGGGTCCTTCCATTATGCACTTTATCCTTGCCATTATGAAAGTTTAGGTTCGAAGGTTGTTGAAAGGTCATGGGTAGAGAGGTAGAGTGAGATTCAAAGGTAACAATGTAGGTGAAATGTCAAAGTGTGGATTGAATTTATTTTATCAATTAGTGATTTTAATTCGTAAAAACATAAAATTGAATAATGTTAAAGAGAAGACAAAAATATATTGTTTCACTTAAAATAGATAAATTTACAAAATGGTCCTTATAGGCATCAGTTTCACATGATCGGTATCACACAATCATATTCAATAGATCAGCTTCATGTGATAGGTTTCACACAATCGGTTTTACACAATAGGTTTCACATCAATGGTTTCATTAATTGGTTCCACATACTGGGTTGATAGATTGGCTTCAATTGATCGGTTTGACAGATCAGTTTCACCTAATTAGTTTGACATATCAGTTTCACCAGATCGGTTTGACATATCAGTTTCAGCTGATCGGTTTGAAAAATTGGTTTCATCTGATCGGTTTGATAGATACCAGTATCACAGATAAATATATTTTTCTAAGGGGATAAGTTTGATAGACTTTAAAGATTTATCATTCCTAGTTCATGTCTGATGTATTTTATTCTCTTATAATTTAAGGGTTTCATGAATATGTCAGCAATTTGATGATGATTCCCAATAAACTTAGGAGTTATATCACCTGTTTGACAGTGATCTCTCAAAAATTGATTTCTTATATCAATTTTTTTTGTTCTAGAATGAGAAATTTTATTTTTAGAAATATTAATAGAACTTTATTGTCACATTTTATGGGGATATGTCTAAATTGAAATCCATAGTCTAGTAAAGTGTATTTCATCCACAAAATTTGTGCACAGCAACTACATGTAGCAATATACTTTTCTTTAGCAGTTAATAATGAAACTGAATTTTGATTTTTTTTCTACACCTTGATATTAGAGACATTCCCAAAAAGTGACATATTCTAGAGGTACTCTTTCTATCTAACTTACATCCACCAAAGTCAGTATCTAAATAACTAACCAAATCAAAATGTTTCCCTCTAGGATAGAACAACATTAAATTATTTGTATACTTGAGGTATTTGAAAACTATTTTAACAGAATTTAAATGAGACTCTTTTGGGTTTTCATAAAATCTTGCAAACATACACACACTAAACATAATACTTGTCCAACTAGCAGTTAACTACTAAAAACTTGCAATCATTCCTCTGTAAGCTGTTTGATCAATAGATTTTCCATTTTCATCAAGATCTAGCTTACATGTAGAACTCCTAGGTATTTCACTACTCTTAATGCTATCAAAACCATATCATTTAAAAATATCTCTATTATATTTACATTTAGTTATAATAATACCTTCTTTGTTTTGAAATAATTTAAATCCAACAGAATATTTAATTTCACCCATTTAACTCATTTTAAATTCTCTTTGCGTCATTTTTTTAAAAATCCTTACATAAAGAATGTTTAGAAGATCCAAAAATAATATCATATACATAAATTTGATCTTTTAAAACATATTTCTAAATCATTTTTATAAATAAAGTAGGATCTACAACTCCTTTTTTAAAACCTCTAGAAAAACGAATGTTACTTAGCCTTTCATACCAAGCTCTTGGAGCTTGTCTCAAAACATATAAAGCTTTAGATAATTTGAAAACCTGATTTGGAAAATATGAATTTGTAAAACCTATGGGTTGTTCTAAAAAACATCCTTAATTATATAACCATTTAAGAATTCACTTTTGAAACCCATTTGATAAAGTTTGAAATCCATGTGTGCTGCATAGGAAAGTAAGATTCTAATGGCTTTAAGCCTAGATACTGCTGCCAAAGTCTCTTCATAATCAATTATTTGTTCTTGATTAAAACATTGTGAAACCAACCTATATTTGTTTCTAACTATATTTATAGCTTCATCTACTTTATTACTAAACACCCATTATGTTCTTATGGTCAAGGTATCTTTTGGTCTATCAGAAATCATCCAGATTTTATTTCTCAAAAACTGATTTATCTCTTCTTGCATAGCTATCACCCAAGAATTATTTATATTTAACCTGATTTCTCAAAGAGGCTATAGTTTGTGTTCCTCTATCTAAATATACAACAACAACATCTAGGTGATGGTTTTTAAGGGTCCTAGTGGGTCTAGTAAAAGTAGGACTAGTTATTTTAGATTCATTATTTTGTTCCGGTTCATTATGTCTAGATTCTAGAGAATTTCTAAAACTGGAAGTTTTCATAGATTCCTTTAGAGGTTGATTTTCAGGTTTTTCATTAATTTCCAAGTTGGAAATATCCTCTTCAATATTTTCTAGTGAGGTTTTAGGATAATTTTGATCTATTTCATCAAACTTGACATGTAAAGATTCTTCCTAACATTTGGTTTTTTCATTAAAGACTCTACAAGAATTGATTGATATTGATTATCAAAGGAATATTCCTTCATCACTTTGAGAGTCAAATTTATCTAAAATATATTTAGTGTTAAGATTATAATATTTACATAAAAAGACTTTAAAATAATTTACCTTATGTTTCCTATTATTTCACAACTCATAAGGAGTATTATTAAGAATAGGTATGATTAGGACTCTTTTTATTATATAACAAGCTGTACTAACAGCTTCATCCCAGAAATAAATCTGTAGGTCATATTCATTAATCATAGTTTGAGAAATTTCATGTAGGGTTATATTCCTTCTTTATACTAAACCATCTTGTTGAGGTGTCCTAGGGGAAGATAAGTTATGACTATAGCCATTTTTTGAGCAAAAGGATTCAAAGTCTTGATTTTCAAACTCATGTCCATGGTCACTTATTAGATATTTAATTCTAAGTCTACTAAGATTTTCTATAGTCCTAGAATACTTTGTAAAATGAGAGAAAGCTTCACTTTTTTGAGCTAAGAAAAAGGTCCAAGTATACATATAAAAATAATCTACAAGAATATAAGCATAGTTCTTCCCATTGAGACTTAAAACTCTAGATGGTATAAAAAAAGTCCATGCGAACCATCTTGAGAGGTTGAGAAGTTGTTACTTTTTTATTTGGTTTGAAAGAGATTTTATGTTGATTTCCTTTTAGACAAGTATTGCACACTTTATTGTCTAGAAACTCTAATTTAGGCAGGTATTTAACTAAACATTTTCTATTCAATTTCTTAAGGGGACGTATAATACAATGTCCTAGACTCCTGTGCAAGAGCCAAGACAGTTTTTGAAAGGCACTTAGACAAGAAACACTTTGTGAGGCTAGTGTGTTGATAAAACACTATTTTTTTTAATATATTATTGATAATAAATGATTTAATTTCCCCAAAATGTGCTAAATATATTCATTTATGAAATATTTGGGATTAGATCATTCAATTGAAATTTTGTTGAAAATTCCAGTTTTACCCTTTTAAAATGTATTGTAGTATGTTGAAGATAAATATTTTAATATTTATTATTTAAACTTAATATTTTGTAACCATATTTCTAACATATGATTATACAACTTTCATTCAGGACACTAGAGCTAAAAAGTGTATTTTGATGGAGTAAATGGGCCATTAAGCCAATGGTGGGCTGGACTCGACATGATGGACATGGGTTCTGTATTTGGGCCATATCCTCTTCATCCGGGCTTGGATTGAGCCCACATTTTGAGGAAAGATCTGGGACAGGATTTGAAGCAAATCACCCTACTGGAAGGCCGGACAATTCACGCGTTTTAAAGGTCAACTAAGCAGTGAAACTTGGAATAAAATATTTGGCCGAGTTTTTCATTTCACACTTAAAACGTTATGTAACCCTAGACCTCACAAACTCTATTTAAAGTGGGTTTTAACTCTTTGTGAGGGATGGTAGAGGCACTGGGAATGTTTGGAAAAATGGTTGTCTCTTGGTAGCCCCTCACAACTCTTGGAAGAAGTAAGTGTTTGTGCAAACCTCTCTTCCAAAAAGGCTCTCCTCTCCCACCTCTTCTTTGTATTTCTTTTCTTTCATGTTTGTTTATTGAATTTTAATTCAAATAATATTATGTGTTCTTTCATTTTATTCTTCTATTAATCTTATTAATTGGGTTGGAATCAAGAGTGGAGATGATATTGGGTTCTACCCTATCAATCCTTTGCTCATGAAAAATGTCTCCACGATGACTACACCGCCCATGGAAGAGTAGTTCTTTTTAGTAATCGATCGACCTCTATCCTTCTTCATTTAATTATTTTGAATCATTGTGATACTGTAATTCACTTAATATGATCCATGAATTTTGTTTTTAAATTGTAAGAAACTATGTAATCAATTGAATAGTTAACACAAAAACACACGAGGTCGAGATTTTGTGTAAATTGTGAGAGCGTGATCTTAATCGGTAATACAAGACCACACGGTATAAATTCATAGAATTCAAATATAACACCTAAACTATTTTGTTGAATATTTTATGGATAATAAATGATTTAATTTCCTCACATTTTTCTAAATATATTCATTTATGAAATATTTGGGATTAGATCATTCATTTGAAATATTGTTGAAAATTCCAGTTTTAACCTTTTAAAATGTACTGTAGAATTTTGAAGATAAATATTTTAATATTTGTTATTTGAACTTAATATTTTGTAAACGTGTTTATAACTTAAATGTATACAACTTTCATGCAGGACACTAGAGATAAAAGTGCATTTGGATGGAGTAAATGGGCCAGTAAGCCAATGGTGGGATGGACTCAGCAGAATGGACATGGGTTCTGTATTTTGGTCATATATTCTTCATCCGAGATTGGAAGGATCCCAGATTTTGAGGAAGGATCTGGGACATGATTGGACACAAATCATACTTCTGTAAGGCTGGACAATTCACGCGTTTTAGAGGTAAAATAGGCAGTGCAACTTTGAATAAAATATTTGGTCGAGTGTTTCATTTCACACTTAAAAAGTTATGTAACCCTAGCCCTCACAAACTCTATTTAAAGGGGATTTTAACTCTTTGGGAGGGATGTTAGAGTAATTGGGAAGGTTTGGCCGAAAGGTTGTCTCTTGGGAGACCCTCACAAATCTTGGTAGAAGTAAGGATTTGTGCAAACCTCTCTTCCAAAAAAGCTCTCCTCTCCCACCTCCTCTTTGTATTTCTTTTCTTTCATGTTTGTTTCTTGAATTTTTCTTCAAATAGTCTTTTGTGTTCTTTCATTTTATTATTCTATTAATCATATTAATTGGGTTTGAATCAATAGTGGATACGATATTGGGTTCTACCCTTCCAATCCTTTGCTCATGCAAAACATCTCCACGATGACTACACCACCCATGGAAGAGTAGTTCTTTTTAGTAATCGATCGACCTCTATCATTATTCATTTAATTATTTTGAATCATTGAGCTACTATAATTAACCTAATATAATACATGAATTGTGTTTTTAAATTTTAAGAAACTACGTAAGCAATTGAATAATTAACACAAAAACACGTGAGGTTGAGATTTTGTGTAAATTTTGTGAGCGCGATCTTAATCGGTAAAACAAGACAACACGGGATAAATTCGTAGAGTTAAAATATAATCCCTAAACACAATTCATCCTCATTTCCAGAATGGATATGTTCTATAATTAACCACTTACCATAAGCTAACCTTATAACAACAATCAAAGTAGGGTGTTGCGATTGCGTGTTCCGAAGCTAGCCCAGGGTTCAAGTAATTCCATCTTTGTGGTTAAGTTAACTCTTGTAGGGTTCAAAGGTTAAAAAATTAGGGGATCATAATTAAGTGTATATTGATTTAAATGATATTGATTAATAAGTAAATTAATAGGTAGATTTAGATCGATTACGTCTTTTAAAATATTTTCTAAAAAACATCTTATTGTTCTGTCTTTTTAATCAAACATCATTTCAAAATTGAAAAAAAATACAATCTTCTTCCAGAAAACTTCTTCTAGATTTATAAACTATAAACAACCTCATCCTTTAAACAAGTGTTTTAATTATATTCTATTTTATTTTTATAATACCTTTAATAATTTGTTAAATTCACTTCCTCTTTTGAGATATGACCTTGGTCAGCCACTCTACTGCACCTAAGTACTCCAAAATCACACTAATCATTTGAGGGCACCCACGACAATGCTCTTCCAAATTGGCACCATTTCTAGGGAGGCAACTATTTTATTCAACTAATTAGAGGTATTTTTTTACTTTTATTTTAATATTTTATCTTCTCTTCTTTCTTTCTTCTTTCCCCTTTCTCAATTATCTTTTTGGTTTTCTAATTTTTTGTTGGGACCATCAAATCAAACTTATTATCATTTTATTATGGTCCACTTTTCTTCAATTTATTTTTCTATTTCTTTGATTTATGACACAAACTAATCACAAGGATCTCTTAGATCTTGACCATAGGATTGAACGCAACCTTAGGGAGCGAATCCGTCATTCTCAGTCTATGGGAAGTGTTGACATTTACCAAACTGGGGAATTCCTCCACTCTAGGAATATTGAAATTGGAAACACTTCTAATTCCAAATTAAAACAAGAACCAATGGCTAAAAATAATGGAACTGAACTTAATAGAACCATTCGAGAATTGGTTGCACCAGATATTAACTATCAAAAAAATTGTATTGCATACCCAAACCTCGAATCGGACTTTGAATTGAAATCTGGATTAATTAACCTTATTCCAAAGTTTCATATCTTATCTTGTGAGGATCCCAACAAACACCTTAAGGAATTTAATGTGGTTTTATCAACCTTAAAACTAGTAAATGTTTCTGAGGATCAAATTAAATTAAGATCATTCCCATTCTCACTTGATGGAGCTGCAAAAGATTGGATGTATTATTTGCAACCTGAACATGTAACATGTTGGAATGATTTGAAATGTATTTTCTTGCAAATATTTTTTCCAGCATCAAGGACCACATCCATTCAAAAGGAGATATCGGGGATCAAGAAAGCCCAAGGAGAGTTAATGTATGAGTACTGGGTGTGATTCAAGACGCTGTGCGCAAGCTGTCCGCATCACCAAATCAGTGAGAAACTCCTCATCCAATGATTCTATGAAAAACTCACACCCATGGAGAAGAGCATGGTGGATGCTACAGCTGGAGGAGCATTGGTGGATAGGACACCAGCATCCGCACGTGCATTGATTGACATGATGGCCCAAAACTCCCAACAATTTGGCGATAGAGGTACACCACATATTAGGGGAGTACATCAGGTAAGTCCTTCTTTCTTTTTAAAGTCATTTGATTGATACCAAGTTGGAAGAATTGACCACTATGGTGAGGCAGATTGCTTTGGCTCAAAAGACATCCCAACCCACTCCTTCAAGGCCGTGTGGAATTTGCACTGAGACAAGCCACCCAACTGATTGTTACCCACAAATACAAGAGACAGAGGATTGCGCAGCAGTATTCCCAGGGACACCTTATCAGCAGCAACAACCATATCCCCAAAAGAAGCTTGATTCCTTTGAAAAAACATACAACCAAGGGTGGAAGGATTGATCGGACATGAGGTATGTATATGGAAAACAAGAAAGGCCACTCTTTCAACAAAACTTCTAGCAGCCTCCACCTTACCAACAGGGTTTCCAACAACCCCAAAAGAGATTCGAAGCTCAAACATCAACAAGTAAGAAACAAGGGAATCTCCAACACAAGGTAGACTCTAACACTGATGATCTTTTGAAACAAATTGTCGTTAATCAACAGAATGAGCTGAAGAGTCAAGGTTCAGAGTTGAGGGAGTTGAAGACTCAAATGAGCCAGATTTCCACCGCCCTCCATGAACTTATAAGTAGGAATTCTGGAAATCTACCTTCCCAACCCACTCCAAATCCAAAGGGGAATGTCAGTGCCATCACATTGAGAAGTGGGAATCAAACAACTAATGCTTCTCCACCAACAATTCCACCAGGATTCACCTCAAATCCAAGAAATCCCAATTCCACATCAACTAATGAGCAACCCAAGGAGAAAGATAAAGGTAAGAAAAATATTAATGATGTTCCTCCTAAACCACTTCCTTTTCCAAATAGGGTTGTTCAAACCAAGAAGATGGCTGAAGAAGCAATGAAAAAGGAGGTTTTGGACACATTCAAGCGTGTGGAGATCAACATCCCTCTACTTGAAGCCATCAAACAAATCCCTAGGTATGCCAAATTCTTAAAATAACTATGCACAAATCGAAGAGGGCTCGAGGGAAATGAGAGGATCCATCTAGGAAGGAATGTGTCATAACTCATTACACCAACTCTAGAAATGCCAACAAAGTGCAAGGATCCAGGGACATTCACCATCCCATGTACCATAGGGGAGTTGCACTTCTCTGATGCTCTTTGTGATTTAGGAGCTTCAATAAATGTGATGTCTCACTCTGTATTCTCTTCTTTACAGGTTGGTGAGTTGAAGCTGATGAGAGTAGTGGTGTAATTGGCGAATAGAGCTACGACATATCCAGTGGGAGTACTTGAGGATGTACTTGTCCAGGTAAGAGACATAATCTTTCCAGTAGACATATATGTGCTCAAAATGGAGGATGATCAGGTAAGTTCTTGTTCTCCCATTATCTTTGGTAGACCCTTCCTCAAAACTGAAAAAACTATTATAAATGTTCATGAGGGTACACTTTCCATGGAGATTGGAGATGAAGTTGTAATTTTCAATGTTATGGACTCCATGAAGTACCCCTCTGAGGACCATTCTGCTTTTGTTATCTCCCATTTTGAACCACCAAGTAAAAACCTCATGGAATTTTATTGTCTTAGGCTTAGGGAGATTATGAGTATTGGTTCTAGTTTGATTTCTAAGAGTACTTACACACCCGTTTCTAAGGAACAAGAATCTCTAAGATTTGATTTTGAAATGGAATCATATTCTGATTTTGATCATGTGAACTCTAATTATGACATGGCTGTTGAGTATGCTGATGGATTGGATGCTTTATTCTCTGATTTTGATGATGTATATTCTGATACTGATGCACTTTGTGCACATATTTCAGTTCCTTCTATGTCTCCATCCATACACCACCCCCCTACACTGGAACTCAAGACATTGCCACCAAATCTCAAATACTCATACTTGTTAAGTGGTGAAAAATTACCTATTATCATTGCTAATAATATCCCTTTTGAACATGAAGAAAATCTTTTGAATCATTTGAGGGAGAACATCAGGGCAATCGGGTGGACCTTGGCTAACATATCTGGTATTAGCCCATCCATTTGCATGCATATGATTCTTTTGGATGATGGGGCTAAACTGGTGAGACATCCACAAAGGAGACTCAATCCCACCCACCTGGAAGTTGTTAAAAAAGATGTTGAGAAATTTCTCGAGGCTGGTATAATCATTCCCATTTCAGATTCTCAGTGGGTAAGTCCTATTCAGGTTGTGCCTAAGAAGAGTAGTGTTACTATTGTTAAAAATGAGAAATATGAGTTAGTTCCAATGAGGGTGCAAAACAGTTGGTGTGTGTGTATTGATTAAAGGAAACTAAATCAGTCCACTCGCAAGGACCATTTCCCCCTCCCATTTATTGATCAAATGCTTGAGAGACTAGCTGGGAAAACACACTATTGTTTCTTGGATGGATTTTCTGGATATTTTCAGGTTCCTATAGCTCCAGAAGATCAGGAGAAGACTACATTCACCTATCCCTTTGGAACATTTTCCTACCAGAGGATGCCATTTGGACTTTGCAATGCCCCAGGTACCTTCCCGAGATGCATGGTGAGTATTTTCTCAGATTTCATTGAGACCTGCATGGAGGTATTTAGGGATGATTTTACAGTGTATGGGTCTTCATTTGATGAATGTCTAAGTAGTTTGGGAAAGGTGTTGAATCATTGTATTGAGAAGAATCTGGTCCTGAACTTTGAAAATTGTCACTTCATGGTAGAGCATGGCATTGTCTTAGGTCATATAGTCTCACAACATGGAATTGAAGTTGATAAATCTAAGGTAGACATTATTTCATCCCTTCCATATCCTACATGTGTGTGTGATGTTCGATCATTCCTTGGACATGCTGGATTTTATTGACGCTTCATCAGAGATTTTAGTAAGATCGCTCTACCCTTACCTCTATTGCTTCAAAAATATATTGACTTAAATTTTGATGATTCATGTAGGGTATCATTTGATGAGCTAAATAAGTGTCTGACCACTCCACCGATCATACAGCCCCCGTGGTGGGACCTTCCATTTGAACTTATGTGTGATGCATCTAACCTCGCGGTTGGAGTTGTCTTATCTCAGAGGGAGGAGGGACGTTCACATGTGATTTCATATGCATCGACGATGTTGGATTCTTCCCAATCAAACTACACCACAACAAAAAAGGATTTTCTTGCTGTTATATTTGCTTAGATAAATTCCGTTCATATTTATTGGGATCTAAAGTACTTGTTTTTTCTGACCATGCAGCTTTGCGGTGCCTCTTGAAGAAGCCAGATGCAAAGCCCCGGCTGATCCGACGGATGATCCTTCTTCAAGAATTTTATATTGAGATAAAGGACAAAAATGGGTCAGAAAACATGGTGGCGGACCACATATGTAGGCTTAATCACACACTAGAGGATGAATCCTTGGACCAGGTACCACTTCGGGACACTTTCCCCGATGAGAATCTTTATTCCATCTCAGGTACACATCCTTTGTATGCAGATTTAGTTAACTACTTTGTTACCTTTGAAATCCCTACAAATTTAAAGAAACATCAAGTCCAAAAATTAAAGAGTGAGTCAGGTTATTTTGTTTGGGATGATCCATACTTATAGTGAATGTGTAGTGACCAAGTTATTAAGAGGTGTGTTCCTGATCATGAGTTTGAGTCTGTTTTGCAATTATGTCATACACTTGCATGTGGTGGACACTTTGGACCCCAACGGACAGCTAGGAAAGTTTTGGACTCTGGATTATATTGGCCTAGTTTATTCCATGATGCCCATGTGTTTTGTTAGTCATACTCTCCTTTCCAACACACTGGGAATATTTCTAGGAGGCATGAGATGCCCCAACAACCCATACTATTCTGTGAGATTTTTTATGTGTGGGGAATTGATTTTATGGGTTCTTTTCCAAGTTCATATGGTTTCTTGTATATTTTGGTTGCTGTTGATTATGTGGTCAAATGGTTGGAGGACAAGGCCACCAGGACTGATGATTCTCATGTTGTTGTGGAATTTGTGAAGGCACAGATTTTTTGTAGGTTTGGAGTACCAAAGGCTATCATCAGTGACCAAGGGACACATTTCTGCAATCGGAATCTTGCTTCCCTTCTTCAGAAGTATGGGGTGACACACAAAACATCAACACCATACAACCCTCAAACAAATGGCCAAGCTGAGGTTTCAAATCGTGAGTTGAAACAAATTTTGGAGAAAACTGTGTAGCCAAATAGGAAGGATTGGAGCAAGCGCTTGGATGATGCATTGTGGGATTATAGGACAGCATACAAGACACCCATTGGTATGTCCCCATTTCGGATTGTTTTTGGGAAAGCATGTCATCTCTCCATGGAAGTTGAGCATTGGGATTATTGGGCTATAAAGAAATGCAACACGGATTTGGCCCATGCTGGAATCCAATGGAAGCTGCAAATTCAAGAGCTTGAGGAGATTAGATTGTCTTCATATGAGAACTCAAGGCTCTAAAAGGAAAGATCAAAATCAGCTCATGATATAATGTTCCAACAAAGTAAGTTTCATGTTGGAGAGAAAGTCCTTCTCTACAGTTCACGACTGAAGCTAATGTCTGGTAAGTTGCGTTCCAGATGGTTAGGTCCTTATATTGTATCTAATGTTTTTACTTATGGTACAGTGGAGATCACACAATAGGACACAAGAAGGAGCTTCACAGTCAATGTGCAACGTTTGAAGAGATACATTAAGGGACTTCCAACTAATGCAGTGGATTTTATCACACTGCATGACCCCATCATCACTTGAGCACATCAGGTTGTTCTTAACCCTTTAACTTTGTTATTATTTGTCCTATTTAAAATTATACATTTCATGTGCATATATCATCTCATGGGTTCACATTGAGGACAATGCAATATTTTATGTGTGGGGGAGGGAAAATTTTAGTTTAGTAATTTCAATTGTTTTCTTGTTTAAAAACAAAAAAAAAACAAAAAAAAATTGTCTGTTTTTCAAATTTCGTGTTTTTATTTTTCAATTTTATTTGTGTTTTTGAAATTTTTGAGCTGAAATGATTCTCATCACAATTTTTAAATGCATATCAATGAATGAAACAATTTATCCCTTGAAAGTAATCTTAAATGAATGCTGAAATAACTTTGTTTCAAGTTCAAATATTTAGTAATTTCATGAAAAGTACGACGAATTTTGAATCCCATGACACATCTCACTGTCTTTATATTTGAAATCACTTTCCTATGAGGCTTTTGAACTATTATTTTCATATTCTTTAAATTTACTTCACTTTTTGAGAGAACCAAACCATGCTTGATTTAACCATAATTTGATCTATTCCTATCAAAAATTGAGGGTTTGAGGTACTTATGTTTAAATTATTGAGGCATTTGTTTGGTATTAAAACCCCTATTTCAAAGAATACTTTTTCATAATGGCCTACCTTGAACATATAATCCTTGTAGCCCTTAGAATCCATGCACAGCCTATTAGGTTAGCCACATTACAAACCAATTTTCCCTATCCAACCAACTCTTGAAGCGAAATTGCATAGTCTAGTTGAGCTTAAATGTGGGGGAATCTATCATGTGTTGTGCTACCACATTCTGTGATACTTTGGGTGGAAAATTAAATTCTAAATAGATGTGTTTGTGGTTGATGAAAATCATTATATTGAAAGCTGTTCCTTTTCTGGAGCCTTCATGACAAGTGAAACTGTGCCTTTTCTGGAGCTTCTAATTGAGGTGGAAATATGTTCCCATCTGGAGATTTCAAGAAAATCATGTTTGAGAAGATTGACATTTTTTATGTTGAAATGATGGATGGTGTAAACCATTCATGACTTTTCATGATGATGGAGCTGAATTGATAATATGGGGATTGAGGAGAAGACCATATTTATGTGAAAATTAGATTACTGCAAATTTGCTTCAAAAAGAGTCAAGCCCTCCTCATTCAGCCTCCTAATTTTTCACATCCAATTCCTACCAACCAAAAGCCACAGAATAACCCTGAAAAGTCCTCATGATAAACATATTTCCTTGACTCACATCAGGTGGTGATGTAGGAATCTATCAAGCCTATGGTGACCCTTGTATGAGTTTGGATGAGAAAGACATTGCAAAAAATGACATTTGTGTGATAAGTGAAAATTCAAGTGAGGTAAGTGTTTTGTGCATGGGAGGATAAACAAAGTGGAAATATATTGAATGATATAAATGAAGAACTTAAAATAATGGTTTTTTATGAGGCATTATATCTTTTGTTTCTTGTTTTGTAATTGTTTGATCTCAAGGATATGTGCTTTAAAATTGGTTTTGATTTGAAATTGATATTTACTTGATATGAGATTTTGCTCAGGAGTGCAAAAGGGTAAGTGTGGAGGAGTTGATAAAACACTATTTTGTTGAATATTTTATTGATAATAAATGGTTTAATTTCCTCACATTGTGATAAATATATTCATTTATGAAATATTTCGGATTAGATCATTCATTTGAAATTTTGTTGAAAATTCCAGTTTTACCCTTTTAAACTGTACTGTAGTATTTTGAAGATAAATATTTTAATATTTATTATTTGAACTTAATATTTTTCAACAGTGTTCCTAACTTAAATTTATACAACTTTAATTCAGGACAATAGTGCTCAAAAGTGCATTTGGATGGAGTAAATGGGCCATTAAGCCAATGGTGAATGGGCTCGGCAGAATGGACATGGGTTCTGTATTTGGGCCATATATTCTTCATCCGGGCTTATATTGAGCCCAAATGTTGAGTAAATCTCGGGGACATGATTTCGCACAAATCACCCTTCTGTAAGGCTGGACAATTCACGCATTTTGGAGGTCAACTAGGTGGTGAAACGTGGAATAAAATATTTGTCCGAGTTTTTCATTTCACACTTAAAAAGTAATGTAACTCTAGCCCTCACAAACTCTATTTAAAGGGGGTTTTAACTCTTTGGGAGGGATGTTTGAGGCATTGGGAAGGTTTTTCCAAAATAGTGTCTCTTGGGAGCCCCTCAAAACTCTTGGATCAGGTAAGGCTTTGTGAAAACCTCTCTTCTAAAAAGGCTCCCCTCTCCCACCTCCTCTTTGTATTTCTTTTCTTTCATGTTTGTTTCTTGAATTTTTCTTCAAATAATCTTCTGTGTTATTTCATTTTCTTCTTATCTTAATCTTCTTAATTGGGTTGGAATCAATATTGGAGATGAGATTGGGTTCTACCCTTTCAATCCTTTTCTCTTGCAAAACATCTCCACGATGACTACACCGCCCATATAAGAGTAGTTCTTTTTAGTAATCGATCGACCTCTATCCTTCTTCATTTAATTATGTTGAATCATTGAGCTACTGTAATTCACTTATTATGATCCATGAATTGTGTTTTAAATTTTAATAAACTAATTAAGAAATTAAATAATTAACACAAAAACACGTGAGGTCAAGATTTTGTGTAAATTGTGAGAGCACGATCTTAATCGGTAAAACAAGACCGCACGGGATAAATTTGTAGAGTTCAAATATAATCCCTAAAAACAATTCATCCTCATTTCCAAAATAGATATGTTCTCTAATTAACCACTGACCATAATCAAACCTTAGAACAACAATCAAAGCAGGGTGCTGCGATTGCGTGTTCCGAAGCTAGCCCATGGTTTAAGTAATTCCATCTTTTTGGTTAAGTTAACTCTTGTAGGGTTCAAGGGTTAAAAAATTAGGGGATCATAATTAAGTGTATATTTATTTAAATGATAATGATTAATAAGTAAATTTAGAGGTATAGTTAGATCGATTACACCTTTTAAAATATTTTTTCTTAAAAAAACATCTTCTCGTAGTGTCTTTTTAATCAAACTTCATTTCAAAATTAAAAACAAAAAAAAATAAAATCTTCTTCCAGCAAACTTCTTCTAGATTTATAAACTATAAACAAACCCCATCCTTTAAATTAGTGTTTTAATTATACTCTATTTTATTTTTATAATACCTTTAATAAGTTGTTAATTTCACTTCCTCCTTTGAGAGACGTCCTTGGTCAGCCACTCTGTTGCACCTAAGTACCCCAAAATCACACTAATCATTTGAGGGCACCCACGACAGTGCTCTTCCATGTGTCTAAATTTATAACATATACATTATCATTTCTATGAGTAGAAAATACTATGTTATTCTTCACATAAAAAACATGACATGAACCATTTTTTAATTTTACATTAAATCCACCATCACATAGCTGGGATATGCTAAATAGGTTATATTTTTGTCCATCAACATATAGTAATTTTGAATGTAATATAGATTTATGGTTACCAATCTGGCCTACATCGATGATTTTTCCTTTACCATTGTTACCAAATGTGACATTCCCTCCATCAATATTTATGAGACTCCTGATGCTTGAGTATTCCCCTATCATGTGTCCTGAACAACCACTGTCTAAGTACCATATATTTATATAAGAACTATTTATTTAGTTTACCTACAATAAAATTTATTCTAGAAATGATTTTGGTACCCATATTTATCTGGGTCACAAATATTAGTGGTAAAGGTTTTAGGAACCCGTAATTTTCTTATGGGTTTCCTATATGTAGAATATAGAGTATTTAGAATATAAACATTATTTGGTCCTGAAAATCTTGATGAAGTAAAAGAATTTTTTGAACTAGAACTTGTAGTTAAATCATGATTTTTGAATAAAGAAGCATATTTTACAATTTTGGTTACAAAATGAGTTTTTGATAAATTCTTTATCCTCCTTGATATCCTATTCTAGAAATGTACTTAGGAGCTATCTGTTTAAAAAGTTACTAAGTAAGTGTTTTTTCCTATTGGTGAACTTTTCACGATCCTTCTGTAATTGCTCATTAGATATTTTTAACTCATTATTTTCCTTGATCAGTTGAGAATTTTTCTATTTTTCAGTTTTAAGTTCAGATTTAATAGTTACATTAAGAGAATTTTATTTATTTAATAATTTATATTTATCTTTTAATTTGTTTCATGTCTCTTCCAACATATTACAATATTCAAATAATTCTTCCCTTTTCATATTTTCATATTCACATTCATTTCAGAATAATAATATTTTTGTGTAGGAGAACCTAAGTTTACCTAAAAATTTTTTGTCATAAAACAAATATTTTCCATATATTCTTTCTCATCATGAGAAGAAAACAATTCATTGTATATGTCCTCAGAGGCACTCTAGGTGGCCTTCATTGCTTTCTTATATTTTATATTCTTATTCTCATTCTTCTTTTTTTATTTGATCTTGGAAAATTCAGCCTTTACATATCCCTTTTTCTTAAATTCATAACATATTATCTCATTATACTTTTCATTTCTTTTCAAATACTTACTCCAATTTCCATTGTTATCGTACTATTTTTAAAATTTTGGTCTCTTGAAGAACATTTTCTTCCTTTAAAATTTTCTAAATCTCCTGGCCAGATGAGCTATTTCCTCATTACTTTCTGAAGCTGATTCTTCACTACTTGTTCTCTCAACAGAAGCTTGAACTTTCTATTTGTCCTTATTTTTTGCAGTGGTAGTCTTAAAGGATATAAATTTTCTTTTTGGTTCTTCCTCCTATTGTTTTATTTTGAGTTCTTCTTCATAAATCATTAATTTTCCAATCAATTCCTTCATTTTCATCTTATCAATGTCACATGATTCTTTTATGGATACAAATGTCCCTCAACATCTCTCTGGTAATCACCACTAAATTCTCACTATTTGTTCTTTTTTTGTGACAACTCTTACTAAGGAAATTATGGTATTCATAATTTCATGGAACTTTAGATACATATCAGAAATAGATTCATCAGGATTCATTCTGAAATGATAATATTTAATAGTATAAGTATTTAGTCTCACCTCTTTCACATTATATGTTCCCTCATGGGAAACAGATAATGTGTCCCAAATCTCATGGGTATTTTTATAGGTAGAAATACTATTAAACTCTTCATCTCATAGTGTAAAGTGGATAGCATTCATAGATTTACAATTATTGTTATAGGAAGTCTTGGTAGGTTCATCACATGTTTTTCTAGAGGTTTTAGGAATTGAATATATACATTCAATTGCCGTCCAGATTTCAAATCCCATGCTTTTTAGCTGTACTTTCGTTTTAAGCTTCCACTAACCATATCTTTATCCTTTAAAAAAAGTTGGCATATTCGTAGAAGCTCCTTCTAAATGATTTTCCATGATATAAATTGTAAAATGATTTCAAAGTGATAAAAATTTATAAAGAACATAAATTTTAAAACCTTTGAAATACAACAACAATCATAATTGAAAAAAAAAATTAAAAACATTGAATACTAAAAAGCTTCTAAAATCCTTTGATACCAAATGTTGGTCAAATAGATTACTCAAGAGGGGGGTGAATTGAGTATCTATAAAAATCTATGTTAAATTTGGTTCTTTGAAAATTTCCCCCAATTAAATATATTATCTAAGTCAGTTTGTAGTGAATTTATAATAGTCTTGATTTATCAATTAATTTATCAAAAGAATTATTAGTTCTCATCTATACTATTCTAAAGGTTAATACAACTTTTGAAACTAACCTACTAGTTCAAAATAGTTATAAAAACTTGATAAACTAACTATCAAAGTTCTATTTAATTTTATGAAAAAGTAATAAACATAGAGTAAAACTAAAAATAAAAGGCACAACGGATATAGAAAACAGGTGTAGTATCAAGTTGAGAATTAGTCCTATCCACTTGGTGGTCACCTGCCACTGAGTAGTTTAAATCAATAAATAGTTCAATCCACACCATGTATCAGGGTTCACAACAACACACAAGGTTGTTCAAATCAAACTTGACCACTACCACAGTTATTCCTGGGAAAAACAACAAACAGGTCACACTTGACCTCTTCAACTATTCTATGTGGGATACAAAGAGTAAAATGAGAGTGATTTTATGGATATCTACTATCCTTCAATTATTCATAGGAGATGGTGTGTGTGTTAGAGACAGATACATGCACTACTCAAAAAATGTAAGCAAAAGAACAAAATGGAGATAAAGATATAGAATGAGGTTTAGAAATATCTCTGTGTTATTTAGTCAAGCTCTAGACTCAATTGATGTAGTGGAAATGATGATTGAGTCCTCTTCAAGAAGTTGTCTTCAAAAAATAGTAATGTAGTCTCTGTGCTCTGGCTTTTAGATGTCTGAAAAGTTCATATCTTTTGTTCCAAATATGTTTAGTATATATCAGTAGGTTTTTATTATCTTTTTTATCTACCTATATGTTATAGTTTGAGTTCTTGGGATTTTAAAGTAATATAGAGATTTTCAGAAGTCTGTAGTTATTCTTTTCCTTCTAATTTTTAGCGTATATCGAATGATCCAGCATGTAATTCTTTTATAATTCGTGGTCTAGAAGACATGAAGATGTCCCCACATACATGTACCTCTTATTATTTACTGAATGTCATGTATACAACATTAATTAATGTAAGAAACAATAATTTATCTAAATATTACTGTTAGAAATAAATTTGAATTAATAAAATAAAAATAGTTTTTATGACTATCAGTGAGTTATAATTATCGGTGACTCATTTTCATCAGTCTGTCATCATCGGTTTGTCATCATCAGTGAATTCATGTATTGATTAGTCCTTTCCAGTGGTATCAGTAACTCCGAGGATTAGTGAGTCGTTTGTGGTATCGGTCTATCCGGGCATCGGTGAGTCATCATCGGTGACTCATTTTGAACTATCGGTGTGTTTCCAATCAGTGACTCATTTATCAGTGTGTTGTCCATTGGTGACTCATTCATTAGTCTTTCATCCATTAGTAAATATTTCATTAATTTTTTATCCATTGGTGACTCATTCATCGATGTGGAATCCATCAGTGACTCGTTCATCAGTGTGTCATCCATCGGTGGCTCATAAATCAGTGTGTCGCTTGAACTATCAGTGTGACTGATCATCAGTGACTTGTCCATCGGTATGTCATTTATTCTATCAGTGAGTCCTACATCAGTGTCTTATTTTATTGGTTACTTCCTTGATCATTGAGTTCTTTGATCGGTGATTCATCCATCAGTGATTCATTTAAACTCTAAGCTCTAGGGATTCTGAAAAATGTATAAAGTGTTTGTCATACACAGAACACTACCAGATTAAGTGATATACAAAAATATTCACTTGTGAGCATATTTAATCATAAATATCCATAATTTATTGACTTATTAAAATTTATTACATAATGTGACATAATTTATTCACTTATAAATAATCATTGACATCATTAACGTGAGTCATTACTTAATATATGAATTACTAGAATTTGTAAATTGGCATGATTTGTGATTATGAAAACCACTACATCACAAAGGTTCCAACACATACCAATTCATTTTCTAAGTTATAATTATTAGAAAATATTAATATTTCATGTTTTTTTAAACTCAGGGTTGCATTTTTCTATCAAATATAGTGTTATATAGAAATATAGGGGTGTTACACCCCCATTAAACTGCATCCTTTCCATTTAAACTTTTTTTCACTAATCAAGGTTTTTATATTTGAAAATTATTTTTGGGAAACCCACAAAAGAAAAATGGTTAAAAAATTTTCATCTTTAAAAAAAGGAAAAGAGAAATATGAAGGTCATTTGGAATAACACATAACTATGTTTCTAAATAGGAGAACATGTTTGGGAAGTGAAAATATAAACATGGAGGAAAAAGTGATGTGAAAATACTGATATAGTGACAGAGAACATTTATCATAAGAAGGTGAATGATCATGATAAATTTAATGACCACAAAACCATAAATCAATGAGGTGTGAAAATGACCATCAATTAATGAAAAATGAATATAATAGGATAAATTTTTTGTTTCAATATCCTTTTCCTATATTTTAGGAATTACACCACCAACTAGAATAATAAAATAATGAAATTTACTTACTGGACAAGTATAATTTCATCATTTAATCAATTTCCACTATATCCTCATATTTTTATCCAAAAAATAAGTATTCAAGATGATTTTTTCTTACCTAAAGCACTAAAATATACTTCATAATCCACAAAAGGATATCAATATATTCCACTTATCATTAAATATTCTCCAAATCTGAATGGTTAGTATAAGGTAAGATAATATCCAAAATGTATAAACCTTAATTTGATAAAATAATACATTTTATTAAAAAATTTCCACAATAACACCAAAGGATCAACTTTGATCATTTCATATATAACTCTACATTCCAAATTACCACAATAACCTCAACATTAATTATTGTTTTAACCTCAAATTTGATATCATACCTTTCAACTTACATCCCCAAAAATTTAATTGTATTCATCCAAAATAAAATTTAATGTTAAATCACACGTTATGCCTAAAGGTCACATATAACTCAACCTAATGAAATAGCTACCAACATATCATTAATCACTATGATAAATCACTATATAATATTATAATGTATTAAAATTATAAAAAATATCAATAATCAAATTTAGATAATAACTAGAAAGTTAATCCTTATATTGACCATAAATATATCTAAAAATATATTCCTGTCAATGAATCCCTTTTAAATCATCAAGATTATCTATATCCCAATATACAATAATCAACTTCAAATAAAATCATATACTATCCTATATGATCATTTAAACCTCAAAAGATTATTCTTCTTACAACATAGTAAAATTTTCAAATCACAACAAAAAATCATCATTTAAAACCTCAAAAGGGGTATCTATTCTTTTGATCTTATGATCAACCTTAAAATTACAAACTCATAGTGGTATCCATAACTCTTAATTTAACATCACTTGTAAACATATATGCTTTCAAAAATTAATATAATCCTTATTCCTAAATAAATTCCAAATTTATTTATATATTCCATATATCCAAAAATACAATAAACTTTATAAAAGATGACCTAAATCGCAAGCTAATTTCAAGGTTGGAAATATTATCCAATAAATTTAAATCATCTCTTTATCCCAAATAATCATTATCACCATACCACTACATTATGTTTCTTAGTTATCATTACCATTCTACATATTTTTTAAAATCCTTAAAGAAATAAGATTGTGGAATGAAAATTATGTGATTCATAATTCATATATCTAGAATATCACTAATATAACACTTATATAACATAATTCTCAAATAAAAATACATAAACACTTCAATCCTTTAACTTATAATATTGGAATACCTTATCTCCTTCCTTAGTCTAGGAGATAATCCTTTGATTCGGGAATTGGCTTAGATAAATTCCATTTTCCCCACACATAATATATTAAACTATAATTGGTACCATATTATGAACTTCATATCCCTATATTAAAATATTAATTTTCCTCAATATTTTATTTTTATATTCCTTTAATTTCTACACATAAAAAATATTCTCATTCATTTGAGATGTTCCCTTGAGTGTTTATTCCCACATTCTCAACACATAGGAAGTTAAATCTTAATTAATCCATGGTCTTTATGAAAATCTATATTTCACTTATTTTGTGGGTCAGGAGACCCACACAAGTTGATTTTTTAATAATACAATGATATATATGATTAGGCATAATCATAAGGTTTTTCATTCCATATCCCATTTCATTTGGTTTCTCAAAAGTACAATCATTCCATTGTTTGTCACATTCATCGTTAATAACCTACTTGTTCATAATATATCTACATAATCTCCTACTAAGTCTTTCATAACTAGAAACAATATTATCTATATCATACTAAAAATTTTCGTTCATAACATAAGGTAATGGAAACATAAGAAAAGGTGGGCTCAAATTCTCTGTAAGGGTAAACAAGGGATATATTGTATCACTTTAATATTTTGAGAAATAAATTTAATTTTTTTGATATTTTGTGTTACAAAAAACACTATGTTTAGCTTTAATTCCACACAACAATGATTTTATCTTATGTTACATCCAACACTGAGTATAACTTGTGATACATTCTACACCGAGTTTAAATAAAACATAACATACTATTCAAATAATTTTATTTAATATGATAGTTTTCACCTAGCCATTAGAAAGGTGGGTATGAATATGATTAAATAAATTATGAAAATATATGTTCTATACATGTATATAGAATGAAATCTTTAATCATCAATTAAATATAAATTAAAAAAATAATAATTTGGAAATAAAGGAATTCTTTTTAGGAAATACTAAATTTATGCACAAAACGTTTTTAACCAAAATAAATTAAACAAATAACTTTAGATGAACTATTTTAATGAAATTAATATATTATATATTCAATAAAGTATTTAAAATGTATCTTATGTGTTTTCTAGATAATATATAATGATAAATCTAAATTTACACTTAAGAACTGTATTTCTTTAAAAAGTAGTTTTGTCACCTTTTTAAGATCTTAATTTAAAATTATTTTTGAAAATTTTATAAAAAATATTTGAAAAAAATAAAATTTTTAATTGATAAATTCAAAATTATATAATGGTGAATTTTTTAGACTTTTTTGAAAAGATTGGTTTTTGGATTAATAGTTAAAAATATTGAGTTTTAATTGTAAACTACATTTACATTTAATTTATTTATAAAGTTAAATTATATTTTTAATTTGTATTAATGAAATATTAGTTTAATTATATATATATATATATATTAATCCAATTTAGTACATTTGAATCAATTTCATAATGAAGTTTGGTATAAAATATTTGTAATCATTTAAAAAAATCTCTTTGAAAACCCACTCTCTTGTTGCGTATGTGGGATTAATTTTAAATTAAAAATTCCCAATTATGTGAATTTAATTTTCCAAGATGTATTTGACATTTGGAATTATAATAATTTATATTTTCTAATATGATAAACTTAATTTTTTACCTAAATTAATAGGGAAAATAGTAAATATTAATTACCACGGTTAAGGTAAAAACGAGTCTACCAGGCATTAAACTAAAATAATAAGGTTTAAAATGACATAAAAACTTGTATAAAAAATATTATTTTAAATATTTAGACCAAATAATGAATAATTATTGATAATAATATATTTTTTATCCTTATGGATTGAGAAAAACGTGGGTACGCCATTTTATTTTCAATATTTTACAAGTGTGCCACATGCCTCACTTATTAAAATCCACCCCTATCATTTTTCATTAACACATTAAAACCATTTTATTTCATCCAATAACTACCAAAAAACATACTAAATTATTTCCTATAATCTTATAATCCTTATTTTGGTTATAAATCCATTCTACGAATGATTTTGGTGCACACCTAAGGAGGTTACCCGAAGAAGAGGTAATGTTCTTTAACGAGCACTTTAATTTTATTTCTTCCTCCAACTCCTTAAATTATTATTAAACCATGATTATATAATAAACTCCTTATATGACATTTTTTTTATTTTTTTATTATAATTAACTGATCTACATCCATCTCTACTTTTATCAAATGAGTTATGAAATTTCCATTCATGTGTACAGAGGACTACCGCCTCGTGAACTGGTGTCATTTATTTTTTCATAACCATCTATCATAATTGGGTATGATGATGGGAATAAAGTATATATATATATATATATTATATAACATTATTATAATTATTTATTAATTTTATTTTATATTCCTTTTTTAATTTCCATTTCGTAGGAGTTACAATAACAATGTTTTTGTGTATGGCAGACTACTGCCTCGCGAAGTGATGTGATTTGTTTTTACTAACTCTTTACATGGAAGATAATAAGGTTAAATTTAATAAATATATTTTTAATAAATTAAATAATTATGATATTAATGACATATTTATCATTATAAAAAGAAAATATATCATTTTATTTCTTACATTTTCACCCACTGAAATATGATAAAATCATTCGTGTACCTGTGGACTACTGCCTTCATGAAGCGATGTGACTCTCTATTTTCATCACCACACCACATGGATGATATGTGTATATATATTTAAAGAAATAATATTATATGTATGATATTATTATCATTATTTAAAAATAAATTATTACTTACCTCATTTCTATAATGATCATTGAAAAATGGAAATGTTACTCATCTATACGTGCAACCTACCATCTCCATGATCATAACATACTTTATTGTTCAAAATATTATTTCCTAATTAATTTTGAAAGTATAATTGATGTATATATATGATTATTATTTCATTATTATTATTCTATATATTATTTAACCATTATAAAATTAACAGGACCAAAATAATAATAAATCAAAACATACATGAAAAATAAGAGTTATTTTCTTAAACATGATTTTAACAAGGAATTGTTAATAAATATGTAATAAAAGGAATTAAGTAAATAATACATGGTATGAAATATAAAATTATTTTTCTTTAAAATATCTAAAATAATCTTATAATTATTATATTGTATGTTCTAATGTGTATGAAGGACATTAGGACTTAAGGTAAGGGATTTATGTCTCACTTTTTTTCTTCATTGAGACACATTCCATATTCAATACATATTTATTTTATGTGATTTATATAATTCCCATGAATTATTATTATTATTAATATCTATAAAAGTATGGGTATTTAAAAATCCATTTTATGATCTCTCTTTCATGGGGTTTAATGTTCAAAAAGTTACCAAAGTGGTAAGGGATTTTGTATCAATTTTCCTTCTTTGAGAAATATGTTATGTTATGTGCCTATCTTCCTTTAAGAGGTTATATACATCCCATTTCAAATTTAATATCATGAATATATTTATCCTATTAATATTTTATGTTTCATTTATTTATGTTCTTTCATGGTGGTTACATTTTAAATTTTCCAAAGTGGAAAATATTTTATATCATCATTTATGAGGATTGTTTATGATTATATTTACAATGATAAAATTTCTTAATCCATATATAAACTCATGAATTTTCTTGTTATATGGGTATTCCTAACATTAATAGTACCATTTTTCTTCTCTTTGGTACTTAAAATAATAGAGAAAATGTTTTCAAGAAAATATAATGTTATTTATCATTGCATGAAAATTCATTTTCATCAAAAACCATGTTTTCTAAAAATATTTAAAGGAATATTTTCATCCACATACAAATGATTTATTTAAAAAATATTTTACAAATTATTACTATTTAAAAATTGATTTTAACGAAATCTACATGTGTTTTTCAAAACAAGTCTCAATAGACTTTTACTAAAAATGTTAAAGTAATATTTATTTTAACTTATATGGCATGGAGATAATTTACCACCATCATGAACATTATTTTATTCTAAGATTATTTTATAATTTTTCAAGGTTATTTTAAAATAAAAGGATTTAAAATATATATATATTTTAAAAAAAAATTTCAAAGTGGAAATGATATTTTCCTCAAGAAATGTTTTAAATAATTTTAATGATTCCTTTATAAGTTTTTAATGTTATTTTCAAAGAAAATTATTTCCAAATTTTTCTATGAATTTATAATTTTAAAATGATTTTTAGAGAAAGTATTTTATTCCTTAGTAAAATTTCTAATTAATTTTTTCTTTCAAAATAATTTTTCATCTAAGGTGACATCCTTTGATGTGACATATGATTTAATGGGTACATAGTCCAAGGATACCGTTCTTATTCTTTCTATGAATGGTTTATGATTATGTTGACAAGATGTTTTTGAAAATAATTTATCTTCAAAATGTTATTCCATAATTAAATACTAATGAATCCCAATTCCTTTAATAGGTTATTCTATGATGAAATGATTATGAAACCTAAAAATTTTCCATAAGTTATGATATGGTGCAATGTTTAGGAGACCCATTTAATTTCATAGGTTATGATGTGATGAATTTTTTATAAACTTTTGGAATACATATATATGATTTTTATTATGATATATTCCGGACCTATATCTACCTATAATGCATTAGGTATAGATTTATATCTCATGATATAGACAAGACTATAATGGGTAGTGAAACTAATTTAGTAAGGGACATTTTCTACTATGATGGTCTTGGGAGTGAACCTTAACTACTATAATGGTTTGGGGAGTGAACCTATTCTACTCTAAGAACCTTGTAAGTGACCCTTTACTATTATATAAATTATTTTCAATGTTATGTGTATGAAAAAAAATTTATGTATTGTTCTAATGTAATGCTCTTGTGGATTAAGTTCTTTGATTTTCTTGTGATTCATGTCTTATGTAATGCCAATATTTATGCCCTGACTCAAGATTATGATATTTGATATGCAGGGTATGGTTTTCAGTTGTTATGCTCGTATTCTCATACCATTATGTTCATGTTATGATTATCTATCTCCCTTTTTTACCCTTATTGAGAATCTGAGCTCACCCTTTCTTATGTTCCCTTTACCAAAGTTATAAGGAATGGTTTTAAGTAGGGTATGTCTATAAAGAGTAATTAATGGGAAGATCTTTATGGGATACATTTAATATCTTTCACCAAAATTTAATATTTCATTCCTAGTATTAAAAGAAACTAAACCATTATTGTCCTCATGCATATGTTTATGTAATGTATTAAATATCCATATAAAAACATGTAATATCTATGTATGATAAGCCTGGTTCACTGTAGATATCAATTATTAATTAATTATAAATTGAACATTATGGTATGAGAACATGATATTAACATTTTACAATTGTACCTAACACATCATATATCATAATCATGAGTCATGACATATACTTTGGTATTTTATAAGGCATGAATCATAAAGGGATCGATGTACATGAGAAATGAGAGAATATCATTATCATAAGACATACGTTTGTGGAATATATAAACATATAATATGATTTCTTTAATAATATCTCACTGACAAGACTATTATAGTTGATTTGATTCACTTATCATTCCACCATATACTTAGTCAAGGTTCACTCCCAAGACTATTACAGTGGATAGGTTTCATTCCCCATTTTATCGTATCCTTAGTTATCTTTCACTACTAAGATAATAATAGTGGATAGATTCCCTTACTATACTGGTTTCAATCCCATTCCAGCCTTTTTTATCTCACGATATATCCATATTTACCTAATGTATTAGAGGGATATATAATTTTGGGCTCACCCATCACATAATTAAAATCATACATATATGTGATACAGGATCATAACACATTCATCATAGCATAACCCATATAAATTAAATGAGTTTTTTAAACGTTTCATCATTTCTTCATGACATAACTCATGGAAAAGAAAAAAAATTCATAAATGTTTCATCAAAACATAATTAACACATGGGAAAGAATTAGGGTTCATAGATTTATCCTTAAATCATCATCATCATAATCCATGCAAAGAATGAAATTAGAAGGTACCATTATATCATAACTGTAGTAAATATTAATTAATATTAAAGGATGTTATCATAAATGAAAAATACTTTTCAAATATTATTAGAATATTTCATAAGAAAAATACACATTTCAATTTGAAATAATTTATTTAAATTTTAAAAATTCCTCATATATTAAGGAAACAAAATTATTTAATAAGAACCTCAGAATATTTTAAAGGAAGCATGAAATCATTGTGTAGTCATAACGACAGGAAATTTCAGTCATGCCAAGTATGTTGAAACAAATATTCCTTTTATATTTTTGGTTAAAAAATAAATATTAATTCATTTGGAAATTGAGAAGAAGCTTCAT
Organism: Viscum album; assembly: GCA_963277665.1. Classification (NCBI taxonomy): domain Eukaryota; kingdom Viridiplantae; phylum Streptophyta; class Magnoliopsida; order Santalales; family Viscaceae; genus Viscum; species Viscum album. The sequence goes on from OY728134.1 coordinate 1,479,085,027, forward strand.
TTTGAAAAGACTTGTAAAAATTAAAAAATTCGTGAAAATGAATTTAAAAATCATTATAGAATAGTAAAAACATTCTTGAATATTTTTTTAGAAAACATGAACATAGAAGAAAAGATATTTTTTACAGAAGAGAGAAATAAAATTAGGTTTCCATTAAAATATTCTTTTCATATCTTGAGTACTTAAATAGAGGAAAATGAAAGGAAAATAGGTAATATTAAAAAATAACTAGTTTATTAGAAAAAGTAATGAGATTATTGAGAGTTATAATAAAAAATTATATCATCAGAAACATGATCATAAAAAATACTAATAAAACATGTAGATATGCGGGTGTCTACCTTAGATGGAGGGAAACCCTCGCTCGCTTCATTTCAGGAGACACCCATGGGAAGAATCATAAAAAAGGGTTCCAATTACATTTTTTAGTTGAACCCATATGTGGTATATGAAAGGTTTTTTATGGGTAATAATTTTTTCATTATTAGGCTTGTGCTATGAAAGGGAGAAAAGTCATAGAGATTGGATATCAATGTCATATGGTTTCCATGATTTGGGAGTTTTCTGACTGGGGTGGCATTTCAGTCATTCAGATATTTTCCACTATTTTTTCCCTTATAATGATTTGAAGCAGTGTGTAAAGATCTTAGGTTCCCTATTTATGAAGCCATGTACTCTTCATATGCATGATTTGAGCCTTTCATTCAACTTATCTAATGTTCAAAATACGTTTTCATAGGTCTGGGTCTGGATCCATGTACTTAGATAGGTCCTATAGCATATGAATATACTATAAGATATTTATACTGTGATTGGACTTCATATTTAGCTGGATAGGGATTCCAAGTTGGTTCACTTCATACACTTTTACCTTCTGTTAGTAGAGGTGGACATGAGTACTACTCTAATTGATACGAAAACTCTATCCACCCCTATTGATGGTATTCATCTATGAATTGAATATGAAAATCATCCTTACTAATATTTGGATTTCAATTCTGTTGGGAACTATATGGGATCATGTTGTAGAAGCACTTTCTCTTTTAAATTCTATGAAAAAAGGTCACCCGGAAAATGTTTGTAGAAACTTATTGGTGCTATGTAGGGAGTCATAGTCCATAAAGATGTTACAGATAGTGTATCACATTTTTTATATATTCTATCTACACTTCTTGATGAATCTATATAATTTGATGCTGAGAAGGTACCCCCCCCCCCCAGAGTATTGACTAAGAAACATGAGGTTCATGGATTACATGACAACTGTCCCATAGAGGAGGTTTTATGGTTAAATAATAAGGATTCATTGGAAACGGATTTTTCTTAAGAATAATATGATGGTGATTCATTTTATAAAGAATCATTTGATCATGAGTATGATATTACCAATGTCAAAAGGAAAGGAATGTTTCATGTTTTGGATGATTAGGTATTCCAGTTGGTCCTCCCTAGTAAGTCCAGAAGACTTGTGCCTCAACAAATATTAGATTTAAATGGAAAGAACCAAATACCCATCACTTGGGATGATATTTATTTTCATGTTACTATTTATTATTTTCTAAAAATTTCATTAACTCCTTCTGTTCCCACTCTATAGGTTGAAATTAGATGTAAAGTTGGTAACCGTCTGTCTGGTGATACTCTAGAGGAGAAGGTGGCAACCGAAGAGGGTTTCAATGCTCTAATGGACTCTGGAGTAATTTTAAATAATATTACCCTACTATAAATTATTAATATATATCACATAAGGGATTAATTATATGAGTAATTTAGCAATATTTTTACTGAATTGAAACCCATATCTACTGAGTATAATTCACCGGCTGAAGATTACCCCGCTTCTAGGAATGATAATGATGACATTGTTCCCAATGATAAGTATGATTTGGATTATAAATCATCGAACATGGGTTAAAAGGATACCACCTTACAGGCACCAAAATAATGGAAGTGAGGAAGGTACCTGAGAGGTTAGGGTGGTTCCCAAGAAAGAAGCGGTTAACACAAAAAAAAAGATGATTTCTTTTTTGTTTCTTTGTTTAGTGGAAAATTAACCTGTTAAAAATTAATCCCTTTCTCATTTTTAATTCCCTATCTTATACATTCTTTAATTTAATAATTTTACTAGGACCATGGATTTTATCCATGGTTTATGTCATTTGAGTAAAATTATTGTTTTTGGGTGTTAACTGTTTTTTTTTCAATGAGTATTTTAATTTGGCAATTTCGGTCCTTCAACTTAGATCATAGTTACATAAAATAAAAAAATTCAAACATTACATAAATATAATATATATTCATTATAGATATATATATATATATATATATATCCATAAAAGTTAGATATAAAAAATGATTTACACCATTCATGGAGACGGTGGGTCATATGTACGCTTTGATGTTGTTTTCACTTTTCAACATATGGAATGAAGGAAATGTACGTAATAATTCATCTTTACATAATAATTATTTTATCATATATATCATATATATTCATTAAATTTATCCTTATAACTATACATGTAAAACAGAAATGAAAAACTTGTCACATAAGTTTATGGAAATGGTAGTTCACACATACGCAAGAGCAACGCTATAATTTTCCAATGGATGAGAAGAAGGTACATCATGGATGTTAAATTATTATAATAAGAATTACTTTTTTTTAATATATATTATTAATAATCTTATAATGGATACCATTGAATTAGAGGAGTAATAAGTAGAAATAAAATTGAAAATGCTCGGTAAAAAGTTATACCTCATCATTGAGAAACCTATTTTGGATTACACCTTAATCATTGAAATGATGGTATTTTAGAAAGAATATAATATATAATATGTTTTTAAGGAATATATTATGATATTATTTTAGGTCCTATCCAATATATAATCCTCAATCATGGGAATAATTTAGGAGAGGTGGTTCTTTTTATAAATGAGGGGACGGTCACCTGTGGAATTGCCTAAATTATTAAATTAATATAAATTAATTTTAAAGAAAGCCTGGATAAAAAATATATAAACATAATATAAGATGATTATGAGTCTAAATATTCAATAATAAAAAAAATGAATTTTTGTTTTTTCACCCCTATCTCTTTATTTTAACCATATGTTAACCCTTTTGAAAATTCCCATGATATCAATGTTTTTCACTCTTCATGGGTCAAAAAAGTTACCATAAAAATCTGAGTGATAAATAAATGGACCATGGTTTATATATTAAACAATATACCATTAAATTTACATAATATATGATTTTTATTAATTTTAAATCATTTAATAAAATATTTCTCATTATTAAATATCATTAAAGTCATTTTTGGATACACATAAAATATTATAATATAATAATTTGTCTAACTCATGTAAAATGGATTAAAAATTAAATTTATTCTAACATAATAAATATATGGTGTTAATAAAATCATAAATTAAACAGTTTACAGGTATAGATGTCATTTCAAATGTTATATTTTGGTTTAACCCCTTGGTTAACCAATTTTAATCTTAATTTTGGTAATGAATGTTTTTACATTAAAGGGTTATAATTTTTGTTTCAAGGAATTAATTGGCTTGTAAATGGAAAGGGATGAAATTTTAGACAATTAATATTTCTATTTTTTTATTTACACATTTTTATAGTTTTTAAATAATTTAATAATATATATTTACCATAAAATATTATTATTTTCATTTTAATAACCATTCACATAATATAACATTAAAAACAACATTAAAGTAAGGTAATTTGGATATAAACATTTAAAACATATCTAATATTTTATATATATCTTAGAAATTATTTGGAAACTTTGAATTACTCAAAAAATATTACTTTTAGTGTTTTTAAATTCATTTAGTTTATTTTTCTAATGTTTTCACACGCATAATGTCGGTGATGTTTAAGCGTTTAATGTAATTATATCTTTAATAAATGTTAAAACTAAATTACCATAATAAAATTATTAATTAATATTTAAAATAACCATTTATAACCTAGAATAATTTATTTCTATTCTTTTCACAAAAATACAATAGATGTTAAAAATAAGAAAGTGAAATTTTTGACTTTATCACTTACTTAAGTATTCTAATGGTCAAAATCAAATTTTAATGCAAAAATTGTCATATTTATGAAATTTGGATGATTATGGGAAAATAAAATCATAAATTTAATTTAAATAAAATTTTTGAATGAATTTTAAGCCTTATCACCTTTGTTTTACACCTAACAAACCCATTTTACCTTTAATGTGTTAACAAAAATTTAATATGGTTACTATTCATATTGACCAAAAATAAAAAGGAAAATATTTTATAAATTTATAACTCATGATTAATAAAAGGTAACACATTTTTTTAGATTAAATTTATATAATAAGAATAAATTAATTTAAGATAAAAACATAAAACGCAACGAAAAATAGTTTTTCTGAAAAATGCTTGTTTAAGTAAAAAAAATGTTTTTAAACTAAATTCAACCAAAAAATTGATTAAAATGAACTTAATTGAATTATAAATAATATAATATAAATAATTTTACTTTGAAACTATTTTAAAACAAAATGTAACTTTGTAAATTATTGAAATAAAAACACAATTTTCAATAAAAAATCTTATTTTTTACTATTCATTGAAAAATCAATCCTTTTAGAAAAATCTCAAAACATTCATATAAGATAATTTTCACATTATTATTCAAAAAATTATATTATCTTTTAAAATAAAATTTACCAATTTTCTAAAAATTAATTATAATATTCTATCATAAAAAAAGAAATAAAAAACATTTTTGAAGCAAACATATTTTTACTAAAAATTGAGTGCCTATTTCCTAATAATTTATCAATATTTTTATTAAATAAGACCATTATATATTTTAAATTATTTTTTACTTATATTAATACCCTAAATATTAATTGTTATGTTATAATGATCATAAAAGAATAATATTTCATGGTTCATTTAAGCTCACTTTTGTGTGTTGTATATGTTATCGAACATAGTGTTATTTTAAAATATTGGGGTGTTACATGACACCACTCCAAGACTTAATGATATTTTCATGGAGGTATCATATCTATTTTATCATTCCTTCCACGGATATAAATCATAGAAATAATACAACATAGTATATGAATCCATTTCATTATGAAGCATTAGGAGATCACCAGTTATGAACAATAACCTCAAACACTAGACTTCTAGTATATCATATATGTGTTTGAGGTAGATAGATAACACTTCCTCACGTTCCTCCTTAACAAGGGCCTTACGGGATTAAAATATGTATAATTTCCCCTCTTATCATAGTATATTGACTAAATGCTTATACCACTCTTAGAAATTCATATCGATGAGAAGTTGTCCTTATCAAGAATGGATTAAAACAATAATGTAATAATAGAGTTACTTTACATTTTATACAATAATTAGAAGAAAATTTTAGTACTTTCCTTGACTACCAAAATATATGAGATATAAAAATTTTATTTACTTTATTATTCTCCTAGTATTTTATCAAATTCTAATATCCCTCACAATTAGATTTTGAAGATCCTATCATATAGATATTCTTGTGAAATATATCCATGTTTCCCTTATCAAGAGAGGTACTAGGCAATTACTATAAGGTATTTAAGTAGTAATAACCTTCCAACTGTATTAACTAATATCTCTATGTTACCTTATATGTATTCCCAAATCCTCAAATCTCAGTCCTCGATTTCCTCAATACTTGCCTCATAGCTACACCGAGTCTTATAAAGGAAATAAAACTTTAATGTCACATAGGTTAAGTCCACCCAAAATTATTTTAATATATCCCAGATAAAAGTATGTATCTGGGTGAGGGTCATATCAAACGTTTATTTCTATAATTACATTCTTAACTGAGTAATGATAGTATATATTTACTTGATATTTTCTTTGAGGGATTTTTATCATTTATTTGTAAATTTTACTTGTTTTATATCTTACATGATTTCGAATATTATGTTGATTTTATGTAAGTAATTAACCATTTTTTATAAAAAATTCTTATATAATCTATTTATTTTATTACATCATACATTCTTATCAATTTAGTTATTTTATGTGATCACAAACAAGAATTCAATAAATATAAATAATTAAACATGAAACTAATAGGAATAAAATAAATAATGTGTAATGGTCATGATATTTTCTATTGGATTTTTATTTAGTATACATAAAAAACCTAACCCTAGGTAATAACACCTTTATTTGTGTCCCATATTGTGAGGAATTATTTCACTTATCCTCCTATTTATCTCCTTGGATGGTTTCTCCACAACTCTATATTGAACTGCCACCACTCACCTGGGAGATCCATATTTTATATATGCTTTTACTCACATGTGAGAGAGGGTAAACAAATTTTTGGTTGGTGTTTTATTTAAAAAAAACCATGGACACAGAGACCTCTACATAATAAAGAGGAGGTTATGACACACATAACTTTATTATAATTTAATAGCAATAATTACAAAACCAATGCAATGATAATTAAATTAAAATAAATCCAATTCATACATAATTCAGTCTAAGATCATGATCATCCACACATTCCAAAACAAAACATTCACAATACTAGGAGGAATTCATTTCACATTAATTATTTATTATGATAAAATTATTAAATTAATTTTCTTATTAATTAATTACATAATTTTATCTTAATTTCCATACGAACAGTCTTGATGATATATATCCATTTTTTTTAAATAAAATAAATATCAATAAAATTAACAAATTATAAGTCATGTACTTGGAGTTAACATGGTGTGTACATTTCAGAATTGTGTGTCATCTTATTTGGTACTGGTCAAGTACAGTTCACTTTCATGAAATATTATGTACATGATGTTTCATGTATTTATATGGTGTTTAATTTCATGTTTCAATCCATGTAATAATCATGGAATTTATTACACACAACACGTGTTAAACTATATGATGTGTATAGCTTTTAATGCATATAAAGTGTACACTATGTACGACCACCATACATGGTGTGTAATTCTAAATTTACCTAGAAATTAATTAAGCATTTAATATTTTGAAAAATCCTATAACATGATGCATAAGCTAGATACACACCATGTAATTTGTTTATAATGTTATAATACTTTTTCTACCTTGAAATTAAATAACTTGGTTTACAACCTGGATCTGTTTATACCACCTGTGAATGGGTATGCATTACATTACATATACAACCTACTACCTAATGTGTAACCCACTCTTTGTCCATCCATGAAACTTGTTAAGGAACTCTGTATGTAATCCATATGGTTATATCTTTGATAAAATATATGGATGTCAGTTAAATTCTATATAATCATGGATGGTCATTTTATTTGACTTTAAGTATTCCTGTATCATGTAATAAATGGAAGTCATGTACTTCGACAACATGTTTTTTTAAATCATAGGGAAATGGGTGCAGAACTAAACAAATAGTATGGAAACTATAATTCATGTAATCCAAAAATTCATGTTCTATATATATTTTCAATACACAGTGTGTAATTATATACAACATATTGTTTTCCTACTTGGTGAGCTGTGTATCCCACTAATCATCTTAGTGTCATATACATCAATACAAGATGTTTTCATTGTTGTTAGATATAGTGTAACTGTGTCTTCTAGATAGAATCTCTGGCAGCTCTAAATGGTGTTCTTTAAATTTTATTAACCTATTATTCATACGTTCTTATTCATATAAAAGTGAAAAAATTCATTAAATTGGATTTCAAATTAAATATATACTAAATTAAAAATTAAAAACTAATAACAAATGTATATTTTGATAAATTATTATTAAATAATTATAAATTAATATGTGACTGCTCTAACACCAATTGAAAGTGTCGGTCATAGTGGAACTGATCGGGACCATGATAAATGATGGATTTTTGTTACATTATATGTATAAACTGCAAGAACATGATAATGAATAGAAAGGACTCGTAAATATAACCAAAATAACTTAACAAATGAATCTAATAACTAAGAGAGAGGAGCATTCAAATATAATTTATAATTATTTTATTATGATAAAAATACCTTTTTTGAATTTTTTCTTCATTTTTTAGTCACATTATCATTTGTTTCATTATTTTGTTGTATCAATTATCCAACATAGAATAACTGTAGAAATTATCCACATGGGCTCCAAAACCATAGAATGTTTTCATAAAATCTTCTGGTGCTAGCATGATCTACCATAATCGCATGTGCCCTCCACATTTGATCATATTAAGAACCCCTTTAAGACTTAAAATATTCTTCTAGGTTCTCTCAAGACTTGAGAGGGAGGAGGAGGGGTAATTCTATTATATCTTGAGAACCTATTTGATTGATTTTCTCTAGAGATTAAGGGAATTTTCTCTTGGGAGTGTTGGGAAGAAATGAGTCGCCAATGTTTCCAACCCTATCAATATTATGTAACCAAGTATTTATAACAAGGTTAAGTATCATTAATAACTCACATGACTTTAAAAAATTACTTAATCAATAACATAACCCATGAATTAATAATAATATAAATTTTATTATTTCTTAGACATGTGTATCCTCAGAAGATAAAATAAATATCATTTATTAAATTAATTAATTAAATTTTCTTAGATGAATTTTAATATATCATTTCCAAGTGATTCTTAAATTAGTATGTATTCCCCCCTTTATATTTAATATGTATTAAATAATTACTATTTATTTAAATAAATTAAGGTCATCACATTACTCATTGATAAATAAATAATAAATATTATATTCCCCAAACATGAGAATAAATATTTATTTAATATTAAACTTAATACTTTTGATCAATAAAACATTAATAATATTATTTTAAAAACTCTATAATAGTGTCTATTATAATTTTACATTCATACAAAATTTAATTGGGGTTCCAGATGCACTTATTGTGTGACCTTCGAGGACCATTTCTTAATAGAAACATTACTTAAGTCTAATATCAACATCTAAAAATTAAAGTTTCCATTGGATAGTGAATTCACACTGAGAGGGGGATGGCTGAATCAAGAGTGAAATATTTTAATGAATTATTTTTCATATTTTAATTCAATCCATTATCACCTATTAAGTTATTTGGATCCTGCATGCAATGAAGAATGTAAATGAAACAGGACACACAAAAGTTTTACAAGGATTGGTACTACGACCTACTCCTTGCCATATTGGTTAGACCCCCCCCCCAAGGATTGTCCACTATAATCTTACTACCAATTAAAATGGTTCAAAAAAAACTATTTATACTCCCTCTAGTTGATCATGGTTATAAAACCCAATAATATAACTCTTCTGCCTCTGTTGGTTAGACAGCCTAACCATTCGACTACTTAGACCCCCAGTCTCTCGAGCCTCTTCAGAAACTAGTTTCACCCCCCAGTCATAAGATCCTTCTTCTTATTTAGAATATCTAATACATTTATAGTATTATCTCTTGATCTTACTCAATGAGACTGCTAGATCACATTGGCTCAAGTATAACTTTAAGTACCTTTTCCCAGATGCTGGTCTTTATCAAAAAAATTCTGATCACAGTATTAAATCAGTTTCCTCAGTGCAATACTACTTGGGAAATAATCCTTTATTCTTATGAAGACCTTACCTCCCTTATCACTAAATAAATCAAATATAAATCTCTTCCTTAAATAATTCTTCAGCTTCACCCTCAACACGTTTCACATTGATCATGAAATTTATATTGCATTTTTATTTGTCATCCTTCATGCTTATATAAAATAAAATGTATGGTATTATCAATTTATTCATGCATTATTTCATGTGCATAAAATGTATTGAATAGTGAATTAACATTACACTACCTAATGAACATCACTGTTTTGTGCAGGAAATGTACAAAAAACATATAACCATTGTACTACCTTCGACGCTTTCTTCATGCATGTACGCACATAAATAGTATAATATTCTTTGTTCCTTTCACAAAGTTAAATAACTCACATTATTACACAGTGTGTTTTCACAGCACATTCCGTCTCAAGAACTCAATCTCATGTATAATTTCACTCAAACTCAATTAATTCATGAAAAACTTCCATTATGCATGAATACATGAAAAACTTCCATTATGCATGAATATTGTTTATGTGTGATACTCATGCCCATCCACATAACAGTATATGTAGGAAACATTTATCCTTCACATAACAATATGTGTAGGTTATTCTTTTACCTTCACAAAACATAGTGTGAATATTAACACTGGTTTTTGGAAACTCTCTTCATCATATAATCATGGAATCTTATTGAGAAATCAGAGAACATACCCATCTATGTTACTCTCTCAAGAATCATTCTTATATGTGATATAAGTTCATTCTAATAAATGACCATGTCTTGGGTATTAATAGATAAATTCAAACTAACTCAACTCCATAGACTTAACTCTACCTTTTATGTACAATGACTTACCTCAATCTTCTTGGTGAAAATAAATCACGTGATACAAAAAATCACCATCAATGTTCACCAATATATATTTTTGGTTCAATAATCCAGATTTCAAAAAAAAAATAGTTTCATTTATATGTTATCTCATTCAAATAATTATACTGATAAAGTTTTTCTTGGATTATTTCTCAAGATTTTTGGACGATGTTGTAGGGAGATTTGAGTGAATAGAAGTTCTCTGACAAAGCTCCATGAAGAAGACAATGGATGTAAGATCCTAGAATACTAGTGATGTATATACTTTTTTATATTATGACTTAAATATCCTAAATATGGTTAATGAAATTTCTATCTAGTGTATGAGGAGGTTTAGGGGTGCTCTGGGGGATTGGTACATGAAAGAAATGAAAAAATGGACATCCAACGCATGTTTCGCCGTTGGCACATGGTTAAGAGTAACTGTGTGAACACATTGTCATGAAACATCTATTTTATTATGATTTAAAGATGCTTTTATAGTCTAGGTAAGACAATAGGTTGTCTCTCAAGGAATATTGATCGTTTTATAGTGTATTTTTAATAGAGAGTACTAAAATTATGGGTAGTTTAGAAAATAGTTTTAAGAAAAAAAAATAATTTAAAGAGTTTAATAGATTAAAAAACAAGTATATTGTGAAAAATATGAGACAAAGGGGTTGTTTGTATTTCAATACATACATTTCATGTTCATTGTTACTATATATTCATTCAGGTATGAAGTAATTCTTTGGTTGAAATTAATTGGAATCCTGATTAATTCCTAAGATTTTATTTCAATGCTTGAAGAACCAATCCTTGAAATAACAATTATATTGTCAAGGTACAGAACATATGCATGGAATAAGGGCATCGAAATAATATTGAAATATAAAGAAGGTGGGTTAGAAAATGTTTCTAGTGTTGTACAATCAGAACAACATAAGTCACACAATCAAAACCTCACATCGATCAGTTGCAAATTAAGAGCACAACATTCACATGCATCAAAAAAAGAATTAAAATATAAAATAATGTAATATACATGGAATGAAATGTTTTAACACCCAAATTACTCCAAACAAGTATCTAATATATTCATCCAAACTCCTTTAACATGTTTGTAGCTCCCTCACAATAAACTCTCATTGTTTAGACCAACATTGAGAGGATGAATCTTGGGTGGATCTCCTTCTTTATTTTAGCTCTCCCTATGAGGATAGGGAGATACAGAACCTCCAAGTGGATGAAAAGACTCATCTAGGACTTAAATTTGGCATCAATTTTCTCCCCTGGTTAAACTTTCAAAAGAGGATCCTGAAGTTCCGATTTATATGAATTGTGAAAGGTGGTTTTAGGAACCCTGATTTCGAGAAACCACTTGGCCCATAGTTTTGAGCCTACATATAGTCTTATATCACTTTTGAGAAAACTAAAAAGTTGTATCCCCACTTATTTATTATCTCCACTGAAAATTTGGAACCTTTTGGACAATCACATCTGCATATATGGACAAAATACATAACCCACGTTTTGACTACGAGCAGGTTTGACCCCCTGGGTAGATCAGTTCAAATGGCCTCTTTAATGGATGAATGAGGCTTTTATTTCTTCATATGAAATGTATAACATTACATTTTGGACCATTACAAGATATTTCATCACATTTGGATACATTTTTTAGTATAATGTTTCCTTTTATTCAATTAGTGTTCTTGGATCCTACGTAGTTGGTTCATTTTTCTTGAACTTCATCCTTGGCCCTCCAAATCACGTCCACCTACAATGTAATTATAAAAACACGTAACATTTAATTTTTTAATATTGATAAACACAAAATAATTTAATCAAACACGAACTATTTTTTATAATTTCTAATACAAAACTAGTTTATCATAGTGTTGTAAGGGTGAAAATGAAATAGTGAATCATGGTGCGATCACACCCCACACCAAAATATTTGCACTCCTAGTAAATTTAATATTTAGAAAAAGTATTAATGGAGATATTCTAAACATCATGAAGATTTAACATTGAATTAAAATTTGATTCATGATGGAAATGTGGTCAATGAAAAAATCACACCAAGGAGTTATTGTCGGTGATCTTGGAAAAAGGTGCCACAAAACACTACTAGAATTTGGTCTTTTCCCAACGGTAGTATACCAACGGTTTACTTAAACCGTTGGTATAGTGAGACTTTGCCAATGGTTTGATAAAACCATTGGTAAAAGGAATTTCGGTGGACCCTTTCCCAATGGTTCACTGGAACCGTTGGGAAAGGGGTACTAAACCCACACATTTCCCAACAGTTCACTGGAACTGTTGGGAAAGGGGTGCTAAACTCACACATTTCCCAATGGTTCATTGGAACCGTTGGGAAATGTTTGCCTTTGCCAACGGTTTTTATAAACCGTTGGCAAAGGTTTCCCCCAAATTCCAGATCGCGATCTCCTCTCCCCATTCGGACAGAGCCCTAATCTATTCGCTCCGCTGCTCTCGCGAACCCCATCTGACTCCACTGCTCTCGCAAATCCGAACACCAGCACCCCCCATCCCAACAGGTACACCCCCATACGAATAGGTAAAATTTGATCTCAACCATATTTTTGTAGTTGTTTTAATGAATAGATTTTTTCCAGGTGTTGGTGGTTTAATTGATTATTGAAATTAATATCTAAATAGGATATTGTTTGTGTTTGTGAAGACTTATTTAATGTTTTTGAATTCTATGTTTGGAAGAGAGTGTTCAAAACATGTAAATCAGAGTTGGGGGAGGCTATCGTGAATGTTTACATGTTTTGGATAATGGATTGTGGGAATTATGGATTGTTTTCAAACCAATTTGATATGTTTTGGATAATGGATTGTGGGGGTAGGGGGTGTCCACGGGGGTGGGTGGGTTGTCCACGGGGGTGGGCGGGGGTGTCCACGGGGGTGGGAAAGGCTGTCCACGAGGGTGGACGGGGCTGTCTAGGGGGTGTGGCCTGTCTTGGGGGTCTGGGTGGGGTGTCTTGGTGGGGGAGGGGTGTGTGGAGTGTCCAGGGGGGTGGTATGTCTAGGTGGTGGTGGTGGGGTTGCAGGGGAGGGGATTGTGGGCTATTTGGGAGGGTGGGCGGGGCTATCCAGGGGGTACGGGGTGTCCAGGGGGGTACGGGGGTGGGCGGGTTGTCCACAAGGGTGGACGGGCTGTCCACGGGGGTGGTCGGGCTGTCAAGGAGGGGTGGGCGGGCTGTCCAGGGGGTGGGTGGGCTGTCCACGGGGGGTAGGAGTGTCCAGGGGGGTGGGCGGGCTATCCAAGGGGGTGGGGGATGTCCATAGGGAGAAGGGGTGTCGAGGGGGGTGGGTGGGCTGTCCACGGGGGTGGTTGGGCTGTCTAGGGGGTAGGGGGTGTCCATGGGGGTGGGCGGGGCTGTCTTTGGGGTGTGGGCTGTCCTGGGGGTCTGGGTGTGGTGTCCTGGAAGGGGAGGGGTGTGTGGGGTGTCCAGGTGGGGTGGTATGTCTAGGTGGTGGTGGTGGGGTTGCAGGGAAGGGGGGTGTGGGCTGTTTGGGAGGGTGGGCAGGGCTATACAGGGGGTACGGGGTGTCCAGGGGGGTACGGGGGTGGGCGGGCTGTCCACAAGGGTGGACGGGCTGTCCATAGGGGTGGTCGGGCTGTCAAGGAGGGGTGGGCGGGCTGTCTAGGGGGGTGGGTGGGCTGGCCACAGGGGGTAGGGGTGTCCAGGGGGGTGGGCGGGATGTCCAAGGGGGTGGGGGTTGTCTATAGGGAGAAGGGTGTCGAGGGGGTGGGTGGGCTGTCCACGGGGGTGGTTGGGCTGTCTAGGGGGTAGGGGGCGTCCACGGGGGTGGGTGGGTTGTCCACAGGGGTGGGAGGGGCTGTCCACGGGGGTGGGAAAGGCTGTCCATGGGGGTGGGCGGGGCTGTCTAGGGGGTGTGGGCTGTCCTGGGGGTCTGGGTGGGGTGTCCTGGTGGGGGAGGGGTGTGTGGGGTGTCCAGGGGGGGTGGTATGTCTAGGTGGTGGTGGTGGGGTTGCAGGGGAGGGGGTGTGGGCTGTTTGGGAGGGTGGGCGGGGCTATCCCGGGGGGGGGGGTACGGGGTGTCCAGGGGGTACGGGGGTGGGAGGGCTATCCACAAGGGTGGACGGGCTATCCACGGGGGTGGATAGGCTGTCAAGGAGGGGTGGGCGGGCTGTCCAGGGGGGGTGGGTGGGCTGGCCACAGGGGGTAAGGGTGTCCAGGGGGGTGGGCGGGCAATCAAAGGGGGTGGGGGGCGGTCTATAGTGAGAAGGGGTGTCGAGGGGGGTGGGTGGGCTGTCCACGGGGGTGGTTGGGCTGTCTAGGGGGTAGGGGGTGTCCACGGGGTGGGTGGGTTGTCCACGGGGGTGGGCGGGGATGTCCATGAGGGTGGGAAAGGCTGTCCACGGGGGTGGGCGGGGCTGTCCAGGGGGTGTGGGCTGTCCTAGGGGTCTGGGTGGGGTGTCCTGGTGGGGGAGGGGTGTGTGGGGTGTCCAGGGGGGGTGGTATGTCTAGGTGGTGGTGGTGGGGTTGCAGGGGAGGGGGTGTGGGCTGTTTGTGAGGGTGGGCGGGGCTATCCCAGGGGGGTACGGGGTGTCCAGGGGGGTACGGGGGTGGGCGGGCTATCCACAAGGGTGGAATGGCTGTCCACGGGGGTGGTCGGGCTGTCAAGGAGGGGTGGGCGGGCTGTCCAGGGGGGGTGGGCTGGCCACAGGGGGTGGTCATGCTCTCGCGAACCCCCCGTCCGAACATCATCGACCCCCGTCCGAATAAGTACACCCCCCATCTGAACTGGTAAAAATTGATCTCAATCAAGTTGTTGTAGTTGTTTTAATGAATTGATTTTTCCATTAATTAAAACATAAACACTATGGTTCCATTTTTATAGACGCTTACATGCCAATGGTGGACAATTTTATAATTCATAAAGATTCTATTATATTTAGATTTCTTCTCTTACGGATATGTGTTGGTTTTCCACATGGAATTCCTCGACTATCTACTTAGCATGATAGAGGGTTTCTTTTGGAAATTTCTAATGGAAATTACATGATCCTATAAACATTTTGATGAATTTTCTTAACCTAGATGGATTGTCTGATGTTTCTCTAATGATCAAGGACGGAATGTTTGGAGGACATCACAAGTCCTGACTGGTTGATCCTAGAAGCAATTTCATGATAATGGATGTAATGCCTATAGGGAATCTCTTGATTTTGGTGATCTTCTCCATTTTCATCAAAAGACATGTTTGAAACACAGGAAGGGAAACTCTAGAGTCAGTGTGACATGTCTTGAAGGGTGATTTATGTCCATAGTGACATGATTTGAGGACATCACATGACCTAGTTGGTGTTCCTGGAGGGTGTTAAGGGAGCCATCTAACATTCCTGACATTTAATATGAGACTAAGATAATATGTATTGATTCCCCTATATAGAAGGAGATACATATCTGTTGGAAAACATGTAGTCTGTATGGTGAGAATTAAAGGCTTTTCATTACAAGGGTGGCATATTCATGTGTCTCAAATTATCTAAAATATGTGTTTGATGTTCTTCACGTGACCTATCATAATTTCTTCTCATAATCTATAGTGATCATGGGAATATCCCATGTATGATTCCTGATCACTCAAATTATTCTGCAGATCATACATAATGGAAGCCTTAGAGGATGTGAGATGATTATATCTATGAAATCTACTCAGGTACCTGGTGAGGAAGTGCATATTAATTCAAAAAGGTAAATCGCATATGAGGATACCCTACTAATATGGTTATGGGATGAGGCATGCTCTGATGTGATAACACATTAAGTTCTTGTTGGTTTTACATTTCTTCAATAACACATTAGTATGTTTTTTCACATGTGTAGTTGATACCATGATTATTTTATTCCTTTATATTCTATATGAATTTCCATAAGATTTTAAGTGAAAACAAAAAGTGACATACGAGAAACTGACCAAACGCACTCGAAATGTGTTGATGCTTTAGGACAACGATACATGGGTCATATGTGACGTGTACGAATCAACCCCACATCAATCTGAGGTGCGGTGTGGCTGGAACAACTCAAAGTGTATGACTTTTGTTTCAAAAAGGACATCATTTTAAGTGAAAAACATCAACTGGCATACGAAAAACCGGCCAATCGCATTCGTATTGTGTTGATACTTTAAGAAAATGATCCATGGGTCATTTGAGATGTGTAAGATTCAACCCCGCCTAAATCTGAGATGCGGTGTGGTCGGGACCACTCTAAGTGACTTTCTTTTGTTTAAAATGGGCAGTATTTTATGTACATATAGAAAACCAACCAAACGCATTCGGTTTCTATTGAAACTTTAGGAGAAAGATCCATGGGTCATATGTGATGTGTATGAGTCAACGCCACCTCAATCCGAAGCGCGGTGTGACCGAAACCACTCAAAGTGTCTCTATTTTGTTTTAAATGGACTTCATTTTTAGTGAAAACAACAAATGACATATGGAAAACCGACCGAATGGATTATGATTGTATTGATACTTTAGAAAAATGATACATGGGTCATATGTGACATGTAAGAGTCAACCCCGCCTCAATACGAGGCACAGTGTGGCCGGCACAACTCAAAGTGTATGTCTTTTGTTTCAAAAGGACATCATTTTAAGTGAAAAACATCAACTAGCATACAGAAAATCGACCAAACGCATTCGGTTTCTGTTGAAACTTTAGGAGAACGATCCATGGGTAATATGTGACGTGTACGAGTCAACACCACCTCAATACGAGTCGTGGTGTGTCCGAAACCATTCAAAGTGTCTCTATTTTGTTTAAAATGGACTTCATTTTTAATGAAAACAACAAATGACATACGGAAAACCAAACGAGGGGGATTCTGAATGTGTTGATACTTTAGAAAAATTATCCATGGGTCATATGTGACGTGTACAAGTCAACCCCGCCTCAATCCGAGGTTCGGTGTGGCCGGCACAACTCAAAGTGTATGTCTTTTGTTTCAAAAGGATGTCATTTTAAGTGAAAAACATCAACTGGCATACGGAAAACCGGCCAACCGCATTCGGATTGTGTTGATACTTTAGGAAAACGATCCATGATTCATTTGAGACGTGTATGAGTCAACCCCGCCTAAATCTGAGACGCGGTGTGTCCGGTACCACTCTAATTGTGCCTCTTTTGTTTCAAACAGACAAGATTATAAGTTAAATAAACAACTGGCAGACAAAAAACCGACCAAACGCATTCAGAATCTTTTGAAATTTTAGGACAACGATCCATGGGTCATATGTGATGTGTACGAGCCAACCTGGGCTCAATCCGAGTCACGGTGTGGTCGGGACCACTCTAAGTGACTTTCTTTTGTTTAAAATGGACAGTATTTTAAGTACATACGGAAAACCGACCAAACACATTCGTTTTCTGTTTAAACTTTAGGAGAACGATCCATGGGTCATATGTGACGTGTACAAGTCAACGCCACCTCAATCCGAGGAGCGGTGTGGCCGACACCACTCAATGTGTCTCTATTTTGTTTAAAATGGACTTCATTTTTAGTGAAAATAAAAAATGACATACGGAAAACCAACCGAACGGATTCTGATTGTGTTGATACTTTAGAACAATGATCCATGGGTCATATGTGACGTCTACGAGTCAATCCCGCCTCAATCCAAGGTGCGGTGTGGCCGGCACAACTCAAAGTGTATGTCTTTTGTTTCAAAAGGACATCATTTTAAGTGAAAATCATCAACTGGCATACGGAAAACCGACCAAACGCATTCGGTTTCTATTGAAACTTTATGATAAATATCCATGTGTCATATGTGACGTGTACGAGTCAATGCCACCTCAATCCGAGGTGCGTTGTGGCCGACACCACTCGAAGTGTCTCTATTTTGTTTAAAATGGACTTCATTTTTAGTGAAAACAACAAATGACATACGGAAAACCGACCGAACGGATTCTGATTGTGTTTATACTTTAGAAAAATTATACATGGGTCATATGTGACGTGTACAAGTCAACCCCGCCTCAATCCGAGGCGCGGTGTGGCCGGCACAACTCAAAGTGTATGTCTTTTATTTCAAAAGGACGTCATTTTAAGTGAAAAACATCAACTGGCATACGGAAAACCGGCCAAATGAATTCAGATTGTGTTGATACTTTAGGAAAACGATCCATGATTTATTTGAGATGTGTACGAGTCAACCCCGCCTAAAAAGGAGACGCGGTGTGGCCGGTACCACTCTAATTGTGTCTCTTTTGTTTCAAACGGACAAGATTATAAGTGAAATAAACAACTGGAAGACGAAAAACCGACCAAACGCATTCGGAATCTGTTGAAATTTTAGGACAACGATCCATGGGTCATATGTGATGTGTACGAGCCAACCCGGGCTCAATCCGAGTCACGGTGTGGTCGGGACCACTCTAAGTGACTTTCTTTTGTTTAAAATGGACAGTATTTTAAGTACATATGGAAAACAGACCAAACTCATTCGGTTTCTGTTTAAACTTTAGGAGAACGATCCATGGGTCATATGTGACGTGTACGAGTCAACGCCACCTCAATCCGAGGTGCAGTGTGGCTGAAACCACTCAAAGTGTCTCTATGTTGTTTAAAATGGACTTCATTTTTAGTGAAAACAAAAAATGACATACGGAAAACCGACCGAACGGATTCTGATTGTGTTCATACTTTAGCACAATGATCCATGGGTCATATGTAACGTGTACGAGTCAATCCCGCCTCAATCTGAGGCGCGGTGTGGCCAGCACAACTCAAAGTGTATGACTTTTGTTTCAAAAGGACGCCATTTTAAGTGAAAAACATCAACTGGCATACGGAAAACCGGCCAAACCCATTCGGATTTTGTTGATACTTTAGGACAACGATCCATGGTTCATTTGAGACGTGTACGAGTCAACCTCGCCTAATTCCGAGACGCGGTGTGGCCGGTACCACTCTAAATGTGTCTCTTTTGTTTAAAATAGAAAAGATTATAAGTGAAATAAACAACTGACAGACGAAAAACCGACCAAACGCATTCGGAATCTATTTAAATTTTAGGAAAACGATCCATGGGTTATATGTGACGTGTACGAGCCAACCCGGGCTCAATCCGAGTCACGTTGTGGTCAGGACCACTCTAAGTGTCTTTCTTTTGTTTAAAATGGACAGTATTTTAAGTACATACGGAAAACCAACCAAACGCATTCTGTTTCTGTTGAAACATTAGGAGAACGATCCATGGGTCATATGTGACGTGTACGAGTCAACAACACCTCAATCCGAGGAGCGGTGTGTCCGACACCACTCAAAGTGTCTTTATTTTGATTAAAACGGACTTCAATTTTAGTGAAAACAACAAATGACATACGGAAAACCGACCGAACGGATTCTGATTGTGTTGATACTTTAGCACAATTATCCATGAGTCATATGTGACGTGTACGAGTCAACCCCGCCTCAATTCGAGGCGTGGTGTGTCCGGCAAAACTCAAAGTGTGTGTCTTTTGTTTCAAAAGGATTCCATTTTAAGTGAATAACATCAACTAACATACAGAAAACCAACCAAACGCATTCGGATTGTGTTGATACTTTAGGAAAAAGATTCATGGGTCATTTGAGATGTGTACGAGTGAACCCCATCTAAATCCGAAACATGATGTGGTCGGTCCCACTCTAACTTCATCTCTATTGTTTCAAAGGGACAAGATTATAAGTGAAATAAACAACTGACATACGAAAAACCGACCAAACGCATTCGGAATCTGTTGAAATTTTAGGAAAATGATTCATGGGTCATATGTTACGTGTACGAGTCAACCGCGCCTCAATCCGAGTCGCGGTTTGGCCGAGACCACTCTAAGTGTATCTATTTTATTTTAAAATGGACTACATTTTAAATACATACGGAAAACCAACCAAACACATTCTGGTTGTGTTTATATTTTAGCAAAACGATGAATGGGTCATGTGTGATGTGTACGAGTCAACCCCGCGTCAATCTGAGGCACGGTGTGGCCGACACCATTCAAAGTGTCTCTCTTTTATATAAAAAACACTTCATTTTAAGTGAAAACAACAACTGGCATACGGAAAACTGACCAAACGATTTTAGAATATGTTGATACTTTAGGACAACGATCAATGAGTCATTTGTGACGTGTACGAGTTAACCTCGCCTAAATCTGAGGCACGGTGTGACCGATATCATTCCAGGTGTATGTATTTTGTTTAAAATGTATATGATTTCGAGTAAAAATATATGGTGTACAAAAAACCAATAAAATTATGAATTGAATTCCGGATTCCACATATGATTGTCATCTAAATTTTAAATTGAATTCTAAATGAATTATGTATGTTTATAATTATGTTATGAATTCTAATTTAATTATGGATGAGTATATTTCCAGGATGCATTATATGTGTTGGTTGGTTGGTTTTCATTATTTAAATGTGTTGGTTTGTTCTCTATATGTATGCATTGTATATGTGTTACAGTTACAATAATTGGATTGAAAATTGAATTGAAAATGAAAATTGAATTGAAAATGAGCCCAAAACAGACCTGCTGTGCAAATTGCAGGCTATTGTGCAATTTTCACAGCAAAGCCTATGCCAACGGTTTCAAACCGTTGGCATAGCCTATATGGAGCTATTTTTACCAACGGTTCATTAAACCGTTGGTAAAAACAGGCTATCCCAACGGTTCAAACCGTTGGGATAGTTTTTGGAATTGGTGTTTTTTACCAACAGTTTGTAGAACCGTTGGTAAAAACCTTTCCCAACGGTTTTCAAACCATTGGGAAAGAAAATAGTCATGGGATTCCCAACGGGCCAAACCGTTGGGAAAGGATTTTCCCAACGGTTTGGCACAACCGTTGGGCTAGGTTGATTTTTCTTAACCTATCCCAACGGTTCCTTGTAAACCGTTGGGAAAAGCCTTTCCCAACGGCTTACTTCCCCACGGTTGGCAGAACCGTTGGTATAACATATACCAACGGTTCTGCAGCCTTTCCCAACGGTTCAGAACCATTCGGAAAGGATGGATTTCCAGTAGTGTAAATTGTATCAAAATGAAATTCTAAGAGATTCATGATACCAATATGAGAAAATAATTCAAAATTTAACCATTTATATAATTCTCCACATGTGTTTTTTAAAACCATTCTATGAAATTCATTCCACTTTCCATCCAGTAACTATGGGATATTTTAAATTTTCTCAGCTTAAATTATTATGTCCACCGAACCTGCCCTACATTCTTTTCAATAACATTTCATGACCCAGTCACTTAAGAATTCCCATAATTCAACCCTTAATATTTTTACCTAAATATCCCCATATTTATTATATTTCATCACTCCCCTCATTTATTTTTTTATAGTTTTTTTTCAAAAGTTTCACATGGAACAAAACTCAGACTCTTCTCTCAATAATTGTTTAATCTCCTTATGAAACTAATTGTAATAGTTATAACAAGATCAAAATCTGAGGAAGGTGGTTTTTTACCTACCCGATATACAAAATTTATTTGTGTTTTTTCATTTTTTTTTTCATTTTTTAGTTTTTAATTTTTTTTTGTTTTAGAGAGTACAATAGTTGGATAACAGGTACACATACATAGTTCAACCTGATAAGGTAATGAAAAGGATCAGATAAAGAATGAACATATGGAAAAACCATTTCATAAAGAAAATTAATACTAACCTAACTTATATTTACCTTCAATTGAGTAAAAAATCACACTTCACGGTTGGGTGAAAATATTTTTCAAGATATTAAGTGAAAAAATTTCCCATAAAGTACTCACACAATATGTGCCATTCCTCTCAAATTTATCACTGGGATACAACCTTTTATATCATCAAAAAATAGCCAAAATTATTGAAAAATTTACACCTCAATTTTAGATTAATTCTAAACACACATTCCATCATTAAAACAATTTTTTTTTGAAAATGTTAAAACAAAAAGAAATAGGGAAGTTCCTCATGAATTTTCAATAACTTATATGATTAAGTATTCATCATTTTCCATGATAAATTAGGCATTGAAAATAAACATTCTTGCATGAATAAGATGGAAAAAAAGTGGTGGGAAAGTAACAATTCGATTTAGAAAGCTAAAAAGAGAAGAAAGAAGAAAGATTATGAAAATTCGTAACCCATGAATATACCAATCCCCCCACACCAAGATCATGTAGTTTCCTTACTGAAATAAAATATAATGTGGTAATGAAGGATAAAACATAGTGAGTTCTATTGGTATGATTCTTCTTGAACTTGGATTTCCTCTATTGAGGACTCTAAAAGGGACTCGTGAAAGTGGTTAAGCTACTACCCATTGACAGTAAAGGATTATTTATTTCTTCATTATATTATTAAATGAAACCAAATAGATAAACATTAGTAATAATGTATGGGCTAAACTAGTTGGAATGAAGAATACTGAGATTCAATATCAGCCTTGAATTGTAAAGGAGTACCTTCTGTCCAATGTGGAATTGGTGATGAAGGATGTGATGATCACGGGTATCCTTGGTTCTCCCCTTGTAGATTCAGGACTTCTCATAAAAATATCTACGCATTTCCTCCATCTTTGGAATATGTAAATTCCTTTGAGTGCCTACACCAGAAAGACTATAATAGCATTTTTTAATTTCCTAGTTGGTCTGGTGCTCTATCTCAAAAGAGAGGTGACAAATCTTTCCAGACACAATCCTATAAGGTAAAATTCCAATTGGAGTTTTAAAGGAAATATGGTAATAACATAATGAATCATCAAGTATAAGACTAAAATATTTTTTATTGGTTTGACCCATTTTTTTATGGAATCTATTTTACCTCTCTATTTGACACCTCATCTTGACCATTGTTTTGTATGTGATAAGTATTATACACTCGATATTAATCCCCATATTGATGCAAAATGGATTGCGTTGTTCGGTTATAGATATGAGAACCCTGGTCACTGATGGTGAACCTAGGTAATCCAATCCTATAAAAAAATTAGGTTCTCAAAAATTCCACAATATATATGGAATCATTAGTCCTTTTGGAACATGGCTCTACCCATTTTGACACATAATCCGCTGCCATAATAATGTACAAGTTTCCAAAAAAATTGGAAAATTTTCTCATAAAATCAATACCCCGAACATCGAAAATGTCCTAGAAGAGAAAGTTCTGTTTTGGAATTCTATTTCTTTTAGATAAATTCCCCATTATTTGATAGTGAGGACAAGTGTTAAAAAAATATTATTCATCCCAAAATAATGTTGTCCAAAAGAAACTAGAATTGAGGACCTTTCTAGTAATCCTTTGGGGACTAAAGTGGCCCCCACAATCAAGAGTGTGGAAAAACCCAAGGACATACTGAAACTCACTATCGAGAATATAATACCTAAGTAAATTATCACTACATGTGAAAAAAAGGCAATTTTCATACCAAATGTACCAACAAGACTCATGTTTTAGAAGGTAAACTTGGTTTTTGTTGAAATCGGCAGGAATGCAAGATGCTACCAAATAATTTACAATTTAAAAATATCGAGGAATAACATCTTTCACTCGGTACATTTGACCATCAGAAAAATTGTCATTCATGGGAATACAGGGGGATGAGTCAATGAATGAGGATGGGAGGATCCTGCTAATATGGTCATCCACCACATTCTCTACTCCTTTTTTATCTCTAATTTCTATATTGAATTCCTAAAGGAGGAGCATCCAGTGAATGAGATGTAGTTTGGATTATAGTTTCTTAAGAAGATACCTGAGAGATGCATGGTCTGAGAACATAATTACTTTTGATTTTAAAAGTTATAACCTGAATTTTACAAGTAAAACACAATGGAAAGAAATTATTTTCATTTTTGGTGTATTTTTCTTGAGCAGAGTCCAGTGTATGTGAGGCATAGGCAATTACGTGCGGATCATGATCAACCCTTTATGATAAGACTTCCCCAACTATATTTTTAGAGACAGAACACATGATCTCAAATGGTAAATCCCACTAAGGTGTTTATATTATCAGGGGTGATTTGAGATTCCTTTTAAATTTATTTAATGATTCCTCACATTCTTTATCAAAAACAAATTCTTTTCCTTTTTAGAGTAAGTAAGAGAGGGGTAGTTCATTGTTACTAAAGTAACAAATGAAACGATGATAAAATCCAACATGACCTAGTAATGACTTCGCATCTTGAACATTTTTGGGGAATGGTAGGGAAGAAATGACATCCACATTTGAATATACTTGGATACCATCCCCCAAAATGTCATGTCTTGATACTAAACCATCACTCCATGAAATGGAATTTCTAATAATTTAATACAAGATTCAATTCAATCAGTGACATAGGATAGAACCTAAACTAATCAAACATTCGCCAAAGGAGGATCCATAAATACTGAAAACATCCATGAAAACTTCCATGAAATTCTCTAGATAATCCTAAAAAATAAAAACCATGCATCATTAGAAAGTACCTGGAGTATTTAAAAGACCAAATGGCATCCTCATATAATAAACTTTTCCAAAGGGGAAAGTGAAGGTAACCTTTTCATGATCTTCTGGGAGAATATAGATTTGAAAATATCTAAAATATCAATCAAATAAATATTAGTGGGACTTCCCAACTAGCCTCTCTAGAATCTATTAAATGAATGGTAATGGGAATGGTCCTTCCTAGTGTGTAGGATTAGTTGTCGATAGTCTATGCAGACACACCAAATATTCTACATACAAGTTGGACCAATTCATTGTTTTCACTTTAAATTATTCTAAGACTAATTTTTTTGGAACTACTTGGACTGGACTAACCAATTGGTTGTTATACATGGGGTAAATTATTCCATTAACCAATAATTTTGTAACCTAATTTTTAATAGCATATAGGATGTTTGGGTTTTGTCAGCATTGTTCCTGCCTCACTGGTTTAGCCTAATCATTTAACAATATATGATTTGTGTAAATTGATGGATTAATACCAGTAATGTCAGCAAGTTTCCATCATAAATATTTTTTATACTCCCACATAACTTCAAGACATCACAATTCGTGCTCCGGAGTGAGTGCACTAACAATGATGACAAACAACTTGTTTTAATTCTCAAGATATGAATATTTTAAATCTTGAGGCAGTTGTTTTAGTTCCAATTAAAGGGTATTTTTTATTAATAGAAGTGTGTGTTAATGTTATATGTAACTAATCTCATCTAACTATTCAATGTTATCATCCTCATATGAGGAATGAGCATTTATAATCTTGTAGTATCATCGATGGTCATGTGAACCTTAGAGTTCAAAAAATCATCAATTAACAAATATGCTTGACATTTTTCTAAACCACTACAAAAATAAATGTATGATTCATTAACTATAACTTCAATCAAGGATTAAAACTCATAAAGGGGTCTGGGGGAAATAAAATTTATTTTTTCAGGGGAAGGGAGTATATCAATTAAATTAATAAAGAGAGAAGAATGTTCTTCTAATGGGAGCTTCATGGAATCAAGGATTTTGAAGTTGAACAATTCACCACCAAACTCTCTAGATAATGTACCATTATAAAAATTAAATATGGTTTTTTTAGATTTCAATAAGGGACTCCCCAATATAATCTGGAAAGATCCATTTATCTTATCATCTACCATTTTTTAGAACATAAAAATCAGTTATAAAAATTAAATTTGACACCCTCACAAGAAAGTCCATGAACACAACAGAAGGGTGTGTTATACTAAAATTTTATAATTAAACAAAAATTCTAGTAGGATTCAGTTCATTGGCCTATAATGAAGAGTAAATAGAGTGAGGAGTAACATTTATAGAGCTACCTAAATCAAGCATAGCAATGGAAAAGGAATACTCCTATATGGTGCATAGAATTGAAAATGTTCCCATCTCGTTACATTTGGTGCGTAGTTATGGTTGTATCAATTCGGATATATTCCTCCTCAATCTCACCCTCTTATCACCTTGAAGTATCCTTTGGTGTATACACATCTCCTTTAGAAACTTGGTGTATCTTTGAATTGTCTTTACAACATCAATCAAATGAATGTTAACCTGTAATTTTTTGAATGTTTTCAACATTTCCTTATCAATTTTAGTTTCATTTTTTTCCAATGTTGGGTGAAACTTTGAGAAAATGGAAGAGGAATAATTGTTCTAAGTGACTCATCAATAGACACACTTTTTCCTTTGGAAGGGATTCTCTCATGATAAATTTTTTCAACATTTAGACTACTTTCAACGGTAAGGATAGTGTTTTCTTTAATAGGTGATGACTCTAAAGGATGCTTCATTTGGATTTTAAATTGATTTCCACTCATAAGGGTGATGGAACTGACATTTTTTTCCCTAGGGTTGACTAGTGGTTGAGATGGTAGTTTACCTGGACCATGACTTTTAATTCCCCCACTAAGTCGACAAGTAGGCCTAATTAAGTTTTTAGGTCTTGGATGGCAACTTCGATGGTTTCTCGGAATTGGAAATTATGAGTATCCATTTGGTTCATCATATATTATAGTATAGTGTTAGGTTTTGAAGGGGGTTGTTGGAAGGGAATTTGTGGATGTTGAGGGTTTATGGGTGGCGGTGGTTGGCTACTCTACCTCGATTGGTTCCATGATTTTTGAGGTTGGTTTAAATAACCCCTATCCTATAGGCATGGTTTTATTTCCAATCAGGGGTAGATGGATGTTAAGGTTCTTACCTAAAGGGTTGGTTATAGAGGAAGACTAGAAATATTGTCTCACAACTCTTATTTTTTTTATCTCGATTGAGGTAATTGGTTAGAATAGTGGGTGTCAAAAAAATATTCCAAAGTGAATGAGAGGATGATATTGGTATTTACCTTGGTAAAGATCAAGTTATTTAAGAAGGGTACTTACCTCTTCAAACTTCATGTCCACCTTCTTCTCAAATTTGGTTTATTTCACCTCATGGACACCTTGAATGTGTACACTACACCTTGAACTGAATTGTTGAGTGTTTTGTGCCATGTTCTCAGTTAGGTTCCTTGAAAAAATTGGGGTTCTATCAACTAGTGCACCACCTGCAATAGCATAAATCCTATTTCAATAAATATGAGTTAAACCTTCATAAAAATATTATATTAAATGTTGATCACTTATTTGGTGGTGTGGGAAACTTGAACAAATACTCTTAAATCTTTACCAGTATTCATGAATTGTTTCCCTTGTGATTGTCTTATACCACAAATTTCTTTTCTTATTATTGCATTTCTAGAGGTTGGGAATTATTTTTTAATAAAATGTGTTTCATGTCTTCCTAGCCTCTAATTAGTGAATTAGTATAGTAAAGCCAATATTTTGTAGTATCTTATAATGAAAAATGGAATTCCCTAAGCTTTACTTATTCTTCATCCACATTAGAAGTTTTTAAGGATTAACACACAATATTAAATTATTTTAAATGCTTTTGTGGTTATTTTCCAGTGAGTCCATACAATCCCGGTATTAAATGAATTAAACTGGATTTAAGTTTGAAATTGGGTGCCTCACATTTCATTTAAATATATATAGGTAAGATATCAACAACATGTGTGGTTAGTTATTTTATTTTTCTATTATTTTCATCCATGTTATGAAATTTTATTTCAGTTTGGATGTTGGTTCCTAAAGAAAAATAACGATCCAGAAGAGTTTCAAGATGTTATGTGTCCTCCTTCAAAGGGTTGTCTTGTGTGTCATGGTGTCACTAACGTAGGATCCTCTATAGTTCAGGTTAAAAGGTGGTAAATATACCAGAGTAGAATGTATCATGAGAAGAACCAACACAAGATTAAGATTTTAGAAATCAACTAAAAATGAATGAAGGAACGGAGAAAAGAAATAATTACAAAATTAACAATATTTTTTATAAAAACTCACACTAAAAACAATGGAGATCCCAGGAAATGGAACCCAAATTTGAACATTTTTTCATGAAACTTCAAATTTATTATGATTTAAGGATGATTGTATAGTCTAGGTTAGACCCTATATCATCTCTCAAGGGTAGTTGATATGTTTATAGTGTGTAATTTTAATAAACATTACTAAAAGTGGGGGTGGTTTTGAAATTTTTTTAAGAAAATAACATAATTTATAGAGTATAATAGTTGACAAACCAAGTGTATTTTGAAAACTATGAGACAAATAGGGTGTTTTTATTTCCCTAAACACATTTCAAGTTCATTTTTTAGATATTTATTCAGTTTTGAAGTAATCTTTTGGTTTAAATTAATTATAATCATAGTTAATTCCTAATCTTTTATTTCAATGCTTGAAATATAATAGTTGAAATAACAATCTTATGGAAAAGGTATAGAACTTATGCATGGAATATGGTCTTAAAAATTATATTACATTCTCAACAAAATGGTTGATAAAAGGGTTCTTGTGTTGTCCAATCATAACAAGACATGTCACACACACAAAATGTCACACTGATCGGTTAGAAATTAAGAGCATAACACTCACATGCATCAAACCAAGCATTAAAATATGAAATCATGTTAGATAAATGGAATGAAATGTTTTAACACCCATATTAATACAAATCAGTATCTAATATATTTATCTAAACTCCGTTAACATGTGTTTAGATCCCTCATAATAAAGGTCCACCATTTAGCTCGACATTAAGAGGAGGTGAAAGCTCTAGTGGATCTCCTCCTTCATTTCAGCTCTCCCTATGAAGATAGAGAGCTCAAAAACCTCCAAGGGGATGAAATTAATACTATAAAACATTAATCTTCCATATATTAACTCTCCTATTTGAACTTGAAAATGGGTATCCCAAGGTTTAAACTTTTAGGAAATGTTGAAGGTGGTTTTTGGGAACCCTGGTTTTGAAAAACCACTTGGAATATGGTTCTAGACCTCCATATAGTATTATTTAACTTTATATAAAATTAAAAAAAATTATCTGCACCTCTTAATTATCATCAATTAAAATGTGTCCTCAATTTTAAAATCACATATAGTGATATGGAAAAAATACATAACCCACTTTTTGACTTCGATCAAATTCGATCCCTTGGACAGATCAGTTCAGATGGGCCCCTTAATAAATGAATGAGGCTTTGGTTTCTTCATAAGAAATGTATCCAATTTAATTATTAACCATACCACAAAATATAATCTCATTTGGATGAAAGGTTTAGAATAATTGTTTGGTTGAGTCCACTGGTGTGCTTGGATCTTGTGCAGTTTGGACCATTTTTCTTGAACATCATACTAGGCCCTCCAAATCACCTGCACCTACAATTTAATTATAAAAATAAGTATCATTTCCCTTTTTAATATCTATAAACACAAAATAATTTTTTCAAATATGAAGTTAATTTTTTTATTATTTTTATAATTTTCAAAACAAAACTTGTTTATCATAATGTTGTAAGGGTGAAAATGAATCTGTCAATCACAGTGTGATCACCATGTTCCCAAACTATTATTGAAAATATGAGGTCTTCATGGTTAAGTAAACAATACACGTGGATAGGATAAACAATGAAATATTGGACAGACACATTCCACATTATTGTTTCATTGTTTTCTAGATTGTGTGACCTATACCCTCTTAGATTGATGATGGTGTATGGTTGGTACACATTTTTGAAAACTATGTAACCAAACTATTTTCCTCATTAAAATTTGGATTTTATCCCTTTCCCCCTTAGGTATTTATGTGTTCTTCCCTATTTTTCACCTCATTAATTCCCCTGAAACCCTAGAGACAAACCAAAACACCCAACGTTTCCCAAGGAGTGATATCCTTCATTTTTAGGATGTTTGGATTGTCATCAGGTGTGGATCGAAGCTATGGGTGAGTCTAACACTCTTATTCAATCTCTTTTCTAGATCAGGTCTTGTAGATTTGTTCTTCTTAAACTGAATCTTTAAAACACACTTTTTCTAGCAGATCTTAGGTTGGGGATTTGAATAGTGTTTGGATCTGAATCAAAGGCTAGGGTTGGGTGTGCAATTGTCTTTGGAATCGAGGTCGGTGGTCTATACTTTATATCCCATAGTCTGGATGTTTGGTTTATGTGTATTTGGTTGTGATTTGGGTTTTTTCTTATTTCTCATTTTATGATTTAGTTATATTTGTAAAAATGGTTGGCTAAAAGATGGAATAAAACCCTCACAGTCCTCGTGGGATGGGTTGAGATTGATTAAACACATTATAGGGCCACCCATGGGGTGTTCTATTTCCTGAAAATGGAAAATGGAAATGTTGATAATAGAATTGATTTGAAATTAAGTATATACCTTGATAAATGTGTTGACATGTTGGGTTGGGTTATAAAAAGGAACACAAGTAGTTGGTTCTAGTTGTTATCATGGCATAAGGAGTGGTTTGGACCCTTTTCAATGGGTTAAATGAATTAAGGTGAATTTGTTTAATGAATTATAGGTCGAAATGGAAACATGTAAGTTAGTTAATGTATATAAGTGTGAATTTGTAAATGGACTAAGTCATAATGATGGTTTATTTATTATATAAACTATGAATTTTGAATGATTTTTTTATTTCTTAATTATGGTTTATTGAAATGGTTTATGTAATTAATAGTTATTAAAGCATGTGAACATGGCTTAGTGGTGTGTGGGATATTGTATTGAGGGTCCTCCCATGGGTAGGGTTAGACTGAGGCTCTAAACCCTACCCATAAAATGCATGCATTAGGTAGTCGGACTGAGGCTCTGGGCCCCTAATGGCTACATTGGATGAGACTACCTAGACAGAGGATCCAAGGTAAGTGTGATGTAATTGATTGTGAATTGGTTTCCATAGTGATATAAGAAGATGAATTATTCCCTAATACATAATATTTGACCGGAATAGGTCATCATTTTATAAATTAATTTCTTAAAACATGGAATAAATAATGAAATGGTTTAAGTGAATAATGTTCATTAATGGCACTCAATTTATCTTTTTTTATCTTATGATTATTTTAGTACATGCATACACTATCATTTTGGACTGGATATTTTGTATTCACTATTGGTGATGGCCTACTAAGTTGTAATCACACCGTACTTGGGATTTCATTGGGTACCCAAGTAGACTTCATGGTTACAGTTTAGGTCAAGGGTAAATTCCTGATGCTAGAGGGTTGATTTGGGTATGGGTTCTGCACGGAGGAGGGGACCAGACATGGTATTAGAACCATTTATATGGATTCTTAAGTTTGTCTTATTTTTATGGTTTTCTTTAAAATTCATATTTTATTGACATTACATAGCATGTTTACTTTTGGTTGTGGGCTTCTATCGAGTTTTGGAAAATGTTAGAAAAGCATGTTCATTTTTTATTGATTATAACTTACATTATTTCATGTTATCTGATGTGGATTACTCTAACACAGAGGGTATAGTCTCCACACGTTATCTATTAGAACCTCACTACTAGTTAGTATCCTCTACTTTACGAGGAGTTGGGTCAAAGGTCATGTGGAGACTTGACTCAGGGCACCGGTATAGTGGCCTCTACGATGGGGATGATAAAAAGTGGTATTATAGAATGTTATTTTTTATTGTCTTACTATTTAGAGATGGTATGTGGGAGATTAGGATGTGTTAATTTCTTGTTAATGCTATCATGATTTGGATTAGTTGGCCCATGTATGGGGGAACCCCAAGTTCCCAGGGTGAGATTTTTTTTCTTGATTTGTGTTGTTACATTTTAATGATATATACCATTGGGTGATGCACTTATGTGATGTAACTATTTTAGGATATTTTTCTCATGGCCAAAATGGAATGATGTTGTGAATTAATGCATCATTTTTTTTCACCAAAGGATATATCTCACATACATCATGTTTAGGAACACACGGGGGATATATGTGATACATGAGGGATAAAATTCATTTCTTTTTCATTGAAAAAATAAAAGAATGGGTGCTTAATAAATATAATTAAAATTGTTAAATGTAAATAATGTGAAATAATGGTTAAATAATTACTCTTAATGAAGAGTTATAGATGTGTTAAAATGTGTTTTTGGTAATTTACAAAAGGGTAAGGTTCCTAAGTGAGAAATATTTATGTGGTGATGGTAAAGTGGTTAAAAAGAGTGTTTAATGAAAGACTTGTGACTATGTTAGTTGGTTTACCCCATGTTGACCATGTATCATGGTTGGGATGGTTAATGTTAGTGAAAGAGGTTTGATTATATCCTTTGGGATAGTGTATGTGTAAGGGGTTGTTAGGGCTAGTGGACAGACCTCTTTTTTCAAAATGTGGGTGCTTTGTGTTATGTGTTATGAGGTGCATATTTGGAATTATTGGAAGACTCCACCATGAAATTATGTGGCATTTGGGTGACAATAGTATGTCCTTGAGTATGCTCCTCTAGAAATGGAGAAAGGAAACCTACTGAACTAGGGTAACAGGGGAGACGAGCATTTCAATGAGAACTTTTCATGTTTTATGAAGATGATGGAATGAGACCCCAGGTGGGTTGTGCCGATTATGTTCATGTGGACTAGAGAGTTTCATCTACATCACCCTCAAATTTTTTTGGAAAGGGATAACTTGATTTAGAAAATTTTTGGATAGAGTCTTTTCATACAAATCTTGATCATGTATAAACTCATCCAAATAAGAGATTCAAGTTTGAAACTTACATGCTATGGGTCAGGAAATGCACTGGTGGGATGTTCTAGTTCATACACAGCAGTATAACAGTTTGATATGGAAGGATTTATAGGAAAAGTTTCTAGAACATTTCTATCTATGGACCTTGAGGTAGGATATGGTAGTGGAGTCTAAGAGATTTTCCGAGGGGTCTCTGTTAGTGATGGTTATGCTAAACACTTCATTTCCTTACAACGCTTTATCCTAGTGTTGGTAGGGGATGCGACAACTACGATAATAAATTTCCAGGATGGACTTAGACTTGATATTAAGTACCAGGTGAATATATTCGATTTGAATAGGATTACCAAAGTGCTGGATCATGACCTTATATTAGAAGGGAATCTCAATGAGGATTCTGGTGGTGGACATGAAGTTTTATTTGGGTGACCCAGTAGTGCATCTTTCGATAGTAGGAAGTGCCACTTTGAGAGTTTACACCAGGGAGGTGGTGGATAGGGTGTTCAAAAAATGGAACCATCCTCCAAAGGTAGTGATCTAGTTTTATGCTATCAACATGGTAGGTCAGGACACATGAATAGTTAGTGTCCCTTACCACCAGTTTAGTAACGAGGGTGTGGTAGGTTGGGTCATGTGCAGAGGTTCTATAGGAAACCTAGATCGATGGGTACTAATAGAGGATATATACTGATGAAGAGTAATATAAGGGGGCTAGTTACCCCATATCAGGATGGAATTGGAGCTCTTTTATCTGTATTTGTTAGGGTAATATATAAGGTACTACTAAATGAAAGAATCCATATTAGCATAGTAGTACAGAACCAGGAACTCAGATTGGGACCCAGGGTAGAGAGGCAGGTCAGCTTCATATAGTTCATCCAGCACACATAGGTGGTGAGGATGGGCCATAGATTGTTTTAGGTAAAATTATTATATCTTCTACACTTTCTAGTGCTTTATTTATTACAAGTTATTTTCAATATTTTATATATTATTAGTTTATTATTTTATTGGGCCTATCAGTGGAACGTGTGTGATGGGTCATGTCAATTGATACACTATTAGGGGTGAGAGAGAAAAATATCTAGTAGTGAAATGAGTGTTATATCGAGGTTGGTGGGAATAATTTCTTATAGAACGTTTTGTGCTCGAAATCTTAGGTTTTTATCTGATATTGGGGATGTATTGGATGGAGTTGTTCTAGGACCATATCGACTATTTCTATCGTAAGGAAATGTTCGTGTCCCTGGAGGGGTATACTTATGATTATTGTGGGGACTGAGATATCCAAAATAGTCGTGTAGGGCTAGTTTATCACTAGTTAGGTGAACTCACAGC
This sequence comes from Viscum album, assembly GCA_963277665.1. NCBI lineage: Eukaryota > Viridiplantae > Streptophyta > Magnoliopsida > Santalales > Viscaceae > Viscum > Viscum album. The sequence goes on from OY728134.1 coordinate 1,479,119,514, forward strand.
ACAAGTGGCTTGTCTTATGCTTGGTGGTGGGGGAGTTAAGAAAATTTTCTTTCCTTATATGGTGGATCAATTTCTAGATGTGTTTCCTGAATACTTATTCGGGCTATCACCTGAGAGGGATGTTGAGTTCACAATAGAGTGGTTTTCATGGGAAAAACTGGTTTCTATTCCACCATATAGAATGATACTGGTAGAAATCCCAGAACTTAAAACTCAGTTTGAGGAATTGGGAACAAGGGGTTTATTCATCCAAGTACATCACCTTGAGGATCTCCAGTGTTGTTTTCCAAGAAGGCTGATGGGTCCTTACAGCTGTGTATCGATTATAGGAAGCTGAATCAGATGACAGTTTAGAACATATACCCTCTTCCTCTAATTGATAATATTTTTGACTATCTAATAGGTGATTCGGTGTTTTCTATGATTGATTTGAGATAAGGTTATCACTATCTGAGGGTGAGATCTTATGATGTATTTAAGACTACTTTCTGGATAAGTTATGGGTTATATGAGTATGTTGTGAGGTCGTTTGGGTTAACCAGTGCACCGAATATTTTTATGGCCCAAATGAATAGAATATTTCACCCATATCTGGATCATTTTTTAGTTGTCTTAATGGATGGAACCTTGGTGTTCTTCAAGACTAATTAAGATCATTCAAACATCATGACATCATATATAGTACACTCAGAGAGTATAGGTTATACATTAAGTTATACAAGTGTCACTTCTTAATCGACATCGTATATTTCGTGGCTATCATCATCTCTAAGGAAGGTGTGTCGGTTAACCCAGAGAAAGTGCAAGCTATTTTATCTTGGTAAAAACACAGATATTTTTTCAATGTATGAAGTTTTTTGGGTTTGGATGGTTATTATCAAAGGTTTATCAAGGATTTATCTATCATTCCAGCAACACTTTCAGGTTTGACCAATAATCGAATTTTGTTTTAGTGGGGTATAAATATTATCATAGTGATTTAAAAGAGTTAAAGAAGCCTCTGACAATTGCTCCAATTTTGGTCCTACCTTAGTTTGGTAATGGGTATACCTTGTTTTCTGATACATCGAATGTAGGTCTTAGGGCAGTGTAAATGCAGAATGATGGAGTTTTTGAATATAGTTCATGTAATTTGAGGCCTCCTGAATGAAATGACCCTACACATGATCTTGAATTGGACACGGTGGTTTATGACTTAAAGTGTTGTCAGAATTACTTGTTAGGAGAGATATTTACCATGTATACTGATCATAAAATCCTTAAGTATATTTTATCCCATTATGACATAAATTTTCAGTAGTAGAGATGGGTTGAATACATGAAGTTATTTGACTTTGTGATTGTTTACACATTGGGAAAGGGAAATAGTGTTTTAGATACTTTGATTCAGAAGACTCAAAATCTAGCAGTTTACGAATTCAGTTCTAAGTGGAGGATGATGGCATTTTTTTTGGGATGCATCTGGAGGTAGAAGATGAGAAATAGAAGATGACACTTGTATCCTTGGTAGTTGATACCATACTTTTGAATCAGATTAAGGAGAGTTAGTATGATGATCTAGAGTGTTTATATTTTAGGGAAAGTCTTGAATGTGGGGAGCCACATTTTCACTAGCCTATTGGTATTGATGGGATCGTTTAGGTTCATGCCCATGTTGTCATGCCTTCATGTATATAGGAAGATTTGATGCATGATTTTCATGCCTCACGGTTGGTGGTTTATCTTGGTTTGATAAAAATTTATTGTTATCTTCATAGACATTATTTGTGTCTAGGGATGAAGAAGGACGTTGCAGGTTTTGTGACGTGATGTTATACTTGTCAGCTGGTAAAGGTGGAGCATTAGTGATCAGGTCATTTCTCACAGCCATTACCCATTCCAGAATGGAAATGGGATGATGTGATGATCAATTTTATTATGTCTTCTGATAAATCCTTATAATAATGATGTGATCTAGGTAATTGTGGATCATTTGATCAAGGTGGCACATTTCTAACCAGTTTGAGAGACTTTAACCATTGATCGGTTGGGTGATTTGTATGTTCGGAAGATAGTATGATTGTATGGGGTGGAGTGAATGATATTTTCAGATCATGATCTTTGTTTTACATCACACTTCTATAAGGGGTTACAAAAAGTTCTTGGTACCCATGTTTTTTTAGTATGTATTTCCACTGACAAACAGGAAGGTAGTCAAATCAAATTATTTAGGTGTTAGAGGATAAGTTGAGGGAATATGTCCTATATTTTGGTGGATTGTGGGAGAATCACTTGGTTATTTTTGAGTCCTCCTATAAAAATAGTTAACAGGAGAAGATTCAGATGGAATCATATGATACACTCTATGGTAAACCATGTAGATCACTGTTGTATTTAATGGAGGCTTGGGAATCAGAGTTTTTCGGACCGAGTATTGTGCAAGATACATCGGATCATGTTCAGTGATTCTAAAATGGATGGCTATAGCTCAAAGTAGTTAGAAGTCATATGCGGATTAATGTCACTAACCTCTTGAGTTTATGGTGAGTGATCATGTGTTTCTTTGGGTGTTTCAAAGAATGGGTCACCATCAGATTCCGAAATAGGGTAAGTTGGTTCTCAAGTTCATAGGGTCATTTGAGATTATGGAGAGTATCAGACTGGTAGCGTACCAATTGGATCTTCCATAGTAGTATAGTGATATGCATGATTGTTTTCATGTTTCATAGCTTCGATTTTATCACCCCAATCCATATCATGTGATTGATTTTGATGATGTTGATCTTGAGTCTAATTTATTCTTTGAGGAGCATCCGATTTGTAATGAGGATCATAGTAGCAAAGTATTACAAAGAAATATTGTGCCTTTGGTTCAGGTGTAATGGCAGCATGGTAATTTTCAAAAAGAAATGTGGGAGTGACAGATTGATATGTGGGCCCAATGGACCAATATATTTCCCTTGGAAGCTCAATGATGCTTGGGAAGAGTGGTTTAATGATGATACATTATAAGGTGGGGAGGTTGTAAAATGAAAGACTCCTGTTGAGGTATGTCCTTGTTTAAATTCTAGATTAAATACCCTAATTATGTTTAATGAAATTTTTACCTGATGTATGAGGATGTTCATGGGAGTTATAGGGGTTTGATTCATGAAAGAAATGAAAATAGTGTTCATGCAGTGCATGGTTCATGGGTGGGTAATGATTAGGGGTAACCATGTTCCCAAATAGTTCCATCTAGGAGGAGGGGTACACAGTTGATTATATTCTTAAAGGGGGGAGGAAATACTATGTGGCCTTAGAAAGATCCATTATATATGGTTGGTGTATAGTTTGTTAAACCATATGGGCTTCTCAGGTAATCATGTGACCCAGCCCCTCTTCGATAGAGGTTGTAACACAATTAGTGAACGGTTTGAAAACTTATGCAGCCAAACCACATTCCACATTAATAGTGGGGTTTTTTCATTTTTACCCTTTCGGTATTTATGTGTTCTACCCTATTTTTTCTCATTTCTTATCCATTAACCCGAGAGACCTACCAAAACACCCAAGGTTTCCCAAGGATTGATCTCCTTCATTTCTAGACTGTTCAGAGTGTCGTTGGGTGTGGATAAAATCTTCAGGTGAGTCTATCACTCATATTCTGTCTATTTTCTAAATTAGGTCTTGTAGATTTGTTCTACTTATTCTAGAGACTTAAAACCCTATTTTTCTAGAGAATCTTTATTTGTGGCTTCAAAGGCTGTTTGAATCCCAATCGAAGGCTAGGGTTGGGTGTGCAGTTGTCTTTGTAACCGAGGTAAGTGGTATACAAGTTATATCCCATAGTATTGATATTTGGTTTATGTGTATGTTGTTGTGCTTTGGGTTTTTTCATGTTGTGCATTTTATGATTTAGTAATATTCAGAAAAAAATTATTGGCTAAGGTATGGATTGAAACCCTAACGGTCCTTTTGGGGTGTGTTGAGATTGATTAAACCCATTATAGGGATACCCATGGGATGTTCCATTACCCAGACATGGAAAATGGTAATGTTAAGTATAGAATTGAATTGAAATGAAGTACATCCCTTGATAAGTGTGTTGACATATTGGTGTGGGTAAGGAAATGAAATAAGGGTTGTTGGATCTAGTTGTTAGCATGGCATAAGAAGTGGTTTGGAACATTGTGAATGGTTTAAATGAATTAAGTTGAATGTATTAAATGACATATGGTTTGTAATAAAAACATGTAAGTGAGTTAAAGAATATAAATGGGAATGTGTAAACAAGATAAGTCATAGTTATTGTTTATGTATTTAATGAACTATCAATTTTGAATGATGTGTGTATTTATTGATTATGTTTATTGAAATGGTTTATATAATGGATTGTTATCAAAGCATGTGCACGTGGCTTGGTGGTGTGTGGGATATTGGATTGAGTCTCCACCCATGAGTTAGGTTGGACCAAAGCTATAAATTCCACGCTTATAATGCAGAGGGTAAGGATTCCGACTGGGGGTCTAGGCCACTAATAGATGCATTGGATGAGACTTCATAGACTGAGGCTCCATAGTTAGTGAGATATAATTGATAGTGAAATGGTTTCCCTATTGAGATAGGGAACTTGACTTATTCCCTTATGAATAATAGTTGATCGAGATAGGCTGTTGTGTTATAAATGAATCCCATAACCCATGGAATATATAATGAAATGGTTTATGTGAATAATGTTAACTAATTTAACATATGTTATATTTTTTTTATCTTGTGATTAATTTATTTTATTCATACACTATCTATTTGGACTATAAATTTTGTAGACACCATTAGTGGTGGCCTGCTATGTTGTAATCACACCCTTGTCAGGCCAACATTGGATACCTGAGAAGCTTTCATGATTATAGGTTAGAACAAGGGACAAGGCCTGGTACTTGAGGGTTAATTTGGGAATGGGTTGTGCATGGAGTAGGGGACCATACTTGGTGTCAAAACCCATTTTGTGGATTCTTTAGTTTTTATTATTTTTTGGGTTTTCATTACACTTGATATTATATAGAAATTAGATAGAATCATTTCTTTTGGTAGTGGGTGTGTACCCAATTTTGGTAAATGTTGGAAATGCATGTTAATTATTTATTGATTATTTCTTTCTTTATTTCAAGTTATCTATTATGGATTACTATAAAAAACAGGTTATATTCTCCCCACATGATCTATTAGACCTTATCTACTAGTTAGCAGCCTCTCGTGTATGGGGAGGAACTTCTAAGGTCATGTGGTGACTCAGCTCGGGGCACCAGTTTAGTGGCATCTGGGTTGGGGACAATACAATAGAGGATGAATATTTGATGGCCCTAATATAAAAGGTTATACAACCAAGCTTATTTGTGTACGTTTTTTAGAGGATGGACAATGACATAAACCATGAGTCTTGTATATGTTTTTTCTTAGGACACATGATACTTTATAATATAAGTTCTACCAATCTCTCTTCAAATATGAGTTACTTGTCTGCTCTCATTACACATTGGGACTGCCTCGTTCCGACATAATGAGACACCTCCATTTATTCCCAGACAGTGTCTCCCCTACTCCCTTATTCCTCTATGTGGGTGCACTGTGCATGCCCTCTACCCCCATGTTGGCCAAACTAAGGTTGACCTTCCCACCTTAGCAGTGGTTCTGGGTCCCTCATACTGGCTAGTGCTACTAGACATTTTTTCAGTCAACTATTAAAAAAATATTTCACTTATAGGCCATAATACTCCCCACCAAACCACTCAAAATACATTTAACTTTTAAAATCAAATGGAGTAAATAATTTTCCTTAATACAACCAACACATGTCTTTTAAACATAAGACCAGTTCATCTATCATCACAGTTAAAACTCATCGACTTTGACCATTTCTAAACTTATCGACAATAATTTCAACTTTAATAAACCACTTTTCTTATTCAATCTCTCTTTTTGGATTTATTTTCAATACCTAATTCATTTTAAAATTCAATGATAGGTTATCACCCTTATTGTCAATAAAACCAAAGATATTGGTATGGTAAGTAATTCTCATCTCCATGATTCAATGTCGAGAACATATTCTCTTCTCCTAACACTTATATTCTGATTTAAATCATATAAGAATGGAATCACTACTAAATTAAAATTGAGATAAAATTAACCAACTCAATGTCTACGTGATAAATGCTCTATGTAGAGAACAAGAGTGATCAATTTTAACAATAATTATATCAATAAGTTTTTGATATATTATTCCACTATTGAAACCTTATATGAGAGATTTAAAAAAAATTAACCAATCTCTTATATAAATCTCTGTAATCAAATTATTAGAATTCTGGTGAAGAATATGTACTTCCCCTTTTCAAGTTACTTTTCCCTTTATCATCAATTAATCAATCACACTCTTTTATAATTTATTTTTCATCTTGAAAATATCTAAAAATAACCAACATATTTCAATGATGATAAGTGTCAATATCGATATTTTTAACATCTAGAATTATCATATTCATACCTCACCAGAACTTTAGATATTAATAAGATATCAATTGAGATAGATATATCTAGTGTTTGTTCTTCTATACTACTTATAAAGAGATGCACACTTCTTCATCATGATTGGATTTATTCAATAATATACTCCATGAATCTTCTAATTATATGAAATGGTGAAAAAATAAAACATGATGTTAATAGTCTTCAATAATGGAAGTATTTATAGATATAATATAATCAAAACTTTTATCAAATTTATGTCTCCCCCTGAATTCATGAATCATATTCAATTACCTACACAAAAAATAATCATAATGTGTATATGAGAATAAGGATATTCTTTAATGATCCACAATTAGAGAAACAAGGTTGAGAGTTTCTTATCAACCCAATAATATTATTAGATAAGAAGAGATTATTCACAATTTAGAACAATGAAGATTTAATTTTCTCTAATTTTTTCATGTTTCTTACCTCTTATAAGTATTCTATCCGTATGATCAATCATTCTTTATAAACATGCTCAAACCTCACTTTGTGTGCAGACTTATTTTTCCTAACACTAGAAGTCAAGGTTTGTTTCCCTTTCTTATTAATGAAGTATCATTGCCCTGGAAACCATGTAAAAAATTTAACTTTATGTCTAGATATATAAACATGTCACACAAAACATTATCATTCATAAAGTTACCTTTTTTATGAAACTTTTCAAACTCTTCATCACATGTATTTCACTAAATTAATCTTTTTATTTCTCTTCTGGATTGATTATTCCTTTGATTTAATATTTCTTATTTTAATATGAATGTTCATGACCAATTCCCAATGGTCCACGATGTGGCCTTTCCAACCACAATAGAAGAATCTTTTAATTGGTGTGAAAATAATCACATCAGTCTTTATAAACTTATTGGGAGTTGTTTTCAAACAACCTTCTTATTTTGTTCCCATCTCAAGGCTGACCTATCATCTTCTTTTATTACCTGCTTCACTTCTTATTGTGATATTCTATCCATATCAACAGTTGATTTGTGCATGATTGGTACATACCAACACTCATCATGATAATTACCACTTTTCATTCAATAATCACAAAAAAATTAAAGTATTCATAAATAATTTTGTTAGACTGATTATATTTTTGTGTGTTCTACCCTATTGAGAAAGTCACCTCTTTTCTTTATCTTTTCTCCCCCTAAATGAAAGAATTGTGTAACTTTTATACAATGAAATATTATATAAAAAAATAATTGTGTAATTTTCATGATTCTAATAGAACCAACAGTTTCCAAAAAAATATTTATTTCTTCTTTTGTGACACGTTATGAATGTTTTTGACATTTTTCTACTTTTAGGTAGAATATTTCTTCTTTTTTGCTTTATTTTGGGAATAAGAATATCTATAATTCTTCACATAAATCATTAAATATGTATTAATTCTTGGAAATCCTTTGTCACCCATGTTTTTCAAAATTTTAAAGCTGAATTTTTACTAGTCTCCAAAACAGCATGTGTACACATAGATTTATTAGGACAGAAGGTAACATTATTAAATGATCCTACACTAGATTTATCATTTGATAATCTCAAGATCATATTACCACTATATTAAGTCTTTTCATAAATAGGACTCTTATTAGATGAATAATTGGCAGTACTTCTTTTCACAACATCTTAGGATGTCTCATCTTGTGTCTCTTGTATATTTCTCTATTTCACTTCTAATTCAATATATTTATATTTGAGATAAATCTTCTCATCTTCAAATGATTTCAAGATTTATTCCCACTGAATCTTCGTCTTCTTATTCTCATATTCTAGAATATGATTTTCCTTGAGTAACCAAATATCAATATCCATGATTATTTCTACATTAACATCCATACAAGCATATTTAAAATTCACAGAAGTATTATATAGATTTCTCAATGCATGGATAACTTCTATAAATACCATTTTAAAAAAATATTTCACATATACTTTATGTTTAAATTCTTCTGTAGTTACAACATATAATTCTTTGAAAATAGATATTTTCTCTTCATTTTATTTCATATGAATTGTAGAGAGTGTTTGATATGAAAACCTTTTTATGAAATGATTCTTCTAGAGCACTAGATTCTCCTTCTAGCTATAATTTTTCATTCTAAAGTTCCTTGAAAAATCTAATCATACATGTGAACACTTATTTGGGTAATTTCTTTGAATGTTCTATAATTAAATAATTGAACATATATTTATCATAGTTAGAACTTGATTCATAAAAATTATGATCAACTAATTTCACTGAACAATTACCACAATGTGTGTATTCATCTAGCAGTTGATCTTTATTTATCTTTGAATTCTACTTCAGCTTCTTTTCCAATATTTTCTTCCTGTTTTTTAAGTCTTGACTAAAACATCAAAATTTCCACCTTTAGGAGTAGAGATAGTATTTTCCATATGAATCTCTTATAAATTTTCCCCAAACCCAAATTTTAACATCACATACTGATGATATAAACAATTAGGAGAGTAAATTAGATCTAACCATAGGTGGTATTCCCTCTGATACGAATTGAAGTTTCTAATTGATCATTTAGTCACACTAACGTGGGGTAAATTAGGTGTGATATATTTTACTAAATTGTTTTCAAAATTTTAATTGAAACCTCTATTACTTTTTAAGATGATTGGATCCTGTATACAATGAAAAAAAGTAAATGAAACCTGAAAAAAATTACAAGTTTTAGTAATAAGCCCAACTCCTTTCCGTGTTGGCAAGACGCCCCAACATGGATTCACCAAAATAATATTGATATTAATTAAAATGGTTCGGGATGAAACTAGTTATACGTCCTATTAATAAATCCTTGAGTTGATCTTCGTTATACCCCAAGAAATCTACTTATTTTTCTTTGGTGGTTAGACACCCCCTACTGTTTAACTGGTTAGACACCCCAAAATCCCAAGCCTCTTGAAACTAGTTAGAACCCATATCACAATCTATTTCATCTTATCCAGAATATCTAATCCACTGATAGGATGATCTATTGATTTTACTCCATGAGATTTCTAGATTACAATGTATTGTGGACAACTTCAAGTACATTTGCATATATGATGGTCTTTCTCAAAATATATATGGTCAAAGTATACAATCAGCTACATTAGTACAACACTTCTCAGAAAATAATTATTTCTTCTGTAGAATACCGAGCCTCAATTATTATTGAATAACTCAAACTTAAATTTCTTTTAAAATAATGTTATGGTTTCAGTCTCAACACGCTGCACACTGATCATGAAATGCATATTGCATGTGAACCAGTCACCCTTCATGAATGTATATAATATAATTCATTTTCTTATCACCTTATTCATGAATTATTTAATTTTCATACATGTGTTGAATCATAAAATAACATTAAAATTCCTAATGAACTTCTCTATTTCATGAGATAGGTATACTTCAAACATCTAACAATTATACTACCTTTGACACTTCCTTCATGCATGTACTCACATCAACAATAGAATCTTCTTAATTCCTTTCATACAAGTAAATCATGTACATCATCATACAATGTCTTCTCACAACACATTCCTTCTCAAGAAATCAATCTCAGGTATAGTTTCACTAAATGTCAATCCATTCATATAAAACTCCCATTATGCATGGATATTTTGTATGCATGATACTCATGCTCCTTCTCATAATAGTATACGTGCGACAACATTATCCATCACGTAACTATGTGTGCAGTTTCTTTTTATTCATTTATGAAATGAAGTGTCTATATTAACATTGGTTTCAAAAAACTCACATCATCATCATGTGATCATGAAGGTAGAGACATAACATGAACACATGGATTCTTCTGAAATTAGATCACTTCCTCAGCTCTGTTTCTATCTCAAGAATCACTCTTGAATGTGTGATAATCTTATACCAAGAAATGACTACGTATGAGGTATTTGTAGAGATATTCCCATTGCCTCAGATCCATCAGCATAACTTCACCATTTATTCACACTGACATAGCTCAATCTTCCTTGTGCAAAAAAATCACGCGATACAAAAATCACTGTCACTATTTTCCAAAGTATCATTTTGGTTTAAGAATCACTATTTTATGAAAACATAGTTTCATATAGATTAAATATCATTCAAATCACCAGAGATATGAAAGGTTGTTTGGAAGCTTCATATGGATTTTCGAACGACACTTCAAGTAGATTCTGGTGAACAAAATCTTGATGAAGAAGATAACAACGACCAAAGTTCAGATAGCCCGGATATAACATATTGGATGGCCATAATTATTCTCATATATTTTTAAAAGGATAAAAATTGATTCACACCATGAGTCCCACATTGGTTTTGTTTGTGTATGTGTAATACTTTATAATACAAGGTCTTTTGCTCTCAGTTCAAATTTGAGTTACCTATCCCCTCCCATTTGAATCGAAAGGGGAAAATTGTTTCTTGAGTTATTCATTAATTAAAAATCATTCATAATGAAACCATTAATAATGAAACAAATGTATCCTATATCCCAATGAACATATGGATTCATAGTTTTCATTTATACATCAAATTACACAGGTCATGATATACACTAATAATAATCTCGAGATTAAGGACTATCACTAATTATCATAGATAAGAATATCGAATGACACAAATATCTTTTAAAGTTCACATGGGAAGACATCATCCATTGAAGAATAATAAGGTAAAAATATAGGATACGTAGTCTTAGTGTCTTCTGAGCCTCTAATATTTGATACCCTAAATCATATTTGTCTCATGTAGAATTGCCATGGACAGGTCTATTCTCATAACCTCATCCACTAGAGAATAATAAAGGAAAAATATAGGATAAGTATTCTAGTGTATTATGGGCCTCCATTATTTGATATCCTAAATCATATATGTCGCATAAGCTAGTATCATTTGTGTATAGAACATATATTGAAGAATACTATCGTAGAACTTTAAGGACCTCATCAAAAAAGGTAACCGTTGTGAACTTCTGATGTGAAAAGTACTATAAATACAATATCACATTTTATGTAACACAAATTAGAAATTATAATTTTATAATATATTTACTAATATTCAATAAACATGAATATTTAGGTAATTGCAAGTACAAGGAAGTTGGATCTAGGGTAAAAACTCAAATATTCACTTATTAATTTATATAATCTAAAATAAATGTTTAACTATTATTGTAGAAAATGGATTCTCATAATATTGATGATACCGATCCTAAGTAACAACACATCGATAATGTTGAAAATGAGGAAATGTTAGATGGTTAACATTGTAGAGACCCGAAGCCTGTCTTACATGGACTTTACATTACTTTTGCGGAATACTTAGTACATAACAAAAACACACACTAAAGGATCGTAATAGTTTAGTGTCTTTGGAAACTCGGAACGTAATCTTCTAATCTTGGTGAAAGATCTTCAATATCTCCCATAAAGATCTTCCCTTTTTTACCTAAAACCTTTATTTATATCCTGGGGAAAATAAAACATAAAAGGGTGAGCTCAAATGCTCAGTAAGGGTATACAAAAGAAATAAAAATCATATCATATCTTTTTGAAAATCATAACCTGCAAAAGAGATCATAATATCTTAACATGGAACAAATCATAGAAGTGAAAATGAGATCACCATAATCATAACATGAAACTTGAAACTTTGTGTCATGCACACATAATCATGGAAAATCATTTCTTGTTAGTCGTGACTCATTGCCAAGACTATCTTAGTGGACAAAGTCCCTTTCTGAACCGAGTTCACTCCTCGTTTCAGTCCTGTATCACTGAACCGAAATAACCTTCTGTTCCAGCCATGTCTATCTCATGAGATATAAAGTCTTTACCCAATGCATTGGAGGGAGATATAGGTCCCACCCGTCTCATAATGATACCATTCTTATGTGTGCCATAAAATCATAAATCATACATCATTTCATAACCCATGTAATAAAAATGGGAATCTTAAACATCATGACATCATAAAACAATTCATATATGATAAAGGAATTCATAAAAATAATTCCATCACAAAATAACCAAATCAATGTAATAATAGTGATATAAACAGAACCCTATGTTATCTTAGATGGAAAATAATTTTGATAAAATACTTGAAATGAATTCTTGAGGAAAATATCCTTTCTTCTTCAAAAACATTTTTCCTTTCATAACATGTCATACAACTTTAAACTAAAAGAAGTTGATTAAAAATAAACTTGAAAACTTGTAAAGGAAGCTTCTTGGAAATAATGTTTTAAAAATCCATTCTTGCCGTATAAGTTAAAAAAAACATTCTTCGTACTTTTGTCGGAAAAGTCAAAAAGTACCTCGTACGGAAAAAAGATTCCTTTCATATTCTTTACTAAAAACTCACCTAAAGGTAAAATTGGATTTAAACAATTGCAAGTGGATGGAAACAATATTAAATATTGAGGGAACATGGATGTGGATGATAAAATACACCCCAGTAAATACTTACGAATAAACAATCTCGGATAAAAATGAGATTGTGATATTTCCCTTATCTTAGGTCCAATTTGCTTCGTATGTGTCCGAACCTCCTGTATAATGATTTAAATAATGTCATTGACTTATTACAGAATCATATTCATTGTTATGATATCATATATGGTTCACTTATTACATTATATTACCCGTTCTTTTGTAAATTCCATGTTAAAGAAGCGTTTTGGGTAAAGTCGTTTCATTTATCGTATGTGTTTTGACTTGTTGTTCTTGACATCATTATTACTTATATCATGATTTACTTACTTCCAGAATATAAAATTTTATTTAGATATCATATATATTCAGTATATATATATATAAAAGATAGATAAATAAAATGAAAAACACCGTTCATGGAGACGGTAGTCCGTACGTACGCATGAACGCTGTTTTTCTTTCCTTATTGTCTTGAAATGGAAGTAAGTAGATGACATACATATGTATATATATACATAAATCCAGTATCTTTATAATGTCATATATTTCATTATTATTTCTTATATATACATTATAATCATTCTTAAATGGTTAACATGGAGAATGAATCTCATCGCGTCGTGGAGACGGTAGTCCGTACGTACGCACGAGCGATGATATCATTTCTAAAAATATTGAATTGAATTGGAGTGGATTATAAAATATATCAGAATCAATATGATGTTGTAATAACTATGTATAGTTATTCTTTACACCATTATACCCATCCATGTAAGGTGGTGGTGGAAAATAGATTACACCACGGCGTGGAGACGGTATTCCGTACGTACGCACGCGCGGTGATTTCTTTTTCCGTAGGATGGATAGATGGTGAAATAGGGTTGTTTCATACTTATAATAACATATCAGTATATGAGTGATACTGATGTTATTACTTCATAATGAAACAACCTAAGAATAAGAAGTGGAAGAAGAAATAAAGATGAAAGAATTGGTAACGGTAATTACCTCTTCTTTGAAGTGCCTCTTTGAGACATCCTCTTAGGGCACTAGAATTGGTCTTTGAGGAAGACCATAACCTCTAGGATGTTTCTAGGGAAGTGGAGAAGATATTTTGGCAGGGTTTGGCCGAGATTGAGTGCTCAAATTGGTGTGAGGAGGAGGGGGAGGAGGTGTCCTTTTATAGGGGAGGAGAGGGGCAACTTAGGAATATCTCAAAATATTATTTTATATTAAAGTCAAAATCGGTTTATAATGGTTCCAAAGGGTCTTATTTCAAAGATAAAGTGGGGATGGGTCGAAATCCTATCAACCAATAGAATTTAGACAAGTTTAGGATATTATTTTAACCTTATCAATTAAATTTAACTCTAAGTTAAATAATTTAACTTTTACCATGTCTTTTTGTTTTCTTTCACTATATGGTTAATAAACTTACTATAACATGCCAAACGAACCCCAAATTGTTTATTATTAATATATATATCCTTATCTAAGTCATTTGGCCGAACCTTAGATTTTTAGGAATACAATAACAATTAATAATATAATATTTGATTTAAAAACTATTTTGTGTCAATTTTGACACTATTTGATATATGATTTTTGTGAAAGTCATAACAGAATTAAATGTTCGAACCAAGTTGATTAAATAAACATTAATATATCATAGTAACCTAGAAAATTATTGTAATTCATAAAAAATCTCAAATTACATTTATTTTGGGGTTTATAACATCAATTATGTCAATATTTCATTAATAAGATAATTACTGCATCATCGTTGTGTCATAAATAAATTAAATTATTTGATGTCTAAAAATTACAACTAAAATACCATCATTTAGGAAATCTTTTTATCTTTCTAATGAATATTTACAATCGAATTTATCTTATGTATAACCCCATATTAAAAATGATTTACTTATTAAACTTTGATTTTAACTATTTTAACCTTTCTTTAAATAAATTAATAATAAATGTCCTAATCTAATCCAAGTGGGCCTAAATGGTCATATTTTATTCCTAAGTTTTTTTTTGGTCGAATTACACTTGTCCAATAGAATTAGGACATGTGTTAGGGTAATAGTAATATCATATTTACCCTTAGTTACCCTATTTACTATTAACCGCGGTAAAAAAAGTAAAAAGTTACTATTCACCAAAAAATTATTTTCATCTCATTGAACCACATTTTAGTCCTTGATATTAACCGTGTCTCTCGGATTTTTGAAATTCCATTCACAGAAGCGGTAAAATTAAGTTTTATGAAAAATTCAGTTTTTTAACTACCACTTAGTAGTTTCACTATTCATCAAAAATTGATGTTTTTCAGAACAATCCCAAAATTTCATCCTAAGCTATATTTCATATTCCGAATTCAAAAATGAAGTTTATTTTTCCAAATACATAACATAGAAGTTGCATTAATTAATTTTATAATTAAATCCCGCTGTTAAAACAAATAGCGTGTTTTTAAGAAACAATATCTATCAAAAGATTGACACTTGATTATGTCTGGTTTAAATGTGAAATTACAACCAATGACCAACATTGTATTAAATTGTAAAAATATATTCTAAATATACTTTAAAACCACTCAAATTAATGATTTATCACTATTAATTATTTCGATTAAAAAAGTTGTTTTTAATTATAATTTAGTAATTTTCACTATTCATCAGAATATGAAAGTTATCCGAAAAGTACCAACATTTCACCTTAGGCTAAATTCGATACTCCGAATCCAAGAATGAAGTTCATTTTTAAAAAATAAGATTTACAGAATTTTAAAAAGTGGTTATTTCTATTCATAACGGCTAGTTTTAATAATATTTTAATAGCACATCGTTGTTTAGTGAAACTCGGTATTGCGTATTACACACGCTATCGAGGAAGGTCGCGATTGCGTGTAATGCAAGGCAAGACAAGGATGCGTGTTGTGCAAGCTCCTTTTGGTGTAGCGTACAACACAAGACATTAATAAAATTAAAAAGAATATTTTTTTATAAAATCTTAGGCTGTTACATTCTACCCCCCTTAAAATGAATTTCGCCCTCGAAATTCGTCGGGGTTATAAATGGTTTACTATTCGAAAGTTTCTTTAATAGAAACCCACATCGTAAAAAGGAATATCAAAACCAATCTTTAAAAACAAAAGTATGAAACGTAACGGTTACCCAAGTAAACTAATCATTGGGTTTCCACATAGGTGAAAATATGGATATGGAAGAGAAATCTAACCATCATGTTCTGATGGAGAGTGGTAGAGAACATGGCTATGGAAAAGCCAGTAATCACAAATCCATAGATTTGTGATGATATAAGGTACCATCTGATTCATCAGGTATAAGATCACTAGGACAAGATTTTTGGTTTTCAAGATCATTTCCCCTAAAGTTGATAATTTGAATTAGAATAAATACTTACTTTATTTTGGTACAATCTCACTGTTGTTCGTGCCTTGAACAATTTCCACTTCATCTCTTAAATAAATGAAGTTGAATTTGTTATTCGTGAAGTGTTAGCAGATCATGTGATAGAATGACGGGTCATTACATCTGTCTCAAACAAAAGGTTAGAAAAAAGATTATATACATAAGTCGATCTATAGTGAGATTAATCATATATGGTTCCTAAAATGGACATATACATCATATGTCATATAGCTTAATATAATAAAACTAGTTTCTACTAAACAGGGACTTCCTGTAGGCCAGTGGTAGGAGATAAAGGCCAGTCGCACTTCGGTTGTGGGTTCGATTCCCACAGCCTTGTCCGAAGCGATGGGCTGTCGCCCGTCCTGCAGGTTGTCCTTTTTATAAAACTATATTATTATAACATCCCATCAATAATATCAAAAAAACTTATATCCTTAAATAATACTAACTTATGTCCAACATAATCCATTCCAATCTTTAGGCTTATCCATTATACTGCAGTCGACTCTCATAATATAGTGAAAATGATTACCAGAGATTTAACACCATCATCGATCCCCATATATCATAAGATATGTTTTGTTGGTCACATTCCAAACATTCAAAGTCCTTAATCGTGTATTCTCTTGAATACCTTAGTGAAAACATGAATGCAGTTAAAAGTTAACACCTTCCACATACTAAAATCCTCAAAATTCTATATACTCAAACCATGATATCACTTAGTCCTTATATCAATCATGAGCTCATGAATACTATCAAACATTTAATTTTCTCCTTATCCCTTCATTATGCGCATATCATCTACATTCCAAAAATATCTGAATAACCTTTTATGGATACTGGTAACATTAATAATACACTTTCAAAACACAAGGAAAGACAACAGTGTAACAATCCATAGATGTCTCTTTATTCCATAGTAGCATGAGATTACTTATACAAAATTACACATGATAAACATGTAATCATTCCACTACATTCTCAAACCATTGACCGAGCTTCAAAAAAATTTCATCTCACATATCATTTGTAGTCTCTTCATCATCATCCACATAAATACTACCCATATGACCATACTGATTCTCTTCATGAGTCTTTCCCTTAGGGAATTTGTTTGCATAATGCCCATACATTCCACATTTAAAACACTTAACCATTTTTGATGTCGTAGAAATACCATTATCCTCATCCATGGTGTTAACCGACCCTTTTCCTTTGCACTTACTTGCTTTGTGTCCTTCTTTTCCACACCCAAAGCATCTTCCAGTTCCCTTGAAACATTCTACTTGATGCCTCTTCCCACATGATTTACATGAGGGAAATTGAACTTTCTTTCCTCTATGGTCATCATGAAACTTCATCTTTCTCTTATTAGCTGAGTCAGGAAACTTACCAAATTTTACTTTATTGATCATATTATGAGATTTCTGATTCGGCATAATAATGATTTTTGGACTTCCAAATCCCATTTCATTTGGTTTCTCATGAATAATATCATTCCATTGTCCATCATATCCTCCATTATCATGAATCATCTTGTTTCCAGCCATTTTCTAAAACCCAAACAGAATAGTGTTAGATGAAAAAATCATAATAAAGGGGGAGTAACTTAAATATCTATCATCTTTGGTTTAATCTAATATCGTTACCATAGTTCTAGGACTATATCCTATACGTATACTTATCCTTAGGGGCATCCCTAGACATACCTTAGAAATATCTCTTGGGATCTCACTAACGTTTTCGCATCCTAGTTTCCAAAGGTTGACTAAACCTTTCCTTTGATACCAACTGTAGAGACCCGAAGCCTGTCTTACATGGACTTTACATTACTTTTGCGGAATACTTAGTACATAACAAAAACACACACTAAAGGATCGTAATAGTTTAGTGTCTTTGGAAACTCGGAACGTAATCTTCTAATCTTGGTGAAAGATCTTCAATATCTCCCATAAAGATCTTCCCTTTTTTACCTAAAACCATTATTTATATCCTGGGGAAAAGAAAACATAAAAGGGTGAGCTCAAATGCTCAGTAAGGGTATACAAAAGAAATAAAAATCATATCATATATTTTTGAAAATCATAACCTGCAAAAGAGATCATAATATCTTAACATGGAACAAATCATAGAAGTGAAAATGAGATCACCATAATCATAACATGAAACTTGAAACTTTGTGGCATGCACACATAATCATGGAAAATCATTTCTTGTTAGTCATGACTCATTGCCAAGACTATCTTAGTGGACAAAGTCCCTTTCTGAACCGAGTTCACTCCTCGTTTCAGTCCTGTATCACTGAACCAAAATAACCTTCCGTTCCAGCCATGTCTATCTCATGAGATATAAAGTCTTTACCCAATGCATTGGAGGGAGATATAGGTCCCACCCGTCTCATAATGATACCATTCTTATGTGTGCCATAAAATCATAAATCATACATCATTTCATAACCCATGTAATAAAAATGGGAATCTTAAACATCATGACATCATAAAACAATTCATATATGATAAAGGAATTCATAAAAATAATTCCATCACAACATAACCAAATCAATGTAATAATAGTGATAGAAACAGAACCCTATGTTATCTTAGATGGAAAATAATTTTGATAAAATACTTGAAATGAATTCTTGAGGAAAATATCCTTTCTTCTTCAAAAACATTTTTCCTTTCATAACATGTCATACAACTTTAAACTAAAAGAAGTTGATTAAAAATAAACTTGAAAACTTGTAAAGGAAGCTTCTTGGAAATAATGTTTTAAAAATCCATTCTTGTCGTATAAGTTAAAAAAAACATTCTTCGTACTTTTGTCGGAAAAGTCAAAAAGTACCTCGTACGGAAAAAAGATTCCTTTCATATTCTTTACTAAAAACTCACCTAAAGGTAAAATTGGATTTAAACAATTGCAAGTGGATGGAAACAATATTACATATTGAGGGAATATGGATGTGGATGATAAAATACACCCCAGTAAATACTTACGAATAAACAATCTCGGATAAAAATGAGATTGTGATATTTCCCTTACCTTAGGTCCAATTTGCTTCGTATGTGTCCGAACCTCCTGTATAATGATTTAAATAATGTCATTGACTTATTACAGAATCATATTCATTGTTATGATATCATATATGGTTCACTTATGACATTATATTACCCGTTCTTTTGTAAATTCCATGTTAAAGAAGCGTTTTGGGTAAAGTCGTTTCATTTATCGTAGGTGTTTTGACTTGTTGTTCTTGACAACATTATTACTTATATCATGATTTACTTACTTCCAGAATATAAAATATGATTTATATATCATATATATTCAGTATATATATATATATAAAAGATAGATAAATAAAATGAAAAACACCGTTCATGGAGACGGTAGTCCGTACGTACGCATGAACGCTATTTTTCTTTCCTTATTGTCTTGAAATGGAAGTAAGTAGATGACATACATATGTATATATATACATAAATCCATTAGCTTTATAATGTAATATATTTCATTATTATTTCATATATATACATTATAATCATTCTTAAATGGTTAACATGGAGAATGAATCTCATCGCGTCGTGGAGACGGTTGTCCGTACGTACGCACGAGCGATGATATCATTTCTATAAATATTGAATTGAATTGGAGTGGATTATAAAATATATCAGAATCAATATGATGTTGTAATAACTATGTATAGTTATTCTTTACACCATTATACCCATCCATGTAAGGTGGTGGTGGAAAATAGATTACACCACGGCGTGGAGACGGTATTCCGTACGTACGCACGCGCGGTGATTTCTTTTTCCGTAGGATGGATAGATGGTGAAATAGGGTTGTTTCATACTTATAATAACATATCAGTATATGAGTGATACTTATGTTATTACTTCATAATGAAACAACCTAAGAAGAAGAAGTGGAAGAAGAAATAAAGATGAATGAATTGGTAACGGTAATTACCTCTTCTTTGAAGTGCCTCTTTGAGACCTCCTCTTAGGGCACTAGAATTGGTCTTTGAGGAAGACCATAACCTCTAGGATGTTTCTAGGGAAGTGGAGAAGAGATTTTGGCAGGGTTTGGCCGAGCTTGAGTGCTCAAATTGGTGTGAGGAGGAGGGGGAGGAGGTGTCCTTTTATAGGGGAGGAGAGGGGCAACTTAGGAATATCTCAAAATATTATTTTATATTAAAGTCAAAATCGGTTTATAATGGTTCCAAAGGGTCTTATTTCAAAGCTAAAGTGGGGATGGGTCGAAATCCTATCAACCAATAGAATTTAGACAAGTTTAGGATATTATTTTAACCTTATCAATTAAATTTAACTCTAAGTTAAATAATTTAACTTTTACCATGTCTTTTTGTTTTCTTTCACTATATGGTTAATAAACTTACTATAACATGCCAAAAGAACCCCAAATTTTTTATTATTAATATATATATCCTTATCTAAGTCATTTGGACGAACCTTCGATTTTTAGGAATACAATAACAATTAATAATATAATATTTGATTTAAAAACTATTTTGTGTCAATTTTGACACTATATGATATATGATTTTTGTGAAAGTCATAACAGAATTAAATGTTCGAACCAAGTTGATTAAATCAACATTAATATATCATAGTAACCTATAAAATTATTGGAATTCATAAAAAAACTCAAATTACATTTATTTTGGTGTTTATAACATCAATTATGTCAATATTTCATTAATAAGATAATTACTGCATCATCGTTGTGTCATAAATAAATTAAATTATTTGATGTCTAAAAATTACAAATAAAATACCATCATGTAGGAAATCTCTTTAGCTTTCTAATGAATATTTACAATCTAATTTATCTTATGTATAACCCCATATTAAAAATGATTTACTTATTAAACTTTGATTTTAACTATTTTAACCTTTCTTTAAATAAATTAATAATAAATGTCCTAATCTAATCCAAGTGGGCCTAAATGGTCATATTTTATTCTTAAGTTTGTTTTTGGTCGAATTACACTTGTCCAATAGAATTAGGACATGTGTTAGGGTAATAGTAATATCATATTTACCCTTAGTTACCCTATTTACTATTAACCGCGGTAAAAAAAGTAAAAAGTTACTATTCACCAAAAAATTATTTTCATCTCATTGAACCACATTTTATTCCTTGATATTAACCGTGTCTCTCGGATTTTTGAAATTCCATTCACAGAAGCGGTAAAATTAAGTTTTATGAAAAATTCAGTTTTTTAACTACCACTTAGTAGTTTCACTATTCATCAAAAATTGATGTTTTTCAGAACAATGCCAAAATTGCATCCGAAGCTTTATTTCATATTCAGAATTCAAAAATGAAGTTTATTTTACCAAATTCATAACATAGAAGTTGCATTAATTAATTTTATAATTAAATCCCGCTGTTAAAACAAATAGCGTGTTTTTAAGAAACAATATCTATCAAAAGATTGACACTTGATTATGTCTGGTTTAAATGTGAAATTACAACCAATGACCAACATTGTATTAAATTGAAAAAATATATTCTAAATATACTTTAAAACCACTCAAATTAATGATTTATCACTATTAATTATTTCGATTAAAAAAGTTGTTTTTAATTATAATTTAGTAATTTTCACTATTCATCAGAATATGAAAGTTATCCGAAAAGTACCAACATTTCACCTTAGGCTAAATTCGATACTCCGAATCCAAGAATGAAGTTCATTTTGAAAAAATAAGATTTACAGAATTTTAAAAAGTGGTTATTACTATTCATAATGGCTAGTTTTAATAATATTTTAATAGCACATCGTTGTTTAGTGAAACTCGGTATTGCGTATTACACACGCTATCGAGGAAGGTCGCGATTGCGTGTAATGCAAGGCAAGACAAGGATGCGTGTTGTGCAAGCTCCTTTTGGTGTAGCGTACAACACAAGACATTAATAAAATTAAAAAGAATATTTTTTTTATAAAATCTTGGGCTGTTACAAACATTGTATGGTTTAAAAGAGATAGGAGTGGTATAACATGATTATCTTAACAAAAATTATTAGGGCAAGAAGCAAAGTTCACAAATTTATGGTTGGATGGAATGCACACAGTGCGCCTATTTCCCCAAAAAGTCTATTCTAATTAGTTATATTGTGTTAAAAACGAAAATTCACATGATAATTGAAGAATATATATATATATATATAAATTTAACGACCTGAAATTTTATAAATAACATTCCCTTTTTGAATGAATAAATTCATTATTATGTAATGTAGCTATAGAAAACAAATACACTAATTTGGTTATTTTATTATAAGTTATATCCTATCAGATTTAAAACACCATTAAGAATCATAACCAATAATACTATAGTCATTTTATAGTGACCACTAATATTAGTATATATATAGTGTTATAATACAGTCTAATTGTCACAGAAGGAAGGAGTGATGGTCTTGACCAATAGAATCATACCCTATATCTCCCATTTATCAGAGCTTATGATGGGGATAAAATCACTAGGATTTTCTCTTAACCAATACCAAGATGATATTTAATAGCTAACGCATGATAGAAACCATTTATAGGATAAGTTCATGATCATTAAGATCACATCCCAAACCATGTTCGTAGAACCACCTAATGAAAATATCACCATTTCACACCTTACCCTTACGGAATTCACTGGTGTAATAAAAGATATGTATCTAGAACCTAATAATATGAATTTGGGTATTTTTCTTAATAAAACAATGATTATATTTATACTTTTTAATATTACTTTTTAAATGATTATATAATTAGTTTGATTAAAATTGGATTTTGATATGATGAAACACATATTTAACTTTTAGGAAATATAAATTTTCAATCAAGTCACACTATTTTAAGGAATTATATAATTTTTTAAATAAATTATATTTTACTAAAATATTATTATTATATATTATTTATTAAATATAAAATATAATATGATTTTACAAAGTCAAAAATAAATTTTATAAGGGTCAAAAAATTGTTATTGTCAAAAAATAGTATTTTTCAATATATGTGGATTGTTGAATAAAATTTATAAATTATCATATATAGAGAATTATTTGGGTCACAATAAATATGGTATAAATATAATGTCTGTATTATGACATCGTAAAATCCCAAAGTGATGTAATAAATTATATAAAGAGTATCCCTGAAAATAATTATATTTCCCCATTAAATAATCTATTTTTAGATTATTTTATTAATTTTATAAATTATTAATGAATCCTCCAAAACCTATATTATATTTAAGGTTCAAAAATAAATTATTTATAAACATAACTCACTTCCACATCACTGAGGGTATTATTTTTTTACGCTTGGTTCCTAAACTTATAAAATAATTAAATCTAATCCTATTTGTTAGAAACCATGGAAAACCCCATGGGATGGTTTTTGGTTTGAATTAATTTATAATATAGTGTCTAAAACTTACGTTTGGGGATTAATAAAGAATCCCTTCTATTTTTCTATATAAACCCGCCCAAACTCTCACTCCTCTTCACTCAAAAACCTTTAGATCATGAATTTACTCTGCCCTTATCTCTATATATATTAACTATGGTGCCCTAAATCTCTTAATAATCTCCTCCTAAGATTTTAGAAGAATCCTATCAAGGTAATGGATCCTCTCATTCTTCTCTCTATCTAAGAACCTTCTTTAAATTATGTCTTTTTTCCATTTTTTCATGTTGGTATATATTTTCACACATTCCTATTATTATACTTATGATTTAAAAGGGATGAGAGACCCATTTCACTCTCATTTAACCCTCCCATAAATCATTATTAACCCCTATTATGTTGGTGAAATCATCGAGTGATTTTCCATGCCAAACATTTTTATAGTGAATATCCATTACCATTTCCACTCAAATGTATTCACCTAGTTGTTCCTATGCTTAATTTATTGGGTTTTTAATTTTAAGCAACACACACCCCCTTTATTATGGGGTTAAAAGTGATGAAATTCATCCTTATGTTGTATGATTAATGTGTCGTAGTTATTCATGCACAAGATATGAAAGTGGTGCGTGGTCCTAGAGTTATATAGCCCTCTAATGCAATGGGTAATGTTTTTATCTAACTAGATTACATGTATATTTCATGGGAGTTTATCATAATCACATTATATTATGATTTCTTGGTTCCTATCCTTGGCTTCTTTTTATGATGTCATGTTTTATGTTCATTCCACATTCCAATTTTTCCTTTATGTAATTTTGTTATATCATGAATCATTTTTCAATATTATGATTTCCCCCTATTATTCTAACTTGATATGACTATTGGATCACATTTACTTCTTCATCTAATTTTATGATTTTTTTATTCCCTTACTAAGATTTATACCTCACCCCTTTCTTATGTACCTCCCTACATCATCCAATACAGCTTTATAAGAACGATGTAATTTTAGGAGCACATTAAGAAAGTTTTCAATAATTTCATTGTATTTAAGGTGAAACTTGTTATTATATGTACCTAATTTCCCAAATATATTATGCTTCATGTTCTTAATTTATTTCATTATTTGTACCTTTATGTAAAAAAATATGAAATAAAGTGTATTAAAGATATGGGTTGTTGTAATTGGCATTATATAAAATTTAGTAATATTTGGGAGTAGGATTATAAAACTCTTGTAAAGGCATTATGGATAATATTAAACATGTTAAAACATTCCTAAAATTTTCTAAAGCATATATAAAGTGTTTCCAATAAAATACATTCATGTCAGGATACTACATGTAGATGGGGATCTAGGACTGTTTTACTTAGGGATAATAACCTCAAAAAGGGCACATTGATCTAGACTCGATCATCACCTGGTAGATTACAATGGACCTTGTTGTACACCTATTTTGACACTCCTAGTTGATATTATTTTATAAATTCATAATCCCTTTATGAATTGTTATGAAGTGAATAAAATTCACATAATATTTTTTTTAGGAAATAAATCATGGAAAAAATATTGAAACCCAAACATTCATAGGTTAAGAAATATATATCATTTATGAGATATCTATTTAATATTATGGGTTTACCTTTTATTTGTTTAATAGTTTAAAAATACTCATCAAATTGTTTTCTTGTATTCTATTTAATGGTCGTAAATAGAAGGAACCAATTCAATAAGAAATTTGAGGAGAAATGTGATGATTGGACAAAAAATATGTCTAACCTAGTGGGAGTAGTAATTGTGAACTTTGTGAAACTTATTTTTAAATTGACTTAGGTTTTGAACAAAATCTAAATCAGGAGGACTTCCCAAATTCCCTAGAGAAAGAGAAAGTTTCAATTAAGATCCTTATGTGATAAAGGCCCCCAAATTTTTATTGATCTTCATATCTTTTAATTGTGGAACAATGTATCAACTCCATTAAAAAGATATTTTCTATCCTTAAATGATATGATAAGGAGAAGTCCATGTTCGATTTCTATCATATGGAAGGAGAAACTAATAAATTCTTGACATTGGTTAAAAATAGAAATACTGGGGAGGAGATCTAAGGGATGGAGTGGAAGGAAATTTGGAAAATATTTTTAAAAAATATATTTTCCTCACACTCTCTAAATTAAAATGAATATGGAATTACATAGCCTCAAGAAAAAGGATGTAGAATCCATTAGTTCATATGAAGAAAAATTTATAATACATTCATAATGTACCCTTGACTTTTTCATTACCTCCAAAAGTAAAATTGACAACTTATTTGGTGGAATAAATCTGAGTCTATGAAGAGACCTATCCATCTAGTACTTTGACAAATATGTTGAAATTTTATGATTTTCCCTCAAAGTCTATAGGGATATTAATGAATCACGAGGGTCTCATGGGTCTGAAGACAAGAATCGAAGAATGAAATCTAATTTTTAAAGTGTGATGGAGAAATCTCACTGGATAAAGAAAATACAACACACTAGTTATAAAAATGTGGGAAGAATAATCCCAAAAATTTCCTAAAGGGGGAAAGGAAATGCTTTTGGTGTGTGAAGTTAGGAAACATAGATAGAAATTACTGAGGGTAGAAACCTACCAATGTGATATAATAAAATAATAATCTGGTCAAGCCTTGAACTATTGTCCAATTTGTCGACTACAATCAAAAAATTATATTATGTGAAATAATTATCTAATCCAAGGGTTGTCAAAAAAAATAGACTCCAACAACCACCAAGGCCTAAATAGAAAAGGTGAGCTTATTAAATTAACATTATTTAGCATGATCTTGAAAAAGAAGTGGTGACAATTACACAAGTTATTAATTAAATAATAGACAACATACGTTTTGATTTTGTTTCTTTTCATTCTTTAATATAACACATTTTTAGTATAACTATTAAACAAAAACCTCAAATCATTAAAGTCAAGTTATTTTGGAGATGAAAATTGGTCAATTATTTCATACCAAACATATAACACATCCCCTAAATAAATTTGTGGGCTGAATTTCCTAAAAAATCTTATGATACCCCCCTTAGTGTAATTTAATGTTATTCTATTCAAGAATTGTATTTACTTGTATATAGCCAATATAAATTACCGAGAGAAGGAAATCCCCTTTCGTATATCGAATCATATCTTGATTATATACAAGTAAAATAAGGAGGATAAACATCATTTGGTATCATCATCCTAAGAAAGAATATTATTTCCCTATGAGTAATTGTATCTTTCTCAAATGATTGAGACTAAGGAAAACATCATCCCTAGAGACATGCACATTGTGAGGAAATTCATTGATGTTTTTCTCTAAGAATTCCCTAGTCTCTATCCTAGATAAGAGGTTGATTTATCAATAAAACATATACTTAAATATTTTCTAATATCAAATACTCCATATATAATATCCATTGTTCAACATTAGGGGTTGAATAATCAGCTACATGATAATCTAGATAATAGGTGCATACTCCCAAGGGCATCACCATGGGGTTCATTGGTCCTCTTTATCTAGAAGAAGGATGGTTCAATGCCCTTTTTCACTGATTATAATGAGCTCAACAAGATCATGATAAATAAAAAGTATCCATTTATATAGATAAATGACTTGCTTGATCAGCTATGTAGATCCCAATAATTCCCTAAGGTGGTTCTTCATTCAAGATATTATCAAGTAAAGGTGAAGAAAGAGTATATACCTAACAATTATTTTTATATAAGGTATGGGCACTATGATTTTATAGTGATTATATTTAGACTCACTAATTATCCATCAATCTTTATGAATTTTGTGAATATAGTATTTAGGTATTACCTCAAAACTTTTGTGGTAGAATTTATAGACAATATTCTTATCTAGTACAAAATCAAGGAGGAGGATGAAGATCATTTGAATTCTATACTGAAGACTTTATGGAAGGAAAATTTATTTTAAAATTATAGTAAATGAAATTTCTTGACGGAGAGAGTAACTTTACTGGATAATTTTAACACCAATAAAGGGATATCTATGGATTCATAAAAAAAATAAGGCAATTGAAGGATGAATAAGACCAATATTTAGGATGTAAATATGAAATTTCCTTATATTAGATGGGTATTATTGTCAATTTGTGATAAAATTCTCATGATTTTCAAGTACACTAACCAAGGTAACTCAAGAATAGTTTCAAGTTCTTCTATACTGATGAATGTGATGAAAGATTTAATGATATAAATAAGAGCATAATAACTGAACCTATGTTCACATTACCAACTAGTGGGGAACTATTTATGTTCTATAACGATGCATCTAAAATGGTTTTAGGTATTGTACTCATTTAAGATGAAAAAGTGATAGAATATTCCTCCCTCTAATTAAGGATCTATGAGTTAAACAACCCAACACATGATCTAGAATTGGTAGCAGTGATCCTCACATTGAATATTTGGGAACATCAACTCTATTGAGAGAAGTGTGACATATATACATACCATAAAAGACTCAATTATATTTTCACACAAAAGTATCTAAATATTTAAAAATGGAGGTGCTTAGTGATGATCAAGGACTATGATTTTTCAATCCATTACCATTTGGGAAAAAAACAAGGTGGCCAATGCTCTAAGTAGAAAGGATCATGAAACTCTATACATGATAAGGATTTCAAGGGATTCAATCTTATTAGACAAGAAAGGGTTGGATATTGTAATAATAAAAATATATATGTTATACCTTGTTTAAATAACTTCTCAACTATCCATTCATAATAAGATCAATTAGTTTAAGAAGGATGATGAGGTGATACAGAAAAAGGTAGTTAATATTTTGGAGTTCAACATTGTTTAAGATGGAGTTATAAGATTTGAAACCTGGATATGTGTCCCATAAAATCCAAAACTGAATAGGGAAATTTTGGATGATGTGAATAACTCATCCTTATCTATTAATCAAGTAAAAACTATTATGTATATAGATTTGAAGTAAATATTTTAGTGGGATTACATGAAGAGTGAGATTGTAGAGTTTGTATAATGATTCATGGTATAACAACCAGTTAAGGATTAATGATATAATTCTAAGGGTATGATATAACCATTACCTATATCAGTATGGAAATTCGAAAAAAATAACCATAAATTTTATTATAGGACTCCCAAGGACCCCAAAAGGAAATAACAATATTTAGGTGGTAGTTGATATCTTTACCAAATCAAATAATTTCATTACTATAAAGGAAGTTTTTTCTCTTGAAAAACTCACTGAGATATACATAAGGGAAGTGGTAAGACTACATGTAGTTCCACTCTCTATTTTATCTAATCGATATTTAAGGTTTAACTCAATGTTCTAGACAAGCCTTCAGTAAGTGTTGGATATAGAGTTGAGATTAATCAGTGCTTATCAGCCTTAGATAGATGATTAGTCTAAATGAAATATTAAAACTCCTAAATATATGTTGAGATCATGTTTAATTAATTTCCAATAATGTTTGGATTAACACCTTCCCCTAGTAGAGTTCTTATTTAACAATAGTTTTCATTCTAGAATTCAAATGGAACCTTATGAGGATATTTATGATAAGATGTATCAAAATCCAACATAGTGGGATGCATTTTTGGAGTGGGAGCTGATGGGACATAATCTTATTCAATATATGATAGATAAGGTTCAAACCATTCAATGTAAAATGAAATCTACACAAAGTCGACAGAAAATATATGCACAAAAGAATTGATGAGACATTGATTTTTAGGTCATTGAAAATTTGTTCCCCCATATATAACCATGTAATGAATTCATGATGTTTGTGAAGAAGGGAAATCTTATTATAAGATACATTATCCCTTTAAAGATCATTGATCACATCGGAGTGCTGGTCTATCAACTAACACTCCCACATAACCTATCTCAGGTACATGATATGTTCCATGTATCATGCTTGATAAAGTACATATAAGACCCCTCACATGTATTTAATCTTGAGGTAGTAACATTAGAGAATGATATTTCATATGAGTATTATCTATTGAATGTCTTAGATCATAGAGATATGGTTATATGAAACAACACAGCTCACCTAGTCAAAGTGTTATGAAAGAACCAAAAGTTTGAGGAAGGATCATGGGAATTAGAAGAGGTGATTAAATAGAAGTACCCTCATTTGTTTTAGTGTATGAAATGAAATGTTTGATGGTGAAATTTCTGAATGGGGAGAATAATTTAGTAACCGAAACTTTTATAAATGAAATCCTCCTTTTAAATGAATAAATGAATTATTAAATAATGTAGATATAGAAAACAAATGTACAAATTTTGTTATTTTGGACCATTATAAGTTTTATCCTATCAGATTTAAAATATTACTTAGAAAAATATCCATTTAAATTATATCCATTTTATAGTGAATATTAATATTATCCTATATATATAGTTTTATAATAAAGTATAATTAATATATAAATAGGGGGAGAGGCCTTAACAAGTAGGATCATACCCTATGAATCCCATATATCAGAGCTTGGGAAATATCATCACTCAGATTTAATTTTATATATATATATATCTATATATAATTAAGGGGTAGAAAAATGATTTACACTGTTCATAGAGACGGTGGGTTGTACGTAGGCATGAACGCTATTTTCACTTTTTGACGGATGGAATGAAAGAAAAGTAAGTAATAATTCATAATTAAATAATATTTATTATATAATATAAGTCATATATATTATTCAAATGAATCCCTATTAACATATATGTAAAAATAAAGATAAAAATGAATCACATCGCTTTGTGGAGGTGGTAGTCCACATGTACCCACATGTGACGTTATCATTTCCCAATAGATGGAATATGGTTGACAATTGTTGTTATATAATCATAATAAATATTAATAATATTAAATATACTGATGTAAATATTTTATAATGTATAACATAGATTTATAGGATTCAAAAGAAGAAATAACATTGAAACCCCTCGATCAAGCTTTATACGTCTTCGTTGTTAAACCTCTTTTATCTTACACATTAAGAATTGAAGGACATTATTTTGGAAATAAAATAAGCTTTATTATTTTGAAAAGGAATATAGTATGATATTATTGTATTTCTTGGATGATTTATAATGCTCAAACATTTTGAATAATGAAGGAGATGTGGTGCCTTTCTATAAGTGGGGGGGAACACCTTTGGAATTACTAAAAGTATTAAATTAATATAAATAAAGTTTCATGGGAAAATAGATCTAAATTGATATATTTCAAATGTAATTTGATTAAGAGTATAAAAAATCTAATAAAATAACATTTTTATAGTTTTTAATTATGTTTTCACACTTCTCTCTTAGTTTTAACACTATGTTAACCCTTTTTACTATTACCATGATATCAATGATTTTTACCCTTTATGGGTCAAGAAAGTTACCATAAAAAAGAAAAGTGACCCATAAATGTGCCATGGATGGTATTTTTAATTAAAGTACATTCAATTGGATAATTTTATGGTTTTATTAATTTTAAATCATTTAATAAAATATTATTTATTATAAAATATCAGTAATGTCATTTTTTAGAAATACATGAAAATTATAAAATAATATATGGCTAACTCATGTAAAATTGTTCCAAAATGACATGGATTAGAATATAAGGACTATATGATCTCAGTATAATCGACCAATCAAAATTTCATAGTTTTAGATATCATTTTAGACCTTATATTTTGGTTTAACCCGTTGGTTAGCGAATATTAATCATAATCATGGTAACGACTTTTTCAATATTAAAGGGTTGTAATTTAACTTATAAGATAAAAAAATCATAAATGGCCAAGTTATAAAATTTTTGGCCATTTATTATCCTAAGTTTCCTATTTAATGTTTTTTATTGTTTTTAAATAATTTAATAAAGTATATTTAACATAAAATACTATTAATGTCATTTTAAGTATTATTCACATAATTTGAATTTGAAAACAAAATGAGAGTAATATAATTAAATTATAAAAATTTCACAAAACTTTAATATGCTATATATATATATATATATATTCAAAATATCTAAGACACTTTAATTCACCTAAAAATATTACTTTTAGATTTTTAAAACACATTTAATTTATTTTTTCTACTACTTACAAAAGCATTGCGCTGATGCTGTGTAATTATTTAAGGTAATTATTTCATAACTAAAAATTAAAAATAAATCATAATAATAAAAAATCATTAATATTTAAAATAACAATTTATAACCAATTATCATTTTTTTATCCCTTCTAAAAAATA
Source organism: Viscum album (assembly GCA_963277665.1). Taxonomy (NCBI): domain Eukaryota; kingdom Viridiplantae; phylum Streptophyta; class Magnoliopsida; order Santalales; family Viscaceae; genus Viscum; species Viscum album. Next base: position 1,479,151,682 of record OY728134.1, read on the forward strand.
TTATAGATATTAAACTCAGGAAAGTGGCATTTTTTACATTATTTTTACTTAAATATTATAAAGGAGAAAATCAAAGTTAAATAAAGAAAATGGTCATATTTTTTAATTTTAGATGTTTATGGATAAAATAAAATCATCTAATATAATAAATTAAAGTGTTTCAATGAATTTTAACTCTTATCACATTAGTTTTAAACTTAATTAACTCATTTTACCTTTATCATGGCAACAAATATTTACTATGGTTACTATTTATATTGACCAAAAATAAAGGGGAAATATTTACCAATTTTATACTTACTAATTCCAAACATGGAATATATTTTTAACAATTCAATTATTTGAAGTGTTAGAAATTAATTTAATATATAAATGAAAAATTCATGTAATGCCCTAAGATTTAGAAAATAAAACTAATATTTATTGCTTGAAAAACTAAGTTTCGAAAAAACACCATTTTGTTATAATGTAGCAAGTAAAGATAATATTTTAACCCCTATGATATGAATTTTAAAAATCTGACATACACGGTTTTGATTAATAAGTTATTTAGAGTCTAATATAACCAACTTATTTTTTAGTGAATAGTAACAGACCCTTATGAATAGTAATGTTACCCTTATGAATACTGATGTACCCTTATGAATATTAACATAACCTATGATTGTATATATATATATATGGGATTTAATTGAAAGTATGATGTACCTATGTTTTGGAACAAGTAAATAAATGTTTTAAAAACTGTATTTTTCATGTAAATTATGATTTTAATTAAAAATTAAATTAATCAAATTTAGAAATTGTTTTTTGAAAAATGGTTTTCATTTTTCGATTCTACATGTCAAAAAAATATTAGGGTGATTTTTTTGGATTTTTCTGAAGTACATGAATTTTTGGTGAATAGTAAAATACAATAATTTACAATAAATGATAAATAATTGATTTATTGAGTCATTGATGATGTTCTTCTGATGTAAGAACGAATGGTTTGAACTCACATTCACATATTACTATTTTATGTCATGGAATAATCACTATATATAGTCTTATGTAAAAATAATAAACTAATGATTAAAATATTAAGAAAACCCTCATCCCCTCCATTATAAATACCACCTCTTCCACCCTCTTCTATTCGATTCTCTCAAGCTTTGTGCCTTCTCCAAATTCTACCCAAAGATCCTACCTAGATCCTCCCCCATTACCAATATCACTTGGTCTCACTAAAATACCAAATCCTCTTCCCAGATGATGATCTCAAGGAATGTTAATTCAAGAGGTAAAATTACTCTTTTCTTTTCTTTCATTTTCATGTTCCTTTGTTCTATTTTCTTTAATAACATCTCCTCATCCAAATGGTTTTAAAACTCTTGTAACATAAATTTACTAAACCTTTTTTATACTTGTAGTATAATTCATCTTCTTCTCTCATTTCCTCCTCATTTATGCTAAAAATGAAACACCATCTCAGATGTGTTGATTTATTACTTTCAAGGATGATGATGCTTTCAATTTGATTTAAATTCTTAAAATCTAGTCATGAAACCATTTTTATTGTTAAACTAGACTATTATCACTTTATTTTATTTTATTTAATGTTCTTTAATCTTTATTCACTCATTATGTAAAATAATAATAATAAATAAGGTAATTGTGGGAAAAATCCCCAAATTAATCCAATCGTTTATCATAAATGTTTTATATATTTATTTAACTTTACTCTGAGTAAAAAAACTGAATTTTATAACCATATAATATTCTGAATGTTCATTAATAACATATGAAATCAATTATGGACTTCAAATCCCATCTTACATGAACTATCAAACTCTTTTATTGGTTAGTTGATCATGAATATTATGAAAATGAGCACTCACAAACAATGAAATTGAATCCCTTAACCCATATAAAAGGCCATGAATGAACATAATAAAGTCATGATAAACGAAATAAATGTATAAAGGGTTATTTAATTGTTAATTAATGAACCTAATTTGGTTATTCAGGTCATTAAGATCAAGCTAAGAACACCCTCATATTTAAGGTAAGGGATACTCTCTCCCACTTTTATTCCAAAACTCCTTCTATGTTGTATCATTTTATAATTAATTCATAATTATGGGGTATGGTTTATAACCTCCACCATACTTCCATTATGATATATAAATGATAGGATTCCCCTTTACCCCTCATTGATCCCTCACAAGAACACCTGTTACCATGCAGAAATGTTTATAAGGGTTTTCAACCAGAATCTCCATTTCCTTTAGAGTTGCTCTTATACTCTACTAGCCTAAATGGAATTTTTATTTATTTATATTTACTCCTCATAGATTATCTATGAATGTTATACATATTTTTACTAATTATAATCCTTCCTTATTTTATAGAGAGATACATTCTTGAAAAGAATCTTTCAAGAAATTATTCTAAAATGGAAGCCCAATTCAAGGAACATCTCAAATTTTTACCTATTTGAAGTTCACTATATAATCTTTTTAACCAATATTTATCTGAATAAAATCTCAAGTTTTATCATGAAAAAATATTTTTTGGTTCATTCTTAGTTTTATTAAAGAAAACATGACTTTTCACTTTAAAATCCATTAATATTTTCCTTAAAATGCACTAAAATGATTTATTTCTAAAGATTCTTTAAAAACTCTTTTTAAATAATTTAAACTAAATAAAACTTTATTGAAACCTAAAATATAAATTAAATGACCTTCCCTTTTTTCTGGGATATACATTTGTACAATCTAATTTCATAACAAATAAAAAAATTCCAAAATAACTCTTCTTCCCAAAGTAAAAAAAGATTTTTCTCATCTCACTTTAACTTTTATGAGATATATTCCTTATTCAACACTTATTTATTTATTGTGGTGTATTTATAGACCTTGGGTACATAATATCAAGAGTTTCTTTACTCTCAAGATTTTATAAGGTATTATTATTTGAATTTATCAATGTGGTATGGGACACTTTGTAATATTTAAGGATTATTTCCTCAAAAAATCTTCAATGGTCTCATTAAAAAGTATCATTGTTTATGTCAACATGTGAATCTTGTATTTAATAGAGATTTATCTCCTATGATATCATATAAAAATTATGTCAATTATGGGTTTCTAATTAGTTTGAATGTGGATGTTCTATCTTGATTTCATTCAAAATATTATTCCGAATGGTTAGTATTTAGGTTTAATGAATGGGGAAAGTTATTTAAATTTCATATGTTAGTGTCAATATTAATATATATGTTGTTTATGTTTGTCCTCATTCATAATAGGAATTAATTGGACTTATTATATGATGGGTGGGTCCCAGTATAGCCCGTCGATGTGTCAGTAGGTCTCCGGAGACAAACTATGGTCTTGGCACAAGGCCATGACAAAATGGATATTTGTGGTCTTGGCATGTGGCCTTGACGGTGTGGTTATGATCTCTAGCATATGGATTTCACTCCTTATCAAACAATTAATTGAAAGTTCATGTATTTATTTGACTATTAGAATACCCATGATTATTCTTTATCATGGAATTATTTATTTAGATCTTATCCCTACCGTAATGTGTTCATGTTTATTTTTAAAGGCATGTGTTTTATTTATTCAACATGCTTAATGATTACGTTTCTAATATGTTTCATTGTGTTTCTTACCCTTACTGAGCATCTAATCTCACACCTTTCTTCTGTTTTATTTTTTAAGAGCATGTAGAAGTTTATTAAAATTGACCTTCAGGAATAAAATTAGATTTTTGGATGTTCCCAACAAAATTCATATATTTTATGTCATTTCAAGTTATAATGTTGAACATGTGTATGTATCTACTTTTCCAAATATACTAAACTACTTGGTATATCAGGATACAAATTTCTTGTAAGAATTCCAATTTTTGGAAATAATGTAGTAACTCCAGACTTCTAGGGTTGGGGAATTACATTTGGTATCATAGGAATATTAGTAGAAAACATAGAAACTAGATGTAGAAAAAGTAGATTTGTAAAGAAAATCCTAATATAGACTTTGGGGATAAGAATACAAGGACGTCCTAGAATTTTGGTAAGGAATAGATTGTGTGGTTTATCAAGAAAATATATCCATGCATAGATATGAACAGGTAGAGGTGTCTCTAGCACATATGTATCTAGGGGTAAAACCTGAAAATACCACATTGAGCTTGACTCGAATGATAACTGGTGCACAACAACGGTCCTTGATAAACTCTTGGTTCGAAACTCTTAGGGGATATGCTTTGGTAAATTTATATTCTCATTACAAACCATTATTAAGGATTTATACCCATAAAGTAACCAAAGTATATGGTTCTATGATTTATGATACATAAATTTATGTTATCTATTATACCATGTTTAGTGATATAGAAGGTTCATTATTTTATGAGATAATATAGTATAATGAATTGAAAAGAAATTGAGCCTAGAAGAAGAAATAAGAACTTCACCAATACACTTGATTCGCATAGTAAAAAGGATATTATCTCTTATGGTCTTAATCCATCCTTTCAAAAGAATATATTATCCTAAGTATCATAATTATATATGGAAATAATATCATGTGTTAACAAGGTATGTAAATACTTCTCTGAGTCCTATGGATTTAAAGGGAAATAATAGAAGAAGAGGGTGGTAGAGAAAAATATGGATAAAGGTAAGAATGGAAAGAAGGGTTTTCCCACATGTGATAACTATGGAAAGAAACACCCTGGTAAATGCTTAAAGGGAATGGAAGTTTGTTATAAGTGTAGACAAAAAGGACACCAATTTATTGATTTCAAGGTAAAGAAAAAGTTGTCCAATATACAATGCTTCAACTTCAAAGAGATGGGAAACTATGCGAATCACTATCTCTAGAGTCAATGGTATATACCCCAAATAATGATACTAGATAATGATCATTTTATTATGTTGTCATAAATGAAGTAGAATGATTAACATGCATAGTAAGGAATCATTTAATTTGAATTTTTTTCAGCAATATACTGGTAATAAGAATTATGGAATATATGTGGATTGTACTGTAATACTTTTTCATTAAGGATTTGAAACCATAAGTTGAATGGTACCAAGAAAAGATATTTAGGGGGTAGTTAAACTTTTTGAAAAATTCATGATTGAGGGAAAGAAACCCCTAAATATATTTATAATTATGAATATAGTGATTAAGAAATGATTCATTTGGATAATTACTAACTATCTCAAAACTGATTTTTGACTTGTTGACAAGTGGTCTATGCTATCATTGATAGAGTTTACAACATTTTTGGATATAAAGAATATATCCAACAATAGGTGTAATGATGAATTCAAGTTTCCAATAAGGTTTTATGGTAATTTTAGTTATTACCATATTTCAAGAGGACACATGATGAGGATATTCAAATTCCAGGATTTTGAAAATTTATGGCTACTTCAAGTTGATTAAATGAAAATAAGGTAGCAGATTCATTAAACAAGATCGATCATGAAGTTGTGAGAAAAATGAGGATTACCAAGGACCCTATGCACATGGATATAGAAAATATGGATATGGGAATGATTCTAAAGTATTGGATCATCATCTTTTGGAAAGTTAAACCATTTATGAAATGGTTTAAGTTGATCATTGTATGTTGTTTTTCAGTTTAATGTCACCACATGATAGAACTTATGCTAAGAGATGAAGTATAAATAGTTCAAGGAACAATAAAAGTATAAAATCATTTTTTATGAAATATAAACATCTATTTATACATTTATAGATTGGAATAATCCCTCAACTCTCCAAAAAGTTTTTTAAATGTTGTTCTGTTATCAAAATCATTTATAATGTTAACGAAATTTTCATTACTGTAGTTTATGATTTTTTGGTAATATAATTTCATATAAACCTATTTCCCATCACTTGAAATTCATATTTAGGTTTTTATTATATGCCGAAGTTTTTAATTCCAATCAATGTCACTCTATTCGAAAGGATAATTTAATCATTTATTTATTTATTTATTTATTATTATTTTTATTTTTATTTTTATTTTTATTTTTATTTTTATTATTGACCACCTCTTTTCTCCGAAACTTTTTCAGAAAGATATTATATTAACCCTATTTCTGAAATGGGTTTTTCAAAATGAAATTTTCATGTAACAACTAATAACATTCAATATGAGATATCAATTTTTGAGGACGAAATTTTTGTAAGGAGGGGATAATGTAACGCCCCAACATTTTTCAAATAAAGTTAATATTGAATGCATGAAACACTGAGTCTCTAAAAAACACCACTTTGTTATAACCTATCTAGTAAACATAATTTTACCACCCCTGTGATTTTAATTTCAAAAATCTAACATACATGGTTGCGATCAATAAGTTATTTAGAGTCTGATATTGCCAGCTTGTTTTTTTGTAAATAGTAAAATACCCTTAGGAATAGTAATTTCACCCTTATAAATGGTGATAGACCCTTATGAATAGTAACCTCCCCTATTATAGAATATATATATGATTTAATTGAATGTATGATGTACCTATGTTTTGGAATAAGTAAATAAATGTTTTAAAAACTGTATTTTTCAAGTAAATTATGATTTTAATTAAAAATTAAATTAATCGTATTTATAAAATTATTTTTGAAAAATAGAATTCATTTATTATTCTACCAGTCAAAAAATGGTTAGGGTGAATTTATGGGATTTTTTTTTGAAATACTTGAATTTTTTGGTGAATAGTAAAATGCGATAATTTACAATAAATGATAAATAATTGATTTATTGAGTCATTGATGAAGTTTTGCTGATGTAAGCTCCAATGGTTCGAACTCACATGCATATATTGCTATTTTTTTATTCATTCATCATTATTTCTTGTCCTATGGAAAAATAATAAACTAAGGATTAAAATATTAAGAAAACCATCATCCCCTCCACTATTAATACCACCTCTTCCACCCACTTCTATTCACTACACTAAAGCCTTGTACCTTATCCAAATTATTCCCAAATCTCCTCCCAACCTCTTCCCCCATGATAAACATCCCTTGGTCTCATAAAACAAAAAAAATAACCTCTTCCCTTAAGAGTCTCTCAAGGAAGGTTAATTCGAGAGTTAAAAATCCTCTTTTCTTTTATTTCATTTTCAAGTTCCTTTGTTCTCTTTTATTTACTAAACTCTCCTCATACAAATGGTATTAAAACTCTAGTATCATACATGTACTAGAATTATGTTATGATAAAGAGATAATTCATCTTCATCTCCCCTTTCCCCCTCATTTATGCTAAAAATAAAACACCGTTTGAGATGTGTTCATTTATCACATTCAAGGAAGATGATTATGTAAATTTGATTTACCTATTGAAATCTAGTCGTGAACCAATTTTTTTGGTTGAAACAAAATATTATTTATGTATTTTATCTTATGTAATGTCCTTGAATCTTTATCCACTCTTGATGTAAAATAATAATACAAAACAAGGTAATTGTGAGAAAAATCACCAAATAAATCCAAATGTTTATAATTAATGTTTTATACAATTATTCATCTTCACTCTGAATAAAAAATGAATTTTATAAACATTTTATCTTATGAATTTTCATTAATAAAATATTAAATCAATTCTGGACTTCAACTCCCATCTTACATGAACTACCATACTCTTTTATAAGTGAACTGGCCATGAATATTATGAAAACGAGCACTCACAAACAATGAAATTGAATCCTTTCACCCATATAAAAGGCCATTAATGAACTTAATAAAGTTATAATAAACCAAGTAAATGTATATATGGGTCTGTAATTGTTAATTAATGACCCTAATTTGGATATTAAGGTCCTTAAGATCCAGGGATGAATACCCTCGGATTTAAGATAAGGGACCCTCTCTCTCTTTTATTCAAGAACCCCTCCTATGTTGTGTCCTTTTATATTTAATTAATAATGATGGGTTATATTTTTTCACATCCCCCATACTTCCCTTGTGATATATAAAATATGGGATACCCCTTTAACTATCATTAATCCCTCCCAAGAACACATATTACCATGCAGAAATGTTTGTAAGGGTTTTCTACCTGAATCTCTATTTCCCTTTGAGTTGCTCCTATTCACTACTCACCTCAATGAAATTATTATTTATTCCTATCAAATCCTCATAAATTATGATTTAATGTTCTATATATGTTTACAAATTATAATCCTTCTTTATTTTATGGGTAGTTATAGGTTTTAAAAGAATCTTTCAAAACATTATTCTGACATGCAAGCTCGATTCAAGGAACTTCTCGAATTATTAGATATTTGAAGTTCACTCTATAATCTGTTTTAAGTCATATTTATCTTTATAAAATCAAAAAATTTAACTTTAAAAATATATTTTGGTTAATTCTTGGTTCTATTAATGGAAACATTCCATTACACTTTAAAATCTATTAATATTTTCCTTAAACTGCACTAAAATGTTTTATTTCTAAAGCTTCTTTAGAATCACTTTTTAAATTATTGAACCTCGATAAGAATTTATTTAAGCCTAAAATATAATTTCATTGAATTTACATTTTTTCTGGGATATACATGTTTACAATCTGATTTCATGACAAATATAAATTTTTTTCCAGAATAACTCTTTTTTCCAAAGTAAAAAGTATTTTTCTCATCTCACATTAACTTTTATAAGATATATTCCTTTTTCGCCACTTATTTCTTTATTGTGGTGTATGTGCTTCCCTTTGGTATATAATATCAAGAGTATCCTTATTCTAATTGTATTATAAGGTATTATTATTGTAATGTTTCAATGTGGTATGGGACACGTTTCAATGTTTAAGAATTATTTCCTCAAGAATTTTTCAACAGTCACATTTAAAAGTATCTTTATTTATGTAAAACTCATTTAGTGAATCTTATATTTCATAGAGATTTGTCTCCTATGATATCATATACAAATTTTCTTGTTGAAGGGTATCTAATTATTTTTAATGTGGATGTTCTATCTTAATGACATTCACCATATTACTCCAAATGGTTAGTATTTATGTTTAATAACTGGGGAAAGTTATTTATGTTTCATATATTAGATTCAATATGAATGTGTATATATTGTCTAGGTTTATCCCAAATCATAAGTGGAATTAATTAGACTTATTATGTGGCTAGTGGGTCCCAAAATAGGATCTCGATGAATTAGTAGGTCTCATGAGACAAACTTTGTTCTTGGCACGAGGCCTTGACAAAATGGATATTTATGGTCTTGGAACGAGGCCTTGACGGTGTGGTTATGATGCCTGACATATGAATTTACCTCTTTATGAAACTAATAAGTTAATGTTCATGTGGTTATTATACTAGTAAAATACCAATGATTATTCTTTATCATGGAATTTTTTATTCATCTCTTATCCCTACCATAATGCGTTCATGTTTATTTTTAAAGGCATGTGTTCTATTTATTCATCATGCCTAATGTTTATGTTTATGATATCTTCCACTATGTTTCTTACCCTTACAGAGCATCTGATCTCACGCATTTATTATGTTTAGTTTTTTTATGACATGAATAACTTTATTATGATTGACCTGTAGGGATAAAATTAGAGTTGTGGATATTCCCAATAAACATATATGTTGTATTTCATTTCAAGTTGTAATGTTGAACCTACGTATGTACCTGGTTTTTCCAATAATACTAAACTAATTTATCCTTAAAGATATGAATTTATTGTAAACATTAAAATGTAAAGAAATAATGCACCGACTCCGGGCTTTTGGGGTTGGCGCATTACAATGAAGAAAAACAGTTTTTTCAGAAATATTCCATTCTATTTATAAAATGTTTTTATTCCAAATTAAACCTTAAAATTGACTTCAATTATATTAATTCAATTATTAATAATATAAGATAACAAATATTACTTTTAAACCATTTTAAAACAAAATTGTACTTTTTAAATTCTTGAAACAAAAATAATGTTTTCAATGAAAATTATTATTTTTCACTATTCATTGAAAAATAAAACATTTCAAAAGAATCTCAAAAATCACTCTAAGGTAATTTTGAAATGATTATTTAGAATATTATGTCATTTATAAAATAAAATTTCTAAAAGTTGTTGAAATTTTTTATAATATTGTCTTACAAAAGTAAATAAAATCTTTTTTGAATAAAACATGTTTTTATTGAAATTGAGTGCTTATTGATGAAGTATTTATCAATTATTTTTTATTGATTATGGCCTTTATATACATTTCATAATTTGGTTAATTATATTCAAATATATTTTTGGTCATAGTAGATTACTCAAGAGGGGGTGAATTGAGTATCTGTAAAAATTTCTGTTAAAATTTGTTCTTTGAGAATTTCCCACAATTAAAAATATAATCAAAGTCAGTTTGTAGTGAATTTATAAGAGTCCTGAATGATCAATTAATTTCTCAGAATATTGACTAGTTCCAAGCTATTATAATATAAATATTAATACAACTTTTGAAACTAACCAACTGGTTCAAAACAATTATAAAAAAATTCTATCCTAACTATCAAAGATCAATATAGTTTTATGAAAAAGTAATAAATAGAGAGTAAAACTAAAAAGCAAAGGCACATCAGATATAAACAAGGGGATTAGTATCAATACGAGACTTAGTCCTCTCTACTTGGGTATCACATGTCACCAATTATTTTAAATTAATAAATAGTTTGATCTACACCCTGGATCGGGGTTCAAAACAACACACAAGGCTGTCCAGGTCACACTTGACCTCTGCCACAATTATTTCTGGAAAAAACAACAAACGTGTCACACTATACCTATTCCAATATTCTGTGTGGGATATAAAGAATAAAATGAGATTGATTTTAAGGATATCTACTATCCTTAAATTATGAACAGGGGATAGTGTTTGTTATAGATAGATGCATGCACTTCTCAAAAAATGTAACCAAAAGAACAAAACAGAGATAAATATATAGAATGAGGTTTAGAAATATTTTCATGTTATGCAGTCAAGATCTGGACTAAATTGATGTAGTGGAAGTTATGTTTTATCCCTCTTCTGGTAGTTTTCTTCAAAATAGAGTATCCTAGTCTCTGTGCTCTACCTTTCAAATGTGTTAAAAGTTCAGATCTTTTGTTCCAAAGATGTTTAGTGTAGCTCATCAGGTTTTTCTTGTCTTGTTGATCTCCTTGTATTTTATAGCATTGCATTCTTAGGATTTTGAAGTAATCTAGATAGTTGTAGGAGTCTTCAATTCTTTTATTCTTTCTAATTTTCACTGTATCTTGAGTGATTCATCTTGTAATTATTTTATACTTTGAGTTCCAGTAGATATTAAGATCTCCCCACATTCATGTACCTCATACTGTCTACTAAATTTCCTATAGACAACATTAATTAAAGTTAGAAACATTAATTTATCTAAATATAATCTTTTGAAATAAGTTTTAATTAATAAAGAACAGTTTTCATGACTATCGGTGAGTCGTAAGTATTGGAGACTCATTTGCATCAGTCTTTCATCATTGGTTTGTGAAAATTGGTGACTCCCTATATTGGGGAGTCCTTTGCATCGGTATCAGTGACCCATAGAATCAGTGAGTAATTTGTGCTATCGGTATGTCCGGAAATTGATGATTCATCATCGGTGACTCATTTTGAACTATCGTTGTGTCGCCCATCAGTGAATCGTTTATCAGTGTGTCATCCATCGGTGACTCATTCATTAGTGTGTTGTCCATCGGTGGCTCTTTTATTAGTGTTTCCTATATAGGCGACTTGTTGATCAGTGTGTCATTCATCGGTGACTCGTTCATCGGTGTGTTGTTCATCGGTGACTCATTCATCAGTGTGTCGCTTGAACTATCGGTTTGACCGATCATCGGTGACTTTTTTATTGGTGTTTTGTTTGTTCTATCAGTGGGTCCTGCATCTGTGTCTTCTTTGATCAATGACTTCCTTAATCAGTGAGTTCTTTGATCAGTGAGTCATCCATCAGTGAGTCATTTAAACTATCAGTGCCAAGGACTCTGAAAAAGGTATAAATTCTATGTCTTACACATAATATTACCAGATTTAGTGAAATAGATAAATATTCACTTGTGAACATATTGAAACATAAATATCCATAATTTATTGACTTATTGAAATGTATTATACAATGTGACATAATTTATTAACTTATAAATATTCATTAACATGGTTAACTTGAGTTATAACTTAATATATGAATTACTTGAATTTTTAAATTGGAATGATTTGTGATTATGAAAATCAATATTTCAAAAAGGTTCCTACAATCTCCCCCTTTTTGATAATAACAAATTATGGTATTAATAAGTTTAGACAAAAAATTAAGGAATAAAAATTACTTAACATAGCATACCAGTAGGTAATGTGAGATATATATATATATATTATGTTTATTATATTACATTTTTCCTATTAAAAAGTTACTTTCCCTTAGATTAGGATTTTATGCTCCCCCTTATATTAAGAATTTATGCCATCTAGATCTTTCTCCCCCTTTTGGGATTAGAAAAAAGGTAGAAGAAAAAAAGAAGAATGATAAATATCACCAAGAAAATGGGACACATAGGGAAGGAAAAATTGATATTCATTAAGGTTCCAAACGTAAAATCATCAAAAGAAAAGTAAAAATTACAATGACCTATCAAATAAACAATCCATAGTTGAGGATTTGTCTTTTGAGGTCATTTCCATATGACTGAAGGGTAAATATTAGGTGTAGAAGGTTTTGGTTTGGCTATAGACAAAGATGGTTGAATGAAAACATCTGGCAAGGCAACAACTGTAGGAACATTGGGGGAAAGTCTAAGTCTCTATTCTGACAAAACACAGCTCTGAGGTTGCTCAGTAATCATTAGTCTGATATGAGATAAGGTTTGAGAGACTGTAATCTAGGAAGGAGGTATAGAGTTTGGTCTCATGGATGCAGTAGTTGGGACCACAACTGCCTCATCTTGGATATGCAGAAAAGGCTTCAAAAGATTGTTGAAATCATTAATGATTTCACCGCCATACTACATTTCCTTTTCAAAATCATCCTTATTCTCTATGGATTTATCCATGAGAGAAGTAAAATCCTTCAACTAACTCACCTGCCTCTTGAAAGCATCTGGCACTGGAGAAATGTTGAGGTTTTCAGCTAAATACTTGAAATTGTTGATCATATCATGCTTGGTGTAAATTTTGGAAAAATACTTATCCACATTCTCTCTCATATCTTTTTGAGGAGAGGAGGCCTCATTAGTTCATTTCATTACCATATTATAAGTGAGATTAGTATTATTATGCACCTTAGCAAGAGTTTCCTTATCAGAATCACTCTGAAGACGTTTGAGTTCCTCCCTTATCACAGCCCTAAGAGACTCCATATTATCAATAGAAGCCCTGGTACCTTTAGAACTAGGTGGACCATAGACCATCTTTCCATGTTCCTCCTTTAATTTCTTCAAATCTATACTTATTATATGTGTAAATAAGTTTCTAAGAACCTCCATCACACCACTAAAAGAGGTCTTGAAATCAATGGTTATAGAGTTCAACTCATTACTCATCTTATTCACTTCTTCTCTGAATATAGTATTGTTTCTAATGATTGTCTCGGTTATAGTAATGAGATTATAATGAATCTCCCATATCATTATCCTCGAAATTCTAATAGCATCATCTTATGAAATGCTCATGGAAGTAGATGATTCACTTTTTGTACCAACAGAGGCTCTCACTGAATCATAGATATCAGCTATGAATTTCTCTAAATCAGACTTAGTGACATAGTCACTAGGCACTAGTTGTATAGTAGTCTCACCATAAGGAGGTACTACTGGTGAAGCAGGTGCATTAAATTCTACTTCATCTGGTTCTTTTGGAATAGGAGGAGGTGCTTCCAAATCCTCATCTAAGTCATAATCCAAGACAAATAAAATGTTACCCGGATCTCTATTCCACTTGCGAGTACAGGTCCAGTCTCTTGTCTCTACTATATCAATCCGAACTCTTATTCCCTGAGGATCAGGTAAAATCTCATATGCAACTTCTTATTCTTCCTATTATCAAGACAAAATAACATTTCCAGGCACTAGTACCATCTGAAATTGAGCTTGTGGTTGCACTCCATCCACTTTAACTACTGTAGTCACTTCCTCAACCTGAGGCATAGGTGAAACCTAATCCTCAGCCTCTTCTTCTTTTTATTCGACCATAATGTCATTAATCTCCTGAATGATGCATTGATCTTTAGAATTAGGTTGATCATGCATTTCCTCATCACCATAATCTTCAGCAGCACGATCAACAACATTCTGTTCAATAGGATTGACATCCTCCTGTCTATCAGCTCCATCATCAACTTCATGCACAGATTCCTCACTTGACCTGTCGACAACATGTTGTTCTGCTTTTAATGATTCACTAACATTCTCACCATTATCATCCTCATCTTCATCGTCATCATCATCATCATCCTCATCATCAGACTTACTTACATGTACTTCCACTCCAATTACCTTTGTCTCTTCCCCTTCTTCATCACCTAATAAATTTTCCTGATATGGTGATTGTTTCCTCTAGAAATGAAGATGACCTTGTTTGTTTAAGGTTCAAACATTCCAATCAGTTTTTAACGGGTTTATTCGTAGAACCAGAAACATCCAATGATTCTATATCCATTTGGACATACTTTCCAAAGGTAGGTGCTCATTAGTTGTGAACCTATGAGGCTTAAGAATTTGCATTGGTCCAGAGGATGGGAGGTCTGACTCATCACACCTTTTTGGGGGGAATTATTATCTACTCCAGGAATCTCTTTATAGATTTGAGTTATGTTTGTGAATCCTTATTAAATTACCAAGTATGAAAATGAGCTTTCCTTTAGATCTGACAATCAATGATTGATATGTATGAGATTTAGAGAATCTTTTATATGTATTTGAGGTTCTTCATCGATAGAGAATCATCTATATTTGTTAGATATTTTTAGCCAACGATATCCTTCAATACATTATATAGATATCTCTTGGTCATTATGATAACCATACTTATTTTAAAGCCACTCAGTGGGGCACTTGGAGTTTATTGTTGTTCAGAAGGACAGGGATTATTTCAGAGTTGGGATCGTACGCGCAGATGGGCTACCTACATATCCTTGTTTAGAAAAGGAATCAAAACCCATGTAGTTCGAGTAAAGAAGTATGAAGTTTATGCATGATTGATGGCTCAAAGAAATATTTCATAATTACTTTTATGCTCTAAGCTCATGCGAGTCATGCTCGGTGTGAGAAACAAGAGGTATCAGTAAAACCTGACGATTGTGCCATGAAAGATGAAATTATAAGAAATGATGTGGGGCTTATGTATGTATGACTGCCCAGATAGATGAATATCGGGACTTACTTTAGAGAAGAATCCCAGGAACAAGCTCTATAAAGGTATGTGTGCTTTTTGGAGATTCGGATACTTATCTTAGGACTTAATCCTGAGGTGGATGCCCAAATTAGAGGGGACTTATGATTGGGTTCTATTCCTGAGAAGGAAGCCCAGATCAAGAGAAATTAAGACTGGGGATTACTCCTAAAGAGGAGGTCCAGGTTAAGGGGAATTATGACTGGGGCTTGCTCTTGAAAATGAGGCCCAGGTTAAGAGGACTTGAGACTTTGGGGATTACTCCTAAGGAGGATGACCAAGTTCAAGGAAAATTATGATTGGGGCTTACTCCTAAGGAGGATGTCCATATTAAGGGAACTTGGACTGGGGCGTACTCCTGAAAAGGAGGCCCAGGTTAGGGAACTTGGGGATTACTCCTAAAGAGGATTCCCAGATTAAGTAACTTATCATCATAATGGGTGATGTTGAATGAATGAAATCTCTAACCATAGTGACATACAGATATGTAAATCACTAGGTTTTGACAGATGTTCCACAGAATTCCTTTCAGATAAGGAAGCCAATAAAGGAACCATGCCAAAAATGGCTTTGAAGAGGGTTTTCAAGGCTAAATCTTGAGGAGGAGAGGTGGAATTGAAGAAAAGAGTTGAATAAGCAGGAGGGGAACCCAAAAAGAGGTAGGTGCGCAAGTCCTATTGGGGAGCGCAAGTACTGGTCGTGCAAGTATACTTGCACAACACATGTTTACTTGCATGATGGTTAACCCATAGGGTAATACTTGGGCGAGACATGGCTCAAGCCCTTAGGATTATGCTTAAAGGCTTCCAAAAGTGTGGCACACAAGTTTTGTTGATGGGATAAGGTGGCATGCAAGTGTCTTCATTTCCCTTATGGGTTAGACACTTATGCGCACAAGTGTTGGTGAATTTCAACACTTAGGCCTTGTTCCCAATCTTTAGATCTTCCATTATAGGTAAGAAATTACCTTAGAAATGTTCAGAAGACTTTAAGTAGAGACAAGGGTGCCGAGAGCCTAAATCTAACTTTTGGAATTTTTCATCCCCGAAATGGGGGGGCCCAAAATGGGTATTTATAGGCTAATGAAGACCTTGGGAGAAAATCAAATAGGGCGCGCAAGTCACATGTGTGGCCAATATGTGGCGTGCAAGTATACTTGCGCGACCATGATGAAACTTGTACAACCAATTCTTAAAAAAATCCTTGTTCATGCCTTTGTCAATTTTTTATGTTTCTTCAAAGGATGAATATCTTTATGCTAAGATATTCCCCTTTTTTAGTCGTTAGTCTCTGTAACGGAAAGGAGAATCAACAAAATCCCCCCCTTAGATTTGGATTTGAAAGGAAAGAGTATTTTACTCTGAGGAAAAGGATAAAACCAAGGAACTGTGGCGTGCAGGTTTTGAGCACGCAAGTGGAGGCATGCAGGTGAGAGCCACGCAGGGTACGGCGCGCTGGTTACAGCCTTGGCCTATAAATATGTGGCCATTCTCATGCAAATAAACCAGCTTTCAAACCTTCATGCTCTCGCCACACATGTTTCTCTCGTCGTGCAAGTGTCTTGATTTTCCACAGCTCATTGCTTCTGTTCATGTCGCGCTTCTGCAAAGGTAGTTTGACTTGCACGGTAATTCATGCACGCCCAAACTTGTGCAACACAATTACACTTTTGCGCCAACATTGGACTTCCATGCCTTAATGCCTTATCCATTTTTTCACTTTTCTTCACAAATTTTATGAAAAATCAACTTACTTAAGAGTTAATTATTCGATTTTTGTGGAGATTAAATGGCTCCCAGAAGAATTGGAATGGCTGATGAACTCACTAAAAAGCGAATTGATGATATGATGAACATTGTTGGCCATGATTACTATAATATCTATGATAGCACTCTCCTGGATCTATCGAAGTACTTGAATAAGTATCATCTTAATTTCCCACAAAGTATTTACCTGCCTCTGTATGGGCGTGGTCATCTGTAAGAAGTCAACATTCTAGAGCTGAAGAACTATCTCCCACATTCTTGGTTTCAAACTTACACCAATTTTTCTTCAGCAAATGTCTCAATTGGAGGATCATTTGTAAATAATGGAATAGTGGAGAAGGCCTACATAATGCATCATAGCCCTTGTGCCCCAGATCTGAAACCTCACAAGCCTGAGATTCAACCACATTTTTATCCTTCAATCTTCCGAAATTCTCAGATGGATCAATCCAAAGGCTCGAAGAAGAGTTGGGACTTCCGTCCTGGAGGAGGTGTGAAGCTGACTTGGATGTGGGCATACTGGGTGCGACAAACCTACGTAGAATTTGTCGAGGATCTGAAAGGAGCTTCAATATATGAAGTCGTCTGGGCTGGGCAGACATACGTTTATAGGAATGATAACTTTGTGTTGGATCTAATCTGTCGTTGGATCCCATTAACCAATTCTTTCCATCTGACTCATGGATAAGTAGAAATCAGTTTGTGGGATGTCTACAAGATCTCAAGGGATCCAATTTTCACATCTCAATGCATGGTAGAACATATGGAAGATCATATATGAAGTTTATCTTAAAGAGATGTCATTGAAGATCCCATGACTGTCATCCCTGTTTTTCATGTTGGGAGTTTGAGGTTTTGGATATCAAGAGATCCATTCCATGGTGAAACAAGTCATTTTAAGGAAGGGGTAGTAGAAAAGATACCATCAAGACTTAACCAAATCAAGGTTGTTGGCCAATATCAGTGAATTTGAGGCTGTGGTGTCCTGAGCTGAGGCTGATCTTGCTGCCAAGTTGAAGGATCTGAAGCATAAGATCTTGGAAAAAGTTGTCCAGTAGATGCACCTTCAGCAACAGTTAGATGTTGTTACTGGGGAACTTTACCAGCTTAACAATTCACTAGTATGAGTTTAAACAAATGGTATGAAACCCATCGCTGAATCCAAGAAATCACTCCATCAAGCTGAAAAGTGTGAAGTTGTTTGAGTGCATGAATGTCAAGTGGTTGTTGATGAATATCGGGATTCTATAAATCAAATGAAGAGTTATGTTAAAAGCCTCTTATAATCCCTGAAAAAGATAAGAGACTCTAGTCTTTAGATATCCTTCTAAATCTTGTGCATCAATGAAAAACACTTTCATCTTCAATCATTTTTTCCTGCATTCTATTGATACTTTTTATAAATTTTTACCTAAGCCAATGGGCCTAGTAAGCATAGTTTTATTTTTTATAAGATTAAAAAAAATAAACCTACAAAATTTACATATTTTAATTTCTCAATATTACATAAATCATACAAAATATAAGTTTAGTGAGCTGGGACTTGACTTTTGTTCAGATTTCCCTTGTCTTTTGTGGGCAGTTTAAAGTTATGCACATGGGACATAAAAAAGAAAGGCTAATGTTTAAGGTCGAATAGATTTGACTGAATGGATTAAAATTGACTCAATTCATTGATAATTTATCTGAAAACATATTACCAAACTCAAGTATGGGGGAAAACATGTAAACTATGACTTAAGAAATTTTGAATCTGAGGAATGATATGAAAAAATGCATAAGAGGCATTAGAAAAGTATTTCCTAAGACTGAAGTTACCATTATTTAACAAACCCGTTAGGGGGTTGAATTATGCAGGGCCACCTAAGGGCATTGGATGCATAGTCAAATAATAGCATATTTTGGTTGGAAGGTCTGTTATGTAGACTACATATGCAAGGCTGCCTAAGGGCATGTGCTGAATAGTCAGGAAAGAGAACTCTCAGAAATTTTACTTTTCTATTGCTAAAAAGCCAGTGAAAGTTTATGGAGATTCAAATTTTCTAAAGAATAGAGTCTGATGTATGGAGAAAGGTACCTTAATATAGAGAGGATATTTCTAATCAAGATTTTCAAAGAATTGGATAAATGTCACTTCTGCGAAGGTCTGACCCAAACGTTGGGAAGGGAAATATAAACCATAGACTTAAATAATTTTAGATCATGAAAAAGACTATGGGGAAAATATGTTAAGGATGTCTATTTTTGCAGATCTTTACATATTTTCGATAAGACCAATAAAGAAAAAAGAGGTTTTTCTCCCAAGAATGAAGTTTCCACTATTTAACAAACCTATTAGGGGGTTGAATTATGCAGGGCCACTTAAGGGAATTGGATACACAGTCAAATAATAATATCTTTTGGTTGACATGTCTGTTATGTAGACTGTTTATGCAAGGCCGCCTAATGGCACGTGGTGTATAATTAGTCAAAAGAACTCTCAGGTATCAGACATTTTGTGAACAGAAGTCAAGAAAAGGGTTATGAGATCTGGAAGTATTTAAGGTTAGGAGTATGAAACATCAAAATGGGCATTATTCAATGCATGTAGAGATACAAAACCAATGCTAACCAGAATCATGTTATGGCTAGGTCTGGAATTGGGGTGCTGGACTTCACTACGTATCCCATAAGGATGGGAATCAAGCCATACGTTTTCTTGAAATACACTTTAATGTCATGTGGGATGAGAGTGTAGAAGATCTTAGTTTAGGGTCATAGAGCTTGGACCATAATAAGTATTACATAGTGTTTATTTGTTATAAACCTTATGTGAATGAAGGCCAGGGTTTTCATACCACATTCATGTTTTCACAGGGGGACTTTTC
Organism: Viscum album; assembly: GCA_963277665.1. Classification (NCBI taxonomy): domain Eukaryota; kingdom Viridiplantae; phylum Streptophyta; class Magnoliopsida; order Santalales; family Viscaceae; genus Viscum; species Viscum album. The sequence goes on from OY728134.1 coordinate 1,479,171,739, forward strand.
AGCCAAGGGACTGAAAGTGGAATTTGGGGTTAGGCCCAAATACTTGGGGCTAGATTCGAGGGATGCTCAAACATTCCTACGTGTCCCATAAGGATGGGAATCAAGCCACACATAGTTCTTGAAATACACTCTATATAGATTTGGTTTGTACATATAAAGGGTGAAAGGGGACTTTAGTGAAATGATGGTTTGAACCAAGATTAAAGGTTTGGGAATTTCCATGTATGCACGTAATATTTGGAATATAACATGATTGGAGATAAATGTAAATCATTATCCCCTATCAGGTGAGGGTATCAAATAATGTTTTAGTTTATTGTCGTACATGACAAAAGTGTGAATAGTTTAATGTCATATAGCAAGGACGATGGTGAACCAATGTAAACAATATTGGTTCTGGGGGTGGCTTCATGAATCAACATCGTATGAGATGGAGGTGAACCGATGTGAAGAGATTGGTTTTGGGATTGAACCTTGGGAGGTTGCCTACGTACCCAGCCTAGAAGGCAAGGATCAAAGTCCGCGTAGTTTGATTAAAGAATGAATTGGTGATCAAGTTGTTCTTAATGACAATGGACTAAAAAAATGGTGCTGGGACTTACGTATGGTTAGCAGCCCAGAGAGGTTGTTATGGTTGAATTTTACTCTAAGCTCATGTGAGTCATACACGGTGTGAGAAAAAAGAGGTAGAAACAACCCTAATGATGCATAGTTTAATTTCATGTTGGATATATAAGGGACTGAACACAGTTTAACATCATGTTGGACAATGGGGGACTATGCAGTTTAAAGTCTTACAGTAAGGACTTTGGGGACTATAAAGATTAATGTCATGCAGTAAGGACAACACAGTTTAAGGTCATGTTGGACAAAAGGGGGACAATATAGTTTAACTTCATGTTTGACGATGGAGTTTTGTACAGTTTAGCGTCATGTAGCTAGGATGTATTATGGACTTTTTCAAAGTTTAAAGTCATGTGGGACACAGAGGTTCACAATTTAACGTCGTATAGCTTGGATGATGGTTATTTAGTTTAATATCTTGCTGGATGTATTGTATTTGTGTTACAAAAAATAATTCATCAAAAATACTGCATTGGTTGGAGTCGTGATGAGTTCTCCATCCATTGACATTACAGAACACGCTCCATTGGAGTAGAACTTATGTATTGAGTAAGGTCCTTCCCACTTTGGCTCAAGCTTGGGAGGTTTCTTTCCTGGTATCATAGGAGTTCTGAGAACCAATACCAATTCTCCTTGAATTAATGAACCAAAACAAACTTTTTTGTTGAAAGCTCATGCTATTCGATTCTGATAGACTTCCAAGTGATGTAGGGTGCACAATATTTTCTCATCTAATCGTTCCAATTCATCCAATCGCTTTTTAGATTGTTCATCTGTAGATGATTGATTACAAATGGCTAATCTAAGAGAAGGTAATTGAACTTCAATGGGAAATACTACTTCTCTTCCATATACCAATGAATATGGAGTTGATCGTGTTGTAGTGCAGGTGGTGGTCCGATAAGCCCATAAAGCATGAAAGAGTTTATCAGGCCATGATTTCTTATCATTATCCACCATACTTTGTAGTATATTTGAAAGAGTCTTATTGAAGGCTTCTATTTGGCCATTGGCCATTGCATGATACCAATATGTATGGTTGGATTTGATGTTGTATTCTTGATACAACTTACTTACCTTAGATGAACAGAAGTCGGTGCCATTGTCTGTCAATATGGTATGGGTGACACCAAATCTGGTAATGATGTTAGACTTGATGAAGCTAACAATGCTTTTAGAACTATCTTATTTGAGAGGTATTTCCTCTTCCCATTTGGAAAAGAAGTCAGTAGCAGTAAGAATATGCTTAAACTAGTTGGTTATAGATGAAGGGTAAGGTCCAACTACATCCATTCCCCATGTGGAAAATGGCCATGAGTATTTAGTTGTATAAAGCAACTCTGGGGGTTGATGAATTAATTTGGCACATACTGGGAATGAATGACACTTCTTCGTGAAAGCAACACAATCTTGTATTATTGAAGGCCAAAAGTATCCAAGCCTTCGAATTTGATCAGACAGTCTATGTCCAGACTGGTGGGCACCACAGACTCCTGCATGTACTTCCTTCATGACAGCCATTGTATCTTCACCATCAATGCATTTGAAGAGAAATCTATAAAAACCACTTTTGTAGAGAATTTTTTCTAGGTGATCAGGGCTATCATAAAGAGTAAAATTGACCACACTTTGATGGATTTGTTCTTTCTAGGCTCTATCAGGTGGAAGTGTTACATTTTGAAGGTATTCCCTGATAGGTGTCATCCATCTTATAGTATGACCATATGGTTCAATAATGGGACTAATTTCATTGATTTCCCTGTTATGGTTTGACCATAAGGTGAAATTGTATGACGGTGGGAAATACTGGTGATTATTTCATCCTGATTTGGATCTGCCAGGGTTGTGGTTATATTAGCCAGTGCATCAGCTTGGGCATTTTGTGATCACAGAATATAAGAAAATGTCAGTTCCGAAGGAAATTCCTCTATTAACTCTCTGATGTAATCATACAAAGGGAATAACTATTCTTTTATGATGGAATAATCCCCATTGACTTGTTTGATTACCAGGTCTGAATCACCTTTCACCTTTAAGTGATTCACTTGTTCTTGAAGCGCCAACTCCAATCCTGCGATGAGAGCTTGATATTATAATTCATTATTTATATTGTCTTCCCACAGTAAGAAGGAATATGGTAACTCTGCCTTTTCCAAAGAAATGAGCGCAATTCCTAACCTAACTTTGTTGAATTTAGGATCTTCTATTTTCTTCCCTACTGGACTTCTGGAAGCACCATTAAAGTAAATTTTCCATGTTTAAAGATTATCTTGAATAGAAAAGACTTCCACATTAGGAAGTTCAATATCTAAAGATGTATCTTCTACTGAAGGGTGTTGAGTAAAGAAATCAGCCATATCTTGGAACTTTATTGCCTTTTGAGACACATACGGGATATCAAATTGCTGCAAAATAACTGCCCACCTTGCCAGATGTCCGGTAAGCATTGGACGACTAAGGATAAATTTTAGCAGGTTATTGCGAGATTCCAAATGGACCTCATGATGTTTTAGGTAGGGTCTCAATTTCTAAACTAAAAAGATTAATGCTAGGAAGCACTTTTCAATTCTTGAATATCAGGTTTCCACTTCATGTATAGTCCGACTAAGATAGTAAAAACTATTTTTATTCCCAACATCATTCTTCTTGGAAAGGAAGGCACCCAATGATAACACTAATGTTGTCACATAAAGAATAAGTGATCTTCCTTCAACATGTGGCATTAATACTGGTGGACTCAAGAGATATTTCTTGAGAATATTGAATGCTTCTTGACATTCTTCAATCCACTCATAAGTGACTCCCTTCTTCATCAATTCGGTGAAGGGTAAACTTTTGCCTGCCAGATTGGCGATTAAAACACCGAATATAGGGAAAGTGTCTTTGAAGTCCTCTCAATTCCTTCAAATTTCAAAGAGGTTACATACCAAGGATTTACATTGTCTTCTCAGGATCAACTTCGATACCACGATGGCATACAACAAAGCTGAGAAATTTTCTTGAGGTTACCCCAAAAGCAAATTTTAAGGGGTTAATATTCAAATTGTGTTGTCGAAGTTTGAGGAATATTATTTCCAAATCAACCAAGTGATTAGAGCGTTGTATGGATTTAACCACCAAATCATCCACATAACATTCAACAAATTTCCCTAAAAAGGGTTTGAAGATACGATGCATGGCACGTTGATATGTTGTGTCTACATTCTTCAGGCCAAAGAGCATTACCCGATAGAAAAACACACCCTGAGGGGATCTGAAGGCAGTAGATTCTTCCTCTTCTAAAGCCATTTGGATTTGATTATACCCAAAAAATCCATCCATGAAGGAAACTGCTTCATAGCCATTTGTTGCATGAATTAAGAGTTATGTGATCGGAACTGGACAATCATCCTTGGGACAATGCTGATTAAGATCTCTAAAATCAATGAAAACTCTAATTTGTCCATTTTTCTTTTTCACAGGGACAATATTAGCCAACCATTTGGGATATTTGACTTGTCTAAAGAAGTTATCTTTGATAAGATTATCCACTTCAGCATTAATTTTGGAAGCATAAGTTGGGTGTGTTCTTCTTGAGGCATGCTTGAATCCTTGATGTTCTTCTGGAAAACCCAAACGATGAGTAGCATCATCAGGATCAAGCCCTGTAATTTATGTATAGTTCCAAGAAAATATATCTCGATTTTTCTTCAAAAATGAAATATACATATCCTTCTCTTCAAGAGTCATGGCTGCACTAATTAAATTGGGGCGGGGATCTTCTTTTGTACCCAGATTTATTTCTCTGATTTCATCCACAGTGGTAGAGATACCCTCTTAAAAAGCTAGAGGAGCATCCTTAAGATCTTCCTCTTCTTCTTCAACACGCGTTATTTCTTCTGTTTCTACTTGCATAGTAGATGATGAAGAAGAATTTTCATGATCAGGAGAGATGTTAAAATTTGAACATCTTGAAGAAGAGGCTACCATTTCGGACCCTATTGATGATGAAGGTTCTTCCATGGGTAATAAAGAGGAGATAATGGATTGACAATCTACATCATCATTTATCTCTGACATTGATATAACTTCTTCTGGCCTGGTTGATGAAGTATAGAATTGATGGATTTCAGTGGATGAAAGAAAGACATGTCCATTATAGCTTTCATCATTTATTGGTGAATCTCCAATTTCTCCCATGTTGTCTAGCTTGATTTTCATAATTGAAATTATGGAAGTTTTCATAAGAGTATCTGGATTTAGGTATATCCTGTCAAGTTGACTAATAGGAAACACACAATTTGTACTCACATGTATGAATGGGTTTACTAGAATCTTTTCCAAACCATATGAAGAATTAACTTTAGTAACCTCCCTTGTCGTAGATACCTCCTTTACCTCCATGTGATAGGATTCCACCTCAATGTATTGAGATTCACATGTTTTGAATGCGGCTTTATCACCATACAATGTCCCAATTTGACCATTGAAACAATTTTTGAGCCATTGATGGTATGATGAAGGGATAGCCTCATATTAATGTAGCCAAGGTATTCCAAGAATAATGTTGAAAGTTGTGTCATGAAGAACATCCATGAAATCTGAATAGGATACAAGATCTCCAAATTGAGTTCTAAGAGTGATCTCGCCCAGAGGTTCTTGTTCATATTTATCATATCCCTGCAGAATCAAAGTAGAAGGAGATAAATTAGATTCAGTGAGGCCTAATCGATGAAGTGTATGAATGGGGATGAGGTTGAATCCTGAACCATTATCAATGAAATCTCTTATTATATCTACATCATTGACTTTCCTGGATAAATACAAAGGTCAAATATGTGCATGCATAACATCATCTTAATCTTCATCTATAAAATATATCACTACATGGAAATCTGCAGGATCATTCTCTACATGGTATACTTTATCCACAACAATTTCTGTTTCGAATTCCTAAGGACTTGACTAAGCCTCAATGAGTGCCTCCCGAAGATCCTTTGATATATTTAAGGCATCCAAAATTGATAACTTGGTCGGTACTTGGGCCAAATGCTTCAAGACATCATATTTTTGGTCCAAAGGTCTGTGTTTCCCAACAGTAACATAAGGTTTCTCAGGTGCCTTAGAATTTGATGCTTTGGAGTAGATCCATCTTGTATCAGGGTAGGAGTTGGAAATACTCCTGGCTTTGGAAGACTAGAATGACTAGTTCAATTTACATTCTGAAAGGAATAAGGTGTAACTTCTAACTGATCTTCCAAAATAATTGTTCCAAGACTGAATATTCCATGCATGGAAAAACTTTCTTGTTTTTTTTGAGCTCGCTGAAGGGCTCATCCATGAGTTTCTGCTGCATATATAGTTCTAGAAGGGGTAGAATTGGAATAGTGGATTCTGGGATATCCACATCTTCCTCTATATACCAGACCTCTGGAACTCCCTCTAATTCCTCTGTTTGATATAGGGAACTCAATTTCATCATGATCGAAACTGTGACTGGCATAAGGATATTTTAAGTGAATCGTGTTAACAGAACCAAAGATCAGCTCTTCATCTGATTAAGACTACCTGATTATCCAGTTTAGGCTATGCCGTTTGGTGGGACGGTGCTCGTGGCTTTGAAGTAGATGGCATAAAATCTTCCAGAGACAAAGAAAACTTGTTATTTGACGCGATCTCATCTTGTTTTGACTGCTCTTATTTCTTTTAATTATGCCATTTCTTTAAGAATTTTCCCTCTGATGAAGGGGGTTTTGCTGTTGCATTCATAGCAGAAGGCACAATTGGTTTCTTTAATTGCGTTTGTAAAATGTCCTGAGTTCGGTTGATTGTTTTCCTGACCATGAAATCATCATATTTCTACACATTTTTGCTTTGGACTTCTTACCACTCGCCTTCTTCCTCTGGATCTGTAGCAGTAACACATGCTACCTGAGCTGAAGAACCTATCAATTTGACTTGTCCCAAGTCCACCATTTTTTTCAGGAGGTCTTTGAAGACAAAATACTCCTGAATGGGATTCCCCAACATCTAATGAAATGGGAAATAGTTGGGACAGTCTTTATCTCTTTCCTTTTTCGGCCTTTTAGGCCTTGAAAACTAAACCAAATTATTTTTCAGAGTAGAAATGAAGTAACCAGGAACTTGTTCATTTCGGAAAGAATAAACTTTTCTCTTAAACTCCTCAAATTTTTTCCATATTTGATCTATTTGATCATCTTGATGAAACGGCCTCTATTTTTGACACTCATGAGATGGAACCCTTCAATAAGATGAGGGTTTTGAAGTAGAAGCAGGTACATGTGCTTGTTTAAGCGTAACTATAGTCGTCTCTGCTCTACCCATTCTCCTTCATGGAAATGATGGAATTACATGAATTTTATCCTTAGTCATTTTAAGAGAGTCCTAAATCTATTGAGCGATTTAAGTAGGGTCTCGAAACCCTCCTGTGTATTTCACAGGGATCAATGGTGTGTGTAATTCATCACACAAATTTCCACACAGATTGGCAACAACTCTTCTTGAGGGAGTGCTAAGCTTAAAGAATATGTTAATCCCTTCCAGCGACCAATGATATCTGAAACTCTTTCATTCTCCCTATTCTTACAATTTGTAAGTCCAAAAAACGGTTGTCTTGGGCAATGTTGAGCTGAATTTAAGAAGGAATCGTTGGCGGAGATCTTCCTACCTGATAATTGACAGGGATTGTAAGCTTATAGACCAGACAAAAGCAGGCCCTTTAATGACTATACAAAACACCTGAGCTTAACTGCTTATTATTGCTGAGGGTTTCCCATCATAGGAACACAACGAGAAACAAAATGTGTTAAGTGTTTCTCTAGGTCTCCCGAACCATTAAAGATTGGGAATTTGGTACTTGAAAAAGTTGATGGGGGAGGAATTTCATAAACCAATTCAGGGTGAGCTCTCTTTTTTGGTTGAATTTGTGAACATTTCCCTCCATATCTTCTAACCGAGCTATTAATGACTCAATGGTAGTTATTAATGTTTGAGAAACATCTGGTTGACCTTCGACCTGAGCAGGTGCAATAACCGGAGCATGGACAGGTGTGGTGGCTGGTACTACAACTGATGGAATCAACACCGATTGTTGTTGCGCATGACCCATAAGATTAGACCTGTGAGGTTTTACTGGTAAAGTATGATATTCTTGATCCATCTTAGTAGCTGCAACAAATTCCCTTGGTTGAATGACTCCAGAACGCTTAGGAGGAAGACTACCTTGAAGTAGTTCTGTATTCAACCTCCTTAATTCCTTCATTTCTTCCTATTGTTGTGAGAACCTTTGCTCTATTGAGAGTGATTGGCCTTCTTTAGAGGATGTTTATCTAACCTAATTCTTTCTTTTCCCCTTGTTGGATGCCATTTGGAGAGGGGGAAGTTGGTTATTTGAAGGAATTCCTAGATTCTGAGTAATCCTTTGATTCCGTGTATGCACACCTTCTTCATTAATGTCTATGTGTACAACTTCTTGAGCAGGAACTTCTTCATCTAATCCCGCTGAGTGAGCCTCGTGTTCTGGAGGATCATTAGTAATTGAATTGATAACATTTATTGATGCATAACGCATTGCATCGCTTCTATCAGCATTTCTGCAATACTTCATTCTTCCATGTCCTTGATGAGACATTGTCTTTTGTTGATTTGATCCCTCAGGAACTTTTTAACGAACCGTAATTTGGAGGGAATATCCTGATAATTGGGCTCTTTGTTACTCTTATGGATTCTTCCCTAATCGAGAGAAGACTGAATTTCTCTGAGGAAGATATTGAGGATTTCAAAAAGTCCCCAGTCTGGTGGATTGGGGCTGTTCCAGTTATTCCTTCTCAACTCTTCAAATCCTATTTGTTGATTCTGAGGGTTGGGTTAAAATAGTCCCCATTCTGGAAAGCAGGGGTTGTTCTTGAGCTGCTACATCTAAGTCTTTCTAAAAATCTCTCTTGATCTTGCGGACTTTAGTCCGGAAATTGGCAAGATGCATCAACCTACATCCACTCAAATCACCTAGCTCAAATGACCGCTAGATGATTTCTGACACTTCTGTCACCTGATGATGTGCCCTCTCTAAACGAGAAGCCTGTCCAATATTTTAATTTTCCTGATGCAAGATTAATTCGACAACTTGTTATTTGTATGCCTGACTTTTGGAAGAACTAGTTAAGGCATGTTCCTGAGCAAGCCTTTGATAACAAACAAAACCAATTGTATGTGGTCAACCATGGGAAATAACATTGCATGATACCATCTTTGGTGGGATTTGTTGACCAGAGAGTACAATGAAATGCAGTGCTCCATGAACACCCCATCCCCTGATATGAATACCAGATGGGGAATTGGAAGTTAACTGGCGCAATCTTTTTAGTGCGCCAAGGCATGAATGCTGAAGGGATCTCTACTGCTTTTCAGCCTTTGAATATTGAGGAACTGAGAGTGATGTCAAATCAATTTGGCGTTGTAACCCTTCTATTATCTTGACATGATTTTCATATTCATTATAAGATAATATTTTCTCTTTCATGTGATAAAGGGTTTTCTACATGTTGAGACGAATATCATGAATACAATCTTCCGTCAACATCTCCGAAATGTCATACTGAGAGTTAGATAAAGTATAAAACAAGACTGGAAATTCACGTTTCACCTTTTTTTCTCATATTCATCACATCCTCTTTATCATTTAATGAATATTCTTCTACCTGATTAGACCAGATCTGGTGCTTCCTTGTTGCTTCATCAGTTTCAATAAGATTGGTAGAGAATTAATTTATCAAACTAGAAGATGAATGGTCCATGGGTGGTTTAGAGAATGACCTACACCCCGGGCTATCTTCTAATTGGGAAAGTATTTCACCTGATAGTAGTAAAGCATCAGACATGACTGGATTCACATTTGCATGTTCCTAAAGATAAGAGGGATTTCTCTTTACTGCATTGTCTTTTGAAGGATTTTCAAGGCAATGAGAATTACTACTACGAAGATGACTTTGGTAGCTAAATTCATCATCATGTAGAGGACCACCATGGTGGGTTACAACAAAAGATGAAACCTTTTTCTCCTTCATCTTCTGGCCACGCAGAGGGTTATCGTGGCTCTCATCTGAAGATGATACTTTGATATTGACCAAATTGTCATGAAGAAAGCCTTCATGAGGAAGTGTCTAATAAAGACCTTTAGAATTATTGTTCCCACTGTTCAGAAATGAGAGAGTAGAATCTTGAGTTCCAACAGATAATTGTATGAGGGCTTCAAGAACTCCAGCATCGAGCAAGGCCTTATTACAGATAGGATCTTGATTTATTGACTGTGATGAACGGGTCTTTTTCTTAGATGCCTTTTTAATCACTTTGTGAACCCCTTGTTGACGAAAGTGATTATTATGGGTAGGTGTATGTGCCTTCTCAGGAGAAATAGTCAGGTTAGGCTGATTATATTCATTCAAATCAAGTGTATGTGCCTGACTTGATTGTTCGTATGACATGGGGGAGTATGCCCCACAACCATGATGGACTAGAATAGAGGTGTTTATATTTTTTAGAGTGATATGTTGATGTGTCACTCCACTGGTAGGGACAGATTTTCATTTCTTTCCCTGTGATGCTGCTGAAACTGTTATAATATTCTGACAGGCATCCAGAATATGAGCTGGGTAACTTCAGCTACTAGAATAGGAATATACTTCCATTCCATTCTTGGAGTAGGTTTGTATTCATGCTCTTTTCCTCCTTTTCCTATTAGTGAATTTTGAGAGTACTCATGTATGGGCGCAGAGAGTTGAGTCTTCTCCAGATTTGTCGTTGGAGCTTTCCGGAAGACTTCTCTAAGTGCTCCCAAACGAGACTGTTGGAAGGCTTCATGAATATTTGCACGTGTTTGTGCCTACTATGTATTCTTCTTCAAGTATGGTTAACGACTTTCCTTCAATACTTGAAGATGAGACTGCTGACAGAATTATTGATTGTAAACAGGTGTATGATCCTACTTATCAGTTTCCACCATATCAAATTGGTGAGATTCTTTGGTTGTAGTCAGAAGAGCCTGTTGACTATCTGATGGGTTATAAACAGGTGTATATGCCTGCCTATAATACTCCACCATAATTTCCTGGAGGGATTGGCGTGTTACTTCCAGAAGAGTCTACTAGGTAGTAACATCAGGACAGACGGGTGTATATGCCCACTCGTTGCTTGCCATCAAGTTGGCATGCTGGACTTCTATGGAGGGGTAATAAGTAAGAACCTACTCCTTATTGACCAATTTCTCTTATGTTGGTTCATCTTGTGGACTCGGGTCAGAGAAACCAGAGTCGAACCTCTAAAGGTGGTACCCTCATCATGTTGAGGGCACACTGCCGCATGATTCTGGCATTGATTTTTGATGGGATCCCTCAGGAAGGACTCATTTCCTCTTGAATTAAGTCCTTGAATGACCTTATCATTAACCTACCCATAATATGGGAGGGACTAGTGATTGTGTTCCAGGGATAATGACCTGAAACGGTTGGAGACGGTGGTTGGTACCACCTGCTTCTTGATTGCTGGTCATCGCTGTTTGGAAAATCAGGATGAATTGTTGACTTGGAGGGCTTGTCAAGTGTCCTCTAGATTCGGAATGGTAATGTGTTGATGGTATTCTTTAACCAGTGCATTTGATACCCAATTTTGAAGACGCTGAGTAGGTGATGTTGTCCTCAGAGCGGATGAAGATCCAGCAGGAGTAGCGACAGATGCATTCACAGGTGTTAACATTAGAGAATCCATTTCTGTAATGTAGAGAGATCATAAAAACGAGTGTCTGTTTGATATAACTGACATAATCAAGATAATGTCGGCCACTACATCTTTTGGATGAGCACATATGCTATTGATTTTTTTTAGGCCCTTTCATTGAGTTTAAATAGGGTCCTAACAAATAAGTAAAACATCATTTTAACTTGGTTAAGGATTCACGTCGGGTTCACCATTTTTTTCCTCTGGAAATGAGGATGACGTTGTTTGTTTAAGGTTCTAACAATTTAATCAGTTTCTAACAGGTTTATTCATAGAACCGGAAACATACAACGATTCTATATCCATTTGGATCTACTTTTCAAAGGTAGGTGCTCATTAGTTGCGGACCGATGAGGCTTAGGAATTTACATTGGTCGAGAGGATGGGAGGTCGGACTCATCACAAATTTTTGGTGGGAATTTTTTTCTACTCGAGGAATCTCTTTATATATTTGAGTTATGTTCTTGAATCCTTATTAAATTATCAAGAATGAAAATGAGCTTTCCTTTAGATCTGACAATCAATGATTGATATGTATTAGATTTAGAGAATATTTTATATGTATTTGAAGTTCTTGATCGATAGAGAATCATCTGTATTTGTTATAGATCCTTAGTCAATGATATCCTTCAATACATTATATAGAGATATCTTGGTCATTATGATAACCATACTATTTTTAAATCCACTCAGTGGGTCACATGAAATTTATTATCGTTCAGAAGTAAATGTATTATTTCAGAGTTGGGATCTTACCCGCAGATGGGCTACCTATGTATCCTTGTTTAGAAAAGAAATCAGAACTCATGTAGTTAGTGTAAATAAGTATGGGGTTTATGCATGATTGATGGCTCAAATAAATATTTCATAATTACTTTTAAGCTCTAATCTCACGTGAGTCACTCTTGTTGTGAGAAACAAGAGGTATTAGTAAAACTTAACAATTGTGCCATGAAAGATGCAATTATAAGAAATTATGTGTGGCTTATGTATGTATGACTGCCCAGATAGATGAAGTTCGGGACGTAATTTGGAGAAGAATCCTGAGAACAAGGTATATAAAGGTATGTGTGCTTTATGGAGATTTGGATACTTAACTTAGGACTTAATCCTGAGGAGGATGCCCAAATTAGAGGGGACTTATGATTGGGTTTTATTCCTAAGAAGGAATCCCAGATTAAGATAAATTAAGACTAAGGCTTACTCCTAAAGAGGAGGCCCATGTTAAGGGGAATTATGACTGGGGATTACTCCTGAAAAGGAGGCCCAGGTTAAGAGAACTTGAGACTTTGGGGCTTACTCCTGAGGAGGATGCCCATATTAAGGGAACTTGGACTAGGGCTTACTTTTAAAAAGGAGGCCCAGGTTAGGGAACTTGGGGCTTACTCCTAATGATGATGCCTAGATTAATGATCTTCTCATCTTAAAGGGTGGGTTTGAATGAATGAAATCTCTAAAATTAGTGACATAAAGATATGTAAATCACTAGGTTTTGAGAGATGTTCCACGGAATTCCTTTTAGATAAGGAATCCAACAAAGTAACCATGCCAAAAATGGCTTTGAAGAGGTTTTTGAGGCTAAATCTTGAAGGGGAGAGGTGGATTTGAAGAAAAGAGTTGAATAATCAGGAGGGGCACCCAAAGGGAGGTTGGCACGCAAGTCCTGTTGGGGTGCGTAAGTACTGGTCGCGCAAGTATACTTGCATCACACATGTGTACTTGCGTGACGGTTAACCCATAGTGTAATACTTGGGTGAGAATTATCTCAACACCTTATTATTATCCCTAAGGGATTCCAAAAGTGTGGTGTGCAAGTTTTGTTGAAGGGATAAGGTGGTGCGCAAGTGTCTTCATTTCCCTTAAGTGTTAGACACTTAGGCGCGCAAGTGTTAGTGAATTTCAACACTTAGGCCTTGTTACCCCTATTTAGATCTTCCATTCTAGGTAATAAATTATCTTAGAAGTGTTCACAAGACTTCAAGTGGAGACTAGGGCACTGAGAGCTTAAATCTGACTTTTGGAATTTTTCGTCCCCGAAATGGGGGGGCACAAGGGGTATTTAAAGGCTACTAAAGACCCTGGGAGAAAATCAAATAGGGTGTGCAAGTCACCTGCGCGACCAATATGTGGTTTTCAAGTATACTTGCGTGACCATGATGAAACTTGTGTGGACCATTCTTAAGCAAATCCGTGTTCATGCCTTTGTCAATTATTTATTTTTCTTCAAAGGATGAATCTCTTTATGCTAAGGTATTACCCTTTTTCAGTCGTTAGACTCTGTGACAGAAAGGAGCGTCAACAGTGACTTCAAAGGTGGACTGGAATGTCTATAATACGTATCCTTTGGGACCTCATCAATATCAGGGTTACTCCTATCATCTATAGGATACCTTTCTTCACTTGGTATCTCAGCCTCAACTTCCTCATCTAAATAAACCACCTCTTTACCTAGGTTAAAACCTAGATCAGCTTGATCCATTGGTATGGTAGGATGGTCAACATGATTGCAATCCTCATATAATCTTTCCCCATCTCCTACCTAACATTTCTTCCGATGGTTCTAGAAAAGCTTTATCTTTTTGCAGATTTCCTTGTGTAGGAAGAATCCACTACAAGTTGTGATCACTTCATTTCCATCCTCTACAAAACTCAGCTTCTTCCGCATTGTAAATATAATCATAGGGTAGTGAAAACAAATTTCTTTCATGGAAGGCTTTATCATGTCAAAAATTTGTATCATCTTGTACCTACATAAGTCCACTTTTACCCCATTCTTCAATAGATAAATCAAGAGGGAATCCTGAAACTTCATAGCTGTAAAATCTCCCTTCCTTGGGAAGATTTTATGTTGAAGGAACTTGAAAAGTAATCTTGGTTATCCATCCAACTCAGTGGCAGTATCCCTCCTTGATTCTTCATTCCCATTTAACTGTTTCAAAGCATCCTCATTTGAAAATAGTTCTAAGGTTGGAGGAATTTTACCCCGGTAATTAGAATAGATTCCATCATGAGGCATTTCCAAACACCTATCCCATTCCATTGAATAAAATGAAATTTATTTCACCTTCACCACCGACTTCATCCTTGCTTCCTTATCTCCTTCCAAATATATCCTCGAGTTGAGATAGAATTTGTGTACCAGCTGGGGAAAAAACGGCCTCTCATTATTTGAAAACCAACTAATCTAACCTTGTGATTCCAACACTCTCAGAAAAAGCGACATGCTTGACAAAATACATTCATAATATACTTCACTCTCAGTGGTCACTATATGACTTACAAATCTTGGCATCCCAGTGCCTGTAGTACCACTAGATTCACCCTTCTAATTCTTAGCTGATTGTGACTCATAGGGTCCTTCCATTATGCACTTTATCCTTTCCATTCTGAAAGTTTAGGTTCGAAGGTTGTTGAAGGGTCATGGGTAGAGAGGTAGAGTGAGATTCAAAGGTAACAATGTAGGTGAAATGTCAAAGTGTGGATTGAATTTATTTTATCAATTAGGGATTTTAATTCATAAAAACATAAAATTGAATAATTTTAAAGAGAAAACAAAAATATATTGTTTCACTTAAAACAGACAGATTTATAGAATGGTCCTTGTAGGCATCAGTTTTACATGATCGGTATCACACAATCATATTCAATAGATCAGCTTCAGGTGATAGGTTTCACACAATCGGTTTTACACAATAGGTTTCACATGAATGGTTTCATTAATTGGTTCCACATACTGGGTTGATATATTGGCTTCACTTGATCGGTTTGACAGATCAGTTTCACCTAATCAGTTTTACATATCAGTTTCACCAGATCAGTTTGACATATCAGTTTCATCTGATCGGTTTGGCAGATTGGTTTCATCTGATCGGTTTGATAGATACTAGTATCACAGATAAATAGATTTTTCTAAGGGGATAAGTTTGATAGACTTTAAAGATTTATCATTCCTAGTTCATGTCTGATGTATTTTATTCTCTTATAATTTAAGGGTTTCATTAATATGTCAGCAATTTGATGATGATTCCCAATAAACTCAGGAGTTATATCACCTGTTTGACAGTGATCTCTCAAAAATTGATTTCTTATATCAATTTTTTTTGTTCTAGAATGAGAAATTTTATTTTTAGAAATATTAATAGAACTTTACTGTCACATTTTATGGGGATATGTCTAAATTGAAATCCATTGTCTAATAAAGTGTATTTCATCCACAAAATTTGTGCACAGCAACTACATGTAGCAATATACTTTTCTTTAGCAGTCAATAATGAAACTAAATTTTGATTTTTTACTACAGCTTGATATTATAGACATTCCCAAAAAGTGACATATTCTAGAGGTACTCTTTCTATCTAACTTACATCCACCAAAGTCAGTATCTAAATAACTAACCGAATCAATATGTTTCCCTCTAGGATAGAACAACATTAAATTAGTTGTATACTTGAGGTATTTGAAAACTATTTTAACGGAATTTAAATGTGACTCTTTTGGGTTTTCTTAAAATCTTGCAAACATACACACACTAAACATAATACTTGTCCAACTAGCAGTTAACTACAAAAAACTTGCAATCATTCCTCTGTAAGCTGTTTGATCAATAGATTTTCCATTTTCATCAAGATCTAGCTTACATGTAGAACTCCTAGGTATTTCACTACTCTTAATGCTATCAAAACCATATCATTTCAAAATATCTCTATTATATTTACATTGAGTTATAATAATACCTTATTTGTTTTTAAATAATTGAAATCCAACAGAATATTTAATTTCACCCATTTAAATCATTTTAAATTCTCTTTGCGTCATTTTTTTAAAAATCCTTACATAAAGAATGTTTAGAAGATCCAAAAATAATATCATATACATATATTTGAGCTTTTAAAACTTATTTCTAAATCATTTTTAGAAATAAAGTAGGATCTGAAACTCCTTTTTTAAAACCACTAGAAAAACGAATTTTACTTAGCCTTTCATACCAATCTCTTGGAGCTTGTCTCAAAACATATAAAGCTTTAGATAATTTGAAAACATGATTTGGAAAATATGAATTTGTAAAACCTATGGGTTGTTCTAAAAAACATCCTTAATTATATAACCTTTTAAGAATTCACTTTTGAAACCCATTTGATAAAGTTTGAAATCCATGTGTGCTGCATAGGAATCTAAGATTCTAATGGCTTTAAGCCTAGATACTGCTGCCAAAGTCTCTTCATAATCAATTATTTGTTCTTGATTAAAATACTATGAAACCAACCTATATTTGTTTATAATTATATTTATAGCTTCATCTACTTTATTCCTAAACACCCATTAAGTTCCTATGGTCAAGGTATCTTTTGGTCTATCAAAATCATCCAGATTTTATTTCTCAAAAACTGATTTATCTCTTCTTGCATAGCCATCACCCAAGAATTATTTATATTTAACCTGATTTCACAAAGAGGCTATAGTTTGTGTTCCTCTATCTAAATATACAACAACAACATCTAAGTGATGGTTTTTAAGGGTCCTAGTTGGTCTAGTAAAAGTAGGACTAGTTATTTTGGATTCATTATTTTGTTCCGGTTCATTATGGCTAGATTCTAGAGAATTTCCAAAACTGGAAGTTTTCATAGATTCCTTTAGAGGATGATTTTCAGGTTTTTCATTAATGTCCAAGTTGGAAATAACCTCTTAAATATTTTCTAGTGAGGTTTTAGGATAATTTTGATCTATTTCATCAAACTTTACATGTAAAGATTCTTCCTCACATTTGGTTTTTTCATTAAAGACTTTATAAGCTTTGATTGATATTGATTATCAAAGGAATATTCATTCATCACTTTGAGAGTCAAATTTATCTAAAATATATTTAGTGTTTAGATTATAATATTTACATAAAAAGACTTTAAAATAATTTACCTTATGTTTCCTATTATTTCACAACTAATAAGGAGTATTATTAACAATAGGTATGATTAGGACTCTTTTTATTATATAACAAGCTGTACTAACAGCTTCATCCCAGAAATAAATCTGTAGGTCATATTCATTAATCATAGTTTATGAAATTTCATGTAGGGTTATGTTCCTTATTTATAATAAACCATTTTTTTGAGGTGTCCTAGGGGAAGATAAGTTATGACTATAGCCATTTTTTGATCAAAAGGATTCAAAGTCTTGATTTTCAAACTCATGTCCATGGTCACTTATTAGATATTTAATTATAAGTCTACTAAGATTTTCTATAGTCCTAGAATACTTTGTAAAATGAGAGCAAGCTTCACTTTTTTTAGCTAAGAAAAAGGTCCAAGTATACATATAAAAATAATCTACAAGAACATAAGAATAGTTCTTCCCATTGAGACTTAAAACTCTAGATGGTATAAAAAACGTCCATGCGAACCAGCTTGAGAGGTTGAGAAGTTGTTACTTTTTTATTTGGTTTGAAAGAGATTTTATGTTGATTTTATTTTAGAAAAGTATTGCACACTTTATTGTCTAGAAACTATAATTTAGGCAGGTATTTAACTAAACATTTTCTATTCAACTTCTTAAGGGGACGTATAATACAATGTCCTAGACTCCTGTGCAAGAGCCAAGACACTTTTTGAAAGGCACTTAGACAAGAAACACTTTGTGAGGCTAGTGTGTTGATAAAAAACTATTTTTTGATTATTTTATTGATAATAAATGATTTAATTTCCCCACAATGTGCTAAATATATTCATTTATGAAATATTTGGGATTAGATCATTCAATTGAAATTTTGTTGAAAATTCCAGTTTTACCCTTTTAAAATGTATTGTAGTATTTTGAGGATATATATTTTAATATTTATTATTTAAACTTAATATTTTGTAACCGTATTTATAACATAAGATTATACAACTTTCATTCAGGATACTAGAGATAAAAAGTGCATTTTGATGGACTAAATGGGCCATTAAGCCAATGGTCGGCTGGACTCGGCGGGATGGATATGGGTTCTGTATTTGGACCATATCGTCTTCATCCGGGCTTGGATTGAGCCCAAATTTTGAGTAAAGCTCTGGGACAGGATTTGAAACAAATCATCCTACTGGAAGGCTAGCCAATTCACGCGTTGCCGAGGTCAACTAGGCGGTGAAACTTCGAATAAAATATTTGGCCGAGTTTTTCATTTCACACTTAAAAAGTTATGTAACCCTAGCCCTCACAAACTCATTTTAAATGGGGTTTTAACTCTTTTGGAGGGATGTTAGAGGCATTGGAAAGGTTTGGAAGAATGGTTGTCTCTTGGGAGCCCCTCACAACTCTTGGAAGAAGTAAGTCTTTGTGAAAACCTCTCTTCTAAAAAGGATCTCCTCTCCCACCTCTTCTTTGTATTTCTATTATTTAATGTTTGTTTCTTGAATTTTAATTCAAATAATCTTATGTGTTATTTCATTTTTTTTCTTCTATTAATCTTATTAATTGGGTTGGAATCAATAGTGAAGATGATATTGGGTTCTACCCTTTCAATCCTTTGCTCATGCAAAACGTCTCCACGATGACTACACCGCCCATGGAAGAGTAGTTCTTTTTAGTAATAGATCGACCTCTATCCTTCTTCATTTAATTATTTTGAATCATTTTTCTACTGTAATTCACATTATATGATCCATGAATTTTTTTTTAAATTGTAAGAAACTCAGTAATCAATTGAATAATTAACACAAAAACACGCGAGGTCGAGATTTTGTGTAAATTGTGAGAGCGTGATCTTAATCGGTAATACAAGACCACACGGGATAAATTCATAGAGTTCAAATATAATACCTAAACTATTTTGTTGAATATTTTATAGATAATAAATGATTTAATTTCCTCACATTTTTTTAAATATATTCAGTTATGAAATATTTGGGATTAGATCATTCATTTGAAATTTTGTTGAAAATTCTAGTTTTAACCTTTTAAAATGTATTGTAGTATTTTGAAGATAAATATTTTAATATTTATTATTTGAACTTAATATTTTGTAAACATGTTTATAACTTAAATTTATACAACTTTCATGCAGGACACTAGAGCTAAAAAGTGCATTTGTATGGAGTAAATGGGACATTAAGACAATGGTGGGCTGGACTCAGCAGAATGGACATGGGTTCTGTATTTTGGTCATATATTCTTCATCCGAGATTGGATGGATCACAAATTTGAGGAAGGATCTGGGATATGATTGGACACAAATCATACTTTTGGAAGTTCGGACAATGCACACGTTTTAGAGGTAAAATAGGTAGTGCAACTTTGAATAAAATATTTGGTCGAGTGTTTGATTTCACACTTAAAAAGTTATGTAACCCTAGACCTCACAAACTCTATTTAAAGGGGATTTCAACTCTTTGGGAGGGATGTTAGAGTAATTGGGAAGGTTTTTACGAAAGTTTGTCTCTTGGGAGACCCTCACAGATCTTGGAAGAAGTAAGGCTTTGTGCAAACATCTCTTCCAAAAAAGCTCTCCTCTCCCACGTCCTCTTTGTATTTCTTTTCTTTCATGTTTGTTTCTTGAATTTTTCGTCAAATAATCTTCTGTGTTCTTTCCTTTTCTTATACTCTTAATCATATTAATTGGGTTTGAATCAATAGTGGATATGAGATTGGGTTCTACCCTTCCAATCCTTTGCTCATGCAAAACATCTCCACGATGACTACACCGCCCATGGAAGAGTAATTCTTTTTAGTAATCGATCGACCTCTATCCTTCTTCATTTAATTATTTTGAATAATTGAGATACTATAATTCACTTAATATAATCCATGAATTGTGTTTTTAAATTGTAAGAAACTAAGTAAGCAATTGAATAATTAACACAAAAACACGCGAGGTCGAGATTTTGTGTAAATTTATGAGCGCGATCTTAATCGGTAAAACAAGACAACACGGGATAAATTCGTAGAGTTAAAATATAATCCCTAAAAAAAATTCTTACTCATTTCCAGAATGGATATGTGCTCTAATTAACCACTTACCATAAGCTAACCTTATTACAACAATCAAAGTAGGGTGTTGTGATTGCGTGTTCTGAAGCTAGACCAGGGTTCAAGTAAGTCCATCTTTGTGGTTAAGTTAACTCTTGTAGGGTTCAAAGGTTAACAAATTTGGGGATCATAATTAAGTTTATATTGATTTAAATGATAATTATTAATAAGTAAATTAAGAGGTAGAGTTAGATCGATTACTCCTTTTAAAATATTTTCTAAAAAAACATCTTCTTGTTCTGTCTTTTTAATCAAACTTCATTTCAAAATTAAAAACAAAAAAAATAAAATCTTCTTCCAGAAAACTTCTTTTAGATTTATAAACTATAAAAAACATCATCTTTTAAACTAGTGTTTTAATTATATTCTATTTTATTTTTAGAATACCTTTAATAAGTTGTTAAATTCACTTCCTATTTTGAGAGATGACCTTGGTCAGCCACTCTACTGCACCTAAGTACCCCAAAATCACACTAATCATTTGAGGGCACCCACGACAGTGCTCTTACAAATTGGAACCATTGCCAGGGAGGCAAGTATTTTATTCAACTAATTAGAGGTATTTTTTACTTTTATTTTAATATTTTATCGTCTCCTCTTTCTTTCTTCTTTCCCCTTTCTCAATTATCTTTTTGGTTTTCTAATTTTTGTTGGGACCATCAAATCAAAATTCTTATAATTTTATTATGGTCCACTTTTCTTCAATTCATTTTTATATTTCTTTGATTTATGACACAAACTAATAACAAGGATCTCTTAGATCTTGACCCTGGGATTGAATGCAGCCTTAGGGCGCGAATCCGTCATTCTCAGTCTATGGGAAGTGTTGACATTTACCCAACTGGGGAATTCCTCCACTCTAGGAATATTGAAATTGGAAACACTTCTAATTCCAAATTAAAACAAGAACCAATGGCTGAAAATAATGGAAATGAACTTAATAGAACCATTCGAGAATTGGTTGCACTGGATATTAACTATCAAAAAAATTGTATTGCATACCCAAACCTCGAATTGGACTTTGAATTGAAATCTGGATTAATTCACCTTATTCCAAAGTTTCATAGCTTATCTGGTGAGGATCCCAACAAAAACCTTAAGTAATTTAATGTGGTTTGCTCAACCGTAAAACTAGGAAATGTTTCTGAAGATCAAATTAAATTAAGAGCATTCCCATTCTCACTTGATGGAGCTGCAAAAGATTGGATGTATTATTTGAAACCTGAACATGTAACATGTTGGAATGATTTGAAATTTATTTTCTTGCAAATATTCTTTCCAGCATCAAGGACCACATCCATTCGAAAGGAGATATCGGGGATCAAGAAAGCCCAAGGAGAGTCAATGTATGAGTACTGGGAGTGATTCAAGAAGTTGTGAGCAAGCTATCCGCATCACCAAATCAGTGAGCAACTCCTCGTCCAATGGTTCTATGAAGGACTCACATCCATGGAGAGGAGCATGGTGGATGCTATAGCTGGAGGAGCATTGGTGGATAGGACACCAGCAGCCGCACGTGCATTGATCGACATGATGGCCCAAAACTCCCAACAATTTGGTGATAGAGGTACACCACATATCAGGGGAGTACATTAGGTAAGTCCTTCTTTCTTTTAAAAGTCATTTGTTTGATAACAAGTTGGAAGAATTGACCACTATGGTGAGGCAGATTGCTTTGCCTCAAAAGACATCACAACCCACTCCTTCAAGGCCTTGTGGCATTTGCACTGAGACAAGCCACCCAACTGATTGTTACCCACAAATACAAGAGACAGAGGATTGCGCAGCAGTATTCCCAGGGAGACCTTATCAGCAGCAACAACCATATCCCCAAAAGAAGCTTGATTCCTTTGCAAAAACATACAACCAAGGGTGGAAGGATTGATCAGACATGAGGTATGGCTCTGGACAACAACAAAGTACACTCTTTCAACAAAACTTTCAGTAGCCTCCACCTTACCAACAGGGTTTCCAACAACCCCAATAGAGATTCGAAGCTCAAACATCAACAAGTACGAATCAAGGGAATCTCCAACACAAGTTAGACTCTAACACTGATGATATTTTGAAACAAATTGTTCTTAATCAACAGAATGAGCTGAAGAGTCAAGGTTCAGAGTTGAGGTAGTTGAAGACTCAAATGAGCCAGATTGCCACCGCCCTCCATGAACTTATAAGTAGGAATTCCAGAAATATACCTTCCCAACAGACTCTAAATCCAAAGGGGAATGTCAGTGCCATCACATTGAGAAGTGGGAAGCAAACAACTGATGCTTCTCCACCTACAATTCCACCAGGATTCACCTCAAATCCAAAAAATCCCAATTCCACATCAACTGATGAGAAACCCAAGGAAAAAGATAAAGGTAAGAAAAATATTAATGATGTTCCTCCTAAACCACTTTTTTTTCCAAACAGGGTTGTTCAAACCAAGAAGATGGCGGAAGAAGCAATGCAAAAGGAGGTTTTGGACACATTCAAGCGTTTGGAGATCAACATCCCTCTACTTTAAGCCATCAAACAAATCCCTAGGTATGCCAAATTCTTAAAATAACTATGCACAAATCCAAGAGGGCTCGAGGGAAATGAGAGGATCCATCTAGGAAGGAATGTGTCAGCACTCATTACACCAACTCTAGAAATGCCAACAAAGTGCAAGGATCCAGGGACATTCACCATCCCATGTACCATAAGAGAGTTGTACTTCTCTGATGCTCTTTGTGATTTAGGAGCTTCAATAAATGTGATTCCTCACTCTGTATTCTCTTCTTTACAGGTTGGTGAGTTGAAGCTGATGAGAGTAGTGGTGTAATTGGTGAATAGAGCTATGACATATCCAGTGGGAGTACTTGAGGATGTACTTGTCCATGTAAGAGACATAATCTTTCCAGTAGACATCTATGTGCTCAAAATGGAGGATGATCAGGTAAGTTCTTGTGCTCCCATTATCTTAGGTAGACCCTTCCTCAAAACTGAAAAAACTATTATAAATGTTCATGAGCGTACACTTTCCATGGAGTTTGGAGATGAAGTTGTAATTTTTAATGTTATGGACTCCATGAAGTACCCCTCTGAGGACCATTCTGCTTTTTTTATTTCCCATTTTGAACCACCAAGTAAAACCCTCATGGAATTTTATTGTCTTATGCTTAGGGAGATTATGAGTATTGGTTCTAGTTTGATTTCTAAGTGTACTTACACACCCGTTTCTATGGAACAAGAATCTATAAGATTTGATTTTGAAATGGAATCATATTCTGATTTTGATCATGTGAACTCTAATTATGACATGGCTGTTGAGTATGTTGATGGATTTGATGCTTTATTCTCTGATTTTGATGATGTATATTCTGATACTAATGCTCTTTGTGCACATATTTCAGTTCCTTCTATGTCTGCATCCATACACCACCCCCCTACACTGGAACTCAAGCCATTGCCACCAAATCTCAAATACTCATACTTGTTAAGTGGTGACAAATTACCTGTTATCATTGCTAATAATATCCCTTTTGAACATGAAGAAAATATTTATAATCTTTTGAGGGAGAACATCAGGGCAATCGGGTGGACCTTGTCTAACATATCTGGTATTAGCCCATCCATTTGCATGCATATGATTCTTTTGGAAGATGGGGCTAAACCAGTGAGACATCCACAAAGGAGACTCAATCCCACCCACCTAGAAGTTGTTAAAAAATATGTTGAGAAATTTCTCGAGGCTGGTATAATCATTCCCATTTCAGATTCTCAGTGGGTAAGTCCTATTCTGGTTGTGCCTAAGAAGAGTGGTGTTACTGTTGTTAAAAATGGGAAAGATGAGTTAGTTCCAATGAGGGTGCAAAACAGTTGGTGTATGTGTGTTGATTAAAGGAAACTAAATCAGTCCACTCGCAAGGACCATTTCCCCCTCCCATTTATTGATCAAATGCTTGAGAGACTAGCTGGGAAAACACAATATTATTTCTTGGATGGATTTTCTGGATATTTTCAGGTTACTATAGCTCCAGAGGATCAAGAGAAGACTACATTCACCTATCCCTTTGGAACATTTTCCTACCAGAGGATGCCATTTGGACTTTGGAATGCCCTAGGTACCTTCCAGAGATGCATGGTGAGTATTTTCTCAGATTTCATTGAGACCTGCATGGAGGTATTTATGGATGATTTTACAGTGTATGGGTCTTCATTTGATGAATGTCTAAGTAGTTTGGGAAAGGTGTTGAATCGTTTTATTGAGAATAATCTGGTCCTGAACTTTGAAAAGTGTCACTTCATGGTAGATCATGGCATTGTCTTAGGTCATATAGTCTCACAACATGGAATTGAAGTTGATAAATCTAAGGTAGACATTATTACATCCCTTCCATATCGTACATGTGTGTGTGATGTTCGATCATTCCTTGGACATGCTGGATTTTATTGACGCTTCATCAGAGATATTAGTAAGATCACTCTACCCTTATATCGATTGCTTCAAAAATATATTGACGTAAATTTTGATGATTCATGTAGGGTATCATTTGATGAGCTAAAAAGTGTCTGACCACTCCACCGATCATACAGCCCACATGGTGGGACCTTCCATTTGAGCTTATGTGTGATGCATCTAACCTCATGGTTGGAGTTGTCTTATCTCAGAAGTAGGAGGGGAGTTCACATGTGATTTCATATGCATCGATGATGTTGGATTCTTCCAAATCAAACTACACCAAAAAAAAAAGGATTTTCTTGCTGTTATATTTGCTTAGATAAATTCCGTTCATATTTATTGAGATCTAAAGTAGTTGTTTTTTCTGACCATGTAGCTTTGCAGTACCTCTTGAAGAAGCCAGATGCAAAGCCCCGGATGATCCAACGGATGATCCTTCTTCAAGAATTTGATATTGAGATAAAGGACAAAAATGGGTCAGAAAACATGGTGGCAGACCACATATGTAGGCTTAATCACACACTAGAGGATGAATCCTTGGACCAGGTACCACTTCGGGACACTTTCCCCGATGAGAATCTTTATTCTATATTAGGTACACATCCTTGGTATGCAGATTTAGTTAACTACTTTGTTACCTTTGAAATCCCTACAAATTTAAAGAAACATCAAGTCCAAAAATTAAAGAGTGAGTCAGGATTTTTTGTTTGGGATAATCCATACATATGGTGAATGTGTAGTGACCAAGTTATTAAGAGGTGTGTTCTTGATCATGAGTTTGAGTCTGTTTTGCAATTCTGTCATACACTTGCATGTGGTGGACACTTTGGACCCCAACGGACAGCTAGGAAAGTTTTGGACTCTGGATTATATTGGCCTAGTTTATTCCATAATTCCCATGATTTTTGTTAGTCATGCCCTCATTTCCAACACACTAGGAATATTTCTAGGAGGCATGAGATGCCCCAACAACCCATACTATTCTGTGAGATTTTTTATGTGTGGGTCATTGATTTTATGGGTCCTTTTCCAAGTTCATATGGTTTCTTGTATATTTTGGTTGCTGTTGATTATGTGAGCAAATGGGTGGAGGCTAAGTCCACCAAGACTGATGATTCTCATGTTGTTGTGGAATTTGTGAAGGCACAGATTTTTTGCAGGTTTGGAGTACCAAAGGCTATCATCAGTGACCAAGGGACACATTTCTGCAATCAGAATCTTGCTTCCCTTCTTCAGAAGTATGGGGTGACACACAAAACATCAACACCATACAACCCTCAAACAAATGGCCAAGTTGAGGTTTCAAATCGTGAGTTGAAACAAATTTTAGAGAAAAATGTGTAGCCAAATAGGAAGGATTGGAGCAAGCGCTTGGATGATGCATTGCGGGATTATAGGATAGAATACAAGACACCCATTGGTATGTCCCCCTTTCGGATTGTTTTTGGGAAAGCATGTCATCTCCCTATATAAGTTGAGCATCGGGATTATTGGGCTATAAAGAAATGCAACATGGATTTGGCCCAAGCTGGAATCCAAAGGAAGCTGCAAATTGAAGAGCTTGAGGAGATTATATTGTCTTCATATGATAACTCAAGGCTCTACAAGGAAAGATCAAAATCAGCTCATGATAGAATGTTCCAACAAAGAGAGTTTAATGTTGGAGAGAAAGTCCTTATCTACAGTTCACGACTGAAGATAATGTCTGGTAAGTGGTGTTCCAGATGGTTAGGTCCTTATATTGTATCTAATGTTTTTACTTATGGTGCAGTGGAGATCACACAATAGGACACAATAAGGAGCTTCACAGTCAATGTGCAACGTTTGAAGAGATACATTAAGGGACTTCCAACTAATGCAGTGGATTTTATCACACTGCATGACCCCATCATCACTTGAGCACATCAGGTTGTTCTTAACCCTTTAACTTTGTTATTATTTGTCCTATTTAAAATTATACATTTCATGTGCATATATCATCTCATGGGTTCACATTGAGGACAATGCAATATTTTATGTGTGTGGGAGGGAAAATTTTAGTTTAGTAATTTCAATTGTTTTCCTGTTTAAAAACAAAAATTTTTTTGTGTTTTTCACGTTTCGTGTGTTTATTTTTCAATTTTATTTTTGTTTTTGAAATTTTTGAGCTGAAATGATTATCATCACAATTTTTAAATTCATATCAATTAGTGAAACAATTTATCCCTTGAAACTAAGCTTAAATGAATGCTGAAATAACTTTGTTTCAAGTTCAAATATTTAGTAATTTCATGAAAAGTACAATGAATTTTGAATCCCATGCCACATCTCACTGTCTTTATATTTGAAATCACTTTCCTATGAGGCTGTTGAACCATTATTTCCGTGTTCTTTACATTCACCTCACTTTTTGAGAGAACCAAACCATGCTTTATTTAACCATAATTTGATCTATTCCTATCAAAACATGAGGGTTTGAGGTACTTATGTTTAAATTATTGAGGCATTTGTTTGGTATTAAAGCCCCTATTTCAAAGAATCCTTTTTAATAATGGCCTACCTTGAACATTTAATCCTTGTAGCCCTTAGAATCCATGCACAGCCTGTTAGGTTAGCCACATTTCAAACCAATTTTCCCTATCCAACCAACTCTTGATGCGAAATTTCATAATCTAGTTGAGCTTAAATGTGGGGGAATCTATCATGTGGTGTGCTACCACATTCTGTGATACTTTGGGTGGAAAATTAAATTATAAATAGATGTGTTTTCGGCTGATGAAAATCATTATATTAAAAGCTATGCCTTTTCTGGAGCCTTCATTATAAGTGAAACTGTGCCTTTTCTGGAGCTTCTAATTGAGGTGGAAAGATGTGCCCATCTGGAGCTTTCAAGAAAATCATGTTTGAGAAGATTGACATTTTTATGCTGAAATGATGAATGGTGTAAACATTTCATGAATTTTCATGATGATGTAGATAAATTGATACTATGGGGATTGAGGAGAATACCATATTTAAGTGAAAATTAGATTACTACAAATTTGCTTCAAAAAGAGTCAAGCCCTCCTCATTCAGCCTCCTAATTTTTCACATCCAAATCCTACCAACCAAAAGCCACAGAATAACCCTGAAAATTCCTCATGATAAACATACGTCCTTGACTCACATCGGGTGGTGATGTAGGAATCTATCAAGCCTATGGTGACCCTTGTATGAGTTTGGATGAGAAAGACATTGCAAAAAATTGACATTTGTGTGATAAGAGAAAATTCAAGTGAGGTAAGTGTTTTGTGCATGGGAGGATAAACAAAGTGGAAATATATTGAATGATATAAATGAATAACTTAAAATAATGATTTTCTATGAGACATTATATCTTTTGTTTCTTGTTTTATAATTGTTTGATCTCAAGGATATGTGTTTTAAAATTGGTTTTGATTTGAAATTGATATTTACTTGATATGAGATTTTGCTCAGGAGTGCAAAAGGGTAAGTGTGGAGGAGTTGATAAAACACTGTTTTGTTGAATATTTTATTGATAATAAATGATTTAATTTCCTCACGTTGTGATAAATATTTTCATTTATGAAATATTTGGGATTAGATCATTCATTTGAAATTTTGTTGAAAATTCCATTTTTACCCTTTTAAATTGTACTGTAGTATTTTAAAGATAAATATTTTAATATTTATTATTTGAACTTAATATTTTGTAACAGTGTTCCTAACATAAATTTATACAACTTTAATTTAGGACATTAGTGCTCAAAAGTGCATTTGGATGGAGTAAATGGTCCATTAAACCAATGGTGGAATGGGCTCGGCAGAATGGACATGGGTTCTGTATTTGGGCCATATATTCTTCATCTGGGCTTATATTGAGCCCAAATGTTGAGTAAATCTCAGGGACATGATTTCGCACAAATCATCCTTCTGTAAGGCTGGAAAATTCACGCATTTTAGAGGTCAACTAGGTGGTGAAACTTGGAATAAAATATTTGTCCGAGTTTTTCATTTCACACTTAAAAAGTAATGTAACTCTAGCCCTCACAAACTCTATTTAAAGGGGGTTTTAACTCTTTGTGAGGGATGTTTGAGGCATTGGGAAGGTTTTTCAGAAAGAGTGTCTCTTGGGAGCCCCTCAAAACTCTTGTATGAGGTAAGTATTTGTGCAAACCTCTCTTCCAAAAAGGCTCTCCTCTCCCACCTCCTCTTTGTATTTCTTTTCTTTCATGTTTGTTTCTTGAAATTTTCTTCGAATAATCTTCTGTGTTATTTCCTTTTCTTCTTCTATTAATCTTCTTAATTGGGTTGGAATCAATAGTGGAGATGAGATTGGGTTCTACCCTTTCAATCCTTTTCTCTTGCAAAACTTATCCGCGATGACTACACCGCCCATAGAAGAGTAGTTCTTTTTAGTAATTGATCGACCTCTATCCTTCTTCATTTAATTATGTTGAATCATTGAGCTACTGTAATTCACATAATATGATCCATGAATTCTGTTTTAAATTTTAAGAAGCTAAGTAAGAAATTAAATAATTAACACAAAAACACAAGAGGTCAAGATTTTGTGTAAATTGTGAGAGCACGATCTTAATCGGTAATACAAGACCACGCGGGATAAATTCGTAGAGGACAAATATAATCCCTAAAAACAATTCATCCTCATTTCCAGAATGGATATGTGCTCTAATTAACCACTTACCATAATCAAACCTTAGAACAACAATCAAAGCAGGGTGTTGCGATTGCATGTTCCGAAGCAAGCCCATGGTTTAAGTAATTCCATCTTTTAGGTTAAGTTAGCTCTTGTAGGGTTAAAGGGTTAAAAAATTAGGGGATCATAATTAAGTGTATATTGATTTAAATTATAATGATTAATAAGTAAATGAATATGTATAGTTAGATCTATTACACCTTTTAAAATATTTTCAAAAAAAACATCTTCTCGTTGTGTCTTTTTAATCAAACTTCATATCAAAATTAAAAACAAAAAAAAATACATTCTTCTTCCAGAAAAATTCTTCTAGATTTATAAACTATAAAAAACCCTATACTTTAAACTAGAGTTTTAATTATATTCTATTTTATTTTTATAATACCTTTAATAAGTTGTTAAATTCACTTCCTCCTTTGAAAGACGACCTTGGTCAGCCACTCTGTAGCACCTAAGTACCCCAAAATCACACTTATCATTTGAGGGCGCCCATGACAGTGCTCTTCCATGTCTCTAAATTTATAACATATACATTATCATTTCTATGAGTAGTAAATACTATGTTATTCTTCACATCAAAAACATGACATGAACCATTTTTTAATTTTACATTAAATCCACCATCACATAGCTGTGATATGCTAATTAAGTTATATTTTTGTCCATCAACATAGAGTACTTTTGAAATTAAAATAGATTTATGGTTACCAATATGGCCTACTTGGATGATTTTTCCTTTACCATTGTTACCAAATGTGACATTCCCTCTATCAATATTTATGAGACTCCTGATTCTTGAGTATTCCCCTATCATGTGTCATGAACAACCACTGTCTAAGTACCATATATTTCTATAGGAACTATTTAGTTAGTTTACCTACAAGAAAATTTATTCTAGAAACGATTTTGGTACCCATATTTATCTAGGTCCACAAATATTAGTAGTAAAGGTTTTAGGAACCCGTAATTTTCTTATGGGTTTCCTATATGTAGAATATAGAGTATTTTGAATATAATCATTATTTGTTCATGAAAATCTTGATGAAGTAAAAGAATTTTTTGAATTGGAACTCGTAGTTAAATCATGATTTTTGAATAAAGAAGCAAATTTTACAATTTTGGTTAAAAATGAGTTTTTGATAAATTCTTTATCCTCCTTGATATCCTATTCCATAAATGTACTTAGGATCTATCTGTTTAAAAAGTTACTAAGTAAGTGTTTTTTCCTATTGGTGAACTTTTTACGATCCTTCTGTAATTGCTCATTAGATATTTTTAACTCATTATTTTCCTTGATCAGTTGATAATTTTTCTATTTTTCAGTTTTAAGTTCAGATTTAATAGTTACAATAAGAGAATTTTGTTTATTTAATGATTTATATTTCTCTTTTAATTTGTTTCATGTCTCTTCCAACATATTACAATATTCAAATAATTCTTCCCTTTTCATATTTTCAAATTCACATTCATTTCAGAATAATAATATTTTTGTGCAGGAGAACCTAAGTTTACCTCAAATGTTTTTGTCATAAAACAAATATTTTCCATATATTCTTTCTCATCATGAGAAGAAAACGATTCATTGGATATGTCCTCAAAGGCACTCTAGGTGGCCTTCATTTCTTTCTTAAATTTTATATTCTTATTCTCATTCTTCTTTTTTTATTTGATCTTGGTAAATTCAGCCTTTACATATCCCTTTTTCTTAAATTCATAACAAATTATCTCATTATACTTGTCATTTCTTTTCAAATACTTACTCCAATTTCCATTGTTATCGTACTTTTTTTTTAAAAGTTTGGTATCTTGAAGAACAGTTTCTTCCTTTAAAATTTTCTAAATCTCCTGGACAGTTGAGCTATTTCCTTATTACTTTCTGAAGCTGATTCTTCATTACTTGTTCTCTCAACAGCAGCTTGAACTTTATATTTGTCCTTGTTTTTTGCAGTGGTAGTCTTAAAGGATATAAATTTTCTTTTTGGTTCTTCCTCCTCTTATTTTATTTTTAGTTCTTCTTCATAAATCATTAATTTTCCAATCAATTCCTTCATTTTCATATTATCAATGTCACATGATTCTTTTATGGATACAAATGTCCCTCAACATCTCTTTGGTAATCACCACTAAATCCTCACTATTTGTTCTTTTTTTGTGACAACTCTTACTAAGGAAATCATGGTATTCATAATTTCATGGAACTTTAGATACATATCAGAAATAGATTCATCAGGATTCATTCTGAAATGATAATATTTAATAGTATAAGTATTTAGTCTCACCTCTTTCACATTATATGTTCCCTCATGGGAAACAGATAATGTGTCCCAAATCTCATGGGTATTTTTATAGGTAGAAATACTATTAAACTCTTCATCTCATAGTGTAAAGTAGAGAGCATTCATAGATTTACAATTATTGTTATAGGAAGTCTTGGTAGGTTCATCACAAGTTTTTCTAGAGGTTTTAGGAATTGAATATATACATTCAATTGTCATCCAGATTTCAAATCCCATGCTTTTTAGCTGTATTTTCCTTTTAAGCTTCCACTAACCATATCTTTATCCTTTAAAAAAAGTTGGCATATTTGTAGAAGCTCCTTCTAAATGATTTTCCATGATATAAATTGTAAAATGATTTCAAAGAGATAAAAATTTATAAATAACATAAATTTTAAAACCTTTGAAATACAACAACAATCATAATTGAAAAAAAAATTAAAAACATTGAAAACTAAAAAGCTTCTAAAATCCTTTGATACCAAATGTTGGTCAAAGTAGATTACTCAAGAGGGGGTTAATTGAGTATCTATAAAAATCTACGTTAAATTTGGTTCTTTGAAAATTTCCCCCAATTAAATATATTATCTATGTCAGTTTGTATTGAATTTATAATAGTCTTGATTTATAAATTAATTTATCAAAAGAATTATTAGTTCTCAGCTATACTATTCTAAAGGTTAATACAACTTTTGAAACTAACCTACTGGTTCAAAATAGTTATAAACACTTGCTAAACTAACTATCAAAGTTCTATTTAATTTTATGAAAAAGTAATAAACATAGAGTAAAACTAAAAATAAAAGGCACAACGGATATAGAAAAGAGGTGCAGTATCAAGTTGAGACTTAGTCCTATCCACTTGGTGGTCACCTTCCACTAAGCAGTTTAAATCAATAAATAGTTCAATCCACACCCTGTATCAGGGTTCACAACAACACACAAGGTTGTTCAAGTCACACATGACCTCTACCACAGTTATTCATGGGAGAAACAGCAAACAGGTCACACTTGACCTCTTCCACTATTCTATGTGGGATACAAAGAATAAAATGAGAGTGATTTTATGGATATCTACAATCCTTCAATTATTCATAGGAGACGGTGTGTGTTAGAGACAGATACACGAACTACTCAAAAAATGTAAGAAAAAGAAAAAAATAGAGCTAAAGATATAGAATGAGGTTTAGAAATCTCTTTGTGTTATTTAGTCAAGCTCTAGACTCAATTGATGTAGTGGAAATGATGTTTGAGTCCTCTTCAGGAAGTTGTCTTCAAAAAATAGTAATGTAGTCTCTGTGCTCTGGCTTTCGGATGTGTGAAAAGTTCATATCTTTTGTTCCAAATATGTTTATTATAGATCAGTAGGTTTTTATTATCTTTTTTATCTACCTATATGTTATAGTTTGAGTTCTTTGGATTTTAATGTAATATAGAGAGTTTTAGAAGTCTGTAGTTATTCTTTTCCTTCTAATTTTTAGCGTATATCGAATGATCCAGGATGTAATTCTTTTATAATTCATGGTCTAGAAGACATGACGATGTCCCCACATACATGTACCTCTTATTATTTACTGAATGTCCTGTATACAACATTAATTAATGTAAGAAACAATAATTTATCTAAATATTACTGTTAGAAATAAATTTTAATTAATAAAATAAAAATAGTTTTTATGTCTATCAGTGAGTTATAAGTATCGGTGACTCATTTTCATTGGTCTGTCAACATCGGTTTGTCATCATCGGTGAATTCATGTATTGATTAGTCCTTTCTAGTGGTATCAGTAACTCAGAGAATTAGTGAGTCATTTGTGGTATCGGTCTATCCGGGCATCAGTGAGTCATCATCGGTGACTCATTTTGAACTATCGGTGTGTTTCCAATCAGTGACTCATTTATCAGTGTGTTGTCCATTGGTGACTCATTCATTAGTATTTCATCCATTAGTAAATCTTTCATTAATGTTTTATCCATTGGTGACTCATTCATCGAGGTGGAATCCATCAGTGACTGGTTCATCAGTGTGTCATCCATCGGTGGCTCATAAATCAGTGTGTCGCTTGAACTATCAGTGTGACTGATCATCAATGACTTGTCCATCGGTATGTCATTTATTCTATCGGTGAGTCCTACATCAGTGTCTTCTTTTATTGGTGAATTCCTTGATCATTGAGTTCTTTGATGGGTGATTCATCCATTAGTGATTCATTTAAACTCTATGCTCTAGGGATTCTGAAAAATGTATAAAGTGTTTGTCATACACAGAACACTACCAGATTAAGTGATATACAAAAATATTCACTTGTGAACATATTTAATCATAAATATCCATAATTTATTGACTTATTAAAATGTATTACATAATGTGACATAATTTATTCACTTATAAATAATCATTGACATCATTAACATGAGTCATTACATAATATATGAATTACTAGAATTTGTAAATTGGCATGATTTGTGATTATGAAAACCACTACTTCACAAAGGGTCCAACACATACCAATTCATTTTCTAGGTTATAATTATTAAAAAATATTAATATTTCATGTTTTTTTAAACTCAGGGTTTCATGTTTCTATCAAATATAGTGTTATTTAGAAATATAGGGGTGTTACATCCCCATTAAACCGCATCCTTTCCATTTAAATTTTTTTTCACTAATCAAGGTTTTTATATTTGAAAATTATTTTTTTGGAAACCCAAAAAATAAAAATTGTTAAAAAAATTTCATCTTTAAAAAAAGGAAAAGATAAATATGAAGGTCATTTGGAACAACACATAACTAGGTTTCTAAATAAGAGAACATGTTTGGGAAGTGAAAATATAAACATGTAGGAAAGAGTGATGTGAAAATAATGATATAGTGATAGAGAACATTTATCATAAGAAGGTGAATGATCATGATAAATTTAATGACCACAAAACCATAAATCAATGAGTTGTGAAAATGACAATCAATTAATGAACAATGAATATAATAGGATAAATTTTTTATTTCAATATCCTTTTCCTATATTTTAGGAATTACACCACCAACTAGAATAATAAAATAATGAAATTTACTTACTGGACAAGTATAATTTCATCATTTAATCAATTTCCACTATATCCTCATCTTTTTATCCAAACAATATGTATTCAAGATGATTTTTGCTTACCTAAACCACTAAAATATACTTCATAATCCACAAAAAGATATCAATCAATTCCTCTTATTATTAAATATTCTCTAAACCTGAATGGTTAGTATAAGGTAAGATAATATCCAAAATGTATAAACCTTCATTTGATAAAATAATACATTTTATTAAAGAAATTCCACAATAACACAAAAGGATCAACTTAGATCATTGCATATATAACTCTACATTCCAAATTACCACAATAACCTCAACATTAATTATTGTTTTAACCTCAAATTTGATATCATTCCTTTCAACTTACATCCCCAAAAATTTAATTGTATTCATCCAAAATAAAATTTCATGTTAAATCACACGTTATGCCTAAAGGTCACATATAACTCAACCTAATGAAATACCTACCAAAATATCATTAATCACTATGATAAATCATTATATAATATTATAATGTATTAAAATTATAAAAAAATATCAATAATCAAATTTAGATAATAACTAGAAAGTTAATCCTTATATTGACCATAAATATATCTAAAAATATATTTTTGTCAATGAATCCCTTTTAAATCATCAAGATTATCTATATCCCAATATACAATAATCAACTACAAATAAAATCATATACTATCCTATATGATCATTTAAACCTCAAAAGATTATTCTTCTTTCAACATAGTAAAATTTTAAAATCACAACAAAATATCATCATTTAAAACCTCAAAAGGGGTATCTATTATTTTGATCTTATGATCAACCTTAAAATTACAAACTCATAGTGGTATTTATAACTCTTAATTTAACATCACTTGTAAACATATATGCTTTCAAAAATTAATATAATCCTTATTCCTAAATAAATTCCAAATTTATTTATATATTCCATATATCCAAAAATACAATAAACATTATAAAAGATGACCTAAATCGCAAGCTAATTTCAAGGTTGGAAATATTATCCAATAAATTTGAATAATCTCTTTATCCCAAATAATCATTATCACCATACCACTAAATTAAGTTTCTTAGTTATCAGTACCATTCTACATATGTTTTAAAATCCTTAAAGAAATAAGATTGTGGAATGATAATTATATGATTCATAATTCATATATCTAGAATATCACTAATATAACACTTCTATAACATAATTCTCAAATAACAATACATAAACACTTCAATCCTTTAACTTATAATATTGGAATACCTTATCTCCTTCCTTAGTCTAGGAGTTAATCCTTTGATTAGGGAATTGGCTTAGATAAATTCCATTTTCCCCACACATAATATATTAAACTATAATTGGTACCATATTATGAACTTCATATCCCTATATTAAAATATTAATTTTCCTCAGTAATTTCTTTTTATATTCCCTTAATTTCTACATATAAAAAATATTCTCATTCATTTGAGATGTTCCCTTGAGTGTTTATTCCCACATTCTCAATACATAAGAAGTAAAATCTTAATTAATCCATGGTATTTATGAAACTCTATATTTCACTTATTTGGTTGGTCGGGAGACCCACACAAGTTTATTTTATAATAATACAATGATATATATGATTAGGCATAATCAAAAGGTTTTTCATTCCATATCCCATTTCATTTGGTTTCTCAAAAGTACAATCATTCCATTATCTGTCACATTCATCGTTAATAACCTACTTGTTCATAATCGATCTACATAATCTCCTACTAAGTCTTTCATAAATAAAAACAATATTATCAATATCATACTAAAAATTTTTGTTCATAACCTAAGGTAATGGAAACATAAGAAAAGGTGGGCTCAAATTCTCAGTAAGGGTAAACAAGGGATATATTGTATCACTTCAATATTTTGAGAAATAATTTTTTTTTGATATTTTGTGTTACAAAAAACACTATGTTTAGCTTTAATTCCACACAACAATGATTTTATCTTTTGTTACATCCAACACTGAGTATAACTTGTGATACATTCTACACCGAGTTTAAATAAAACATAACATACTATTCAAAAAAAATTATTTAATATGATAGTTTTCACCAAGCCATTAGAAAGGTGGGTATGAATATGATTAAATAAATTTTGAAAATATATGGTCTATACATGTATATAGAATGAATTATTTAATCATCAATTAAATATAAATTAAAACAAAAATAATTTGGAAATAAAGGTATTCTTTTTAGGAAATACTATTTTTATGCACAAAAGGTTTTTCACCAAAATAAATTAAACAAATAACTTTAGATCAACTATTTTAATGAAATTAATATATTATATATTCAATAAATTATTTAACATTTATCTTATGTGTTTTCTAGATAATATATAATGATAAATCTAAATTTATGCTTAAGAACTATATTTCTTTAAAAAGTAGTTTTGTCACCTTTTTACGATCTTAATTTAAAATTATTTTTGAAAAATTTATAAATATTATTTGAAAAAAATAAATTTATTTTTTTATTGATAAATTAAAAATTATATAATGGTGAATTTTTTAGACTTTTTTGAACAGATTGGTTTTTGGATGAATAGTTAAAAATATTGAGTTTTAATTGTAAACTACATTTACATTTAATTTATTTATAAAGTTAAATTATATTTTTAATTGGTATTAATGAAATATTAGTTTAATTATATATATATATATATATATATTAATCCAATTTAGTACATTTTAATCAATTTCATAATGAAGTTTGGTATAAAATATTTGTAATCATTTAAAAATATTCTCTTTGAAAACCCACTCTCTTGTTGCGTATGTGGGATTAATTTTAAATTAAAAATTCCCAATTATGTGAATTTAATTTTCCAAGATGTATTTGACATTTGGAATTATAATAATTTATATTTTCTAATATGATCAACTTAATTTTTTACCTAAATTAATAGTGAAAATAGTAAAAAATAATTACCATGGTTAAGGTAAAAACGGGTCAACCAGGCATTAAACTAAAATAATAAGGTTTAAAATGACATAAAAACTTGTATAAAAAATATTATTTTAAATATTTAGACCAAATAATGGATAATTATTGATAATAATATATTTTTTATCCTTATGGATTGAGAAAAACGTGGGTACGCCATTTTATTTTCAATATTTTACAAGTGTGCCACAAGCCTCACTTATTAAAATCCACCCCTCTCATTTTTCATTAACACATTAAAACCCTTTTATTTCAGCCAATAACTACCAAAAAACATACTAAATTCTTTCCTATAATATTATAATCCTTATTTTGGTTATAAATCCATTCTACGAATGATTTTGGTGCACACCTAAGGAGGTTACCCGAATAAGAGGTAACGTTCTTTAACGAGCACTTTAATTTTATTTCTTCCTCCAACTCCTTAAATTATTATTAAACCATGATTATATAATAAACTCATTCTATGACATTTTTTTATTTTTTTATTATAATTAACTGATCTACAGCCATATCTACTTTTATCAAGTGAGTTATGAAATTTCCATTCATGTGTACAGAGGACTACCGCCTCGTGAACTGGTGTCATTCATTTTTCCATAACCATCTATCATAGTTGGGTATGATGATGGGAATAAAGTATATATATATATATATATATATATAACATTTTAATAATTATTTATTAATTTTATTATATATTTCTTTTTTAATTTCCATTTCGTAGGGGATACAATAACAATGTTTTTGTGTATGGTAGACTACCACCTCGCGAAGTGATGTGATTTGTTTTTACTAACTCTTTACATGGAAGATAATAAGGTTAAATTTAATAAATATATTTTAAATAAATTAAATAATTATGCTATTAATGATATATTTATCATTATAAAAAGAAAATATATCATTTTATTTCTTACATTTTCACCCACTGAAATATGATAAAATCATTCGTGTACGTGTGGACTACTGCCTTCATGAAGCGATGTGACTCTCTATTTTCATCACCACAACACATGGATGATATTTGTACATATATTTCAAGAAATAATATTATATTTATGATATTATTATCATTATTTAAAAATAAGTTATTACTTACCTCCTTTCTATAATGATCATTGAAAAATGGAAATGTTACTCATCTATACGTGCAACCTACCATCTCCATGATCATAACATACTTCATTGTTCAAAATTGTATTTCATGATTAAATTTGAAAGTATAATTGATGTATATATATGATTATTATTTCATTATTATTATTCTATATATTATTTAACCATTATAAAATTAAGAGGACCAAAATAATAATAAATCAAAACATACATGAAAAATAAGAGTTATTTTCTTAAACATGATTTTAACAAGGAATTGTTTATAAATAGGTAATAAAAGGAATTAAGTAAATAATACATGTTATGAAATATAAAATTATTTTTATTTAACATATTTAAAATAATATTATAATTATTATATTGTAGGTTCTAATGTGTATGAAGGACATTAAAACTTAAGGTAAGGGATTTATGTCTCACTTTTTTTCTTTATTGAGACACATTCCATATTCACTACATATTTATTTTATGTGATTTATATAATGCCCATGAATTATTATTATTATTAATATCTATAAAAGTATGGGTATTTAAAAATCCATTTTATTATCTCTCTTTCATGGGGTTTAATGTTCAAAAAGTTACCAAAG
This sequence comes from Viscum album, assembly GCA_963277665.1. Taxonomy (NCBI): domain Eukaryota; kingdom Viridiplantae; phylum Streptophyta; class Magnoliopsida; order Santalales; family Viscaceae; genus Viscum; species Viscum album. The sequence goes on from OY728134.1 coordinate 1,479,211,320, forward strand.
TGGTAAGGGATTTTGTATCAATTTTCCTTCTTTGAGACATATGTTATGTTATGTGCCTATCTTCCTTTAAGAGGTTGTATACATCCCATTTTAAATTTAATATCATGAATATATTTATCCTAATAATATTTTATGTTTCATTTATTTATGTTCTTTCATGGTGGTTACATTTTAAATTATCCAAAGTGGAAAATATTTTATCTCGTCATTTATTAGGATTGTTTATGATTATATTTCCAATGATAAAAATTTTTAATCCATATATAAACTCATGAAATTTCTTGTTATATGGGTATTCCTAACATTAATAGTACCATTTTTCATCTCTTTGGTACTTAAAATAATAGAGAAAAATGTTTTCAAGAAAATATGACTTTATTTCTCTTTGCATGAAAATTCATTTTCATCAAAAACCATGTTTTCTAAAAATGTTTAAAGGAATATTTTCATCCACATACAAATGATTTATTTAAAAAATATTTTACCCATTATTACTATTTAAAAAATTATTTTAACAAAATCTACATGTGTTTTTCAAAACAAGGCTCAATAGACTTTTACTAAAAATGTTAAAGGAATATTTATTTTAACTTATATGGAATGGAGATAATTTACCACCATCATGAACATTATTTTATTCTAAGATTATTTTATAAATTTTCAAGGTTATTTTAAAATAAAAGGATTTAAAATATATATATATTTTAAAATGTTTTTTCAAAGGGGAAATGATATTTTCCTCAAGAAATTTTTTAAATAATTTTAATGATTCCTTTATAAGTTTTTAATGTTATTTTCAAAGAAACTTTTTTCCAAATTTTTTTATGAATTTATAATTTTAAAATGAATTTTAGAGAAAGTATTTAATTCCTTAGTAAAATTTCTAATTAATTTTTTCTTTCAAAATAATTTTTCATCTAAGGTGACATCCTTTGATGTGACATATGATTTAATGGGTACATAGTCCAAGGATACCATTCTTATTCTTTCTCTAAATGGTTTATTATTATGTTGACAAGATGTTTTTGAAACTCATTTATCTTCAAAATGTTATTCCATAATTAAATACTAATGAAACCCAATTCCTTTAATAGTTTATGCTATGATGAAATGATTAGGAAACCTAAAACTTTTCCATAAGTTATGATATGGTGCAATGTTTAGGAGACCCATTTAATTTCATAGGTCATGATGTGATGAACTTTTTATAAACTTGTGGAATACGTATATATAATTTTTATTATGACAAATTCCAGACCTATATCTCCCTATAATGCATTAGGTATAGATTTATATCTCATGAGATAGAAAAGACTATAATGGGCAGTGAAACTAATTTAGTAAGGGACATTTTCTACTATGATGGTCTTGGGAGTGAACCTTAACTACTATAATGGTTTGGGGAGTGAACCTATTCTACTCTGAGAACCTTGTAAGTGATCCTTGACTATTATATAAATTATTTTCAATGTTATGTTTATGAAAAAAAAATTATGTATTATTCCAATGTAATGATCTTGTGGATTAAGTTCTTTGATTTTCTTGTGATTCACGTCTTATGTAATGCCAATATTTATGCCATGACTCAAGATTATCATATCTGATATGCAGGGTATGGTTTTCAGTTTTTATGCTCGTATTCTCATACCATTATGCTCATGTTATGATTATTTATCTCCCTTTTTTACCCTTACTGAGAATCTGAGCTCACCCTTTCTTATGTTCCCTTTACCCAAGTTATAAGGAATGGTTTTAAGTAGGGTATGTCTATGAAGAGTAATTAATGGGATGATCTTTATGGGATACATTTAATATCTTCCACCAAATTTGAATATTTCATTCCTAGTATTAAAAGAAACTAAACCATTATGGTCCTCAGGCATATGTTTATGTAATGTATTAAATATCCATATAAAAACATGTAATATCTATGTATGATAAGCCAGGTTCACTGTAGATATCAATTATTAATTAATTATAAATTGAACATTATGGTATGAGAACATGATATTAACATTTTAAAATTGTACCCAACACATCATATATCATAATCATGAGTCATGACATATACTTTGGTATTTTATAAGGCATGAATCATAAAGGGATCGAAGTACATGAGAAATGAGAGAATATCATTATCATAAGACATAAGTTTTTGGAATATATAAACATATAAAATGATTTATATAATAATATCTCAATGACAAGACTATTATAGTTGATTTGATTCACTTCTCACTCCACCATATACTTAGTCAAGGTTCACTCCCAAGACTATTACAGTGGATAGGTTTCATTCCCCATTTTATCGTATCCTTAGTTATGTTTCACTGCTAAGATAATAATAGTGGATAGATTCCCTTACTATACTGGTTTCAATCCCATTCCAGCCTTTTTTATCTCACGATATATCCATATTTACCTAATTCATTATAGGGATATAAAATTTTGGGCTCACCCATCAAATAATTAAAATCATACATATATGTGATACAGGATCATAACACATTCATCATAGCATAACCCATATAAATTAAATGAGTTTTTTAAACATTTCATCATTGCATCATGACATAACTCATGGAAAAGAAAAAAAATTCATAAAGGTTTCATCAAAACATAATTAACACATGGGAAAGAATTAGGGTTTATAGATTTATCCTTAAATCATCATCATCATAATCCATGCAAAGAATGAAAGTAGAAGGTACCATTAGATCATAACTGTAGTAAATATTAATTAATATTAAAGGATGTTATCATAAATGAAAAATACTTTTCAAATATTATTAGAATATTTCATAAGAAAAATACCCATTTCAATTTGAAATAATTTATTTAAATTTTAAAAATTTCTCATATATTAAGAAAAAAAAATTATTTAATAAGAACCTCAGAAGATTTTAAAGGAAGCATGAAATCATTGTGTAGTCATAACGACAGGAAATTTCATTCATGCCAAGTATGTTGAAACAAATATTCCTTTTATATTTTTGGTTAAAAAATTAATATTAATTCATTTGGAAATTGAGAAGAAGCTTCATTTTGAAAAGACTTGTAAAAATTATAAAATTCGTGAAAATGAATATAAAAATCATTATAGAATAGTAAAAACATTCTTGAATATTTTTTTAGAAAACATGAACATAGAAGAAAAGATATTTTTTACAGAAGAGAGAAATAAAATTAAGTTTCCATTAAAATATTCTTTTCATATCTTGAGTACTTAAATAGAGGAAAATGAAAGGAAAATAGGTAATATTAAAAAATAACTAGTTTAGTAGAAAAAGTAATGAGATTATTGAGAGTTATAATAAAAAATTATATCATCAGAAACTTGATCATAAAAAATACTAATAAAACATGTAGATATGCGGGTGTCTACCATGGATGGAGGGAAACCCTCGCTCGCTTCATTTCAGGAGACACCCATGGGAAGAATCATAAAAACGGGTTCCAATTACATTTTTTTAGTTGAACCCATATGCGGTATTTGAAAGGTTTTTTATGGGTAATAATTTGTTCATTATTAGGCTTGTGTTATGAAAGGGAGAAAAGTCATAGAGATTGGATATCAACGTCATATGGTTTCCATGATTTGGGAGTTTTCTGACTGGAGTGGCATTTTAGTCATTTAGATATTTTCCACTATTTTTTCCCTTATGATGATTTGAAGCAGTGTGTAAAGAGCTTAGGTTCCCTATTTATGAAGCCATGTACTCTTTTTATGCATGATTTGAGCCTTTCATTCAACTTATCTAATGTTCAAAATACGTTTTCATAGGTCTGGGTCTGGATCCATGTACTTAGATAGGTCCTATAGCATATGAAGATACTATAAGATATTTATATTGTGATTGGACTTCATATTTAGCTGGATAGGGATTCCAAGTTGGTGCACTTCATACACTTTTACCTTCTGTTAGTAGAGGTGGACATGAGTGCTACTCTAATTGATACTAAAACTCTATCCACCCCTATTGATGGTATTCATCTATGAATTGAAAATGAAAATCATCCTTACTAATATTTGGATTTCAATTCTATTGGGAACTATATGGGATCGTTTTGTAGAAGTACTTTCTCTTTTAAATTCTATGAAAAAGGTCACCCGGAAAATGTTTGTAGAAACTTATTGGTGCTATGTATGGAGTCATAGTCCATAAAGATGTTACAGATAGTGTGTCACATTTTTTATATATTCTAGCTACTCTTATTGATGAATCTATATAATTTCATGCTGAGAAGGTACCCCCCCCCCCCAGATTATTGACTAAGAAGCATGAGGTTCAGGGATTACATGACAACTTTCCCTTTGAGGAGGTTTTATGGTTAAATAATAAGGATCCATTAGAAACGGATTTTTCTTATGAATAATATGAACGTGATTCATTTTCTAAAGAAGCATTTTATCATGTGTATGAGATTACCAATGTCAAAAGGAATGGAAAGTTTCATGTTTTGGTTGATTAGGTATTCCAGTTGGTCCTCCCTAGTAAGTCCAGAAGACTTTTTCCTCAACAAATATTAGATGTCAATGGAAAGAACAAAATACCCATCACTTGGGATGATATTTATTTTCATGTTACTATTTATTATTTTCTAAAAATTTCTTTAACACCTTCTGTTCCCACTCTATATGTTGAAATTAGAGGTAAAGCTGGTGACCGTCTGTCTGGTGATACTCTAGAGGAGAAGGTGGCAACCGAAGAGGGTTCCAATGCTCTGATGGACTCTGGAATCATTTTAAATAATCTTACCCTACTATAAATTATTATTATATATCACATAAGGGATTAATTATATGACTAATTTGGCAATATTTTTACTGAAGTGAAACCCATAGCTACAGAGTATAATTCACCGGCTGAAGATTACCCCGCTTCTAGGAATGATAATGATGACATTGTTCCCAATGATAAGTAGGATTTTGATTATAAATCATCAAACATGGGTTAAAAGGATACCACCTTACAGGCTCCAAAATAATGGAAGTGAGGAAGGTACCTGAGAGGTTGGGGTGGTTCTCAATAAAGACGTGGTAAACACAAAAAAAAAGATGATTGCTTTTTGTTTCTCTATTTAGTGGAAACTTAACCTGTTAAAAATTAAACCCTTTCTCAAATTTAATTCCCTATCTTATACTTTCTTTAATTTAATAATTTTACTAGGACCATGGATTTTATCAATGGTTTATGTCATTTGAGTAAAATTATTGTTTTCGGGTGTTAACTATTTTTTTCAATGAGTATTTTAATTTGGCAATTTCGGTCCTTCAACTTAGATCATAGTTACATAAAATAAAAAAATTCAAACATTACATAAATATAATATATATTCATTATATATATATATATATATCCATAAAACTAATATATAAAAAATTATTTACACCATTCATGGAGACGGTGGGTCATATGTACGCTTTGATGTTGTTTTCACTTTTCAACATATGGAATGAAAGAAATGTAAGTAATAATTCATCTTTCCATAATAATTATTTTATCATATATATCATATATATTCTTTAAATTTATCCTTATAACTATACATTTAAACAGAAATGAAAAACTTGTCACATAAGTTTATGGAAATGGTAGTTCACACGTACGCAAGAGCAACGCTATCATTTTCAAATGGATGAGAAGAAGGTACATAATGGATGTTAAATTATTATAATAATAATTAATTGTTTTTAATATATAGTATTAATATTCTTATAATGGATACCATTGAATTAGAGGAGTAATAAGTAGAAATAAAATTGAAAATGCTCGGTAAAAAGTTATACCTCATCATTGAGAAACCTATTTTGGATTACACTTTAATCATTGAAATGATGGTATTTTAGAAAGAATATAATCTATAATATGTTTTTAAGGAATATATAATGATATTATTTTAGGTTATATCCAATATATAATCCTCAATCATGGGAATAATTTAGGAGAGGTGGTTCTTTTTATAAATGAGGGGACGGTCACCTGTTGAATTGCCTAAATTATTAAATTAATATAAATTAATTTTAAAGAAAGCCTGGATAAAAAATAATATAAACATAATATAAGATGATTATGAGTCTAAATATTCAATAATAATAATAATAATTGAATTTTTGTTTTCACCCTTATCACTTTATTTTAAACATATGTTAACCCTTTTGAGAATTCCCATGATATCAATGTTTTTCACTCTTCATGGGTCAACAAAGTTACCATAAAAAGCTGAGTGATAAATAAATGGACCATGGTTTATATATTAAACAATATACAATTGAATTTACATAATATATGATTTTTATTAATTTTAAATCATTTAATAAAATATTTCTCATTATTAAATATCATTAAAGTCATTTTTGGATACACATAAAATATTATAATATAATAATATGTCTAACTCATGTAAAATGGATTAAAAATTAAATTTATTCTAACATAGTAAATATATGGTGTTAATAAAATCATAAATTAAACAGTTTACAGGTATATATGTCATTTCAAATGTTATATTTTGGTTTAACCCCTTGGTTAACCAATTTTAATCTTAATTGTGGTAATGAATGTTTTTAAGTTAAAGGGTTATAATTTTTGTTTCAAGGAATTAATTGGCTTGTAAATGGAAAGGGATAAAATTTTAGACAATTAATAAATCTATTTTTTTTATTTACACATTTTTATAATTTTTAAATAATTTATTAATATATATTTACCATAAAATATTATTATTGTCATTTTAATAACCATTCACATAATATAACATTAAAAACTACATTAAAGTAGGGTAATTTGGATATAAACATTTAAAACATATCTAATATTTTATATATATCTTAGAAATTATTTGGAAACTTTGAATTACTCAAAAAATATTACTTTTAGTGTTTTTAAATTCATTTAGTTTATTTTTCTAATGTTTTCACACGCATAATGTCGGTGATGTTTAAGCATTTAAGGTAATTATATCTTTAATAAATGTTAAAACTAAATTACCATAATAAAATTATTAATTAAGATTTAAAATAACCATTTATAACCTAGAATAATTTATTTCTATTCTTTTCACAAAAATACTATAGATGTTAAAAATAAGAAAGTGAAATTTTTGACATTATCACTTACTTAAATATTCTAATGGTCAAAATCAAATTTTAATGACAAAATTGTCATATTTTTGAATTTTGGATGATTATGGGAAAATAAACTCATAAATTTATATTAAATAAAATTTTTTAATTAATTTTATGCCTTATCACATTAGTTTTACACCTAACTAACCCATTTTACCTTTAATGTGTTAACAAAAATTTAATATGGTTAATATTCATATTGACCAAAAATAAAAAGGTAAATATTTTATAAATTTATAACTCATGATTAATAATAGGTAATACATTTTTTTAGATTCAATTTATATAATAAGATTAAATTAATTTAAGATAAAAACATAAAACGCAACGAAAAATAGTTTTTCTGAAAAATGCTTGTTTAAGTACAAAAATGTTTTTAAACTAAATTCAACCAAAAAATTGATTAAAATTAACTTAATTGAATTATAAATAATATAATATAAATAATTTTACTTTGAAACTATTTTAAAACAAAATGTAACTTTGTAAATTATTGAAATAAAAACACAGTTTTCAATAAAAAATCATATTTTTTACTATTCATTGAAAAATCAATCCTTTTAGAAAAATATCAAAACATTCATATAAGATAATTTTCACATTATTAGTTAAAAAATTATATTATTTTTTAAAATACAATTTACCAATTTTCTAAAAATTAATTATAATATTCTATCATAAAAAAAAATAAATAAATAACATTTTTGAAGCAAACATATTTTTACTAAAAATTGAGTGCCTATTTCCTAAGAATTTATCAATATTTTTATTAAATAATACCATTATATGATTTAAATGATTTTTTACTTATATTAATACCCTAAATATCAATCGTTATGTTATAATGATCATAAAAGAATAAAATTTCATGGTTCATTTAAGCTCACTTTTGTGTGTTGTATATGTTATCGAACATAGTGTTTTTTTAAAATATTGGGGTGTTACATGACACCACTCCAAGACTTAATGATATTTTCATGGAGGTATCATAACTATTTTATCATTCCTTCCACGGATATAAATCATAGAAATAATACAACATAGTATATGAATCCATTTCTTTATGAAGCATCAGGAGATCACCAGTTATGAACAATAACCTCAAACACTAGACTTCTAGTATATCATATATGTGTTTGAGGTAGATAGATAACACTTCATCACGTTCCTCCTTAACAAGGGCCTTACAGGATTAAAATATGTATAATTTCCCCTCTTATCATAGTATATTGACTAAATGATTATACCACTCCTAGAAATTCATATCGGTGAGAAGTTGTCCTTATTAATAATGGATTAAAACAATAATGTTATAATAGAGTTACTTTCCATTTTATACAATAAATAAATGAAAATTTTAGTACTTTCCTTGACTACCAAAATATATGAGATATAAAAATTTTATTTACTTTATTATTCTCCTAGTATTTTATCAAATTCCAATATCCCTCACAATTAGATTTTGAAGATCCTATCATATAGATATTCTTGTGAAAAATATCCATGTTTCCCTTATCAAGAGAGGTACTAGGAAATTACTATAAGGTATGTAAGTAGTTATAACTTTCCAACTGTATTAACTAATATATCAATGTTACCTTATATGGATTCCCAAATCCTCAAATCTCGGTCCTCGATTTCCTCAATACTTGCCTCATAGCTACATCGAGTCTTATAAAGGAAATAAAACCTTAATATCACATAGGTTAAGTCCACCCAAAATTATTTTAATATATCCCAGATAAAAGTATGTGTCTGGGTGAGGGTCATATCAAACGTTTATTTCTATAATTACATTCTTAACTGAGTAATGATAGTATATATTTACTTGATATTTTCTTTGAGGGATTTTTATCTTTTATTTGTAAATTTTACTTATTTTATATTCTATATGATTTCTAATATTATGTTGATTTTACATAAGTAATTAACCATTTTTTATAAAAAATTATTATATAATCTATTTATTTTATTACATCATACATTCTTATTAATTCAGTTATTTTATGTGATCACAAACAAGAATTCAATAAATATAAATAACTAAACATGAAACTAATAGGAATAAAATAAATAATATGTAATGGTCATGATATTTTATATTGTTTTTTATTTAGTATACATAAAAAACCTAACCCTAGGTAATAACACCTTTATTTGTGTCCCATATTGTGAGGAATTATTTCACTTATCCTCCTATTTATCTCTTTGGATGGTTTCTCCAAAACTCTATATTGAACTGCCTCCACTCACCTAGGAGATCCATATTTTATATATGCTTTTACTCACATGTGAGAGAGGGTAAACAAATTTTTGGTTGGTGTTTTATTTAAAATAAACCATGGACACAGAGACCTATACATAATAAAGAGGAGGTTATGACACACATAACTTTATTATAATTTAATAGAAATAATTACAAAACCAATGCAATGATAATTAAATTAAAATAAATCCAATTCGTACATAAGTCAGTCTAAGCTCATGATCATCCACACATTCCAAAACAAAACATTCATAATACTAGGAGGAATTCATTTCACTTTAATTACTTATGATGATAAAATTATTAAATTAATTGTCTTATTAATTAATTACATAATTTTATCTTAATTTCCATACGAACAGTCATGATGATATATATCCATTGTTTTTTAAAATAAAATAAATTTCAATAAAATTGACAAATTATAAGTCATGTACTTGGAGTTAACATGGTGTGTACATTTCAGAATTGTGTTTCATCTTATTTGGTACTGGTCGAGTACAGTGCACTTGCATGAAATATAATTTACATGATGTTTCATGTATTTATATGGTGTTTAATTTCATGTTTCAATCCATGTAATAATCATGGAATTTATTACACACAACACATTTTAAACTATATGATGTGTATAGCTTTTAATGCATATAAAGTGTACACTACATACGACCACCATACATGGTGTGTAATTCTAAATTTACCTAGAAATTAATTAAGCATTTAATATTTTGAAAAATCCTATAACATTATGTGTAAGCTTGCTACACACCATGTAATTTGTTTATAATGTTATAATACTTTTTCTACCTTGAAATTAAATAACTTGGTTTACAACCTGGATTAGTTTATACCACCTGTGAATATGTATGCATTACATTACATATAAAACCTACTACCTGATGTGTAACCCACTCTTTGTCCATCCATGAAACATGTTAAAGAACTCTGTATGTAATCCATATGGTTATATCTTTGATAAAATATATGGATGTCAGACAAATTCTATATAATCATGGATGGTCATTTTATTTGACTTTAAGTATTCCTGTATCATGTAATAAATGGAAGTCATGTACTTTGACAACATGTTTTTTTAATTTATAGGGAAATGGGTGCAGGACTAAACAAATAGTATGGAAACTATAATTCATGTAATCCAAAAATTCATGTTCTATATATATTTTCAACACACGGTATGTAATTATATACAACATATTGTTTTCCTACTTGGTGAGCTGTGTATCCCACTAATCATCTTAGTGTCATATACATCAATACAAGATGTTTTCATTATTGTTAGATATAGTGTAACCATGTCTTCTAGATAGAATCTCTGGCAGCTCTAAATGGTGTTCTTTAAATGTTATTCACATATTATTCATATTTTCTTATTCATATAAAAGTGAAAAAATTCATTAAATTGGATTTCAAATTAAATATATACTAAATTAAAAATGAAAAACTAATAACAAATGTTTATTTTGATAAATTATTATTAAATAATTATAAATTAATATGTGACTGCTCTAACACCAATTGAAAGTGTCGGTCATAGTGGAAACTGATCGGGACCATGATAAATGACGGATTTTTGTTAGATTATATGTATAAACTGCAAGAACATGATAATTAATAGAAAGGACTCGTAAATATAACCAAAATAACTTAACAAATGAATCCAATAACTAAGATAGAGGAGCATTCAAATATAATTTATAATTATTTTATTATGATAAAAATACCTTTTTTGAATTATTTCTTCATTTTTTAGTCAAATTATCATTTGTTTCATGATTTTGTTGTATCAATTATCCAACATAGAATAACTATAGAAATTATCCACATGGGCTCCAAAACCATAGCATGTTTTCATAAAATCTTCTGGTGCTAGCATGATCTACCATAATCGCTTGTGCCCTCCACATTTGATCATATTAAGAACCCCTTTAAGGCTTAAAATATTCTTCTAGGTTATCTCAAGACTTGAGAGGGAGGAGGAGGGGTAATTCTATTATATATTGAGAACCTATTTGATTGATTTTCTCTAGAGATTAAGGGAATTTTCTCTTGGGAGTGTTGGGAAGAAATGAGTCGCCAATGTTTCCAACCCTATCAAAATTATGTAACCAATTATTTATAACAAGGTTAAGTATCATTAATAACTCACATGACTTTAAAAAATTACTTAATAAATAACATAACCCATGAATTAATAATAATATAAATATTATTATTTCTTAGACATGTGAATCCTCAGAAGATAAAATAAATATCATTTATTAAATTAATTAATTACATTTTCTTAAATGAATTTTAATATATCATTTCCAAGTGATTCTTAAATTAGTATGTATTCCCATTTATATTTAATAAGTATTGAATAATTACTATTTATTTAAATAAATTAATGTAATAACATTACTCACTGATAAATAAATAATAAATATTATATTCCCCAAACATGAGAATAAATATTTATTTAATATTAAACTTAATAATTTTGATCAATAAAACCTTAATAATATTTTTTAAAAAACTCTATAATAGTGTCTATTATAATTTTACATTCATATAAAATTTAATTGGGGTTCCGGATGAACTTATTCTGTGACCTTCAAGGACCATTTCTTAATAGAAACATTAATTAATTCTAATATCAACATCTAAAAATTGATGTTTCCATTGGATAGTGAAGTCACACTAAGAGGGGGATGGCTGAATCAAGAGTGACATATTTTAATGAATTATTTTTCATATTTTAATTCATTCCATTATCACCTATTACGTTATTTGGATCCTATATGCAATGAAGAATGTAAATGAAACAGAACACACAAAATTTTAACAAGGATTGGTACTACGACCTACTCCTTGCCATATTGGTTAGACCCCCCCCCAAAGGATTGTCCACTATAATCTTACTACCAATTAAAATGGTTCACAAAAAAACTATTTATACTCCCTATAAATTGATCCTCTAGTTGATCTTGGTTATAGCACCCAATAATATAACTCTTTTGCCTCCGTCGGTTAGACACCCTAACCATTCGACTACTTAGACCACCAGTCTCTCGAGCCTCTTCAGAAACTAGTTTCACCCCCCAGACATAAGATCCTTCTTCTTATTTAGAATATCTAGTACATTTATAGTATTATCTCTTGATATTACTCAATGATACTGCTAGATCACATTGGCTCAAGTATAACTTTAAGTACCTTTTCCCAGATACTGGTCTTTATCAAAAAAATTCTGATCACAGTATTAAATCAGTTTCCTCAGTGCAATACTACTTGGGAAATAATCCTTTATTCTTCTGAAGACCTTACCTCCTTTATCACTAAATAAATCAGATATAAATCTCTTCTTAAATAATTCTCCAGCTTCACCCTCAACACGTTGCACATTGATCATGAAATTTATATTTCATTTTCACTTGTCATCCTTCATGATTATATAAAATAAAATGGATGGTATTATCACTTTATTCATGCATTATTTCATGTGCATAAAATGTATTGAATAGGGAATTAACATTACACTACCTAATGAACATCACTATTTTGTGCAGGAAATGTACAAAAAACATATAACCATTGTACTGCCTTCGACGCTTCCTTCATGCATGTACGCACATAAATAGTATAATATTTTTTGTTCCTTTCAAAAAGTTAAATAACGCACATTATTACACAGTGTATTTTCACAACACATTCCTTCTCAAGAACTGAATCTCATGTATAATTTCACTCAAACTCAAGTAATTCATGAAAAACATCTATTATGCATGAATATTTTTTATGTGTGATACTCATTCCCATCCACATAACAGTATATGTATGAAACATTTATCCTTCACATAACTATATTTGTAGGTTATTCTTTTTCCTTCACAAAACATAGTGTGAATATTAACACTGGTATTTGGAAACTCTCTTCATCATATAATCACTAATAGCGAGACATAATGTGAATGCATGGAATCTTATTGAGAAATCAGAGAACATACCCATCTTTGTTACTCTATCAAGAATCATTCTCATATGTGATATAAGTTCATTCTAATAAATTACCATGTCTTGGGTATTAATAGATAAATTCCAACTAACTCAACTCCATAGACTTAACTCTACCTTTTATGTACAATGACTTAGCTCAATCTTCTTGGTGAAAATAAATCACGTGATACTAAAAATCACCATCAATGTTCACCAATATATATTTTTGGTTCAATAATCCAGATTTCAAAAAATATTTTCATTTATATGTTATATCATTCAAATAATTATACTGATAAAGGTTTTCTTGGATTATTTCTCAAGATTTTTGGACGATGTTGTAGGGAGATTTGAGTGAATAGAATTTCTCTGACAAAGCTCCATGAAGAAGACAATGGATGTAAGATCCTAGAATACTAGTGATGTATATACTTTTTTATATTATTACTTAAATATCCTAAATATGGTTAATTAAATTGCTATCTAGTGTATGAGGAGGTTTAGGTGTGTTCTGGGGGTTTGGTACATGAAAGAAATGAAAAAAATAGACATCCAACGCATGTTTTGCAGTTGGCACATGGTTAGGAGTAACTGTGTGAACACATTGTCATGACACATCGGTTTTATTATGATTTAAAGATTCTTTTATAGTCTAGGTAAGACACTAGGTTGTCTCTCAAGGAATATTGATCGTTTTATAGTGTATTTTTAATAAAAAGTACTAACATTATGGTTAGTTTAGAAAATAGTTTTAAAAAAAAAATTAAAGAGTTTAATAGCTTAAAAAAAAGTATATTGTGAAACATATGAGACAAAGGGGTTGTTTTTATTTCAATACATACATTTCAAGTTCATTGTTACTATATATTCATTTAGGTATGAAGTAATTCTTTGGTTGAAATTAATTGGAATCCCGATTAATTCCTAAGATTTTATTTCAATGCTTGAAGAACCAATCCTTGAAATAACAATTATATTGTCAAGGTACAGAACATATGCATGGAATAAGAGCATCGAAATAATATTGAAATATAAAGAAGGTGGGTGAGAAAATTTTTCTTGTGTTGTACAATCAGAACAACACAAGTCACACAATCAAAACCTCACATCGATCAGTTATAAATTAAGAGCACAACATTCACATGCATCAAAAAAAGAATTAAAATATAAAATAATGTAATATACATGGAATGAAATGTTTTAACACCCAAATTAATCCAAACAAGTATCTAATATATGCATCCAAACTCATTTTACATGTGTGTAGCTCCCTCACAACAAACTCTCATTGTTTAGCCCAACATTGAGAGGATGAATCTTGGGTCGATCTCCTTCTTTATTTTAGCTCTCCCTATGATGATAGGGAGATACAGAACCTCCAAGTGGATTAAAAGACTCATCTAGAACTTAAATTTGGAATCAATTTTCTCTCCTGGTTAAACTTTCAAAAGCGTATCCCAAAGTTCCAATTTATAGGAATTGTGAAAGGTGGTTTTGGGAACCAAGATTTCTAGAAACCACTTGGCCCATAGTTTTGAGCCTACATATAGTCTTATATCACTTTTGAGAAAACTAAAAAGTTGTATCCTCACTTATTTATTATCTCCACTGAAAATTCTGAACCTTTTGGACAATCACATCTAGATATATGGACAAAATACATAACCCACGTTTTGACAACGAGCAGGTTTGATCCCCTGGATAGATCAGTTCAAATGGCCTCCTTAATGGATGAATGAGGCTTGTATTTCTTCATATGAAATGTATAAAATTAAATTTTGGACCATTAAAATAAATTTCATCCCATTTGGATACATTTGTTTAGCATAATGTTTCCTTTTATTCAATTAGTGTTCTTGGATCCTATGTAGTTTGGTTCATTTTTCTTGAACTTCATCCTTGGCCCTCCAAATCACCTCCACCTACAATGTAATTATAAAAACAAGTAACATTTAATTTTTTAATATTGATAAACACAAAATAATTTAATAAAAAATGAACTATTTTTTATAATTTCTAATACAAAACTAGTTTATCATAGTGTTGTAAGGGTGAAAATGAAATTGTGAATCATGGTGCGATCACACCCCACACCTAAATATTTTCACTCCTAGTAAATTTAATATTTAAAAAAATTATTAATGGAGATATTCTAAACATCATTAAGATTTAACATTGAATTAAAATTTGATTCATGATGGAAATGTGGTCAATGAAAAAATCACACCAAGGAGTTATTGACAGTGATCTTGGAAAAAGGTGCCACATAAATTATGTCAAAATGAAATTCTAAGAGATTCATGATACCAATATGAGAAAATAATTCAAAATTTAACCATTTATATAATTCTCCACATGTGTTTTTTAAAACCATTATATGAAATTCTTTCCACTTTCCATCTAGTAACTATAGGATATTTTAAAATTTCTCAGCTTAAATGATTATGTCCACCGAACCTTCCCTACATTCTTTGCAATAAAATTTCATGACCCACTCACTTAGGAATTCTCATAATTCAACCCTTAATCTTTTTACCTAAATATCCCCATATTTATTACATTTCATCAATCCCCTCATTTATTATTTTATTGTTTTTTTTCAAAAGTTTCACATGGAACAAAACTCAGACTCTTATCTCAATAATTGTTTAATCTCCTTATGAAACTAATTGTAATAGTTATAACAAGATCAAAATCTGAGGAAGATGGTTTTTTACCTACCCGATATACAAATTTTTTTTGTGTTTTTTCATTTTTTTTTCTTTTTTTAGTTTTTAATTTTTTTTTTGTTTTAGGGAGTACAATAGTTGGATAATAGGTACACATACATAGTTCAACCTGATACAGTAATGAAAAGGATCAGATAAAGAATGAACATATGGAAAAACCATTTCATAAAGAAAATTAATACTAATATAACTTATATTTACATTCAATTGAGTAAAAAATCACACATCGCGGTTGGGTGAAAATATTTTTCAAGATATTAAGTGAAAATATTTTCCCATAAAGTACTCACACAATATGTGCCATTCCTCTCAAATTTATTAAAGTGATACAACCATTTATATCATCAAAAAATAACCAAAATTATCGAAAAATTTACACCTCAATATTAGATTAATTCTAAAAACACATTCCATCATTGAAACAATTTTTTTTTGAAAATGTTAAAACAAAAAGAAATAGGGAATTTCCTCATGAATTTTTAATAACTTATATGATTAAGTAATAATAATTTTCCATGATAAATTAGGCATTGAAAATAAACATTCTTGCGCGAAAAAGATGGAAAAAAAGAGGTGGGAAAGTAACAATTCTATTTAGAAAGCTAAAAAGATAAGAAAGAAGAAAGATTATGAAAATTCCTAACCCAAGAATATACCAATCCCCCCACACCAAGATCATGTAGTTTCCTCACTGAAATAAAATATAATGTGGTAAGGAAGGATAAAACTTAGTGAGTTCTATTGGTATGATTCTTCTTGAACTTGGATTTCCTCTATTGAGGACTCCAAAAGGGATTCGTGAAAGTGGTTAAGCTACTACCCATTGACAGTAAAGGATTCTTTATTTCTTCATTATATTTTTAAATGAAACCAAATAGATAAACATTAGTAATAATGTATGGGCTAAACTAGTTGGAATGAAGAATACTGAGATTCAATATCACCCTTGAATTGTAAAGGAGTACCTTCTGTCCAATGTGGAATTGGTGATGAAGGATGTGATGATCACGGGTATCCTTGGTTCTCTCCTTGTAGATTCGGTACTTCTCAAAAAAATACTTACGCATTTCCTACAGCTTTGGAATATGTAAATTCCTTTGAGTGCCTACACCAGAAAGACTATAATAGCATTTTTTAATTTCCTAGTTGGTCTGGTGCTCTATCTCAATAGAGAGGTGACAAATCCTTCCAGACACAATCCTATAAGGTAAAATTCCAATTGGAGTTTTAAAGGAAATATGGTAATCCCATAATTAATCATCAAGTATAAGACTAAAATATTTTTTATTGTTTTGAACCATTTTTTATGGAATCTATTTTACCTCTCTATTTGACACCTCATCTTGACCATTGTTTTATGGGTGATAAGTATTATACACTCGATATTAATCCCCATATTGATGCAAAATGGATTGTGTTGTTCAGTTATAGATATGAGAACCCTGGTCACTGATGGTGAACCTAGGTAATCCAATCCTATAAAACATTTAGGTTCTCACAAATTCCACAATAGATATGGAATCATTTTCCCTTTTGGAACATGGCTCTACCCATTTTGACACATAATCCACTGCCACAAGAATGTACAAGTTTCGAAAAAAATTGGAAAATTTCCTCATAAAATCAATACCCCGAACATCGAAAATGTCCTAGAAGAGCAAGTTCTGTTTTGGAATTCTATTTCTTTTAGATAAATTCCCCATTATTTGATAGTGAGGACAATCATTACAAAAATATTATTCATCCCAAAATAATGTGGTCCAAAAGAAACTAGAATCGAGGACCTTTCTAGTAATCCTTTGGGGACTAAAGTGGCCCCCACAATCAAGAGTGTGGAAAAACCCAAGGACATACTGAAACTCACTATCGAGAATATAATACCTAAGTAAATTATCACTACATGTGAACAAAAGGTAAGTGTCATACCAAATGTACCAAAAAGACTCATGTTTTAGAAGGTAAACTTGGTTTTTGTTGAAATCGGCAGGAATGCAAGATGCTACCAAATAATTTACAATTTAAAAATATCGAGGAATAACATCTTTCACTCGGTACATTTGACCATCAGAAAACTTGTCATTCATGGGAATACAGGGGGATGAGTCAATGAATGAGGATGGGTGGATCCTACTAATATGGTTAGCCACCACATTCTCTACTCCTTTTTTATCTCTAATTTCTATATTGAATTCCTAAAGTAAGAGCATCCAGTGAATGAGATATAGTTTGGATTATAGTTTCTTAAGAAGATACCTGAGAGATTCATGGTCTGAGAACATAATTACTTTTGATTTTAAAAGTTATAACCTGAATTTTACAAGTAAAAGACAATGGAAGGAAATTATTTTCATTTTTGGTGTATTTTTCTTGAGAAGGGTCCAGTGTATGTGAGGCATAGGCAATTACGTGCGGATCATGGTCGAACATTTATGATAAGACTTCCCCAACTATATTTTTAGAGACGGAACACATGATCTCAAATGGTAAATCCCACTAAGTTGTTTATATTATCGGGGGTGATTTTAGATTCCTTTTAAATTTATTTAATGATTCCTCAAATTCTTTATCAAAAACAAATTCTTTTCCTTTTTGGAGTAAGTAAGAGAGGTGTAGTTCATTATTACTAAAGTAACAAATGAAACGATGATAAAATCCAACATGACCTAGTAATGACTTCGCATATCGAACATTTTTGGGGAATGGTAGGGAAGAAATGACATCCATATTTGATTATACTTGGATACCATCCCCCTAAATGTCATGTCTTGATACTAAACCATCACTTCATGAAATGGAATTTCTAATAATTTAATACAAGATTCATTTCAATCAGTGACATAGGATAGAACCTAAACTAATCAAACATTTTCCAAAGGAGGATCCATAAATAGTGAAATCATCCATGAAAACTTCCATGAAATTCTCTAGATAATCCTAAAAAATAAAAACCATGCATCATTAGAAAGTACCTGGAGAATTTAAAAGACCAATTGGAATCCTCATATAAGAAACTTTTCCAAAGGGGCAAGTGAAGGTCACCTTTTCATGATCTTCTGGGAGAATATATATTTGAAAATATCAAGAATATCAATCAAATAAACATTAGTGGGACTTCCCGACTATCCTCTCTAGCATCTAGTCAATGAATGGCAATGGTAATGGTCCTTCCTAGTGTGTAGGATTAGTTGTCGATAGTCTATGCAGACACACCAAATATTCTACACACAAGTTGGACCAATTCATTGTTTTCACTTTAAATTATTCTAAGACTAATTTTTTTGGAACTACTTGGTTTGGACTAACCAATTGGTTGTTAGACATGGGGCAAATTATTCCATCAACCAATAATTTTGTAACCTAATTTTTAATAGCATATAGGATGTTTGGGTTCAGTCGGCATTGTGCCTGCCTCACTGGTTTAGCCTAATCATTTAACAATATATGATTTGTGTAAATTGATGGATTAATACCAGTAATTTCAGCAAGTTTCCATCATAAATATTTTTTATACTCCCTCATAACTTCAAGACATCACAATTCTTGCTCCGGAGTGAGTGCACTAACAATGATGACAAACAACTTGTTTTAATTCTCAATATATGAATATTTTAAATCTTGAGGCAGTTGTTTTAGTTCCAATTAAAGGGTATTTTTTATTAATAGAAGTGTATGTTAATGCTATATGTAACTAATCTCATCTAAATATTCAATTTTATCATCCTCATATGAGGAATGAGCATTTATAAGCTTGTAGTATCATCGATGGTCATGTGAACCCTAGAGTTCAAAAAATAATCAATTAACAAATATGCTTGACATTTTTTTAAACCACTACAAAAATAAATGTATGATTCATTAACTATAACTTCAATCAAGGATTAAAACTCGTAAAGGGGTATGGGGGAAAGAAAATTTATTTTTTCAGGGGAAGGGAGTACATCAATTCAATTAATAGAGAGAGAAGAATGTTCTTCTAATGGGTGCTTCATGGAATCAAGGATTTTGAAGTTGAAAAATTCACCACCAAACACTATAGATAATGTACCATTATAAAAATTAAATATGGTTTTTTTAGATTTCAATAAGGGACCCCCCAATATAATCTGGGAAGATCCATTTATCTTATCATCTACCATTTTTTAGAACATAAAAATCAGTTATAAAAATTAAATTTTACACCCTCACAAGAAAGTCCTTGAACACAACAGAAGGGTGTGTTATACTCAAATTTTATAATTAAACAAAAATTATATTAGGATTCAGTTCATTGCCCTATAATGAAGATTAAATAGAGTGAGGAGTCACATTTATAGAAGTACCTAAATCAAGCATAGCAATGGAAAAGGAATACTCTTATATGGCGCATAGAATTGAAAATGTTCCCATATCGTTACATTTGGTGCGTAGTTATGGTTGTATAAATTCGGATAAATTCCACCTCAATCTCACCCTCTCGTCACCTTGAAGTATCCTTTGGTGTGTACACATCTCCTTTATAAACTTGGTGTATCTTTCAATTGTCTTTACGACATCAATCAAATGAATGTTAACCTGTACTTTTTTGAAAGTTTTCAATATTTCCTTATCAATTTTAGTTTCCTTTTTTACAAGGTTGGGTGAAACTTTGAGAAAATGGAAGAGGAGTTATTGTTATAAGTGACTCATCAATAGACACACTCTTTCCTTTGTAAGGGATTCTCTCATGATAATTTTTTCAACATTTAGACTAATTTCAACGGTAAGGATAGTGTTTTCTTTAATAGGTGATGACTCTAAAGGATGGTTAATTTGGATTTTAAATTGATTTCCACTCATAATGGTGATGGAACTGACATTTTCTTTATCCCTAGGGTTGACTAGTGGTTGAGATGGTAGTTTACCTGGCCCATGACTTTGAATTCCCCCACTAAGTCGGCAAGTAGGCCTAATTAGGTTTTTAGGTCTTGGATGGCTACTTCGATGGTTTCTCGGAATTGGAAATTATGAGTATCCATTTGGTTCATCATATATTCTAGTATAGTGTTAGGTTTTGAAGGGGGTTGTTGGAAGGGAATTTGTGGATGTTGAGGGTTTATGGGTGGTGGTGGTTGGATACTCTACCTCGATTGGTTGCATGATTTTTGAGGTTGGTTTAAATAACCCCTATCCTATAGGCACGGTTTTCTTTCCAATCAGGGTTAGATGGATGTTAAGGTTCTTACCTAAAGGGTTGGTTATAGGAGAAGCCTAGAAATATTGTTTCACAACTCTTATTTTTTTTATCTCGATTGAGGTAATTGGTTAGAATAGTGGGTGTCAAAAAAATATTCCAAAGTGGATGAGAGGATGAGATTGGTATTTACCTTGGTAAAGATCAAGTTATTGAATAAGGGAACTTACCTCTTCAAACTTCATGTCC
Source organism: Viscum album (assembly GCA_963277665.1). NCBI lineage: Eukaryota > Viridiplantae > Streptophyta > Magnoliopsida > Santalales > Viscaceae > Viscum > Viscum album. The sequence goes on from OY728134.1 coordinate 1,479,232,838, forward strand.
ACCTTCTTCTCAAATTTGGTTTATTTCACCTCATGGACACCATGAATGTATACACTACACCTTGAACTGAATTTTTGAGTGTTTTGTGCCATGTTCTCAGTTAGGTTCCTTGAAAAAATTGGGGTTCTATCAACTAGTGCACCACCTGAAATAGCATAAATCCTATTTCAATAAATAAGAGTTAAACCTTCATAAAAATATTATATTAAAAGTTGATCACTTATTTGGTGGTGTGGTAAACATGAACAAATACTCTTAAATCTTTACCAGTATTCATGAATTGTTTCCCTTGTGATTGTCTTATACCACAAATTTCTTTTCTTATTATTGCATTTCTAGAGGTTGGGAATTATTTTTTAATAAAATGTGTTTCATGTCTGCCTAGCCTCTAATTAGTGAATTAGTATAGTAAAGCCAATATTTTGTAGTATCTTATAATGAAAAATGGAGTTACCTAAGCTTTACTTATTCTTCATCCACATTAGAAGTTTTTAAGGATTAACACACAGTATTAAATTATTTTAAATGCATATGTGGTTATTTTCCAGTGAGTCCATACAATCCCGGTAATAAATGAATTAAACTGGATTTAAGTTTGAAATTGGGTGCCTCACATTTCATTTAAATATATATAGGTAAGATATCAACAACAGGTGTGGTTAGTTATTTTATTTTTCTATTATTTTCATCCATGTTATGAAATTTTATTTCAGTTTGGATGTTGGTTCCTAAAGAATAATAACGATCAAGAAGAGTTTCAAGATGTTATGTGTCCTCCTTCAAAGGGTTGTCTTATGTGTCATGGTGTCACTAACGTAGGATCCTCTCTGGTTCAGGTTAAAAAGGTGGTAAATATCCCAGAGTAGAATGTATCATGAAAAGAACCAACACAATATTAATAATTTAGAAATCAACTAAAAATGAATGAAGGAACTGAGAAAAGAAATAATTACAAAATTAATAATATTTTTATAAAAACTCACACTAAAAACATTGGAGATCCCAGGAAATGGAACCCAAATTTGAATAGTTTTTCATGAAACTTCAAATTTATTATGATTTAAGGATGATTTTATAGTCTAGGGTAGACCCTAGATCATCTCTCAAGGGGAGTTGATATGTTTATAATGTGTAATTTTAATAAACATTACTAAAAGTGGGGGTGGTTTTGAAAACAATTTTAAGAAAATAACTTAATTTATAGAGTATAATAGTTGACAAACCAAGCGTATTTTGAAAAATATGAGACAAATAGCGTGTTTTTATTTCACTAAACACATTTCAAGTTCATTTTTTTAGATATTTATTCAGGTTTGAATTAATATTTTGGTTTAAATTAATTAGAATCACGGTTAATTCCTAATCTTTTATTTCAATGCTTGAAATATAATAGTTGAAATAACAATCTTATGGAAAAGGTATAGAACTTATGCATGGAATATGCTCTTAAAAATTATATTGAATTCTCAAAAAAAATGGTTGATAAAAGGGTTCTTGTGTTGTCCAATCATAACAAGACGTGTCACACACACAAAATGTCACACTGATCGGTTAGAAATTAAGAGCATAACACTCACATGCATCAAAACAAGCATTAAAATATGAAATCATGTTAGATAAATGGAATGAAATGTTTTAACGCCCATATTAATACAAATCAGTATCTAATATATTTATCGAAACTCCATTAACATGTGTTTAGCTCCCTTATAATAAAGGTCCACCGTTTAGCTCGACATTAAGAGGAGGTGAAAGCTCTAGTGGATCTCCTCCTTCATTTCAGCTCTCCCTATGAAGATAGAGAGCTCAAAAACCTCCAAGGGGATGAAATTAATCCTATAAAACTCAATTTTCCATAAATTAACTCTCCTATTTGAACTTGAAAATGGGTATCCCAAGGTTTAAACTTTTAGGAAATGGTGAAGCTGGTTTTTGGGAACCCTGATTTTGAGAAACCTCCTGAACTTTGGTTTTAGACCTCCATATAGTATTATTTAACTTTAGATAAAATAAAAAAAAATTATCCGCACATCCTAATTATCTTCAATAAAAATGTGTCCTCAATTTTAAAATCACATCTAGTGATATGGAAAAAATACATAACCCACTTTTTGAATTCGATTAAATTCGATCCCTTGGACAGATCAGTTCGGATGGGCCCCTTAATAAATGAATGAGGCTTTGGTTTCATCATAAGAAATGTATCCAATTTAATTATTAACTATACCAAAAAATATAATCTCATTTGAATGCAAGGTTTAGAATAGGTGTGTGGTTGAGTCCACTGGTGTGCTTGGATCTTGTGCAGTTTGGACCATTTTTCTTGAACATCATACTAGGCCCTCCAAATCACCTGCACCTACAATTTAATTATAAAAATAAGTATCATTTCCCTTTTTAATATCTATAAACAAAAAATAATTTTTTCAAATATGAAGTTAATTTTTTTATTATTTTTATAATTTTCAAAACAAAACTTGTTTATCATAATGGTGTAAGGGTGAAAATGAATCTGTCAATCACAGTGAGATCACCATATTCCCAAACTATTATTGACAATATGAGGGCTTCATGGTTAATTAAACAATACAAGGGGATAGGATAAACAATGAAATATTGGACAGATACATTCCACATTATTGTTTCATTGTTTTTAAAATTGTGTGACCTATACCCACTTGGATTGATGATGGTGTACGGTTGGTACACATTTTGGAAAACTATGTAACCAAACTATTTTTCTCATTAAAATTTGGATTTTATCCCATTACCCCTTTGGTATTTATGTGTTCTGCCCTATTTTTCTCCTCATTAATTCCCCAGAAACCCTAGAGACAAACCAAAACACCCAACGTTTCCCAAGGAGTGATATCCTTCATTTTTAGGATGTTTGGATTGTCATCGGGTGTGGATCGAAGCTATGGGTGAGTCTAACACTCTTATTCAATCTCTTTTCTTGATCATGTCTTGTAGATTTGTTCTTCTTAAACTGAAGCTTTAAAACACACTTTTTCTAGCAGATCTTAGGTTGGGTATTTGAATAGTGTTTGTATCTGAATCAAAGGCTAGGGTTGGGTGTGCAATTGTCTTTGGAATCGAGGTCAGTGGTCTATACTTTATATCCCATAGTCTGGATGTCTGTATTAGGTTTATTTGGTTGTGATTTGGGTGTTTTCTTATTTCACATTTTATGATTTAGTTATATTTGAAAAAATGGTTGGTTAAAAGATGGAATAAAACCCTCACAGTCCTCATGGGATGGGTTGAGATTGATTAAACCCATTATAGGGCCACCCATGGGGTGTTCTATTTCCCGAAAATGGAAAATGGAAATGTTGATAATAAAATTGATTTGAAATGAAGTATATCCCTTTATAAATGTGTTGACATGTTGTTTTGGGTTATAAAATGGAACACAAGTAGTTGGTTCTAGTTGTTATCATCGCATAAGGAGTGGTTTGGACCCTTTTCAATGGGTTAAATGAATTAAGGTGAATTTTTTTAATGAATTATGGGTCGAAATGGAAACATGTAAGTTAGTTAATGTATATAAGTGGGAATTTGTAAATGGACTAAGTCATAATGACGGTTTATGTATTATATAAACTATGAATTTTGAATGATTTTTTTATTTCTTAATTATGGTTTATTGAAATGGTTTATGTAATTAATAGTTATTAAAGCATGTGAACATGGCTTGGTGGTGTGTGGGATATTGGACTGAGGGTCCTCCCATGGGTAGGGTTAGACTGAGGCTCTAAACCCTACACTTAAAATGCATGCATTAGGTAGTCGGACTGAGGCTCTGGGCCCCTAATGGATACATTGGATGAGACTACCTAGACAGAGGATCCAAGGTAAGTGTGATGTAATTGATTGTGAATTGGTTTCCCTAGTGATATAAGAAGATGACTTATTCCCTAATACATAATCTTTGACCGTAATAGGTCATCGTGTTATAAATTAATTTCTTAAAACATGGAATAAATAATGAAATGGTTTAAGTGAATAATGTTAATTAATGGCACTCAATTTATCTTTTTTTATCATACGATTATTTTAGTACATGCATACACTATCATTTTGGACTGTATATTTTGTATGCACTATTGGTGATGGCCTACTAAGTTGTAATCACACCGTACTTGGGATTTCATTGGGTACCCAAGTAGACTTCATGGTTACAGTTTAGGTCAAGGGTAAATTCCTGATGCTAGAGGGTTGATTTGGGTATGGGTTGTGCATGGAGGAGGGGACCAGACATGGTATTAGAACCATTTATATGGATTCTTAAGTTTGTCTTATTTTTAGGGTTTTCTTTAAAATTCATATTTTATTGACATTATATAACATGTTTACTATTGGTTGTGGGATTCTATCCAGTTTTGGAAAACGTTAGAAAAGCATGTTCATTTTTTATTGATTATAACATACTTTATTTCATGTTATCTGATTTGGATTACTCTAACACAGAGGGTATAGTCTCCCCACATTATCTATTATAACCTCACTACTAGTTAGTATCCTCTACTTTACGAGGAGGTGGGCCAAAGTTCATGTGGAGACTTGACTCAGGGCACCGGTATAGTGGCCTCTACGATGGGGATGATAAAAAGTGGTATTATAGAATGTTATTTTTTATTGTATTTCTATTTAGAGATGATATGTGGGAGATTAGGATGTGTTATGTTCTTGTTAATGATATCATGATTTGGATTAGTTGGCCCATGTATGGGGGAACCCCAAGTTCCCAGGGTGAGATTTTTGTTCTTGATTTGTGTTGTTACATTTTAATGATATTATACCATTGGGTGATGCACTTATGTGATGTGACTATATTAGGATATTTTTCTCATGGCCAAAATGGAATGATGTTGTGAATTAATGCATCATTTTTTTTCACCAAAGGATATAGCTCACATACATCATGTTTAGGAACACACGGGGGATATATGTGATACATGAGGGATAAAATTCATTTCTTTTTCATTGAAAAAATAAAAGAATGGGTGCTTAATAAATATAATTAAAATTGTTAAATGTAAATAATGTGAAATAATGGTTAAATAATTACTCTTAATGAAGAGTTATAGATGTGTTAAAATGTGTTTTTGGTAATTTACAAAAGGGTAAGGTTCCTAAGTGAGAAATATTTATGTGGTGATGGTAAAGTGGTTAAAAAGAGTGTTTAATTAAAGACTTGTGACTATGTTAGTTGGTTTACCCCATGTTGACCATGTATCATGGTTGGGATGGTTAATGTTAGTGAAAGAGGTTTGATTATATCCTTTGGGATAGTGTATGTGTAAGGGGTTGTTAGGGCTAGTGGACAGACCTCTTTTTTCAAAATGTGGGTGCTTTGTGTTATGTGTTATGAGGTGCATATTTGGAATTATTGGAAGACTCCACCATGACATTATGTGGCATTTGGGTGACAATAGTATGTCCTTGAGTATGCTCCTCTAGAAATGGAGAAAGGAAACCTACTGAACTAGGGTAACAGGGGAGATGAGCATTTCAATGAGAACTTTTCATGTTTTATGAAGATGATGGAATGAGACCCCAGGTGGGTTGTGCCGATTATGTTCATGTGGACTAGAGAGTTTCATCTACATCACCCTCAAATTTTTTTGGAAAGGGATAACTTGATTTAGAAAATTTTTGGATAGAGTCTTTTCATACAAATCTTGATCATGTATAAACTCATCCAAATAAGAGATTCAAGTTTGAAACTTACATGCTATGGGTCAGGAAATGCACTGGTGGGATGTTCTAGTTCATACACAGCAGTATAACAGTTTGATATGGAAGGATTTATAGGAAAAGTTTCTAGAACATTTCTATCTATGGACCTTGAGGTAGGATATGGTAGTGGAGTCTAAGAGATTTACCGAGGGGTCTCTGTTAGTGATGGTTATGCTAAACACTTCATTTCCTTACAACGCTTTATCCTAGTGTTGGTAGGGGATGCGACAACTACGATAATAAATTTCCAGGATGGACTTAGACTTGATATTAAGTACCAGGTGAATATATTCGATTTGAATAGGATTACCAAAGTGCTGGATCATGACCTTATATTAGAAGGGAATCTCAATGAGGATTCTGGTGGTGGACATGAAGTTTTATTTGGGTGACCCAGTAGTGCATCTTTCGATAGTAGGAAGTGCCACTTTGAGAGTTTACACCAGGGAGGTGGTGGATAGGGTGTTCAAAAAATGGAACCATCCTCCAAAGGTAGTGATCTAGTTTTATGCTATCAACATGGTAGGTCAGGACACATGAATAGTTAGTGTCCCTTACCACCAGTTTAGTAACGAGGGTGTGGTAGGTTGGGTCATGTGCAGAGGTTCTATAGGAAACCTAGATCGATGGGTACTAATAGAGGATATATACTGATGAAGAGTAATATAAGGGGGCTAGTTACCCCATATCAGGATGGAATTGGAGCTCTTTTATCTGTATTTGTTAGGGTAATATATAAGGTACTACTAAATGAAAGAATCCATATTAGCATAGTAGTACAGAACCAGGAACTCAGATTGGGACCCAGGGTAGAGAGGCAGGTCAGCTTCATATAGTTCATCCAGCACACATAGGTGGTGAGGATGGGCCATAGATTGTTTTAGGTAAAATTATTATATCTTCTACACTTTCTAGTGCTTTATTTATTACAAGTTATTTTCAATATTTTATATATTATTAGTTTATTATTTTATTGGGCCTATCAGTGGAACGTGTGTGATGGGTCATGTCAATTGATACACTATTAGGGGTGAGAGAGAAAAATATCTAGTAGTGAAATGAGTGTTATATCGAGGTTGGTGGGAATAATTTCTTATAGAACGTTTTGTGCTCGAAATCTTAGGTTTTTATCTGATATTGGGGATGTATTGGATGGTGTTGTGCTAGGACCATATCGACTATTGCTATCGTAAGGAAATGTTCGTGTCCTTGGAGGGGTATTCTTATGTTTATTGTGGGGAATGAGATATCCAAAATGGTCGTGTAGGGATAGTTTATCACTAGTTAGGTGAACTCACAGCACAAGTGGCTTGTCTTATGCTTGGTGATGGGGGAGTTATGAAAATTTTCTTTCCTTATATGGTGGATCAATTTTTGGATGTGTTTCCTGAATACTTCTTTGGGCTATCACCTGAGAGGGATGTTGAGTTCACAATAGATTGGTTTTCATGGGAAAAACTGGTTTCTATTCCACCATATAGAATGATACTGGTAGAAATCCCAGAACTTAAAACTCAGTTTGAGGAATTGGGAACAAGGGGTTTATTCATCCAATTACATCACCTTGAGGATCTCCAGGGTTGTTTTCCAAGAAGGTTGATGGGTCCTTACAGCTGTGTATCGATTATAGGAAGCTGAATCATATGACAGTTTAGAACAGATACCCTCTTCCTCTAATTGATAATATGTTTTACTATCTAATAGGTGATTCGGTGTTTTCCATGATTGATTTGAGATAAGGTTATCACTATCTGAGGGTGAGATCATATGATGTATTGAAGACTACTATCCAGATAAGTTATGGGTTATATGAGTATGTTGTGAGGTCATTTGGGTTAACCAGTGCACCGAATATTTTTATGGCCCAAATGAATAGAATATTTCACCCATATCTGGATCATTTTTTAGTTGTCTTTATGGATGGCACCTTGTTGTTCTTCAAGACTAATGAAGATCATTCCAAACATCTTCACATCATATATAGTACACTCAGAGAGTATAGGCTATACATTAAGTTATACAAGTGTCACTTCTTAATCGACAAGGTATATTTCTTGGCTATCATCATCTCTAAGGAAGGTTTTTCGGTTAACCCAGAGAAAGTGTGAGCTATTTTATCTTGGGAAAAACCCAGATATTTTTTCAATGTATGAAGTTTTTTGGGTTTGGAAGGTTATTATTGAAGGTTTACCAAGGATTTATCTATCATAGAAGCACCACTTTCAGGTTTGACCAAGAATTTAATTAAGTTTTAGTGGGGTATAAATATTATCATAGTGATTTAAAAGAGTTAAAGAAGCCTCTGAAAATTGCTCCAATTTTGGTCCAACCTTAGTTGGGTAATGGGTATACCTTGTTTTCTGATACATCGGATGTAGGTCTTAGGGCAGTGTAAATGCATAATGATTGAGTTGTTGAATATAGTTCATTTAATTTGAGGCCTCATGAAAGAAATTACCCTACACATGATCTTGAATTGGACACGGTGGTTTATGACTTAAAGTGTCGTCAGAATTACTTGTTAGGAGAGATATTTACCATGTATACTGATCATAAAATCCTTAAGTATATTTTATCCCATTATGACATAAATTTTCAGTAGTAGAGATGGGTTGAATACATGATGTTCTTTGACTTTGTGATGGTTTACACATTGGGAAAGGGAAATAGTGTTTTAGATACTTTGATTCAGAAGACTCAAAATCTGGCAGTTTACGAATTTAGTTCTATATGGAGGATGATGGCATTTTTTTTAGATGCATCTGGAGGTAGAAGATGGGAAATAGAAGATGACACTTGTATCATTTGTAGTTTATACCATACTTTTGAATCAGAATAAGGAGAGTCAGTATGATGATCTAGAGTGTTTAGATTTTAGGGAAAGTCTTGAATGTGGGGAGCCACATTTTCACTAGCCTATTGGTATTGATGGGATCGTTTAGGTTCATGCAATTGTTGTCATGCCTTCATGTATATAGGAAGATTTGATGAATTATTTTCATGCCTCAAAGTGGGTGGTTTATCTTGGTTTGATAAAAATTTATTGTTATCTTTATAGAAATTATTTATGTCTAGGGATGAAGAAGGAAGTTGCAAGTTTTGTGACATGATGTTATACTCGTCAGCTGGTAAAGGTGGAGCATTAGTGATCAGGTAATTTCTTACAGCCATTACCCATTCCAGAATGGAAATGGGATGATGTGATGATGGATTTTATTATGTCTTCTAATAAATCCTTATAATAATGATGTGATCTAGGTAATTGTGGATCATTTGATCAAGGTGGCACATTTCTTACCAATTTGAGAGACTTTAACCATTGATCGGTTGGGTGATTTGTATGTTCAGAAGATAGTATGATTGTATGGGGTGGAGTGAATGATATTTTCAAATCATGATCTTTGTTTTACTTCACACTTCTATAAGGGGTTGCAAAAAGTTCTTGGTACCCATGTTTTTTTAGTACGTATTTCCACCAACAAACAGACAGGCAGTCAAATCAAATTATTCAGGTGTTAGAGGATAAGTTGAGGGAATATGTCCTATATTTTGGTGGATTGTGGGAGAATCACTTGGTTATTTTTGAGTCCTCCTATAATAATAGTTAACAGGGGAAGATTCAGATGGAATCATACGATACACTCTATGGTAAACCATGTAGATCACTGTTGTATTTAATGGAGGCTTGGGAATCAGAGTTTTTCAGACTGAGTATTTTGCAAGATACATCGGATCATGTTCAGTGATTCTAAAATGGTTGGATATAGATCAAAGTAGTTAGAAGTCATATGCGGATTAATGTCACTAACCTCTTGAGTTTATGGTGAGTGATCGTGTGTTTCTTTGGGTGTTTCAAAGACTGGGTCACCATCAGATTCAGAAATAGGGTAGGTTGGTTCTCAAGTTCATAGGGTCGTTTGAGATTATGGAGAGTATCAGACTGGTGGCGTACCAATTGGATCTTCCATAGTAGTATAGTGGTATGCATGATTGTTTTCATGTTTCATAGCTTCAATTTTATCACCCCAATCCATATCATGTGATTGATTTTGATGATGTTGATCTTGAGTCTAATGTATTCTTTGAGGAGCATCCGATTTGTAATGAGGATCATAGTAGCAAAGTATTACAAGGAAATATTGTGCCTTTGGTTTAGGTGTAATGGCACCATGGTAATTTTCAAAAAGAAATGTGGGAGTGAGAGATTGATATGTGGGCCCAATGGACCAATATATTTCCCTTGTAAGCTCAATGATGCTTGGGAAGAGTGGTTTAATGATGATACATTATAAGGTGGGGAGGTTTTAAAATCCAAGACTTCTGTTGAGGTATGTCCTTGTTTAAATTCTAGTTTAAATACCCTAATTATGTTTAATGAAATTTTTACCTAATGTATGAGGATGTTCATGGGAGTTACAAGGGTTTGATTCATGAAATAAATGAAAATAGTGGTCATGCAGTGCATGGTTCATGGTTGGGTAATGATTAGGGGTAACCATGTTCCCAAATAGTTCCATCTAGGAGGAGGGGTACACAGTTGATTATATTCTTAAAGGGGGGAGGACATACTATGTGGCCTTAGAAAGATCCATTATATATGGTTGGTGTATAGTTTATTAAACCATATGGTCTTCTCAGGTAATCATGTGACCCAGACCCTCATCGATAGAGGTTGTAACACAATTAGTGAATGGTTTGGAAACTTATGCAGCCAAACCACATTCCTCATTAATAGTGGGATATTTTCATTTTTACCCTTTCGGTATTTATGTGTTCTACCCTATTTTTTCTCATTTCTTCTCCATTAATCCTAGAGACCTACCAAAACACCCAAGGTTTCCCAAGGATTGATCTCCTTCATTTCTAGACTGTTTAGAGTGTCGTTGGGTGTGGATAAAATCTTCGGGTGAGTCTAACACTCATCTTCTGTCTATTTTCTAAATTAGGTCTTGTAGATTTGTTCTACTTATTCTAGAGACTTAAAACCCTCTTTTTCTAGAGAATCATTATTTGTGGATTCAAAGGCTGTTTGAATCCCAATCGAAGGCTGGGGTTGGGTGTGCAGTTGTCTTTGTAACCGAGGTATGTGGTATACAAGTTATATCCCATAGTATTGATGTTTGGTTTATGTGTATGTTGTTGTGCTTTGGGTTTTTTCATGTTGTTCATTTTATGATTTAGTAATATTCAGAAAAAATTATTGGCCAAGGGATGGATTGAAACCCTAACGGTCCTTTTGGGGTGTGTTGAGATTGATTAAACCCATTATAGGGATACCCAAGGGGTGTTCCATTACCCGGACATGGAAAATGGTAATGTTAAGTATAGAATTTAATTTAAATGATGTAAATCCCTTGATAAGTGTGTTGACATATTGGTTTGGGTTAGGAAATGAAATAAGGGTTGTTGGATCTAGTTGTTAGCATGGCATAAGAAGTCGTTTGGAACATTGTGAATGGTTTAAATGAATTAATTTGAATGTATTAAATGACTTACGGTTTGTAATAAAAAAATGTAAGTGATTTAAAGAATATAAATGGGAATGTGTAAACAAGATAAGTCATAGTTATTGTTTATGTATTTAATGAACTATTAATTGTGAATGATGTGTGTATTTATTGATTATGTTTATTGAAATGGATTATATAATGGATTGTTATCAAAGCATGTGAACATGGCTTGGTGGTGTGTGGGATATTGGATTGAGTCTCCACCCATGAGTTAGGTTGGACCAAGGCTCTAAATTCCACCCTTATAATGCAGAGGGTAAGGACTCAGACTGGGGGTCCAGGCCACTAATAGATGCATTGGATGAGACTTCATAGACTAAGGCTCCAGAGTAAGTGATATATAATTGATAATGAAATGGTTTCCCTATTGAGATAGGGAACTTGACATATTCCCTTATGAATAATAGTTGACCGGGATAGGATGTTGTGTTATAAATGAATCCCATAACCCATGGAATATATAATTAAATGGTTTATGTGAATAATGTTAATTAATTTAACATATGTTATATATTTTTTATATTGTGATTAATTTATTTTATTCATACACTATCTATTTGGACTATAAATTTTGTAGACACCATTGGTGGTGGCCTGCTATGTTGTAATCACACCCTTGTCAGGCCGACATTGGATACCAGAGTAGATTTCATGATTATAGGTTAGAACAAGGGAGAAGGCCTGGTACTTGAGGGTTAATTTGGGAATGGGTTGTGCATGGAGGAGGGGACCATACTTGGTGTCAAAACCCATTTTGTGGATTCTTTAGTTTTTATTATTTTTTGGGTTTTCATTACACTTTATATTATATAGAAATTAGATAGAATCTTTTATTTTGGTTGTGGGTGTGTTCCCAATTTTGGTAAATGTTGGAAATGCATGTTAATTATTTATTGATTATTTATTTCTTTATTTCAAGTTATCTAATGTGGCTTACTATAAAAAACAGGGTATATTCTCCCCACATTATCTATTAGACCTTCTCTACTAGTTAGCAGCCTCTGGTGTACGGGGAGGCACTTCTAAGGTCATGTGGTGACTCATCTCGGGGCACCAGTATAGTGGCGTCTGGGTTGGGGACAATACAATATAGGATGAATATTGGATGGCCCTAATATAAAAGGTTATACAACCAAGCTTATTTGTGTATGTTTTTTAGAGGATGGACAATGACATAAACCACGAGTCTTGTATATGTTTTTTCTTAGGACACATGATACTTTATAATATAAGTTCTACCACTCTCTCTTCAAATATGAGTTACTTGTCTGCTCTCATTACACATTGGGACTGCCTCATTCCGACATAATGTGACACCTCCATTTATTCCCAGACAGTGTCTCCCCTGCTCCCTTATTCCTCTATGTGGGTGCACTGTGCATGCCCTCTACCCCCATGTTGGCCCAACTAAGGTTGACCTTCCCACCTTAGCAGTGGTTCTGGGTCCCTCATACTGGCTAGTGTTACTAGACATTTTTTCAGTCAACAATTAAAAAACATATTTCACTTATAGGTCATAATACTCCCCACCAAACCACTCAAAATACATTTAACTTTTGAAATCAAATGGAGTAAATAATTTTCCTTAATACAACCAACACATGTCTTTTGAACATAAGACTAGTTCATCTATCATCACTGTTAAAACTCATCAACTTTGACCATTTCTAAACTTATTGACAATAATTTCAACTTTAATAAACCACTTTTCTTATTCAATCTCTCTTTTTGGATTTATTGTCAATACCTAATTCATTTTAAAATTCAATGATATGTTATCACCCTTATTTTCAATAAAACCAAAGATATTGGTATGGTAAGGAATTCTCATCTCCATGATTCAATGTTGAGAACATATTCTCTTCTTCTAACACTTATATTCTGATTTAAATCATATAAGAATGGAATCACTACTAAATTAAAATTGAGATAAAATTAACCAACTCAATGTCTACGTGATAAATGCTCTATGTAGAGAACAAGAGTGATCAATTTTAACAATAATTATATCAATAAGTGTTTGATATATTATTCCACTATTGAAACCTTATATGAGATATTTTTAGAAAAAATTAACCAATCTCTTATATAAATCTCTGTAATCAAATTAATAGAATTCTGGTGAAAAATATGTACTTCCCCTTTTCAAGTTACTTTTCCCTTTATCATCAATTAATCAATCGCACTCTTTTATAATTTATTTTTCATCTTGAAAATATCTAAAAATAACCAACATATTTCAATGATGATAAGTGTCAATATCTATATTTTTAACATCTAGAATTATCATATGCATACCTCACCAGAACTTTAGATATTAATAAGATATCAATTAAGATAGATATATCTAGTGTTTTTTCTTCTATACTACTTATAAAGAGATGCACACTTCTTCATCATGATTGGATTTATTCAATAATATACTCCAAGAATCTTCTAATTATATGAAATGGTGAAAAAATATAACATGATGCTAATAGTCTTCAATAATGGAAATATTTATAGATATAATATAATCAAAACTTTTATCAAATTTATGTCTCCCCCTAAATTCATGCATCATATTCAATTACATACACAAAAAATAATCATAATGTGTATATGATAATAAGGATATTCTTCAATGATCCACAATTAGAGAAACAAGGTTGAGAGTTTCTTCTCAACCCAATAATATTATTAGATAAGAAGAGATTATTCACAATTTATAAAAAGAAGAATTACTTTTATCTAATTTTTTCATGTTTCTTACCTCTTCTAAGTATTCTATCCATATGATCAAGAATTCATTAAAAACATGCTCAAACCTCACTTTGTGTGCAGACTTATTTTTCCTAACACTAGAAGTCAAGGTTTGTTTCCCTTTCTTATTAATGAATTATTATTTTCTTGGAAACCATTAAAAAAATTTAACTTTATGTAAAGATATATAAACATGTCACACAAAACATTATCATTCATAAAGTTACCTTTTTTATGAAACTTTTCAATCTCTTCATCACATGTATTTCACTAAATTAATCTTTTTATTTCTCTTCTAGATTGATTCTTCCTTTGATTTCATATTGCTTATTTTAATATGAATGTTCATGACCAATTCCCAATGGTCCACGATGTGGCCTTTCCAAACACAATAGAAGCATCTTTTAATTGGTGTGAAAATAATCACATCAGTCTTTATAAACTTATTGGGAGTTGTTTTCAAACAACCTTCTTATTTTGTTCCCATCTCAAGGCTGACCTATCATCTTCTTTTATTACCTGCTTCACTTCTTATTGTGATATTCTATCCATATCAATAGTTTATTTGTGCATTATTGGTACATACCAACACTCATCATGATAATTACCACTTTTCATTCAATAATCACAAAAAAAATAAAGTATTTATAAATAATTTTGTTAGACTGATTACATTTTTGTGAGTTCTACCCTATTGTGTGGGTCACCTCTTTTCTTTATCTTTTCTCCCCCTAAATGAAAGAATTGTGTAACTTTTATACAATGAAATATTATATAAAAAAATAATTGTGTAATTTTCAAACTTCTAATAGAACCAACAGTTTCCAAAAAAATATTTATTTCTTATTTTGTGACACAATATGAATGTTTTTGACATTTTTCTACTTTTAGGTAGAATATTTATTCTTTTTTGCTTTATTTTGGGAATAAAAATTTCTATAATTCTTCACATACATCATTAAATATGTAATATATTCTTGGAAATCCTTTGTCACCCATTTTTTTTGAAATTTTAATGTTGAATCTGTACTAGTCTCCAAAACAGCATGTGTACACATAGATTTATTAGGACAGAAGGTAAAATTATTCAATGATCCTACACTAGATTTATCATTGGATAATCTCAAGATCATATTTCCACTATATTAAGTCTTTTCATAAATTGGACTCTTATCAGATGAATCCTTGGCAGTACTTCTTTTCACAACATCTTGGGAAGTCTCATCTTGTGTCTCTTTTATATTTCTCTATTTCACTTCTAATTCAATATATTTCAATTTGAGATAAATCTTCTCATCTTCAAATCATTTCAAGATTTATTCCCACTGAATCTTCGTCTTCTTATTCTCATATTCTAGAATATGATTTTCCTTCAGTAACCAAATATCAATATCCATGATTATTTCTACATTAACATCCATACAAGCATATTTAACATTCACAGAAGTATTATATAGATTTCCCAATACATGGATAACTTCTATAAATACAATTTTAAAAAAATATTTCTCATATACTTTATGTTTATATTCTTCTGTAGTTACAACATATACATCTTTGAAAATAGATATTTTTTTTCTTTATTTTATTTCATATGAATTGTGAGAGTGTTGGATATGAAAACCTTTTTAAGAAATGATTCTTCTAGAGCACTAGATTCTCCTTCTAGCTGTAATTTTTCATTCTAAAGTTCCTTGAAAAATATAATCATACATGTGAACACTTATTTGGGTAATTTCTTTGAATGTTCTGTAATTTCATAATTGAACATATATTTATCATAGTTAGAAATTGATTCATAAAAATTATGATCAACTAATTTCACTGAACAATTACCACTATGTGTGTATTCATCTAGCAGTTGATCTTTATTTATCTTTGAATTCTACTTCAGATTCTTTTCCAATATTTTCTTCCTGTTTTTATAAGTCTTGACTAAAACATCAACATTTCCACCTTTAGGAGTAGAGATAGTATTTTCCATATGAATCTCTTATAAATTTTCCCCAAACCCAAATTTTAACTTCGCATACTGATGATATAATCAATTAGGAGAGTAAATTAGATCTAACCATAGGTGGTATTCCCTCTGATACCAATTGATGTTTCTAATTGATCATTTAGTCACACTAACGTGGGGTAAATCAGGTGTGATATATTTTTCTAAATTGTTTTCAACATTTTAATTCAAACCTATATTACTTGTTAAGATGATTGGATCCTATATACAATAAAAAAAATTAAATGAAACCTGAAAAAAAAAATTACAAGTTTTAGTAATAAGCCCAACTCATTTCCGTGTTAGCAAGACCCCCCAACATGGATTCACCAAAATAATATTGTTATTAATTACAATGGTTTGGGATGAAACTAGTTATACGTCCTATTAGTAAATCCTTGAGTTGATCTTCGTTATACCCTAAGAAATCTACTTATTTTTCTTTGGTGGTTAGACACCCCCTACTGTTTAACTATTTAGACACCCCAAAATCCCAAGCCTCTTGAAACTAGTTAGAACCCCTATCACAATCTATTTCATCTTCTCCAGAATATCTAATCCACTGATAGGATGATCTATTGATTTTACTCCATGAGATTTCTAGATTACAATGGATTGTGCACAACTTCAAGTACATTTGCATATATTATGGTCTTTCTCAAAATATTTATGGTCAATGTATACAATCAGCTACATCAGTACAACACTTCTCAGAAAATAATTATTTCTTCTATAGAATACCCTGCCTCAATTATTATTGAATAACTCAAACTTAAATTTCTTTTAAAATAATGTTATGGTTTCAATCTCAACACGCTGCACACTGATCATGAAATGCATATTTCATGTGAACCAGTCACCCTTCATGCATGTATATAATATAATTCATTTTCTTATCACCTTATTCATGAATTATTTAATTTTCATACATGTGTTGAATCATAAAATAACATTAAACTTCCTAATGAACTTCTCTATTTCATGAGATAGGTATACTTCAAACATCTAACAATTATACTACCTTTGACACTTCCTTCATGCATGTACTCACATCAACAATAGAATCTTCTTAATTCCTTTCATACAAGTAAATCATGTACATCATCATACAATGTCTTCTCACAACACATTCCTTCTCAAGAAATCAATCTCAGGTATATTTTCACTCAATGTCAATCCATTAATATAAAACTCCCATTATGCATGGATATTTTGTATGCATGATACTCATGCTCCTTCGCATAACAGTATACGTGCTACAACATTATCCATCAAGTAACTATGTGTGTATTTTCTTTGTATTAATTTATTAAATGAAGTGTCTATATTAACATTGGTTTGAAAAAAATCACATCATCATCATGTGATCATGAATGTAGAGACATAACATGAACACATGGATTCTTCTGAAATTAGATCACTTCCTAAGCTCTGTTTCTATCTCAAGAATCACTCTTGAATGTGTGATAATCCTATAACAAAAAATGACTATGCATGAGGTATTTGTAGAGATATTCTCATTGCCTCAGATCCATCATCATAACTCCACCATTTATGCGCACTGACATAGCTCAATCTTCCTTGTCCAAATAAATCACGCAATACAAAAATCACTGTCACTATTTTCCAAAGTATCATTTTGGTTTAAGAATCACTATATTATGAAAACATAGTTTCATATAGATTAAATCTCATTCAAATCACCAGAGAGATAAAAGGTTGTTTTGAAGCTTCAGATGGATTATCGAACGATACTTCATGTAGATTCTGGTGAACAAAAGCTTGATGAAGAAGATAACAATGACCAAAGTTCAGATAGCCCGGATATAACATATTGGATGGCCATAATTATTATAATATATTTTTAAAATGATAAAAATTGATTCAAACCATGAGCCCCACATTGGTTTTGTTTGTGTATGTGTAATACTTTATAATACAAGGTCTTTTGCTCTCAGTTCAAATTTGAGTTACCTATCCCCTCCCATTAGAATCGAAAGGGGAAAATTTTTTCTTGCGTTATTCATTAATTCAAAATAATTCATAATGAACCCATTAATAATGAAACCAATGTATCCTATATCCCAATGAACATATGGATTCATAGTTTTCATTTATACATAAAATTACATAGGTCATGATATACACTAATAATAATCTTGAGTTTAAGGACTATCACTAATTATCATAGATAAGAATATCGAATGACACATATATCTTGTAGAGTTCACATGGGCAGGTCTATTCTCATAACATCATCCATTGAAGAATAATATGGTAAAAATATATGATACGTAGTCTTAGTGTCTTCTGCGCCTCTAATATTTGATACCCTAAATCATATTTGTCTCATGTAGAATTGTCATGGACAGGTCTATTCTCATAACCTCATCCATTAGAGAATAATAAGGGAAAAATATAGGATAAGTATTCTAGTGTATTATGGGCCTCCATTATTTTATAGCCTAAATCATATATGTCTCATAAGCTAGTATCATTTGTGTATAGAAAATATATTGAAGAATAATATCGTAGAACTTTAAGGATCTCATCAAAAAAGGTAACTGTTGTGAACTTCTGATGTGAAAAGTACTATAAATACAATATCACATTTTATGTAACACAAATTAGAAATTATAATTTGATAATATATTTACTAATATTAAATAAACATGAATATTTAGGTAATTGAAAGTACAAGGAAGTTGGATCTAGGGTACCAACTCCAATATTCACTTATGAATTTATATAATCTAAAATAAATGTTTACCTATTATTGTAGAAAATTGATTCTCGTAATATTGATGATACTGATCCTAAGTAACAACACATCGATAATGTTGAAAATGAGGAAATGTTATATGGTTAACATTGTATGGTTGAAAAGAGATAGGAGTGGTATAACTTGATTATCTTAACAAAAATTATTAGGGCAAGAAGCAGAGTTCACAAATTTATGGTTGGATGGAATGCACACAGTGCACCTATTTCCCCAAAAAGTCCATTCTAATTAGTTATATTGTGTTCAAAACTCAAATTCACATGATAATTGAAGAATATATATATATATATATATATATATATAAATTTAACGACCTGAAATTTTATAAATAACATTCCCTTTTTGAATGAATAAATGCATTATTATGTAATGTAGCTATAGAAAACAAATACACTAATTTGGTTATTTTATTATAAGTTATATCCTATCAGATTTAAAACACCATTAAGAATCATAACCAGTAATACTATAGTCATTTTATAGTGACCACTAATATTAGTATATATATAGTGTTATAATACAGTCTAATTGTCATAGAAGGAACGAGTGATGGTCTTGACCAATAGAATCATACCCGATATCTCCCATTTATCAGAGCTTATGATGGGGATAAAATCAATAGGATTTTCTCTTAACCAATACCAAGTTGATATTTTATAGCTAACGCATGAGAAAAACCATTTATAGGATAAGTTCATGATCATTAAGATCACATCCCAAACCATGTTCGCGGAACCACCTAATGAACATATCACCATTTCACACCTTACCCTTAGGGAATTAACTGGTGTAATAAAAGGATATGTATCTAGAACCTAATAATATGAATTTGGGTATTTTTCTTAATAAAACAATGATTATATTTATACTTTTTAATATTACTTTTTAAATGATTATATAATGAGTTTGATTAAAATTGGATTTTGATATGATGAAACACATATTTAACTTTTAGGAAATATAAATTTTCAATCAAGTCAAACTATTTTAAGGAATTATATAATTTTTTAAATAAATTATATTTTACTAAATTATTATTATTAAATATTATTTATTAAATATAAAATATAATATGATTTTACAAAGTCAAAAATAAATTTTATAAGGGTCAAAAAATTGTTATTGTCAAAAAATGGTATTTTTCAATATATGTGGATTGTTGAAAAAAATTTATAAATTCTAATATATAGAGAATTATTTGGGTCAAAATAAATATGGTATAAATATAAGGTCTGTATTATGACATCGTAAAATCCCAAAGTGATGTAATAAATTATATAAAGAGTATCCCTGAAAATAATTATATTTCCCCATTAAATAATCTATTTTTAGATTATTTTATTAATTTTATAAATTATTAATGAATCCTCCAAAACCTATATTATATTTACGGTTTAAAAATAAATTATTTATAAACATAACTCACTTCCACATCACTGAGGGTATTATTTTGTTACGCTTGGTTCCTAAACTTATAAAATAATTAAATCTATTCCTATTTGTTAGAAACCATGGAAAAACCCATGGGATGGTTTTTGGTTTGAATTAATTTATAATATAGTGTCTAAAACTTAAGTTTGGGGATTAAGAAAGAATCCCTTCTATTTTTCTATTTAAACCAACCCAAACTCTCACTCCTCTTCACTCAAAAACCTTTATATCATGAAGTTACTCTGCCCTTATCTCTATATATATTAACTATGGTTCCCTAAATCTCTTAATAATCTCCTCCTAAGATTTTAGAAGAATCCTATCAAGGTAATGGATCCTCTCATTATTCTCTCTATCTAAGAACCTTCTTTAAATTATGCCTTTTTTCCATTTTTTCATGTTGGTATATATTTTCACACATTCCTATTATTATACTTATGATTTAAAAGGGATGAGAGACCCCTTTAACTCTCATTTAACCCTCCCATAAATCATTATTAACCCCTATTATGTGGGTGAAATCATCGAGTTATTTTCCATGCCAAACATTTTTATAGTGAATATCCATTACCATTTCCACTAAAATTTATTAGCCTAGTTGTTCCTATGCTTAATTTATTGGGTATTTAATTTTAAGTAACACACGCCCCTTTATTATGGGGTTAAAAGTGATGAAATTAATCCTTATGTTGTATGATCAATGTGTCATAGTTATGCATGCACAATATATGAAAGTGGTGGGTGGTCCTAGAATTATACAGCCCTCTAATGCAATGGGTAATGTTTTTATCTAACTAGATCCATGTATATTTCACGGGAGTTTATCATAATCACATTATGTTATGATTTCTTGGTTCCTAGCCTTGACTTCTTTTTATGATGTCATGTTTTATATTCATTCCACATTCCAATGTTTCCTTTATGTAATTTTGTAATATAATGCATCATTTTTCAATATTATGATTTCCCCCTATTATTTTAACTTGATATGACTATTGGATCACATTTACTTCTTCATATTATTTTATGCTTTTTTTATTCCCTTACTAAGATTTATACCTCACCCCTTTCTTATGTACCTCCCTACATCATCCCATATAGCTTTATAAGAACGATGTAATTTTAGGAGCACGTTAAGAATGTTTTCAATAATTTCATTGTATTTAAGTTGAAAGTTGTTATTATATGTACCTAATTTCCCAAATATATTATGCTTCATGTTCTTAATTTATTTCATTATTTGTACCTTTATGTAAAAAAACATGAAATAAAGTGTATTAAAGATATGGGTTGTTGTAGTTGGCATTAGAGAAAAGTTTAGTAATATTTGGGAGTAGGATTATAAAACTCTTGTAAAGGCCTTATGGATAATATTAAACATGTTAAAACATTCTTAGAATTTTCTAAAGTATATATAAAGTGTTTCTGATAAAATACATTCATGTCAGGATACTACATGTAGATGGGGATCTAGCACAGTTTTACTTAGGGATAACAACCTAAAAAAGGGAACATTGATCTAGACTCGATCATCACCTGGTAGATTACAATGGACCTTATTGTACACCTATTTTGACACTCCTAGTGGATATTATTTTAAAAATTCATAATCCCTTTATGAATTATTATGAAGTGAATAAAATTCACATAATATTTTATTTTAGGAAATAAATCATGGAAAAAAATATTGAAACCCATACATTCATAGGTTAAGAAATATATATCATTTATGAGCTATCTATTTAATATTATTGGTTTACCTTTTATTTGTTTAATAGTTTAAAAATACTCATCAAATTTTTTTCTTTTATTCTATTCAATGGTCGTAAATAGGAGGAACCAATTCAATAAGAAATTTGAGGAGAAATGTGATGATTGGAAAAAAAATATTTCTAACCTAGTGGGAGAAGTAATTGTGAACTTTGTGAAAATAATTTTTAAATTGACATAGGTTTTGAACAGAATCTAAATCCGGAGGACTTCCCAAATTCCCCAAAGAAAGAGAAAATTTCAATTAATATCCTTATGTGACAAAGGCCCCCAAATTTTTATTGATCTGCATATCTTTTAATTGTGGAACAATGTATCAACTCCATTAAAAAGATATTTTACATCCTTAAATGAAATGATAAGGAGAAGTCCATGTTCTATTTCTATCATATGGAAGGAGAAACTAATAAATGGTTGACATTGGTTAAAAATAGAAATACTGGGGAGGAGATCTAAGGGATGGAGTGGAAGGAAATTTGGAAAATATTTTTAAAAAATATATTTTCCTCACACTCTCTAAATTAAAATGAATATGGAATTACTTAGCCTCGAGAAAAAGGATGTAGAATCCATCAGTGCATATAAAGAAAAATTTATAATACATTCATAATGTACCTCTGACTTTTTCATTACCTCCAAAAGTAAAATTTACAACTTATTTGGTGCCATAAATCTGAGTCTATGAAGAGACTTATCTATCTAGTACTTTGAAAAATATGTTGAAATTTTATGATGTTCCCTCAAAGTCTATATGGATATTAATGAATCACGAGGGTCTCATGGGTATGAAGACAAGAATTAGAGAATGAAATTTAATTTTTAAAGTGTGATGGAGAAATCTCACGGAATAAAGAAAATCCAACACACCACTTATAGAAATGTGGGAAGAATAATCCCAAAAATTTCCTAAAGGGGGAAAGGAAATTCTTTTGGTGTGTGAAGTTAGGGAACATAGATAGAAATTATTGAGGGTAGAAACCTACCAATGTGATATAATAAAATAATAATCTGGTCAAGCCTTGAACTATTGTCCAATTTTTCGACTACAAGTAAAAAATTATATTATGTGAAATAATTATCTAATCCAAGGGTTGTCAAAAAACATAGACTCCAACAACCTCCAAGGCCTAAATAGAAAGGGTGAGCTTATTAAATTAACATTGTTGAGCAGGATCTTGAAAAATAAGTGGTGACAATTACACTAGTTATTAATTAAATA
Organism: Viscum album; assembly: GCA_963277665.1. Taxonomy (NCBI): domain Eukaryota; kingdom Viridiplantae; phylum Streptophyta; class Magnoliopsida; order Santalales; family Viscaceae; genus Viscum; species Viscum album. The sequence continues at coordinate 1,479,256,036 of OY728134.1, forward strand.
ATACACAACATACGTTTTGATTTTGTTTCTTTTCATTCTTTCATATAACACATTTTTAGTATAACTATTACAAAATAACCTCAAATCATTAAAGTCAAGTTGTTTTGGAGATGAAAATTGGTCAATTATTTTATACCAAACATATAACACATCCCCTAAATAACTTTTTGGGCTGAATTTCCTAAAAAATCTTATGATACTCCCCTTAGTGTAATTTAATGTTATTCTAGTCAAGAATTGTATTTACTTGTATATAGCCAATATAAATTACCGAGAGAAGGAAATCCCCCTTCGTATATCGAATCATCTTGCGATTCTATACAAGTAAAATAAGGAGGATAAACATGCTTTGGTATCATCATCCTAAGAAAGAAAATTATTTCCCTATGAGTAATTGTATCTTTCTCAAATGATTGAGACTAAGGAAAACATCATCCCTAGAGACATGCACATTGTGAGGAAATTCATTGATGTTTTTCTCTAAGAATTTTCTAGTCTTCCTCCTAGCTAAGAGTTTGATTTATCAATCAAACGTATACCTAAATATTTTCTAATATCAAATACTCTATATAGAATATCCATTGTTCAACATTAGGGGTTGAATAATCAGCTACATGATAATCTTGATAATAGGTGCATACTCCCAAGGGAATCACCATGGGGTCCATCGGTCCTCTTTATCTAGAAGAAGGATGGTTCAATGCCCTTTTTCACTGATTATAATGATCTCAACAAGATCATGATAAATAAAAAGTATCCATTTATATAGATTTATGACTTGTTTGATCAGCTATGTAGATCTCAATAATTCCCTAAGGTGGTTCTTCATTCAAGATATTATCAAGTAAAGGTGAAGAAAGAGGGTATACCTAAAAATTATTTTTATATAAGGTATGGGAACTATGATTTTATAGTGATTATATTTAGACTGACTAATTATCCAACAATATTTATGAATTTTTTGAATATATTATTTAGGTATTACCTCAAAACTTTTGTTGTAGAATTTATAGACAATATTCTTATCTAGTACAAAATCAAGGAGGAGGATGAAGATCATTTCAATTCTATACTGAAGTCTTTATGGAAGGAAAATTTATTTGAAAATTATAGTAATTGAAATTTCTTGATGGATAGAGTAACTTTATTGGATAATTTTAACACCAATAAAGGGATATCTATGGATTTATAAAAAAATAAGGCAATTGAAGGATGAATAAGACCAATATTTAGGATGTAAATACGAAATTTCCTTATATTAGATGGGTATTATTGTCAATTTGCGATAAACTTCTCATGATTTTCAAGTACACTAACCAAGATAACTCAATAATAGTTTCAAGTTCTTCTATATTGATGAATGTGATGAAAGATTTAATGATATAAATAAGATCATAATAACTGAACCTATGTTCACATTACCAACTAGTGGGGAACTATTTATGTTCTATAACGATGCATCTAAAATGGTTTTAGGTATTGTACTCATTTAAGATGAAAAACTGATAGAATATTCCTCCCTCTAATTAAGGATCTATGAGTAGAACAACCCAACACATGATCTAGAATTGGTAGCAGTGATCCTCACATTGAATATTTGGGAACATTAACTCTATTGAGAGAAGTGTGACATATATACATACCATAAAAGACTCAATTATATTTTCACACAAAATTATCTAATTATTTGAAAATTTAGGTGGTTAGTGATGATCAAGGACTATGATTTTTCAATCCATTACCATTCGGGAAAAAAACAAGGTGGCGGATGCTCTAAGTAGAAAGGATCATGAAACTCTATACATGATGAGGATTTCAAGGGATTCAATCTTATTAGACAAGAAAGGGATGGATATTGTAATAATAAAAATATATCCATTATACCTTGTTTAAATAACTTCTCAACTATCCATTCATAATAAGATCAAGTAGTTTAAGAAGGATGATGAGGTGATACAGAAAAAGGTAGTTAATATTTTGGAGTTCAACATTGTTTAAGATGGAGTTATAAGATTTGAAACCTGGATATGTGTCCCATAAAATCCAAAACTGAATAGGGAAATTTTGGATGATGTGTATAACTCATCCTTATCTATTAATCAAGTAAAAACTATTATGTATAGAGATTTGAAGTAAATATTTTAGTGGTATTGCATGAAGAGTGAGATTGTTGATTTTATATAATGATTCTTGGTATAACAACCAGTTAAGGATGAATGATATAAGTCTAAGGGTATGATACATCCATTACCTATATCAGTATGGAAATTGGAAAAAATAACCAAATATTTTATTATAGGACTCCCAAGGACCCCAAAATGAAATAACAATATTTAGGTGGTAGTTGATATCTTTACCAAATCAAATAATTTCATTACTATAAAGGAAGTTTTTTCTCTTGAAAAACTAACTGAGATATACATAAGGTAAGTGGTAAGACTACATGTAGTTCCACTATCTATTTTATATAATTTATATTTAAGGTTTAACACAATGTTCTAGACAAGCCTTCAGTAAGTGTTGGATATAGAGTTCAGATTCCTCAGTGCTTATCACCCTTAGATAGATGATTAGTCTAAATGAAATATTAAAACTCCTAAATATATGTTGAGATCGTGTTCAATTAATTTCCAATAATGTTTGAATTAACACCTTCCCCATGTAGAGTTCTTATTTAACAATAGTTTTCATTCTAGAATTCAAATGGCACCTTATGGGGATATTTATGATAAGATGTGTCAAAATCCAACATAGTGGGATGCATTTTGGGAGTGGGAGCTGATGGGACATAATCTTATTCAATATATGATAGATAAGGTTCAAACAATTCAATGTAAAATGAGATATACACAATGTTGACAAAAAATATATGCACAAAAGAATTGATAGGACATCGATTTTTAGGTCATTGAAAATTTGTTCCCCCATATATAACCATGTAATAAATTCATGATGTTTGTGAGGAAGGGAAATCTTATTATAAGATACATTATCCCTTTAAAGATCATTGATCACATTAGAGTGGTGGTCTATCAACTAACACTCCCACATAACTTATCTCACGTACATGATATGTTCCATGTATCATGCTTGATAAAGTACATATCAGACCCCTCACATGTATTTAATCTTGAGATAGTAACATTAGAGAATGATATTTCATATGAGGATTATCTATTGAATATCTTAGATCATAGAGATATGGTTATATGAAACATGACAGCTCACCTAGGCAAAGTGTTATGGAAGAACCAAAAGTTTGAGGAAGGATCATGGGAATTAGAAGAGGTGATTAAATAGAAGTACCCTCATTTGTTTTAGTGTATGAAATGAAAATTTTGATGGTGAAATTTCTGAATTGGCATAATAATTTAGTAACCCAAACTTTTATAAATGAAATCCTCCTTTTAAATTAATAAATGAATTATTAAATAATGTAGCTATAGAAAACAAATGTACACATTTAGTTATTTTGGACCATTATAAGTTTTATCCTTTCAGATTTAAAATATTACTTAGAAACATAACCATTTAAATTATATCCATTTTATAGTGAATATTAATATTATCTTATATATATAGTTTTATAATAAAGTATAATTAATATATAAATAGGGGGAGAGGCCTTAACCAGTAGGATCATACCCTATAAATCCCATCTATCAGAGCTTGGGAAATATCATCACTCAGATTTTCCCTTGACCAATCCCAAGTTGTGATTCAATAACTAAAGCATGATAAAAACCATTTATAGGAGAATTCCATGATCCTCAAGATCATATCCCAAACCAAATTCGTTCAACCAACCCATAAAAATCTCACCATTTCACACCTTACCCTTTGAAAATTATCTATTGTAATAAATTTCTATCTATCTAGAACCTAATAATTTGAATTTGTATATTTTATTTTTTATAAAAAAATGATTATATTTATCCTTTTTTATATTAATTTTTAAATGATTATATAATGAGTTTGATAAAAAAATTATTTTGATACAATGAAACCCAAATTATATTTTTGGTAAATGTATTGTTTCAATAAAGACACTCTATTTTAATAAATTGACTAATTTTTTAAATAGATTATATTTTAATAAAATATTATTAATAAATATCATTTATTAAATATAAATTATAACCTGATTTTATGTAGTCAAAAATAATTTTTATAAGGGTCGAAAAACTGTTATGGTCAAAAAACTATTATTTTTCAATATATGTGTATTCTAATTTTAAAAGTGTTGATAATCATATTTATATAATTATTTTGATAAAATAAATATTATTTTTGAAATCATAATGTGGAAATTATCCAATGGTTATTTTTTCATAATCTTCAAAGACAGCCTAAATTTTTGATAAAAATAAAATATGGTATAAATATATGATGTGTATTATAACATATCATCAAAGCCCCAAAGTGATACAATAAATACTATAAATATAACCCTTGTACAAAATTATGTTTCCCTTTTAAAATAATTTTTCTAGAGGTTATTTTATTGATTTTATAAACCCTTAATGAATCCTCTAAAAACCTATATTATATTTTAAGGTTTTAAAATCAATTCTTTATAAACATGAATCACTCCCACATCAACAAGAGTATATTTTAATGTTTTATGTTCTTCTCCATATAAAATAATGAAATATAATTTTATTTTTTAGAAATAATGGTCAATAAATATGGTGTGGTTTGTGGTTTGGATTAATTTATGAGATAAATTCCAAAACCTGTGTTTAGAAGTAAATAAATAATACCCCTCCATTTTTCTATATAAACTCTCCCAAAGTCCAATTTATATTCACTAAAATCCCTTGGATCATTATTCTACTCTTCCCTTCCCTCTCTACATCACTCTCAAGGTTCCCCAAGCTCTTAATAATCTCATCCCAAACTTTTAGAAGCGTTGTCTCATGGTATATGATCCTCTCCTCCTCTTTATTCAAGAACATTCTATAAATTATGCCTTTTTTCAATGTTTCATGTTGGGATATGTTTTCACATATCCCTCTTACATTCCTTATTATTTCCATGTGATGATATACCTGGTTCATTCTCATTTAACCCTTTCATGAATTTTTATGTACAGCTGTTATGCTATCGAAATGTTTTTGTAATTTTCCTTTCCAAACATTTTTTTTGTGAATACCCATTACCATTTCAACTAAAATGTATTCACCTAGTTATACTTACCCATCATTGATTATAGATTTACATGTATGTAACTAACACTCTTTAATCATGTGGTTAAAAGGTATCAAACACATCCATATGTTGTATAATCGATGTGGTACACTTATGCATGTACATGATATAAAATTGACGGGTGGGTATCAAATTATATAACCCTATAATTCATTGAGTAATGTTTTTGTCTCATGAGATAACAAGTATGGTTCATGGTAGGTTATTTTAAGAACACTTTATTATTTTTTTCTTGGTGGTTATCCTCGACTTGTTTTTAGGATGTCATGTTTTATGTTGTTGTTAGATTCTCATGTTTCTTTTATGATATCATGTTATAGCATGCCTCATTGTTCAATATTATGATTATCACCCCTCTTATATTACCATGATATGCCTCTTGGATCACATTTACTTATTTACATTATGATATTATTTGTTTATAACTCAGACAACATTAATGGTGCCTCTTTCAGCATTTTTATCTAGAAATACTTCAATAACCTATTACCATAACGGTCTCCAAAAAATGGCACAAAAGAATCCCTGTCACCCTTACATTATTGGATAGAAAATGGAAGATTACTATTGGAATCAATTCATGAAGAAGTATATGATAATGAGGAGTTTTTTTGGGATTTTAGTTGCAAACCCCTTCTATTGACTCATTTAGATATGTTGCTTCAATATTCATCAAAAACATTGTTATTATTAAATACTTCTAGAAATTGATTTTTCTTTAAATTTTTCATCACATAAGAAGCATAAGGAACTTTCCATTTTTTTTACTGATACAAACATGATGTAGGCCTGGTCGAATACCCAAATCCAACAAGTCCCAGTGATATCAGAAGTCATCTTTGGTCTTCCCCTTGATATTTAGAAGAATTGAAAGCAAAATTTCACATATATTTTTATCAATGTTTATTAAGTCTAAACAACGATGTAAAAAATTGGTAGACCAATGTGGAAAATCGAAAAAGATACTTCTCTTTTTCCAATTTTAAATGGATTTAGTGTCAAAATTATTCCAAACTTTATATTTCATATGAACTTTCCATAATTTAAAACTAAAATTTTTCAATTAATTAAGCACATCTGTTCCTAAAATACATTGATGTGGCTACTCAGTATCAATAGTATTATCAAACCTCTAGAAATTCTTCCTATATTGATGATCCATTGGCATGAATCGTTTATTCCCCATGAAACTGAAACTATGAAGATATTTAATCCGTCTCAATCATGTATTCTTCAGAAAAATAATACATGATAGTCTTCCCCTCATGATCTAACTAGACATCATTGTATAAGTAGGGAAATCATTTATAGTCCATAGAAGTCCAACACACATTTGAGGTATATTTTTTGAAGTAGCATCGAATGTGGGAATGCACATATCCCAAAGCTTCGTCAACTCTCTTATTAACAGTTGCAAGTATATTATTTATCATTTCCAGAATAAAAAGGTCTAGATATTAGTATAATCAATAAAGTGAAAGTTTTTTCATAAAATACCTCATTGGAATATTATAAATATGAATAAAACTGTTCATGTACTGTGAGTAGTAAGCTTATGACCAAATGGATTAAATCCATCACAAGATAGACCCAACCTGATATTATACACCTCAGCTAAAAAATTGGGATGTTTTTCATCAAATGAAATCCATTCAAATCCATCTGGAGTATGAACTAACCCATTATTACCATTAATTATCTCAGCATAATTCCATCACATATGTGTATAGATTTTAGTAGAAATGAATATATTTTGAATCTTGGGAATGAATAAAAAGTGCCACATGAATTTATGTGTCACGTGAGACGGTGCCCCATCTGTATATTCCTTCCATTAAGATGTAACAAATTATTTACATTCATTATGGTCCTATGTTTCATCCCAAAATAAATTGTGATCTTTCAGAAAAACATGAATTTTATTAGTATAAAATCCAAACGACTTAATTAACTTCCATTCCTTATAATGATTTGAGGTAATATCTACACCATCAGGAAGAAATTATTTTAAAAAGGTAATAATTTAATCAATGGTGGTATTAAAATTTTAATAAATGGGTTTTCTATGATATAACTGTATTAAAAATTCTAACTTTTTCATTTTAGTACGTTTCTAATATACTGATGTTCTGGAATCATCCATTAAACTTTTCACTCTCTCAATATCATCATATTCAGTTTTTTTCTTTTATATATTGATATTATTGCCTTATTAAACTATAATATTATCTCTCTCATTATGATGAACAAAGGAGAATAGGTCAAATATCATATTCCCTATACCACTTATTTCTTTCCATTCATGAATAGTAGTATATTGTCTCAGCTCTCCATTGTGATACCAAACATAATAGTTCTTTTTAAATCCATAATTCATTATATGGTATCTAACTTATTAATGACTTAACCATGGTCTTCAAACACAATTATAACATGGAAATTGTCTGCAACCTCGATCTGAAGCATTTTTAAATGAAAAATCTAAAAACATTTCCAAATTCTTTTGGAACTCGGTTGAAATATGATTGGTATGATACATCCAGCTTCTATCCATTCTATAGCAGGGAAAAAAAGTTATGTTCCAACCAACAATGTAAATCATAATTACAATGACATCCAAAATCAAAGATAAATTAAAATTATAGTGTAGAAGAAATTAATGAACACTAATAAGAAACCAAATTGAATACAATGCATGATGTAAGTGACCACTATAGAATACTCAACTATACATCCAAACAAAGAATAAGTAGTAATAAGAAAAACCCAAGGAATGATCATATAAATCGAAAAAGGTACATGTATTGCAATGATTAACAACTAAGGAATACTAGAAGAAAAATTTGTATTTCTTATCCATAGAGGTCTTCTCATTCGAAAAAATAATTGAGGATAACATTTTTTCATGGAAGGATTTTATTTAATGTTAACATTACATATATTATTCAAACTAAAGAGAATATTCAATTGAGATGACCCTAATAATCATATTATAATATCCTACAAATATGAAAGATATTATCTCCTTTATCTTTAAAAATGAATTTTGAAAAATTAATCAGATGAAATATGGGATATAATTATTCCAAATACAGAAGATATACAACAAAATATTTAGTTCTAGTGGATCTCATGGATGAATCCTTCTATAGATATTCAATTTTATTCTTGTTCCTCTTGAAAAATAAATTATTAGTTTGATGAGTAAGTGAATCAATCCTTGAAAACTAATTTAATAAATAAAAATTTAAAAAACTCTTAAATTTTGGTTACCTTCCAAATTTGATCTATTTAGTGTCTTAAACCTGACTTGTCTCTAAATTCATTATTTCAAAAGTTAAGTTTTTCTTCACCTCTATAGCGTAACCATTAATATATGGGTTCCATTCCATCGATCAATTTACAAAACTTTATTATCAAGAACATTAACAGTCTAAAATGGTCTTGACTATAATAAATGATTTTGGTGACCCATGTCTTGAGACTTAAACTAGGTTCTAAAATAGGCTAAAGCACACTAACCTAATCCATAGTGGTTGAAAACTAGGGTTGAGTGATAAAATAAAATGTTGTGAAATTATTTTACCACAAAATACATAAACTAGAATGGATTCAATGCCAATGTAATTTAAAACACTTCTAAAAAATATTAAAAAAATTATCAAAAACAAATTAGTTTTTGTAATATCAAAACAAAGTACAAATACACACATTGACTCAAATTATATTTATAAAAGTGACCCATGCCCATGAAAATTGATGAAGATAGGAGAATCAATAAGTGAAGGGAAGGAAATCTTACCTCAATAATATTGAAACAAAAACAAAATTCCACAAATAGAGTAAGAACACATGGAAAATGGGTGAAATGTCACCTAAGAATGGGAGGGGGGATACCAATGTCTCTTGAGGAGGGGAGGGGGATGCCAAAATCTCTTAAATAGGGTATGGAGATTCCAAAAGCATGTAGTGTAGGAGAGAATTAGGGTTCGAATGAGTAGAAGTGGAGGGGGACACCGACCAAGCCTACTTATGTTAACAAATATACCCATGATTTCTAAAAATCCATTAGTATAGCTTAACCTATATCATTAGTTTTTTTAAAACTGTGGGTTTAGGTTTGAGAAAAAAAATATATACCCATGGTTTCTCCAAACCATGGGTATAGATCCATGGGGATGGAGGTGGTTTCAAATAGTATAAATCATGGTATGAGTTGAGTTTTTCAACTATCAATAGTGTGATGGAGGACTATATTACACCGTGGCTGAGATTTAGTTGAAAAACTAAGGAAAAATAAATTTTAGGTGCAATGCTTAGAATTATCTGTGTTCAGAATAATGACACATTTTATAAATGGACATACATTTAGGGAACATAATATATGACACATTCCATCAAATTAGGAAGCTTCACTCATTATGTATTATCCATCTATTCATCCTCATTCAAGGTTGAATGAGAAACTATAAAAAATAATGAAAATAGGTTATATTATCCAAAACTAGATTGAGACAACAAAAAATTGGAGGAAATAACAAAAGGAAAATAATAGAGATGTAACCTTACTAAAAATGGTGCAGACCATGGGTTTTACGCCATGATCACCAAAAATTTATTAATTAAAAAGTAAAGTAAAAAAAGAAACAAAAATGAGGCACAAAAGTTACCACCAAATACAAATGTGGATCACAAGAGCCCAAGTAAGGTCATATCCAAAGTCCCCAAAAATTCCAAACCCAAAGGACAACTGAAAACCATCATAAATCCAATATAGGAAGTTGGACCAACGCCCCACAGCAAAGATCCTAAGATACCATTATAACCCACCTTCCTAGAAGACTCTTACTCACTAAAGCCCACACGTCATCATGCTGTCATCCATCAGACTCCACCCCAAGTATGTTACTATTCCCTCAGCATCACCACTAGTGTGTCATCCATGCACCATCACTACAAAGTCAAAATATTTCACATTGGAATCACATAACACCAATGTGCAGAGTGAGAAGAGATCATCACACTCGTCAGCATCACATACCACTGATGGTCTTCATGAGAAACTCTCCATCACCCAAGAAAGCTCTTAAAGATTCACACACCATGAATTTCCTTGATAGGCAAGCATTACTCCACCAATACACCCTAAAAATATAACAAAAAACCCAAAACTGACCAAAAAAGTCACAAAAATAAAATAAAATTCCCCAAGAAGAAATATCAGCAATGCACCCCACCAGCCTATGAGGTCTTGAGGTCATAAGTTGTCACCATCTCCCCTGCATACCAAGGTGTATATCACAACATCCTATACATCACATTCAATAAATCCTCTACCATCATCATTTCATAGATGCCTTGTGTTGGCCATCCATCACCTCATCGGATCATACCATGCCATCAACCACACCACCATCACTTGAGATTTTGAGGCCATCGTGTACGTGTGTCATCAGCACTATATCAGCCAACACTAGGACTATATCCTCTTGGATAACCACTATAGCCAGCAAATGAAATCACCGTATTCCACTGGGATCCCAGATCTAAAAAGAATCGAGGACTTCACCTCCCTGTGTTGAGGCTACGTCAGGTGCTTCCAGGATCTCCACACAGAGCATCATAGTAGCTTGAGCCTCTGTATCCCTCCCGAATTCCAAATATGAGTTTAACTCCATACATTCGAGGTTATTACCTCCTTGGATAGTAAAGTACAATAAATCTCATAGCAGATCCAAATATACACCCATATCTCTATCTCCCCTAAGATTCATTTGCCATAACCACCCGACCAGACCAGAGTCCCCAACTGGCGCCCCTCCATCTTTTTTAATGCATCTTGAGAGATCATTATATTTAGTACACAATTTATAACTAGATTTATTGTGACGGTGAAATACACAAGATTACATCTAAAAATTACTTGTAATACCATCAATCTTTCTTGGGATGAAGGATCCATCCCCATTGATATCAAAATAGATAAACTCTCAATCTCATGTAAATGTGTTATTTGGGTAATGAGGTATAGGTGGGTGCCACACCATTCATATCCTATGCCCAACCCACCACACACATGCCACATTCCCGTAGCTTATTTCGAGTGTGGAAGGATTCAAACCTAATCAAGTTCCATTTAAAGGGAGTGGCCAACTTACACGGTACCACTAAGACAACCCCAATCAGCCAAAGGATACATAACCTTACCTTAGTCTTTTTATCACTTTATAGGGCGCTCTATTCTAACATTGGATGATAGAGATATTTCTTGGAAATTGAGTAGGGGTAGAAGGGGAAGGAGATTCATGCACAAGGGAGATGTTGGAGACAAATAGGAACGAAAAGTTAAGTGAAAAGATTTAAAAACCTTAAGGTAGAAAGGTAATTTTTCTTATTTTAAAGAGTCGCATGGTTTGGCCACATAGTTTTTCAAATAATGCACTAATTTTGTGGAATCATTGTTTAAGACACAACCTATCATATGGTTAGTGTGCATGGTTTTTCATTTAATTTGAAAATCATGTGACATGGCTTTGAAATTCTTATAGAGGTCACGTTGTCTTCCTAATCCCATCATATGGTTTGATCAAACTTTACACCTATACGAAACATGCTTTGTGGTTTAGAGCATAGTTATCCCTATCATGTGCCCCTTTTTGAAACTCTAAAACTTGTAATTTTAACCCCAAACCCCCTAGGACTTATCCAAGTACCATAGACACCTCTCAATCCTCAAAAAGTGTCTAATAACATCACTTTAAGGTGCCCAAACATTCTTAATTCCATTCCAAACCTTGATTTGAGATTTATTCTATCCACCAAATGAAATCAAAAGGTTCATCGAAAATTTAAACTATTGTACAAAACATGGGATCTTATATTTTCCCAAAATATCTTCATACACTAATGCACATCACTCCATTAAATAGGTTTTTGATTAAATTTTAATGGCTTTTACAAAATTTAATATCTCTTTTATCAACTACTATTCTTCAATGGTTTACACTCCACAAAAGTATTGGATAGGTAACCTGTATATGAGTAAAGTTCAAGAGGGTTCTCACATGCCACAATTATAATTGATGGGTAATTAGTTGCTGTTGATAACAAAGGATTTATATCATTTACCTCTTGAGTAAAGGGGTGAGATATAAGGGCTCACATCATGTTATTATTGAACTCCTTAAAAAAATTTATCCTCTATTTAATTTTACACATTACATCATTTATAATCAACTTACATACTTTTATAAATAGGATTTGAATATTTCATCACTAAAATGATATTGATTTTATTATTACAAACTCAAATAAAATTTATTGAATATCTCTCCTTCTATTTATCTCTTTCTATAACTGCTTTCACTTTAAAATAAATTAAAGGGAAATTCAACCACCTTTTTCTATAATCTCAAAAAAATAATTAGTATCAAAGTTTGGGATTTATATTTTTGAAAAATTATTTCTCAATAGAAACTTTTGGTTTTAGAAGGAGATTTTCTGTTTTAAAAAACTCTTATAGTTCAAAAATGTGTTTATTTACAAATTTTATTTCAAAAAAATAATTTCAAATATATATTTTTATTATGGAATCTAATTCCAATTCATGTGATCCAATTTTTTATGGAAATGGATTTTTTTTATTGGAATAATTGAATGTCAAATTTCTATAGCATTATTTTTTATACTATTTTGAAAATGGTAATTCATGAGTATATTACAACCAAAGAATCTGAAGAAAAATAGACTCCCTGAAATATTAATAGTTTTCTATTGAATAAATAATATATAAATACCTTAAATTTTGGTTTAGATATAAATTAGTTTAATCATGTTTCTATATGAAAAACTGCTTATCAAATATGGAAATTGTTATTAGTGACACATAAAGGGAAAAATTCAAGGACACTAGAATTGATATGTTTTTAATCATTTTGAAAGTTTTACTATGCATTATGATGAATCTATTATAAGAATATTTAAATATTTATAGATATATTCAATAGAAGAAAATATTTTGGTGATGAATTGTCTAATGAAATGATCATAATGAAAAATTTTGGTTGTTAACTACCTCTTAGGCTGCTACAGTTATGACTATCCTTCAAGCCAAAGATATGAAAAAATATTGTGGTAGAGGAACTAAACAGATCCTTTGTAGAACCCCAACCCTAGAATCCCAGAGACAGTGTCTACTACCATTACATTGGCATGATTACAAATAAATTTATCCCAAAGGACTGATTAGTTTAGTCGTATTATCAAACCAGATACATACGTGATTCTTTTATTATAGATGAACACACTAATTACAGCATATTTTTTTTTTGAGGATGAAAATTTTATTCCATCTAGGATATCCTTGTATATATTTCACAGTATACTTCTTGGATTCTTGGGGAGAGGAAAAAAATAATGGTGATCTTAAATACTCAGTAAGTGTTAAGTATAATGGAAACAATAATAAATCAATTCACATGGTCATTATGGAAAGGTAAATATCATAAAATGAATCCCATTTAAATAAATGGATAAGGAATAATCAATATTGAAATGAAAGAAACTGAAAAAATGTTCCATTAAATCAATAAACTAAGAATTAAAATGCATCCATAGATTTTTTTTCCTTGTGAAAATCTCATAGGTAATAAATACTAAATCAAAATGAAGGTAATTATTAATTATTATATGCCATGTATAAGGCACATAAAAACTTTTACCATCAATACCTTTCACAATATGGTTTAAAACTATAGGTAGAATCCCATTTAATTTATGTAATTAATTTGTCTCATGGAAATCTATTAACTCATCAATGGACTATATAAATTATGGGACCCACTCATTGTTTCCATTCTAAATCATTCCTCATACATTTAATGAACAATATTCCTTATCATTAAATATCCATATTGAGTAGTAGATACAGATTTATAAATATTTAAATAGTTAATGAAATAAATTTCAAAGTAAACACCATCTGTGAAAATGATATACATTTTAGGAAATAATCATATCCATGATAAATAATGTGGATATTTAGGGGAAATTTAATGTTCAATGGTAACTGGAAGGTGAATGTTTTAAGGGGACTAAAAATTAATCAAGGAATTAAACGTCAATACTATCCTTGGAAAAAACAATTAAAACCATCCAGTTGAAAAATAAGGATATTATCAACACAATATATCCCAAGTGGAGTAAAAATAAAGGGTTGTTGTCATTTGTCAATGAAAATACTATAAAAATATATTTTAAAAAAATTATTGATGAAAATACACTTTTTATTTTGAAAAACATTTTGAAATTATTTTATTTAAAAACACCTTTTAAAAGTTTTATTTTTAAAATTTTCTTTTTAAACATGAAAGTGATGATTCAAAGAAATGATATTGGGTAATTATGTACATGTCATACAAGGTAAAAAGAATAATCCTTTTGTAAGGTCAAATGGTTAGAAAAACACCTTCTTTATAAAGCGACTAGAAGATTCATTTGAAAAAATTTGTAAACGAAAAAGGGTAAAAATTACTTTAATAAATAATTTTTTAAAGATTAAAAACATTTTTGAAAGCCTTTTTAGAAAACAGGGTTTTTATAATAAAACTGATTCTCTGACTAAAGAGACAAATGAAGTCAACTTTTCTTAAAAACATTTTCTATAACATTTTGAGTACCAAAGAGTTTGAATATAGTAATATTACATGAAAGAGTTCACGAATACCCAGATGAGAAAAAAATTAAAGGTTTTATTGAACAATTATTATATGAATTATTTAAATGTAATTTCAAGAATAATCAATCTTCATTAGAATGATATTTGGAAATAAACAGTTAAAATGATCATAATGTTGAAGTGATAATTGATCAATGAATTAATTATGTGTATAAACTATAAATAAGAAGTTGAAATATATTAATATATATTCAAACTCATTGTACATGTAATCATAAAATATTAATGACAATGAGGATGTAATATATCCCATTGAAAAAGGAATTGATTTATGAAATTTCTTTACCACTTGGTAATTTTATGTTATAATCCATTTAAATGAAATAATTAAAATTGAAACTAAAAATACCATGAATAATGAATAATTCATGATATTACACATCAATGTGGAAGTATGTTCACCACATATGAGAAATTAGGTGCAGAACGATAAATTATGCCTCAAAGATTGGAAATTGAGATAAACTCCCTTACCTTGCATTTCCTTTTGGGTGAACATTATTTAACCTCTGGTAAAATGCTTTGAAGCATGTAAAAAACTTATAAAAGAACCATAATAATATTTATAATAATATATATGATCTTATTTTAATATATTATTACCCATTATTTTATAATATTTTATTATTTTCACTATTTCGAGTGTTCAATGCCTAGTTTTTCAAGTTTTGACTTATCATATTTTTTATTATTAAATTAATCAAGATTTCATAATATAAATTATATAAAACATTATTTAAATATCACATATATTCATTATATATTTATTTATAATAATCCTTTTAGTTTGGAGAAAGGAAGTGAAATGCACTATTTATGGAGATGGTAGGTCGTACATACAAATGAATGTTACTTCATTTCCTTATTGTATTTAGAAGAATGAAAAGTAAATTATGTGTGTGTATGTGTATTATAATTCTAGTATAATATTTATTCCATATATTTTATATAGGTTTATTAAAACTATCCTTTATATATTCCATGTATATCATGAACAAATCACATCGCTTAGAGAAGGAGGTAGTCTATACATCCACAAATGATGTTATCATATTCCCACAAAATAAAAAGCATGAAGGTATGTGTTGGACTCACCTATTTTGATAATACCAAATCAGGTGTTGTTTATATAAATAATCTTCTTTCTCCTACAAGATAATCGTTTATGTGAAAATCATGCTTATCTCAAAGTAATACGTATGTACTGTTAGTCTCACTACTCTCATTTTAAGCTTAAAGTTCAGAATTTATCTAAATACAAGGTCACCGATACAAGGTCACCTATACAAGGTCACTGATAAAAGGTCACTGATACAAGGTCACCGATACAAAGTTCACTAATGCAAGCCTACTGTTTAAGGTTACCGTTGAAGGTTACCGATGGAAGGTTAAAGTTGAAGGTTGATGATGTGCACCTACTGTTGAAGCCTACCGATGTGAAGGCTACCATTACCAGTCTAACATACTCTTCTACTCCATAATTTTTCAAATTAATATGATTATTCTAATGGTCATATTTTCTAACTTTAATGCTTATGACTTAATTAATGCTTATTGTATACATATCAGGAGACCATATCTTGATAGTACAAGGTACGAAAAATATTGCAGTGATGTACTTACTCCTATTATCAGACCTTAAATATGAAAGATAAGAACGGGGAAGAAAGATATATAGATGCACAGAGAAAAATGAGAAATGCATGTCCAGAAGTAAAATGCATGGGAAGAAATTACTGAATAACAAGGAAGAACCATTCGAGAACCTTCACTGGTAACCCCAAGAACATCAATAAGGTCATTTAGGGAAAACAACTTGAGGATACCTTATGTGTATCATAAACTTTCAATCAAATCAAGAAGTTGAACACTCAATTCCAGAAAGCTAGTACCTGGAGTTACGACACTCGGTTTTGGAGACAAATTCCAGAGATATTCTCAAACCTCAAATTCTTAACTTCAAGGAGTCAAAAGCTGAACTACAAACACATAGAGCCTTTTAAATTCTATATCATCATAATCACTCTATTATGTTTCTTCTTTTTACATTTTTGAGAAGTGTGTCTGTCGGCTTCACACACTGTCTCTTGTGCTAGAACTGGAGGATATTGAATATCCTTACATCAAACCTCACATAAATTTTGTTCCCACATAAAACTATGGAAGAGACCATTTGTGGTCTGTATTGTTGGTCTTTCCCATGAAGAACAATGTTAGAGACTGTGAACCCTGGATAGTTTGTGAAAACTGTTTTAAAGCCCGATATAGGCTGTGTATAAAGTTTATTCCTAATATAAACTACTTGGTGGTAGGTGATCAATGAGTGGAGATTATTAAGTCTCGGCTTGATACTAAACCTATTGTTTTACTTCACTGTGCACTATATTTTGTTATAATCCGCTTTATCTATTTTACACTGCGTATATTTTCTAAAACATAAAACTATTTTTCTTTCACATTGATAGTTAGTTTTGTTTAGTTTGTGTATTTTTTTAATTCATTAAACTTGTTTCAAAAGTAGAATAGGTGTTTTACACTGATTCAACTAAAGATTAATCACCCTTTAAAAAACCTTTTGACCAACTAATCATTTAAATCTCTTCTGCCTTAATTGACTGGGCCGTTTTAAAATTTGGGGGATCCATTTAAAATAAGGTTTTTAATAGAAATTTTAAGGAGGAACTAAATTCACCCCCTCTTGAGATTCCACTCCTACCAACATTTGGTATCAGAGGTTTTAAATTTTATTCATTATTACAATTATCTAAACTATTGGTGCAAGGTTTTAAATTTTTCTTAACTATGATTTTAGTTGTATCTTAAATATCTTAAAAATTTATTTCATATCTAAGTTTTCAGTTCTTGAAATTATAATTAATAATGGATAATAGAGTTGAGGGTGCTTCTACTAACAGTACACTGTTCTTTAATGGTAATAACTATGCTTAGTGGAAGTTAAAAATGAAAATGTATCTAGATATAATGGGACCTAAAATCTGGGAAACAATTGAATAACAACATATATTTCCTTCTACTACTAGGGACATATGGTCTCAGTTGACTAAATCCACATATAACAATAACTGTAAAGTAATGAATGCATTGTACTATTCTCTTGGTGATGATGAATTCAATAGAATATATGCTTGTAAAACTTCTTATGAAATTTGGGATACTTTAACTATTTCACATGAGGGAATGACCAATGTGAATGAAATGAGATTAAATACTTATACTATTAAATTTGATAATTTTAAAATTAATGATGATACACCTATCTCTGAAATGTATCTCAAGTTCAATGAAATAGTGAATACCATGAGTCTACTTGGGAAACCAATGGACAGCAAGGATCAGATTATGAGACTACTTCGATGCCTACCAGAAAGATGGAGAGGGACCTCTGTTTCTATTCAATAATCTTGTGACACTGGAAAACTACCAGTGAAGGAACTAATTAGAAATCTTGCGATGTATGAAGAAGAAATTAAGGTGAATCAAGAAGTAGATGAAGAACCAAGGAAGAAATCTGTAGCATTCAAGACTGGTACCTCAAAGAACAAGGATAAAGAAAAGGTTCAATCTCCTGTAGACACTTCCACTTGTAAAGACTCAAACTCTGATAGTGATGATGAGATGACTCATCTTGCAAGGAGATTCAATAAGTTATATCGAAAGAAAAAGTTCTGTAGAAAATAAAACTACAACGGAAGGTTTGATAATAAAGGGTAGTGGAAAAAGGATAGAAAATGGAATGACAATACAAATGAGATAGTCTGCTATGAGTGTAAATGAAGAGGCCATGTGAATGTTGATTTCCCCAAGCTTTAATTGAAGAAGAAATATTAAGACAAGGGCAAGGGTTATAAAAGGGCTATGACAGCTACTTGGAGTTCCTCAGAAGATAGCTCAAGTGGGTCTGACACTTCTAATAGTGACAAGAACAAATGTGAAATTTTGTGTTTCATGACAGAAACATCTGAGGTAACACCCAATTCTTCTATATGTAATACTTACTATTATGGGAATGAAATTGAATCAAAAAATGATGAAAATATTACTAAGGATGAACTATTTGAATACTATGGACTGCTTGAGGATACCATTAATGAACTCCAGGATAAATATAAACTATTGCAAAATCAACATGCCTTAAATTATAATTACAAATCTAATATGGATATTGAGAAAGAA
This sequence comes from Viscum album, assembly GCA_963277665.1. NCBI lineage: Eukaryota > Viridiplantae > Streptophyta > Magnoliopsida > Santalales > Viscaceae > Viscum > Viscum album. Next base: position 1,479,275,177 of record OY728134.1, read on the forward strand.
AAATGTGCTCAGCTATTAAATGAAAATACTGAACTCAAATTATCAAATGAGAAATTTAAAAGGGATATAGAAAATTTTACTGCTGGTTGAGAGACCTTGACTTATTTTCTAGGAAAAAAAATTTCTCCAAAATATACAATTGTCCTAGGGTATTAACCAGGACAGAGAAGGATCATTAAAACTAAATTTGTTCCAAAATATGGACAGTTCATAGCTAGTTCATGTTCTGGACCATTTCTTGAAAAAAAATTCTCTAAAGGACCAAACAAAGTGTTTATGTCTCAAAACATATCTGTTGATTATAGTAAATCTGTGAGACAAGTATGGGTTCCCAAAGGTTTACTTGTTAACCTCTCTAGACCCAAGAAAATATGGGTACCAAAGTTACCCTAAACTTAATTTTTTATGCAGGAAAATTGTTTGGAGAGCTCTTATAAAACTCTATGGTACTTGAAAAGTGGATGTTCAAGACACATGATAGGATACTACTCATACTTAAAAATCATAATTAAATTTTATGGTGGACATGTCACATTCAATGATAATTTAAAAGGGAATATCGTCGGCTTAGGCCAAATTGGTAACCCTAATGCTGTATTAATTTCAAAATTAATTTTTGTTGATGGTTTAAAATACAATATGCTAAGTATCTCTCAGTTGGGTAATGACGGATTCAATGTTAAATTTTAAAATGACGCATGTAATGTTTCTAATTCTAAAAATGATTTAATATTTACTACCCTTAGAAATGAAAATGTATATGTTGTGGATTTATATTCTTCAGCTAAGAAAAATGTTTCGTGTTTAAATTGTTTTCATAAGGAATCTTGGTAATGGCATAGAATATTAGGACACTTCAATGTGCACTCACTTAGGAAACTGACTAGGAAAGTTTTTGTTAGAGACTTACCTAAATTGTAATTCCCTATAAACAAAGTTTGTAATCTCTGTCAAAAGGGAAAACAACACAAAGTTTCTTTCAAACCAAAGAAAGAAGTTTCTACTTATCAATCGCTTGAGCTAGTTCACATGGAATTGTTTGGACCATCAATAGTTTCAAGTTCAAATGGGAATCACTATTTTTATGTTCTTGTAGATGATTTTTCTAAGTACACTTGGGTATACATTCTGGATCACAAAAGTGAAGCTTTTTATTATTTTATCAAATACTCTGAGTCTATAGCAAATCTTAGTGTGCTTAGAATTAAGACCATGAGAAGTGATCATGGCCGTGAGTTTGAAAATCAGGAGTTTGAATCTTATTGCTCACACAATGGCTATAGTCACAATTTCTCTGCTCGTAGAACACTTTAACAGAATAGAGTCGTGGAAAGAAGAAATAGGAAACTTCAACATATTTCCTGGACTATGCTTAATGACTATAATCTACCTATCTATTTGTGGGTAGAAGCTATTAATACAGATTGCTATATTATCAATAGAGTATTAATTAGACTTGTTCTTAAGAAGACCCCTTATGATCTTTGTAATAATAGAAATACTAAGGTTAATTAATTTAGAGTTTTTAGTTTCAAAGTCTTTATCCTTAACACTAAGGAAAATCTTGACATGTTTTCTCCCAAAAGTGATGAGGTAATTTTCCTAGGTTACTCAATCTCGAGTAAAGCCTGTAGAGTATTGAATAAGAAATCCAAATGGGTGGAAGAATCAGTTCATGTCAAATTTGATGAGACTAATCCACATGAACCTAAAACCTGTCTTGAATTTCTTGAGGAAGATATGTCAGTTCTGGAACTTAATAATAAAGATAGTGAACCCCCTGTAAAAGTATCCAGTTCTAGGAATATTTTAGAATCTTCACCTATTGAGTCTGAACAAACAGTCAACCTTGAAGAATCTAGTTCAACCCTTTCTAGAGGCATTAGGACTCTTAAGAATCATCCTTTAGATACTGAAGTTTGTGATCCAAATAGAGGGACACAAACTAGAGTTTTTCTGAGAAACTTGGTTGAACATCAAGCTTTTATTTCATAGCTTGAACCCAAAAATATTAATGATGCAATCAATGATGAATTCCGGGTGATAGATATGTAAGAAGAACTGAATTAGTTTGAAAGAAACAAATCCTAGGAATTAGTAGACATGCCTAAAGACACTTTGACCATAGGCACTAAATGGGTGTTTAGAAACAATTTTGATGAATCTGGAAACATAGTTAGAAACAAGGCTAGACTGGTAGCACAAGGATATAGTCAATGATAAGGGGTAGACTATGAGGAAACCTTTTCTCCTATAGCTAGACTAGAATCTATTAGGATACTACTTTCTTATGTAGCTCATCTGAATTTCAAAATTTATCAAATATATGTCAAAAGTGCACTTCTAAATGGGTATATAGTTGAAGATTTATTTGTTGAACAACCTCTTGGTTTTACAAATCCCCATTTTTCAAATCATGTCTTCAAACTTTCTAAAGCTTTATACAGTCTGAAATAAGCTTCAAGGGCTTTGTATGAGAGACTTAGTTCTTTTCTTATTTCAAAAGGTTTTACTAAAGGAATAGCAGATGATAATATTTTTATAAAAAGGATTTACAAAGATGTTTTAATAGTATAGATTTATGTAGATGACATTATTTTTGGATCCTATAGAAATTCTTTATGCACTGATTTTTAAAAAATTATGCATGATGAATTTGAAATGAGTTTAATAGGGGAACTTAAATTTTTTAGTGGATTTAATATTTTTCAACATAAAAATGGTGTTATTTTAAATCAAAGTAAATATACAAAGGACCTCTTGAAATGTTTTAGTTTAGACTGCAATAAAGGTAGTGATACACCCATGAGTACCACCTATAAGTTAGATGCTGATGAAACTGGTAAACCAGTGGATCAATCAAATTACAGAGGTTTGATCAGGAGTATGCTATACCTTACTGCTAGCAAACCAGATATTATGTTCAGTGTATGCCTATGTTCTCATTTTCAAGCCAATCCTAAAGAGACTCGTTTAACTGTTGTTAAAAGTATTTTTGAATATCTAACATATACTAAAAACATAGGACTGTTTTATCCAAGAGTACAATCATTTGATCTAATGAGTTATTCAAATGCTGATTTTGCTGGTTTCAAGTTAAAAAGAAAGAGCACCTCTAGAACATGTCACTTTTTAGGCAAGTCACTAGTTTCATGGTGTAGTAAGAAACAGAACTCTGTTGAATTATCTACTATCGAGGCTGAATATATAGCTTATGGTAGTTGTTGTGATCAAATTATGGAGATGAAACACACTTTACTAGATTATGGATATCAATTCCAACATGTCTCTATAAAAAGTTATAATACAAGTGTTGTTAACATCTCTAAAAATCTAGTATCTCATGCTAGGACAAAGAATATTGATGTGAGACATCACTTCTTGTGAGATCATTATCAAAGAGGTGATATCACTCTTGAATTAATTGGTATTGAACACCAATTGGCTGATATATTCACAAATACTTTGAAATACTGAGAGGTTAAATTACATCAAATATGAGTTAGGTATGATAAACTATTGAGTTAAAAACCTCATCGATAGAAACCTCACTGATAGAAACATCACCATTAGAAACCTCACTATTAGATACCTCACCGTTAGAAACCTCACCATTAGATACCTCAACGTTAGAAACCTCGCCCTTAGAAACCTCGCCGTTAGAAACCTCACCATTAGAAACCTCACCGTCAGAAACCTCACTGTTAGAAACCTCATCGTTAGAAACCTCACTGTTGGAAACCTCACCATTAGAAACTTCACCATTATAAACCTCACTATTATAAACCTTACCATTAGGGCCTCGCCATTGACCTTACCATTAGGACCTTACCAATAGGACCTCAACGTTAGTACCTTACTAATGACGTCGTACCGATAGTCGACTTAAGTCTGTGACTTTAGTGTTTTTCTGCTGGAATTTGAAATGTTTTTTTATTTATTTCCTTTAATTGAGTTGTTTTTTGGTCCCTAAATGATATAATTAAAGCACATACCACATCTTGATCCACATCAAACCCTCTCCAGAATATTTTTTTCCTGAGCCTAAAACCTCTACTAAAACCCTCGAACTGCTCCAGATTGATGGCTATATTGAAGAGGCCACTAATCAGTGATGAAGGGGATGTGATGAATCCTAAGAGACCAAGAGATTAGTCTAGTAGTGTAATCCAGACAGGGGAAAAGGTGCCTAAAACGCATTTATTGAAGTGGTAAATAGTGATTGAGAAGTATATTATCTTGGAATGGCTGCTGATGAGCAGTCTTTAGTGGTAAAGGCACTTGAAGCTCAAGGTTGGGTAAATTGCATTGAAAACAACGATGGACCTTATTATCCAAAGCTTGTGAATGATTTTTATGAATATCTATGTTTTGAGCAGTCTGAGGATGAGAACAGAATGTCTTCACAGGTGAATGGAGTAAGTGTGATCTTCTCCTCTGCTGAATGGGCTTAATATTTGATAGTACCACATTAAGGGAATTTTTACTATTACTCAAAATTGGTTCCTCCCACTATGGAGTTCTTTTATTATGAATAAACTCTGTCTGAATTGAAAGTGTGTGGGATCCCTATAAAAGTTATTTCTACTCAGATGGAAGGAGAATACAAGGTACAGTTTATGTTTCTCCATCATGTTTTGAGTCCCAGGAGAGGGGACTTTGCAACTTTAAATTTTCAGGATGTTTTTCTCTTATATCTATTGAATCATGAAATGAGGATCAACTTATGTAGGATATTGATGATTCAACTTGAAGATATGACCAAACCCAGTTCTAAATCCAATGCCATGTTTCACGCTAAGTTGATATCCCTTATGTTGAAAGTGAAAGGAGTTGCTGGAGCTTAGGAGGAAACTGTTGTTGTGGGGGATAACCATTGCATCACCAAAGTGATTTTCAAGTTGATTAAGATCAACTGTAATCTATGGCTGAGAAGTTGGGTGAATGATGAGGCTAAGGTATATGAAGAGTTTAACCCTATGTCTCATCCTACTAGGCCTAAGAATAAGAGAGACTCTGGTCTTAAGCCTGATGAAGTTGAGCCTGCCTATTCAAATGAAGAAGGAGAAGAAGTTGTTGTTATGCACGAAAGAGAGGATTGTCCTATAGATAGTAGGAGTGATCCTGACCTTCCCTCCAATCCTCATACTGTTATTTTATCCTTTGGTGTGCCCAGTCCACAAAAATGTTGCCTAGAAGGGAGACTATCATAAAGGTCAGTGATAAGGAAACCAGTGAAGGAGAAGGGGCTGAAAATGTCTTAAGAGACATTAGAGATGCTGTAGATAAGGATAAGGACTCTGATTCAAGTCATCCTGACTTTGAAACAACTGCTTCTAGAAGTGAAGAGGAATTTCTAAGTCTTAGTCCTCTAATAGGACATACAGAAATGGTAGAAAGTTGAGATGAAGAAGTTGATGATTCGGTTGAAGCTGGATTTGCTTTAGAAGTAGTTGAAGATTCAATATAAGAAGTATCAGTGGCCCCTCATGTTTATGTATTTGCTCAAGGAGATATGGAATAGATGGATATGGTTAATCAAGAGAATTATCCAAGTGAGGGGAAGGAACCAGTTGCTACAGGATAAGTTGATGTTGCTCATGGAATAGAGGACTGGACAGAATCTCCTGGATTTGTGGTGTTAGGTTTAGATTATAGAGATTCTGAAGATGAACAGCCTATTTGAAGTCCTCCAATTCCTACTATTTTAGATACTACTATTGTGTAGCCAGTAGTACTTCTTCCTCGAGACTATGTGAAGAAGGAAGATTTTGAATCAATAAAGTTAGATCAGAGGATCCAAATTGATGTGATATTGGTTGGTTTAGAGAGGGCTATGACTCAAAATCAAGAAGTTGTCACTTCTACAATGGAAAGGATAGTTTCTACCTCTCACTCAGCTATGTTACATGAGGTTAAGGTTTGTCAGAATCAGGTACAAGATTTGGAAGATTCTATGGAATCAGTGAAGCAGTCTATTTATAGCTTAGATGCATATATGGGTTCAAGAGCTCAGGTGTATAGAGATCTCGGATATATCAAGAGTGTGGTTCAGTAGATGGTAACTATGTTTGAGGACTTTAATTTGTCTATGGAAACATATGTAAAAGTCCAAGATGATGATGTGAAGAGACTGATCAGTGGGCTAACTAAATCCTTTAAGGAGGTAGTGGCTTTCTCTCAGACATCTCTAGGTGAATCTGCTTCCACTTCAGCCTCTCCTCCAGTTGATATAGAGGCTTTCAGATATATTGTTAGAGAAGAAGTAGAAAGATTCTTTAGTACCAATACCTAGGACCCTTAATCTATGACTCAAGTCATTTCCATTACCAGTGAAATTCATAAGCTTTTGGGAGATTATTTAAAGGAAGCTTCTCAAGATCAGAACACCGTCAAGGATCAAGTTTTCTTCTATTACAAACAGGTATATAATAAGCATCGGGTGGATGGCCACTTCAAGTTGTTGTTGGAGAACTTGAGGATTACACCGGTCACTCAAGCCTTTAAAGATCAGGTTAGAAGGCTTCGAGAGCTGACTCCTACTTTGGAGAAATTTATAGAGAATAAGGATGATTTTATTTCTGCTATGGAAAGAGGAGGCGGTATTATTATGGACTTCAGGAGTCTTCTATTTCCTTTTCTCCATGTGGACTACACTCCCATCATTGTTCCTCCATCCTTTCCCTCTACCCCAATATCTGTTAGTGCTACACCTATGATGACTCCTGCACAGGCCATCAGAAGCTTAACCCCCACCATTCCTCAGAGATCTACTCACTACAGGTATACTGATGCTTCTGTTGCATCTCATCCTACACTGAAAATTTTCATCCCTCGGTTTATCCCTCCACCTTCAGTACCTTAATCCTCGGCTTCCAAAGACAAAGAACCAATGGAAAAATCTAATGTGGATTGAGTGTGAACTGTCTTAGCTCATAGGGATTGGTGTATTCATTTTTTTATATTGCACTCCTGTTTTATTAATACAAACCCTCTCTTCTATCTCTTTTTGTTATGTATGATTTTTGTTAATCACAAAGTGGGAGAAGGGTTATATCATCAATTTATATGTTTTGACTTCAATTTAATTTAATTTTAATGATTTACTAATATGTGTATGCTAATATCACTAATAGAATTAGAAGATGTGTTTAACCTTGATTCAAAACTACTTAAAACCTAAAAATTCAATGACACAATTTGTGATTATAAAAAAGGGGGAGATTATTAGACTAACCTATTTTGATAATCCCAAATCATGTTTCATTTTTATAAATCATCTTTTTCCTCCTACAAGATAATTTTTTATGTGAAAATCATTCTTATCTCAAAGTAATACATATGTACTGTTAATCTCACTTCTCTTATTTTAAGCTTACATATCAGAATTTATCTAAATACAAGGTCACCGATACAAGGTCCCTAATACAAGGTCACCGATACAAGGTCACCGATACAAGGTCATGAATACAAGGTCACTGATACAAGGTCACCAATACAAGGTCACCGATACAAGGTCATCGATACAAGGTCACTGATGCAATCCTACTATTAAATGTTACCGTTGAAGGTTACCGATGGAAGGTAATAGTTGGAGGTTGCCGATGTGCACCTGCTATTGAAGCCTACTAATGTGAAGGATATCATTTCCAGCCTACCAAAATCTTCTACTCCATACTTTGTCAAATTATTATAATTATTATAATGGTCATATTTTCTAACTATAATGATTCTGACTTAATTAATTCTTATTATAGACATATCAGGAGACCATATCTTGATAGTACGAGGTACGAGAAATATTGCACGTGATGTACTTACTCCTATTGTTGGACCTCAAATATGAAATAGATGACGGAGGAATAAAGATATATAGACGAACAGAGAAAACAAGAAATGCATGTCCAGAAGTTAAATGAATGAGGAAGAAATTACTGAAGAACATGGAAGAACCATTCGATCACCTTCACTAGGAACCCCAAGAACTTCAAGAAGATCATTTTGGGAGAACAACTTGAGGCTACGTTATGTGACTTATAAACTTTCAATAAACTCAAGAACCTGAACACTCAATTCCTGAAACCTAGTACCTGGAGTTGTGACACTCTGTTTTGGAGACAACTTCTAGAGATAGACTCAAACCTCAGATTTCTCACTTCAAGGAGTAAAGAGCTGAACTGAAAACACATAGAGCCTTCTAAACTCTATCTCATCATAATAGCTCTATTTTGTTTCTTCTTTTTACAATTTTTAGAGGTGTGTCTGTCTGCTTCACACACTATCTCTTATGCTAGAACTGGAGGATATTGAATATCCTTACATCAAACCTCACTTACATTTTGTTACCACGTAAAACTGTGGAAGAGATTGTTTGTAGTCTGTATTGTTTTTCTTTCCCATGAAGTATAGTGGTATAGTGTGTGAACCTTGGATAGTTTGTGAAAACTGTTGTAAAGCCCGATAAAGGATTTGTATCATGTTTATTGCTAATATAAACTGCTTGGTGGTAGGTGATCACCAAGTGGAGAGCATTAAGTCTCAGCTTGAGACTGAACCTCTTCTTTTACTTCACTGTGCACTATATTTTGTTATACTCGGTTTTATCTATTTTTTTGTTGCTTATATTTTCTAAAACATAAAACTCTTTTTCTTTCACTTTGATATTTAGTTTTGTTTAATGTGTGTTTTTTTTAATTCAGTAAACTTGTTTCAAAAGTTGAATATGTATTTTACACTGATTCAAATGAGGATTAATCAGTCTTTAAGAAACATGTTTACCAAACAATCATTTACATCTCTACTTCCTTAATTAACTAGGTCGTTTTAAAATTTGGGTGATCCTTTTAAAATAAGGATTTAAACAGAAATGTTAAGTAGGAACTCAATTCACCCCCCTCTTGAAATTCCACTCCGACTAACAGTATGTTTCATATAAAAAAATTCAAGAATAATAAATACATTATAAATAATATGTATATATATATATATATATATATATTGTATATAAGCTATATATTATTCATTATTTCTAATCATGAAATTCGGTAAATGGAATAATTAACAGTATCGTTTCGTGAGGCAGTAGTCCTCCATACACACGAACAATGATTGTGTATCCCATTTTGAGGGATGTGTGTGAAATTTTAGATAGAAATATTTGCATAAAATCATATCATTATATTGAATATACTGATTTTATTATATAATTATGATATAAAAATAAATCATGGGGTGGAAAAGTAAATGAAGCAAAAGTGATTGTTGAATATCGTTGCCTCTTATTTGGATAACTCTTTTTGGTATACACCAAAAGACTTCCTTGGTTTGATTTCATCCGAAATTAATGATTATTGAATAATGGTATGGATTTTGGGAGATTATTTTGAAGATTTTTTATTATCCAAATAGATTTAGAGGTCTGAATAAGTGGGAGGGTTGAGTTCCTTATTATAGTGGAGGAGGAGTGGCATTCTTGTAAATTTTTGAAAGAGGGATTTCCACCCACATTTTTCCATGTCAAGTGGCCCCAATAATGGAAAAACATTTGATCCAAGGGAGTATATGTTATAAATATGTCCATGAAATGGATTTTGAAAAAATTTAGAGGTCATTTTGGCTTTTACGTTTAAGGTTTATTTCCTTGTTAAGCTAATTTTTCTCTTAAGCGTTATAATAAATTTTAATCACCTTCCCTAATATTTTTAGTCAAAAACATTGTTGACCTTATCAGACATTATAAATTTTTTTATTTTAAATATGGAATCCATTTTTTAAAATTAAAATCACATAAGGGACATAAATTAATTTAAAACTAATCATGCGGAAGAGAAGACCAAGTGGGTTTTTAAAGTAAAAATATGCAATAGTTTGAAATTTTTTTATATCTAATTTCAATGTGAAATTGATTGAAATGTCTAAGATTATATTAATTGATTTATAATTTATATAATTTTACATTAAAATAATTTTTTAATATAACTTTATTATATAAATAAATTAGACAAAAAATTAGTTTTAAATTAAAATTCATTTTTTCAGTATTTATCAAAAAATAAAACTTCATGGAAAAATACCAAAAATTCACCATAGATAATTTGGCCATTAAGATTTCAAAAATAAATTTTATTTATAAATATAAAATTTATAAAATTTCCAAAATTTAGGTTTAAAATAGGTGATCCATTAAAAGGTGAAAGAATTTCATTTTTAGAAAAATATAATTTTTAAGCATAAAATAGGATTTATTCTTATCTCATGCTTATCAAATTTATTGGATGAATTTAAAAAATATTTTATTGAATATAATATATATTTATATAATTCATTAATATCATTCACTAATAGTTATTAATTTGATTTATTATGATAATACACCTTTATGTCCATAAAAACATTTCATTTATATTCAATTGGTTTTCATATTCATTTATAATTAATTAGAAACCTATGAATTTATTTTATATTTTTTTGTAAACCATATATTTTCATAAGTTAGTTAATAATATTCATAAATAATAATTTAATTTCTAGGTTATATCTAATTATATTAAATAATAATGTATTCTTGTTCAGTAAAACTCTATCTTGCGTATAATGCAAGTCATCAAAGAAAATTGTTGTTGCATGTGACACTTGATAACTCTATATTGTATGAATTTCAAGCTATATAATATATTAAATTTATTTAAAATATTAAATATACCATAAATTCTTGAGAGGTTATATTATTTTCAATTTTTGGTGTTCTGTGTCATATACTCTATTGAATAAAAGTTACTCTTTTAAAATTTTTGGAGTGTTACATTCTCCCCACCTTAAATAAATTATGTCCTCGCAATTTAATGTTTATATTGTTCGTAAAAGATTTTATATTTATAAATTAATTTTATAAAAACCACACATCATATAATATTTTATAAAATAACCTCTTAATTAGATAGAATGAGAAGTATAAAGGTCAAATTGAATAACATATAATAAGGTTTCTACAAAGAATAACATTTGTGGAAAGTGAAAGTATGGAATTGGAAGAAATGCATAAATATTTATAGGATTGATTGAGGTCATAATTCACAAACAATTGAATAATCAATGGAAATTTGAGGGCCTAAAATCCATAAATATATTATGATTTAAAATGCCATCAATTCAACAAAAATGATGGTATTAGCATAACATTTTTTCATTAAAATAGTTTTCTTAATGTTGGAGGAATTATCTTATTAATCGAGAATATAATGAAATATACTTACTTGATACATTAAAATTTCTTATAAAAAATTCCATATTTTGTTTGTTCTTTTATAAAATTCTAATTCAGCCCTTACCACATGAAATAGATATCCTATAATGAACCACTTTTTTGAAGCACTAAAATTTTATTTTAATTGATCATAATACCCATAAAATAAGTCAATATATTTCTCTCTAAATATTTATAATATCCAATATGGTTAATACATTAATAACTTAACCTAAAAATTAACAATACTAGTTCGTCAATAAAATATATCCATCAAATGTTTTACCTAAAAACAATGATAAATTTACCAGGACATTGTGTAGGCTAATCATTTGCATTAAACCCTTATCGTCCTTTGTTCATGGGTTCAACTCTTGTGGCCTTGCTGGACTTGATGGGTTGTCCCCAAGAATAATGGATGTCCTTTTCTAAAACCACATTAATATAATTCCTATAATGTTTCCAAAAAGTATGATGATCATCCCTAAAATTTATTCATTAAATTACATTTTTATAGGTTTTCCTATACAAATTATTATTTTTTCGACAAGTTTAAATAATATTATTTGTATATCAACCCGAAAGTTTTTAAATACCTTTTAAATTATTTATATATAATGTAAATTCATTATTCATAAAATAAATTTTTTCACTAAAACCTATACATTCCATAAATTTCTCCCAAAAATGTCCTTAATCTTAGTAGACTGTCACTACATAAAACTTAAATGATTTTTTTAAGTCTTTTAACTTATGATCAACCTTGATCTCATAATCTAGTGATGGTATCCATAACTCTTATTTTAATAAATACATATGTAATTCAATGATAATCCTAAAATTCTATCTTATGGTTATGTTCTCTAACCTATGTTTTCTAAAATCTAGTTTCCAATGTTGTTACAAAAATTCTTATGATATCAACTGTAGAGACCTGACCCCAGAAGCCCAGAGTTAGTGTTTCCTACCATTAAATTGGCATGATTATAAGGATATTCATCCTGTAGGACCAATAAGTTTATTAGTCTTGGTAAACTATATACATACATGAGTCTTTTATTACAGGTTAATACAATAATTACAAAACAAATCTTTTGAGGATGACCACCTTATTCCATCTAGCATATCCATGTATGTATTTCTTAGTCAACTTATTTGATTCCTGGGGAAAGGAAACAAAATAAGGTTGAGATCAAATTCTTAGTAAGGTTTAAGTAAATCGAAAATAATAATGAATAATGAACATAATCATTATGGAAAGATAAATATCTTAACACACATGCCATGTAATTCATAAACTAATAAGGAAGTGAATAAACAATATAGCAAGGTACATAATTGAAAATGAATTCCATTTAAATAAATGTAAAAGTTATAATCAATTGGTAAAGGTCATAAATTAAAAACACATTCCATTAAATTAATAAACTAATAATGAAAATGCATCCATATATTTTTTTTAAAATGAAAATATTATGGATAATAAATACTGAATCAAAATTTAGGGAATGATTAATTATTGGATTTCAAGTCTGAGGCACATGAAAATATATATCATCAAGACCTTTTAAAATAAAGTTTAAAACAACATGTAGAAACTCATTTAATTTTTATAGATGATTTTTCTCATGAAAACATATTGATGCATCGAGGGGATATATAAATCCCAGGCCCCACCCATCATTCTCAATTCAAAGCATTCTTCATATATTGAATTAACAATATACCTTATTATAAAATATCAATATTGAGTATCATATTTGAATTTATCAACATTTCCATATTTAATAAAATAAATTTAAAAACAAATACCATATGTAAAAATGATATACGGTTTATGAAATAATCGTATCCATGATAAATAATGTGGATATTTTGGGTAAATTTAATGTTTAATTATCACTGTAATGGGGATATTTCAAGGGGACTAAAAATGAATCATTCAAGTGAATATAAATACTATAATTAGACAAATAAATCAAACCCATCCATATAAATAATAAGGATGGTATTAATAAAATATATCCCAATTTGAGTAAAAATAAACATTTGTTGTCATTGATTAATGGAAGTATAATACAAAATATTTTAAAAACATTATTGATGAAAATATCCTTTTCATTTTTGAAAAAAATATTGAAATCATTTTATTTGAAAATAAATTTTATAAAAAACAATTATTTAAAAAATAACCTTTTAAACATGCAAAGGAAGCTTCAAATAAATGACAGTGAGTAATTTCATACATGCTATAAAAGGTAAAACGCACATTCCTTTTTTAAGGTAAAATTGTTTGAAAAGTACGTTGTTCAGAAAGAAAAAATAATATTCCTTAGAAAATAGTTTTAAAATAAAAAAAGGTAAAAATGTATTTAAAAATCATTTTATAAAGTTTAAAAATATTTTTAAAACATTTTTAGAAAATAAGTTTTTTAGAATAAAACTGGTTCTCCAACTAAATGAAGAAATGAAGTCAAGTTTTCTTAATAACATTTTTTAAAACATGTTGAGTAAAAAATAGTGGATATATGGTAATATTATATGAAAAAGGTCATGAATAAACATAGGAGAATAAAATTAAAGCGTTTATTGAAAAATGATCATATAAATTACTTTAATTCATTTTCAATAATAAGAAATCTCTATTAGAATGATACTATAAAATAAACTCTTAAAATGATAATAACATTGAAGTGAGAATTGATCAATGAATTTATTATGTGTATCAACTATAAATACACATATAATAAGTGAAAATACATAAATAGATATCAAAATACATTATACACAAAATCATATAATATTAATGATAATAATAAAGTAAAATAATTCCATGAAAAGGGAATTGAGTTATGAGATTTATTTACCACTTGGTAATTTTATGTTCAAATACCCTTAGATAAAATAACTAAAATTAATACTCAAGATAACATGAAGAATTAATTATTCATGATATTAGATGTAAATGTGGCATTATTTACACCATATATAATAAATTAGGTTTACAGTGATAACATATTCCTCAAAGAATTAAAATTTAGACAAAGTCCTTTACCTTGCGTTTCCTTTTAGGTGAATGTACTTTAACCTTATGTATAATGGTTTTAAGCATGTGAAGAACTTATAACAGAACCATAATAATATTTATAATATCATATATGATATTAATATAATATCTTATTTTCTATTTGTTAATAATCTTTCATTATTTTCACTAATTCAGGTGTTAATTGTCTAGTTTTTCGAATAAGTTTTGGACTTGTCATTTTTCTTCTTCTTATGTAGATAATTATTTAATCACCTAAAAGATGTAAAACATGATTTAAATATCATATATATTAATTATATATTTATTTATAATAATCCATACAATTTTGATATAGTAAATTAAGTTCATCGTTCATGGAGACGGCAGGTCGCATGTATGCATGAATGCTACTTCCATTTCCCTATCATATTTAAAAGAATGAAAAGTATGTTATATATATATATGTGTGTGTGTTATAATTAAATTATTATATTTATGTCATATATTTCACATATTTGTATTAAAAACATCCATTATACTTCACATTTATAGCATAAACAAATCACATCGCTTTGAGAAGGCAGTAGTCCACACATCCACGAATGGTGGTATCATATCCCACAAAAAGGAAATCATGAAGGTATGTGTTATATATAAAATTAAAGAATCATAAATAAATTATAAATACTATATATATCATATATAAACTATAACTACATCATTATTTATAACCTTGAAATGTGGTAAATGGAAGAACGAATGACATCAATTCACGAGGCGGTAGTCCGCCATACACATGAACGATGATTGTGTATCCCATTTTGATGGATTTGTGTGAAATTGTAGGTTTAAATATTAGAATAAAAACATATAATTATATTTAACATACTATTTTTATTATATAAGGATTATAAATAAATAATTTAAGGGGTGGACAAGTAAATAAAATAAAAGTGATCATTGAAGAACGTTACCTCTTATTCGGGTAACTCTTTTAGGTTTATACCAAAATACTTCCTCGGTTTACTTTATTCCGAAAGTGAGGATTTTAGGATTAATGGAGGTATTTTAAATATTATTTTGGTATATTTTTTATGATATAAATATATTTATATGTGTGAATAAGTGGTAGGTTTGGTTGCCTATTTATAGTGGAGGAGGAGTGGTATTCTTGTAAATATTTGAAAGAGGAAATTCCACCCATGTTTTCTCTATGTAAAGTGGCTCCAATAATGGAAAAGATTATATAAAATGGATTATATAGTATAAATATTTTTATACAATGGTTTTTTGAAATTTCTATAGGTCATTTTAGCCATTAATGTTAAGGTTTAGTCCCTTGTTAAGCTAATTTTTCTCTTAATCGATGTAATTAATTTTAATCACTTTCACTAATATTTTTGGACTAAAACTATGTTTAAATTATTATAAATTATAAATTATTATTATTAAAAATATTTAATCCATTTTTTAAAATTCCAATTGCATAATTGGACGAAATTAATTTAAAATTAATCCCGCATACGGAACAAAAAAATTCGTTTTTAAAGTAAAAATGTTCAAAAGATTGAAATTTTTTTATATCTAATATCAATCTAAAATTGATTCTAATGACCTAAATTGGGTTAATGGAAGTATAATTTATTTAATTTTAATTTAAAACAAATTTAAAATATAATTTTACTATATAAATAAATTACGCGAAAAATAAGTTTTTAATTAAAATTCTGTATTTTCTACTATTCAAGAAAAAATGAATCTCATAGAAAAATACCAAAAATTCACCCTAATATAATTTTTAATTTCTGATTTAAAAAATTAATTTTATATTTATATATAAAATTTACAAAATTTCTATTTCTTCTAAATAAGTGATCCATTAAAACGTGGAAAATTTTTATTTTTTGAAAAATATAGTTTTTAAGTGTAAAACTAGATTAATTCTTATCTTATGATTATCAAATATAATGGATGAATTTAAAAGATATTTCATTGAATATATAATCTATATAATTCTTTAATAGCATTCACTAATATTAATTAATTTTATTGTTATGATAAATCACCTTTGTGAGCAAGAAAACTTTCCCTTTATATTCAATTGGTTTTTATATTCATTTCTAATCAATTGGTAACCTATAAATTCATTTTATATTTTTATAAAAAATATATTTTCAAAATATAGTTAATACTATTCATAATACCTAATTAAACTTCATGTCTATATCTTATTATATTAAATAATAATGTTTTAATAATATATTGTTGTTCGGTAAAACTTGATCTCACATGTAATGAAAGTCATCAAAGAAATTCATTATTGCATATGACACAAGCTAACTAAGTACTGCATAAATTAAAAACTATATAAAATATTAAATTTATTTAAAATATTAATGATACCATAAATTCTAGATAGGTTATATTCCTTTCTCTGTTTGGTGTTTTGTGTCATACATGCTATCAAATAAAAAGATACTCTTAAAATTTTCAATGTTTTACATCCTTAATGACATGTGAATTCATGATGAAGCACCACGTGTAAAAGAAGTCCAATGAAACCAAATAATTAAAAAAAAATCTTTAAAGGTTCTAACAATGAATAACTCAGTGGTCAGGTTATAGACTATGCACTTCTTACTAGGAATATGTTCAATCAATTCTAGAAGAAGAACTTCAAAAATTGGTCCAATAAGTCAAATCAAAAGATAGAATTGGAAGTGACCTGTTACAAGTGAAAAAATAAAGTCCACATCAAACTAAAGTTCCTCGTCTACAAGAAAAAACTCAAATAAAATAATAAATGTATTAAAAATTTAAAATCTAAATGTGGAGTGTTGGTGATGATTCCATGGACTCTAATTCGTAATCCACATAAAGTAACTCAATACAGTGCCTCATGAAACATGTTTATGAAGATATTGAGGCTAGTACTCCTTTTCTTGTATCCGCCTCCTCCTCTTCTTATTCTCCTCATTTTTATTCTCATTATTATTGCATCTCTTATTTTTATTTATCTTCTTTTCACCTTAATTATGAATACTTGAAATATTTTTGAAACCAACTGAAAATTTTTTATCATCAACTTGATTCTCTATACTTAGAACTCGTGAAGAAACATAATCATTTTTCTCATGAAAAATAAAATTCCATAAAAATAAAGGGATGTTCTTATTAAAAAAATTTCTCAACCAATCAAAAATCAACCAAATGTTGATAATCTTGAATCCACTATTAAAGAATTTAATAATTCTTTTTTAAAGTTCTCCTAAGCTGAATAGATATTAAATAGAATATTAAAATCACATAAAACCTTGAAAATATTGAGTTTTTTTTCATACTCTTGATGTGCAAGCTCATTAAAAAATCATTTGAAAACCTTTTTTATAAAAGTTGTTTATCAATTTAAATTATATAATTATTGAAAAAGAAATAGTCACTTAATATATGAAGTGATTGAAAAAAATCATGATATGTAAGACCAAATTCAATCTATATGTATTTCATTTTAAAAAAAATAAAACCTAATAAGAAAATATTTATTTTGAAATATTTATTTTCTAGTATAAGAAAACCCAAGTTTGTGTGGGTACCAAAATATTCAGTCATTTAATTTTATATGAAAATTGACTTGAGAAAAATACCATAAAAACAATATGGTACCTCAATAGTGGTTTTCAAAGAAACATTTATGGTGACCTCTCTGAATTCAATCATATCAATAAATGTGAATAAGGTCACATCACATATGTGGAAAACTCTATGGGTAATATAATCAGTGAAGGTACAATCGGTTTTTCTAACTACACTTTAATAAAAAAACTTTTTATTCAAAAAATGTGTGAAACAAAATTTACTAAGTATTATTCAATTATGTGATGGTGGTTTTAAAATCTATTTTGAAAATTATTTTTGAAAAGTTTTCAATTCAAAAGGAAAACTTATTTTTACCACTTCAAGATTTCAAAATGTATATACAATTAATTAAAAATACATTTTGAAGACATCAAATTTTTTAATGAACAAGTTAGTGATTAATGGATTTAGAACCGGTTCCTTGGTCATTATAGAACTCACTCTCTCATCAAACTCAATTGATATCAACTATTCTGAGGCCTTACAAAATTTAACTTCACAACATGGTTTGTGAAGCATGTTAATATGGCATGAAACAATAATTCTATATTAAATATAAAAAATAAATTTCCTCTTCAAAAGCTATTGAAATGATTTATCTCGACCTTTTTTCTAATAAAATTGAAATTATTTGAGAAAAAACCTATACTCTAGTAATTTTTTATAACTTTAAAAGAATTACATTAGCATATTTATTATCTTATAACAGTGAATCTTACAAAGCCTTCATAAAATTTTCTAGAATAGTTAAAATTGAAAAAGGTTTTAAAATAATTTCAATTCCTAATGATAATTATAAAGATTTTGATATTAATGAATTGAATGATTTACATTATCATTAGGGCTATAATAATTATTTTTCTTCTACTAAAACACCTCAACAAAAAATGTGTAATAGAGGAAAAATAAACAAACCAAGAAATTTCTCAAAATATTTTAAATTAATTTTCTCTTGAAAAGTATTTTTTAGGCCTTATCCATTAATATCACATCTTATATCATGAATATCATTCTCGTTGGGACTTTTCTAAATAAATAGCCTTATGAACTTTAAAAAAATAAAAAACCTTAGATGGTCATTCTCAAGGTTTTTGTTATAAATGATTTATATTAAAATCCAAATACAATCTTGATAAATTTTATTTTAAATTTTATGAAGGTATCAATATTGGGAACTCCAACTCAAGAAAAGCTTATCATGACTTAAAAAATGAACTAAAATTTTGGAAGAATCTATCCATGTGGTTTTTGATGAAAATTTTAAAAACCCTCTTCCCCAAAATTATTTTGAAAATGATGTACTAACTGAATATTTTCAAACTAAATAAGATTAAGGAGAATAGAAATATCCTTCAAATTATTTTCCTAATATTTTCAAAAAAATATAAATATAATCTCCTAAAAAATATCATCAATGATTTATAAGAAGTAACTCAAACTCATATGTCAGTATTAAATTAGGTTAAACATCTTGCCTTAGTCTCTTACCTTAAACCCCAAAAAATTATTGATTACATTAATGATGAACATGGTAAAATTTCATGTAATAGGAACATAATAAATTCACTCTAAATGATGTATAGAATCTCATGGAAATACCTAAAAATATTTAATTTATTATATCTGAATAAGTTTTTTGAAATATACTCAACAAATATGGTAATATCACTAGAAAAAAATGTTCTCTAGTTGTAAAAGGTTATAACCAAGAAGTGGGAATATACTACAGTGAATCCTTTTCACCCGTATCATTGATATAATCTATTATAATCCTGTTTGAATTCACATATCATCTGTATTTCAAATTATTTCATATAGATATTAAATTTTATTTTCTAAATTATTTTAATTATGAAAAAAAAGTAAAATAACCAACTATTTTCAAAAATCTTACCTTTAAAAAATCTATTTTAAAATTAAAAAAATATAATTATGGTTTAAAACAATCCCCACAATATTAGTATAAATGTATTTCAAAATATATTTTTTAAAATTGATTTAAAATGATAAAATTTGATTTAAGAATATTTTTAAAACATATCTCAAATGATTTGTTACTTGTATAAATTTTTATTGAAGATTTGATTTTAAAATAATACAATGAAAACCTTTTTTTTTTGATTATTTAAATTTAATGTAGAATTAATTTGACATGAGCTTCATGGGAGAACATAAATTTTTTATCTATTTTAAAATTTCTAAAAAATATAATGGAATAATTCCATACCAAATAAAATACACTAATAAACTATTAAAAAAATTAATAGATCATTTTATATAAATTATCACTCCCATGAGTACATATTATAATCTTACATTTTATGAAGTTGGTGAAATGGTCGATAACAATATTTATACACTAGTAGAAATAATAGATTTCCATTTAGTATTTTTTACCATCAATGTTGGCTTTCGATCGCACATTAGTACAGATGAAATTATAAGTGATATTTTTACTATAATTTTTTTAACCAATGTTAAAACATTTATTTTTAATTATTTTAACATCATTTATTCTGATAAATAACCTCAAAATTTATTAAAAAAATAAGCTTTTGATGTTAGTTTTTCATGATAACTGATGTCGAAAGCACATTCGACATCAGTTATCAAAATAACCAATGTAAAAATTATAATATTTTTTGAATATTTTGATTGGATTTATCTAAATAACCGTCATCCAAATTGAAAAAAAAATAAACAATTGATGTTAGTTTTTCAGGATAACCAACATCAAAATAACATTATATGTTAGTTATTTTGATAATGGATTTTTAAGGTGTAGTATTTTTTAAAATATTGATATATAATAACTTATTAGAATAAAAAAAGAAATATGGACATAAAAAGTACAAAAACCAAAGATAAATAAATAAACTCAAATCTTCAACTTAATTTCATTTTTTTGGTGGTTTCCTTAAAATCAATTTTTTTATTAATATCCTCTTTTTTTAGGGAAGAACTCATGTGGTAGCCATAATAGATATTGATAATAAATTTCAAACAATGGTTATTAAATCTTATATAGAATTTTTATCTTCTTAAATCTATCTTAAGAACTCTACATCTTTATAAAAAATCATCAAAAAGTTTTTCAATGACTAAAACCAAAAATAAAGAAACTAAATGATGAGAATAAATAACATGTTGAAATATTCAAATGAAGAATTGATGATACTCTTAAGTGAATAAGATATTAATGGATCAAAAATATTTAATGATAGAGTATGAGAAGTTATATAATGGACATAAAAAATGTTAGGTGACAGTATGAAAAAAGTTGGTGTGATTTTAAAAATTGGAACCGCTTTTGAATTAACATTTTTTTATGATTATGAATTTAGTACATTATAACTATATTTTAAAAGAACTAGTGTAACTTTCCATATATTAGGAAATTACCTAATCTTATGGAGTATTAAGAATTAGAATTTAATTTCTCTTTCTATATCGAATGAAAATTACATAGCCTCTAGGAGTTGTTGCACTCAAATTAAATTGATGTGGCATACTCTCTTAGACTTTGGGATAATGTTAAACCATATCCCTATCAAATGTGACAATACCAGTTCCATAAATATCTCTAAAAATATAATTCATTACTCTTTCACAAAACACATTGACCTTTGTCACCATTTTCTAAGTGTTTACTTCCAAAAAGGTAACATCTTATAATATTTTTTCCTAAAAGAATATAAACTCACTAATATTTTCACCAAATCTTTATCCCTTTAACATATAAAATTCATTAAAGTGTAATTAGGAATGATTCTTTTTTGACGTTATTTCATTTTATTTATTCCTATTTTGGGTTATTTTTTAAAAAAATATTGTTTTAAAACATATTTTTAATTTTATATCTTGTTACTATGTCATGGATATAATCCCTTTATCTCACTTGTGTTATTATTTAAGTGGGTTAATTTTGTTTATTTAATTATGAAATTTTCCTTTTTAAAAATTAATTACTTATTAATTTTAAAAAAAAATAATTATTTTTAAAATTTCAAAATCATATTCTAAACAAAAATAAATTTATTTTTCTTTTATTTTTACCTTTAATACTTTTTATTTTATCCTTTGATGCCTTAGTTTCATCTTAGATACATTTTATATTCAATTATTATTTAAAAGTTTCTTTTTAAAACTCATATATATATATATATTTATTCTTTTATTTAATTTTTTTTATTTGTCTTCAAAAAGATTAATAATGAGTAAAAAATATTTTATATGTATTTGTCTCTAACTTTTTGTTTTTAGGTTTCTTTGACTATATTATAATTCAGAGACCTATTTTCCACAAATGGTTGCACTCTAAATTAATAACCTCTATAATATATATCAAATAAAAACATCTTCAAATGAAGGTAAATCCTTTCTATGAAGAAATAGTGCGACATAGAAAAGGTATGCACCAGTTTTATGTTTACGTATTTATTTTCTCCTTCCATCCGTTTCTTTGTTTCTTTTATATTCTTTTTATTATATTTTCCCCATGATACCTTCTTTCACTTTTATTCTTTATCATCTCCCTTTCTTTAAAAATCTTGTTATTTGGGGATTTTATTATTTAAGAACATGTTTTCCCTTTCCATTTTTCTCATTTTATTTATTTTTCCCTTTGATTAATGTTTCTTTTCTTCTTTTTACCTTCCACTCTCTCTCTATAATTCCTATTATTTGGAGGATTTTGGAGATAAGATATTTTGTTAAAATTTCCTTCCTTCTCATTTTCTTTTATGTTTTCCTTTATTATTCGCTATCACTCGATAATAATTATATTTTTTTGTGTAGTTATGGAAATTTAAAGGTGACTTCAAAATATTTTTTAAAATATTATTAATTTTTAAAAAATATTATTTGAGTATTACCTTAAATATTTTATATTTATTCTTTATTTATTCCTATTTTAGTATTTATCTCTTTTGGATAATCAAAAAAAGTAGGAAATTCTTATAAAAATATTATAAAGGGGAGAATTATTTTTCATGCTAAAATTATTTTACAAAGTGGTAGATATTTTAAAAAAATATATTAAAATAGTTTTTTATAGTTTTTAAATTATTGTTTATAAAGATCTATTCTTGATATCATTTTAATTTCATATTAAAATCATGAGTTTATTTTCTTTCAATTTCACTCTTGATCAATTCACAATTTATATTTTTATATTAAGTGTTCGTGATCATCAAAAGGGGTAGATTGGTGTACCTATCTTTCTATCATAGTGTTTTCATGATCACAAACACTCACCTATACCTTTAACTATTTCATTTAAGTGAGTTTTAGTTTTCTTGGTGAATTAAATTTGGTTAATTACATGGAATCTTTAAGCTATGTTGAATCCTCAATGACGGCTCAGTTTAGTCTATATTCATACTTCAAGACATAATAATCATCTTATAGGGTCCAAGTAAATTATTATAAGGGATTGTAGTAGGCTCCAATTGAAGGTGTAGAGTTTTACACTACACTGACTCATTAGTATAGGTAACCATCCATCCAGTTCCATGTGTCCAGAAGAAGAATCTCCCAAGAAGGTCCATCAACCATCCAGTAGTGTCCCGTCAACCAATTGGTGGTGTCCCACCGAACAATTAGTGGAGGTTTACTAGCTAGCTAGTGGAAGATCTAGAATTGAGGAAGTATCTGGGTAGGCCATCAAATACCTAGTAGAGGCCATCGATTATCTAGTGGAATCACAGCTTCTTCTCTTAGTGTGAATTTATTATGTTTATAAAGACCATAAATTTCATCTTCCTCAGCTTAATTACACCTAATTAATTATAGAATACTCCCAATACTTTTAAAGCTTATAATGGCCTCTCTTGGATCCTTGGAATAATACATTCCTTATGAATAACTCTCCTAACCAAAATCAACAAAGAATTTCTAAATCTTCTCAAATCCTCCCAAGATCCTTCAAGTTTTTAATTCTTCAAAATCTCTCCAACCTTTTTCACAATCTCTTTATCATACATTTTACATCACTCCATTAAAGAGATTTTGAGTAATGTGTAACAGGTTTACCTAATGAAAACCTTTCTTTTCTCAACCACCATTCTATAATGGTTAATTCTTCCAAAAAGTGTGATATGGGTCACTTGGCTACTAGTGAATCTCCAGATGAGAATACAAGGACAAAATTGTAAACTTCGAGTTCTTGGACACTATTGAGACCAATGGCTCATACAATTGACCTCTCAATTTTTGGGATGGATATGTATAGGAACATATCATGCTATTTTCAAACTCATTACCAATAGTGTTTTTCCTCAATTAACTTTTATTCATTTCATCAATAATAATCGACTCTCATACATTCATAAATATGATTTGATCATTTCTTTACTTAAATTACTTTAATTTTATCATTAAAAACATGAATTAAATTGATAAATTATATTGCTTTCAATTTATCAATTTAATTAACTGATTACACTTTAAAAATTTTAAAAAATAAATTTACCCACACCCTTTTTCCATAATCTACAAATAATAAGATCATGAACATAGTCAATACAATTATTCTCATCATAGATGGAATAATCACCTGATCTTGATAAAAAAAACTATTACTCTGACTACCTCTAGGTAGTGGTTGTTCATCCTTATTTATTAAATATTTTATCTAGTTCTTATATCCTTTATTATTCTTATTTTATACAGTTTTGAAATTAATTTCAACACATGAACTAATAGGGATGGAGACTGATTCTTTCATTTGATGCTCTTCATCAATCATCTCAAATTTGAACTTTATATATTCAGTTAAAACAATAAAGCAATGAAAAAATTTAGATCTTATTAGAGGGAACCTTTTATATGATTGTATTTATATTATAAAATATTGATCTAATAAGAGGTAAACGTACATAGTCACTAATTTCAATTACCAGTAGGATTGTGCAGATACACCTGAGTGAAGGTTGAATCTGGTGTGGTTTTATTTTTACAAAATTCAAAATATTCTTTTTACCCCTTATCCCTTTGGTCTTTGAACCTCTAATGGCAGTTAATATAAAATAATATTTTATTATTTAATCAATAATATACTTATATTCAATGCAGATAAAGTAATAAAGTTGTGAAATTGTTTTGAAAAGGTTTTACCCCTCCCGGGAATCCTTATCCCAATCATTCTTAACTTTTTTTAAGTCATAAATTTTCAACTAAAATATTTTATCAATATAAAATTGGAGTTTTGGATATTTTTATTCTAACACCCTCTCACCATAATACACAGGTGACTGTGTTCACAATATTAAATGTGTGAATAATGAGTTACATCCCATAGATTTACTTTATACTAGAATCCCACCATTTGTTCTTCTCAGCATTCATCCTCCTCTTGAATGAGACCACAATCTATCTAGGGATGTCACTGTATAATATAACTGATCTTCTTCTTCAAATAGATTTACTTAGACTACATCAAAGTCTTCAAAAAATTATCATGAAACTTAGCATCTTCTTATTACCTAGTTATCCAGTTCATATTTAAAATTTTCACCTATTCTATTTATCAACTTAGATCATTAAGAATTCAACCTAGAAAATATTTCCTGAATTATTAATAATAAAAAACCCTGCTTCATAGGATTTTCTTGGAAATATACATTTAACTACTCAGGTCTTCTCTTTCTCTCTCTTTCACTTCTTCAATGTATGAAACTCAGAATCTTTTATGGCCCTATCACTTATTTATCTTTTATTCATTGACACCCAGATGATCCTACCTAGCTTGTATAGTATCGGTTTCTCATTTATTCATTAATACAGCATGAAAAAACTTCTCCTACTTAAATATTTCACACATACTTCTCTTTGATGATCATTTTCTTCTACCTTTTCCTTATTGAGATTATATTTTATTCAATAAAAATACACCTCTTACATAAATATCCATGCATGCCTAAAGTGTAAAAGTAGCTCATTTTCTTTTTGTGGGGCCTTATCGTATTTCCATAAATGGAAATATTTTATGGAAATATTGAAATCCAAAAATTCACATGCATAGGCTACAACCACTTCTTCTTTTCCCAGGACATCCATATAATACTAATTTAAGAGAATCGCATGGGAGTGTCCCATGTTTTCCTCAACTTATGTCTCTATAATTATTAAAAACATATCCTCTCTTTTTTATTTCTTATATCTCATGGTACAATAAATATACACATATTTTTATAGAATAATTTATTCTTCTTCTAACAAAAATACCACTCATAAAATTCAATTCAATCTTCACAACTATAATAAAATCAAAATTCATAACTACTATTGCGATGTGGAATCTCATCCCATGTTATGAGAGATAAAAAAACCAGTACGACCCAACTTTGGGTCTATACACAATGTCTATAATCTCATCCTCTACTTCCTCATTATCATCTTGAATCACATCTCGTTTGTGATATTTTTAATATATAAATCACAGAAAATTCATAAACTGCTTTATATTTTCATTTCTAGATTTAAAAAATATAATATCCCCTCATTTCAGGATTAGGTAAATTCCCAACCATCCTTCTCAATCATATTTGATATTCCTTCATGGACTTAAGACCATCTTCCTCACTCAAAAATATTAGATTACAATGTTTTAAGATCTAAAAATATATTTTTATTTGATGTAACTTCATCTATATTATTCTTGAAAACACAATTTCTTCATTAATAAGATCTCCAATTGATCTTATTTTAACTTAGGCATTAATAATGACATCTCAAATTTTTATAATGTTTATTAATTTTAATTAGTATCACAACATCATCCCAACTATGTTTCTCTTCAAAATATAAAATTTGGAAAATTTCAATTTCCATGTATGGAAAAAAACCCATTTATGTTATTTCAAAGTTAGAATATTTTTTCATAGAGATCTAGAGTGGATACCCTTATGTGGTGACTTTTATACATGGTTTTTGGACTCTTATGTGAATCGTAATATGTTTTAGATTTTGGATTTGGTGTCCTTGAATCATATTTCTTACTACTTGATTACAAGTTCTTCATTATTAATGATGTTTGTTATCACATAATGATTATTTCACTTAATGAAACATTTATTTGATAATGTCCAAATAATATATGTCACACTAAAAGGTCATAGTAGTTACCTACTATGATGAGAAACTAGAGGTTCTATGACATCATTCTTGAATATATGTTCTATGGTCGGATGATCTTTTTTAACGAGACACAAAATATACATGTAATCAGGGGTATGAGGCTCATAAGAGATTTAAATACCTTATCATGGTGTTCTCCCTTGGTAATCTCTAATATATAAGGTTATGAGAACATATACTTCAATAATAAATCTACATTTCCATGTGTAGTTGGATGTTCCTATATGGTAAAATGTTTATTGGACCTTATACATTAGGATTATCACAAATAGATATCATTACACGTATATTTTTATGTATTGAAAAAAACAACGATGACATATGCTCACGGTGAGGTGGGATTCGTTGGGTATGTCACAAGTGATATTGAAATAATGGATAATGTGAGAAATGATTTGTCCCTTTTGTCTTATAATGTAATTTTATATCTTGGTACTTTTTATAGGAATTTATATGCTTATATAAATTCATGTAAATGGTTTTTAGTGGGAAAGTTAATTTCTAGAATGTCAAAGAAATTGAAATCGAGCATATGGGTTGATGGAACCAGCATGCTACCAACTTATTTTGAGATATTATGATAAAGTGATTATATTACACTATAAGAATTTGTAAGATATTGAATTTCATTATAATATTAACATCTTTCTCTAATGGTTCCTTGTAGTGATTTTAGATTCTAACCTTGAACTTTATGCTGTTATTTCTAATGCAACCTAAAAATAGGCCTAGAGGGTCACACACTAAGTGTATCAATAATCTTAGTTAAATTCAAGTATTTAATTTAACATATTAGAATAAATAATATTTATTCAGGTTTTGGTTGATTTCCATAATTTAATCATAATTTATTCAAAAGAATAAGTGAGTTAAATAATAATAATGAATATTTATTTCCAAGTTTGATGAATGTAATATTTATTATATTTATTGATGAATAATGTAGAGATATTTTTTATTAAATAAATATTCATTATTCAAGGATCGATAAATATTGATGATAAAAAGTATAATAAGATTAATGTTCTAATTGAAAATAGTATAAATGATCTTTATTTATATCCTTAAAGTGTTGTGCATCTTAGTAAATTAATAAAAAATAATATTATTATTATATATGGTTTCAACTAATAATTATTAGGTAAGGAAAGGGTTTGTGTGCAATTTACCAACCCTAAATTTTCAATAATAAATTTCTAATTTTATCACATATCATAATCACTATTTTTTTGTAAAATGGATAGGGAAAAAATCTCTCAATCCCTAAAGAGAGATATATAGATATAGAGTGAACTCTCTATTTCTCCTACATCAATCCTTAAATATAACATATAGATCCCTTCCTCATTCGAGAAGAATTTTGTTCTAATCAACCATAAACAATGCAAGTGATTAAGATGAGTTGTGCTAGAACCTATAGATTCAATGGTGCAATACAAAGATTGGGTTGCATGTGTGGATCATTGCTAGAGGGATTCTTCACATGGATCTTATAGCGCAATGATGGTATGATGAGATACTAGTCAAAATTATCATTAATTACTAGATAATTACAAGTTGTGGTTATTTTATATATTCTTATTAATTAATTATAAATTATATGTGAAGATCCTCTACTCCTGGTTTCAATGTTTTAATATAGTCAAGTAATCTATAGTTCTTTATAGACATGGAATTTTAATCATGTGAGACAATGATTACAAGTAAATTAAGACTAGAATTTGAGTTGGTAATACCATCAAAGGATGCTTCCACTATGCATGGAACATAAAAGTGGTATTAAACTGGTCACATGTTTAATTTATCATTATTTATTATTCATTAATTTTTCAAATGAATTTGAATTTTATTTTAATTATATTTGTTTGTTTTTATATCTGAAATCATCAACTCTTCCCTTTATTTATCCTCACTAACATAAATAGTAAATAGTTAAGATTAAAAATAATGAAGAAACATCTAAAGAACACCATCTAAAGGATACAAATGATCTTTCTAGAAAAAAACCTATGCACACAGTCTGTATAGCTTGCATACACCCTGTATATTTTTTTCACATCCATATATCTTGATAAGGTCAAATAGATCTGATGAAATCATAACTAAGATTAGACAAAAGATGATTGACATGTATATCTAGACAGACCTGAACATGTTTTGAAGAACTATATGTTTTTTAAACAATGTACATGATGTGTAGTACCTGATTTCTCATGGACTTGAACATGGGGGATTTTCTTGTATTGGATAGAAGACATTAAAGAAGAATAGTTGTGAAACTCTAAGGTCACGCTCCATTTATTTATAGTACACACTATATAACTTGAACTCATATACAGTAAGTAACATGAACAGTATAAAAGTTTTTATTGTGGACATGGGAAAAGTACAGTACATGTTGTGTAATATAATACACACTATGTAGTCTACTATAGACAGTATGCCCAATTTTTCATGAAGAAAAATTAAATATATAATCAATACTATTAACATATGTTTCATGTGTTATTTATGTGACAATATGCACTATGTCATATGATGGATGATTATATATTAAATCAATTTATTTTTTTTAATTTTGGATAAGAATATGAATTTTCCTCTTTTAGGTTTTATGGGTGATAGAATATATTCTATAGGTTGTGAAAAAAGCAATTTAAAATTTTAAGGAGATGGATAAATTGTCAATGTAAATTAGAAAAAATAATTAGTAATAGAAATAAAGGAAAGAACAGAAGCATTTTTTTTATTGTAGTTCCGTATAACAAAGACCTATTCTACTCTTATACCTCTCTAATTCATGAGATATATGTTGTACATGGACCAGATTTTGTAAGGGGAATCATAACCCAATTATAACTTACTTTTACTAGAGGAAGTATAACCAAAAGACACCTAACTTTTGTATGGGGAGTCATAACCCAATTACATCCCAAACACTAAATAACAATATCCACAACCTAAATTCTACTTACTTTAGAATATGAGAGTCATAACCATAATATATAAAATTATTTTTTATGTAAAAGCGTAAAGAGAAAGTGAAATCACATGATATATCGGGAGAAGTGTTACAGGCTCAAGCAACCAAAACGAAATTGATAGAAGAAGAATAAAACACGGTTCATAAAGTAAGTATAATAATCTATAGAAATTTTGTTTAGACCTTTAAATATCATCCAATAGTATGGGAAATTTTCATCATAGGAATAATGTACATGGAATTATAGTATCAACACCACCACACTCTTTACACTACATTACTTAAAAATATGAAAGCACTCATCGAAGATGCATCATATCAAAATTATTTCACTTCAACACATTATTATAGCAGCAAAGCTTGATTACCTTTTAAATTAAATATAATTAAATTATCCAAGAATCTATTATACAATTTAAAATTTAGATATAATTATATTTTATTATCAGAGAGAGAAATAGAAAAGAATATTATTGCTGCATAATAATCGCTCAAATCATAAAAAAAGTTTAAAAAAATAATAGTTCAAAACATTCATAAATCATCCTTTAAATACTTTAAATAGTCTATATAATAATATTTCAATTATAAATCCCTTGAAAATGTCATGTTTTAATTTGAAATATTAAATTAAAAACGTTTTCTTTAAAACAAGCACAAATCAAGGGAGAAATTAAAAACATAATAAAACCAAATTAAATATATTAAAACAAGTATTAATGAGTTTAATGTCAACTAATATTAATTTGAAAATAATAAAAGTTAATAAAATAACATTAAATAATGAAAAATTATTTTCTGAGCCACAAGCTGTAAGTTTCATGCCAGAAACTAAAACACCCTTTAATATTTACAAAAAATAATTTTAAAACCATGAAAAATAATTCATATTGGTTATATATAATTAATATAAATTTATAAATTAAATTGAAAGATTTAAATATATGAAATAAACATGAAAGAAATAGATATATGAAAAAAATGAAAAAACATAGTATAATTTCTTATAGTATTTCACTAGACTGCATAGACAAATTCAGGTAGGTACATTTCTTATAATTATTTTTCTCTATGTAATCGAATTCACCACTTAGGCATATCAACATAACAAAATTCACATAATTGAATAATATAGGTTATTCAAGTAATGGAATGCATTATGTAGGTGATTCACTATGTAAGGGAATCACGTATCTGAATTTATCATGTGGGAAAATTTATCACATAGGCAAATTGCTCACATTTTCAAATTTCTCACATATACAAAATTATTAAATCTATTGACATATTGAATTTTCACATTTGAGACTTAAGATAGACCCTTTTAAATGAAAGTAATTTTATATAAAATTATAGATGATAGTGAGTTATGGATGCTTGGTTGGAATTAAGATAAATTGAATTGATTGGATTAATCCATTGAACATTATCTTAATTAAAGAGTGAATCAAAGTAATTTATAACAAGATTTAAAATGTATGCTAATTTAATTTTGTGTGGATGATCATAATATTACACCAACCACATGTATTTTATTGGTTCCCTTTAATTTATTATCAAATTAAAATTGATGGTATACATGTTGTCCCCTCCCTTTTATTATGTAACTGTCTGTGTACCCATGGTTTCTTTTATATAAAACTCTTTTAATCCAATACATTGGATCACCTAACTCGTTTGTGAGTAAAATATTTTGTAAGGATGAATCTACCAAGTGAGAGGAGGTGGTCCAAGTCGTGGATTTTAGGTGAAACTAATCAATGTGATGCATAAAATCCAAGGTAGAAAACTGCAACATGAACCTAAAGTTCAAGGTGTTATTCCTCTAGGTTCAAGGTTTAGATTATCATCTACTAGATAAAATGATCATTATATAATCTCATGTTCATGACACTTATATTTTATTTCTATTAGTTTCATAGTTAATTGTTTCTTATTCTAAATGTTTCACAATCACCTAACAAATGAATTAATATGCATACAAGATGGAATAAAATATAACTGTGTTATACTTAAATGTTTTATCAAACATGGTTAACCAGTTCAGTAAAATACGTATAACATTAAAAATGATGGTGAAAAGGTAAAATAGCCTTTATTAATAAGTTTAAAAATTCCTCAACTAAAATATTATGTTGTTTTAGCCTTCCATTACTTAACTTATAATCAACCTCATGATCTAAAGTTCTTGAACTACATAGGATGGGGTGCTTTCAATTATCATAGAACTTTTAGGTTATGGTTTTGGGTTTAATTATCTTGGTTTACATCAAGGGTTTAATACCTAAGGTTTAATTTTTGTAAATGAGAGGAAATTATTGAAGAAATATTTAAAATAGGATTTTAGGATTGGTGATTCCACTCAACAGATCAAGGAACAATGAGTTAATGCAATTGGAAAGTTACGCCAACCTAAAACCCATAAAATAGATTTTTAGGCCCAAGTTTGGGTATTGAAAAGGGGAATATAGATCATTTATACAATATTATCTAAGAAACAAGGTATTATAAAACTAGTGGTGAGGGCTACTGGGTTTCAAAAATAGTGGGGGATTAATGGAATTTAATTAATTTTAAATTTATTAATCTCTTTTTGTAATCAAAACAAGATCTGATTATCTTCTCTTAATGTTTAGAGATGTAAAATCAAAAACATTAGATAGTATTACTACAATCCATAGAAAATTAATATAACCTTATCACCACCATGAATTTCTAGGAATGGTATAAGTGATTGTGCATTATACAACACCATGAATGGAAATTATATGTGCTAGAATCCCCACTTTCTAAGTCGCTCTCCAAAGAGTCTACTGAAGAAGAAGTATCTCTCTATTTGAGGTATGTAGATGACATAATGGATGTCCAATTTTTCATTCTATCCTTAATTTATAATTATATTTAAAATAAATACAAGGATATAAATGCATATAACATTTTTTATGACCTTTAGGATCTCTATTAAGAGAAGGCAAGATCATGGATATATGAGATCACAAACACACTATTTACATATATGTTTGGAGAGTCAATGTGAGTTGGTTCACATGTAGTCAAGATTTTTTTCTATATTGAACACCTGGATATCTTGGGTTTTGTGATATTTTATAAACCATGTACAAATATGATTATTTCCTCACTATCTAAAAATTTATCTAATTTTATTATGAATTATAAAATGAGAAATAGCAAGAAGACACTTTCAAAACATCTTAATCTAATTTTCAAAGTTGTTAAAGACATGGGGAATAAAAAACCCCTTATCCTTATGGTAAATAATAAGATGAGGAACAAGGAAAAGGGGTCAAAGACTCATTCCAAGTCTAAAGATCCAGATAATCATCCTTCCAAGAATAAGATGATCCATAGAAAAAGAAAATGGATAGGATGTGGTTTTTTTTTATTGTGAAAAGGTCACTAGAAGAGGAATTTCACCCAATAAAATAAGTAAGGGGAAGCTTCAGGTGTGTTCATTATCTAGTGTAATATTTCTATATCTAAAATTTGGGTATTAGATATTGTATGTGGTGCTCACATTTTTATCCAAATATAGGATCTAAGTAGATTTTAGAATGTTATCAGAGATGAGGTGGATCTACAGACTTCCAATGGAGTGAGGCTAGCTGCTCTATCCATTAGAGACTATCATATCACATTTCCTATATGATTGGTTTTGGTTTTAAATAATTGCTACTATATGCCTAGTGTTACTAAAAAATATCATCTATTTCTTATTTAGATACGAATGGATTTATTTTCAGTATTGAAAATAAGGGTTTCAAATTTTATAAAGATATAATATGTTATGGTATGCCATAGTTAAATAATGTTCTTTATGTTTTAAATTATGAAAACCAAATATTGAAAATTTATAATGAAAAAAATACACAAGACGTATATAAGACCTAGTTGTGGAATCACTATATTGTTCATGTAAACAATAAGTGTTTGAAAAATCTATATCAATATAGTTACTTATAATATTTTTAGATTAAACCACTTGAAGGAATTCATGCTTATTTACAAGAAAAAAAGACCAAACCACCATCTGGTAGTTAAGGTGAAAGGTCCATGAGTCTACTATATTTTTGTACACATTGATGTGTACATAACTTTTAATGTTTAGGCTAGAGTTTAATTCTCATACTTTATTACTTTTACCAATGACTTGATAAGGTATAGTTATATCTACTTAATGATGTATAAATCTTGATCCTTTGATAAGTTCAAAGATTTCAAGAATGAAGTTGAGAATCATCTTAGTAAGAAGATAAATAAACATTGATCAGATCAAGGTGGTGAATATATTAACCAATACTTTATCTACTTTCTAATGGTGTATTGTATTTTATCTCATTTTACTCTACCTTATACACCACTGTATAATGATGTCAACAAAAGTAGGGAAAATACACTATTATACATCGTAACGTTGATGATGAGTCATGCAAGCCTTCAATTATAATTTTGGGGATATGAATTAAAGTTGAAAATATACTTACTAAATAATGTACCAAATAAAGTGGAAAACAGAATCCCTTCGAATTATGGAGTGGAAAGAAATTTTTTTTCACATGTTCACGCATGGGGTTGTGAGGTGTTTGTTAAATCTAGCATAAGAAACAAACTATAAACCCAAGGAATAAAGTGTGTATTTATAGGGTATCCTAAGGAAATAAGGGGATACAATCTATGAAACCCTTCACATAATAAAGTAATTGTCCTAATACAAGTCTTTTTTCTGGTGAGGGATCATATCCTTAATGAGGATAGTGGGATAAAGATTGAATTTGATGAACATGATGTCCAATATACATAAGAGTTTGTATAGAAACTAATTCCATGGGTCCCCATAGAAGAATTTGTTCCCAACACACAAGTTCTATGTAGGATCGCAAGAGAGATAAGAGAACTAGAGAGATATAGATTTGTATTCACCAATTCTGGTGACTCGTTATTGGATGAAAATAATGATCCCCTTTCCAAAAAGAAGGTAGTGTAGAGCTCAGAATATATAAGATGGAAAGAATTCATGAATTCTGATATGGATTGTATTTATTAATACCTTGTTTAGGTTCTGATCAATCCGCCAATTAATTAAAATCATATTGGGTGAAAATGGGTATTTAAGAGAAATATGTAGATGAAAGGTAAATAAAATACCTATAAAGTATGACTAGTGGGTAAAATGTTTAAGAAACATCAATTCATTGACTATGATGAAACCTTTTCTCCAGTTTTCATGTTTGAATCCATCAGAATTTTTATTTCCATAGTATCTTACCATGATTGTGAGATTTGGAAAATAGATATCAAAACTACTTTAATTAATGGAAACCTTAAAGAGGATGTGTATATGATACAATCAGAAGTGTTTGTGACTCTGGGAAATTCCAAAAAGGTATGAAAGTGGAAAAAATCCATCTATGGATTAAAGAAATCTTCTGAGCCATTGATAATTTGATTTTATGAAACCATAAATGATTTTGGATTCATTAAAAATGAATTTATTCATGTGTTTACAAGTGGTTTATTGGGATTATACTTCTTTTCATAGTAGTATTTGTTGATGACGTATTACTAGTTCGAAATGATATCCTGACAAGTGGTTAAGGCATGGATGAGAAAGTGCATATTCATAAAGTAATTAGGTTAAATATCCTAAATTCTAGATATAAAGATCATGCATGATAGTTCCAAGAGGCTTCTTAGACTAATTAGAGTTAAATACATTGACCAGATAATAAAGAGATTTAGTATAGAATAATCTAATAGGGTATTGGTTCAAGTGTCACATGGTGTACATCTTTCTAAGAAAACGTTTCCTCAGACACAAGTGTAAATATAGAGAATGAGTAAGATCCCATACACTTATGTGATAGTATATATCATGTACGTGATGTTATGTATGAATCTTGATATTTCTTATTCATTGAGCATAGTAGTAAAATATCATGAAGATCCAGTTGAATAGCATTGGACTAATTTTAAGGTTAGCATTAAGTATCTAAGGAATGATTAGGATATGTTCCTTGTATATAGAGGAGATGAAGATATAGTCATAAGGGGTTATGCAAATGATAGATTCTAGATAGGTAAAAATAATATGAATTCATGTTCTGCGTATATCTTTTGTCTCAACAAAGGAGTTATGATCTAGAAGAGTTCTAAGTAGCCATTTTCGCTAATTTTGAAACAAATTCTTAGTATATTAAGGCTTTTTATATAGAAAATGAAGAATCTTGGATTCAAAACTTTATCCAAGATCTTTATTTGGTACCTAGAAGTCAAGACCCTATCATAGTTTACTGTGATAGTGTTATAGTGGTGGCTCTATCTAATGATTTTATGTCACACTAAAGGAAAAAAAAGAAAATAATTCAGAAGTTTCATATCTGGAGGGATTTTTTTCAATGAGGAAAAGTTACATTGAGTAGAGTATCCATAGAGGAAAATATGGTGGAACCCTTAATGAAGGATTTATATCAGCAAGGGAATGGGTGTCATGTGAGATCTAGTGGAATGAAAGTTATTTTCAGTTGTCTTTACTAAAGGTGGGAGTCTGTTGGAGTTGGTTCCCTAGAACTGAATTTATTAGTACTTGATTACATGTTTTTCATTATTAATTGTGTTTATTATCACATAATGATCATTCCTCTGAATTAAATTTGTATGTGATAATATCCTAAGAATATATGTCACACTAAAAGGTCATAAAAGTTCCCCACTATAATAAGAACCTATAGGTTCCATGAAATTATTATTGAATATATGTTTTATGGCTAGATGATATTGTATTATGTGACACATACAGTATAGGGACATAGGGGTATGAGGCTCATGAGAAATTTAAACACCTTATCAATGGTGTTTTCCTTCGGTAATATCCAAGATATGAGGTTATCAGAACATACTTTCCAATAGAAAATCCACATTTTCATGTGTCATTGGATGTTCCTATATGCATATGTGTGTATTTATCATTATACGTTAAGATTATTTCTAATGGATATCATGACTCATATACTTTGATGTATTTATGAAAACCATGATGACATATGTCAGAGGCAAGGTAGGATTCATTGGGTACATCATGAGTGATATTGCATTAATAGATAATTCGAGAAATGTTTTATCCCTTTTTCCCTATAAAGTAAGTTGATATCTTAGACCCTTTAATGGGAATAAAACTACCTGCATAAATCCATGGCCATGATATCTGCTGAGAAAGTTCATTTCCAAAAACTCAAAGTAAGAAAAATTGATCATATGGGTTGATGGAACTGATATGAATCCAACTTGATTTGAGATATCTGAATAAAGAGATCATATTACGCAGTAGGTGTTCATAAGAGGTTGAATGCCATTGTGACATTAACTTATTTCAATATGGGTGTCTTAGAATATTTATGGACATTAACCTTAGACTTTAGGTGGTTATGTCTAATGACACTGTGAAATATTTCTAGAGGATCATACACTAATTTTATCTGTAATCTTGGTTTAATTCAAGTATTAAATTTAACATGTTGGAATAAATAAAATGTATTCAGGTTTTAGATGATCACCATAATTTAATCACAAGTTATTTGAAGGAATAAGTGAGTTATATAATAATAATATTTATTTATTTTAAAATTTGGTGAATGTAATATTTTTTATATTTATCGACGAATAATATAATGAAATTTATTTATTAAAGAAATAATTTTTATTCATGGATTGGTAAATATTGATGAGGGAAAGTGTACCATCCTAAATGGTCTAATTGAAAATAGTATAAATGATACTAATTTATTACCTAAAATTATTTCACTTGTAAATAAATTATTATTATTATTATTATATGTGGGTTAACTAAGGATTGTTAAGTAGGGAAAGGGATTGTGTGCAATTTTCCAACCCAAAACCCGATATAATAAATATCTAATTATATTACTTTCTATAATCACTATTATTGTGAACAAAATATAGAGAGGGACCATTTCAATTCTTGGAGAGAGATCTAGAGATCTAGAGTTCACTATTTCTTCCTACTCCAACAATCTATCTAGACAACATCAATATTTATTCCTACTTTGTGAAAACTTATGTTGATATCAACTATGAAAAACTCAATCGATCAATATTGGTTTTGCTAGACTTCAATGATTCTAGGATAATGTTTGGAGATTTTTGGTACATGTGTGGATCATCCCTAAAGGAATTATTCATTTGGATCTTGAAATGAAACAATAGTGTGACGATGTTTAATCAATTGTATAATAAGTAAAAAGATAATTACAAGTTGTGGTAATTCTATATCTGCTTATATATTAATTTAAAATTACATGTTAAGATCACCATCTTATAGTTTTGGGGGTTTAATCTAGTAAAGTAGTTTATACATTTTATTTTTCATGACATTTTAATCATGTTTGACAATGATTACACATAAGTTAGGCCTAAAATATGAGTTAGTCATATGATCAAAGGATTTTTCCTCTACCCCTGTAGCCTACAATAGAATCCTCTTACATGAATTTAATCTCTTTGTAAGGATTGGTTCAATTATGAATTCTCTTACATGAATCCATTTGAGTGGAAATCCCTTTAGATGGGTGGATCTATTGTGAATCTACTTACATG
Organism: Viscum album; assembly: GCA_963277665.1. Lineage (NCBI taxonomy): Eukaryota > Viridiplantae > Streptophyta > Magnoliopsida > Santalales > Viscaceae > Viscum > Viscum album. The sequence continues at coordinate 1,479,313,832 of OY728134.1, forward strand.
GGGATCTAAATGAGAATCCACTTACATGGGTACTTTGTTATTTTTATTTACAAGGTGTCTAATTTTCATAATTCCTTCAAATGGCTTTAGGTTCACTTCGTAGAAACTCCAACACTTCTTAAACTTCATCATGTGTGTTTAGAAACTAAATAAAAAATCTTCAATGTGCAAAATACCTTGGATTTTTTAACCTTTTCTTCACCTATTAAACCTTTAATTCAGTCAGTATTTGAATCCTTTAATAACAGATTCCCAACATTTTACACCTAGTCAACACTTCACTTCTTCTACATCCTATTGTAGAAAATGCTTCTCTCACTCCATTAGCACTTTTCTTTGGCCTGAGGACCAGCTCTCCAATCACATAATTTATAATGGCTACTACCTAAAATCTGTCCAGTTAGGTCTTCAAAGGTAGCATCCCACGTACTTCTTTTCCAAAAAAGTATGATCAGCCTCCCCAATTTCATTAGCATACATTGACATATTTCATATTGACAACCAAATGACAACAAATACAACTTTATATTCACACAACCAAAAGGCACTTCAAATATACATAATGTTAAATAAAATATTTATAATTGTAAATTTTTTTAAATATTATAAATATATATATATATGTATAATCGTTATTATTATAATAATTATTATTATGTAGTGTTCAAAAAATGAACTCTGTAACATTTCAGTGAAAATAAATAATATGTGTGCATATATAAACATAATTTTTTCTTTTTTCTTTTAAAAAAAAAGTTATACTAATCTATGTTTATTTTTTAAAAAAAATATTCTTTTTATGAGGTTACTTAAAATGTTGATCGTGGTGATTTATAAAATTATGTTTGGTTTTTAAAAAATCGACAAACATTATATTTTTTTATTGTAAAACATTATAAAAATTATATAAATATGGAGACATTAAAATGTTATTGAAACATTATTTTTATATTTAAAAAATAAATTATTCAATTTTATTTTAAAACATTAAAAAATATTGAAACATACATATATAGATTTATTATTATTATGATTTTAATTTATACTTATAACAAAAATAATAATTCATCAGAACTTAATTAAACATTCATTCTTATAAAAAAATTGACATTATTTTTTTATCCTAAATAAATGAAAAATATTTATAAATATTAATATAAAAATGTATTATTATTATTATTATTACAAATACTATACATATAAAGTATATATAGTGTGTGAGTGAGGGGAAAAATTTTCCCCTAAGGTTTTTTTAATTAAATGGGGCTAGGTTTAAATTATTGGGGTAAATTAGTGTGTCCAGTTCCAAATAAAGTGGCACTAGCCTGAAAATTGGTGAGCACTTGTTAAATTGGAACTCACCCCCCCCCCCTTACAATTATATATATATATATATATATATATAATTTTATACTTCCAATTATAAATAAATATAAAAAAATTTAATTATATATATTTATATAATTAAAATTATATGATTAAAAATATATTTATATATATATTTATAATTATGTATATTTATATATAAATATATTTATATAATTATATATAAAAATATATTTTTCTAGTAAAATTAAAGTAAAAAGTATTACTTATTTGTTAATTTGGGTGGGTTTGGATAATATTTTTAAAACTTGAACCCTATCCAAACCCAATTACTGGTTTTCAGAACCCAAAACAAATTTATAGATATATTTATAAATGTATATTTAATATATTTATAAAAATGTATATTTATATATTTATATATAAATATTTATAATTATATTTATAATTATATAAATATATTTTTATAAATATATATATATATATATATAAATTTTTGGGAGGACTGTTAGGAAGGGTTCAACAGCTCACACTGTGAAAACTCAGACGCCTTTTCTAAAATATTAAGGATGTGAATAAATTCTCTTTTGGAGAGATTTATTCTTCTAAGGGGGGAGAATCCATGGTGATAAGTCAATCTGGTTAATCGAGTCTTGTGTGTTTGGGATTTCTTCAATTAGAAGTGTGTCTTTATTGGAAGAGGATTTTACCACTATTTCTTTCATGTTAATGTACTAAACTAGGGTTCCTCGAGTAATGCATCATTATATTTGAAACCTAGTGTTTTCTGAGTTCACAAATGGATAATCATCTTTGATCCATTTGACATGAGGAACTGTTTTTCCCATGTCTGGATTCATCTAGATGGTTTTAATTGAGTATTAAGGAACCCAAAAATTCTTTGTGAAATTTTTAATTCCATTGGAGTGCTTATTTATCTTGATAGGGAGACAGAAAATGATAGTTTTGGGACCTTTGCAAGGATCTTGGTGGAGGTGGGAATTAGTGAGGTACTCATTAACATGGTCATCCTTTCTACTCCCAATGGTGGGATTAATTTACTAGTTGCCTTTTAAAATCTCCCATAATTATATAAGGAATGTAATTTCATTGGGAATATAAAAGAGAGATATCGAAAGCTGGTTGTTTGTGGGATCTGTGGATTGAAGGGGCCTTTTAAAGATACTTTCAAGCAGCCAATCTCTATGAAATATCAAGAAGATATTCACATCAAGGTTTCCCAAGTTAGGGAAGCAAAGCCTGATTGTGATTGGTTAGATTCAGCTCCACTATAGGTTTCCCCAAGTAATTAGGTTTATTTTAAAACCTTCTTTTATAATCATTGAACTTAAAATCCATCTCATAGACCTTTTCTGGGCACTGATCAACTACCTCAGATTCAACCAAGTTGGGAATCTAGGGATAACATCGCTAATAAGGAGGAGGTTAAGGATAGGATGTCCCGTAAAGGAATATCCTTCAAGGATTCTCTTTCTATTAGCGTAGAGGGTGATAATTCACCTATAAAATCCTCATATGATCAATAAGAATTTTATCTTTTTGATAAAGTGGATGTGGAAATGGAATTATGGAAATAGAAGTTATTGGATACTCTTAAAACTAAAGGAAAAAACTAAAAAGGGGGCTATATCTTAATGGAAACACTAGAATACCACTCTTACTGACCCTATAGGAAACCCTTTTCTTCAGGGCTCAGCCACTCAGGCTATGAGGTATGAGGCTGCTGGGTCTGTTGATTCTGGTAATTTATGATAGGACCATACTACAACTCGAAATGAAGATGTTTTTGAAGATGTCCTTTATGCTATTTTGGGCCCTATGATTTGCAAGCCTCATGTTGGTTTGGATATTGTATGTAATACCCCAACCCCAGTAGGTCAGATCCAATGCCATACTTTATTATATTTTTATAGATACAAGTATTGAATCCCAAATAATTGATCATTTTAGCATTCTTGAAAAATATATTAAATACATGAACCTTATATTTCAATTCGAAACATAATATACAACATAGATAATCCTTTTAGAATTTTATTATTATCATATATTAACCATTAATATCAATCATAATATGCATCATGTTATATTGGGAAAATAAAACATAAGGGGTGATCTCAAATATTCATTAAGGGTAAATAATACAGCGAAATCTATCATAAATAAGCATAAACTTTTAAAAAAGGGTGTACAACTGAAACACATGACTTTTAAACACAATCTTGATCATAATATGGAAAGAATAAATAATACCATATCAAAATCAAATGAGTCAAAAAACATTACCATTGATATTATACTAGGTGAATAATCACATGGAATATCAATAACTAATCTCATAATGAGGGAATTCATAATGTGGGACATCATAAACATATTGTCAAGGCTTCGACCAATACACCATACATAATTAGGTAAGATATTAGCCAAAACTAAAACTAATTTTTATCATGAGACATACCGATGCATCAAGGGTTTATATAAGGCCCCACTCGAAACATAAAAATTCCAATTCATTCCTCTTATGAAAGGGGTAAAACATAACCAACATAAACATTCATATTAAATCTAGCATATGAAATGTGAATACATAAATCATAAACCATGAATGGTATCAAAATATTACATCCATAGTCAAACTGACCATAAACCCTTCAATAAAATATGGTATATTATATCACAAGAGATCAAACTCAATCAAACATAAGATTCAATAAAGGATGTTTACATAGATGAAAATACTCTAATAAAATCGTTATAAATATCTTGAGAAAAATACCATTTTTCTTTGAAATAAATTATTTAAAAGGAACACATTTATAAAAGAAAACATTTAATTTAAAAATAACTTTGTAAAATTGTAAAGTAATTTTCAAAACATCAAGTAATCATGATGGTGTTAAAATATGTTCATGCTGTATAAGTTAAAAATAAATATTATTTCTATATTTTTTGAAAAGGTCATAAAGTACCTCATTTAGAAAAAGAAAAAAAGATTCCTTTAAAAACATTTTATAAAAATTCAATCATGGGTAAAAATGAATTTAAAAAATTTTATAATAATATTAATAATATTTTCAAATATATTTTTAAGAAAAATAGACATGGACGATAAATATGTCCCGGTGAATACTTACATATAAACAATCCCATATAGTAATGAGATTGAAAAATTAACCCTTACCTTAGGCGTGATTCCCTCCATATGTGTATGTAAATATTTTATAGTGGTTTTAAACATATTATTAACTTGTTCCAAAATCATAATAATTTTTATGATATCATATATAATTCATTTATGACTTTATATTTCCTTTTTATTAACAATTCCAAGTTAAAACAAAGTTTTGGGTAATAACCCATTTGTTTATCATATGTGTTTTGACTTGTTATTCTTGATACTATTTATTAGATCATGATTCTCTTACTTAAATAATTTAAAACATGGTTTATATATCATATATATTTATTATATATATATGTGTGTGTGTGTGTGAAATGGAATACACCATTCATGGAGACGGTAGGTCGTACATACGCATGAATGTTGTTTTCATTTTCTTATCGTATTGAATAGAAGAAATTAAATGACATATATGAATATATATATATATAGTTCCAATAGAATTATTAATTCATATATTTTATATTTATTCATTATATACGTTTTTATAATCATTCTTGAATGGTTAACATTGAAGATGAATACCATCGTACCGTGGAGACGGTAGGTCGTATGTATGCACGAGTGACGATGTCATTTACTTATTGGTAAAAGTTTATGATATTGGATGGAATTTTAATTATAAATAATCAATATCATATCATATTCAGTATTTATATTCATTATATCAACCATTATACCCATCCAACTAAAGTAGTGATGAAAATAAGATTACACCATAGTGTGGAGATGGTAAGTCGTACGTACGCCCGCATGGTGATGATATTTTTCATAGGATGGGTAAAATAATGAATATGGTTGTCATATAATAATAATAATATCATATAATATATATTATACTGTAGTTATTAATTTATTATGGAAACAATAAAGGAAGAGTATGTACAGGAATAAATAATTTTGAAGGAGTCAGTAATGATGATTACCTCTTCTTTAGTGAACCTCCTTTGGATCTCCAATTAGGGACATTGGGATTGTTATTTTGAAACAAAAAGAACCTCTAGGATGTGTTAATGGAAGTTTAAAATGGAAATGGTTAGTTTTTGGTTGAGAAATATGGCTCAAAGTGGTGTGAGGAAGAGAGGGAGGAGGTGCCCTTTTATAATTGAAGTGAGGGTCACTTTTGCAAATCCTCAAAATATTAAAATATAATAATACTTTTCTGGATAAAAAACATGAAAATGGTCCATAAATGAAAATTAGAAGAAATATTTTACCATATCCTATCCCCTTTTCATTATTTATAATTTTTTAAAAAATTATTTATTAATAAATTAATTCAATAAGATATTATTATTGTCAAATTTGATATTGTTCTTTTAATTTGACTTTGAATACCTCAAGACAAAGTGATAAATAAAATATAATGCTTTCACGCATCTATAATATACCTTACAGATCTATGAAATTCATTATACACATTAAATCATCTAAATATATCAGAATTAATATTTTTAATATCAATTATTTTGTTTTATTTTTACTTCAATAAAAATTGTTTTATCATTGAATAAGCATTTAAGGTATAAATATAATTTATAAAAATTAAAAATAAAATTATATAATTAAATTAATTTCATTATGATCAAAATATATATTTATATTCATCCATATCTTGATTGTTTCCCTATGTGGGAATGTAAAATTTATTAAAAACAAAGAGAGTGATATTTTGTAACTATCTTTGATTTAAATAATATATAATTTATTTTCATATTAAAGTGTCCATTAAACAACTAAAATCGATTATAATGTGATGAGAGTTGAATATTATTCATCTAAGAATTTTTTAACATGTTTTTATTATTATTTTATCATCCTTATCTTTTTATTTTAACCCTTATTTATCCCCTTTAACTATTATTGTGATATCATATAATTTATAATTTATGGGTAAATATAATTACTATAAAATAATAAAAGACCACTGAATAAGTCAATTTATAACATTTTAAAACTTATTCCAATTATTTGTCTGAATTTTAGTTTTCTAGATACTTTATATCATTTAATAAAATATTATTTATTTTAAAATATCTTAAATGTCAATTTTGACACTATTTATGATTTTTTCCTATAAAAAATCAGACCAACAAGATAAGTTAGATCCAAGACTTATAAAACATTAATAATATGTACAATTTATAAATAAAAATCATGAATGACATTAACTCACTAAAATTATATTTATATTTATATTTTTAAGATCATTTATTTCATTCTTCCATTATTTAAACAATTACCGCATCATCATTATGTCACCATATAAGTTGATTATTTGATCATTAAAATTCATAGATAAATTATCATGATTTATAGACATTTTTTTTTCAAATGAATATCTATAGCCCAATTTATATTTTTTATAACCCTGTAATAAAAATGGTATAGTTATTAAAAATGTGAGTATGACATTTTTAACTTATCTTTAAATAAAATATTATAAATGTCGTATTCTCACCCAACTAGCTTAAAAAGGATATAATTTTTTCATAAGGTTAATTTTTTTCGAAACCCACTCACCATTAAAATTAGTACATGTTTTGGGGAAACATTATAACTCTTATAATATTATTTTTACCCTTAGTTACCTGATTTACCTTTAACAGTGGTAAAAAAATACTAAAGTTACTATTCATAAAAAATTATGTTGATCCTATTAGAAAAAAAAATCATACTGATTACAACCATGTATGTCTATTTTTTCAAATTCAGTTCACATAAGTGGGTAGATTAATTTTAATGTTAAGCCCACAGATGTAGCAAGAAGGCGGGTAAAAGAGATATTCAAAAGTTCAATAATATTTTATATCTAATTTCAATATAAAAATTATTGGAATGACCTAAATTGGATTAATAAATGTATTATTGGTCTATTGTGACTTTAAAAATAAATTTAAAGTATAATAATTATTTAAATGAAAATTGATGTTTTTAACTAGAATGCAGTATTTTTAACTATTCATCAATAAATAAATCTTCTCATAAAAATACAAAAAATTCACCCTAATATTATTTTGAAAATATTAATTCAAATAAGAATATTATTTTTCAAATAAAATATATAAAAGTGTCAAAATTGGATTTATAATAGGTTTTCCATTAAAAACGCTAAAACTTGATCTTGCGTGTAACGTAATCTCACTCAATGTTGTGTGTAGTGTAAGATTAACTTTTTGAAGAAAGAATGGTAAAAAAAAATTAAATTTATTCTAAAAGTAAAATATTTTAAAGTCTTCGGGTGTTACATTCTCTTGTCCTTTAATAAATTTTTTCCTCACAATTTTTGAATTCGGGTTTGGTAACTGAGGTTTGAATATTCAAAATTCCTTTATTGAAATCTCACATTAGAAAAAAAGTCGATAAAAGTTCCACATTAAAATAAAGAAAGTTAATTACGAAGGTCACTATATATAACACATACTATGGTTCCATATAAGAAAACATGGACATAGAAGATAAATATGACCATCAGGTTCTGATGGAGAGTGATAGAGAACAAGATATGGAGAAAGTTAACAACCAAAAAGCTATAAATATGTGATGATCTATGGAACCATTTGATTCATCAAAAAATAAGGTTATAGGATAAATCTTTTGTTCCAAAATCCTTTTCCAAACATTGAGGTATTCTTTTACTATTTAGATAACTAGTTAAGAAAATAGACTTACTTGATTTATTTCCATGTCATGAGTATAATCTTATCATTTGGTTGTGCTTCACTCTATCCTCACTTCATTTCATACACCTGAATATGGATATTCAAGAATAATTTTTACAACTAAATCACTTTTAATGAATCATAAAGTCCACATGTAATTCATTAATCCTTTTACTAAAACAAAAAAGTGTAGCACAAAGTATCCAATAAATCATAATTTAACCTCAAATAGTAATATCTAATGTTTAACTTAATCTATTCCAATTGTAAGACTCATCCAAAATACATTTGTCCAAATTCTCAGTTGAAAAAGGACTCTATATTTTTTTAAAACATGAGATTCTCCAAACAATGTAATGTAGATCGTATTCTCACATACCTTTATCATCTCAAAAATCTTAATGAAATCATTCATGATTCCAAATCCTTGATGAAGATGTAATGAAATACAATCCTTGTATATCTCATGATTCTTATAACTAGAGAAACATTGATGAAATAATTACTAAATTTAAATACAAAGAAACTTTAATCATTAAACTTCATTCCTAAACCATTAACTACACTTCATCATCATATTACTTAATACCTAAATCATTGCATTTTACATTTCTAGTCTCTTAATCATCAGCATTATAACCATTTCTTGAATAACTTTTCCGATTCCAACCATTGACCAAAACACAAAGAACAATGTGGGAAACACTAATCATAGTGATATAATCAGGAAGAATATTTTATATAATCTCAAAATGATGACATATTATTCTAAATCCATAATTCCATATAATTATCCTAGGTTATTCATTAACAAATCTAAAGGTTGGTATCATATACTTAGAATTATCCTTAAAGTCATTCATAGGGTTATGTTTTCTAATATTTCATTTCCAAATATGGTTACCAAGATTGTTGATAAACTTCCTCTAAAACCAATTGTAATGATCTGGCCCCAATATCCTGGAGCTGGTGCCTTACTTTATTATATTGGCATAGATACAAGTGTTGAATCCCAAAGAACTGAGAGTTTAGATATCTTGGAAAATATATTACATACAAAGACCTTACATTACAATTCAAAACAAAAGATAAAACACATATAGTCCTTTGAGAACATCATTATTATCCTAGATTAACCCTCCATATCATTCATAATATGAATCTTGGAAACATGGGTAATAAAAAATAAGTAAGTTGTGAGATTAGATGATCATTAAGGGTGAATAATACGGCATAATCTATCATAAATAAGCATAAAATTTTAAGGTAAGGTGAATAACTGAAACCAATTCCTTTTAAACATAATATTTAGAATAATATGGAAAGAATAAATAATACCATATAAAATAAGCATGAGTGATAAAACATAACCATGTATATTATACTACTCAAATAATCTCATGGAATATCAATAATTAATCTCATAATGAGGAAATTCATAATGACGTACATCATAAACATACCGTCAAGGCTCGAGTCAATACACCATACACAATCGGGTAAGACATTAGCCAAAACCCAAACTAATTGATCTCATGAGACCTATGTATGCATCAAGAGGATATAGAGGTCCCTTCCGGATGCTTAATAATTCCAATTCATTCCTCTTATGAAAGGGTTAAAACATTAACATAAACATTCATATTAAATCTAGCATATGAAATGTGAATACTTAAACTATAAACCATGAATGGTATAAAAAGAGAACATCCATGATCAAAATGATCATAAAACCTTCAATAAAATAAGATAGATTGTATCATAAGAGTTCAAACTTAATCAAACATAAGATTCAATTATGTTTTTGGACATAGATGAAAATACTCTAATAAAATCGTTGGAAATATCTTGAGAAAAATACCATTTTTATTTGAAATAATTTATTTAAATTCCATACATTTATTAAATAAAAAATATTATTTAAAAATAACTTTGTAAAATTGTAAATTATGATTAAAAACATCAAGTTATCATAACTATGGTAACATCCACCCATTCTATATAAGTTAAAAATAACAATTCTTTCTGTATTTGTCGAAAATATCATAAAGTACCTCGTTTGGAAATGACAAAATGATTCATTTCAAAATGTTTTTAAAAAAGTAAAACTTGGGTAAAAATGAATTTAAAAAACTTGTATAAGAATAGTAAAAATATTTTGAAATATATTTTTAATAAATATTTACATGGATGATAAATATGTCCCAGTAAATAGTTAAGTATAAACAATCCTAGATAATAATGAGATTGTGAAATTAACCCTTACCTTAGGTCTGATTCCCTCTATACATGTATGAAAATAATGTATAGTGGTTTTAAACATATTATTAACTTGTTCAAAAATCATAATAATATTTATGATATCATATATGATTCATTTATTACTTTATATTACCAATTTATTTACAATTTCAAGTTAAAGAAAAGTTTTGGGTAATAACCGCTTTGTTTATTATACATGTTTTGACTTGTTATTCTTGATCTTATTAATTATATCATGATTTATGTAATTAAATAATGTAAAACATTATTTATATATCATATATATTCATTATATAAATATATTTAAAATATAGATATATGAAATGTAATACACAGTTCATGGAGATAGTAGGCTGTACGTACGCATGAATGGTGTTTCTGTTTTCTTATCGTAATGAATGGAAGAAAGTAAATGAAATATGTGTGTGTGTGTGTCTTGTTCCATTATAATTATTATTTCATATATTTTATATTTATTCATTATATACTTCTTTATAATCATTCTTGAATGGTTAGCGTGGAAGATAAATCTCATCGCACCGTGGCGACGGTAGGTCGTATATATGCACAAGCAAAGATATCATTTCCTTATTGGTAAAAGTGTGAGGAATTGGATGGTATGTTAATTACATAGAATCAATATCATTTCATATTCATTATTTATATCCATTATATCCATAATTATACCCATCCAACTGAAGTTGTGATGAAAAATAGAGTACACCACATCGTAGAGATGGTAAGTCGTACTTACACATGCATGGTGATATTGTTTTTCCTAGGATGGGTAAAAGGGAGAATATGGTTTTACCATAATAATAATAAAATCTCATCATATATATTATAATAGAGTTATTACTTTAGTATGGTGTTTCGGGTCGGTTTCGAAACGCCCAACGGTTTCATATCTGACGGCACGTGGACCTGCTTTCCAAAGGCAGGTGTTCGCTGGGTGGTTTTGCCAGCGATGCTTAAGAACTCCCATTGGTCGAGAGGATGGGATATCGGGCTCATCTCACCCTTTTTGGGGGGAATTATTCTCTATTCCGGGACTCTCTTATATATTTAATACGTATTCATATGTTCGCGAATCTTTGGTTTATACCCAAGCATAGTATCCACAGACTTCTCCTGGTGGGTAATGGTCAGCTGGACGCAGGGGTTCGGAATCATTTATGACCGAGGTTTACCATCCCTCATTGGATTAATGACCCTTAGGAGTCGGGACTCATTGAGGCAGTACTAGGAGTGGCGTGGTGAACCGATGTGAAGATAGTCGGATCAGCCGGTTGTTGGGCTTGAACCTCATGGAGGCTTCCTATATACCCTGCCTAGGAGATAGGGATCAAAGTCCACGTAGTTTGAAGAGGAGTGTCGGATAGCCGATGTGAATGTGGACCTGTGGGGTCCAATGGTGATCGGGCTTGAACCTCATGGAGGCTTCCTACGTATCCCTGTGATAGGGAATCAAAGTCCTCTTAGTTCGCATGGATTGGGGATTACACTCTAAGGAGGAACAAGGAAATGGATTGGGGCATACACTCTGAGGAGGCCCATGGAAATGGATTGGGGATTACACTCTGAGGAGGCCCATGGTAATGGATTTGGGAATACACTCTGAGGAGGCCGATGGAAATGGATTGGGTCTCACACTCTGAGGAGGCCCGGAGTAATGGATTGGAGCTTACACTTTGAGGAGGCCCATAGTAATGGATTGGGGATTACACTCTGAGGAGGACCATAGTAATGGATTGGGGCTTACACTCTGAGGAGGCCCATAAAAGGATGTCATGGTAGATTCTTACTCTAATCCCACGTGAGTCATGATCAGCGTGAGAAACAAGAGGCGGCAGGGACCAGACGATCACATCGTGAAAGGTGCGTTTCGTGGGAAGTGGAGTGGGGCTTACGCATAGGGCGGCCCATAAGGTCGGGGCTTGCTCCGAGATGGATGCCCATGGTGAAAAATTGAAGAGGGAGAGGGAAAGGTGTGTTCTTGTGACCATCACCTCTCTTGTACCTAGGGGAAGCACGGAAGTGCATGGGGGCTTCCTTCTGATGGGTATTTTACTACCCCCTGAAGAAGGGAGAAGTGCCCCGGCACCAACAAGAGGAGGGGTAGAAAGGGGACTCCCGAGCTTGTAATTTACATTATCGTGGGAATGTGAACCCAGGAATTCTTCGAAAATCTGGTCAAGGGTCAGAGAAACCCCTTCACCCCGGCCTACCATGGGTATGTGAACTCAAAATGGCGCGCCGGTGCGCCTGAAGGTTACACCACACAGGTATGGCGACTCTGGTGGGGGCCTCGGCTCGGGGTCGATGAGTAGGACAATGAGGGAGTCACAGAGGATCAGGCCGGATTTGAAAGATTTTGTATGGCTCGGGGAAAGTGAACTCTGAAGGATACGGCGGGCCACATGGTTGTATGGGTGGTGGCGCCCTTCGCGTAGGTAAGTGCTACGCGGCTGGAGTTGCCATCCGCGAACCAGGGTGGTCGGCAGACTGATGAGAATCCCGAGAACCAAGGTGGTTCACGACTTCGGGTTTGATCCATGTACCAGGGTGGTTCGCGGAGGGTCCCATGCGAGCAGTGGAGGCCAAGGGTGACACTGGTTGGGGGTTCATCGGTCGGGGCTTCGCCCGCGTAGGAGGATGCTACACGGTGCAACAGATTGGAAAAGGGGAATAAACTCCCCTGGTCCATCGGGAGTGCATCCACAGAGTGGCCATGGTTTGTGGTCTTCTTTTCTTTGCTATTTTATGTTTTCGGTTCACCAAGTTATTATTCATTCTCTGGTTCCTTATTAATTCGTTCCCAGGTTCATACCTGCTCTGGTTCGTGAACTGTAACTTCGTTGTTTGCAAAATTCTAAGCATTCCTTCGAAATCCTTCCACCTGACTCTGATCGATCTCCTTCTAATATCCCCTAATCCCCTTTCTCTTCCCCTCAATCTCCTTTTATATAGTGGGGAAAAGGATGTATCTATGGTCATGCGGCACCTTTTGCGGAGGCCCATGACTGAAAATATGATTCATGGACGACCCGGTCAATCCGTAACTCGCTGGAGGCATCGAGCGCATCTCCCCCCTACGAACAAAACGAGCTCAGGGAGTGCTTCGCGGTCGTGGAGGGTTCCACCTCCATTCCATGAACGACAGCGGATGCGAACCAGGCTGGTTGAGGTTGTCTGTGGCTAGGGTTGGTTCATGACGGTGGACCGGTCCAGCACTCATCCTGCTTCGCGCCCGTGGAGGACCTCCATCTTCATTCCGCTAACGACAATAGTCCACAGAGGGGGTGCCTCACAGAACCGGTCGTGTGGCATCATCAGTTGGACTAGTCTGCGGACCGGTTTGGCTTTGTGCATCCTTTGAGTTTTCTCCATTATTACCCCCAATTTCGTTGCGGGAATTGGGTAGAATCTCCTTTGCAGATTTTTCAGGACCCTACAAATGCCCCCCCATCGAAATGGGGTCTGATCGGAACAAATAGGAGGTCATTCTGATGGAGAGTGTTCTGGAAACTGGGATGGTTTACGGTAGATGGGTGGACCCAGTAGGGGTCTATGCCTATAAATATGGGGGGACCTTCCTTTTTCTTTTTCCAGATTCTTTGCAAAACCAGAGCCCTCATGATTTTTTGTCTCCGCGTGCTCATTCATTCATGAAACATCTCATCCATGTACCAGCTACCACTTTCCACGAATCATTCCTCCTTCACGGTCGCCTTCACCCGCGGACCAATTTCCCAACCACGAACCAATACTTTTAATTAATTAAAAAGTAAGTCACGACGGGCCGTGGAGGAATTATCTTTGCAGTTTCGATGCTTTGCGGACTGAGGTCTTACTGACTTTAAAATTTTCCTAAGTCCTCTGAACTTAATTACTTAAATCTGGGATTAGGATCCCATAGAGCAACTTGTTTAATGGTTTTCTGGCCAACGCCCCGCGGGCTAGCATACCGCGAACCCCTTCCCTGTAGGGTTGGTTCACAGGATGCCGTCATCACGAACCACTTTATAAGGCCTACTTGCGGACCTTATCACAAAGGCCTCTCGACTCTTTTTCCATACAGCTGGTATTTTTGTCCATATTTGATTATTCAGGACTAACCATTTGCCTGGTTTCTATATTGCAGGGAGAAAACATAGTTCCTCCTCACCCTGCACCCAGGCCTTCTGCAGAGCCTCTCCCAATTGGTTCAAGGAGACGTCTAACTATGATTCATAGAGCGGAGAGCATCAAAGAGGACCCTAGTTGGTCCATCATTCCTGACGATAGTGAATTGAAGGACTTTCTCTCTCCTGATCTCCTGGGTTATCCTTTATCAAATTGACTTCCACTTTACTGCTTCGGTCTTCAAGACGACGTCCTTATCCCCCTTACTTTCTCAGGTCTTCCGTCACCTTGCTTGGAAGCATCGCCGAATTGTATTCAGGCAAACCTCGCCCAATCGGGGGGAAATAATTTTTGATCCTGATCTGGAAGACACTTTCATTTTGAGAGGTTCTGTTTGGAAACAAAGTGACCAGTGCGCACAAGACTTCTCCCAATACGTTATCCTCAAGAGATACCCCTCTATAATCAACCTTGCTCGAGTGGACCCTGATGCTGGGTGGATTTCTAGGTGTGATCTGCGGTCTGGTGGGATTTTCTCGGATGACTAGGCCTGGACCTTTTGGGTCCATCATCATTGCCGGGAATCTCCCAAGTCGCTGGAAGCAGTCAATTTGTATTCCGTAGTGTGGGCTTCCCAATTTTTTGTTTACCCACCATCTCTGATCCTGCCTGACCTGCATAGTCGCTGGTGTTCAAGCACTAATACTTTCCACCTTACCCATGGTGAAGTTGGCATTATTATGTGGGACATCTATCAATTGGGAGGGCTCCCAATTATCAGTGAGATGTATGAAGAGTTTCTTCCCACTCCTGGTGCGTGGGACGACGTCGAGCAAGTGCCTCCGTTGGCAAGGGATCTGCTAGTTATGGCGGAGCAATCGCTGGGTAAGGCCTTGTGTTCCCTCTCTCTTATTCCCTATAGCACCTGGATAGGGTTATTTCTGAACACCACTGATCCTGTGTCGAAACTCAAGCACCCCAAGACTCATCCCTCTCAACAGTAACGAACCATACCAGGTTCTTACTAGGTGGTTCTGGAGGAGGGTGACTACCTTTCATGGGGTTATGAGGTGCGCCCTGGTGTGCCGCATGTGCTCCGGCTGGCAGGTTTGTTTGCTATGTTTTTGAGCGAGTGGTTATTCTCTTCTCACGATATCACCCTTGGTGTCAGATCTTTCACTTTGATGATGGAAGTTGAGTTGGAAGAGGGTCGCCCGATGAATTTGGTTTTGCCCACTTTGGCTCGTATTTACGAACTACTAGGCCACATGGAGGAGGGCGGGTCACCCTACTGTCTAAGTGGGCCATCTCAATTCTTATTCGGTTGGATAGTGAATCATTGTCGCTGTTATGAGTATTGTCATAACATGGTCATCCCGCTTCCTACTTTCCATCCTACTCTGCTTGATATAGCTGGGGTTCATTTGAAGCCCCTCAGTTCTGACGAAGTTATCGAACATCTAAGTGACTTCTCCCAGTTTTCCATCACTCCCTACCCTTCCCCTTCTGGTGTCGTGGTTGATAACCACCGGGGGAGCTTGGAGGAGTGTTCTTATGTGATTTCACTGCAGGAAGGGTTTTTGTCCGCACAAATCGATGGGGTTTCTTTATGTGAGTTGTATTCCCCTCATCATTTCTCCTATCAATTGGGGTGTATGCAACTCCAAGTTTCCCTTCCCCCTCCTCGGGCTCAAGGATTACACCTGGCCACTCTCTGTCAATGGTGGTTGATGCTGATGTGGGAGGGATCTGATACAGGCATTCTCTTGCCTGGTATTGGAGTGGCTGCCAGCCTATTCTTGGAGTATGCAAGGATGTGGTTTAAACATTACCCCAACGGGATCCTGGGGAAGGTTGTCCGATAGGTTCCTAAGTCAGGGGTCATTGCAGATGCTGTGCCTACCATACCATCCTCATCATCTCTGAGGGAGGACCGACTGATGGCTCGTCGGTGAAAGCGACTCAAGGGATTATCCTCTCCCAGCCCCTCTACAGCCGATGTTCAGATGAACCCAACCTTCTTGGATGTAGATGAGGATGACCAGGTGGCTTTGGGTCCAAACAAGACAATTTCTGAAGTTTTACCGACCAATACCGGACTCGGAAACTTGATTCCCAAGCCCGAATCGAGGTTAGAAGCTTCAGGCCTTCCAGCCTCAGAACCATCATCTAGCGCGCACATGTTGGTGTTGATCACAATGCCAGACTTCGTTCCCGTGTTATCGAGCGAGGAGACCAAAGATCCTCATGTCATGGAGGACCACCGAGCAGTGCGCAGGTGGTCCTGGCCCCAGATTTGCAAGATTATTGATGAAAATCCTCTAGCTGTGATGGAAACTAAAACCGAAGCTCTCCAAAAACTCTTCCTGGGTTTGGGGTCAGGTGGCTTTGACTATCGGCAGTTCCATTCTCTCGCTTTCCAAGTTTTCATGTTTCGTGAGGAAGTTTCGACTAGTGAATGCAAACTTTCTCACCTCACTGCCTCTCATTGCAGGATCCGAGCCCTGGAGGAAGCCATGATACAGCTCCATCAACTGATAGAACAGGAGGCAATCTCTTGAGATCAGGAAGTCGTCCTATCCACCGAGTTTCATGAATGTGAAGAATGGGCAGTGATGCTGAGGAATCAATTATCAACTATGACTGGTCGTCTTGATGCCACCAGGAAAGGGATCAATGATCTCCAAACAACAGTGGAGCATACTTGTTCGATGGATGAGGTTGAGTCCAGGGAGAAGGTCATGCTGGAGCAGTCTTGCAACAACCTTCATCGCTCGGTTGTTGATCTGGTGGAGAGAGCAAGTCAGGCTCTTTTATGACTATCAGAGCAATTCTTGTACTCCCTATTTTGCATACCCCATTTTTTTGTGAGGGAGAGACCCCAGCTCGTGGACATCCTCCCTTTTTAATCAAACGGAATACAATCTCTGCCAATCTTTTGTTGCTGTAAAATGTGATTGTTACTAGAACAATTGTCGTGTAAATAAAAACTCACTAAATAAGAATTAATCATAACTTAGGAAAATAGAAACAAACTCTAACTTTTTCCTGGACCATGGGGTCCAGTGAGCATAGTTTGACTATTTCTAGGGTTTTGTAGAAAATCCCCACAGACTTTTTGTCTTTTATTTTAATACCCTAATTTTTCCTGGGCCCATTTAGGGTGGACCCAACGGGTGTGGCTCGACTTTTTCTTAGGTCTCCCTTTTCGTGTTTTCGGCCTAACAGGATTTGTGCCTCTTTTTGTGAGTGGTTTAAAGTCTCTCCGTCAAGACTATCATTACTAAGGTTTTAGGTCGAACATATTTGACCAAGTATGGTGGGGCGGGGGCCCCAATGAGGTTTTGTTGATTAAAAGATGTTTCAAAGTCCTTCATACACATGTGGAGGGAGTGTGTTTAGATTTGAAGGACATGCAGGGCATGTCTCAAGGCATGGGAGCAGTATCGGTGTGTAGAGGTGGGAAGAGCATCGCCTAAGGAAATATTGCCTTTGGTAGATGGGCCAGGGGAGATCAATATGCAGAGCCGCTGAGGGAATGGTATGCATAGTCGTGCAAAGGTGTCCTTAAGTCAATGACTCTCCATTTCCGATGGCCATAGGAATTCATGAAAGTTCGGCTTATAGAAACCACCATGGGTGGCTTGGAGAATTATGAAAACCACTGAGGGTGGCTTGGAAAGGGTATGTGATGTTTGAAAGGTTTTGAGAATATCTGTATCAATCAGAAGTGTGGAAGCAAGGTTCATGTCCTATGCATTTATCTAGCGTAAAGGACAGTTAGATCTTGGTGCAGTTTAACGTCATGCATCTGAGACATTATCTATAATGGAACGGCTTCTCCTGGTCCTTGGTAATATTTTCAGATTCATTCCACCACATTCAGGCAGGGTTGTGAAAGAGGATGGTAAACTGTATCTTAGAGGGTTTCCGAATCATGGGATGAACATTGGGGCTCAGGGGCCAAGAGGCGTACGGAGAGAAGCATTTCCTGAGGAAATCTTTCATTTGGTAGATGGGCCAAGGGCTATCAATATGCAGAGCCGCTGAGGGCATGGTATGCATAGTCATGAAAAGGTGTCCTTGGGTCAATGATTGTATTCTCTCGATGGCCGAGCGACTTCAGGGAAGTTGAGATTAGGACCACCAGGGGTGGCTTATGAGAGTTCATTTTTTTCTGAGTACATAGTATGGTTTATGAGGAGAGGGTGCCTAGATACGGGAGAAGCGTCTAAGATAAATATCCCGAGAATGGATCAAGTCATTCCTTCTCATGCTGGTGTGAGACGGTGGTTCGTGAAGGTCTGACCCATGCACTGGGGGATAGGGAAAAGCCTCCATCCCTTACCGAAACCATGACAGGTTTAACCATGCAGTTCAACATCATGCGGAAAGAACGGCTTCCGTGCAGTTTAACATCATGCGGTAAGAATGGGGGTGTTTTTAAAGGATGATTCGTAGTTTAACATCATGTAGCGAGGATGGGGGAATTTTAAACCAGTGAAAATGCTTGTGGTTAGAGGTATTTCCCTGGATGTTTAATGCTCAGTCTTTGCAGCTTTACGCCAAGCGGACAAGATGATCCATGCAGTTTAACATCATGCGGTAAGGACGTATTTGCAAAGGCTACTCTTGATTAGAATGTAAGTGGTCATGAACATCTCTTCATGCTCAAGACGTGGAGAGGGGTTGGTTGGTGTAAATTGTGGTTCTAGGGCTTCTTGGATCAGGAGAAATGATATGGGGGCCCTGAGTCCGGTAAGCGTATAGAGCTAGGAAGAGTGTCGCTTGTGGAAATATTGCCTTTGGTAGACGGGCTAGGGGATATAAATATGAAGAGCCACTGAGGGCATGGTATGTATAGTCATGTAAAGGTGTCCACGGGTCGATAAATTTCCACTTCCGATGGTTGTGACTGGTTATGAGGATCTGTAATTGTCCGGGCCACGAAGTCTGTCATTTGGTAAGAAAATGTCTGGAAATGTCGGGCATACTCAGCCCTGGTTGTTGTTAAAGATTAGAGAGCTCCCTGTGTTGATTTATTTTGTGTGCTGGGGTGTACCATTACCCTATGAAGTTTAACGTCATGCATTAGGGATGAAGTACTCCTAGTTTAGCGGTCAAAGAGCTCGTACCACTGGGTGACGATTGTTTCAGTCACTCGAAGGATAACTGAGTTAACATGCTCTGATATACTCTGAACAGGGTGGGGGATAATGGTTTTAAACTACAACATTGAGGTTTCTTAGATCAGGAGATAGGGTGTGTAGGCTCTGAGGCTGGTAAGCGTACGGGGCTAGGAAGAGTGTCGCCCGAGGAAATCATGCCTTTGGTAGATGGGCCAGGGGCTATCAATATGCAGAGCCACTGAGGGCATGGTATGCATAGTCATGAAAAGTTGTCCTCGGGTCGATAACTTTCAGCTTTTGATGGCCATGAATGATTTTGAAAATCCTAGATTTACCACAGTACAGAGTTCGGCATGTGGGGATAATGGTGTCCGAGCATACAAGAAACATCTTCACTACAATTGTGTGTTGAGTCAAAGTAGCACAGCCTTGGATTGATGTTTGTAGATGCAGGTCGTCATGTGAACCACGGGTGGATACATAGGCTAACCGGGTAGGGATACCCTAGCGTCGTTTGGATGTGAAAAGGGGGTGAACTTGTAAACCACTGCGCCATAAATTTATGGACCAGGAGGTATGATATGGGGCCTCTGAGGCCAGTAAGCGTACAGAGCTAGGAAGAGTGTCGCCTGTGAAAATTTTGCCTTTTGTAGATGAAAACATACAGAGCCGCGGAGGGAATGGTATGCATAGTCATGCAAAGGTGTCCACAGGTCAATAAATTTCCACTTCCGATGGCCATGAATTTTTATGAAGATCCATAATTGTCTGGACCGTGGAGTCTGATGTATGGGGAGGATGCATCCAAATTCACAAGGAGTATTTCAGTCTCGTTTCACCATATATCTTAGGTGGTTTTTGATGAGATCTGTGCAGTTTAACGTCATGTGGTGAAGACGCGGTCCATGCAGTTTAACGACATGCGGTGAGGATGAAGAATACACCCCGTGCTAGTCTGGTTCATACATGGTGGAAAGGGGCATTTTTAACTATCATTACCCATGCAGTTTAACATCATGCAAAAAGGATACAAAAATACACCCCATGCCGGTCTAGTCCATACATGGGGGAAATGGTTCATTTTTTAAATCTTATTATCCGTGCAATTTAATGTCATGCGGTGAGGACGAGGAGTACACTCTGTACTGATCTGGTCCGTATACGGGGGAAAGGGATTTTTTTTGAATGGTTGGGCCAGGATACAGAGTCCAGGCACCACTACATATCCTTTGAGGGTAGGAATCAAGCCTTATGTAGTTCTCTACTAAATATACCCCGTGCAGGTCTGGCCCGTACACGGGGGAAGGGTCATTTTTAACTTTTATTCGGGCATATTTGGGCCAGGCTGGGGAACCCTGGCATCACTACGTATCCTGTCAGGACAGGAATCAAGCCGTACGTAGTTCTCTGAAAAGAGTACACCCCGTGTAGATCTGGTCCATACACGGGGGGAGAGGTCATTTTTAAAACTTATTGTCTGTGAAGTTTAACGTCGTACGGTGAGGACGAAATACTCTTAGTTTAAGGTCATAGAGTTTATACCATTGGGTGCTTGGCAGTTTAACATCCTACAGCTCGGCCGAAAAATTCACCCCTTGCAGGTCTAGTTCGTACACAGGGGGAGGGAGCATTTTCATTATTATATATATTATTTTTTTAGGTGGTGGTTGGGCAAGGATGGGGGGTCCTAGCATCGCTACGTATCCTACGAGGGAAGGAACAAAGACTCACGTAGTTCTCTAAAATCCATATAGTTTAAAGTCATCTGGTAAGGATGAGGGGTACACCCCGTGCAGGTATAGTCCCATACACGGGGAAAATGAGGCATTTTTTTAAATCTTATTATCCAGGCGTGGCTGGGCCAGGATGGGGAACCCTGGCGTCACTATGTATCCTGTGAGGGCAGGAATCAAGCTACACATAGTTCTCTGAAATCCGTGCAGTTTGACATCAGGCAGTAAGGACGCAGGGTACACCCTGTGCAGGTCTGGTCCATACACGAGGGAAAGGGAGCATTCTTAACTCTTATTATTCGTGCAATTTAACGTCGTGCGGAAAGGATGAAATTAGAGGGTGGCTGGACCAGGACGGGGAACCCTGGCGTCACTACATATCATACAAGGTCAAAAATCAAGCCTCACATATTTCTCTGAAATATGTGTAGTTTAACGTCATACGGTGAGGATGAAAAATACACCTCGTGTAGGTCTTGTCCATACATGAGGGAGAGAGGAAATTATTTAACTTTAATTTGGGGGTGGCTGGGATAGGATGGGGAAACCTGACATCACTACGTATCCTATGAGGGTAGGAATCAATCCTCACGTAGTTCTCTGAAATCCATGCAGTTTCATGTCATGCAGTAAGGACGAAAAAAAATACTTTTGGTCTCTATCTGAAATACTTCTTAAGGAATCTCGTATTGGTAGGAGCCGTGGTGAATTGCCCGTCCATGGAGATTAGGGAATATGCTCCGTTAGAGTTGACCTTGTGTATAAGGTATGGTCCCTCCCACTTGGGCTCCAGCTTTGGAGGTTTCCTTCCAGGTATCATTGGGGTCCGAAGGACCAACACCAATTCTCCTTCCAAGAAAGACCAATTACTAACCTTTTTATTGAAGGCTCGTGCAATCCGGTTCTGGTAGATAGTTAAATGGTGCAAAGTGTGCAGTTGCTTCTCGTATAGCTTTTCCAATTCACCTAGTCACTTTTTTGATTGCTCATCGTCAGATAATTGATCACATATGGCAACACGGAGTGAGGGAAGTTGAAGTTCAATGGGCAGGACTGCTTCTGTGTCGTATACCGGTGAATATAGGGTAGCCCGAGTTGTGGTGCGGATTGTGGTTCAATAAGCTCACAATGCATGGAATAGTTTATCCGGCCATGACTTCTTTTCTTTTTTCACCATTATCTAGAGAATGTTTTACAGGGTCTTGTTGAAATCCTCTATCTGTCCGTTGTCCGCTGCATGGTTGCAGGATGAGTGGTTAGCCTTGATAACATATTCTTGGTATAGTTTATCCAATTCAGTGAAGCATAATTTGGTGTCGTTATCCATCAGTATGGTATGAGGGACACCAAATCTGGTGATGATATTGTTTTTTACAAATCTGAAAATGCTTCTTTCCCCGACTTCCTTAAGGGGTACAACTTTTTCCCATTTAGAAAAGAAGTCAGTTTTCATGAGGATATAATTCAGCTGTTTGGCTGTGGCGGGAGGATATGGTCCCACGACGTCCATTCCCCAGATAGAAAATGGCTAGGAGTACTTGGCCTGATGAAGTAACTCCAGGGGTTGGTGTATGAAGTTGGCATGAATTTGGCACAAGTGGAATTTTGTGGTAAAGTGCTCGCAATCCCATGCCATTGTGCGACAATAGTAAAAAATCCTCAGAACTTGATGGGAAAGCTTGGACCCTGGCTGATGTGCCCCACATACTCCGGCATGTACTTCAGTCATGACGGTGTCAGTTTCTTATTCGTCAATGCATCTTAGGAGGACTCCGTCAAGGCCTCATTTGTAGAGGACCTTTTGTTGACTCACGCCGCCACATAGGACAATGTTGATTGCCCTTCTCTGTATTTGCTCTCATTCAGACCTGTCTGATGGAAGTTCTCTCCATTGAAGGTAGTTTGCAATGGGGGTCATCCAACTAGTGGCGGGAGCATATGGATCAAGGAAAGAACTGATTTCGTGGATACCCTCCATCTTGGTCTGGACAAACGGCAAGACCATTTGGCGGTGAGCAATACTGATTAATTTTTCATCCCGGTCTGAGTCAGCTAAGGCTGTGGCCGCATTGGCTAATACGTCGGTCTGAGCATTCTGAGACCGGGGAATATAGGTCAATGTTGGTTCTGTGGAAAATTCCTCCATTAAACCTTGGACATGGTCAAACAGGGGAATCAGATCCTCCTTTTTAATAGAATAGTCACCATTGACTTGCTTAATGACCAGTTCCGAGTCAACTTTTACCTTAAGGTTCTATACTTGTGCCTGGAGTGCGAGTTCCAGGCCCGCAATGAGGGCTTGATATTCCACTTCATTGTTCGTACATCCCTCTAACAGGAGGAAGGAATACAGCAAGACTGCCTTTTCCAGGGAAATAAGTATTATCCCCAAGACCACCTTGTTAAATTTGGGATCTTCCTTCCTCTTTCCGGTTGGGCTTCGGGATGCGCTGTCAAAGTACATTTCCCATGATGGGAGCTCCTCTTGAACAGTGAAGATGTCTTCATCCGGTAGCTCGATGTCCAGTGTGGTAGTCCCTGTTGAGGGGTGCTCTTCCAGAAAATCTACTGACACCTGGCCCTTGATGGATTTCTGAGGCACCAACCGAATGTCAAACTGTTGCGAGATGATTCCCCATCGAGATAGGCACCCAGTCAGTATCGGGTGGCTGAGGATGTACTTTAGCGGGTTACTACGCGAGACCAAATGGAATTCATGATGCTGCAGATAATGTCGCAACTTTTGAACTGAGAAGACCAAGTCCAAACAACTCTTCTCGATGTTTGAGTATCGAGTCTCAGCATCAATCATCGTTTGGATGAGGTAATAGAGAATGTTTTCACTGTCGGCATCATTGTTTTGCATGAGGAAGGCTCTCAGTGACCGCTCTAGGGCCGTCACGTATAGGATGAGAGGTCTTCCTTTGACTGGGGGCATGAGCACCGGTGGTCTTAAAAGGTACCTCTTTAGGCTGTCAAATGCCTCTTGTAAGTCCTATTTCCATTTTTACGTGACTCCCTTCTTCATTAACCTGGTAAAGGGAAAACACTTGCCTACCAGGTTGTCTATGAATCGCCTGATATAGGCCAAGTGCCCTTGGAATGCTCTCAAATGAGTGAGGTTGCGGGGAGGTGGTAGGCCAAGGATAGCCTTTGTCTTTTCAGGGTTGACTTCGATGTCGCGATGGCGTACAACGAAGCCAAGGAATTTCCCTGAGGTAACCCCCAAGGAACACTTCAAGGGGTTCATCTTCAGGCATTGTTGTCAAAGTTTGTTGAAGATGGTCTCAAGGTCTGACAGGTGATCTGAGCGCTGTCTTGATTTGACCACCAAGTCATCTACCTAACATTCGACGAATTTCCCTAGGAATGGTTTGAAAATACGATGCATGGCATGCTGATATGTGGCACCAGCATTCTTGAGACCAAAGGGCATGACCCTGTAACAAAATATTCCTTGAGGGGCCATAAAGGCAGTGGATGACTCGTCTTCTCGGTCCATCTTGATTTGATTATAGCCAAAATAGTCATCCATGAAGGACAGAGCCTCATACATGTCCATTGCATCGATTAATAACTCAGTGATCGGGACCGGGAAGTCATCTTTCAGGCAATTCCAATTGAGATATCTGAAATCGATGCAGACGCAGATTTGATCATTCTTTTTCTTAACGGGGACGATGTTGTCCAACTAGATGGGGTACTGTACCTCTCGAATGAATTCTGATTTAATGAGCTTATCAACTTCAGCCTCTATCATGGTAGCATGTGAGGGGCGTGTCCTTCTAGTGGCATGTTTATAGCCCTGGTGGTCTTCTAGAAGACCCAGGTGATGCGTCGCCACTTCGGGATCAAGTCCCAAAATTTTTGTGTAATTCTAGGAAAAAACATCCCGATATTGCCTTAGAAAAGAGGTATATACCTCGTTCTCCTTGGGATACATGGCTTCACTAATAAGAGTGGGCCTCAGATCTTCCTTAGTACCCAGGTTTATTTCCCTGAGCTCGTCCACCGTGGTGGATATACCCTCCACAAATGCGAGAGGTGCATCCCTAAGATCTTCCTCCTCTTCTTATCCCAACCCCACATCTTCTTGATCTGATGGGGGAGATCTCCTAGCATAGGTTCTTATGAGTTCGGTGGTGAGGGCGAGGCATCGTGGGAATCCCCACTCAAGTATTCGTCCCCAGATTGTGGGTTGGCAGACGTTCCCGCATTGTCACGCTCGGTCATTGTGGCTGAAGTCATGAAGACAGATGAGTGTGTGTCCGAACTTGAACCCCTGCTCTCAATATGGTTGATGGGAAGTATATAATGTCTACCAAGCAACCCGAGGGGGTCATCAGGAACCACTTCCAGACCATTTATAGAATGGATCTAGTCAACACCATCGGCCAAAGGCTTCTTCTTCTTTTGCTCAAAGAATCCGGCGTCAATGTAGTGCGACTCGGAGAGCTCGAAAGGGGCCTTGCCATCATGGAATGTCCCACTTTTCCCATTGATTCAATACTTAATACACTGGTGGTAGGATGAAGGAACGCCATGTGCTTATGGAGCCACGGCCTTCCCATAAGGGCATTGAATGTTGTGTTCTGTCGGACCACCAGGAATTCCGAGTAGGCCACGAGGTCGCCAAAATGGGTCTTTAGCTTAATTTTCCCCATTTCCTTCTGCTCGCACTTGTCATAACCCAACAGAGTTGTGGACGAGGGTATTAAATCACCCTCACTGTATCCTAGATTACGGAGTGTCCTTAGGGGAAGGAGGTTAACTCCAGATCCATTTTCAATAAAGACTTTATGGATCTCAACATCATCTAGTGTTCCAGACACATATAGTGGTTTGATGTGTCCATGCATGATGGAATCATCATCTATATCGCTGAAGGAAATTACTGCATTGCATTCAACTGAGCCAGTATCTGTCCAGTAAATCTCAGCGGTAGCTACCTCAGCTTGAAACTCTTGGGGGCTAGCAAGGCTTCTATAAGTTCCTCCCTGAGGTCGGCTGACAAACCCAAGGCCTCCAGGATGGACATCTTGGCTTGTACAGACGCCAGCTTATTAAGGATGTCGTACTTTTTCTCCAATGGATGATGCTTCTATACTTGCGGTAGAGTTCAAGCAGGCGTCTTGGGAGCTAGAGTATGCGACGAGGGGGGACCGGTCATGGGGTCAGATGTTGACGATGTTCCCAAGTTCTGGGGACTCGGCCTGACCGGTCTGTTTGTGCGCACTAGGCGGCTAGGCACTTGTTCCTACTCTGATGGGTATCGTAGAATAACGGGTCCAGGGTGGCTGCTTGTGGAGGTGGGGGGATATTCTTTCTCCTGTTGAGTCCGTTGAAGGGATCTCCCATGGGTTTCTGTGATATTGACGGTTTGGGCCGAGGTCCAACTGCAGGGTTGGTTTTGGCCGCGACTGCGCCTCCCGTTGTATCCCCTGCCTCTGTAATTCCTTATCCCGGCTCCTTGTGCTGGGAACTCAGGTTCATAACTTTACCATTCGTCAGGGGATGATTCCATGAGATGGATTATGTTGATGGAATCAAAGGTTGTCTTCTCATCCTCTGACAAGAAAACCTGGTCGGTTGTCCCTAATGGTGTCGTTTGGTGGGTCGGTGCCTGTGGCGCCAAGTTTGGGGGCATGAAATCTGACATCATCGGGGCTAACTTTGGCCTTGTTCCGGATTGTTCCTCTTGCGCTTGTCCCCTCCCTTTTCGATTACGCATGGATGACCAACTCGTGGAGGGTTGTGAGGCTGATACTGTCGGTTGTGCAGCATCAGGGGCTGTTGGTGGCAACACTGGCTCTCGTAGCTGATCTCGGAGTATTCCTTATGCTTGGTTTATAGTCTTCCAAGTCATCCAGTTATCAAATTTTTTCTCCTTTTTGCTGGTGACTTCCTGCCACCCCTCCCCTTTGTCAGAGTCAGTGGTAGAAATATATGTCACGTGTGCTAGGGGTGGTCCCATCTCGACCTGTCCGGAGTCTACCATCCTCTGCAGGAGGTCTTTGAAAATGAAGCATTCCTGAATATTGTGCCCCAACATTTGATGGTAATTAAAGTAGTATGGCCTGTCATCGTGGCCAACTTCTTCGGGTTTCCTCAACTCCGGGATGTAGAGAAAGTTGCAATTAATAGTGGCGATGAAGTATCCACGGACTTGGTCCTCTCAGAACGAGTATGCTTTATGTCTTTGTTCCTTAAAATGGCCTCACTTCTATCCTCTCTGATCATCCCACCTAGGCGTAGGTGGCCGCTGATGTTCAGGGGGACCTTGATGATTTGGTGGAGGCCCGAGAGGTGGAGCAGGCACAGGGGCTGTCTTGAGCGTGACAGAGGACGCTACATCTCTGGCTGCTCTCTTTGTGGGAGCCTGCAAGGCTATTCAGGGCTTCAAATTGGTCTGCTGTAGGGAGTCCTCGATTCTCTGGGCAATGGTCAAGAGATGGCAGAAGCCAGTGGTGCACTCCACTGGTATGAGCAGTGTCCGCAGCTCATCTTGAAGATTATTGATGCATATGGTGAGCAACTCATCTTGAGACATTGACCTATTCAGAGAGTAGGTCAGACCTTTCTAACTAGTGATGAAATATGAGGCCCTCTCGTTATCCCTCTGCTTGCAGTTCGTGAGGTTGTTGACTGTGGTCTTAGGCAAAGTTGAGCTGAAGTGGAACAGGAACTGCTGTCGAAGGTCTTCCCAGCTTTTTATTGACTGGGCTGGTAGACTTGTATACCAGACAAAGGCGGATCCTTGTAAGGCCTATACAAGGCATCTGGGTTTCACTGCTTCTTGATGTTCCGGAGTTCCCATCATAGGGTCGAAATAAGACGTATAGTGCATTAGGTGCTATTCCAGATCGCATGATCCATTGAAGATAGGGATTACGGGGCTCCCAAAATTTGGGGGAGGAGGTGTGTTGCTCACCCAATCTGGGTAGGGCTTCCACTTTGGTTGTACCGGAGTGCGTCAGCCCTCCATCGCTTCCAATCGAGTCGTCAGTGCCTCGATGGTGTTGGTGAGACCCTGTTTTACATCCTATTGGGCCCGGTCTTGGGAAGGTGCAGCATGAGGCATTGCTCGAGGATCTAGACCAGCCGGCACCAAGGGTGCATATGTCGTTCGGGACACCCTCAAAGGGTTCGGGCGTACTTTCTCTGGTTGCTTCCTGAGTGGAGGAAGTCTTGGTATTCATCCGGGTCCATATTTAGGTAGTTGGACGGACTAGGTACCTCATTGGGCAGATTAAGCCTATGTCTTTGAGGTGCACTTACTGGGAGTGCAAGATGTGTCTTCTCTTGGGATGCGTTTTCAATAAGACGGTTCCTCTGGAGTAGCTCAGCGTTAAGCCGCCTCAATTCCTTCATTTCCTCTTCCTGTCGAGTGAACCTCTCTTCGATTGTGAGTGGCTCGTTTTTGTCGAGCGGAGGGGATGGATTAAGGGTATTCAGTCCTTTTTTCTTGTCCTTGTTGGAAGCTCTCAGGGTAAGCGGAGGAAGATTAGCTGAAGGGGATTCCATGTTTAAAGCAGCCCTCTGGTTCTGAGTGTGCACTCCTGGTGGTTCGTTGTGGGTGGCAGCCTCACCGGAACCATCATCTCCTGATCCATCCTAATTTGCATCATCTCCAGTGTCACCTATGGGTTTAACCTCTATGGTGTTGATAGATTCATATCGCAGGGCGGGGAAGATTTCATCTTCCAAATAGGAATAGGATCTCCCGCATCCTTTACTAGACTTCCCTTTCATGTGCCGGGATTGCCTTCAGACTTCTCGACGAAGGGTGACACAGAGAGTTCTTTGATACGACCTTACGGTGCGCCTTCCTCTTGTAGGGGATGATGATTCAAATGATGGTATAGGATGGGAACCTCTTCTTATGACTGTCCTCCCTATATGAGAGAATACTGACTCTCATTGGGGAGGTTGTTGTTGAGGGGGTAATAATGCCCCCAGCCCTGAGGGCTGGGGTTGGCTCTGTTCCCTGGATGATGGGTCTCTTCCTGTTTTTATTGGTCTTATGGGGGAATTTGTTGTTAAAAATGCTCCCAGCCCTGCAGGCTGGGGTTGACCCTGGATTGCGGCAGTGGTTGCTGCTATCGCTACCTGCCTAATCTTGTGTACCCCCATTCGGGGGTGAACTGTGTTCGGTGCCGAGTTCTTCCATGAATCAATTCCTTATGGAGAGGCGGGAAAAGATCACTGATTGGCCTCTCTTAGGTGAGAGGCCTGTTGTATGCTCTCGGTGGCCTGATTCAGGAGTTCCTGAATAGCTTGTTCCCATCAGGCCTGATGCTTTTGGGGCTTACTCAAGGCCTGACTCTACTGGGTGTGTTGCCTTTCGCAAACAGGGAGACCACTTGATTGTCGTCTTGACGTGATGACATTGCAAGACACCATGTTGAACAGGTCCTTCTGGGTGGGGAGTAGAGTGAAATTCAAAGCTCCATGTTCCCCCCATCCTCTGATATGGACTCCTGTCGGAGCGTCACTGATGAGGTGGCGTAGCTGGTGCAGCGTACGGAGGTAGGATATCTCCATGTTTCCTTTGCGCCTCTCGGGTCGCTGTTGCCATGCTGAAGGAAGAGCTTCCAGGTCGATGTGACGTAGGAGGTCTCCTATTGTATTAACGTGTTATACATACCAGTTGTAGGGCAGGAAGCTTGATTTCAGCTGGCGGAGGGTTGTCCATATACTGTAGTGGATGTCATGCACACATTCTTCTGACAATTCTCTGGGTATGTTGAATTGATAGGTGGCCATGGGCCAAAACATAATTGGTATATCATCCCTATCCAGTCATTTCCTCAAGCGCAAAATGTCGGAATACTCCTCCGCTAGTGACTCCCCTACCTGGTCAGCCTAACTGAGATGCCCACCGATAGTGTGGTTGGAGGCCGTGGGACTGGTTGGTGCTGAATCATCATGTGGGAAATTCCAAGGTAGTTCAAAAGATGAACGTGGCCCCAGAACATCTCCCGATTGAAGAAGGATGTCGTTGGAGACTAACTGGGAATCTGACATACTTGATCCCATCCTTGTGAGTGCCTCGACATACAAGGGCTTTTCTATGCTTGATTTAGTAGGGGGAGGACCTTCCTATCGATATGATATGTCACTGCGGGGAGGACCTCCGCAATGACGGTCTTGATGGTGAGGGATACCATCACAGCTGGACGCCTCACTGTATAGAGGAATTTTGCAGTGCACACCCTGGGGAGGACCTCCAAGGCGTGTCGCAGCAAGGGGAGGACCTTCTGGCAGTGTAGCATTGTTACAGGGTGGGCCTTTGCAATAAATCCCATCATGGTGAGGATGACCATCATGGTTTGACGTTCGGTGTGTATCATGGGGAGGACCTTCAAGACACACAACGATAAGGGGAGGACCTTCTCGTTTCCTGGGGCCACTGTGGGGAGGACCTTCACAATGGCAGTCGTGATAGCGAGGACTACCATTACGGCTACTGCAATGTTGAGGACTACCATTACAGCTACCGTAGGGAGAATATTTGTGGGGTACAACCTGGGGAGGGCCTTCAGAATGTACCGAAATGAGGGGAGGGCCTTCTCGTTGCTTGTCGTCTCTACAGGGAGGACCTCCGTTATCAGGGTGACGAGGACTACCACCGTGATCTGATGCCCGGCTGTGAGGAGTATCGTTGCAACGTAACCCCTAGGGAGGACATTCAGGGTAGGCCACGACAAGGAGAGGGCCTTCTTGTTGTGATGAGACATCACTGTGGGGAGGGCCTCCACAGTTTCAATTATGATAGCGAGGAATACTATCATAATCTGTGGTCCCACTGCATGGATAGTGTTTGCAGAGTATACCCCGAGGAGGACCTTCAGGGTGGACCGCAGCAAGTGGAGGGCCTTCTTGCTACTTAATCTACTGGTCACGTGAAGGATTTTAGTGACTCACATCAAAATAGGATCTCTCGTGATCGATCGTTGTATGCCCGCGGGGGAGGCCCCCGCGGGTTTTCTGGGGAGGACCTTCAGAGCTGCTGGTAGCAACATTGTGGGGAGGACCTTCAAAAGTGCTACTGCTGATCCCATAATATGGTAATGGGTGTTCAGGGTTCTGAGCCTTCGATATACGTTTAGTGGCATTGGGAACCCCAGCTTCTAGAAGAGCGGAGTCATGGACCCGCTCTTTATTTTCTAACTACCTTCGGTGCGTTCGGGGAGCTTTCTTGTGGGCAGAGGGGACCGTCTTCTGTTGACAACGACCTTCACCTTTGTGTCCCTATCAAATTGGGTCTCATGATTCTTTCGAGATGCGCCGATGAAAATCTTGACTTTCAGCAGGGATATATGCCTGCTTTGGAGCATCCACCGTGATGGATGGGTGTCCCCCAGTTGGAGCGAATAAAGATGCTTGATCCGGTTGACCTTGCGTCGTAGAATATAGCTGGCGACCCTCCTGGGTGGGACCAGGGATGCGGATTTGCTCTGAGGTGGATATATTTTCTCTTAGATGAGTCGCCTCAATTGGGGATACAGCTCACGAACTTGAGCCCTTGTTGTTTCCGCTGATGCAATTACACTCTGGAAAGTCTACAAGATATGATCTGGGATCGATACCTGCTCCTCTATCATTTCCAAGATATATAGAGAGACCTCTTTTTCTGGAATGGGTATGAAGGCCCATTCTAGTATCGGAGTAGGAATATCCTGCTCTGGTCCTCCGATGGTCAGTGGGTACTGACAATTCTCATGTGTTAGGGTAGGTGAATGAATCTGCCCCTGGGCTGACATATGGAAGTTTATCTCTCCATTTTCCGCCACATCGGGATTGTGGACTTTACTTGCATCCACAGGGAGGTTTCCCTGCATATGTAGGTTTCTCACCGTATTGAGTCAGTGGACTTTATTAGCGGGGAGACGTGCCCGCCTATGAGTTGTCGCCACATATGGATGGCGGGATTTGTTGATCGCCCCCACATCGGGATGGTAGGTGTCAGAAGCATCTTCTTGGATCTGGTCCTATAGGTGTTGGGTCGCCACCACGTTTGGTTGGTGGGCTTCACAACCCTGGGCAGGGAGAGCTTCCTGCCCAGTAAGTGTCATCCTGTGTGAGCGACGGGCTTGACAGAGCTTGGCGGGGATGTGCACCTGCTCGTATGAGGCCACCATGTCTGGATGGAAGACGTTGGAGGAACGAACATGTGTATGTGCATGTTCGTAATGTGTCTCCGTGACTAGGCAGCGGTGCTCCTCCTTGGGGATAAGGGTGATGACCGGTCCCCAGTTGTAAGTTTTTCGCCCTCGTCGGGCGGTCCGAGGGGCCGGATCTCAGGGAGTGTGGGCCTGGATCTTTAGGGGTACATCCTCCTGAGCATGAGGATGTTGATTTGCGATGTGACCGCAATGACAACTTCCGGCGGGGTCCTTGGAGCGGAACCCCGATTCAGCAGGGATGAGGTCCTCAGCGTCGACCTCATCCACCTCCCAAAGATAAGGGAGGTACATGTTGTCTCATTCTTGGTATACACTCCCAAAATGGTTGGAGACAGCAACAGGGGCCATCTGGATCTGCCTCTATGGCCGCTGCTGGGCAGGTGACCGGTGAGTTCTGGTGAATTGAAGGGCGTGCATAGCCGCCTCCACCGTCGGGAGAGTACCGTTTATGTGGTACTCTCGAATAAACGCATCTAAGACCCAGCTTTGAAGATGATGGGTAGGTGATGGGGTCCTCCATTGATGAGGAAGTCTGGTCATTGCATTGTTTGAAGCACGTTCTTGTGAGTTCCTTCAGGACGCCATTGGATCGAAGGGAGTTTTGTGTGGTACCTGTAAAACATTTTAACAAATACAAACATCAAACCCATCAAAGTAGCATCTCATGATCCCATGAGTAATTAACAACCTTGACTGGCCCTCCTTGTGATTAAAAGGGGTCACACAATGTAATTAGGTTAAATCTATCATTCTTGGTTAAATATTCACGTCGGGTTCACCATTTTGTGTTTCAGGTAGGTTTTGAAACACCCAATGGTTCTGTATTCGACGGCACGTGGACCTGCTTTCCAAATGCAGGTGTTTGCTGGGTGGTTTGGCCAGCGATGCTTAAGAACTCACATTGGTTGAGAGGATGGGAATTTGAGCTCATCTCACCCTTTTTGGGGGGAATTATTACCTATTCCGGGACTCTCTTATATATTTAAGACGTATTCATATGTTCGCGAATCTTTGGTTTATACCCAAGCATAGTATCCACAGACTTCTCCTAGTGGGAAATGGTTAGCTGGATGCAGGGGTTCGGAATCATTTATGCTCGAGGTTTACTATCCCTCGTTGGATTAATTACTCCAAGGAGTTGGAACTCATTGACGCGATACTAGGAGTGGCGCGGTGAACTGATGTGAAGATATTCGGATCAGCCAGTTGTTGGGATTGAACCTCATGGAGGCTTCCTATGTACCCTGCCTTTGAGATAGGGATCAAAGTCCACGTAGTTCGAAGAGGAGTGTCGGGGAGCCGATGTGAATGTGGACCCGTGGGTCTGATGGTGATCAGGATTGAACCTGATGGAGGCTTCCTACGTATCCCTATGGTAGGGAATCAAAGTCCTCGTAGTACGTATGGCTTGGGTCTTACACTCTGAGGAGGCCCATGGAAATGGATTGGGGCTTACACTCTGAGGAGGCCCATGAAAATGGATTGGGGTTTACAATCTGAGGAGGACCATGGGAATGGATTGGGGCTTACACTCTGAGGAGGCCCATGGCAATGGATTTGGGCTTACACTCTGAGGAGGCCCAGAGTAATGGATTGGGTCTTACACACTGAGGAGGCCCATAGTAATGGATTGGGGCTTACACTCTGAGGTGGCCCATAGTAATATATTGGGGATTAAACTCTGAGGAGGCCCATAAGAGGATGTCATGGTCGATTCTTACTCTAATCCCACATGAGTCATGCTCAGTGTGAGAAACAAGAGATAGCGGGGACCAGACGATCACATCGCGAAAGGTGCGTCCATGGGAAGTGGAGTGGGGCTTACGCATAGGGAGGCCCATAAGGTTGGGGCTTGCTCGGAGATGGATGCCCATGGAGACAAAGCGCAGAGGGAGAGGTAAAGAGGTGATCCTGTGCTCGTCACCTCTCTTATCTCTGGGGGAAGCACGGAAGTTCATGGGGGCTTCCTTCTGATGGGTATTTTACTACCCCCTAAATAAGGGAGAAGTGCCCCGGCCCCAACAAGTGGAGGGGCAGAAAGGGGACTCCCGAGCTCAGACTCCACATTAACATGGGAATGTGAACCCACTAATGCTTCGGAAATCTTCTCAAGGGTCAGAGCAACCCCATCACCCCTGCTTACCTTGGGTATGTGAACTCAAAATGGCGCGCTGGTGCACCTGAAGGTTACACCACACGGGTCTGGCGGATCTGGTGGGGGCCTCGGCTCGGGGATGATGAGTAGGCCAATAAGGGAGTCGTGGAGGATCAGGCCAGATTTGAAAGATTTTATATGGCTCAGGGAACAGGAACTCCAAAGGATACAGCGGGACACACTGTGGTATGGGTGGTGGCGCCCTTCGCATAGGGAAGTGCTACACAGCTGGAGAGGTCGTCCGCGAACCAGGGTGGTCTGCGGACTGATGAGCATCCCGAGAACCAAGGTGGTTTGCGGCTTCGGTTTTGATCTGCGTACAAGGGTGGTTCGTGGAGGGTCCCATGTGAGCAGTGGCGGCCAAGGATGGTGTCGGTCGGGGGTTCGTCGGTCAGGCCTTCGCCCACGTAGGAGGATGCTACGCGGTGCGACGGATTGGAAAAGGGTTATAAACTCCCTGGTCCGTGGGGAGTGCATCTACGGAGGGGCCATGGTTTGTGGTCTTATTTTCTTTTCTATTTTAAGTTCGTGGTTCACCAAGTTATTATGCATTCTCGGCTTCCTTATTAATTCTTTCCCTGGTTCATACCTGCTCTAGTTCGAGAACTGGAACTTCGCTATTTGAAAAATCCTAAGCCTTCCTTCTAAATCCTTCCACCAAACTCTGATCGATCTCCTTCCAATCTCCCCCTAATTCACTTTCTCTTCCCCTCGATATCCTTTTATAGAGTGGGGAAAATGATGTATATATGGTCATGTGACACCTTTTGCGGAGGCCCATGACTGAAACCCTGATTCACGGATGACCTGGTCAATCCATAACTCGCAGGGGGCATCGATCGCATCTCCCCCCTCCAAACCAAACGAACTCAGGGAGTGCTTCGCGGACGTGGAGGGTTCCGCCTCCATTCCGCGAATGACATCGGATGCAAACCGGGCCGGTTGAGGTGGTCTGTGGCTGGGGGTGGTTCGTGATGGTGGACCAGTCCAGCACTCATCCTGCTTCACGCCCTCAAAGGACCTCTGCCCTCATTCCGCGAATGACAACTGTCCGTGGAGGGGGTGCCTCGCGGAACCGACCGTGTGGCGTCATCATTTGGACCGGTCTGTGGACCGGTTCGGCTTTGTGAATCCTTTGATTTTTCTCCATTCTCCCCCCCCCCCCCAATTCTTTGGGGGAATTGGGTACAATCTCCTTTGCGGATTTTTCAGGACCCTACATGTGGAAACAACATAGGAAGAGTAAGTAAGAGAAGAAATAATTTTGAAGGAGTTGGTAAAGATGATTACCTCTTCTTTAGCGTACCTCCTTTGGATCTCCTCCTAGGGACACTAGGGTTGGTATTTTGAGAATACCAGAACCTCTAGGATGTGTACAGGGAAGTTTATTAGGGAAATGGTTAGGGTTTGGTCAATCAGGAAGACTCAAAGTAGTGTGAGTATGTGAGGTAGGAGGTTCCCATTTATAATTGAGCTGAGGGGTGCTTTTGGAAATCCTCAAAATATTAAAATATAATAATAATTTTCTAGATTTAAATACTTAAAAATGGACCATAAATAAAAATTAGAAAAAATATACAACCATATACTATCCCCTTGTGATTATTTATCGTTTTTTTTTTTGATTTTTAAAACATTTAATAATAAATTAATTTAATAAAAATTGGGAAATATAATATAATGATTTAAAAAATATATAATATACCTTAGAGATCTATAAAATTCGTTATACACAATAACTCATCAAAATATATCAAAATTAATATTTTTAATATCAATTATTTTGTTTTTCTGTTAATTAAATAAATATTGTTTCTGCGTGAAGAAGCATTTAAGGTAAGTGTAAAATTTATAAAAAATAAAAATAAAAATATATATTTATACTGATTTTATTATGATCAAAAAATATATATATATTAAATCATATCTTGATTTTTTCCACATGTGGATACATAAAACTTATTAAAAACAAGGAGAGTAATATTTTGTAACTATCTTTGATTTAAATAATATATAATTTATTTTCATGGAAAAGTGTCCCTTAAACAACATTAAATCGATCATAAAGTGATAAGGGTCGAATATTATTTGCCTAATAATTTTTTAACAAGTTTTTATTATTTTTTAATCCTTATCTTTTTGTTTTAACCCTTATTTAACTCCTTTAATTATTACTGTGATATCATATATTTTATAAACTATGGGTTAATGTAATTACTATAAAATGACAAAAAAACTAAATGAGTCAATGATGACATATTAATACTTATTCCAATTAGTTGGATAAATTTTAGTTTTTTAGATATTTTATATCAATTAATAAAATATTATTTATTTTAAAATATCTTAAATGTCAAATTTTACACTATTCATTATTTTTTCTTATAATAAAATAAAACCAACAAGTTAAATTCGATAAAATACTTATAAAACATTAATAGTATTTCTAATTCATCAATAAAAATCGTGGATGATGTTAAATAACTCAAATTATATTTATATTAATATTTTTAATATCATTTGTTTGATTTTTCCATTATTTAAACAATTACTACAACATCATTGTGTCACCATTTTAGTTAATTATTTTATCATTAAAATTTAAAAAAAATATCTTGATATTTATAAAAATTTTAAATTTAAAATGAATATTTATATTCAA
This sequence comes from Viscum album, assembly GCA_963277665.1. NCBI lineage: Eukaryota > Viridiplantae > Streptophyta > Magnoliopsida > Santalales > Viscaceae > Viscum > Viscum album. The sequence goes on from OY728134.1 coordinate 1,479,351,280, forward strand.
ATTTATCTTTTTTATAACCCTATAATAAAAATATATAGTTATTAAAAATGTGAGTATGGCATTTTGAAGTTATCTTTAAATAAAATATTATAAATGTCATATAATTAACCAAGTGGAATTAAAAGGTTATAATGTTGGTCTATGTTTTATTTTGGTTGAAACCCACTCATACAATGAAATTAGGACAAGTTTTAGAGTAACTTTATAATGATTATAATATTATTTTTACCCTTAATTACCTGATTTTTCTTTAATCACGGTAATAAAATACTAAAATTACTATTCATAAAAAACTAAGTTGATACTATTAGATCAAAAATTTCATAATAATTACAATAATGTATCCATTTTTTCAAAATTAAATTCATATAAGTGGCTAAATTAAGTTTCACACTAATCCCATAAATGTGGCGAGAAGGCAGATAAAATAGATGTTCAAAAATTCAATAAGTCTTTATATCTAAATTCAATATAAAAATGAATCCAAGGACCTAAATTGGATTAATATATGTATTATTTATCAATTTTTACTTTAAAAATAAATTTAAAGTATAATAAATATTTAAGCGAAAAATGAAATTTTTAACTACAATGCAGTATTTTTTTACTATTCATCAAAAAATGAAACTTCTCAGAAAAAATACCAAATATTCACCCTAAGAAAATTTTGATATTTCAAATTCAAATAAGAAGATTATTTTTTCAAATAACATATATAAAAGTGTAAGAAAATTATTTAGGATAGGTTCTCCGTTAAAAGGCAGTAAAACATGATCTTATGTGTAACACAAGCTAACTCAATGTTGTGTGTAGTGTAAGCTTATCATTGTGAATAAAAAATGATAACAAAAAATATTCTAAATGGAAAATATTGTAAGTTCTTGAGGAGTTACATTGTTTAGGTGCAGATGATGGAAGATATGGATTATCCAAATGCTTTGTGGAAGGCTCTGCCGAGGAACCTTGAACCATGCAAAATAGGGTCTCAGGAGCAGTACATCCAAGAGATAACCCTATTAGGGATACATCTATCGATAGAAATTATACAAGAGGAATCTACCTTAAGGTATAAAATATGGAATTTGTTTCCAGTAAGTCTTGATTAGAAATAAAATCCTCATCTACCCATGGAATAAGGAGGGTGTAGAATAATACCTTTGAGATTCTTTCCTCTGAAAGTAGTGAAGAGAAATGAAAAAGAAGTACTAATGATGTTTATGTGGCTAAGGTGGGACCTATCTTTCATGATGACCCATTATATGATGGAGGGGGCCCATGGTAGTGTGTGAAGGCCTGGTGGAGGCGGTGGCATCTGCATAGTCGGGGTGGACGGGCCCCTCACCAAAGCATGAGTACTCATTCTCGAGTTGTTTGGGTTGTAGTGGGCAACTTTTATTTTGTTTTCCTCTCTACCACTCTTTTTATTTTCCTTAATAAAGGGTTCTTCAAGCCCCATCATTCATTATATATATATATATATATATATATATTTTTTTGTGTGTGTGTGTGTATTTATATATATATATGTAATTCAAATTATATTTATAAATACATAATTACAATTCATTAAATTTATTTATAATTGTAAATGAATTTATAATTACATATTTATAAATATATTTAAATATATATTTAAATATATATTTATAAATATGTAATTATAAATTTATTTAAAATTATAAATATATTTAAAGAATTGTAATTATGTATTTATAATTTAATATATATATATAATTATTATATGTAATTGTAAATATTCATAATTGTAAATATTATTAAGATGGATCGACCATGGATTTGGTAACCCAAACCCATGTCTCAAAAATTTATTAAAAAGAAGTAAATTTACAAGGAATAGACTGTTGTAAAAACTTGGGTGTGACACAAAATCCACCAAGTATCAACAGAAAATACCAAACATTCAACTTTTTCTATTCCTACTTCCCCTACCCCTTGATCCACCCTGATTCATTGGGTGTCAAACCCTCCTCAATTGGGGGTCATCCAAAAAGTGTTTTGATTATCCATGTCAATAGACTCTATTTTGTCACTTTGATCTATTGTTTTAGCCTCAGGTGAGTTAAAACAATGAGTCTCTTAACTCTCATCATCATTTTATTTGTCTCCAAGAATAACTTTTTATTCTTCAACATTGTAACATACCAAAACTTGGAAAGCATATAATGATAATTTAATGATTTTATTTTTGTTTAAATTTATTTTAACCAAACAAAAATTTAAAAGATGAACATAAGGATCTTTATTTAATTAGGAACATCGTAGTGTTTACAATACACTGAGGTGAAAAGGAGTAAACATACTAACCAAAAATACCTATTAAAAACACTATTAGAACTAATGGAAGGCCCCCAATCACCACAACATGGCCCGGTAAGTAAAGGAGACTGTCACGACCCGTCCTCGGGGCCCATGTCGAGACTACCCCAAGCCCACCTTCCATAGGCCAGGGGCCGGCGACTAGCACCAAGATGTAAATCCCGCTAAAAGGGAAGGGATTGCCTTTGTATAGAAAACAAACACCACAGAGCAAGCAATCAGCTAGAAGTAAACACTAAGTAAAAACTGAGTATAATAGTAAGTGTGGAAAAGTATGTGGGTCAGTATACAAACCCAAACTGAAATTAAAGTACAATTGGAAGGGAAAACAGCAACTAAAAAGTAAAGCCACATCGTTGAGCTGTCCACTGGAAATCCCACCTGAAGGGTGGGTACAGATAGTCTCCACTGCTCCTCAGGTCCAGCCGACCGCTCCGAGTACATCCCACCCAGTGGTCCACCTCTAGGTACCGTCCTGCTTCGCAAGCCTCAACCATGATCAGTGTTGTCCGTCGTCTGCAACCAACACAATGTGGTACAGGCATAGCCCGTGCAGGGGTGAGTATAAGCTACTCAGTAGGGACCCCGAGACCCCCGAAGGTCTCCCAGAATCCACAAAGCATAATCCACAAAGGAAAGATACAATCACGAAGTAACATCCGACACTGCTTAGGTATATTCCCATACATATACCTAAGTCATCAATTCCCGTTCGGCTCCAATATCCGAGCCCAAGCACAACCCAGTCCACATAGGAAAGCAAAACGTAAATCCCCACAGGATAGCACAACACAGTCCACATAGGAAAGCAAAACAGGATTCAGCTCACACAGGAATACTTCTTTGTTTGACGATAGAGACGATCAGGTATGGCCACTGATTCATCTAAGTCTTCGGACCCACAAAGGATCGATAGCTACTAACCCCCGTAATGACCCACAAAGGATCTGACCCAAAAAGGATCGAAAGGTAACTAACCCTCGCAAAGACCCACACAGGATCGGACCCACACAGGATCTGTAGGCATTGGCCCACACAGGACCGCTGAGCGCTGACCCACACAGGATTGGACCCACAAAGGATCTGTAGCACTGACCCATGTAGGATCACTGAGTGATGAATTCTTCGCCGAATCCACTGAGGATCTCTGCACAGTCGTCATCGTTGTCGCAGTCGCAGCCAGCTCTAGGGTTCCCGCACACAGCAAACTCGTTTGGGAGGGTCCGCTCCACGAGCCGAGAGGCTGATACATCAACTGACACATAGTCCAGAGTTGATGTATCCAAAAGTTCCATATCGTCAACAGGAACTCAACGTCGCAGACGGCACGTCAATCGGACGCTCGGTCTGAGAGTTATTGGCTTTTTCGTCCCAGGGGCCCGGTTGGTTTTTAAGGCAAAACCAACTCGACCGTACTCCACCTGCATCTAAACCTCGGTCGGAGTATGCCAAAAGATCTGTCTCACTAAGAGGAATTCAACAAAGTTGACGGCACGTCAATCGGACGTCCGGGGCTCAAGATATAAGTGCTTCCGCTCCGAGGGCCCGGTTGGTTTCGTGTACGAACCGACCCGGCCAAACCCAAAGTACTCCAAAACCTTGAGTGTGATATACCGAAACGACCGTCTCGATCCAAGGGTCACATTGCCACTGATGGAGTGTCGATCGGAGTCACATACCTCATGTTATGATCAAAAGACCGAAAAGGTCCGAAAATGGGGGTATGGGCCCGGACCGACCCGGCCCAACTCCCCCCCCCCCCCCCCCCCGGGTCGGCCCGAACTGGGTCAACCCAACCCGGGTCTAGGTCCGACCCGGCCGGTGTGGCCCGGCCCGGACTGGGCGCGACCCGGCCCGGCCGCCAGGCGGGTCGGCTCGGCTGTTACGGCCAAGCCACGGGCGGGGGGCGCGCTGCCCCTGCGTGAAGAAGTCGCGGCCCCGAGTGGGGCCGCCCTTGCCAGCGAACGCGGCAGCCGACCACGTCTCGTGCTCCTCCGGTCCCGCGCGGTTGCGGGACTGCGCTGCTGCCGCCGTGGCTTCAGCCGCGGCGGCTCCTTCCGGCGGCGCGCCGGGCGCCGCCGTGCCGGCGTGGCGCGTTGGTGGGCTGCTCCGCGGACCACCGAACAAGTTCCGGTGATCGGAAATTCACATCGTCTTCACCAAAGGTCCTCCCGGGGTAAGTCCTTCACTGCGAGGACCCCGCGTCGCCCGAACTCTGAGCTGATGATAGCCTGACCTATGGTCTATCATTGAGAACCACCATGCTCCCTTGAGCTGATCGAAGAGGTCATCAATCCTCGGTAGCGGATACTTGTTCCTCACTGTCACCTAGTTCAGGCGATGATAGTCGACACAAAGTCGCAAGCTCCTGTCTGCCTTCTTGGAAAACAGTATCGGGGAAGCCAAGTGTGAAAAACTGGGTCGGAATGCTGAGGGAGATCAGTGATGCCCGGATGTCATTTCTCAAAACCTGCTCAAAGGTCCAAGCCCGGAAGAATGGGTCCCGTACCATGTCTGTCGAGTAGCGCGAGAGATCGGTAAATCTCACCGAGTACTGGGCGACCGTCAAGCTACCATGTCGCAGCTAAAGAATCTTCTGGATGCGCTCTACACGGAGGGTGGCTGGGACGAACTCCGAGCGGAAGAGGCTCTCAAAGTCCATCCAGAGAAGAGATGCCTCATCGTGAACCTGTAGCATCAAGCTCCACCATCAGCCCGATGCTGCGTGCAGTAGGCTCACTGCGAGGATCACCATGAGGTCTGCTGGTGTCCTCACTAACCGGAAAACACGTACCACTACCTCCAGCCAGTCCTCGGCTGCCTGGGGGTCCGTCTCCCCGCGGAACCTGGGCGATCTCTGGTGCTGGAAGTCATTCAGTGCACTAAGGCGACGTGCATCGTCAGCGGTTAGGGCTGGAAGCATCGGTGGCTCGGCGGGTAGAGGTAACGCTGGTGCCTCTACTGTCAAAGGGCCCTGTACCGAGGCCTCGTCGCTCGATGGGCTATCATCAGGCTCAACTCTCAGAACCCTAGTTGGCTGCCATCGTGGGGCCATCCTGAAAAGGAAACAGGTGCGCCACAGTCATAAGAGTATACATGGTGAGCTGACACAAAGTAATTACAAAGAAAACTTGAAACACACACATGCAATCAATGTTTTCGTGCATTAAGTCGGAAATCAGAAGTCAGGGTCCTGTTGTATAGATACGTCGGCAACCGCACCAACACTGGACTCCCTGGACTGATAACCACACCCAATACGCTAAACACTATTGCTTCACATAGAAAAAGATCAGAGTCCTGAGTTCTGCAGTAGAACCAAACTCCTCTGATACCAATTTGTCACGACCCATCCTCGGGGCCCGTGCCGTTACGACCCCAAGCCCGCCTTCCATAGGCCAGGGGCTGGAAACTAACACCAAGGCGTAAATCCCGCTAAAAGGGAAGGCATTGCCTTTGTAAAGAAAACAAACACCATAGAGCAAGCAAACAGCTAGAAGTAACCACTAAGTAAAAACTGAGTACAACAGTAAGTGCGGAAAAGTACGTGGGTCAGTATAAAAACCCAAACTAAAAGTAAAGTACAACTAGAAGGGAAAACAGCAACTAAAAAGTAAAGCTGCATCGTCGAGCTGTCCACTAGAAATCCCACCTGAAAGGTGGGTACATATAGCCTCCACTGCTCCTCGGGTCCAGCCGGCCACTCTGAGTACGTCCCGCCCAGTGGTCCACCTCCAGGTACTGTCCTGCTCCGCAAACCTCAAATACGATCAGCGTTGTCCATCGTCTGCAACCAACACAACGTAGTGCGGACATAGCCCGTGTATGGGTGAGTATAAGCTACATAGTAGGGACCCCGAGACCCCCGAAGGTCTCCTAGAATCTAAAAAGGATAATCCAAAAAGGAAAGATACAATCACGAAGTAACATCCGACACTGCTTAGGTATATGCCCATACATATACCTAAGTCATCAATTTCCGTTCGACTCCAACATCCAAGCCCAAGCACAACCCAGTCCACAAAGGAAAGCAAAACGTAAATCCACACAGGATAGCACAACACAATCCACATAGGAAAGAAAAACAGGATTCATCTCACACAAAGGGCGGTGGGTTCGGACTTGTTTGTTGGTCCGCACCCACCGCGTTAGTGGTTTTAAAAGTCTCACAACAAAAATTTAATCAAACACCACAGGTATAAATCACAAAGATTTAAATGAATCAAACCCCTACCTCATCGTAGTTGTCGAACGGGAGTTCTTCGCGGAATTGATCGTCACGGAAGAAGAGGATCATCGCGTCACGGAAGGGGCGTCACGTCATCGTAGTACACGGCGTTGTGTTGACAATATCTGAGGGTTAAAGAAAACAAACAGATTTAATTTCACGAATTAAATCCATGTTGAGGATAAAATCCACAAAGGAAAATTAAATGATCCGTAATCCCCTACCTCAATCGGTGTTGTTCGAAGACTGTCGTGGGGAAGGATTGTCGTAGAAGAACATCATGGGAGGAGAATCATCGGCGTCGCGGTACACGGTGTCGCGTCGTCGATCTCCGAGGGTTTGGCGCTCTTCGTCGCGTTTCGTTGAAGGTCGGCGTTCTTCACGTTCTTCGTGTTCTTCGTGAAGGAGGATGAAGATAGAGTTTCTCCAAATCCTCTCAACAATCCGCACCCAAGAAAAACGTGTGTTGGTCTTATATTATTATTATGCAAACAGTTTGAAAAACAAGTAAAGAAACGAACCATTAATTCGGTGAATTAATGGTAACAACTTAACTGTCCAATTAATAGGGGTGTTAAGATTTTATGAAAACGCACCAGTTGAATTTCATTAAAGAGGAGTTTTCGCAGGTGCGTTACTTAGAGGAAAAGAAACAATGGGGATCATGCGGGCCCCACCTCACAAATATCCTACCAAGTGGGTAGGATATTTTGGATTCCACACTATCCGCTTCAACTTAGCTTAAGTGGCTTTAAGTGGCTTTAAGTGAAATAAAATAAAGTTGTCGCACCACATTATTTTATTTTCTTAACTTAACCCCAAAAATTAAAAACCACACCCGAGCAAACACAACTCCAGAAATGGAGTTTCTAAGCAAATATTGGTGTTGCGATTCCATCGGTGCCCTTAGAATTTGATTCCGAGCACCGGTTCAAAAGTTAGAAAAACTCGCTCGTTAGTTCACTAAACGTACCCGAGCCAAACTTCAGAAAAGGATTTCAGGCACACCGGGCCTCGGAATCAGGTGTCTTCAGAAACTGCGTTCTTGTAAAATTCCCAATAAAATTAAGAAAAAACATTTCCTTGAATTTTACAGGTCTTTACAGACCGAACTCCTCTGATAGCAATTTGTCAGGACCCGTCCTCGGGGCCCGTTCCGTGACTACTTCAAGCCCGCCTTCCATAGGCCAGGGGCTGGCGACTAGCACTAAGGCGTAAATCTCGCTAAAAGGGAAGGCATTGCCTTTGTAAAGAAAAAAAAACACCACAGAGCAAGAAAGCAGATAGAAGTAAACACTAAGTAAAAACTGAGTACAACAGTAAGTGCGGAAAAGTAAGTGGGTCAGTATACAAACCCAAACTGAAAGTAAAGTACAACTGGAAGGGAAAATCGCAACTAAAAAGTAAAGCTGCATCGTCAAGCTGTCCACTAGAAATCCCACCTAAAGGGTGGGTACAGATAGCCTCCACTGCTCCTCGGGTCCATCCGACCGCTCCGAGTACGTCCCGCCCATTGGTCCACATCCAGGTACCATCCTGCTTCGCAAGCCTCAGCCATGATCAGCGTTGTCTGTCGTCTGCAACCAACACAATGTAGTGCGGGCATAGCCCGTGCAGGGGTGAGTATAAGCTACTCAGTAGGGACCCTGAGACCCCCGAAGGTCTCCCAGAATCCACAAAGGATAATCCACAAAGCAAAGATACAATCACGAAGTAACATCCGACACTGCTTAGGTATAGGCCCATACATATACCTAAGTCATCAATTCTCGTTCGGCTCCAACATCCAAGCCCAAGCACAACCCAGTCCACACAGGAAAGCAAAATGTAAATCCACATAGGATTGAACAACACAATCCACATAGGAAAGAAAAACAGGATTCATCTCACACAAAGGGCGGTGGGTTCGGACTTGTTCGTTGGTCTGCACCCACCGCATTAGCAGTTTTAAAAGTCCCACACCAAAAATTTAATCAAACGCCGCAGGTATAAATCACAAAGATTTAAATGAATAAAACACCTACCTCGTCGTAGTCGTTGAACGAGAGTTCTTCGCGGAATTGATCATCGCGGAAGAAGAGGATCGTCGCGTCGCGGAAGGGGCGTCGCGTCTTCATGGTACACGGTGTTGCGTCGATGATCTCCGAGGGTTAAAAAAACACACAGAATTAATTTCATGAATTAAATCCATGTTGAGCATAAAATCCAAAAAGTAAAATTAAAAGATCCGTAATCCCCTACCTCAATCTGTGTTGATCGAAGACTGTCACGGGGAAGGATTGTCGCAGAAGAACGTCATGGGAGGAGAATCGTCGGCGTCGTGGTACACGGCGTCGCGTCATCGATCTTCGAGGGTTCGGTGCACTTCGTCGCCTTTTGTCGAAGGTCGGCGTTCTTCGCGTTCTTTGTGTTCTTCACGAATGGGGATGAAGATAGAATTTCTCCAAATCCTCTAAACAATCCACACCCAAGAAAAACGTGTGTTGGTCTTATTTTATTATTATGCCAACAGTTTAAAAAACAAGTTAAGAAACGAACCATTAATTCGGTGAATTAATGGTAATGACTTAACTGTCCAATTAATAGGGGCGTTAAGAGTTTAAGAAAATGCACCGGTTGACTTTCATTAAAGAGGAGTTTCTGCGGGTGCATTACTTAGAGGAAAAGAAACAGTGGGGCTCATGTGGGCCCCACCTCACAAATATCCTACCAAGTGGGTAGGATATTTTGGATTCCACCCTATCTGCTTCAACTTAGTTTAAGTGGCTTTAAGTGGCTTTAAGTGAAATAAAATAAAGTTGTCGCACCACTTTATTTTATTTTCTTATCTTAACCTCAAAAATTAAAAACCAAACCTGAGCAAACGCAACTCCGAAAATGGTGTTTCAAAGAAAATACTGGCACTGCGATTCCAGCGGTGCCCTCGGAATTCGATTCCAAGCACCGGTTCAAAAGTTAGAAAAACTCGCTCGTTCGTTCACTAAACGTACCTAAGCCAAACTTCGGAAAATTATTCTGGGCCTCGGAATCAGGTGACATCAGAAACTGCGTTCTTGTAAAATTACCAAGAAAATTAAGAAAAAAAATTCCTTGAATTTTACGGGTCTTTACATCACTCCCACCTCAGGGCTTTACGTCCCCTTAAAGATACATCATAAACTAGGGAAACAAAAGTGGGTACTGAGCACGCATCTGATCCTCCCGCTCCCATGTTCTCTCTTGGAGGTTCCCGTTCTGCCATCTGATGTGCACAAGAGGAACCTCCAGGAGAGAACTTGGGAGCGGGAGGCTCAGATTCGTGCTCAGTACCCACTTTTGTTTCCCTAGTTTACGATGTATCTTTACGGGGACGTAAAGACCTGAGGTGGGAGTGATGTAAAGACCCGTAAAATTCAAAGAGATTTTTTTCTTAATTTTCTTGGGAATTTTATAAGAATTCATTTTCTGACGACACCTGATTCCGAGGCCCGGTGTGCCCGGAATCATTTTCTGAAGTTTGGCTCGTGTACATTCAGTGAACAAACGAGCAGGTTTTTATAACTTTTTAACCAGTGCTCGGAATCAAATTCCAAGGGCACCGATGGAATTGCAGTGCCGGTATTTGCTTAGAAACTCCATTTTCGGAGTTGCGTTTTCCTGGGTGTGGTTTTTAATTTTTGGGGTTAAGTTAAGAAAATAAAATAAAGTGGTGCGACAACTTTATTTTATTTCACTTAAAGACACTTAAAGCCACTTAAGCTAAGTCGAAGCGGATAGGGTGGAATCCAAAATATCCTACCCACTTGGTAGGATATTTGTGAGGTGGGGGCCGCACCGGCCCCACCGTTTCTTTTCCTCTAAGTAACGCACCTGCGAAAACTCCTCTTTAATGAAAGTCAACCGGTGTGTTTTCTTAAACTCTTAACGCCCCTATTAATTAAAAAACAAGTTAAGAAACGAACCATTAATTCGGTGAATTAATGGTAACGACTTAACTGTCCAATTAATAGGGGCGTTAAGAGTTTAAGAAAATGCACCGGTTGACTTTAATTAAAGAGGAGTTTTCTCAGGTGCGTTACTTAGAGGAAAAGAGACGGTGGGGCTCGTATGGGCCCCACCTCACAAATATCCTACCAAGTGGGTAGGATATTTTGGATTCCACCCTATATACTTCAAGCTTAAGTGGCTTTAAGTGGCTTTAAGTGAAATAAAATAAAGTTGTCGCACCACTTTATTTTATTTTCTTAACATAACCCCAAAAATTAAAAACCACACCCGAGCAAACGCAACTCCGGAAATGGAGTTTCTAAGAAAATACTGGCACTGTGATTCCATCGGTGCCCTCAGAATTTGATTCTAAGCACCGGTTCAAAAGTTAGAAAAACCCGCTCGTTTGTTCACTGAACGTACCTGAGCCAAACATCGGAAAATGATTCTGGGAACACCGGGCCTCGGAATCAGGTGCCGTCAGAAACTGCGTTCTTGTAAAATTCCCAAGAAAATTAAGAAAAAAATTTCCTTGAATTTTACGGGTCTTTACATCACTCCCACCTCAGCGCATTACATCCCCGTAAAGATACATCGTAAACTAGGGAAACAAAAGTGGGTACTGAGCACGCATCTGAGCCTCTCGCCCCCAAGTGCTCTCCTGGAGGTTCCCATGCTACCATCTGATGCACACAAACTATTGGAATAATAATAAAATAAGACCAACACATGTTTTTCATGGGTGTGGATTGTTGAGAGGATTTGGAGAAACTCTATCAGCGGAATGGGAAGCACCATCTTCTTCCTATGGAGTTTTAGGACACCGTATGTTTTGGTTTTATAGTACACCTTTTCAACTGTTTCTCTAGTGACCGTTGAAAGCTAACGGTTATAATTATAGTCGTTGGACCTTGTTAGGATAATTGAACTTATTTAAATATTAATTAGTTTCCAAATAATTTAGTTATGATTAAGGTTATAATTAAACCATCATTTATGAGCTCTAAAAGGATATGGTTTAAATTTTCATTTCACCCTTAAGTGATTTTGATAAGTATTAATAAATTAAAAACACTTTGAGAATATTTCAAATACAATGTAATGATTTTCATTACTTAAATAATGTTATAAACTATGTTTAAATTTCATCAAATTAAATTATGTTTTGATTAAATTAAAATTTCTAGTATACTAGCACATAAGTTATCATATAGGTTTATTAAAATCTTTTTATAAAGTTTTCCTATAAAAAGGTTTTTAACTAATACATTGTTTAGTTTTATTCATTAAGTTTGAGAATATAAATTCTATATAGTTTTAATAAATGGATTGTTTCCACTTCTTTAAAATAGTTTTTTTTAGTGTAGCTTGTACAAAAAACAATTGGCCCACTAGGGCTAGCCCTTTTTGGCTAGGTCCAAGGGAGGCAGCACACATGACGTAGCTGAGCCTGACCCTCATCCCCAAGCCATGGCTGGCCCGAGCTCAGGAAGAAGTTCCCCAAAGGGCGCTTGGGAGAAGGTAGGAGCGCATAGGCGCACCAGTGCGGGCGTGAGGCCGCGGTGGGGTCTGAGTAGGCCGAGGCCTACGGGCGGGAGCCCACGTATAGGCCCCCCTTTGTGGGTGCTGTGTGTTTTATGAGCACTCATTGGGAGGCCTGGAGTTATAAGGGATGCAAAAATCGCTCTCCGTTTTGAGGTGGGAAGCATTTTTTCGGGCAAAATGCGATCTGGACCATCAGATCGTGTCGTGCACAATCTAGACCGCTGATCACGATCTCGTTTCAACCTTCAGCAACTGCGACTTCCCATACTTAGATCTAATCTAATCCACTCAATTCTATTAAAACAGCGGATGCATCTCAGCCATTGGATCGGCGTTGGGATCAATTTGGACTGTCAGTTTTTCCCCGTCTTTTCCCCAATCCACGTCGTCTTCTTCCTCCGCTCATGGGTTACACCAGTAACCCTACCCTACGGCACCCCTCGTTTTCTTCACCTCTGACCGCCGAGGACCCCCATGTATCCTATTTTTCTTCAAGCACGACACCCCCCATTGAATTCAATGCAAGTGGGTACGTTTTTTTTTTGCATAGAAGGTGGTGTGTGAGCTTTTGTATATGAATAACCGAGACCTCTCGGTTCTTCTTCCCCGTTCAAGTATTCAGCAAACCCCGGCCAATCTCCCTTAGGTCCTCTTTCTCTGATTTTTAAAGGTAAGGGTTTAGTTTTTCCTTGTCTTGCTTCTTTGAGAGTATATACACTAATATATTCATAAAGTATATACTTATACCCATACAGTTCCGTCCAAACGTTCTTAAATGTTGAACCTGGGCCTTTGGGTTCTCTTGCGCTCAAATGGCCTAAAGAACGTAAGGATTATACCTTGCATCATTTTTTTAGAATACATATATAATTTTGGTTATATGTATATACGCCGGTTATATGTATGAATGGGCATGGCCTTTCTACTTTGGTTTTATGTTTGAAGTTGTGTATAATTGTTCTTGCCTCGCATATGTTCACATATGCATGTTTTTGAAAAAGTAAATACAAATATATTTGGAAAATGTTATATATTTGTTCGGGTTTTTGGTGTTCAAATGGTGTAATGGACGTAAGGAGTATTATTCATTGGTGCATGGTGTTGAGTTATATATATCTATACATATATATATATATATATATATATATATATGTTCATAAAACCTTGTATTTTAAATATCTCCACGGGTTAGTTGAGACTCTTCTTATAACCGAACCTAAATCCTTAAATTTGGTAATTTAGGTATGTTTATAATTTATTAAATGTTTATCAAACCTTAAGACATGCTATATATTTATATAGGTACATATTTGGTCATGTGTACTTAGGTTATATATATATATATATATATAGGAATGGACAATGTAACACCCCGAGATTTTATGAAAAATATTCTTTTTAATTTCACTAATGTCTTGTGTTGTACATTACACCAAAAGGAGCTTTCACAACACGCATCCTTTATTTGCCTTGCATTACACACAATCGCGACCTTCCTCGATAGCGTGTGTAGTACGCAATAACGAGTCTCACTAAACAACAATATGCTATTAAAATATTATTAAAACTAGCCGTTATGAATAGTAATAACCACTTTTTGAAATTTTGTAATTTTATGGAATTCATTTTTGGACTCGTAATATCGAAATTAGCTTAGGGTGAAACTTTGGTGATTTTCGGATAACTTTCATATTTTGATGAATAGTGGAAATTACTAAATTTTAATTAAAAACAACTTTTTCAATCGAAATAATTAATAGTGATAAATTATTAATTTGAGTGGTTTTAAAGTATATTTAGAATATATTTTTACAATTTAATACAATGATGGTCGTTGGATGTAATTTCACATTTAAACCAGACATAAACAAGTGTCAATCTTTTGATAGTTATTATCTCTTAAGAACACGCTATTTGTTTTGACGACGGGAATTAATTTTTTAAATTAACTAATTCAACTGATATGTTTTGAATTTGGTAAAATAGAAATCATTTTTGAGTTCATAATATCAAATATAGCTTAGGCCTAATTTTTGGTATTTTTCTGAAAACTTTCAATTTTTTATGAATAGTGAAACCACTAAGTGGTAGTTAAAAAACTGAATTTTTCATAAAACTTAATTTTACCACTTCTGTGGGTGGAATTTCGAAAATCCGAGAGACACGGTTAATATCAAGGACTAAAATGTGGTTCAATGAGATGAAAATAATTTTTTGGTGAATAGTAACTTTTTACTTTTTTTTTACCACGGTTAAAAGTAAATAGGGTAATTATGGGTAGAAATGATATTATTTTTACCCTAACACATGTCCTAATTCTATTGGACAAGTGTAATTCGACCAAAAACAAACTTAGGAATAAAATATGACCATTTAGGCCCACTTGGATTAGATTAGGACATTTATTATTAATTTATTTAAAGAAGGGTTAAAAGAGTTAAAATCAATGTTTATTTACTAAAACATTTTTAATATGGGGTTATACATAAGATAAATTCGACTATAAATATTCATTAGAAAGATAAAAGGCTTTCCTATAAAATGATATTTTATTTATAATTTTTAGACATTAAATAAATTAATTTATTTATGACACAACGATGATGCAGTAATTGCCCTTTTAAGGAAATGTTAACATAATTGATGTTATAAATGCTCAAATAAATGTTATTTGAGAATTTTTATGAATTACACTAATATTTTAGGTTACTATGATATATTATTGTTGATTTAATCAACTTGGTTAGAACATCTAATTCTGTTATGACTTTCACAAAAATCATATATCAAATCGTGTCAAAATTGACACAAAATAGTTTTTAAATCAAATATTATATTATTAATTATTATTTTATTCCTAAAAATCTAAGGTTCGGCCAAATGACTTAGATAAGGATATATATATTAATAATAAACAATTTGGGGTTCGTTTGGCATGTTATAGTAAGTGTATTAACCATATAGTGAAAGAAAACAAAAAGACACGGTATAAGTTAAATTATTTAACTTAGAGTTAAATATAATTGATAAGGTTATCATAGTACCCTAAACTTGTCTAAATTATATTGGTTGATAGGATTTCGACCCATACCCACTTTATCTTAGAAATAATACCCTTGGGAACCATTATAAACCGATTTTGACTTTAATATAAAATAATATTTTGAGATATTCCTAAGGTGCCCCTCTCCTCCCTTATAAAAGGGCACCTCCTCCCCCTTCTCCTCACACCAATTTGAGCACTCAATCTCGGACAACCCCTGACAAAATACCTTCTCCGCTTCCCTAGAATAATCCTAGAGGTCCTGGTCTTCTTCAAAGACCAATCTTAGTTCCCTAAGTGGAGGATTCAAAGAGGCGTTTCGAAGAAGAGGTAATATCCATTACCGATCTTTTCAATTTCTTTCTTCTTCAACTTATTCTTCTTTAGTTGTTTCATGATAAAGTAATAACATCAGTATTACTTACATACTGATATGTTATTATAAATATGAAACAGCTCTAATTAACCTTCTATCCATCCTACGGAAAAAGGAAATCACCGCGCGTGCGTACGTACGGAATACTGTCTCCACGCCGTGGTGTAATCTATTTTCTGCCACCACCTTAATTGGATGGGTATAATGGTGTAATTAGTAACTATATATGATTATTATAAAGTGATATTGATACTGAAATAGTATACATACACTTCAACACAAGTTCACGATCATGAGAATGATATCATCGCTCGTGCGTACGTACGGACTACCGTCTCCACGACGCGATGAGATTCATTCTCCATGTTAACCATTTAAGAATGATTATAAAGTATATATAAGCAATAATAATTAAATATATGACATTATAAAGCTACTGGATTTATGTATATATGTATGTCATCTACTTACTTCCATTCAAGACAATAAGGAAAGGAAAATAGCGTTCATGCGTACGTACGGACTACCGTCTCCATGAACGGTGTGTTTCATTTCATTTATCTATCTATTATATATATATATATATACTGAATATATATGATATAAAAATCATGTTTTATATTCTGTAAGTAAGTAAATCATGATATAAGTAATAATAATGTCAAGAATAACAAGTCCAAACACCTACGATAAATGAAACGATTTTACCCAAAACGCTTCTTTAACATGGAATTTACAAAAGAACGGGTAATATAAAGTCATAAGTGAACCATATATGATATAATAACAATGAATATGATTCTGTAATAAGTTAATGACATTATTTAAATCATTATACAGGAGGTTCGGACACTTACGAAGAAAATCGGACCTAAGGTAAGGGAAAATATCACAATCTCATTTTTATCCGAGATTGTTTTTACTTTGGCATTTACTGGGGTGTATTTTATCATCCACATCCATGTTCCATCAATATATAATATTGTTTCCATCCACTTACAATAGTTTAAATCCAATTTTACCCTTCGGTGAGTTTTTAGTAAAGAATATGAAAGGAATCTTTTGTCATTTTTAGTATGAGGTACTTTTTGACTTTTCCGAAAAAAGTATGAGAAGAATGTTTTTTTAACTTATACGGCATGAATGGATTTTTAAAAAATTATTTCCAAGAATCTTCCTTTACAAGTCTTCAAGTTTATTTTTAATCAACTTCTTTTAGTTTATAATTGTACGACATGTTAAGAAAGGAAAAGTGTGTTTGAAGCAGAAAGGATATTTTCCTCAGGAATGGAGTTCAAGTGTTTTATCAAAATTATTTTCCATCTAAGATAATATAGGGTTCTGTTTTTATCCCTATTATTACATTGATTTGATTATGTTTTGAGGTAATTATTTTTATGAAGTCATTTACCTTATATGATTTGTCTTATGATGTCATGATGTTTCAAGAATCCCATTTTTGTTACATGTGTTATACGATGATGTATGATTTATGATTATGTGGCACACATAAGAAAGGATTCATTATAAGATGAGTGGGACCTATATCTCCCTCCAATGCATTGGGTAAAGATTTTATATCTCATGAGATAGACATGGCTGGAATGGTAGGTTATACCGGTTCAATGAAACAGGACTGAAACGAGGGTTACTCGATTCAGAAAAGGGACTTTGTCCAATAAGATGGTCTTGGAAATGAGTCTTGACTAACAAGAAATGATTCTCTATGATTATGTGTGAATGCCACAAAGTTTCATGTTTTAAGTTATGATTATTGTGATTACATTTCACTTCCATGATTTACCCCATGTTATGAAACTATGATCTCTTTTGCAGGTTAAGATTTCCAAAAGTTATGTGCTTATGTATATGATGTGATCGATATTTCTTTTGTTTACCCTTACTGAGCATTTGAGCTCACCCTTTTATGTTTTCTTTTCCCCAGGATATAAAGAATGGTTTTAGGTAAAAAAAGGAGATCTTTATGGGAGATTTTGAAGATCTTTCACCACGATTAGAAGATTATATTCCAAGTTTCCAAAGACACTACACTATTACGGTCCTTGTGTGTGTGTTTTTGTTATGTACTAAGTATTCCGCAAATGTAATGTAATGTCAATGTACGTCAAGCTTCGGGTCTCTACAGTTGGTATCAGAGGAAATGTTTAGTCAACCTTTGGAAACTAGGATGCGAGAACGTTAGTGAGATCCCTAGAGATATGTCTAAGGTATGTCTAGGGATGTCCCTAAGGTTAAGTATACGTATAGG
Source organism: Viscum album (assembly GCA_963277665.1). Lineage (NCBI taxonomy): Eukaryota > Viridiplantae > Streptophyta > Magnoliopsida > Santalales > Viscaceae > Viscum > Viscum album. Next base: position 1,479,369,044 of record OY728134.1, read on the forward strand.
TTATAGTACTATAATTACGCTAACGATCATAGAATTAAATCTATGATGTTAGATATTGAAGGTACTCCCCCTTTATTATGTTGTTTTCCCTAGCATGATTTTTGCCTCTCACACTATTCTTTTTGGGTTTTAGACGATGGCTGGAACCCAAAGGAACCGTGTTGATCAATGCAATGGACATTGCAATGATTGCCCTCCTGAACAAACAAATGTTATGGGAGATGGAGTGCAAAATTTTATTGCTATACTTACACAAGCTATGAATCATTCTGGACTTCCAAATGAGCAGAGAAGGGAACAATATTCTATTGATTCCTTCATGAGGCAACATCCACCTTTTTTCAGTGGGACTTCCGATCCACTTGTTGCTGAACAATGGATCAGTACTACTGAAAAGATATTTTCAGTTCTTCAATGTTCTGAACATGATAAAGTAATTTTAGCAGTGTATCATTTGGAAGGTGATGCTGATCAATGGTGGAATCTTATCAAGAATACGAGGCCAAGAGATGAAATTGAGTCCATGGAATGGGATGAGTTCAAGAACTTGTTTTTCAGTAAGTACTTACCTCGTATTCTTCGAAAAAAGATGGAAAAGGAGTATCTTGAGCTGAAGCAGAAGGATGAGGAATCTGTTGGTATATACGAAGCAAATTTTACAAGACTTTCAAGGTATGCATCTGGCATTATCATCCAACCTAAAAGTATAGTTGATCGATTTTTCAGTGGCTTAAAACCAAGTCTTCGAAGGGAATTAGCTATAAGAGACTTCAGTAGCTATGAAGAAATTGTGTGTTGTGCTATCAAGGTAGAAATGGAAGTTGGTGTTACATATCCATCTCATGGTTTTGAAAAGAAACGAAATATGGAGTTCAAGGAGAAATCTCAAAATAATGGTGAAAAGAAGATGAATGTTTCCTTATGCACAAAGTGTGGAAAGAAGCACGGTGGAGATTGTCTTAAAGGGACTAGAAAATGTTTTAAGTGTGGAAAAGAAGTTCATCGAGCAACTGAGTGTCGAAGTAATGGAAAAAGGGTTTCTAATGATGTGAATAAAGCAAACACTGTAGAGAACGCACCACCAACACTTCAATGCTTCAAGTGCAAGGAAATGGGGCATTATGCTAATAAATTCCCTAATCCAAGGGTTAGTGATGATCGACATGAGCAACCGCTTAAGGCAAAGGACAAAGGGAAGTCACATGCGATCACTATTGGCGATGTTGAATATGACAACGATGTGGTGGAATGATTAAGTGTTTATGTAATGGGATTCCAAAATAATGTTGTATCATAAAGTGTTGGAATATTTATGTATTGGTCTAATGTGGTATTCAAAGTGATTGAGATATTTTTGGAAATAAGTTGATATGCGCATAATGAAGGGAAAACGAGAAAATTAAATGTTTAACAGTATTCATGAGCTCATGATTGATATAAGGACTAAGTGATATCATGGTTTGAGTATATAGAATTTTGAGGATTTTGGTATGTGGAAGGTGTTACCTTTTAACTGCATTCATGTTTTCCCTAAGGTTCAATGAGTATTCAAGAGAATACATGATTAAGGACTTTGAATGTTTGGAATGTGACCAACAAAACATATCTTATGATATATGGGGATCAATGATGGTATTAAATCTCTGGTAATCGTTTTCACTATGTTATGAGAGTGGACTGTAGTATTATGGATAAGACTAAAGATTGGAATGGATTATGTTGGACATAAGTTAGTATTGTTTAAGGATAGAAGTTTTTTCGATATTATTGATGGGATGTTATAGTAATATAGTTTTAGAAAAAGGACAACCTGCAGGACGGGAGACAGCCCATCGCGTTGGACAAGGCTGTGGGAATCAATCCCACAATCGAAGTGCGACTGGCCTTTATCGCCTACCACTGGCCTACAAGAAGTCCCTGGTTAGTGGAAAATAGTTTTATTTTATTAAGCGGTATGATATATGAAGTATAAGTTCATTTTTGGAACCATATACGATTAACCATAAGATGGACTTATAACTTTTTCTAACCTTTTGTTTGAAAGAGATGGAATGACCCGTCATTCTATCACATGATCTGCTAACACTTCACAAATAACAAATTCAACTTCATTTATTTAAGATATGAAGAGGAAATTGTTTAAGGCACGAACAACAGTGAGATTGTACCAAAATAAAGTAAGTATTTATTCTAATTCAAACTCTTCAACTTTAGGGAAACGATCTTGAAATCCAAAAATGTTGTCCTAGTGCTCTTATATCTGATTAATCAGATGGTACCTTAGATCGTCACAAATTTATGGATTTGTGATTGTTGGCTTTTCCATAGCCATGTTCTCTACCACTCTCCATCAGAACATGATGGTTAGATTTTTCTTCCATATCCATATTTTCACCTATGTGGAAACCCAGTGATTGGTTTATTTAGGTAACCGTTACATTTCATACTTTTGTTTTTAAAGATTGGTTTTGGTATTCCTTTTTACGATGTGGGTTTCAATTAAAGAAACTTTCAAGTAGTAAACCATTTATAACCTCGACGAATTTCGAGGGCGAAATTCATTTTAAGGGGGGTAGAATGTAACACACCGAGATTTTATGAAAAATATTCTTTTTAATTTCACTAATGTCTTGTGTTGTACACTACACCAAAAGGAGATTTCACAACACGCATCCTTGATTTTCCTTGCATTACACGCAATCGCGACCTTCCTCGATAGCGTGTGTAGTACGCAATAACAAGTTTCACTAAACAACAATATTCTATTAAAATATTATTAAAACTAGCCGTTATGATTAGTAATAACCACTTTTTGAAATTTTGTAATTTTATGGAATTCATTTTTGGATTCGTAATATCGAAATTAGCTTAGGGTGAAACTTTGGTGATTTTCGGATAACTTTCATATTTTGATGAATAGTGGAAATTAATAAATTTTAATTAAAAACAACTTTTTCAATCGAAATAATTAATAGTGATAAATTATTAATTTGAGTGGTTTTAAAGTATATTTAGAATATATTTTTACAATTTAATACAATGATGGTCGTTGGATGTAATTTCACATTTAAACCAGACATAAACAAGTGTCAATCTTTTGATAGTTATTATCTCTTAAAAACACGCTATTTGTTTAGACGACGGGAATTAATTTTTTAAATTAATTAATGCAACTTATATGTTTTGAATTTTGTAAAATAGAAATCATTTATGAGTTCATAATATCAAATATAACTTAGGCCTAATTTTTGGTATTTTTCTGAAAACTTTCAATTTTTGATGAATAGTGAAACCACTAAGTGGTAGTTAAAAAACTGAATTTTTCATCAAACTTAATTTTACCGCTTCTGTGAGTGGAATTTAGAAAATCCGAGAGACACGGTTAATATCAAGGACTAAAATGTGGTTCAATGAGATGAAAATAATTTTTTGGTGAATAGTAACTTTTTACTTTTTTTTACCACGATTAAAAGTAAATAGGGTAATTATGGGTAGAAATGATATTATTATTATCCTAACACATGTCCTAATTCTATTGGACAAGTGTAATTCGACCATAAACAAACTTAGGAATAAAATATGACCATTTAGGCCCACCTGGATTAGATTAGGACATTTATTATTAATTTATTTAAAGAAGGGTTAAAAGAGTTAAAATCAAAGTTTATTTACTAAAACATTTTTAATATGGGGTTATACATAAGATAAATTCGACTATAAATATTCATTAGAAATCTAAAAGGATTTACTACATAATGATATTTTATTTATAATTTTTAGACATTAAATAAATTAATTTATTTATGACACAACGATGATGCAGTAATTACCCTTTTAAGGAAATGTTAACATAATTGATGTTATAAATGCTCAAATAAATGTTATTTGAGACTTTTTATGAATTACACTAATTTTCTAGGTTACTATGATATATTAGTGTTGATTTAATCAACTTGGTTTGAACATCTAATTCTGTTATGACTTTCACAAAAATCATATATCAAATAGTGTCAAAATTGACACAAAATAGTTTTTAAATGAAATATTATATTATTAATTGTTATTTTATTCCTAAAACTCTAAGGTTCGGAAAAATTACTTAGATAAAGATATATATTAATAATAAACAATTTGGGGTTAGTTTGTCATGTTATAGTAAGTGTATTAACCATATAGTGAAAGAAAACAAAAAGACACGGTAAAAGTTAAATTATTTAACTTAGAGTTAAATCTAATTGATAAGGTTAAAATAATACCCTAAACTTGTCTAAATCCTATTGGTTGATAGGATTTCGACCCATCCCCACTTTAGCTTCGAAATAAGACCCTTTGGAACCATTATAAACCGATTTTTACTTTAATATAAAATAATATTTTGAGATATTCCTAAGGTGCCACTCTCCTCCCTTATAAAAGGGCACCTCCTCCCCCTTCTCCTCACACCAATTTGAGCACTCAAGCTCGGCCAACCCCTTACAAAATCCCTTCTCCACTTACATAGAATAATCCTAGAGGACCTGGGCTTCTTCAAAGACCAATCTTAGTTCCCTAAGTGGAGGATTAAAAGAGGCGTTTCGAAGAAGAGGTAATATCCATTACCGATCTTTTCAATTTCTTTCTTCTTCAACTTATTCTTCTTTAGTTGTTTCATGATAATGTAATAACATCAGTATTACTTACATACTGATATGTTATTATAAATATGAAACAACTCTAATTAGACTTCTATCCATTCTACGGAAAAAGGAAATCACCGCGCGTGCGTACGTACGGAATACCGTCTCCACGCCGTGGTGTAATCTATTTTCTGCCACCACCTTAATTGGATGGGTATAATGGTGTAATGAGTAACTATATATGATTATTATAAAGTGATATTGATACTGAAATAGTATACATACACTTCAACACAAGTTCACGATCATGAGAACGATATCATCGCTCGTGCGTACATACAGACTACCGTCTCCACGACGCGATGAGATTCATTCTCCATGTTAACCATTTAAGAATGATTATAAAGTATATATAAGCAATAATAATGAAATATATGACATTATAAAGCTACTCGATTTATGTATATATGTATGTCATCTACTTACTTCCATTCAAGACAATAAGGAAAGGAAAACAACGTTCATGCGTACGTACAGACTACCGTCTCCATGAACGGTGTGTTTCATTTCATTTATCTATCTATTATATATATATATATACTGAATATATATGATATATAAATCATGTTTTATATTCTGGAAGTAAGTAAATCATGATATAAGTAATAATAATGTCAAGAATAACAAGTCCAAACACCTACGATAAATGAAACGATTTTACCCAAAACGCTTCTTTAACATGGAATTTACAAAAAACGGGTAATGTAAAGTCATAAGTGAACCATATATGATATCATAACAATGAATATGATTCTGTAATAAGTTAATGACATTATTTAAATCATTATACAGGAGGTTCGGACACTTACGAAGCAAATCGGACCTAAGGTAAGGGAAAATATCACAATCTCATTTTTATCCGAGATTGTTTTTACTTTGGCATTTACTGGAGTGTATTTTATCATCCACATCCATGTTCCATCAATATATAATATTGTTTACATCCACTTACAATAGTTTAAATCCAATTTTACCCTTCAGTGATTTTTTAGTAAAGAATATGAAAGGAATCTTTTTTCGTTTTTCGTACGAGGTACTTTTTGACTTTTCCGACAAAAGTATGAGAAGAATGTTTTTTTTCAACTTATACGACATGAATGGATTTTTAAAACATTATTTCCAAGAATCTTCCTTTACAAGTTTTCAGGTTTATTTTTAATCAACTTCTTTTAGTTTATAATTGTACGACATGTTAAGAAAGGAAAAGTGTTTTTGAAGCAGAAAGGATATTTTCCTCAAGAATGGAGTTCAAGTATTTTATCAAAATTATTTTCCATCTAAGATAATATAGGGTTCTGTTTTTATCCCTATTATTACATTGATTTTATTATGTTTTGAGGGAATTATTTTTATGAAGTCATTTACCTTATATGATTTGTCTTATGATGTCATGATGTTTCAAGAATCCCATTTTTGTTACATGTGTTATACGATGATGTATGATTTATGATTATGTGGCACACATAAGAAAGGATTCATTATAAGATGGGTGGGACCTATATCTCCCTCCAATGCATTGGGTAAATATTTTATATCTCATGAGATAGACATGGCTGGAATGGTAGGTTATACCGGTTCAGTGAAACAGGACTAAAACGAGGGTTACTCAATTCAGAAAAGGGACTTTGTCCACTAAGATAGTCTTGGCAATGAGTCTTGACTAACAAGAAATGAATCTCTATGATTATGTGTGAATGCCACAAAGTTTCATGTTTTAAGTTATGATTACTGTGATTACATTTCACTGCCATGATTTACCCCATGTTATGAAATTATGATCTCTTTTGCAGGTTAAGATTTCCAAAAGTTATGTGCTTATGTATATAATGTGATCGATATTTCTTTTGTTTACCTTTACTGAGCATTTGAGCTCACCCTTTTATGTTTTATTTTCCCCATGATATAAAGAATGGTTTTAGGTAAAAAAAAGGTGATCTTTATGGGAGATTTTGGAGATCTTTCACCACGATTAGAAGATTATATTCCGAGTTTCCAAAGACACTAAACTATTACGGTCCTTGTGTGTGTGTTTTTGTTATGTACTAAGTATTCCGCAAATGTAATGTAATGTCAATGTACGTCAAGCTTCGGGTATCTACAGACAAACTCTCTCTATTTTTTTGTATAGGCCCACGAACAGCCCATCCATTAAGCTGGATATATATATATATATGGTATATGGTATATGTGTTCCGTTTTAATTGAATTATATGGGCAGATTTTTATAAACAAAATTTCATGACTAAAGAAATTACCTACCCTATATAATACCCTATTAACTTATACCTTTAGGGGGTTAATGCACATGGATGTGCCACTCCTCTAGTACAAATGTAGTTATATACATATACCTTATATAATTCATGAACCTTTATTATACCCAGTTCTGAGTTCTTTACACATTAAGTCTCGAGTTTGGGTGGAGTGTTAAAACATAAGAAATAGGATGTGAAACAAAACTCACATCCACATTTAAGAGTAACTTATTTGTTTTCCCATTTTTAAAATGATGTTTCTTATGGTGATGATTCATGCTTTCTATCATGGACAATTCTATTTTATGCAAAGGCTTATCAATATTGAATGTTTTAGCATGTGCAAGCTCAAAACCCTACTTGAAGTATTGGTTCACTTTTTTTTAATTCGATGTTGAGGTTTTAGAATTTTAAGAATAAACTTGATTGTGACAAATTCTAGTTTTTTTTCTTTTATTTTAGTACCTTATATGTCAATATACATTCCATAATCTACCTTTCGTCATTCCATCCAATGATGGGTGTATAATTATTAGCTTGGTTTTTAGTCACATGGATTCCTGTCTCACTTATATGATATGTAAATTCAACTATTATGACCAACTATGAATTAATTTCAAGGTGGTATGGGACATCTTGAATATACAACCCCATTTAAGTAAAGTATTGAATTATGTGGCTCACATGTATGTAAAGACATATTAAGGGTGCGCCCTGATAGCACTCCAATGCATTGGGTAATAAATTAATCTCTAGAGATAACAAGTTTCACGATACCATGGTGAATAACCAAAGGTAATTCTTATGACACCTTGGGGATGGACCTTGGTGATATATTCATGAATGTCAAAATGAAATGATGAAACCACATATTCAAGTTATGTTACAAGTACTTTTCCATATGAAATTCATATTCCTGCACTGCTCTAGTCTTTATGTCTTTATAAAGTTCATGTTGATGTCACATGTAAAAAATTTAAGGCATGATTTGTGTTTAACACTCAGTAAAATAGTATACAACATATGAAATTGAGGTTGATTCCTTCACGTGAAACTCTAATTAATCATTACTCTTAGCTGATCAATTTTGTGCTTAAATGTTCATATGTCATATGTGTTTAGAACATCCTTTACTTATTACTCTTTTTTTATGTACCCTAATTGATTCATGTATTCCTTGTAAATCTTAATTAAGCACTTTTATGTTATGTTACCTGTGTTGCAGTTTTTCTATAAGAGAATTTTCTTTGGATAAATTTTTAAAGAATGTTTTCAAAAGTTTCATTGGTTTATTTTAAACCCCTCACTGGTCATTCTTATGCTCTCCCTATGTTTTGAATTTAAAATTTTCAGGTAACAGCTTTTATCAGATGAAACATTTCTGAAGTTACCGGTTTTCCAAAGCCCGAACCGAACTCGATCCTCTATATGGGACGTGATGTGTATTTATTAGTGCATGTTTCTATTTTAAAATGACACATCATGATCAGAAGGCACCGACTCCTAGTTTTCTAGGGTCGTGTCTTCACAGTTGGTATCAGAGGATTCAGTTTGGATAACTCTGGAAAGCTAGAATGGAAACAAAGAAAAATATACTTCAGCATTACTAAAAATGAGTTTTCTTAATTTTCATATGGAAAACGATGGTACTAATCTTTTTTATCTAACCACCGAGGCCCTAGAGAATATTGTGTCTTTAACTAGCTGAGAGAATTTTCTTAACAATGCCCATATCTGCATAACATGCAAACACCTGTACGATGTGTCAAACTCACCACGGGTGCTTCGGCTACATCGGGGGTTAGGATTGGATTACCTCTTTATGATGATGACCCAATTCCCCTCCTGTATACGTTGGGGAAGGTTCCATGAAGGAATTTTATGGGTGTTCACGGTAGGTGAGGACTTTGGCCATATGGCCCTTGACACTTTTCAAGAAGTTGCTGCTTCCGGTGACCTACGAGTGGCCTATCTTTGTCCAATCTTGAACAACGGCTTCTGGGGCTAGTTGTTGGACTTCGTAATGTTAGAAGATGAGTCCACCCAACTGTCTTGTAGGAAACAAGTGTATTTCTACATCTCTCAACTTCATACCCCTCATACTATACTCAGGAGACGTCATAGGTGCCCCATGAGTTTAACCCTGAATGCTCAGCCTGTGTTTGGTTTGAGGAGATAGGGAGTTTTGATTCTCTGTGTGGAGTTCATGTAGTAGGCCATTAGGTGAACTCAAGTACTGATGTTTAGTAATAAACTTATGTTTTATTGAAATATTGTCTTTCCTATTCCTGTCTTTACGTTGTTTATAATTTTGGATAGATTTCAAGTGATTAAACTCTCATTATAAACTTTTAGATGAAAGGAAAAACACAAATGTTATCTCTTCCTACTGAGATACTGGAGATTATTGCAATCAAAACCTTTGAATACGAGTATTGTCCCTTCACAAACCTGCGAGTAACGTGCAAGAAATTGTTTGAGGTAAAAAATGGTCTGGAGATTCTCCGCACCTATCACAAGAATGCTTCCATATACTACCGCATAGGCTCAACACAATTGGATGAGTGTAAACGGAGAGGAAAATACCATGAAGGGCTCTTCTTGTGTTTCACCCTAGGGTGGAACTACACAGCTAGAGTAAAATTTCAAGAGGGTGATTTAGAGGGAAAATTTATGCGAACTACATGTACCAAATCCTCAGTGTTAGCATGTACAACAATGTCTAAAATATATATGTTCTCGATCGAGACATAATTTGGAGAGTTCTTCGTAGGTTGGTCTATATGTTCATTTCCAAACTTTGTATCGTTCGATCCTCCCTCTGGAAGCCCGAGTTTTCGGTGCATGAGTTCATCCCCTTCTGCCCGAAGTGTATCTAGATCAAATAAAAAGAGGATTTGAGCCACAATGTGGGTTTTTTGCTGGGCGCACCTAATGATTATCCACGATGGGGGATATGGTAGGAACATTAGTGAATTTTCCCTCAGTGAGGTTTTATGAAAGGAATTTCGGGGGCGCAATTCTTGAAGGGGGGAGTATTGTAACATCCCAAAACTTGGATAGCGTATAACGATAATTTTAGGATTTTATTTTTGTTTAAATTTCTTTTAACCAAACAAAATATTAAAAGATGAACATAAGGATATTTATTTATTTAAGAACATCGTAGTGTTTACAATACACTGAGATGAAAAAGAGTAAACATACTAACCAAAAATACTGTTGGCGCCAAAATATTGCACGAAAGGGATGGATGAAAAAGAAGGATGGCACGCTGCCTCGCGAAGCACCAACGCGAAGCACCAATGTGAAGCACCGCCACGAAGCACCGCGGGCAGCGCGGTCTCGTGAAGCTCTAGAGGCGGTAACTCTTCAAGAACGCATTTGACGTTCGCGAGCCTGCCACGAAGCTCCAGAGGCAGTAACTCTCCGCGAACGCATTTGACATTCGCGAGCCCGCCGCGAAGCTCCAGAGGTGGTAACTCTCCACGGACGCCGTTGACGTTCGCGAGCGCGCCGCGAAGCACCTGAGGCGGCGCGTGAGTTATGCTTCGCGGCGCCCCTTTTATATAAATACTGGACTCCCCCTGAGTCCTGAGGATGGACAATCCGACCTTTCGGCTTCTCCCCTCCCATATCGTGAAGCACTCTTTGCCCCGAGAATCATGAGCTCCGCGAGGTATTTCTACTTCGCAAGACGCCCCTGCTTTGTCTCGTTTTGAGCCCCTCTTCCGAGAGGGATGCCCTTCGCGAAGCTCAAGGGCATTCGCGAAGGTGGGGGATTCCCAAGGGAACCCGGGCAGCCGCGGAGCACTTATGCTTCGCGAAACACCCAACCCATACTAGTGATCCCTATGCTAAGGCAGGATCGCGATACGTCGCGAAGCACACTGCTTCGCAGGAACCTGCTTCGTGAGGCACCCCTTCTTCGCGAGGCAGTGCTCCACGAACCCTGTTCCACTTCCCGAAGCACCTTCCACTCACACCTACACCCCATGCTAAGGCCAAGGCACTCCACTTCGTGAAGTAAACTCCTTTTCTTAGCAATTCCCCTTCCTGTGCGACCCTCCAGGTTCGTACGATGTCATTTCAATGTCTCATGGACAATACCACTCGTAACGTTGCTTCGATTAATGCCTCATCGCATAGGAACGCTAACGGCTATTGCTTCTTCGCATAGCCACGCTAACGTGGACCCCTTGATGGTTCGTTCCACAACCCCCCTTGACCATGGCCTTACTGGTGCCTTCCCTTCCCCAAGGACCGGAGGGTACCGGTTATGTAAGTCCTAGGGGTGCGGAGTGAATCCACCTCATACGAGCTGCAGGACGTTAAACTTCCAAGCACCACGTCCTCAACACATGACGTTAAACTGTGACCCGACCTCGTGCCTCTCACGAAGGGTCCCCCCAGCTCGAACATTTTTTACGCCACTCGTCTCCATGGGAGTGGAAACACCCATCCACAAGGGGTGATATCCTCCTTATTGGAGTGGCGTATGTTCTCAGGATAAGGGTGACCCTAGTTCCCCAACGGATGGCTGCACCTCTACATCTCTGTACTTCCCCACTACCAAGGTTAGTGGAGGGCGTGATAGGGAATGAGGCACCTCCCATCATTGGTCCCAAATCACTCTTTCGTTGCGCTTTGTCGTACTATGGGCCTCCATCCTGGAGTAAGTCCTAGCACCATGGGCCGCCTAATGCGTAATCCCCTCTTTGCTTCTCACGGACGCATCCTTCCCGACGTGATCGTCAGGTCCTTGCAACCTCTTGTTTCTCACACCGAGCATGACTCACGTGAACTTAGAGTAAGCACCGACCCTGACCCCCACCCATAGCGAACTATGAGGTCTTTGATCCATGTCAAGTCATGGTACATAGGAAGCCTCCCTGAGGTTCAAGCCCACCCATCATTCATTCATGTCGGGTCCCATCCTCATCCAGCATGACGTTAAACCGCATTCCGGTCCAACAGCAAGACATTGTGACTCATCCATTCCGAACTACGAGGACTTTGATCCATATCAAGACATGGTACGTAGGAAGCCTCTACGAGGTTCAAACCCTCCATCCGGTCGTTCTGACCTCATTCACGTCGGTTCACCCCCGTCCCGCATGACGTTAAACTGTATTCCACAACCCGAACTATGAGGACTTTGATCCGTTTCAAGGCATGGTACGTAGGAATCCTCCCTGAGGTTCAAGACCATATCTCATCGGACAAAGGTCCACCTTCACGTCGATACGCTGACAACGCCCATCGGACCAAGGTCCACCTTCACGTCGGTACACTGACGATGCCCATCAGACCAAGGTCCACCTTCACGTTGGTACGCTGACGATGCCCATCGGACCAAGGTCCACCTTCACGTTGGTTCACTGACGACACCCATCGGGTCAAGGTCCACCTTCACGTCGGTTTACCGGCACCATCCCAAACTACGCGGACTTTGATTCCCTACCACGGGGATACGTAGGAGGTCTCTTCAAGGCTCAAGACCAACTTCACCATCGCCCCTGCGATGGTCCCATTTCACTCCCCCTCCACTCCATTCATCCACCTATCACCCATCCCGATTCTCGCCCGGACCGTCATATCTCGGTGAGACCATGTCGGTATGCTCCTCTTCACAGCCGCCCATGGGCTGGCCCCAGTATCGGCATCCCTTCAAGGGAAATCCTTCAATATGATCTATCCTAGCTAATGCTTCGGTTGGGTTGATCTGTCTCCGTTGTACGTTAAACTCACGGAGTACCTTGTGTTAAACACGGGAAGCTGAGGAAAACCTCAGATATGTGTCTATGAAATATAATTCCCCGTGCTCGATGTGGGATGACTCGGGCTTCCACGCCCTCGAGAAGCCCTCTAACCAAGGATAATAGATAGACATTCCAGGTTCCCCAGCATCCAGACACGCTACTGATGCTTCAACGTGACTACTCCCCCGACTGAAGGTTGCTGCCCTGACCGGACCCTTTGAAATGTCCTGACAGAAGCAGTGTAATTAACCGGCGTCCATGGAAACATGGAACTGGGAAGAATTTCACGAACTACGTATGAAATCTATGAGGGAAACCCGGACTAGGAGACAAGTTCTGAGGAGGAATCCACAGAAGGAAGAACGGACATCCTATCATCCCATTTCGATCAAGGAGCAGACGTCCCTGAATAAGGAGCGAATGCCGCACGCCTTTGGAAAGCGGGAATACGGGGCAACAAGCGCCGCGCGTCCTCCTCCTCCGCGGACGGATGCGCGCGCGCCCCGGCGAAAGTGTCGGAAACAGAAATGGTGAACCCGATGTGAAATTCTTCTCCTCAATGTGGAGATTAGTAGCGTTCAAGACACCAGTAGATTGACGTGTCACCGGATCCAGATATCCGGCGCCTGGTCCCACCAAGAAAATAGCGGGCCTGTCGTGAAACTCACTGGAAGTCGGGGCAGTAGAACGTGGGGCACTCCATTCTACAGCGTGTTGGCGTGGATCCTTCTTACAGACGTGGATAATGGAAGGACGTTGGGGCACTGGTTGTCAATCCTTTTCCCTCTCAGTGCTGATGAGTTGATCCCTTTGTTTCTCAGGAACCAGGTTGCTGTTACAGAGACGCGATCACCGCCCGCTAGCCTATGCAGGGGCAGGGGAAACATCTTCACAACCACCCCACATGGCGCCGCTACCGCCACGACGGCTGCCACATCGCAGAATACGGGGCGTCCACGTCCCCTTTCCCCATCAGAGGTCATCCAATGAAGGGTGATCAACAACCTCATGCACAGGTACGAGGAGGAAGGGGTCATCCCAACTAGGGATATGGCCCGCTTAGACCTGGAGGCCTCCAGGCCCCGCCGTTAACGCCGCCCTAACGGGCCGCGCAGGGAGCCCCTGCTCCGCACCCCAACGTTCAACCGTTTCGGGAGCCTGTCCCTGGAATGCCTTGACGACTCCTCGCCTAACACCGAAGAGGCGAGCGCCGTCCGGCTCAGCCTGCTCAGGGTCCCGACCCAAGGGCTCCAGGAGAGAGCTCCCGTCCGGCTGCATCAGCGCCGCCGTCCGGCTCCACAGGAAGAGCAGGCAGGCCATGCCCCTACACCACCTGCACCAGCTCTCCTGACCCGACATCAGCGCCGGGCCCGGGCTGAGGACGCTCGCCTAGGCACGTCGACGTCGACAGCTATAGTGGCCCGAGCCACCACCGACGTGCATTATGAAGCCCCCGCATACATTGAGCAGGGGTACTCCTTCACCCAACCAGGATCGAGACCCCAACCGCCCCGCGTGCAATCTGGGTTGGCTCTCCGGGTTGCAGGCCCAAGTGGTGATCGCCGCGAACTAACCCACGGTGATGTCACCCCGTACGGAGGTCCTCCCCGTACCACTACTCCACAGAGCGTGGGCCTTCCCCGCCCCGAAGTTCGTCATGGAGGCATGCCTCGTGCTACCCTCATCCCGAAGGAAGACCGGCCCCGCGGCAGTGATGCTCGGCGCGAAAACCATTCTCGTGCCCACTATACAAGGTATGGAGTCCATCCTCCTGCCCCTGACCGCCGATCCGAGGGCACTGTCCATACAGTCCTTCTCCAACGTGGGGTCCCTCCCTACGTCCTCTCTGCAACCGGCGGAGGTCCTCTTGGGCCCAGCAATTTGAGGAGTGAAGGTCAGCCTCGCTCCGCCCGCATCGACCATGGAGGTCCTCCCCATGCTCCTGCCGATTCCAACAGAGGCATTTCCCACATGGGTGTTGTTCGTGGAGGTCCTCCCGACGTACCCTTCGACATTTGCCCTGGTGCCCCTCGCACATCGGCTATCTCGAGTGGGGGTTCTCTCTGCCACGGTGCCAGCGCCGCCCCAAGACCCCATGATAGGGATCAACCCTGTCCTGAAGAGCCACCCCGGGGCAGGAGAGCAGGTCGTCGCCGCCTCAAGAAGAGTCCTGGGAAAGCTCGGGTGGAGATAAAACCTTCCCGTTTCTCCGAATATGAAGCGGAGTGCGACTCAGTGATGGAACCTTCTCCCCGCTCCTCTGTATCAAGGACCGGGGCAGGAACCAGACGCGTTAGCCTCATTCTCCCAGAATATGAGGTCCACCAGATTCCCGTCTCTCTCCGTAGGTACATCCAGGAGGAAGAAATCTTGGGAATTCCATAGGTCTCGACTGCGCAATCATCGCCATCGTCACCGGAAGCACCCTCTACCTCTACCAGAGATCACGAAGAGCTGTTTTGGGGGCCAGCGGAGGTAGAACGACGACATGACCGGTCGCCGGTAGCTACGATTCTTGTGCTGGAAGCTGTGGCTATCAGCCTATCGTACCGTGACATCATGGCCAGGTCACCTCACTCTTCAGAGGATGGCCCGGAATTCGGCGTCCAGTCAGCTTGTTTGTCGTATTCTCCGCCGCCGAGTTTACTATCCCAGAGGTCTGCCTCGGTACCGCTACCGGTCCCTTAGCCGCCCCCGGTTGACGAGTGGGGAAATATAGGGCCAGACCCTGAGTCCGAACCCAGGAGCTTCTGGAGTATTCTTGCAGCGGATTACTTCCTGGAGAAGTTCTTGCCAACGGCGGCACTAAATTTTCGCGTACTAGAGTCCCTTACCCCTGAAGAAGTGGGGTGTTTCTGTCGAACCCTATGGGCGACACACTTCTGCTCCGTCACGAATAGGTGGTGTACCCCAGAAGTCGAGAGCACTTCAAAGAAATCGGCGAGCAGTGCCGCCTGATCGATTCGGCTACACGCCTTGTGGCCCAGCACCCCGAGTCGCCAGGCCGTCAGGGCGCCCTTCAACGGAAATGTGTTCAGAGTTTTAAAACACTCCGCAGAATCATCAGGGAAGCTACCCCCCATGTGCAAGTCCGTGGTTGGTGACACTATGTCGCTCTCCTCTTCGACCCTATCCGACGGCAACCCGATTCATTATGTGACATCGAGGACATGCCCCCGACAGGGGTCGCGGTCCACATGGCTGACATTGTGGACAAGGAAGACGATCTTGAACTCCTTGATGGAGACTTCCCCCCTGAGGGCGTACCGCCACTGCTGGACCCATCAGGGAGGATTACTCGTCAGCATAGGAACCTTCTAGGCCTCCCCGTACCCACCGAGTCGCTGGTACTCGGTCGAAACGCTGGCAAGGGTAAAGAGCACATCGGAACTATCAAGCACTCCGACCCGTCCACCTCTATGCAGAAAACGGACGAAGATCCCGAGAAGGCCACATTACGCTAGCTGCTTGCTGAGCAGAAGAGGCTAGTTGACGAACTCTTGGCTGAGCGCGCCGCAGAGCAGCGACCCGACTATGGTAATCCCAGGCCGCGGCAGCAGGGGTAGGAACAATTTACCCCCGGTGAGATGCCTCTGGGCAACCCTGATCATGCTACTGCCGCAGACAGGGCATAAGCCGGAACGTGTGGCAAGAGGGCACGATACGTTTCGCCAACCCCCCCCCCCCCCCCGAGTGACGGGGAAATCTGAAGAACTCGGCCCGGGTTCCCCCAGTCGCCCCGCAGGTCGTTCCACCAGTTGATCCACGAGCGGTCGAAGCCATCTACCGTGTTGAAGAACCTGGAAATACAATTGTGGTTAGGGATCCCCGTCAAGATAGGGACCCCCATCCGGATGATCTTATTGCGGCACTCACAGCCCGCCTCGAAGTGCTGGAAACGCGGCAGGTGGCGGTCCCACCGGATGGGAAGCCTTATCTCGCGTGGGTGGATGATATGCCCACACCTCTGGGTTTTGGGAACCCCACTTTCTTGCCCTTCAACGGGACAGGGGACCCACCCCAGCACTTGGCACATTTTTCTTCCAGGTGTGGCCCCATGCTGGGGACCTCGGCTCAGCAAGAAGCTGCCAAAATCCGGTGTTTCGTACAGACATTGGAAGGTCCAGCATTCGTCTGGTACAGCCAGCTCCCTATCGGATCGGTGACCAGTTGGGAGGACCTTCGGCGACAGTTCCTATACCAGTTCAGCTCCACCATGCGGAAGACCAGCATTGCAGACCTCTTCAAGTGCAAGCAAAGGCCTGATGAGAGAGTCGCAGATTTCATCGCCCGGTGGAAGGGACTTACGTATTCCCTCGATATTCCACTGACTCAGGAGAAATTACTGACGATGTGTGTGGGGAACGTCAAAACGGAGCTGGTACCCTCCCTGATTACCCAGAACTACCCTGGAGGGTTTAGAGATTTCTCAGATAAGGCTCAGCGCCTTGAGGAATCCCTGCAACAGGCTAGTCAGGCACGTTTGTTGCCCCCTATGATCCCAGCCAGGAGGACCGCCAGGGCTGAACCCGCTGCGGTGGCCCAAATAGAAGCCCTGAGGCAGCTGGAGTTACTACCGACGGCACCATCCCCGCAACCCCGCAGAGGTCCTCCACCTCAAGCACAGGCTCCTGCCCAGCAGCGACCGCCTCAGAACCGACAGGTTCCCCCGCGCAATGCGCCACCGCCACCTAGGCGAGAAAATCAGGCGCCACCTCCTTGGCAGGCCCCTCCGGCCCCTCGTCTGGGCCAGGCCCCCAGGGCCCTCTATCCGGAAAGAAGGCACCAGACTTATTCGTTCAACGAAAATCATGTCCCTGGCTACTTCCGAAGCACTCTAGAGAAAGGGATTGTGCGCCTGCCCGGGTGCAGAAGGCCGGCAGAGGCGAATCTCACCGATCACCCCAATTACTGCCCTTATCATCGAATTCTGGGGCACACCCTCAAGAAATGCTATGTGTTTAAAGACTGGCTTCAAGACCAGGTCAACAACAACATAGTCAAGTTGGGCTCGGCACCATCACAAGTGGCGGGTGTCTTTTTAGGATCAGAGATCGGCAGCGACAGCGAAGGCGAGTGGAAGCAGGTCCCCAGCTGTGGATCCCGGAAATACGACGACTGGATAGCTTGAAAAACTATCGTCTCTGCCCATGGTATCATCCGGGCGTGCCTGAAGCAGTCGGAACCTTCAGAAGAAGTAGTCGGTGCCTCCGCGTCGTCTTCTCAGTCAACCTCTTTTCAAAAGGGCAAGTAGCGGCGATGCAAGAAGAAGCAACGTACACCGCCAGTGTCGTCATCATTCCACACTCTCGGTGACTTTATGCCCCCTGAAATGGGGATTCCTCCCAGAATCCACCCAGCGACAGATGACTCCTCGAGCGACAGCCAAGGGTACGCTTCAGTTAACACCGTGGAGCTGGTAAAGCCCTATATAACCCCCGACGAGGGGGAACGCCAGGTGAACCTCCCCAACGTTTCCAGCTGACGTCAACGTCAGCAGAATCGCAACCGCGCCGGTCATCGAGGTACGTCATCAGGCACTTTCAGTCAAGCCGTGCACGCTACTGAGACTAGGTAGTAGGCTCAGCGCAGAGCTCAGCACGCGCAACCCCATCTAACGCCCTCGGCTCTATCTCCACCGCCGTTCGTGCTACTAGATCAGGGAGAGCTGCCTCGTTCGTATCACAGCCAGTCTTGCCCGGCTACAGGCCAGCCTCCACTGTCCAATCCTAGTCCGGCGACTACTATATAGGCTTCAACTAGTAGGCAGCAGGATGTACCCAGTACTAGCCGACCGCCGGTTCAACCGGTAGGACCCGCTATGCCTCCAAATGCCGAACGACCTCCTGTAAGAAGAGGTTCACGTTTGGAACGAAAGTATGATGTCCTAAAGCACCTGGTTGGCATTCCGGCGAGGCTCTCCATCTTTGAGGCCCTTTTCCTGTCATCTGAAATGCGCGAGGCACTTGCCGAGGCCCTAAGGAGCCCCCTCTAGTTTGATACGGAGGTAGCAGCTGCAGAAGCCTTCCATACCGAGACGATTGAAAACGCCGAATGTAAGGCGGTTATCTCGTTCTCCGGTGAAGATGAGGACCCTCCTATATAGGGGCACATTCGCCCGTTGTACATCACTGGCCACTTCAATGTCGTGGAAGTCCTCCGCTGCCTCGTTGACACAGGTTCCAGAATCAATCTAATTCCAACCCAGACGTTGCGAAAACTGGGTCTGTCTGAAGGTGATTTAACTCCCTCTGACCTCATAATCTCGGGGTACGACAGGACCAAGCAAACCCCAGTCGGCAAGATCCTCCTGAAGACTCAGTTCGGTGGCTTAATTTCCAGCACCGAGTTCATGGTCGTCTCTCAGGACACGGCCTACAACGCATTGATGGGTAGTCCATGGATCCATCTGCATGCAGTGGTCCCTTCGTCATATCACCAGTGCCTCAAATACTCACTCACCGGTCGAGTATGCGTGATCCAAGGAGATGTGTCCCCTTTCGCTTCTTGTGAGGCCCGCAATCTGGATGCGGTTTATTACAAAAGTAAGGATAAACAGATCCTAGTAAGTGAGTATGAACCCGCCCAGGTCATAAGTGATCCCTGGGAAAGCATGGATGACGCCTATGTCCTCTCAATCCACTGGTTGGAGGCCACGACCCCCGACATGGGGAAATGTTTTGTTGTTTCGAGTACGCAAGGAAGGCATGTTCCCGTGTCCAAGCGACGGTGGAAAATCACCTCGTACTCCTACATCAACCAGGATCAAGTGATCCTGGAACCTCCTACCCCTGTACGGTACCGAAATGTCAAGCTTATGACAACGGCGGTACGTCATACGTGTCTCTTCTGCCAGGCTGGAATCCACCGACTCTGGCCGACACGTCACCACTGCTTTGATATCATCAAACGTAGCCCCTTAGGCCGAAGGCCAGATGGGATAGGATCGACTGCCTTCATTGCTATGGTCTCAATGGCAAGTGAGTTTCCCGATGTTATGACCACTGCTGCCCAAGCCGGCACTAGCTACCCCTCGGATTTTGATAGCCCAGAAGCATCTCCCGTCGCGGGAAGTCCTCCCACGGGTGGGGAGGAAGACCTGGAGGATGCTCCCCCATCTTTGAAGAAGGCGTATCTACCACGGTTGATGAACTAGTACAGGTGAACCTTGGTAGCGAGGAAGATCCGAGACCCACATTGATCAGTGCAGCCATGTCCCTCGAGGAGCAGTAGCAGTACGTAGACTTCCTCAAACAACACCATGACGTGTTTTCCTGGAGTTACAATGAGATGCCAGGACTAGTTCCCCATGTAGCCATTCACCGTCTAGGCCTCCCGGAAAAACACCATGGGTTTAAGCATCCCCCCAGGAAAATGCACCCTTCTCATAGTGCTATGGTTGAGGCCGAAGTTGACAAGCTTATCAAAGCCAACTTCATTAAGGAAGTCCAGTACCCCAAGTGTCTTTCCAACATTGTGCCAGTCAGGAAGAATAATGGGAAGATCAGATTCTGCATCGACTTCCGCGATCTCAATCACCACTTCCCAAAGGATGACTTCCCACTCCCGGTGACGGAGTTATTGATTGATGCCACGGCCGGGTTCCAAGCCCTCTCTTTCATGGATGGATATTTCGGGTACAACCAGATCTGGATGGCCCCCGAAGACGAGGATTTCAATTCCTTTAGGGATCCTCAAGGTACCTTTTTCTACCAGGTTATGCCATTCGGTTTGAAGAATGCAGGTTCCACTTATCAGAGGGCCATGCACCGCATATTCAAATCGATCCTCGGGACATTGGTGGAATGTTACGTGGATGACCTCGTAGTAAAATCATGTCAGCGCCAGGACCACCTCAAAGACCTCGAGAAAGTGTTTGGTTTCCTCCGTTCCCATCACCTAAAGATGAACCCGTTGAAGTGTGCCTTCAGGGTCACCTCTGGGAAGTTTATGGGCTTTGTTGTCAGATACCGAGGTATCGAGATTGGCTCGGAGAAGATCAAGGCCATCAGCCAAATGCCTCCCCCAAGAAACATTCGGGAACGTCGAGGCCTTCAAGTCCACTTAGCCTATATACGCTGATTCATCGCGAATCTGGCCGGCAAGTGTAAGCCCTTTTCCTGGCTCATGAAGAAGGGCGCCGCCTACGAATGGGATGAGGAGTGTCGGACCGCCTTTGAGGAAATCAAGCAGTATCTTCTCCAACCTCCGGTCTTGATGCCACCCGTCTCCGGAAAGCCACTAGTCCTTTATGTGACCGCCCTGGAGAGATCCCTTGGTGCGCTGCTCGCCCAGAAGAATAACGAGGGTACTGAGAACAGTCTCTACTATCTCAGTCGCATGCTTCTCGATATGGAGGTCAGATACTCCCCTATCAAAAAGAGCTGCCTTGCACTCGTATTCTCCGTGCAGAAGTTGTGACATTACCTGCAGCACCATGAGGTGCAATTGGTCTCCCGGGTAGACCCACTGATGTACATCCTGAACCAGCCCATACTGACTGGCCGACTAGCACGGTGGGCAGTGATTCCTCAGCAGTTTGATATCAGTTTTGTACCTCAGAAGGCCATTAAGGGACAGAAATTGGCATACTTTTTAGCTTCCCATCCAACCTCCGTGGACCAATCCCTGGACATGGATTTCCCTGATGATACGATCCTCTCAGTCGATCATATTGTCCCGTGTTGGCAAATTCATTTCGACGGCGCCTCCCGGAGCCCCACTGGTAGGAGGCTCAACGATCCCAAGCTCAACAGAGTGGTCCTGGGTATTGTCTTTATTACCCCGGCGTAGGCCGTCCTGCCATACTCGTTTCTGTTGTTATAAGGTTGCACAAACAATGAGGCAGAGTACCAGGCTCTCATCACCGGCCTCGAATTGGCCCTTGAGATCCATGTTCCCCATCTACATGTGAAGGGAGATTCCGAGCTGGTAATCAAACAGGTTAATGGAGAATACGTCGTCAGGAAGCCGGAGCTTGCACCATTACTAGAGTACACCCTCTGCCTAATGGCCTAGTTCTCTTCTCGACCAGAGGTTACCCATGTCCCACGATCACAGAACGGTCAAGAAGACGCCTTGGCTGGCTTGGCCGCATCGCTCGCAGAACCCAAGCAAGATGATTTAATCATACATGCGGCACACCGGAGAGTCATTTCCCCCGTTACCCAAGAGGACAATGACGGCCTGCGGGTAGGTCATCTCACCACCGGACCCTCCACGTCAGGGATCCCAGGTTCGTCAGACACAGTGGTTGAAGCCACTCCCGACTGGAGGGCACCTTTTGTTGAGTATCTCCAAAATGGTCGCCTCCCGGACGACCAGGCCGAGCGCGAGCGAATCCAACACCGCGCGTTGCAATTTACCCTCCAGAGCAGCCCCAGTCTTGAACAGATCCTCTATAAGCGGATTTTTGATGGTGTCCTCCTCCGTTCCATCCAAGGAGTATAGATACGTCAAGTTATGCAAGAGGTTCACGCCAGTTCCTGTGGCACCCATCAAGCTGGGCCGAAGCTGTCCCATCAAATCTGGAGGTTGGGGTACTTCTGGACCTCTATGATCCATGATTGTATTGGATATGCCAAGAGATTCCATGCGTTCCAAGTTCACGCCAACTTCCTGCATCGACCGCCGGAGCCCCTCCACCCCACGAAGTACTCTTGGCCATTTGCGGTATGGGGACTTGATGTAGTGGGACCGTATCCACATGCAATAGCCCGCCAGTGTAGGTTCATCCTGACTGCTACAGATGTCTTCTCCAAGTGGGCAGAGGCAATTCCGCTCAAAGAGGTCAAGGCCTGTTCCATCATTGAATTTGTGAGATCCAACATTATCCACCGGTTTGGGGTCCCTCACACCGTCCTCACCGATAACGGCACCAACTTCCGAGCGGCTGAACTGAAGAAATTGTACACCAAGTACGATATCTGGTCGAACCATACCTCCCGCTACTACGCGCAGGAAAATGGACAGATCGAGGCATTTAACAAAACCCTCTTTAATATTCTGCAGAAGATGGTTGGTCAGAACAAGAAAAGTTGGCCGAACAAGCTCCCCAACACCCTCTGGGCTTACCAGATGACGACTCGCAACTCTACCCAGGTGACCCCATATTCCCTGGTGTATGGAGTTGAGGTCGTCCTACTTATTGAGATCCAGCTGCCATCGTTACGCACTGCAGTTTATGATCACCAGACATCAGATGAGGTAGCTGAGATCCGTCTAGCTGAATTGGATGAACTGGACGAGAACCGGATTCATGCCCTGCACAATCTGGAAAGGCATCAGGATAAGATAGTGAGGGCCTTCAACAAGAAGGTTCGTCTCCACTCTTTCCTACAGGGTTACCTGGTACTGGACCTTCGAGCGCCAATGATTCCTGGTAGGAAACCGCCCAAGTTAGAACCCAAATCGGAAAGGCCTTATATCATCCACAAGGTTTACTCCAATGGAGCATACTCCTTGGTGACCATGGATGGAGAGAGTATAACCCCTCCCACCAATGCCAAGTTCCTTAAGCGATACTTTTCCTAGGGAAAAAGGGTCATGCACGACCCTAAACTGCAAGTTGGTCCTGCATGACCCTAAACTGCATGTTGGTCCTGCACGACCTTAAACTGCATCTTCGTCCTGCAAGACGATAAACTGTGAAACGGTCCCGCATGACCTTAAACTGCACATTATGGTCCAACATGACCCTAAACTGTAAAGTCCTGCATGGCCTTAAAATGAATCTTCATCCTGAAAGACAATAAACTACAAAATAGTCTGAGCTCTATGACTTTAAACTAAGATCTCCCCCCGTCCTTAATGCAAGACGTTAAACTCTAATCCAGTCAGTCTTTCCTGACCGAGGCTCAGCCTCAGGCCCCTTGGCCTCCTCGGGCCCCTGGCCCCCTGTCTTCATTTCGAGACGCTAAACCACAAGCTGGTCAGGTCTCCCTGACCGCTGTCCGGCCCCAGGCCCCTTGGTTTTTCCCCGACTTACCCTCTTGTGGGATTGTATGGTATAGTATGGGATTATGTCCTCATTCATGTCGGATTACTTGTCATACCTTACATATCCCCAAATGATATGCTCCTCGTCCCGCATGACGTTAAACTGCATTTCAAGAACTATGTGTGGTTTGATTCCCATTTTGATGGGATACGTAGGAACGCTCAGACCCCTCATCTTGAGCCCAGTCCCAAGCTTTTCTCTTCCACTATCCCCCCTGGGAATAGTTTCCTTGGAGGATACTTGTGTAGCCAGGGAGTAGGCTTTCTTAGCCCTGCTCATACAACCCCTCTCACACAAGGATTGTAAGGGTCGCACCATGTTCCCACTCCCGTTCTTCTATTCCCCCCACGTCCTCACCGCATGATGCTAAACTGCATGGCCTTCAAGAACTATGTATGGCTTGATTCCCATCCTAATGGGATACGTAGGAACGCCCGGGCATTTCGTCCATTGGCCCAGCCCAAAAGCCAAAATCTTCCCCTCGAGTCAAGACATGGCAGGGTGCACACTTTTTCCCCAACTCACATCAAGCAAGTCTCGACCCGGCTGCGCATCCCCCCTGGAGATGTTTACCTATTTCATGGATGGATACAACTATGCTTCACCCACTCTTTTACTGGGATTACATCATTTTTTCAAACCCAGAGGGCCCTCTAAGAATGGCCTAGAAACTACACCCAAGGGCTCTCCTACCGATACGGGCCAGTTCCCCCGAGGGTTTTCAAGCAACAAGCCGATACAAGTCTCGCGTTGCGAATTTGGTCAGAGGTCTACGCTCATTTGTTGCTCCCATATCTGGTCACCATAGGAACGCTGTGTTTCGAACATGTTAAATAGTGTCCTGGATGTTTGGGTCCACCCCAAGATGTCCCAGACATCGAGTACAGTTATTTGTTTTTCCCCATCCCGAAGTGACAAACTTCCCCCAGGGTGGTGCTAGCAATCGGGCCCACGGCCCTGATTTCCCCATAGGGGTGTACGGTGTGATGTAGGACTACGTCCTCATTCACGTCGGGATCATGTACCATGTCGTACGCCTTCCCTTACGAGACCCAGCCTCAGGCCCCTGGCCTCCTCGGGTCCCCAACCCACGTCCTCATGTAAGACGCTAAACAGCAGACCCGTCAGGCCTTCCTAACTGACGCCTGACCTTAGGCCCCTTGGCCTTCTCAGGCCCCTCCGCCCAATCTCTTACCCGGGGTGTACGGTGTGATGTAGGACTACGCCCTCATTCATGTCGGGATCATGTATCATGTCGTACTCCCTCCCTTACGAGGCCCAGCCTCAGGCCCCTTGGCCTCCTCGGGTCCCCGACCCTCATCCTCATTGCAAGACATTAAACTACAAGCATGTTAGGCCTTCCTGACCAAGGCCTAACCATCAGGCCCCTTGTCCTTTCTGGGCCATGGCCCAGATCCTCTCTTATAGGATTATGGTGTGGTGTAGGACTACATCCTCATTCACGCCGGCTTCTTCGACATACCATACTCCTCCCTTGTTTAGGGGTATATTACTCCCCTCTCCGTCCCATATGATGTTAAACTACATTTGGAGAACTACGTGTGGCTTGATTCCCATCCTCATGGGATACGTAGGACCACCTGAATGTCTAGGATTTGGGTCCAGCCCCATCCCTCGGGAATATTCATCCCATCATGGCCCCTTGGCCTACCCTTCCTCCATGAGGGGATTATATAGTGTGGTGTGGGATTATGTCCTCATTCGCGTCGGTCTCGTAATGACCACGCCATGTACCTATCCCTACGGAGCTGTTTTTTCGATCCCTTTTCGGCAGTTCAACGATGTGCCTAAGAGTACTCTGGTTTATTACCTGGAATGCCAAGCTTTACTCGGACACATCTGCACCCGCTTTCCAGGATTTTTGTATCCCTGCATCAGGGATTTCATCATCTTTCACACCCAGAGGGACCCCCAAGAACGGCTTGGACACTACGCCCAAGGGCTCTCCTACCGTTACGGGCCAACGCCCTCGAGGGTTTCAGACAACAAATCGATAAAATCCCGCGTTGCGAATATGGTCAGCGGTCGATGCTCGTTTGTTGTTCCCACCTCAGGCTAACGCGATATGGACACTGCGTTTCCACCATGGTTAACAGTTTTCCTCTCTCGCCACGCCAACCCATTAGGCCCAAAATGTCGGGTGCACAATTCACGCCCTTCATCACTTCACCGTGTCCAAGTGGAGTCTCGGAACTTTTGGTACTTTTCCTCTGTGCATGTCTGCGCGTTGGGGGAACAAGCCATGTCGAAAGTGTCCTTCGAGGATCTCTACCAACTCCCATTTGACTCGCCCCATGTATTGCGATGAGGATACCCCCCTTGTTTCCCACGCCGAGTTTAACTCACGTGGGCTTAGGAATCGGGTTGACATCTGTGCTTACTCGGGAAGTTGTCACCATTCACGGTCTGATCTCTAGGACCATAAACTAAGATTCTCATCTGGAACTACGTTCAGCTTGATTCCTATCTTGATAGGATACATAGGAATGCCCAGACCCTTTGTCTTTGGGTCCAGCTTGAGTTCAGCAAATTCACCTCTCTGGTCCTGCCTTCAGGACCCCGATTACAAGACCGCGTGGCGTAGTGAGGGATTATGTACTCATTCACATCGGGTTTGCAATGGCTACACCACGCACACCCCCGTTCTGCCCTCCTACTCCTTGTCTGGCATGACATTAAAAGGCACCCTTCAGAACTACGTGTGGCTGGATTCCCATCTTCATGGGATACGTAGGACCGCCCGGACGCCCTATCTTCGGGTACAGCCCATTTAGGGAGCCAGTTTCCCCCCTGTTTCACCCCTTACCTTTATATAGGCCCCTCGGCCTAAGGTCTCCCTCGCCGATTGGCGTACAATTTGATGTGGGATCATGTCTCCGTCAATTGTGTTTTATAACACTGCACACATTTCCCGCCTAGCATCGTCTCTGATACGTCTGAATTGCATGACAATAAAATGCATGCATGATCCTATCATACGACCCTAAACTGTGACATTATCGTCCTTGCCGCAGGACGAAAGATGGCACTGCATTGTGGTGACCTCGTTGTAGAGGAAATCACGTTGGGTATTGGTCAAGTGCCATGCCATTTGTCAACGCCCATCACGGATTGATCCTTATAGCGACACCACGGCCTACTACTCTAGTCCTGTCGCTTCACAAAAAACCCATTCGCCTTAAAGAACAAACAAGACTTATCAAATTCCGCTTCTTTTAGTGCAAGGGCCACGACCGCACTCCCCCTTTTTCCCCTAGCACTGGTACCTTACCGTGCCACCCTTTAGAACTACGTATGGATTGATTATCATCCTTATGAGATACGTAGGAGCACCTGTGCACTTCCCCGGGGGCCCAACCTAACCTTCGTGTTCGGTCCCTTGACTCGAGCACTTCCCCAGAGAATGCATGGTAAGTAGGGCTTAGGTCCTCATTCACGTTGGGTTTTTTAACCGCCTTGCCATGTATCCCTTGCTCCCCTCACCCATCCATGGTCCGAATTCTACAACCCTAAACTAAGAACTCCCCATGGGAAAGGAATCTACTCCCTCTCTCTAATACGTCTCGTTGTCGTATTCAGATTTGTTTTGGCAAAGAGCCCGAAGTGTGGGATTTTCATACGGACAGTCCCCTCGTCCCATGACCAAGCTTCGTGAACTCGCTATTTGGATCCTCATCCTTTTCCACATCCAAAAGGACCCTCGGATGACATGGATACTAGGCTTAAGGGCTCTCCATGAATGCTGGACCTAAGGGCTCTCCAATCGTTTCGGGCCAACGTCCCTACAGATATTTGACGACATTTGCGACATGGTCCTATGATTCGAACATGGTCAACGGTCAACCCTCATTTTTATGTCCCCATTTCAGGCTAACGCAATAGGATGTTGTGTTGCGAACGCGGTCAGCAGTTATCCTCCATCGTCATGCCGCCATTATCGTGATTTGAATCTCGAGCGCCATGATTCACACATTTCCACTTCCTCATGTTCAAGTGGAATTCCATCATACTCGGCTCTTTCTCTTCGCACATCTAGGTGCGCTAAATGATTGTGTTAGTGTCATTGGGTCAGTATTCACCGAGCGTCCCTTTTCCATAACCTGCCCCTTTCCGTATCAGGAAATTCCCACCACTACTGCTTGTTTCCCACACCGAGCACGACTCGCGTGGGCTTAGTAGTTTTGGCAGGATGTGTACCGACACGACCAAGCTTCTCGTCGTCCCGCAGGACGTTAAACTACGCTTCCAGAACTACGTATGGCTTGATTCCCATCCTCATGGGGTACGTAGGAATGCCCCACCACTCTGCTTCAGGCCCAGCCCAATCCTCACTCTTGGTCCCTCGACCTGAAGAGTTTCCTCCGGGGGTACGTGGTGTGATGTGGGACTACGTCCTCATTCACATCGGTTTCATATCTACCGCGCCACACGCTCCCTGGGATCTTACCTTTTATGCCACGTCCTATCGTATGACGTTAAACTACAGGAGTCCATGTGTCCTCAACGCATGACACTAAACTGCGGTTCTACCCTGAACAAGTTCAGGATTCCCCAAGGTCCCATTGGGAAGTGACAGATCCCCTCGTAAGAGGGGCCTTTCCTGAAAGAAAGAATGATCCATGATCAAACCAATGCACCCATATGGTGTAATCCCACCACAGTGGTGTGACTACCTAAGTGTTGGATTCTGTTCGGACAAACCATCACTCCATATTCCACGCTTTGCGTGCCCCTTATTCGGACCCTTGTCCCCTTTCATGTCTGAAGGGACCCCCTAACGACCTGGTCCCATGCTGCATCGGCTCACCTACCGTCCTAGGCCAACGTTCTGGAAGACTAGTCATGTTTGGAAGGACCCCCTAACAGTATGGATGTCGACCTATGGTTCGCCCACTGTCCTGGGCCAATGTCCCGAAGGTTTGATCGAAAACACTTGTGACATGGTCCCGTGTTTCGAACATGGTCAACGGTCGATCCTCATTTTTTGTCCCCATTACAGGATAACGCAGTAAGGATACCGCTTCTCCTCTAAGGTTAACGGTTGTCCCTTATTGTCACGCCATCCCCACAGTGTTCCGAATCTTGGGTATCGTGATTCACACTTTCCATTTTCATCTGTTTGGGCCGATTTCAGCGCCCCTGGTGTTGCACCATTCGTGCATAAGGTCATGCTGAAGAAACGGTAATTCGGCTATCCTGGAAGTTCCTCCTCTGATTAATCCTCTCCCATCTTTCGGGAATCTGGACTGGTAATCCGAATCCCGGAGCATGGTCCCCACTCCTATGTTAGGTGGGATGAGAAGGCAACTACCTCCTGTTTCTCACATCGGGCTCGACCCACGTGGGCCTGGGTAATTGTCACCGAACGTCCCACAGACATTGTAGGAATGTAACAAGGCAATTCAAACAGTGGAAATCATGCGCGCTACAGCGTTCAAAACAAAGAAAGGAAAAAAATTTGAAGCACGAAAGCACTAATGAAGGGTTTTGGGTTTGTTACAATACCTGGGGTTCGATTCCCCCCATGGACGGGTTTACCCCATCAAAAGAGTGTTGCAACTCCACCACCCATTGGCTTGTGGCATCCAAGGCTTGCAACCGCTTTCTTAGATCCTGCTCCTCCTCAGCAGTGGTGGGACGCAGTTCGTCAGTCCTGGCTTTGGCCGTCTCTACGTCAGCTTGAATGGCAGCCATCATTCTAGAGGTCTGCCTCATATGCTCTTCTGCCTCTGCCAGCTGGGCCGTCAACCGTGAGACCAGCTCAGATTGTGCATCAAGAGAGGCTGAAAGCTCGTCTGCCCGGGTCTGCATCTGTCGGACCTCGCCTTCAGCCTCCTAGAGCTTCTTGATGCTGGTCGCCTTCCTCCACTTCCATCCCACGCTGATCCCACAATGATGCTTCTTGGATCATCTCAGCCATAAGATCTCGGATGAGTGCGTGAGGACGTTGGACATCCACTCCCCCAACACACAGTTCGCGCAACCGCGAGTGGAGTCTATCCATTTCGGCCAGCCATTGTGCTTGGGGGTGTCCTTGATAAAGCGTGTGATCAGCTTCCATGACCGGCGGTGGACTATGTTTCTTTCTTCCTCGTCGGAGGCCGTCTCGTCCCAGTCTACGCGATTGGCGGGCTCGTACATGGGATACGCCCGCAAGAAATCCTCGGCAGGACCAACATCTGGTGTTGAATCCAGTACGACACCTGGCACCGAAGCAGGCGTGAAAAGGCTGGGACCGACCGGTTGATTCTCTTCCTCAGAGTCCACTTCAATGAACTCGGGCACGGCCCTGCTGGTGGCCCCACCAATGATGGTGTGCGTCACAGCTTGAGGATATGGGGGGACTATCGTCACCATCATTGGCATGGCCCTAGGAGGGACGCCACCAGACATCCCGACCAGTCTTGCCGCAGCGGCCCATGCCAGTCGGAGAATTGTATGAAAGAGAGGGACATAAACGTTAGTTGGTAGGCATGGTCTACATATGACGACAGGGGAACCGGTAGAGGAGACTTACAGATATCGACCTCCTGGTGCTTCTCTTGAGCTGGTACTGACGGGACCCCGAGTCGAGGCCCTCCGTATACTGTTGGAAGGTCCAGAGATTCCGGGAGAGCCTCCCCGGGTGCTCTGGTCCCACCAGACGCGTAACTGGATGCAACCATAGGCGCAGGTTCTGAAGGTCCCGCATCATCACCCGCCGAGGGGCAGGAACGAGGCCTGTGAACAAGTTCCTCCTGCATGGCTCAAACATTGGTGAGAAGTTCATAGTGACCCAAGGATGGATCATAGGGAATAAAGTTCGGGATGCTACCTCGAGAGCCTCTGCGAATTCATCGGAATTTGATCCTCGATCTCCGACCTCTCCCTCCTCCAACGGGCTCCCTCCTCCAGCCTCATCCTCCTGAGAGGAGTCCTCTAATTCTTCCGGAAGGGGGAAGCGCTCCCTCAGATCGGCAGCTGATAACTGTGGGGGGACCGTTTGATTCAACAGCACCTGCACCCGATCTGTCATTGGGCGAGGGACACCACTAGAGTGGACGTAATCCTCCATCTCGTCCAGGTACTGTTCTGCTTCCGCCGGAGACGCCATGAATCCACCCCGGACTGGGCCTATGCCCGGTAATTCCATCCCGAGGCGATTCAGGTGGGCCCATATCTCGGGTGGGTTGAGGAATTGCCGGTTGACATCCCAAATGTCCCAGGATTCCGGGAAGACAGCATCCTCTGCCATGTCAATATGACGCAGCCGCTTCCCCGGAGCCTGAGTGGATATCTTGTGAAATCCCCTCGGTGACTGGCCCTCCAGATGGCCCTGCTCTTCCGGAATCACTGGATCCACCGCTGCTGCCATACCCTCGGCCGGCACGGGTCTCGTCGCCATGGTATCCCCGTTACCGCGAGTGGCCCCAGCTGCCCTCCGGCCCCGACCTCGAGATAGAGGAGGACCACCGTCACCAACCCAAATAGTTGGTTACTTCAGCATCTCCCCTGGGTAAGCAGCCTCCCAACTGATGGCATACTCCCTCACCAACCCGAAAGCGGCGGTGGATGGAGGCAATGCAATCCGCATCTTCCCATATTCTCGTGTGAACATGATCCACAGCTGCCTCATCACACATGGGTGCTCCTCGTAATGCACCTCCCAGTAGACCTGCGGGGTCAGCCGCTGGAGGCACCGAAACTGCCTTGAAAACCGATGTGGGGTGTACGGTTCGCAGATTGGCTCACGATCTATCCGTGCCACCAAAACTCCACCTCGAAAGTCCCGGAGGTAAGCCCGATGTTCTTCCATTCCCCGCCTGTCATCAGTAAGTATCCCCGTCGGCAATGGTAAGGGGTGGAAATTAAACTCATCCGCCCTCCACACCCGATTCAGCACCATCAGAACGACTAGTTTGAACGGGAAGCTCCCGACTGCGTTCAGGATCGAGGGGCAGAAGTTTGATCCCGGTGGCGAAATGGGGTTTGGATACTCGTAAATCCCCCTGATATGCACTGCGATCCACCCATACAGGAGGTGGAAGGGCCCGCATATCCTTGGCGGCTTTTTGCCCTCGCTAATGTGTCGCAGCATTCTGTACTGTTTGGTGAGCATCAGAATCCCCAGATTGATCCGCTGCCCCATGGCCAACATCGACGCCATAATAAACAAGTTGGGTCGTACCCCCATGCTTGTATCCCTCACTGGTAGGATCCAACCACAGATGAGAGCCACGATGAATGCCTCCAGCCTGACTATTGGCTGTTGTTCAGTGCTGACACTAAAACCCCAAGTCTTCCATTGGTTGTCCTCCAAGACCCGCCAATACGAGTGCCCCTTGTCCCGTTGGGCCACCCTTCGACAAGATCGAGGCCTCGTAGGGAACTCTCGGTTCTCTGGGAAATTCAGGAAGTATTTGAACCATCTCCTAAAGTGGACATCCCTTACTACCTCCTTATCCTCTCCAGGGACAAGTGCCATCAGCGCTGATGCCAGTCGCGGCATTTGCTCCGTATCCTCCCACGCGCTGATGACGGGGAGGAACTCGTCATACATGGCCCCCAAGATCGGGACCCCAGAAATTTGGTGGACATCCCACAGGCTGATGCCCACCTCCCCGTGATGCAGGTGAAAGGTATTGGTCCTAGACGACCATCTGCTCAGCAGTTCCGGCATCAGTTGCTTTGGTTGGTAAATGTGGAATTGGGAGGCCCATGCCGCCTCATACAACCCCACTCTCCTCAGATCGACCCCAAACTCCTCGCATGAGGCACCTACCCAGTAGGCGCAGGCCCAGTCATTAGTAAAGTTGCCGCCCTGGCGCTGGTCCCACTCATCGGACCATCCCTTCTTCGAATCCTGCAAAGCCGCCTTCAATATGGTGCGGTAGAGAGGAGGGGACGTCTCCAGTTGCAGTGGATTCCCGTCAATATCGTTCACATGGTTGTAGAGACAGTCAGCGGTGATGGGTGTGAAGTCCTCCCGTGCATGACCGTCGGCCGCCCTAAACCATTGGTGCTGACATGGTGTGCTCTTGAACCAGTAAGCTGGTTCGTCCCTACTCGCCTCAGGGATGAAGACATCATCCCTCAGCCTGAAGCCATACAATGGCAGTTTCTTGCACCACGGATAATCCTTATGACCCTCTGATAGCAGATCTGTCAAAGAAGTGTGGTCCGAGTGGCTTCGGACCATCTCCCCCAGGCCTGGATAGTTGGCCATCTCATCCCGACGAGCAGCATCTGCAAGCACCCCCAATACAACCTCTGGATGGGCCATTTCGATTCCGGCCCTCAGAAAAGATTTTTTTTCAGCTGGATCGCGAATCTAGACCGCGAAGCTGAACCGCGAATCCGGATCGTGAATATCGGTCACGAGACCAAGCCGCGAAGTTTGGTCGAGGCCGACAAGCAGAAGTTCGCTTGGCACGGTTGCGGAGTCAGAGACCCGCGGTTCACTGCGATGCTCGCTTCGCGGAGTACGCGGAGCTTCGCGAAGTCGAGAGCACAAAAAGACAAGGAAGTCACGTGAAGAAAAAATAGGTCGACCCCCTATTTATAGGCGGCGACCCCGGAGCATCGCGGCGCGCCTCACCCAGGCGGAGCATCGCGGCGCGTCCGGATCTGTGGCCCTGGTCAGCATTGCGGGCCCCCTTCACGGAGCTGCATCGCGAACCCCCGACAATTTTGGCGATTTTCCCTCAGACTTCGACCATTCACCCTCTACGGCTCCATGTATGAGGAGGGAATTTGTTGGCACCAAAATATTGCATGAAAGGGATGGACGAAAAAGAAGGTGGACACACTGCCTCGCGAAGCACCAATGCGAAGCACCGCCGCGAAGCACTGCGGGCAGTGCGGTCTCACGAAGCTCCAGAGGAAGTAACTCTCCGCGAATGCATTTGACATTCACGAACCCGCCATGAAGCTCCAGAGGCAGTAACTCTCTGCGAACTTATTCGACATTCGTGATCCCACCACGAAGCTCCAGAGGCGGTAACTCTCCGCGGATGCCGTTGACGTTCGCGAGCGTGCCGCGAAGCACCTGAGGCGGTGCGTGAGTTCTGCTTCGCGCCACCCCTTCCCTATAAATACTGGACTCCCCCTGAGTCCCGAGGACGGACAATCCGACCTTTCGGCTTCTCCTCTCCTGAATCGTGAAGCACGCTTTGCCCCGGGAATCATGAGATCCACGTGGTATTTCTACTTCACGAGACGCCCCTGCTTTGTCTCGTTTTGAGCCCCTCTTCCGAGAGGGATGCCCTTCGCGAAGCTCAAGGGCATTCGCGAAGGAGGGGGATTCCCAAGGGAAACCGGGCATCCGAGGAGCACTTATGCTTCGTGAAACACCCAACCCATACTAGTGATTCTTATGCTAAGGCAGGATCACGATACATCGCGAAGCACACTGCTTCGCAGGAACCTGCTTCATGAGGCACCCCTTCTTCGCGAGGTAGTGCTTCGTGAACACTGTTCCACTTCGCGAAGTACCTTCCACTCACACCTACGCCCCATGCTAAGGACAAGGCACTCCACTTCGTGAAGTACACTCCTTTGCTTAGCAATTCCCCTTCCCGTGCGACCCTCCAGGTTCGCACGATGTGATTTGAAAGTCCCATGGACAATACCACTCATAGCGTTGCATCGGCTAATGCCTCTTCGCATAGGCACGCTAACGGCTATTGCTTCTTCGCATAGCCACGCTAATGTGGACCCCTTGATGGTTCGTTCCACAACCCCCCTTGACCATGGCCTTACTGGTGCCTTCCCTTCCCCATGGACCAGAGGGTACTGGTTATGTAAGTCCTAGGGGTGCGGAGTGAATCCACCTCGTCCGAGCTGCAGGACGTTAAACTGCCAAGAACCACGTCCTCAACACATGATGTTAAACTGTGACCCGACCTCGTGCATCTCACGAAGGGTCCCCCCAGATCGAACATTTTTTATGCCACTCGTCCCCACAGGAGTGGAATAACCCATCCACAAGGGGTGATATCCTCCTTATTGGAGTGGCGTATGTTCTTAGGAGAAGGGTGACCCTAGTTCCCCAATGGATGGCTGCACCTCTGCATCTCTGTACTTCCCCACTACCAAGGTCAGTGGAGGGCGTGATAGGGAACTAGGCACCTCCCATCATTGGTCCCAAATCCCTCTTTCGTTGCGCTTTGTCGCACTACGGGCCTCCATCCTGGAGTAAGTCCCCGCACCATGGGCCGCCTAACGCGTAAGCCCCTCTTCACTTCTCACTGACGCATCCTTCGCGACTTGATCGTCAGGTCCTTGTAACCTCTTGTTTCTCACACCGAGCATGACTCACGTGGGCTTAGAGTGAGCACTGACCCTGACCCCCACCCATAGCGAACTATGAGGTCTTTGATCCATGTCATGTTATGGTACGTAGGGAGCCTCCCTGAGGTTCAAGCCCACCCATCATTCATTCACGTCGGGTCCCATCATCGTCCAGCGTGATGTTAAACCGCATTCCGGTCCAACGGCAAGCCGTTGTCACTCATCCATTCCGAACTACGAGGACTTTGATCCATATCAAGACATGGTACGTAGGAAGCCTCTACGAGGTTCAAACCCACCATCCGGTCGTTCCAACCTCATTCACGTCGGTTCACCCCCGTCCCGCATGACGTTAAACTGTATTCCACAATTTTAACTACGAGGAATTTGATCCATGTTAAGGCATGGTACATAGGAAGCCTCCCCGAGGTTCAAGCACAACAATAATTGGCCCAGACCGTCTCCTTGTCGGTGTGCCAAGCCTCCCCCCATTTCCATTTGAACTACGAGGTCTTTGATCCATGTCAAGGCATGGTACGTAGGAAGCCTCCATGAGGTTCAAGCCCACTCATCATCCAATTCACATCAAGTTCCACCCCCGTCCAGCATGACGTTAAACCGCATTCTAGTTCGACAGCAAGCCGTTGTGACTAACCTGAAATACGAGGTCTTTGATCCATGTCAAGTCATGGTACGTAGGAATCCTCCCAGAGGTTCAAGCCCATATCCCATCGGACCAAGTTCCCTCATTTACGTTGGTTCACCGACACCCACCGCCCGTCGTTTATTCATGACAGGGTTCACTACCGTCCCGCATGACGTTAAACTATATTCCACAACCCGAACTACGAGGACTTTGATCTGTGTCAAGGCGTGGTACGTAGGAATCCTCCCTGAGGTTCAAGACCATCTCTCAATGGACCAAGGTCCACCTTCATGTCAGTATGCTGATGATGCCCATCGGACCAAGGTCCACCTTCACGTCGGTACGCTGACAACGCCCATCGGACCCAGGTCCACCTTCACGTCGGTACGTTGAGGATGCCCATCAGACCAAGGTCCACCTTCACGTTGGTTTGCTGACGACACCCATCGGGCTAAGGTCCACCTTCACGTCGGTTTACCGGCACCATCCCGAACTACTCGGACTTTGATTCCCTGCCACGGGGAAAGTAGGAGGCCTCTTCAAGGCTTAAGACCAACTTCACCGTCTCCCCTGCGATGGTCCCATTTCACACCCCCTCCACTCCATTCATCCACCTATCACCCATCCCGATTCTCGCCCGGACCGTCATATCTCGGTGAGACCATGTCGGTATGCTCCTCTTCACAGCCACCCATGGGCTGGCCCCGGTATCGGCATCCCTTCAAGGGAAATACCTCAATCCGATCTATCCTAGCTAATGCTCCGGTTGGGTTGATCTGTCTCCGCTGGAGGTTAAACTCACGGAGTACCCTATGTTAAACACGGGAATCTGAGGAAAACCTCAGATATGTGTCTATGAAATATAATTCCCCGCGCTCGATGTGGGATGCCTCGGGCTTCCACGCCCTCGAGAAGCCCTCTGACCAGGGATAATAGATAGACATGCCAGGTTCCCCAGCATCCAGACACGCTACTGATGCCTCAACGTGACTACTCCCCCGACTGAAGGTTGCTGCCCTGACCGGACCCTTTGGAATGTCCTGACAGAAGCAGTGTAATTAACCGGCGTCCATGGAAACATGGAACTGGGAAGAGTTTCACGAACTACATATGAAATCTATGAGGGAGACCCGGACTAGGCGACGAGTTCTGAGGAGGAATCCACAGAAGGAAGAACCGACATCCCATCATCCCGTTTCGATCAAGGATCAGACGTCCCTGAATAAGGAGCGAATGCCGCCCGCCTTTGGAAAGAGGGAATATGGGGAAACAAGTGCTGCGCGTCCTCCTCCTCTGCAGACGGATGCGCGCGTGCCCTGGAAAAAGCGTCAGAAACAAATACCTATTAAAAACCCTATCAGAACTAATGGAAGACCCCCAATCACCACAATGAGGTTCGGTAAGTAAAGTAGATCCTTCGAGTCAAGTAAAGAAAAAAACATCACCAATGTGATCATAAAAATCATGTTGAGCATCAGCGGGATGGGAAGCATCATCTCCTTCCTATGGAGTTTTAGGACACTGTAAGGTTTGGTTTTATAGGACACCTTTTCGACCGTTGCCCTAGTGACCGTTGGAAGCTAATGGTTATAATTATAGTCGTTGGACCTTTTTAGCATAATTGAACTTATTTAAATATTAATTAGTTTCTAAATAATTGATTTATGATTAAGTTTATAATTAAACCATCATTTATGAACTCTAAAAGGATATGGTTTAAAACTTCATTTCACCCTTAAGTTATTTTGAAAAGTATTAATGAATTCAAAACACTTTGAGAATAATTCAAATACAATGTAATGATTTTAATTACTTAAATAATGTTATAAACTATGTTTAAATTTCTTCAAATTAAATTATTTTTTGATTAAATTAATTTTTCTTGTATACTAGAACAGAAGTTATCATATAGGTTTATTAAAATCTTTTCATAACTTTTTCCTATAAAAAGGTTTTTAACTAAGACATTGTTTAGTTTGTTTAAATTATGTTTTAGAATATAAATTCTATATAGTTTTAATAAATGGATTGTTTCCTCTTCTTTAAAACTGTTTTTTTAGTGTAGCTTTTACAAAAAACTTGTCCTACTAGGGCCAGCCCTTTTTGGCTAGAGCTGAGGGAGGCAGCACACACGAAGTGTCTGATCCTAACCCTCAGGCCCAAGCCAAGGCTAGCCCGAGCTCGAGAAGAGGTTCCCCGAAGGGTTCTCGGGAGCAAGAAGGATTGCATAGGCACACTAGTGCGGGCGTGAAGACGTGGCAAGGTCTGGGCAGGCCGGGGCCTGTGAGTGGGAGCCTGTGTATAGGTCCCCCTTCATGGGTGTTGTGTGTTTTCTAAGCACATGTTGGGAGGCTCAGGGTTATAAGGGAGGCGAAAAACACTCACCGTTTCAATGTGGGAAGCATTTTTTCGAGAAAAATGTGATCTGGACCGTCGGATCACGTCACGCAGGATCTAGACCGCCGATCATGATCCCATTTCAACCTTCAGCAACCGTGAATTCCCATACTTAGATCTAATCTAAGCCACTGAATTATTTTAAAACAGCAGATGCATCTCGGCCCTTGGATCGACGTTGGGATCGATCTGGACCATCTGTTCTTCCCTAGATTTTCCCCAAGCCGCGTAGTCTTCTTCCTCCGTGTATGGGTTACACGAGTAACCCTACCCTACGATACCCCTCATTTTCTTCACCTCTGACCACCGGGGACCCCCTTGTCTCATCTCTTTCTTCAAGCACAACACCCCCATTGAATACAATGCAAGTGGGTACGTTTTTTTTTGTGTGAAAGATGGTGTGTGAGATTTTTTATATAAATAACCGAGACCTCTCGGTTTTTATTCCTCATTCAAGTCTTCAGTGAACCCCAGCCAACCTCCCTCAAGTCCTCTTTCTCTAAGTTTTAAAGGTAAGGGTTTAGTTTTTCCTTGTCTTGATTCTTTGAGAGTATATACACTTATATATTCATAAAGTATATACTTATACCGTTACGGTTCAGTCCAAACCTTCTTAAATGTTGAACCTAGGCCTTCGAGTTCTCTTGAGCTCAAATGGCATAAAGAACGTAAGGATTATACCTTTCCTCATTTTTTTGTTTTAAAAATACATATATATTTTTGGTTATATGTATATACATCAGTTATAAGTATGAATGGGCATGGCCTTTCTACTTTGGTTTAATGTATGAAGTTGTGTATAATTGTTCCTACGTCACATTTGTTCACATATTCATGTTTTCAAAAAAGTAAATACAAATATATTTGGAAAATGTTATATATTTGTTTGGGTTTTGGGTGTTCAAATGGTGTAATGAATGTAAGGAGTATTCTTCATTGGTGTGTGGTGTTGAGTTATATATATCTATACATATATATATATATGTTCATAAAACCTTGTATTTTAAATATCTCCACAGGTTAGTTGAGACTCTTCTTATAACTGAACCTAAATCCTTAAATTTGGTAATTTTGGTATATTTATAATTTATTAAATGTTTATCGAACCTTAAGACATGCTATATATTTATATATGTTCATATTTGGTCATGTGTACTTCAGTTATATATATATATATATAGAAATGGACATACCCTCTCTATTATTGTGTATAGGCCCACAAACACCCCGTCCATTAAGTTGGAAATATATATATATGTATGGGAAATGTTATATGTGTTCGATTTTAATAGAATTATATGGGCAGATTTTTATAAACAAAATTTCATGACTAAAGACATTACCCACCCTATATAATACCTTGTTAACTTATACCTTTAGGGGGTTAATGCACATGGATTTTCCACTCCTCTAGTATGAATTCAGTTATATACATATACCTTATATGATGCATGAACCTTTATTATACCCAGTTTTGAGGTCTTTACACATTAAGTCTTGAGTTTGGGTGGAGTGTTAAAACATAAGAAATAGGATGTGAAACAAAACTCACATCCACATTTAAGAGTAACTTATTTGTTTTCTCATGTTTTAAATGATGTTTCTTATGGTGATGATTCATGCTTTTTATCATGGAAATTTCCATTGTATGCAAAGTCTTATAAATATTGATTGTTTTAGCATGTGCAAGCTCAAAACCCTACTTGAAGTATTGGGTCAATTTTTTTTAATTGGATGATAAGGTTTTATAATTTTAAGAATAAACATGAATGTGAAAAATTCTAGTTTTTTTCGTTTCTTTTAGTAACTTAGATATCAATATATGTGCCATAATATGCCTTTCGTCATTCCATCCAATGACGTTCGTATAATTATTAGCTTGGTTTTTAATCACATGGATTCCTGTCTCACTTATATGATATGTAAATTCAACTATTATTACCAACTATGAATGAATTTCAAGGTGGTATGAGAAATATTCAATATATAACCCCGTTTAAGTAAAGAATTGATTTATGTGGCTCGCATATAAGTAATGAAATATTAAGGGTGCGCCCTGATAGCACTCCAATGCATTGGGTAAAGAAATAATCTCTAGAGATAACAAATTTCACGATACCATGGTGAATAACCATAGGTAATATTTATGACACCTTGGGTATGGACCTTGGTGATATGTTCATGAATGTCAACATGAAATGTTAAAGCCATATATTCAAGTTATGTTACAAGTAATTTTCCATATGAAATGCCTATTCCTGCACTTCTCTAGTCCTTATGTCTTTATAAAGTTCATGTTGATGTCACAACAAAAATATTAAGGCATGATTTGTGTTTAACACTCAATAAAATAGTATCCAACATATGAAATTGAATTTGTTTCCTTCACGCGCAAATATGATTAATCATTACTCTTAGCCACTCAATTTTGTGATTAAATGTTCATATGTCATATATGTTTAGAACGTCCTTTACTTATTACACTTTTTTATATTCCCTAATTGATTCATGTATTCCTTGTAAATCATAATTAAGCACTTTTATGTTATGTTACCTGTGTTCCAGTTTTTCTATAAAAGAATTTTCTTCGGATAAGTTTTTAAAGAATTTTTTCAAAAGTTTCATTGGTTTATTTTAAACCCCTTACTTGGCATTCTTAAGCTCACCCTACGTTTTGAATTTAAAATTTTCAGGTAACAGCTTTTATCAGAATGAAAAATTTCTAAATTTATCTATTTTCCAGAGCCCGAAACGAACTCGATCCTTTTTGTGGGGTGTGATTTGTGTTTATCAGTGCATGTTTCTGTTTTTAAACGACACGACATGTTTAGAAGGCACCGACTCCTGGTTTTTTGGGGTCAGGTCTTCACAAACATCCACACGTGAGATCTTCTTATCTTCCTCCTTATAGGGTGGCATTATATATAAATATATTTTAATAATTATATAATTATATTTATATTTATTATTTATATAAATAAATTTATATTTATAAATGGGGGATGATGTTTGAGTCGCGGGATATCTTTAAAGTCGGTGATGGTCGTGATTAGGGATTCATTAAAGGTATGGCACTTTCATGCTTCTTGGGATTGAGACTCCT
Source organism: Viscum album (assembly GCA_963277665.1). NCBI lineage: Eukaryota > Viridiplantae > Streptophyta > Magnoliopsida > Santalales > Viscaceae > Viscum > Viscum album. The sequence goes on from OY728134.1 coordinate 1,479,410,174, forward strand.
TGGAGGAAGTGATGTCTTTGCTATGAATCGTATACCCAAGGCTTCATCTGACCCTATGAAAAAGTAATTTTCTAAACCAAATGAAAAATAGGTGAGAAGGAACTTCTCCTCAGTAAAGGAAGATTCCCTGAAATGGATCATCCATAAGGGCTAAATATCCCATGACATAGCTAATCAAGATGCTATTATAGAACAACTCAAGATCCACCAACATTCCATCATCAGTCAATTGATTTTTCCCATGGGTGAGACACCCTTGAAGGATGATGATCTGAGAAGGAAACAAGCAGTTTTTTGTGGTTTCTCATATTGGAACTATATTAATATTGTAATTGGTTTTTCCACTTTCTTTTCCATTATAGGATTTGAATAGGTGGGCTTGGGGTTTCAGTTCAGTCACCTTGAAATCAGTTATGCATTCTATTTCGGAATGAGACTATTAATTTAATCCCTTTAACCTCAAAAACACTTAATGTTCGTGATTGGATTAAAATTCTAGGCCTAAAATAGATTCTTTGAAATCAATGTATACTATTTTACATTGCGTCTGTTGTTGTAATCAATATAAAAATTTACAAAGCCATAGAATATGTGACATTAGGATATTTCACTAAGATCCTAGTAAAGGTTTATCTCAATATCATTTTAACTGATCAAGTTATTATTTCTACACTGAATAATGAGATATTATTCTCGATTAAATATGAGAATATTCCCTCATTTAGTTTTGTTTATCAAATCATTGTACATGTGAAAGAGAATTATTTTGAAGATGTTGTATGTGTATTCTATTTTAAGAAGGGGTGTCATTAGGGTGCTTTTAGGAAGTCTGGCCATGGTGTTAGTAAATAGAATAAGTAGTAGTTGGATTCTAAATGCCCAAATAAAGTGACTTGAGTAGTAAATCACATTTTTGGTGAACCTCTTCATTATGGTACACCTATCCATGGGGAGTACGGATCCAAGTAGGGTGTTGAGGAGTCTTATTTTATATATAAGATTGTGAATTATGAAGCTAAAATGGTTGTATAGACCTTCATGGTTCCTAGCCTGGACTTGGCTGGTACTGAGGATATAGGGAAGGGGAATACTAGATCTTCTTAGTCCTGGTATAGAATGGTTGATGAGGAAACTTACTTTTAATATGTTATAATCAAAGGATCTGCTGCTGGTGATAGCCATACTCAAGGTGATGGTTATATTTATGACAAAAGTTTTACCCAAGTTGAAGTTTATAAACAACTTACTCTGGAGAAGAACCTGGTCATGGATAGTGATAGGAAACATAGAAATAAATCAGAACATAATTCATTGATTACTAGACCTTATATTCATAATTATATAAGGTGAGATTAGGCCCCTTATTCTAATGGTATAAAAATCAAAGTTGATGAGGAAGGATTCCAACTGATTATATATAGGAAATCCATCCCACTTGTTTCTCCCTCCAAGATGGGGTAGAACTCACTTATTCTGGATGGGAAAAATTAGCTGGAACAAATATTATAGGTGGTGTTACACCATTGTAGATAGACTCATGCGGTATGAGAGCTAATGGAATTAAAAATGTGGAATGGTATTTTCTTACTCAATATTATAATTTAACAAAATCTAATTATGATTATTTTGGAATGGCCTCAGAAAAGGAAGGTGGCACTACTAGATATATAAAATCCAAAGCTAAAACTCTTACAGATGATTATGAAGGCGAAAGAATCCCCCAGGGTATAAGGGAGGACATAGCAGAGTGGTTTGACTCACAGATTGAATTTATTTTTTCCAAAATGGAACCATATATTTTTGGATTTAGTGATTTCTTAATAGTCTTAAAATTGTTAGCTACAATAATTTAAGGAATCTTTAGATCAAATTCATAAATAGACTTTAGATATCTTTCCTGGAATATAGGATCTTCTCCATCCTAAAAAAAATAATCTGATTTGTTATCAGATGATGAGTATGATCCTACTCAGAGGATCAAGACAAAGAGGATAGGTCGACATCCAAGAGGCAAGGGCCTGCATCCCAAGAACATAGGAACTAGATGGATCTACATGAATTGATTTTTGTATATGTTTTCTATTTTATATGATGTGGTAATGTTTTTATTTTTTGTTACCTTGTAGTGTCCTAACCCAGTTTTCCACTCAAACAATGCTTCATTCCAATTGGTCATTGGGCCTTAGGTGAACCTCCCCAGATGGAAATGGCTCCCAACTAGTAGCGAGGGTCTAATTAGGTTATGGTGGGGATACTATACCCTTTTTGGTGATAATAATAGCGTTCCATATGTATATATGTAGTGGAAGTGGGACCATGACTCAATGAAAGAAAAATACAACTGAAAAAATAATCAAATAATCCTAAGGCATAACTATTTTTAGAAGATAAAACATGTCACAATAGTTAATTAAATATAGAAAAATAATCAAGGTTGACCATGGACAAACATATCAGTATATACATATATAAAACATGAAAATTTTAAAAAGGAAAATCCACATTGATTCAATAACTACGACAGTCTATTTTCATCCATCCCATTAAAAAATTACAAATCTAATCACTAAGGTGTAGTTATAAAGCCTAACCCCTTACCTGATCTCAAAAACTATAAAGTATATACGTATCTCGAGGGGGCCTTGTAGAGTGTGAGATTGAACTCACTAGGCCACCACCAATGTGTTCATGTCTTGCATCCATAATTATGCAGGCATATGAAAAATATAATAAAATTCGATTCACACACATTCATTATTAATTTACCTACATCCCTTGAGCTCAACAACCACAAGAAAGTGTTTAATTGCTTCAACTAACGCTGGTATATCTATAAATATGTGCCCCAAAATATATGTATTGTTTACCTTATAGGTATGTGATAGAGGTAATATTTTCATAATTCTTCATATTTTTTTAAATTATTTAATCCCTTATAATTAATCAATTTGATCTGATTTGCATCATTTTAGTATTTTTGGTGAATGTTGGACATAATTGTGAAAATTACTTAATTCTAGAAAATTGGAAGTTGTCTAGAGATTCTATTTTTTGGGAATAAATTTTACAATTTTTATCCAAATTGTGTGATTAATTTTTCTTAGCTTTCTACTCTCTTGGGATTCAACTTTTTCTTTTAGACTCAGACCTAATTATAATTACACAGGGTCAAAAAAAATTAATCAACTAGAGAATATTTTATGGCTGATATAATGGACTCCACATAAGTAATTGAAGTATATATCAGACTAGGGACATATAAATGAATTTATTTGTATTTTAATAGAAATAATACTCCTAAAATCATGTCCACATTAAATTTCAGGGATAAATTTGATCATTAATGCATCTATTTAATGCAACAACAAATTAGGATTCGAGAAGTCTACTCGTGTATAAAAAGTTTTATTCTATAAATCAGACATAAATTTTACGAAACTTGTCCAAAGAATATGATATTTGGAATGAGCCTGTAAAAGATATAGATGAAAAATTATATGAATAAAACTCCATGATATTCATCCATTTATTATGAGAAATAAACTCAAATTTTAGAAGCAATGAATCTAGAGTGAAAATTGTCCACCCCTCAACCCTATATATCTGAGTGTCCAATTCCTTTCAACGGTGCTGAAGAAGGAGAATGAGGGGTTGTGCTAGAGGATTGAAATATTGTAGTTATTTTTATTTTTATTTTTATTTATTTTTTCTTAGTTTAATTATTCTCTCTTCTTCCCCTTTCATATCTATTACCCTTCACATGGAAGGGTAAAGCCTTTAAGTGATCATGGAAGGGGGAGTTTCACTTTTATAATGTCAGAGTCTTGTGATTTAATTTGAAACTCTATTTTTCTGTTGAATGATTTATATTTTCAGTGGTTTCAAATTTTCATAATTTTACTGTATTTTGGTTTTGGGTTTCATTCACTATTTATATCTTTGGTTGAAGAACTTTAAACTCCCTCTACCTAGTGCAGTTTTTCTCGATTGAAAATATTGTGTTAGGTGGTGAGTGTATAGTGATCTTTGGAACATTTTTGGAATAAGTTAACTTCTTATAGATTTTTAAGGAGAAAAAATTCCTGATCAAGAATTTCCTTAGTTATTTGGGAATGGTTTATAAATTTTCAGGCATGCAAGAGTAGTTTCTATTGCTTCCTTCAACCAAGGGTGATTGATAACTAGATCGAGGAGTATTTAACTTTTCATTAAATAGAGAGTGGGGGATGATCTTTACATCTATTATGACATTTAAAAATGTGATCCTACCTTAACCTAATCACTCTCATCATTAACTTGTGTTCAAACATCATTTAAATTACTTTTTTTCTTTTCAAAAATAAAATAATTTCAAATACAATCTCACTGCTTTCTCAAATTTAAGGTGACAGCTTGATTGTTGTGTACTAATCTCTAGATACAACATAGGTTACCCACCTTAATTTATTTTAACTTAGTAAATAATTGTTTTGTCAAACCCTATGATAGGAATGTGTCAAAACTTGGTGTTGTTGCTGGGGAGGTAGTGCCAACAATCTAATTCTGACTTTTTGTAAGTATTTTATTTGATTTCATTTAAAAAACAATCAAATTTTCCATGATTTATTCCAACTACAATTATTGTTCTTGGATTGATTACTCATAGTTTCAAAGACAAATGGTATATCATGATGAGATGGACCTATTATAAAAGGTTAATGAACTCACTATTTTTTCCAATAAAATTTTGAATGGACATGTTACAAGTCCCTCTTTTCAAGAACATTTGGACATGGTTAATCAATTAAAAACCAATTATCAATGATTAAATTACATGGAGGAATTTCCATTGGATAAGGTACCTTATCCTTAACCAAAATATAAACTATTGGTGGATGTTATTTCCCCACTCATCTTTAAAATAGAGGATCCTAACTACCCGCTTCTGTCTACCACCACTCTACTCCAAGGGGAACTTCCCATTGAAAAAGAAATTGAATCCAAACAAACCCAAGGAGACAATATTTTCTTGAAATATTTTTATTCTAATTTTATTGAAGCTAAATTTAGTATTAACTCCCCTTGATTTAAATTTCCAGATTTGGCCAACTTATGTTTCTCCTTGGAGGAAGAAGAGTAAAAAGAATATGCATCTGATGAGGAACATCTGGATAACCCTAAACATGTTGGATACTTATTGGAGGGAGTACATGATAAGAACAAATAAGATTTATTGAAGTAAAATGAGACACTATATAGTTACTTTGAAGGGGAAGAATATGATATTGATTATTCATGCTTTAATTTTGTTCAAATAGAATTACACTCTCACATTGCCTTTAATTATTCCATTGATGCATCATACCTTGAGAAAGAACTAGATAATGAAGATGAAGTTGTGTAATTGTAAACTAAAAAAGAGGAGGACTCGTTATTTGTCTTACCCCAACCATGAAATTTTTATCTCATTTTCATGGGGGTGGATTTTTATATACTATATCCATGGAATCCTCAAATAAATAAATAAATGAAAGATGTAAAGAATAATTTTTAGTGGTTCATGAGAAAGAATCATCACTCACCATCAGATTATGGATAACCAACTGAAACTACCCATTTGGAGGCAGTCAAAACCTACGGCCCACTTTGGTGATTAAACCAAGTTTTATCCTTATTTTCTCACTCTATTCCTATTTTCATTTATTTCAATAAAATTATTATGTTATCTTCTCTAGTTTTTCCTATATGTTTTTAGAGAGAAAAATTTAGGATATAAACTCAACATTTCACTAATAATAAGTTAGGTTGTACCTCTCTTTAATACTTTAGTTCTTGTAGTGATGCATCTACAAATATATATACATATTAAATCCATTTGAATTCAGTGCAGACATTATACCATTTAAGTGTGAGGAGGGGACTTTTTTAGTTTCAAATTATTATTTTTATTTATTTTTCTATTTTTCAAAAAATGCATGTTTTTAAAATTTTTGCATGTTTCTTTTTCAATTTTTGTGTGTTTCTAAAAAGTTTGAGCTTAAATGATCATCTTTTCCATTTTTCAACCCCATTATAATGATTGAACCAATTTATTCGGTGAAACTGAGCTTAAATGAATGTTGAAAATGACTTTGTTTTAAATTAAAATATTTGGAAATTTTATGAAAAGTACTCTGAATTTTGAATCTCGTGCTACATCTAACTATATTTTTCATTGAAATAACTTTACTATGGGGCTTCTAAGCCCATTTTTTCATATTAATCACATTCATCTAACTTCTTGAAAGAACTAGACCATGATTTCTTTAACTATAATTTGATTTATTCCTATCAAAATGTGGGGGTTTGAGGTACTTGTGTTGAAAATGATTGAGGTATTTATTTGGTTTTAAATCCCCCTTTCAATATAATCCTTTTAATTATAGTATTACTTACTCATTTAATCCTTTTTCCCTTATAATCCATGAACAACCTGTTATATTATAAACATTACGAGCTAATTTTTCCTATACAACCTACTCTTGAAGTGAAATTGTATGATCTAGTTGAACTTATGTGTGGTGGAAGTTGTCTTGTGTTTTTATACCTCATGTTGTGCAGCTTTTGGTGGAAACAAATGTAGAATATATGTTTTTTCTATTGAAAAAAAAATCATTTTGTTTAAGGTTGTGCCTTTTATGAATCTTTCATAAAAAATTGTGTTTGAGAAGATTGACATTTTTTATGTTGAAATGATGAACAATGTTCAATTTCCTTGATATTTCATGATAATGGATCTGATTTTCTACTAAGGGTAGTGATTAGGATACCATACTTAAGTGAAAATTAGAATATTGAAATTTTTCTTCAAAAAGATATAAACCCTCCTCATTTGGCCTCAAACTTTTTTGACATCTAAATCCTACCAACAGGAATCCATATAAAAACCCTAAAAATATGTCATGATAAACACTTTTCCTTGGATATTATTGGGTGTATATGTAGGAATTTAGCAAGACTATGTTTACTTTTTCACTGGTTTAGATGAGAACAACCAAGTTGAAATTTGACATTTGTGATATGAGAGAAAATTCATGTGAGGTAGGTGTCTTGTGTGCATGAGAGGATAAATGAAGAAGAAAAATACTAAATTATATGAATTTCAAACTTTAAATATTGGTTTTTTATGATGCATGATATCTTTTTATTCTTGGTGTGGGATTGGTGGATCTCATTGGTAAGTATTTTGAACTTGCTTTGATTTTTCTTTGATGATAACATGCCCAGGAGTCCAAGTGATATGTGTGGGGGAATTGATAGATGTAATATTTTTATAACTATTTATATGTTTTTAAATGATTTAATCCCTTCCAATTTATAAATTTTATCTTATTTTCATCATTTTAGTATTTTTGGTGAATTTTGGCCTTAATTGTGAAAATTTCTTAATTTTGGAAAATTGGCAGTTTTTTAGAGATTCTATTTTTCAATTATAACTTTTACAATTTTGATCCAAATTGAGTTATTCCTTTTTTTAGGCTTTCCATGCTCATGGGATTCAACTTTTTCTTTTTGAATAAAAACCAATTCAAATCAAACAGGCCTATAAAAATCAATCAAGTGTAGAACGTTTTATGGCCGACAAAATGGACCCCACATCGGTAATTGAAGCATATCTCGGTATATAGATATAAAAATAAAGTTATTATAGTTTTCTTAGAAATATAAAACTTCTTCCCATGTCCAAATTAAATTTCAAGGAGAAATTCGATTATTAAGGAATCTATTTAATGCAACAAAGTGGGGAGATTTGAGAAGTCTTCTCGGACAGAAAATGTTTTATTCAGTAAATCGGACATAAATTTTATGAAACCTATCCAAAGAAGTTTATATATAGAGGTATAATGAAAAATATATATAGGAAATACTTTTATGAAGAAACATCCCTGATATTATTCCATTTATTATTTTAAATAAACTCAAATTTTAGAAGGAATGAATCTGGGGGGGGAATTTTCCACCCCTTAACCCTATATATATGAGTTTTCCACTTACATTCAAGGGTGTTGAAGAAGGAAAATGAGGGTTTGTGGTTAAAGATTTAAATCCTTAAGTGATTTTTATTTTATCTTTTCTTTTTTATTAGTTTAATTATCCTCTCTTCTTCCCCTTTCAACTCTCTTACACTTCGCATGGAGGGGTAAATCCGTCAAGTGATCGGGGAAGGGGGAGTTTCACTTTTATATTGTTAGAATGTTTTTATTTAATTTGAAACTCCATTTTTTCTATTGAATGGTATCTTTTTTAAATTTTTTAAAATTATCTTAATGAGATTTTATTTTGGGTTTTGGTTTTATTCATTGTTTATATCATTGATTGAATAACCTTAAACTCCATCTGCCTAGTGTAGTTTGTCTCAATCGAGCAGATTGTGTTAGGTGGTGAGTGTCTAGTTATTGTTGGCATGTGTGTCGAATAATTGAACATTTTATTGATTTATAAGGAGAAAATTTTCCCGATCAATTCTTTCCTTTGTTATTTGGGAATATTTTATGAATTTGTAGGTATATAGGAGTGGTTTTCATTGCTTCAATCAACAAAGGGTGATTTATAACTCGGTTGAGGAGTCTTTAAATTTTAATTTAATAGGAAGATAGAGATATTGATCTTTATTACTATAATGAAATTGAAAAAGGTTATCCTACCCTGACCCTATCACTCTCTTCATAATCTTGTGTTCAAACATCATTCCAATTGCTTTATTTCTTTACAAAACTCAAAAAATTTCAAAAACAATCTCACATATTTATAAAATTTAAGGTGACAACTTGATTGCTTTCTGATCCTCTATGGAGACAACCTAGGTTTCCGACTTTACTGCATTTTAACATAGGAAATAATTTTTCCCCTCACACCCCATGACAAGAACATGTCATTCTTCATATGTGTGTGTGTGTGTGTATTTGCAGTGGTGAGGACCCATGGATTAGTGTCCATGAATACCCTAAAAAATTTTGTACAAGGTGAACCCTCATGTTCCATCCATAAACATGTCACTGGAACATCTTACCATCAAACAAATACCTGACATTCAAATAACATTCCCATCAATTCCCTAATCCCTCAGACCTCTTCTCAGAAGATCACCATCATGTCAACAACCTGACATCTTGAGTCATGATTATATCCATCCTCTAATAAATAGTAATCACCATCAGATCAACATCCTAACATCCCAAGGAATGGTGATACCAATCCTCCAATAATCTTGGCCCATTAACCTCAAGTGTAATGGCAAGACTCATCCTCCAATTTATAGTCTCAACACTATATCTCGATGGTCTATCACCATCCACATGGATTTATATGGTAATCTCCTATAAATAAAATTATGGAAAACACCATACCCTAATCTGAAATATCTACAGAGGCCTCCATCCACAACGAGTGGTCAACACCACCTCAATTGAGTCCTATCTATGTGCACATGAATCCAATGGATCATCATCCAATAATGGTGACTAGAAATCACCAAAAAACATAATCGATATCATCTATAACCTCATTACCCTTTGAACATGTTGCTAAATCCCAATGTCCAACACCACATCATGTTTTGAGATCCATTTCCTCATCTTGAAAAACATGTTGCCTCAAATCTTTATTCTCATGTTTCCTCAACCAGGTTTTCAACATTACCCCATTTTTCTCAAACCATGCCCTCATCTTGAAGACCATGTTGCCTCAGTCTCAATCTTTGGGCTATTCCCATCACATTCATATAGAACCAATTCAATCAATATAAAAAATTTAATTAATTTAAGACACACGATTGACCTAACCTTCCCAGTTGATCACAAGACCCTTACCTAGCTTAGCATGCATAACTAAACTAGGACATACCCAACAACATCCCATAACAATAATTAACCATTTTAAATATATAAATTAATTAATTAGGGGTCTCACTAAATTAACTGAACATGGAAATTTAGGTTCAACCCAAAAAAAATTAAAATTAAGGAGAAATATAGGATACACCAACCTTATACTCATAGGTGATCAATCTTCTTATATCAGTCTCTAAATCGATCTAAAATTAGAGAAACCATGATTTTAGAAAAATGATCTAAAAATATGGGAAAATATCTTTCATATATTTAGATTTTTATTGAGAGATAAACTAGAAATATATTCAATAGTATTAAATCCATTACGGATATGATTCTAATGAGGTTGACGAATCACAAATTAGAGCTCAGATGATGGAGTTAGGACAAAGCCTAAGGGAGGAGGAAGAATGGAGAATCCCTCAATGTGTGCAGTGGAATGAAGAAGAAAGGGAGAGAAAACCCTAAATATATGGGAGGGGAAATTTGGGAATTTCACCCTTATAAATGACCCTCATGGTTTGGAACCATTGTTTGGCTAACCGTGCGCCAATCATGTGGTTATCACTATCCAAGCACCATAATTGTGCACGGTTAGGCACAAGGTTTTCCAAACCATGCACAGACAATGTGTATCCCTTATATTAAAAACTCTAGAGGTATCACATGGTTGTGATCCCCCACCCACATGGTTCGAAAAACTGTGTCTAGTTCAATATTGGGCCACACAGTTTCTCTTTACAGGCTGCACGGTTTGATCAAACTATGCACCTCTGTCTGCACTTTTCGAAAACAATGTTTTGGGGTATGACTCACCTAAAAATCTTCTAAAACCATAAAAAATTCTAATCCTTAAAACCAATCTAAAAAAATGAATTGGGTCAATCAAACTCTCATAATTATGTTCTGAATATCAAAATGGATGTTGGCCCACTCACCAAACTAGAAATTCAAAAAAGTTGAGTAATTTTGACCCACACAATAACATAGGATGTTACACTCTCCCTACTTTGTAATAGCTCATCCATGAGATATCATGACTTACCAAGACGTTGTATCGAACATACTCATCTCATGTACATCAACCTGGTCTACCCCGGTTATCATTCATAAGTCAATTCCCCTTGTAAAACTCCCCACCTTAGAAATTACCTACTGAGTTGCTTCCCAATCCAAAATTTAAATATTTGATGGTTTCACTAACCATCCACATACATATAATTACTCTCACGATTCATCATCATTCCTAAGCTTGATCAATTTTTCAAATCATTCATGTGTTATATCTAACACTCATCAAGTCATGCATCTCATTAGATGCCCATAAGTACCTATGTTATACATGACACTCATCAAAACTCATATCTCATCTGATGACCAAAGATCTTGTATCTCAACAGATTCCCAAGATAATCCCTCATCATATATATATATATACACACACATTCACAACATAGTCCTGATGCCTATACGCATTATACATAACACGCATCGCATCGATTCCCACAATAAATATTGATTCCTACGCACCTCATATATATATATCCGGCATCATAACTGATTCCAACTTACTAAATATAACCTATTTAGTCCAATAAATAGTACACATGTACCTAGTTCACCCAAACTAATATTTCCAACACAAAATGTCCATGCCCACAATCATGGCATACATCTAACCATCATTAGCTCCCCAGCCTGCTCTGCACCTGGCAGTAAAACTGCATGACCCTTGCCTAAAGCCTAACTATCTAATGGATTGCCTCCCTATGGAGTTACACTAAGTAGTATCCATTGACCCCACTATTAGGTCTCTTTATCTCTACCATGACCTACACGTGCAGCCTAATCCTAGCTAGCAGTTCCTAGTACCACTCTTGATCCTACCTCAGGTCCCTAAGTCTGACCCGATCCCTGGCTCTTAGCTATCCAGTAAGGCTTCTTGCAGAACCTCTCTAAATAACCCATCTGGCTAAATTCTTGATAATCCTTCAGAACATAGTCACACTGGGTATGAACATGCCCCGAATTCTTGCACTGGAAGCACACAGTCAAAGAACCACTCCTCGATGGTCTTCCTAAACCTCTAGTATGACTTCCCTATTAAAACTACCTACAATATCACTACCTACTACCTAAAGAATAATCTCTAAACTCACATGACGTAATTACCTGGATCGAATAGGATTAGTCTATCAAGTTTACTGTGGATATCAACACCTGATTCACTACCTCAGAGAATGATATAGGCTTAAATATATCCACCTGAACTCTGATGGGATGTCGCAATCCATCCTTAAAATATCGTACCCTGGAGATGTCATCGCCCATAATAATAATTGAAAATTGGGATAGTTCTATTAAATTATCCTCATAGTCCATGATATATTTATCTCCATGTTGGAGATTCATGAGCTCATGATCTCTATCCACCCTCATCGTCTCTGGGAAGAAGTTCTCAAAGAACCTGGTCTCAAAATCCTTCAAAGTCATTCCCTCATGTCATCTTGCCTGAACAGGTATGACCCACTAGTGATTTTACAATCCTTAGATCATATAAGACTCTATCTTCAACCTCCTACTTGAGGGATGTCTCAAGCTAGTCAAAGATAGTTTGCACCGACTCGATCCAGTTTTCTACTACTTATGGTCCACACTCACCCTAAAATAATGGTGGATTCTAAGACTGGAAATCGTTAGTTAGATACACCATAAATGGATCATAATTCGTATTTCTTCCTTCAATACCCTCTATGACATGAACCAAGCTCACCTTGAGCTTCTCATCAATCCATGGCCCAAAATCCACCATCTGTTATGGTTGTATCGCCTATATCAGAGACTGAAACTATATCTGATGATAATCCCAACACTCCATACCTCATCCCAACCCTCAAGGGACTCAACCTATGCACTCTCATATGGAACCATACCACCAACCTCTTGATGCACCACTGGAATCTGTTTAGGAAGCATCATGTTGAATACCAATACCATAGTCAAACAACAATAATATTCACATGTACATCACAGATAAGTAAATATGTAACCGGAATCACATCTCACCACACTTAAACTCCTCTAAAAAACTCATTTCATATGAAATCTATCCTTATATCCCATTACCTACCCATATCAGGGCTAGGTATCAATTATAATATGGTATCATGGTCCCCTGCCTTCCCATAATGAAGTCAGGCACCAAATGTAATCTGGCCTCATCGCCACTTTCCTACACATAACAGGGTCAATAATCCTATATAATATATTCCATCTAGGTTAGATAAGTATAATTACAACAAAGAGTTTAAGAAAGAAAACAATCTTTATCTTATTTGTTGGCACTTTATACAACTCACCTATTTTTATCATCCTTGACTTCTCTTATTAGGGTCAAGACCATATATCACATACACATGTAATCACATCTAAACTCATTAGGAACCACATTCCTGGTCTGGATGAGTATAATTCCACTAAAAAGGCTAATAAATAAAACACATTTTAACTTTTTTTAAACTTTAAACTACAAAACCCCATGTTTTTATAAATTAATTTTTTTCAAAAAGAATAAAATTTCATTGATGGCTTGCATTTTACACTACACCAAGTTATGCTTACTTTATATGATACAGTTAATCTATCACTAAAAGAAACACTTATATTATTTTTTTTTATATGAAACACTATGTTTGACTTATGTTACACATAATTTTTATTTCCTTCAATAGTTTGTGTTTCCCTCAAGATAAAGTTTTACCAAACTGCAATATACTATTAATGTTATTATTATAATATTATTATAGTTATCACCTAGATACTGGAATGGTAGTTATAAATAATATTAAATAAATTTTGAAAATATTTTTTACCCATATATATAAAATTAATCCTTTGGTTACTAATTAATTCAAAATGCGAGTAAGAGATATTTGAAAATAAAGAAATTCTTTTTCTGAAAAACTAGTTCTCTATGCACAAACATGTTTTATCTCAATAAATTAAACAAACCAATTTTTAAGAATGGTTTAATTTAAAATTATATATTATATATTAAATAAACCATTTTACAAACATCTTATGAGTTTTCTATACAAGATATAATAATAAATCCAATTTTATTATAAAAATATATATTTTTTCTAAAAGACATTTTTACTGCCTTTTAATGGAACACCTATTTTAAAACTAAATTCTGACACTTTTACAAATTCAATTTTAAAAAATAAAATTTATTTTTGAAATATAAATTTCAAAATTATCTTAGGGTGAATTTTTTATATTTTTCTGAGAAGATTCATTTTTTGATAAATAGTGAAAAATACTGAATTTTAATTGAAAAATAACTTTTATTCTAATTTATTTATATAGTTAAATTATATTTTTATTAGATTTTAAAGTATATTTATATAAATTTTATATATATTAATAGAATTTTGGTCATTGGAATCAATTTCACATTTAAATTTTATTTAAAAACATTTCAAACTTTTGAAAATTTTTAATTTAAACACTTGTTGTCTCGTCCCGTCTGTGGGATAAAGTTTAAATAAATTTCTTCCACTTCCATGTTTTGAATTTGGAAAAATGGATTAAATATTTTTAATCATCATAATTTATAATTTATAATAAGTTCAACTTATTTTTCCACCAAAAATATTTGTAAAATCAATTAAAATTATTTACAGTGATTAAGGTAGAAACGAGTTTACTTAGTGGTTGGACATTAATCTTAAGAGTCCAAATGACCTAGAAATTTATAAAAAATTCATTGTATGGACATATTTCTACCATTTAACATATTTTATCTAAATATTACCATTATTTTAAGCACATTATTTAACATTTTGTATTTACAAGAATGTCACACCTCCTCCACTATATAAGGTACTCACCCCCTCATTTTTTCACATCTATAAAGCCATTTGTATATTAAAAACCCTAACCAAATAATCACCCAACATATCTCCTCCAATTATATAAGACTCACTTTGGGCATAAAGTAAATCAAGGAAGTCCTTTGGTGAAAACCAAAAGGAGTAACCCGAAGAAGAGGTAACCTTCTTCAAAGAGCACTTTTGTTTTATTTCTTTCTCCACCCCTTCAATTATTATTATAAAAAATAATATAATAAACATATTATCCTAAATATAATTATATTTTTTTATTTTAATGGTATTTCATACACCTTCACACACTTTCATCGAATGGGATACGCAATCATTGTTCGTGTGTGCAGCGGACTACCGCATCACAAACCAATGTCATTCGTTCATCCATTACAACCTATCAAGGTTGTGAATAATGATGGATTTAATGTTTTTATATGATATTTTTGATGTATTTGATGTATTGTATGTATTTATTCTTCTTTAATTATTATATATGTAGATTCCCCAACATGAATAGTGTTATCAGGATGGGTGGCACTGGCCTTAGGCACAACTCCTCAAATGCCAAAGGATTCCGACTAGAATAAAGGGTGTAATTTAATAAGTCAGGGAGACTATACCATGTAGGGATATATAATTTATTGGTCCAAGTAATAATAATATAACAAGAAGGTTAAAATAAGACTCATTAGACTTGAACTAGACCCACCAATGGAGGAAGCACCACAATAGCAATAAATAGTGAATGCAATAAATATAGAAGAAGCAGGAAGTAAATAGATCAACATGCCAAAAAAACTCATAGAACTACAACAAAAATCATGCAACCATAAAATATCATACAAATAAATATACAAAATAAGGTCACACAATTGCTGACTAGTATAAGTCATATATATATATATATATATAGCATGTTGATATAGGAAAGAACTAAAACGGAAACTCCAACATGGCACGAACTCAAGGTCATGTTCTAATATCCAAGAAAGAAACTAATAAGATCTATCTCTTGAGTCTGATCCTTCACCTAAATGTAAATTCATAAAGTCTACATGCATCACAAAGGACTCGTGTAGGTGTGAGATGAATCTTAGTAAGATACCACTTGAAGGTGCATACCGAGAATATGTGTTTTAGTAGGCATGTATAAAAAATAAATAATATGTTCAATGCATTTAAATAAAACATCCAAGATTCTCTAGTGCTCAAAAACCACCAAGAAGTTTCACCTTCTTTGTCCAACTTTGGAATCTCTGAAGTAAGGAAGGTCCTTGGCCCATGGCCCAAGGTACCCCTGAAGTGTCATAATTTGGGTGAACCCTCAAGTTCCACCCCAAATCGTGTAACCCAATACCACGTACCTCTTGACACATTGTGTCTCAAATAATACTGAAATCCTAAAGGCACACCAAAGTAGATAGTAACCTACTCCCATGGTCCCCTTCTCAAAATCTGTCCTCATCCCAATGCTCAACATCCATAGGCACAATGATATCTGCCTTCAAATAAATATTTAGGCTCACTTACTCAAGTATGGAGGGAATCATCACCCAAATTTCTGCCTCAACACTAACATTTGAAGTCTCCTCAACTTCCTCGTGACTTTCTATGGAAATCACCCTCAAACCAAAAACACCTAATCCTCAACTATCAATGGCCTCTACCCACATGAGTGGTCTAAACCACCTCATCACAGAGTCTACCTGTGTGAACACGACTCAAAATGGTGCTTTACCCATCACAGGTGATCAATAGTCACCAATAAAGTCCCTAATCCACATCATCACTAGCACCTCATGTCCCCGCAACCATTTATCTCAACTCTAATGGCCATTAATCTCAATATCATAGGCCATGCCCCACCTGATGGCCTCACTGCCTCAACTGACGTCCATGAAACACAATTCTGTGGTCAAACCACTCAAGTATCTAGGCCAAACCCAACCAGATGATCTATATAACCTCAATCTCAATGGTCATGCCATCCCAATTTCCCTAGGCCATGCTAGTCAAAACCCCATGGATTTCATTACATGCAATTCAAAATTTCACAATATATAATTTAATTCAAAATACATTAATCAAGAAATTCAATTTAAATGGATTGAACTGTATAATCTACCAACTAAACAAATCAATACAGAGGTCTTGAGAGCCTTAAAATCGTTTAATTGAGCAATACCAGTTAAAACGAATTAATTTAATTCAAAACAATTCAATTTAGAAATTTTTTTAACTCCTAGATAAAATACCCTACAACGACCTCTAACCCAGCCTTTCTCATCCAAAATAGGATTAGGTATACCCAACATCATACCTTAGGCTCACACGGTCATTTTGATATGAAGCATGATATATAATAGGGTCTTTCTCAAAATACCAAAAAACTCACTATAGGTCGCACCACACAAAAGTCTACAAAAACACAAATCAAGGTATGCACCACCTACCTTAGACTCGTAGACATAGGAACATCTGATATCGATATCCAATTAAAATTTGATCGATGTAGATATGATTTTCCATCAAAAATCCTGAAATCAGCTCAGATGGAAATATCAGTGTGTGAGGTGAAAAATGAATGAAGAGGAAAGGTGGATGGGGTTAGCCTTAATACTATGACTCCAACACACCCAAAGTATTGAATAATGGGTCATTGGTTGAGGAGAAGGATCAAAATATATTAGAGGAGAGAAGGGAGCTTCCTCCTGCTGCACGCGCGATAAGGGGGAAGAAAGGGGAGGGAGAAGAGAAAGTAAATAAAAAGATAGAAAAAAATAGGAAATAAATAAAAAATTTAAAATAATCCACCATCTAGTCTAGACAGTTTACTCATATGGTTTTCCAAACTGTGTGGAAACCATGCCATAGCCAATACCCAGAAGCTCCAGGCTGCACGGCTACCCCGCATTGTTTTTCAAACCATGTGCAAACCATGTGGTGCCCACTATCAAAACTATAGAGAAACTTGCATGACCATGCACATCCCATGCACAGTTTTCACAAACTGTGGTCTAGTACAAAGCTAGGACACAATGTTACCTAAAAGGGGATTCACAGCTAACTCTAAATTGTGCGCCCTTTGCCTGTGACCCAAAATAGGCTATTTGGTATCTGACACTCCCAAAATGATTTTGAAACCCCCGAGGCACTCTCCAAGCCTCTAAAACCCCAAAAAATAATATAAATCTAATGGAAATCCAGTAATTGTGTTTTGATCAATGCTATAGAAAGTACTATAGCCACAAATTGAAAAGTTCAAATTTGGAGTTGTGTTTGACCCAACTCAAAAAACCAAGATGCTACAATCTCCCCACCTTAACATAGCTCATCCCTGAGCTATCAAATGAAACTCGAAGATGGTACCGAACATAACCATGTAGATAAAATCTAACCTCAAATTACCCAGCACGAAAGGTATAGGTCAAATTTCTCATGGAGGGATCCCTACCTTAGTAATTCTATAACTTGGTCCATTGAAAATCATATATCAAATCAAAAAAATGTCCAGTGACAATTACAGGACTCAATCGTTCTCCCATGAGGTATTTTCACTTTTTCACCTCACCAAGTGCTCCTATGTAATAATATACACCCAAATCGCATCCTGTATTGCATCAGTTCCCACATAGAGCCCATGGATCTCATGGAAAAAATAGGTCATTCATCCTAAAAGATGCTCAAAAAATTCCTAATGCCTCACACCTCAATCAAAAACTGCATCCTCGAAGCCCCGATGCCCAAGTCACCTCAAGTAACCTGCATCCCTTAGATGCCCCAAGGTATAAGAAACCTAAAAATCTTATCCTACGATTATCTTGATTCTAATCACCTTATATATATAATTACACACCTGATATGGTGTCCACCTACTGACTAGCATCTGGTTAGTCCATATGTATAGCATGTACAACTCATGCACTCAAAACAGACATGCCTCACAGGCCCTGAAAAAAGAAAAAAAAATCATGGCCATACCCGTGGCATACCTTTGACCATTATTGGCTCACTAGACTGCTCAGAACATGGAAGCTCCATGGCGTGCACCTGGCCTGACACAAAACTTCCTAAATCCTGGACTCCCTATGGTACTACCCCATCCATTGGCCACTGATCCTCGTGATGGGTCCCACTGTCTCTACCACTCCCTCTATGTGTATTTGATCCTTGAATACCATCACTTGGTACTGATCCTAAACTAACCTCTGAAGCTCGTGCCTGCCTCAGTCCCTGTTTGTCGGCTGTCTAAGAAAGCTACTTGTAGAACCTCTCAAGATGTATGACCTTTCCACATGCCCAACACTCCTTTAAAGGCCACTCACATTGAGTCTGTACATGTGCTGGATTCCCACACTAGAATAAAAGCATATAATATCCTCCCTTAGGTTGTTGATCGAGTCCCTAGCCTGACCGCCATATTGGAACTCATCCTGAACTAGCTTCCTACCTTCTGAAACATCACCTTAAGTTGCTTCCCAGCTCAAGTAGGACATGTCTATTAGGTTTCCCTCAACTATGAGAACCTAATTCACCACCTATGAGAATGAGGTTGTCCTAAATATGTTTACATGCACCCGAATGGCATTACTTAAGCCGTATTCAAAGCGCCTCTCCATGAATGTGTCATCTCTTACCATACTAGGTGTGAAGTAATAAAATTAAGTGATAGTAGATGTATAGTCTATGACAGACATGTCACCCTATTGAGAGATCAAGAACTCCCGAGCTCTCTCTTCCCTCAGGGTCTTTGGGAAAAAGTGCTTGAAGAACCTAGCTTCAAAATCCTTCTAGGCCAATCCCTCATGTTTATCATCCTAAACCTACACATCCCACCAATGCTCTTCCTGTCCTCTGAGCATATACATCCTTATCTTTACCCTCCACCCTTTAGGTATCTCAAACTACTCGAATATCATCGGCATGCTCTTGATCCAATTTTTAGCAGCCTAAGGTCCACCCTCACCCTAAAAAAGTGGCGGGTGTTATGATTAAAACTTATACGTAAGGTAATCCTATTAGGGATATAATCCCTAATAACCACTATCAATTCCCTAGAAAACACATACCAGACTCGATCAAGGATTCTCATCGATCCATTACCCAAACAATTTCAAGTCTGAAAGCTTCCCTTCCTTCACTGGGCCTTGAACTTGAGCATGTCCTTGAGCCTGTAGCTGCGGCTCATGCTCTGCCTGGCCCTTAAGGGTATGAACCTACTCATGCTCTAGTGGAACTGTATCACCACCTTTCGGATACTCCTTCCAATCCATCCAGGATGAACAAATTCAATACCATAAATGTTCAAACAACCCACATATATAATAATATATGTAACATAGATAGAAAAAGTAGTGAAATGGAAACACATCCTCACTACCCTTATTATCCCCCACTAAAACCATTCCACATTGAATCCTAGACTCACAACCTCCTTACCCACCCTTAGAAGAGCCAAGTATCAATATAACATCGGGTGACGCCCATCCTGGAAACCAACATTGCCTCAAACTGACAACCTAGTCACCCAATCCTATTGATCAAAATCACCTTATCCATAGTGCTTTCCTGCTCCTATAAGATCCATTCCCATTTCACATTCCACATTGAATTATACATATATATATAGAGCATGTCATATCACATTTAATATAACAAAACCAATTCAATCATATCATCGAATTAAATATATGTCACATAGTATGATCACTTTACAAAGAATACAGTCACTTATAAAATTAAAATACCCTAAAACATTACTATCAAAATCCAAAAAAAACACAAGCATACACTCTTTACCATACTAGTCCAAGGGTCCAATCTCATACCTTGTTGTACCAAGACAAGGTTTCATATCATAACAGATAACCATAACATTCAAAAAAAGACACCGAGGTGGAAATCATATAAACTGTTACTGAGAAAAATAGAACAATATAACCAAACCCTAGAAACTTGGTCCTTCCCTCATACATGGGGATGTAGGAACCCAAGTACGAGTTTGAAATGTAGTTATAACAATAACCCAATCTCTATTATATCATTTCCAAAATAGTAATACCAGTAGAAAAGAAAAGGCACTCTTGGTCTCATTAGTATCTAGGGAAGCACTGATACTAAATCCCAATCAAGAACTGATTTGATACCACTTATAGCTTTCGTGACCTGAACATCCACTGAAATAGTGCTATTGGGCTAGGTACCGTTGGCCTTAGGTGCTCTTTCCTAAATACTAAATGCTACCAACTAGTAGTGAGGGTGTAATTTAACAAGTTGGGGAGACTATACCCTCTAGGGATAGATAATATACCAGTATGAGTAATAATAATATAACTTGAAACATAAAATAAGACTTTTCATACTCAAATTAGACCCTGCAATGGAGGAATCACAACAATAGAAATAAATAGTAGAAGCTATAAATACAGAATCAGATGGAATTGAACATATCATCATGCCAGAAAAATACTATTATAACTACAAAAAACAAGCATGCAACCATAATAGGTCATATATTCAATATACAAAATAACGTCTAGCATTTTCCAACCATTACAAGTCATACATATATATCATGCTGATATAGGAAAGAACTAAAATAGGAACTCTAGCTTGGAATGACCTCAAGGACTTGTGCCAATCTCCAAGCAAGTGGTTACAAAGATCCACCTCCTTAGGCTAATCCTTTACCTGAACGTAAATTCATAAATTCTACACACATCTCTAAGGACCCATAAAGGGTGTGAGATGAATCTTAGTAGGATACCACCCAAAGGTGCATACATAGCATATATGTTTAATTATGCATGCATAACAAATAAATGAGCAGTTTAATGAATTTAAATAAAAAATCCAAGACTCTATGGTGCTCAAAAGCCACCAAGAAGAGTCACCTTCTTCACCCAACATCAGAATATCGTAATAAATACGGATTATTAGCCCATGGCCCAAGGTACCCCTGAAGTGGCACGGTCCAGGTGAACCCTTAGGCCTCGCGTCAAATAATGTTACCTAACACCATGTTCCTCCTGAAACCTTGTGTCTCAAATAATATCGACATCCTGATGACACGCCCAATCATATAGTAACACAGTCCCATGGACCCATACTCGAAATTCCTCGCTATCCTATGGCTCAGTATCTAGAGGTGTAGTGATATCTACCCTCAAATAAATATCCAGGCCCATGGCCTTAAGCATAGTAAGACTCATCCCCCAACCATCATCCTCAACACTAACATTCGAAGGCTCCTCCCCTTCCACGTGGCATTCTACAACAAGAACCCAAAACCACAAACACCTAAACCACAAATATTGCGGGACTCTACCCACATGAGTGGTCTAAACCACCTCATCATAGAGTCTACCTATGTGCACATGACTCAGAATAACTCTTTAACCTTCATGGGTGAGAAGTATTCTCCAATAAAGTCCCTAAGACACATCATCACTGACACCTCATACCCCTGCAAACTTGTAGCCCAAATATGATGGCCATTCCATCCTAATATCATGGTCCATGCCCAGGCTGAAAACATCACTACCTAAAACAACATCCATGATTCCCAATCCTATGGTCAAACCACTTAATTATTTGGTCCAAACCCAACCAGACAATCTACATCGCCTTAATCCCAATGGTCATGCCATCCAAATTTCCCTAGACTATGCCGGTTACAACCCCATGGGTTATATCACATGAAATTCATCATTTAAAAGATATAAAATTCAATTAAAAACACATTAATCAATAAATTCATTTTAAACGGATTTAATTGCACAAGTTAATAACTATAAAAATTATCATGGAGTTCTTGAATGCCTCAAATCATTTAACTTAGCTATAAAAATTTTAAAAAATAATTTAAATCAAAATAATTCAATTTATATAATTTTTTAACCCCCGTCCAAAATATCCTGAGGAGAAACAACCTCTAACCCAGCCTTGGTAATCCAAAATAGGTTCATGTATGCCCAACAACATCACTTAAGGTAACAGAGTCATTTTTATATGAATCATGAGATATAACAGGGTCTCTCTCAAAATATCCAAAAACACACTATAGGTCGTGCCACCCAAAATTCTATAAAAACACAAATCAGGGTATGCACCTCCTACCTTAGACTCATAGACATAGGAATGTCTCATATTGAGATCCAATTCAAAGTCGATCGATGTAGATCTGAGTTTCCATCGAAAAACCTGAAATAAAATTGGATTCAAATAGAGGAATTTGAGGTGAAAGATAAATAATTAGGATGGGTGGATAGGGTTATCCATACTGCTACGACTGCAACGCACCTGAAGGCTTGAAGAAAGGATCAACAGTTGTGGAGAGGGATCAAAATACAATGGAGGAGAAGAGGAGGGAGTTTCCTATTACTATGATAAAAACAATGTTGAATAATGGAGAGATATGAGAGAAATGGAAATAAAAAGAAATAAAAAAATATAAAATAAAGAAAAACTTTAAAAAATAAATGTGTGGGTCGTACAGTTTCCCCCCATGATTTTCCAAAACATATGGAAACTGTGTGATAGCCAATTCCCAAAAGCTCCATTCTATATGGCTACTTCACATGGTTTTCCAAACCATGTGGAAACCATGAGGTTCCCACTGTCAAAACTACAGAGAAACTCACACAGCCATGCACCTCCCACACACAATTTTTATAAATCGTGCTCTAGTAAAAAAATGGGCCGCAATGTTACCTAGAAGGGACTGCAGGGTTTACCCCAATTGTGTGCCCTTTCTTTAAAACCCAAAATAGGACATTTGGCCTCTAACTCTACCAAAAATATTAACCCCCTAGGCACTCTCCAATCCTCTAAAATTACCCAAAAACTTGACATAAATCCAAAAAAACTCTCAGAATTTAGTTCTGATCAATGAAATAAAATGTAGTATGACTGATAATTGAAAATCTCAAATTAGGAGTGGTTTTTGACCTGACTCAAAAACCTAGGATGTTACAATATAACACATACTGTCATGCTTTCTATTTTTTGGGAATATAGTAACTTCACTTGTAGACATGTGGACTTTCGCCTCCTCAAAGTGATTTGATTCATTCACGCTTTACATGGAATGTATTAAGGATGGGTTTAATAAAAACATGTGATAAATATGACATAATAATTATACTAGAAATATAATATATATATATATCATTTAATTTTATTTATTTAAAAATATGAAATGAAAATGGAAACAACGTTCATGTGTATGTACAACCTATCATCTCATATTTATATCTTTAATATGATATTTATATCAATTTTTACATTATATAAATAATTAAATCATGATATAAATAAGAGTATAAATATTAAAAAGTCAAAACATATAAGAAAAACGTGTTTATTACCCGAAACATAACTTAAACATGCAATTTTTAATAAAAAGGTAATATAATGTCATAATAAAATCATATAGGTATGGTATGTAAGAATATGGTTTTGTGGTATATCTATAATAAACTTATATTGATTATATAGTAGGTCTGAAGTGTATGAATAAATTTAAGACTTATGGTAAGTGTTTTCTCATATAACTTTTATTTCTATGAGATTTATGCTATATTCACCACTTATTCTATTTTTTTGTTTATATACTTACATAAGACATTTTATATCATGAATTTCAATTATTTCATGATATTAAAAGTTTCAATTGATGTTATTCTTTCACATATTTTATTATTTAAAATTTACTCAAGTAGTGAGGAGGTTTCTAGTCTCACTTTTATTTCTGTGAGACTTATGACTTATTCACCACTCATTTATTTTATATGGTCTATATACTTCCCATGAATGTATTATATTATTATGCATAGATTTATGGGTATCTAGATATCCATTTTATGATCTTTATTCCATGGGTTTTATGACTCCAAATTACCAAATTGGTAAGATAACTTTTTTTAATTTGCCTTCTTTGAGACACATGTTATGTTATGTAACTATATTCTTTTACGAGGTATATATCCTTACCTTTGAAATGTTATATAACAAATATAATTGTTTTGATGATATTTTAAGCCCCATGTAATGTTATTCTTTCATGGGGATTCTGATTCAATGTTACTAAAGTGGTAAGATTTTATTGGTACAATCTCATCGTTTATCAGGATTGTTTATGATTATGCTTCCATTGATGAAATATTATGATCCATATCTCAATAATTATCTTGAATTTTCTTATCCTCTAGTTATTAATCATATCTATAAATAATGGTATCATATTTTTACTCTTTTATACTTAAGATAATTACAAATGTATTTTTAAGAAAATATGACTTTATCTCTCTAATCGGTCGGAAATCTGTGTTATTCAAAAACCATATTTTCTAAAAATGTTTTCAAAAATGTTTTTAAAATATATTTTAAGATATTTTTCAAGGAAAATTATTTTAAAAATGTTTTATGTTTTAAAAAAAATTAAATTATTTTCAAATATTTCTTTTTAAGTTTCAAATGTTACTTTTAAAGAAAAATGTTTTCAAAAGGTTTAATATTTTGAAAAGAATTTTTCAAAGTGGAAAGGATGTTTCCCTCAAGAAATGTTTTAAATTATCCTTTAAAAATTATTTTCTTTATAGGATGAAATAATTTGATATAGATTATGGTTTATTGGAGATATTATCTAAATATATCATTTTTATTCTTTCATTCAATGATTTATGTTTAAGATGACAAGTTGTTTATGAAACCTGTTTCACTTCCATAGTTTATAACATGATAAAATACTTATGAAACCCACTTCCTTTCATGGGTTATTCTATGATGAAATTATTATAAAACCTGTCTCTTTTTCATAGGTTTTTATATAATGAAATTTTTATGATACCCATATCATTTCATGGGTTATGATATGATATTTATAATACCAATATCTAGTATGGGTCATGATATGTTTAATGTTTTATTATCTTGTGGAAAATTTATGTATGATTTCATTATGTGATGGGTGGGACATATATTCCTCTAATTCATTGGTTAAATATTTATATATCTCCTGAGATAGAAAAGACTAAAATGATGAGTGAACTCAATTCAGTAATACATGGCATGAATGAGGAGCGAACTCAATTCAGTAATACCGGTTGGAGAAAAGAGAGAACTCAGTTCAGTAAAATAGAACTAGAAAAAGAATTTAACTTTGTTATGTAATACAAGAATAGAACTAGGATTGAACTCAATTTAGTAAAATAGGGATAAAATGGGAAATAAAATCAGTTTAGTAATACAAGGTTAGAATGGGGAGTGAACTCGGTTCAATAAAGGAATTTTTCCGCTATGATAGTCTTGGAAGTGGTCCTTGACTGATATTAAATGATTTTCTATACTTATGTATATTCTAAAAATCCATGTTTTGTTCCTAATTTAATATTTCATGGATTATTCTCTCGATTCCATTATGATTCATGTCTTATAAACATCCAATATTTATGTTATGGATCTTGATTATTGTCTTTGATATGCAGGGTATGATCTTTTAATATTATGATCATGTTCTCATACCATTATGCTCATGATTATGCATACATATCTCCTTTTTTTAACCTTATTGAACATCTGATCTCACCCTATCTTATGTTTCCTTTCCCTGGGTTATGAAGAACAGTTTTAAGTAGGATTTCTAAAAGGGGAAGATCTTTATAGGATATGTTGAATATCTTTCACCAAATTAAAAGAAAGTTTTCCCAATTTTCAAAGACACTAAACTATTATGGTCCTCAAGCTTGTAATTTTTTAATGTGATAAATATTTATCTAAAATTATGTAATATCCATGTATTTTAAGTATGGTTCACTATAGTTGGTATCAAATAAAATTTTGATTCAACCTTTGGAAACTATGATGAGAAAACTTTAGTGAGATCCTTAGGGATCTTTCTAATGATATGTCTATGGATATCTCCAAGGATAGGTCTAAGGATGATTCAAAGTTTAATAAAATGTCCTTGAATCTTGTTAAATGATTTATAGAGTGGTTTCAAATAAATTACACCCCTATCTAGATACTAAAAGTGGATTTATTAGGGGAATATGAAGATGTTATGAATGGAAGGACATAAATAATGTAACTGCAAAGGGGAGATGAAAAGTTTTGTTAATGCACTGGATGAGAATAATGGACTCCATAATGTATCATCAACTTTTGGATTCTTTAAATGAGGAAAGTATGAGAATTATGCAAATAAATGTCTTAGGGGAATCTCATGAAGGAAATATGCAAGGTTGTAAGAGTAATGGTCTTATTGATGTTGATGAAGAGACCACAAACGACATATGAAAGGTATTTTATTTTCTAATATTATTGTTTGTAATCATGATTAAATTGAGTAGACATTATTCATATTTCATATTATAGGAAAGGTATTCAGGAATAATATAATGAAGCTTAGTTAATGGATTAAATAATAGGTGGAATGATAGAAGTATTTATGTATTTTAATTCAAGGATTAGGTCATGTGAATCAGGCAGTATATAAGGATTTTTTTAGAAGATTTTATTTAAGGATTTTCAAGAATATGTTAAATGATATTGAATACCAAGAAAAGTGATTTAATGGAAAAGTTAAATTAAGGTAATGTAACCCTTAACATGTTCCGGGGGATGATAAAATGATATTAAGTGTGGATAAAGAGATGATGATATGGATAAATTAAATTGGATAGTATTTATAACCTCATGAATAATAAAGGATTTGTTGAAAAGGTGGTTTATGCTATCATTGATGAAGTTTACAAAAAAAAATTATTTATATAATATATGTAATAATCTTTTGAATAAGTAATCATGCATGCTTTCAATAAGGATTTATGGTAATTCAAATCATAGCCATATTTCAAGAGAGTACATGATGAATATATCCAAATGTTTGGTATGTGAAAAACAGGATCTACCTTATGATATATGGGGGGTAAATGTTAAGCTGATTTTGATGAATTTAATTACCTTATTTCTAAATTTTTTGGATTTTCATATTTTTAATGGGTTATATGGTTAACCATTTATGGAATGGTTTAAATTAAAATTCATATAAGGTTTTAGAGATTAATGTGTTATCTTGCTATATAAGGATTTATGCAAATTGGATAACCTGTGTCAACCATTTTGTTGTGATGTTAACTAAAGATATATGGAATGACTTATCATTCTATTTATGGATCTCATGATCTATTAGTTCTTTAGGAATGAAAAATTCAACCTCATTCTCTAGAGTAAGATATTAAATTGAAATTGGTCAAGACACAACCAAAGGATGAGATTGTGAATATTAAATAGAATGAAATCAAGTAAGTATATCTCCTTGTGAGAATATTGAAACTTTATGAATTGGGACTTGAAATAAAATATTGTCATGTTATCATCATTTTTTATGATATCAATGACCTTTTTCAAGATTATTTGGTTTTTGGATTTGTGATCATTAACTTTCACATGGACATGTTCTTTATCACTCTCCATCGGAACTTGATAGTTAGATTTCTCTTATATGTCCATCCAAAGAATTTTATGGATTCAAACACTCTCTCGCCCATTACTTTGTTGCCACTGTGGGTTTTACCCTCCTCTGCACTTGGTTCTCCGGCGATTGGTGGTGGATCATCTCGTCCCCCTCATCACTCCTTTAAGGAGGCTCTTCTGCACTCTCCCCCGAGCTTAGAGCAGGTCCAGGAAGCTTCGTCGGATGTTCCAGTGGATTCTTCTTTTTTTCAGAGAATGGATCTACTGTGCTTGAGTTTTCGGTGGAGTCCTTCATAGTGGAGTACTTGGATCTTCAGTGGACCTTGGTAGAATGATTCTGTGGTGATAAGACTCCTCTTGTTGTTTTTCAAGATTGCTTCAGGCGCTGGGGTTTTGAACTGCTGGTGAAATTGTCTATTTTGGATTGGAAGGCCTTCTGCATTTTCTTGGATTCTAGGGCAGATTTTGTGAATACTTGGTGAAATATCATGTGCTATATGGGGAAATGGAGGTTCTCCCTCCCTCATTGGTCAATGGATTCTCATTTTTGTGGTGAATGATCCAAGGAGGCGGTCTAGATATCTCTTCTAGGGTTACCTTTTCCCCTCAGGAATGGGTCTTTCCTTAAAGAAATTGGGGATTCGCTGGGAAGTTTCTTATGTGTTAATGAATGCACTTATCACTTGGAAGAGGCTTAGATTACAATAATTTGTGTTGATATGGATATTTCTCGACCTCTATAGGATCATCTCATGATCAGGATTAAAGGAATGAGGAATCCTCAACAGCCTCTATTCTATCCAGCATTTCCCAAGTTTTTCTCTCTTTTCTATATCTCTGGTCATACCTTATATGTTTGTTTCAAACCTCGCTGGGAGGATTTCAATTCTTGGGTGATACTGAGGTCCTTCCCTCAGCATTCTCGCATACGGGTCCCTTTAGGGCCTGATGGATGTGATCGGGGAAAAGGAATTTCTTCGGTTACCTCTATTCAGACGTCAATGGACTCCTCTTCCAATAAATTTGACTTTGGTGCTGGATGGGCCACCCCTTCTCATGATCTAATTCTTGTTTATGGTGGAAGGTGTAAGGCCTCTTGGGTTCAGTTTCCAGAGAAGGGTCCCTATCCTATGGGGATGACCCTCATAAATTCTTATTGTCTGTGATCACTGTCTGTTGGGGATTGGGTTTCGTCGCACATTTGTATATCAGATATCACCATATTGGAATCATACTCGAGTGATCTTAAAGCCTAATATCTTTCCTTGAATAGGAATATTCCTCTTCTGGCCTTGAGCTCTCCTCCAGTGGTGTCCTTCCCTCTGTCTTCCCCAGCACCGGTTTCATCTCCTTCCCCTCCCCACTCTCCTTCAACGCCTTTGAAGTTGGTTAATAGTTTGATGGAAGGGCAGGATTTTATTTCTCTAGAAGTTACTAGCAAGGTGTCTTCTAGAGAATTGGTCTCTTCTATGTAAATATATCCACAGGTGCATTCGGGTGTTTGAACAAGATCTCAATCAAAATCATGTGTGATGGTATGTTAAATATTGCCTCATATTGTAGAGGGCCATGAGTCTGGGTATAAATCCATACGTGCCTGACTCAATGTATAATGTTTTAATTTGGAATTATCATGGTCTCAGGGCTAGGGAAAATTCTGGCTTCATCATCACTGAGCTCAGTAATAATCATGTTTTTATGGTCGCTATACTGGAACCAAAACATGTTTTTAACAAGATAAATGAGTACGCGCAGAGGCTCAAGGTTCATGTTTTTTTGTATGGGGAGCCTCCTAACTCTCATATTTGGCTATTTTGGAACTATCATGTTATTTTTTATGTTTTGAGTGCGTTGGATTAGTCTCTAACCGCCATAATTATAGTTGGGAATCAAGTTTTTATTTTTTTCCTTCATTTATGCCAAGTGCGACGCACAGGTCAAAGAATATTTATAGTGTGAGTTATATGATGTTAACCAAGATGATGTTCCTTGGATTTTTGGGGGCTATTTCAATATTATCACAAGTCTAGAGGAGAATAAAGGGGGAGGTGAATTTCCAAGGAATTCTAGTCACGCATTCGTTTCCTTCATCTAGGAATGGCCTTCTGGATGTCGGCTTTAAGGGAAGCAGCTACACCTGGTTCAATAACCCATGAGGAGGGAGACGTACCTATTATATTCTTGATCGATGCTTGATGAATAAGGATTATATTTCAATGTTCCAGGACTCTAGAGTCATTCATATGGTCTGGTTTTTATCAGATCACTCTCCGCTTTGTATTTCTCTGGGTGCAAGGTCGAGTTGGGAAGATTGTGTTTTATTTTCCAAAATGTGTATAGAGGAACCTGTATTCTCATATGTGGTCAAGGAATCTTGGGATATTCATCTCTATGGGAATCTGTGGATTACTCTTCATAACAAGTTGAGATAGATAAAAAATCTCCTTCGCAGTAGGAAAAAGAAGATCCATGTTCTTGATCAGGACATGGTCAAGATTTGTAAAGAGGTGGAACTTTTGTAGAATTTCCTAGAACAAGACTATGATGATTCTCTATTTAATGAACTGAGAGTTAAAAAAGATAATTTTATTGATAGTCTTTTGAGACAAGAGTGGTTGTCCAGAGAGGGTGCTAGAGTCATATGGCTCTGGGAGGGAGATCGAAACTATGGCTATTTTCACACATGTATTGGAGAACATCATCTTGTTTAGCAGCCCAATATTTTTAAAGACAATGGATCCTTCACCAATGATTGTGATGAGGTAGGGGCCATAGATAATGGGGCTCTCAAATCCCTATTGACTTCACAAAATTCAAGTATGTCAGGGGGTATCTAATAGGTGCTGCTGAAATATTTGATGGAATTCCAAGATGTGTTTCAAAGGTCATTAATGAGGGCTTGAGGAGTACTCCAGATGATGTCTATGTTCATGAGTTGATTTGGTCTTTGAACCCAAATAGTGCACCATGGATCAATGGTTTCCATGGATCTTTATACAGGGTTATTTGAGACTTTGTTAAAGGGGACTTAGTGAGATCTATCCTGGATTTCTTCCAGGGTGGGGACTTGTCGTGTATTGCTTGTGCAAAAAAGATGTTTCTTATTCCTAAGGTGGTCAATCCTCAGTCTATTGATCAGTATCGTCCCATTAGTATGTGTAATATATCATACAAGACCATGGACAACATTCTAAATAAAAGACTGACTATTCACCTGGATTCTTAGATGGCCTTGGAACAACATGGGTTCATTAAAGGGAGGTTAATAAAGGGCGCAATAGGAGTGGTCCATGAAATGGTTAGTGGAATCAACAACAGGTCCTTCGGGGGAAATTTGGTGGTTAAGTTAAACATGATCAAGGCCTATGATAGGGTGGAATGTGGCTGTGTTCTCAGAGTCTTGACTAGCATGGTTTTCTCTATTTAGACTAGTGACCTGATTTTCCGTTGTTTCAGCTCGACGTGGATTTCAACTTATTTTATGGGTAAGCAACTTGGGTTTTTAAAGACTTTTTGTGGTCTCTGGCAAGGGGACCCTTTGTCCCCCACTCTTTTTATTCTCTCTCAAACTGATTTTAGCTTCTTTATTATTCAAGTCCTCAACATGGGTAAAGTTCTCCCTTACCATAATAGGTATGCTACAAGGGGTATCTCACACTTGATGTTTGCATACAACAAAATTGTCTTTATCAATGGCAGTAGATGATCTGTGTAGGGATTGAATAGACTTCTAGTGGAATATTGTAAGTGGATTGGGCAGGTGGTGAACAAAGAGAAAATATCTTTTTATATAACCAGGAAGTTCTCTGAAAGGAGGGTGAGGGATGTGGGGTCCAGTTTGAGTATAGAGAGAGGCTCTTTTCCCATGGAGTACCTTGGGGATCTAGTTAGGCCTTCCTCTCTTAGGGTCCATAATTTTGATAATCTCATAATCAAAATATCTAGGGAAAATCTATAACAAGAAAAATATATTCCTATCCTTCGGATGTCATATAACTTTAGTGAATAGTGTCTTGGTCTCCATTACCATGCATATTCTCTCTACCCTGAAGGTTACCAAAAGTGTGATTTCCAAACTAGATAAGATTATGGTGTCCTTTATATGGGATGGGTAGATGGAAGTCAGACATCATTGGGCTTCGGGGAAACATCTTTCAAGACCTCTCTTCAATGGGGGTATCAAATTGAGGAGTGTCTCCTCAATCATACAGGGGATTCATGAAAATCTTGTGTAGGAAGCTCTGGAAGGTTGATCCCTTTAGGTCAGGACAATGCAAGTCATATTCGGCCATAATATGTGTGATCAGATACTGAGTTCCCCTAGGATATGGAATATGATTCATCCATTCATGGGGGTTTTTCATCATCACTCTCGGTGGTTAGTGGGAATAGGTAACATCAATTTTTGGAAGTAATATTGGGGGGCGGGTAGGCTATATTTCCCAGGCTTTCCCACCCCGGACATATCTTTTAGCGAGGCAAGTGGTTATCCTCAATTCCTTTAGGATATTCTTGATGAGAATAAACTTGTTGTTTTCAACAGTATTGTTACCATGGATGATCTTAATAAACTCATATTCAAAAGTTCAACATCGGGTATTTTTTCTATTAAGTATTTCATCCATGTGACAAGGGAAATGTCAAATAAAGACCCGTGGGGAGTGTCTCTATGGTTCAATGAGATTCCCTCTAAATTTAATTTTCTATTGTGGTGTGTGAGGAAAAAATCACTACCTACTGATAAAAATTTTCAATGTATGGGTGTGAATATGGCCTCTAGGTGCTGGTGTTGCAGGTCCTCTAATCATGAAACAGTGGGTCATCTTTTCTATGATACTGAATGGGATATAGGGATTTGGAAGACCTTATGGGTGTTCTTTGGCTGGGATGCATCTGGAGGGGTTCAAGAAAGTTTTCTTAGCTCATGGTTCAGGGGTAAGGATACCCATGGGGCTGAGAGGAAGTCCAGGACTGTCATTCTTGTTGCTGGTTGTTGGACTATCTGGCAGGCCCTAAATGCGGTGCGTCATAAACATGGCTTGAGATCTTAGTTAAGTGTAATCTTCAGAATGAAAAATTTTCTTTTCGATTTGGTTTGACTGTGCCTCGATTTCCCATCAGCACCATCGGTGAAATCAATTGTTCTGAATCTCTCAAATGACAACCAGGATGATATTACAGGACAGGGAAGGTGGGTTTGATTGCATCTGTCATTCCAGGGTTTAATGATCAATACAGATGGGTCTCTTCTCATAGGGGAGATACGTGGGGGTGGGGTCATGAGAGATCAGATGTGTTCAGTTATTAAAGCATTCACAGCCTCTTATGGAAGAGGTGATGTATTGCAGGTGAAGGTTATGGACAAAGAAACTGGGATGGAGGTATGAAAACAAAGGAAGATCAGTCTTAAGATGGCAGAGACAGATTCCATGGTTCTATGTAAAGATTTGTTAGGTAAGGGCAGTATCCCTTAGAACATCGCATATACTATTATAAAATTCAATACACTCATGGGTAACCACATGGAGGTCTCTCATACATAGCGGGAGGGGAACATAGTTGTAGACTTTTTGGTATCTATGGAATCATCAAATCAAATTACATTTTCTTTCTTTTTCTTGGTTTCATTACCTAAGTAGGGGATAAAAAAACTCAATGATGCTCTAGTTTTACATTACTTCAGACCACCTTGAGTTTTTTTTCTTGGGGTTTTTTGTATGGCTTCCTTTTCAAAATCAATAAAAATATTAATTTTCAGTCAGTCTTATATGACTATGTTTTCACTTGCCACCTATATTATTCTATGAAGAAACCTAGTTATGAGTTACCTTGGGAAACTATTATGTTTTTAAATTTATTTCTTTTATTATGATTTAGAATTCATTTCTACGATGTGTGTTTCTTTGAAAATATCATTTAAGTATTAAAACATTAATGACACAGATGAATTTCAAGGGAGCAATTTATTTTAAGGGGGGTAGAATGTGACGCCCCAAGTTTTTAGGAATTAATTGTTTTCAAATAAATTTAATTTCTTTGATGTATTTAATTGCATGTTACACCAAGTTATTATTTCGTTATACTCTACAGTTATGCTTTTGAAGGACCCTGGAACACCCTAAGAGGGAAGTGGTGATCAGGGTGTCAAATTTTTCTTTTAAACTGATGGATCTTGTTCCCACGTTGGTAGGAACCTGTTAAACCTATCTGAAGAGGAAGTGTAGAAAATAAACAATCCCATGCAATGCAAGGACACAACAATTTTACTTGGTTCACCACTAAGGGATACGTCAAAGGAGAATACATTGATAGTGTGTTGGTCATACCTAAAACCACTAATATTCACAAGTTGTGGATTACAATATTTTA
Source organism: Viscum album (assembly GCA_963277665.1). Lineage (NCBI taxonomy): Eukaryota > Viridiplantae > Streptophyta > Magnoliopsida > Santalales > Viscaceae > Viscum > Viscum album. The sequence goes on from OY728134.1 coordinate 1,479,444,759, forward strand.
ACATAGTCACTATGTTCCAGGAGAACTACCTTTACAAGGTTCAGGGATAGCTCACTGCTTCCCTTGGATCACTTCCATAGACTCCCTTGGCTCACTTCCTTAGAGATTTCTTCACTCAGTTTATCAACTTGAAGGTCACTTCAAGGGTTTACTAACAAATCATGCATACTCAACCATAAATGGATGATCTGTTGAAGTCTCATAGTCACCCACAAATGTAATTTATTTTCTCGTACACTGATATGTTATGGAAATTAATTTCGTAAATTGATTTGTTCAGTTTTCAGGCTTCCTTGGGTGTTTCGTGTACTGCTGTTGTTTCCACGTACTATTGTTGTTTTTACGTACCATTAAACTCCTCCACGTACCGTCCAACTCCTCCATGAACTGCACTTCTTGGTGTACTACCCTACTCTATGTACTATTCCACTCCTTTGTGCACTATCCTTCTCCACATACTGCCTTGCTCCGCCGTGTACTGCAAGAGCTTTCTGTGCGAACCACACTCTATTCTACGAACTATTTTTCTTATGTGGATGATTCTCTCCACGTACTGTCTTCTCCACTGCATATTACTTCAGACTTCACCAGATTTATTCCTGAAATTTTAATCTCTAATTCCCTCTATTAAAAAAATAGATTATTGTTCTTTAAATAGGCACATAACTCCAAAAATTTTGCTAAACCGATTTACCCAAATTTCTAATGTGGGACAATCTTCTCTTTATACTAGCCTCCACTGCATACTATAATCCTTTGAACTAAAAACCTTTATCACTTACCATTAACCTTCTGCGTATTGTATGTCTATCAGTCCGTAAACTACATATCTTCACTATGTACCATCATTGCGAACCATTTTCAGTAGAATTTCTCATACTACACGCCTTCACCGTGTACCGTCACTGAAAAATGTTTCCAGTTCTGTGCACTTTTTAGTGTACCACATGCCTTCACTGCATATCATGCGCCTTCACTGCATACCGCATGCCTTCACCATGAACCATTAACAAACACCCAATTTTTGAGGCCCAAAAATTCGGCAAACACTGGAAAACCATGCCACCTTCAATACTGATTTTAGCCTAAAACCTATGAACATATTCTTTGAAAACTCCCTAGTAATCCATGTGAATATTGAATAGAAAACACAAACCATCCTCCATTATTAGCAACATGCACCCTTGGTTCCACCAATATCCCCCTTTGTGTTTGTTGGCGATCTCCAGATAAATTCATCAACTTTCCAGCAATGATCAAAACATGAACCTTCAAGAAACAACACATCCATCACTCTAAGTCTATGTGAGAAGTTCTCAATGTAGAAAAAAAAAGAGAGAGGACATGAATTGAGCTATCATCCTTTTATTTTCTCCCCCATAGTTTCATTTATGAATTTTTCTATTCTCCATCTTTCCCATAACCATAAATAAATAGAAAACTCTCCATCGAATTTATCCATTCTCCCCCATTGTAAATAAACTCAATGAACCGAATCTTTACTTGTATAGTTAAAATAAACATGTGCCCCTTGGATCGTATCTCCCCCATAAACATGCATCATTTCCACAAATAGATTAAGAGCAGTTAAAACACTTGGGGAGAGGGGAATCTTGTAACTTCCTCATGCACTAGGAGGTGGATAAACACCGAGGTTCAAGAAATGTTTCCCAAACATATCCACTGATAGTGGATTGGTCATAATTCCAGCCACTTTCTCATCAGTTCCCACATGGTCCATTTTGATCATTCCTTGTTCAACCTTTTCCTTGATGAAGTGATATATGATCTCAATATGTTTCGTACGAGAATTCTGAACAGGATTATTCTTAAGATCAATTGTGCTCTTTTTATCATAGTAAATCACCATTGGTTGTTTAACCTCACCACCAATGTCAATCAGTTGTTTCTTCATCCAAAGTAGTTGAGTACATGCCTTAGTAGCAGATATATATTAAGATTCAGTAGTACTAAGTGAATTAATTTCCAGATTCTTGCTTAACCATTCCATGCATTTCATCCCAATATAGAATGCTCCACCACTAGTATACTTTCTATCTACTACATCTATAGCCTAGTCAACATCATAAAATGATGGTAGTTCATTATCTCTTCATTAATCAAAGTATATACCATAATTATGTGTACCTTGAATGTATCTCATGATTATTTTCACTGCCTCCATATGTTCTTCCTTCATATTACTCTGAAATTGGGCCACAAGGCAAGTATTAAATAAAATATATGGCCATGTCTCTGTCAGGTATAGTAGGATTACAATGATTCCTCTATACATGGTGGGATCCACCAAAGTCCCTTCCTCATGCTTTACAAGCTTTGATCTAACTGCAATCGGAGTCGACATCGATTTGGAATCACGCATATTGAATTTTTTTTAGTATCTCTCTCGCATAATTTTCTTGAGAAATGAAAGTGTAATACTTCTTCTGATGTACCTAAAACCCAAAAAAGTATGCGAGTTCACCAATAATGGATATTTCATATTATGATTTTGTGTGATTGGAAAATTCATCCACTGATCCATGTCTGCTTCCACCAAAAATAATATCATCCACGTATACCAATACCTTGAACTGATCCTATTGAGAGTTCTTCACATAGAGATTATGATCCACTCCTCCTCTTTTAAACTCAAAATTTCTCAAATAAGAGTCCGACTGAGAGTACCACGCCCGTGGTTCCTATTTCAGGCTATAAATAGATTTCTTTAATTTGAAAACCTTTAGTTCATCATTGCCAAGAAAGAACCCTACGGTTTGTTCAATGTAGACTTATTCTTTCAATACTTCATTTAAGAGTGTTTTCTTGACATCCATTCGATACACTTTATAACCTCTTTGGATTATCATGGCACGAAATAGCCTGATTGACTCCAGTCTTGCTACAGGAGAAAATGTCTCCTTAACATCAATGTTTGTTAAATTTGTTCTTGAAAATCCACTTCATACCAATCACATTATGATCTTTAGGTCTTTTAACAAGATCCCATGTCTTCTTTTTGTCAATTTGATCTAACTCTTCATTCATTTCTTTCACCCATGACTCATCCTTTGCAGCCTCTTCAAATGAGGATGGTTCCACAACTGATATAAATGAATATTTTACATTATTCTTCATTATCCTTTTCTATGTAGGTGCATTCCAATCCCTGATAATGTTAGACTGATCAATCTCTGCTCTTCGATTTCTCCTTTGGGGTTCGACCAAATTCTCTGCAGTTATGGATTCCTCTTATGATTCTTCTTCAAAGTCAACATCATGTTGTTACTCCTAAGATTTTTTTCACACCTTCCTCTACCTCTGTATTATCATTATCTCCATTTTCACATTCTTACTCATATTTTATCACATCATCATAAGAATTCATTGAATCCTTTGTGTTTTTATCTTCAATGGTCTTTACATCACTGCTTTCCACAATTCTTCCCAAGTTCTTATTGAAACACTTGTAAGATTTTCTATTCATTGGGAATCCAAGAAATATTCCTTCTTCTACATTGTCTCCATACTTCCCTTGATTTCCTTCTTTGTTTTAGATAAATCATTTTCTTATGAAAAGATGAAAATATTTCAATGAGGGCTTCCTTCCATGCAAAAATTCATATAGTGTCTTTGTATCACCCATATAGAGCCCTGTTTGATTTTTAATATACATTGTAGCTTATACTAACTCTTTCTAATAATGTCGTGAAATACAACTCTCAATCATCATAGTTCTAGACATTTTGTTTACCTATCGATTCCTATGCTCAACAACTCCATTTTGTTGTGGAGTTCTAACAACTGCCATATCATGCTGTATCCCATGCTTCTCTAGGTAATTTTCAAATTCAATGGATGTGTATTCCCCTCCATTGTAAAACTGTAGGAATTTGATCTTCCATTCAGTATCATTCTCAGTGATTCGATGATAGTTTTCCATGCAATCAAGCACTTGTTGAATCCTGTGTATAATGATCGCACATTCCATTCTACTATAATCATCTATGAAAAGAACAAAGTACCTTTCTCTATGTGTTCCAGAAAAATTTATTGGGCCACATACATATTTATAGATGAGGTCAAGGAGATTTGATGCTCTTTTCTTCTTAGGTCGGTAGGAAATGCAGACCAGTTTCCCTCGCATGCAAGAATCACATGTCTTTTCTTGTTCACGCTTCATATTAGGGATATCCATGACTATCTTCATCTTATATATCTTTTCCATGTATTGATGATTGATGTGCCCCAATATATGATTCCATAAGTTATTTTACTCTTCAATTTTTTAGGTATAAAATGTTCTCTTTACTGTCAACCTGATATAGGTTTCCATCTATTCTGCAGCCTTTGATGAGAGAATTCCAAGACTTTCCTCTTATAGTACATCCATTCTGATTGAATGTCACTATAAGAACTGAGTCACAGAGTTGAATCACACTGATAAGATTGTGATACAAACTATCCACATAAAGTACTTCAGTTTTCTTCATCTCTCCATTATCTAGCTCAGTACTTCCACTTCCTTTTATTTTCAAAGAACCATCATTACCGAACCTCACTGTTCTATAGACCTATTTCTTGACATTCTTTAATAGGTATGAATTACCCATTATGTGGGATGAACATCCACTATAAAGAATCCAAGTGTTGTTGTTCGTTGTAGATTTGAGGGATACTTCTGCAAAATTGGATTTTTCACTTTTCCTCTTTTCTTTCCATGAGATATTGGATTGAGTGTAGGACACTGATGGTCTTTCAATTATCTCTTCTGTGTTTATAGGTTCTTTATATTCAAATTCTTATTCTATAGGAGAAAACCTATTTTAAATAGCTACACTTTCTGGTTAACAAGTATTGACTCATCTCTGAGCATTGAAAAAATTTCTCCTATCATATCTCTTCCTGCAATACACAGCTTTATGGCCAAAGTTAGAACAGTGAAAACAATATCAATTGAAATTATTTATTCTATAAGATGTAGGATATGAGTATGTTCTCCCTTGTTTAACTTGTAACTCTTCTCAATTCATATATCTCCCTACCTCTTCATAGTATGACATGGTATGACCCATATAGGCACAAAACTGACATTTCATGAACAGAAATGTCTTCTCACTTCTATTTATTCTCATGGATTATTCCTCAGGAAAATAGTTTGACTCCCTATCATTTCTAGAAACTCAAGGATAATCTTTAGTTCTCCTTTCAACCTAATTTAAGGGTTTATTTTTCCAAAATTTTGGTGGCTTTTCAACATGATTAACTTTCAACTTTCCTTTATTCTGGTTCACATTATTTATAAAATTTTACATTTCAACATCCCAACCAATTCCACTATTTCCAATGAATGAGGGTTTTTTATCACTCAATATCTTTCCCACCCCATTAAAACCATGTTTTTCTCTATATAGAAGGACATCATCTTAGAACCTTCTAAATTGTATTTTCTTCTTTGCTTCTTTTGAAATTTATTCACTATCAAGTTTATGTCTCAGAGTAACAACTTCTTCTTTGAGTCCCTCAACGATCTTTGAATTATCCTCCAGTCTTGAGGTAAGGTCATTGATGACCTTTGATTGTTCTTAAATTCTGATTTTTAGTTCCACAACATCATTATTTCTTTCATGTATTATTGATTTTACCTTCCCCAGTTCTTCCAGTCATTCAATTTCCACTTCCAACTGGTAAATATATTCTGAAGACTCCTCCAAAATTTCTTTCCACTTATTTCATCTCTTAAATTTATTTTCCATCTTACCAAAACCATCCTTATGTTTAAATTTGGGATCGAGATTAGTAGTAAACTGATTTTCTCTAGCTTTATCTATCTATGGTTCTAACTTTTCAATGGTAGCCACCATGGAAGCATGGTTCCCAAATTTGATGTTTGATTCCTCTTCCTCAAAGATTTCATTGTCATCATATTATTCTTCACAAACAAAACTCTTTTGTTGATATTTCTTTCTATATTTGAAGTCTTCCTTTCTGAAAAACCTTTTTTGGGGATTTTAAATCTCTTCATCTTCACTTTCTCCGTCATTGAACTTTATTGGGAAATGAGGGGAAATGTTCCCAATTCTTTCATAGAAAAAACAAGCCAGAAGTAGCTTCCCTTCATATTTCCCTATTCCCATCTTGATTTTCTTGAAAATGAGGGAAAGTACTTATTTTTCCACATCATCGTTATCAAAACAATCTCCTTAAATTTCCATTTTTTCTGTGGCTTTGAATTATATTTCCTTTCTTACATGAGTCATTGCATCTTCTAGGTTGCGTCTCATCTCATATGCCACCAGGTTGCTCAGTAGATTATCAAGAGAATGTTTGAAAAGGTCCATTTCTTCAAGTGATGAAACATTTTAATTATAAATGGGAAAAAGTTTTTTCAATATTTTCTTTACAATATCAATGTCTTTTATCTCTTCTCCAAGAACTTTAATTTCTTATACAACTTCAGTACTTCGATTGAAGAAAGAATATGCATTTTCATTAGGGTGCATCTTCAGATCATCAAACCTATTGTGTAAAACTTGGAGCTTTGACTCCTTTACTTTGTTGTAACCTTCATAAATATTCTTCAGTTTCTCCCACATATACTTCACTGACATACAATTCATCACCTTTATATATATTTGATCAGAAATAGTTGTATTTAGGGTATTATATGCTTTAGAATCAGCATCCAGTATTTTCCTATCTGTATCTGTCGTAGATAGATCGGTTGGATCAGTGACCTATATTCCTTGTGTTGTGGAAAAAATTACATCAATTCCAAGAGATATTAGATGAGATCTCATCATTTTCTTCCATATTTTAAAGTTACTTCCATCAAAAAAAGAAACTACCATAACATTAACTATATTCTCCATGTCAGAAAAATAGAATAGATTTAACACCAGTAACCTCCCTCTGATACCACTTGAAGGACCCTGGAACACCTTGAGTGGGGAGGGGTGAATCAGGGTGTCAACTTTTTCTTTTAAACTGATGGACCTTGTTCCCATGTTGGTAGACACCTGCTAAACCTGTCTAAAAAGGAAGTGCAAAAAATAAACAATCACACGCAATGAAAGGACACAATAATTTTACTTGGTTCACCACTAAGGGATATATCCAAGGAGCATACGCCGACAGTGTGTGGGTCATACCTAAAACCAATAATCTTCAAAAGTTGTAGATTACAAGAGTTTAGTATAGTTACTCTATGTTAGGCACACTGCCTTTACAAGGTTCATGGATAGCTCGCTACTTCCCTTGGATCACTTCCATAGACTCACCCTGACTCACTTCCTTGGAGATGTCTTCACTCAGTTTATCGACTTGAAGGTCACTTCAATGGTTTATCATAAAATCATGAATCCTCAGATGTAAATGGATGCTCTGTTTAAATATCTTAATCACCCATAGATGTAATTTATTTTCCCATACACTGATATGTTATGGAAATTAATTTCAAAAACTGATTTGGTCAATTTTCAAGCTTCCTTGGGTGTTTCATGTACTACTACTATTTCTGTGTACTGTTGCTATTTTTTCATACCATCCAACTCCTATGTGTACCATCCATCTCCTCCATGAACTACCCTTATTAGCATACCTCCCTACTCTATGTACTTCTCCACTCCTCTGCATACTGCCCTGCTCTATGTACTGCCTTGATCCACCACATACTTTAAGATCTTGCATGAACCACACTCTCTTATGTGAACTATTTTCCTTAGGTGAATTATTCTCTCCGCATATCGTCTTTTCCATCTAAAACCACTTCGTTCTTCACCAGATTTCTTCCTGAAATTTAAATTTCCAATCTCCTCTCTTAACAAATAGAATTACTCTTCCTTAAATAGGCATGTAACTCCACAAATTTCACTAAATTGATTTACCTAAATTTTCAATGTGGGAAAATCCTCACTATATACTAGCCTCCATCGCATAATGCACTCCTCTAAACTGTGAACATTTATCACGTACCATTAACCTTCTGCGTACCATATGTATGTCAGTCCGCAAACTGCATCTATTCACTATGTACTTTTGCTGCGAATCGTTTTCGACAGCATTTCACGTACCGCACACCTTCACCTCATACCTTCACTACGAACTATTTCTAGTTCTGTGCACCGTTCTGCATACCGCATGCCTTCACTGTGTAACGTATGCCTTCACCACATACCACATTCCTTCACTATGTACCATTACCAAACTCCTGATTTTTTAGGCCCAAAAATTCAGAAAACACTATAAAATTGTGCCACCTTCAATATTGCTTTCATCCTCAAATGTATGACCCTATTCTTTCCAAACTCCCTAGTCATCCATGTGCAGATTGAAAACAAACACAAACTAACCTCCATTATTAGAAATGATCGAGCAGCCTTGGTTCCAATAGCTTTCACTAGACGTAACACTTATATAATATTTTGGTACACAAAAAACAATGTTTGATTTGTGTTACACAAAATATCGATATCCTTTAATAGATTTCATTTCACTCAAGACTGAGTTTTACCAAACTAAAATATACTATTAATATTATTATTAGAAAATTATTATATTTATTACCTAGACATTGGAATGGAAGTTACTAATAAGATTAACTAAATTATGAAAATATGTTTTACACATATATATAAAATGAATCCTTTGGTTACCAATTAATTACAAATGGAGTAAGAACTATTTGAAATAATGAAATCCCTTTTCTAAAAAACTTGTTTTCTATGAAAAAACACATTTATCTTAATAAATTAAACAAACTTCTTTTTATGAATTATTTTAATGAAAATTATATAGATTATATTCAATAAAATATTTTACATTCATCTTATGTTTTTTCTAGAAAATAGATTAGAATAAATCCAATTTTAGGCAAAAAAAGATATATTTTTCTAAAAGACAGTTTTACCGCCTTTTAATGGCACATCTATTTTAAAACTAAATTTTGACACTTTTATAAATTCAATTCTAAAAAATAAACATAATTTTTGAAATTGTAATTTCAAAATTATCTTGGGGTGATTTTGTGATATTTTTCTGCGAAGATTCATTTTTTGATTAATAGTGAAAAATAATGAATTTTAATTGAAAACTAACTTTTTATCTAATTTATTTATATATTTAAATTATATTTTTCAGTTTTAAATTATATTTATATCAATTATACATATATTAATACAACTTAGTTCATTGTAATCAATTTTATATTAAAATTTTATATTAAAACATTTCAAACATTTTCACATTTTCACATTAAAACCTCATTTTCTCGTCCCATTTGTGAGATAAATTTTAAATTAATTTCTGACACTTATATGTTTGGAATTTTGAAAAATGAAATCCATATTTTGAATCATAATAATTTATAATTTATAGTGAGGCCAACTTATTTTTTTACAGAAAAAGATTAGTGAAATCAATTAAAACTGATTACATCAATTAAGCTAAAAATGAGTTTAATTTGTGGTTAAACGTTAATATTAAGGTTCCAAATAAACTAAAACCTTGTCCAAAAGACATTTTCTATCCATATTTCTACCATTTTACCTATTGTATCAAAACATTAATGTTATTATAGGAACATTGTGTAAGGTATACCTCTCAATAGTTATTACCTTTTTATATTTATAAAAATGTCACTCCTCCACCACTATATAAAAGAACTCACACCCCTCAATTATTTACACCTATCAGACCTTTTATGTAATTTCCTAACCCAAATCACTATCAGACAGTGTCCAGATCGGTCACCACATGGACTCAAGTGTGCCTCCTCGTACACCAAAGGCTTCCAACTAGCAGTGAGGGTCTTAGGAGGTGATAGTAGGGAGACTATACCCTCTTATCAGAGTTGTGTAGTGGTATAACAGAGTAAATAACAATCAACAATGGAAGTAGTAAATAGTAATGATAAGCATTAAGAGATAGATCATTATATTTAATTTAATAAAAGTGGCCAATGCTGGTTTATACAATAGATGAATTCATGACATGGTGATGATACATTATGAAAGTAGTAAATAGTACAACATGCTTCTCAAATATAATACAAAAACAAGAAAAATCCCCACAGGTGATCTTCTTCGGAATCCCGAGCTCCATCTCAATCCTTTGATCCTAACTCCAAGTATAAGAAACTTAGAAAAAAAACCAAGGTCCTGTAAATATAGGTTCTACTCAGGTAACAAGAGTACCTGAGCAGGGTGTGAGATATAAATCTCAGTAAGCCATCACCCACCAATGTCTAGCCCAATCCTGAAAGTGTGATACAAATTAAATAGTGTACAGGTATGTAGAATAATAACAAAAAAATAAATTAACATCGCCTGTCCAGGTTCCTATGATACATCTGATAGTTATACCTTCTTCATCCCTTGGCTGGTATCTAAACATGTAACCAGTTCATTAATTGATTATGTTCATTTTATAAGTAAGTCACCCATTAACAATAGTGAAGGTTACAATATGTAGTAAGGCAATGTGTAATTATATCTACTAGTTAAGTCCCAAGTTAACAACCAAGGTGGTGTAGACCTCAAGGATCCCCAACTCAGTAATAATTGTAGCCTGGATAAGGGTAAGAGTGTAATCCAAGGAAAAAAATCCAAGTAATTCCCCAATAATATGAATATTTAATCCAAGGTGATCATCAAAGGTAAAATGAGGATAAGTATTGACTAGTCCCTATGGTCTTTAACCATGGAACCTACTATTCAATGCTCGATCCAAGGAGTGTATCCAAGGAATCCTTTAATACAATGTGAGGGATCCTATAGTGTCATATTGAAAGTCTAGAAATAGAAAAATATCAGGATCTAGGTTATTCTCAACCAAAGAAAACCACATCCTTGAATCAGAATGAGGTTCCCAAGTGCTCGAGGAATTTCCTAATAAGAATCCAAGGAGATCTTGAGTCAGTCCATTCCTATTTGATGATGAGGTCACTTAATATTTCATTTGGTTCAATACTTTCCTTTCATTAGTATGATAAGGCTAAGTAGCATGGAACCCTTTAATCAATTCATAATTTATCAATAATTCCATTTGGTTCAAGAATTTTTCTCTCATTAGTGTGACAAGTCCATGTATCTTTCAACCTCTATTAAATCTATGTAAAGCATATTTAATAATTCAGGTTCAATGTGCTACATTCTATTAAAATGTTAAGGGGCGATACGGACATGAAACCTATTATTCATTTATGAACATGAGTCCATCCATGGAATTCATACATGTGAATCCATGTATCACCCAAGTTATATTATGATAAACCATTGAGTCCATCCATGGAATTCCAACTTTGGAATCCATGTGTCACCCAAGGTGTTAATAACATTCAATTCATTTGAAATAATTTGATAATATCATTGGAAGGTTAATCATCATGCATTAACCATTTCACTTAATTAAACTCATTTAACTTACCAAAATGTGTCAATTGTATTTTTAAGGCTCCATTGGTCACTTAGGAGGTGTCAAAGGAAAAAAAATAAATCACCTACACAGGTAATTCCAATCTAAAAACTAGCCAAGAACTTAGACGGTGCCTTGGTTATTTAATTGTTTTAAAAGGGAAACTTTGTCTTCCTAATGTCATTAAGGTCCATGTACTAAACATTCCATAGATAAAACATAACATCAAGGCATAAAGAAAATATTAGGGCAATAAGGAAGGAAACATCAAAGTCTATCACTACATTTTTATCTTGAAGGTAGCACACCTCTATTGGAGGGGTTTTATTATAAAATCATGATATTGCTTATCACACAATTAATTTATCATATTTATCATTTAAAACATGAAACATACTAAATTCATATTTAAGATTCATTAAATCTAACCACTTCACTACAAAAATTTAAATCTAACAAAAGTGTAGTGAGAAATTAATTAATGCATTTATAAAATTAGAGGACATTGAAAGGGAACCTACCTCATGGTGGAATTTATTTAATATCCAGTACTTGACTGAAAAGGTATAAACCACTTGTAATTGGCCCTCACTCACATGCACATACCTATATATATAAATATCCATAATCCAATGCACGCATTCCCTATGCCATGAGGGAATATGTACATGGAGGATATATATATATATATACCTTAAGTATATGTGTTTGAATCCTAAAATGTTGATTAAAACTCACAGCAACATATCCTATAATAACAAAAACATATCATAAAGGTTTAATGCACCTCAAATAAAGGACCAAGGACTTATAAACACCATAAGACCCTAATTTAGAGGGTGTGAAACAAACAATTGATTTAGAAGATTGCCCCAAAATGATAGCGGTGGAGTGCATCAAACTAAACCACCTCGCCTTTGATGGTGGTTTTCAAAACATGGACCAACGAGTCCTGAGACAGGCCTTTCAGACTCTAAAATAAGAAGAATCACAAAAAACAGATCAAACCCAACCCCAGGGTTTCGGTCAAGTGGGAACCGAGCAGTAGGAGACCTCAAACTAGTCGGAAAAGGAAAGGAAATGAAAGAGAAGGGATGACCTTAAAGTGCCTACCTTGATTCCTCAAGAGATCCAAATAAAACTCCATAGGGAAAGAAGGCTATAGGTGGGAAGCATCATGCTTCGTTGGGAATAAGGCGGATCGGGTCGCGCCTGGTAGGGAGAAAGGGAGGATACTCCCTTTAGTTTTTTATTAAAACCTAATTTAAAAACTAATAAAACTAATAGTGATAATAATAATAGTTATTATTATTCTTATATTATTATTATTATTAAAACATTTCTTTATTATTATTTTCCCATTAATTTATCATTTAAATTATTTTACTTTTAATTTTAATTTAATTACTTTCAACTTTAAATACAGGGTATCGTGCATGGTTTAGGCTGCATGATTTAGCAAAACGTGCGCTAACCGTGAACCCTCTACTAGATACTTGAGAACCACACACGGTTTCTTGTAATGGGTAGCATGGTTTCAGAAAAATTGTGCACCTAGTGCACCCCCTTTAAAACCTTGAGTTTCTAGGTTTGGTGCTCCTGAAACCCATCAAGACGCCTGAGAAACTCTTCAAGGCTTTACCAAAGCCTGGTGACATCTCCTTAAATGGTTACAATACTCGGAACTTCATTCAAAAGATTTTTTAAGAAAAAGACCCATCCAATATGCGTAAAATAATTCAAACACCATTGGATTTTATCCAGTTAAAAAACACGGGACTCTAAAATCTCCTCACCTTATAACTTCTCATCCCCAAGAAGCCTTCGGAAACATATAAATAATCACCCAACCTATGAGGATTGTGAAGTTTCATTCAAATGGTTTAATTGTGTTCCCAGCACCCAATGAACCTTTAAGAACTTCTTAAGCACTTGGCACTTAAGCCCTTACAACACAAGTCAGCGCTCATTTTCTAACTATATTATTGAAACATAGCGTACCTGAGCCCGTTAAGATAGATATACGATCACGACATCATCTTGATAAACATTTGATCAATGGTGATCCACACCATAGGTCTTAAATTAAGAAAGTGGCCAATTCCAAGCCACGGTACCTACACCATTGGAATTTCTGTATGATTCACACCTCTAAGTGTTCTAACAATACTCCCGACATGATTTCATTAAAAAGGAATGGTCGAATCCTGATCGACCTAGTAGAAACTGGTCACACAATATTTCAATAGAAGATGCTGCTGACCTTGAAACCACACTTTCATTCACCTGAAAACGTGATTTAAAATGGATCCTTATGACTGTGAACATTGAACAAGAGAGAGAGAATGATTCGAGGCACTTGGATGACTTATCTCAAAGGTGTGTGTATTAGGAGGCCATAAAAATTCAAAATAAATGGTTGGAGTCTGTGATTCTGACTAAGGAGGTCCTACTTGGGAACCCATGAATCACTCAGGACTTACAAAGCCTTGGTAATAACTACGCGTCGCATGTAACACTAATAAAGATCACCAAACAAGATCGACATCTTTTAAAACTTTAGCACAGTGTAAGATCAACACTCTCTTAGTGCATCCAAGACAACATAAAGATAGGGAACATGCTCATCTATTCAGAAGAGTACACTAATGGGATTGAAATGGTTTCCAGTCAAAAACCCCCAACTACTGGAAGGAAAAACAGTCAAACCAAAACTGTTCAACTTCAAATAATAAGCTCATATTCACCTACCGATGCACCAACACTTAACTGAATACATGCCTTTACTACCCAAGGCATTTTGATATCACTCTAGATTTAACCATTGAATTCTCCCAAGACCCATGTTGTTTTCCTAAGGTTTCATATACAAAAAACCTCATTAGCGTCATGATGTCGAGAAATTACTGACACATAATTAAAACTTTAAAGTCTTAAGAGAATTCAAGTGAGATCGACCATTTACAAATGGTCTTCCATTGGGTGTTATCCTTCTATAAGGAAGGAGAAATTTACAAATTTCAGCATGACACTCCCCACCTTAGGGGTGTCCTAGTTGCAAAAGGAAAGAAAACTAGTCTTTCATAAGCATGCTATATTAAAACAACTTAAACAAACATGTGATACTACTCCAAGCCACGATCACATCATCAAAACATAAAAATAAGGTCAAAACAACAAGATCGTCATGTCAAACCCTTGATCCTTTTGAAATCTATCCCGATCATTGGGATGAAACCGATTCTTTAATGCTTAGGTAACTCTACTTGGAGATGACTCAAGACCGTATTCAACACCACAAGATATTTATTTTAGACTCATATCACCTCATACAACTATTATCCTAGATGAAACCATGACTATTTGTCCATTATAAGAAGAAGAAAGGGTCAAAAAACCTATGAAGCAGCCGACCATGCCTGAGGCATGTCTAAACTGCTGAAATCAATCATTTCTTGATGATCACACCCACAAAAAATTCCAAATAAAAACATGACCACCCTTCTGAATTAGTGTTTAATTTTAAAATATAAATTCATACTCAGGACAATGGAACTCGAACGACACAAAAAGTTAGTAAATATCAAGATACAAGTAAGGAATTTAAATATAAGGGTGATACATACCATGGGCTAGCCCCTTAGGAAGTATAAGAATCAATCCTAACACTGGGTCATGCCAAACAAAAGTCACTAGGCTCAAAATATGGTCATATAATCCATTGCTAAAGGATCCATTCTAAGGAAAATCAAAGAAGATTTAACTAACCTTACACGTGGGTTTTAAATAGGGGACACCACAATAGGTTTCATTTCCAATCCCTTTACATTTATTCACATTCCAAACATTTATAGGGTTTAAAACAAAAATCAAGTACCCATTTTAAAAAAAGACAGACAAGTTTCATCAAACTTCCTTTTTAAAACATTTAACAACTTTTGAAATTCCATTAATAATTAAGAATTTTATCACATAAATTATTTTTAAGATAACCTATGAGGGCCCATTTTATCAAACCTAGATTCATCACAATGAAACCCAATATCAATTGTAAAGTCATTAAAACTTCATACACCCATATTGGGTCATGACATACAAACATTCCCCAACTAATTTACTTGGGTCCAGTTTCACATTTAATCATTTAACCCATTCATTTCAAGTTAAAACTCTTAAACTTTTACATTTATAAATGTATCAAGGTATTGTATGCCATTATATTTAATATGGGTTTCCATTTCCCAATTAATGAAGCACTCACACACTTCATGGATTGAAAATTGGCTCCCATTAATTAAAACAAATTACACTTCATAATTTAACATGCTTAAACATAACGATCCAATTTATATGGGTGGACATCTACCGATCTATAAAGTACACATACAATTTATAATTTGACATTTGGATACCTTTATTCAAAGCTAAATTACTTTATCATTTTAATTCTCACATAATATAACAATGGTTTGAATACATGTGTTACCTTTTTCGAGCTATCAGTCTCCCATACACCGTATAACTAAAAATTGCCTCCCATCATAACTACAGCCGATAACTTAGTCCATGAAACCATTTACATGTATCAAAACATGTCACTACATTCAGTTAATATATAAAAACATGCAAAAATCATATAAATATGCTATAATTAGAAGTAAACACATAAGGCATGCTAATTAATTACCTCAACAGTTATGAATCTAATCATGGCATATCACTCAAGTCACAAAATCCAATCAGCAGGAAAACGAAAATGCAACCCCATGGAAAAGAACTATACAATGAATTTTAATCTCTTATGTACATATATAATGTGTGCAATGCTGTTTCATTTCCATATCAGGACAAATGAAAAATTCTATAAATTCTATAAATAATAAGAAGTGGAAATTATACCAATCACTTGAGGTGGAATCAAGTCAAATATAACAGTGGACAACATAAGCAACAATCCTAGCCCTAGCCACTTGGTCATTTCCAATATGTGGGGTGATGATTCCCAAGAATGACTGTTAACCAAGCACCGACACATAACTGGTATCCTTTCTACCAACCAAAATAGTATAAAAAGGAAATATTAACCCCCAGTGATACCACTTTGTGACATCCCATCCCGGTTTACCACTAATAATGTGGTTGGATCGGTCTCCACATGGCCTCAAGTGTTCCTCCCCATACTCTAGAGGCTATCAACTAGAAACAAGGATCTTAGGAGGTGATAGGGGGAGACTCTACCATCTTATCTGAGTTTTGCAGTGGTATAACAGAGTAAATAGCAATCAACAGTGAAAATAGTAAATAGAAATGATAAGTAGAGGATGACATATTCTTATTTTCAATTTATTAAAAGTGTATAACACCAGTTTACAAAAAAAGATGAATGCATGAAATGGTGATGATACATATATGAAAGTAGTAAATAGTACAACATGTTTCTCAAATAAAATACAAAAATAAGAAAAAGATAGAAAATCCCCATGTGCGATCTTTTTGAGCATTCTGATCTCCAGTTCAGTCCTTTTCTCCAAACTCCAAGTATAAGAAACTCATAAAACATCCTAGTTCCTACAAATATAAGGTCTACTCAGGTAACAAGGGTACCTAAGAAGGTTTTTTGATATAAATATTAGTAGTTCAGCACTGAAAGGTATCTAGACCAATCCCAAAAGTGTAATATAAATTAAATAGTGTGTAGGTATGAAAAATAATAACATATGGAATAAATTAACGTCACTCATATAGGTTCCTATGAGATACCTGATAGTTATACCTACTTCAGCCCTTGGATGATGTCTGAACATGTAACTAGTTTATTAATTGATTATGATCGGTTTATAATTAATTCACTTGTTAACAATATCAAAGTTTCCAAGATGTAACATGGAAACCTGTAATGATATCTACTAGTGAATTCCCAAGGTAACAACCGAGGTAATTTATACCTCAAGGGTCACCAAATCATGAATAAATATATCCTGGCTAAGGGTAAGTGTGTAATCCAAAGATCATAGTCCAAGTCATTCCACAATAAGATTATTTCCAAATCCATGGTGATCATCCAAGGCAAAGAAGGGATAAGTAGTGACTGGGCCCTATGGGTTTTAACCATGGAACCTACTTGTCAATGTTGGATCCAAGGAGTGTATCCAAGGAATCATTTAATACTATGTGAGGGATCCTATGGTTTTATAACGAGCATCAAGGAATCGATAAGGATCAGGATCTAGGTTGGTCTCAACATAATTAAGTCACATCCTTAAATCAGAATGGGGTTCATGAGCACTCAAGGCATTGCCTGATAAGAATCCAAGGTGAGCTCGAGTCAGGCCAATCCTATTTGATAATGAGGTCACTTAATATTTCATTTGATTCAATACTTTCCTTTCATTAGTGTGATAAGGCCAAGTAGCATGAAACCCTTTAATCAATTCATAATTTATCAATAATTCTATTTGGTTCAATCCTTTCCTTTCATTAGTGTGACAAGGCCAAGTAAATTTCAACCTCTATTAAATCCATTTAAGGAATATTCAATAATTAAGGTTCACTCTAATACCTTCCATTAACATGGTAAGGGATGTTACATACATGAAAACTATTATTCATTTATGAACATGAGTCCTTCCATGGAATTCCTATATGAGAATCAATGTATCAACCAAGGTAAAAGTATGATAAACCATTGAGTCCACCCATGGCATTCCTACTTGGGAATCCATGTGTCACCCAAGGTGTTAATAGCATTCAATTCATTAAAAATAATTTGATAATCTCATTTGAAGGTTCATCATAATGCATTAACCAATTCACTTAATTCAACTCATTAAATTTACCAAAATGTGCCAATTGTATTTATAAGGCTCCATTAGTCACTTAGGAGGGGTCAAAGGAAGAAGGAAATCATATATATAGGTAATTCTAATCGAAAACCTATCTGATATCTTAGAGGGTTCCTTGGTTCTTTAATCATTTAAAAAGGGGAAATTTTTCTTTCTAAATCCATTAAGGTTCATGTATTAAACATTTCATATATCAAACATAACATCAATGCATAAAAAATACCAAGGAAATAAGGTAGGATGCATTAAAGTCTATCACTATGTTTTTAGCTTGAAGGTTGTACACCTCCATTGGAGGGGTTTTATTATAAAATCATGATATTTTTTACCACACAATTCATTTATCACATTTAGCATTTAAAACATAAAACATACTAAGTTCATATTTAATAGGCATTAAATATAACAACTTCACTGCATCAATTTAAATCTAAGAAATTTGCAGTAAGCAATTAATTAATGTATTTATAAAATTGGAGGGATTTTAAAGGGACCCTACCTCAGGGTGGGATTTATTTAATATCCATCACTTGATAGAAATGGCGACGACCACTCGTAATTGTCCAACACTCACACACAAAACCCTATATATATCCATAATCCAATGCACGTATTCCCCATGCCATGAGGGAATATGTACATGGAGGAGATATATATATATATATATATTATAAATACATTAAGTATATGTGTGTTCACCCTCAAACATTGATTAAAACTCACTACAACATATCCTAGAATCATAAAAATGTAGCAAAAAGGTTCAACACGCCTCAAATAAAAGACCAGGGACTCATAAAAACCACAAATCCCTAATTTATAGGGTGTTAAACAAAAAATGGGTTTAGAATCTTACCCCAAAATGATGGCAGCAGACCTCATCAACCTAAACCACCTCTCCTTCGACGGCGGTTTCCTAAACATGGACCAATGGATCTCAAGATAGCCCTTTCAAACACTAAAACTATAAGAATCACACAAAAAAAGTGTCAAGCCCAACCTTAGTGTTTTGGCCGAGAGGGATCCGAGTAGTAGGATACCTCAAACTGGCTGAAAAAGAATAGGAAAGGAAGGAGAAGAGGTCACCTTAACGAGCTGACCCTGATTCCTCAAGAGATCCAGAAAAAAAGATGCAAGGGAAGGAGGTTGGATGAGGGGTGTGTCACACCTCGTGGGGAAGGACGGGAGTAGTTCATTCCTGGTAGGGAGAAAGAGAGGTGCCTCCCTTTAGTTTTTTTATTAAAACCTAATTTAAAACTAATAAAACTAATTATTATTATTATTATTAAAATATTACTTTATTCTTATTTTTCCATTTATTTCTCATTTAAATTATTTTACTTTTTTAAAATTTAATTAATTTCAACTTTAAATATAGGGTATAGTGCATAGTTTAGGCCGCATGGTTTAGAAAATTGTGTGACAACTGTATGCCCTCTACTAGACACCTAAGCACCCCGCACGGTTTCTTGCAATGGGTTGCATGGTTTCAGACAAACTGTGCTCCCAATGCAGCCCAATTAAAATCTTGATTTTCCAAATCTGGTGCTCTTGAAACTCCTCAAGCCACCCAAGAAACTCTTCGAGCCTAACCAAATCCCAAGAAAATCACTTTAAAAGGTTACATCACTCAAAACTTCATTATGAAACTCAGTTTTAAAAAACCATATAGTAAATGAAAAACAAAATAAAAAACCTTCAGATTTTATCCAATTCAGAAACACGGGACACTACACTTGTATCCTAAAAAACCTTCCCAAATAAGATCCAAAAATCCCTCATATCATCCTAGAATACTATCTTTAGGTATAAATAAAATCAATGAATTCCTTTGGTGCAAACCAAAAGAATTTACCCAAAGAAAAGGTAACATTCATCATTAATAACTTTCATTTTATTTATCTCTCCACACCTTAAATTCATATTATATAAATATTATATAATAAAATTAGCATCATAAATATACTGATATGTTTTATATTTTGTTTATGACCTATACCTTCACACACATCCATCAAATGGGATATGCAGTGATCGTTCGTGTGTTTGGCGGACTACCGCCTCGCGAACCGATTTCATTCCTTATTCTATTACCACCTCTCAAGGATAAGAATAATGATGGATTTAATGTTTTCATGTGATATATATTAAGTTTTTATTATTATTTAATCATTATATATCACATACCTTCATTCTTTCCATTTTGTGTGAATATGATAACTTTGTTTGTGCATGTGTGGACTACCTCCTCTTCAAAGTGATGTGATTCGTTCACGCTTTTCATGGAATATATTAAGGTTGGGTTCATTAAAAATATTTGATACATATGAAATATTAATTATACTATAAATATTATATATATATATATAT
The DNA here is from genome assembly GCA_963277665.1 of Viscum album. NCBI lineage: Eukaryota > Viridiplantae > Streptophyta > Magnoliopsida > Santalales > Viscaceae > Viscum > Viscum album. Next base: position 1,479,465,383 of record OY728134.1, read on the forward strand.
ATATTTATATATCATTTAATTTTATTTCTTTAAAAATATGACGAGAAAATGCAAACAACGTTCATGTGTACGTACGCTCTACCGTCTCCATGAACGGTGTATTTCATTTAATATTTTTATATTTTATATATTATTATATATACTTATATAATGAATATACATGATATTTATATCATTTTTTACACTTTTTAAATAATTAAATCATAATTTAAAAAATTGGATCAATAATAACAAGTCGAAACATATACAGAAAATAAAGCGGTTATTGCCTGAAACGTAACATTAACATGAAATCATTAATATAAGGGTAATATAAAGTAATAATAAAATAATATATGGTATTATATTTAATAATTTGGTTTGTTGGTAGATTTATAATAAACTTATATTTATTATAAATGGGTTTTGAATGTGTACGAAGAAATTCAATACTTAAGGTAAGAGTTTTCTCGTCTTAGTTTATTTCTGTGAGATATATGCTATATTCACCACTTATTCTTGTTTTGTGGTGTATATACTAACCTATGAAAAGTTATTTTGGGAATTTAAATTATTTAATTATTTTAAAAGTTTCAATTTATTTTATTCTTTCAATAATATCATGATTCAAAAGTTACTCAATTGGTAAGGGGATTTCTAGTCTCTCTTTTATTTCTACGAGATTTATGCCTTATTCACCACCCGTTTCTTTTGTGTGGTTTATATAATACTCATGAATTTATTATATTATTATTATAACTGAATTTATGTATATTTTCATATTCATTTTATGATCTATCTTTCATGTGTTTTATGGTTCAAAATTTACCAAATTGGTAAGATAATTTTATCTCAATTAACCTTCTTTGAGAAACATTTTATTTTATGCACCTATATTATTTTACGAGGTGTATATACTAACATTTAACATGTGATATCATGAATATATCTACTTTAATGATATTTTAAACTTATTTTAATTTTATTATTTTATGGTGATTTTGATTCAAATTTACCAAAGTTGTAAGAGTTTATTGTTACAATCTCATTAGTAATCAAGATTGTTTATGATTATGCTTCCATCTATGAAATATTATGATCCATATCTCAATAATTATCATGAATTTTATTCTTCTATGGTTATTCATGATATATTCAATTAATTGAATCATTTTCCACTCTTTGATACTTAAGATAATTAAGAATTTATTTTTTAGAAAATATGACTTTATCTCACTCTTCAATCAGAAATCTGTGCTATTCAAAAACCATATTTTCTAAAAATGTTTTTAAAAATGTTTTTAAATTATATTTTAAGATTATTTTAAATTAAAATTATTTTTAAAATGTTTTATTTTTTAAAAGTGTTTTAAACTATTTTGAAGGATTCTTTTATAAGTTTCAGATGTTATCTTTAAAGAAAAAGGTTTTCAAAATTTTTATGTTTTGAAAAGAATTTTTCAAATAGGAAAGGATATTTCCCTCAAGAAACATTTTAAGTGGTCCTTTAAAAATTATTTTCCATGTAATATGAAATAATTAGATATAGTTTATTCTTTATTGGGGATATTATCCAAGTACATCATTCTTATTCTTTCTTTGAAAGGTTTATGTTTAAGATAGCAAGTTGCTTAGGAAACTTATTTATCTTACATGGGTCATGCCATGATAGAATGATTATTAAACCCACTTCCTTTCATGGGTTATTATATGATGAAATTATTATAAACCTATCTATTTTTCATAGGTTATTATATAATGACATGTTTATGATACCCATTTCATTTCATGAGTTATGATAGGATATTTATGATACCCATCTCCTTTTATGGTCCATGATATGATTAATGTTTTATTATCTTGTGGCACACATAAGTATGATTTAATTATGTGACAGATGGGACCTATATCTAATTCCAATCAATTGGGTAAAGTTTTATATATCTATTGAGATAGATAGGACTCAAATGAGGAGTGAAATCAGTTCATTAATAAAGTGTTGGGATGAGGAGTGAACTCAGTTCAGTAATACAGGGCTGGAATGAGAAGTGGACATAGTTCTAGAAAACAAGGCTAGAACAAGAAGTGAAATAAGTTTAGTAATATAGGGTTATAATAATGAGTGAAATCAGTTCACTAAAATAGGTATGGAATGGGGAGTGAAATCGGTTCAGTAATACAGGGCTAGAACGGGGAGTGAACCCGATTCAGTAAAGGACTTTGTCCACTATAACGGTATTGGAAGTGATCCTTGACTAATGTGAAATTATTTTCTATGAATATTTATGTGCCATAATTCCATGTTTTATTAATATTTTATTCTTTCATGGATTATTATATTGATTCCCTTATGAGTCATGTCCTATGAACTGACAATCTTTATGTCATGACTCTTGATTATGATCTTTGTTATGCAGGGTATGATCTTTAAATGTTACAATCATGTTCACACAACCTTATTCCCATTATTATGCTCAGATATCTCCCTTTTTTACCCTTACTGAGCATCTAAGATCACCCTTTCTTAGGTTTCCTTCTCCCAAGTTATGAATAAAGGTTTTAAGTTGGATTATAAAAAGGGAAAGATCATTATGGGAAATGTTGAAGATCTTTCACCAAATTAGAATAATGTGTTTCTAGTTTCTAATGAAACTAAAATGTTATAGTCCTAGGGTATGTACTTTTTTAATGTGCTAAATATTCATATAAAATTATATAATATCCATGTATGTTAATCTTGGGTCACAACACAAATAGCTCAACCCCTCTTAGTGCATTCCGGGTTCCTAATGAAAAACACAGGTAAAACATACATCATATGAGCCTAGGTGTATATCATGATGAATAAATAATATTCCCTTACCATTTTGGTAAAATGTTTAAAAAAGTATAACAAACAACCATCACACCCAAGTGTGCCGCTCAATGTATAAATCAAATCAACTATAAAATAACACAATAGAACATAAATTTTCCACCCCTGATAACTTGGTTTATCCCCCATGCATGGGGTTCCAGGTACCCAAACATGATCTCATCACCCATTCATGACTATATCCTAGTCTTTATTATACTATATCACAAATATTAATACTAATAAGAAAATAAAAACTCCTCTAATACCATTTTTAGCATCCCAACACAGTTTTCCACTCAAACAATGCTTCAGACCAGTTGGTCACTGGGCCTTAGGCACACCTCCCTATATGCCAAAGGCTACTAACTAGCAGTGAGGGTCTAATTAGGTGATAGTGTGGAGAAAATACCCTATGGTTGTGATAAGAATAATTTTCCATATGTATATACAAAATGGAATAAGGAATGTGACTCAATAGAATCAAAATAAAATAGCAACAGTGATCAAGTAATCCCAAGGATTAACCATTTATAGAAGATAAAACATGTCATAGTAGGTCACACTAGATAGAAAAATAATCAATGTTTCTCATATATGACTATATAAGTACATTTATATATATAACATGAAAAGGATAAAAAGTAAACTTCATCTTGATGTAGGAACCACCATTGTCTATTATCATCCAACCCATGAAAAATGTAAAACTCTAATCACTAAGGTCGAGCTCCTGAGCCTGATCACTTACCTTATCTCAAAACCATAAATTCTATATGTGTCCTAAGGGACCCATGTATGGAGTGAGATTGAAATCACTATTCCACCACCAATTTGTCCCTATCTTACATCCATAATTATGAAGTTGTATGAAAAATACAGTAAAATTCAACACACAAACACATTCATTATTAATTTACCTGCTTCCCTTATTCTCAAAAGCTACAAAAATAATATACCTAGTTCAACCAATGAAGACATATATTTGAATATGTTCCCCCAAATATATATATATTTAATACCATATAGGTTTTCATATATATTTTTTCATTGGCGTGAACCCATGGATTAGTTCCTAGGTGTCTGCTGAAGAATGTCATACCTAGTGAACCCTCAGGTTCCACCCATAAACATGTCACCAGCACCTCATGACATCAACAAAGTACCCAAAATACATATATCATTATCATTAAGTCCCTGATACCCTTGTACCTATGCTTAAAATATCACCATTGGCTCAAATACCTGACATCTTAAGGCACGATGATATTCTTCATCCAATAAATAGTAATCACCATTGACTCAACAGCCCGACATCCTCGAGGAATAGAGATACCCATCCTCTAATAATTCAAGCTCATCGCTCTCAAGTTTAATGACAAGACTCAACCCCTAACTGATGGTCTCAACTCTGTCTCACAATGGTATATCACCATCCACATACCTTTCAATGATGATAACCTCCAACAAAACTGATAATCTGCACCATCCCTTGGGCCGCAATATCTACAATGACCTCCACCCCAAATGAGTGGTAAACACCACCTCAAATGAGTCCTATCGGTGTGCACATGACTATAATGTAATATAGACCAACAACAATGAGTAGAAATCACCAAACAATCTAAGATACAACATCCAAAACCTCATGCCCCTATAGCCATATTGCTAAATCCTAATTTTCAACACCATTACAATTTCCAAGAGCCATTCCATCATCCTAATGACCTCTTTTCCTTAAATCCTAATGACCATGTCACCTCAACCTGGTGATCAACATTAGTATTGAAAAATGTGTGGTTCAGGGTGGGTCAGGACAAACTCATGCAGGTTTGAGCCCACATGGTTTTGTCCACAAAAGCCTGCATACAATGCAAACAAAAAAAATCAATTCTAACTTGCCTCGTATAAGCCCGAAAGTAACCCATGGTATTGCCTACATTTTTTTAAAAAATATAATATTTATAATCATTTAAATATTGTATTTTTTCTCATTCTTAATTATAGTTGTGGGGAGAAGTACGGACCAACCATAGCTAGAGTTTAAAGGGATGTGATGGAGAAATTTTCTATGGGTTAATGGTGGTCTGTGGTGGCGTTGAACTATTGTGATAAAAAGTATGTGAGTGATTGATGAGGGACTATGAATCATGATGTTGTTTGTGTAGTGATGTAAATGGCTAGAATCGTGAATGTATGGTGACTCTCCAGGTAACAACCGGTTTCATAGGAGGTGATTTTGGTTCCCATGAGGTCATTTCCTATTTTCTTAATAATAAAATAAATTTAAATAATAACAATATTAAATTGACCCATAAAATATTATGTTTATAATAACTATTTTATAATTGAAACCATGTGCATGGGAGATGACTTCTATTTTTTTAGAGGAGGTATGACACACCATGTGAATATGGTTAATAATTACTATATAAATATTATAATATTATATTAAAATTATAAATATAAACCTATTTAAAATTCACATGTGAATGAATGGTGAATTAGTATGACCATTATGGGGTAAATCATATTCCATGGTTTAATCATTATTTTTTATTAAAAAAACTAAAATGTTACAGAATCATATATTATAAAAAAATTAAAATTAGGTATGTGGGTAAGCCTTCACATGTGTGGGATCAACCCAACTTGGCCTACACCCATGTGGGATCAACCCGCATTGGTCCATGCTCTTAACATTCAAAACATTTAGGCTTTCCCTGACCAGCATCAGCCCTGTATCCAAAAATCCCACAGGTTGTGGGAACATTTTGAATTACTAATCAACATTACCCCATGTATATCGGGCTACGCCTTCATCTTGATGACTGTGTCATCTCAGTCCAAGTGATAAACATCACCTTAATCCTATTCATGCATTTCATGTTCCCATGTAACCATTTTAATCAATATAAAAAAATTATTAATTTAAAACACACAACCGGCCTAACCTGTCCAGTTGATCACAAGCCCCTTACCTAGATTAGCATGAATAACTAAACTAGGGAATACCAAATGGAATCCCATTACAAAAAACCAGTTAAAATACATGCATTAATTAATCTTGGGTCTTACTCATTCAACCCAACATGCGTATTTAGGTACGCACTCCAAAAACCCTATAAAATTAAGTAGAAATCTAGGCACCACATACCTTATACTCGTAGGTGATCGCTCATCCGATATTGATATCTAACTCAGGATAAAATGAGAGAAACCAGGATTTTCGAAAAACGGCCTAAAAATAGGGTAAAAGAGATCATACATATTTAGCATTCTGTATGGTGAGATAAAATAGAAATAGAAGAAAGTGGATTAAATCCCTTACCAATATGCTTCTAACGAGACTGACGAAGCTCAAACCAGAGCTCGAATGATAGAGTTAGGCCAAAGACAATGTGAGTGGGAAGAATGGTGAATCCCCCTATGTGTGTGATGGAATGATGAAAAATGGAGGAGAAAACCCAAAATATAATGGAGGAGAAATTTAGACATTTCACCTCTTTAAATGACCCACATAGTTTGGATAACAGTACCCCAACCATGTGGTGCTCACTCTCTAAGAATCACACTATGTAAAATTAGGCACAGAGTTTTCCAAACCATGTGTAGAACATGCATATCCACTTTGTTAAAAATTTCATAGGTATTACACAGCCACACGGTTTGATCAAATCAGGCGCCTCTGTCTGTAATTTCCCGAAACTGAGTTTCCAGGGTCTGACGCACCCAAAACTCATCTGAAACCTCGAGCCACTTGTTGATCCTTAAAACCCATATAAAAAAAAGGTATTGGGTCATTCAAACTATCATAATTAGGTTATAAAGATCAAAAAGGAATTCGGCCCGTTCACCAAACTAAAAATTCAAAAAAAGTTGAGAAATTTTGACCCGCTCAAAAACCTGGGATGTTACAGACCCCATCATCCCTTCTATTCTTTTATTCTTTTTAATAAATGTTGTTAGAGCCCCTTGGCTATAACCCTACCCTGTTTAAAAAAAATTATAAATGTATATTTATAATTATATTTATTTATTTATTCATTTATAAGTATATTTATTTATAATTATAAATATAATTAAATAATTGCAATTATTTAAATATATTTATAATTCTAAACAAATTTATAATTATATATTTATAAATATATGTAATATATAAATATAATTATATATTTATATATATATATATTAGGTGATCGGGGGTACAATTATATTCAAACACACGCACCGCACACAGAGGTCGAAAAGACAGGTCATAACCCCTTGGGATAATTCGCCCATCTGTCCCCATTTATTCATATATTAAATGTCTGTAGGCCCAATATTGAATGGCCCAATGGCCCCTTCATTTTCATGGCTCAAAAACCCTACTTATATCAGCATGTTCATGGGTCTGCACCCCTTGTCTGCATCATGCCCATGTCACCACCTGCCCGCGTCATGTCTGCATCATCGCCACCTATATTTGTGCATGCGTTTGTGCCTACATCATATATTTATAAATATATTTAATATCTATATATAAAAATATATATTTATTTATATAATTATAAATATATTTAAATAATTGTAAATATGTAATTATAAATATATTTTTATAATTTTAATTATAAATAAATAAATTGATAAAATTTTATATATTTATATAATAATATTCTTGTCAAATAAATTATATATATATATATATAATTATAAACATATTTTTAAATATTTATATATAAACATATAAATATATATTTTTACAAATATAGAAAATATAAATTTATAAATATATTTATATATAAATATTTATTTAGAAATATATTTTTATAAATATATTAATAAATAAATATTTCAAGATATGTTTCATTTTCAAAAACCCCGTAATCAGATTTAGATAGGGTTTGGGTTTTAAAAATATTAGTCAAACCCTCTCAGATTAATAAATAGGTAATAATTTTAAATTTAATTTTGTTATATATATAATTATATAAATATATTTATAAATATATATATATTTAATTTTTTTATTTATAATTAAATATATATATATATATAATTATATAAATATATTTTTAAATATATAATTATAAATAAATATTTATATATATATATATATATAAAATTTAAATATTTATTTATAATTGTAAAATTATAATTATATATAGATATATAATTAGAAATGGGGGTATGTGGTGAGTGTTAATTGATCTAACGCTCACCATTTTCTAGGCTAGTGCTGCTTTATTTGGGGATAGCCACACCCATGTACCCTAATATCTAAACCTACCACAATTTAATTTTATAAAAAACCTTGGTGGAAAATTTTTCCCAAGTGAGGTGTGATATAAAAAAAGAGTTGAAGGAACTTTTTTCCACCCATAAATTTGTACAAAATTAAAATTTTTTCTACCCATGGGACCATCCCAGTAAGGAATTAGAGGGTAGGGTTATAATCATTACCTTAGATAATATTTTTCACTATATAACCCAACTCTTCACCATTTTTTATCATCTCTAAAAAAATCATTGATAAAGGTGGTCCTTTATCTTATCTATCTTAGCGATGATAAAGGGGGGAATTTATCGGAACTATCTCTAGCACTGATAAAGGCCATATTGTTGCACAGTTCTGTTGATATTACAATACACTATAGCAAAAGAAATAGGTAGCAGCAGCAAATACATGATATGGAAAATTAATAATTTAATTGAAATAAAAATTTAATCACAAATAAAAAAACACTGTATTATAGAAATTTAAAACATCATTTTGTACAATTACATTAGAAAGTACAATTTATCACAAACATTCAAAAACATCAATGGTTTCATTGTATTTGGTACCTGACCCCCTCTCAAAAATCTCGATCATGGTATCAATTGTCTAACAATCCACCCCAAATCAAGTAAAAGAATCCACCTGTATACAAAAACAATTCTTATTTAATTAATACTATAATGAAATAAATTAAACATAAATATGGAATAATACATTATTAAAATGTAAATTTTAAACTGATAACAAACACTTTGTTTCATACCGAGAACATCGTGCATCGGATTGTGGTTCGGCTAATTCATACACATCATAAATGACTTATATATTGTTTTCCTAATGTATTAAAACAATATAAATGTATTATCTTAATTTTGTGTATGTCACTTATCTTTTTTACTTAAATGTAAATTTTAAATAAAAAAGAAACACTTGGAGTCATATTAGTCACACTGTGCATCATATTGAGGTGAGATTAATTTCTACACATCATACATGAATTTTGGAGTTTTTTCCTAAAGTATCAAAACAATATGAATGAGTTTGTTCAAGTTTTAGTTTTTCACTTATGTTTTTTACTACAATGTCATTTTAAACTCAAAACACGCACTTTAAGTTATACTAGTCATATCATGTGTCGGTTTGACATGATACTGATTCTTACATGTAAAAAATGGCTTCTAAATCATTTTCTTTAAATTATAAAGACAATATGATTACATTTTCTTGGTTTTTAGTGAGTGAAACATTTTTTAAACTAAAATATTAATTTTAAACTGATAACGGACACTTTGGGTCATACTGGGAACATCGTGTATCAGATTGAGGTGAGGAAAATTTATACATGTCATAAATGAATTAAGGATCATTTTACTAAAGTATCCAAACAATATTAATGTTATTTTAGCTTTTATTATTTAGCTTTTATTTTTTAATAAAATTTCAACTATAAATAAAAAGACGCACTTAGAGTCCCACTGATCACACTGTGTATCGGATTGAGATGTGGATGATTCTTACATGTCAAAAATGACTTATGGATAATTTTACTAAAATCTCGAAAAAATTCTAATGTATTTTATTGATATTGAGCGTGTCACTGATCTTTTTTACTAAAATTTCATTTTAAATTGAAAACAGACATATTGAGTCATAACGATCACATCATGTGTCGGTTTGATGTGATAATAATTCACCCACGTCAAAAAAATCTTATGGATAATTTTCCTAAATTATCTATAATATTTGAGTGGATTTGATCATTTTTAGTTAATGACGCGTGTTTTGAACTAAAATGTCGGTTTTAGACTGAAAAGTGACACTTTGAGTCCTACTAGGAACACCATATATCTGATTGAGGTGTTATTGATTTCTATATTTCACAAACGACTTAGGGATCATTTTATTAAAAATATTAAAACAATCCTAAAGTGTTTGATTAGATTTGATAATGTTACTTTTTTTCCTAAAATTTTTATTTTAAATATAAAGACACACTTGGAGTCATACTGGTCACATCGTGAATTGGATTGATGTGCAGATGATTCTTACATGTTAAAAATAACTTTTAGATCATTTTCATAAAGTATCAAAACAATATGAATGTGTCTTATCAATTTTGATTATATCACTTTTCTTTTTTACTAAAATTTCATTTAAACTAAAACCTTGCACTTTGAGTCATATCGTTCACATCATGTGTCGTTTTGAGATGAGAATGATTCTTACACATCCAAAATGACTTATGAATAGTTTTTATAAATTATCAAGACAATGCAAGAAAATTTTATTAGTTTTTGATGAGTGACACATGTTTTGAACTACAATTTCAATTTTATACTGATAACAGTCACTTCGATTCATAATGGGTACACCGTGTATCATATTGAGATGTGGCTAATTTCTATACATCAAAAATGACTTATATTTTACTAAAGTATCAAAACAATCTTAATTTGTTTGATTATTTTTTGAGTATGTCACTTATCTTTTTTACTAAAATTTAAATTTTAAATAAAAACACACTTTGAGTCGTATTGGTCACACCATGCGTCAGATTGAGGTGCGAATGATTTCTACACATCAAAAATGACTTATGGATAATTTTTATAAAGTATCAAAAAAATATGAATATGTTTTATCGGTTTTTGAGTATGTGATGTATGTTTTGAACTAAAATATAAATTATAAACTATAAACATATACTTTGAGTCATACTGAGAACATTTTGTATCAGTTTGAGGTGTGGCTGATTGAGGTGTGGCTGATTCCTACACCATTACGGAAAATGTTCATGAAATTTCTTTTAGGAAATCATAATTTGAATTAACCTATTGTAAAATCCATTGTTAGATGCATCCTTATCATTTACTTCATGTTTCAAGTATCATGGGGTTTCCTCTTTCATTCGGAAGGAACATGCTCTCTCTTTTTTGTCTTACTACAGATAGTTGAAAGGAAAAAACAACTTCCAATTTTTTTTGAAAAAACTAAATAAATATTAGACAAAAATGATAAAGAAATTAACCTAAAAATATTTGATAAAATGATTTCAAAATTAACTAAATAAGTAGTATGAATTCACCTTTTCATTATGTATGTATAAATTCTTAACCCATTTCCCTACTTCCATTATCTCAATTGTAGCCTCAGAGTCCAATCTCTCATGAGCATGAGAAGCTTCGAACAAAGAACCCCAAATTTATCAATAGAACCCACTTGTATAATAAAACAATTCTTATATTATAAATACTATATATAAATAAATTAAACATAAATATGAAATAATACATTAATAAAATTTCAATTTTAAACTAAAACCACATGATTTAAGTCATACCGGGCACACCATGTATTAGATTGAGGTTCGAATACTTTTTTCATGTCATAAATGTTATATAAATCATTTCCTAATGTATCAAAACAATCTTAATGTGTTTTCTCATTTTTTAGTATTTCCCTTGTCTATTTTAGTAAAATATCAATTTTAAATAAAAGGACAGTCTTGGAGTCATACCGGTCACATCGTGCATCGTATTGAGGTTCATTTAATTCCTATATTTAAAAAATTAAATATGGATCATTTTCCTAAAGTATCAAAACAATATTAATGTATTTTCTTAGTTTTTAGTTTTTCCCTTGTCTTTTTACTAAAATTTCATTTTAAATTGAAAACATGCACTTTGAGTCATACTGGTCACATTGTGTGTCAGTTTAACATGATGTTGATTCCTACATGTCACAAATGACTTATGAATTGTTTTCCAAATATCAATAAAATATAATCATGTTTTCTTAGTTTTCAGTGAGTGAAACATTTTTTGAACAAAATGTCAATTTAAAACTGATAATAGAAATATTTAGTCATATCGGGCACACTGTGTATCAGAATGATGTGAGGTTGATTCTTACAAATAACAAATAACATATGGATTGTTTTCATAAAGTATCAAAATAATTTGAATGTATTTTCTTGGTTTTGAGTATGCCACTTTCCTTTTTTAATAAAATGTAAATTTTAAATAAAAATACACACATGGAGTCATACCTGTCACACCATGTGTCGGATTAAGGTGAATATGATTCCTATATGTCAAAAAAGACTATTGGATCATTGTTCGAAATTATCAAAACAATTTGAATTCATTTTTATTGGTTTTTAGTATTTCACTTGTGGTTTTTACTAAAATTTCATTTTAAATTTCAAACATGTACTTGGAGTCATACCAATCACACCATGCATCATATTAATGTGAGACTAATTCCTACACATCAAAAATGAATTATTAATTTTTTTCTTAAAGTATCAAGACAATACGAGCATGTTTGATTGGTTTTCTGTAAGTGACACATGTTTTGAACTAAAATGCTAATTTCAAAATGGTAATAGATACTTAGAGACATATTAGGTAAACCATGTATTAATTTAAGTGTGGTTGATTCCAACATGTTAAAATGAATTATAGATTTTTTTATTAAAGTATCAAAACTATATTAATTTTTTTACTCAATTTTGAGTATGTCACTTGTATTTTTTACTAAAAATTTCAATTTTAAATAAAAAGAGACACTTAGAGTCATAACGATTGCACTGTGCATAAGATTGAGGTGAGGATGATTCATACATGTCACAAATGACTTATAGATCATTTTTATAAAGTATCAAAATAATTGGAATGAGTTTTATCAGTTTTAAAAATATAAAGTGTGTTTTCAACTAAAATGTAAATTTTAAACTGAAAACACACACTTGGATTCATACTGGACACACTATGTATTGGGTTGATGTGCAATTAATTTATGCATGTAATAAATGACTTATGGATCATTTTATTATAGTATAAGATAAAAATGATAAGAAGATTAACTAAAAAATAAATAAAATGATGAGAAAATCAACTAAATAAGTAGCACGTAGTCGCCTCTTCATGATGTCTATAAAAATTAGGACATAAGGTATGTTGACCATTCATTTATAAATAAATCTATTTTCTCTTGAAAAATGAGGATTATCAACAGTATTGGTAGTACTAGAAAAAATATAATTAAAAAATGGATTAATAAAAAATTGTAATGAAATTGTAATTATCTTCAAAAATACCTCTTTAATGATTTTATTTTGTGGATGGCATATGATATATTTTATAAATTTGAAAACATAATAACCATAATATTTTCCATTGGTTTATTTTTGAAACTTTAGAAACATTGATAAAAATATGTATTTTTTTATATATGTTTTTATAGTTAAATCTTATTATATATACCCTAATACTTATCCAATTGTAGAAGTCAATATGATCTTTTTATACATGGACTATCCTTATTTTGTGATTTTGATGACATTTAAACACCACACTATTATAATAGAAGTTTTATTAAAACATAATAAAAAATATATAACTTGATGTTTAGTTGTAAAACATTTCATGTTGCGTATTAGAAATTGATAAATTTCATCATGTGTAGTTTTTTTCTGGGTATCCATACATTGAATCTGGAAAATAAATCTTTGGAGTATCCAAATTGACTACAATGAGTAACCAAAATTGCCTAAAACAAAAAGGAATATGTAATTAAATGGATGAAAATATATTTTATATGATTAAATTGTAGAGTTTAACCCCTGCATCATGGGTATTAGGAATATTCTATCATATGTATGTTTTATTTCAAATGTTGTGGCCATTTTTTCCACTATTCCTTCATATTTCATTAGTTACAATGAGAATAGTTGTTTAGAAGCAATGTGAGGACTAATGAGTCCAAATTTTCATCATAGGGTTTTTACTTCAAGTAGTATTCATATATAAACCTCCAAAAATTATGAATGGTATTCAGTCATAATTAACATAGTAGATAAGTTATTGGAAAAAGAAATCATGAAAACACACCTCATGTATGCATTTACAACTATGACTCCTAACCATTCATGTGTGGGGTTTTCATTTACATTCTCAAGACCAATATAGTCTGAAATGGACTCTCTGTACATCTATTCTTAAAAATAAATTATGATCATATCAAAACTTTCTAAAGGTGTATCCACATGAACCTTTAATTTTAGTAAATTTGGAGATTGAATAGGTGGGGTAAATGTACATTTTGAAGATATTTTCTATTGGTTGGTTGATCCTTTAGATCGTTTTGATTTTACCTTCTATTTTAGCCCTTCCATGTATTCATCTATAATAACATTCATTGGTTCATTCCTTTTTCATCAATAGTTAATGTTTTTTCAATAAAAATAAATTGAAAATGAATACCTCCTTATCAATATGTTTTTTAAAAGATTTAGTGGCCATGCGATGAATGTTCCAATATATTGTTCGACTGTTTGTATTTTTCATCATCAAGTGGAATATGTAGATTGGAACTCGGCACTTGAGCTATGTTAATATCCACTCTCACATAATCTATTTGATGTTTTCTATTTTTTAGAATATCTCATTGGATATTGTACATGGTACCCCATGAAACAAGGTGATGGTTGGGTTTTGATAGATATAAATCACAATCATTTTCACCCTATAAAATATCAACATAGAGAAGGTATTAGTGTCTAACTAATTTAAATTTCACAAAAACAATTATTACAATATTTATTACCTCTTCTAAGACATATCTTTGAGGGGAGTGTCTCACCTCAAAGATGGTAGGGGTGGGGTTGATCTTCCTATAGTGGTTGTTCTTGTGTTGTTTCTTATATTTGATACCTTCCCATAACATTTTCTAGAAACTCTAACTACCAATTATGTTTTTATTTCAGAATATCCAATCATGTCTTCAACTCTTCCATTTTCTTATCGTTGTCCTTATGTTCATTTTTTTATCCAAATATGTTCGTCATGACACCCCAAAAACCACACCTCTAACATGACCATATTGTTCTGACTTCTTTAAGGCCATTGATAGTAGATGTTCATCAGGTATAGTTGATGGTGATTCATGTGTCTAAGTTGAATAAAAAATATAGTAAAATAAGTAATTATATTGAAATATTAATTTAAATAAAAAAATATTTATTATGTCATACTTACACATGATTCCCACACTTTTTGTGTGTTTTCATCTATTAGTATCCCTTCTTTATTTGAACATTCCTCCTTCCATAACACGTGATGTGGGATGAAAGTGGTTTTTTATTTTGATTCATTAATCTATATATAAACATTTGAATATAATTATGTTGTTGTTTCATGTCAGATAAAAGTATTACAATATATTTATAATATGTAATATTTTTTCAAGTGAATTTTTCCCCATCCTTACTTTATGGTAGGGGTGCATTGGTTTTTCTACCCATTACTTATTTTCAATACACAATTTCTGTTTCATAAATTGATAATTCTTAATCAAAGTGATTAATACATATATTTTCAAGTAATTTACTACCAATCATAATATGCCTGAAAAGATTTCTCCTCACGATGACCGATAAATACATTCCATGCTTATTGGTTTCTCAGGTGTGTATACATATGTGGTGTGTGTAGGTTTATTTTACATTCAGCATCTTTGATATGATACTTCATAAGAACTATGAGAAATCCTCTATGAGCCTTTACATCATTCATTGATAAAAATTTCATTTGGGATTCATCTACTATAAATGAACTCTACAAGTGATAATTAAGAGTAAGTTGATATTTAATTTTTCTTAGTAAAATAAAGAAATTATAGAATAATGTTACCCTAATATATTCTCAAATAAGTGCCTTAAGTACAGGCACAACATTGATCCATAAAATATACATCGATTGGCATGTGCATGAAAGTGGTGAGCCCAATGTAACTACTGAACATGGCTTTGTTGGGGTTAATAGGTTGGCTTCATGAATCCCATCCAACCTCAAATTTGATGCCTTTGTTTCTTGCCTTATTAATTTTTCTTAACACCATCATGCTATGACACTCCTATTTTTTCTGGGACACTAGTTTATCATTGTCTACCATTTCCCTGACTTCAACATCATCAATATTTTTTTCCTTTAGATTGGTAGTATGCGTATGTGATGAAGTTTATTGTTCCTCTTTATTGGGAGCACCAGTATGTTGAGAAACCTATTGTTCCTCAGGATTAGGAGAATCAGCATGTGAAGAATTCATTATCTATAGAAGTTATTGAACATTTATTTTAGATTAAATAAATAAAGTAGTGAATAGATAATAATATAAGGTAACACAATTTATATTACAAAAAAATATAACCTAATTATTCAACTCACTTTTTTAAAAGTTTGAATGGATTTGAAACCTCTATTGATTATCCAAATCCCTTAATTATTGTCTCATGTGATGTACAAGACCATATCTATATTGGGACCCCTGCAAAATGATTGTGATGTCCCAATTAAAGGTTTATCCATAGTTGAATTGACATCTGGCCCTTTAGTGGTTTTGGTCGATAACTGAATAATTGAACACTTTCAGTTTCCTTCATCTAGAACATAAAATACCTGTACTACCTATGATTCCATTATAAATGGATTTTATTTATACCCTTCCTTATTGAAATCCACTTTTACAAATCCCAATTCATTATTTTTAACAAAACTCCTATTATCAACCCACTTGCATTAAAAATTGGCACTTGGAATGTTGTATAATATAACTCCCATATTTATTTGATGATGCTAAAATATGACATATTTTCATAAATATTATTTTTTTCCTTAAACTAGATACATGAATTTATTTATCCACAAGTATAACTTCACTATTTTTCATGGTAATGCATTCATCATTTTCATTTATATATAACACATAACCATTAATTATGTAACCATTATAAGTTAATATATACACGCTTGGTCCTTT
Organism: Viscum album; assembly: GCA_963277665.1. NCBI lineage: Eukaryota > Viridiplantae > Streptophyta > Magnoliopsida > Santalales > Viscaceae > Viscum > Viscum album. The sequence goes on from OY728134.1 coordinate 1,479,482,299, forward strand.
GGCTAGCCATCGAACTCATGCTGAAATTGAATTCATATTTTTAGTTGACTCCTTAAAAATATAGTCACGAAACCATATTATAAACTATTGATTATGCATATCTAATATCCATCTATTAGCCCTTGATAGATTCAAATGCCTAAGAATTACTTTTTGGGTTTCAACATATGGGGGAATCTCTAAATTATTATGTAAAATGTAAAGGTGGGTCTTCTCCTGATTTGTAATAGTAATTGTGACAACATATATTCTAGAAATTCCTTTACCCATAAGCCACCATGTGTGAAAATATTTAGGTAGAACAATGATTTCAACAATGTAAAAGTAGTTGGTACAGAATTCAATGGCTTCACTCTACAATACAACCTTTTGGTTGAATTTAATTTTTGACAAACCCTTTCAAAATCTTCATATATCATTCAATGAGGTACATCCATATATAATTTACAAGACCACATAGTCAAATCTCTCTTACTAACTGAACCATCAAGTGAACCATTATATCATAGAATGTTGGTGGGAAGAACATCTCTAATTCACATAATATAATAGCAATTTCATTTTCCATGGTTGGAAATTTCACCAGGTATATACATTTGTTTCATATATATTTGAAAAAGAAGAAGATCTTAGTTAATGTATAATAGAAAATCTTGGGAAAAATACAATGTAAAGATATAGGAATTAGACCTTTCATCAAAACATGAAATTCATGTGATTTTAAACCCATTAACATTAAATCATTCATTGAAATGATATTTTTTAAATTTAACGAATACTCCTATGGAACCTTTAAATCATTCAAAAAGTTAAAAAATTGATATGTCTCTTTTCTGGAATGAGTGTAAGTAGTTGGAGGAAGAAAATTACATTTTTCACCCTTCACTAGAGATAACTCTTCATGTATTCTCATATTAATCATTTCCAACCTAGCCTTACTTCCATCCTTTGTTTTTTTGGTGAATTTAGTAACATGTCAATACCATTATCACAAATATTTTTTTCCGCATGTATGAAATCAAGAAAATTTCTAACATACAAACAATTCCATTATGGTAATTCAAAAAATTGATCTCTTTTTCTAACAAGTTTTCATATGGTTTTTCAAAAAAAGGTTTAACAAAAGCAGTGTCCATAACTTTTAATTTCCTAAATAGTTGATCACCTATCAGTGGATACGGTTTTGTACGTTCTTCTAAACTCCCATAAAATTATGTCATCCAAGATCGGTACTTATGTCGCTGGGGTAGAAATATGTGCTATCCTAGAAACACAGGCTTCGATAAATATTTCAACCCAATTGATTGTGTACCTTGTTTATAAATAGGACACCCTTGAGTTCCTTTAATGTTATATCCTAAAAAATTCTATAAGTAAGAAAGTCATTTATCATCTCATATAACATGGATCTCAATGTGAAATCTTCATTTCTATAAGCATCATACAATGTAACATCTAAATCCCATAATAACATGAAATCTTTGATCAATAGAAACAAATAAACATAAATATCATTACCTAGTTGTTTTGGACCCGATATAAGTAGATATAACATAATGTATTTTCATTTCATTCATAACCATAGTGGAAATTTATAATTTACCAACATAATTGGCCATGTACTATGAGTGATTCTTTGAAAACCAAAAGGATTTAGTCTATAGGTAGATAGTTCTAGACAAAGGTTTCTTGACTCGTTTCCAAATTCAGGATACTCATGATCAATTCTCTTATACTGAGGATATTCTATTGGGTGCTGATGTTTTCCATCTTTATTTCTTGTATTTTCATGTCATGAAAATTTTCTTATAGTCTCATCAACTCAATATTGGTTTCTAAACTATAGAATGATTATAAAGTACCATATAACTTTTGTAGGACCCGATTCATCTTTCTTGTATCGAGAACCACCACACTTTGGGAACTTTTTAAGTGATTTTTGGTTCTTGAGAAACATTATATAACCATTTTTACATAAATGTATTCTTTTGAAGATCATACCCATTGAATGTGACATTATTTTAGAATCATATGTTTGTTAAGGAAGCTCATTAGCTTTTGGGAGAATATCATTCAAGAGAGAAAGTAGTTCAGTAAAACTAGCATCACCCAATTTGTTTCCAGCTTTTAAAATATATATCTTCAGTATGAATAACAATGTTTTTATTGAGTAGAACCATTATACAATGCCATCTTTTCACAACTCTTTTAACTTATCAAATAATTTTGGACAATCATGAATTTCATCTTCAACTATCATTTCCATTCCCTAAATATAATCTTCACCATCGTTCACTCATGTAATCACATTCTTGATTTGTTATTTATCATTTTTCACACTTGTAATCATATCAGATTATCCATAAAATGAAGTCTTATTTCCAATAACTAATTATATTCAGTTTTTCCCATGTTTAGTCCAACATTTATAACTTTGATCTATGTTGTGATAGATCATTTGTTCTTCCAACTCCTCTAGACTAATTAGTCTTGAATAATAATAGTGTAAACATTGAAAAAGGATTTAAGATGGGTTATATGGATGATCTTATGAAAACATGATGAACACTCTCACCATATCCTCATACTCTTTTGTCATACAATTGGAATCCATACATTTTCAATTCAAATCAGTCCTATTTGATTTGGTAATATTGATATTTAACAAAATAAATATAGTATGAAAACCATTTCATAAAGAAATTCCATCTTACGATTAAAATATTAGTATGAGGAAAGATTATTAATGTTTATGATTTTAAAGGCATAAATTGGTTTTTTAATGGTTATGATTTTACTAACATGGGTTATCATTAATATTATATATATTATATGAACCTAAATACCATCTATTCCACTAATTTTGGTCCCAATAGAGACTGCTCCCCTATCAGAACCCAATATAGAGGTTATTAATATATAGCCTTTAATACAAATCTTCAAAATTATTTTTATATAAAAAATAAAATTGTTTATATTTAAAAATTTATCTCTCCAAATTTGGAAAAATATACTTTCCATATTTTGGTTTCCAAAAAAGAAAACAATATTGAAAGATGATACTCTAATGGTCACTAAAAATAAAATACACAAGGTAATGACATGTTTTAAAAAGACATTGTGGTTTTAATCCATGTGAGTATTAGGGATACTTAGAAGAAATTGGTTTAATTTTTTCATTTTAATCTATGAGAGAAGGAGGGATACTTGTAACTTGGAGCTGATTACCAACTATGCGCTGCAAAAACACTGACTACATATCATTTGTTTTCACCACCTTACATGATAAGTGGGAAGTGTTTTTGTAGTGAACAGCTAGGAGCTTTATCTAATCAGAGTGAGAAATAATAATGAATGAGTGAAACTAACATGAAGGTGATGGGGAGGGTGAAACAATAATGTCTTGAGGAAAGAGAGATAGGGTGTATAATCAGTGAGGTGGATTGAAGAAAAATAAGAATGGTTGGGTGTGTGCTATTCAAACCATTTGGGAAAATTAAAAATAAGAAAATATGTTCAAAGGGGAGAAACAGATCATTAATGATCACATAGCTTTATTTTAATATATCATTATAATTTCAATAATTTTTTTGATAAACATTAAATTGAGATAATGATATTAATATAAATTTTAAAATTTTAAAAAAAAATTAAACCAAGAAATGATTATAATTTTAATTTCTATTCATTTTGTTTTGATATGGATATTAGTGAAAGAAGAAAATGATAGAAATTTATCTCCATATTTTTTTGTTATAATTTTTAAAATAAAATAAAAGAAATGTTTTTGTAAATATGAAAAAAAAACCATTATTAAAAATATAGTTTTCCAATGCTCAATTATTATAAATAAAAAAAATATTGTAATTTTAAATTGTATCTTTGAAATAAAATCCAATAAAATTTCATAAATAAATCCACTTATGTTGAAGATCCATTTTTTGGAGAATTTGAAACAGAATCTTTGAAATAAATTTTCCTTATAAAAAGTTTTAAAACAAAAAATTGTATTTTTAAAATATAAGTTCCCATTACCATAAACTCGTAACTAAGTTAGGATGAATTATTATATATAACATCATCTTAAAGATAATTTCTCTACACACTCTCTTGCTATATCACTCTACCTACAGCATAAAACAAAAAAAAAATGTTTCTTTCTTTGTGAAGGAGGATTAAACAAGGTGAACACCCAAAGTGATGGGTGTTCCTTTTTTTAAGCTCAACTTCATGTATGGAATTTATAGTTACTTGACACCCTATGTAGTAACCTACACAAAATAATAATTTAGTTATTTTAGGTCTACAAATTGATTTCCTCCAAACCATAGTACTACATTTCACTATTTTTTCATTGAAGACACTATAGGAAACCTGCGTTGTGGATAACCCTTTGAAAATTTATTCACACATTAATTGAAATACGCCACTTATTTGACTATGTATATACCCTAAAAACACTATTGTAATAACATAAGGATGATGAATGGTTTTGAATTTGAAAAACTAGGGTACCCCCATGCTAACCATCTCCTCATGACATCTGCTTGGGTAGAAACAAAGAAAAGATATATCATTCTTGACTTCACTACCTTACACATGGTTGGCTGGTCTTGTTCTGGCTAGGGGATGATGGTTATGGGAAACATAGCATGGGTTTTAGGAGGTATATAGAAGCGGCATTGGAATAGGAATTAGATCAGGTGCATAGTCTGGATCACAATTAAATAGGAGTAGAATTTAATCACATACCTTAGCTTTTGAGAGGATCGATTCGACAAGATGATCGAGGAAGAGCAACGGTAGTGATCCGGTTCCACGAGATCTTGAACAGAATGATTGAGGAGGACTCTGTAAGGGTTCTATTTAAAATATCATGTAATTCTTTTATCAATTCTTTCAAAAAATCACTGGTAAAGAGTGGTTTTATTATCCCTAAAATAGTAATCACTAATAAAATGAATCATTATTAGTGCTGATAAAGATATGTTTTATCAGTGCATTTTTAGTGCTGATAAAACTAAATCTTTTTCAGTGCTAACAAAGAACTCATAAAGACCTAATATTAATAATACAATAAATATAATTAAATTTTTTTAATCTATATAATTATAAATAAATATCTAAATGATTAAAAATACATATTTATAAATATCATTATTATTTAAATATATTTATTATAACTGCATAATTATTTAAATATATATATTCATTTATAATTTTAAATATATATATATATATATTTAAATATATTTTTATATAATTTAAATATATTTATATAATTACTCAAAATGGAACAAACCATAATTTATAGCCCATGGTCCCAAAAATTATTGAAAATAAAATAAACATAAAGAATGAGGGGAGTTGGCAGATTGAAGCTAGTGAAAACCCACTACAATAATGAAAAGAAGCCAGCTACCCAGGAAATAGTAAAAACTAAATCATCTATAGGATCAGCCACCGCCACAACCTCTCAAATGACGGCCCCTCCTCCAAGTTTTGGGTTGTTTCCATGTCTCATCATCCACTTGAGGATCCAGATTTTCATCCGGTGAGGTGGTATCCTTAAGTGGCTAAGGATAATGTTCTATATTCGGACCTGAACCCTCAGATACTCCTTTCAGATCATAATTTATCCTTGCCTCAACAGTCTCTATTCTTGAGGATTGTCCTTCAACAAAGATAGCCCCGTGAGAATATTCAATTTCCTCATGGAAGACCTCCATGATATTATATCTATTTAAGATATCAATAAAACTAAAACTATTTTTATCAGAGTTTGGTGGATTCATAACAATGTCATGAGAAACAATAGACTGTCACCCTCTCCTGAGAGTACTGCAAAATACCAGTGTCATCTGTGACAGAGGGCCACTCCTTGCACAGCACCATGACTACCTTTTTATATTTACCTTTTCATCCTCTATATACAAACATCTTATCCTCCTATAACAGTTTCTAATCAACATCAGCTTGAATATTCAATTACAATGGATCCTTCTCCTCCTATTCATTGTGAGGAGAGTAATCCACTGAATCATCTCCTTTACCTTGATCCCTTTCAGCAGAGTCTGCAAGGGACCCTTAGAACACAAGTTCATTATGATTTGACATTTATTGCTACTCATTACATGGAGAAGGGTCCTTTTAATTCTATTGTAGTTGAACCCTAGGTCCAACAACCTTATCTCATCTTGTGACCAGAACATCCTGAAAATAAATACAAGTAGAATGGATTTATTTCCCTCTAAAAGGATCAACCTCACTCACATCCAACATATTAGTAACCCTAATATCTTTATGATGTGATCCTAAATTTCATGCAGATTGAATGGTATACTGATCCTTAGTGAAAGAACCGGAGCCCCGAAGGCTATATTATTTTACCTCCAAGTCCTGGGGAAATTTCACATTACCTAGCTGAGAACCTTGAACCTCATAATCCACATTGAACTGTACCTATTGAGGATTAATAGTATTTATAGAAGAGGACTTCAAACCTTTTTTAAAACACATTCTCTCACCCTGTATGTGAACAGAACAAAAAGATCATAAAATGTATCTCTTATAGCTCATCTTTTAATTCCCTATAACCTTACATTCCAAGTATAACCGAGGTGTCATATCATATTCAATACTCATATCAAATTCATCATTGTTGGTTGGTAGGATAACTTTATCAACTAAAGGATTACACAAATCAACTTCAACCAAAAAACGAGTGTAATGGACATACCTGGCTAGCTCTGTTTCCTTGTCCATATTTATGGGAATACTGATGGAAAAAGAAATATCATGATAAATTATATGATTCCACAAAATATAATTCAGTCAGAATACTTTCACCCAAAATTTTAGTAAGGAATTATAAGCTTCAATCAGATTGATTTTTTAGTCTTATTCATGAATGTGAAGGAAACCTAGATTGAGGGAGATAGTACCAAAACCATAATCAATATTTTATTATTGAAGAGAGGGGGTTCCCTTGATAGAGGGGAACCAAATAAAAAAGAGGTTTATTTGGCCTAAATAAGTGTATTCCAAGATCATCCTCGATAATAATACTCATGAATTTGTATGGAAAGGACCATGTGTTATCAAAACATAACAGGTGATCATCCAAATCAACTTGATATGAGAAATATTCTACTACCCTATTGCCTTCTCTTTAAGTATGATATACCTTCATACCTTTATGGATCAGATTTATACTCTTATGATCTTGGTAAATGATTGACCATGGAGTAGATAAGTGGCCTTGTAAAGACTTAAACAGTACCTAAGAATCCATTTCCAGCACAGAAATGGGAATATTCCTCCTCTTACACAAATCAAGGCCTACAAGTAAAGCATTTGATTTTGCCTATAAAGAACACCCATTCCCAAAGTGGGTGAATAACACAAAGATATTATATCCTTAATTATCACGGACTAACCCCCCCCCCCCATATAATACCATAGCTACATGACCCATCATTATTTAATTTAATTCAAAAAAATATTATAAAATTTTAGAACTATAAATTTAAATATCTATTTAAATGGGATGGTGTTTTAAATGGGGTATTGGATTTCAGTTTGAGGTTGGAGGCCTGATATTGTAGAAGATTATTAATCTACTTATGGTCCCATATTAAATAGTTAAGTTATTGATAAATGATTAAGTTTGGATTTTTTATAAAAAATTTAAATAAAAGGGTTAGGGTAAAATATATTTTCTAATATGGGTTTTGACCACATAAAGCACCCTTTCAAATAAACTAGCTATAATAACTGTTCCAGAATATCTGCCCCAAAATGAAGCAAACATGACTTGAGAACCACTAAACTCAAAAATTTAAATTTGTTTTTCTGGTATCTATCATGCTACTTGTTAGTCACTGATGATGACCTGAAGACCCGAAGGTTTTACACTAATGATCATGGAGGCCCTGTGGCCCAAAGGTCATGTATAGATCATACTTTAATTGAGATCATTTTGATGATGTGGAGCAACAAGAAAGTAATGCAAGAGGAGTGTCATGTAGGCATAATTGGTTTCGTGGATCAAAAGAGACATTAGTATGATGGTACCTATCATCCAGTTCTCCTTCCATATCACGGATGGAATGCTACCCTACCATGGTGTGTTAGACAAGCATTATGTAACGTTGTTATAATTTTATTTGAAATATTTTATTGTTATAATTTTATTCAAAATATTTATTAAAATAAATTGAGTGTTTTCCAAAATTCAAACTGGTTTTCCCTCACCAAAAGTTGTATCATTTCAATCAAACCAAGATGTTCTTTGAGTGAAACAGTGATATCGAACCAGTGTGTCCCTCGCCAATAGTTTTCTTATTTCGGTCAAACCAATATGTTCTTTGATCGAACCAGTGTAATTCACACGATTTCGATTTATAAATAAACGATGATGAGATCACTTATGGGTTAATTAATTAATTATTTTTTAATCTAATAAATTATCTAGATTTCTCCCAACATTGGTGCAGCAGGGAAATTGGAAATTGGTGTTCAATTTTCCCTAAATATTGGTGAAATCCTTGTGGGAAACTTCCACCGAGAACCCTACACCATCAACATGGGGTGGATCAAACCCTTTTGGATAGTGAATTTAATTCATGCATCAAGGTTCAATCTATATTCTTCTTTTAGTTACATATTATCCAACAATCAAAAGTGTTTGAAATTCAAGGTAGAACCAATAATATGGATTCTGAATCCCTCAAAGTGATGAACCAATACATGGTCAAACTTGACCATTTTGATGGAAAAAAATTATCTCTATGGAAAGACAAGATGAAGTTTCTTCTTAAATTATTGAATATTTCCTACATTCTAGAAACGAATCTTCTTCCCATTCCTGAGGAGCACATTTCAAATATTGATGGCACACCCTTTGACATCACTCAAGTCAATCACATCCAATTAATGAGGAATAAATGTAAATATGGTCATGTTTTTTGTTGAGTACATATTCTCAACACATTATCAAATCCTCTTTATGACTATTTTCGTCAAATGAAGATCGCTTGAGAGGATTTGGAATACACTCGAATTCAAATACAAAGTCGAGGAACAAGCTTCCAGTAAATTTCTTATTTAAAGTATCTAAACTACAACATGGTTGATAACAAACCAATGTTGGATCAAGTTAATGAGCCTTAAGTTTTAGAAAATAAACTTCTTTCCCTTAAGATTAATTTACCAGAAATTTTTCAAGTTGGTGAAATTATTTCTAAATTTCCACATATGTGGAAAGATTTGGGTAAATCACTTGTTAGAAAATGATGATATTTTCTTGTACAGTTTTAGAAATCTTCTTTGTATTGAAGAATAATCCATGTTGAGAGATGTGGGTATGGCTTCGCAATTTGATACCAAGGTAAATAACATTGAGGGAAATACACAACCAAACTCTTACTGACATGTCAAAAATAAAAGTCAACAATTCAAGAAGAAAGGAAATCCTTCAAAGAAGAAAGGTAAATTCTTTGTTTGTGAAAAACTGTGGAATTTTACAAGAGAATGTCAATATCGAAAGAAAGTTGATAAACCCACTACAAATATGCTAACAGAAGAGAATGTAGTCGCAATGATATTCGAATTTAGTATGACTTCGATGAAGATGGGATGGTGGCTTGATTATGGAGAAATGATGCATGTTTGCAAGGATCGTTCAATGTTTAAAACATTTGACTTTTGTAATATTGAGAAGAAAGTACATCTTGGAAATAATTCATGCATCAATGTTAGTGGAAAAGGAAGCGTGGAGATATAATTTACTTATAGGAAGAAGTTGACTCTTCTTAATGTGTTGTATGTTCCCGAATTTTGAAATAACTTAATTTATGTTGATCTTATGTGTAAGAAGGTATTTTGGGTTTCATTCGAATCTGACAAGGTTATATTGTTTACAGGAGGCATGTTTGTGGGTAAAGGGTACTCAAATGATGACATATATCAACTATCAATGAATAATGTGATTGAATATTCTACTTACTTGATTAAGTCCTCTAATTTGTGCCATGATCGTTTAGCACATGTTAATTATAATTCATTAAAAGTAGTGAAGAAGTTCAATTTGATTAACTTTCAAAATGATTTTAATAAATTTAAAACATATGTAGAATCTAAAATAGTTAAGAAGACTTTTCATAGTGTTGAAATAAATTCTGATAAATTAGAATTATTGCATTCTGATAATTTTGAATTAAATGGCTTATTAACTCATGGAGGGAAAATATATTTTATTACTTTTTTTGATAACTACAGTAGATATTTACATATATATCTTCTTAGAACAAAGGATTAAGCCTTTAATATGTTTAAGAAGTATAAAGAAGAATTTCAAAAACCAATTAAACAAAAGGATTAAAGTATTACACTCAGATAGAGGAGGTGAATACTTTATGAATGGGTTTAATGAGTTTTGTAAAGAAAAAGGTATAATTCACCAAAGAACTGCTCCTTACACACCTCAGAAAAATGGATTAGTTGAAAGGAAAAAATCACACTTTAGTAGAAATGTTAAATTTCCTAATTAATAAATCTAAGTTACCATAAAATCTATGGGGTGAAGCTTTATTGGCTGCATGTCATATTCATAATTGGATTGCCTCTAGGAAAACTAAGTTATCCCCTTATGAAATTTTGAGAGGTAGAAGACCTAATTTTTCTTATTTCAAAGTGTTGGGGTGTTTATATTACTATAGAGTTCTTGATCCTAAAATAACTGAAATTGGTCTTAGATAAATTAAAGGTGTTTTTTTTGGATATAAAAAAAATAGTAAAGCATATAGAATTATGGATTTTAGAGAAAATATAATTATTGAATCAAGGGATGTAGATTTTTTTGAAAATAAGTTTTATAAAGATGATGTGGATGAAGTTATTACTCATGCCCCTATCTCATGTACTCTATCTAGTTCAAATAAAATAGTAGAGAATAATGATGATTCTCGAGTTCAACCTAAATGGAGTACAAAAATTATAAAAGAGAAACATCTACATCCAGATTTTATTTCTCCTGGTTCCATAATTATCAATTTTGAATTAGATCAAAATATTCATTTTTGAATAAGTATCCTATGTTATTGAATATATAAGATGTCCCAAAGACTTATAGAGATGTTATGACTTCTAGAGATGTTGCTTTCTGGAAAGAAGCAATTAATGATGAAATGGATTCTATTATGGGGGATAATACTTGGGTCATTATGGATTTACCAAGAGGTTCAAAACCTATCGGTAGTAAATGGGTTTTCAGAAAGAAATATGATTTCAATAGTAACATTCAAGATTTTAAATCTAGATTGGTTGCCAAAGGTTTTAAACAAAATGAAAAGATTGATTATTTTGATACTTATGCACTTGTAGCTTGAATTACTTTAATAAGGATATTATTTTCATTAGCTTCAATTAATCATTTGTATATACATCAAATGGATGTCAAAATGATTTTACTAAATGGAGAATTAAATGAATAAATTTACATGGAACAACCAGAAGGGTTTGTTTTACTAGGTAATGAAAACAAAGTATATAAACTGGTTAAATCTCTTTATGATCTTAAAAAATATCCAAAGAAATGTAATGAGAAATCAGATTCTATTATTCTATCTAATGTATTTTCTCATAAAAATGTAGATAAATGTGTTTATTCAAAGTTTTCAAAATAATATGGATTTATCGTGTGTCTATATGTGGATGATATGTTAATTTTTGTAAGAAATATGATTGGTGTAATTTAGACAAAGAATTACTTATCTTCTATTTTTGAAATGAAGGATCTTGGAATAGTGGATACTATTCTAGGTATTAAAGTTAGAAAACATAGTGGGGGTTATTCTTTAAGTCAGTCTCATTACATAGAAAAAAAATTTAAATAAATTTGATCAGCATGGTTTCAATGATTCTAATACTCCATTTGATTCTAGTGTTAAACATTTTATAATTATGGGTAGAGATGTAGCACAACTTGAGTGTGCTAGTGTAATTGGTTATTTAATGTATGAAATGCATTGTACTGGACATAATATTGATTTTCTCAGTATGTAAAATTAGTAGATATAATAGTAATCCTAGTGTGGATCATTGGAGATGTATACCGATAATTTTTGGATACTTAAGAAAGACCAAAGATTTAATTTTATATTATATAATGGTTATCTAGCTGTATTAGAAAGATACACCGATTCATGTTAGATTACCAGTATTGGTGATAACCTATCCACATATAGATGGTTTTTTACTCTTTGAGGTTGTGTTGTTTCTTGGGAGAGCAAGAAACAACCACATATTTCACCTTCAACCATGGAGTTAGAGTTTATCACCTTAGCGGTATGGGAAAAGTAAGTTGAATGGATTGGGAATCTATTATTGGATATTAGATTGTGGACTAGTTTGATGCCTCCTATCACTATCAATTGTGATAGTGAAGAAAAATTATCACGGTAATATAGTTACATGTATAATGTAAGGTCTAGACATAAATGTTTGAGACGTGATTATGTAAGACAATTGTTACAAGATGGTACCATAACAATTTTCTATGTGAGATCGTGTAAAAACCTTGCAGATCCGTTTACAAAATCTCTATCGAGAGATATCATTTGTGAAACTAATAAAGATATGGGTTAAAATCCCATAGAATAAATCATTTCAATAATGGAATCCCAACACTTTCTTTAGGTAGATCCTAATCAAAGTGTTTAATGGGTAAAAAAAGTTACGAAGATGATTGTTGATATTGAAAATTATAACCCCAACTTTTTGGAGTCAATATCCTCTTTTGTGACTAGATTTTGAGTTATAAACTCTTAACAAAATATTAAGACTCAATGATTTATGTGATCTAATAACAAAATAACATTGTAATATGTTTCCTATATTGACTTTGAAGTGGTGTATCTTCTTACAAGAGTTAATAGGTTTACTCCTTTGAGAGTTCATGAAAATGATATAAGAACATGGCCCTAAAAGTGATAAAAAATGATATGTTGGATGAAAGTTCATTTTATGTTTGATATCTCTGGTTTATCTTAAAGATTAACAAGTTTAATGTTTCGAAAACTTGTAAATATGATAAAACTTTGAGGAATTGATACTAAATAAAGGTTTAAATCGAAAGATAACTTTATTATGTATAATGACTCACTTGTGATCTAGAGAATTGATATTTATGAATAAAATTGGGGATTGTTATAATTTTATTAAAAATATTTTATTGTTATAATTTTATCCAAAATATTTATTAAAATAAATTGAGTATTTTTTCATAATTCGAACTGGTGTTTTGCTCACCAAAAGTTGTATCATTTCAGTCAAACCATGGTGTTCTTTGACTAAAACGGTGAGATCGAACTAGTGTGTCTCTCACCAATAGTTGTCTTATTTCGGTCAAACCAATGTGTGTTTTGAATGAACTCGTGAAATTCACATTGATTTGGATTTATAAATAAGCGATGATGAGATCGCTTATGGGTTAATTAATTAATTATTTTTCAATCCAAAAAATTCTCTAGATTTCTCCCAACATCAGTGTAGTGGGGAAGTCAGAAATTGTTGTTCGATTTTCCCCAAATCTTGGTGAAAATCCTCAAGGGAAACTTCCACTGAGAACCATACACCATCAACATCGGGGTGGATCAAATCCTTTTGGATAGGGAATTTAATTCATGCATCAAGGTTTAATTTGTCTTCTCCTTATGCTGCATATTTTTTCTGCAAAACGTTTCATGGTGGGGGAGGGGTGTGATTCAACTTTCAGACTGAGATCATTGTGTGATGGCTCCTGATAGGGGTGCAATGTGATGTAATATTGGTGACATGGCATGGTAAAAACTACTCACTTGAGGCCTTTGGGCCATGCATAGGCATTCGGGTCACTGGGCATTCAGGTCATGTATTGTAATGAAATAGGATCATTGGGTGATTGCCATTCCTTATAATGAATGGAAAATAACCTATTGAGGTGCATAAGTGTGTGCATTTTTTGGTTGTTTGTAGTTTCCTTTGATTGTAATATATATATATAGAGAGAGAGAAAAAAAAATATTTTCCTGATGTGGTTGCATCTGGATCTAGTAATCAGATAGAACATCCAATTGATAATGTTGTTGACTTGGGAATGTCTATGACATATAAGGGTGGGGTTCAAGTCTCATCAGGTATTGATACTGAAGCTACTAATGTTTCTGGAGGCTCTAGTACATTGGCCAATGTTGATGGTGCTGCAAGGGAGGATCCTGTTGTTTTAGCTCAGCCTTTGTTGCTGGTGGATAGGCGTATGGCTAAAGGCAAGCAAGTTGGAGATAATTAGGGTTATCAAATGGTCCTGTCTAGAAATCATAGGTGTTTTAATGCATTTGGTCACACATATGCAGCGATGGATGTCCCTTCTGGTGGTGCTAAGGCGGATGATGGTGGGCAATCTACTCTTATGCAGGTAGGTGTGAAACCTAGAGGAAGTGGTGAGTCCCCTGTTCTGATGCTCCCTGCTGATGATCAACAAGGGTTATTAGGATTGAAACCTCCAGCAATTACTAAAGTACGTTGGGAAATGGGAGGGGATTGGTCTTATCCATCTCAGTTTTCTAGTCTCATGAAATCTACTTATGACTCGTTTGGAACGACATGGCTCATGGAATGTGAAGCTAAATGTTAAGGCTCCTCCGCTTGATTATGAGCTTGAGTGGTAACCCCAGCTCCTTATGGATGAAATAGCTAAATGGTTTGACTTACAGTTAGAAGTTTCCTTTGACATGATGGAACCCGATGTTTTTGGATACATGGATTATTTGTTGGTCCAAAAATTATTATCAAAGAACATTGAAGATGGTTATCGGCTTCATTTGAGGCGTGACTTTCAGGATCTTTCATGGATATACATGAGCAATATCTTCCCAGAGGACTCCTTGGACTCTTTGTCGACTGATGAGCTTGGGCAGCCCCAACAGGCTCAGTCATGGCGGAGAGGGTGACACCCAAAGAACAGAGATTGGTACCCCAGGAACTCGAGATCCAGAAGGGGTGGTAGGAGTTGATCTCTTGTTTTTTCTTGTGTGTGTTTTTGGCTTTTCACCCCCTCGCTTTGTTGTACTTTACTTTTTTATAATAATTTTGTTGAGCCTGGGTTGGCTTGCCAACTCGTACTCGGATCCTTTTGAGTATATTACAATAATATATTATAATATATATATATATATATTATAATAAATATTCATTATTTAAAATACAATATATTATAATGTAATATTTATTTATTATAAATTTATATTATAATTAAATGTATTATGGTAAATATATTTATTTAATTTAATATATATTCAATATATATAATAAATATATATTTATTATATTTATTATAATAAATATATGTATTTAATTATAATATATACTTATATTAAATAAATATCGAAAATGAATATATTTAATACACATTTAATTATAATGTATATTTAACTATAATATATATTCATATTATAATAAATATATTTATTATAATAAATTCATTATAATAAATATAATTATTTAATAAATTCATTATAGAAAATATATTTACTTATTTATAATATATATATATATATTAAACAAATATATTTTAATTAATGTATTAAATAAATTTATAATTATGAAATATATGTGCATTAAATAAATAACTATTATAATAAAAGATGTTTTATAAATATATATTATAATAAATATAATAGATACATTTTAATAAATATATTTATAATAAATAAATATAAATATTTATTTCATAATTTCATTATAATCAACATATTTATATTATTTATTATAGAATATTTTTATTAAAAATTACTTATTTAAAATATACTAATATAAAATATAATTAAATAATTATATGTATTATAATGAAATTATTAAATAAATATGTTTACTATAAAATAAATATAAAATATAATTAAATAAATATATTTATTATAACAAATTTATTAAAATAAACATATTTATTAGAGGGGGAATGACAAAGGAGGACCAAAAGTCCCCATAATACTGAGTTTTTTTAAATAATTTTTTTTAAAAAAATATTTTTTAAAAACAGGCTAGGTTAAAATTTTTTTAAAAAATACGCCACAAAGGCGGCATCCACGATGCCGTCTTTGGGCTCGGGTGAAAGGCGGCATCCTAGATGCCGCCTTTCCCCTGAAACAGAAAAAAAAAATATTTTGCCTAGAATTTATTTTTATTTTTTTGTTTTGTTTTGTTTATATTTATATATATATATATATATATATATAAACAAAGCAAAAAAAAACAAAAACAATTCAGCACTCAGGGCTCCTTTTTATAAGAGAGCTTACCCTGGAAATCATTCTGCATTTCCGATGTGGGATTATGGTTCTCCATTTCCTGCACAGAACATTCTGCATTTCCGATGTGGGATTCTATTTCAAGTACATGACTTTGAAAGACTATAAAATATAAACTATAAGGCCAATATAAATGAAACTTAAAACATGGATTAAAAATATAAAAAATAGTTGAAAACAAAAAAATCATAAAAAATGATGATAAAAAATAATTTATAAGCTTTCAAAACCACTTACTTGAAATATAAGAAGTTTCAAGTACGTGATTTTGAAAGCTTATAAAATATAAATTATATGACCAATATAAATGAAACTTAATACATGAATTAAACATAAAACAAATATTTGAAAATAAAAATAATTTCGTAAAAAATATTGATGAAATATAATTTATAAGCTTTCAAAACGACCAACATGAAACTTAAAAATGTTTCAAGCACGTGACTTTGAAAGCCTATAAAATATAAACTATAAGACCGATATAAATGAAACATAAAACATGGATTAAACATATAACAAATATTCGAAAATAAAAATAATTTCGTAAAAAATGTTCATGAAAAATAATTTATAAGCTTTCAAAACCACCTACTTGAAACTTAAAATGATTAAAGTATGCGGTTTTGAAAGACTAAAATATAAACTATAAGACCGATATAATTTAAAGTTAAAACATGGATTAAACATATAATAATTTATTTAATTATTAATTTAATATTATTAATAATTAATTATATAATAGTTAATCAGTAATATAATTATTCATTAGTAATTATTACAAATTATTATATAATAAATAAGTAGTTAATTAGTAATATAATTATTCATTATAATTATTCATTATAACTATTAATTATTAATTATTATTTATATAATACTTAATTAGTAATATAGTGATTAATTATATAATTATTAACAATATAATAAATAATTATTTAATTAGTAATATCATTTTTAATTATATAATAATTAATTAGTTAATTATTAATATGATAATTAATTATAATAAGTAATTATAATTATTAATTAGTAATTATTAATAAATAATTATGTAAAAATTAATTAGTTAATTAGTAATATTATTATTAATTATATAATAATTAATTAGTAAATTTGTAATAGATTTTTAATTATAATTATTCATTATAATAATTAATTAGGAAATTTGTAATATGATTTTTAATTATAATTATTCATTATAATTATTATTTAGTAATTAATAATAATTAATTATATAAAAATTAGTTAGTTAATTTGTAATATTATTATTAATTATATAATAATAAATTATTAAAATAGTAATATAATTTTTAATTACATTTATTCATTATAATTATTAATTATTAATTATTAATTAGTAATTAGTAATTAGTAATTATTAATTATTAATTAGTTAATTATTAATATAAATATTAATTATAATTAGTCGTTATAATTATTAATTATTAATTATTAATAATTAATTATATAATAGTTAGTTAGTTCATTAGTTATATAATTATTAATTATATAACAATTAATTAGTAAATTAGTAATATAATTTTTAATTACATTTATTCATTATAATTTTTAATTATTAATTAGTAATTAGTAGTTATTAATTATTAATTAGTAATATAAATATTAATTATAGATATTAATTATAAATATTAATTATAAATATTACTTATTAATTATTAATTATTACTTATTAATTATTACTTATACAGTATTTATTTAGTTAATTATTAATATAACTATTAATTATATAATAGTTAATTAGTTAATTAGTAATATAATTATTAATTATATAATAGTTAATTAGTTAATTAGTAATATTATTATTAAATATAATTATTATAATTTTTAATTAGTAATTATTAATAATTAAATATGTCATAATTAATTAGTTAATTAGTAATATTATCATTAATTATATAATAATTAATTAATAATATAATTATTACATATATAATAAATATTTAGTTAATTAGAAATACAATTAATAATTATAACTAATGAATTTGTAATTAGTAATTATTAATTATTAATTAGTTAATTAGTAATATAAATATTTATTATAATTATTCATTATAATTAGTAATTAGTAATTAATAATTATTAATAAGTAATTAGTAATTAATAATTATTAATAAGTAATTAGTAATTATTAATTAGTTAATTAGTAAGAATAATATTAATTATAACTATTCATTAATTTATTAATTATTACTCATTAATTATTACTTATATAATAATTAATTAGTTAATTATTAATATAACTATTAATTATATAATAATTAATTATTTAATTAGTAATATAATTATAATCTTTCAAAGTCACGTACTTGAAACATTTTTAAGTTTCAAGTAGGCGGTTTTGAAAGCTTATAAATTATTTTTCATTAACATTTTTTTTGAAAATTGCTTCTGTTTTCAAATATTTCTTATATGTTTAATCAATGTTTAACGTTTCATTTATATTGGTCTTCTATTTTATGTTTTATGGTCTTTCCAATTCACACACTTGAAAAATTTTAAGTTTCAAGTAGGCGGTTTTGAAAGCTTATAAATTACTTTTCATCAACATGTTTTTATAAATTTCTTTTATTTTCAACTATTTATTATATGTTTAATCAATGTTTAGAGTTTCAATTATATTCGTTTTATAGTTTATATTTTACAGTCTTTCAAATTCAGGTACTTGAAACATTTTTAAGTTTCAAGTTGGCGGTTTTGAAAGGTTATAGATTATTTTTCATCAACATTTTTTAGGAAATTCTTTTTGTTTTCAACTATTTATTATATGTTTAATCAATGTTTAAAATTTCATTTATATTGGCCTTATAGTTTATATTTTATTGTATTTCAAAGTCACGTACTTGAAACAGAATCTGACATCGGAAATGCAGAATGTACTGCGCAGTAAAGGTAGAACCTGAACCCCACATCGAAAATGCAGAATAATTTTCAGGACAAACTCTCTTATAAAAGAGAGGCATTAGTAAGAGTTTCTGTCAGAATCCAGACTGCTGTAATGGCTGTAGCGCTGGATCTTCAATAGCAGAGAAATTCTACTGAAATTTTTTATTTTATTTGTTTATATATATATAAACAAAACAAATAAAAATAAAAATAAAAATATTCAAAAAAAAGATTTTTTTAGGAGAAAGGCGACATTGCGGATGCCGCCTTGCCGTGATGCCGCCTTTAAGGTGCATTTTCTGGAAAGATTTTTTTTTAAACGTAAAAAAAATAAATCCCCCTAATACCAAACAGGGACATTGACCGGTTCCCTTTATTATAACGTAGCCCAACAATCCACTTTTAATGCGATTTGGTAGAGCATTGCGTACGGCCACCTGATTCCCTTCTTGGACCTCGCCAAGCTCCTTGCCCTGAAAGGCCACCACGTCTCCTTCATATCCACTCCTGGAAACCTCCGCCGCCTCCGCAGCCCCGCCCTCCCTCCCCTCGTTGACTTTATCAGCTTCCCCCTGCCTCGCGACCCCAACCTCCAGGAAAACATGGAGTCCACCAATGACACCCCTCTCGACAAGATCTCCTCCCTCACGCTCGCCTACGACGCCCTGCAGCGCCCGCTCTCAGAGTTCCTACGGACCACCGCGCCGGACTGGATCATCTACGACTTTGCCACTTACTGGATCCCCGACATCGCTACCCGCCACGGCGTTTCCTGCGCTTTCTTATGCGCGTTCCCATCCTACTCCATTGCGTACTTCAGCCCCACCTCACTCTTCGTCGACACCGTGGACCCCAGGTGCGCGTCGCCGGAGCATTTCGCAGTCCCTCCGGAGTGGGTCCCTTTTCCCACGAAGGCGGTGTACCGACTCCACGAGTCCCGGTGGGTGATGGGGTTTCTGCAGGAGAGCGGCAGTGGCGGCGTCCCCGGTCGGTTTCGTATGGGGTCGGCGATTCGGGGCTGCGACGCGTTCCTGGTGCGAGGCACGAACGAGCTAGAAAGCCACTGGTTCGATGTCCTTCGGAAGCTTCACCGCCGAGAGGTGATTCCCGTCGGCCTGATGCCCGTCTCCAAGGAACACAGAGGCGACAGGGGATGGAGGGGTGGCTGAATGAGAAGGTGTCGGGGTCGGTCGTGTACGTGGCGTTCGGAAGCGAGAAGACGCCTGGGCGATCGGAACTGGCGAAGCTGGATCGGGGCCTGGAGATGTCGGGGTCACCCTTTTTGTGGGTCCTCCGGCATCAGTCAGGGGAGGCGGCGGATGGGTTGAAGGAAGGGGCGCGGGGGAGGGGAATGGTGTGGATGGGGTGGTCGCCGCAGCTTAGGATACTGGGTCATAGATCGGTGGGGGGGTTCCTGACGCACTGCGGGTTGAGTTCGTTGAAAGAGGTGCTCCTGTTCGGCGTCCCTCTCATAATGCTGCCCTTCGGCGGAGATGAACCACTGACTGCAAGGATCATGAGTGAAGAGATGAAGGTGGGTGTGGAGATCGATAGGGATGAGGAGGAAGGGTGTTTCGTTGTGGAGTCGGTGGCTGGGGCGGTGAGGTCGGTGATGGGAGTGGGGTCGGGGAAGGGGTACATGGAGAAGGCCGCGGAGATGAAGCAGTTATATGGGGATGAGGAGCTGCAAGAGAAATACACGGAGGAATTGGTGGAGTATCTTCACCATCGCCACCATCCCGGCAACGTTGGCAGGTCGCATCAGGTCGGCTGATTTTAATGTTTTCCAAGTTATGTTATTTTTTTGTAGTTTGGTACTTCCAACCATGCTTTATGTTTATTGAATTCCAATATATATGAACTAAGAAGTTTTATAAAAATATCACCAACATGATTTTCCGTTGAAATTTCAGTTTGACTCAACTCCGGTCATGAGAACAAGCACCGTACATGTACCATTTGTTTCAGGTGGTGAAAAAGATGAAATTAAGTTTTTGGTGCTCACATATGTTTAAGTCTTATGTTAACAAATAAAATTTTATGAACCCACATCAGTTAACTCTTTTATGTTGTATAGGTGCTGGATTTTTTTTTATGTTTTAATTTTTTTTTTGCAGAAAACAGTTATGGCAAAAATATTTTTAAAAATTCACCTTAAAGGCGGCATCCCGGATGCTGCCTTTGCATTTCGGGTGCAAGGCGGCATCCGCGATGCTGCCTTTCCCTTTAAAAAATTTTATTTTTATATTTGTTTTGTTTATATATAAACAAAACAAAAAAAATCAGCAGAATTTCTCTGCTATTAAAGATCCAGCGCTACACCTATTACAGCAGTTTAGATTCTGATAGAAACCCTTACTCATGCATCCCTTTTATAAAAGGGCTTGCCCTAAAAATCATTCTGCACTTTCGATATGAGATTCAGGTTCTCCCATTCCTGCACAGTACATTGTGTATTTTCGATGTGGGATTCTGTTTCAAGTACGTGACTGGGAAATACCATAAAATATAAAGTATAAGGCCAATATAAATGAAATTTTAAACATTGATTAAACATATAATAAATAGTTGAAAACAAAAAGCATTTCCTCAAAAATGTTGACGAAAAATAATATATAACCTTTCAAAACCACCTACTTGAAACTTAAAAATGTTTCAAGTACGTGAATTTGAAAGACTATAAAATATAAACTATAAAACGAATATAATTGAAACATTAAACATTGATTAAACATATAATAAATAGTTGAAAACAAAAGGAATTTTCAAAAAAATGTTGATGAAAAGTAATTTATAAGCGTTCTAAACCGCCTACTTGAAACTTAAAATTTTTGAAGTACGTGAATTGGAAAGACCATAAAACATAAAATAGAAGACCAATATAATTGAAACGTTAAACATTGATTAAAGATATAAGAAATAGTTGAAAACAAAAATAATTTCCAAAAAAATGTTAATGAAAAATAATTTATAAGCTTTCAAAACCACCTACTTGAAACTTAAAAATGTTTTAAGTACGTCACTTTGAAAGATTATAATTATATTACTAATTAACTAATTAATTATTATATAATTTATAGTTATATTAATAATTAACTAAATAATTATTATATAAGTAATAATTAATGAGTAATAATTAATAATTAATAATTTAATGAATAGTTATAATTAATATTTATATTACTAATTAACTAATTAATAATTACTAATTACTTATTAACTAAAATATAATTAATAATTATATTTCTAATTAACTAATTAATTATTATATAATAATTTTTAATAAATACTAACTAATAATTCTAATGAATAATTATAAATTATAATTATATTACTAGTTAACTAATTAATAATTACTAATTACTTATTAATAATTATTAATTAATAATTACTAATTATAATGAATAATAATAAAAAATAATTATATTACTAATTAACTAATTAATAATTAATAATTACTAATTACTAATTAATTATTTATAATTATTAATTATATTTCTAATTAACTAAATATTTATTATATATGTAATAATTAGATTACTAATTAATTATTATATAATTCATGATAATATTACTAATTAACTAATTAATTACGACATATTTAATTATTAATAATTACTAATTAAAAATTATAATAATTATATTTAATAATAATATTACTAATTAACTAATTAACTATCATATAATTAATAATTATATTACTAACTAACTAATTAATTATCATATATTAATTTTTAATAAATACTAACTAATAATTATAATGAATAATTATAATTTTTAATTATATTACTAATTAACTAATTATAAAAAGGGCCTCGACTCTTTCTCCAAAAAATAACCAATTAACTATTATATAATTAATAATTTTATTATTAATTAAATAATTAGTTATTATATAATTAATGATTAATAAACACTAATTAACAAATTACAAATTATATAGTTAATAATTATATTACTAATCAACTAATTAATTATTATATAATTAATAAATATATTTCTAAGTAACTAATTAATTATTAAATAATTAATAATTATATTTCTAAGTAACTAATTAATTATTAAATAATTAATAATTATATTACTAATTTACTAATTATATTAGTAATTAACAAATTATTTATTATATATTTTATTATTAATAATTACTAATTAACTAACTAATTATTATACAATTAATAGTTTTATAATTAATAATTATATTATTAATTGACAAATTAATATTTAATTATTAATAATTAATAATTATAATTAGTAATTATAATGAATAATTATAATTAGTAATTATAATTATTAATTATAATAAATAATTATAATGTATAATTTTAATTTATAATTATATTACTAATTAACTAATTAACTATTATATAATTAAAAATTATATAACCAATTAACTAATTAATTATTATATAATAATTTTTGAATAATTACTAATTATTAATTATAATGGATAAATATAATTTATAATTATATTACTAATTAACTAATTAACTATTAAATACTAAATAATTATATTACTAATTAATTAGTTAATTATTATATAATTAACTATTAATAACTTCTAATTAACTAATTAATTATTAACTAATTAATTATTAATAATATTAATTTAATAATTAAATAAATTATTATATGTGTAATCTATGTTTTAACTTTAAATTATATCGGTCTTATAGTTTATATTTTAGTCATTCAAAACCGCATACTTTAATCATTTTAAGTTTCAAGTAGGTGGTTTTGAAAGCTTATAAATTATTTTTCATGAACATTTTTTACGAAATTATTTTTATTTTCGACTATTTGTTATATGTTTAATCTGTGTTTTATGTTTCATTTATATCGGTCTTATAGTTTATATTTTATAAGCTTTCAAAGTCACGCGCTTGAAACATTTTTAAGTTTCATGTTGGTCATTTTGAAAGCTTATAAATTATATTTCATCAATAATTTTTACGAAATTATTTTTATTTTCAAATATTTGTTTTATGTTTAATCCATGTATTAAGTTTCATTTATATTTCTCTTATAATTTATATTTTATAAGCTTTCAAAATCACGTACTTGAAACTTCTTAAGTTTCAAGTAAGTGGTTTTGAAAGCTTATAAATTATTTTTTGTCATCATTTTTATGATTTTTTTTGTTTTCAACTATTTTTTATATGTTTAATCCGTGTTTTAGGTTTCATTTATATTGGCCTTATAGTTTATATTTTATAGTCTTTCAAAGTCACGTACTTGAAATAGAATCTCACATCGGAAATGCAAAATATTCTCTGCAGGAAATGGAAAACCAGAATCCCACATCGGAAATGCAGAATGATTTCTAGGGTAAGCACTCTTATAAAAAGGAGCCTTGGGTGAGCGCTTCTATCAAAATCCAGACTACTGTAATGGCATCGTCGATGCCGCCTTTGTGGCGTATTTTCGAAAAAAAATTTAACCTAGCTTGTTTATAAAAAATATTTTTTTAAAAAAAATTATTAAAAAAACACAATAGGTGCTAGTTCTTCGGAAAGAAAATATTTGTGAAAATGAAAAGACTAAGCTTTATTTAAAGAACATTATTTATTCTAATGACATCCTCTTTGATATTAAATACAAAAAAATACACTTTAAGATACAAAATAGTTTTACTGAAAATAATGTTTATCAGAAGTAAAATGTATTCCACTTTAAGTTTTAGAGGGTATTATTTATTTATACATTTTATTAAAATTTTCTTTACCTGAAGTAAAGTTAGATAAAAGTTTATTTAAACAAAAAACTTCATATTTAAGTTGAACCAACAAATTCTGATTGTCTTCATCAAATTTACGATCAACTAAAATTCGATCAACAAAATTCTAATCAACTGAAATTTGATCATTTGAATTTCAATCAACTAATTTTTGATCAACCAATTTTGTATGAGAAGAGTTAGTTTTTTAATCTAATTTAGTTTAAAGTTTTGAAATTTCTGAAGTTAATTTCAAAATTAGTTTATTAGTTCTAATAAGCTTTCTTTCAGCAACCTCATAGGTATTTTTCAGTTTATTATTTTCTTGATTCATTACACTAACATATCTAGCCATTTCAACTATAGCAGGTAAATTTTCTTCATCTTCCGATGAATCGGCCTTTCCATCTTCTGATGGTCATCTTTTTCATCTTTCGATGAAATTGAATAATCATCTTCAGTATTATAAGTAAATTTAGAATTGAGGATTAAATTTATGAAAGATTCCACAATTACTTTTCTCATGAATCATTTTTCATTCCTTGAACCACTATCTTCCAATGAACAACTTTTTGGAGCTGTATCTCTTTCACTAGCGCTCCAAGTATCTAAAGATTTCAAGATTTTCTTTCCTTTGATTTTAGAATACGTCCTCAACCATCTATTTTTCTTTTATTTTGTTTAGGATAATCTGGTCTAATATGACATTCCTTCTTACATTCATAGCATATAACTTCTGAAAAATCTTTCATATATTTCATGTCTTTCCTGTCTTTCTGATGAACATTTCAGAAGTTTGAATTTATGATAAGTTTATTCAGCCTCCTTAAAATTTGAGAAAGTTCATTATTGATATCTTCTAAATCACTTGGATTCACTACTACAGATAGTGCTTTTAAAAGCGCTTGAAAACACTTTTAACAGCACAAGAAAAGCGGTGTTAATCTCAGCGAAGATAAAGAGGGGGGGATTCCCCTTTAACAGCGCTGATAAAGTGTATCCTTTATCCGCGCTAAAAAAACACCGATAATGAACACTTTTTATCAGTGCTTTTTTTAGCAATGATAAAGGACCACTTTATCAACGCTTTAATTAGAACTGATAAAGGGTCCCTTTATCAGTGCTCAAAATAGTACTGATAATGTGAAACTTTACCAGCCCTCTAAACAGTGCTGATAAAAGGGGCCTTTATCAGTGCTTGAAATAGCGCTAATAAAGGTCTAACTGCATGTGATGTGTTGTTTATATAACACCATACCCACCAACACATGCACAACAAACACACAAACCACTTGTACAGCACACACAAGAACAAAGCAATGCACACAAGAGTTTGACAAACAATGCTATATAAAATTAAAACAATATTTTATATAATTACATTTACAATTATCAAACAAATAGTTAAAAACATTAATGTTTCATCCTTTGACATCTATGATTCCCTCTCAAAAATGTCCGCCCATGGTATTAGTTTCCGAACAAATCATCCCAACTCAATAAAAATGTTCCACCTATATAAAAAACAAATATTATGTTAGTAATACTATAAATAAATAAATTAAACATTAATAAGAAAGAATACATTAATTAAATGTCAATTTTTAATAAAAAACACATTTGAAGTTATACAGGTCACACCGTGCATCGTATTGAGGTGAGGTTTATTCCTACACATCACAAATGAGTTATGCATCATTGTCCTAAAATATCAAAACAATCTGATTGGGTTTCCTCGATTTTGAGTATGCCCCTTTTTTTACTAAAATTAATATCAAATTTAAATGATATATTTGGATTTATATTGGTCTCATTGTTAATCGGATTGAAGTGTGGTTGATTCTTACACATCACAAATGAGTCATGCATCGTTGTTCTAAAGTATAAAAATAATCTGAATGGGTTTTCTCAGTTTTCAGAATGATAGTTGTGTTTTTTTACTAAAATATCATTTCAAACCAGAAACACCCATTTTGGGTCATACTGGTCTCATCATGCGTCGTTTTGAGGTGAGCCTTCTTCATACATGTCACAAAGGACTTACGAATCTCTCTCCTAAATTATGAAGGAAATTAGAGGGTGTTAGATTGGTTTTCAGTGAGTGAAACGTTTTGAGCTAAAATGTCAATTTTAAACTGATAACGGACACTTTTAGTCATTCTGGTCACACTGTGCATTGGATTGAGGTGTGATTGATTCCTACACATCACAAATGACTCCTGGATCATTGTATTAAAGTATCAAAACAATCCAAAAGTGTTTTCTTGGTTTTCAGTATGTCACTTGTTCTTTTTTACTTAAATTGATGTCAATTTTAAATAAAAACACATTTGTATTTATACTAGTCACATCGTTTATCAGATTGAGGTGTGGTTGATTCCTACATGTCACAAATGATTCATAGACCGTTGTTCTAAGGTATCAAAAAAATCTAAACGTGTTTTCTCGGTTTTCAGTAAGTCAGTTGTGTTTTTTTACTAAAATATAATTTCAAATCGAAAACACGTTTTTTGAGTCATACCAGTCACATCGTACGTCGATTTGATGTGAAACTACTTCATACACGTCAAAAAGGACTTAAGAATCACCGTCCTAAATTATGAATACAATCGGAAAGAGTTTTTTTGGTTTTTAGTGAATGACACATTTTGAGCTAAAATGTAAATTTTAGACTGATAACAGATACTTTTAGTCACACCGGTCACACCATGTGTCAGATTAAGGTGTGGTTGATTCCTATACATCAAAAATGGCTCATGGATCGTTTTCTTAAAGAATCAAAACAATCCAAATTCATTTTCCCAGTTTTCAGTATATCAGTTATTCTTTTTAATTAAATTAATGTCAATTTTAAATAGAAAAGACACATTTGGTTTATACTGGTCACATTGTGAATTGTATTGAGGTGAGATTAATTCCTAAACGTTAAAAATTATTGATGGATAACTTTCCTAAATTATCAAAACAATCTGAATGTGTTTTTTTAGTTTTCAGTATGCTAGTTGTTTGTTTACTAAAATTAATGTCAATTTAATATAAAAAGAGACTCTTTGAGTTATACCGGTCACATCATACATCATGTTAAGGTGTGGTTGATACCTACACATCACAAATGACTTATAGATCATTTTCCTAAATTATCAAAACATTCTGAAAGAATTTTCCCACTTTTCAATATGTAGCTTGTGTTTTTTTACTAAAATATCATTTCAAACTAGAAACACACATTTTGAGTCATACGTGTCGCATCATGTGTCAGTTTGACATGAGAATGCTTCATACATGTCATAAAGAACTTATGAATAATTATTCAAAATTATGAAGACAATCAGAGCGAGTTTTCTTGGTTTTCAATGAGTGACGAATTTTGAGCTAAAATATCAATTTTAAGCTGATAACAAACACTTTTAGTCATATCGATCACACAGTTCGTCAGATTGAGGTGTGGTTGATTCATACACATCACAAATGACTGATGGATCGTTTTACTAATGTATCAAAACAATCTGAATTCATTTTCTCAGTTTTCAGTATGTCAATTGTTCGTTTTGCTAAATTTATTGTTAATTTAATATAAAAATACACACTTATAGTCATAATAGTCACACCATGCATCAGATTTAGGTTTGGTTGATTCCTACATGTCACAAATGACTTATGGATCATTTTCCTAAAGTATCAAATCAATCCTAATGTGTTTTCTCCATTTTCAGTATGTCTCTTGTTATTTTTACTAAAAATACTGACAATTTTAAATAAAAATAGACACTTCGAGTCATACCGGTCACATATTCCTGCTATTTGTGTACATTCTCCCATCAGGTATGCTGCCCATTCATTTTTAAACAAATCTATATCATTTTGTGAATAGGATTATTTTCAACAATCATGGCAGTATTGAAAAAATGTAAATACACAAAGTATTAAAAAATATTTTAAATGAAATAGTAATTATCTTCAAAAATACCTCTCCAGGGATGTTGATTTGTTCATGGAATACTGTCTCTTTTATAAATTTACAAACATAATAACCACAGTATTTTCCATTCATTTGTTTCGGACACTGTAGAAACATTGAAAAAAATAATTAATTTTCTTTATATGTTTTTGGATAGTGAAATCTTATTATATATACCCTGATTTGCATGCAGTTGTAGTACTTGTGATGTTCCTTGTCCTTTTCCTCCATCCTCATTCCATGATGTAGAAGATATTCATGCACCACCCTATCATAATAGAATCCTTATTAAAAGATAATATAAATTATATAACTATATGTTTAGTTCTAAAATGTTAGATGTAGTGTATTAAAAATTGACAAACGCTATCATGTGTGGTCGGTTTGTTGGACATCCATGCATTGAATCCAAGAAATAAATATTTGGAGTATCCAAATTGACCTCATTGAGCATCCAATGCTGTCTAAAACACAAAAAAGGAATAATTAATGAAAGAAATTTAAATATATTTGATATGATTAAATTGTAGAGTTTTACCCCTACACTATTGGTATTAAGAAGAAGATATATGGAAACGAGGAGTGGAGTCAGGGAAGGGGTATAGGGAGAAGGCTGTGGAGATGAAGAATATATATGGGGATGAAGAGCTGCAAGGGAAATACACAGATGAATTGGTGGAGTATCTTCGTCTTGGCAGCCATCCCGACAACGTTGTCAGGTCGCATCAGGTCAGCTGATTTTAATGTTTTAAAAGTTATGTTAATTTTTTAGTTTGGTATATCCAATCATGCTTTATTTTTATAGAATTTGAATATATATGAACCAAGAAGTTTTATATAAATATCACCAACATGATTTTCAGTTGTCAAGAATAATATATCCTTTTGAATTGTTGAAATTTTACAAGTTTGACTTAACTCTGGTCATGAGAACAAGAACTCCACATGTACCATTCATTTTGGTCAGGGAAAGTGATGAAATTAAGTTTTTGGTGCTCACATATGTTTTTATCTTATCTTAACAAATAAAATTTTAGGAACCTACATCTGTGGAATTCTTTAATGTTATATAGGTGTTAGTTATTAAGAAAAAAATACATGTGAAAAACAAAAGATAATCAGAAAGCGTTTTCTCTGTTTTCAACACATAAATTGTGTTTTTTTACTAAAATATAATTTCAAATCGAAAACACATTTTTTGAGTCATACCGGTCACATCGTATGTCGATTTGATGTGCGAAAACATTATACACGTCAAAAAGGACTTAAGAATCACCGTCCTAAAATATGAAGAAAATCAGAAAGAGTGACCATGTTTTCATGACACGTCAAATTGATTATGTTCTTTAAGGTTGATTTATAGGTAAGGGAATAACCTAGTTCATCTCTCAAGGAGATTTGGTGGCTTATAGTGTGTATTTTTAATAAATATTACTAAAAGAGGGGGGTGATTTTGAAAAACAGTTTTAAGAAAATAACTTAACTTAAAGTGTTTAATAGTTGATAGAATAAGGTGGAGGATTAAGAATTATGAGATAAGGAGATCACTTCAAGTTCACTAAACATCTTGGATAGTTCATTGTTCTGAAAATTTCACATGGTTTTGTTTAATTCTTTGGTTGAGAGTTGACAAGATCTTGATTCCCCTCTTGCCTCTCTAAACATTGCACAAAGTACCAACCCTTGACACAAAAATCGTGTTGTCAAGGATTGGAATTCAATAACATATTAAAAGGCTACCAAAGAATACTAATAGATTTTGTATGTGTGAGAGAAATAGGATACTTGTGTTGCCCAATCAGAACAACTCAAGTTTCCCACTTGAAATTTCAACCCAATCAGTGTTGAAATGAAAAGCGGTTCACTTAATTAAACCCAAGAAATGAACTCAGAGGAGAAACATGTTTAGATAAGACATAAGTGAAATAATCCAAACAAAAATTACACAAAACCAGTAGAGTATCAAGTGTCGTAACTCCCTCCCAAGTATGTGTAGATCCCTCGAAATGATTGTCCACCATTTAACTCGCCATCGAGAGTAGGAGGAGGCTCAGGTGGAACTTCATCTTCGTCCTTGATTACACTATGAGGATAGGGGACTCTAGAACTTAAATTATGAGGAGATAACTCCTTTAGGTCTCCAAAATTCCAGAGCTTTTCCTCCTGGCCGATGTTACAAATGTGGAGCCCAAGGTTCCATTTTATAGGAAAATGGGAAGGTGGTTTTGAGCACACGGAATTATTAAAACCATTTGTCACAGGTGTTTCGACCTCCAAACAGCCTTATCTAGATTTGGAGAAAATAAAAAAGTTTTATCCCCACCTCTTGGATGTCCCCACCAAATGTTTGGCACAATTTGGAAACTTATAGCCCGAGATATGGACAGATTACAACACACCACTTTTGAATCCGTGCATATTTGGTGTGCTGGACAGATCAGGTCGGAAAGGCCATCATATGGAAGAATGAGTCTTGGGTCTCTTCATATGAAATGTATCCCAATAGGTTCTGGACCAGCCCACAAAAGTTCAGCCCAATTTGATGCACTGTATAATAGAAGTGTTCGGATTAATCCACCGGTGTGCTTGGATCCAGCACAGTTTGGCCTATTTTTCTTGGACATCATCATGGGCCCTCAAAATCACCTTCACCTTCAATGAAATTTTCAAGACAAGTAACATTGTCCTTTTAATAGCGATAAACACAAAATAAATTATTCAAACATGGAATTCAATTTTTTATTATTTTTGGAATTTAAAATACAAATTTAGTTTAATACAATGGTGTAAGTGTGAAAATGACACAGTGAATCGTGGTACGATCACACCCCCACACCTAAACATTTGCACTCCTAGGAAAAGTCACATATCCAAATAAAATTATGCATATATAAATATTCCCAACATCATGAATATTTTACATTTGAGGAAATTTTAATTTACTAAAGTAATGTGATCAATGCATGAACCGCACCATGGAGTTCCTCCTTGTAAAAATGGAAAAGGATGTCTCATAAATCATTTCACAACACAATTCAAAGAGATTCATGACACCAACATGAGCAAGGAATTCAAAATTCAACCATTCTACTAACTCTCCATGTGTATGTGTGAAAACCATTCCATGCTATTCTTTCCACTTTCTATCAAATAAATATAGGTTATTTTAACATTATTCAACTTTAAATGATTTTTCACCAAACTCGTCCTACATCCTTTCCAATCATATTTCAAGACCCACTCACTTAAGGATTACCAAAAGTAAAACCATAAGCTCCTGAACTAGATATCCCCATATGTTGCACATTTCATTACTCCCATAATTTATTATATTCTTTTTATTGAAGTTACATTTGGAACAAATCTCACACTCATCTCTCAACCCTTGTTTGATCTCCTCATGACATTAATTGAAATAGTTATAACAAGATCAAAGGTTGAGGAAGATTTGTTTTTGATCTTACCAAGACAAAAAAAATATTGAGGGCGTACAACAGTCAGACATTAGGTACACACGCATAGGTCAATCTGGTATAATAATGAAACAGATCAGATAAGGAATGAACGTATGAAAATATCATTTAAAGCTGAAAAATAAGTAAAAAATATTCACAATTCATGGTTTGGTGACACAAATGTATGGAGATATTAGTGACACCATTTTCCCAAAACTACTCACATAAGGAGCATCAATCATCTCAAATGTTTCACAGTGATACAACCATTTATATCATTGACAGAAAACCAATTCACTAAAAAAAAGAAAATCACTCCCTGATATTAAATTCATACAAATATTCTTTTTAGCTTTCATTATGGTATTTTTACTTTCCCCCCTTTCAGGTCACCAAATTATGGAACTTCAAAATTTTTTATGGGGAAAAATGAAAATACAATAAAAAGGATAAAAAGAGAAGAAAGGAGAAAATGATAAAAATCCCTAACTAACCCAAGAATGTATCCGCCCCCCATACCTACAATGTGCAGTGTCCTCACTGAAATAATTGAGAATATGGGAAGTAATGATAAAACCTGGTGTTTTTTGTTGCTATGATGCGTCAAAAAGGTGGATTTCCACCACTAGATTCTTCAAAAAATCCTCATATAAGTGTTTAAGTCACTACCCATTGATAGTGAATCTTTGCTTGGTTTCTTCTTTTTGAACCTAGACAACACCAAATGGAGAGATGTTAATAATAGTGTATGGTCCAAACCAGCGGGAATGAAGCTTACCTGGATGCAACTTCAGCCTTGAATTATAAAGGAGGACCTTCTGCCCAATGTGGAACTGACGATGAAGGATAAAACGGTCGTGGGTAGCCTTGGTTCTCTCCTTATAAATCCTGGAGTTTTCATATGCATCTCTTCTCATTTACTCTAGCTCCTGAACCTACAACTTCCTTTGAGAACCTGCACCAGAATGATTAGAATTTCATTGTTTGATGGCCCAGTAGGCCCGGTGCTCAATATCAATAGGGAGATGACAACTCTTTCCAAACACAAGACGATAGGGTGACGTTCCAATGAGAGTTTTGAAATTAGTACCGTAGGCCCACAATGAATCATCAAGTCGAAGACTCCAATCTTTTATATTGGGTTGAACTGTTTTTTCAAGAATTTGTTTTACCTCCCTATTTGACACCTCATCTTGACCATTGGTCTATGGGTGATATGCAGTAGAAACGCGATGACCGAACCCATACCTATACAATGTTATTGCATTGTTCGGTTGCAGAAATGAGAACCCTGGTCACTAATGAAAAACCTAGGTAAGCCAAACCTACAGAAGATTTGGGTTCTCAACAATTCTACAACTACTGTAGAATCATCCATCCCTGAAGCTCGTTCCTCTACCCATTTTGACATGTAATAAATTACCAGAAGAATGTACAAGTTGCCAAATTAATTGGGAAATGGACCCATAAATTCAATGCCCCAAACATAAAAAATGTCATGAAAGAGCAATGGTTGTTGTGACATTTCATTTCTTTTAGATACATTCCCCATTCTTTGACAACGAGGACAAGATTTGTAAAAATCATGGGCATCCCAAAAAAGTGTTGGCCAAAAAAGGCCAGAATCAAGGACCTCACGGGTAGTCCATTGGGGACCAAAGTGGCCCCCACAATCAAGAGTGTGACAGAATCTAAGGATGGACTGAAACTCACTATCGAGAACACAATGCCTAAGAACTTGATCACTATAGGTGCGCCAAAGGTAGGGATCATCCCAAATATACCAACGGGACTCATGTTTTAAATGACTGGCTTGGTTTCTGTTGAAATCAGTAGGAATTCAACATACTACCAAATAAGTTACAATTTCAACATACCAAGGAAAAGCATCTTGCACTCGGTACATTTGCTCATCAGAAAACATTTCATTTATGGGAATACAGGGGTATGAGTCAATGTATGAGGATGGTTGAATCCTACTGATATGGTCAGCCACCATATTCTCTACTCCTTTTTTCTCTCTAATAACTAGATTGAATTCTTGAAGGAGGAGCATCCAACGAATGAGACATGGTTTGGATTTTGGTTTCTTAAGGAGGTACCGGAGGGCTGCATGGTCTGAGAACACAATGACTTTGGACCCCAAAAGATATGACCTTAATTTTTCCAAGGAAAACACAATGGAAATGAATTCATTTTTAGATGTGGTGTAGTTTTCTTGGGCAGGGTCCAAAGTATGTGAGGCAGAGGCTATGACATGTGGAGCTCGGTCGACCCTTTGTGACAAAACTGCCTGAACTACATAGTTAGAAGTGTCACACATGAGCTCAAATGGTAAATCCCAACGAGGTGGTTGCATTATCAGGGGTTATGTGAGACTCCATTTTAAATTATAAAAAGAATCCTCACATTCCTTATCAAAAACAAATTCTTTTTCTTTTTGGAGTAATTGGGAGAGGGGGAGTGCAATTTTACTAAAGTCACGAATGAAATGACGGTAAAATTCAGCATGACCTAGGAAAGATCGCACCTCCTGTATATTTTTGGGGAATATAAGGGAATAAATGAAATCAACTTTTGATTTATCTACTTGGATACCATCCCCAGAAATGACATGCCTCAAAACTATACCTTGTCGCACCATTAAATGGAATTTCTCATAATTTAATACAATATTCTTTTCAATACAGCGACGTAGGACTGAACCAAGACTACTCAAACATTCATCAAAATAAGAGCCATAAATAGTAAAATAATCAATGAATAATTCAATGAAATTCTCTAGGTAATCCAAAAAAATACTAACCATGCATCGCTGGAAAGTACTAGGAGCATTGCACAGAACAAATGGCATCCTTCTATAGGAAAATGTGCCAAAGGGGAAAGTTATGGTTGTCTTTTCCTGATCCTTAGGGAAAATATGGATCTGAAAGTATCCAGAATACCCATCAAAGAAAAAGTAGTGGGACTTACCCACTAGCCTCTCTAGCATTTGGTCAATGAATGGAAAAGTGAAATGGTCCTTCCTCATGTGTTGGTTTAGTCGGCAATAGTCTATACAGACACGCCAACTATTATGCACACGAGTTGGAACCAATTCATTGTTTTCATTTTTAATTACTCTAAGGCCAATCTTTTTAGGAACTACTTGAATGGGACTAACCCATTGGCTGTTAGAGATGGGGTAAATGATTCCAGCAGCCAATAATTTTGTTACCTCATTTTTTAGAACTTCTAGGAGGTTTGGGTCCAGTCGATATTGTGGCTACCTCGCTGTTTTAGCCTCATCATTTAACAAAATATGATGCGTATAAATTGATGGGATAATACCAGGAATGTCAACAAGTTTCCACCCCAAAGCTTGTTTATACTCACTCAAAAGTTCAAGCAGTCGCAATTCATGCTCAGGAGAGAGTGAACCCGCAATGATGACAGACAACTTGTTTCCATTCTCAAGATATGAATATTTTAAATCTTAAGGCAGTTGTTTTAGTTCCAATTCAGGTGGATTTGGGATTTATGGGAGTGTGTGTGAAAGTGAGAGGTCACTGATATCATCTAACTGCTCAATGGAATCAACCTCAGATGAGGAATTAGCTTTTAAAAGCTTAGTAGTATCATCGATGGTCAGTGGATCATCAGTTTTCAAGAAATCATCAATCAATGAACATGCATGACACTTTTCTAGACCACTACAACAATCAATGCATGAATCATTTCCTAGAATTTCTATCAATGAAGAAAACTCTGAAAGGGGATTGGGGGAAAGAAAAGTTGTTTTTTCAGAGGTAGGGAGTACATCAATTGAATTAATAGAGAGAGGGGAATGTTATTCTAAGGGGTGATTCATGGAATCAAGGATGTTTAAATGGACTATGTCACCACAAAATTCCATAGATAATGTACCATTGTGGACATTAATTATGGTTTTGGCAGTTTTCAAAAAAGGTCTCCCCAATACAATCGGGGCATGTCCATTCATCATATCATCTTCCATTTTAAGCACATAAAATTCAGTAGGAAAAATTAAATTTTGGACCCTCACAAGAACATCCTCTAACACATCAGAGGGGTGTGAAGTACTCTGGTTAGCTAGTTGAACAATAATCACAGTGGGATTAAGTTCCCCAACCTGCATTGTAGAGTAAATGGAGTGATGCATCACATTTATAGAGGCACATAAATCAATCATAGCATTAAAGAAAGAATACTCCCCTATGGTGAATGAAATTGATAATGTTCCAGGATCATTGCACTTGGTGGGGAGTGACAACTCTATCAATGCTGAAACATTCCTTCTCAAGCTCACTTTCTCATCACCTCAAATTCTCCTTTGGTGTGTACACATCTCCTTTAAAAACTTAGTGTACCATGGAATTTTCTTTACAGCATCAATCAATGGGATGTTAAACTGTACTTTCTTGAAAATTTACAATATTTCTTTACCAAGTTCAGTTTCATTTTGTTTTCTTGGTTGGGTGGCCCTTTTAGGAATGGAAGAGGAATGGTTGGGCTAGGTGACTCATCAATATTCACACTCTTTCCTTTGGAATGGATTATCTTAGGACAAGGTTCTTCAACCTTTGGAACATTATTAATGGTTGGGATGGAGGTTTCTTCAGGAGGGGATGACTCTAATGGAGGATTCATTTTAATTTATAGTTGTTTTCCACTCCTAAGGGTGATGGAACTAACATTTCCTTTATCCCTAGGGTTAACTACTGGTTGAGAGGGAAGTTTACCTGACCCATGACTTTGAATTTCACCCACTGAGTTAGCTATTTGGACTAATTGGGTTTTGAGGTCTTGTATGGCTGACTGAGTGGTTGGTTGGAATTGGATGTTGTTGGAAGCC
The DNA here is from genome assembly GCA_963277665.1 of Viscum album. Classification (NCBI taxonomy): domain Eukaryota; kingdom Viridiplantae; phylum Streptophyta; class Magnoliopsida; order Santalales; family Viscaceae; genus Viscum; species Viscum album. The sequence continues at coordinate 1,479,519,530 of OY728134.1, forward strand.
ATTTGTTTCATCGTATCTTCTAGGCTAGGATTAGGTTTTTTAGGGTTTTTTTGGAAAGGCATTTGGGGTGGTTGAGGGTTTCTAGGTGGTGGTGGTTGATGAATACTCTTCCCTGGTTGGTTCCATTGTTGTTGAGGTTGGTTTGAATACCATCATTACCAATAGTATTGGTTCTCTTTCCACCTAGTGTTAGATGGATAGTAAGGTTCTTTCCTAAAGGGTTGGTTATAGGGGCGGCCTAGAAATATTTCCTCACAACTCTCAGATGTTTCCCTCAATTGAGGACATTGGTCAGAGTAGTGGGTGTCAGAAGAACATATACCAAAATGGATAGGAAGAGGAGATTGGGATTTCCCTTGGGAAATAGAAGGTTATCGAATAAGGGTACTTACCTCTTTGAACTTTGTATCCACCTTCTTCTCAAATTCAGTACTTCTCACCTCATGGACACCTCGAATGGGTACGCTAGACCTTGTACCAAATTGTTGAGTGTTTTGTGACATGTTCTAAATTAAGTTCCTTGCAGCAATTAGGGTCTTATCTACTAGTGCACCACCTACAGCAGCATCGATCATATTTCAATCAACATGGATTAAACCTTCATAAAAATATTGATTTAAAAGTTGGTCACTTATTTGGTGGTGCGGTCAACTTGAACATAACCTTTTAAAATGTTCCCAATATTCATGTAATGTTTCCCCTTGAGATTGTCTTATACCAAATATTTCTTTCCTTATTGTTGTAGTTTGAGAGGCTGAGAAATATTTTTCAAGAAAAAGGCGTGTCATATCCGCCCAACCTCTTATTGGGGAATTAACATAATATAACCAATCTTTCTTAGTGTCTTCCAAAGAAAATGGGAATGCTCTAAGCTTTACTTATTCTTCATCCACATTATCAGGTTTTAATGTTGAACAAACAGTATGAAATTATTTTAAGTGCTTGTGTGGATATTCCGTGGAATCTTGGTAATAGACGAATTAAGCCAGATTTTAGTTCAAAATTGGGTGCCTCGCCTTGTAATTGAATATAGGTGGGTTGGATATCAACATCAGAAAAGGTTAGTTATTTTAATGTTTGGTTGTTTTCAGCCATATTATGAAAGTTTATTTCAGTTTTTATATTGGTTATAGAAGAAGAGGAGGAAGGATCAAGAAGAGTGTCAATGTTTTGTGTGTCCTCCTTCGATGGGTTCTCTTGTGCGTCTCGGGGTCGCTGACGTAAGATCCTCTCCATTTTGGGTTCGAAAGGAGGAAAATATCTCGGATTAGATCGCATCATGCACTAAACCTACACGAAAAATAGATAAGAACACAAAGATATAGGAAAAGGTATAATGTATAACAAATAAATATTTACAAAATTTACAAAAATCATTTTAAAAACACGCACTAACAACCATAGTGCTCCCTAAAAATGACGCCAAAATTTGACCACGTTGTCATGAAACATCAAAATGATTATGTTCTTTAAGGTTGATTTATAGTATAGGGAAGACCCTAGGTCATCTCTCAAGGAGTTTTGGTGGCTTATAGTGTGTATTTGTAATAAATATTACTAAAAGAGGGGGGTAATTTTGAAAAACAGCTTTAAGAAAATAACTTAACGTAAAGAGTTTAATAATTGATAGAATAAGGTGGAGGATTAAGACTTATGAGACAAGGAGATCACTTCAAGTTCACTACACATCTTGGATAGTTCATTGTTCTGAAAATTTTACACAGTTTTGTTTAATTATTTGGTTAAGAGTTGTTAAGATCTTGATTCCCCTCTTGCCTCTCAAAACGTTGCACAAAGTACCAACCCTTAACACAACAATTGTGTGGTCAAGGTTTGGACTTAAAGAATATATTAAAGGGATACCAAAGCATACTAATATTTTTTTATGTGTGAGAGAAATAAGATACTTGTGTTGCCCAATCGGAACAACTCAAGTTTCCCACTTGAAATTTCAACTCAATCGGTGTTGAAATGAAAAGAGCTTCACTTAATTAAACCCAAGAAATGAACTCAGAGGAGAAAAATGTTTAGATAAGAAATAAGTGAATTAATCCACACACAAATTAAACAAAACTAGTAGAGTATCATGTGCCAGAACTCCCTCCCATGTATGTGTAGCACCCTCGAAATGATCGTCCACCATTTAGCTCACCATCGAGAGGAGGAGGAGGCTCGGGTGGAACTCCATCTTCATTCTTGATACCCCTATGAGGATAGGGGCCTCCAGAACTTCAAGTATGAGGAGAGAACTCCTTTGGGTATCCAAAATACCAGATCTTTGCCTCCTGGCTAAACTTGCAAATGAGGAGCCCAAGGTTCTATTTTATAGGAAAATGAGAATGTGGTTTTGAGCACACAAAATTATTAAAACCGTTTTTCACGGGTGTTTCAAACTTTAGAAAACCTTATCTCGATTTGGAGAAAATAACATAGTTATATCCCCACCTCTTGGATATCTCCACCTAAATTTTGGCACAATTTGGACACCTATATCCTGAGAGATGGACAGATTACAACACACCACTTTGGAATTCGTGCAAATTTGGTGTGCTAGATAGATCAGGTCGGCAAGGCCATCAGATGGACGAATGTGTCTTAGGTATCTTCATATGAAATGTATCCCAATGAGTTTTGGACCAACCCAAAAAATTTAATCCCAATTGGATGCACAATATAGTATCAGTGTGCGGATTAATCCACTGGTATGCTTGGATCCTGCGCAGTTTGACCCATTTTTCTTGGACATCATCATGGGCCCTCCAAATCGCCTTCACCTTTAATGAATTTTTCAAGACAAGTAACATTGGCCTTTTTAAAAGAAATAAAAACAAAATAAATTATTCAAAGATGGAATTAAATTTGTTATTATATTTGGAATTTACAATACAAATTTAGTTTAATACAATGTTGTAAGGATGAAAATGACACAGTGAATCGTGGTACGATCAAAGCGTTTGCTTGGTTTTTAGTGAGTGACACATTTTGAGCTAAAAGGTACATTTTAAACTGATAATAGACACTTTTAGTCATACCGGTCACACCATATGGTGTATTGAGGTGTGGTTGATTCCTACACATTACAAATGACTCATTGATCATTTTCCTAAAGTATCAAAACAATCTGAATTCATTTTCTCAGTTTTTAGTATGTCAGTTGTTCTTTTTAATTAAATTAATGCCAATTTTAAATAAAAAGACACATTTGGTTCATACTGGTCCCATCGTGTGATGTATTGAGGTGGGGTTGATTCTTACATGTTAAAAATGACTGATGGATAATTTTCCTAAATTATCAAAATAGTCTGAATGTATTTTCTTAGTTTTCAGTATGCCAGTTGTGTTTTTTTACTAAAATTAATGTCAATTTTATATAAAAAGAGTCACTTTGAGTCATACTGATCGCACCATGCATCGGATTAAGGTGTGGTTGATACCTACACCTCACAAATGACTTATAGATTGTTTTCCTAAAGTATCAAAACATTTTGAATGAGTTTTCATAGTTTTTAATATGTAGCTTGTGTTTTTTTACTAAAATATCATTTCAAACTAGAAACACACATTTTGAGTCATACCAGTCGCATCGTGTGTCAGTTTTACATGAGAATGCTTCATACATGTCATAAAGAGATTATGAATCATTGTTTGAAATTATGAAGACAATCAGAGCAAGTTTTCTTGGTTTTCTCTGAGTGATGAATTTTGAGATAAAATGTCAATTTTAAACAGATAATGAACAATTTTAGTTATATCGATCACACCATTCATCGGATTGAGGTGTGGTTGATTCATACACGTCACAAATGACTGATGGATCATTTTCCTAATGTATCAAAACAATTTGAATGAATTTTCTCGGTTTTCAGTATGTCACTTGTTCTTTTTGCTAAATTTATTGTTAATTGAATATAAAAATACACACTTAAAGTCATAACAGTCACACCATGCATTAGATTTAGGTGTAGTTTATTCCTACATGTCAAAAATGACTTATGGATCATTTTTCTAAAGTATCAAATCAATCCTAATGCATTTTCTCCATTTTTAGTATGTTAATTTTTCTTTTTACTAAAAATACTGAAAATTTTAAATAAAAATAGACACTTAAAGTCATGCCGATCACATATTCATGCTATTTGTGTACATTCTTCCATCAGTTATGCTGACCATTCGTTTCTAAAAAAATCTATATCATCTTGCGAATATGATTCTTTTCGACAATCATGGTAGTATTGAAAAAATGTAAATACACAAAGTATAAATAAATATTTTAAATGAAATAGTAATTATATTCAAAAATACCTCTCCAGGGATGCTTATTTGTTCGTGGAATACAGTATATTTCAAAAATTTACAAACATAATAACCAAAGTCTTTTCCATTTGTTTGTTTCGAACTCTGTAGAAACATTGAAAAAAATAAGTAATTTTCTTTATATGTGTTTGGATGGTGAAATATTATTATATATACCTTGAATGGTATCCACTTATAGTACTTGTGATGTTCCTTTTCCTTTTCCTCTAGCCACATTACATGATGTAGATGATATTCACGTACCACCCTATCATAAACGAACCCTCATTAAAAGATAATTTAAATTATATAACTAGATTTTTAGTTCTAAAATGTTGGATTTAGTGTATTACAAATTGAAAAACGCCATCATGTGTGGTCGGTTTGTTAGACATCTGTGCATTGAATCTGAGAAATAAATCTTTGGAGTATCCAAATTGACCGTAATGAGCATATATTTCTGTCTAAAAACACAAAAAAGAATAATTAATGAAGGAAATTAAAATATATTTGATATGATTAAATTGTAGAGTTTTACCCCTACAATATTTGTATTAAGAAGAGCATGTCATTAATATTTTTATTGTTAAATGATTTGAGCAGGCCTACCACTATTTCACCCTCTTTCTTAGATTCTATTTTTTTTGTTCTGTGCAGGTGACATGATGACTAATGATTCAAAATTTTTATTCATGGATAAATCCCTTCATTTGGATTTCAGATATATGCCTATGAAAAATATTAAATGTATTTAGCCATAATTATCATAGTATATTAGCTTTTGGAAAATTAAATCATGAAAACATACCTCATGTATACATTTACAACTAAGCTGCTTAGCCAATCATACTCCCAGATTTCACTTACATTGTCAACAATAATGAAATATGGATCTTCCCCTATATACATATTTTCATAAAAAATAATTGTGTAAGTACCACTGTCTTTTAACTTCATATTCACATGATCCCGCGATGATAATAAATGAGGATATCGAACAGGATGGTTTAATATGATTTCGATAGATCATTTCAATCGGTTGTTTGATCCTTGAGATGGTTTTGAGCCCTTTATTTTCACCCCCTTCCCTATGTCCATCTGTAATAACATTCATTAGTTTAGACCTTTTTTCATTATTTGTTAAAGGTTTATCTTGAATTTTTTTGGAAATTAATACCTCCTTGTCAACATGCTTTTTATAAGCTGTGATATTGATTCATACACATAAAAAATGACTCATGGATCATTGTATTAAAGTATCAAAACAATCCAAAAGTGTTTTCTCAGTTTTCAGTATGTCACTTGTTCTTTTTTACTTAAATTAATGTTAATTTAAAATAAAAACACATTTAGATTTATACCAGTCACATCATTTGTCGGATTGAGGTGTTGTTGATTCCTACATGTCACTAATGATTTGTGGACCGTTGTTCTAAGGTATCAAAAAAATCTAAATGCATTTGCTCAGTTTTCAGAATGTCAGTTGTGTTTTTTTACTAAAATATAATTTCAATCTGGAAACACGTTTTTTGAGTCATACCGGTCACATTGTACATTGATTTAATGTACGACTACTTCATACACGTCATAAAGAACTTAAGAATCACCGTACTAAATTATAAAGACAATTGGAAAGCATTTTCATGGTTTTTAGTGAGTGACACGTTTTGAGCTAAAATGTGAATTTTAAACTAATAACATACATTTTAGTCATACCAGTCACACCATGTGTCAGATTGAGGTGTGATTGATTCCTACATGTCTCAAATGACTCATGGATCATTTTTCTAAAGTATTAAAACAATTCAAATTTGTTTTCTCAGTTTTCAGTATGTCAGTTGTTCTTTTTAATTAAATTAATGCCTATTTTAAATAAAAAGACACATTTGGTTTATACTGGTCACATCACGCATTGTATTGAGTTGGGGTTGATTCTTACATGTTAAAAATATCTGAGGGATAATTTTCCAAAATTATCAAAACAATCTGAATGTGTTTTCTTAGTTTTCAGTATGCCAGTTGTGTTTTTTTACTAAAATTAATGTCAATTTTATCTAAAAAGAGACACTTTGAGTCATACCGGTCACACCATGCATTAGATTAAGGCATGTTTGATACCTACACATCACAAATGACTTATAGATCATTTTACTAAAGTATCAAAATAGTTCGAATGCTTTTTTTCAGTTTTTAATATGTAAGTTGTGTTTTTTTACTAAAATATCATTTCAAACTAGAAAGACACATTTTCAGTCATACCGGTTGCATCGTGTGTTATTTTGACATGAGAATGATTTATACATGTCATAAATAACTTATCAATCATTTTTTAAAATTATGAAGACAACTAGAGTGAGTTTTCTTGGTTTTCAGTGAGTGACATTTTGAGCTAAAATGTCAATTTTAAACTGCTAAGGAACACTTTTAGTCATATCGGTCACATCATTCCCTGGATTTAGGTGTGGTCAATTTATACACATCACAAATGACTGGTGGATCATTTTACTAATGTTTCAGAATAATATAAATGCATTTTCTTGGTTTTTAGTATGTCACTTGTTCTTTTTGCTAAATTTATTGTTAATTTAATATAAAAATATACACATAAAGTCATAACAGTCACACCATTCATCATATTTAGGTGCGGTTGATTCCTACATGTCATAAATTACATATAGATCATTTTCCTAATGTATCAAATAAATCCTACTGTGTTTGCTCATTTTTCAATATGTCACTTGTTCTTTTCACTAAAAATACTGACAATTTTAAATAAAAATAGACACTTCGAGTCATACCAGTCACATATTCATGATATTTGTGTACATTCTTCCATCAGGTATGCTTCCCATTCATTTATAAACAATTCTATATCATCTTGCAAATATGAGTCTTTTCGACCATCATGGTAGTATTGAAAATATGTAAATACAAAATGTATTAATAAATATTTTAAATGAAATAGTAATTATCTTCTAAAATACCTCTCCAGGGATGTTGATTTGTTCATAGAATATGGTCTCTTTCATAAATTTACAAATATAATAACCACTGTCTTTTCCATTTGTTTGTTTTGGAAACTATAGAAACAATGAGAAAAATGAGTAATTTTTTTATATGTGTTTGGATAGTGAACTCTTTTTATATATACCCTGATTTGTATCCAGTTGTAGTACTTTTGATGTTATTTTTCCTTTTCCTCTAGCCTCATTCCATGATGTAGATTATATTCATGCATTGCCCTATCATAACAAAATCCTAATTAAAAGATAATATAAATTATATAACTAGATTTTTAGTTCTAAAATGTTGGATGTACTGTATTACAAATTGAAAAACTCCATCATGTGTGGTCGGTTTGTTGGATATCCATGCATTGAATCCAAGAAATAATTTTTTGGAGTATCCAAATTGACCGCAATGAGTATCCAATGTTGTCTAAAAACACAAAAAGTAATAAGTAATGAAAGAAATTAAAATATATTTGATATGATTAAATTGTAGAGTTTTACCCCTACACCATTGGTATTAAGAAGAGTTTGTCATCCATATTTTTACTGTTAAATGATTTGAGCAGGCCTACCACTATTGTAAGAACCTGGTTCTTAGTTTTGAGGTACGATTTTCTTCTTCTATCTTTTCCTTAAGAGTTTTGAGAAAAAAAGGAAAATGGGAAAAAAATCCCGAATTTTGGGACTACACATCGTGTACTTTGGATGTGTGGGATGAGTACACAGGGTGTGTAGCCATGTCGATGAGGAAGGGTGTAAAACCGACTACATGCCGTGTAGTGGGTATTTACACGCTGTGTAGTCAGTCGGTAGGCAAACAGTAATGCGGTGGAAGTAGCTGCTAGCTGAGCGACAGTACACGCCGTGTATTTGGAAATACACACCCTGTACTCATATCGACGGATAAACAGTGTCATGTTGGCGAGAAGCCGTCAGAGGAACAGTTAAAAAATGGGAAGTACACGCCGTGCACTGAAGTAGTACATGCAGTGTAGTTGTTTTTTCGCTTAAAATGGGAAGCAGCATCCCGTGTTCACAGGGAAGGCTTAGAACATCATTGGAGGTTGGGAGGACGACCAGAGCTTTAGAGATCAACTGATCATGTACCGGGAATCCGTTTCCTCTTCTGTCGATCCCGCTGGAACTAAACGAGTGATCTCTCTCTTCTTCTTGAACCGTTCTTGCCAATTCTTTCCTGAGGGAATGTTATTTACATTTGAATGGGTTTTCATTTACCTTAGATCTGTGGTTGTTCTTGGACAATTCGAGGAGCGTCGTTCACGTATATCGATCAGGGGCGATCGAGGTAAGTGGCTTGGTGTTTAAATTCCAACTGTTGTGCATTTTTGTGTACCGTTGAGCTAAGATCCCATGTTAGGGTGTCATGTGGCTGAGGTCTTGTCTGTTTAAATACCTAGAATTGTATATGTAATGAAATGTAATTGTAAACTTCTTTTTGGGATCACTGCATGGATCTAGGACCACCCCAGGGGTGCATTCCTCTGTTTAGCCATTTGGCCAGGATACCCGAGGGTATGCCATGTTTATATTGTGAATTACTTTTGACTTGAGAGGAATTGTATATAAATTTCATGTTTATGCTTTGGGCTTGACCCAGTTACTTGCGCCTAAGGGAAGTGTTCTTTTTAGACTGAGGGCATGGTTTGTTTAGCCTGAGGGAAAGGTACTGCTTAGCCTGAGGGCAACGTTCTATTAGCCTGAGGGCAAGATTCTGACTACCTGAGGGTTTCGTTTCGGTTTGGCCTAAGGGAAAGACTCTACTTCACCTGAGGGAAAGGCCTGAGGGCAAGGTTCTGAATGGCCTAAGGGAAATATTCGATAGCCTGAGGGTAAGCCTGAGGGCGTGGTTTTACTGTATTAGCCTGAGGGAAAGATTCTGATTGTCCTGAGGTATTTGTTATGATGAGCATAGAATTTTATTGAATTGAATGATTAAATGAAAAATAAAATGGAAATATAACTGGTAAAGTTAGTTACATTTGAGTACTGCTTAGTTTATTGCATTTACTACTGCACACTGTTGTTGCATATTTTCACACAGTTGGGCACGAGCCTTTGGTGGGTGCCTACTTGGATTTATTTCTCACACCCGGTTTGGGTCATGTCTTCGGCCCAAAAAGATTATGTTACTGCAGTTGTTGACAGGGGAAAGGGTCCCTATACAGGTACATGATTGTAGCAGAGGAGTATGATAGCATGAGACCGAGCTTAGGCTTGTGATGCTGCTGCGTTCTGTCTAATCTGCTTTGTTTTTCTTTACTGTACCTTGTACCTTGATCTGTATTGTATTGTACTATATTGTTGTGTAACATGTTCTGACTGCTTTCTTAGAACATGAGACATGTTGCATAATTATCTATATAACTGTTGGTTATCTTTTACTGCAGTTGTTAATTTAAAATGTGTGTGGTTTATTGCTTCCACTGTCATTGTATGTTTGTATATTTTATTCCGCTGCGCTACACTTTGACAAATGAAGGTAGAGTTTCCACACTATCAGACCTGGACCCTCACTACTAGTCGGTAGCCTCTGGCGTTTGGGGAAATGCGCTTGAGGTCATGTGACCAACCAGGTTCGGGGCACCTGTTGAGTAGCACCCAGATCCGGGACATTACAAAGTGGTATCAAAGGAGTTCTTTTCTTTGACTTACTATTTGGAGCCTTAGTATGGGATAGGATGGAAATGGTAGTTGGTAATATGTTGTGCCCAGGAGTAGCTAACTCGTGTACAGGGAAAAGACAATTTACATCATATTTCAATTTTTTAGATTTTTCAATTTATCATTGATCTAATTTTCACTGTTGGGTGACGCACTTGTGGTGTGATGTTTATATTTTATCTATGGGTTCTATTTAGTTGCAACCCGATGAGATGAGGGTATTCCATCTCATGCATCATTTAGGCACATGCTAGAAATCACATGCCATGCGTAGTTCCCTGCCACGTAGGTGAATAAGAAATTGCATGTTGTTGTGATAGTTGTTGTGCTGGAAAAATCATGTTGTTGTGATAACTGCTTTGATAAATACCTACTATGTGATAGGGTATTTTTGTGTGAGTCTGCTGATAGAATAGATGCAAAACTTTGGTTTTTGGGGAGTATGGACACTCAATAACCAGAATTTGGTGGACCATTAACGTGTTTTCCTTGTTATAACATGTATAAGATCCCAAGCATCGATTCGCGAGGTGTATGGGCCCTCACGGATTGGAATTTGTCACATAGGTGATGTTTTTCAGTATTTTCCGGGTTCCGGAGTAGTTTCTGAGGCTTACTGTCCGGAAAACCCAGGATACATGCCGTGTAGTTCCTTGGACACACGCCGTGTGTTATTCTATTCGGGAAGAAAAGAAAACTTTTTGAGTACACGCCGTGTACCCTCAGTACATACCGTGTAGTCTCTTTCCGTGTCATGGACCATGTGGGCGGGGACACAAGATAGGAAAAGGCTTTAGAAAAACACGCCGTGTACCAGATGTACACACCGTGTAGTGTTAACCTGGAGTCCGGCTGTGTAACTAACAACACGGGTCGGTGAAATATTTTCTTGTACACGCTGTGTCAATGATGAACACGCCATGTAGTCTGACCTGGGGACCTGACAGTGTATCTAACAGACACAGGTCAATGTTACCTCCTCTAGTACACGCCGTGTACCTATGGGACACGCCGTGTAGTCTTGACCGAGGACAGACTGTGTGGACAGACCGTGTGGCTGGGAAAACGGGGTGGTGTACACGCCATGTGCGGGTGTAACACGCCGTGTAGTATTAGCCGAGTAGTCAGCCGTGTCATGAATGACACGGGAAGTTGGAATTAAACTATACACACCGTGTAGAAGTTATACATTCCATGCAGTCTTGTTCAGAAGTGAGTCGTGTGCCATATCCATGTAGAAAGACCTAGGCAGGGAAGGAGGATTCAAGTACACGCTGTGTAGTCCGAGGACACGCCATGTGTTTGGGGTGTTACATGACCAGTTTCAGCTGGAGTACACTCCCATGTGAATGACTTGCGAGAACACTCCGTGTAGTTATATACATGCCGTGTAGTCATGTTTTGAAAATCTTGAATGCTTTCTTTATCATGTTCCCTCTTTGGTCCCCTAGTTATCTGTCTTTGATAAACTTAAATCTGAGGCGTGTTTTGACCTTGTAGATTCATGCCACCGAGACGACCTCCCGTTGTTCGCCAAGAGAGCGGCGATGATTATACTCTATAAATGGTAGTCCATGGGCTACCTATGGATCCACCAGCAGAGCCAGATACGGCGCACGCCGTTATATCGGACGCAGGCACAGAGGCACAGTTCGGTGAAGGCTTTATGCGGTTCATGAAAACCTTTCAGGGAGCACCACTAGCTGCCACATCTATTGCTGAGCTGACTCGTATATTCCAGCAGTAGCATCCACCTACGTTTTCAGGGGATGGTGGACCACAGGCTGCGGAGTATTTCCTGGGTTCTATACAAACTATTTTTAATCATCTTGAGATGCCTCCAGGGTGGAGGGTCAAGCATGTGACTTATATGCTGCGTGATTCCGCCAAGAGGTGGTGGGATGTTACCACCCAGACAAAGAATCACAGATACATGGAGTGAGAATATTTTCAGATAGCTTTCTATGACTTCTTCTTTCCTGATATGCTGAGGGCAGATTGAGCTCAAGAGTTCATGAATCTGTAGTAGGGCGCTATTCCAGTGATGAATTATTCTTCATGCTTTACCGAGCTTCAGCGTTTTGCACCAGTTCTAGTGGGTGATTAGGCGTTGAAATCTAGACGCTTTGAGGATGGTCTTCGATATGATATCTAAGCACTGGTAAATGTTTTTAGGTTGCCTACTGTGCATTCTATTTTGAACCAGGAACTGATTACCGAGAAGAACCTGCGGGAAGCTAGTGGTGTGGGCCAGGGTGGTTCGACACTAGTTACTGGTACTATTTCGACCGGTAAGAGGAAGAGAAAGATGGAGTCCTCTCACGATGGCAGTACTATATGGAGAAATTCTTCGGGTGGACCGATCATTTTCTACCAGTGTGGTAGAGTGGGGAACAAGAGACTGTAGTGTCTACATAACCCAGTGGAGTGACGAGCTTGCGGAAAGATGGGTCACCTACAGCGTTATTGCTGGGCGATTCTACCAGTGGCTAGTGAGAGGGGTTCTGTGCAGACTCCTTGTGTAGGAGCAGGACCCGCAGCTTCTTACCAGTCAGGAAACTGGAATACGTCAGGGCATGCAGACCGAGATGGTGGACGTGGTCGTGGTAGCCAGACACCAGGATCTGAGAGGCAGTAGGGCAGGACAGCTTAGGGTGGCCAGGCTATGTAGCAGGGCTACGGCACTAGGCAGGCATATGCAGTGCAACAAACCCAACAGGAGTAAGATCCTGGAACTTCTACTGTCAGAGGTACTATTTTATTAGCTTTTTTTTATCTTCAGTACTTTTCGATACTGGTGCTACACATAGCTTTATATCTGTTCCCATTGTGGAGATCCTTGGGCTCTGTGTTTCTTCTTCTTCTAATGTCATGATGCTAGACACTCCGTTAGGGATTCGAACAGCTGGTGTGCTTTAGTGTAAGGAGTGCCCCCTAGATATTGGTGGGTGTCACTTTCTATGGGGCCTCTATGTCTTGGAGATGACGAGCTATGATTTCATTCTCAGAATGGATTGTTTGGTTCACTTTAGAGCCTTTTTAGACTGCTATCAGTGTAGGGTGAGTTTCACGTCACCAGAGGGTGAAGAGTTTCTATACAAGGGCGAGTGGGATGTCCAGGTGAGCCGAGCTGGACCTGAGAATCATGGGTTAGGTGGAGTCACAACCCAAATTGCGATTTTATATTTGGATGATCAAGGGACTTGTTAGAAGGATTTTCCTCCAGTAGTTTACCGTTTCATGGATGTCTTCCCAGAAAAATTTTCAAGTCTAACTCCAAAGCGAGAGGTGGATTTCTCTATTGAGCTTGTGCTAGGAGCAGCATCGGTGTCCATTACCCCCCATAGGATGGCTACACTAGAGTTACAGAAGCTCAAGAGATAGTTAGAGGAGTTGAAGTCAAAAGGTTTCATCCTACCCAACACTTCTACTTGGGGTTCTCCAGTCCTTTTTGCAAAGAAGGCGGATGGTACCCTCAGGCTCTGTGTGGATTACCGGAAGCTAAACCAGCTGACAGTTAAGAACTGATATACCTTTCCTAGGATTGAAGATATTTTTGATCAACTTAGAGGAGAACGAGTGTTCTTGAAGATTTAATTGAGGTCCAGATATCATCAGTTACGCGTTAGACCATCTGATATACCTCTCACAGCCTTGAGGAGCAAATATGTTCTATATGAGTACTTGGTTATACCGTTTGGACTCACAAACACGCCAGCAATTTTCATGTCTCTGATGAATCGTGTGTTCCATCCTTATCTGGATTATTTTATGGTAGTCTTCGTGGAAGATATCTTGGTGTACTCTCACACTCGACACGACCATGCTACCCATATTGAGATCATATTGAGTACATTGAGAGAGCATAAGATATATGCTAAGCTCTCAAAGTGACACTTTTGGATAGACCAGATACACTTCCTAGGTCATATTATCTTAGAGGAAAAAGTTGCAGTAGACCCAGAGAAGGTGAGAGCAGTAGTTTCCTAGGAGCAGCCTAAGAACGTGTTTGATATACAGAGTTTATTGGGGATAGATGGTTACTATAGGCACTTCATCCAGGACTTCTCGCGCTTAGCAGCACCGTTGAAAGGTATGACTAAGAAGGGTGTAAATTTTGTTTGGTCAGAAGCTTGCGAGACATACTTTCAGGAGCTGAAGGGAAAGTTGACATCAGCACCAATCCTGATACTCCCAGAGCAGGGGAAGAGCTATATAGTTTACTACGATGCATCAGGTACTGGACTGGGAGCAGTGTTGATGTAGGGCGACTGAGTTGTTGCAGTTGTTCATGCATTACGCTATTGGAGACATTATCTCTTGGGAGAGCATTTTGTGGTTTTAACAGACCAAAAAAGTCTCAAGTACATATTTACTCAGCATGACTTGAACCTGAGACAGAGAAGGTGGTCTGAGTACCTTCAATCCTTCGACTTTGAGCTTGCCTATACACCTGGTAAAGGTAATGCAGTAGCTGATGCACTGAGCAGGAGGACTCAGATACAGGAAGTTCAGGAGGCCGGTGGTGAGTGGAAGCTTATGGATTTGTTCTCTGAGATTCATTTGGAGGTGCAAGACAGTCAGGGGCAAACCTATATTTCTTCTTTAGCTATGACTTCTACCCTCTTGGATAGAGTGAGGATGAGACAACTATCTGATTCATAAGGCCTAGTTTTATAGGAGTCGGTGGCAAGTGAGGAACCTCCTCCTAGTTGGACGATAGGCGATGATGAGGTACTATGTTTCTATGGAAGATTATTGGTTTCTGGGGATATACACGAGGAGTTGATATGGGAGTTTCATGCTTCAACTTAGGAAATGCATCTCAGAGTTACCAAAATGTACCATAACTTGAGACGTTAGTATTGGTGGCCGAGTATGAAGAGCGGAGTTGCTGGTTTTTTTACAAGATGTTCCACCTGTCAGTAGGTTAAGGAAGAGCATCAGAGGCTAGTCATACTGTTACAGCAGTTACCCATCCCAGAGTGAGAATGGGATGATGTTTCGATGGACTTTGTGACTGGGTTGCCGAGGTCACCTTGAAGAAATGATTCCATGTGGGTTGTGGTGGACAGACTCACGAAGGTGGCTCACTTTTTACCGATCAAGGAGACCTTCGGTGTTGACGATCTTGGGAAGTTGTATATCAGAGAGATCGTACGTCTTCATGGGGTTCCTAGTTCTATCATTTTAGATAGGGATGTCCACTTTACATCTCGTTTCTGGTAGAGTTTTCAGAGGGCACTGGGTACACAGGTGCTTCTGAGCACAACTTACCACCCTCAGACCGATGGCCAGTCAGAGCGTATGATACAGGTGCTTGAGGACATATTGTGCGCAAGCGTCCTAGACTTTGGGGGATCTTGGGAGAAGCATATACCCCTGGTCGAGTTTGCCTATAATAATATCTTTTAGGAAACTATTGAGATGGCACCATAAGAGGCTTTATAAGGTAGTCCATGCCAATCTCCCTTGTACTGGATGGCGGCAGGTGCGTTAGCTTTACCGGGACCATGTCTCGTGAAAGAGACATCAGAGCAGGTACAGTTGATTCATAAGTGGATGGATACTGCACAGTCTCATCAGAAATCTTATGTTGATCTCCACAGACGACCCATGGAGTTTGTGTTCGGGGATCAGGTTTTCTTGCCTGTTTCACCGAGGTTGGGACATAGGCAAATCAGGAGATAGGGTAAACTTTCACTGAGGTATGTGGGGTCGTTTGAGATTCTGGAGAGAGTCGGGTCGGTTGCCTATCAGTTGCAGTTACCACAGAGGTACCGGGCCACGCACGACGTCTTCCATGTATCTCAGCTGCGCCATTATCATTCAGACCCATCTCACGTCTTTTAGCCTAAGAAGATTGAGCTTCATGTTGATGCATCCTTTGAGGAGCATCCGATTTGTATCATTGATAGGAGCACGAATGTTCTCTAAGGCCGGTCAGTTCCTCTCGTACGGGTGCTATGGCAGCATGGACGAGTGCAGGATGAAACCTGGGAGCGGGAGACCGACGTACGTGCTCAGTGTCCAGAGTTGTTCACAACTTTATCTTTGCCACCCTTGGAAGGGCAATTCAGGGACGAATTTCTTTAAGGGGGGAATTTTTTAAGAACCCAGTTCTTAGTTTTGAGGTATGAGTTTCTTCTTCTCTCTTTTCCTTAATATTTTTGAGAAAATAAGGAAAATGGGGAAAAATTCTGAATTTTGGGACTACACACCATGTACCTTTCCACACACCATGTACTTTGGCCGTGTGGGATGAGTACACAGGGTGTGTAGCCATGTCGATGAGGAAGGGTGTAAAAACCGACTACACGCCATGTAGTAGGTATTTACACGCAGTGTAGTCAGTTGGTAGGCAAATAGTAAGGCGGTGGAAGCAGCTGCCAGCTGAGCGATAGTACACGCCGTGTACTAATGTCGGCAAATTAATAGCACCACGCTGGCAAGAAGCTGTTAGAGGAACAATTAAAAAATGGAAATTACACACCGTGGAATCAAGTAGTACACACCGTATAGTTTGTTTGTTTTTCTTAAAATGGGCAGTAGCCTCCCCTGTTCATAGGGAAGTCTTAGAACATTATTGGAGCTCGGGAGGATGACCGGAGATTTGGAGATCAACCGGTCGTGCACCGTGAATCTGTTTCCGCTTCTGCCGATCCTGTTGGAACCCCACGGGTGATCTCTCTCTTCTTCTTAAACCTTTCTTTCCAATTATTTACTGAGGGAAAGTTATTTATGTTTGAATGAGTTTTCTTTTACCTCAGATCTATGTTGTTCTCAGAAAATTCTAGGAGGGTCGTTCATGTATATCAATCATGGGCGATCGAGGTAGGTGGCTTGGTGTTTAAATTCCAACTGTTGTGCGTTTTTGTGTACCATTGAGCTACGAGCCCATGTTAGGGTGTCGTGTGGCTGAGGACTTGGATGTTTAAATACCTATAATTGTATAGGTAATGAAATGTAATTGTAAACTGCTGTTTGGGATCACTGCTTGGATCCAGGACAACCCTAGGGGTGTGTTCCTCTGTTTAGCCGTTTGGCCAGGATACCTGAGGGTATGCCATGTTTATATTGTGTATTACTTTTTCCTTGAGAATAATTGTATATAAATTTCATGTTTATACTTAGGGCTCGGCCCGGTTACTTGCGCCTGAGGGCAGTG
Organism: Viscum album; assembly: GCA_963277665.1. NCBI lineage: Eukaryota > Viridiplantae > Streptophyta > Magnoliopsida > Santalales > Viscaceae > Viscum > Viscum album. The sequence goes on from OY728134.1 coordinate 1,479,536,684, forward strand.
TAATTTTTAGCCTAAGGGCATGGTTTGTTTAGCCTGAGGGTGAGGTACTGCTTAGCATGAGGGCAACGTTCTATTAGCCTGAGGGAAATATTCTGATTACCTGAGGGTTTTGTTTCAGTTTGGCCTGAGGGAAATATTCTACTTCACCTGATGGAAAGGCATGAGGGAAAGGTTCTGAATGGACTCAGGCAATATTCGATAGCCTGAGGGCAAGCCTGAGGGTGTGGTTTTACTATATTATCCTGAGGGCAAGTTTTTGATTGGCCTGAGGGCTTGGTTCTGATGAGCATAGAATGGTATTTAATTGAATGGTTAAATGAATAATAAAATGGAAATATAAATGGTATATTTAGTTAAATTTGAGTACTGCTTAGTTTATTTCATTTAGAACTGCACACTGTTGTTGCATATTTTCACACAGTTGGGCACGAGCCTTTGGTGGGTGCTTACTGGGATTTATTTCTCACACCCTACTTGGGTCATGTCTTTGTCCCAAATAGATTATGTTACTGTAGGTGTTGATAGGGGAAAGGGTCCCTATACAGGTACATGATTGTAGCAGAGGATTAGGAGAGCGTGGGACTGAGCTTAGGCTTGTGATGCTGCTGTGTTCTGTCTACTCTGCTTTGTTTTGATTTACTGTACCTTGTACCTTGAGCTATATTGTATTGTACTATATTGTTGTGTAACATGTTCTGGATACTTTATTAGAACTTGAGACATGTTGCATCATTATCTATATGACTGTTGGTTATCTTTTACTGCATTTGTTCATTTAAAATGTGTATGGTTTATTTCTTTTGTTGTCGTTGTATGTTTTTATATTTTATTCTGCTGCACTACACTTTGACAAATGAGGATATAGTTTCCCCACTATCAGACCTGGGCCCTCACTGCTAGTCGGCAGCCTCTGGCATTTGGGGAAATGCGCTTGAAGTCATGTGACCAACCGGGTTCGGGGCACCCATTGAGTGGCACCCGAATCCGGGATGTTATAACTATTTCACCCTCTTTCTCGGATTCTATTTTTTTTTGTTGTGGAAGTTACATAATGAATAATGTGTCCAAATTTTTATTCATGTAGAAATCCATTCAATTGGATTTCATATATACGCCTAAAAAAATGAAATGTATGTAGTCATAATTATCATAGTATATCAGCTTTTGGACAATCAAATCATGAAAACAAACCTTATGTATACATTTACAACTGAGTGGATTAGCCAATCATACTCTTGGATTTCACTTACATTGTCAACACTAATGAAATATGGATATTACCCATTTTACATATTTTCATCAAAAAGAGTTGTGTAAGTACCACTATCTTTCAACTTCGTTTCACATGAGCCTACAATGACAATAAATAAGGATATAGAATAGACGGGTTTAAGGTACTTTAAATACATCATTTCAATCAGTTGGTTGATCCTTGAGATTGTTTTGAGTTGTTCTTTCTTTTCACCCCCTTCCCTATGTCCATTTGTAAAATCATTCATCAGTTCAGACCTTTATTCATTAAATGTTAAAGGTTTATCTTGAAAAATAAATTGGAAATGAATACCTCCTTGTCAACATGTTTTTTATAAGCTATGACGTTCATGCGATGAATTTTATAGGAGATTGTTTGAACTTATGAATATCTTCATCATCAATTGGAATAGGTAGCTCGGTGATTGGATCATGGGCTATGTTAATCAACACTTTGACATGGCATGTTGGAATTGGTCTGTTGTGTAGCATGACGTTCTAGATATTGAACATTATAGCCCTTGCTACAAGGTGATTGGTGGGTGTTGATAAATATAAATCACAGTCATTTTCACCTTGTACAATATCAATACAGGAAAGGTATCAGTGTCTATCTGATTAAAAAGTCATAGAAATAATTATTATAACATTGATTACCTTATCTAAGATAGGTTTTTGAGAGGAGTGTCTCACCTCAAAGCTAGTGGGGTGGTGAAGGATCTTCACATGCTGACTGTTCTTGAGTTGTTTCTTCTCTATCTCCCCCCTGTCATCAAATTTTCCATGAACTCTCTCTAAAATTAAATATGTTCTTCCAGGATAGCTATTCTTTATCTCATAATTTTGTTTTATTCACTTTGATCCCCTATTGTTTTTTTTCTCAAAAAATGTTTGAGGTGTTACCCCAAAACCCGTACCTTTGATGCAACCATACTTTTATGCCTGCATCAAGGCCACCAAAATAATGTCTACATCCGATTTGGATGTTGTGGATTCCTACGACTATGTCATATAGAAAATATTATAAAATAAGTAATAATTGTTATGTAATATTTATTTAAAGAAAAAAATATTTATTATGTCATATTTACACATGTTTCCCACACTTTTTGTGTGTTTTCATCTTTTAGTATCCCATATTTATTTACATGTGTCTCCTTCCATAGAACATGGTGTGGGATGGAAGTGACATTAGATTTGGATTCATCAATTAGAATATAAATAGAGGAATATTTTTATGGTGTTTTTTATGTCACATAAAAGTATTACAGTAGATTTAAAATAAGTATCAATTTTTTTTCAAGTGAAGCATACTCCATTCTTTCTTTACAGTAGGGGTATGCTAGTTTTGTTTCTTTTTCCTTATTTTCAGCACTCAGTTGTTGTTTTATAAATAAAAAACTCTCAATCAAAGTGTTGAATACACGTATTGTCAAACAATGTATTACCAAACACAATGTACCTGAAAATACTGCTCCTTACGATATCTAGTAAATGCATCCCACACTCCTTGGGTTATCAGGTGTGCATAAACAGGAGGTGGGTGTGGGTTTATTTTCCCTTGAGCAACTTTAAGATAACATCTTGTGAAAATAGTGTTAAAGCCTCTGTAAATCCTTCTAGAAACCCTTAATACATAGTCCTTGTGCGATTCATCCACTATAAATGCACTCTACAAGGGATTATGAAGAGTAAGTCAATGTTGCATTATTTTATTTTTGAGTAAATTAAAGAAATGATATCATAATGTTACCAAAATATCTCCCCACGTTATTGTCTTAAGCCCGGAGAAAACATGGTGCGACGAATGTACATCAATCAGCACACGTTTCTGAGTGATGATTATAATGTAACTACTGAACATAACCTTGTTGAAGTTAACATGATGACCCCACTTATTCCATCAGAACTCTTATTTTATGCCTTTTGATTTGGCCTTCAGAATTTTTACTAACACCATCAAACTACGACACACCTGGTTTTTCTGCACCGTTAGTGTGTCGTTGCCTACCATTTCCTCAGTTTAAAAATCATCAATATGTCCATTTAGAGCACTAGAATCAGCATGCACAAATGGTGGTTGTACCTCTGCACTGGGAGAAGCAGCAGTAACAAGTTGAGAATCCCATTGGTACTCTGCACTACAAGCAACAACAGGTTGAGTAACAAGTTGTTCCTCTACACCGCGAGCATCAGCAGGTTACGAGACCTGTTGTGCCTCGATATTGGGAGAATCATTATGTGTATAAGTCATTATCTGAAAAATTGGTTTAAAATTTAATTTATATTACATAAACTAAGAAATGAACATGTAATAACATAAGGTAACATGATGTATATTACAAGAAAAATATCCTGATTATTTAACTCTCTCTTTTTTTAAAGGCTGAAGAGATTTGACCCCTTTATCGACTATCCAAATACCTTCATTGTGGTCTCCTATGACATACAAAACATTGTATACATTGAGACCACTGTGAAATGATTGCGACGTCCCAATGAAAGGGTCATCCTCCATTGAATTTTCATCTGACCCTTCAGCGGTTTTGGTCAATAATAGAACAATTGACCACTTTCGGTTTGTGGGATCTGTAACATAAAATACTTGTACTGCACGTGATACAATTATAAATGGTTTATCTTTGTACCCTTCCTTATTGAAATCATCTTTCACGAATTCCAACTCATCTATTTTAACAGCACTCCTATTACTAACCCTCTTGTATTGAAAAATCGGTACTTGGAAGTTCGTTTAATCAAATTCCCATATTTTTTTGATGATTCCAAAGTATAACATATTCATATAAATTGGATTTATATTCTTAGCACTAGAAACATGCATCGCTTCAGCAACAAGTGTAATTCCACTATTCTTCATGGTACTATCTTCATCATGTTCATTAATATAGAATGTATAACCATTAATTAAATTATCATTATTAGATAATACATACACACATGTTCCTCTAGCTAGCCATAAAATTAGTTCTAAAATTGAGTTTGGATTTTCATCTAACTCCTTAAATATATGGTCTAAAACCATCCTATAAACTATCGATTTTGTATATTTGATATCCATTTTTTATCCCTGGATTCAAATGCCTCATAATTTCATTGTGGGTTTTTACATATGATTCAACCTCTAAACATTTATGAAAAATGTAAAGGTGATCCTAATCCTGATCTATAATATTGATTGTGACAACCTCTCTTCAAAAAATTTCTTCACCCGCAAGCCACCCAGTGCGATGACATTTCGGTAGACCAATGCTTTCCAAACTGAACAAGTATTCGATACATAATTCAATGACTTCTGCAACAATATATAACTCTACATAACAAACCTTTGGCCGACTTTGATTTTTGACATACCCTTTCAAAATATTTATATACCATTCAATGGAGTACATCCATCTATAGTGTACAAGACCACATAGTCTAATCTCTCTCTCCAAGTGAACCATTACATCAAAGAATATCGGTGAGAAAAAATTTTCAATTCCCATAATATGACGGTAATTTATCTTTCCATACTCGGCAATTTTTTTGGCTCTATAACTTTGTTGCATATATCTTTGAAAATGAAACAGAGCTTTGTTAATGTATAACAGACATTCTTCAGTAAAATGAAACATAAATCTATAGGAATTAAATCTTTCATCAAAACATGGTAGTCATGTGATTTTAGACCCTTTAACTTTAAATCGGTCATTGACACGATGTTCTTGATATTCAATGAATACTCCTATAGAACTTTTACGTCATTCAAGAAGTTGAAAAACTGATATCTCTCATGCTTGGAAAGATTGTAAGCAATTTGAGGAAGAAAAGTTTGGTTTTCACCCTTCACTGGTGCCAACTCTTCTCGTATTCCCATGTCAACCATGTCCAACCTCGCCTTAATTCCATCCTTTGTTTTCTGGGTGCATTTAGAAACGTGCTAATGACACTATCAAATACATTTTTTTCAATATTCATAACATCAAGAAAGTTACTAGCATACAGAAAATTCTAGTATGGTAATTCAAAAAAATGAACTCATCTTCCAACTGGTTTTCATATGGTTTTTCAAAAATGGGTTACCAAAAGCAGTGTCCACATCTTTTACTTTCTCAAACATTTGATCACCTATTAGTAGAGATGGTGTTGTATATTCTTATGAACTTCTATCGAATGATGTCATCCAAGATCGGTGCTTAGGTCATCAGGGTAGAAATATGTGATGTCCTAGAAACACAGTTTTCGATGAATGTTTCATCCTAATTTACTATGTACATTGTTCACAGATGAGACACCCATGACTTCCTTTAATGCTATATCCTGAAAAATTTCTATAAGCAGGAAAGTCATTTATCGTCTCATACAGCATGGCTCTCAACGTGGAATATTCATTTATATAAGAATCATACAACGTAACACATGAATCCCACAATAATTTAAAATCCTCGATCAATGGATCCAAATAATCATCAATATAATTACCTAGTTGTTTTGGTCCTGATATAAGTATAAATTTCATGATGTATTTTTTTATTATGCATAACCACAGTGAAAAGTTATAATTTACCAACATAACTAGACATGTACTGTGAGTGATGCTTTGAAAACCAAAAATATTCACTCCATATGCAAATAACGAAAGATAAAGGTTTCTCAGCTTATTTCCAAAAATCATGATACTCATGATTGATTCTCATCCACTAAGGAGAGTCGACCAAGTGACATAGTTTTCTATCTTTATTCATTCTATCTGCATGCCATGTCAATTACCCTATGGTCTCCTCACTTACATATAGTTTCCTAAATCTTGAAATGATTGGAAAGTACCAAACAAATTTCATAGGACTGGATTCATCTTTCTTGTATTGAGAAGCATGAAACTTTGAGCATTCTCTATGTGATTTTTGGTCCTTTCAAAATAGTATACAATCATTCGTGTAGGCGTGTATTCATTCAAAAATCATACCCATAAAATGTTGCATTATTTTCCTATCATATGTTCGACTTGGGAGCTCATTATCTTTTGGAAGCATGTCATTCAAGAGAGCAAGTAATTCTGTAAAACTGGGTCACTCCATCCGTTGTTTACTTTCACATTATATAGCTTCAGTATGGATGGAAATGCTATATATTTAGTGCAATAATCATACAAAGGTGTCTTTGCACAACTCTTTAACTGCTCAAACACTTTTGGGAAATCACAAAGTTCATCTTCAACTGTCCTGATAATTTCCTCAAAATGATCTTCATCACCATTCAAATTTTTAATCACATCCTCGATATAGTCTTCTTCATTGTCCACACTTGTAATCATATCATATGAACCATAAAATTAATTTTTATTCCAGCCACTAGCTACATTTTATTTTTCCCCAAGTTTATTCTAAACTTTATAGCTTCAATCTGTTCCGTGATAGATCAAGTGTTCTTCCAACTCCTCTGGACTAACTTTCCTTGAATAACAATAACATAAACACAAACAAAATATTTGAGAAGGGTCATATGCATGATATTTTGCAAACTTGATTAACTCTTTCACTCCATCTCCATACTCTCTTTTCAAATGATTGACATCAATCCATTATTTATTCATATCCATCCTATTTGATTCGGTGATATTAGTATTTAACAAAATAAAAACACAAAATATTGATATAATGTAATGTTTTTCCTAATTATATAAAAATATAAACTTAAAATATTCTGAAAAAACTAAAGTTCAAAAATACTTTGAAAAATATTTAAAAAATCACACTTGTAATCCCATTAATAAAACCAATCATTTACCCAAATTCCTATTTAAAATAACACACCCTTTTTAAAATAAATCAATCAGTTCCAAATACTCTTTCACAAAACCACAATTCCTTTTTTTAAAAATTCAAGGCAGTTTCCTAACCTGACAATATTAATCTTTTAAAATGAGTGAAAATCCTCTTAGAAACATTTAAAAACACTTGAATCATTTTAAAAGAGTCACTTAGGAATTATCACAAAGACATAGATCCCAGGAGAGTTACTTTATAAAATATACATATAAAACACCTCGATTCATCGCAAATCGATCAGTGTTGTATGATTCCATCACATTATTCCAAAGGTTGGTGTAATAATAATATTTTCCATAAGCATTAGATATTGTTCTCCCCACCATTTGATATCACTTATCCATGCTTCCATTGTCCGATTATATCAATTATCCTTCACAAAGACACCAGAGTCCCAATAGATATGTTCCATAGTCAGTGACCACACTTGAAACCATGAAACACTCATGTTTTAGTTTACTACAAACACTGCATTATCCCTATGGTCATTGGATCACACCAAAGAAATTGGTTGTACACCCCAAGAAAAATGTATATGTCTCTCACATGAATTATTATTAGTTCCTTTCTTTATAAATACACCTAAGAAAATCTATAAGCATGAACCTATTACATAATCAAAAATTTCTCAAGTGTCATTCCTTTCACACAAATAATTTCCCTATGTCACTCATCACTAGAAGAAGAAGATTTTTCTTGTTTCAAAATCGAAGCCTCCTATTGCAGACTATTCAGTGCACCCTTCCCATGGGTGTAATTAATACAAATTATGGGTTTTAATTATACGTGTTTTTTTCATCTCCTACACCCAAATCTAACCCCCATGTGCCTATTAAAAATCATCTTACTAGACCTTTTATCATTGGAGGATTTATTATATAACCTTAATCCAATGATGATATAACCATAATACATTGATGGGGAGGTGCACATGAGGTCTTATAGCTCTTTAGATTGAACCTGATGGTTTGAGTTGAGGTGTTATGGGTAACTTAATCCTTAATATCCAACCAAATCAAGAAAAATCATGCAACATCCAAAATTTAAAAAAAGTAAATAGAATTGTCTAAACTCCTAACTCAATAGAAGATTTTATCAACCATTGTGCACGTAAAATGAAATAGATAATCACCAATCCAAGATCATGTAAGAGAATCCTCAACAACTTAGAACCTAAAAATTTATATCAACCACTCTTCCCAATATTCCTTGAACTGGACAATGTCATTGCCTTTGACTTCTCCATATGATGAACATATAGGAAATGAAGGAGAAAAGAAGATAATATTTTCATGGATCACCATCGATTGATCTATTGATTCCAATAGATAAATTGAAAAAATAGGGGATGAAGGGTCTCCGAACATGAAACACATATCACCAAAGGATTGGGGGAAATGAATGAATAATGAGGGATCCATATTGGATTTTGAGTTGATACTTGAAATAGAATTTAAAGAAGTCACAATGTGATAAGTTAGGGTCATTTCATGAGTAATCTATCTCCAGTATATTTACAAGATCCACATCGTGATCTCTTATATCTCTCTCCATTTAAATCTTCTTTAATATTATAATCTAATATGACCTAAAAGGGGTTATAGAGAAATAGGTGGCTCTCACCAGGTCATCTAATGTGGCATGGTAGATAGGAAGATCATTGCATAATAAAATATGTTTACGACTAGAATGGTTTCTCATATCATGACGTCCAATAAAATTTAACTCATTGTTCATGGTAGGAAAATTTTCATCAATGACTTCAATATTATTATGGATTCCTACAATAACTAGTGAAAACAACTAATAAAACAAGGTAAAATAATTTTTTACATGTAAAAAAATTTACAAAGAAAGCATTCAATAACCATACAAGATATGCTTGGAAGTCAATGGTGAAACCTGCTAATAGAGTATACCGGGAAACCCATTTCAAATGGAAAAGTAAGGATGATTTTATTTGAATGAGACATTATTAATATCAATGGAAACATTTCCAACTAGAATATATTCTTTCTATCAATCACGGGAAGTGTAACAACCCAAAGTTTCATTAATGGAAAATCCCTCTTGATCCAGTTAAATGTCTCTTTATAAAAAAAATGTTTTTATAAGATGTCAACTTCTTTGGTTTTATGATAAGAGTTGTGACCGTTACTTTTATAGTCGTTGAATAGTGATCACATGATTAGTATAAATATAAGGCTTTAACGAACCCAATTTTACTCAGACAAAGGAAGCGATGGCCTCATCCAGTAGAATTGCCCCATACAAAGCCCATTTGTCGAAGCTCGGAAAAGAGGTGGCATCTTTGGGCTTCTCCCTTGACCAAGCCCAAGCAGAGCTTCATTATGTCAAGTTCAAAAATGACCGTCTACGGTAAAAGTTGAAGTTGATAGAGATTACCACTCGAGCGATGTTATCCGAGCCACCCCAAGAGTCTGTCACCATCGCACACCTTACCCTTAGGTCTTATGAGGCTGTTTTAAGGGGTTATGTAACAAATAAGTATTACTATATTCATGTACATTATTTTTTTGTATATAATAATGAATATAATTTCTAGTCATTTTTGATACATTGTAAATAGTTTTTAAAGAAAAAATGGTATTTTTAGTTATTATTTAATTAAGAAATCCATTTTATTAAATTATGGGATTTTTGAATTAAATAATATTTTAATAAAATAATAATAATATTATTATATATTTATTAAATTTAAATGATCTTATAATTTTATGAATTCAATTAATATTTTTATTAAGGTTTGAAATCCATTTCTGTCAAAACCCATGAATTTTCGATAAATGTCGGTTTTTGTTTTAAAAGTGAAAATTCACATTTTTAAAAAATTATTTAGATAAAATAAATGTTATTTTTGGAATCAGGACGTCGAAATTATCCAACGGTGAATTTTTCATAATTTTCTGAGACAGTCAAATTTTTGGGTAAAAATTAAATACCATTTAATTATATAATGTGTTTTATGACATAATAATGACCCAATGGTGATGTAATAAAAAACCATAATCCTTATGTTCGTCCATTATATGTTTTATCATTAAAATAATGAGGTTTTGGGTTTGTTTGACTTACTTTTCAAAGCATTAATGAACCCCTCAAGACTTATTCAACACTTTGCCTTTTTAAATTAATTTCCATGGGAGTGTGACTCACCTCCACATAATCAACCCTAATTTTTTAATAAGTTAGTACCTTGTCCTTGTAAAATATTGTTTTCCTCTTTACTTTTCCATAAACCATGGGCAAATACCATGGGATGGTTTGTGGTTTAGATTATTTTAATATAAGGGGTCCCAAACCTAAATAATAAAGAATTCTCTCACCTTTCCTATATAAACCCACCCAAGCTCCCACTTCCTCCTCACTAAAATTCCTTGGAGTTCGTCCAACCTCTTCCCTACTCTCTCTAGAATCCTCCCAAGGTGCCCCAAGCTCCAAAGAAGCCTTTCACAAGCCTCTCTCTAGCCTTTGGAAGCACACTTCCAAGTAAGGGTTTTTTCTTCCTTTCTCTTTTTTGTCAATTTTCTTTAAGTTGTATTGACCTTTTAATTTAAATTATGAATGTTGGGGTATGGTTTCACACCTCCCCATACTTCCTTCTTATTGTTTGAATGATGGTAGACCCCTTTCTCTCTCATTAAATGCCTCCCATGTACACCCGTTACTATGCCAAAATTCCGAAAGGAACTTCTCTCTCTTCTTTTACATTCAAGAAATACTTTTGTATCATAAATCTAAATTCCTTTTCAATTGTTGGGACATGTATCTATATGACCTCATTACTTTCCATTACATGAAAATATGATGAGTAACTCCTTTATCTCTCATCAACCATTTTTATGAATTCTTATGTCACGCCGTTACGCTGCCGAAATCACACCGATTTTCTAAGACAATGTCATTGTGTAGTGAATACCATGCCCATTTCTCCATCAAGGGTATTCAACTTTATGCATATTTACTTATTGATTTTAATGTTTCATTTATGAATTCCACATTTTTTTTATCATGGAATAAATTATTACGTTTTATGAATCCATGTTTTATGATCCATGTGGCACACTTATGCATGAAATGAAATGTTTAAGAAGGGTACACCCTTATAGCGCTCCAATGCATTGGGTAAAGTATAGTATAATGATATGTCAAGTGCAATGAGTGTTGACTCATGCTAATTCAAGTAAAACGAGGGTTTACTCGTGCTTCATGTGCAATGAAGGTTTACTCATGCTTTATGTGCAATGAGCCTTGGCTCATGCTAAATCCATGTTAAGTGTTGTTGCCACATTTCCATGTTATGATTATCATGATTTATCATGCCTTTATGTTCATGTTTCTCTTATGATATATTGATATTCCTATTTCCTAACATGTATTGTACTCCTCATGTTATTCCATGTGTACTCCCTTACTGGGCTTTATAGCTCACCCTTTTCTTGTGCATGTCCTCAGGTTATCCCATGCAATGCAAAGTACAAGGGAATGTAGTGGTCATGTAAAGGAAGTTTTCAATAAAGATGTTGTATTTCATGTTTTAAGTTTTTATGTAATGATACTAATCCCCAAAGACACTAAACCTCTCGATCTTCTTTATTGTATCAAGTGGAGTGTTATGTAATAAATCATGTTTAAGTTATAATAAAAAGCAGGGTTTTCATAGTTGGTATCAAAGGATAGGTTTAGTTATTTTTGGGATTAGGAAAACCCTAGTAAAGACTTAGATACAAGACTAAGTATAACAAAAATATCCCTATATTTTGGTAAGTATTGAGTAAGTGGTTTATCAAGAAAATACATCCCTGTCTGGATACGAGCAGGTAGAGGCGGCTCTGGCACAGATGTATCCTAGCGGTAAAACCCGAAAACACTGCTTTGAGCTAGACTCGAACGGGAACGGGTGCACAACAACGGGCCTTGCTGCACTCTTGGTTACGACACTCTTGGGGGATATGCTTTGATAAATTCACAAGCTTAGTATGAACCCTTATTAAGGGAATTAAAAAAATACCCCTATGAATATATGTTAGAAAGTAGATCATGAAAATCCTAGATTGAAGCCTATAGACTCATGAGTTAAGGAAATGAAAGTTTATTTTTGAGTCATCAACTTTTGTCTTTGGATTAACCTTTATGTGTTACCCCTAATTTTCCTTTTATTCCAGCCAATGGCTGATAATAGGAGGACTCGGGCTAACAACCATTGTGAAGATCAGTGTGATGATTGTACTAATGAGATGCCCAATCCAATGGGAGAGGGAATCACGAACTTTGTCACACTTCTCTATCAGCTAACTCATGTTTTGAATAGAAACACGGGTCAAGAGGACCGTTCAACCTCCCCTAAGAAAGAACAAGTCGCTAGTGAAAGCTTCATGAGACAAAGGCATCCTACTTTTAGTGGATCATCTGATCCCACGATTGCTGAACAATAGATCAACTCCATTGAAAAGATATTCTCCATCCTCCAATGTTCTGAACAAGAGAAGGTTCTCCTGGAAGCTTATCGTATGGAGGGTGAATCTGATCAATGGTGGACGTTGATCAAAAATACGAAGCCTGAGGAGGAGATCGAGGCTTTGGAATGGAAGGAATTCCGAAAGATGTTTTTCGATAAATATTTTCCGCGCACCCTCTGTCTAAAGATGGAAAGGGACTTCCTTTCCCTCAAGCAGAAAGATGGAGAATCTGTGGGAGCGTATGAGGCAAACTTCACAAGGCTTGCACGATACGCTTTCAGCTTTGTCGTTACCCCCGAATGAAAGGTTGACCACTTCTTTGGTGGGCTGAATCCTAGCTTGCAGAAAGCATTAGTGATCCGTGACTTCGATAGCTATGAGGAAATTGTCCGATGTGCCCTCAAGGTTGAAATGAAGATCGGGGAATCACAGGGGTATCATGGGGACAAGAAGCGTAAGGTGGAATTCAATGCTGGTGGTCCGATGGATAAATCCAACAGCGTTAAGAAGTTCTAGCACCCCACTTGCCAAAAGTGCGGAAAGAAGCACCCTGAAAATTGCCTTAAGGGGATGAGAAAATGCTTCAGGTGTAGAAGAGAAGGGAAACTAGCTATTAACTGTCGGCAAGAAGGACCCGTAGCTGCGACAGAGGATAGGAATGCTCCATTCGAACCTCAACGCATTGTTCAATGCTACAAATGCAAAGAACCTGGTCATTTTGCAAATCAGTGCCCTAATTCAAGGGTTATCGGAGGCAACCAACAACCTCCAAGACAACAAGGAAGGGATTTTTCCATTACTTCTGCCGAAGTGAACCCCGAAAATAAAGTGGTGACAGGTATGCTAGTTATTCATTCAATAATAGCGAACGTACTTTTTGATTCAGGTTCTACGCATTCTTTTATATATCTAAAGTTTTGTAGAACAATCCCAACACCACCACAAATCATGGAAGTAAAGATGTCAGTGAGTACGGAAAATGGGGCAATCATTGCATCCCATGAATATAAGTCCTCCCCTATTATAATCTGTGGATTGAATTTCCCGGAAAACCTCGTCATACTCCCTATGGTGGAATTTGATGCAATTCTTGGCATGGATTGGCTTTCCTTATATAGATCCAACATAAATTGTTGGGAGAGGGAAATCACACTCCATATGGAGAATCGACCCCTGATTCTTTACAAGTGTTAGGAGGAAGATGAATCTCATTTAGCTCCATCATCTCAAGCATGGATATTACTGCCCTATGAGCATGCGTATCTGGCTAAGATGATTGAGTCCAAAGAAGAAACCATCCTTGAAGAAATTCCTATTGTGAGGGAATTCGCAGAAGTGTTTCCCAAGGAACTGCCTGGTCTTCCTCCAAGAAGAGATGTTGAGTTCTCAATTGAACTTATACCTGGGGCGCAACCAATATCCAAGTCTCCATATAGAATGGCTATTCTTGAGCTTGAAGATCTGAAGAAACAACTATAGGATAATCTGGATAAAGGGTTTATATGCCCAAGTGCTTCACCATGGGGTGCACCAGTCCTCTTCGTCAAGAAGAAGGATGGGTCAATGCGGCTTTTCATCGATTATCATGAACTTAAAAAAAATATCGATAAAGAACAAGTATCCCCTCCCAAGAATCTATGACTTGTTTGATGAGCTGCGAGGAGCCCAATACTTCTCCAAGATGGACTTGCGGTCAGGATATTATCAAGTAAGGGTGAAAAAGGAAGATATCCCCAATACTACTTTTCGTACAAGGTACGGGCACTATGAATTCATAGTAATGCCTTTCGGACTCACCAATGCTCCAGAAATATTAATGGACTTGATGAATAGAGTCTTTAGAGATTACCTTGACAAATTTTTGGTAGTATTTATAGATGATATTCTAATATACTCCAAAACCAAGGAGGACCATGAGGAGCATTTAAGAACTGTACTAGAAACTTTGCGCAATGATAAGATCTATGCAAAGTACATAAAGTGTGAGTTATGGTTGAAGGAAGTCTCATTCTTGGGCCATATCATCACAAGCAATGGGATATCTGTGGATCCCTCCAAAATAGATGCAATTGAGGGATGGCTGAGGCCAACATCAGTAACGGATATCCGTAGCTTCTTGGGGTTAGCTGGATATTATCGACGATTTGTGAGAAATTTCTCACGATTGTCCAACCCTCTTACGAAGCTAACTCGAAAGGGACTAAAGTTTGATTGGAGTGATGAATGCGAAGAAATATTCAAGGAGTTAAAAAGGAGTATTATCACTGCACCTGTGCTCACTTTACCCATAAGTGGAGAGCTTTTTGTGGTATTCAGTGATGCTTCGAAGAAGGGATTAGGATGTGTGCTGATGCAGAATGATAAAGTGATATCCTATGACTAAAGGAAGTTCAAAATCCATGAGATAAACTATCCAACTCATGATCTAGAGTTGGCGGCTGTGATCTTTGCCTTGAAAATCTAGCGGCATTATCTCTATGGAGAGAAATGTGAGATATATACTGACCACAAGAGTCTTAAATATATATTCACACAGAAAGAGATTAATATGCGCTAGAGAAGATGGATAGAGCTCATAAAGGATTATGACTATTCAATACATTACCACCCTGGGAAAGAGAACAAGGTGGAAGATGCCCTAAGTAGAAAGGATCCAGCGATTCTATCAATGATGAGAATTGAGAAGGATCCAATATTCTTAGACTTGATGAAGATGGATATGGGAATCATAAAGAAGGGAACATCATCAATCCTTTCACAAATGATTGCTCAACCATCTCTTTTGGAAAGGTTAAAGGATGCTCAAAAGGATGATATGGGAATTCAAGAAAAAGTGGAAACTATCAAAAAGGGAAAATCCTCGGAGTTTAATGTTAATGAGGAAGGAATTGTGCGGTTTGGGAAAAGACTATGTGTTCCATCAAGTCCAGAGCTGAAGAAGGAACTTTTGGATGACGCACATAGTTAAAATTTCTCTATTCACCCAGGGAGCACAAAGATGTATCAAGATCTCTGAGAAAACTTTTGGTGGGATAATATGAAGAAGGAGATCACTGAATATACATCAAAGTGCCTGGTGTGTTAGCAAGTGAAGGTGGAGAGGCAGAAGTCTAAGGGGATGATCTAACCATTGCCCATACCAAAATGGAAATGGGAGAACATCACCATAGACATTGTCACTGGACTTCCAAGGACATCCAAAGGCAACAATGCAATCTGGGTTATTGTGGATCGTCTTACAAAGACTGCACACTTCATTGCTATTCGAGAGGATTTATCTTTGGATCAATTGGCACGGATATATATCAGGGAAGTGGTAAGGTTGCATGGAGTACCACTATCTATTGTGTCTGATCGAGATCCAAGATTCACCTCTATGTTTTGGAAGAGTCTTCAACATGCTCTGAATACTGAACTGAACTTCAGTACGACCTATCATCCTTAAACTGATGGCCAATTCGAGCGGACTATCCAAACACTTGAGGATATGTTGAGAGCGTGCTAATTGGACATTAAAGGAGGATGGGATCAACATCTTCCTCTGGTTGAGTTCTATTATAATAACAGTTTCCACTCGAGCATCCAAATGGAACCATATGAAGCCCTATACGGGAAAAGGTGCAGAACATCGACATGTTGGGATGAGGTTGGTGAGCGTAAGCTGCTTGGACCAGAAATGGTCGAAGAAATGGTAGAGAAGGTGAAAACCATTCAGCAGCATATCAAGGCAGCCCAGAGTCGACATAAGAGTTATGCAGATAATCGTCGACAAGACATTGAGTTTAAAGTCGGAGACATGGTGTTTTTACGCATATATCCGTGAAAGAAGGTCATGAGGTTTGGAAAGAAAGGGAAGTTAAATCCAAGGTACATCGGACCCTTCGAGATTCTTGATCGTGTTGGGGTTGTGGCCTATCGACTAGAACTTCCACCTACTATGGCCAAGGTGCATTATGTCTTTCATGTATCCCTATTAAGGAAGTACATACAGGACCCTTCACATGTACTCTCTTCTGAGGTGGTACAATTGGAAGATGATCTTTCTTATGAGGAGCAACCAGTGAAGATCTTAGATCATAGAGAAAAAGTTCTACAAAAAAAGACAACGCCCCTCGTCAAGGTGTTATGGAGAAACCAAAAGTTTGAAGAAGCGACTTGGGAGTCAGAGGATATGATGAAGCTGAGTTACCCACATTTGTTGTAGTGTGGGAAATGGAAAATTTCGAGGGCGAAATTTCTTAAGGGGGGAATATTGTAATGACCCAAAGTTTCATTAATGGAAAATCCCTCTTGATCCAGTTAAATGTCTCTTTATAAAAAAATGTTTTTATAAGATGTCAACTTCTTTGGTTTTATGATAAGAGTTGTGAACGTTACTTTTATAGCCGTTGAATAGTAATCACATGATTAGTATAAATATAAGTCTTTAACGAACCCAATTTTACTCAGAAAAAGGAAGTGATGGCCTCATCTAGTAGAATTTCCCCATATGAAGACCATTTGTCGGAGCTCTGAAAAGAGGTGGCATCTTTGGGCTTCACCCTTGACCAAGACCAAGCAGAGCTTCATTATGTCAAGCTCGAACGTGACCATCTACGGGAAAAGTGGATGTTGATTGAGATTACCACTCGGGCGATGATATCCGAGCCACCCCAAGAGTCTATCACCATCGCACACCTTACCCTTAGGTCTTATGTGGCTTTTTTAAGGGGTTATGTAACAAATAATTTGTACTATGTTCATGTACGTTATTTTTTTTGTATATAATAATGAATATAATTTCTAGTCATTTTTGATACATTGTATATAGTTTTTAAAGCACAAATGGTGTTTTTAGTTATTATTTAATTAAGAAATCCATTTTATTAAATTAAGGGATTTTTGAATTAAATAATATTTTAATAAATTAATAATATTATTATTATATTAATTTTTATTAAATATAAATGATCTTATAATTTTATGAATGCAATTAAAATTTTTATTAAGGTTTGAAAGCCATTTCTGTCAAAACCCGTGAATTTTCGATAAATATCGGTTTTTGTTTTAAAAGTGAAAATTCAAATTTTTAGAAAATTATTTAGATAAAATAAATGTTATTTTTGGAATCAGGACATCGAAATTATCCAACGGTGAATTTTTCATAATTTTCGGAGACAGTCAAATTTTTGGGCAAAAATTAAATACCATTTAATTATATAATGTGTTTTATGAAATCATAATGACCCAATGGTGATGTAATAAAATACCATAATCCTTATGTTCGGACAATATATGTTTTATTATTAAAATAATGAGGTTTTGGGTTTGTTTGACTTACTTTTCAAAGCATTAATGAACCCCTCAAGACTTATTCAACACTTTGCCTTTTTAAATTAATTTCCATGGGAGTGTGACTCACCTCCACATAAGCAAACCTAATTTTTTAATACGTTCGGACCTTGTCCTTGTAAAATATTGTTTTCCTCTTTCCTTTTCCAGAAACCATGGGCAAATACCATGGGATATTTTGTGGTTTGGATTATTTTAATATAAGGGGTCCCAAACCTAAATAATAAATAATTCTCTCACATTTCCTATATAAACCCACCCAAGCTCCCACTTCATCCTCACTAAAATCCCTTGGAGTTCGTCCAACCTCTACCCCACTCTCTCTAGAATTCTCCCAAGGTGCCCCAAGCTCCCAAGAAGCCTCTCACAAGCCTCTCTCTAGCCTTTGGAAGCACACTTCCAAGTAAGGGTTTTTTCTTCCTTTCTCTTTTTTGTCAATTTTCTTTAAGTTGTATTGCCGTTTTAATTTCAATTACGAATGTTGGGGTACGGGTTCACACCTCCCCCATACTACCCTCTTATTGTTTTAATGATGGGATACCCCTTTCTCTCTCATTAAATTCCTCCCATGTACACCCGTTACTATGCCGAAATTCCGAAAGGAACTTCTCTCTCTTCTTTTACATTCAAGCAATACTTTTGTATCATGAATCTAAATTCCTTTTCAATTGTTAGGACATGTATCTATATTACCTCCTTACTTTCCATTACATGTAAATATGACGAGGAACCCCTTTCTCTCTCATCAACCATTTTTACGAATTCTTATGTCACGCCGTTACGCTGCCGAAATCACACCGATTTTCTAAGCCAATGTCATTGTGTAGTGAATACCATGCCCATTTCTCCATCAAGGGTATTCACCTTTACGCACATTTACTTATTGATTATAAAGTTTCATGTATGAATTCCACATTCCTTTATCGTGGAATAAATGATTATGTTTTATAAATCCATGTTTTATGATCCATGTGGCACACTTATGCATGAAATGAAATGTTTAAGAAGGGTGCGCCCTTATAGCGCTCCAATGCATTGGGTAAATTATAGTATCATGATACGTCAAGTGCAATGATTGTTGACTCATGCTAATTCAAGTGCAACGAGGGTTTACTTGTGCTTCATGTGCAATGAGGGTTTACTCATGCTTTATGTGCAATGAGCCTTGGCTCATGCTAAATCCATGTTAAGTGTTGTTGCCACATTTCCATGTTATGATTATCATGCTTTATCATGCCTTTATGTTCATGTTTCTCTTATTCTCTATTTACATGCCTATTGCCTAACATTTATTGTACTACTTATGTTATTTCATGTGTACTCCCTTACTGGGCTTTATAGCTCACCCTTTTCTTATGTATGTCCTCAGGTTATCCCATGGAATGCTAAGTATGAGGGAATTTAGTGGTCATGTAAAGTACGTTTTCAATAAAGATGTTGTATTTCATGTTTTAAGTTTTTATGTAATGATCCTAAGCCCCAAAGACACTAAACCTCTCAATCTTCTTTGTTGTATCAAGTGGAGTTTTATGTAATAAAGCATTTTTAAGTTGTAATAAAAAGCAGGGTTGTCATAGGAAGGATAAAACTATTGAATATTTTACTTTCATCAATTCTAATCAAAATCCTCTCAGTAATCTAGGAACCTAAGTTTACTACAAATTATATTGAAAAAAACTCATAAAGGCTTTAATCTAGGATGCTAACTGGGGGGGGGTATTCCACTATGATTCTTATAAGAGAATGATGAATGTGATAAAGGAAGGGTATTAATTTAAGGAGTGTTTTTGAAGACATGAAGAGAATGCATGTGAGTCTAGATGGTGAAATTATAAAAGTGAACTCTTCATATGTGGAATTTATGAAGAATAGATATAGGGATGAATGGAGTGTCTAGGTTGGTCCAACCAAGATTATGTCTTTCCTTTCATGTATCATTATTGAGAAGATGAATTTTATGAAGGTGAAGGTGCGTTGTGTGTAGGGTCGAGATGATATTAGTTACTAGAATCATACATAGGCTAGTGATGACCTCTCATTTTTATGGTTCCAAGTTAATAATATCTCCTTTGTAGAATCCAGCATGCATCCTAGATTCATAAACACAATACTTAGGCACTCGGATAAGATCCTTCCCTAGAACATTAACAAATTGAATGCACATGACACCTATTTTTTTGAGTCATTACCCAAACAATTTAATGGAAAAGATTATTAGTAGATGATTCATTATAACCATGAATATAATGAGTGGATGCGAAATATATGATGAAAATAGACACAAAAGAAGAAGAAATTCTTGGATTGGTGGTGTAGGAACATAGTGATACCAAAAATATGATAATGTTTAGGAGGGTGTATTTTTCAGGCATTACATTGTATGTGTTCTTACTTCCCTGGATATCAATCATCTTGGAATCTCCACATTAAAATATAATGGGAGATTACCATTATAGGAAGTGTTGGGAAGAGCATAGAGAATATATTGAATAGGGACCCACTTTAAGAGTTTATTACGACCTTTTTTGGGGGTTGGGCAGCATAGTACTAAGATTAAAATATGCAACAAGGTTTATGTTATGGTGTGTTGGGTTATTTGGGAGGAAAAGAACAATTTGAGAGAATTAAGACCTAGCTATCAAACCCATATTAAGGTTTTAATGAAATCAATTATGGTAAACCATGGTGTTGTCACCATAGGACGGGTGTCATCAGCCTCATTTAAGAGGATGCTCTTGAGGATTGAACATGACCATTAGGGAGGAGGTAAGCCAAACCAAGGGTGATGGGTTAGATATATGAAACCTAGTATAGGTCTGAAACTAAAGGTGGAAGGATATTTTATGGTATGAACGATGGTGGTATTTGTGTTGGATGATAGGGGTTATGTGATCTTTGGATTCCAATCTTACAATGGACAAGGAATCTCTATTAAGCCATATAAAAAGGTGATGTTCAGTTATGTCATGTTTTTTAGGATTTAAAATATCAAGAATTCTATAGTGGAGTCTGAATCCACTGTTTTGGTTTGAATCCATTGATGGAATTCTAGCACCCTATGGGATCTTTCATAATACATCAAGAAGTGTAGGATAATCATTGATTAGTGCATCATGGTTTGTCACACTTAGAGGGATAGTAATTTCATGATATACATCTTAAGAAGAAAAGGGAGGTCGAGTGGAATTATCATTCTTTACCAAGGTACTAGTTCATTTCTATATGATTTTTACCTCATCATAATTGGTGATTCTCTAGGCCTCCACCACATCCACCCCATAACATCCATGGGTTTTGAATAAAAATATAATATTTAATGAGTGAATTAATATATTTAAATAGCAATTATGATTAGTTCCACCATTTTCATAATGGGAAATGTTAAATATTTGTTGAATTTTGTTTCATTTAAAAGTGAGGATTTGAAGAGAAATTTTTTATATGATATAAGAAAAATTATTCTCTCACTCATAATTGTTTTGTATTATTTATAATGGAATTTTAATAATTGTATGATAGTTGTTACTTTTTGAATGAGTTGATATTTTTCACTTCGGGACAAGCAATTTTCTAAACTTGGGGGATTTAATAGCTATAATTTATGCATTAGATTTTTTATATTTCATTTATTGATCACATTATTCATTAATTTTTTCTTGCCTACTTTCTAATGTTTTTGTGTATTTAATGAAAAGGGACACTTTGTAGGACATTAGAGAAAAATAGATGAAAATATAAAGGAGGAATCTGAATAAGTAAAAAAAATTAAATGGGAAATTGATTCATTAACTATTTTTTTTCCAATCCCCATAATAGAATTGTATGAGATAAAAAATTCACGAGGTATCTAGATGCTCAACTGTAGAACCAATGATGGTTCTGAGGGAAGAAGAGTGCACTGACGTCACAATAAGGGTTATAAATACTCAGTGGGAAAGATTAAATATAGACTAGGTTGTTATGAGCCAGTACTTGTAAAGAGGACTGATGTTGGTGGGAACTAGTGTTTCGCAGTGGGTGAGTGCATGGAATATCTTGTGTAATACAGTAAAAACCACAAACAAATCAATTTGGGATCAATGATATGTGTAACATTTAATTTTTAATGGAAACCCATGCGATGACCTTATATGATGTCACTCAAATCATTGTTCACATAGGGATTCTAGGGATTGTTTTCACCTCTATCATATCCCACTTGACCACCCCAAGGAAATCCATGGAAATTGGTGTATCTTGACCCAACTAATCAACATTAAGAAATAAAACTTTACTATAAATTAGAACATCTCTCCATAGAACCTACATCATATCCCAACACGCAGAATTTGGTAACCAAAGCAGAATAGACACCATTTCTTCATGAATCAGAATTGGTTTACCTGACCTATCACCTGATCTAGCATGATAAAAAACCTCTGGAACAAGGAAAACCAACATTCAATTCATTTAGTGTGAAAACAAGGACCACCAATAGCCAAAATTTTCAGCGATATGTTTAGCCCGTAAAATTCACAACATCACAATCAATATCAAACTATAATACTATGATAAAATGATGAGAAAGAGGAGAAAAATAATAGTGAAGGTGTGGTTCAGTGTGTAGCGAAGGTGTGTTCACGGAGGAGGAGAGGCGCACGATAGATGTAACAAACCGAAATTTTGAATAAATTTTGTTTCCTAACTTTGTGTGTTATTTTATTTTATACTCAATAAAACTATTTCTTTTAATAAAATGAGTATAATTAAAATAAGACTGTTGCAAACTAAATGTTATGATTATTTTCTATAAATACAAGTGATCTTGATTAATTTATATAGAAATAAGATTCAATGGCCTCATTCAGTAGTCTCGGGTCGATCGAAGCCCACCTGACGGAACTCGGGAAGGAGGTAACACCTTTGGGCTTTGCTCTGGACCAAACCCAAGTCGAACATAATCATGTGAAGCTGGAACGGAATTTCCTTCATGAGAAGTTCAAGATGATAGAAATCACTACTTGGGCAACATTGGCCGAGCCGCCCCAAGATTCTATCACCATAGCACACCTTACTCTTAGGTCCTAAGCTGGTGTAATAAGGGGTTATGTAACGAGACCTTAACTGCCTTGTGTAATCTTTTTATTTAAATAAAAATTGTGATTTCTTCTTATGATGAAGTTTGTGAGTTTTTAAATGTCCGGATAAATATAGTATGCATATTATTGATGAATTATATAAAAAGGACATCTTATAAATATTTATGTAAACCTTAAATAATTAAAAATGTGTAATGATTTTAAAAAAATGGTCTTCTACAGTTGTGTTCTGTATGAAATTTTGAGTCTAATAAGATCAAACTGATTTTTGATGAATAGTAAATTATGAATAGTTATTTTACACTTAGGATTAGTAATGTGACCAAATGGATTAGTAATATCACTTAAAGAAAGTATTAATATAATTTTGGCACCTTGATTAAGTAATGTGATTCAACAGAATAGATAAATAAATGTTTCGAAAATTATTAGTTAAGTATTAGTTTTTTTGGGTGAATAGTGTTTTTTATTTAGAAAATTAAATTAAAAATATTTTGAAAATTATATTCATAAAATGGAGTTCATTTTTGAAATCAGAGCATCAATATTTGGTTAAGGTGAATTTTTGGGATTTTTCTAAAACCGTGGAATTTTCAGTGAGTAGTGTTTTTATTTAAAAATTAAATTAAAAATATTTAGAAAATTATTTTCATAAAATTTAGTTCATTTTTGAAATCAGAGCACTGATATTTTGTTAAGGTAAAATTTTGAGATTTTTTTGAGAAAGTTGAATTTTCGGTGAATAGTGAAAATACAGTTTTTGAGTTTCAGGTGTTTAATGACATCATTAAAGATGTAATAATTATGAAATACTTCTGGTGGACATATTAATAGTAATATAAGGTATTAGTTGTCCCAAGTGTCCAATACCATAGGTAAATACCATGGGAAAGACCATGGTTTTTCCAATACCACTGATGAGGTGTCCCTTGGCAATTAATGCTTTGTCCCCTCACTTCTCCTATAAATACCAAGCCTTTCCCTCATTCATTTCATTTAAAAATCCTACCCAACAAAGTTCTGGTCTCTTTACCTCACAAGGAGTCCTCCAAAGCTTCCCTCAAGCCTCCCAAGGTCCCGACCTTCATGCTTTTGAAGTTACTCTTCAAGGTAAGGGATCCTACCTCTCTCCTTCTTTTCAAGTACTCTCTTTTATGTCATTTATTTTATGCTCAATATTCATATGTTGGAGGATATTATTTTATTTTAACCTTACTGTAATTTTTATTTTCATTTGATGAGATACTCTCTTTTATTCTCATCATTTCATTTTCTGAATTTTTAAGTGGCGTCGTTAGGCTGCCGAATTTTCGTAAGTGATTCTTTCACCCCTCTCATTTTCAAGTTCTATTTTCTTACCATGTCTTTAAAGTTATTTTTCTTATGTTTGGGGTATGATCTTCTACATCCATCATACTATCCTTTTCATTTTTATATGATGAGATACCCTATTTGATCTCATCAATTCATTTTTTGATGTTTTATGTACTGTCGTTAGGCTGCTGAATTTTCATAAGAGAAATCTTATTTTTGTCTTCCTTTCAAGTTCTTCATTGCATATGGTATGTCTTTAAAATTTCATTTCCATGCTCTTAAATCCTTTATATTATTCCCTATACTATTATATGGAGCATTTATGAGTGGGTTAACAATGTCCCCTCTCTTTTCAATGTTTTCTAAAACCCTGTGACATAGTCGTTATGCTGCAGAATTTTCATATCAAAATGTCTCTCTCTTTTTCTCAAATTATTTTATTTTATTAAGTGAATACTCAAAAATCTTTCTTCTATAGGGTTTTTCACATATATATCAAAATATTTTATTTTAATTCTAGGAATTACATACATGAAATCTGCTTTCCTTTTTCGTGGGTTTAAAGTGACATAAAGATCATGTCTTTAAAGTAGTTTTTAAAACGTTATGATTATGAAATGAAACCCATATCTTTTATGCTATATGGGTTATTTATGAAATTTTGATGATGATATATGTTTCTCACATGATAATAAAGACAAATTAAGGGTGCACCCTTATAGCACTCCAATTCATTGGGTAAATACTTATTCTCTAGAGATGACAATTTTAACGATACCGTGGTGAATAACCTTGGTAATTTTTTTAATGACACATTGGGGATATACCATGGTGATACGGAAATGATTGTATAAGTTAAATGTTTTAGCCACATCTTCAAGTTATTAAACACATTATTTTTATTATGAGATGCCTCAGGATCTCTTTCTCATGCCTTAAGGTTATTTATCATGACTTTATTGATGTATCTCAAGTTTATATGTAAAATGTTTCTCTTGTTTCCCTTATTGGGCCTTCTGCTCACCCTTTCCTTTGATATATGATCCAAAGTTATGAGATGCTGAAATGAACTTAAGATGAACAATGAATAGGCCTTAAAAGTGGTTTAGAAGAATTTTTTACTTTGTTCTCATGTTTTATGTTCCTGATTTCCAAGACACTAGACTTTAAAGCTCTTCTGTTTGAGAAATATAATGAAATGTTATGTAATAAAAGGCGGGATTATATAGTTGGTATCAAAGAATAGTTTTTTTATTTATGTAAATTAGGTTATTAATACTTTAGAAAGAACCCTATATAAAATTTTAAATAGAGAAAATCTTCCTAGTATTTTGGTGAGTGTTGAGTAAGTGGTTTATCAAGAAAATACATCCATGTCTGGATACGAGCAGGTAGAGGTGGCTCTGTCACAGATGTACATAGGGGTAATACCTGAAAACACTGATTTGATCTAGACTCGAACGAGAACTGGTACACGACAACAGGCCTTGCTGCACTCTTGGTTACGACACTCTTGGGGGATATGTTTGGTTAATCACAAGATTTATATGAATTATTATGAAGGAATTATAGAAAAATGTAATTTTTCTAAGCATGAAGTTTTAAGAAATAAAATCACTTTTAGTTAAAAGATTCATAAATGAAATAAGTTTCTCATGAAGTATTTATTCTTTTAGAAAATTTCCCCATCATCTAGGAATACATTGACGTATTTCCTGAGGAGTCACCCGGACCTTCCCCAAAAAGAGATTTAGAATTCTCCATCGAACTCATACCTGGATCTCATCCGATTTCAACTAACCCCTATAGGATAGAAAATGTGGAGCTAGATGAATTAAAGAAATAACTCCGATATCTTTTAAATAATGGGTTTATCTGACCAAGTGTGTCTCCTTGGGGAGCACCAGTTATCCTTGTAAAGAAGAAGGATGTATCGATGTAGGTATGCATTGATTATAGAGAACTAAATGAGATCACAGTGAAGAACAAATACTCTCTTCCAAGACTTTATGACTTATTTGACCAAATTCGTGGGACTTAATTCTTATCTAAGATTGATGTCCGTTCTGGTTATCATCAATTGAGGGTGAAGAATGGTGATATTCCAAAAACTGCCTTTCAATCAAGATATAGGCATTATGAGTTTGTTGTTATGCCCTTCAGACTAATGCACCTTCTATTTTTATGGATCAATAATAAATTTATTTTGGAAACATATATCAAATGGATATTCTTTGTATAGGAAAATGATTTGGTGATTAAATTATAATGGTTATTTTAGACAATGTTTTCTCTTTTGGAGCACTATATGCCTAAGATACTAGAGGATTTAAATCGAGGAGGTATAGTTGAATTTTTTATGTAAGAATTTATGTATTTATTGTGGACATATGGTGATTTGGGTTATTTCTGGAAAATTATGAACCTAGCATAGAGAATATATGAATAGGTTAATTACACTTTAGTATGAGACTTTAATAGTATTCGATGTTATTTAGAGATAAATGTTAAGATTCTTTTTGGGGAAGACTATGTGATTAAATCTTTCTGAGTTTTGGGTTCCAATATTAGTTTGGATTATTCTGAATAATTTTAATTATGGTTTTGTATTGAATGGTCTTTCTAGAAATTTGGGTACTTTTGTTGAATTTTGGATATTAATAGTCGTATTTCTTTTTATAAAGGATTATCTTTTTTGGGGATTATATGATCTCGTACTAACCTTTTTAGTTTTAGTTGATGACTAAAGACAAGGGAAAAATATAGTTATTCTTTTGTGGATTATGTGATTCGCTAGAAGATGATTCTTATGCTTTTGATGAGACCAAGTCTTTTTGAATGCTCATTTTCTGGAGAAAAGAATAGTCTTGGTGTAAAATTATTAAGTGATGAGACACTACTTGAAGGTAAATATATTTCCTTATGTTTTTATTCTATGTAGTAAATGAATTCCTCAAAATTATGAAAAGGAAAGTAAAACAAAAATGTTGTTTGTTTATGTTTCCTACTGGGTAATCAATGACCGTTTAACACATCATAATTTTGTGATCTTCTTGTAGTTAATTTTCTACTAATCATGTTTTCTATCACTCTCCATCAGAACATGACCCTTTGTTTTCTCTTCCATATCCATGTTTTCTTATATGGAATCCTAGTATGAGTTAACTCGGGTGACCTTTGTACTTCCCTTTATTTCTTTTAAAGTAATAGTTTTACTGACTCTTTTCTGATGTGGTACTTTCAATGAAATTTCCAAGCCCAATTTTAAAATTGTGAGGACACAATTTCTTAAGGGAGGAGTATTGTAACAACCCAAAATTTTGAATAAATTTTGTTTCCTAACTTTGTGTGTTATTTTATTTTATACTCAACAAAACTATTTCATTTAATAAAATGAGTATAATTAAAATAAGACCGTTTGAAACTAAATGTTATGATTATTGTCTATAAATACAAGTGATCTTGATTAATTAATATAGAAAGAAGATTCAATGGCCCCATCCAGTAGTCTCGGGCCGATCGAAGCCCATCTAATGGAACTCGAGAAGGAGGTAACAGTTTTGGGATTTTCTCTAGTCCAATCCCAAGCCGAATATTATCGTTTGAAGCTGGAACAAAATCGCCTTCGTGAGAAGTTCAAGCTGATAGAAATAACTACTCGGACAATTTTGGCCGAGCCGCCCCAAGATTCTATCAACCAAGAAAACCTTACTCTTAAGTCTTATGCTGGTGTTATAAGGGGTTATGTAACGAGACCATAACTACCTTGTGTAATCCTTTGATTTAAATAAAAATTTTGATTTCTTCTTATGATGAAGTTTGTGAGTTTTCAAATGCCCGGATAAATATAGTATGCATATTATTGATGAATTTTAGAAAAAGGATATTTTAAAAATATTTATCTAAACCTTAAATAATAAAAAATGTGTAATGATTTTCAAAAAATGGTCTTCTACCGTTGTGTTCATTATGCAATTTAGAGTCTAATAAGATCAACTTAATTTTTGATGAATAGTAAATTATGAATAGTGATTTTACGCTTAGGATTAGTAATGTGACCAAATGGATTAATAATCTCACTTAAAGAAAAAATTAATATAATTTAGGCACCTTGATTAAGTAATGTGATTAAATAGAATAGATAAATAACTGTTTCAGAAATTACTGGTTAAGTATTAGTTTTTTTTGGTGAATAGTGTTTTTTATTTAAAAAATTAAATTAAAAATATTTATAAAATTATTTTCATAAAATGGAGTTCATTTTTGAAATCAAAGCATCAATATTTGGTTAAGGTGAATTTTTGGGATTTTTCTAAAACTGTTGAACTTTCAGTGAATAGTGTTTTTATTTAAAAATTAAATTAAAAATATTTAGAAAATTATTTTCATAAAATGGAGTTCATTTTGGAAATCAGAGCATCGATATTTGGTTGAGGTAAAATTTTGTGATTTTTCTGAGAAAGTTGAATTTTTGGTGAATAGTAAAAATACAGTTTTTGAGTTTCGGGTGTTTAATGACATCATTAAGGATGTAATAATTATACAATAATTCTGGTGGAATTATGAATAGTAAGATACGTTATGAAATGTCCCAAGTGGAAAATACCACGGGAAAATACCATGGGAAAGCCCGTAGTTTTTCCAATACCACCGATGAGGTATCCCTTGACAATTAATGCTTTGTCCCATCACTTCTCCTATAAATACCAAGTCTTCCCCTCATTCATTTCATTTCCAAATACTCCCCAACGAAGTTATGGTATCTTTACCTCCCAAGGAGTCCTTAAAAGGTGACCTCAAGCCTCAAGAGGTCCCGACCTTCATGCTTTTGAAGTTACTCTTCAAGGTAACGGATCCTACCTCTCTCCTTCTTTTCAAGTACTCTCTTTTATGTCATTTATTTTATGCTCCATGTTCATATGTTGGAGGGTCTTCTTTTATATTAACCTTACTGTAATTTTTATTTTCATATTATTAGAGACTCCCTTTTACGCTCATCATTTCATTTTCTGAATTTTTAAGTGGCGCTGTTAGGCTACTGAATTTTCGTAAGGGATTCTTTCACCCTTCTCATTTTCAAGTTCAATTTTCTTGCCATGTCTTTCAAGTTCTTTTTATTATGTTAAGTTTATGATCTTATATATCCATCACACTGTCATTTTCATGTTCATATGATGAGATACCCTATTTTATCTCATCAATCCATTATTTGAAGTTTTAATTAACGCCGTTAGGCTGTCGAATTATCATAAGAGAAATCTTATTTTTGTCTTCCTTTAAAGTTCTTCATTGCATATGGTATGTTTTTAAAATTTCATTACCATGATCTTAAATCCTTTATCATCTTATCCCTACTGTTTTATGGATCATTTATGAATGGGTGAACAATTTCAACAATCTTTTAAATGTTTTCTAAAACCCTGTAACATAGCCGTTATGCTAAAGAATTTTCGTCTCAAAGTGTCTCTCTCTTTTTCTCAAATTATTTTATTTTATTAAGTGAATTCTAAAAGCACTTTATTTTACAGGGGTATTCACATATATATCAAAATATTATATTTTAATTCTGGGACTTACATACCTGAAACCCACTTTCCTTTTCCATGAGTTTAAAGTGACATAAAGATCATGTCTTTAAAGTAGTTTTTAAAATGTTATGATTATGAAATGAAACCCATTTTTTATGCTATATGGGTTATTTATGAGATTTTTATGATGATATATGTGGATCACATGATGATAAAGACAAATTAATGGTGCACCCTGATAGCACTCCAATGCATTAGGTAAAGACATAATCTCTAGAGATGACTATTTTAACGATACCTTGTTGAATAACCATGGTAATTTTTTTAATGACACCTTGGGGATGGACCTTAGTGATACCAAAATGATTGTATAAGTTAAATGTTGTAGCCACATCTTCAAGTTATGAAACACGTTATTTTTATTACGATATGCCTCATGATCTCTTTCTCATACCTTAAAGTTATTTATCATGACTTTCTTGATGTATCTCAAGTTCACATGTAAAATGTTTCTCTTGTTTCCCTTATTGGGCCTTCTGCTTACCCTTTCCTTTGATGTATGCTCCCAGGTTATGAGATACTGAAATGAACTTAGGATGAACAATAAAGAATCCTTAAAAGTGGTTTAGAAGAATGTTTTATGTTGTTCTCATGTTTTATGTTCCTAATTTCCATGACACTAGACTTTAAAGATCCTTTATTTGTAAAATGTAATGAAATGTTATGTAATAAAAAGGCGGGATGCTATAATAGAGGATTCCTCTGATGGAGGAGAGGCGCATGGCAAAGGAGTCGGCGGTAGAGGAGAGTTGCATGGTGGAGGAGAGGCACGCGGTGGAGGGAATCACAGCGGTGGAGGAGACGCTCGCGGTGGAGGGAATCACGGTAGAGGATAACAAGCACACATCTGAGGAGTGGCACACAGAGAAGGCGAGTTCACATTGGGAGAGGAGGAGGATGAGGAAGAAGAGGTTGTGGTGGAAACAATCAACTTCCATGAGAGCTTGAGGGGTACGAGGAAGGAGGAGAAAGTTAGGGTTTCTTTATAAAACCCGATGAAACTTTTATCAACACTAGCTAAAAAGAGATGATAAAGGTATGTTTTATGAGCTTTAAAATAGAAAGCGCTGATAAAGACATCTTTTATCAGTGCTAAAAATATAGTGCTGATAAAGAAACATTTTATCAGTTCTTTTTTAGTGCTGATAAAGATAGGAAGTTATCAGCGCTAAAAAAGCACTGATAAAGATATAATGTTAATAATTTATTTATATTATTATATATATTTATAAAATTATATGCATGATAAATATATATTTATATTTATAAAATTATAATTTTAATAATTATAAAATCATAATAAATATTCTTATTATATTTATAATCATAGAAATATATATAATAAATATATTAATTAAATATATTTATAAGATTATAGATATATATATATATATTTCTTCTAATTTTATAATTATTTATATGAATATATATATATATATATATATATATTTGTAATTATAATTAAAAATGAATATTTATTTATTTATTTAAATAATTATAAAAGTATAAAAAATTAATATTTATAATATTTATAATTTTAACAATATTTATATTTGATTAATTTATTATAATTTTATAATTATTTAAATAAATAATTATTTATTTATAACTATAACTATAAATATTTGTATTTATTTCTCAATATTTCTATATATTTATTAAATTATATATAACACTATATATGAAAAAAATTAATATATTTTTTATGAATTAGTAATTATTTAAATAAATATATATTTATTTATATTTATAACTAATAAATAAATAGATATTTATTTGTAATTAAAATTTATAATAAATAAATTATTTATAGTTGTAATTATAAATATATATATATATATGTATATATATATATATATAAATAACTATAAAATTATAACGAATATATTTATAATTTTATAAATACATAAAATTAATATTTTATTATAATTTTTTATATATTTAAATATATCTACATTTATTTAGAATTGTATTTATAATTATTTGTATATATTAATAGATATTTTTATATAAATATATATAATTAATATATTTATTATAAATTTTTAATTATTTCAATACATCTATATTTATTTGGAAATTATAATTATAAACATTTGTATACATTTATAAATATTTGTATGTATTTATAAATATATTTATTTAATTATATGTTTATAACTTTATAAGTAGCATAATAAATATATTTTTTATAATTTTATAATTTTTTACCTATATATATGTTTCATTTTTTGGCTTTTGGACTCAAAACACCCAACAGCTCCATATCCAATGATTGATGGACCTGATTTTCAAAGGCAGGTGTTCGACGGATGGTCTGACCAGCGAATCTTAAGAACTCTCATTGGTCGAGAGGATGGGAAGTCGGGCTCATCACACCCTTTTTTGGGGGGGAATTATTGCCTATTCCGAGACTCTCTTATAGATTTAAAACGTATTCATATGTTCGTGAATCTTTGGTTTATACCCAAACATAGTATCCACGGATTTAATCCTGGTGGGAAATGGTCATCTGGATGCAAGGGATTCAGAATCATTTAGGCCTGAGGTTTACCATCCCTCGTTGGATTAATGACCCTCTGGAGTCTGGACTCATTGAGACAGTGCTAGGAGCAGCTCGGTGAACCGATGTGAAGACAGTCGGATCGACTAGTTGTCGTGGTTGAACATCATGGAGGCTTCCTACATACCCTGCCTAGGAGGCAAGGATCAAAGTCCACGTAGTTCGCATTGGCTTGGGGCTTACGCTCTGGGGAAGCCCGGAATGATGGACTGGGGCTTACACTCTGAGGAGGCCCAAGATGTTGGTAAACCAATGTGAAAGGGGGTCTGAATGACCCGTTGTTGGGATTGAACCTCAGGGAGGCTTCCTACATACCTTGTCTAGGAGGCAAGGATCAAAGTCCACGTAGTTTGCATTGGCTTGGGGCTTACGCTCTAGGGAAGCCCGAAATGATGGACTGGGGCTTACACTCTGAGGAGGACAAAGATGTTGGTAAACCGACGTGAAAGGGGTCGGAATGACCCGTTGTTGGGCTTGAACCTCGGGGAGGCTTCCTACATACCCTATCTAGGAGACAGGGATCAAAGTCCATGTAGTTTGCATGGATCGGGGCTTACACTCTGAGGAGGCCCAAGATTTCATGGTCGATGCTTACTCTAAGCCCACGTGAGTTATGCTCGGTGTGAGAAACAAGAGGCAGTACAGACCAGAGGATCACGTCGCGAAAGGTGCATCTGTGAGAAGTGGAGTGGGGATTATGCATGAGAACAGCCCATTATGTCGGGGCTTACTCCTAAGTGGACGCCCATGGCGATGTATTGGGGCTTATACTCTAAGGAGGCCCATAAAGTCGGGGCATACTCCGAGATGGACACCCATGGAGATGGATTGGGGCTTACACTCTGAGGAGGCCCATAAGGTCGGGGCTTATTCTGAGATGGATGCCTGTGGTGATGGATTGGGGCTTACACTCTGAGGAGGCCCATAAGGTTGAGTCTTACTTCGAGATGGACGGCTGGGGTGACAAAGCCCCGTGGGAGAGGGAAAAGGGGTTCTCCTGTGCCCATCTCCTCTCTTGCAGTGCATGGGGGATTCCTTCTGATGGATATTTTACCATCTCTGAGGAGCCCTTGACAAGAGGAGAGGTAGAAAAGGGATTCCTGAGCTCAGAATCCACATTACCGTGGGAATGTGAACCCAAGAATGCTTTAGAAATCTGCTTAAGGGTCGGAAAAACCCCTTTGCCTCTACATACTGTGGGTATGTGAAATCAAAATGGCACGCTGATGCGCCTGAAAGTTACACCATGCAAATCTGGTGGCTCTGGTAGAGGCCTCGGCTCAGGGCCGATGAATAGGCCAATGAGGGAGTTGCGGAGGACTTCGCTGGATCGGAAAAAATTTATCTGGATCGAGAAATGGGAACACCGATGTATTTGGTGAGCCACCGAGAGGTATGGGTGGTGGCACCCATCACGTGGGGAAATGCCACACTGTCGGAGAAGGCGTCCACAAACCAGGGTGGTCCGCAGACAGATTGGCGTCCCGTGAACCAGGGTGGTTCACGGCTTCGGGTTCGATCCGCGAACCAGGGTAGTTCGTGGAGGGTTCCAGGCTAGCAGCGGCGGCCACGGGTGGTGCCAGTTGGAGGCTCTTCTGTCGGGGCCTCGCCAGTGTAGGAGAGTGCTACGCGTTGGGACAGATGGGAAAGGAGGCATAAACTCCCTGGTCCGCGGGGAAGTCATCCACAGAGGGGGTATGGTTCGTGATTCTCCTTGTTTTTTTTATTTTAGGTTCGCGGTTCACCAAGTTATTATGAATTTTCCAATTCCTTTTTAATTCGTATACCTGCTATGGTTCACAGATGGGAATTTCACTATTTGTGAAATCCGAATCCTTTCTTCAACCAATCTCATTTCGAATCTCCAATCCCTCTGAATCCAATTCCAATTCTCCGACCTCCTATTCTTTCCCCCCTTAGTCTCCTTTTCTAGAGAGGGGAAAGGGATGTATCTTTGGCCACGCAACACTTTTTGCAGAGGCCCATAACCAAGTACTCGGTTTACAGCTGACTTTTACAATCTGCGATTCGTGGTGGGTATTGGACGCTTCCCCCCCCCCACGAGGTGAACTCAAAGAGTTCTCCACAGCTGCGAAGGGTTCCACCTCTATTCCGCAAATGACAGTGGGTGCGGCTTGAACCGGTCGACGCGGTCCGCTGTTGGGGCGGTTCATGATGGTGAACTGGACTGGCGCCCATCCTGCCTCGCGACTGTGGAGGCTCTCCACCTCCATTTCGCGAATGATAATGGTTCGTAGAGGGGGCGCTTCGTGGGGCCTGGCCACGTTGCATTTCCATGGGACCGGTTCACAGACTGGTCCTGTTTGTGTCCCTTCTTTGATTATTTTCCCCAATTCTTTGGGGGATTTGGGTAGAATCTCCTTTGAGGATTTTTCAAGACCCTACAAATGCCCCCCATCGGAATGGGGTCCTATCAGAACGAAGAGGAGGCCATTCCGATGAAAAGTGGTCCTGAAACTGAGATGATTTGCGGTAGAGAGGTGGACCCAGTAGGGGACCACTCCTATATATATGGGGAACCCTTAATTTGTCTTTTACCAAATTCCTCGCAAAACCAGAGCTTCTTTTCCTCCGTGTGTTTTCTCTTTTGCGAAGTGCCTCATCCGCGAACCGACAGTGACCTCCACAAACCACTCCTTCTTCGCTGTCGCCTTCACCAACGAACCAACTTCTCAACCGTGAACCCTTAATCTTTATTAATTTAAAATTAAGTGATGACGGGATGCGGAGGAACTTTATTTGCGGTTTCAATGCTCCACAGACCAAAATCTCTTGAACTTTAGAAGTGTTCGAGTCTTCTAAACTTAATCACTTAAACTCGGGATTGAAATTCCGCGGAGTGACTTGGTTCATGGTTTCCTGGACAATGATCTGCGGGCTAGGGTTTCACGGACTGATTTCGTGAAGGGCTAGTTTGCGGGATGATGTCACCGCGAACCATCCTCTGAGCCCTCCTTGAGGGCTTTGCTTATGAAGGCTCCTTAGCCATATATCTGGCAATTTTTTTGTCCAGATTTTTATTTCGGACTAACCAATTGTTGGCTCTCATTATGCAGGGAGAAAATATGGTTCCCCCTCGTTCTGTGCCGAGGCCTGCTATAGAGCCACTCCCAATTGGCTTAGAGAGACGTTCAGCTATGATTCACTGAGCGGAGGGAGTCAAAGAAGACCCTAGTCGGTCCATCATTTCTAATGACGGTGTATTGAAGAACCCTCTCTCTCCTGAGATTCTAAGTTATCCACTATCAAATCAGCTCCCGATCTATGACTTTGGTCTTCAGGATGACATCCCTATCCCCCCTACTTTCCCAGGTCTCCCTTCTCCTTTCCTGGAAGCGTTGTCAAAATGCATTCAGGAAAACCTTACCAAATCCAGGGAGATAATCTCTAATTCTGGTCCGCAAAACACATTTATTCTGAGGGGCTCTGTCTGGACCCAAACCGATCGGTGCACTAAAGACTTTTCTCAGAAAGATATCCTTAAGGACTACCCTTATATTATCAACCTTTCAGAAAGGGATCCTAACACAGGGTGGGTTCCCAGGTGGGATCTTTGGTCTGGCGGGCTCTTCTCAAATGATTGGGCCTGGGCATTTTGGGACCATCATCATTGTCGGGAGTCTCCTGAATCACTGGAAGCAGTCAATCTATACTCTGCAGTGTGGGCTTCCCAATTTGTTGTTTACCCACCATCTCTGATCCTGCATGACCTGTTCATCCGCTGGTGTTCAAGTACTAATACTTTTCACCTTGCCCACGGTGAAGTCGACATTAGTATATGGGACATCTACCATATATGAGGACTGTCGATTACTGGAGAGATGTATGACGAATTTTTGCCCACTCTCGATGCATGGTATAATGTCGAATAGGTGCCTTTGTTAGCAAGGGATCTGCTGGTCATGGCGGAGTAGTCACTGGGTCAGGCCTTGCGTGCCCGCTCTTTTTTTCCCTATGGTACCTGGATAGGGTTATTTATGAACACTACTGGTCCTGTGTCAAAGATCAATTGCCCCAGGACACATCCTTCTCAGCAGTCACGAACCTCCCTAGGTTCCTACTGGGCGGTTCTAGAGGAAAGAGACTAACTTTCATGGGGTTAAGAGGTGCTCCCTGGTGTGTCGCCTATGCTCTAGTTGGCCGGTCTGTTTGCTATGTTCTTGATCAGATGGATATTTCCTTCTCGGGATGTTAACCCAGGTGTCTGGGCCTACACTTTGATGATGGAGGTTGAGTTAGTAGAGGTCCGCCTGGTGAATTTAGTTGTGCCCACTTTGGCCCATATCTATGAGCTACTGAGCCACATGCAGGTGGGTGGGTCACCCTACCGTCTGAGCGGGCCATTATCTTGTTCACCTGGGGAGTGATTTCCAAGAGCATGGTCTCCGTAGGCGACCACTTGGGGATGACTTCGGAAATTTCCAGCCTTAGGCATGGCCTCAGGACCTGGACCCCTCTGGGAGCTCCCCATATTCCCTTGCCTATCAAAGATGTGGCATCCTCTTCGAGTGGATGTCATGGCAGTGCAGAGCTTGCGGATGCCGATGCCTCATCGATTAGGAGTAAGTTCCCCAATCTCCTTCCACTGACTCCTTTTTCTTCCCTTTTTTAATTAGGGACACTCATCTGTCTTATTGACTCTCGGGCTTCAGGACC
Organism: Viscum album; assembly: GCA_963277665.1. NCBI lineage: Eukaryota > Viridiplantae > Streptophyta > Magnoliopsida > Santalales > Viscaceae > Viscum > Viscum album. The sequence continues at coordinate 1,479,573,794 of OY728134.1, forward strand.
ACAACCTTTGGCGCTAATGATTGTGTTCCCAGACCCGACTGTGCTTACGACCACAACTGTCAGGGGTGAAGCTGCTGTAGTGCCAAAGTTTGTGGGTGAGGCCGCCTTGGGTCCCTCCTTGGTGACATTCATCCCCGAATATGTGTCCTCATCTGGGAGTGATTCTGAGCCCGATCAACAAGTCCTCTCCAGCCTTTGACCTGCTCGCCAAAGGGCCTGGGAGAAAATCTGGAGACTGATCTCTCAAACTCCCTTGGTTGAGATGCTGACCAAATTACCGAGGCTATAATTTTTTTTTATGTTGCTAGGATTTGATGGATTTTACTATCATGTTGTTTATGACATAGTCAATTAGGTGGTTGCTGATCGGGAAAGACAGGACGGTTTCGAATCTCACCTCTTTGCTGTACAATCCAAAGCCTACCTTTCTACAACCTGACAGATTTTCTTAATAGAGGCTCATGATCACGCCGAGGTAGTTGTAAGGCTCCAAGGAGAAGTTATTGAGCAGTTTTCTCACCTGGAGTTGCTGAGGAATGAGATACAGCAGCTACTCCAGGAAGAGGACAACGTTTCCGCCATGATTGAAGAAGGGGAGCGGCAGATGGAGGAGCAAATGAGGGTGAGCACAAAGGCGGCCCAGGAGGCAGAAGAGTTTTGGGCTGCTATCGAAGCTGAAACGGCCTTACTGCAGAATGTCTCTTAGACAATCAAAGATTCTCACCAGTACCTGATAAAACTTTTTTACTCCTCCGAAAAACTCATGTAATTTCTTTTCACGCTAGAGGAGGCTCCGGATTGTGGATGCCCTTCCTACCAACTTTGTTATGTAACAAATAAATATTTATCCTCAGTGCTCTTGTCACCTTCTCCTGTGATAGAAACTATTTGGAATGATTACTGCATATGTTAACTCCCTGAACATAGAATAATTTGAGTCCAGGACTAAAAATAAATCAGGCTCTAAATTTTTCCTGGACCATAGGATCCAGCGAGCATCGTTTGACTATTTCTAGGGTTTTATAAAAAATCCCCACAAACTTTTCGTCTCTTATTTTTAATACCCTGCTTTTTTCTGGGCCCATTTAGTGTGGACCCAGCGAGTATAACCCAACTTTTTCTTAGGTCACCCTTTGCGGGTTTTCGACCTAACAGGCTTTGTGCCTCTTTCTTTTGTGAGTGGTTTAAAGTCCTGCCGTCAAGACTATCATTACTGATGTTTTAGGTCGAACAAATTTGACCAAATATGGTGGGGATAGGGCCCCAACGGGGTTCAACTGATTAAAATATGTCTCAATACTCTTCCGACACACGTGGGGGGAAACATGTTTAAATTTGAGTGGCATTCGGGGCATGTCTCAAGGCATGGGAGTCGTGTCGGTGTACATAGGTAGGAAGAGAATTTTTTGAAGGAAAACTTGCCTTTGGTAGACGGGCCAGGGGCGATCAATATGTAGATCCACTGAGTGAATCATAAAAAGGTGTCCTTAAGTCAAAGACTTATCCATTTCTGATGGCCAGGGGACTTCATGGAAGCCCAGCTCATAGAAACCACGATGGGTGGTTTGAAAAATTATGAAAACCACCGAGGGTGTCTTAGAAGGGGAGTGTGACATCTGAAAGGGTTTTGGTCGCATCCGTACTAATCAGGAGTGTAATCAGGAGACCACTTCCATACACATTTAGTTAGTGTAAGGGATGGTTGAGGCTTGACACAGTTTAAAGTCATTCAGCTGGGACATCATTTAAAATGGAACGACTTCTCTTGATTCTCAGTAATCTTATCAAAGACGTTCCACCATATTCAAGCAGGGTTGTGAAAGAGGTTGGTAAATTGGGGCTCAGAGGGTTTCTGAATATCAGGATAGAAATGGGGGCTCAGAGGCTAAGAGGTGTATAGAGATAAGCATTTCCTATGGAAATATTGCCTTTGGTAGATGAGCTAGGGGAGATCAATATGCAGAGCCACTGAGGGAATGGTATGCATATTCATGAAAAGGTGTCCTTAGGTCAATGATTGTATTCCCTCAATATCCAAGCAACTTCAGGGAAGTTGAGATTTGGGACCACCAGGGGTGGCTTATGAGAGTTCGGATTTTTCTAAGCGCAGAGTATGGTTTATGATGAGAAGGTTCATGAATATGGGGAAAACATCTAGAATAAACTTCCTGAGAATGGGTGAAGTAATCCCTTCTCATGCGGGTGTGAGACAGTGACTTGTGTCGGTCTGACCCGTGCACTGAAGGACAGAGAAAAGCCTTCGTTCATTACAGAACCCGTGGAGGGTTTGACCGTGCAGTTTATCGTCATGTGGTTAGGACATATTTTGTGCAGTTTAGCGTCAAGCGGTAAGGATGAGGGGAATTATTTAAAGGTTGCTATGCAATTTAACATCATGTAGTGAGGATTAGGGGCATTTTACTTTCCTTTTCCAATGCTATGCAGTTTAACGTCATGCATCAAAGACGATTGACCGTGCAGTTTAACGTTATGCTGGGAGGACATAGTTGAAAAGGCCACTCTTGATTAGAACGTAATTGGGCCTGAGTATCCTGGAATGTCCAAAACATGGAGGGGGGTTGATGGTGTAAATCATGGTTCTGGGGATTCTTGGATCAGGAGAGGTGATATGGGGGCTCTGAGGCTGGTAAGCACACGGAGCTAGGAAGGGCATCACCTGTGGAAATCTTGCCTTTGATGGAAGAGCCAGAGGTTATCATTATGCAGAGCCGCTGAGGGCATGGTATGCATAGTCATACAAAGGTTTCCATGGGTCGATGACTTTCCACTTTTGATGGCCATGAATGGTTATGAGGATCCAAAATTATCCGGGCCACGAAGTCTGTCATTTCGCATGAAAATGTCTTGACATGTCGGGCATACTCGGCCCTGGTTGCTGTTAAATCTTAGAGATCTCCCTGCACTGATTTATCTAGCTCGTGGGGTCATTCCTTCACTCCATGCAGTTTAACGTTGTGCGGTAAGGACGAAGTACTCCTAGTTTATCGGTCATAGAGCTCGGACCATTGGGTGACTATTAATGCAGTAACTCGAAGGATAACTGAGTCAACATGTTCTGATATACTTGGAACAAGGTGGGGGATGAAGGTTGTAAACAGCAACTTTGAGTTTTCCTGGATCAAGAGGTGTGGTGTGGGGGCTCTGCGGCCAGTAGGCGTACAGAGCTAGGAAGAGTACCGCCCGAGGAAGTCTTTCCTTTGATGGACGAGCCGGGGGCTATCATTATGCAGAGCCGTTGAGGGAATGGCATGCATAATCGTACAAATGTGTCCCCGGGTCGATAAATTTCCACTTTCCGATGGCCATGAATGATTATGAAAATCTGTGATTACTCACAATGCAAAGTTCAGCACGTGGGGATAATGGTGTCCGAGTATACAAGAAGCATCTTCACTACAATTGTCCATTGAGTCAAAGTAGCCTAGTATTGGCTTGATGTTTGTTGATGCAGGTCGCTATGTGAACCACTGATAGACACATAGGCTAGCCAGATATGGATACCCTGGCAACACCTGGATGTGAAAATGGGAATGAACTTGTAAACCATTTCGCCATAAACTTCTGGATCAGGAGGTATGGTATGGGGGCTCTGAGGCCGGTAAGCATAAGGAGCTAGGAAGAGTGTCGCCTGTGGAAATATTGCCTTTGGTAGACGAGCCAGGGGCTATCATTATGTAGAGCCGCTAAGGGTATGGTATGCATAGTCATGCAAAGGTGTCCACAGGTCAATGACTTTCCACTTCTGATGGCCATGAGTGTTTATGAAGATCCATAATTATCTGGGTCGTGGAGTCTGATGTATGGAGAGGATGCATCCAAATGCGCAAGGAGTATCTCCATCTCGTATCACCATGTGTCTTGGGTGGGTCATGATGAAGTCCATGCAGTTTAGCGTCATGCGGTGAGTATGAAGTCCATGCAGTTTATCATCATGCGGTAAGGATGAAGATATACACCTCGTGCAGGTCTAGTCCATACATGGGGGAAGGGGTACTTTTAACATTATTGTTCGTGTAGTTTAACGTCGTGTGGCAAGGACGGGAAGTACACCCCGATCCAGTCTGGTTTGCACACGGGGGGAAAGGGCCTTTTTTTATTCAGGGGGCTGGGCCAGGACTGGGGATCCTGGCATCGCTACGTATCCTACGAGGGTAGGAATCAAGCCATACGTAGTTCTCTGAATTCCGTGCAGTTTAACATCATTGAATTATGACAAAGTCCATACAGTTTAAAATCATGTGGTTAGGACGAGGGGTATTATTAGATTCCGTGCAGTTTAACGTCATGTGGTGAGGACGTGATACTCCTAGTTTAAGGTCATAGATTTTGGACCATTGGGGGCTTGGTAGTTTAATGACATACAATTCGGACAATAAATACACCCCGTGCAGGTCTGCCCTGTACACGGGGGAAGGGAGCATTCTTGAATCTTATTATCCGTGTAGTTTAGCGTCGTGCGGTAAGGATGGGATCCATGCAGTGTAACATCATGCGGTGAGGACATGAATACACCCCGTGCAAGTCTGGTCCATACATGGTGGAATGAGCATTTTTATTTTTATTTTTGAGGTGTCTGGGCAAGGGTGTAGAATTATGGCGTCACTACGTATCCTGTGAGGGCAGGAATCAAGCCTCACATAGTTCTCTGAAAGATGATACACCCCGTGCAGGTCTGGCCCGTACACGGGGGAAGATGGAATTTTTTTAATCATCTTGTCCGTGCAGTTTAACGTCGTTTGGTGAGAACATAGGTGACCCGACATGAAAAGAAAAGGGGGGGGGGTCTGCGCAGTTTAACGTCGTGCGGTGAGGACGAGTTTTGTGCAGTTTTAACATCGTTCGGTGAGGAGGGTGAATACACCCTGTGCAGGTCTGGTCCATACACGGGGGAAGGGATCATTCTTGACTCTTATTATCCGTTCAGTTTAATGTCATGCGGTAAGGACGAACTCCATGCAGTTTAACGTCATGCGGTGAGGACGTGAATACACCCCGTGCAAGTCTGGTCCATACACGGGGGAATGGGAATTTTTGTTTTTCTTTTTGAGGTGGCTGGGACAGGGTGTAGAATTTTGGCATCACTACGTATCCTGTGAGGGAAAGAATCAAGCCTCGTGTAGTTCTCTGAAAGATGATACACCCCGTGTAGGTCTGGCCCGTACACGGGGGAAGAGATAATTCTTGATTCTTATTATTCGTGCAGTTTAACATCGTGCATTAAGGATGAACTCCATGCAGTTTAACATCATACGGTGAGGACGTGAATCACACTTGGTCTCTATGTGAAATATTTCTTTAGGAATCTCACATTTGTAGGGGCGGTTGTGAATGTTCCGTCCATGGAGATCAGGGTATATGCTCCTTTGGAGTAGACCTTGTGTACAACATATGGTCCCTCCCACTTGGGATCTAGGTTTGGAGGCTTCTTTCCAGGTATCATTGGGGTTCGGGGGACCAACACTAATTCTCCTTCCAAGAAAGACTGGATGCGAACCTTTTTGTTGAAGGCTCGTGCGATCCGGTTCTGGTACACCTCCAGGTGGTGTAGAGTGTGCATCCGCTTCTTTTCTAGCTGTTCCAATTCACCTAGCCGCTTTTTTGACTGCTCATCATCAGATAATTGATAACAGATGGAAACACGGAGTGAGGGAAGTTGGAGTTCAATGGGTAGGACCGCCTCTGTGCCGTACACCAATGAGTATAGGGTAGACTAAGTAGCGGTGCAGATTGTGGTTTGATAAACCCACAAGGCATGGAGGAGTTTCTCTGGCCATGAATTCTTGTCTTTGTCCACCATTTTCTGGAGGATGTTGGACATGGTCTTGTTGAAAGCTTCTATCTGTCTGTTGGCCGCTGCATGGTAGTGGGATGAGTGGTTAGCCTTGATACCATACTCGTGGTATAGCTTTTCCAAATCAGCAGAGCAGAAACTGGTGCCATTGTTTGTCAGTATGGTATGAGGGACACCAAATATGGTGATGATATTGGTCTTCACAAAGCTGGCAATATTTCATGCCCCTACTTCCTTGAGGAGTATGGCTTCTACCCATTTGGAAAAGAAGTCAGTTTCTGTGAGGATATACGTCAGCTGTTTGGTCGTGGCGGGAGGGTATGGTCCCATGACGTCCATCCCCTAGACGGAAAATGGCTAGGAGTACTTAGCTTGATGAATTAGCTCTGGGGGTTGGTGTATGAAGTTGGAATGAATCTGGCATGAGTGGCATTTCGCGGTAAAATGCTCGCAATCTCGTGCCACTGTGGACCAGTAGTACCCAAGCCTTCAAACCTGATGGGACAGCTTGGTCCCTGGTTGATGTGCTCCACACGCTCCTGCATGTACATAAGTCATGACGGAAATAGTTTCTTCTCCGTCAATGCATCTGATGAGCACTCCATCGAGGCCTCATTTTTATAGGACCTCTTGCTGACCCACACCGCCTTATAGGACAAAATTGATTTCCCTTCTCCATATTTGCTCTCGTTCAGCCCTGTCTGATGGAAGCTCACCTCATTGAAGGCTCTTCGTGATGGGGATCATCCAGCTGGTGTCAAGAGAATATGGCTCAGGGACAGGACTGACTTCATGGATTTCTTCCGTCTTAGCCTGAATAAACGGAAATACCATTCGACGGTGAGCAATACTAATGACTGTTTCATCCCGGTCTGGGTTGGCTAGCACCGTGGTCACATTGGATAATGCATCAACCTGAGCGTTCTGAGACCGGGGAATATAGGTCAATGTTGGTTATGTGGAGAATTCTGCCATTAACCCTCAGACATGGTCAAACAGGGGGATCAACTCCTCCTTTTTAATAGCATAGTCACCATTGAATTTCTTGATGACCAGCTCTGAGTCACCTTTCGCCTTAAGGTGTCATACTTGTTCCTGGAGTGCGAGTTCCAAGACTGCAATTAGGGCTTGATATTCCGCTTGATTGTTCATACATCCTTTTGATAGGAAGAAGGAATATGGAAAGACTACCTTCTCTGGGGACACAAGTATTATCCCCAGGCCCACTTTTTTGAATCTGGGATCCTCTATGCTCTTCCCGGTTGGGCTTCGGGATGGGCCGTCAAACTACATTTCCCATGCTGGGAGCTCCTCTTGAACCAAGAAGACGTCCTCATTAGGTAGCTCAGTGTCCGGTGCAGTGGTCCCTGTCAAAGGGTTCTCTGACAGAAAGTCTACTAACACCCGACCCTTGATGGCTTTTTGAGGCATGAACCGGATGTCGAACTGTTGCAGGATGACGGGCCATCGGGATAGGCGTCCGGTTAGCATCGAGTGACTGCGGATGTACATGAGCAGGTTACTCCGATATATCAAATGGACATCATGATGCTGCAGATAATGTGGTAGATTTTGAACTGCGAAGAACAAATCCAAACAACTCTTCTCGATATTTGAGTATTGAGTCTCAGCATCAATCATGGTTCGACTGAGGTAATAGAGACTGTTTTTGTTTCTAACATCATTCTGTTGTGTGAGGAAGGCTCCCAGTGACCATTCTAGAGCTTTCACATATAGAATGAGAGGTATTCCTTCGACCGAGGGAATGAGCACTAGTGGGATTAAGATGTACTTCTTTAATTTATTGAACGCCTCTTGGAAGTCATCCGTCCATTGGTACGTGACCCCCTTCTTCATTAACCTGGTGAAAGGAAAACATTTTCCTTCCAGGTTGGCTATGAACCACCTAATATAGGCTAGGTGTCCTTGGAATGATCTCAACTCAGTGAGGTTTCGGGGAGGTGGCAGGCTCAGTATTGCCTTCGTCTTCTCAGGGTCGACTTCGATTCCACGATGGCGTATGACAAAGCCAAGGAATTTCCCTGAGGTAACCCCAAAGGTGCATTTCAAGGGGTTCATCTTCAAGCTATGCTGTCAGATCTTGTTAAAGACGGTCTCAAGGTCTGACAGGTGATCTGAGCGCTGTCTGGACTTGACCACTAGGTCATCCACATAACATTCAACGAATTTCCCCAGGAACGGATTAAAGATCTGATGCATGGCACGCTTATACGTGGTGAGAGAATTCTTGAGACCAAAGGGAATGACCTTGTAATAGAATACCCCTTGAGGGGCCCTGAAGGTAGTGGATTCATCGTCTTCTCGGGCCATCCTGATTTTATTATATCCAGAATAGCCATCCATGAAGGATAGAGCCTCATACCTGGTCGTTGCATCAATTAACAACTCGGTGATTGGAACCAGGAAGTCATCTTTTGGATAATGCCGATTAAGATATCTGAAGTCGATGAAGACGCGGATTTTTCTATTCTTTTTATTAACAGGGATGATGTTGGCCAACTAGATGGGGTATTGGACCTCCCGAATAAATCCCGCTTTAATGAGCTTATCGACTTCAGCCTCTATTTTGGTGGCATGTGAGGGATGTGTCCTTCTAGCGGCCTATTTGTATCCCCGGGGGTCTTCTGGAAGACCCAGGTGATGTGTCGCCACTTCGGGATCGAGTCCTGGTATTTCTGTGTAATTCTAGGTGAAGACATCCCAGTGTTGCCTTAGGAAGGAGGTATATACTTCGTGTTCCTCGGAAGACATGGCTACACCAATGAGAGTGGGCCTCAGATCTTCCTCAGTACCTAGGTTTATTTCCTTGAGTTCGTCCATAGTGGTGGAGATACCTTCCTCAAATGCGGGAGGTGCATCCCTGAGATCTTCCCCCTCTTCTCCCAAATCCTCATCTTCTTGGTCTGACGAGGAGAGAGCTTCTGTCATGGGTTCTTGGATGTCCGGAGGCGAGGGGTCATGGGCATCCTTGCTTGAGCATTCTCCCCACGATTGAGGGTCAACGGATGTTCCCACATTGTCACACTCGGCCGTTGTGGCTGAAGTCATGAGGAAATATGAGTACATGTCTGTACTTGAACTCCTACTCTCAACATGGTTGATGGGCAGGACATAATCTCTACCAAGCTGCCTGAGGGGGTCATCAGGGACCTTCTTCAGGCCATTTGGAGCGGGGATCCAATCGATACCATCAACCAAGGGCTTCTTTTTCTTTTGATCGTAGAACCCGACGTCAATGTAATGTGACTCGGAGAGCTCAAAAGGGACCTTGTCAGTGTTCAATGTCCTGATTTTTTCATTAATGCAATACTTGATACACTGGTGGTAGGATGAAGGAACGACCATGTGCTTATGGAGCCATGGCCTTCCCAGCAGAGCATTGAATGTCGTGTTTTTCCGGACCACCAGGAATTCCGTGTAGGCTACCAGGTCACCAAAATGGGTCTTTAGCTTAATCTGTCTCATTGGATTATGCTCGCTCTTTTCGTAACCCAGCAGAGTTATGGCTGAGGGAATTAGGTCATCCTCACTGTATCCCAACTTACGGAGTGTCCACAGAGGAAGGAGGTTAACTCCGAAGCCATTATCTATAAAGAATTTATAGATTTCAATACCATTCAGTGTGTCGGACGCATATAGCGGTCTGATGTGTCCTTGAATGATGGAATCTTCGTCCTAATCAGTGAAGGAAATCACCGCATTGCATTCGGCCGGGTCAGTCTCCGTCCGGTAAATCTCAGCAGCAGCTACCTCAGCTTGAAATTCCTGAGGGTTGATCAAAGCTTCGATAAGTGCCTCCCTGAGGTTTGCTGACAGACTTAGGGAATTGATGATTGAAGGCTTTCCTAGTACCGATGCCATCTACTTAAGGATGTTGTATTTTTTCTTCAGTGTTCGACGCTTCTCCTTTGGCGAGAGATCCTTAGCGGGTTCTTTGGGAGTTGGAGCATTTGACGAGGAGGGACCGGCCACGGGGACAGATGTCGAAGGTGTTCCCACATTTTGAGGACTTGGCCCGGCCGGTCTGTTTGTGCGCACTAGGCGGTCAGACACTTGTTCCTCCCCTGGTGGGTATCATAGAACAACAGGGCTAGAGTGGCTGCTTGTAGAGGTGGAGGGGCGTTCCTTCTCCTTATGAGTCCGTTGAAGCGACCTCCCACGGGTTTCCGTGATATTAACGGTTTGGGCCGGGGTCCATCCGTAGGGTTGGTTTCGGCCGCGGCTGCGCCTCCCCTGGTATCCCCTACCTCTGCAATTACTCCTCCCGGCTCCTCGTGCAGGGAACTCAGGTTTGTAACCATACCCTTCGTCAGGGAATGATTCCATGAGATGGATAACTTTGATAGAACCAAATATTGGATCTTCATCCTCTGATAGGTCAACCTGGTCGGTTGTCTCTGATGGTTCCGTTTGGTGGGTCGGTGCCTGTGGTGCCAAATTCAAGGGCGTGAAATCTACTAGGGTCGGGACTAACTTTGGCCCTGTCACAAACTGCTCCTCTTGCAATTGTTTCCTCCTTCGATTACACCCGCATGATCGGTTCACATAGGATTGTGAGGCTGATGCTGTTAGATCTGCGGATTCAGGGGCTGTTGGTGGAAACACCAGCTGTTGTAGTTGAGCTCGGAGTATGCCCTGGGCTCAGTTGATAGTCTTCTGAGTCATCCAGTTGTCACATTTCTGCCCCTGCTTGCTGGTGACTTTCTGCCACCCCTCCTCTTTGTCAGAGTCAGTGGTAGAGATACATGCCACATGTGCTGGGGGTGGCCCCAGCTCGACTTTTTTGGAGTATACCATCCTCTACAGGAGGTCTTTGAAGACGAAGCATTCTCGGATACTGTGCCCCAACATCTGATGGTAGGGACAGTAATCTGGCCTGTCATCGCGGCCGACCTCTTTAGGTCTCCTTGACTCTAGGAGGTGGAGAAAGTTGCAGTTCATGGCGACAATGAAGTAGCCACAGACTTGATCATCTTGGAACTAGTATACTTTTTGTCTTCGTTCCTAAAACTGGTTCCGCTTCGGTCCCCTCTGATCATCCCGTTTAGGCAGGGGCGACCGCTGATATGTAGGGGTCCCTTGACAATTTGGTGGAGGCCTGAGCGGTGGAGCGGGAATAGGGGTCGGCTTGAGTGTGACAGCGGACGCCTTAGCTCTAGGGGCTCTTTTCGCAGGATCCTGCAAGGCTATTCAGGAATTTGAATTAGTCCACTGCAGGGTGTCCTCAATTCTCTGGGCAATAGCCGAGAGATGGCGGAAGCCAGTGGTGCACTCCACCGGTATGAGCGGTGTTCGCAGCTCATCTCTAAGATTATCGATGCATATGGCTAGCATCTCATCTTGAGGCATTGGCCTGTTCAGAGAAGAGGTCAGATCTTTCCATCTGGAGATGAAATCTGAGACCCTCTCATTCTCCCTCTGCTTGTAGTTCATGAGATCGCTGACCGTTGTTTTAGGCAACATTGAGCTGAAGTGGAACATGGACTATTGCTGAAGGTCTTCCCTGCTCTTTATCGACTGGGCCGACAGACTCGTGTACCAGACGAAGGCGGATCCTTGCAAGGTTTGTATGAAGCATCTGAATTTCACTGCTTCTTGTTGTTCTGGAGTCCCCATCAAAGGGCCGCAATAGGATTCGTAGTGCATCAGATTATGCTCTAGATTTCCTGATCCATTGAAGATGGGGAATACAGGGCTCCCAAAATTGGGTGGAGGTGGTGTGTTGGTCAACCAATCTGGGTAGGGTTTCCATTCCGGCTGTATCGGAGCGCGTCGTCCTTCCATCGCTTCCAATCGAGCTATTAGTGCCTCGATGGTGTTGGTGAGTCCCTGTTTTACATCCTGTTGGGCCCGGTCCTGGGTAGGCGTATCCTGAGGCATTGACTGAGGATCCGAGTTGGCTGGAACCAAGGGTGCGTGTGCCATTTGTGGCACCTTTGAAGGGTTCAGGCATACTCACTCCGGTTGATTCCTATGTGGAGGGAAGTCTTGGTATTCGTCCAGATCCACATCTAGGTAGTTGGATGGGCTAGGCGCCTTATTGGATGGGAGCCCTGACTGTATTTCATTTGCCGAGGAAAACCTTAGCCTCTGAGGTGCACCTGCTGGGAGTGCATGATGTGGTTCCTCCCGGGATGCACTTTCAATAAGGCGGTTCCTTTGGAGTAGCTCGGCATTAAGCCATCTCAATTCCTTCATCTCCTCTTCCTGTCGAGAAAACCTCTCTTCGAGCATGAGTGGCTCATTTTTTTTGAGAGAAGGAGGCAGGTTAAGTGTAACCAGTCCTTTATTCTTATCTTTGTTGGATGCTTGCTGGGTAGGCGGAGGAAGGTTAGCTAAAGGGGCGGCCATGTTTAGGGCGGCCCTCTGGTTCCGGGTGTGCACACCTGCTGGTTCATTGCGAGTCATGGCCTGACCGGAACTATCATCTCCCGATCCATCTAGATTTGTAGTATCTCTGGTATCACCCATGGGGTTAACCTCCATGGTGTTGATGAATGCATATTGCGGGGTGGAGGGGACGCCACCTTCCAAATAAGAAGAGGATCTCCCGCATCTTCAGCTGGCCTTCCATTTCTTGACCTGGGATTGCCTTCGGACTTCTTGACAAAGGGTGACGTGAGAGTTCTTTGATGTGACCTTACAGTTCACCTTCCTCTCAGAGGGGATTATGATTCAAATGACGGGATAGGACAGGAACCTCCTCTTCTGACTTTCCTCCCTAGATGAGAGAATACTGATTCTCGTTGGGTGAATTATTGTTGAGGGGGTAATAATGCCCCCAGCCCAAAGGGCTGGGGTTGGCCCTGTTCCTTGGACATCGATTCTTTTTCCGATTTTATTGGTCTTACAGGGACATTTGTTGTTAAAAATGTCCTCAGCCCTACAGACTGGGGTTGAGCCTGGATGGAAACATTGGCTGCTGCTATTGCGACCTGCCTGATCTCGCGTGCCCCCATCCTGGGGTGAACCAGATTTGGTGCGGAATTCTTTTGTGGATTAGTCCCTTCTAGGGAGGCAGGCAAAGATAGATGATTGACCTCCCTTAGGCAAGAGGCCTGCTGTATTCTCTCAGAGGCCTGATTGAATTGTTTTTGAATGGCTTGTTCCCGTCGGGCCTGATGCTTCTGGGACTTACTCAAGGCCTGGCTCTGATCGAAGAAGGGCGTCGCTAGTGACAAGCTGGGAATATGACATTCTCGATCCCGTCCTTCTGAGTGCCTCAGCATACGAGGGCCTTTCGGTGCTTTCTTCGGTAGGGGGAGGGCCTTTCTGCCAAAATAATATGTCATCGCGGGGAGGACCTCCACAATGTCATCCGTAATGGAAAGGACTACCATTACTGCTTGATGCTTCACTGCATAGAGGACTTTTATAGTGCACACCCTGGGGAGGACCTCCAAGTCGTGTCGCAGCAAGGGGAGGACCTTCAGGCTACGTAGTGTCGTTACAGGGAGGACCTTCGCAATAACTTCCATCATGGTGAGGATTACCATCATGGCTTGACGTTCGACGTGCATCCTGGGGAGGACCTTCAGGACACGCCGCGACAAGGGGAGGACCTTCTTGTTGCTTGGGGCCACTGCGGGGAGGACCTTCGCAATGGCGGCCGTGGAGGAAAGAACTACCATCACAGCTGTGGCAATGGCGAGGACTACCATTACTACTGCCACAGGGAGAATATCTGCGGGACACATCCCAGAGAGGGCCTAAAGAATGTACTGCACCGAGGGGAGGGCCTTCTCATTGTTTGAAGTCTCTACGGGGAGGACCTCCATTATCAGGGTGGTGAGGACTACCACAGTGATCTGATGACTGGCTGTCGGTAGTTCTGTTGTACCGTAACCCCTAGGGAGGACCTTCAGGGAAGGTCACGACAAGAGGAAGGCCTTCTTGTCATGATGAGACATCACTTCGGGGAGGGCCTCCGCAGTTGCGACTATGATAGCGAGGACTACTATCACAATCTGTGGTCCCACTGCATGGAGAGTGATTGCAGTGTATACCCCGGGGAGGACCTTCAGGGTGGACCACAACAAGTGGAGGACCTTCTTTCTGCTCGATCTTCTGGTCATGTGGAGGGTTTCTGTTACTCGCATCAAGAGAGAATCTCTCATGACCGATCGTTATACGCCCGCGGGGAGGCCCCCACAGGTGCTCTGGGGAGGACCTTCAGAGCTGCTGGTAGCGACATTGCAGGGAGGAACTTTGAAATTTCTACTTCCACTCCCATAATATGGTATTGGGTGGGCAGGGTTCTGAGCCTTTGACATGTGCTTAGCAGAATCGGGAACCCCAGCTTCCAGCAAAGTGGAGTCATGAACTCCCTCTTTATTTTACGACTGCCTTTGGCACGTTCGGGGCACTCTTTTGCAGGCAGCGGGGACCGTCTGCTGTTGAAAATGGCCTTCACCTTTGGGTCCCTATCTAATTGGGTCTCGTGATGCTGTCGGGATATGCCGACGAACATCTTGACTTTTAGCAAGGATATATTCTTGCTCTGGAGCATCCACCATGATGGACAGGTGTCCCCCAGTTGGAACAAGTGAAACTGCTCGATCAGGTTGCCCTTGCGTCGCGGAATATGGCTGGCGACCCTCCTGGGTAGAATCAGGGATGCTGATCTACTCCTAGGCAGCTATATCATCTCTTAGATGAGTCACCTCAATTGGGGAGAGAGGCTCACGGGCCCGAGTCCTTGCTGTTGTCGCTGATGCAATTACATTCTAGAAAGTCTACAAGATATGATATGGGATCGATACCTGCTCCTCCATCATTGCTAGAATATATAGAGAGACATCTTTGGCTAGAATGGGTATGAAGGCCCATTCCGGTATCGAAGCAGGAATATCCTGATTCGGTCCTCCAGTGGTCAGTGGGTACTGACAGTTCTCCTGTGTCGGGGCAGGTGAATGAATCTACCCCTGTACCGAGATACACCGGTTTATCTCTCCATTTGACACCACATCAGGGTGGTGGGATTTACTTGCATCCACATGGTGCTGGTCCTGCATATATTGGTTTCCCACCATATCAAGTCGGTGGCCTTTGTTGGTGGGGAGATGTGCCCGCCTATGAGTTGCCGCCACATCTGGGTGGCGAGCTTTGTTGATCGCTGCCATGTCAGGATGGTGGGCGTCAGAAGAAACTGCTAGGAGCTGGTCCTGCAGGCGCTGGGTTGCCACCACGTCAAGCTGGTGGGCTTCACGGCCCAGGGCAGGGAGAGGTGTCTGCCGAGTAAGTGCCATCCTACGTGAGCGATGAGCTTGATGGAGCTCGGCGGGGATGCGTGTCGGCTCGTGTGATGCTGCCATGTCTGGATGGTGGGATTGGGAGGAGCGAACAGGTGTAGGTACCTGTTCGTGGTACATCTTCGTGGCTGGGTAGTAGAGCTCCTCCTCAGGGACCAGGGTGATGAACAGTCCCCGATTGTACGTCTTCCACCCTCGTCGGGCGGTCTGAGGGGCCGGATCCCGGGGAGCGTGGGCCTGAATCCTCAGGGAGACATCCTCCTTGGCGTGAGGATGTTGGGTCGTGGCGTGACCATGATGATGTCTTCTGGAGGGGGCCTTGGAGCGGAACCCCCATTCGGTGGGAATGAAGTCCTCAACATCGACCTCATCTGCTTCCCTAAGATAAGGGAGGTACGCATTGTCCCGTTCCGGGGATAGACTCCCGAAACGGTTGGATACGGCTACAGGGGCTGTCTGGATCCACCTTTGTGGTCACTGATGGGTAGGCAGCCGATGAATCTTGACGGATTGGAGGGCGCGCATGGCCGCCTCCACCATTGGGAGAGTACCATTCACGTAGTACTCTCGGATCAGCACATCCAAAAACCAACGTTGAAGATGCTGGGTGGGTGACAGGGTCCTCCATTGTTGAGTAAGTCTCATCCTTGCATTGTTGGAAACGTGCAATTGTGATTTTCTTTATGATGCAATTGGATCGAAGGGAGTTCTGAAGGTAGTACCTGCAAAACATTTTTGCAAATACAAGCAGCAAACCCATCAAAGCATCATCTCATAATCTCATGCATAATTAATGACCTTGCTTGGCCCTCCTTTAGAGCATGAGGGGTAAGAACGTGGGATTAGGTTAAACTCATCATGTTTTTTTAAGTATTCACGTCGAGTTCACCATTTTTGTTTCATTTTTTGGATTTCGGCCTCGAAAGGCCCAACGACTCCGTATCCAATGATTGATGGACCTGATTTCCAAAGGTAGGAGTTCACCGGATGGTCTGACCAGCGACTCTTAAGAACTCTCATTGGTTGAGAGGATGGGAAGTCGGGCTCATCACACCCTTTTTTGGTGGGAATTATTTCCGGTTCTGGGACTCTCTTATAGATTTAAGACGTATTCATATGTTCGCGAATATTTGGTTTATACCCAAACATAGTATCCACAAATTTAGCCCTGGTGGGAAATGGTCATATGGACATAGGGGATTCAGAATCATTTAGGCATGAGTTTTACCATCCCTCATTAGATTAATGACCCCGTGGAGTCTGGACTCATTGAGACGGTGCTAGGAGCAGCTCCGTGAACCGATGTGAAGACAGTCAGATCGACCAGTTGTCAGGCTTGAACCTCATGGAGGCTTCCTACATACCCTTCCTAGGAGGCAAAGATCAAAGTCCACATAGTTTGCATTAGCTTGGGTCTTACGCTCTGGGGCAGCACGAAATGATGGACTGGGGCATACACTCTGAGGAGGCCCAAGATAATGGTAAATCGACATGAAAGGGGGTCAGAATGACCCGTTGTTGGGCTTGAACCTCGGGGAGGCTTCCTACGTACCCTGTCTAGGAGGCAGGTATCCAAGTCCACATAGTTCGCATGGATCGGGGCTTACACTCTTAGGAGGCCCAAGATGTCATGGTCGATGCTTACTCTAAGACCACATGAGTCATGCTTGGTGTGAGAAACAAGAGGTAGTAGGGACCAGAGGATCACATCGCGAAAGATGCGTCTGTGAGAAGTGGAGTGGGGCTTACACATGAGAGCATCCTACTAAGTTGGGGATTACTCCTAAGTGGACGACCATGGAGATGGATTGGGTCTTACAATCTGAGGAGGCCCGTAGTGTCAGGGCTTACTCCGAGATGGATGCCCATGGTGATGGATTGTGGCTTACACTCTGAGGAGGCCCATAAGGTCAGGGCTTACTCTGAGATGCATGCCCGATGCGACAAAGCCCAGTGAGAGAGGGAAAAGGGGTGCTCCTGTGCCCATCTTCTCTCTAGAAGTGCATGAGGGCTTCCTTCTGATGGCTATTTTACCATCTCTGAGGAGCCCTTGACAAGTGGAGAGGCAAAAAAGGGATTCCCGAGCATAGAATCCACATTACGGTGGGAATGTGAACCCGGGAATGGTTCAGGAATCTTCTCAAGGGTTGGGGAAACCCCCTCGCCTCTGCTTACCATGGGTATGTGAACTCAAAATGGTGTGATGATGCACATGAAAGTTACACCACACAGATCCGGTGGCTCTGGTGGAGGCCTCGACTCAGGGCCGATGAATAGGACAATGAGGGATTTGCGGAGGACTTGGATGGATTGGAAGGATTTTATCTGGCTAGGGAAATGGGAACACCGATGTATTTGGCGAGCCACCGAGAGGTATGGGTGGTGGCGCCCATCGCTTGGGGAAGTTCCACGTGGCTAGAGAAGCCGTCCGCGAACCAGGGTGGTCCGCGGACTGATTGGCGTCCCTTGAACCAGGTTGGTTTGCGACTTTGGGTTCGATATGCATACCAGGGTGGTTCTCAGAGGGTTCTAGCCGGGCAGTGGCGGCCAAGGGAAGTACTGGTCGGAGGCTCATCGGTCGGGGCCTCGCATGCGTAAGAGAGTGATATGCGGTGCGATAGATGGGAAAAGAGGCATAAACTTCCTAGTCTGTGGGGAAGTCATCCGAGGAGGGGATATGGTTCGCGATTCTCCTTGTTTTTATTATTTTAGGTTTGCAGTTCACCAAGTTATTATGTGTTTTCTAATTCCTTGTTAATTCATATACCTGCTGTGGTTCGCGGATGGGAATTTCGCTGTTTGTGAAATCTGAAGCATTCCTTCAACCGATCTCCTTCTGAATCTCCAATCCCTCCGAATCCAATTCCAATTCTATGACCTCCTCTTATTTCCCCCCCTTAGTCTCCTTTTATAGAGTGGGGAAAGGGATGTATCTGTGGCCACACGACACCTTTTGCGGAGGCCCATAACCAAATACCCGATGTACATATGACTTGGTCAATCCGCGATTCGCGGTGGGTATTGGACGCTTCCCCCCCTACGAGGTGAACTCAAGGAGTGCTCCACGGCTTCGGAGGGTTCCGCCTCTATTCCATGAACGACAACGGGTGCAGCTTGAACCGGTTGATGCGGTCCACAGTTGGGGCAGTTCATGACGGTGAACCGGACTGGCGCCCATCCTTCATCGTGACCGCGGAGGCTCTCCACCTCTATTTCGCGAAAGACAATGGTTCGCGGAGGGGGCACTTCGTGGGGCCTAGCAACGTTGCATTTCCATGGGACCGGTTCGCGGACTGGTCCTGTTTGTGTCCCTTCTTTGATTATTTTCCCCAATTCTTTGGGGGATTTGGGTAGAATATCCTTTGCAAATTTGTCAGGACCCTACAATATATTTATTTATTTATAGTTACAATTGTAACTATAAATAAATATATTTACAATTTTTTATATATATTTATAAATATCTATATATATATATTTATAAAATTATAATATTTGTATTTATTATTATTTTATACTTATTTAAATATATATTGTTGTAATTATAATTACAAATAAATATATTTAAAAAGTATTTATATATACTTAAAATTTTATAATTATAAATATAATAAATATATTTAATATAATTTTATAAGTATTGAGAACATAATATAGTATATATATGAGTAACATGAATAATCATATACAACTAGTAAAATATACATAATAAAAAATGATCCATCAATGGACAACATGAATAATAAAAAGTGTGTAATGTGTAAATGAACATTTATGATGATACGTAACATATATGCATGCAGGGTCAATATATTAATTGATCAAATTCATTGGAAAAACATATATATTTAATTATAATCTTATAATATTTTTAAAAAATTATATATATATATATATATATATTTAACATATTAAAAAAATATATTAATTATAAAAATGCATTTTTATATTTAATATATACAAATAAACATTATTTTTAATTATTAATATAATAATTGTATATAAATTACTATTAAAAACTTCTATCAGTGATAAAACTAGTGCTGATAAATCTACCCTTTTTCAACACAAAAAAAAAGAACTTATAAAGGGTACACCTTTATCAGTGCTGATAAAGGGTAGATTTATCAACACTTTTATCTAGTGTTGATAAAGGACCCCTATTTATTAGTACTTCTGTTTGGCGCTAATAAAACGAGGTGATTCCCTTGCCACATTTTTTGGTAGTGATTCGAATGATTACATTTTATCTTTGAAAAAAATATTTAGAATTGTTTGGACAAGTATTAGAAGTATTGGAATGAAGATTACCTTAAGTACAATCCAATGTTTCTCCATTATTCTTTTTCTCCTTTTGATCATCTCATTTTAGTTTTCTCTCATACTGCATCCATGTTCCAATTAATCCATCCATAGTTAACTTTATCAAATTTTTAGTATCATCAATAACTTTCCTCTTGGACTCCCATTCTTTTGGAATAATATCAACAATATTTTCAATGAGTTGATGTTCTAATAACTCTTTTTCACCCAAGGATTGTAAACTATTTACTATTTTCATAAAACATTGATGTATCTATGTTGTAGTTTCTTCAGGTCAAAAATTAAAAGCTTAGTAATCATATATTTACATTGTAATGTGAGTTTATAAAACTTTGTTAGTTTTGAAATGTATAATATCATCCTTCTTCCGTATCATCACTACTCCAAAT
Source organism: Viscum album (assembly GCA_963277665.1). Taxonomy (NCBI): domain Eukaryota; kingdom Viridiplantae; phylum Streptophyta; class Magnoliopsida; order Santalales; family Viscaceae; genus Viscum; species Viscum album. Next base: position 1,479,593,590 of record OY728134.1, read on the forward strand.
ATTCCCTTTAACAGTGAGAAAAAATGATTTTAATAATGTTAAAAAAGTATTATTTTCCTCAGTGCCATTAAAGGGAGGGACCCTTTTATCAATGCTAAAAAATAACTAATAAAGAGGGATCTTTATTGGCACTAAAAAAAGTGATGATAAAGTCCACCCTTTATTAGCTCTAGTTTATCACTGATAAATGATCTCATTTATCTGCACTTTCATTAATATTGATAAAGGCCCAACCTGCTACAATGTGCTATTTGTATAATAGAACACTTCAACACATACCTATAACCTGTATGCAAAATATATAATTTAATTTAAATAAAATTAACATCATGAATACAAAAAAACACTACTATATACATTTCAAACAATGTTTTGTATAATTACATTTATAATTACTATCCATGAACATTTAGAAACATTAATGTTTTATCATCTTTGGCACTCATGATCCCTTCTAAAAAAATATGGCCCATGGTATCTGTTGCCGAACAACTCACCTCAACCCAAGTAAAGAAATACACCTATATAAGAAAACAAATATTATGTTAGTAATACTATAAATAAATAAATTATACATTAATATGAAAGAAAACATTAATAAAATGTCAATTTTAAGTAAAAAGACACACCTGAAGTTATACCGATCACACCATGCATCGTATTAAGGTGTGGTTGATTCCTACACATCACAAATGAGTTATGGATTTTTTTCTTAAAGTATCAAAATAACCCAAATGCACTTTCTTGGTTTTGAGTATGTCACTTGTTCTTTTTACTAAAATTATTATCAATTTTAAATAAAGACACACTTGGAGTTATACTGGTCATACCATGCATCATATTGATGTGCGACTAATACTTACATGTTAAAAATTTCTTATGGATCATTTTCCCAAAATATAAAAACAATTGAAATGCATTTGATTGATTTTTAGTTTTCCACTTGTGTTTTTTACTAAAATGTCATTTCAAACTAGACAGACGCACTTTGAGTCATACTGGTCACATTGTGTGTCAGTTTAATGTTAGACTACTTCCCAAATGTCACAAATGACTTAGGAATCATTTTCCTAAATTATCAAGACAATCAGAGCATGTTTTCTTAGTTTTCAATGAGTGAAACACATTTTGAATGAAAATGTCAATTTTAAAATGATAACAGATACTTTGAGTCATGTTGGTCACACAGTGCATCGGATTGAGGTTTTTTTGATTCCTATACAATTAAAATGACTCATGGATCATTTTCTCTTAAATTATAAAAATAATCCAAATGTGTTTTCTCAGTTTTCAGTATGTCACTTGTTATTTTTACTAAAATTAATGTCAATTTAAAATAAAATGACACAATTGGAGTCATATCGGTCACACCATAAATTGGATTGAGGTGCAGTTGATTCTTACATGTTACAATTGACTTATGGACTGTTGTTATAAATTATAAAAATAATAAGAATACATTTATTTGGTTTTCAGAATGTCTCTTGTTATTTTTACAAAAATTAAAGTTGATTTTATATAAAAAACACTTGGAATTCTATCGGTCACACCGTGTGTCATATTGAGGTTTAGTTGATTCTCATATGTCAAAAATGATTCATGGATAATTTTCCTAAAGTATCAAATAATATGAATGTGTTTTCCTGGTTTTCATCATGTCACTTATTCGTTTTACTAAAATTAATGTCAATTTTAAATAAATAGACTCACTTGGAATTATACCGGTCACACCGTGCGTCTGATTGAGGTTCGACTAAAACCTACACATAAAAAATTTCTTATGTATTTCTATAATAAAGTATCAAAACAATCTGAATGCGTTTATTTGGTTTTCAATATGTCACTTGTGTTTTTTTATTAAAATGTCATTTGAAACTAGAAACATGCAATTTGAGTTATATCAGTCGCACCATGTGTTGGTTTGATGTGAGACTGATTCCTACACATAAAAATTGAATTATGAATAGTCTTCCAAAATTATCAATATAATTGGAAAATTTTTTCTTGGTTTGACATGTTTTGTACTAAAATGTCATTTTGAACTAAAATGTCCATTTTAAATTAATAACATATATTTTGAGTCATACTAGTCACATCATGCATTGGATTGAGGTGTAGTTGATTCCTACACAAATAAATTATGAATCGTTTTCCTAAAGTATAAAAAACTATCATTATGAGTTTTCTTGGCTTTCAAGTATGTCACTTGTGCTTTTTACTAAAATTAATGTCATTTTTTAGTAAAAAAACACACTTAGAGTTATAACTATCAAAATATGCATCGTATTGAGTTGAGGTTGATTTATAGATGTTATAAATGACTTATTAATCATTTTTCTAAAGTATAAAAAAATACAAACGTTTTTTCTCAGTTTTTAGTATGTCACATGTTCCTGTTACTAGAATTAATGTCAATTTTTACTAAATAGACACACATGGAATTATACCGGTCTCCCCGTTCACCAGATTGAGGTGGGTTTGATTCCAACATGTTAGAAATAACTTATGAATAATTTTTCTAAATTATCAAAATAATACAAATACATTTGATTGGTTTTCATTATGTCACTTGTTCTTTTTTACTAAAATGTCATTTGAAATTAGAAACACACACTTTGAGTCACATCAGACACATCGTGTATCTGTTTGATGTGAGACTACTTCCTATATGTTACAATTAACTTATTAATTAGTTTAATAAATTATCAAGACAATCAGATAATGTTTGGTTGATTTTCAGTGAGTGACACACATTTTGAACTAAAATGAAAACTCTAAACTCATAATAGAAACTTTGAGTCATACTAGTCACACTGTGTGTCATATTGACGTGTGATTGATTACTACTCATAAAAAATGACTTATGAATCATTTTAATAAAGTATTAAAACAACCCAAATGTGTTTTCTTGGTTTTTAGTATTTAACCTTTTATTTTTAGAGAAAATTAATTTAAATAATAAATAAAAAGATACATTTTGAGTTATACTGGTCACATCGTACATCGGATTGAGGTACAGTTTATTCCTACACATCAAAAATGACTTTTAGATCATTTTCCTAATTATAAAAACAATCTGAATGTGTTTTATCTATTTTCGGTATGTAACTTGTTCTTTTTACTAAAATTAATGTCAATTATAAATAAAAATATGTTCTTGGAGTCATATCGATCATACCGTGCATCATATTGAGGTACGGTATATTTCTACACATCACAAATGACTTTCAGATCATTTTCCTAAAGTATCAAAACAATATGATTGTGTTTGATTGATTTTGAGTATTTAATTTGTTCTTTCTACTAAAATTAATGTCAATTTCAAATAAAAAGACATACATTTAGTCATATCAGTCACACCATGTGAAAGGTTCTGTCATGGGAACATTCAAATGATGTTCGGTTTCGGGTTACTTAGGTGCAGGAGAGTGGCTGAAAAGAGTTATCTCTCAAAGGAGGAAGTAAATTTAAAAACTTATTAAAATTATATTGAAAATAACATAAAATAAAATAAAAACAATACTTGAATGGATGGGGGGAAGTTTTATCATTTATAAAACTAGAAAAAGTTTTCTGGAATAAGATTGCATTTATTTTAAATTTTGAAATGAAATTCGACGCAATAAGAAGGTGTTTTTTAGAAAATATTTTAAAAGACATAATCAATCTAACTCTACCTCTTAAATCAATTATTTATCATTATAATATAAATTAAAATCCAATTAATTATGATCCATTATCTTTTTAACCCCTAAACCCTATGAGAATTAACCTTACCAAAAAGATGTAGTGAATTAAACCCTAAGTTATCTTCTGAATATGTAATCACAACACCCTGCTTTGATTTATGTTATAAGGATATATTATGGTCAGTGGTAAATTAAGGCACATATACTGTCTAGAAATGGGGACTAATTGAGTTAAGGTATTATGTTTGAACCCTACAAATTAATCCCGTGTGGTTTTGAATTACTGGTTAAGGTTTCTCTCTCACAGTTCACACAATTCCCGACCTCATGTGTTTTGTGTTAACTATTCAATTTCATTCTTAGTTTTATTTAAATTAAAAAATCAATTAATAGATCATTATATGTGAATTACAGTAGGTCGTTTATTCAAAATAAATTAATGAATAAGGATAGAGGTTGATCTATTACTAAAAGAACTACTCTTCCATGGGTGGCGTAGTCATCGTAGAAACGTTTTGCATGTGCAATGGTTTAGAAAGGGTAAAACCCAATCTCGTTTCTGATATTGATTCCAGCCCAATTAGAAAGATTAAGGAATAATAAAATAGAGTAAAACAGGGGAATATAGAAGAAAATATAAGAAATATAAGAGGAATAAATAAGTTTATTATGCAAACATAAATATTACAAGGTAAGAAAGAGAGGAAGGCTTCAATGAAGGGATCCTTGCTTCAAGAGATACCCCTATGATTATAGGGAGTTCCAAAACCTATAAGGTTGTGATATAAATCCTCTATAAATCCAAAATGGAAGAACTTCACTCCTTGTATGAACATCCAAATGGGGTTCCCAAGGTGTCAATTTATAGCCAAATAGGGAGTGGTTTTGGGAACCCAGTTTTCAAGATACCACTTGTGTATCAGTTTTGAGTTGGTAAATGGAATTATCTTGAGTTGGACAAAATATAAAAGTTGTATCCCAGAACCTTTACTATTTACATGTCAAATTTAGAGGACAATGGAGGAAAACATCACGATATATGGCCGAAATACATAACCAAATCATAGAATTCGTGCAAATTCTATCCCCTGGATGGATTTGTTCAAATGGACTCCTTAATGAACGAATTGGGAATCAGTTCCTTGAGAGGAGTTGTATCCCATGAAATTTTTGACTGTAACACAAAATTTAGCCCATTTTAATGCACACATTTTGAGGAATGTGCATAATAGTGTATAGATGTCCTTGGGCTTCCATGTAGTTTGGCCCATTTCTCTTCTGGATCATCTCCAACACTCCAAATCACCTCATCGTACAAAGAAATCACGAAAAAAAGAATAATTTCCATTTTTAATAGTGGAAAAAATTTAATAATTGAATCAAATGGGATGTAAAATTTGAGATAATATTTGTAATTTTAAATACAATACTAGTTTAAAAAAGTGATGTAGGGGTAAAATAATGTAGTGATTTGTGATGCGATCACACACCCACACTTACCCTTTTGCACTCCTGTGCAAAAACTCATATCATGTATTCCAAAAAAATTCTTAAACGTAAACATCAATATCAATTTTTTTTAAAACACATATACTTAAGATTCAACAATTACAAACCAAGAAACAAATGATATCATGCCTCATAAAATCCATTATTTCAAGTTCTCCATTTATAATATTCAATATATTTCCACTTCATGTGTCCTCCCATGCATACAAAAAACTTACCTCACTTTCATTTTCTCTCATCATAAAAATGTCAAATTTTTTAGCAAAGGATTTCTCATCCAAACTCATACAAGGGTCACCATAGGCTTGATAAATTCCTACATCGCAACTTGACGTGAGTCAAGGGTATATGTTTATCATTAGGACTTTTCAGGGTTATTCTGTGGCTTTCAGTTGGTAGGATTTAGATGTGAAAAACTATGAGGCTGAATGAGTAGGGATTGACTCTTTTTGAAGAAAAATTGCATTAATCTAATTTTCACTTTAATATGGTCTCCTCCTTAATCCCCATATCATTGATTCATGTTCATAATCATGAAAAATAAAGGAATTTGCACAATATTAAAAATTTCAGTAGTAAAAATGTCAATCTTCTCAAACATGATTTTCCTGAAAGATCTAGATAGGCAGAAAATTCTTCCTCTATTAGAAGCTCCATAAAGGCACAACTTCACTTATCATGAAAGCTCTAGAAAAGGCACAAATTTCAATATAATGATTCTTTTCAGTAGAAAAATCATCTCTTCAAATTTTAATTTTCCACCCAGAGTATCACAGAATTTGGTAGTACAACACAAGACAAATTCCCTTACACTTAAGTTCAACTAGATTATGCAATTTCACTTCAAGAGTTGGTTGGATAGGGAAAATTGGCTTGTAATGTGTCTAACCTAACAGGTTGTTCATGGATTATAAGGGATAAAATGATTAAATCTTCAATTTATGCCATTTTAAAAAAGGATTATTTGAAATAGAGGCTTTAATACCAAACAAATTCCTTAATAATTTAAAGCATATGTACCTCAAACCCTCAAGTTTTGACACAAATAAATCAAATTCTGGTTAAATCAAGCATGGTTTGGTTCTCTCAAGAAATGAGGTTAATGTAAATATTATGAAAAGAATGGTTCAGAAGCCTCATTGGAAAGTGATTTTTAATATAAAGACAATGACATGTGGTATGAGATTCATAATTCAAAGTACTTTTTATGTAATTACTAAAGATTTAAACTGGAAACAAAGTCATTTTCAGCATTCATTTAAACTCAGTTTTAAGGGATAAATTTTTTCACTTATTGATATGGATTTAAAAATGGGGATGAGAATAATTTCAACTCAAAATATTCAAAAACACCCAAAAATTAAAAAATAAACACACAAAATTTGAAAAAACACACTTTTTTTTTGTTTTTTTAAATCATTGAAAAACAGAAAAACTATTGAAATCACTAAACTAAAAGGTTCCCTCCCCAAAACTTAAAATATTGCATTCTAATAAATGTGAACCATTGAGATTATATATGCACATGAAATTCAGAATTTTAAATAGAAAAAATAATATAAAAGTGAAAGGGTTAGGAACAACCTGTTATGCTCAAGTGATGATGGGGTCATGCAGTGTGATTAAATCGACTGCATCAGTAGGAAGTCCCTCAATGAATTTCTTAAAACGTTGCCCACTGACTGTACATATCCTTACAGTGTCCTCTTGTGTGATCTCCACTGCATTATAAATAAAAACATTAGATACATTATAAGGACCTAACCACAAGTAACACAACTTACTAGGAATCAACTTCAGTCGTAAACTATAGAGAAAAACTTTCTCTCCAACTTGAAATTCTCTTTTTTGGATCATTTTTTTGTGATATGATTTTGATATTTCCCTATAGATCCTTGAGTTCTAATATTAAGACAATAAAATATCCTTAAGCTCTTTAATTTGCAGCTTTATTTGGATTTCATCTTGGGCCAAATACATGTTACATTTATTTATAGCCTAATAAGCCTGATGCTCAACTTCCACGGGGAGATGAAACGCCTTCCCAAAAACAATAAAAAATGGGGACATACTAATGGGTGTACTGTATAATATCTTATAAGCCCAAAGTGCATCATCCAAGTGATTACTCTAATCTTTTCTATTTTGTTGCACGATTTTATCCAAAATCTGTTTCAACTCATGATTTCAAACATCAACCTGGCCATTTTTTGGGGGGTGATATAGTGTTGATGTTTTGTGTGTTACCCCATACTTTTAAAGAAGGGAAGCCAAATTATGATTGCATAAGTGTGTCCCATGGTCACTAATGATGGCCTTTGATACTCCAAACCTACAAAAAATATGCGCTTTGACAAAGTCCACAACAACATGAGAATCATTAGTCCTAGTGGCCTTAGCCTCCACCCATTTGCTCACATAATCAACAACAACCAAAATATACAGGAAAACAAATGAACTAGGAAAAGGACCAATAAAATTGATTCCCCATACATAAAAAATCTCACAGAATAGTATGGGTTGTTAGGGCATCTCGTGTCTCCTAGAAATGTTCCCAGTGTGTTGGAAACAAGAACATGACTTACAAAACACATGGAAATCATGAAATAAACTAGGCCAATATAATATAGAGTCTAAGAATTTCTTAGCTATCTGTTGGGGTTTTAAGTGTCCACCACAAGCAAGTTTATGACAGAATTGCAGAACAGACTCAAACTCTTGATCAGGAACACACCTCCTAATAACTTGATCACTACACATGCACCAGAGGTAGGGTTCATCACAAACATAAAACCTAGACACACTCTTTAATTTTTGGACTTGATGTTTCTTTAATTTTGTATGAATTTCAAAGGCCACAAGGTAGTTAACTAAATTATCATACCAAGGATGCGTACCTGAGATTGAATAAAGATGCTCATCGGGGAAAGTATCCCGATGTGGTACATGGTCCACGGTGTCATCCTCTAGTGCATGAGTAAGCCTACTCATGTGGTATGCCACAATGTTTTCTGACACCTTATTTCCCTTTATCTCAATATCAAATTCTTGAAGAAGGATCATCTATTGGATAAGCCCGGGTTTTTCATCTGGATCATTCAAGAGGTGCTTCAGAGCTGCATGGTCAGAAAAAACAAATACTTTAGAGCCTAATAAATATGAATGGAATTTATCTAATGTAAATATTATAACAAGAAAATATTTTTCTGTGGTTGTGTAGTTTGATTGGGATAAATATAATGTTCTCAATGCATAGTAAATCACATGTGAACGTACCTCCACCCTCTGAGATAAGACAACTCCAACCGTGAAGTTGGAGGCGTCACACATAAGCTCAAAAGGAAGCTCCCACCGCGGGGGCTGTATGATTGGTGGAGTGGGAAGAAACTTCTTTAGCTCATCAAAAGAAGTTCTGAAAGATTCATCAAACACAAAATTAGAATCCTTTTGAAGTAATCATGACATAGGAAGAGCAATCTTACTAAAATCATTGATGAAGCGCCGATAAAATTCTGCATTACCTAGGAAATATCTAACATCACGCACACATATAAGATATAGTAAGGATGAAATAATATCTACCTTAGATCTATCACCATCTATCAAATGTTTTGACACTACATTCCCTAAGATAATGCCATGCTCTACCATGAAATTACACTTTTCAAAGTTCAAGACTAGATTCTTCTCAATACAATGATTCAACACCTTTCCAAAACTATAGATACAATAATCAAATAAAGACCCATAAAATGTAAAATCATCCATGAATACCTCCATGCAGGTCTCAATAAAATCAGAAAAAATACTCACCATGCATCTCTTGAAGGTACTTGGGCTATTGCAAAGTCCAAATGGCATCCTTCGGTTGGAAAATTTGCCAAAGGGACAGGTGAATTTAGTCTTCTCCTGATCCTTCGGAGCTATAGAAACTTGAAAATATCTAGAAAATCCATCCAAGAAACAATAAGGTGTCTTCCCAGCTAGTCTCTCAAGCATTTGATCAATAAATGGGAGGGGAAAATGGTCCTTACGAGTGGACTGATTTAGTATCCTATAATCAATACACACACACCAACTATTTTGTACCCTCATTGGAACTAACTTATCTTTTTCATTTTTAACAATAGTAACACCACTTTTCTTAGGCACAACCTGAATAGGACTCACCTATTGGGAATCTGAAATGGTATAGATTAAACCTACCTCAGGAAAATTTTCAACCTTTTTTTAACAACCTCAAAAAGTGTTGGATTGAGTCTCCTTTGTGGCTGACTAACCAGTTTAGCCCCATCCTCCAAAAGAATCATATGCATGCAAATGGAGGGGCTAATACCTGATAGGTCATCCAAGGTCCACCCGATTTCCTTAATGTTCTCCCTCAACAGATTCAAAAGTTTTTCTTCATATTCAAAAGGGATATTGTTAGCTATTATAATAGGTAATTTCTCACCACTTAACAAGTATGAGTATTTTAGATTTGGTGGTAATGGCTTGAGTTCCAATGTAGGGGTGATGTATAGATGGAGAAATTGAAGGAACTAAAATATGTGCACAATGAACATCAGTATCAGAATATACATAATAAAAATCATAGAATAAAGCATCAAATCCATCAGCATACTAAATAGCCATGTCCTAATCTGAGTTCACATCATCAAAATCAGAATATGAATCCATTTTAAAATCAAATCTTAGAGAGTCTTGTTCATTAGAAATGGGTGTGGAAGCGCCCTTAGACATTAAACTAGAACCAATACTCATAATATCCCCAAATATAGGATAATAAAATTCCATGTAGTTTTTATTTTGTGGTTCAAAGTGGGAGATAACAAATGAATAATGGTCCTATGAGAGGTACTTCATGGATTCCATGACATTAAATATCACAACTTCATCTCCAAATTCCATTGAAAGTGTACCCTCATTGACATTTATGATATTTTTTGTAGTTTTTAGGAAGGGTATACATAATATAATGGGAGAATGAGAACTTACCTGATCATCCTCTATGTTAAAAACACAGAAATATGCTGGGAAGATCATTTATCTTACCCGAACAAGTACATCCTCAAAGACTCCTGCTGGATATTCCGTAGCTCTATTCGGCAACTACACCACTACTCTAATAGTATTCAACTCAAAATCATGTAAAGAAGAGAATATAGAGTGAGACATCCCATTTATGGAATCTCCCAAATCACAAAGAGCATCTAAAAAGTGTAACTCCCATATAGTGCATGGGATGGTGAATGTCCCCAGATCCTTGCACTTTGTTGGCATTGTTAACGTTGGTGTAATGAGTGCTGAAAAATTCCTTCCAAGATTTATCCTCTCATTTCTCTTGAGCCCTATTCTATTGGTAAAAATTTCTTTTAAGAATTTGGCATACCTTGGGATTTTTTTAATGGCTTCAAGAAGAGGGATGTTGATCTCCACATGCTTGAATGTGTCTAAAACCTTCTTTTTTCATTTCCTCTTCATCCATATTCTTGGTTTGAACAACCCTATTTGGAAAAGTAAGGGTATTAATAGGAATATCATTAATATTTTTCTTACCTTTATCTTTCTCCTTGGGTTTCTTGTTAGCCGATTTTGAATGGGGTTTCTTCGGAGTTGAGGTGAATCTTGGTGGAAAAATAGGTGCAGATGTATCAGTTATTTTTTTCCCACTTCTCAATGTGATGGCAATGACATTACCATTGTGATTTGGAGTAGGTTGGGAAGGTAGATTGCCGGAGTTCTTACTTACCAGTTCTTGGAAGGTAGTAGCAATCTGGCTCATTTGAGTCTTCAACTCCCTCAGCTTCGAACCTTGACTCTTCATCTCCATCTATTGATTAATAAAAATTTTCTTCAAAAGATCATAAGTGTTAGAATCTATCTTAGTTTTAGAATTCCATTGTTGTTTACTTGTTGATTATTGAGCTTCAAATCACCTGTGGGGTTGTTGGAAACCTTGTTGGTAACGTGGAGGCTATTGGAAGTTTTGTTGAAAAGGGGGGCTTTTTTGTTGTCGAGAGCCATAAATCAGGTCTTATTGATCCTTACACCCTTGGTTATATGTTGGACCAAAAAAATAAAACTTCTTTTGGGAATATGGTTGTTGTTTCTACTGTTGATACGGTCTCCCAAGAAACACTGCTGCACAATATTCTGTTTCTTATAGTTGGGGGAAACAATCGGTTGGGTGATCTGTTTCAGTGAAAATGCCACAAGGTCATGAAGGAGGGTGTTGGGATGTCTTATGTGAAAAGAAATATTCCTCACCATAGTGGTCAATGTTTCCAACTTAGTATCAATAAAATGATTTTGAAGAGGGTAAGGACTTACCTGATGGACTCTCCTAACACGTGGTGTACCTCGATCACCAAATTGTTGGAGGTTTTGTGTGGTCTCATTGATCAATTCACGTAAAGATACTGGTGTCTTGTCCACGAATGCCCCTCTAACTGCAACATCCACCATGCTCCTCTTCATAGGTGTGAGTCCTTCATAGAAGTATTGGATGAGGAGTTTCTCACTAATTTGGTGATGTGGGAAGCTTGCACAGAACTTCTTGAATCGCTCTCAATACTTATACATTGACTCCCCTTGTGATTTCTAGATCCCCGATATCTCCTTTTGAATGGATGTGGTCCTTGAAGCTAGAAAAAATATCTACAAGAAAATATGTTTCAAATCATTCCCACAATTTACATCTTCAAGTTGTAAATAATACATCCAATCTTTCACAGCTCCATCAATTGAGAATGAGAATCCTCTTAGATTGATTTGATCTTCAGAAATATTTCTTGGTTTAAGGGCTGAGAAAACCACATTAATTTATTTAAAGTGTTTATTAGTATTCTCACTAGAGAGGCCATGAAATTTTGGAAGCAGGTGAATTAATCCAGATTTCAGTTCAAAGTCTGATTCGAGATTTGGGTATGCAATGCAATTTGGTTGATAATTAATATCAGGTACAAACAATTCTAAAATTGTTCTTTTAAGTTAATTTCTATTATTTTCGTCCATTATTTTTTATGTTTGAATTTTAATTTCTTCCAATTTCAATGTTCTAAGAGTGGAGGAATTCTCTAATTGGTTGAATGTTGAAACTCCCCATAGACTGAGAATGTCTGATTCGAGCCCGAAGGCTACGTTCAATCTCAGGATCAATATCTAAGAGATCTTCATGATTTGTTTGTATCATAAATCAAATTAAAATTAAAATAAGTAAAGTGTACCATCGTAAAATAAAAATGAGAAGTTTAAGTTTATGGTCCATAAAAAAAGAAAATAAAAGAAGAAAAAAAATCATATTGGGTATATAATTAAGAAAGAAGATAAGAAGATAATAAAATGTAAAAAAATACCTCTAAATAGTTGAAATAATTACTTGCCTCCCCGATAATGATGCCAATTTGAATGGCGCTGTCATGGGCGCTTTCAAATGATGTTCAGTTTTGGGTTACTAAGGTGCAGCAGAGTGGCTGACCAAAGTCATCTCTCAAAGGAGGAAGTAAATTTGACAACTTATTAAAGGTATTTTGAAAATAACATAAAATAAAATAAAAACACTACTTTAAAGGATAGGGTGGGGGTTGTTTATCATTTATAAGACTAGAAGAAGATTGTTGGAAGGAGATTTCATTTTTTTGTTTTTAATTTTGAAATGAAATTCGACGCAACAAGAAGGTGTTTTTTTAGAAATTATTTTAAAAGGTGTAATTGATCTAAATCTACCTATTCAATCAATTATTTATTATTATCATTTAATTTAACATCCACTTAGTTATGATCCCTTAACTTGTTAACCCCCAAACCCTATGATAATTAAACTTACTACAGAGATGAAGTGAATTAAAGCCTAAGTTATCTTTGGAACATGTAATCGCAGTACCCTGCTTTGATTTATGTTCTAATGATAGATTATGGATAGTGGTAAATTAAGGCACATATCCATTCTATAAATGGGGAATAATTGAGTTTAGTGATAATGTTTGAACTCTACAAATTAATCCTGTGTGGTTTTAAATTACCGGTTAAGGTTTCCCTCTCACAGTTCACACAATTCTCGGTCTCATGTGTTTTTTGTTAAATATTCAATTGATTTCTTAGTTTTATTTAAATTAAAAAATAAATTAATATATCATAATATGTTAATTACAGTATCTCATTTATTCAAAATAAATGAATTAAGAAGGATAGAAGTCGATCGATTACTAAAAATAACTACTCTTCCATGGGTAGCGTAGTCATCGTAGAAACGTTTTTCATGTGCAATGGTTTACAAAGGGTAAAACCCAATATCATTTATACTCTTTATTATAGTCCATTTAGAAAGATTAAGGAAGAATAAAACATAGGAAAACAAGGGAATATAGAATAAAATACAAGAAATAGAAGAGGAATAAAGATGTTTATTATGGAAACATAAATATTACATGTTAAGACAGAGATGAAGGCTTCGATGAAGGGATCATTTCTTCAAGATCCCCTATTATGAGTATAGGGAGTTCTAGAACCTATAAGGTGGCGAGAGGACTCCTCTATAACTCCAAAATGGCAGTACTTCATTCCTTGGCCGAACTTCCAAATGGGGTGCCCAAGGTATCAATATATAGCCAAAATGGGGAGTGGTTTTGGGAACCCAATTTTCGAGATACCACATGTGTATCGGTTTTGAGTTTCTAAATGGCATTATCTAGGGTTGGAAAAAATATAACAGTTGTAGTCCAGCATCTTTAATATCTCCATGTCAAATTTGGCATCCAATGTAGGATTATGGCGTGAGATATGGCTGAAATACAGAACCAAATCATTGAGTTTGTGTAGATTCTGTCCCCTGGATATATTGGTTTGTATGGACTCCTTAATGACCAAATTGGGCTTTGGTTCATTGAGAGGAGTTCTATCCCATGAAGTTTGGGATCGGACCACAAAGGTTCATCCCATTTGAATGTATGGATTTTGAGAAATGTGTAAAATAGTGTACATATGTCCTTGGGAATGAGGACTAATTTAGTTTAGGGATTATGTTTGAACTCTACAAATTAATCCCCTGTGGTTTTGAATTACCAGTTAAGGTTGCGATCTCACAGTTCACACAATTCCTAACCTCATGTGTTTTGTATTAAATATTCAATTGCTTTCATAGTTTTTTTAAATTAAAATATCAACAAATAGATCTTTATATATGAATTACAATAGCTCATTGATTCAAAATAAATGAATGAAGAAGGATGGAGGTCGATCGATTACAAAAAAGAACTACTCTTCCATGGGTGGTGTAGTCATCTTAGAAACGTTTTGAATGTGCAAAGGTTTAGAAAGGGTAAAACCCTATCTAGTTTATACTCTTGATTCAAGCCCTATTAGGATAATTAAAAAAGAATAAAAAAAGGAAAATAGGGGAATACCGAAGAAAATATAAGAAATAGAAGAGGAATAAAGAAGTTTATTATGAAAACATAAATATTACAAGGTAAAAAAGTGAGAAAGGCTTCGATAAAGGTATCCGTGCTTCAAGATATACCCCTATGAGTATAGTGATTAATGAACCTATAAGGTGGTAATAGGAATCCTCTATAACTCCAAAATAGCATCACTTCACTCCTTGACTGAACTTCCAAATGTGGTGCCCAAGGTGTCAGTTTATAGCCAAAATGGGGAGTGGTTTTGGGCATCTAGTTTTCGAGATACCACTTATGTACCGGTTTTGAGTTGGTAAATGGAATTATCTTGAGTTGGAAAAAATGTAAAAGTTGTATTCCATCATCTTGAATATCTCCATGTCAAATTTAGAGGCCAATAGAGGATGACAAAGTGAGATATGGCTGAAATATAGAACCAAATCATTGACTCCATGTAGATTCTGTCCCCTGGAAATATTGGTTGGGATGGGCTCTTTAATGACCGAATTGGGATTTGGTTCCTTGGGAGGAGTTGTATCCGATGAAGTTTGGGATCGGCCTAATAAAGTTCAGCCCATTTGAATGCATTTATTTTTTGAAATTTGCAAAACAGTGTACATATGTCCTTGGGCTTCCATGTAGTTTGGCCCATTTTCCTTCTGGATCATCTCCAACCCTCCAAATCACCTCCTCCTACAAAGAAATAAAAAAACAAGAATAATTTCCCTTTTTAACAATGATAAAAATTTAATAATTCAATCAAATAGGATGTGCAATTTGAGATAATTTTTTTTAATTTTAAATAAAAAACTAGTTTAAAACAGTGATGTAGGGGTGAAATAATGTAGTGAATTATGATGTGACCACCATGCGTCAAATTGAGGTGCGATTACTTCATGCACTTCAAAAATGAATTATGGATCATTTTCCTAATCTATCAAAACAATATGAATATGTTTTCTTGGTTTTGAGTTTGTCTGTTGTTATTTTTACAAAAATTAATTTCAATTTTAAATATAAAGATACACCTGGAGTCATACCGGTCAAACCATCCTATTTTTTTTTCAAATTTACAACACTACATAGTGAGTTGATGTTCTTAGATGAAAAACCTTCATCTACTATTTTGGTTATCAACAGTGAGAAATGTTTTTCGGTTAATAACATTGAATCAATATTCAGTCTTAGAAGTTTGAAAAATAAAGGAAATGAAAATCTTGGTAACATTGGTAGAAAGGAACATCGAATCTCTTTTGTGTTTTTTATATAGTTGGAAGAAAAATATGAATTCCCAAAAGATCTGTGAAAAGAACTAAATAAGTATTAGATAAATATGATAAGGTAATTAAATTACAATTAGTAAATAAAATGATGAAAAAATTATATTAAATAAATAGCAGGATTTCACATTTTTAGGATGGTTGTATACATTCATGCCCCATTTACTTATTTTTATTATCTCAATTGCACCCTCGATGTTCAATTTCTCACAAGCATGAGTAGTTTCGAAAAAACCACCCCAAATCAAAAAACAAATATCCCCCTGTATAAGAAAATAGTACTTATGTGAGTAATACTAAAAAGAAATAAATTAAACATAAATATGAAACAATCAATTATTTCAATGGAAGTGAAATATTCCTGATATATGTGTACATTTTTCCATTTGGTATGCTACCCATTAGTTTCTAAACAAATCTACATTGTGTCATGGATTCAACAATTTTCAACATTCATAATAGTACTAGAAAATATAAATACAAAAAGGATTAATAAATATTTTAAATGAAATAGTAATTATCTTTGATGATACATCTTTGGGGATGCTAGTTCGTTGATGGAATATGGTTTCTCTCATAAATTTACAATCATAATAACCATAATATTTTCTATTTGTTTATTTCAGACAGTGTAGAAACATTGAAAAAAATAAGTAATTTGTTTTGGTATGTGTTTATATATTGAAATCTTGTTATATATACCCTAATACTTATCCAATTTTATAACTTTGAAGGCTCCTTGTGTGCATGGACTATCCTCATTCCATGATTTTCATAATATTTAAACATTATCCTATCATAACAGAATTATCATTTAAACATAATTTAAAATATATAACTTTAAATTTAGTTCTAAAATATTGGATGTATTTTATTACAAACTGAAAAATGTCATCATGTGTGGTAGGTTTTTTGGATATCCATATAGTGAATCCAAACAAAAAATATTTGGATTATCCAAATTGACCACAATGAGCATCCAATGTTTCCTAAAAACAACAAAAAGAATAAGTTATGAAAGAAATGAAAATATATTTGATATGATGAAACTGTAGAGTTTTATCTCTAAATCATTGGTATTAATAAGAGTCCATCATCTGTAAGTTTTTTTTCAAATGATTTGACCCGTTTTCCACCATTTCATTCATTTTTTACTCTATTTATGTTTATTATATAGAAGTGATGTGAGTATTAATGTAGAGACCTGAAGCTTGACGTACATGGACATTACATTACATTAGCGGAATACTTAGTACATAACAAAAACACACACACAAGGATCGTAATAGTTTAGTGTCTTTGGAATCTCGGAACGTAATCTTCTAATCATGGTGAAAGATCTTCAATATCTCACATAAAGATCTTCCATTTTTTTACCTAAAACCTTTCTTTATATCCTGGGGAAAAGAAAACATAAAAGGGTGAGCTCAAATGCTCAGTAAGGGTAAACAAAAGAAATATCAATCACATCATATACATAAGCACATAACTATTGGAAATCTTAACCTGCAAAAGAGATCATAATTTCATAACATGGGGTAAATCATGGCAGTGAAATGTAATCACAATAATCAAAACATAAAACATGAAACTTTGTGGCATTCACACATAATCATATAGAATCATTTCTTGTTAGTCAAGACTCATTTCCAAGACTATCTTAGTGGACATAGTCCCTTTCTGAATCGAGTAACCCTCGTTTCAGTCCTGTTTCACTGAACCGGTATAACCTACCATTCCAGCCATGTCTATCTCATGAGATATAAAATCTTTACCCAATGCATTATAGGGAGATATAGGTCCCACCCATCTCATAATGATACCATTATTATGTGTTCCACAAAATCATAAATCATACATCATTGCATAACCCATGTAGTAAAAATGGGATTCTTAAACAACATGACATCATAAAGAAATTCATATAAGATAAAGGAATTCATAAAAATAATTTCATCACAACATAATCAAATCAATGTAATAATAGGGATAAAAACAGAACCCTTTATTATCTTATATGGAAAATAATTTTGATAAAACACTTGAACTTCATTCTTGAGGAAAATATCCTTTCTTCTACAAAAACACTTTTCTTTTTTTAACATGTCATACAATTATAAACTAAAATAAGTTGATTAAAAATAAACATGAAAACTTGTAAAGGAAGCTTCTTGGAAATAATGTTTTAAAAATCCATTCATGTTGTATAAGTTAAAAAAACATTCTTCGTACTTTTTTCGGAAAAGTCAAAAAGTACCTCGTACGAAAAAAACGACAAAAGATTCCTTTCATATTCCTTACTAAAAACTCACCGAAGGGTAAAAATGGATATAAACAATTGTAGTTGGATTGAAATAATATCACATATTTATGAAACATGGATGTGGATGATAAAATACACCCCATTAAATACCAAAGTATAAACAATCTCGGATAAAAATGAGATTGTGATATTTCCCCTTACCTTAGGTCCGATTTGCTTCGTATGTGTCCGAACCTCCTGTATAATGTTTTAAATAATGTCATTGACTTATTACAGAATAATATTCATTGTTATGATATCATATATGGTTCACTTGTGACATTATATTACCCTTTCTTTTGTAAATTCCATATCAAAGAAGCGTTTTGGGTAAAATCGTTTCATTTATCGTAGGTGTTTTGACTTGTTGTTCTTGACATTATTATTACTTATATCATGATTTACTTACTTCCAGAATATAAAATATGATTTATATATCATATATATTCAGTATATATATATATAATAGATAGATAAATGAAATGAAAAACACCGTTCATGGAGACGGTAGTCCGTACGTACGCATGAGCGCTGTTTTCCTTTCCTTATTGTCTTGAATGGAAGTAAGTAGATGACATACATATATATATATACATAAATCCAGTAGCTTTGTAATGTCATATATTTCATTATTATTTCTTATATATACTTTATAATCATTCTTAAATGGTTAACATGGAGAATGAATCTCATCGCGTCGTGGAGATGGTAGTCCGTACGTACGCACGAGCGATGATATCGTTCCCATGGTCATGGAATTGTGTTTAAGTGTATGTATACTATTTCATTATCAATATCACTTTATAATAATCATATATAGTTACTCATTACACCTTTATACCCATCCAATTAAGGTGATGGTGGAAAATAGATTACACCACGGCGTGGAGACGGTATTCCGTACGTACGCACGCGCGGTGATTTCCTTTTTCCGTAGGATGGATAGAAGGTTAATTAGAGTTGTTTCATATTTATAATAACATATCAGTATATAATAAATACTGATGTTATTACTTTATCATGAAACAACTAAAGAAGAATAAGTTGAAGAAGAAAGAAATTGAAAAAGATCGGTAATGGATATTACCTCTTCTTTGAAGTGCTTCTTTGAGACCTCCTTTTAGGGAACTATAATTGGTCTTTTAAGAAGACCAGGACCTCTAGGATGATACTAGGGAAGTGGAGAAGAGATTTTGGCAGGGGTTGGCCGAGCTTGAATGCTCAAATTGGTGTGAGGAGGAGAGGGAGGAGGTGCCCTTTTATAAGGGAGGAGAGGGGCACCTTAGGAATATCTCAAAATATTATTTTATATTAAAGTCAAAATCGGTTTATAATGGTTCCAAAGGGTATTATTTATAAGCTAAAGTGGGTATGGGTCGAAATACTATCATCCAATAGGATTTAGACAAGTTTAGGGTATTATTTTATCCTTATCAATTAGATTTAACTCTAAGTTAAATAATTTAACTTTTACCGTGTCTTTTTGTTTTCTTACACTATATGGTTAATACACTTACTATAACATGCCAAACGAACCCCAAATTATTTATTATTAATATATATATCCTTATATAAGTCATTTGGCCGAACCTTAGATTTTTAGGAATAAAATAACAATTAATAATATAATATTTGATTTAAAAACTATTTTGTGTCAATTTTGACACTATTTGATTTATGATTTTTGTGAAAGTCATAACAGAATTATATGTTCGAACCATGTTGATTAAATCAACAATAATAAATCATAGTAACCTAGAAAATTAGTGTAATTCATTAAAAGTCTTAAATTACATTTATTTTGGTGTTTATAACATCAATTATGTCAATATTTCATTAATAAGATAATTACTATATCATCTTTGTGTCATAAATAAATTAAATTATTTGATGTCTAAAAATTACAAATAAAATAACATCATGTATGAAATCATGTTATCTTTCTAATTAATATTTACAATCGAATTTATCTTATGTACAACCCTATATTAAAAATGTTTTAGTAAATATACTTTGATTTTAACTCTTTTAACTCTTCTTTGAATTAAATGATAATAAATGTACTAATCTAATCCAAGTGGGCCTAAATGATAATATTTTACACTTAAGGTTATTTTTGGTCGAGATACACTTGTCCAATAGAATTAGGACACGTGTTAGGGTAATATCAATATCATTCTTACCCTTAATTACCCTATTTACTTTTAACTGTGGTAAATAAAAGTAAAAAGTTACTATTCACCAAAAATTATTTTCATCTCATTGAACCACATTTTACTTACAGACATCAACCGTGTCTCTCGGATTTTTGAAATTCAATTCACAGAAGCGGTAAAATTAAGTTTTATGAAAAATTCAGTTTTTAACTACCACTTAGTAGTTTCACTATTCATCAAAAATTGATGTTTTTCAGAAAAATGCCAAAATTTCATCCTAAGCTATATTTCATATTCCGAATTCAAAAATGAAGTCTATTTTACCAAATTCATAACATAGAAGTTGCAATAATTAATTTTATAATTAAATCCCGCTGTTAAAACAAATATCGTGTTTTTAAGAAAACAATATCTATCAAAAGATTGACACTTGATTATGTATGGTTTAAATGTGAAATTACATTCAATGACCAACATTGTATTAAATTGTAAAAATATATTCTAAATATACTTTAAAACCACTCAAATTAATAATTTATCACTATTAATTATTTCAATTAAAAAAGTTGTTTTTAATTATAATTTAGTAATTTTCACTATTCATCAGAATATGAAAGTTATCTGAAAAGTACCAAAATTTCACCTTAGGCTAAATTCGATACTCCGAATTCAAAAATGAAGTCCATTTTGAGAGTTAAAATTTCTAAAATTTAAAAAGTGGTTATTACTATTCATAACAGCTAGTTTTAATAATATTTTAATAGCATATCGTTGTTTCGTGAAACTAAGTATTGCGTACTACACACGCTATCGAGGAAGGTTGCGATTGCGTGTAATTCAAGGCAAGTCAAAGATGCGTGTTGTGCAAGCTCCTTTTGGTGTAGCGTACAACACAAGACATTAATAAAATTAAAAAGAATAGTTTTCATAAAATCTCGGGCTGTTACAATTAATGAGTCCATATTTATGTTCATGGGGTAATCCCATAAATTTGTATTTATATATACACCTGAAAAAAATATGAAATGTATTTATCCATAATTAACATAGTATATCATCTATTGAAAAAACAAATCATGAAAACACACCTCATGTATACATTTACATATGATATTCCTAGCCATTCATACTTTAGGATTTCATTTACATTCTCAACATAAATATAGTATGTAACATCCTCTTTGTATAATTTTTATTCAAAATCAACTATGCGATTACTACAACTTTGTAACTTTGTATCCACATGAACCTTTAACATTAGTAAATGAGGATATTGAATGGTTGAGGTAAAGTTGATTTCTAAATATATTTTTGATCTGTTGGTAGATCATTTAGATGGTTTTGATTCAAACTTTCATTCCGCCCCATTATCTTTGTCCATCTATAAAAATATTCATTAGTTTATACCTTTTTCCATTAATTGTTAACGATTTAACATGAAAAATAAATTGGAAATGAATACCTCATTTTCAATATTCTTTTTTACAAGATCTGATATCCATACTATGAATATTACAATATCTTGGTCTACTGTATGAATATATACATCATCATGTGGAAAAGGTATCTTGGTGCTCGGTTTATGAGCTATAGTAATCCCCACTCTCACATGACCTGTTGGAAGTGTTATTTTTTGTAGAATCTCTTCTTGGACATTGAACACGGTAGCCCTTACAATAAAGAGATGAATGAGTATTGATAGATATAAATCATAGTCATTTTTACCCTAAAGAATATCAGTATAGGAAAGTTATATGTGTCTATATAATTCATATTTCATAGAAACAATTAGGAGAATATTATTTACCTCATCTAAGATATCTCTTTGAGGGGAATGAATCACCTCAAAGCTAGTGGGGAGGGGGTGGGGTGGGGTGGGGTGGGAGGGATTGATCTTCATGCAATGGGTTTTCTTGATTTATTTCTTCTCTTTTCTCCCCCCCATAACATTTTCCATCAATTCAGACTGCCAATGATTTTTTATGGGTAGATAATATTTCTCTCATATCTTCTATTTCTTTATCTTTATCCTCCTGTAGTTTTATTTTCTCAAAATATGTTCAGATTGTCACCCCGAAACCCACACCCCTAATGTAGTCAAACTGTTCTGGATTATTCAAAGCCACCGATATTATGTGTTCATCCGATACAGGTGTTTATGATTCATGTGTCTAAGTTAGATATAAAATATAGGAAAATTAGTAACCATTGTTATCATGTAGTGATTTAATTTTTTTATTATGTAATACTCACACATGTTTCCCATAATTTTTATGTGTTTTCATCTATTTGTATCCCATCTTTATTTAAATGTGCCTTTTTCCATAGCACATGATATTAGATGGAAGTGGATTTGGATTTAGATTCATCAATATTCATATAAACATAGGAACATAAAATTTTCATTATTTCATGTCACATAAAATTATTATGGTAGATTTAAAATATGTACAAATTTTTTTCAAGTGAAGCATACCCAATCCTTGCTTTATGGTAGGTTTATGTTAGTTTTTCTGCCTGTTCCTTATTTTCAGCAATCAATTGCTATTTCATAAATAAAAAATTCTCCATCAAATTGACGAATACAAATATTTTATAACAATGTATTATTTTCAACAATGTACCTGAATAGATATCTTCACATGAAGACTAGTAAATGCATCCCATGCTTCTTGGCTTATCATGTGTGCATGTATAAGTGGTGGGTGAAAGTTTATTTTTCCTTCAACATATTTAAGATGGAATTTCATTAGAATTGTGTGAAAGCTACTATGAATACTTCCATCAAGAATTAATACATATTTCTTATGGGATTCATTTACTATAAATGAAATCTCTAAGGTATGATGAAGAGTAAGTCAATGTTTCATTATTTTATTTTTTTATTAAAATAAAGAAAGGATATCATAATGTTATTGTAATATCTTCCCAAACCAATTTCTTAAGCATGGGTATAACATGGTTCCATGAATCTATATCAATTAGAACATACTATTGAGTGATGAGCCCAATGTAACTACTGAACATGACCATGTTGGGGTCAACAGGCAAGCCATGCACATTCCATCTGACCTCATTTTTTTTTCATTTGCTTTTATCCTTAAATTTTTGGTTAACATCGTCACACTATGATGATTGTTTTTATGAATCATCAGTTCTTCGATATCTACCATTTCCTCAGATTCAACATCATTAATATGTTGTTTCTTTGGATTGGTAGCATCAACATGTGCATAAGGTTGTTTTTCCTCTATACTGGGAGCAATGGTAGGTTAAGAAACTTGTTGTTCCTTAGGACTGAGAGGTTCATCACATGCATAAATAATTATCTGTAGAAGTTGTTTCACATTTAATTGAGATTACATAAATGTAATGGTGAACAAATAATAACATGAGGTAACACAATTTATTTTAAAAAAACATTATTATTGAATTTTTTGTAAACATTTAAGGTATTTGAACCCAATATTGAGTATCCATACCCCTTCATTGTGGTCTCCTATGACATAAAAAACCTCATCTACATTGGGACTACTGTGAAATGATTATGATGTCCCAATGAAAGGGTCTCCTCAGTTGAATTTTCATCCGATTCTTTAGTGGTTTTGGTCGATAACAGAATAATTGACCACTTTTAGCTTGCGGGATCTAGAACATAAAATACATGTACTTCTTATGATGCCATTATAAATGGTTCATCTTTGTACCATTCCTTACTAAAATCCACATTCAAGAATCCCAATTCATATATTTTAACAACAATATTGCTACCAAAACACTTACATTGAAAAAAATGATATTGGAATTTTGTATAATCCAAATCCCAATTTGTTTTATGATGCCAAAGTATGAAATATTCCCATAAATTAGATTTCTTTCCTTAGTACCAAAAACATACATCACTTAAGCCACAAGTGTAAATCCTCTATTTTTCATGGTACTTCCTTCATCATGTTCATTTATATAAAATGTATAACCATTAATTATATAACCATTGTAAGAAAATAAATACACACTCAGTCCTTTGGCTATCCATTGAAGTCATTCTAGAATTGAATCTATATTTCATCCGACTCCATAAAAATATGGCCTCAAAACCATTATATAAACTATTGATTATATGTATTTGATATTTATATTTCAAACCTTGATGGATTCAAATTCCTAAGAATATCTTTGTGGGTTTCAACATATGGGCAAACCTTTAAACTATTATGGAAAATTTAAAGGGGGCCTGATCCCGATCTGTAATATTGATTATGAAAACATCTCTTCCAAAAATTCCTTCACCCACACGTTTCTCGGTGTGATTAGATTTTTTAGACCAATGCTTTCCACACTTGATAGGTAGTCAGCACAAAATTTAATAGCTTCCTCAATAATATATCACTTTGTAATACAACCCTTTGGATGACTTCGAATTTTTTACATACCCTTTCAAAATCTTTATATACAGTTCAATGGGGTACATCCATCCATAATGTCCATGACCACATAGTCAAATCTATCTCACCACATGAACCATCAAGTGAACCATCATATCAAACAATGTTGGTGGGAAGAACATTTCCAATTCATATAATATAACAACAATTACCTTTTCCATAGTTGGTAATTTTTCCAGGTCTATAGCTTTACTGCATATAGATTTGAAAAAATAAGCATAGATTGGATAATTTATGATTGAAATTCTTGGGAAAAAATAAATGTAAAGCTACAATAATTTGATCTTTCATTAAAACATGAAAATCATGTAATTTCAGAACCTTTAACTTTAAATCACTCACTGACATAATATTCTTGATGTTCAATAAATACCCCTATGTAACCTTTACATCATTCAATATGTTGAAAAATAGATATCTCTCCTTCCTGGAAAGAGTGTAAGTATCTGGATGAATAAAATTTAATTTTTCACCCTTCACTAGCACAAACTCTTTCCATATTCTGATTTCAATCATGTCCAAACTAGCCTTAATCTCATCCATTGTTTTTACGAGTGTATTTAGTAATGTGAAAATGAAACTATCACAAACATTTTTTTTCAACATGCATAACATAAATAAAATGTATGATGCACATACAATTATAGTAAGTTATTTTTTTAAAAACCTGATCTCTTTTTCCAACTATTTTTCATATGGGTTTTAGAATTTTTTTACCAAATATAGTGCCCAAATATTTTAATTTCTCAATAAGTTGATCAACTATTAGTGGAGACAGTGTTGTACATTCTTCTAAATTTCTATAAAATTATGTCATCTAATATTGGTATTTATGTCACCAGGTTTGAAGTATAAGATGTCCTAGAAACCTAGTCTTTGATGAATATTTCAACCTAATTAATGGTGTACCTTATTTAAAAATGGTAAAACCTTTAGTTACCTTAATTCTATATCCTGAAAAATTTGCATAAATAGGAAAGTCATTTATCATCCCATACAACATAACTCTCAATGTGAAATCCTCATTTATGTTAGAATCATACAACATAACACCTGAATCCCACAATATTTTCAAATTATTGATCAATAGATCCAAATAAACATCAATATCATTATCCGATTTTTTTAGCCATAATATAGGCATAGATAACACAATGTATTTTTTTTTTCATGCATAACTATAATGGAAAGTTATAATATACCAACATAACCATCCATGTACTAGGAATTATATTTTGAAAACCAAAAGGATTCCTTCCATCTCTAGATAATGCAAGTTTAAGGTTTATTGGATCGTTTCCAAATTTAGGATATTCATGGTAAATTTTATTCTATTGAGGAGGGTTTATTGGGTGAAAAAATTTCCCATCACCATTTCTTGAATTTTCATGCCACATCAATTTCCTTACAGCCCCCTAAATTCAATATAGGTGGCTAAACCTTGGAATGATTGGAAAGTAGCATAAAACTTTCATAGGACCTGATTCATCTTTCTTGTATTGACAAATACCACACATTGTATATTCTTTAAGTGATTTATGGTCCATGTGAAATAGTATACAGTCATTTGGAAAAACATGTATTCTTTCAAAGATCATACTCATCAAACGTAGCATTCGTTTAGAATCATATGTTTATCTAGGGAGTTCATTTTCTTCTCAGAGCATATCATTCAAGAGAACAAGTAGTTTAGTAAAAATGTCATCATTCCATCCATTTACAACTTTTAAATTATACATCTTTAGTATGGTTGACTATTCTGTATATTTAGTGAAACCTGTATACAATGGAGTCTTTCAAAAACTCTTTAACTTATCAATTTTTTTTACAATCACGAAGTTCATCTTCTAATGTCACTGTCATTTTCTCAATATAATCTTCATTATCATTCACACCTATAATAAAATCCTTAATACTATCTTCTTTATTATCCACACTTGTAATCATATAAGATGATCTATAGAATTTAGTTCATTATGCACACTTTTAATTATATAAGATTATCCATAAAACATAGCTTTATCCAAGTCACTAGATAAATTTTCTTTTTAAATCATTTTTATTCCAAAATTTATAACTTTCATCTATTCTATGAAAGATCAAGTTTTCTTCCAACTCCTCTAGACTAATTATTTTTGAATAACAACAGCATAAATAAAGAAAAAAAATTGAGATGGGTCATATGCATGATCTTTTGTAAACTTGATGAACGCTTTCACCCCATTTTCATAATATTTTTTCATACGATTTACATCCATTAATTCTCTATTCATATCCATTCTATTTGATTCAGTAATATTAATATTTAACACAATCAATTCATAAAATGGGCCTTTTAAATAATGGGAACCCAACATTTTAATGTTTCAAATAATTTCATCATGATTTGAATAAAAGGAGTAATTGAATTTAAGAAAATAATTACTCCACTAGTTATAGGTATTATCCTCTGAATTCATCCAAAAGATATGGGGGATGAGTCTCATAAAAAATTCAATAATAACTATTTGGGAGATGATGTTAATGATATTGATAGCCATTGTTTCACTTTTTTTCCTTAGAATCATGCCCTTAAAAACAAACACCAAATCAAAGAGAAGATGTAGTTGTGGAGGATTCCCCTAATTTAAACCATGTAGGTTATGTTGGATGAAAAGTAGGTTTATGTGTTTCAATGTGGTTAAACATTAATGAACCTTTTTAGGGAGCGAGTTCATGATGAATATCTTATGGGTTAGTTAGAGTTATTGAAATTACCTTTCTGTGGTGTTATTAGCAATCTATATTATGTACGAGGTTGAAATGACACTAAGTGAAGGATAAGGTTTCTAGTGTTGAGTTATGGTTGTTCGAGCTGGATAATTTCACTAATGGATTTTCATGAGTCTAATGAATCAAAGGGAATGAAAAAAGTTTCCTATTGTTTTTTGAATGGTTTTTGAGTTTAGAGAAGATGGATAATCGAGTAAACGAATATTTTTTCCAAAAATTGAGAAGTTTTATTGGGATATAAATTATTATAGGTGAATAATGATGTAGTTAATTTGACTATAGGTTGAAATCATAAAGAGTGAAAGGAAGTTAACAGACAGACACATGAATTTTATAATTCTGGAATTTAAATTCTTAAAAAAAGTTTCTGAGAAATAAAATAGAGACAAGTTGGAAGAATTTGGGAACCCACTTAAAGGATGAATTAAAACAACATATGCGTTCATGTCATTTTTTCATAGAGGTGATGCTAGTACACAAGGTAGTAGTGTAATTTCCAAAATATGATTAGATTTGAAGCAGTGGATTTGAGTCGGTGGAGGCTTATTTAAAATAAGGAACTAACCAACTGAAAGTAACTCATTACTCACCTTCCCTTAGGTTCGACCATGTTCTATCACTATAATAGTGTGGTGTAGGTCTATAAATAAATAATTATTTAGTCCAATGACCTATCAATAATTTAAAATTTAAATGTTTAATATGGAAATTATAATTTTATCAGAATAAAATTTTGAGCATGTCACTAAACTTGAAATAGAGCGGTTTCCTTGGAATAGAAATTTGGAATATTATTTGGCTAAAAAAAATTATTAGCAAGATTTTAAAACCTTATATGGTCTAGTAATGGGTAATGTAACTTTAAACAATTCAAACCATGATTAGATATCCATGTGTGTTAACTATACGAGCCTATTTTTATTCAATCCATAGAAACTATACTAATATGCTTTTATTATGTGTTATGAATGTTAAATCCCCTATTTTATCCTTAAACACCCATTTATTACCTTAAAACACCATTGACTAAGTTTTCATTTTTTATAGGAAACATTTATGGTTTTCCATCATTATTTAATGATTTTCTCTCATTATATATTGAGATAAATCTACATGATATTGAAGGTAATAAATTCAATATCTTCTTCATTCATTGGCCTCTCTCCTTTTTATAAAACTATAAAAAAGTTCATATATGTTATAAAATTATACATAAATTATAGAAGTATATAATTTTATAAATTTATTAAGGTATGAAATTATAATATATAAAATTAAAATTTATGAAAGTATAAAAGTATGACAATTTATAAGGAATAAAACTATAATTTTATATTAATTTAAAAATCTAGAAAACTATAAAATTATAAATAATTAATAAAATTTTATATTTAAACTATATATGTAAAATTATATACTATAAATTTTATAAAATTATATAAATTTATTAATGAATAAAACTATTAAAGTATAAATATTTACTAAAAAGTTATTATTAAATTATATGAGTATAATATGATATACTTTAAAATTTCTAAAAGTATATACATTTTAAATCCTATAAAACTATACAATTATAAACTTGAAACAGTTTGAATATGTCAAAAGGAATTTTCATACCATGCATTTTTTATTCAAAAATAAACTTGAATCACTTTATAAACACTTTGAATTTCAAGTATTCCTTGAAATTAAAATTAAAATTTAAGAACCAAGTGAAAATTATTTTTGAATACTAGAACAAATTTTTAAAGTAAAAACTTCCTTCATACAAGATTTTGGCATATAACATGCATAGAAATGGGGAGAAAAGCAAAGGAGAGGAAAGAGAAGGATAAAGAGTGTCTGCAGACCAGATACGACAAATCATCAATTTCAAAAATAAAATAGTAAGAATAAATCTCATCTCACCTCTTATACTTTTTTAAAAAATATCCCTAATGAGATCCATAACTTAATCAAAACATACATAAATCCCCAACCATAAAGGGAAACAATAAAAGGGGAATCAAGAGGTTCTCACACACTGACTAGTCATAAAATCAAAAAAGGTTCCAAACAGGGCTTCTAAAAAATTTATCTTGGTATTCTAATACAACCCACTCAATTTTATGTTGAACTACCATTTTCAATACCACTCTAAACTCAATCCACTAAAAACCACAAATAAAAAAAACTAAAAACTAACTCGATTCCACCGACTGAAGATATTTCAAAAGGAAATATACACTTTCACTAAATTAATGACCCAAATGGGGTAAAACATCATAAAATACCATTTACACT
Source organism: Viscum album (assembly GCA_963277665.1). NCBI lineage: Eukaryota > Viridiplantae > Streptophyta > Magnoliopsida > Santalales > Viscaceae > Viscum > Viscum album. The sequence goes on from OY728134.1 coordinate 1,479,623,427, forward strand.
TAATAAACATAACTCTAAATTATTTAAAAACACTTTTCATTAAAATTACCATTTATAACCTAACTAAAACCATTTAAAACCTTTACACAAAGTGATCCCACCATTAAGAAAATTACTAAATCCATAAAAAATATTATATATAGGCTTAGCCAATCAAAATAATGAATTTAAAACACAATGAATTAAATGATATGAAATTTAAAGGGAACAAAAAAATACCTACCTTATATTAGGTAGATCCATTTCAAAAACATTTCAAAACCATACAAAAAAATCACCTATGGTGGTGAATGATGATATATGAATGAAAATTATCTGGGTAAGCCCTAGAGAATAAAACCCAGTATTTGAGCCAACCCCAAACCATATCCAAATCCAAACAACCATGTTATGGTATGTGGGAGACATATAATCATGCATAAAATAAAGGGGTATGGATGAGGATGAAATAATAAGAAATAAGAGGTCTTACTAGATGGAAAACCTCTTGAAATCACTATAGAGGGGGTCATAATCAAAGCATGGAGGAGGGAATGAAGCTCCCTTGGTGGGTCTAGTCTGTCTATGAAAGGAGGAGGATATGTGGCTATTTGTTTGGTTCATCGAGAAGAAGTTTGCGTAGTATGGTTTGGAGAAGCGCGATTGGAGAAATAGTACAATCAGAGGCATTAATAAGATAAATCAGACATGTAACATAGATTTGGAGAATTGATTTGTTGAGAATATCAAATGGATGTAGCAGTAGGGTCTGACGAAAACGTTAGAAGTGGTGGTAGGGATCTGGTTCCGTGAAATCTTGATGATGCGAGTGGCACACCCTCTGATAAAGAGCAGTTTTATCAGTGCTAAAATAGAAATCACTTATAAAACACCTCTTTGTCAGCATTTTTTAGCGGTGATAAAGGTATCCCTTTATCAATGCTAAAAAAGTTCTGATAAAACGTGTATTTATTAGCATGAGAATTTTAGAACTAATAAAGAGTTGTATTATCAACTTTTTTTTACTATTGATAAAGGTCTATCTTTATCAGTGCTGAAAAAGCACTAATAAAGATCTAATCTTGATAATTTATTTATATTATTGTATATATTTATAAAATTATATAATATATATATATATATAATTATATATAATAAATTTATTTATAAATATTTTTATATATTGATAAATATTTGTATATATTTATAAAAGTATAAATAATATATATATATTTATAATTATATATATAATAAATATATAATAAATATTTGTGTATATTAATAAATGTTTGTGTATATATATAAATATTTGTATATATTTATATAATTATATATATTTAAAAAATTATAAATATAATTAATATATTTATTATAATTTTATAATTTTATAACTATATATATAATTATAATTATAAATAAATATATTTTATATAAATTATTATAAAATTATAATAAATATATTTATTATCTGCAGTTATAAAATTATAAATATAAAAAATATATTTTTTATAATTTTATAACTATTTCAATATATATATATTTATATTTATAAATATATATATTAAAAAAATTATAAAATTATAATAAATATATTTATTATATTCATAATTTTATAATTATATATAATAAATATATTTATTATAATCTTATAATTATATATATATATATATTTGTAATTATAATTATAAATATTTGTATATATTTATAAATATTTGTATATATTTATAAATATAGTTATATAATTATATACTCAAAAGGTTCAATCATGGGTTGGGAGACCAAACCCATGACTTATAATTTATTAAGAAAAAGTAAAAGTGAAATAGAGAGAGAGGTACAAGCATGACACCACAAGACAACAATGAAACGCAAATCAATTCATGTGGACTCTCCTAGATCACATATTTTGTGGACATATACCACTTCCCTTTAGTTGTTTGCCTCTCCACCATGTCAAGGTTTTTGGGGGATCATTATCCTCATTAGATGATGACTCAGAAGATCCCTCAAATGTTTTAAATTTCCAAGACAAGTCTTAGAAATTAATCTTTGAATTCGAGAAAAATCCATCCTCAAATTTTATAGCAAGCAGCTTCTGGAAAACTAAATAGTCGCTACAACCAAAAACATTTGACTCCATTATAAAAAATATCACCTCCAACTATAGATAAAACTAATCATCTGCTTCTTTATTAAAGATTTTAATTTTCTGTTCCCCTTCCTGGTCTCCTGATAAGGTGACATTCATATTCTTCTTTCTTGCACTAAGACACTCCTCATCTGAGACCTTTCCAAATTATTCATAAGCATTCTTCCTGAGATAGGAAAAATTGGAAGGATAATTCCAATCTAGATGCTTTTGATCTTACACAATCATGATTGGGGTAGCATCTTGAACCCGTACGAGTTCACAAGTTTTAGATTTATAATGAATAACCATTTTGAAACCCTATGAATCCACTATGGCATTCCTGGATTTGTTACTCACCATGTGTGTAGAGTCACACATAACTGCAGAAACAGCTTGCTTCATCAGCTGTAGGGAGGTGACCACCATCTTACCTTTTCCTTTCTTATTATAGGTGAGAAGAGTTATTTCCATAGATAATTCCTCATCCCCCACCCTTTGGATTCTAGTCTTAGAATTATTAAATTTATCACCATCAGAAGAACATCTCACCTTCTCTTCAACTTCTATTTCAGTCCAGGACCATTTGGGCGGATAAGTATCACCATGATTCAAAAAATTCAAGTTATTGTTATTTTTATTTATATAATACAACTTGAAAATAGGGATATATTGAACAACGGGAATAGGAAATTGTACAGACTTATTCATGTTCTCATTTTTTCCTTCGTCCAATATTATAGAGACAAATTGCATGGAATTGGCAGGCTGTGCAAGAACCTCAATAGCACTCACAGACTGGGAAACATGCTCAAGTCTATTAAGAGATCCCCCAACAAGCCAATATCTAGGTTAAACTGCACACACAGTCTCACCATCATGAAGTGAATCTTCACCTTGCATCCACACTCTAGTATGCCAAACATGCCTCAATTTCTCAAGTTGAACCTTCTTTTAGAATGAAGATTCCTCATGGCCACAGGCTAAGCAAAAAACACAGACCAAGAATTTTTTACATGTGGAGATATCATATAAAATCATCCTTCATTCCATACAGAATTTTGGAATTTTCTCATATTCAAATTTTAAGGAAAATTCATCTGAATCAGTATAAATAAAAACCATATCAACAAGCATAGAGACAAGATACACCTCCACTAGAATGTGGGAAAAATTTCTATACCGATCCAGTTTTATTTCTTTATCAAATTTAATTGGTACACCAATTATGAGTACAATATCATATAAAATAATTGGATGCCACAAGATCCAGTTCAAACCATAAACTTTAACACATAATTACACAGAGTAAATCATGATTAATAAGTGTGTCAATGTATAAATGAAAATTCATGAGTCATGAATACATAAAAAATGTATGCATCATCATAATATAGGTAATCTTAACATTTGGAACATAGAACCCACAAGCATGTACACAAATAAAATGTTTATCATATAGTGTCAATTATACTCACGTATCAATACATGAACATAAATAATGACAATCATATCCATGAATGTCATAATTATCTCATGATATATATATATATATATATATTTATTGACCCAATTCATTAGACATATATTTATATATTTATTTATAATTATAATTATAAATAAATATATTTAAAGGGTATTTATATATAATTATAAATATAAAATTATAATTATATAATTATAAATATATAATTATAAATATATAATTATAAGTATAATAAACATGTTTATTATTTTCAAAAATTTATTATAATTTTACAATTATTTAAATATGTATATATTTATAATCTTATAAATACTTTTTTAAACATTATATATGTTTGAATTTTTAAAAAATATATATTAATATATAATATTTATATTAATTATAAACATTAATTTTTAAATTAATGTATATAAATAAACATTAGTTTTGAATATAAATATAAAAAATTTATATATATTAATAATATTTTTTATTTAAAAATTTATCAATGCTAATAATAATGCTGATAAAGATCAACATTTATCAGTGCTAAATCAAACATTAATAAATGGTACACATTTATCAGTGTTTTTTTAGTGCTGATAAAAGTGACCTTTATCAGCGCTTTTACCTAGCGCTGATAAATGTGACGAATTTATCAATGATTTTTGTTTATCATTGATAATATATGGTATTGCATGTTTTCCATTTCATATTAAGACATCTATCTGTAGATATTCCTGGTCCTAGAACATAATAAAGTATTATGAACATTATGGTTTACTTGAATTTTCTTCTTTATGTTCCAACATACATACCTTTATGCTAAGATAAAAACTCCACCTGATGTAGACCTCTTATTATCAATATTTCTATCCAAATATGAATCTATATAACAAAAAAATCATACTATCCCTTACTAATATAATTAAGTCCATATTCTATTATGCCTTTAATTTACCCAATAATCCTATTTCCATCAAAAAATGAGATTATTTTTGCGCACTTTTATACTTAGAAAATAGAGTGACAATATAGAAAATATTTGGTCCAAAAGCTGACAAATAGGTAGACATACAATAAGATTCCAAAATTTTCCTAGATACACTTATTTTTCCTTTATCATATTTTGATAATTTGTTTCCCATTTAAATTGGTGTAGAATATATATTTGAATCCCTTATTATAAACATCTTTAGAAGTTACTGAGCATACTTATCTCGAGAAAGAAAAATTTGATTTTTCTATTGAGAAAGAAAAATGTGATTTTTATCATAAAAAATTTTTAAACGTAAGAAATATATCATTTCACCGTGTAGGACATTTTAAATAATTTCTTTATTTATAAAGAAAAATCCTCACAAACTATTTACTCCTTTCTAATAAAAATGAAATGATCTATATTGACAATAACAATGATTGATACCTCTTTATCATCCTTGATATGGAGGTTGATACCCACACATCCTTTCATGAACTTTAATTTCTTTAAGTAAGTATATAACATAGAATTTCATGCTATTGGGGGGTTTTTAACCCATATAGATACTTATTTAACTTTTAAACAAAATTGTCATCTTCACTAAGTAATAAAACCTTGGGTTTTTCAACTTAAACTTAATATTACAACTCTCCATTGAAGAAGACAAGATTGACATCCATTTATAATATCTTGTATTGACTTTGTGATATAATACAAAAAATTATGCTAAAGATTTATACTATTTAAACTAGTGTGATGGTATCATCAATATAAACTCTTTTAACCTAAGAGTATCCTTTTCACAATATTCTTTCCTTGTTTTTTAGAACATCTCCTTTTTCATTCATCTTTTTTAAAAACACCCATTTTGTTCCAATAACATTGTTATTTTTATGATTTGGAACCAACTACCAATTTTCATTATTCTCTTTCCGATCTAACTCATCATTCATAGCACCAACCCTATCTTAATGATCCAATGCCTCTTTCACATCTCTTGGTTAACCTTGAGAAAACAACGAGTTATGTGTTTCTGGACTTGAAGTTCCTCTAGTTTGAACCTATCAATATTTTCATCCAATGATATTCTGAACTTGAACATGTTTCCCCAGACTTTTATGAGTTGAAAAAGTTTGTTCTTTATCATTTTAATTTTTTTATATCATTATATTCAACTATAACATCATATTAATTTTCATCATTTTTAGAAAATTCATCCCATCATTTAACAAAAGAAACTTTATCATGACTTATAGAACATGCTTCTTGAATTGTATATTCTTTCTTTGAATTATTCAACACCTTCACATCAACAGAATCAATAATATTCCATATTTATTTATTATAATAGTGGTATCCAATTTCATTTTAAGGATACATTATAAATATTCTATCTACTCATCTCTGTTCAAACATCCCTTGATTTCCTCATTTAACTTTGATAATGTAGGGTCTTCCAAACACTCTTAAATACATCAAACTTGAATACATCTCATAATATATCTAAAATACTAAAATTACAAAAAAAACCATGTATACAAAAAAAACTTGAATGTTAACAAATGATCCAATAGCTTGTCTCTAAAAATACTGAGAAGTATCATAATATATCTACAAGGTCCAAGATATCTCCACAAAAATTCTCTTTTTATGTTCAAAAACAACATTTTTTGAGCAGTGTATATGGTGCATAATGTTCAGGATAAATAAAATTATTCTAAAGATATGCTTCAAATGTCCCCCTATACATTCCTTACTATTCTCTATTAGGATCATATTTAAGGAGAAACCACACTCCTTTTCTATACATCTCCTGAAATTATTAAAAAAAATTAGAGACTTTGATTTGTGATTCATAAACAAGATAGAAAACAAAAATAAATCCCACTACTAAGATGGCACCGCACTCCACAGGAGAGCAATGACGGTAGGGTTCCGCGCTTTTTGGTTCGCCCAACCGGGTGTCATCTCCTTAATCCGGATTTGGAATCTCTCTCCAGCGGTCATTTCCTCACCGGATTCTCACTCAAATTCTTCTTGCCTTCCAGTCTCCCCACATGGATTCAATCTTCATTTTTCACCTCACCTTCTGCTCGATTTTGAAGCTTCTACAACGGTTTCCTCACATCCCTTCACCCTTCTTTTGATGCGTTTTCTTTTTTTCCTCACCGTGATGTATCTGGGATCTCCTATAGGGTTTGAAGCGCTCTTGATTTACCTCTTTCAGAGGACTTATAGGTGGCAGTGTTGTCCATCTTGCAGCAGAATGGTGTTTCTTCTCTACCTTCATATCTAGTTTCAGATTTGGGCACCACCGATGTGGATCTGTCTGCGTTTTTGTGTTGTCGTTTCATGCTCCAGGTGGTGGCTATTCTTCGAGCAGTATCTTAGATGCTACTCTATGTAGTGGTGAAGGTTTTTGAGCTAGATTAGGCTCATTTGAGTGGTGGATTCTGAAGGATTGGAGGTAGTGTGTGGATTTTGATTGGGGGTGTCGATTTCTTCATGTTGTCAAGATTACTTAGTTACTACCTGCTCCGGAAGTGCTGTTGGTTCCACTTGATTGGTGACTTTGCTACCACTTTGAAGGTTTTTAGATGGGTATTTCTTCTCATTGCAGACTCTTGATGGACCGTGTTTATGGTGATTGGTTTCTTCTGATTTTTTGATGTGTTTTCTGCTAGAAGGGTGGTTGTTTCAGGAGTGAATCGCATGAATTTCATTCTACTTTGCATTGGTCTCAATGACTCTATTTTCTCTTGAGCTGCTGATTTCATCACAAGTTCTTGTTTTCCTTGTTGAATTTGGTTCGGTGCAGCTTTTTACAGGTGTCGCTGGGTGGGTGGCCTCGAATGAGGGATGGGTGTGTTGACATTCATCATCCAGCCATTGGTCATCATCTTGATGGACTAATGGGAGCCTTGCCATGATTTTTGCTCAGTGTTTTTTGTTTGCTCTTGCGTCACATCAGGTAACATTTATTGAATCCTTTTCATGATTTGTCTTGAAGGGAGTCTCATTTGAGAGAAGGGTGTGATGACACCTTTCATCCAGCTCTCCTACACACTCATTTATCGGTTGGAGAGGTTCTTTGACATGTTTTACTACCATCACGGTGCAACTTCTTGCCAGAGGGGGTCATGAAACCTTTAGACTGATCTCACTGTTTCACTATCTAGTGAGGGGGGCAATGAGTCTTTTACATGATCTTGTTTGATGTCTTCTTCCTTTGATCTTACAACCCCATTTTGACCTTTTTCTTTTTTGTTTCCTTAGGAATTTTCCCTTTCTCTATAATAGGTTCCCTCTTACCTAGTCCTAAAAGAGGTTGTTTTGTTATTTTGTTCAATAAAGAGGGCTTGAACCTCAACCTTTAATAAAAAAATTCATAAACAAGATACAAGTAATATAGGTAAATTCATAAATAAAGGAAATAAAATAGTTGTTTCCATTTTTTGATTTACTCCTTATGTGCCCATAAATTTCTAAGTGGATAACATCTCATGGATGAGTTGATTGAATAATTACCTTCTTGTTTATATAATTCACAATATTTCATTTTTGGAATGTGAGGCACATCCAATTCCTTTATATTTTAAACATAGGAACATCACAAACATTCTCTCATCAAGTTATATTTCTTATGTTCTTTTAAACAAGATGACCAAATCCTTAATTCCATACATTATTTTTTCTTTCATGATTTGATAACATGAATTTTTATTATTACTAAATTAAAATAGATTACCCCTTTTTTAATTTACTCTTATCGAAATACAATAATATTTAAAAATATTAATGATAAATAAATCCTTCTAAAAAATTACCTCATTTTCTTCATCACAAAGCCAAGACACACTAAACAGATTCCATTTCAACCCATCAACATATTAAAGTATTCATAGATTTTAATTGGTCTTTATAAATAATACATGATCTGGAACCTTTTATTTTGAGTGTCACATCATTCCTAATTATCACTAAAAATTATTTACACTTTTTAATACCATTTAGAAGTTTTCAATATCCAATCATGTGTGAATAATATCCACTATCTATAATCCATTGATATTCCATCTTAGATGCTTTAAGTTCCGCTTTAAAAAAAAGTTTTTATACTTCCTTTTATCCTTATTCTTTTGATAATTTTGAGTATTGAAACTCATGTTCAATTGGGCTGGTAAGATGGTGAGAAAATATTCTACAAGGTGACCTTGTTGGCCACATCTTCCATAAACTTCCTTTAGTGATTGAAATTGATTTTCAATCTTCCGTCAATAATTTTCAAATCTCTTCTGACTATTTTTCTCCATTTAGATGGTCAAGTCCCTCTAAAACTCTACCTCCCAAACCTTACAGGTTTATAAAAATATTGACAATTAAATCAAAACATTCTTTCTAAATGACCAAATCCTCTACAGTGCCAACAATAACCATTGAAAACATACTTTCCACTATAAATTGCATGTTTTCTAGATGTTGACACCTACCTTTTTTCCTTATTTAAGTAATTAATATTTCACCCTTTTTGTAAACCAAAATTATTATAGACTCCCAACAACATTTCTATAACCAATGTTTCTTTTCATATCATTTGACATCACTAGTTATAACATATTTCTCCTTCAAATAAGTACTCCTAGAATTTCTATATTTTGGAGAATTAATTGATTTTTCTACAAACTTGGTTTTCTTCACTTACTTCTTCTTCTCAGTCTTTCCACCAAAACTTTTAATATATTTTTCAAATTTTTTATCTGATCTTTTCTGGTATACATAATTTTTAATATTATTTTTAAACTCAATTTTTTCATCCACCTTTCTTTAGTGATTTCTCTAACTCCCTACATATGATTCTTGAAGTTGAATATGAACATTTTAATTCCTTTTCATCCTCCGTCAAATTTTATTGATCAAGTTCAAGCGCCTTATACTTTTCATCAACTATTTCTTCTATATTAGCTCTAAAAGTATTCTCATCATCAATCCATTTCTTCAAATTATTAATCTCTATCAGCAAAGTTTATTTTTCTTCTCCATGATTAGACTCCTTACTACAATAATATTGATTATCTTCCTTTAAATTTTTGATCTACTTATCTAACTTAGAGATCTTTAAAAGACACTCCCGTTATTATTTATTTATCATAAAATCTATTTTAGTTTCTTCATAATTCTTATACTATATACCATTATAACTAATGAATTCATCCTCATTGACTTTATAAATTAATATATTTTCATCAATATCACTAGAAGTCTCAAATTCATTTTCTCTATTACTACTCTCACTATCTTCACATTTGTATATGATTTTTTTAATTTTTAGAAATTCATTTACTTTCCTTTTAAATAAATACTTGAATTGTATACCTTTATTATTTTTTACTTATATAATATACTTGGTCTTTATTCTTCATCTCTAATTACTTCCTCTTCTTTAATGTTTGGAAAATTTTCTGTGAAACGTCCAATTCCTGCACAATTAAAACATTTTAGTGGAAAATTTCCATTGAATTGTCTCTTAACTATTCTCATACTTCTAGATATAAGATAAATTATTATTTTTAAATGAAATACATTTATTCTTCTAAATTTAAATATTTAACATCATCTTCATTAATATCCTTCTTATTCTTCTCCTATCTCAAGGATTTAAAAATAATCTCATTTTTAGCCTTACTCTTATTTTTTGAAAAATCTTCACTTAATAATTTCAGAGGTAATAATAATTCAATATAGACCATCTAAAGGGAGTATAAATGGATCCCTATCTTCAATTCCTGAGAATTTAGGATAAAACATGTCCAGTAGAATGTGAAGTATCTTCCATACAATTGTTGAAACCTTTAATTTCTCACAAAAACTCAATATTGTGATCACTATTTCATTCATTTGAGTGAATAAATCACCTATAGTTTAATATTATATAATTTTGAGGTGTTACTACTTTAATCTCTAAATCTATAGCTTTAGATTCTTCAGTTCAAAATTTCATTCATAGATATTCAGAAATTTATCCTATATGAATTTAATTGTTTTGATAACTTTTATGCTGAGAAATTATTTCCTCGATAAAGATGATGATATAAAATTCCGAGAATGTGCATAATTTTCTATATTCATTATATCCTCTTATTTCAAAATAATATTCTTAGAATACGGTGAAAACTCATCAGTTATAGCCTTCAATATTTCCAAACTGATAGATAGAAACTAAAGCAAAATCCAATAATTCAATATGTCATAATTTTTTAAATCAAAAGTGTGAATCCACTTACTATTCATTTAATTGTGATTTTATGTTATTAAAAATATAAAGTTAGTGACAAAATATTCAAACATATAGAAACTTTTTCTTCTCAAAATCCAAACAGTAGAACTTCAATGAAGGGAACTTGGCTCTAATGCAACTAGAAATGAAACCCATTAGATCAGTGTAAATCAATGCTAGTGGTAGGGGTGAATCATTGATTTTAATTCTCTTGTTCCAAGTAATAAAAATCCATTAAACTTGTGAAACTTGTTATTTTTATCATTGAAAAACTGGAAAAAAAAAACACACACATAGAGGGAATATCAAATTTACAAGGTTTTCCTCTCAAAATGAGAACACTAACCATTAGAATGATCTAAATTCACCTGATACAATAAAACCCACTAGTATTAACAAGTGGATTAAAAATATATGGGAATATCCTTGTACTCATGTTACACCAAAGTCTCCTAATTTTGTAAGTGCTCCCACACTATTACAGTGACAAAAAATAGGCTTAACAACAATACAATCTTCAATTGAGAAAAAGATATATCAGGTTTTTAATGTACTATTTTCTTATTATTATTATTATACTTGTTCTTGTATGACAACAAGTATCTTCTTATCCTTATACTTCTATTTTATCTCTCTTTGATGTTCTATAAATATTAATTTTCAGCGAATATCGATCACCTTTTCTCTATCTATTATTCCTTATCTTTACTATATTATGTATCATATTCTCACATAACTACAAATATATATGTACAACACCAACACATTCTTAAAATTTTAATTTTAATTATAAATTAAAATTATAAAAAATAAAATCCTTTAACTATTTTAAACCACTCCCACTTATTTCTTATTATACTATTTTTTTCTGGATCCATCCAGGTGGATACAGAATATCTTATGGTGAAAATAGATGCATTGTAGCATGAAAATGCGCTTATCCAAGAAAATAAAACTTCCATAATTATGAAAATCCCTTCATAGTGTGAACTGTTTTTCTCCAAATGATTGAATCACAAAATCATTTATGATATTTAATTTAGTGAATAACATCATATGCATCACCCGATTTATTTCTTCAGAATATACATTCATGAAATATAAGATGTTTTACTTTTAATATAATTCTTAAATATGGATATCTTATTAAAAGTTTGCAAAGAGTTGTTCACATTATGTTTCCTTTGAAATAGAAATTCATCTTTTTAAAATTGGATATTACACTTATGAAATTCATCCTTATCAAAATTCCTGAATACTCAAGGAAATGACCCTTACAGTTTTTTACCTTTACAGTTTTTCCTTTACTGTTAAGAAAAACATAATAACCATTATGAAAATTATCATATGACCTTATTATAATCTAATATAAACATTACGAGATCACAAATTACTCTTATAGTTCTTAGGGATCATCATTCCTTTTCAAAAAATCTATAACAACTCATATGGTAAAATACCCTTATGGAAAAGGTTTACCCTTAAGTGAATGGGTTTACCTGTAAATAATTTTATACTAATCCATTTTTCAACCTTTTGGGTAGAATCAATCTTATGAAGTATGACGTAGCCATTTTTCTACCACAAACCCTAGAAATAAATATTTTATCAAATGATCACAACATATCTTCAATTATTTTCTAAAATCCTCCAGGAATTCACATCAAACAATAAACATTGGTTTATGTGAGTTTGAATATTATTTATTCATTGAAAAAAAGCTATCATAATAGGAAAATCTAATTTAATCTTTACCAACTGTACTTATCCACCATCAGTTCTTCCTCCAACATAAATATCACAACAACTTCTACTTGGGTATTCAATAATAATCCCAAAGTCTTTGTCACTTTTTCATCTCATCATTTTCTTAGTGGGATCAAAAATTTGCATGTGTGTATGTGTTTTTATATATGTATATTTGTATGAATATATGTGTATATGTTTTTATATGTGTACGTTTATGTATGTAAGTTCATTTAAGTGTATGTATACATATGTGTATGTGTATCTATATGTATGTATGTATGTATATGTCTATGTGTATTTATATATATGTGTATATGTATTTATATGCTTGTATGTATGTGTATGCCTACATATTTATGTATGTGTATGTATAATAATGTGCATGTATGTTTATGTATGAGTATGTATGTGTGTGTATTTGTATTTTTATGTATGTGTATGTGTATGTGCATGTATGTTTGTTTCTATTTATGCAGGTACATGTGTTTGTGTATGTGCAAGTATGTGTATATGTATAAATATATCTGTGTATATATGTATTTGTATGTATGTGTATATATTTGTATGTGTGTGTATGTACGTATTTATATATGTATATGTGTATGTGTGTGTATGGAACATCCCATTACTTATCTAGCAGGTACATCTTTAACCACATCTTGGTTTTTATTTTCTCGTTGTCATTATAGGGCCGAGAAGGAACTTGGAGGACATCTATACTGGTGAAGTCAGAGATTTGTTAGAATTTTAGCGTTAACAAACTTTTTTTGCAAGCTGTAGGAGAATTTCATGCCTTGTAACTAGGTTACACGATGTTTAAGATTTTTTGGATGTAAGTCTGGAAAGTCTTCATGTTGTGAAAGGTTACACGACATGAAGAGATGTTTCACATCTCGAATGTTTAATATAACATATTTTAATTTCTAGGTGACGAGTTTTCTGATGTATTTGGGACTTTGATGGTTACATGTCGTGTAACTAGGTTACACATCATGTAACATCCCACATATATAGTTTAAAACTGGCATATGACTATTTTGTTTCGGTTCCTTTTCCAAACTCTATTTATCTCAACCTAGGGAAATTCCCAGGTGATTTTGGGAGACTCTACTCATTCTAGAACAATCCAATCAGCATTCGATCTTCATTGTGGTTGAGGTGCTTTTCTTTGGGTAAGTGATCTTTCCACTTCTTCATTGTCTTTGATCATGTTAGATCCCTTGAGTTCCGTTAACATATCCATTGGTCTAAGTTGGTGTTTCTTCATGTCTTCTTCTAGATCCGTTGTGCAATCTTTATTTGGAGGCCATTCCTTTATTGGTCATGGTGTGGTGGGTGTTTGTTCTCGAGGTTTGGGGGTTTCCTCATTTCTGCTGACCACTTGTTTTCTTAATTGGATTAATCTTGTGATGTGAATTTGATTATAGGGACTTCATATACATTACTGGGTTTTCATTGTTGGTGGATCCTATTATGGGCATGTGCGACCCAAGTTTTCTGCTAGGTGGTTCCGTCTCTAAACTATGTTGATGAACCTTATTGTTCCTAATTTATAAATTGATTTATACAAGGAATTGGTATGATTGATTTGTGTGCATTGAAAAGAGTTTTCTTTTACAAAAAAATGAATTTCCTTGATTATTGATAAATGGAATAAAAAAGGGTATTTTCCAAATCAATCGAACGGATTTTTGAAATGGTTTTGAAATAATTTTCAAAACATTGAGATGATTGTGAAATCGAGCACATAGGTTACCTTGGGTACTAGGTGGAAGGTTTTGCCTGAGGCCATCGTCCATTATAGGGGTTCACTTTTTTGGGGTGTTCCTCTTGTCCTAGAGTGTATATTATTGGATCTAGTTACATATATGATGTTAGGGTTTCACTTTCTTGGGTGTCTCCCTGGTCCTGGAGTGTAGATCATTAGCTTAAGGTATCATAATGTACTATTCATAGAATAATGGGTACACATAGTCTGCTGCCTGGATTTTTTATATTCCTTGGTATTTTTATGTCTATGCTGCTTGCAACATCCCAGGTAAATAAAGATTAATACATTTTCATATTTATTAATATTTTTGAATTAAGTATTAATTTTACTTTAATGGGGTTGCTATGTTCGATGGAGAAACCTCTTTAAATATAGTTTTGGTCACTCTTATACATTATATTGGACCAAATAAAATTCTTCTTTAGAATCAGGACATAAAAATTTACTTTGTGTAAATTTTTGGTATTTTTTCGATAAAGTTCATTTTTTAATGAATAGTGAAAAATGTTGTATTTTAAGTCCAAACCTCCTTTTAATCTAATTTATTTATATGGTCAGATTATCTTTTTAAAGGGTTTTAATATGTAATTAAAATATATTATTACCATTTAATCCAATGGTGGTCATTGTAATTAATTTCACCTTGAAATTGGACATAAACAAGTGTTAGTCTTTTGATAGATATTGTTTCTTAAAAACACGACATTTGTTTTATCAAACGGGAATTAATTATAACATTAATTAATGAAACTTATATGTTTTGAATTTTTTAAAATATACATAATTTTTGAATTCGGAATATCAAATATATCTTAGGGTGATTTTTTGGTATTTTTCTGAAAAACTGCATTTTTTTATGAATAGTGAAACCACTAAGTGGTAGTTAAAAAACTGATTTTTTCATTAAACAAAACTTTACCGCTTCTGTGAATTGAATATCAAAAATCCGACATACATGGTTTCCATTAGTATGCAAAATGTGGTTCAATGGGATGAAAATAATTTTTGGTGAATAGTAACTTTTAAGTTTTATTAATTGCAATTAAAGGTAATTAGTGTAATTCAAGGTAAAAATAATTTTATAATAATATGAAATTACCTTGAAACATTATTTCAACTTATTTGATAAGTCATGGCCGACCAATAAAATCCATGGGTCAATTTGTGGGACCCCATGGAGCCACTTGGGTAAGATAATGACATTAATACCTTTTATTTAAAGTAAAAATAAAAATTTCACAAACATATATTTTTTTACTAAAACAATTTTTACATGAGGTTATATAAGTTATATTTTTGACTATAAATATTCATTAGAAAGATAAAAATATTTCCTACATCATGGTAATTTTTTTACAATTTTTAGTCCTCAAAAACATAAAATTATTTATGACACAATAATGATGCAGTGTTTACGTCATTAATGAATGATTTAAATAAATAAGAAGATAATGTTTAAAATAATATCCAACACTTGTCCAATTATTATTGTATGATTTTATTTCAAACATGGGCCACCTTATCGTAGACTTTAATGATTTCTGGACCTTTATAAACCTTAAAATCATTATATAATAAAATAATAGTTTCATGATTTACAAAAGAGCCCCTCCTCTCCATTATAAAAAACCCCACCTCCTACCCATCTCTCACACTTCTCAAGCCCTTTGGATCGTCCGACCTCTACTCAAATAATCTCCCAAGATCCATATATTAATCCTAGAATCCTTACCTTAGGCATAAAGCTCTTGAAGAAACCCTTTTTGTTCAAACCAAGGGGAGTTACCCGATTTAAAGGTATTGTCTTCTCTTATGTTATTTTGTTTTATTTTGCTTCTCCAACCACCTAAACTCTTTTTATTCCTTTATTTGGTAACAAAAAAGTATATTCAATATACTAGGATGTTTTTATGTGAATTATTAGAGCTATACTTACACACACCTCCATATAATAGTTAAAGAACATACTGTTTCTGTGGGTGGTGAATTACTGCCTCACGAAGCGATGATGGTTCAATATTATTTTAAATCCTTTCATGGTGTCCATTAAGATTTCCCTATATTTATATATGATATAAATTATGTTTATGTTTTCCTTATGATTCTGTATTTTTTATTTATGGAATACCTTTATGGTTTCCATAATGGATAAACACGATAATTTCATTTTAGAAAGTGCAGAATACCGCCCCTCAAGTGATTTGAATCGTTAGTGCCATATGTGGGACGTATAAAGGATGGAGTTAATGATATTATATATGATATTATACTGGAATTATAATATACCTTTATATCATTATGATTTCATTCCATTAAATATGAAATTGAAATGAAAGTAGTGTTCATGCGTACGTATGGCTTACCTTCTCCATGAACAGTGCATTTCATTTCTTACCTCTAAATGTTATGTAATATTATAAATTCATGTATATACTAGATATACATGATATATACGATATCTAAATCATGAATATAATTATGGAGATAATGGATATTTTACCAAATTAACAACTTGTGATTATAAGAAGATTATTTTTGACTCAAGTACTAAAGACCGACAAAATGACCATTATTAACTTAAATGATTACATAATGTTCATAACATGTTAATAAGTGACATAAAAGGGATAATTAACTTGAAAAAGTTTCTTAAGAAAGTATAAATTAACTCTAGTTTATCATTCAGGAGATTCAAGGACCATCGAGTCAAGTCAGACACGAGGTAAGGGACTTCGTCTCAATCTCCTTTCATTGAGGCATATTTTGTTTTAATACAATAATTTATTTTATACAGTGTATAAACCCCATTGACTTTTAATTTAATTGAAAATGAATATTTTTATACGAATCATTTTACTAAACGACAAAAGGAATTTTTTTTGTCTTACGTATGTGGCGACAACAACTTTCCCGCCACCGTGACCATTATTTGAGTTTCAGCTTCCTCTACAAGCCATAACTTTTTTAAAAATGAAAAATAAATACCATGTTTTACTTTTATTTTATTTTGGTATTGATTTTTTTATTATGTATTGATTATATCAATGTGTTGTATTGATATCTAGTGATTGAAATGTAGAAATGTTATGTTCCCTTTATGCATGTTTTATGTGATACGATTATGTTATGGTTCTTGGGAATTGTTTATGATGTCGGGTGGTTCCATGATAAAATAAGGGTGGGTGAGCCCGAGACAGCTCTCCAATGAATTGGGTAACACAAAGGAGTTAAATGATATGGTTTCTCCAAAGTGATTTAGGGCATATACTGTGATGGGTATTCCAAACGTAACCATGAGGGTTACTCCCTACGTAAGAATGTTATGAATGACCCAAGTTACCTTTATGTTTTATGATTTCTATGAGTTATTCATAAATATTATGATTTCATGAGGTACGTTAAAGTGATTATGTTTTATGATTAATGTATGATTTCATTGATTCTTATGTATACATGGAGTAATGTTTTCTTTCAATATTTTTATATACCTTAATGAGATTTTTATGCTCATCCCATGTTTTTGAAATGCTTTTCATATGACATAAAGTGGAATAGGGTCAAGGATGGGATCAATGAAATTCATGCTCTCTAAAACATGGAATTGGACATGACTCTTTTTTTCAAGAGTTTTTATTTTATGAAAAAATGGAAACTGAGTAGAAGTATCTACTTTTTAATCTTATGAGATGTAATAGTTATGTCATAATTCTCTAAAACTTTAAACCTGAAAATATCCTCAATGTAAATTATTCATTTAATTCAAGATTATGTAATGTTTTAAGGCTGGGTCATTATAGTTGGTATCAATGGTCGGTTTTGATAACTTTAGGAGTTAGGTTATTGTTAAATAAATGTCCATAAATTAATTTTTGGTAACATTGAGATGATATAGCATTTAAAGATTACCATGTTGCTTCGTCTATGATATTTTTGTGTTCAGAATTGTTTTCCGTAGAGGAAACATGGCACCTATGTTGGGATGACATCAGGAGGAAGAAAACCTTCCAAATCAGCAACCTGATATGGCCAGAATCGGAACTGATCAGTTTTTTGCAGCGATGGAACTGTTGGCTCAGGCTATAAATGGTGGTAGTATCCATGTACGATATAAGCCAAATCAAACATAGAGGAACATGTCCGTAGTGGAGCATTTCATGTGGAAACATCCCCCATCATTCAGAGGATCATCTGACCATATGCTAGCTTAGGGGTGGATTAAATAACTGGAGAAGATTTTTGATGTCATGGGTTGTTCAGAACATCAAAAGGTTAGTCTTGTTGTTTACCGTTTTGAAGGTGAAGCTGATCAGTGATGGTCGATGGCGAAAAATATCAGTGATAGTGAGGAGATTGATGATCTTGACTGGGATGAATTCAAAGGTATGTTTCTTGAGAAATATTTTCCTAAGGTGGTTCATCTTAGGATGGAAAAACAATTCCTAGAATTGAGGCAGGAGGATGACTCAGTGGCTGCTTATGAAGCAAATTTCACTCGACTGGCAAGGTATGCTCCAAATTTCATATGAGATCTTGATAGTAAAATCAACCATTTTTACTCAGGGTTAAAGACAAAGTATCGAAGGGCATTAGCTTTTCATGAGTTCAAAAGTTATGAAAAACTTGTTCGTTGTGCGGAGAAGGTGGAAATGGAGTTTTCCTATGATCAGGTATTCTTTGACAAACAACAGGATAAGAGGTCAAGGTGGAAGGTGAAAGGGAAGAATCCTTCAAAAAGGTTTGATGGTAAGAAAAATATGTTTTTATTTTGTGATAAATGTGGTAAAAAGAATGCTGGGGAATGTCTTTTGAATTCTGGAAAGTGCTATCAATGTGGTAATATGGGACATAAGGCTCGTGATTGCACTGGAAAAGATCAGGGTGATGGTAAGACCAAATTTTATTTACAATTATTGAAATGTTTCAAGTGCAATGAGATTGGTCAATATGCAAATGAGTGTTCGACAAAGAGCTCGAATGATGGGAAGTAGTCAGACTACAAGCAGAAAAGTGTTGTGAAATCCTTTGCAACTACTTCAATAGATGTTAGGCCATCAAATGAAGTGGTATCATGTACTTTGTTTGTATTCATAGATTATGCCAATGTGTTGTTTGATTTAGGGTCTACACATTCTTTCATCTCTGAAAAAGTTTCTAGTAAATTCGGAAAGAAATGACTCCTGAACTTGTGGTAAAATCACCTGGGGGAAATGTTGAGGAAAAAAGAATTTATAAGAATATTCATATCCTTATCTGTGGAAAGAACCAACTTTCAAACCATATTGTTTTACCTCTAGTAGAGTTTTATGTTATCATAGGTATGGATTGGCTCTCTATTTACCATGCTAAGATTGACTATAAATCTAAACAAGTTTCTTTTTAGAAAGACTTTCAGTTTGTGTACAAGAATTAACCCTTACTGTTGATAAAATATCAAGAGGTTGAGAAACTTGTAAAAGATGGAAATGAATGTTACCTTGCACATATTGTTGAAAACAAAGGAACCATTCAGATTAATGATGTGCTAGTGGTAAATGAGTATCCTGATGTTTTTCCTGATGAGTTACCTGGAATAATACCAGATCGGGAAGTTGAATTTATTGTTGACTTAGTTCCTGATGCTAATCCAATTTCAAAACCCCTTATCAAATGGTGAAAATTGAACTTTTAGAGTTGAAGGAGAAATTGAAAGATTTATTAGAGAAATGTTTCATTCGACCTAGCACATCACCATGGGGTACTCCTGTCTTATTTGTTAAAAATAAAGATGGTTCAATGAGACATTTCATTGATTATAGATACTTGAATAACATCACTATTATGAACAAATATCCTTTGCCTCATATTGATGATTTGTTTGATCAGCTCCAGGGAGCTCAATATTTTTCAAATATTGACCTGAGATTGGGATACCATTAGTTAAAGGTAATGGAAGCAGATATTCCAAAGACTGCATTTCATACAAGATATGTCCGTTATGAATTTGTAGTTAAGCATTTTGGGTTACCCAATGCACCTGCTGTATTTAGGGATCTAATGAATATAATTTTCCATGACTTCTTCGATAAGTTTGTGGTTGTGTTCAATGATGATATTTTTGTGTTTTCTAAAAGTAAATAGGGGCGTGAAAGTCATTTAAGATTTTTTTTTCAAACTGTAAAAGAAAAGATATTGTATGGGAAATTCATCAAGTGTGAGTTTTGTTTGCAAAAAATTTCTTTCCTTGGCCACATTGTTTATGAAGATGGAATAACTGTTGATCCTATAAAAACAAAGGTTGTTGAAGAATGACAAAGACCCACAAATATAATTGAGATTCGCAGTTTTCTTGGTTTGGAAGGCTATTACCGAAGGTTTGTCAAAACTTTTTCATGGTTGTCCAGCCCATTGATTAAGATAACTCGGAAGGGTGTTAAGTTTATCTGGACAAAAAATGTGATGATTGTTTTCAGAAATTGAAAAGAAGATAGGTGAATGCTCTAGTTTTGGTACTACCTTACAGAAATGGTGAGTTTTTTATCTACAGTGATGCTTTTTTTAAAGGACTTAGTTGTTTCCTTTTGAAGAATGATCAGGTAATTGTTTATGCTTCACGGTAGTTGAAAACTCATGGGTTAAATTACCCTACACATGATTTGGAATTAGCTACTATTGTTTTTGCATTAAAAATCTGGAGGCATCATTTTTATGGAGTAAAGTGTTAAATATATACCGATCATAAAAGATTAAAGTATATATTCACTTAGAAAGAGTTGAACATGAGATAGAGGAGAGGGATGGAATTAATCAAGGATTACGATTGTACAATTCATTACCATCCAGGAAAATCAAATAAAGTGGATGATGCTTTGAGTCGAAAAAGGAATGCTTCATTAACCATGCTACATTTGGAATGAGATCCTTTGGTTTTTGATTTCATGAAATTTGGAATAGAAGTTGTTGGTGCATAAAGTTCTTCTATTTTGTTTTAGGTATCAGTGAGATCATCTCTATCAGACATAATTAAGAAAGCATAGAAGAAGGACAGTGATTTATAGAAAAAGGTAGCGCTAGTTCATAAGGGCAAGTTGCCTGAATTCAACATTAATAATGATTGTGTTTTGAGATTTGGGAAGAGATTGTGTGTGCCTTGTGATTCACAGTTAAAGAGAGAGTTTTTAGGTGAAAACAATCGTTCTCCATTTTCAGTTCATCCAGGCAGTACTAAGATGTATAGAGATTTTCGAGAGTATTACTGTTGGGATGGAATGAAAAGAGATATTGCTGATTTTACTGTGAAGTGTTTGACTTGTCAGTATGTTAATGCAGAGCGGCAGTTATCTAAAGGGTTGCTTTAGTCTTTACTGGTGATAGAGTGGAAATGGGAAAATATATCCATGGAATTCGTTGTGGGATTACCAAAGAAATCTTGAGGCAATAATGCAGTCTGGGTTATTTCTGATCGATTGACTAAATCTGATCATTTCCTTCCTATTCGAGATAAATTCTCTCTAGATCAACTTTATTAGTTGTGTGTTAAAGAGATAGTCAAATTACATTGAGTTTCCCTCTCCATTGTATCTGATCATGATCCCAAGTTTACTTCTAACTTTTGAAAAATACTTCATAAGTTGTTGGGTACTGAATTAAATTTTAGTACAGCTTTTCATATGCAATCAGATGGGTAGTCAGAATGAAAAATTCAGACCTTGGAGGATATGTTACGTGCTTGGATGATGGATTATCAGGGAAGTTGGGACCAACATCTTTCTTTTGTTGAATTTTCTTATAATAACATTTTCATTCTAGTATACAGATGGCTCTGTTTTAAGCATTATATGGTAAACGGTGTCGAACTCCAGCTTTTTGCGATGAAGTAGGGGAAATGAATCTGATGGGACCAGAATTGGGAGAATAGATGGTAGAAAAAGTTCAGTTGATTTAGAAGCACATGAGAACAGCTCAAAGTCGACAGAAAAGTTATTCGGATAATTGGAGGAAGGATATTTCTTTTGAGGTAGGTGATCATGTTTTTCTAAAAGATTCTCCACGGAAAAGTGTGATTCATTTTGGCAAGAAAGGAAAGCTGAGTCCGAGGTTCATTGGACCTTATGAAATCTTGGAGAAAGTTGGATCAGTTGCATACAGAGTGGCATTACCTCCAAGTCTGTCCCAGGTACACAATGTTTTTCATGTTTCAATGTTGAGAAAGTATATGTCAGATCTATCTCATGTTTTGAGCCCAGAAGTAGTTCATTTGGAAGAGAATATCTCTTATGAGGAACAACCAATCCAAATTCTTGACTGTAGAGAGAAAGTGTTGTAGAATAAGGTAATTATCAGGTGAAGGTTTTGTGAAAAAACCATATGGTTGAAGAGGGAACGTGGGAATATAAAAATGATTTGAGGGATAAATACCCCCATTTATTTTATAAGTGAATAAAATTGCGAGGACTCAATTCCCAAAAAGGGGGGGAAGGATGTAACATCCCAGGTAAATAAAGATTAAAACATTTTCATATTTATTAATATTTTTGAATTAAGTATTAATTTTACTTTAATGGGGTTTCTATGTTCGATGGAGAACCCTCTTTAAATATAGTTTTGTTCACTCTTATACATTCTATTAGACCAAATAAAATTCTTCTTTAGAATCGGGACATCAAAATTTACTTTGTGTAAATTTTGGTATTTTTCCGATAAAGTTCATTTTTTTAATGAACAGTGAAAATGTTATATTTTAAGTCCAAACCCACTTTTAATATAATTTATTTATATGGTTAAATTATCCTTTTAATTGGTTTTAATGTTTAATTAAAATATATTTTTACCATTTAATCCAATGGTGGTCATTAGAATTAATTTCACCTTGAAATTGGACATAAACAAGTGTCAGTATTTTGATAGATATTGTTTCTTAAAAACACAGTATTTGTTTTGACAAACAAGAATTAATTATTAAATTAATTAATGCAACTTATATGTTTTAAATTTTGTAAAATAGATATCATTTTTGAATTTCTGAATATAAAATATATCTTAGGGTGAATTTTTGGTATTTTTCTGAAAAACTTCATTTTTTGATGAATATTGAAACCACAATGTGGTAGTTAGAATACTGAATTTTTCGTTAAACGAAACTTTAGTGCTTATTTGAATTGAATTTAAAAAATCTGACATACATGGTTGTCATTAGTATGTAAAATGTGGTTCAATGGGATGAAAATAATTTTTGGTGAATAGTAACTTTTAAGTTTTATTAATTGAGATTAAAGGTAATTAGTGTAATTTAAGGTAAAAATAATGTTATAATAATATGAGATTACCTTTACACATGTCCTAACCCTATTGGATAAGTCATGGACGACCAATAAAATCAATGGGTCAATTTCTGGGACCCCATGGAGCCACATGGGTAAGATAATGACATTAATACCTTTTATTTAATGTAAAAATAAAAATGTCACAAACATGTATTGTTTTACTAAAACAATTTTTATATGGGGTTATATAAGTTTTATTTTTTACTATAAATTTTCATTAGAAATCTAAAACTATTTTCTACATCATTTTAATTTTTTTACAATTTTTAGACATCAAAAATATAAAATTATTTATGACACAACGATGATGTTGTGTTTACGTCATTAATGAATAATTTAAATAAATAAGAAGATAATGTTTAAAAAAATATCCAACACTTGTTGAATTCTTATTAAATGATTTTATTTCAAACATGGGACACCTTATATTCGACTTTAATGATTTTGGGACCTTTAGAAACTGAAAAGCATTATATAATTAAATAATAGTTTCATGCTTTCCAAAAGAGCCCCTCCTCTCCATTATAAAAAGACCCCAGTTCCTACCCATCTCTCACACTTCTCAATCCCTTTTTCTCATCAAACATCTACTCAAAGAATCTACCAATATCCCTCTCTTCATCCTAGAAGCCTTACCTTATGAATAAAGCTCTTCAAGAAACCCTTTTGGTTCAAACCAAGGGGAGTTACCCGATTTAAAGGTAATGTCTAGTCTTGTGTTCTTTTGTTTTATTTTTCTTCTCCAACCACCTAACCTATTTTTATTCATTTATTTGGTAACAAAACCAGTATATTAAATATACTAGTATGTTTTTATGAGAATTATTCTAGGTACGCTTACACACACCTCCATCTAATGGTTAAAGAACATACTGTTTCTGTGGGTGGCGAATTACTGCCTCATGAAATGATGATTGTTCAATATTATTTCCACCCCTTTCATGGTGGACATTAAGATGTCAATATATTTATATATTATATATATTATGTTTAGGTTTTCCTTATGCTTCTTTATTTTTAATTTATGTCATACCTTTATGGTTTCCATAGTGGATAAACGCGATAATTTCATTTTAGGAAGTGCGGACTACCACCCCTCAAGTGATTTGAATCATTAATGTCATATGTGGGACGTATAAAGGATGGTGTTAATGATATTATATATTCTATTATACTGGAATTATAATATACCTATATATAATTATGATTTCATTCCATTAAATACAAAATAGAAATGAATGTAGCGTTCATGCGTACGTACGATTTACCTTCTCCATGAACGGTGCATTTCATTTCTTACCTCTAAATGTTATGTAATATTATAAATACATTTATATTCTAGATATAAATGATATATAAAATATCTACATATTGAATATAATTCAAGAGATAATGGATATTCTACCACATGAACAACTTGTGATTATAAGAAGTTTATTTTTGACTCAAGTACCTAAGACCGACAAAACGAACGTTATTAACTTAAATGATTACATAATATTCATAACATGGTAATATGTGATATAAAAGGGAAAATGAACTTGAAAAAGGTTCTTAATCAAGTATAAATTAACTCTAGTTTATTATTCAGGATATTAAATAACGATCGAGTCAAGTTGGACACGAGGTAAGGGACTTCATCTCAATATACTTTCATTGAGGCACATTTTGTTTTAATACAAGACTTTATTTTATACAGTGTATAAACCCCATTTACTTTTAAATTCATTTAAAAGGAATATTTTTATATCAATCATTTTACTAAACAACAAAAGTAATGTTTTTTTCTTATGTATGCGGCGAAGAAATCTTCCCCACCGCCGTGACCATTATTTGAGTTATAGCTTCCTCTACAAGCCATAACTTTTTTAAAATGAAAAAAAAATCCACATTTTAATTTTCTTATATTTTGGTATTGAAAATGTTTTTTATTATGTTTCGATTATATTAATGTGTTGTATTGATATCTTGTTATTGAAATGTGGAAATGTTATGTTTCCGTTATTCATGTTTTATGTGATATGATTATGTTATCGTTCTTTGGAATTGTTTATAAATTTGGGAGGTTCCATGATAAAATAAGGATGGGTGAGCCTGAGATAGCTCTCCAATGAATTGGGTAATGCGAAGGAGTTAAACTCGAAGGTTTCTCTGAAGATATTTAGGGAATATTCTGTGATGGGTATTCCGAACATAACCATGAGGGTTACTCCCTATGTAAGAATGTTATGAATGCCTCAAGTTACCTTTATGTATTATGATTTCTATGAGTTATTCATAAATATTATGATTTTATGAGGTATTTTAAAGTGATTATGTTTTATGAGTAAAGTATGATTTCATTGATTCTTCTGTATACATGTACTAATATTTTCTTTCTGTATTTTTATATCCCTTACGGAGCATTTTATGATCATCCCAAGTTTTTGAAATGTTTTTCACAGGACATAATGTGGAATAGGGTCAATGATGGGATCAGGGAAAGTCATGTTGTCTAAAACATGGAATTGTACATGACTCTTTTTTTTCAAGAGTTTTTATTTTATGAAAAAAATGGAAACTGAGTAGAAGTATCTACTTTGTAATCTTATGAGATGTAATAGTTATGTCCTAATTCTCTAAAACTCTAAACCTAAAAAAGTCCTTAATGTTAATTATTCATTTAATTCAAGATTATGTAATGTTTTAAGGCTAGGTCCTTATACTGCTACTGCTATTTTTTATTTATTGGTTTTGAAATGTTTTATCCTTGACATGTATATTGATTCTTGTGAAATATGATGTGGAAAAATGTTCTTTGAAATGGATATACTTGGTTTTGTTTTAGAACCATGATAAAAGGGAAATGTTTACTATGTTTTCTATAAAACTACTTTACTACATATCAGGACATGTTTTATTTAATAATAGAATATAAGAATTGGAATACAAATACTTGATATGGAACACATGGGTGGGATCCAATTGATCCTATTATCTCACACCCTGCACACCTCTTCAGTGGTGCATATAACTTTATATGTCTTTCAATGAATGGAAAGGTAAGGAGTCATAGTTTGGCAGTGAGGTTTCATGTCACTTGAGTTGGGTAGCTGGTGGTGAGATGGTGGGAGTTCGTCCACATCATCACTTGGAGTAGCTATTCGGTTTTAGCCTCTATAGTTGGAATTGTCTTTTGAAGTTTTAGTTACTTTTACAATTGTTTTTTTCCACTATCTTTTTATATGTATGGAATATATTTTTTAAACTTATGCCATCTCTTTTTTATTCGTGTATATATATGCCATGTCGTTGTACTGGTTGGGATAAATCATTCCACCTACTTTGTTGTTTGATACCTAGATGCTTGTATCCATCTCATAGGGATCGGGAACTCCCTTCGGGTATGTGGAAGATCGGGTTGAGTGCTAGGTTTGGTGGAAACCCGGGTCAGTTTGTTACAATTTCTCATCATAGGAGGTCTATGTTCAAGAGTCCTTAACTTGGGATGTCTGTTAGACTAGAGATAGATTTTTTGGGACTTGAGAGGTATGTTACACTAAGTTCTTGGCCAGATCTTATCATGATGAGACTCAAGTTAACATAGGAAGTTGGGATTTGTGTCTCTAGTGTTGGGTTTTGTTTTAAATATTAGTCTATGCTTATTTGTTTTCTGGTTGAAGCTGTGGTTCACTCATTTGTCTTATCAATCCTTCTATTTTGGTGTGCAACGGTATGCCTTCGCGACATCTTCCATGAGTTCTTCAGGAAGTTTTAACTGATTCTCCACAAGGAAATCTGTCAGTGGATCAGAATCTCATCAGTACTATCATATGGGCAGTTCGTACTGTTGATCAAGATGTTCTATGAGTTCAAAATGCAATCATTGATATACAATCAAGATCTGCGGGAGATAGAGACCGATAATAGAAATTATTATGCAAGAAGACACTGTCTTTTAAAGGAATGAATTAACCTCAAGAGGTGGAGGAACGAATGGATATGATCGATCAAATATTTTACTTCTTGGAAACACTGGAGAAAATCTAGGTAAAGTGCGTATCATTCAGGCTCGAGGGTTTTGGAAAGTGATGGGGGGATTCTATGGTCTATATTTACAAACACATAGAACTGAATTAGAAGGGGTTCATAACCCAGTTCTTCAAGTAGTTTTTTCTAGAGTTTCTAATGTTGTAAAAGTTTTTAGAGTTCATGTATTTTCACCAAAGAGATCATTCAGTGTTAGCATACACTAATTTGTTTATTGATCTTGTCTATTTTTCTCTGAATTCAGTAATGAATGATAAGATGAAGGCTCATAAGTACCTGTAGTGTTTGAGAATAGATATCATATCTTAGGTATTTATGTTGAAACTTTCTACCTATGTGAATATGGTAGACAAAGCTATGATTGATTATATGGATATGGAATACAAGGTTGGTTTTCCCAACTCTTCTCTTCCATCTAGTGGAAGCCTCACTAGAATGAATAGGAATAATAGTAAGTGGAAGGATCATCACATAAGTGGTGGTGGTGGGTCTCAGTAGAGAGCCTCCTCTGCACTATGTACTAAAGTTTGCAATGTGCCATTGACCCGGTATTGGTGTGCTAGGGTCAAACACATAAGATTTTTTTGTTATGTTCCCCAGAAGACGTGTAACAGCTGTGGATGTGTTGGTCATATACAATGATTTTTTCAATCTATAGCTACTCATCATTATGTACAGGGTTCATTGGCTCCAAAGGTTGTTGTGGTGGTGTTATAAGATTCAAAGACTACAAGGCTCTATCCACTAGACTGTAGAGTGAATTAATTTCACATAGTAGATGAGTTTCCAGTAGAAGTTGATGTGGGTCTAACAATAGTGAGAGGTACTATATCTATTTCATATTCAGTATAAATTACTTTATTTGATACAGGTTCCTCCCACTCGTTTATATATTCACATTTCTTTGATATGATTAAACTTAAAATGTATCTTATGTTCTTTATAATGGAGTTAGATACACCTCTTGGAAAGAGGATAGAGTAGGGGTTTCAGTGTCCTTATTGTTCATTAACAATTGCTGATACAGAGTTGGTATAATATTTTCTCATTCTTGATCTGGATATGTTTTATGTTATCATCAGTATGGATTGTCTTGTCTCTTATCGAGATGGGGTTGATTTTTATCATCGGTGAGTTTTGTTTATTGTTTCTTATGGGAGATACCATGTGTTTCAAGGGGAGTGGGACATGATATTAGGATGTGTGGGGCCTTACCACCTAGAGATTAGGAGTTTGTTGTATGTTTTTTCATTTAGACCTGATTAATTTTCTCCTATTGTTGACCTTCCCATTATTGTTCGAGACTTTCTTGATGTTTTCCCGGATGACTTCTCCTCTCTTCTTCTATAGAGAGAGGTAGAGTTTATAATTGAACTAATTCTCATAATGAAAAAAATATCAATACATTATTATCTCATGGAACCAGAAGATATGAAAGAGCTCAAAATTTAGTGGGTTGACCTATTGGAAAAAGTTTTATTGTCCCTATTATTTTACCTTGGGAAGCCCCTATACACGTTTCCTTGAAAGTGGATGGTTCACTATGGTTTTGTGTGGACTATAAAAAGTTGAAATGGGTAATAGTTAAGAAAAAATATCCTTTGCCTTGTGTAGATGATTTGTTTGATCATTTAAAGGGGTAAAAGTGGTTCTCAAATATTGATCTTTAGTTGGATTATCATCAGCTCAGAGTTTGGGAGTCTGATGTATCTAATACAGCTTTCAGGAGAAGGTATAGACATTATGAATATCTTGTGATACCTTTTCTTATGACAAATGCTCCTGTAGTTTTTATGTCTTTAATTAATTGGATATTTCATCATTATCGTGACAGTTTTGTGGTATTGTTCACGGATGGTATTCTAGTTTATTCAAAATTCGAGCATAGGCATGAGAATCATGTAAGTTTGGTTTTTGAAATTCTGAGAAGTCACCATTTGTAAAGAAAACATTCAAAATTTACTTTTAGGATTCTTGAAGTGAAGTTCTTAGGGAATAAAATTTATGAACATGGCTCATTATTTGATCCATAGAAGGTGAAGGCTATTTTTTCATGGAAGGAACCACATAATGTCTTTAAAATTCAGGGATTACTTGCTCTTTTTGGATAATACCAAATATTAGATATGGATTTATCTAAGATTATACCACCTTTGACTACTCTTCCTAGGAAGGTGGTGAAATTCACTTGGGATGTGAAGTGTCAGTATTCTTTCAATTAACCGAAACAACTTCTAGCAATGGATCATATTTTGATCTTAACTAAGCCCAGTAATGGGTACGTGGTATTTTGTGATGCTTCTAATTCTGGTCTCTGACGTCATAAGAATAATTAATCGAATCATGATTTAGATATTTCTACAGTTATTAATGCACTTAAATGTTGGTGGAATTGTCTTTTAAGAGGGAGGTTCATAGTCTTCTCTGATCATAAGATTTTGAGTTATATATTTTCTCAGAAATACTTAAATCTAAGACATAGATGATGTTTATAATACCATAAAATATTTGACTTCGATATAGAATACACCTCCGGGAAGGGGAATGTTGTTGTAGATGCTCTTACTATGAAATTATTATCGCAGACTATTCTAGAATCAAAGGAGGGGTGAAACCTTTTGGGGATTTTAACTATGTTGATCCTAGATGCTCAAGATAAAGTCTTAGGTATGATTTTGACCAGTATTCAGTTATCATCATCTCTTATAGAGTCTATCTTGTAGAGACACTATAAGGATGTTGAGTTTAGTAAAGTTGGAGAAAGCCTTTACGGTGGGGAGACCATTTTTGGTTGGTCTCTCTCTTCAGATGGTATAATCCACTTTGGGAAGCAAGTTGTCATCCCAGTATCTGTGTAGAGTTTATTCTTGTTTAATTGTCATAGATATTTGTTTCCTTTACATCTAGGTCCTAACAATATGTATTATGACATGATATGATGATTATTATGGCTGGGTATGGAGTGTGACATTACAGATTATGTGTCCCGCTATTACACCTTCCAACAGATAAAGGAGGAGAAATTGAATCCCTATGGTTTTCTCTAGACTCTTCTGATATAGTATTGGAAATGTGATGAGGTATTCGTGGAGTTTTTTAGATTACCACAGACTCCCCTAGGTTGGATTACTATCTTGGTGGTTGTTGTTCGATTGACAAAATCTGCTCATTTCATTCCGATCAAGGATACCACTAAGGTTGAAGATTTTGGTAAGATGCATGTGCAAGAGATTTTGAGGTTACATGGGAGTCCTTTTAATATTGTTTTGTATAGGGATTCTAGGTTGATCTTGAGGTTCTAGTGGAGTCTCATAGAGTAAATGGGAACTCAAGTCAAGTTGATCACAACTTACCATCCACAGATAGATGGTTAGACGAAGCATGTGATTCAGATCCTAGATGTTATGATTCATGCCAGTGTCTTGGACTTTTGTGAATCATGGGATATCCATCTAGGACATATTGAGTTTTTTTAAAACAACATTTATCATTCATAAATAATAATGCTTCCATTCAAGGTGTTTTATGGTCGCCTATATATATCACCTCTTTATTGGGAGAAGGTGGGATAAGTAGCTTTGGTTGGATCAGTTTTGGTCTAGGAGATGTTGGAAAAGATTCTATATGTACATCAACATATAATTATATCCCATAGTCGATAGAAATCATATGAGGATTGGCGGAGTCATCCACTAGTGTTTTCCTTTGGTGACTGGGTTTTCTTGAAAGTTTCTCCTTGGCTGGGTCACTGTCGACTTGGAAAACTAGGAAAGTTGGATCTGAGATATGTTGGACCATTTGAAGTCACTAAGCGGCTCAAACAGGTTGCTTATTGGTTAGCATTTCCAGTTCAGTTGATAGGTATTCATGATGCTTTCCATATACATCAGCTCAGGAAGTATCATCCTAATCCTACTCACATTCTGAGTTGGGAGGAAATTAATTTAGATCCAGATGTTTCTTTTTTAGAGAATCTAGTTGAGATCATTTAATCTCAAGTGAAAGCCTTGCATGGTAATTTTAAACCGTTGGTAAGAGTACTATGAAAACACGGATTAGATTCTCATGAGAATTGGGAATTTTAGTCAATGATGAGGTAGAAATGGCCTTATCTTTTTCCAGGTATTTCATCTTCCACATGACTTCCTATGAACATAAAGTCTTTATGGTGGGGAGTTTGTAACATATCGTTACTGATCTATCCGGTACATCTTTAACCTAATTATGGTTTTCCTTTTATCATTCTCTATATCAGGACACTAATGAATTGAGAGGATACCTATAATGGTGAAGTTGTATATTTTTTGGACTTTTAGCTTTAACCAGCTTTTTATATAAGCTAAAAGAGGATTTCATGTCGTTTATTGAGGTTACATAAAGTGTAAGAGTTAGTGATGAAATTCATGAAAAATATTCATTCTAGGAAAGGTTACATGACGTGAAGATATTTTTCATGTCATGAATGTTTTAAATAATGTTTTTTAATCTAAGAAATGGGTTTTCCAGAATAAATGGGACTTTGATGGTTACATGTCATGTAATCGAGTTACACACTATGTAATGGCCCACATACAGTTTTTGAAATGGATTTACACAATGAATTGGAATGATTTATTTGTGTTTGTTAAAAAGAGTTTTCTTTTATGAAAAAGGGGTTTTCGTTATTTATTAAGAAATAGAAAAAATTGAATTTTAAAAGTCAATTGAATGGATTTATGAAATGGTTATGAAATTATTTTCAAAACATTGAGAAGATTGTGAAAATGAGAACATGGGTTACCTTGGGTACTAGGTGGAAGGATTAGGTTGGGGCCACCCTACATTGTGGGGGGTCACATTATAGGGTGTTCCTCTTGTCCTAGAGTGTATATTATTGGATCTAGGTATGTATATGATGTTTGGGTTTCACTTTATAGGGTGTTTCCCTAGTCCTGGAGTGGATCATTGAATTTAGGTACCGCAATGCATTGTTCATAGATTAATGGGTACAAGTTGTTTGTTGCCTGGTCTTTTTGTATTCCTTATTATTGTAATGCCTGTGCTGATACTGTTTTTTTGTATTTCATGGATTTTTACTATTTTAGCCTTGACATGTATTATGATTCTTATGAAAGATGATACGGAAAAATATGCTTTGAAATTGATGTACCTGATTTTGTTTTAGAACGGTGATAAAAGAGAAGTATTTACCATGTTTTATATAAAACTACTTTACTACATATGATGCCATGTTATATTTAAAAATAGAATACATGAATTTTTATACAGAAAATTTCTATGGAACACCAGGTTGGGAACCTATTGATCATATTAGCTCACACCCTGCACACCTCTTTCATTGTTTGTAGATCATTTTATGTCTTCCAGTGTAGTGAAAGGCAAGGCACCGTAGTGAGGTGTGAAGGTTCATGTCGACTGATTTGGGTATACGGTGGTGATATAATGGTATTTAGTCCATGCCATCACTTAGAGTAGCTATTTGGTTCTATTCCTTTATAGTTGGACCTATCTTTGGAAGTTTTAGATACTTTTAGAGTTGTTTCTGATATCTTCTTACAATATGATATATATTTTTTAAACTTACACTATCTATTTTATTTCCATGTATATATATTCCATGTGTTTATACTGTTTGGGTAAAATCTTTCCCTATACTTTGTTTTTCGATGCCCGGGTGCTTGTCGCTAGCTTGTAAGGATCGAGAATTACCTTTGGGTTTTTGGCAGATCGGGTTGGGTGCCAAGTTTGAAGGAAACCTAGGTCGATTTGTTATAATGTATGTTTGTGTGTATGTGTTTGTATGTATGTATGTTTATTTATGTGAATGTATGTGTATGCATGTGTAGAAATGATGTTTAGAGAAACCATACTATTCATAGAAGGGCCTTTGAGACAAAAAGGGGCTTTGGAAACCTGTCTCCCACTATCACGCCAACATTTTCTATCTACAACACCTTATATAACTCTCACTGTGTTGGAACACAAACAATACACATTTTTTCATAAAATTCGAGCTGTAAGTTTACACCTATGTTTAATTCAAGACACATTTTATTCTTTTAAAATGAGTTAGCATATCATAAATCATGACCTTGATAAAATTTATACTCATCCTTAGTTATCATGAAAAATGTTCGTAAACATGAGGTGAGAAAAAATATCTGTAAGGGATAGGAATAAGAAATCCCATTAGTCCATTAAAAAACATGAAAACCATTCAAGATGCATAAATTTTTCATAATAAAACATTGATCACATAAATATGGCACACCCACATGATAAAATAAACCTTTTATAAAATAAAACCCTTTAAACCCATTAGAAAGTATCAGAAAAACTAGTAAGGCATCCTGAGGCATGTGAGAACTCATGAAAATAATTCATTGAAAAACAAACATTTCATCTTTAAAAGTTCATAAATTCTTAACTCAGGAAAGGAAAATATTTCCATAAAACCAATTTTTTAAAGAATAATATAGGTATCTTGGAGCATCATATTCCTAACTCACGTTCACTCATTTTTAACCCATGTCAGAATAACTTATGTCCAGTTAATTCCATTGGAGTGACCTTCCCTATAATCACCCTCATTTTTTCCTTTCAAAGTCTATTCATTACCCAATTAATTGGAGAGATATATCAAGCTCACCCATCCTCATGGGCTATATTGGGCTCAACCTTTGTCATCTATAATTCTATAGTATAATAAAATGAACAAAAAACATGTAATATTACACTTTTTCATCATAAAACTCTTGAAAAAATCATTTGAACCCATAAAAAACAACTTTCTATTTTTTTATAACCATAATGATAACCATCATTTTTATTTGAAAAATCATAAAATGGAGAAATTCATAGAATAATGGGAATATGATATACTTTGAAAAACTATTTTAACCTGTAGTGGAAGCTTGATATTCAATAATAGCTATAATGGCGGGAAAAGTTGGTCATGAAATATATGTTAGAAATTTTTTTTAACTTTTATAAAAATTTAGAAAATTCCCCATATAGAAAATTTTGAAATGATTCCATTTTAATTTTTTTAAATAAAGTCAAATATAGATGAAAATGTACTTTAACAATCATTGAAGCACAAATAAGAACATTCTTGAAACATTTAAAATAGCATGGATATATAGGAGAAAGATTTTAAAATTATATCAGTTTTAAACTTTTTTTATTATAATTCTCATGTTATTTTCATTATCATGATTATACCAATTTAATTTTTTATCAAGTTTTATTTAGTTACTAAAATGGTTAAGTTCACATGGGCTGTTTTGGGGATGTCTGGTTTATAACCTCAAAATAACATCAGTGCGTTGACCGTGGTCAAAGGGTTTATAGCAACCCTAGCCTTTTACATATATCATTACATGATATTAATCATAATTAAAAATCTATTCACAAGTAATGGCCATAAAGTCTAGTGTCTTGGAATACTAGGTACATAACAAAACATTATAAAAACAACTTTTTATTTAATCTCCATAATGAGATCCTATTGTCCATTGTGCTCATACATCGGTATAGGATAACCTGGGGATAACATGAATAAAGGGATGGGCTAAAATCCCAATAAGGGAAAAATTGTAGTAATATATCTTTTACACATGGGTTAGAAATCATGGAATAATGAAAATAAAAGGCATGGAACACATGGAATCATAACAAATAATAATGGGATAAAATAAACATGAATTCATACTAATGTGGAAGCAACATAAATCATGACTTTAGAATGATTCAAGGCTCATTTCACATATATGAGCACCATTCAAGGTTAACCATGAAGACCGTTGCACATGATATCACGAGTCAAGGCTAACCTCCAAGACCGTTGCACATAAAATCTCATGAGAGTCAACTTTACCCAATTCATTAGAGCGCTACCTGGGTGCACCCATCTTAAAAAATCATAAATATGTTTTCCACATTAATAATCATACATAATCAATCATACATAAACAAAAAGGTACCCATGGACAAGAAATGGTATCATAATCACGTCATAAATCATAATATATGGGCATATAATAAAAGTGTCCATGAAATAAAGGAATTAAAACATACATTGAAATTTTTATGTTAAAATAATCATATAACATGGTAAGTGATTTCAAACATAATTTACAACATGAAATAAGATTATTTAAGGAATTTTATCATTAAAACATTTTAGTGCAGTTTTAATGAAAATACGAACGAGCATTTAAAATATAAAAGACAATAATAATTTATATAAAACCAGAAATGATTAAATAAGGTTTACATAATAAAAAAATTGGTTTTATAAAAAAAGGTGGATTAAAACATATGGTAGAGTTCACTTTAAATTGGGTATGAATTCGGGAAGTTCCCTTAAAACGGGTTTGCTTATCGGGAAGTATTGAGGAGGGAATCACTTAAAAACATGTATATCCTCAAAAGATAATGATTAATAGATCTTAATACCTGAGTTTGTATATATAAAAATACATTATAATATGTACACAAATATAATATAGGATTTAATTTGGGTAAAAAGAGAGTAAGAATAACCTGAAGGAATATTGGAGGTTCGGGTAGAATCCCTTATAGAAAATCAGCATGGTACCAGGTGTACAT
This sequence comes from Viscum album, assembly GCA_963277665.1. Classification (NCBI taxonomy): domain Eukaryota; kingdom Viridiplantae; phylum Streptophyta; class Magnoliopsida; order Santalales; family Viscaceae; genus Viscum; species Viscum album. Next base: position 1,479,659,716 of record OY728134.1, read on the forward strand.
AGGAGGGATTAATGCGAGAGAAATAGGTTTATATTATTTTATACATCATGAGGGAAGTATGGGGGATGAAAAAAATCATACCCCATCATTATTAATTACACAGAAAAGGTTATAACATAGAGGGGATTCTTGAATAAGTGTGAGAAAGATAGGATCCCTTACCTTAAGTCTGATGGTGTTCTTATCTTGATCTTAATGAAATGAATAATCAAATTTCGTTCATTACATAATAATTAAAGAACCTAAAATACATTTTATTTATCTAGTATAACATTATTAAGTTCATCCATGTCATATTTTGATGAGTTAAGAGGTTCAATTTCATTGTTTAGTTGCATTTTCTTCCTTGGATTTAATAATCAGTTCACTTATATTCATGTTCGGATAAACTTGTATGATGAACATGGTTGTCTAGAATTGATGTTATATGAAATTATTGAACATCCTGAATATTACATGTTTATAAAATTAATTTTTATATTTGGAGGGAAGGTGGATCATTATATAAAACATTAATGATAAACGATTGGATTAATTTGGGGATTTTTATCATAATTAAATTGTTTTGTATTATTGTTTTAAATCATGTGAGAAAAAAGATTCTAGAAAATTAAATAAGATAAAATAAATATTTAATAGTATTTTTAAACCATAAAAATGGTTTCATTGCTAGAATTGAATATGGTAATAGAAATTGATAACTCGCCATCCTTGAATTTGATAAATTAACACATCTTGGATGAAGTTTTCATTTATTTTGTATAAAAGAAGAGGAAATGAGAGATAATAATGAATAATATAATTACAATAACAAAAATTAAAGTACATGTATGGTACTGGAGTTGTCATACCATTTGGATAAGGACAGGTTAGGAAATAAAAAAGAACAAAGGAACATGAAAAGAAAATGAAAGAAAAGAAAAGAGGAATTTACCTCTTGATTTAATCTTCTTTGAGAGCCTCTTAAGGGGAGAGGATTTAGTATTTTAAAGAGAAAATGGGTTTAAATACATGGGAGGGGGGGAAGAGATCCTGGGGAGAGATTTGGGCAGAATTCCTAAAAGTAACTAGGCTTGAGAGGAGTGAAGGGAAGAGGGAAGTGTGGGTGTTTTTTATAGTGGAGGGGAGGCGGGTTTTCTTAATATTTTAATCATTAGTTTATTATTTTTCCATAAGATAAGAAATAGTGATGATTAAATAAACAAAAATATTAATATGTGCATGTGAGTTCTAACCCATGGTCATCCATGATACAATGAATAGTTTATTTAACATATAATGTATACACACGGTAAATTACCGTATTTTACTATTCATAAAAAAGTCATGTATTTTGAAAAATTACAAAAATTCACACTAACCATTTTTCGATGTGTAGAATCAAAAAATGAAATCTATATTTCAAAAATAAATTTCTAAATATGATTAGTTAAATTTTTAATTAAAATCATAATTTACTTGGAAACTACTGATTTTAAAACTACAACTTATTTTATAATGCTTTCAAAAATTACATAAGGTTTTATAAAATTATCTTAAAACCAGAAGACATAAAATTTTTAATTTATGAAAACATTTTATAAAAATAAATTTTATTTTAAATTAGATAATTAATTATAATTAATTATTCATGACTTACAAAAATACCAATACTTTTTACTATGGTCATATTATCACTTATAAGATGCATAAATTTTATTTACACATTAATGGGTGATGTTATTATTCTCATGGATAATTTAATATTCATAAGGGTCATATTAATATTCATAAGGTTACAATTACTATTCAAAAAAAATTAAGTTTGTCTTATCAGACTTCAAGCATCTTACTGATCGCAACCGTGTGTCTCATATTTTTGAAATTAAAATTGCAGAAGTGACAATATTATGTTTAAAGGTCACATAGTACCTAGCAGTTCATTGTGTTGTGATTTCAAGTGATTGTAAGAAATAATTATAATAAGGTATTTCCCATTGATAAAACATTGGGTCGTTACATTATTCCCCCTTATGATATTTCTCCCTTGAAATTTCATTTTACATTCTAAGCCATAAATAGGTGCAGGTACTTTTCCTTCATTTCCTCCTCCAGTTCCCATGTTGCCTATTCGTATTTATGGTTCCTCCATAGTACTTTTACCAGGTGAGTAGTCTTCTTAAGTAGAAATTTATCTCTATGATCCAAGATCTTCACTGGATGCTCTTCACAAGAAAGATCATTCTCCAACTGTACCACCTCTAAAGAGTGTAAATGTGAAGGGTCTAGTACGTACTTCATTAAGAGGGATGTGTGGAATACATCCTATAAATTAGATATGGTAGGTGGAATTTCCAGTCGATAGGCCACAACCCCGACATAATCAAGAATCTCGAAGGGGCTGATGTACCTAGGAATTAACTTTCCTTTCTTCCCAAACCTCATGACCTTCTTCCATAGAGATTTTCATTGAAATACCATGTCTCTAAATTTAAACTCAAGGGATCTTCAACGATTTTCTTCATAACTATTTTATCAACTTTGGGCTGCCTTGATGTGTTGTTGAATGGTTTTCACATTCTCCACCATTTATTTGAACATTCAAGTCCATGCATCTTATGCTCATCGACTTCATCCCAACACACCAGTGTTCTGCACCTTTTCCCATAAAGGGCTTCATATGGTGTCATTCAGATTCTTGAGTGAGAACTATTGTTATAGGAGAATTTTACTAGTGGAAGATGTTGGTCCCATACTCCTTTTAATTCCATATAACATGCTCTCCACATATCTTCTAGTTTCTGAATATTTCACTCATATTGGCCATCATTTTGAGTATTTTAGGCTCTAATAGAATTTAATTTAGTGCATAGATCATGTTGGATACTTTTCCAAAACTTCTAGATGAATCTATAATCTTGATCAGATATAATAGATAGTGGTATTACATATATCCTTACCACTTATTTGATATAAATCCATGCAAGTTGATATAATGAGAAGTCCTCTTGAATCACAATAAAGTGATCTACCAGAATGGCCCGAAGGCCTTCATTTTTATAGATTTTTGATAACCCCGATTTTAAGGGATGAGGGGCAACCCTTACCAGGCCCGTAGGCTTTGAAATTACATGGATCGTAGGATTAGGAGATTACATGACCTGAAGGTCTTAGGGAATTCAACCAGACTATCTACAAGGAGCTGCCTCTCCCCAGGATCTGCATCATGATAGTAGCTCTCCAACTTCACATGACCGCCTGGCTAGGCTTCCCATGAAAGCACAGGCTGGTCTCGATGGCATAGACATACCCTCTCATTCTGAAAAATCCATTTGGCTCTACTCTGGTGAGTGCACCTACTCTAAATCCTCTTCTGGGGATGCTTATTTTTTTGTAGTGTGTCTCGGGCAATTTCATGTGTCCAGAAGGCCATGAGGTGGCCTGAAGGTCTTCATGGAGGCCCGAAGGCCTTAATGGTGTCCCAAAATCCCTACTGACCCGAAGGCATGGGTGGACCGAAAGCCTTAAGGACTAAAATCCCAAATTGATGGCACAAGGTGAATAGTTTTAGATTCTACAGTACTGAATAGTACCTTCTACAGTAATTGCTACAGTAGCTACTATAGTACCCGCATAGTGTACAGTCCTGCTACAGTGCCTGTATAGTGTACAGTTCTACTACAGTACCACACAGTGTACAATACTGTTATAGAACCTGCTACAGTACCCGCATAGTGTACAGTCATGAAACAGTGCCTGTATAGTGTATAGTTCTACTACAGTACCCACACAGTGTGCAGTACTACTACAGTACTACTATAGTGCCTGCTACAATATTTCTAAAACACCACGAAAATATGCCTCTACCTGGTTTTGAACCTGGGTCATGTGGATGCACTTAAGGATACCTCACCAATTAGGCTGAGGCTCATGTGCCACAATAAAGTGATCTATCTTTATAAGACGATCCATAATGATCCATATATCATTGTTTCCTCTAAATGTCCTTATACGTATAGTGACAAAGTCCATGGTGATTTTCTCCCATTTCCATGTTGGTATGGGTAGTGGTTGCATCGTCCTATTAGACTTTTGTCTTTCATTCTTCACTTTTCGACATACCAGACACTTTGATGTATACTTATCAATATACTTCATCATATTGTCCCACCCAATGTTCTCTCAAAGATCGCGATACATCTTTGTAATCCTTGGGTGAATAGAGAAGGTTGAGCTATGTTTATCATTCAAAATCCATTTATTTATTTCTGGATCCGATGGTACACAAAATCGTGACCCAAATCTTACAACTCCCTCCTCATAAATCCTAAACTTGGACGATTTCCCATTTCTGATGGCTTCCACCCATTTCTAAATTTCTATATCTTTTCTTTGATCATCCTTTATTTTCTCCATGAGGAATGGTTGAGAAATCATTCGAGAAAGTATTTATGATGTTCTTCCCTTAATGATTCTCATCTCCATCCTCTAAAAATATAAGAATATTTGATCCTTTTCAATTACATTCATTGATAAAGATGTAGGATTATTTCAACTTAGAGCATCTTCCACCTTGTATGCCTTATCAGAGTGGTAGTGGATTGAGCAGTCATAATCCTTGATTAGATCTATCCATATTCACCATCATATATTAATCTCTTTTCATGTGAATATATATTTGATACTCTTATGATTATTATTTATCTCACACTTCTCCCCATAGAGATAATGCCTCCATATTTTCAAAACAATGATCACAAACTCTAACTCATGATCATGCATAGGATAGTTTTTCCCATGTATTTTTAGCTACCTTGAGGCGTAGGCTACCACTTTATCATTTTTCATCAGCACATAGACTAATACCTTCTTTGAAGCATCACTGCATACCAAAAATAGTTCTCCACTTTTTGGGCGTGTGAGTATTGGCATAGTGATAAGCCTATTTTTTAACTCCTTAAAGCAGTCTTCACATTATTGAGTCCAAAAAAACTTCAATCCCTTCTGTGTCATCTTGGTCATTGGGTTTTAAAATCATGAAATCTTCTTAACAAATCATCTATAATACCGGGATAGACCTAGAAAGATGTGGATCTATTATAGATACTAGCATGGGCCCCTCTTCAATCACCTTTGCCTTGAAAGGGTCCACAGGTATCCCTTTGGTGGTGATAAAATTTCCCAATAATGATACTTCCCCCATCCATAAATTACAATTACTATACTTTTCATAAATCTTATCCCTTTGAAAATTCTTTAACACAACATTCAAATACTCTTCATGTTCCTCCTTGCTCTTGGAGTATATCAGAATATCGTCGATAAAGACTACCAAAAATTTGTTGAGGTAATATCTAAATACTATATTCATTAAATATATTAAAATTGACGAAGAATTAGAGAGTCTGAAGGGAATCACTATGAACTCATAGTATTCATACCTTTTTTGAAAGGTAGTCTTGGGAATATCTTCCTTCCTCACCTTTAATTGGTGATATCCCCACCAAAGGTCGACCTTAGAGAAATAAATATCCCCATGTAGCTGATCGAACAAGTCATCTATATGTGGTAGGGGATACTTGTTCTTTATCGTGATTTTATTGAGCCCACGATAATCAATACAGAGTCACATTGATCCATCCTTCTTCTTGATGAAAAGGATAGGCGCACCCCAGGGTGAAGCATTTTGGAGTATAAAACCCTTCTCCAGATACTCCTGTAATTGCTTCTTCAGCTCTTCCAGCTCTACATTGGCCATTATATAAGGTGTATTTGATATAGGTATAGATACAGGAATAATTTCAATTGATAACTCAACCTCTTGATTAGGAGGAACAGCAGGTAACTCTTCAAGGAATACAACAGTGTATTCCCTCATGATGGAAATGTCTTCCAGCATGATTCAATCCTTCATCTCAATCATCTAAGCTAGACATGCTTTATCATAAGGAATTAATATCCACTCATGAGACAATTATTCTAAAGTAGATTCATCTTCCTCCTTACCATTGTAAAGAATTGGAGGATGCTTCGGGATGTGAAGGGTGATCTCCCTCTCTCGAAAGTTGTTGTTGGATTTGTATAAAGATAACCAATTCATGCCCAAGATAACATCAAACTACACTAAAGGAAGTATGACGAGATTTTATGGGGGGTTCAATACACAAAAATTTACCAGGGAGGAGTTATAAACCATGGATGTAATAATTAACCCATTATCTTTTCTCACAGATAACATATCCTCTAAGTTTTGAGGTGGTGTTTTAATAATTATACTAAACATTCTAGATATGAAAGAATTTGTTGAACCAAAATCAAATAGTACATTCTCTATTCTTGAATGAATAACTAGCGTACCTATTACCACATCGTTGTTCGACCCCACCTCAGTAGTAGTGATAGCATAAGCCCTTCCTTGTTGCTTGGATGTTTTTGTTGATTGCCTCCAAAAACCCTTGTCTTAGGGAAATTGTTATCATAATTCCCATGCTCCTTGAAGTTGTAACACTACACTACTAGCTGATTGTTGATCTAAACCTTCCTTTCCTCTTCCACATAAGTGGGATTTTTCATATCTCTTCGAAAGTTTTTATCTAGATGTCCCGACTTTCCACATTTGATGAAATTCATAATTCTCTTTAGATAGTTCCCAGGATGCTTCTTCCCAAATATTTTACATGTGGGATGATCAAGATTCTTTCCATCATGGAATTTATTTGTGGAACCACCCACACTAGATTCTATTTTACGCTTTTTTTATCGAGCCCATGATACCACTGAGATTTTATGATCTCTATTTCAACCTTAAGGTCACAATGGAAAATCTTCTCATAGTTTTCAAAGTTTTGAATTACCAATGAATTCTGTAGACTCAACTTCAATCTTCTAAATAAGAGATCCAACTTGATTCCGGTGTTCATGAAAAAGCTAGAGGCGTACCTTGAAATCCTTGTAAAGTTTGTTTCATACGCCTTGATTGAATCATTTTCCTTCTAATTGAGTCTGAGGAACTCTCTTTTGATCTTAAAATGGAGGGTTTAAGGAAAATACTTATTGAAAAACGTTCTCTTGAATTCCTCCCAATCCCTGGAATCAATTTCCTTATAGGACTCATATTATTGATTAGTATCCACCACTAATTAGCTTCCCCATCAGAAAAATATACCACCATCACAACTTATGAGCACTGGAGGATATGGAATATTTTTAGATGGAGTTAATCAACTATTCCACGAAGGGGGATTGGAGGATCCAATAAACATGGGGGGCCTTTTTTGCAAGAAGGATTCTATCGAAACTTTATATTTTCTTGGAGGAGGAGGGAGTTCCACATGATTTAAGTTATTATTCATAACTTGAGATAGCTGAGAAAGTACTTTCATGATGTTTTGAGCACCCATTCCCATCATATTAGGCATATTGTTAGGGAAATATTCACATTCCATATCACATTGATTGTTGACATGCGTTCTTCTAATTCCTTCCATCAACTAAGAAAAATAATGTACAATTAAGGGGATTGAATACTTTTCTATTGATTATAAAAAAAGAAACATTGAACATAATAGGACAAACATGTAAAAGAGAAGTATATCCTAACTTGTAATTACCTAGTTTTAAATCTAAGTTACCCTTGATCTATTTCCTAACTTATATTCTTATGGGATTTTTTTTCATTCCCTTAATAATTATTTATACCAAGATCATGAATTTACCAAAGCAAATCCCCTGGGAGTGTCAAACCAAGAGTGTAGCAAGGACCTTTGTCATGCACCATCTCCAATTTTAGTCAAGCTCAAAGTGGTGGTTTCAAGTTTTAACCCTAGATACATCTATTCAAGATCCACCTCTACCTTTTTGTATCTAGGCAGAAATTTTTTTTCTTGACAAACCACTTACTCTATACTTACCAATATTTAGGGGTGTTTTCTTATACTTAGTATCATCCTTAAGGATATTACTAAAGTTATCTATTCCTAATATCTAAAAATAACTAGACCATTCTCTGATACCAACTATAGATACCCTAGCCTTTTACATATATCATTACATGATTTTAAGAATAATTAAACATCAATTCAAAATTCAAGGATCATAAAGTCTAGTGTATTGGAAGACTAGGCACATAATCAACCATTATAAAAAAAATTATTTAATCTATATAATGATATCATATATTCCATTTTATTCATACTTACGCATAGGATAACATTAGAATAACATGAACAAAGGGATGAGCTAAAATCCCAGTAAGGGAAAATTATAGTAATAAACTTTTAATACATGGGTTAAAAAGCATGGCATAATGAAAATAAAAGTCATGGAACACATGGAATCATAATACATAATCATAGGATAATATAAACATGAATTCATAACAATGTGTTTGCAACATAAATCATGAATTTAGCATGATTCATATATCTTTACATATATAGGATCACAATTCATGGTTAACCACCAAGACTGTTGCACATGGTAGCACAAGTCATGGCTAACCGCCAAGACCGTTGCACATAATGTCTAATGATCAAATTTACCCAATGAATTAGAGAACTATCTGGGTGAACACATATTAACATGTTCATGAATATATTTTTCACATTAATAATCATACATAATCAATCATACATAAATATAAGGGTACCAATGGAAAGAAAAGGGTATCATAATCATGTCATAAACCATATTGAATGAGCGTATCATAAAAGTGTCCACAAAAGAAAGGAATTAAAACATAAACAGACATTTATAAAGTAAAATAAGAATATAACATGGTAAGTGATGATAAATATAAATATAAACATTAAATAAGAGTATTTAAGGAATTTTATCGTTAAAAAATTTTAGTGCAGTTTTAAGGAAAATATAAACGAGCATTTAAAATAGAAAAGGGAATTATATTTTATATAAAACCAGAAGTGATCCAAGTAGGTTTTCATAATAAAAACATTGGTTTTATAAAATCAATGATGGCTTAAAATATATGGTAGAGTGCACTTGAAAATGGGTATGAATTTGGGAAGTTCCCTTAAAACGGGTGTGCTTACCAATAAGTATTGTAGAGGGAATCACTTAAAAGAATGTATATCCCCAAAAGAGAATGATTTGTGGATATTGATACATGAATTTTTACATATAAACAGAAATTAAAATATTTACATAAAAAGAATATAGGATTTAATTTGGGTAAAAAAGAGTAAGAATAACCTGATGGAATATTGGAGGTTCAGGTAGTATCCCTTATGGAAAATTGGCATGGTACCAGGTGTACTTAGGAGGTCTTAATGAGAGAGAAAGGGGTTTCTATTATTTTATAAATCATGAGGGAAGTATGGGGGAGGTGAGAAATCATGACCCATAATTCATAATTACACATAAAAGGGCATAACATAGAGGAGATTCATGAATAAGTTTGAGAAAGATATGATCCCTTACCTTATGTCTGATGATGTTATTCCCTCGATCTTAATGGCCTGAATAATAAAATTAGATTCATTAATTAATAATTATAGAACCTCCAATACATGTTAGTTATTTATTATACCCTTATTAAGTTCATACACATCCCTTTTTGTTGAGTTAATAGGTTCAACTTCATTGTTTGTGAGTGTTTGCTTCCTTGGTTTTAAGGACCGGTTCACTTATATTCATGTTCCGATAAAAATGTATGATAAGCATGGTTGTACATAATTGAAGTTAAATGACATTAATGAACATATAGAATATTTCATGGTTGTAAAATTAATTTTTTTATTTGGAGTGAAGGTGAATCATTATATAAAACATTAATGACATACTCTTGGATTAATTTGGCGATTTTGCTCATAAATAACTTTTTTTGTATTATTATTTTACATTAGGTGAGAAAAAGGATTTCAGAACATTATAGAAGATAAAATACATATTTAATAGTATAGTTCAACCATAATAATGTTTTCATGACTAGAATTGAATATGGTAATAGAAATTGATGACCTATTGTCCTTGAATGTGATAAATTAACACATCTTGTACGATGTTTTCATTTCTTTCGTATAAAAGAAGGGGAAATGAGAGATGATAATGAATTACCCCATTAGCATAAAAAAATTACATTATATTTATGGTACTATACTTTTATTAAAATATTTATGATGAAATGATAGGAATGAAAAAATAACAAAGGAACATGAAAAGAAAATGAATGAAAAGAAAAGAGGAATTTACCTCTTGATTTAAGCTTCTTTGAGATCTCGCAAGGGGAGAGGATTTGGTATTTTGAGGAGACCAAGGGATACTGTATTAGGGGGATGATCTTGGAGAGATATTTTGGTATAATTTAGGGAAGACACAAGGCTTTATAGTATTGAAGGTAAGAGGGATGTTTGGGTGGTTTTTATAGTGGAGGGGAGGAGGGTTTTCTTAATATGTTAATCATTAGTTTATTATTTTTCCATTAGACATAAAATAGTGATGATTCCATGACAAAAAACAGTAATATGTGCATGTTAGTTCGAAACAAAGGTTCTTACATCAACCATGACTCAATAAATAGTGTATTTAACATATAATGTATATATACGGTAAATTATCATATTTTACTATTCATCAAAATTAAAATAATTTAGAAAAATACAGAAAATTCACACTAACCATTTTTTGAGGTGTAGAATCAAAAAATGGAATTTATTTTTCAGAAAAAATTTTATATTTACTATTTATTTATGTTTTCATTAAAATCATAATTTACGTGAAAAATACATATTTTAAAACTATAACTTATTTTATAGTGATTTCAAAAATTACATAAGGTCTTATAAGATTATCTTAAAATAGGAATACATGAAATTGTTAATTTATAAACACCTTTTAGGAAAATATATTTTCTTTTAAATTAAATAATTAATTTTAATTAATTATTTATGAATTACAAAAATACCATTACTTTTACTATGATCATATTATCACTTATAAGATGCCTAAATTTTATTTATACATTCATAGGTGATGTTACTATTCTTTTGGATGATTTACTATTCATAAAGGTTATATTATTATTCATAAGGGTAATATTACTATTCATAAGAGTAAGTTATTTTCCACCAAAAATTAAGTTTGACTTATTTGACTCCAAACATCTTATTGATTGCAACTATGTATGTCATATTTTCAAAATTCAAATCACAGAAGTGAAAATATTATTCTTAAAGGTCACTTAGTACATAGTAGTTCATTGTGTTTTTGTTTCATGTGATTATATGACATAATTATAATAAGGGAATTTCAATTTATAAAAAATTGGGTCATTACAGGGGTTATGGTTCCATTAACTCTAAAATGTTAAACATGTTATAATTATCATATTTATACATTATATACCCTTTAAAAACCAATGATTTAAGGTGGTCATGAAAAATAAACAATGTCCTTTCATGGAGACGGTAGTTCGTACGTACGCATGAACGATGATTTAATTTTTCAAATGTGTGGAAAATAAAAAATAGATAATATATTACTTTTTTAGATTCATAAATATTTTATACATGTCATAATTATACATTAGTTCCATCCTTATGATCATCCTTGTAAATTGGAGATGAAAAACGAATCACATCGCTTCATGGAGGTGGTAGTCCATGCGTACACATGAGTGAGTTTATCATTTTATAACAGATGGTAGGGTAAGAAGGTAAGTAATATTATATCTTTAAAAAAATCATAATTATGTTATGAAGATAATATATATTCATTTTTCTATCATTTTAACCATCCATATGATTTGGTGATGAAAAAAAATAACATCACTTCATAGAGATGGTAGTCCACATGTATGCACGAGTGATATTTTCATTTCCCAAAGAATGAAAAAATAGATGAAAAAGGGTCTTACCACTATCACATTAAAATTTCAGTATATGGAAGATACCGAAGTTATTATTTCATTATGTTTAATTTTTGAATGAGGTATACGAATAAATAAACATGAAAACAACCAGTTAAGAGTTATACCTCTACTTTGGGAAACTTCCTTTGGATTACACCTTAATCCAATTATATTTTGTATTCTAGTGAGATCAGAAACACTAAGTTGTGAGGAGGGATTTTGGGGATATATTTTGGTAGGTAGTTTCTAAAATATAGTGTTTAAAAGGTGTGAGGAAGGGAGGAAAGGATGTTCCATTTTATAAGTGAGGGGAGGGAAACACTTCTAATTGTTCTAGAATTTTACACATTATAAACACCTTACTCATGGAAAAGTGGATAAAAAATACAATTATTAAGATAATGATAAAAGATTAAAAATAACACAATCTAATAATATTTAATGTGAATTTTTTCTCTTATCACAAAGTATTTACCTTAATTAACTTGAATTACCCTTTATCATGACGACACATTTTCAACATGGTTACAATTTATAATGACAACAGAAATAACATAAACTCATTAATAAATTTGATTTTTTTTTAAAAAAATATGGAATCAATTTTTGAAGATCCAATTTTTATACGTGATATAAATTAATTTTAATATATGTGTGAAAAAAATAATGAAAAATATTTTTTAAAAAAATTGTATTTTTATACAGAAAAATGAACTTATACCAAAATCAAATATTATATTGACTCATATGGAATTATTTTGATTATATTTAATAAAATCTATCTTATTTTAGTTTAAAACAAAAACCAAAACATAATGGTACTTTTAAAATTACTTTATTTAAAGAAAATAAATTACAGTTTTGTAAAAATCAGAATTTTTCACTATTCACTAAAAACTAATCTTTTCAAAAAAATACCAATAAATCACCCTATGATATATTAATTATGTTGATTAAAAATGAATTAATTTTTATCAAATTAATGTTCTTAAATAAATAAATTTAATTTTTAAATAAAACCATATAATACATGGAAAACAATTTAGTTAAATAAAACTATTCATTTTTTTCGATTGAAAAATTATATAAATTAATTTATAAAACTATAATGAATATTAATCCATAAAATTAATAATTATAAATCATAATATTGATTTTTTTTCTAGGATTAACTGATTTTTCATATTCTTCCTCCCTCTAACAATTCAAATCCTCATAATTTTGTTCATTACTTAAATAAGTGAGGGTATTTTTCCCTGAAAACATTTTCATATTACCTTGCTGCTTAGTCAATCATGTGATTATTCTATAAAACCTTAACATAGATAATAAAATTATTTTTTAGTACCTTTTCTCTATGATGCAAAATCTGAATCAAATTTTTTCATAAGATATATTCTCCTTTAATTGTACCATTTTAGGGCTCAAAACATGAGATGTATAAGGTATATTTTTCCTTAATAATGAAACATGAAACACATCATGTATCTAAGATATAATTGGAGTTAAGGATACCTAGTAAGAAAAATAACCCAAATTATCGATAATTTTATAAGTTCTAATGAACCATTAACTTAACATTCCCTTTTTACTAAAACTCATCACCCATTTACATGGACATAATATTAGAAAAACATGATCACCTACCTCAAAAATGACATTTTCTCACATTATATTTATAGCTATTATATATACTATGAGTGGCCCTTATATGGTGTTAGATCATCATTACCTTCTCAATTATTTATTCTACCATCTTTTGTCCCAGTAACTTCCTTTCACCGACTTTGTCCCAACATGATGAAGTTTGACACCACATTATATATAATGACTTAAAAGGTGTCATCTATATACTATAATAAAAACTATTATTATAATAAAATTCCAATAATTAAATATAATAATCCTAAATTCCCTAAAATCTAGTGAGAAACCCCAAAGAATATCTTCCAACATATGAATCATTCAATCTGAAAATGCATCAGATCAAGGATGACTATCCTTAGAATGTCTTCCTTCATTACCTTTAGATGGTGATACACGGACCTAAGATCAATATTTGAAAAATATTGAGAACCATCAATCTATTCAAACAAGTCACCAATATGAGGCAACACTCAAGATTTTTCAATAGTGATGTTATTGATTTATCTATAATTAATTAAAAGAATCATGGAACTATCCTTATTTTTTAATAAACAGAATAAGAGAACCCTAAGGAGAAGTGATAGGTTGTATGAAACCCTTATAAATAAAATCTTTTAATTAAATTTTAAATTTTAAAAACACAATTGAATATATTTGGTAATGAGGTTTTGAAACTGGATTAACATAATAAACAATAGTAAACTCAATCTCTTGATCAAGAATAACACCAGAGAAATCATTAATAAATACATCCATATATTCATTCACCAATGTAATATCACTGATATGAATAGGTTTTTATTTTTAAAAATATGTGAAAGATAAATTTCACTTCTATATTTAACCATTTTCTCTGTTTCTTGATATGTTATTAAAGGTAATAAATCATTCTTGTATAATAATTGAATCTCACAATGAAAATTGAATATAGATTTTTAGTTTTGTAATCAATATTAGAATGATAAAATAAAATCTAACACATACCCATAATAACATTAAACTTTATAATGGGTAAGGTAATAAGGTTTTTAGGAAAATTCATTCCAAATAAAAAAATAAAAAGGTTCATATAAATTTTTGTTGCCTTTATACTACCCTAATAATTTTTTACCAAAAGTTTTGACTTTATTTATTGAGATGGTATTTCAACTATATATAAAAATTTCCAAGATATAAAAGAATGTATAGATATTTAATCAAACAAGACATTGGAATATTCTAAATAAGAAATTAATAGACATGTCACCACTTCATTTGATGTTCCATAATTTTCCATAGTATTAGAAAAATTCTTTACCACAACTTCTTGACTTTGGTATCTATGATTCCCACCTTAGTAAATAACATTGGACATGCATTAGCATAATTACCCAACTTTTTGCAACTAAAACATCTCAATTCTGAATAACTATCTATTTTCTCATTATTGGTTGATTAAAACTCTTTTACTTGTTTTCCCAAGACAAAGGACCAATATTATAGAGTTAGTAACACTTTCAGGATCCCATAAAAAATTCTTTAAAATGTATTTTATCAAATTTGGAACATTTGGGGGGCCTACTTCTTGATTTATTTGTTTAATGCTTATCCATTGATTTCCACCTTGACCGCTTCTTTATTTTTTTGTTATGTATTATATAACTATCAAAAAAATCTATATCAAAATTCTCAACATAATAAAGAATTTCATTATGAGTGCTAAATTCAGAATAGGCTACACGTTTCATAAAATTGGTTTTCAACATGGGTAAAATATATTTATATTACTCAAATGGTATAGAAAAAAATTCAGTTCGTATTTAGACAATATAGTAAAATTCACCTCATAAGTAGCCATTGAGACTTATTTATTTTTCTTTAACTCTAGAAATTTCCTTTCCTTTCTAGGATGAATAGATTTAGTAAAATCTTTCTCAATTAAAATATCTTTAAAAGTCTTCCACTACTTGACATCAAACTAATAATTTTCCTTATTATTATCAATTAGAGACCATAATAAATTAGCTTCACATTGAAAATGATAAATAAAAAGAGTTACATTTTGTTGTTACTTACATGCCAAGAATTCAAATATCTTTTCTAGACCATTGATCCATACATATTCTTTGATCGGGTTTTAAGATCCAATAAAGGTCAAAGGGTTATATTTAATGAAATGATTCAGTATAGAAATTTTCCTGTATAGAGAATTTGGTAACTCACTTTTATGGGTGGCACCATTAACAGACTATGTCAATAGAGTCAAAATACTACAAACTTCTCTATTCAAATCATTACATGTTACTAATATGAAATTTTATTACCCCCTTGATGTGTTTTTACCTCAACTTCCATGTTTACTCTGTGGAAAACCATTTTTAATAGACATGGATTAGATTAATCAATATAAAAACTTAAAAATCTATCTCATTATAATATAAATACAAATTAGAGTCTCTTTAATGTGTCTTTTAATATTTTACTAACCTCTAAAGGCATAAAAACCATTTATATGAAACTAAATATAATCAATAGTAACATAATCAACCCATGATTACATGATATATAACAAGGGTTGCACCTTATTACATTTATATTATATTTTTAGTTTATAGTTTTATAGAATTAGGTAAAAATATTACATAATAAATTTCAAACTTTCACATAGTAAACATTTTTTTCCAAAAAAATAGAGCTTTATGTTTACACCGATTTTCCAGTCAAGACACCTTTTATTCATTTAATATGAGTCATCATATAAAAAATATTGAACTTTGTAAAATATCTATGCATCCTTAGGTCTTATGAGAAAAAATTTGAAAACACGGTATAAAGAAAACAAATCTCGTTAAGGTTTAAAATAAGGAATCCTGTTAGTCTAGTGAAAAACATGAAAAAGCATAAATATGTTTGTATTTTTCAAAAAAATATTTTAAGAATATAAATATATTATACCCGCATGAGAAAATAAAACTCTTCTCAAATAAAAACTTTGAAACCCATTATAAAGCATAAAAAACTATTAGGGCATCATGATGCTTGTGGTAACTCGTGAAAATCTTTCTTTAAAAAACATACCTTTCATATTTAAAAATTCACAATCATTCCTCACCTCATGAGATCAAAAGGTTCCCAAAAAAACATTTTTGAACTCATAATACAGGTAACCGGAAGTATCATATTCATAACCTATGTTTACTCATTTTTAACCCATATCGAAATAACCAAATCTCGGTTAATTTCATAGGAGTAACCTACTCAGTTATCTCCATTATTAATTTCCTTCTAAGACTATTAATTACCCAATGATTGGAGATCTTTATCAGGGTCACTCATTATAATCCACTATATTGGGATTCCCTATCATTATATATAATTATCAAGTACCATATCATGAATAAACATTTTGGTTATTTCAATTTTTCATTATAAAACCCTTGAAAAATCATTTTAACCTATAAGAAAAAAGTTTCCATTTTTCCATAATCATAATGAAAAATGATACAATTTTTATAATAGTGGGAATATGATATAATTTTAAAAACTATTTTTAATTTTATAGGAATTTTGATAATGAATTATAATGGTGGGAAAATTATGTTTAGTTATATAAGCTAAAAAAGCATTCTTTTTTAACTTCTATAAAAAAGTAAAAAATAACCCATGTAGAAAAGTTAAAAATATTTTTTTAACCTCTGTATATAAAGTCAAATATAGTAAAAATGACATTTAGAAACCATTTAAGCTTAAATAAAAACATTTTTGAATTAAAAGAAAATGGATATAGAATATAAATAATTTACAACATTATAAACAATGTTTTAAATGAAAATCCCTTATATAGAGCCTCGAAAAAATTCATTCATATATCTACCCTCCTATGTAATAAAATAATATTGGATTTTAACTTTTTAGAACCTTTTTATGTTATTTTTATTATCATTATTCTATTTATTCCATTTGTTACCATGTTTTATGTAATCACTAAAATGGTTAAGTTCATGTTGGATGTTTTGAGGACCTTCGATTTATAACCTCAAACTAACATTGGAGAATTGATCATGGACAAATGGGTTATGGTTCCATTAACTCTATAATCTTAAAATTTATATAATTATTATATTTATAAATTAATTTCACTTAAAAACCGACCATGTAAATTGGTCATGAAAAATGAACCATGTCATTTCATGGAGATGGTAATCCATACATATGCATGAATGATGTTTTAATTTTTAAAATCTGTAGAAAATAAATGAATTAGATAACATTTTACTTTTTCAGAATCATAAATATTTTATACATGTCATTTTTATTCATTAGTTCAATCCTTATGACCATCCTTATAACGTGAAGATGAAGAACAAACCACATCACTTCATAGAGGTGGTGATACACACATACCCTTGATTGATGTTATCATTTTATAATAGATGATAGGGTAAGAAGGTAAGTAATTTATTATATTTATATAAACATAATTATGTAATCAATATCATATAAATATTCATATTTCCATGATTTTTAACATCCATATGATCTTATTCTGAAAAATGAAAAACTTCACTTTATGAAGGAGGTAGTCAAAAAATACACATGAGTGATGTTTTAATTTCACATAGGATATAAAATGTAACACTATAGATTTTTTGAATTGTATTATTGAATAAATTAATTTTCTCTGATGTAATTTATTACATGAAACACTAGCTTAACTTACGTTACATGCAACATTGAGTTTATATAGAATATCATTTTATTATTATCATTATTTAAACAATAAAATCATAGACTTGAAGTTATAATGATGGTTATGAACAAGATTAAAGGCATTATGAAAGTGTGTTTTACTTATGAAAGACACTTTTGAAATTAAAAGGATTTGTTTCTTGAAAAACTATTTAAATGCACACAAGTGCATTTTATGCAAATAAAAAAATAATTCACTCTTGTTAGATTATATTAATGATATATATATATATATATATAATATTAAATCTAATTATTAATATTAATTCTATGTGTTTTATATAAATGATATAAAAAAATCCAGTTTTATGCTTAAAACTGTATTTTTCTAAAAGTAGTTTTATCATCTTCTAATGGAGCACTTGTTTTATAACAAAATTTTGAAAATTTTATAATTTTTTTATAAAAAAATTAAATTATTATTTGAAATCATGATATCAATTTTTTTTATTTTGGCTATCTTTTTGATAAGTTTTATGTTTTGATGAATAATGAAAAATACGGAATTTTAATTAAAAATACCTTTTTAGTATTAATAATTTATGTTGTTAAATTCTTATTTTTATTTATTTTAAAGTATAATTAGATCAAATTTTATATCATCTACTCTAATTTAGTCCATTGGAATAAATTTCACATAGGATTTGGATATAAAAATACTTTTATATTTTGATAATTTTCACTTTAAAAACCCATTTTTTCATTCTGTCAATGAGATTAATTTTAAATTTATTTTTTAGAATTCTATGTTTGCAATTTTGAAAAATGGATTCCATATTTTTAATCATATGTTCAAAATTTAATAAATATTTTCCTTTTATTTTTGGGATAGTATAAATAGTAACTTTTTTAATTTTTATTACAGTAGTTAAGGGTAAATTGGGTAATTATGGGTAAAAATAATATTATAAATATTATAAAACTACCCTAAAACTTTCCTAAATATTATTTAATGAAGTTAATTATACCCTTAAAACCTATGGTTTTTAATTTAATTATCTAATGGACACTTTTCCATGAATATTTCTTACATATTATTAAAATAAAAGGGAGTGACAAAATGTCACACTCTTATTTTTAATAAGTATAATATTTTTAATATGGGATTAAATAGAATATATGATAGACTATATGTATTATTATGAAATATTAAATTTTTATCTGCATCATGTAATTTTTTTAAAAAATTTTATTGAAGAAATAATTATTATAAATAATTACACAGTGATGATGTAATAATTATTCAATTAATGAAATAATTACTACCAAAAATGTAACTTTAATATGGGATTGTAAATAAAAAGGTAATATAAATCCATAAGTAAATAATATATGATATTATATAAATTAATATATTTATGTGATAGATTTATAATAATCCTATATTTATTATATAGAAGGTTTGAACAAGTACGATGAGAGTTAAGGCATAAAGTGAGAGATTTTTGTCTCACTTTTATTTTTGTGAGACACATTCCTTATACTCTACTTTTATTGTTTTTATGGTGTATATACTACCCATGATTGTATTTTATGATTTTTATACTAAATATTATTATATTTTTATATCCATATAATTTTATTTATTTCATGGGGCATACTATTCAACTAATTATAAAGTGGTAAGCGATTATTTCGCAATCTTATCAATATGCCGGATTCTTTCATTTTAAATCTATATTGGAGAATATTTATCTTCAATGTATATGTTTTCTAAAAATGTTTTCAAAAATGTTTTTAATATTATCCTATGAATATTTAAAGTTATATTTACCCATGTTTTACTTTTTATAAAATAGTTTGAAAAGAATATTTTTGTCATTTTCTAAACATGGATCTTTGTCAATTTATTGGCAAAAATATATATAAGGAATGTTTTTTAAGTTATACATCATGAATGGAATTTTACCCCATAATAAAAACTTAATGCTTTAAAGATTTATTTTCAATCTTACATGGTTATTTTCAAAGAAAACATTTTCCTTTATAATTTCACGACTCTTTAAAAAAATGATTTCATAAAGGAAGGGATATTTTATTTAAGAATTATTTCAATTGGTTTTTCAAAAAAACTATTCTCTTTCTAATATGAAATTATTTGATGTTACTTATGATTTTCTGGGGATATAACCTAAGGGTACCAATATTATTATTTCTTTGAATATTTTATGTTTGTGTTGGCATGATATTTATAAAACCAATTTCTTTAACATGAGTTATGTTATGATGAAGTGTTTATGAAACTAATTTATTTATATAGGTTCTGCGATGGTGAATGATTTATGGTTCTATGGAATACATATTTATGGTTTTCATTAAGTGATAGTTGGTTCCTAAATCCCCCTCTAATTAATTTGGCAATGATTAATGTTCTATGATATCAAGGGTACATGGGAGGTCATTATAATCCTATAATAAGAGGCTACATGAGTGGTCATCCTAATCCCACAATAAGAGGGTACACGATAGGTCATTCTAAGTACGAAAAAAGTGGTTACATTAGAAATTATCCGAATTCTAAAAATAAAAGGTACATAGGAGTTCATCCCAATACCGAAGTAGATTTACGATTGATTAGTCCAATACTAACATACTATGAATTTCTTGGTAGGTATAACTGACATAATATAATATAAGATTATGGTTATTACAAAAATTACATGTATTATATATATGTTATGATTTCATGGATTATGAAATTGATTACCTCATGATTCATGTCTTATGAACTGCCAATGTTTATTCCATGACTCATGTATATGATCTTTTATTTATAGGTTATGATCTTCTAATGTTATGATCTTTTTCTCATACCCTTATATTTAGGATTATGCTTTTGTATCTCCCTTTTTAAACCTTTCTAAACATTTGATCTCACCCAATTATTATGTTTTCTTTTCCCTAGGTTATAAATAAATCTTTTAGGTAGGGGTACTAAATGGGAAGATCATGGTGGGAAACATTAAAGATATTTCAATAAACTAGATATTTGTGTTCCATGTTTCCAAAGGCACTAAAATAATATGGTCTTTGGGCGTGTATTTTTGTATTAAGAAAAAATGATTTAATGTATCTATATGTTAATATTGGGTTGTTATAGTTGGTATCATATTAAAGGTTTAGTAATCCTTTGGAAAGAAAACTTTAGTGAGATGCCTAGGGATAATTTTAAGGATATGTCTAGAGATGTCTCTATGGATAGGTGTAAGGTGGTATAGATTTAAAATATGTGTCGTGATTTAGGCATCCTATAAGTAATTTTTCATGATTATGTGGTTTTCTTGTATGATAAGTATTTCTCACACTATGATTTCAAGTTTTAGTCAATAGAGGGAACTAGAAGGAACAAGGTTTACATTGAATGCTTTAGATATAGAAAGTATTGGAATTATGAAAAACAATGTCCTAATTGGAAATATAATGAAGCAAATAAAGAAGGTGGTATGAGTATTGGTTATAGTTCTAAGTATAAAGAGACCACAAACAACATGTGAAAGGTATTGGATGTTATAATAATATTATTTACATTAAACATAAGATACATGATTATATTGAAGTTGAGGAACCTTAAAGCTATGATTCATGTTTCATATTATAGGAAAGAATCAAATTATAATGGCTGAGTAATTGGTTATAAGAATAAATTGGTATGATTGAAGTGTATATGTTTTGAAATTAAATTATTATGTTATACAAATCCTAAAATATATGAGTATTTTCAGAATAAGTGTTTCATTAAAGATTGAAAAGGATACGTTGAATGGTGTTTAATACTTAGAAAATTTATTAAATGGAAAGGTGATATTAATGGAAAACAAAAGAATAAGGGAAAGATAAACTTTAATATGTTCCTAATGTTGAGTTAATGAAGTTTGGATAAAGATATGTTGGATATGAATAAGTAAATTGGATGGTACTAATTACCTTGGAACTGATTAATGATTTATTAAAAAAGTGTATCATGCTATCACGAATAGAGTTTATTAAATTTTTGGACTTGATTAATATATCCAATAATATTTGGACATTCATCTTTCAGAAGGTTTATAAGGTTACCATTTATGGAATGATTTATGTTAAAATTTAGATGAGGTTTTAGAGATTAAAGTATTATCTCATGATACAAGTATTTATAATTATTGGATATCATATACTAACCTTTTTATGATAAAGATATATGGAAAGACCTATCATTCTATTTATATATCTCATGATCTTTTAATGCTTTAGGAATGAAAAATTCACCTTTATTTTTTGAAGTAAGATATGATGTGGAAATTAGTCAAGAATAAACCAAAGGGTAAGATAATACTAAAATCAAGTAATTATATATTCTCATGAAAATTATTCAACTCTAGGAAAAGGATATTGAAAAATATTTTTCCTTATTACTTTGTTTTTATTGAAGCCATGATCTAATAAATCATCACAGATTTATGGTTTTGAGGACCTTAACATTCCATTGATCTTTAACTTTCTTGTGATCAATGTCCTAAATCACACTCTATAATTACTTACACTTTTCTTTATTGTCCAATATTCACTCCTAAAGTATTTTCTTCTTTTTGGAAACCTATTTATGAGTTACTTTGGGTAACTATTAAGATTCCATCTTTATTTTTTAAAGGATGTTTTAGTATTCATTTTTACAGTTTGGGTTTTTATGAAAAAAACATTAAAATATTAAACATTTAATAACCTATAATAAGTTTTTGGTGAAAATTAATTTTAATGGGGGTATAATGTTACACCTTGAGATTTTTTGAAATATATTTTTCAAATAAATTAATTTTCATTGATGTCTTGTTTTACATGCAATACCAGGTTAACCTGAATTACATGCAACACTAAGTTTATAAGAAACATAATTTTATTATTATAATTAATTAAACAACAAAATAATTACCTAACCATTATAATTATATTTATCAACAAGATAACCTGAATTATGAAAGTATGGTTTACACATGTAAAACCATTTTTAAATTAAAAGTGTTTTTTCCTAAAAATCAATTTAAATGCATAAAAGTGTGTTTTATACCAATAAAATAAATAAATAACTATTTTTAAATTATAATAATTATATATATATATAATATTCAATATAATCTTTAACATCCATCCTATGTGTTTTCTATACATGATATAAAAATAAATCCAGTTTTATGCTTAAAATATATATTGTTCTCAAATTCATTTTATCGGATTTTAATAATGAAATTATTTTAAAACTAAATTTTAACTCTTTTATAAATTATTTTTGAAAAATTAAACTTCTTATTTGAAATATTGATATTATTGGTTTTTTAATTCTCGGTATTTTTCTGATAATTTCTTGTTTTGATGAATAGTAAAAAATACTTAATTTTAGTTGAATTGTTTTCAGTCTAAATAATTTATAGCATTAAATTATTATTTTCATTGGTTTTAAACTATAATAATATCCAGTTTATATCCTATAATACAAATTAGGTCATTAGAATTAATTTCACATTGGATTTGGATATAAAAACATTTCAATCTTTTTGATCGTTTTCACTTTAAAAACTCATTTTCTAATTCAGTCAACAATATTAATTTTAAAGTATATTATCCAGTTATGTATTTGGAATATTCAAAAATGGATTAAATATTTTTAATCCTAAAGTATAAATTTATTAATTATATCCCTTTTATTTTTTGACAATATGAATAGTAACTTTAGCAATTTATATTACCACGATTAAGGGAAATCAGGTAGTTAAGGGTAGAAATAATATTATAAATATTAAAAAACGACTCTAACACTTGGATAAATGTTATTTTATGAATTTAATTCGAACCTTAACACCTAAATTTATAACTTTAACTATTTAATGGACAATTTTCTGTGAGATGTCATATATATTATTAAAATCAAGGGGAGTGACAAAATAACACACTCTTACTTTTAATAAGTATAATACTTTTAATATTTTGTTAAATATAAGATATTATAAACTATATATATTATTAATAAATATTAAAAGATTATATACCTCATGTAAATTTATTTTTAAATTTTAGTGAAGAAATAACTATCATAAATATTTACACAATGATGATGCAGTAATTATTAAAATAATGAAACAGTCAATTAAATGATATAAGAAATATTAAAAGAAATATAATTTGAATTAATTAAAGTTATACACGAATTTTATATGTGAATATGAAATTTTTGGGGTGTATTAAATGGTTTGGTTCTAAGTTAGGTTTCTTTATTTATTTTGTTAAAGTCAGTGTAATGAATAGTGTCAAAATTGACATTAATGATATTTTATGAAAATAAAATCCTATTAAGTTATTTAAAAATCATATAAATATTAAATACGGACAAGGATATTATATATGCTCTAAAATATCATAAAGTTTCCAATTACAGTCCAATTTACACTTTATATGTAAAAATTCCATCCTCTTAATATTGAAATATTTATTACCATAGTTAACATTAAAATGGCTTAACTAGGGGTTAAGAAAAATGATAAGGTTTAAAATAACATGTAAAATTGAATAAAATATTTTTTATGATATTACAATCTTATAATATATTATATTATAAAAAATAGAATTTTTGAGGTATTTTTATTGAGATTAAATTTATTTTAAAATATTCTTTTGAGAAATTTCAAAAGTTCCCCTCACCTCAATTATAAAATAGAACCAATTGTTCTCTTTTATTCACACTTAATATTATATTTAGTTCTGCCAAAAAATGTAAAAAATTTACTAAAAAATTTCCTTAATTTATCATATAATCCTTCATTTGGGCATAAATTCAACCAAGGAAGTCATTTGGTGGAAACTAAAAAGAGATACCCGAAGAAGAGGTTATGATCATCAACAAACATTTTTATATTATTTCTTCCTTGAACCACCACAATTATTTTTATTTTATGTTTATATAATAAATTAAGTATCCTCAATACACTTATATGTTACTATATTAAGGTTTATACCAATAATCACCCACAATTCCATCAACTGGGACACACTATCATCGTTCGTGTGTGAGACCGACTGCCGCTTTGCGAACCAATGTCCCTCGTTCTTCCATTTCCACCATTAAAGGTTATTAATAATGATAATTGTATTATTTTTATATGATATATATGTTATTTATGATGTATATATTCTTATTAAATTATTTTATAATACATACATTCATACTGTATAAATTTTTTTAATTATGATAACTTCATTTGTGGAGGTGTGGACTACCGCCTCCTCAAAACGATGTGTTTCATTTAAAATTTACATGGAAGGTATTAAGGATGGGTTTAGTGAAATTATATGATATATATGAAATAATAATTCTGCAATAATTATATTATATATATAAGTATATTTCATTTACTTTCTTTCAATATGATATGAAAATGGAAATAATGTTCATGCATACGTACGACCTACCATCTTCATGAATGGTGTATTTCATAATCTATATATATATTTTATAGATTATTATAAATACATAGATACTGAATATATATTATATTTATGTCATTTTTACCATTATTGATATGATTAAATCATGATATAAGTAAGAGGATCAAAGATATAACAAATCAAAACAAATATGAAAAACAAAGTGGTTGTTACCCAAAACAAAACTATAACATGGAATTGTTAATAAACAAGTAATATAAATTCATTAGAAAATAATATATCATATTATATAAATGAATATGGTTCTATGATAGATTTATAATAAACCAATATTTATTATACATATGCTTTGAACAAGTATGAAGAGAGTCAAGACATAAGGTAATAGATTTTTTTCTCACTTTTATTCATGTGGGACACACAACTTATACACCAATTTTTTCTTTTTTGTGGTGTATATACTACCTATGAATGTATTTTATAAGTATTATAATGAATATTTTGGTATTTTAATATCCATATAAATTTCTTTCTTTCATGGGGAATAATATTCAACTGATTATAAAGTGGTAAGGTATTACAATCTTATCAATATTAAAGATTGTTTCATTTTAAATATTCACTGTGGAATATTTATCTTACAAATTAATATTTTCTAAAAATATTTTCAAAAAGGATTTTAATATTATACTATGAATATTTAAATTCATTTTTAACAATTTTTTACTTTTTATGAAAGGTTTTGAAAATAATATTTTTTCCATTTTCAAAAAAAGTCTCTTTGCGACTTTATTGAAAAAAATATAAGGATTGTTTTTTAACTTGTAAAACATGAACATAATTTTCCACCATCATAAAGCCTTAATGTTTTGAATCTTTCTTTACAATATTACAAGGTTATTTTAAAATAAAAGGTTTTCCTTTATAATTGTGAATCTCTTTAAAAAATGATTTCATAAAAAATGATATTTTCTTCAAGAATTATTTTTAGTGATCTTTGAAAAATCATTCTCTATATATGATACCATTATCTAAGGTTACTTATGATTTAATTTGGATATGACCCAAGTATACCATTATTATTATTTCTCTAAATGGTTTATGTTTATTATGGCATGATATTTATGAAAACTATTTCTTTTACATGAGTTATAATATGATGAAATGTTTATAAAACACATTTATTTACATGGGTTATGAGATAGTGAATGATTAATGGTTCTACAGAACACATATGTCTAGTTTTCATTAATTTATAGGTGGTACCTATGTCTCACTCTAATGGATTGGGTAATTATAAATGTTCTATGAGATCAAAGTTTACATGAGATGTCATCCTAATCCCACAACAAGAGGGTACATGGGAGGTTATCCTAAGATCGCAACAAGAGGGTATAAGGGAGGTAATCAAAAGACTGTAATAAGAGGGTATACTGGAGGTCATCCTAATCTCACCTTAAGATGGTACATGAAAGGTCATCCTATATCCATAACAAGAGGGTACAAAAGAGTTCATCCCAAGACCGAAGTAGGTACATAGGTTATTAGGCTAATCCTAACATAATATGAATGTCTTGGTAGGTATCATTGACATAATATATTCTATACTTATGTGTATGGAAAAATTTCCAAGTCTTATTTCTATAGTAAGCCTTCATTGATTATGCCCTTGATTATCTCATGATTAATGTCTTATGAACTCCCAATGTTTATGATATGACTCATGTATATGATCCTTGATATGCAGGGTATTATCTTCTAATGTTATTCTCTTGTTCTCATACCCTTATGTTCATGATTATGCTTTTATATCTCCATTGTTTACCCTTAATGGGCATCAGATCTCACCCCTTTCTTATGTTTTTTTTCATAGGTTATAAATAATGGTTTTAGGTATGGGTACTAAAGGGGAATATATGTGTGGGAAACATTGAAGATATTTCACCAGACTAGATGTTTTTGTTTCAAGTTTACAAAGTCACTAAACTAATATGGTCTTTGGGAATGTGTTTGTGAATTCCACAAACAAATGATGTAAGGAATATGTAAGTTAATCTTGGGTTATTATATGAAATGAGATGGAAAAGGGTCATACCATAATCATAAAATGTATATGTAATATACAGATTTTATTATTTCAACATGGTTAAGGAAGATTTGAAGGATATATAACAAGAAATAAATATAAAAACACATGGTTAAGAGTTATACCTCTTTTATGGGAAACCTCCTTTAGATTACAAATTATATATTCTAGGTTTGGTCTTTTAGTGAGACTAGGACCTCTATAACATGGATATAACTGTTTAGGAGTGATTTTATTAGGTATTAGTTAAAATAGAGGGATATAATGGTGCGAGGAAGTGAGGATATGAGGTGAACTTTTATAAGTGAGTAGAGTGACACAATTTTAATTTTTCTAAATGGTTAAATATTATAAATGTTTTACTAGTGGTAATGGGGATAAAATATATCCATTTTCAAACTTAAGGTGATAAGGGTAAAAACATCATCATAAAATGATATTTAAGTTGAAATTTTGTGCCCTTATCAAAAAAATATTTACCTTAATTAACCCTATATACGCTTTACCATGGTGAAAGTTTTTTACCATGATCACTATTAATAATGAACATAAATGAAATTGAACTTATTAGTAAATTTGAAGCTCTTCATTAATAATTGAGAATATAATTTTCAAGATTCAGTTAATAACTATTTTATAAATTACTTTTAATATAAGTGTGAAAAACATAATGGAAAACCGTTTTTTAGAAAATAGTGTTTTAACGCATAAAAATGAACTTATACCAAAATAAAATATAATGTTTATTCATATGTATTTTTTTAATATAACAGATATTAAGTTAATTTAAAACAAAAAAAATATAGAATGGTGCTTTTGAAATTACTTTATTTAAAGATAATAAATGATAGTTTTGTAAAAATCGACATTTTTCACTATTCACTCAAAATAAATATGTTTAGAAAAATCCTAAAACATTATCCTAATATATATTAAATATTATGATTCCAAAAATGAATTTATTTTCTTTTAAATTTCAAAAATTAATAAATATATCTTTTAAATAATTCAATGTAATACATGGAAAAATAATTTAGTATAATTAAACTATTCTTTTATTCAATTGAAAAATTATATAATGTCATTTATAAAACTATGATAAATATGAATCAATAAAATGAATACTTATAAATAATAATATTTATTTATTTCAAGTATTACCCAATTTTTCACAATACATACATACATACATACATACATACATACATACATACATACATACATACATACATACATATATATAATTATACATTTTAATATTCTTCATAATTAGCATAAATTTTTTTATTATTCTGTTTTTAAATATAGTTCAATTTATGTTTATAAATAAAATAATATATTTTTATTTAGTCAAAAAAAATTATACAATTAATAATCAACAACTTTTTAAAAATAAAACTAATACTATTTAAATATAATTAATACTTATAAATATTTTATATATAATATAATTAATATTATTTATCCATTTTTAAAAATATTTAATTTATTCATTTTTATTAGAAAATAAATTTTTAATTTTTCATACTTAGTTATATATAATTAGTAATTTTTTTGTAATTTTTAAATGTCAATTTTGAATTTTAATATTCATTTCGTATTGAATTTTGTTAATGGGAAAAATATTATTTTTGGTGTTAATGAGTGCTAATGTTAGTGCTGATAAAACTTGTCTTTATCAATGATGAATTTAAGGCTAATAAAAACATTCTTTTTTAACACTCAATATTTTAGAACTAATAAATGTACTTTTATTAGACTTTTTAATGTTAAAAATTTCAATCCTTCATCTATGAAAACATTAATACTAACAAAATATTTATTTATAGTTTGATAATGGTTTATTTTATCTACGATTTTTGCAGGTATTGATAAAAATGGCCCCTTATTTTTAAAATAACCCTAATTATCATGTTATTTTCCCCTTCCCTTCAAGATTTCATGAAATCCAAACATTTCTATCAACTCTGTCAAAAGTTTTGGATGAATCAAACCTCATAACTAAACATACATTGTTCATAATTTCTTTTTATAGATTTTTTAATTCATCTTGCATGAGTTTTTCATGATTTTTGTTTTTTGTCCTCATGTTCATATGTAATGTGATCCTTGATTATCTCTATATGTAAATCTATATATATGTGGTTATATATAAATTTATATATAAACAATAGGATTAACTTGATCCTCAATTTTTTGGTTGTTCTTTATATAATCATTTATGATTTCTTGAATGTGATATCTGCCTATAACTTGGTCAAATGGAGACCATTTTCATCGATCCAGGATTCGTTTCTAACTATTTTGAAAATTGAGAACACATCTATATGAATATTTTTATAATATTATAAAAGAAAAAATTGATAAAAATACCATTAACAATATTAAACTTACCACTTTTAATAATGAAATCTATAATCCAAAAATGATAGATATTCTTTATATTATAGATTTGTTAAATCCCATTATAGAGGCCACTAAACCTATTGCAGATCCATGAATGAAACTAGTAAAAATGGTTAATATAGTGAGAAGGTTATTTCAACTACTACCCCTCTAATCAATGCAGAATGGTTAATTCTCAATAGGAAGCATGCAACTAAAATCGACAAGTTGATCAACAAGAGTATCTTCTAAAATTATTAAAATGAGTGGGATGATTTTATTTTATTGGAAAATTTCGAAAATATGTACAAAAGGAAACCCAAAATAACAAATCAAACATGATACATTGATTAGTCAAATTGATGTAAAAGGATGATAAAAACGTATATAAAAACATGATTGAGTTTCATGGTATTATTGATCCACTAAATTATATGAAAATGATTGTTGATGACTAGTTACAGGCATGGTTTATGTTGATTTATTTATGAAACAATGGGACACAATGGTTTTGTATATTATAAATTCAATACCTGATAGAAATATCACTATGGAAATAGTGAAATAAAAAATAGTAATGAATGAAGAATCCAAAATTAAAGATGATGGATGTACTCCAGAATTAGAGGTTCTTATAACTAAAATACAAGTGTAGTAGAAATGGTAGAGAAGAAGAAGAGGAAAAAAACCCCATGATAAAAATAGACAAAGGAATAAGTGGTTAAAATATTAATCAATATATTACATAAAGTTACTCCATTATGAAAATATTAGACACTTAATCTGGAAGTGTTGTAAGTGGAAGGTAGATAATAACAATCAGGAAGGTATACCCAAAAATATTGATTTAGTAGTTGTAAATGATGATATTGTTATTATTTAGGAAGAGCATGTAAACATTTCTGGCTAAGATTTGACATGGGTGATTAATTTAGGTGCCAAATACAATTTCACTACCAGAATATATTTCTTCTCATATAATAATTCAAGGAGTTTTAGTCATGAGAATATGGGAAATGATGGTGCATCCAAAATTACTAGCATAGGTAATATCTTTATAGAGACTAATATTGGGTGTAGGTTACTATCAAAGGGTGTGAGACATGTTCCTGATATTTTATAAAATCTAATACCCACTAGAATTATTGATGATTATGGATAAATCAATTATTTTTGTGATGAAAAATTGAATCTTTCTAATGGAAATATGGTAATTTCCAATAGTAAGAAAAATACATTTCTCTACCTCACAGATTCCAGACTATGCAAAGGAGAAGTTAATATAGCAAGAAAAGGAGGTTCATGCAAAAATTTGGCACAAACACCTTAGCCACATGTGTGACATAAGAATTAGAATTATCTCCTATAAATACATTCTATTAGGAATCAAAGGTACACATTTGGATACTTGTGTTGACTACATCATAATAAAACATCAATGAGTATCATTTCATTTTTATTTATCTTCCAAAATATCTTTTTAGATTTGATACACAATTATTTCTATATGATGAGAAAAAAATTGATGGTAGGCTCAACTTATTTTGTTACTATCATTAATGACCATTATTGAAAAGTTTGGTCTTTGTTTTTCAAAACTAAAGATCAAGTGTATGATTTTTCAAGCAGTTTTATGTGAATGTGGAAAGAGAAACATAAAGAAAATTTATGAGTGCTTGTGCAGAGAATGGAGAAGAACAGTATAGTTCATTGGAGGAATATTTTATGATTTTTTTAATTGATCTTGAAAAATTAGTATTGAAGATGCATCAATATAATGTTGTTTAATGGATGAAACGAACCATATATGGGAGATTTAAGTGTATGATTTTGAATTAAAAGCTTCCAAACACATTTTGGTGGGAGGAAATGGGGACAATAGTTGATATTATAAATATATATCTACTAGTTATACTAAACTATACTGTATTATAAAGGGTTTTTAAAGGTAAATATGTTTCATACAAACTTGGTATTATTTGGATACTGGGAATTTGTACACACCCCAAAAGACGAGAGGGTGAAATTGGATGGAAATTGAAACAAATGTTTCTTTTTGGGATATGATCATGAAGAGTTTGGATACTGACTCTAGGATACTATTAGCAATATGTTTTTTAGAATTATAAATATATTTTTTCTTGAATATTATAATATTAAAGATTTTGAGAAGCTATAAAATACAGGGAAGCTAAAATATAAGGAAATTACAGTAAATCTAGAACTAGTCTCACCACTATTAGTTCTAGATAGTTCAAGAGATATTTTTGAAATTAGTAACACATCATAATTATTAAATATGTATCTATATGATGATATATCTACTTCATATAATATTCCATAATAGATTCCTCCTGAAGCTCAGTTAAGGGGATCCACCATAGAATGACAACCGAGTTTTTGATACTCACCCCATGAGTATGTGATTCTAATCAATGGGGGAGAAATATAAAGTTATGTTGATGTAATTAAGATTAAACAGAAGATGGAAGGGATAAAGGCTGCATAATAAGAGATTAGATCCATGCACAAGAACCAGACATTTGATTTGGTGGAGTTACCACAAGTTAAAAAGGCATTCAAAAACTAGAAGGTTTATCAAATTAAAGTAGAAGATGATAACTCCAAACCATGGTATAAATATAGGATGGTTGTAAAGGGATTCGATCAAAATAATGGTTTTGAATTTTATTATATTTTTTATCCTGTAGTTAAAATGTATTCTATCATAGTTGTGTTTGGATTAACAGATAGTCTCAATATATAAGTTCAAGAAATGGATGTAAAGACTAAATTCTTATATGGAGATCTTGATGGGGTGATTTACATAGATAATTCAAATGGTTTTTAGTTTGAAGTAAAATAAAAAATATCCCATAAAAATAATAAAAATGTATATGTTCTGAAACAAGAATTATGGAAATGGTAAAATAGGTTTGACTCATTTATGGAAAAAAATGAATACAGAAGAATATATATTGATCACTGTGTTTTCATCAAGAGGGTTTTTTTATTATGATTTCATTATTGTATTACTTTATATTGTTGATATAATGATAATAGGTAGTTATATCATCAAGATTTATAGATTAAAGAAGGATTTAAATAATTATTTTGATATTAAGTACTTAATAGATTCTACTCATATACTTAACATGAAAATTACTCATGACAGGAGGAATCATAATATCTATCTATATCCAAAACAATATATTATGAAGGTTCTTAAAAGATTCAACATGAGTAAGGTAAAACTAGATGGTACTACAATTATGAGTCATTTCAGGCTCATGAAAAGCTAGAGTCCATCAACTAAAATAAAAAATAAATTCGAGAGGAAAAATGTTCCCTATCATTCAACTGTTGGAAGTCTCATGTATTCTATGATGTACACCACACAAGATGTTTCTCCCATTATTGGTGTTGTGATAATATTATAATCAAATCTAGGAAAGGATCATTAGATAATTATTAAAAGAAAATTTATGCATCTTTGAGGATTATCCAGATATTATTTATATTTTGGTAGTGATGAACCTGTTTTAGAAAAATATACAGATATAGATAAGGATGGAGATATAGTCATGGGAAAATCTATATCTGGATTCCTGATATTTTCTATAGGGGGAGCTGTTTCATTGAAATCATTATTTTATAATTTTATTACCTTATCTTCTACTAATTTAGAGTATATCAGAATCATAGGAGGTTTTAATAAGATACTATGGATGGAGAAGTTTCTATAAGAGCTAGACCGAAGTCAGGAGAATTACATTCTCTACTATGATAGACTGAGAATGATTCATCTCATAAAGAACCAAACATTTCATTCTAATTCCAAACACATAGATGTTAGATATCATTGGATCCACAATGTGTTAGAATAAATTTTTTTGAAAATCGATAAAATCTGCACCAGTGATAATGGGGTAGATATGATGACAAATGTGATACCAAAAGAGAAGTTGGGAGCCTATATATAGATTGTAGTACTAGATTCTACCCCAAATTTGTTGTGAAATTGATTTTTATAGGGACCACTCCAAAAATTGGGGATTATATTATGGGAGTAATTAATCTTTAAACAATTTTTATAAATCAATCGACAATGAATGTGGAAGTATCCAATAATGATGATAGAAAGATTCAAGGAACTAACCTTTGACAATTTTAAATTTTGATCTTTAAAATAACATCAATATCTAGTAAAAATGTGACTTTTAATCAATCGATGATTTATCTGGAGAAGAGAAATTAAATATTGTACCCCTTTCACCCATAGGGTAGGAACAACATAGAACCACATAAATCCCTTGTGTTTTTCTTGTTTTTAATTTATATTTCTATCCACTCTATTGTTTTTGACTTTACTATCCCAACAATAATATATATATATATATTATATTTATTTGTGTCTATTTTCATTTATATATGATTTCATATATATTATATATAAAATGATATTTAAAAAATATAACTCATTTTAAAATAAATTTTTTTTTTCAATCATATTTTTATAATTTATATAACAAAAATTTATTAAATCTATATTAATCAAATAAAATATTTTATAATGTATTTAAATATATTAAATAATATTCATGTAGATATAATATAATATTTTTTTCAAAATATTTATATAAATATATAAATGGGCATACATTTATTTTAGTATATTTATTTTAATATATGTAAATAAATATAAATGTACGTGTTAATATAATTATTGGTGACATGAATCCTGTTTTATATGTCCTGAAAAGTTCATAGTGTGACAAAAGAAAAAATATATTGAAAAAATGGGGGTATACTAAAACTAATGAAAGTTTAAAACATGTATGTATTCATATGTGTATGAATGTATATATTTATGTATATGTGTGTATATTTGTGAAAATGAAACCACTAGATTAGTTGAAATCCCTAAGAGGGGGTGGGAGAGAATCATTGATTTAAATTCCTTTTTAGTATTCATGTGGAAACATCCTTTTTCAACTGTTACAGTAATTATTTTGTTCATTATCCAATCATGCCAAACACACATACATAACAGGAACAACTGATTTATATGGTTCACCTCTCAAAATGAGAATGTATACCTAGACATGAATCGGATTCACTTGACACTGTATAACCCACTAGTATCAATATATAGATTAAAATAATTAGAGAATATACTTATATAAGTGTTTCACCAATGTATCCTGACAATGTAAATACTCATGCACTGTTAAAATGATATATAAATAGATTTAATAACAAAACAATCTCTAATTGATAACTACCTCTATTAAGTTATTTAAGTCTTATTTTTTCTTATTCTATTACTACATGAACTTTTATGGTAATAAATATCTTATTTTTCTTCTATATTTTATCTCTTTCATACTATATAAATATATTTTTTAGTTTATATTGATCTTCTTTTCTCTCTGTCTTATTCCTTGTCTTCACTATACTCTATATCATATTCACACAACACTATCAATATATATGTCCAAGAAAAACATCTTATTCACAATATAATTTGAATTTAAAATTCAAATTCAAACAAATAACTTACTTTAATTGTAATAAAACAATTCTATTTATTTATTCTTCTAATGTTATAGTTTTTGGAAATATCTAGGTGGATACAGAATATTTCACAATGAAACTATATGCATTGGGGTGTGGATAAGCAGTAAACTATGAAATTGTAAATACCTTTATAGAGAAACACCCTTCATAGAATAAAATCTTATTCTTCTTCAAATTTTTGAATTAAAAACTCATTCGTGATATTTAATTTAGTGAATAAAAACAAATGAATCACCATATTTATTTCATAAAAATAATCACGATTGAAATATCAAATATTTTACTTTGATCAAAATCCTATTGTCTAGAAATATTCTCAAAAGTTTTCAAAGTGTTTGTTTTAGGATGTTTTTATTGTAATATAAATTTATCCTTAAAAAATTGGATAACAATTTCATAAAATTACACCTTAAACAAATTACATACTTATCAAGGAAATGAATCATTCCACTTTTCTTTTTCTTTGATTATTTTTCTCTTTACCTTTTATTAAAATAAAAATGATGCTTATGAAAAATGTTATCTTAACTTTGTTGAATCTCAGAAAACCCTTATGATATTAAATTACTCTTATTTTTCTCAAGGACTGTCATGAATTCTCCAAAAAATATCACAACACATCTAATAAATATTCCTCATAAAAATAGTTTACCCTTATGAGAATGTGTTTAACTTTACTAAAATGGGTTTACCCTAATAAAATATTATACAAATAAATTTATTCAACCTTCTTGGTAGAATTAACATAACAAATTTAATTTTTGACATTTTTCTACATTGAAATTTAAAAATATAAATGTTATGAAATGATCACAAAATATCTTTAATTATTTTTGAAACTTCTCTAAACAACCACTTTACAAAATAAAAATTATTTCACATGAGTTTGAATATGATTTATGCATTGGAAATAAAATATAACATAATAACCATATTCACTTAAATATTTACCCCTATACTTCTCCAACACCAATTCTTCTTCAAAATAAAAAATCATAGTATCCTTAAATTTTATATTAAAATATCTCCCCAAGGTCTTAATTACTTTTCCATCTCACATTATTCTTAATGGGATAAATAATATCCTCGAAAAAAATATCAACATCAACTAATACTTATATTGTTCTCAACAATCCCCCTTTTGATTTTTTTGTCTAATGAGGAACATAAATCCCTCCTAAACTCTCAAAATGGAGCATCAAATAATCATTCTATAATACTAATCCAACTTGAGAAAAATTATTGTAATAAAAAAGGAAATTAAATAATAATCTCCATTTTTCCATAAAATAACCACTTACATTCGCATATTCATGGAACATAATATTCTGGATATCGATAAGAGAATCTACTTTTCTCAGCCTTGATATCACTTGAAATAATCTTCCACTTCCTGAATACTATTTTAGATCAATTAAAATATAATTTTCACCTCTCAAAACTATTCATTGACTCTATATATAATAAATTACTACATTCATGATCACCAAACCATTAAAATAACTCACAAATCCATAGAATAATTTACATTATTAAAAAACCATTCACTATGATAACTTTATAGTTTTCCCCATTTAACAAGTCTATTTAAATTCTTGCTCTGTAAAAACAATTCTTTCTTCCAAATAGGTTAAACATTTATTAATCAATATTCTTTAAAATTAATTATCCCCCATAGTAAATAATTTTTTTAAATACATAAATAAAAAAAGATTTATGTTTTCATTTTCTACCCCTTTGCAAACTATATTTGAAGAATAAGATGAGATATGGGACTGATTCACTATGACCAATCCTTGAGAGAAATGATATTTAACTCTCATCATCAACATCAAACATTGAAAAGTATCCTTTGGTAGTGGTTTAGTAAATATATATTTCTATTCTCCTTTTTTGGAAAAAAAATTATACTTTTAAGATATTTCATTCCACAAGCTACTTGATGAAATGATATTTTATATAAATGTGATGTTATCTTGAACGTGGATAAAGATTTATAGAAAAATTGATAACACTTTTATTATCACAACCCATAAGTAGTAGAAACTTCAATTCCACCTTGATATATTCTAGCTAATTATTTATCCAAATAAATTGCGTTATGGATTGAGTTGTAACCATATATTCTACTCCATAAGTGACCAAGATTATAAAAATTTTATTCTACTTTTCCAAAATACACACCTTTCTCATAATAATAAAACTTTACTTGATATATAGATTATATCATAAAAAATTTCCACCTAATCTACATCTGTGTAAACAAAAATATCACATTTTCCTTATTTTTATAATTCATTCCATAGAATTTTTTGGATTTAATATACTCAAGAATCCTATTTATTTCTATAAAATGAGATTCTTTTGGTGTATTTTGATACTTGGCACATAGGGTGAAAACATAGGCACTATTGGGTCTTGAAGCTGTCAAATAAGTAGACTTCTAATAATATTTTTAAATGATATTGGATTGACCTTTTTCTTTCACATATTTTGTTAATTTGGTTCCAATTTAAATTAGTGTTTATACAATATTTTTATAATTAAATACAAAATTCTTTAGAAGTCCTCGATCACACTTATCTTGAGAAATTAAATTTTTATTTTTCTCCTAAAAAATTTTTAGAAGCAAAAAATATCTCATTTCACAAATCGAGAATATTTAAAATAACTTATTCATTTATAAAGACAAATATTCAAAACAATTTTTTTACTTTCAATAAAAATGATATCA
This sequence comes from Viscum album, assembly GCA_963277665.1. Lineage (NCBI taxonomy): Eukaryota > Viridiplantae > Streptophyta > Magnoliopsida > Santalales > Viscaceae > Viscum > Viscum album. The sequence goes on from OY728134.1 coordinate 1,479,698,131, forward strand.
TCTATATAGATAGTAACAATTATTGATATGTATTTACCATCATTGATGTATATGTTGTTGCCCACTCTTCCTTCATTGAAATTTAACTTCTTCAAGTTATTATATGACATGTAATATCATGATCTTGAGGATTATGTTTACCCATTTAGATCCCTATTTAACCTATAAACATAATTATCATCTTCACCAAGAAGTAAACCACTATGATTCTCAATGTAAACCTCCTATTACAACTCTCCATTGAGTAAGGTAAACATGAAATAAATTTAGAATATGTTGTTTTGACTTTGTGATATAATAAAAATAAATTCTCTAATAGTTTATAGTCTTGAAACGTGTGCGATGGACTCATCAAGATCAATTCATTCAACCGGAGAATATCATTTTCATAATAGACTCAGCCTCGTTTCCCATAAACTATATTTTTCATTCAAACACGCTATCCAAATTATCCAATGATATTCTAATCTTGAATATATTTTACTAATCTTAGATGAGTCTAACAAGGTTTTTATTTATGAATTGAATTGGTTGATTCATCATATTCAATTTGATATTATTTTTAATTCTCATCATTTTTATAAACTTAATCATGTAGTATAAAAAATAGATTCATAATCACTTATATAAATTTCTTGTTAAAGCATATAATCTTTCATTGAATAATGAAACACCTTTACAATAATAGACTTAAAAATATTCCTTATTTATTTATTATAACAACGGTATCCTCTTTCATTTAGAGGATATCCAAGAAAGATCTATGTATACTTTGAAGGACCCCGGGACACCCTGAGAGGGGAGGGGTGAATCAGGGTGACCACTTTTTCTTTTAATGTGTTGGATTTTGTTCCCACGTTGGTAGGAACTTGTTGAACCTGTATGATGATTATGATCAGAATGAAAACATTCACATGCACAGAGAAGACACATCCATTTTTACTTGGTTCACCACTAAGGGCTACGTCCAAGGAGCATACGCCGACAGGTTGCCAGTCGTACCTAAATCCACTATGCTTTACTAGCTGCGGATACAAAATTTCGGGTACAGACACTCTGTCCCAGGCTCACTGCCTTTACAATTGTTCAGGGATAGCTCACTGCGTCCCTCGGGTCACTCCCGTTGACTCCCCCTGGCTCACTGCCGTTGGCGAAGTCCCACTCAGTTTATAGACGTGAGGGTCTCTTCTTCATTTTCATAAGAGTGCATCCTTTGTTGTATGTAGATGCTCTATTGAAGACCGATTCTCACCAGAAGAAGAATATCACTTTTCCTCGAATGTACCGAGTAGTCTCTCGGCTTTCGTAAAGCTCCAAACACGCCGGTGGGCTTCAGCAAAACCAGGCGCGCTTCTACAAGACAGTCGCGCAAGTCCCACTACGGCGCGCAAGTCTAAACTGGCACGCAAGTGTCATCAACACACATGCGCGACTCTTCCTTCCCCAACTACTAACTTGCGCGGTCCACTTCCTTTCCCTTCCAAACCACCTTGGGCGCACAGCCAAAAACCGGCGCGCAAGCTCTACTTGCGCGACAAAACAACCACCTGCGCGACTCAACCACCTGCGCGACGAGAGCTCGAACAATCTCTCGACCTTGAACTTCATTAGAAATGAGGAGGGGTGGTCCAGTATTTATAGGCAAACTGGACCCCCTGCGCGTCGGCGCGCAAGTCCCTCGACGGCGCGCAAGTCCCTCGACGGCGCGCAAGTCTTGTCTTCAATAACATCTGGCGCGCAACTCACTTGCGCAACCCAACCAACACTTGCGCGACCTTCTTTCCTTAGCCAAATTTTGATGTTCTGATCCTCAAAAACATATGGCGCGCAAGTCTTTTATCCTCCAAGACCACGGCGCGCAAGTACCTTTTCCAAAAACACTTTACTTTATTGGCCGATTTTTAGGCCCAAAAATTTGGCAAACACTGGGAAACAGCGCCACCTTCACTACTGTTTTCTGCTTGAACGATATGATCGCTTTATTGGTGCACACCCTGAACTTCCACTGAGGATTGACAACAAACACAAACCATACACCAAATCATGCTTTGAAGAACCTGGTTCCAACATACTTGTCTTCTCATAATTTCTTATATTTTATCCTTTAAGTTTGATAATTCAAGGGATGCTAAAAATATTAAATAATTCAAACTTGTATACTAATTGTAATAAATATCATATGTTTTTATATCTAAATTTGGTTGAATAATAAATTATTTTGAATGTAAACCACTAAACCAAAATCCTGTCTCCAAAAATACTAAGAAGCATCCCGCTCTTTCGATATGGTCTGAGCCCTCTCCACAAAACATTTGTTTCTGGGTTCAACCACACTATTTTTAATGTGGTTTATATAGTGAACTAAGTTCATGATGAGTACCATGCTTTTAAATATATGTTCTAAATCTTCCACTTGTATATTCAACACTATTTTCTATCTATATCTTCTTTAGGTAGAAACCACACTCCTTTTCTAGACATGATTTGAAATTATTAATCATTTTTAGAGCCTCTTATTTATACTTCATAAACATGATACACATAATATTAGTAAAGAAGATGATAAAGGAAATAAAATAGTTATTTATATTATTTTATTTCTTCCTCATGGGTGAAAAAATGTCTAAGTGGATAGGATATGATCGATGAGTTGATTGAATCTTTACCTTCTTGTGTAGGTAATTCGTAATAATTCCTATTTAACATGTTATTAACATCATATTAATTAATCTTTTAAACAAATTAACATCATGGAGATTATTTAATTAGGTTATATTTATCATTTTCTTTTATCATAGATGAAAAATATTTGATGCCATAAATTATTTTCTTTTTTAATACTTAAATAACATGAATTTTTATTATTATCAACCTAAAACCAATTACCACATGTTCACTATTATCTTGTAAAAATAAAATAATATTTTAAACTCTACACTATAAATCCATCCTTTAAAAAAATAACCTCATTTAATTTTTCACAAATTCAAGACACACAAAGAAGTTTGTGTTTCAACTTGCCAACAAATAAAAGTGTTCTTGGATTTCAATTAGCCCAATCATAGCTGATCTTACACTTTTAATTTTGAGTGACCAATCACCCCCAAAGGTAAATAATAATTATTTTAACTTTTCAACACCCTTTTGAAGTTTTAAATCACATATAATGTTTGAAGAACATCCAATATCCAAAATCCATGGATATTACCTCTTGGATACTTAAAGTTTCGCTTCAACAACAAAGGTCTTATCCTTCGCTTTGTCTTTATTCTTCTGATACTTTTAAGTATTGAAAATCATACTCAATTGAGCTGGTATCTTGGTTAGAGAATCCTAAGAATGGTGACCCTATTAGACATATCTTCTATAAACTACCTTTAACAACTGAAATTGATTTTCAATCTCCAGTCCAAAATTTTCAGATCTCTTCTGATTTTATCTCCATTGAGAGGGATTACTATCACTTAAACTATACCTCCCAAATATTTTGGCTTAAGAAAAATATTTCAAATTAAACAAACACATTATTTATAAATTTTAAAATGATCTATAGTGCCAATAATAACCATTAAAATCATAATTTTCTTTATAAATTTCATGTTTTCCAAAAGTTAACACCCATATTTTTCCTTCTTTAATTCAATAATATTGAATTTTTTTTGAAAAAAAGATTATTATATACTCCCAATAACTTCTTATATGAACTTGGATTATTTTTAGACTTTTTAGAATCACTAATAATTTTTTTGTTTTAATCAGTAATCCTATAATTTATTGATTTCTGAGAATAAAATGATTGTTCCCAAAACTTGTGTTTCTTCACATACCTCTTCATCTTAGGATTTCGTCCAACATTTTGAAGATCCTTTTCACATTTTTTGTGAGATACTTTTTTTGAATAACTGGTTTTCATAGGCCTTTTAACCTCAAAATTTTCAACCACCTTTTCATTAGATATTTCTCTAACTTCCAACATAGAATTCATAAAGTTGATTATGAAGATTTTCAATTCCTTTTCATCCTCCCTGAAATTTTATTTAACCACTTTAGGTGAATTATCTTTACATTTAACTATTTCTTCTGTCATGACTTTGAAATTATTTTCATCATCAAGTATTTTCTTCAAATAATAAATCTCTTTTAACAACCTTGATTTTTATTATATATGAATAGATTCCTTGATGTTAAAAGATTTATTGTCTTTATTTAAATTTTTTATCTACTCCTCTAAATTATAGATATTTTAAAGAAAATACTTTAATTATACTTTTATCATAAACATCGTTTTAATATATTATCATTCCCAACTTCACTAATATTATCACTAGTGAATTAAACCTCATTCAATTTAAAAATTAAATTATTTTCATAAATATCACTAGAAACATAAAATTATTCTTCTCTATTAATACTCTCACTATCTTCACACATGGGTAAGATTTTTGTTTGAATTTTTTAAAATCATTTCCATTTCCTTTTGAAAAATTATTTACCTTGTATGATTTTACTAATTGTTTCTTAGAAGATCTACTTGTCCTTTGATATTCATGTTCGATGGTGTTTTTTCTTTAAATTTAGGAAAATATACTTTGAATTGTCCAATATATACACACTTAAATATTTTCAATGTAAAAATATCATTGAATATTCCCTTTCCTCTTATCATAATTCTTGAGATAATAAACTTCATTTTATAAAAAATAAAATCCATATATTATTTTGAATCAAAATATCCAACATCTTCTTTATCAATATCCTTTTTATTCTTCTCCTTTCTCGGGGATTTAATAGTAATCACATTTTTCCCTTACACTTATTTTTAAAAAACGTCCCTTATCCATCTCATAGGGATTAATAATTCTATATATATCATCTAAAGTGGGTATAATGGATCCTTGTCTTCAAGTGTCAAGACTTTATCATCAATCCTATCAACTAAAATGCTATATATCTTCTATAATTTTTTTGAATCCTCTAATTTCTCACTAAAACTCTCAATCATGCTCACTTTTTCATTCACTTGAGTGAAAAGTCATCTAAAGTTTAATATTCTATCATTTTTGAGAGCTTGATAATTTAACTTACAAATCTATAGTTTTGGTTTCTTCACCTTGGAAATTTCTTCATAGATATTATCTAATTTATCCTATATTCCCTTAACTATTTTCATACATTTATCTTATTGAAATTATTTCTCTAATAAATATGATGGAAAAAAAATTCTGTACATGGAAATAATTTTTCATATTATTTATATCCTATACCATCATAATAATATTCTCACAATGAGGTGGAAACCCATCAATTTTATCCTCTAATACATTAGAACTGATAGATAGAAACTAATATAACATCCTATCCTTCCAGATGTAATAAATTTTTCCTTAAAAATTTGGAATCCACATGTTGTTCATTGAATTTTGGTTTTAACTTATTAATAATAGAAATTAAGTGACTGAATCTTCAAACCTTGATAAACTTAATCTTCTCAAAATATAAATGACAATTATTCAATGAATGAAATTGGTCTCTAATACTACTTGATAAGGAACCCAATAGATTAGTGTAAATCATTGAGATGGGGGAGAGGTATGTTAATGATTTTTATTCCCTTATTTCATGAGGAAACACCCTTTGTCACATGTCAAAGTTATTATTTTGATCAGTATATAACTCATAAAAATGTACACACCTAAAGGGAACATCAGATTTATAAGGTTCACCTTTAAAAATGAGAATAATAAGTCTTATCGTGATCTGGATTCACCCGAGACCATAAAAATCATTGGTATCAATATGTGGATTATAAAGAGTAAGGAATATTACTTTACTCATGTTACACTAAATTCTCCTAACTAATAGTATGTGATCTCACACTATTATAGTGACACAAAAATAGATTTAAAAATAAGACAATATCCAATCAGGAAAAATATCTATCAGGTTCTTCAATTTCTACTTTCTTTTTGTACTTTTACTTGTAGAAAAACAAGTATCCTCTTATTATATTTTATTTTTCTTAAATATTTAATATATATATATATATTGTTAATATAAATTATCTTTTATCTCTATTTTATTTCTTATCTTTACTATATTCTGTATCACATTCACAGAATAATACAAATATGCATATCCACCAGAAATAAATTCTCCTTTAGTTATTTTAAAATACTCAAAATTATTTCTTGTTCTACTATTTTAGTCATTGGATATTTATAGGTGGATACAAAATATATCATGGTGCAACTGGATCCATTATAGTATGAATATGTAGTTATCCATGAAATTAACGCTCCCTTTCCAGAGAAACATCCTTCATGGTAAAAACATTTATTCATAAAATAACTAAAACCCAAATTCATTTATGATATTTAATTTAGTGAGTAATAGAACATGCATCAATTTATTTATTTATTTAGAATATACATTCATGAAATCTCATCCTAATTCCACTGAGAAAGGGGATTAGAGGGTCACACATTATGTGTATTCAGAATCTAAAAATAAATTATATTTGAAATTTACATTCAAAATAAATATTATTCGAAATATATGGTTTAATAATTACTATATTTGGGTTGATTATATAAATTTAATCACCAGTTATTCTAGTTTGAAATTAATGTGAGTTGAATATTAAATAAATATTGTTTTTATAGTTAGAACATATAATATTTATTTATATTTCACCGGGTAATTATTTATTAAATTACACAAATATTAAAATAAATATTTATTCACAAGTTTTTTGAATTAAATATTTAATTATTTATTAAATTAATAATATAATAATATTTATTTATTTACTAAATATTCATTATTCAAGGTCTGATAAATTCCGAGTAGGATTGGAAAATTGATTAAAGGAATCAAATAAAAGTGATATGTTTTATTTAATGTCATTTAAATAAATATTGATTAATTTATTTAATAAATGATATTTGAATATTTACAAGATTAACATAGGTAAATGTAATAATCATAATAATATTCTTATTGTTAGACATGTGGTATACTTATAATATAGAAATTAGTTAAGATCTATTGTGTAATGACCAATTATTGAATCCTAAGTATATAACCATGCTTATATCAATTTCTTGTAAGAAGGGAATGTTGTGCATAATGAATTATCTATAAGGAATTCTATTAAGACTATAGATAATTAAACAATAATTCTCTCAAGAATATTAGATTTTATCCTCCTCCTCCCTCTCAATACTAAGAGAATAAGAGAAAAATCCTTCCCACCCCGAAGGGATTCTTTTTTATGATCAATGGTGAATGATACAATTATGATTAGATCATTCATTATTGCCCCAAAGTTCCATCAATTATGTAATGAGATTCATAGATAATGTGTGGATACTTCTAGAGGGATTATTTGAATCCTTCGATGCAATGATAAGATGACTGAAGTGGCATTCAATCGATCAAAAACTTATTCGAAGAAGTAATTATAAGATGAGTTAATTATAGTTTATGATAAAATAATTATAAATTATAGATGGAAATATAAATCTCTCAAATATTATGGGGATTATCTTAGTTAAATTAGGAGTATTTATCCCAATAAATCAATGAAAAACATTATAGGGAATGGACCTGATCTCTTCTATTGTTCCCCTGAACCTCCAATTGGTATGAGAGGTCACATATTAATTTATAAATATTTATTCATGGTTGCTAAATTCTAGTTTTATTAGACATATTTCATTTATATTTTTTTATTCAATGAAAAAGTTCATGATAACATTCTTATTTTAATTTATATGACCAATAATAGGCCAGAATTAATGAAAAACACTTAATGATCTAATCTGAAGGTATCAAAGATAATGGATATATAAAAAAGTTCCATGTTGTGTAACTAAAAGGAACACACAATGTAGTCCATTAAACCATATCAGGATGTGTCCCGGTATTCAAAACATGTTGTGTGGGTATCTTTACAAAACATGTCTAGTTACATGTCATGTATTGACTACTAGATGTAAAATGGATAAAAAGGGTTACACGATGTGTCACTAGTGTACATGCCATGTAACCCCCACACTGTTTGACCCCACATAAATCATGTAATTCATGTGGTCAAAGTACACGAAATGTAATTTATCAAAAACTAAAAATACTTTTCATTAACTGGATATGAGTGGAGAAATATGGTCCATATGTGACAAGGTGTGTAGCTAGTGTAAACACTGTATAACTCATATTATCCCATGTGGGTTTCCTGTTGAGTCCCTAAATGCATAAATTAGAATACTTGAGATGAATTACACATCAGGTAGCTAGTGTACACAATGTGTAATTTATGCTAACTCATGCTAGATTTACACCATGTTAGTAATTTCATGCGAGTCAAACACATAGAGAAATGTAAATAATTAAATTTTATCAAAACTATACATCATATAGCTAGATGTACACATCGTGTGATAGGGTTATTCACAATGATTGAACGAATATTAATTTTAGTGGTTCATGTGTGATATTTAATAATTTATTAATTATTTTCCATGTTATTTTGTAATTACACACCATGTTGTTATTGGGAAGAACCTGCAATACACATTGTGTATATTAATTCTATTATGTGGTCATGCATGCGATTCAGACTACATGACTTGACCCATGAAACAGCATGACATGTAATATCATGAAATTTTATATATTAATCAATGCATGTAAGTATAAATTACATGACCAATGTTATACACAATGTACATCACACGTTATGTCGAGCGATAGTAATTGTCATTTAAGGTAAACATAATGATACAAGATATGTTGTCTCTAGTATAGGTTGTGTAATCTAAATTCTAGATTTAATTTAGGACAAGACAGTAGGGTACATCCTGTATATGTCATATACTTATTTCAAAATTCTGCATGTACAATCAGCATCGCGAGGATATTAATCAACTTTTTCTTTCTTATGTCATGAAAACTAGTCTTTGGCATTACATTCTTGACATTTTTGAGTGCAGATGGTTATTTTGTGATTCCATTATCATGAAGATTCAATGATGCTTGGACTTATCTATTTCCCAACAACTGAAAAATATTTTGGTTACTGCTGTTGCAGAGCTTCTTTATGTAATCTGGCATGGTAGAAATGATTTGATTTTTCATAATACCTCTTTTATAATTAATGCAGGAAAATAGAGAATCCTCATGGCCATTAGAGAGGCGGCTTCGATCCAAAAAGACCATTGCAGCAACTCGGTTCACGACTTTGATATCCTCAGGTGAGTGGGCGTGGAGGGGAAATATTCTTGCCCTAACATTACTCTTGAATTTTTTCAGCTCTCACCCCCCCAAGATGGATTAAAGTCAATGTGGATGGAGCCTCCAAAGGAAACCCTGGACCAACAGACTGTGGTTCCATATACAGAAATCATTTAGACCAGACACTTGGCTACTTCTATGGCTCATGAGGTTTCTCCACATCCCTAGAAGCTGAGATGATGGCCATAATTTGTGCCATTTCTTTTGCCAAGCTTCACAACTGGAACTATATCTGGATCGAGAGCTACTCCAATACCATCATTCGGGCTTTTTGGAACGGTACCATCCACCTTTCTTGGACTCTCACTTCACATTAGATGGATTGCTTGAACTCTCTAGTTGGTCTCAGCTTCATCGCCACCCACACCTACCGTGAAGCTAACAGGATTACTGATGGGCTTGCCAATTTAGGTGTTACCCATGATCTGCATTGGAGGGATGATCTTCCTCCAGAGTTACTCCCACTTTTTGTTAGGGATGTTCACAAAATTCCAAATTTTAGACTTGTGTAACCTTTTTTCTCAATAATATTTGGTGTTTTGGTCTTTGGCCAAAACACTACCTTAAAAAACGGTTTCAATAAAATATTTTATAAAACTAAGATATTTTGATTTAAAATTATAAACAAATAAGTTTTGTAAAATGTGGTATTAATTAATTTAAAATTTTATTTTAAAATAAATATATTTATTTTATTATTTTTGTAAAGAATAAAATATTTTAATAACCAAAATTTTTTGGAAACTAAAATGATTAAATTTTACACACATATATAATGAAATGAATATATATATATATATATATATATATATATGTTCATGTGTTTCTATGTGTGTGTGTGAGTATCTAACTTAATATTTATGAGAATATTTATAATTAAAAATTTACCACTAATTCGCAATAAATATAATTTGTTTAATATTTTAGTGATGAAAATGATAATAATAGTAACAATAATTAAGGGTAAGTCATTTTTTATGAAAACATTTATTATTATTTTTAATACAATATATTTTATAAATATATGAAAATATATTGTGTTTTTTTTATAATTTGTTTTATAAATTATAAATAAATAAAATTACTTTATTAAAAAAACTTATATATATATATGTTTAAAAAATGTGATTTGAATTATTTATTAAAAAATAATTTGATATATATATATATATATATATATTTCAAAAATTCAAAAGTTATTTATATAAAAAAACAAATTTAATTAAAAAAACGTTAACATGATTTTTTATAAAAAATAAAGAAACAATAAAAAATGAAAATAAATGAGAGGATACATCAAATGTGAAGAAAAGGAATTTCAAATTGATAATATAATATTATAATATAAAAATATATTTTACTTGCAAATATACAAAAAAAGAGACGTGATACAAAAATGGGAAAGGAAATATACAAATAATTGATTGAAATGATGAAAATTAAAAATAATAATATATAATAATAACAAAGGTAAATGAAACCCAAATTTTTGTTTCAAATGGAAACCAACAAATGGTCACATTTCATAGGGGATTTACAGATCTACAAATTGTTCATTTTTTTAAATCTAGTTTCCAAAGGAAGCATTATAACATCTTTTTATATATTTTCACGTAATCTCTACCCACCCAAGAACACTTGAACCCTCCTCTACCTCCATCATCATTCACTCTGCCCCTCTTTCTTAGTGTCCAGAATCCACCCCCTCAATTTTTCCTCACTTACAAGTAAGGGTTATTTTTTTACAATTAAAATTTTGTAAACTCATGTAGGGGTTAGTTTGATTTTGTGTCATGATTTATATACATATATGATTATATATTTATATATAAATATTTTTAAAAATTATAAGGGAAGGTGTTTGAATTAAATTTTATTTCTAAGCCTATGGTTGTAAGGGTTTAATTAATTTTTATCTATTTATAGTTACATTAAAAATACACAAACAAACAAACACACACATACACATAGATATATATATATATATATATATATATATATTTGTAATAATATATCTATCTTTCTGTTTTAAGAAATTATGAATGTAAGGGAATTGATATTTTTATCAATTCATGCTTATGGAATTACAAAGTATCATATTTTTCTAATCTATCTTTTTATGTTACAAAGGTATATGTATATACGTATACATATACATACATACATAAATATATATATATATATATTCCTATATTTATTTCCATAATTTATCAATTAAAGGATTTATCCATTATTTTAAAATTTAATTGTATGTGTTTTATTTTTGTTTTAAACTTATCAAACTAAGTATGTTATATATATATGCGAATATTAATATCTATATACTATCCTTATTTGTTTAATATTTATTACATGAGAAGAACTTTAAACAATAAGAAAACTTGTTTTGTTATTATTTAATTTATATTGTTTTATTTTAAATAAAATTCCATGGGAATAGACAACATTTAAGTATATCATTTTATGTGTATTTATTTTATTTATAAATGATAAATGTTATTATTTTATGTTCTAATTCTAAATAAAACCTATCATTTCATGTGAAAGAAGTCTATACAGACATGAATTTCATAATTTGAATGAGATATGTCTATACTCTATAATACATGACATATCATGCATGAATTAGTTTTTATTAATTATATATTTATATATAAATATGCATTAAACCATATTTACCTAGGAAATTATTTTTGAATTGGTTTTATGTGATAATGGTTATTAGATTTTATTATTTATGAAAAATAGAGATAGTTAGTTACTCCAATTTATCAGAAGCTATCTTAATTAATTTATAACTGTAAATTTATTTATTAGAATATGTTGTCAATTTATTTTTAATTATAAAGCCCAGTGAATAATCAATATATATATATATATAAAGAAAGCTTAAAATGTTTTCATATATCCGGTGATTGAATGTTGTAAATATGGTAGGGAATTTGGGAGTGAACCCATCCCTCGGCAAGTGGGTAGGCCCAAGATAATCTTCAACATATCAAGTGGTCTCATAGTTTTTTTTTCAGAAGCATGAATATTTTTTCAGAAAAATCACTAGAATATGTTTAAGGAAATTTATGAGAATATATATTTTCAAAATATTACAGTATTTTACAACTATAAAATAATTTCAATGATATTTCCCAAAAGGTATTACTAAATGTATTTTTGAAATTATTTTCAAAATAATATTTTAAAAGTATTTATTTGAAATTTTAAAACCCCTTACTGGGAAAAATAATTGTTCACCCTATGTTTTTATTTTACACTTCATAGGTTTAGCAGTTATCCTTTTGATGTGTATTTCATTGAAGAAGAAACAAGCTCAAATAATTTTATTTATTTCATTTTATTTTGTATAGGTTTGTAAACTGTATGGCTTGTATATAATTCTTCGTAACCTAGTCCGGTAAAAGTTCCTTGTATATAATAGATGTTGTGTATTTATTCAATTTCATTATGAAAAAATACACATCATTTTAAAGAAATGAAATTAGAAGGGAGGGTTCAGGATGTTATAATTGGTATCAGGGCAACAAGCTAAACACGTTTGGAAATTAGATGTTTTCAGTAGTGTATAGAAAGTTTACAGTTTTTCTCTATTCTAAAGAGGAAAATTCAGAATTTCTAGAGTCTGGTGAATGAATTGTGGGGGTGAAATTCTTTTTAAGGGTGGGGGAGAATGTTACACCCCAAGAAATTTAAATTGTAATTTATTTTAATTAATTATTTATTTAAATTCTTTTAATAATTTAAAACCAATCAATAAAGGTTTTGGAAAAATATTTTATAAAACTAATATATTTTGATTTAAAATTATAAACAAATATTTTTTTTAAAAAATGTGGTATTAATTTATTTAAAAGGGTATTTATATATAAATATATTTAGTTGATTATTTTTGTAAATAATAAATGATTTTAATAACCAAAATTGTTTGGAAATTAAAATAATTACATTTTATACATATATATATAAAGAAATGAAAATATATATATATAATTTAATATTTATGATACTATTTATAATTAAAAATTTACCACTATTTTATAATAAATATAATTTTTTTAATATTTTAATAAAGATAATAATAAAAATAATTGTAATAATAATTAAGGGGAAGACATTTTTTATGAAAACTATTATTTGTTTAAGATATTTATTTTTTATAGATATATAAAAATATACCGTGTTTTTGTTTTATAATTTTTTTTATAAAGCATAAATATATATAATTATTTTATTATAAAAAATGTACTTTTATATATCTACTTTAAAAAATGTTATTTGAATTATTTATTGAAAACACATTTTATATATATATATATATATATATATATCAAAATTACTAAAACGATGTATATAAAAAATGAGTTTATTTAAAAAAAATGTTAATAATATTTTTTTATTCAAAATGAAAACAAATGAGAGGAAACATCAAATGTAATGAAAATTAATTTTAACTTGATAATATAATAATATAATATAAAAATAGTGTTTAATTACAAACAATCAAAAAAATAGACGTGATAAAAAAATGGGAAATGACATTGAAAAAAAATTGATTAAAATGGTGAAAATTTAAAATATTAATATATGATTATAAAAAAGCTAAACGAAGCTCAAAATTTTGTTTTAAATATAGACCAAAAAATAGTTTCATTTGTTGGGGGATTTTTAGATCTAAAAAATTCCCATTTTTTTAAAAAAACCTAGCTTTCAAAGAAACCTTTATAAAATCTTTTTATATAATTAAACACCATCTTTGCACACCCAAGAACACTAAAACCCTCCTCTAGCTCCTTCTTCTTTCTCCCTGCCCCTCTTGCATGATGTCTCGAAGCCTCACCTTAAATTTTTCCTCACTTGTAAGTGTTATTTTGGTTTACAATTTAAATTTTATAAACTCATGTAAGGGTTAGTTTTATTTTGTGTCTAATTTAAAAAGTTATATACTTATACGATTATATATTTATATCTATCTATTTATAGAAATTATAAGAGAAGGGGTTTGAATTCATTTTTTTTTCTATGCCTACGGTTGTAAGGGTTTCATTCATTGTTATCAACATATTATTAAATTACAAATAGAAACACACACACACACACACACATATATATATTTATAACAGTATATATATATATATATGTGTGTTTGTTTTAAGAAATTATGAATATAAGGGAATTAATATTTTTATCAATTCATGCTTATTTAATTTCAAAAGATCATGTTTGTTTTAATATATATTTTTATGTTACAAATGTGTGTGTGTGTGTTGTCATAACCCCCTCTCTCCAAAGAAGCCCCTCCTGAGCTGATAATGGAGAAAGAGAGATAATGACCCCCGAGTCCCGCCTCCAATAAGCCACAGGGTGGTGACCAACACCAAGGGTATCAAAATCTCATAGAATGGGAAGCATTAACCTTTTTATAGTAAACAAATATTTGAAATATAAGATGTATAAACCTCAAAGAAACTCCAATACATATATTTATAAGAATCCAAAATCCATCCCACTTGCATGTTCCAAAATTTAACTAAAACAAAGAAAGTGTCTCCAAATTAAATACCAAAAGAAAAGCTAATAAATGACACAACAACTGTCCCCAACATCCAAGATAGTAATTCCCAGCACGGTCCTCTTAGTCCTCATAGAAACCTAAAATTGTTTTTATATATGTAGGGTGAGAATACATGTATACTCAGTAGGAAAGCCAAAGTATCTCGTGCAAAGTGGGGGAGACATACTAATTCCCCCGTGAGAAAATATTAGAAACCAAAAGAACCTAATAAAGTACACTAGCCACCCCAACCTCACCAAATCCATGCTCACCAAATAACTCAAGTATAGTAAAGTAGTATAGAGTATATTGATGGTAGGGTACCCCTCACCACTTTCACACTGTTTAGTCGCTCTCATACCCTAATAGAAAACGTTCTAGTGCTCCCACCTCTTCAGAACATACCAAACCACATCCCACTCATGGACACCTAGGCCTAACCACCACATCTCATCCCACCTGCAGACACTTGGGCCTCACTACCAAATCTCATACCACTTGCAGACACCTGGGCCACAACACACATCTCATCCTACTCGTAGACACTTGGGCCACAAAACACACCACATCCCGAAGACACTTGGGAACCACAAAACATCTCATCCCGAAGACACATGGTAAGTACAAATCATCTCATACCGAAGACACCTAATAAGTAAAACTCACCCGCACACACCTGGGCCTCACAAACCACATCATGACTAATGAATCTTGGGATATCACTGCCTGGAAAAGGGAACAAGGAAGAGCAGGTGGCCGGCCATACATCCTCCCACCGAGATTTTTGGGGAAAAAACATCCTCCCCATAACATTGGGGGTGTTCAGAACATAGTTCTCAACTAGGGTAGGGTGTGTATAGAATTCACAAGGAAATACATGTATATATATAGGTATCAAACAATCATCTCAAAATTTGGGGTTCCAAACAACAACCATCCCACAAAACTACCTTTTCTACTACCTCTAAAATGAACACACCACATAACAAGCCAGAAGACCATTCCATGTTTTCCAGCCAATTTTTCCATTTAACCATTTCCATTTGTTATTAAATAGTTCATTTATCAAAAAAATCACTACAGGGAAACTAATAAACACAAGACATAACAAGAAACACAACCAAGGTCATCTTAGAAGGAAAAAAGAAAGGAGACTAAAGTAGCTCCACATTCATCTTCGTTCAAGTCACATCCCAACCAAACCAAACCCCAACACACAACCCCATCCTTTGAGACATCACCTTCCAACAATCCCACAACCTCACTATACCACAAACGTTCATACATTCCAAAAACAACTGACAACACACACATGTGCTTTGAAAACATACCACCACATAACCAAGAAAACCCACATGCCACAACATGACCACTTCATATCCCATCCACCCCACACACAAAACCACAACCATCCCACATAGTACATTACCGCACATATCAATGAACAACACAAATTATAGATTTAAAAATCTCCCCTTGATTAATTTCACTCATAATTTTAGGGTTATGATAGAAATAAGGAAATGAAATCCTAGGGAATCCGTTCATTATCCAAGTGTATGTATTTAAAAAATTTCCATTTTCAAGTGTTTAACAAGGGAAAACCAACATGAAACATTTTTATTGTGCAAGAAAGGAACACCAAAAACCATTATTTTCAATAGGGAGCTTAGCCCGTAAAGTTCCACAATATCACAACAAGTTCAAGGTTGTAAACCCTGGTAAAAAAACCTCATTACCTCTTCCAAAATTTAACTTTCAATTATTTATCTTTGATCAGGGTGGCATAACTATGATATATAGGAAAAAAAGTAGATCCCTCCTACTTGATTAAAAAAAGAGAAATGAAAGAGAAAACCTACCTCGAAGGAGCATTTTGATTCGTTTGTGCAATATAGGGAAAGTAAGAAAGTCCACAAGTGATGATCGCATCGCTAGAAATGTAGATCAACCTATTCCACAACAAAGGGTTATCAAAATGGTACCCAAAAATTCATCCAAATCTAACCCAAATTGCAGTAGTAAATTCTGGGGGAGGAACAAGAGAAAAAAAATGAAATTGTGTGGAAAACATTCCACAAGTCATTAATGGATCACCCATGAACGACCACCATATTCGATTTCCCAAGGATGGGGGAGTGGGTTTTGAAGATCTCCTCAAGGAACCTAGGGTTTGTCTAGAGAAAAAGAAAAATAAGAAACGATCACATGAATTAAAAGTTCCATCAGAGAAAAACTTTAAAATAAAACTGGATCAGGGTATTACAGGACGTTTAATACCCTTTCACATCATGTATCCCTTTGAGGTACACTTCTGCCAAAAAAACCATCACCTTTCAGATTTATTTTATTTTTTAAACCCTAAATTCAGTCACACCATAAACCTTTCTAGACAAACCATGAACCTAAGATTCACATTGTGTAATCCTTACACTTACAACCTTTAGTATATGAACCTCTCCAAACTTCCTCCTAACATTTCCAACCTCCAAAAACCAAAAAGTAATAGGCTGGGGGAACAAAAACCGTTACATAAGATACCTCTCAAGCGATTTTGATCCTCTAGAATCCAAAATCAATCCAAAGGAAAAGGGGGGGTCTGAACATCCACCCCATGACTCTCAAATATCCTAATACACTTAAAACACCTCCAACAACCTAACACATAAGATTCCAACTACCATATTTCGTTTGAAAGCTAGAGTGAAACATCAACATACAAGAACAACTCTTATAACATTTACTACACCAAAAAACTAGATAACCATCATGCAAGAATAGAAACCATGGTGTCTTGAACCCTCAAATTGGGTAATCTTTTTCTCCATGTCAAGATACTATCCTCTTTTGGAGGAACTGAATCTTATGAACAGGTTCAATCAAATTCTCATTAATTTGTCATGATTAAGAATCAGGTCCTTCCCCCATCATATTTCGGGACATCATCGTACATTATAGAATAAGGAAACAACTCATTTCATAGAAAACAATGTTCAAACACCTCATTACAAAGAAAAAAATAACAAGGAAAACTCAGAAAAACTCTGGGTACTGGGCACAAATCTATGCTTCTCACTCCCATGTACTCTTCTCCAGAACACCATGCCCCCACAACACATGAAAGAAGGGAATGGTCCACCCATGAAGCACCTTATCCCGATGATCTTGGATCTCTACTAGCTGCACCATGAACATTGTGTCATCCTTGACATCCAAATCTCCCTATTCAATGATGTGGGAGTCATCATGTACATACCAATGAATTTGATTAATGTGAAAGATTTTGTGGATCCTCTCCTACTACGGTGGAAATGCCAACTGGTATGACACCTCACCAACTCACCCCAACACCTTGAAGTGTCTGAAAAACCTGGGATAAAGCTTGCTCCCTCTACCGAACCTCTACTACCCACATAGTGGGGAAAAATTCAAGAACACTTGGTCCCCAACCTCGAACTCCAAGGGCCTCCTATAATCAGCATACAACATATGATGGTATTATGCCACATTTATCCTCTAATGGACAAGATGAACCTTCTTTTTCATGGTTTGAACCATCTTAGGACCAAGAACAACTGTCTCCCCAACCTCTGTCCAGCACAAAGTCTAACGACATGAACTTTCTTATAAGTATTCAAATGGATTCATGGAAATTGAAGTGTTATATATATTATTATAATAAAACCCAACCAAGGGAAAGTGTCACAACCAAGACCCACCAATGTCCAAGATGAATGTTCATAGAATGTCCTCCAATGTCTGGATGGTCTGTTATTCCTGCCCATTTGTCTGTGGGTATAAGGCAGTGCTAAGGAGTAAATGAGTTCCAAAAGAATGTTTCAATCCCCTATAGACTCATGAAGTAAAGTGTGTATCCCTGTCTGAGAAAATAGACCTAGAAACTCTATGTAGCTACACCACCTCATCTACAAACCTCCCAGGAAAGGCATCCACCACCCTTGATTCCTTCATTGCAAAGAAGTGTTCCTATTTTGTCATCCAATCCACTACTACCCAAATAACATCACGGCCTCCTTGATCCCTGTGTAGTAATGTAATGAAATCTATTGAGATTCCACCCCACTTACACTTGGTGACATATAAGTGTTTTATCAAACCACTGGGAACATGGTACTCATCCTTCGCCTACTGGAACACTAAGAACTTTTCCAAAAACTCTTCCACATCCCACTTCATATTCGACAACCAAAACTACTCCCTCAATCCAAGATACATCTTGAAAACCTCTAGATACACTAATAAAGTTGATATATGAAACCCAAGGAGGAATCCCTCATACATTTATACTGGAACGAATAACCTCCCACATAACAACATTAGATTTTGACCATACTCCGACCATCCTTCCAAAGTTTCCCCCTAATTAACATGATCATGCATCACCTCTGTCTCTATACATTACTGCATATAAGTGTTTAGAGGCTGACTCCTCTCTGACCTTTCAACCATTTACAGATTCCTGAACTACCTCTCTCTATGACTTTCTTCTCAAATAATCAACTACAACATTTCTATTTCTTAAGGTGTAGGAGATCTCAAAATCATAGTCCTAAAGAAACTCTATCCACCTTCACCATCGCAAGTTAAAAGCTCACTAGGAAAAGATATACCTAAAGATATTGTGATCCATGAAGACTAAAAAGTTCTCCCCAATGAGTTAATGACACCAAAACTTTAGAGTAAACATGACCACTACTAGCTCCAGATCATGGGTGGCATAGTTACGTTTGTGGGGATGTAATTTTCTAGATCCATAAGATATAAATCCCTATTGTATAACCAAAATACATCCCAAACCTATATGGGATGCATAAAAAGACCTCAAAGTTCACCCCTTTCTTTGGAAACCAGAGCACCAGAGCACTGATCAACTTCTCATTCAGATAGTCAAAAGATACCTGACACTGCTCACTCCACAGAAAGGCCTAACCCTTCCTGGCCAAAGCCATCAATGGAGTTGCAAATGAAGATAAACCAGGTAAAAATATTCAATAGTATCCTCATAGACCCAGATAACTATAAAACTCTACCATGTTATTGGGTGCTTCCCAAGAAACAACTAACTCAACCATCGATGGTTCTACTACTACACCCTTTTGAGACACCACATATACAAGGAATTGGACCTCATGTGTCCAAAACATGCCCTTGGACAAATTTCCATAGAGATGGTGTTTTCAAAGAACCTCCAAGATAGTCTGGATATTCTTGGTATGCCCCTCTTCTGAATTCATGTAGATCAAATTTTCATCAATGAATACAAAGATGAACCCATCTAGAAACTCACAAAAGTTATATTTCATAAGTCATATGAACACGATTGGTGTGTTCTTTAGACCAAATGACATAACCATGAATTCTATGTGCCCACACCTACACCTGAAAGAATTATTCCAGATATCACCTAGTTTTGTTGTCATGAATTGTCAAATTGATAGTGATTTAAAGAAGATTTTTTAGTATAGGTCTGACCCTAGGTCGAATCTCAAGGAGATTTGGTGGTTTTATAGTGTGAATTTTTAATAAGAACAAAAGTGCAGGTGGGTTGAAAATAATTATAAGAAAACGACTTGATTTAAAGAGGTTAGTAGTTGATAAATAAAAGTGGTGTTTTAAAATAATGAGATAATGAGATCATTTCAATTTCACGACACATCTTGGTGAGTTCATCATTCTGAAAAATACACAAGGTTTAATGGAATTATTTGGTTGAGGGTTGTCAAGATGTCAACTTCCCTCTTACCTCTTAAACGATGCTCAAAGAACCACTCGTTGACACAACAATTGTGTTTTCAAGGTTTGGGTATCAAGAATAGAGAAGAAAGGATACTAAAGCATACTGAAATATTATGTATGTGTGAGATAAATAGTAATCTTGTCTGGTCTAATTGGAACAACCCAAGATTCCCACTTCAAATCTCAACCCAATCGGTGTTGAAATAAAAAGAATTTCACATAATTATAGCAAAATAAATGTATCTAGAGGAGAAGCAAATAAAAGTTAAAAATAATTGAAATATTTATCATAGAAATTACAGAAAACTAGTAGAAGTTCAAGTGTCGTAACTCCCTCCCAAGTTTGTGTAGCTCCCTCCAAATGATGGTCCATTGTTTATCTCACCATCGAGAGGAGGAGGAGGCTCAGGTGGAACTCCTTCATTATTGATCTCTTTATGAGTATAGGGGACTCCAGAACTTCTAGGACGAGGATAAGAATCTTCTAGGACTCTAAAATGGTAGATCTTGGCTCTTGGTTCAAACTCCCCAAATGAGGTACCCATGGTGCTCTTTTATAGCAAAAATGGGAAGTGGTTTTAAGCACACAGATTGTGTAAAACCACTTGTCCCATTGTTTTAGGCCTCCCAAAAGTATTAAATTGATTTTGAAAAAACTGGAAAGTTGTTCCCCAACATATTCTATATCTCCAAAAAAAATTGGCTACATTTGGACACCTAAAGCTCGAGATATAGGCAACACACAACACACGAATTTTGACTCAGTGCATATTCGGTGGCCTGGACAGATCACTTCGGTTGGGCCCCTTAATGAAAGAATGGGCATTGGGTTCCTTAATAAGAGTTTTAGAAAATTGATTTTGGACAGGCCCAATAAATATCATTCCATTTGGATGTAAGGAGTTTTCATAATATACCAAACAGTGTACGTGTGTTCATGGAATCCATGTAGTTTTGACCTATTTTTCTTCTGGACCATCTCTGGGGCCTCCAAATAACCTCCTCCTACAATGGAATAATCAAAACATTTAATATATTTTTTAAATACGTATAAGCACAAAATAAATGATTCAAACATGGAATGAAACTTGTTATTATTTTTATAATTTTTAATATAAAACTAGTTTAGCCGAATAGAGTAAGGGTGAAAATGAAACAATGAATCACGGTGCGATCATTATCTTCCATCACCCTCAAGTAGTGACACCTAAACCATAGATCGGTCTTAGAGAACCAACTTACCCCCCTTAGCTGGCCAAAAAGATTGTGTATCCTTGGGAGAGGGTAATAGTTCATCGCTATCACCTGATTCAACCTATGTTTGTCTACGCACAACTTCGGACCACCATCTTCATTCTTTGAGAACAATTCTGGAGCACCCCATGGAGACACACTAGGCTGGATAAATCCCTTGTTCATTAGGTTGATAACCTGAATCCGCAATTCATGCAACTCTGAAGGTTCCATCTGATAAGGATCCATTGAAATTGGGGAGGCATAGGGTTGTAGGTCTATCCTAAACTCAACATCATGTCGAGGGGGTAGAGTCACAACTTCATTAAGAAATACATCCAAGAACTCCCAAAAAAATCTGGGAGCCTCCACCATCTCATCATCCATTGATTCTACTGACAGCTAAGAAATCAAGGAAAGAAGAGGCTCTATACACCAACTTCCCATCTGACATCTCCCCTCTCTACAAAAATTTACATGCTGACCATCTGCATCTAAAAACACGACTCTCCTCCAGAATTATCCTATAACATTAGGTACATAATACAAACACTTGATTCCAAGAATGAAATCACATGGCTATATCTGTAGCAATAAAATATCCATATGGGACTGATGAAACTTCATCATCAGTATACATCCTCGGTATATATCAAAAGAGCTGGTCTTATCTCTGACTGGCGTGATTAACACTAGGGGAACATGAATCCTCTCTATTTTTTACCCCAAATAATGGGATAGAGCGGTTGAAACAAAGTAATCTGAATCTCCTCAATCGAAAAAAGAACAAGAAAGACTACTGAACAAGATAATCATACCTTGAACAGTCTATGGTCTTGCTGAAGCTGCTACCTCTATGGCGTGTAACCAACCATGCCCAGCTCCTCTTCCATGCTGCTGATGACCACCTCCTTGACCATACCCGAGTGGAGGTCCCTAAGGAATGCCCTAAGGTCATCCACCACCTGCTCTGTCTCCCCTCAATGGAACAGAATCATGTTTTCTTGCTACTGGAATGGCATGCCCAAAACCTATTGCTGAAATGGCCTGAACGAAAACTATTTCATAAGAGGATGTTGAACATACAACCTCTACTATACTGAGATCAAACATCCATCAGACACTAACTCTGAAGGTTCCCACGAACTCCATAGATAAAACACATCATCCCCAAGGTTATAGGATTTGCATGAGGACCAGAAGGTCGAAACGGAAACTACTGGGGTCGACTCCCTAGAGGTAGAAACCTCAAAGGCCCCAGTGCATGTGACCTGCTACTAGTAGACTTTCCCTTCGAATAACCCTTTTCGTTCCCCTCTTATGGTATACCTCCTCATGAGTTCATCCTCTTAACTAATTATGCCTTCTTTCGGACCTCTAAGTGTATCGTCATGGTAAAGAGAGTGACCACGTACTGGAGAGAAGGATGAAGTGCCTCATTTGAGCATCTCTCTAAAGACTCATCATACAAAAAGATATCTGGAGTGAAGCAAAAGAGATCCTTGAACTTTATCCCCAACTCCCATATCGAAATAATCCCTTGCTAGAGGGAGAGTAACTCCTACCACTTCTCAACCTTCATGGTGGATGAAAGGAATTCCGCCCAGAAATGATTCTCAAAATTGACCAAGAGAACATCGAACTCCCTTTTCTCCCCCAGGTATAGTGTCGGCTACTGACTCACACCTCCCCTCATCTCACTAACCACCAACAGAACCCAGTACATCATCGAAGCCTAGATCAAGTTGAAGGTGATCTCAACCTCCTCGATCCAACTCTCCATATCCATGTCCAAAATTCTTCTCTCATACTTTCCCAAGGTCTACCACTGGAAAGAACATAACATTATCTACCACTGGTTGTCCTCCTCCTCTGGATAAACCTTTTTCCGATCATCTGAATTGTCCTACTAAGCCTCCACTTCCCAAGAAACTCGGGGATAATGATCGGGTGCCATAACTGAAAAGTAAAAAAGGAACTCCTAACCCTAAGTATTATGGATATTTATTTGAATATTATTTCAACTCATTTTATTTTTATTCATTTCAAATTTTCCCAAGACACCAACTCAAATAAGAACACAGGTCGTTATGATGTATGTATCTTTCCTAGGGTCTCCACCCTGAAAATGGTGTACCCTTACTTGGTTATTCGATAGACTCATATTCCTTCCATCAGATCATGGTGGGACCTAAAATCCCATTTCCTAGATGGTCTTCTTAGGCCTACATCACACACAAAGATCACCTAACACTATTTACCTACCAACCCATGAAATCCTTACTGTTTCTAACTCTAAACTTCATCCTCTCTCTCA
This sequence comes from Viscum album, assembly GCA_963277665.1. Lineage (NCBI taxonomy): Eukaryota > Viridiplantae > Streptophyta > Magnoliopsida > Santalales > Viscaceae > Viscum > Viscum album. The sequence continues at coordinate 1,479,722,295 of OY728134.1, forward strand.
ACCATCACATCTGATACCATTCTTTCGTGACCCCCACCTTCCAAAGATGCCCCTCCTAACATGGAAATGGATAAAGAGAGATAATGAACCCCTGAGTTCCACCTCTAGTATGCCCTGGGGTGATGACCAGCACCAATGGTATATAAATTTTACAAAATGGGTGGCATTACCATTTTTATAGTAACCATGATCAAGAGATAAGATGTATCAACCTCAATGAAACTCCAAGATATATATATAAAAGAATCCCAAATCCCTCCCACATTTATCTTTCAAAATGTAACTGATAGAAAGAAAGAGTCTCCAAATTAAATACCAAAAGAAAATCTAAGTAGCAACATAATAATTTTCCCCAACGTTCAAGCTAGTAATGCCCATCATGACCCTCGTAGTCCTCTTAGAAACATGAAAGTAGTTGTTGGAACCAAATTTTGTGCATTGGAAAATCTGTAAAGAGCACACCGATGCCAATAGTGGCTACTTCGTGAATCAAATTCACAAATCCCTTTAGCACTCCAGCCAGCGTGAATCCCTTCAGCACTACATCTGGAAAAAAGACATGGCCCCCTCTATGATCATGGAAGAATAAAGAGGTGGATGACTCTGCGGTTTTGATGCAATTGAAACAAAGCTTCACACCGTAGAGGGAACAATATCTCCTCTGCGATTCCATGGAAATTGATGGAAGCCTCTGTGAGCACATCAGAGGTAATGAAGGAGGCCTCTACACTGTGGAGGGGATGATGGTCGACTTCCCAGTTATGAAAAACTTGATGCAATCCTCCTTTGATGGAAAAGTGCAAGAGGCTTCACAATAAGATGTCAGAGCTTCGCGTTGCCTATCGCCTATAAATACTAGGCTTACCTCAGACCCAAAGGATGGATACCAATACCTTTCACATTCTCAGTTCTCAAATCGTGAAGCACCCTCTTCTCTACGAATCATTAAGAATAATGAGCTATTGAAAGTATTTGAGCATTTCAAAATACCATTTCTATAGATCAAATACGACCCCTCTTTAAGCAAGGATGCCCTTCGAAAATCCCGCATGCCATCATAAAGGAAAGAGATTCCTAAGGGAACTAGATTCTTTGCAAATCACTCATTCTTTGCGAAGTACCTTCCATGAATATGTGGACACCATGCTATGTCAAGATCACTGTGATTCATGAAGTACATCACTTCGTAGTGTCGCGATTTGCAAGGAACCCATGATCCATGAAGTCTTACTTTGTGAAAGTACTTGCACTTTATGAATAAACCTTTATATGAATGTATAACCCACGCCTAGGATAGGACACACAACTTCATGAAGCATACCCCTTAGTAGAGTCTCTCCACTTTGTGCAGAATAGAGCTTCACAAGGTCCCTTTTTAGGAACCATTTTTCTTCACAAACCCTTCTCCCGTATGACTATCTAGGTTTGTATGAAGTGATTCAAGGTCCCTTGGGAGGTTCTTCATATTTCTTTGATTTGACTCATGCTTCTTAACATAGGCACGCTAACAGCTATATCTTCTTCTTATATCCACATTGACATGACCCATTCAATGTATTACTCCACAACCCCGTCCCAACACGGAATTACCTGTGCCTTCCCTTCACAAAGGGTTAAAGCGCAAGTGTTATTTAATTCTTTGGGGTAGGGAGTGAATTTTTATAGTCTGAGCTCCTATAAGTTAATATTCCAAGCACCATTATCCTCAAAACATGGCATTAAACTGTATAATCTCCCCATGAAACATACATGGGGTTCCCCGCCTCAGACATTTTTCACACCCACTGGTCTCCACAGGAGTGATATCTTCCCCACATGGAATGAGATCTTCCTTGTATGAAATGACATCTATCTGTGGGGAAGGGAAACCATCTTAGTGAAAGAACCTATCCTTTCTTATGGGAGGTACCATCCTTGCTCTTCCTCTCTTCTTCCATGTGAAAAGGCCAGAGGAGAGATGGGAACATAGACCTCTGATACCCCATCCCTCTCCCTTTGAGAACATTTCCACCATAAATCCATTCTGGAGTAAGTGACAATCTCCATCTCCCTGGTCCACTAACCAAGCGTAATACCCTGCTTCCTCTTTGGGATGCTAACCATGTGTAAGCCCTTCTATATTCTTCATAGAAGCACCTTTCCTGATGCGATCATCTGGTCTTTGCTGCCTCTTGTTTATCACTCAGAGCATGACTCACGTGGTATTAGACTAAGCACTAACCATGGAATCCTTCTTGGGATGCCTTACCATGTAATTCCCAAGCCCCTCATACAGAACTACGTGCAATTTAATCCTTTCCCTTTCTAAGAAAGGTATGTAGGAAGCCTCCCTGAGGTTCAAGCCCAACACCCATCGCTCTTGAACACTTAATTTTGGTTCAACTCATCCCACACGACATTAAACTATATTCCCCTTTTCATCCTTCATGACACTAAACTATATCCATTCGAACTACTTGGGTTTTGATCCTTGTCTCCTAGGTAGGGTATGTAGGAATCCTACCTGAGGTCCAACCCCAAAAACTGATAAAACTAATCAAACAACTTGGGTTTTGATCCATGTATCCTAAGTAGGGTACGTATGAAGCCTCCTTGAGGTCCAACCCCAAACACTGGTAAAACTATTCGAACTACGTGGGTTTTGTTCCTTATATCCTAGGCAAGGTATGTAGGAATCCTCCTTGAGGCCCAATGACAAAAACTGGTAAACCTATACTAACTATCAGGGTTTTTATCCCCATATCTTAGGAGAAGTACATAGGAAGACTCTCTAAGGTCCAAACCCAAACACTGGTAAACCTATTCTAACTACAAAGGTTTTGATCCCTCTCTCCAAGATAGGGTATGTAGGAAGCCCCCCTATGGTCCAATCCCAAACATAGGTAAACCTATTTGAACTACATGGGTTTTGATCCCTGTCTACTAAGTAGGGTACATAATAAGCCTCTATAATGTACAACCCCAAACATTGGTAAACCTATTCGAACTACGTGGGTTTTGATCCCTATGTCCTATGAAGGATATGTAGGAAACCTCACTAAGGTCCAACCCTAAACACCGGTAAACCTATTCGAACTACGTGGGTTTTGATCCCTATATTCTAGGAAGGGTATGTAGGAATCCTCCTTGAGTTCCAACCCCAAAAATTGGTAAATCTATTTGAACTACATGGGGTTTGATCCCTATCTCTTAGGTTGGGTATGTAGAAATCCTCCCTGAGGTCCAACCCCAAACACTAGTAAACCTATTTGAACTACATGGACCTTGATTCCCTACCATGAGGATATGTTGGAAGACTCCTTGTGGTTCAATACCATCACTCATGTCTCATCCTAGTCTCTCCCATGATCCCTTTGCATTTTTGGAAGGTCATGCCTCATCCTAGGGGTCCTACTTCCTCTGAGACCCATCCATGCATCCATTCTCATAGGCCGCCACCCCAGGTGTCCTATCACCCCACCGAACTATGTGGACTTCGATTCCCCCCACATGGATATATATGAATCATTTCTGAGGTTTAAGCCCAATATCACCACCATCGTTATGTCAGTTCTATCCAATTCATTTCATCCTCTTCATCCAACCATCCATCATCCATCTTGATTCCTACCCGGGCCACCACATCTCGGTTAGATCACACCATTACCTTGGGAATCTAACCACACATACGCCCCACACAATCCATATCCATTCAACCAATTGTTTCCTTATTGTGAAGGACCTCTATCCATGCATAATCCCTAGCATGTCTCTGGTTCATTTTCCTTTGTGTACACCCCGATTCATCACCCCTTCGAACTACATGGGTTTTGATCCCAATCGTCTACATAGGGTATGTAGGAAACCTCAATGAGGTTCAATCCCGACCAATGGTAAACCCTGACATCCCCTTTATAGGGACCTAAGAATCCTTGGATCTATCTTCATTTGGATGTTTTGATCCAATCATCTAGTAAACCACTTAGGTGCTCCCTATTGGGGATGTACCCATCTGGTCCACCCTTATCAGTGTTCTGATCAGTCTGATCCATCTTTCTAGATGTTAAACTCATGGAATACCTCATGTTAACCTAGGAAGCTGAGGAAAACATTAGTGACATGCCTATGACATATAATGCCCTGCACACAATGTGGATTCCTTGGGTTTCCACCCCCCGAGAAGCCCTATCATAAGGGGAAGAAACCCAGCCGCATTAGTGTTTTAGCATCCAGACACGCCAGTGATTTCTAACATGAATACTCCCCCGGTCAAAGGTTTCTGCCATGACTTGACCCCTTGGAATGTCTTGAAAAAAGTAACTTAATTAACCAGTGTCCGCAAATATATGGCACTAGGAATATTTTCACGAACAACGTCTTAAATTTATGAGGGAGACCTGGACTAGGAGACGAATTCCAAGGAGGAATCCATGGAAGGAGGAGCTGACATCCCATCATCCCATTTCAATCAAGGATTAAATGTCCCGGAATAAGCACTGGATGCCACCCGCCTTTGGAAAGTGTGAATATGGGAACAAAATCAGCACTTCCCCACAGACAGATGCGCACCTCAGTGAAAGTGTCAGAAATAATAATGGTGAACCCCATGTGAATTTATTCTCCTCAATGTGGATATTAGTAGAATTCAAGACATAAGTGGTTAAGGGTGTCACTGGATCCAGCTATCTGGCACCAGGTCCCACCAATAAAATAGTGGGCCTGGCGTGAAACTCCCTAGAGATTAGGGAAGTTGAATGTTGTATATCCTGGTCTATGACGTTGTTAGTGTGGATCCTTCTTACTAATCATGGGAGACAGAATGGCGTTGGGGAACTGGACGTCACTTTCCTCCTTTCATCCCTAATGGTTGAATATTCCTTCTTTGTAGGACCCAAGAGACTATGTTAGGAAACTGATAACCACCCACCCACCGACATAGGAGCTGGGGTAACACCAACGTGTAAATCCCTCAGGACTCCATCTCTTCTACAATGACCTCCATATCCACGACTACTAGGCACCCACGCCCTATATCACCATCTGAAATCGTTCATATAAGGCTGATCAATGACCTCATTCAATGGTACGAGGAATAAGGGATTATACCAACTTGGGATATGGCCTGAAAGGACCTAGAGGCTTTTGTACCTCATCAAAGACACAACCCTAAGGGCCGCGTAGGGAGCCACTACTCCCCACTCAAAACTACAACCATTTCGAGAGCCTCTCCCCCAAACACTTTGATGACTTGCTCCATTACTCTAATTTGGTGAGAGAAGTCCAGGTCAGCCCAGCTGTGATCCCATCCTATGGGCCGCCAAGGAGGGATCCTAGTAGTCCGCATCAGTGCCACCACCTAGTCCCACTGGATGAGGATCAAGTGAGTTACTCACCAACACCACCGGCCCTAGTCTGGTTAACTTGACGCCAACATCGACTGTAAGCTAAGGAGGGCACCCTCTAAGAGGTGTCATCATCAATGGATACAGTGGTCCATGCCACCACCAATTCATATTATCAATTCAATTTTTATGATAAAAAGGGGAACTTATAATCTCAACCTGAATTGAGGCCCCAATCGCCCCACATGCATGTTGGGTCGACTCAATTGGTTGCCGACATAGGCAATGCACATCACAGATCGACTTGCGGCGATGAAATCTTGCACATAGGTCCTCACCATGCCACCCCCAATGAGAGTACATATCCTCCCTACTCCCAAGATCATCATAAAGGTCCTCCCAATGCCATAATTAGTCTGAGAGAAGTCCCTCCCCACCATACTAACATCTAGCATAGTGGTTTCTTCTACACCCTTGATCCTAGTTATGAAGCTGTTCCTCTTATTGTAGGTCGCCGATGCGAAGATCCTACTCCCCAGGTCAACCATCAGTTTGGGGGTATTCCCCATGTTCTTACCACAACCGATGAAGGTCCTCCTCATCATGGGAATAATAGAAGTGTAGGTCTTCCTTGCTTTATTGGAATCCAATGCAGAGGTCTTCCCCGTGTTCTGTTTAACAAGTACGAAGGCCCCCCTCATACCATCACTACTAAGGTAAACTAACATGAAAGTACTACCCATAACCCCCCCAAGCTTCAGTGGATGTCATACCCTATCCAATACTTCCTGCAGAGATTCCCTCCGTGCTCTAACTAGTGAATGTAGAGGATCTCTCCGTGTTCCTTTTGAAATTTTTCCTGGTGCTCCTCGTACCCCAACTCACCCAGGAGAAAGTCCACTCTAGCCCATCATCAGTTCAACAGAAGGTACTCCTTATATCAAAAACCTACCTTGTCTTGAAGATCTATCCTAGGGTAGGAGGTCTGGTCACCGCTGCCAAAGGAAGAATACCAGGAAGTTTCAGAATATGATTAAACTCATCTTCTTTTTAGACTCCTAGGATGAGTGCAATTAGATAATGGAACCCTCACCTCAATCCTATGTGTCAAGGGCTGGGGCAGAAACAAGGAATATAATCCCCATCCTTCCAGAAATTGAGGTCCACCGGATCCCCTCCACCCTCTGAAGATACATCCAGGAGGAGGAAGATTTGGAATATTTACAGGTTCTGGCCATGTAATCCTTCCTATCATCAATAGTATCATTCTCTACCTCAACTAGAGATCACAAAGAGTTGATATGGGGACCAAAAGAGGACTAGAAACACCATGACACACTGTTAGTAACTGAAACCACTACGCAAGAAGCTATGGTCACCCATCCATCTTACCGAGATGTGGTGGCATAGTCATTTTATTCTTTGAAAGACAACCCAATATGTGGTGGGTAGTCAGCTCGCTCTCCGTATTCTCCACTGGTCAATCTACCTTCTCAATAGTCTTATTAAGTTCCATTACTAGTCCCTCAACTACCCACATTTGATGAATGGGGTAACCAAGGGTCGGATCCCGAGTATGAGACAAGGTACTTGTGGGACATCCTTGTAGTGGTCCATTTCACAGAGATGTTCTAGCTAGTTGCAACCACAAACTTCAGTATGCCAGAATTTCTTACCCCGGAGGAGGTCACCTGATTTTTCCAAACCCTCCGGTTGAGGTGGTTCTTCATTCATTATTGGTAGGAAGATTACCCTAAGAGTTAAGAACACTTTGAAGATATGGTCTAGCAATTCCATATGGTTGACTTGGCAATGCTTCTCGTGGCTCAGTGCCTGTAGTCACCCAGTCTCCATCAGACCCGATAATAATGATGTTTCTAGAGAATCAAGGTTCTCAAAAGAATTGTTAAGGAGTATTCCCCCCACATTTTGATCCATGGTTAGGGGTAGTATACGACCCTTCATTTCAGTTCTATCTGGTTCCACCTGTAATTTCCAGGTGATATTGAGGATATGCCTTTAGGTACAGTCGTAGTTATCATGGATGACCTATCAGAGGGAGAGAAAGAGATAGAGCTCCTTGAAGAGAACTTACACCCTGGGGGGCACACCTATTGGATCCATTGTAAAGGTTTACTCACCAAAAGACAAGTTTACTAGGCTTTCCTCCACCTTCCGAGTCATTATCCCTCAGTCGGAATCCCAATAAGGAAAAAGATCATCTGGGATTTATCAAACCCTCTGACCCATCTGGCTCAGTACAAAAGGAAAAAGATGACCCTAAAAAGGTTGTGTTGCGTCAACAGATCATGGAGCATAAAAAGATGGTCAATGACCTTCTCGCTGAATGTGCTGCAGAACGATGATTGGACAATGGTAATCCTTGACCGGTGTAGTAGGGGTAGGTACACCCTCCCCCAATCGAGTTGCCTCTGAGTGACCTTGACCATCCTACCCACATAGCCAGGGTAGATTTAAAAGTTTATAGAAATATGGCATGATATACATCACCAAATCCACCCAAATTGCATGATAACCCTCCTCAGGACCCATCTCAAGTTCCCCCAGCTGCTTCATAGGTCATCCCCCCAAGAGTCCCGTAGGTCATCCCACCAGCCACTCCATGAGATTCTGGGCCTAATTATCATATTAAAGAACCTGCCAGCACACCGGTGGTTAGAGATCTTCATCAATACAAGAATCCCCACCCAGATGATCTAATGGTAGTGCTCATTACTTTCCTCGAGGCTTTGTAAAACTCAATAGGTGGCAATCCTACATAATAGTAAGCCATATCCAGCATGGGTGGATGATATTCCAGAACCCCTGGTTTCGGAAATCATACCTTATCCCCCTTTAATGGGAAAGGTGATCCACTGTCGTATCTGGCACACTTTATCTCAAGGTGTGGACCTATGCTGGGAACTCCAACACAGCAGGAGGATGCCAAACTCTGGTGTTTCATACCAACATTGGAAGGGCCTACATTTTTTCTGGTATAACCAACTACCCATTGGGTCAGTAGCTGGCTGTGACAATCTTCGTCGGTAGTTTCTTTACCAATTAAGCTCCTTGAAACGCTTTTCAAGACCCTATTCATGGTCAGGCATGTAGAACCCCCTTCCTGGAAAGAAGGAACTAGACATACTCATTTAATGAGGCTCAGGTCCCCGTTTATTTCCAAAGTGCCTTGGAATAGGGAATTCTATGGTTACTAGAATTTAGAGGCCCAAAGAGGGGGATCTCGCTGATCGCCTTAATTACTGCCCCTATCACTAGATCACAGGGCACACCCTCAAGTAGTTCTATGTGTTTTAATACTGGATCCAAGATCATTTTGATAACAACATAATCAGGCTAGGTCCGTCCCTTGCATAGGTGGCATGTGTGTTCATAAAGCCAGACGGTAGTAGTGACAATGAAGGTGAGTGGCAACAGGTTCCTAACCACGAGTCTCTAAAATATGATGACCGAATGGCCCATAGGGTAGTCAGCCATGCTCATGGTATTATTCGTGCATTTTTGAACCAACCCAATCCTTAGAGATCTCCACGTCACTTTTAACCACTAATTTTCAGTCAATATCTCGGTCTTCCTCTCCCCAGAAGGGCAAGCATCAATGACGCAAGGGAAAGAAAAGTCCCCCACTGATGCCACCATCATCCCATACACTTGGCGATTTCATGACCCCATAGTTGGATAATTACCATAGAATCCATCTAGTGATGACCAAGTTTATGATTCAATTAATACCTTGGAGCTAGTAAACCCCTACATGGTTCTCGATGACGAAGAGTTCCAGACAAATCCTTCCAACGTCCCCATCCAACACCAATGTTGACAGAGCTACGATTATATGAGTTGCCAAGATGCATTGATCGGCACTTCCATCCAAGCTGTGCATGCCAACAAAACCAAAAAACAAGCTCAGTGTAGAGATCAACACGCACTACCTTCTCAAATTATCTCATCACATCCGCCTCCACCGCCGTTTGTACTAGTTGATTAGGTGGAGCCACCGAGATTGTACAATGATCATCCATTTTCTGTTGCAGATCAGCCTCAGCCATCAAGCTCTCATTTGGTAGTCACTCCACGTATTTCAACTAGTGATAAACTGGACATTACCAGCACCATTCAGCCGCCGGTTCATCCATAAGGGCCCGTCATACCTCCTTCCACAGAACTACCTCATGTCAGCAGAAGTCCATGTTTGGCATAGAAGAATGACATTCTTAAGAATATTACAGCATTCTTGAAAAGATATCTATCCTTGAGGATCTTCACCTATCAAAAAATATGCGTGAATCCCTTGCCGAGGCTTTAATAATCCCCCTTCAGTTTGATACAGAGGTAGAAACCACAGAAGCATTCCATGCTGAGGTAGTAAAGCATGAAAAATGTTAGTCCATTATCTCTTTCTTTGGATAAGATAAAGTTTATCACATATAGGGGTACATCTTCCCACTGTACATCACTGGAAGTTTCAACTGTGTGCATGTTTTCCTTTGTCCTATCAAAAGAGGCTCAAGAATAAACCTTATCCTGACATGGACACTCTGAAAGATGGGGTTGTCCGAGGCTAATCTAAATCCCTCTGACTTGAAAATTCAAGGTTATAACTGGAAGGAATAGGAACTTGTTAGAAAGATCCACCTGTATACCTAGTTAGATGTCCTAGTTTCCAACACTGAGTTCATAGTTGTCTCACAAGATAGTGCTTACAATGCGTTAATGGGTAGGGCATGGCTCCACCTACATGCGACAGTCCCTTCTTCATATCACCAATGCCTTATGTACTCCCTTAATGGTCGAGTTTGCATACTCCAAGGTGATGCATCTCTTTTTTGTCTTATGAATCCCAGTACCTGGATGCCGAATAATACAAGAGTAAGGAAAAGTAGATTCAGGATAATGAGGTTGAACACACTATAATTGCGACTGACTCATTGATAGACCTGTATGATGCATATCTTTTCCCAATCCACCGATTGGATGCCACAACCCTGGACTTGGGCTAATGATTTTTTGTCTCTCGAATGATGGGGGAGAACATTCCCAAGTCTAAGGGACACAAAAATATCACCTTGTATTCCTATAAGAATCAGGCTTGGTTAATCCTAGAGCCCCATACTCCCATAAGATATCGGGATGTCCGCCCCGTGGTAATGACAATACCTCATACTTTATTGCATTTATAGAGTGAGATAAACTAGATCAAGTCAATAAACCACTATTTCTTTGATATAATCAAAAGTGGACCCTTGAGTTGATTTCCATATGGTATCAGGTCGATATCTTTAATTTCTATGGTTTTTACAGTACAAGAGCTCCCCAAAGTAGTGTCCACCGTCGCTCAGGCTGGCGCTAGTGTTCTGTCAGGATCTGTCAACTTAGAAAAATCACCTCCCACTAAGGATCCCTCCTTCGTGAATTAAGAATAAGATTTATAGGATGGTCATCCTACTTTGGAAGAGGGCTTCTCCACCACATCCAAGGAATTTGTACAAGTGATCCTCGCTAACAAGACAGATCTAAAACCCACATTGATCAGTGCTGCTATGCTTGTCAAAGAGAAAAAATGATATGTGGATTTCCTGATGTAGAATCATGATGTATTAACTTGGAGTTATGAAGAGATTATAGGGCTAGATCCTCAAGTCACCGTCCACTACCTCGGTCTTCTAGAAAATCATAATGGGTTCAAATAGCCTCCCCGAAAGATGCACCCTTCTCACAACACCTTGGTTGAGGTTGATAAGTTTATCAGATCCAAAATTTCAAGGAGGTCTAGTACCCAATATGGTTAGATAAAATTGTGTTGGTTAGGAAGAAGAATAGGCATATCAGAGTTTGCATCAACTTTCAGGATCCCAACTGTCACTGCTCGAAGGATGACTTTCCCCTTCCTATGACGGAACTATTGATTGATGCCACCATGGGGTTATAAGATCTCTTCTTAAGGATGGGTATTCTGGGTATAACCAAATTCAAAAGTCCCCCTAGGATGATGATTCTGCCACCTTCATAGAACCACAAGGTTCTTTCAGTTACCAGGTAATTCCATTCGGTCTAAAGAATGAAGGTTCCACCTATCAACATGCCATGCATTTCATATTCAAGAATATCCTCAGGAAATTAGTGGAATTATATGTGGATTATTAGGTGGTAAAATTTCACAAGTGTTAGGACCATCATGAAGATATCAAAAAATTGTTCAGCTTTCTCCATTCTCACTATCTGAAGATGAACCTGTAATGTCTTGTAATTTATGTATATATTTTTCAAATTGTATGGAATTTTTTCTAGACCACACACTTGGACTGCACGTGATTCCGAGGCCTGGTGAGCCCGAAATGAAAATTTGAACTTTTTTTAAGTTCACTTAAGTAAATGTGAAAGATATTTTTTCTAACTTTTGTACCAGTTCTCGGATTGAAAATACAAGGGCACCGTTGAGAGGTAGACGACGGTGCTATAGTGTGACAATGAGGTACATTAAAGGAATATCTTTAATGGATAATTTTTTTGGATAACAATAGATACGATATTTCATAAATTAAATAGTGTAATGATGCGACGTCACAGCGTAACAGAAATGATATGATGAATTTTCTTTTAATAACACATTGGGGAAATCAATTGGTGGAATTTCCTATGATGAAACTATGGAGAAATTCCTCCCCCACGATGAACGACAAATGCCAGAAAGATCAGTAAACACATCGACCCTCTGCGAAGAATGAGACCAAGAAGCGAATAATTCCAACAGAGCATGAATCCTTAAGGATGGAGTGCATCGATGATGAATGTCGGTCGAGGTAGGGGTTTATTTGTTTTATCTTTTCCCCATTATTCATTCCAAATGACGAACAAGGATAAACCCACAAACAGGTAGATCTGTGGACTGTGCGTTCTTGAGGGAGGGTGTTTTTTCATGTATTTTCTATTTGGTATTGAATTACTATTGATAAAACATAATCCCCAAACCTCCCCCTATTCTAAAACTCTAACGCGGAGGGCGCGGGCCGAAACGAACAAGTCCCTATCCCCTCTGCTTGTGCATTATTTGTGGCAAAGAATTTTAAAAGGGGTGGAAAGGTAGATTCAAGGCCTTCATGGGGAAGAAAATACCCTATAGAGGCCATAGCAGAATTTAGTGCAAAGAACGGACCACCGATGCAGACCCGGTGGTCCGCAGAAGAACCCATCGGCGCACCGGTGCCGGCGGTGTTGCGCCACGATGGTGCGCTGGGAGGATATTGTGGTCAACCAACCACGGAGGTGCCACAAGGGACACTGGGTGGAAGAGGCCAGCTAGCCACTTCGGTGCACCACATTTGCGTCATCGCGCCACATCCCCTACGGCAAATCCGTGGTTGATTGACCGTAGCTGGGAGAGCTGGCCCCGCAGATGACTCGCGGGGTATGGAGGGAGCCGGACGCGGTCGCCTTTCGCATCTCGGCCAGGCGAATAACTGGTCAGTATCTGGTGGATAGTGCATGCTAGTATTTCGTACATGTGGCCCAATAGAACGAACCCCAGGCCGGGTTGGGTCCGAGTTGGGTCAGTCTGACTGGGTTGGACCAGACTCAGACCCAACCCACCCATTTTTGTAAAATATCAATATCCTGCATTCTGAGTGTCTGATTGAAGAGTCGTTTGCAGTGTTGGAACCCTCACGATGTTGTAGATATTTTGACATTCTCTATGGAGGATTTCATGGAAGTTAGAATTTGATGAATGGATTGGGGAGTGGTTCTCCCTAGATCAAGAGTACTGTGTGTAGATACCCTATTGTTGGATGATACCTAAAGACTATTGATGAGCGACCCTGTGTAGAAAGGATACTATGGACTAGTGGAAAGTGGCTTCCGTGTTACCCGGTAGGCCCATAGTGGAAAGCAACTTCTGTGTGACCTGACAGACCCACGATACTTGATAGGAGGAGTACCTCAGTATGGCCATAGGTGGGAAGCGACTTCTGTGTGACGCAACATGCCCACGGTGGAAAGTGGATTCTATGTGTACCAGCATACCCATGGTACTCATTAGGGATGAGTACCATGTCAGTCTTAAGGTTAGTGGGAAGTGAATTCTGTGTGACTTGGTAGGCCCACTTTACTCATTGAGGTGGATTTCTACAGTATCCCATGGTGTTTGACAATGTGACTAATAGTTCTACTTTCATACTCTAGAATATACCTAGTGTGAGCTCTCTTACTTCATGGTTTTTCTTGGTGATCATGCTTTTTGGTTTTTTTTGGATTGTTTTTTGGTATTACCTTTGTGTTTTGGGTTCTCTACTGAGTATATTTTTACTCACACTTACACAGGTTTCACGCACACATGTTGTATCCACTTCATACGACCGACGCCTTGATGGAGGACTTGGTGGCCCAGGACTCGGTGGTACCAAGTGAGACTAGGAGGATAGAGTGTACTTCTAAGACTTCCAGTAACTACTATATACTTACCCATCATGTTAGTTTTTTTGGCGGATGGCTATCCATAGTTTCTTTTGTAATTTCATGTTTTCCAGTTAGTCTTTTGTTGGGTTTTTATTCTGGCACATTTTTCCTTCAGTTGTACTTGTACTCAGTGGTTATTTATAGTGGCCTATTTATTTTACTTTTATAGATTTGGGATGTGGTTGTGTGTGTGTGTGTGTATAGTTACTCAATAAAATTCCTCCAACTTGAAGGTTGACACCTTCGGTGCTAGTCTCCAACCACTGGCATTTGTAAGGTGGGCTTGGGGTATGTCACATCACAGGCCCTGGGGGACGGGTCAGGGAAAAGTGGTATTAGATGTTGTAGGTTATACCTCAAAGACCGAGAGTCTTTTTTTTTTGTTTTTGGGGCAATAATGTTGAAAGTTTCGGTTTTGACTTATAGATTTGGGGAGTCTAGTGATGGTGCAGTGGTTAATGTATCTATACACCAGGATCTTAAATTCTACTTTTCAGCCCTATACATGAAAACACTAGTTGCATAAGTGTCTCCTTATGATCTTCTTGAATAAGATTCAAATCACCAGGTATAATCATCTGATTATGGTACATCTTGATATATTTCAGGATGCCTCCATGTAGACAGCCATCTAGGCTTCTAATATGTGGTCATGTGGATAGCCCACCTAGTGATGAGTAGTAAATTTAGGGACCAGTCCTAGAGATAGCCCCACCGGGTGGTGCACTAGTGTTTTCACCACCAGTTTATTAGAATTTACTACCCAAATTACCATTAGAGTACATACACAAACTTAGTGCCTTTCATGAGTTTCAGATATAGAGATCTCCCATGTTCATGGGAGAGAAAGATCCGCAGGTCACTGAGTACTGGCTAGAGGCAGTGACACGGGTCATTGATTAGTGAGAACACCACATGAACAGATGACAATCTTGGTTGAGATCATTCTTTATGGCTCGGTAGGGAGATGGTAGAGATTTACCATCTATATGTATGATGAGGTGTCCCTCACCTGCGCAAACTTCGAGTGGATCTTTTCCGGAGGAGTTGTTCATCACGACCTTGCACTCAGTATGCATATTAGAGCAGCTTCACCTACAGTAGGGAAAACTGTCAGTGGCTGAGTAATCTATGAGGTTTATAGACCTCTCTCACTAATCCACATACATGGTGCGAGAACATTTCATCGGGGCCTATACCTTTGAGAAGGGACTCAGATAAGAGATCAAGGAATCCATAGTGTCTCTCAGCGTCCCCACTTAGGTTGGAGTTCTAGAGAGATCCCTTCTTATAGAGAGCTTCCTAGTAGAGAATACACTGAAAGATGAAGCCACCAACAGAACTCATGCGACAGAGTCTTCAACGGTGAGCAGTAGGTAGTATATGAGGGGGCCCAAGTGGGCCAGGTCTTTCAGGGGAAGAACCCAAGACTCGAGGTCAACAGTGTGGGGATCCCAGAGTAGATGGAGTTAGTAGGGAACCAGGTTGTGCTTCACATGCGGAGGGTAGGGAAAAAAGGCTCGTGACTGCCTAACCCATCACACCGATGATAAGAAAATGGTTAAGGTAATTCCAAGGAAGTGGAAAAATTTTAAATGAGGAGGTCCATAGGGCGACAGATGTGATAGGGGAGCAAGATGAGTGGCAAGAGGTAGCTGACTGTTTAAGATGCCACCACCACCACTGCCAGGTGGTCCACTACAGTCTTAGGGAGCTATAAGAGAGGGGTGAATCCAGCTTTAAGTGATGGACGCCTATGACCACAATTCTCCAGAGATGATTAGAGGTATAATCTGTGTCATTTCCACCTTATCTGTAGTTCTTATAGACACAGGTTCTAGTCACTATTTCCTTTCCCTGGACCTCATTCAAGGCTCGGAGATTCTGGTGGAGCTGTTGGCTCGATCCCTACGATTAGAGACTCCTACAGGAGGGGATTCAATGATTACACACCGGTGCCTATAGTATGAGATTACTCTAGGAGGTGAGAGATTCAGCTGGGATCTCTTAGTAGTGGCATCGAGGCCTTACGACACCATCTTGGGTATGGACTAGTTATCCACATCCCATACTTAGATCGACTGTTTTAGGCACAAAGTGTGGTGTGTCTGTGAGGATGGAACTAGGTATTCCATAACCAGTAAGAAGGGAACCATTGCAGCACATGATGGATTTCCTCAGAGGAGGGTGAAAACGACCAGTCACTAGTTGGCTAGACTCACCCTCTGTGTGGTGGATGAGAGGAGTCCGAGATTTCCTGTAGTGGTGGAAAAGTATGAGGATGTATTTCCTGAGGATTTTCTTGGAATACCTCTTCATAGGGAGGTAGAAATTTGCATCAATCTTTACTTAGGAATGAAACTGATATCCACATTGGCATATTGGATGGCTCCTGTGGAGCTCCATGAATTTATGGTATAGTAGGAGGACTTGCAGGAGAAGAGCTTCATGAAACCCAACGTTACACCATGGGTAGCCCCAGTGTTGTTTTCTTTGAAGGAAGAAGAGAGATTTAGGCTATGAGGGGAACTCTGATGCTTGAACCAGGTGACTGTAAAGAACAAGTATCCACATCCAAGGATCAATGACCTCTTCGATCATCTGAAGGGATCAAGGTGGTTCTTGAAGATAGACCTCATATCAGGCTATCATCAGCTTTAGGTATAGGATGAGGATGTACCAAAGACATCCTTTAGATGACGGTATAGACACTATGAGTTCTTAGTGATTCCCTTATGTGTGATCAATTACCGAGTAGTGTTTATGGGACTCATGAACAAGATCTTCCAGCCTTACCTCAATCATTTCATGGTAGTCTTCAATGATGACATCATGGTGTACTTGTTGTCAGAGGGGCAATCTATACACTTTCAGAGAGTTTTGAATACACTATAAGAGCACTAGATTTATAGTAAGCACTAGAAGTGCCATTTTTTGATTCCATAGGTCCAATTTCTAGGACACTTCATCTCTGAGGCTAGAGTTGCATTGGATCCGGTGAAGATAGAGGTAGTGGTTTCTTGTGAGACACCTAAGAGTGTGACTGAGGTGAGATGTTTCTTGGGGTTGGTCGGATACTACCAGAGGTTTGTGTCCAACATTTCTATAGTATCATCACCCTTACCATCCTTGAAATAGAAGGTAAAACCTTTTTTGTGGATGGAAAAGTGCCAGTAGAATTTCATGGAGCTGAGGTGGAGACTGACGAGTGCCCCCATATTGAGACTACTAGAAGATGGAATTCAGTATGTAGTTTTTTATGGTGCATCGGGGACTAGACTAGGTTGTGTCTTGATACAGGAGCGAATAGTGATCGCCTACGGCTCACGGTAGTTAAGGCAGCGTGAGCAGAACTATGAGACCCGTGAACTGAAGTTAGCAGCACTTGTATTTTCCTTGAAGATGTGGTGGCCCTACTTGATGGGTGAACTATTTATCTTTTTCTCTGACCAAAAGAGTCTTAGGTATATCTTCTCATAGAAGGACCTGAACTTGAGATATCATAAATGGCTAGAGTTCCTTTAAAACTATGACTTTGAGATATTCTATACTCCTGGGAAGGGGAATGTGGTGGCAGAAACACTCAGTAGGATGTCTAGTTTATAGTTGCTATGTGAGTCGATGGAGAAGATAGTCGCAATGTAGATATACTTCATGGATGGTGATGGAGAATCTTACCTTCATTCAATGACTATCCCTCCCTCGCTCTTACAATGATTCGGGGAGGCAAAACTTCTGGATGTTGACTGTGAGGACCGACGTGATTAGTTATCCTTAGGACAAACAATTGATGGATTTTCTATAGGTTGGAAGCATGCCATCATTTTTAGGGGACCCACCATAGTACCTGTGAAGTTACTGGGGAGGTGTTGAGGGAGTTCCATACATCCCCTTTGGCGGTACATCCTGGTGTGTCAAAGATGTATCGGGACCTCCAACGTCAGTGCTGGTGGCCATGAATGAATAAAGTGTTGGAAGAGTTAGTTTCACGATACCTCACTTGTCATCAAGTGAAAGATAAGCATCAGGTTCTAGCAGGCTTGGCACAACCACTTGAGGTACCAGAGTGAAAGTGGGATGGTATCTCCATGGACTTCGTGACGAGGTTACCATGCATGTCCAGGGGCCACGATTCTATCTGGGTGATTGTTGACCAACTCACTAAGTCGGATCACTTCCTACCCATCTGAGAGTAGGGATTGGTAGATGGACAAGGATACATCTACATCCAAGAGATAGTATGGATACACAGGGTGCCTTCGACGATCATCTCAGACCATGACGCTCACATTAAATTCCAGTTTTGGAAGGGATTGCATGAGGTGTTCAGGAGCCAGCTGTGCTTGAGCACAGCATTTCTCGCTCACACAGATGGCCAGATGGAGCAGTCCATACAGACCTTGGAGGACATTCCTCATGCTTGTGTCCTTGATTTTGGTTATAGTTGGGAGGACCACCTTTCACTAGTGGAATTTGAATACAACAACATCTATCACTCAACTGTTGGCATGGAACTGTTTAAGGCCTTCTACGGGTGTCCATGCAAGTCACCTCTATGCTGGACATACCTAGGGGAGTCAGTACTCATGGGTTTAAAGTTGTTATGGGATACCACTGAGAAGGTGCAAATCATTCAGGAGATAATGAGGACTGCACAGAGTAGGCAGAAATCGTATGCTGACATGAGGTGGAGGCCCTTGGAGTTTGAGTAGGGAGACCAAGTTTTCCTTTGTGTCTCACCCCAAAAAAGATTGCAGAGATTTGTTCAGGGTGACAAGTTATCTTCAAGGTTCAACAAACTTTTCTAGATTCTAAGAAAAGTTTGTAAGGTGGCGTACCACCTAGATTTTTTCCCACAAAGCACGGGGTGCCAGATGTTTTTCACATGTCGCAGTTGAGGAGGTACATGCATGATCCATCACACGTCATCGACTAAGTCGAGTTGTACATTGACGATGGGGAGATGTTTGTGGAGTTCTCAGTTGAGATAGAGGATTGAAAATAGTGGTTCTTTTTTGGAAGGTTGATTCCTCTTGTTCACATTCGGTGGAAGCACTGGAATCTCTAAGAGAGAACTTGGGAGCTGGAGGCTCATATTTTTTCTCAGTACCCCCATTTTTTTAGCCTTGTTTTGGATTTCAAGGACATATATCCCTATGTTTGGGAGAATTTAATGTACAAGAATTTCTGTATAATTTTTCTAATTATATGGAATTATTTTGAGACCACACTTTTTGACAGAATGTGATTCCAAGGCCTGGTGAGACTGGAACAGGACTTTGAACTTTTTTTAAGTTCACTTAAGTAAATGGGAAAGCCAGTTTTTATAATTTTTGAACGGAATTATCTTTGACCATCAAGGGTCGAACAAAAACTGTGATTCCAAGGGCACCGTTGAACTCGGAATTCTAGGATTTTCCTAGAAAGGACTTATCTTTGACCATCAAGGGTCAGACAAAAAATTAAATTTTCATACTTTTAATAAAATAATAAAATAACTTAAAAAAAGTTAATTTATTTTTTTATTACTATTGAGTGGTGGATGATAGTTCTGTGATGCAGTGATGAGGCCCATTAAATAAATCTCCTTAATGGATTATTTTTGTGGTGTGTAACAGATACACTTTTCATAAATTAAATAGTGTAACGATGTGACGTCGCAGCTTAACAAAAATGATGCGACGTGTTTTCTTTTAATAACACATTGTGGAAATAAATTGGTGTAATTTTCTCTGATGAACCTATGGTGAAATTCCTCCCCTAAGACGAATGCTGAATACCGTTAGGATCGCTAGAAATATCGACGCTCTATGAAGAACGGTACCGAGAAGCAAGAAATGACAATGGAACTTGAATCCTTGAGGGTATAGCACTTCAATGATGAACGTCAATCGAGGTAGGGGTTTATTTGTTTCAAATTTTCCTCATTCATCATTCTAAACGATGAAGGAAAATCAACCCATGAACATGTTGATCCATGGACCATGAATTCTTGCAAGAGGGAGTTCTTTTTTGGTTTTTCTATTTGGAATTGAATAAACATTGATAGAACATCATCCCCAAACCTCCCCCTATTTTAAAATTCTGACACAGAGCACGCGGTCCGATTCGAACAATGATCGAGCCCCTTGACTGGTGTGCTCTTCGTGGATGAGCATTTTGAAAGGGGATACAGGGCAGATTAAAGTACTTCACAGGGAAGGCGATACCCCACGAAGGCTGGAGGCACAGTCAGTGGGATGAACGGACCACTGGTGCAAACCCGATGGTTTGCGAACGAACCTGCCAGTGTGCCATGATGGCGTGCCGGGAGGACACCGAGATCAACTGACCACGACAGTGCATCAAGGGTCACTGGGTGGATGTGAAAACCCAGCCATGTTGGTGCACTGTGAACGCAGGATCGTGTCGCATCTCACACGGAAAATCCACTGTCGATCAACTGCATCTAGGGGAGCTAGCCCCACAGATGACTAGTGGGGTAGGGAGGGGGTCGGACGTGGCCAACTACCATGTCTCGGCCAGGCGGAGAACCAGTCAACCTCTAGGGGACCAGGAATTCCAGTAGGCTGTACATGCCTCAGTGGGCCGGACCCACCCTGTCGATCTATTCCCACCCCATTGGGCATGGTCGGACCCAACCAACCTTTTTTTCAAAAAATGTCAATATATTGAAAACCAGGCATCTGATTAATGAGATGTTTGTAGAATTGGAACCCTAGAGACGAGGATGATCTTTTGGAATACTCAATGAAGGATTTCAGGGAAGTTTTAATTTGAAGAATTTATTAGGGAGCGGTTCTCCTGAGATCAAGCTTGCTACATACAGAAACCCTGCGGTTAGCTGAGACCTAAAGACTTCTGATGAGCAACCCTATGTGGATCTAATAATATGGCCTAGTGGGAAGCATCTTATGTGTGACATGGCAGGCCCATGGTGGGGATTTTCTTCTGTGTGACTTGACATACCCACGATACTCGACAGGAGGAGTACCTCAGTGTGACTATAGGTGTGAAGTAGCTTCCCTGGTACCTGACATGCCCATGGTGGGGAGTGGCTTCTTTGTAGCCCAACATACCCACAGTAATCATCAGTGATGAGTACCAAAAACGTCCTAGGTTGGTGGGAAGTGTATTTTATTTGACCTGGTATGCTCACTATACTCATTGAGGAAGGGTTCTCCAGTAGCCCATGGTGTTTGACGATGTGACTAATGGTTCTACTTTCCTACTCTAGAATATACCTGGAGTGAGAGGTCTTACTTCATGATCATGCAAGGTGGTCATGCTTTATGGTTATTTTATGGATTTCTTTGTGGTGTTTCATTTGTGTTTTGAGGTCCCTAATGAGTATATTATTACTCACCCCTATACAGTTTTTTCCCACATGTATTGTGTCTGGTATAGATGACCGAGTCCTTGAAGAAGGACTTGGTGGCCCAGGACTCGGTGGTACCCAGTGAGACCAAGTGGGTGTGGTGTACTTATATGGATTCCAGCTGTTACTCTATAATTACCCATCTGGTGGGGTTTTCAATGAATGGTTATCCAGATTTTATTTTGTACTTTCTTGTTTTCCAGTTAGTCTTTTGTTGGGTTTGTATTCTGGAACATTTAACATTCAGTTTTACTTGTACTAAGTGATTATTTATAGTGGAATATTTATTTTACATTTCTAGCATTAAAACATGGTTGTGTGTGTGTGTGTGTATAGGTACTCTGGAAAATGGATCTCACTTGTAGGTTGACGCCTTCAGCGCTAGTCACCAACCCTTGGCATTCGGGAGGCGGTCTTGGGGTATATAATGACACGGGCCCCAGGGGAAAAGTCGTGATAGAACTATTTTAATTGTGCCTTAGGGGCCACCTCCAAAATGTTTATCAACTTCATTTTTAGGTATAAATGCATTTATATCGATCCGAAGAAAATCAAGGCCATCAGTCAGATGTATCATCTGAGAAACATTCAGGAGCTCCGAGGATTTCAAGGCCACTTAGCCTATATATGCCGATTCATTGAAAATCTAGATGGAATGTGTAAGGACTTTTCTCAGATCATGAAGAAAGGTGATGATTATCAGAGGGATGAAGAGTGTCAGACTGATTTTGAGGAAATCAAGTAGTACCTATTACAGCCTCCGGTCCTGATGCCACTGGTTTCTAGAAAATCGTTGGTCCTTTAAGTGGCATCTTTGGAATAATCTCTCAGCGCCCTCCTCACCTAGAATAACAACGAGGGAATGGAGAATAGTTTATACTATCTCAGCCGCATGTTCCCTGATACAGAGACTAGATATTCCAATATCGAAAAGAGATAAATTGTGCTGGTATTTTTAGTGTAGAAATTGCGACATTACTTGCAGCACCATGAGATATAGCTAGTGTCCCGAGTCTATCTGATGATGTACATTCTTAACCACCCCACGTTGACAGGTCGTCTAGCATAGGGGGCAACGATCTTCCAATAGTTCGACATCATGTTTGTCCCCTAGAAGTCTATCAATAGACATGCATTGGAAGAATTTCTTACTGTCCATCCATCCCCCATAGCACAGTCTCTGGATCTTGACTTTCTATATGAAGAAATCCTCTCACCATATCAAGGAATTCCATGTTAGAAAATTTACTTAGATGGTGCTTCCCAAAGCCCTATCGGTAGAAGAATTAATGATACTAGACTCATTGGAGTGAGCCTAGGTATCATCTTCATCACACCAGCACAAGCCGTTCTACCATATTCATTATTCTTGTCATAAGGATATACCAACAATGATGCAGAGCACCATGCACTCATTACTAGTATTGAGTTGACCCTCGAGATTGACATTCCCCACTTACATGTGAAAGGGGACTCCAAAATATTCATCAAGCATATCAAATGTCACTAAACCATTCGGAAGACAGAGCACGTACCACTGTTAGAACTTACCAACCAGCTGATGGACAAGTTCTCATATTGGCTAGAAGTTACTCATGTCCCTCGGTGCCAGAATGGTCAAGCCGGAACCTTTTCTAGCTTGGACACATCTCTTGTAGCACCTCATCAGGTTGATTTGATTATCCATGTGGCACATCAGAGATTCATCACCCCTGTTACTCTACCGATGATGATAGCCCACAGGTAATCCACCTTACCACCAATTCCTCCATGTTAGGACCCCCAGGTCCCCCTACCATAGTGTTGGAAGTGACCCCTGACTAGAGGACCCCCTTTATCATATCCATCATGGTAATCTCCCAGAATATTGAGATGATCATGAGTTAATTCGAAGACGTGCATTGTAGTTCACCCTTCAGAGTGGTCCTGGTCTTTAGAAGATCCTCTATAGGTGTGGGATTGATGGTATTCTCCTCCGTTGCATTCAGGGAGGTGATATTTATCAGGTCATGCAGGAGGTTCATTCTGGTTCCTGCAGGGTTCATAAGACATGGCTGAAACTCTCTCATTAGATCCTGAGATTGGGGTATTTTCGGCCCTCCATGATCTATGAATATATCATGTTTTATAGGAGGTTCCATACAAGCCAAAACCATGCTAACTTTATCCATTTTCCATCAGAACCTCTCCACACTACTAAGTACTCTTGGCCCTTTGTGGTCTGAGGACTCGATGTTGTGCCACTATATCCACCAACGAAAGCTCGCTAGTGTAGGTTTATCATGACTGCTGTGAATTTATTTTCTAAGTGGGAAGATGAATTTTTTCTCAAGGAAATCGAGGCCTATTCTATAGTTGAGTTTTTGAACTCCAATATCTTCTATTGATTCAGAGTCCCTTGCACCGTCCTCATTGATAGACACTAACTTCTGGGAATACGAACTGAAGAAGTTGTACACAAAGTAAAACATCTATTCTAGTCACACCTCTCTCTATCATGCACACGATAATGGGAAGATAAAGACATTCAAAAAACCCTATCTAATATTCTTCAGAAGATGGTTGGTCAAAAAAAAGAGTTGGCTGGACAACCTCCCCAACACTCTCTGGGCCTATCGGAAGACGACTCGTAAATCGACTCAGGTGACCCCATATTCCCTTGTGTACAGAATAGAGGTTTTGTTTCCCATTTAGATTCAGTAGCCTTAATTACTCACAACTTTATACGATTATAAAACGCTAGATAAGGTAGCCTAAATCCTTCTGGCTAAACTGGAAGTGCTCGATGAGAACAAGATTTGTGCCCTACATAATCTAAAGAGGTATAAGAACAAGATATCTAGATATTTCAACAATAAAGTTCACATATACTCTTTCTTACTAAGGGAAATGGTGTTGGCCCATAGAAAAAAAATGATACCTCATAGGGAATCACCCAAACTAGATCCCAAAAGGGAAGGACCTTACATCATTCACAAGGTTTACCCTAAGGGTGCGTACTCCCTAGTAAACATGGATGGTGAGCATATCACTCCTCCCACCAATACCAAATTCCTCAAGCAGTACTTTTCCAGAGTAATCCACCATCCAGTGTGATGTTAAAATGCTTTATCATCCTGTAAGATGTTAAACTATGAGTCAGAGATATACCATTATGTTGTGAACTCTATGAACTTAAACTAAGATCTCCCACGTCCTCACCGCATGACGTTAAACTACATGGAACTCTCAATAACTACTTATGGATCGATTACTTCTCCCAAATGATATGTTGGAACACCCCGACATTTCATCCGTGGGTCTAAACTCATACTTCAAGATCCCCCCTTGGGTCCGGCCCCTTGGCCCAGATGCTTCTCAAAACAAATAGTGTGGTGTGAGCCATATTTTCCCTCATTCACACTGGGTGTTATCATGACTGCGCCATGTATTCCCCTCCTTGGAGATATCCACCTGATTCATCCTTACCACGTGATGTTAAACTATACGGACAAATTCAATCTTCACATGTCCCATTTATTTGGGTCCCCATCAGCATTCACATCCAAAAGGACCCCAAAAGGTATAGATTCTCATACTTATGGCTCGCCTACCATTTCGGGCCAACATCCTGGATGGTCTTGAACGAAACTTTGATACAAGTCCTACATTTCGACTATGTTCAGTGGTCGACACTTATTTTTTTTTCACATTTCAAGTCACATGATATGGATGCTATGTTTAAAATACAGTAAACAACCATCCTCCATCGCTATCACCACCCCTATATGTCCCAAATATTGGGTGTAGTGATTAATTTTTTCCTACTATCCCTTAGAAAGTCAGTGTGCCTCGAGCAGGAATGTTGGTTTGGATGGGATTGACCCTGCCCAATCTCTTTCCTTCATTGTCATACCCTTATATGCTGGGGAGAACCTGATCATTTTCCTTGTTTCCCACACCGAGCATTGCTCACGTGGGATTAGGAGCTTTGGTAAGGAAATACCCACATAAAGGGTCACATAATAATGGTATGATCCCTATGAACTTAAACTAAGATCACCACCATCCTCACTACAAGATGTTAAACTATGTGATCCTTATGAGCTAAAAGATGTAAAACTACTCAGTACTCATCCCGCATGATGATAAAATGAAAAATGACTAGGACCTTTAATATGTGGTCTAGACTAAGGTCCCTTGATCTTTATAACCTCCTAAGCCAAGTGATCACTTAGGATTGTGTAGTGTGGTGTTTACTCTATGTTCTCATTCACATTAGGCTATTTTTTCCACACCACACACATCCCCTTGATACACCCATCCTTCATCCATCATCCTTGACGCAAGACGTTAAATTTCATGCGTACCATCATGCTTTATGAGTCCCATAATTTGGGTTTCCATCATCTTTCACATCCAAAACGACCCTCTAATGGCAGGGATGCTAGGACTCAGTGTTCTCCTACCATCTCGGGCCAACGTCCTGGAGGATTTTGAATGAAAATTTGACACAATTCTCACATTGTGATTATGGTCAATTATCGATGCTCAATTGGTTGTTATTATTCCAGGACACATGAGATGGATACTGTGTTACAAACACAATCAGTAGTTATCCTTAATCCTTATTATCATTCTATGGTCTCCCAAATGATAGACACGATGATTCACCCTTCCCACCCATCTATTCAACACACATGACATTAAACTATGCATCTACAGTCCGAGATCTATGACCATAAACTAATATCTACCATGTCCTTGTCGCATGACGTAAAACTACATGACATCTTGAGAGCTATGTATGGCTTGATTCCCATTCTCAAGGGATATGTAGGAAAACCCAGACCATGTCCATCCCAGGTTCATCTATTCTTTATGTCTGCCACTTGGCATGAGTTTTTTCCAGGAATTATGAATGGTGTGGCATATATGGGCTTATGTCCTCATTCATGTCGGGTTATTCACCATTACATACACATTACTCTTTAAGACCCCCCTCTTATATTAATACTTAAAACATTATGGTAAATTGAATGAAACTTTAGAACTATGTATGACTTGATTCCCATTCTCACAGGATACATAGGAATACCCAAACATTTTGTCTTCGGGTCCAACCCTATTTATTAGAAACCATATCTTCCTTCCAGCCACTTATCCTATGTCCTCGGAGTGGGGTATGTGGTGTGGTGTTGGATTATGTCCTCATTCACTTCAAGTTTTCAATAAAGATGCTACATACTTATCTATTGAGAGCTCTCCAT
This sequence comes from Viscum album, assembly GCA_963277665.1. Classification (NCBI taxonomy): domain Eukaryota; kingdom Viridiplantae; phylum Streptophyta; class Magnoliopsida; order Santalales; family Viscaceae; genus Viscum; species Viscum album. The sequence continues at coordinate 1,479,748,715 of OY728134.1, forward strand.
CCCCCTTTCCTCCACTCATCTTCTCGAGTCATCTACTCTCAAATGGGCCCCCTCAAACCTATTTGGAAATTTACCAATGTGGACATGAGCACTCTAGTTTAGAACATAGAGTGTTGGGTTCTACATGGACATGTTTCCATCTATTTCCATGATTCATGTTTCCCTTTATTTGGGATTTCATAATCTTTCACATTTGAAGGGACCCCTTTTACATCCTGGTCCCACAAAACATTGGCTCACCTATCGTCTTAGGCCAATGTACCCAAGTATTTCAATTGACAATTTGGAACAAGTCTGACATTACAAATATGGTCAGCGGTCAATGCTCATTTGTTTGTTCCCATTTTAGGTCACATGATATGGATATTGTGCTTCGAACATGGTCAATAGTTATCCTCCATCATTACGACACCCCCATCAATCCTTAAATATTGGTTGTATGATTCACATCCTTTGACACTCCATTATGTCCAAGTAGAATTTAGACACTCTTGGTGTTATCCATCAGTGCGTGTTTGTGTGTTAAGAGGATGAATCGAGAGTTTGGTCTCATTCAAGGCTCCATTATATTTCCCCTTTCTCTATATTCCAGATGTTCCGAAGATATTATCCACCCTTGTTTTCCACATCGAGTGCGGTTCACTTGGGCTTAGGTATTTGTTCATGTTTTACGCCCTCATGGAAGAGTCTCACTTATTTTGGTCTGATCTCTACGACCTTAAAATAAGATCTCCCCACATCCTTTTTGTATGATGTTAAACTACATGACACTTTAAAAAATACATACGACTTGATTCCCATCCTTTTGGGATATGTATGAAAGTCGAAACAATTTTTTTTTTGAGTCCAGCTCATGCTCCACCAATTATCTATTCTGTTCGGCCTTTGGGCCCTAACTCATAGGATTTCATGGTGGGGAATATGTGGTCTTATGTCCTCATTCACGTTGGGTTTGTAATGGACATTCCACGTACTCCCCCTTTAGGAGATAGTCTCTCATTACCCCATCCTTATCGCATGATGTTAAACTGCACAAAATACTTTAGGTCTACATATGCATTGATTTCCATCCTCACAGGATACATAGGAATGCCTAGAAATTTCATATTCAGGTCTATCCCCATATCCTTTGATCTTTTCTGGACCCTTGGCCGGAGGCTCCCCCCTCTTGGGTTACACACAATGTGATGTGGTCTGATGTCCTCATTTGCATCGATTATGCTTTATCGACCCTTGCATGTTCCATTTAGAACTTTGTTTATCTATGGGAATCCAAGCCATAGGACATTAAATTATACTCTTTTGTCCCACATGAATTTAACCTATTCCTTCTTTGTTTCATGATGTTAAAATGCATGGGTTGGTCCTATCATACAACCCTAAACTCTGACATTATCGTCTTGGCCACATGAAAAAAATGACACTGCATTGTGGCATCCTCACTCGATGTGACATCATGTTTGGTATCGGTTATACCCCATTCCATTTTCAAGTCCCATATATGGATTGATTATTATAGGAATTCCCAGATTCTCCATCCTGGGGTTATTTCTTCAAAAAAAAACAAACACATCCACTCTAAAGAACAAACAAGATCCATCAAATTCAATTTCTTTTGGTGCATGGACCAAACCTACATGGCCTTATTGCTCCTGGAATTGGTACCCTACCATGCCATTTTCTAGAACTATGTATAGCTTGATTCTCATCCTAGTGGGTTATGTAGGAATTCCCATAAATATTTCCTCGGGTCCGTCACCAGGTATCTAAAATTAAACCTTCTTTCAGGTCCCCTTGGCCCAAAATCTATCAGAAGCATGTGGTGTGGTGAGTACCTCTTGGGTTCTCATTCACATCGGATTTATGATATCAATTCCATGTATTTACCTTTGGGTATCTTCCTTAAATCCTTTTAACGTCCTTATCACATGAAGATAAACTGCACGAATCTTTCCAGAACTACATATGGATTGATTCCTGTAACGCCCCGACCCCAGTTACCCAGAGTCGGTGCATTATTACATAACATTGGCATGATCACAAGAAAGATCAAATCTCGAAAGACCGATTGGTTTAGTATCCTTGGAAACACTAGATATATTCATAAGTTTTACATTACATCATAAAATGAAAAAATAATACAACAACATAATGTTTCCACATTCCACACTATAATCCCATCATAATATCCCTGCAGGTCATTCATAACTTACATCTTCACATCCTGGGAAAAATAAAACATAGAAAAGGGGTGAGCTCAAATGCCCAGTAAGGATAACAATATAGCGGAACATTCAAAAGTAAGCATAAACATTTAAGGCAATGAATTACTAAAACAAAAGCCTTTTAAACTTGAACTTCAACATAGTATGGAATAAATAAAATGAAAAAATGCCATTTACTTATTCACATGGATATTCTAATAATCGAATAATAACATGCAAAAATCAAAAACCACTTTCATAATGTTGGAATGCATAATGCTAAACCTTAATTTCTTTTCAAGGCCTCGTCCCAAGACCTTGGGGCTAACTGTAACCGGAACCCAACCCGGAGTGCCTCTAATAACCGGACACCAACCCGGAGTGCCTCTAATAACCGGACACCAACCCGGAGTGCCTCTAATAACCGGACACCAACCCGGAGGGCTTACTTTTACCAGTCCCTAACCTGGAGGGCTTACTTTTACCAGTCCCCAACCTGGAGGACTTACTTTTACCAGTCCCCAACCTGGAGGGCTTACTTTATCCAGTCCCCAACCTGGAGGGCTTACTTTAACCAGTCCCCAACCTGGAACATACTTGTCCAACACATTCATATGAAGTAAAGGTTTAAATATAACATAAACATTCTTATTGGAACTAGCATAAGAAATGTAAATAATTTCACCATAAACTATGAATGGTATAAAAATAGCACATCCACAGTCAAACATATCACAAAACCTTCAATACAATATAGAAGTTTTGTATCATAATAAATCAACTTCAAATAATCTTAAAATCCATCAAAGGATGTTGACATAGATGAAATCAATATTCTTTTTAAAGAAATATATCCTTTTAATTTGAAATCATTTAAGATCCATATAAAATAAAACATTTTCTTTGAAAATATTCTTTTAAGCTTATAAGGGAAGCTTTGACGATTTTATAACGGCGGAAAATAACCGCACCCGTCGTATAAGTTAAAAAAACATTCTTATCTTAATTCTGTCGAAAAGGTTAAAAAGCACCTTGTTCGGAAAACGACGGAAAGATTCCCTTATAAACCTCTTATAAAAAGTCAAACAAGGGTATAAATGACTTTAACCCATATTCTTTTAAATATTAAAAATGTTTTGAAATACATTTTGAAGAAACATGGATGTGGATGATAACGAGATCCCAGTAGATTATTACGTATAAACAACCTCGGATAATGAAGAGATTGTGAAATAACCCTTACCAATTTGGTAACTTATGAAACATACAACCCATGAAAGAGGTATCATATAATGAATATGTAAATACACATAAATTAAAGTGTATTACACAAAGAATATAATTATGGGCAGTACATACACCACACAAAAGGTGATGGTGGCAATATGGCATGAATCTCACGGGAATAAGGAGTGAGATGAAAACCCCTTACCTTGTACTTTTCCTTTGTTGGGGTAGGTTAACCTCCTGTATAATGGTGAAATAATTGTTATTAAATTATACAAGAATCATATATATTAATATGATATCATATATGATCTTTTAACATTGATTTGTTAATAATATCTTAGAATTATCGTCGTTTCGGGTGTTAACTTACTCATTTTATTTATATGTTTTGTTACATAAGCCATGGTTGTTGTATCTTATTCATATCCAGAATGATATCTAGTCCTTAAAAATCATTTTTAAATCATCAAATGATAATTATACTTGAATGGTTACGATGGAGAATGAATCTCATCGCGTTCGTGGAGACGGTAGTCCGTACGTACGCACGAGAGACAATATCATTCTTTTGATATTAAAATAATATATAAATGAATGGTATATCATATATACAGAATAATTAACATGTTATATTTATTATTTACATGAGTTACACATCATTATTATACCCATCCAAATAATATTATATTGAATAACAATTACACCACGACGTGGAGACGGTAAGTCGTACGTACGCACGTATGGTGACATGTTATTCAAAGGGTGGATAGAATACTGAATATGGTTGTACCATACTTATAATAACATCACATTATATGTGAGATACTGGAGTTATTATTTTATAATGGTAAGAACAAAGGAATAAGAAGTGGAAGAAGAAATGAACTTAGAAAAGGGTGGTGAAATCATTACCTCTTCTTCGGGTTCTTCCTTTTGATTTGATCAAAAGGGCTCCTTAGGTTGGCTTGCTGATCAAACTAAGGCCTCTAGGTTTTAGTTAGGGATGTTGGGATAGTATTTGGGCAGAGTTTGGCCGAACCAAAAGGCTTTAGAGGTGTGAAGAAATGAGAAGGAGGAGTGCCCTTTTATAAGAGGGGTGAGGGGCACCTTTGGAAAAGCTAGAAATATTAATTTATAATAAATTCATATTCGGTTTCTAATGGCTCCAAAGTTGATTATTTAAATGTTAAGGTGGGGATAGGTCTAAAACAACTCAACCAATAGAAGTTAGACAGGTTTGGGTACTTATATTAACCTTATCTTTAATTATTAACTCTAAGTTAATTAGTTTCACTTTTACAATGTCTCTTTGTAGTTTTATATAATATGGTTAATAAACTTACTATATACATCCAAGAGACCCCCAAGTGGACCATTAATGATTAACCTATCATGATATAAGTCTCTTGGCCGAACCTTAGATTTTTAGGAATTTAATATCAATTAATAATATAATATTTGTTTTAAGAACTCTTTTATGTCAATTTTGACACTATTCAATAGTTGATTTTTTTGAAACTCATAACAGATTGATTACTTCGAAAAAAGTCAATCCAATCAATCCTAATATATAATATTATCCTATAAAATTAGTTTAATTCATTAAAGGTTTCATATTATATTTATTTTGGTATTTATAATATCAATTATTTTAATTTTTCACTATTATAGTAATTACCGCATCATCATTGTGTCATAAATAAAATAACTTATTTAATGTCTAAAAATTATAAATAAAATATAATTATGTAGGAAATATTTTTAGATTTCTAATGAATATTTATAATCGAAAATCCAACATGTATAATCCTATGTAAAAGTTGTTCTTCTAAAAGATGTAAGCTTATGCCATTGTTATTTTTATTTTAACTTTATTAATATAAAGTGTCCCTACCACATACAAGTGGCTCCAAGGGGTCCCCAAATTGACCCAAGGATGCTCATGGTCGGGTATGTGTCCACCAATAAGGTTAGTACACGTTTTAGGGTAATTTTGTATTATTATAATATTATTTTTTAACCCTTATTTACCGGATTTACCCTTAACCATGGTAAATAAAATATTTACCACAGTAATTATTCAAAATGTCTAAAAATAAAAGTTACCTATTTACACAATTTGGACATCCTGATTCCAAATATGGAATCCATTTTTCTAAATTCAAAACACAGAAGTGGCAGAATATAATTTAAAATTAATTCCCGTTGTCAAAACAAAAAGCGTGTTTTTAAGAGGTAATAACTATCAAAAGATTGACACTTGTTTATGTTCGGTTTAATTGTAAAATTATGTCCAATGACCAACATTATATTAAATGGTAAAAATATATTCTAAATATACTTTAAAACTACTAAAATTCGTAATTTATCACTATTAATTATTTTGATTAAAAAAGTTGTTTTTAATTAAAATTTAGTAATTTACACTATTCATCAAAATATGAAAGTTATCCGAAAAGTACCAAAATTTCACCTTAGGCTAAATTAGATATTCCGAATCCAAAAATGAAGTCCATTTTGAAATATAAAATATATATAATTTTAAAAGGTAGTTATTACTATTCATAACGGCTAGTTTAATTGGTTGTTAGAACTCGGTGTTGCGTACAACACACGCTATCACATTATTCAAAGAGAAGCGTACCGTAGAAGCTTGGGATGTTTCATTTTAAATTTTTGATGTCCCCATTTAGTCAAAAAGTTTAAAATATAGTATTTAAAAAGGGTTCACTATTAAAGTTGATAAAAGTGCAATACTGAAAATGAATTTGTTCTTGCATTATATCTAAGAAACTCATAATATGGATTCTAAAATTATAAGGATTATATAAACATTAAAATTTATCTAATACTATTCATAACCTCTTTTGAACGGCTTGTTTGGTAAGTCATGGTGTGCTTGAACTTTGTGTTGCATGTAGTGAAAGTTATTGAATTATTTTGAAGAACTAACACACTATGAAATCTTGGGGTGTTACAATTCCCATCCTCATGGGATACATATGAGTGCCCATAAAATTAATCTCAGGCCTAGCCTAAATTCCACCTTTGGTCCCTTGACCTGAGGTTTCCCCTAGGATCATGTGGTATATCATGGACTTCTATGGTCCTCATTTACTTCATGTTTTACAACAACCACACCATATATATGCATTATTTCTTCCCAGATTGGTTCAAGTTCTATGACCATTAAATAAGATCCTGTGAGAACTATGTAAGGATTGATTCCCATACTCATGGGATATGTGGGAATTCTCAAAGGTTTTGTCTTTGGGTCCATCCCCAAGAATGTGTCACGAGATGGTAGGCCTCTTTGGTCCTCACCCACACCGGGTTTTGCCACATCGCCACCTTGTGCACATTGCATTAAACCAAGTCCCCTCTTCAACTAGGAGTTTGCATCCCTCAGACCCTTTTTCTTGTAAAACTATTTGAATCCCTCTATCTGACACATCTCATTTGAATACTCAAATGTTTTATAGAAAAGAGCCCAAAATGTGGGGTTTTACATGGGGATTCCCTTGTTTCATGTCTAAGCTTCACGAACCCTTTATTTGGATCTAAATCCTCTTACATGTTTGAAGGGACCGCCTTTACGGCCTGGTCTCATGACATATTGGATTACCTACCATCTTGGGCCAATGATCTGGAAGACCTTGGATGAAATTTTGCGATGGGTCCCATGTTTTGAACATGGTCAGCAGTCGACCCTAATTTTTCTGTCCCCATGCCAGACTAATGAGAAACAAATGCTATGTTTCAGACATGGTCAATAGTTATCCTCTACCGTGAAGCCACCATCATTATGATCTAGATATCAGGTGCCATGATTCACATATTTCCACTCCCTTATGTTCTAGTGGAATTCCATAACACTCTGTTTTACCCCTCCAAGCATCTATGTGTGTTATGTTGGAGGGTCAGTAATATTGGGACATCATTTAACTAGATTTACATTGCTCCTAATATGTGCCTACCATCACTACTCCTTGTTTCCCACATCGAGCATGACTCACGTTGGCTTAGTGGTTCTAATAGGATGTGTACTGGTGTAGCCGAACTACACATGCATTTCGTCCCGCATGATTTTAAACTGAAATCTTGAAAAAATACATATGGATTGATTCCTACCCTTGAAGGATACATAGTAACATCTAGATGTCTAGTTCCTAGATCCTTCCATGCACTTTTAAACCCTCTATACAATTGTCCTGGACTTATCCCCCCTTTTAGGACCGTTCGTTGCCTCCATCCTCACCGTACAACGTTAAAATACATTTCTATCATCCTCATTATTATGACATAAAACGTGGGTCACTATAGGATCTGGCCAAAGAGATCATTTTAGTAAATTAATACAACTCCTAATCAGACTTATGTTATCACCTAATGTGTTTTCATCCTAGTGGCATAATTTCATGAGCGTTGGACTCCATTATAACAACACATCACTCCACCCTCTATGATTTATGTGCCCTTTATTTGGATCCTCATGTTATTTAATTCTTGAAGGAACCCCTTAACAGTATGGATGCTCATACTATGGCTAGATTACTATTCTGGGATAACATTATGAAAGACCAATGGGTGACATTTCAAGTCAGGAATGTTGTTTCGAACATGGTTTGTGGTCGGCCCTCAATTTCTATCCCCATTTCAGGCTAATGTAATAGGGATACTATGTTTTGAACACGAACAACAATTATCTTTTATTGTCATTTCATACCTAAAGTGTTATGAATTTTGAGTATCTTGATTTACACTTTACACTCCCCTATATTTGGATTGATTATAACACCCCTGGAGTTACCCCACTCGTGCACTAAAGCACGTTGGGAAAACATTAATTTGACTACTCTGAGAACCTCATTATCTATTCTGGCCTCTCTATTTCTTCCTGGAAATCCGGATTGATGTTTCAAACCCCAAATGCCTAGAGCCCGGTTGGCACTCTTATATTCAAGAGGAATAATGATAGGGTCACCCCTTGATTCTCACATCGGGCACGACCCATGTGAGCTTAGGGATTGATCGCTGAATATTTCACTAAAGTGATGGAAATGAAGCAAAACAAAACAAATAAAAGAACTCATTATTGAAAAAAACATGAATAATAAAATTATTAAATCATATTTATGATTTCACACAAATTAAAATGCCCAAGGATTGGCCCCTCCCATAGAAGTGTTGACCTCTTCAATGGAGTGTCCCAACTCCACCACTGTCTGGGTTGTAGCATCCAGGATCCGCTGTCACCTGCTAAGATCCTACTCCTCCTCGATTGAAATGGGGCATAGTTCATCAGCCTTGATCCAAGGCTGACCCTTGTCATCTTGGATAATATCTATCTCTTCAGAGGCTCACCTCATTTGTTCTTCAGTCTCTACCAGCTGGGCCTTCAGTCATGATAAGAGCCCTGATTTTGCATTGAGGAAAGCAGAATACTCATTTGACCATGCTCTAAATCATTAGATCTCATTTTCTACCTCATAGAGTGACTTTATTTTCATAGAATTCCTCTACTTCCATCCCACACTGAGGCCACAGTCATGTTCCCATATTTTCTCTTCCATGAAGTCTCAGATGAGAATTTGATGATAATGGGAATCCACTCCTCTAGCACATAGTTTGCGCAGCTAAGAACGAATCCTCCCCATATGGTGTATCTATTGTGCTTATGGGGTCTCTTGAATGAATAACTTGATCCGATTCCATGACTGGTGATGAACAAACTTTCTATCCTCTTCATCAGAATCCATCTCATTCCAATCCTCGGGGTCTGTGGGTTCATATGCGGGGAACTCTAACAGGAACTCATCAGTGGGATCCTCATTCTGTTTCGGGTTGGGTTCTGTCCAACTGATGGTCCCACCTATAATCGGGAGCATTGTGGCTTGGATAGTATGGTAATATTCTTCAAAAAACATCAGCATTCCCCTAAGAAAGGCAACACCGGGAGCCCCGACCATCCTCACTAATGCAGCCCACACCCTTTGAAGAACTATGCATGTCATGATACAAACACATTAGTTGGTATAATTCAATGGATATTAGCTACATATTCTGTGAAAAAGAATTATAGAGATCAAATAGTTAGTATCACCCCTAAGTTTTTTCTGCCAAAATCCTGAGGTGTGGCCCCCATACATGGTTGGGAAATCCAAAGACTCTAGTAGGACCACCCTGGGTGTCGCAACCCTGCTAGATGCAGTAATTACCATTGTCATTGGTGTAGATCCCAAAGTTGCATCTACTATTGTGTGGGAGCAGGTTTTGTATATGAGGCCCCCTGCGCATGTCAAATGTTAGTTGAGAAGGCCTAAGTGACCTGAATAAGGACCATAGGAAAATGGTTTATGGTTTCCCTCAAGAGACTCACAAAACTCTTCCAGCTCTGAGTTTGAGACCTCACCTTCATCCAGAGGGATCCCTCTACCAACCTCCTCCCCCCAGGATGGCTCTTCTTATTATTTCTATAGGGGGAAGCACTCCCTCAATTCAGTAGTAGACAACTGCAAATGGACCATTTGATTGAGAAATACTTTCACCTGATCCTTCATTGGATTTGGGGCACCCCACGAGTTCATGAAGTCCTCCAGCTCGGCGATTTACTACTCCCCTTCCACCTGAGATACCGAAAAGCCAGCCCCTGCATGACCAATTCTTAACAGATTCATTCTGAGATGGTTTTGATGGTGCTGCATCTAGTAGGGATTGAGGAATTGTCTATTAACATACAAGATTTCCTAAGAGTCCAGGAAAATAACATCGTTTGGCTTGTCTATATGGCGCAACCATTTCCCCGGATCCAGATCAGGTATCCTACGTAACCCCTTGGGTGGACTCCCCTCTTGATGACTTTGCTTCTCTGGGACCATTGGGTCCACCGCTTCCTCCTGCCTCTCGATCAGTGCATGCCTCACTGCTACTGCAGCCCCACCACCACGAGATGTTATTATCACCTTTCAGCTCCAACCTCGAGTTTGAGGAGGTACCCCATCACTAGAACATATAGTCTTCCCTTAAACATCTCCCATAGGTAAGCTACCTCCCAACTCTTGGAATACTCTTTCACTAGCCCATAGACAGCTGTGGGAAAATTCATCTCATTCCACATATTCCCATCCTCCCGTGTGAACATGAGACACATCTGGCCCATCACACACGGATGGTCCTCATGGTGTACTCGCAAGTATACCCACAGGCTCAGCCTCTACATGCACCAAAATTTCCTCACAAAGCGTTGTGGGGTGTATGAATCACAGAGAGGCTCACGGCCAACCCGCACCACCAGGACTCCATCCTGAAAGTCCAAGAGATATGAACAATGCTCCAACGTTCCCTAGCCATCATCGGTGAATACACCTGTTAGAAATGGGAACAGATGGAAGTTGAATTCATCCACCTTCCAGACTTGGTTCAACACCAGCTGTGGGATCAGCTTGGTCGGGAAGCTCCCCACTGCATTCAGAATAGTCGGTCAAAAGTATGGACCTGGAGTGGAAATGGGGTTCAGGTGTTCATAGGCACTCATATGGACCGCTATCTACCCATACAGAATATGAAGAGGCCTACACACCCTATGTTTATTCTTCCACTCATTGATATACCACAATATATTGTACAACTTATCCAACACTAGGATCCACAGATTGATATGTTCCCCCATCACGAACATGGATTCCCTGATAAACATTCTCATACATACACCCATGTTTGTATCCTTTTCTGGAAACATCCAGCCACAAATGAGTGTCGAGATGAATGCATCCATCCTAACCAATGTTTGCTGCTCAGTGAGGACACTAAACCCACATGTCTTCCACTATATATCCTCTATGAGTCGATAGTATGAGCGCTTCTTACTATTCTTGGCCCCCTTCAAGAAAGTGGGAGGCATCACAAGAAACATCCCATATTAAGGGTAATTCAGGAATGCTTGAACCACAACTTAAAGTGGAAATCCCTCACCAAATTCTTATCCTCTCCTAGAACCAGATTCATCAATACCTTTACTAGTGAAAACATCTTCATAGGGTCCTACCATGTATTTTTGGTGGTAAGGAACTCGTCATACATCACCCACAATATCAGAATACCCAAGATCTTGTGAATGTCCCATAGGATGATACCAACCCCCCCATGGTGAAGATGAAAAGTGTTGGTCCTCGATGACCACCTACTAAACAACTCTATCATCAGGTTCTTTGTCTAGTATATGTGGAATTGGGAGGCCCATGCTTCCCTATATAGGCCCACTCACCTCACCTTCACCACAAACTTATTACAGAAGGAACATACCCAGTAAGACCATGAACAGTCATCCTTGAAATTTCTTCCCTGGCACATATCCCACTCATTGGTCCACCCCTACTCCAGGTTCCCTAAGGAATTCTTCAAAATGGTTTAGTATTGTGGGGGAGATACCTCTGGTGGTAACGCCTTCCCATCAACGTTGTTATCATGGTTATACAAGTATTCAACATTGACGGGTGTATGATCCTCCCATGTGTGACCGTCATCCACCCTAAACCACTGGCACTGGCATGACATACTCTTTAACCAATAAGCTAGCTCATCCAAAATTGCTTTGGGAATTAGAGTATCATCTATCAGACCAAAGCCATATAAATGACGTATTTTTCACAATGGGTAGTTCTTCTTTCTATTCAACAACAGCTCCACCACGGATTTGTGGTCAAAATGGATCCATACACATTCCCTGATGCCTAGTTTATCCACCATATCTGCCCTCCAGGCAGTATCCCCAAGGACCCCATTACAGCTTCTTGGTGAGACATTCTATCTCCAACTTTAGAAATTTTTGTCCTGGATCACAGAGCTCGGTCACAGAGCTCAATCGTAGAGGTAGATTGTAGAGACAGGTTGTAGAGCCCTGCCATAGACCTTTCAGGCACAAGCCGCGGAGCACACAATTATTGAGTCTAAAGACTGCCTATGTGCCACAGAGAAAACGATTGTATGATTCACAAAGAGACATCATAGAGAGTGCAAAGCTTCACAAATAGAGAGGCCAGGAAAACAAATGAAAAGATATGTAAGGAAAAAATAGTCGTATACCTTCCCTATTTATAGACAACGACCTTCGAGCTTTGTCGAATACCTAGTCGCAGTGAGATTCAGGACATTTTCAACCCGCGCATTGCCTATCCACATTACAACCCTGATTCGTGATCTTGATTTGTGATTAGGATATAAATTTTGAAAATCTACCCTCAGAATTTGACCCTCTTTTTATCCTCAGATCCATGTCTGGGGGGGGCATTTTTCGATGCTGAAATTCTTATGTAGAAAAATATGCAAATGAAACACCAATGAAAAAAGGGGATGATTGACGAAGCACCTTTGCAAAACCATTTAGCAATGTGACCAGTGCTAATACCTTTAGTACTGCATCTGGTGCAAAGACATGGCCCCCTCTGCGATCACCATAGAGAAAAGAGGTAGAAGTCTCAACGGTTATGACAAAATTGAGGGAAATCTTGGCACTATGGAGGGAAAAATATAGCCTCTATGATTCCATGTAGATTGATAGAATTCTCTATAAGAGCCTCATAGGAAATGAAGGAGGCCTCTATTCCATGGAGGAGATGACGGTCGACTATGTAGTTATGAAAAACTTGACGTAATCTGGCTTTGATGGCAAAGCACAAGATGCTTCGCAACAAGTTGTTAGTGCTTTGCGTTGCCTCTCACTTATAAATACCAGGTTTCCTTCGGACCCAAAGGACGGATACCCTGACCTTTCACCTTTTCAGTTATCAAATCGCGAATAACCCCTTTCTCTATGAATCATTGAAAAAAATGTGCTCTTCAAGGTATTTGATCATTGTGAAATACCTTTCCCTTAGTTCAAATACAACCCCACATCAAGAAGGGATTCCCTTTGCGAAGCCCATGAGACATCGCAAAGGAAGGAACTCCCTAAGAGAACTTAGGTATTCACAAAGCACTCATGCTTCGTGAATTACCTTCCATGCACATGTGGACCCCATGCTAAGGTAGGATCACTGTGATTCGTGAAGTACATCACTTTATAGTGCTGTGTTTTACAAGGCACCCATGCTCTATGAAGTCCTACATCGTAAAAGCACTTGCACTTCACGAACCACCCTTTATACACATGTATACCCCACGCCCAGGCTAGGCCACTCCACTTTGCGAAGAATACCCCTTCGTGGAGTCTCTCCACTCTGTGGAACACCATATCTTTTCAAGGACCCTTCTAATGAAATCATTTTCTTCACAATACCTTCTTCTGTATGGTCCTTTGGGTTTTTATGATGTGATTTTAAGGTTCCTTGGTCAGTGCTTCATATTTCTTTTCTTTTCCTTCTGCTTCTTAGTATAGTAATTCTAACGACTATTACTTTTTCACATAACCACACTAACCTGATCCCCTCAATGTATCACTCCACAACCTTGTCCCAACACAACATTGTCGGTGGCTTCCCTACACCAATGGTTAAAGCGCACTAGTTATGTAATTCCTAGGGGTGGGGAGTGAATCCTTATCATCCGAGCTGTAAGACATTAAACCGCCAAGAACCATCATCCTCATCACATGATGTTAATATGTAGCCTCTCCCCATGAAATATACATAGGGTTCCCTATCTTGAACATTTTCCATGCCTAGTGGTCTCTACAAGAGTGATATCTTCCTCACATGGAATGAGATCCTACTTTCCTAAAATGACATATGTCTATGGGAAAGGGAAACCATCTTTGTGTAAGACCATTCCCTTTCTTGGGGGATGTATCATCCTTTATCCTCATATTTTTTTCTATACACAAAGGACATAGGAGATATGGGCACAAGGACCTCTGATACCCCTTCCCTCTCCCTTTGGGCCCATATTCATTGGACCTCCATTATGGAGTAAGTCCCAATATTCATCTCCTTGGGCCGCTTACCAACCGTAAGACCCTGATTTCTCTTTAGACTACTAACCTTACATAATCCATGCTCTATTACTCCTAGACACAACTTTCATGATTTGATTATCAGGTCTTTTCTGCCTCTTGTTTCTCACACTGAGCATGACTCACATGGTCTTAGATTAAGCATTGACAATGGCATCCTCCATGGGCTAACTTAGCATGTATGTCCCAAGCCCTCATACCAAACAATGTATACTTTGATCCTTTCCCTTTCCACGTAAGGTACGTATGAAGCCTATATGAGGTTCAAGACCAAAACCCATCGATCCTTACCACTTAACGTCGGTTCAACTCCTCCCGCATGATGTGAAACTATATGCTCCTTTTCAGCCCGCATGATGATAAACTATATGCATTTGAAATACATGGTTTTTGATCCCTATCTCCTAGGCATGGTACGTAGGAAGTCTCCATGAGGTCCAACCCCAAACACTAGTAAATCTATTCGAACATCATGGGTCTTGATCCCTATCTCCAAGGTAGGGTACTTAGAAGGCCTCTCTGAGGTCTAACCCCAAACACTGGTAAACCTATTTGAACTATGTGGGTTTCAATCCTGATCTCCTAGGTAGGGTACGTAGAAAGCCTCCCCGAGGTCCAACCCCAAACACTGGTAAACATATTTGAACTATGTGGGTTTTGATCCCTATATCCTATGTCGGGTAAGTAGGAAGCCTCCTTGAATTGAAAACCCAAACAATGGAAAAATTATTCAAAATATGTGGATTTTGATCTCTGTTTTCTAGACAAGGTATGTAGGAAGCCTCTCTAAGTTTCAACCCCAAACACTGGTCAAACTATTCAAACTAAGTGGGTTTTGATCCCTATCTCCTACGCTGTGTATGTAGAAAGCATCCCTAAGGTCCATCCCTAAAAACTGGTAAACATATTTGAACTATGTGGGTTTTTATCCATATCTCATAGGTAGGGTACATAGGAATCCTCCCTAAGGACCAACCCGAAACAATGGTAAACCTATTCAAACTATGTGCGTTTTGAGCCTTTTATCATAGGTGGGGTATGTAGGTAACCTCCCTAAGGTACAAACCTAAACACTAGTAAACCTATTCAAACTACATGGGTTTTGATCCCTATCTCTTAGTAAGGGTACGTAGGAAGCCTACATGAGGTCCAATCCCAGACATCAGTAAACCTATTACAACTACATGGATTTTGATTCCCTACCATCGGGATATGTAGGAAGCATCCCTGAGGTTCAAGACCATCACTCATGTCTCATCCTGGTCTCTCCCTTGATCCCTTTTCATTTCGGTAAGGTCATGCCCCAACCCAAGGGTTTTACTTCCTCTGGGTCCCGCCCCTATGTCCATTCTCACGGGCCACCTACTCAGGTGTCCCATCTCCCCATTAAACCATGTGGACAGTTATTCCCTTCCACAAGGATACATAGGAAGCCTTTTTGAGGTTCAATTCTAATATCATAGTCATCTTTAGGTCGAAATTGTCCCATTCCTTTCATCCAATTCATACAACCATCCATCATCCATCCTGATTCCTACCTAGGCCTCCACATCTTGGTGAGATCACACCATTCCATTGGGAAGCTAACCACACATAATCCCCACACAATCCATAACCATTCAACCAAGAGTTTCCCTCATGCGATGGGATGCTATGCACGCATAAGACATAGCATGTCTCCAGGTCGTTGTCCTATGTGTACACCCCGATTCATAACCCCTTCAACCTATAAGGGTTTTGATCATGTATTCTACACAAGGTATGTAGGAAACCTCCCTGAGGTTCAATCCCTACCAATAGTAAACCCTATAATCTCCTTTATAGGGACCCAAACATCCTAGGATCAATATTCATTGGAATTTTTGGTCCACTCATCTAGTAAACCCATTAAGTGCTCCCTCTTGTGGATGTACCCATCTGGTCCACCCTTATCGGTGTTATGATATGTCTGATCTGTCTCCTCTAGATGTTAAATTCATGGCATAGCCCGTGTTAACATGGGAAGATGAGGGAAACCACAGGGACATACCTTTGGAATATAATGCCCCGCACTCAACATGGGATGCCTCGAGCTTTCAAACCCTTGATAATCCCTACCATAAGGAGAAAAACCCAGATGCATCAGTGTTTTAGTGTACAGAAACACCAGTGATGTCCAACATGACTACTCCCCCGATCGAAGGTTCCTGCCCTAACTTAACCCCTTGTAATGTCTTAACAGAAACAGCGTAATTTACCAGTGTCCACAAAGATATGGTACATGGAAGAGTTTCAAGAAAAAAATCTTAAATCTATGAGGGAGACCTGGACTAGGTGACTAATTATGAGGATGAATCCACGGAAGGAGGAGATGACATCCCATCATCCCATTTTGATCAAGGAGAAAGCATCCCTGAATAAGCGATGGATGTATCCTGCCTTTGGAAATAAAGAATGCATGGAAACAATCAGCACATTCCCATAGATAGATGCATTCCCCAATGAAAGCATAATAAACAACAATTTTATATACTTAGGGTGAGCATGCTACTATACTCAGTAAGAAGGCCAAACTCGCTTGTGCAAAAGTGGGGGAGACATACTAATGTCCCCATGGGAAAACAGTAGAAGCCAAAATCACCTAAAAAGGTACACTAACCACCCCAACATCACTAAATACAAGCTCACAAAATAATAAAATTCAAGTAATGTAATATAGTGTACATCAATTATAGGGTACCCACACCACTTTATGACCGATTAGCCACTCTCACACCCTAGTGAAAAATATCCTCGCACTCCCACCTCTTCTAAACATACCAAACCACATCCCTCCCACAGAAACCTAGTACTCACAACCACATCTCATCCCACCCACAAACACCAAGTCCAAAAAACACATATCATCCTACCCATAGACACCTAGGCCACAAACCACACCACATCCCAAAGACACTTGGGAAACATAACACATCTCATCCTGAAGACACCTAGGAAGTGCAACCCATCTCATTTCGAAGATACATGGAAAGTAAAACTCACCTGTGCACACCTGGGCCTCACAAAACACAACTTTATTGAATAATCTTGAGCTATCACCGCATGAAAGATGGAGTAAAGAAGAAAGGGTGGCCATCCATTCATCCTCTTTCCAGGATGTTTGGGGAAAAAACCTCCCCATATCAATGGGGGTGTTCGAAACATAGTTCTCAACTAGGGTGGGGTACATATAGAATTCACAAGGAAATAAATCTCTATATATAGGTATCAAACAATCATCCTAACCTATGGGGTTCCAAACAACAACCGGTCCACAAAAATACCTTTGCTGCTACCTCTAAAATGCCCACACCACATAAAAAGACACAAGACCATTTCATGTTTTCCAGAAAATGTTTTCGTTTAAACCATTTCTATTCATTATTAAATAGTTCATTTATCAAAACCATCACTACCAGGAAACTACTAAACACAAGACATAACAAGAAACACAACCAAGTTCATCTTAGAAGAAAAAAAACAGAAAACTAAAGTAGATCCACATTCATCTAAATTCAAGTCATGTCCCAAAAAAACCAAACCCCAACACACAACCCCATCCGGTCACATATCACCGTCCAATAGTCCTGAAACGTCGATTCACCACACCAGTTCATCCATTCCAAAAAATAACTCAAAACACACACCTGTGCTCTGCAAATATACCACCACATAACCAAGAAAACCCACACACCACAACGCGACCACTTCATATCCCATCCACCCTGTACACATAACCACAACCATCCAACATAACAAATTACCCCACATATCAAATCAAAACATAAAATCCAGATTTTACAAGCACCCCTTGATTAATATCACATTATAATTCAAGGGTTATCACATAAAAAAGGAAAGGAAATCCTGGGGCATCTGTTCATTATCCAAATGTATGCATTTAAACAATTTCAATTTTAAATTGTTTAACAAGAGCCAACCAACATGATAATTGTTTAGTGTGCAAGCAAGGACCACCAACGCCCGTTATTTTCAGCAGGGTTCTTATCCCGTACAATTCCTCAATAACACAAAAAGTTTAAGGCTATAAAATCAAGTGAAAAAACCCCATTACCCCTTCCAAAATTAAACACCCAATTATTTATCTTTTATTAGGGTGGCACAACTATGATATTTAGGAAATTAAAGTAGATCCCTCCCACTTGATGCACAAACAAAGAGAAATGAAGGAGAAACCCTACCTTATAGAAGCTTTTAGATTCATTAGTGAACTGTAGAGAGAGGAAAAAATCTCGTAAGCGATGATCGCACTGCAAGAAAAATGGATAAACCTATCATGCACCATAGGGTTATTAAAACACTACCCAAATGTTCATCCAAAGACAACCTGAATTGCAGCAGCAAATTCTGGGGGTGGAACAACAAAAAACAGACGAAAAGGAGTGGAAACATACCATGAGTCGATAACAGAACGCCCAAAAACAACCATCAGGTTAGATTGAACAAGGAGGGAGGAGTGGGGCTCAAAGATCTTCTCAGGGACCCCAAGTTTCTTCTAGAGTGAGATGAAAAGAAGAAACAACCAAATAAAATAAACGATTCTTCCAAAAAAAACTTTAAAATAAAACTGTATCAGGGTATTACATGATGTGTAATACCCTTTCATATCGGTTAACCCATTGAGGTCTACTTCCACCAAAAAACCCATCACCTCTCAGATTTATTTTATTTTTCATACCCTGAATCCCCTCATGTCATGAACCCTTCCATAAAACCTTGAACCTAAGATTTACATTGTGTAACCTCATTACACGACATTTAATCCTCCCACTTACAGCCTTTAGTATCTGAACCTATCCAAACTCCCTCCAAACATCTCCATCCTCCAAAACCTGCAACGTAATGGACCAGGGTAACATTGACCATTACATATATCCATATATCTATTTATCTCTATTTATCTCTAAAATTTATTAAGTAAAGGATTAATCTATTATTTTTCATATTTTATTGTAAGATTTTGATTTTCGTTTTCAACTTATCAAACTATGTATGATATATATATATGTGTGTGAATATGTATATATATCTACTATAGTTAATTTTTAAGAGTCACTTCATGAGAAAAAGTTTAAACAATAGAAACACTTATTTTGTTATTGTTTAATTTGTATTGTTTCATTTTAAATAAAATTCCATGGGAGGTAAACAACATTTAAGGATATCCTTTTATGTGTATTTATTCAATTTCTTTATGAAAAAAATACACTACATCTTTAAGCACTGAACCTAGAAGCATGGGTTCGGTATGTTATAGTTGGTATCAGAGAAACGGTCTAGACAACTTTAGAAATTATTTTTTCTTAGTAGAGTATAGAAGTTTAATAGTTTTTCTCAATTATAAAGATGAAAATTCAGAATTTTCTAGATTCGGATGAACTAATTATTAGGGTTCTATTCTTTTTAAGGGGGAGATAATATAGCACCCCAAGAAATTTAAATAGTAATTTATTTTAATTAAGTATTCATTTAATATATTTTTTTGATAGTTTAAAACCATTTAAGAAAGGTTTTAATAAAATATTTTATAAGACTAAGATATTTTGATTAAATATTATAAACAAATACATTTTTTAAAAATTGGTATTAATTTATTTAAATCTGCATTTTAATATAAATATATTTAATTTATTATTTTTGTAATGAATATGATTTTTTACTAACCAAAATTGTTTGGGAATAAAAATGATTACATTTTATATATATACACACACACACACGCACACACACATATAATGAAATTGATATATATATATATATATATATATATCTAATTTAATATTAATGAAACTATTTATAATAAAAATATTACAACTATTTTTTAATAAATTTAATTTATTTTAATATTTTAATGATTTTAATAATAATGATAATAGTAAAAATAATTATTGGTAAAACATTTTTTATGAAAACTATTATTATTAATTTTAAGATAATATATTTTATTGATATGTGAAAATATATTATGGTTTTGTTTTATAATTTTTTTAAAAATTATAAATATATACAATTATTTTATTATAAAAAACATAATTATATATATGTCTTTTAAAAAATGTTGTTTGAATTTTTTAATAAAAAAATGTATTTGATATATATATATTCCAACAACACTGAAATGAAATATATAAAAAAATGAATTTATTTAAATAATCTTTATCATGATTTTTTATTAAAAAGAAAGAAACAATACCAAATAAAAACTAATGAGAGGAAAAATCAAATGTTAAGAAAATGTATTTCAACTACATAATATAATAATATAATATAAAAATATTGTTCACTTTCAAACAAACAAAAAAATAGATGTGGTAAAAAATGGGAAACAACATAAACCAAAAAATTGATTGAAATGATGATAATTTAAAATAATAATATATAATAATAAAAAAGTAAAATGAAACTCAAATTTTTGTTTCAAATGGAAACCAACAAACAGTCACATTTCAGATGGGATTTGCAGATCTAAAAATTATTCATTTTTTTAAAAACCCATCTTTCTAAGGAAGCCTTATAAATATTGTTATATATTTAAACATTATATCTACACAAAGATGAACACCCGAACCCTCCTCTACCTTCTTCCTCTTTCTCTCTACCTATCTTTCTTGGTCTCTAGAAGCCACACCTTCAATTTTTTCTCACTTACAAGTAACATTTATTTTGTTTTTCAATTTAAATTTTATAAACTCATGTAAGGGTTAGTTTTATTTTGTGTCTAATTTAAGAAGTTATATACATATATGATTATATATTTATATCAAACTATTTTCAGAAATTATAAGAGTAGGTTTTTGAATTAAATATTATTACTAAGCCTATGGCTATATGGGTTGAATTTATTTTTATCAGTATATGCTTAAATTAAATAAATATATATATATATACCTATATATATTTATATATATATATATATATATGATAATATATCTATATATTTGTTTTAACAAATTATTAATGTAATAGAATTGATATTTTTATCAATTCATGCTTATTGAATTGTAGAGGATGAGATTTGTTTTAAAAAATATCATTTATATTAAAAAGGTATATGTATATATGTATAAATACATACATACATATATATATATATATATATATTTCTCTATATTTATTTCTAGAATTTATTAAGTAAGGGATTAATCCATTATTTTTGAATTTAATTGTAAGAGTTTTATTTTTTGATTTCAACTTATCAAACTATGTATGATGTATATATATATGAATATTTATATATATATATATATTATGATTATTTGTTAAAGAGTTATTGCATGAGCATAACATTAAATAATAATACAACTTGTTTTGTTATTTTTTAATTTATATTATTTCATTTCAAATAAACTTACGTGGGAGTAGACATCATTTTGTATGTTATTTTTTTTATTTATATGTGATAAATGTTATCATTTTATGTGGTAATTCTAAATTAAGCCTATCATTTCTTGTGCTCAAAGTCTATTTATAAATGAATGTCAAAATTTGAATGAGATATGTCCATAGACTATAATACAATACATATCATGCATGCATTATCTTTTATTAATTATATATATATATATCCATTATACTGTACATACCAACAAAATTATTATTGAATTGGTTTTATGTGATAATGTTTATAACATTACATTTTTTATGAAAAGTTGAGATAACAAGTTACTCTAATTTATCAAAATCCATCTTAATTAAGTTATAAGTGTAAATTTATTTATTAGCATATGTTTTCAATTTATTTCGATGTATAAAACCAAGTGAATAATTAATATATATATATATGGCAATATTAAAATGTTTTCATATATCAGTTACATGAACTTTGTAAATATGGTAGTGAATTGGAGAGTGAACCCATATCTCAGCAAGTGGGTAGGCCCAAGACAACATTCAATGTATCAAGTGTCTTAGAAGTTTTGTTCTTAGAAGCTTTCATATTATTTTCAAAAAAATCACTGGAATATGTTTAATACAATTTATAAGTGTATCTATTTTCAAAATATTGTATTATTAACAAGTCTAAAATAATTTCAAATATATTTACAAAAATTTATTTCTAAAAGTATTTTCAAAAGTATTTTCAAAATAATATTTTAAAAGTATTTATCATAGATTTTAAAGCCCCTTACTGGGAAAAATAATTTCTCACCCTATGTTTTTAATTTATTTTTCATAGGTTTAGCAGTTAAAGTTTTGATGTGTATTTCATTAAAGAAGCAGAGCGCTCATAGACATTTATTTATTTCATTTTATTTTTTACAGTTTTGTAAATTGTATGCCATCTATCTAATTCTACAAAATCTAGACCGGTAAAAGTTCCTTGTGTGTAATAAATTTTTTATATTTATTTACATTATTTATGAAATAATAAATAGAATTTTTAAGCACTAAAATTAAAAGTTCAGGTTTGAGATGTTATATTTTTTATCAGAGAAACAATCTAGAAAACTTTGTAAATAAGATGTTGTCAGCAGAGTATAAAAGTTTACTCATTTTTCTCAATTCTAAAGATAGAAATTCAAAACTTTTCTAGTGTTTGACGAACGAATAGCGAGGGAATAATTTTTTTAGGGGGGGTTGTAACACCCCAAGAAATTTAAATATTAATTTAATTTAATTAATTATTTAATTAATAATTTTTTTATAATTTAAAACAAATCAAGAAATGTTTTAATAAAATATTTTAAAAAACTAAGATATTTTGATTTAAATTTATAAATAAATACTTTTATAAAATTTAGTATTAATTTATTTAAAGGGGTATTTTCATATAAATAATTTAGTTGATTATTTTTTATAGAATAAAAGATTTTAATAACCAAAATTGTTTAGAAATTAAAATGATTACATTTTACACATATATATAATGTAATATATATATATATATGTGTGTGTGTGTGTGTGTGTACATATATTTGTATCTCATTTTAATATTTATGATACAATTTATAATTAAAATGGTACCAATATTTTTTAACAAAGACAATTTTTATTAATATTTTAATGATGATAATAATAATAATAGTAGTAATAATAATTAAGGGTTAGGTATTTTTTTATGAAAACTATTATTATTATTTTTAAGATATATGTTTTACAAATATATGAAAATATATTGTGTTTTTATAGAATTTTTTATAAAATGTAAATATATATAATTAGTTTATTTGAAAAAGTGTACTTATATATATATATATATTAAAAAAAGTGATTTGAATTATTTATTAGAAAACAAATTTGATATATATATATATATATATTTCAAAAATGATAAAATGATATATATATATATATAATGAATTTATTTAAAAAAATTCAACATGATTTTTTATAAAAAAAGAAATAAACAATACAAAAAAATGAGAGGAAACATAAAATGTGAAGAAAACAAATTTGAACTTGACAATATAAAAATATTGTTCACTTACAAACAAAAAAAACAAACAAAGATATGTGATTAAAAAATGGGAAACTATATAGATACAAAAAAATTGATTTAAATGAGGATGATTTAAAAAAATAATATATAATAATAAAAAAGGTAAATGAAACTAAAATTTATGTTTTAAATGGAGACCGAAAAACGGTTTCATTTGAGAGGGGATTTGAAGATCTACAAATTTTTTATTTTTTTAAAAAACTCATCTTTCAAATAATGCTTTGTAACATCTTGTTATATATTTCAACATAATATCTTTACACCCATGAACACCTGAAGCCTCTTCTACCTCCTCTATTTTTTGTTATGCCCCTCTTGTTTGGTGTTTAGAATCCTCACCTTTTGCTTTTCCTCACTTACAAGTAAGTGTTGTTTTTTTTTACAATTTTAATTTTATAAACTCATGTAAGGGTTAGGTTTATTTTTTTACTAATTTATAATTTTTTATACACATGAAATTATATATTTATACCTAAATATTTTTATAAATTATAAGATAAGGGTTTTGAATTAAATTTTGTTTCTAATCCTACGGCTGTAAGGGTTAAATTCATTTTTATTAGTATATGATTAAATTAAATATATATATATATATACATATTTATACACACACACACACATATATATATATATATATTTATGTATATATATTTATTAAAATATGTCAATCTATTTGACTTAAGAAATTATTAATGTAAGGGAATGGATATTTTTATCAATCCAGACTTATAGAATTGCAAAGGATCTGATTTGTTTGAATCAATATTTTTATGTCGAAAAGGTATATGTATATATGAGTATATATATATATCCATCTATATATTTTCCTCTATTTATTTCCAAAATTTATTAAGTATATGATTAATCCATTATTTTCAAATTTAATTGTAAGAGTTTCATTTTTTGTTTTCAACTTATAAAACTATTTATGATATATATATATGTGTGTGTGTGTGTGTGTGTGTGTGTGTGTGTGAATATGAATATATATCTATTATCTGTATTTGTTTAAGAGTTATTTTATAAACAGAACATTATAAAATAGAAAAACTTGTTTTGTTATTGTTTAATTTATATTGTTTAATTTTAAATAAAATTCCATCGGAGGAGGCATAGTTTAAGGATACCATTTTATGTGTATTTATTTTATTTATAAATGATAAATGTTATCATTTTATTTTATAATTATAAATAAAACCTATAATTTCATGTGGGAAAAAGTCTATACATACATTAATGTCATAATTTGAATGCGATATGACCATAATCTAAAATACATGACATATCAGGAATGTATTAGTTTTTATTAATTGTATATATATGTGCATTAAACCATATTTACCTAGGAAATTATTTTTGAATTGGTTTTATGTGATAATGTTTATAACATTATATTATTTATGAAAAGTGGAGATAGTTAGTCACTCAAATTTATCAGAAGATATATTTGTTAAGTTATAAGTGAAAATTTATTTTTTAGCATATGTTGTCAATTTATTTTTAACTATAAAACCCAATGAATATTGAATATATATATATAAATCAAGTTTAAAATTTTTCCATATATCTGGTTCTTGAACGTTGTAAATATGGTACAAAATTGGCGAGTGAACCCATCCATCAGCAAGTGGGTAGGCCTAAAATAGCCTTCAATGTGTCAAATAGCCCTAATGTTTTTTTACAGAAGATTGAATATTGTTTTCAGAAAAATCACCAGAACATGTTTAAGTAAATTTCTAAGCCTATGTATTTTCAAAATATTTTAGTATTTTACATGTGTAAAATAATTTCAAAGATATTTCCTAAAAGGTATTAATAAATGTATTTTCAAAAGTGTTTTGAAAAGAACAATTTAAAAGTATTTTTTAGAGATTTTAAAACTCCTTACTGGGAAAAATAATTAATAACCCATTTTATTTAATTTATTTTTCATATTATTAGCAGTTAAACTTGTGATTTGTATTTTATTAAAGAAGAAGCATGCTCAAAGACTTTTATTTATTTCATTTTATTTTGAATAGTTCTCTAAATTGTATGACATGTATCTAATTATCCAAAACCTAGACCGGTAAAAGTTCATGGTATGTATTAAATATTGTGTATTTATAAAGTTTATTTATGAACAAAATACGCAACATTTTTAAGAACTAAACCCGGAATCACGAGTTCGAGATGTTATAGATATTTAATTTTAAATAAAATTAATTAATTTAATTTATTTAAAATTACATAGTATTGGGATTTACAAGATTTTTTGTATAGATAACTATGATAAAATAATTAATTGTTTAATAATATGTTTAATGACTAATTAAACTGATCAAATTTTAATTAAGAAAATAATAAAAATTAATAATAACTATTTTTAAATTCATTTCCATTGCATACATGGATGATCACGAGGTTGACTGACTAAGGCATGTGTTGTATTTTTTTGTTTAACATTTATTTCATGGGTTAATTATATTGTAAAAGTTTTATTAAATTAAATCTAATGATCAATGTATCATCCCTCATATATTTATTATATAAGGGTCCAAATGTCCAAGTATTATTTTATATAACCAATACCCCTAGTTCCCCTTACATGAAAGTTAGTAGATACATGTAAAGGATAGAGCTTCAAGGAGAGAGGGTGGTTCAGAACCCGAGTTGAGGTAAAATAAACATTGGAGATTCAAAGGATGAGGGTTGAATGATATATATTAATCTGAGACCGACTTATGGATTTATTCCCCTAGTGTCAAGGGCCAATTTATCATCTTCTTGATAAACTAACCAATATTAAATTCCATGATCATTCCACATATTTTTTTTATTTTTTTCCAGTGCATAGTTATTTATTTACTAGTGAGTTTCATGTTGTTGTATATTTCAAACATGATCACATAAAATAAATGAAATAAAAAGCGCAAAATATGTAATAAAATAAATGGATCGTGTATAAATTATTTTATTTGGAAATGGTTAATTAATTATGTAAAATCTGGAAAATATTAACAAGGAATGTAAATGATAAAATAAATAAGTTTATATATAATAATAATGATCCTTTAAAGACATATTATGTCGGTAACACCTTCCATTCTTGAGTTAAGAATGAAACAATAGTTCAATGTGATTATTTGGCCTCCATCAGGATGGTTTAAATTATTGAGGAGTTTTATGGAATGTTTTAGGTTGAATTAACCTAGTTTTTATCAAGGGTTTATTGACTCTGTAAGACTTAGTGAAACTAGGATGCAAGTGTTGAGGAAATATGAGTAAGGGATTTCAAGATTCGGGAGTTTACTCAACGGATCATGGAGTTTATCATAAATTAAATTTTCAATTAAGAATACCTAAAACCCTTTTAGTAAATTTTTGAGGCATTTTTATGGGTTATTTTAAGTGGAATATAGATCCTTTACACTATAATTTCCAAATAAATTAACATTCTAAATTTAATGGTAAGGGCCATTTAGATTTGATAAAATAATATGAGACTAATAAAATAATATTTATTACATCCCATCCAATAATAATGATAAAGTACCAATAAACTAATTAATTATTGTAGAAAATGGAATGTTAAACCATGGTAACAATAAGATCATTTATGGACCAAGGTAGTTTCCTTACAAGAATAAATTTCTAAGAGTTGTATAGCCTTTTATACGCTGCACTACTACAAGAAAATTTTTATTCTATCCGGATATCTTTTTACATGATTAACCACCTCAGCATGAGAGTGAGGGTGAAAAGGATTCCAACAAGAAATACATTGAAGATGCTTCAGATTTCTATTACACAATGCTATGAGCTATGTTTGGAGATTTGAATATATAATATATAAATAGATGTATACACCATGATATCTTATCTCATATCACTTAAGAAGTAGAAATATAGGTTTAAGATAAATTATATTTTCGTTTATCTATATCATTGTATACTAGAATAGGGGTACCAAGATAATGATTTTTCTATCTAAATGTTAAAGTACATTGATTAGTTAATGATGTTGGGATTATATTTGGATATGAAATTATCAATTAATTTCATATTATCATCCATACCTATGAGGTTTTATTGATTCATCCAGAACTATAGGATGAATAATATGAAGATTCTATTCTATAATATTTTCTATTTTCTTCACACAGTTGATAAATAATGGTTAAAACATTTTTTGTCACCCCTTATGGTGAAAAAAGGGAAAGAACATATTGGAAATCTCATAACTAGTCCAAATTCAATGGCTCCATTACAATATATTTCAAAGTGGTAAAATATTCATATGTAAGGTAATGAATATGTGGTTATTTGATTCTCATGTGTCAAGTGATGTAATTGTAAGAGGTACTACAATAAATTGAATAATAAAACGAAATGGAGGCTTACACTTCAAGTATATTCATAATTACATATAATATTTCGGGTACACTTATTAGGTATTATATAATATATTCCTATCACATATATGTATTAATATATAGGAACCATGGATGTATAGAAACATTATAAAAAGTATGATGTGTTATACATGTTTATAAATAATGGTGATTACTAAATATATAAAGAGAAGTTCATGACTTTAAAATTTCCCAGTTGATTGATTCATGTTAAACAATTGTTTAGTATTTAGTGTTACCAAAACATTTATCACAGTGTCTATTTAGACATAGTGAGGAATTATTTCATCTATGGAATTTATGTTGTTATGGTATTTCCTACTTAACTAATAGTTTAATAATACTTGAATCAAAGATATCCATTCGAGAATATTAATGAATATAAAATATAAGACTCAAATTACTGACTTGTGTCAAAATAATTATTTTTCAAGTAAAATTGATAATATTTTATATGTTTATATCCAAAATAGTTTTTAGTATATCATGACCTAAAACATTAGGTATTCTAATAAACTTATTTATCATGTTTTAGACAAAGAAACCTTTGAAAATAAAGGTACATCACAAAGCTTATATTCATTATGGGATTCATTTTAGTGATTTTAGGAAGCTTAGTGGGGAAATTAATACTCTTGATAAAAGGTATTAGATTCTCTTGGTAGGGTTATCATAGAATATCTTGACCAAGTACTCATAAAACATTTAATGAATAGTGATAATATTCCTAAACTCACATTAATATATAAACATCAAAGTGGTGATAATAATAAAAGGAATATTAATGATGAGTCTTATATGTATTGCAAGTTTTCCACAATTTCATCCAAGAAATGTTTTTTAAATATAAGTTTAACCACTTAAAATGTTCCAATTTATTAACTAATGGATATCATATTAGTTAAAATACGAGGAAAACATATTATGTCACCATCTATTGTGTTTTATGGGGATTGTTTTTTATTTCTAGTCTAAACTATAAATTAAAATCAAGGAAAATACAAAGTGAATCCTATTTTATTATCATATAGCAACTTTAGATATCATTATTCCTAATATAGAAATGTATTAGCCCAAAATAACTATATTTATATAAGAGGGAAGCACAAATATTTTTAGATAATGGGATAAAGATATAATTTAATAAGTATTGGATCTAGATGCACATGAGTTGTCATAGGAATACTAAATCCACCAGATTTAGTGGAACAAATTTTTCTTGAGACACATACTATGTACGAAAGTGAAAATAAAAAGGTGGTTTTATATTCACCACAAAGGGTGAAATATTATTCATTAAAATTAATTAATCCTACAAAAAACTAGTCATTGGAAATATTTTATGATAAAAAAATTCATATGAATTCAAACATGGGATCCATGTATAAAAATACAGTTTCATGTTTTAATAGTTTCTCCAAATAGTGTAAATCCATTGGTGGGTATTCAAGATAAAACTTATGGTACGTGGATGGTCAAGATTAGATGAATTTGGTATGGATGATTATAAAAATATTTATGGAATCCATACATAGTATATGAAATTACCTTTTCATCAATTTTAATAATAAAATCTATTATAATTATGCCCATATGATATGAATATTTCACTAATCTATTTTTGATAAAAGAAATCACATTGATCGTAAGTATTAATTTATAATGAAGAAGTTGCTTTTTTCTATAATAGGTTTGTGGTATAACTATAGTTTTCTAGGAAAAATATGCTAAAAATATATATGAAATAGATGTTTGGTATTTTATTTATTTAAGATTAAATAATTTATTATGGAATTAATGAATTAATAAATCATGTTATAGGGAATATTATCTAGATACATAGATCTATTGGGGTTTCTTAGTTCAATTCATGGAAATACATTGAAAAGATATTAAAAAACAGTACATAAAAATTCAAGATTGATTTTTTGACCATGTCACATGGAAATAAATATATCTAATTTTATGAGTTCAACCATAGGATATTATCATTATGATTCATATAATTCCAAATACCTAAGATTATTTTGGAATATATAAAATTTTCCATGATATATATTGTAGTTTGATATTTCTTATGTGTTAAGTATAATAGTTAGATATCATATCAAACCAGGAATACTACATGGGGATGTAGTCAAAACTAGCAAAAAGTAATTGACAAAGTAAAATAGGATGAGTCCTAGTATAAGGAGAAATGTGAATACTAGCTTTTATGGGTATATAACACTAGTATTAGTTCAAATCAATTTGATATAATATTTTAGTGTGGTTAAGGTAATATAAAAGATAAACTTATTACAACTAGTGGCTATCATATCCACACAGAAAGAGTTCATTTCAAATTTGATACTGCTTAAAAAGAACATTAGAACATATTTTGTAAAGTGTTGGGGTATACCTAGATAGTAAATGTTTTATCATTATTGTGATAAATTTTGACTATGGTATTAACCAAACTATCAGGTTTATATTAAAGGAAACAAGTTATAATAATCATTAAGATCACCTCTTGAGAGATTTTATTAGGATAACGAGGTAATATTAAGAATATTATCCATAGGATCATGTGGTGAACCCATTATCCTTATCCATACATAGTAGAAGCATGTTTATCATGTTATTCTAACAAGTTTTTTAGAAATTGGATCTAGAGAAAGTGGAAGTCTGTTGGAGTCAGTTTCCAAAAATTAAATACTTTTTACTATTGATTGTATGGAAATTTAAATAATTTTATATGAATTAATATCTTATCACCTGATAACCATCCTTATGTGTAATATTAATATGATAATTTCTTAAGATCATTTTTCAGATCAAAAGTTCATTAATAGTTCCTCGCTATGATGAGAACATTTAATTTCATTGATAATATTATTAAAATATGTTTTATAGTCCAATGAAATATATCTAGTGGGATATAGATTATTTCTATATATCAGTTATATTATTCTCAATAGAAATTGAGACTTATTCTCATGAAGTTTGTAATTGGTAACATCCAAGAGAGGAGGTTATGTGAATAAAATTTCCAATATGAATTCCACATGTTATATACACCATTGAATATTTATATATGTGAATGTGTTTATTAGTCCTTTGAGTTGAGATTATAATTAATGCATATCATGAGTTGTATAATTTGATATATTGATTAAAACCATGATAAAATATGTACATAGTGAGGTAGGATATGTTGGGTTCATCATGACTGATATGGAATTAATGAATATGTTAAGAAAGGATTTGTCCCTTCCTTCTTTATGAATGTTGGTATCTATAAAACTTTTATTGGAATGAAATTTTATGATAAAATCCATGTTCATGGGGATCCATCGACACATTCATTTTATATATTCAAATAAAGATATGACAAGCACATAGGTTGATGAAACATTTAATGCAACCTTCTTGATGAGATATTGATGCACTCGTGTGCATAGGTCATTTTCATATATAAAATTATATTAGAAATATTTATTATTATCACCTTTCACATATTTATATCCTTAACATGTTCTCTTAGGTTTGGATTGGTCATCCAATAACAAATCGATAATATTTGGTATGAACTAGGCTTTTTGAAGGAAAACCAAAGGCATTAGACCCTTTTTCCATGATGTATGGTTTGTATTATGTCATTAAAATTTGAAGACCTACCTTCCAAACCATGCATAATGGAGACATAGGAGAAAAAACACTGTGAATGGCCTATATAGAGTCAACTTAACTGTGTAGGCATGCCAATAGACCATGCGACTCAAAACTAGAGGGACACAATTAGAAATATGGTTCGTTCAAAGTTATACTAACTATGTGACTTAACTATGAAACAATCAATAAACAAAACCCTAACTTTTTGTACCCCTATAACTACCTTTTGAATTAGGATTATATGCTCTAACCACTATTAGGCACTAGGGATTGGCCAATTAATGATCCTATGACCATTTTTTAGGATATCTATCATTTAGGAGGAATTAATCTTTGTTGGAGGACATCTTGAAACCCATTCTAAGAAATTTTTAGGTATTTCTATTGAAGGTGTCATGTAATCTCTTCTTACCCAGGATATATTGAATATTAGAGGTAATAAGAGATTATGTGTATTCATTTTTTTTATGATTAGCTAGTTCCATTATGTTTTCCGGTTCGGGATGGTGGTGGACAACCTTTTGTGTAATTTTTTTATTTCCATTGTTTTTTGTTTTTTTTTCATTTCATAATTTCATAATACCTCTGCTTTTCATCTCCAAAATTCACCAGTTACACCATATTGAATCAAGAATGATGACTATAGGGATTTCTGGGGGAATTATGGTGAATAATCCCATGAAAATTGGTTGTATTCATCATCTCCAATGGATTTTATTTATAAAAGTTTTCAAGGATTATTTTCCTAACCATGAAATATATTTTCTGAACTTAAAATAAACCTAATAGAACTATGTCAGTTCAAAAGAATTAAATCTTAGACATGCTATTTCTTATGAACAACACAACACACAAATTAGAATGATTTAGAGAGGCCTTTATCAAATTTCAAAACCTCGACGCATTTGCATTATCAATTTTTAAATTCATTTTTGGTTATTATGTTCTGAGTGAATAAAATCATTAAATAGCTTAAAAATTGGGCCAACTAAGGTCTAAAACTAGTCGTGAAACCATATATTTATGATTTTAAATTCAATTAAATCTTCAATTAGTTACCTGAGAACCAAAATCGATAAACACCCCAAATTTCCCCATGTATCAACCCCATACTCTCACTAAATGCAATGTGACATTGGGAAATATTAAATTTAGGCTACCAAAAGAAACTGTATAGCTGATGTGACACTAATTTTTATCACCATTGTCGGGGAACTTTTAACGGTGTTATATTAATTTGAGTTTGGGTTGATTAAGTTGAAATAAAAAATAGGAAACTCCAAAAAAAATTATTAACCCCATTATATTTTTGATTATATTTGGTTTTCAATTTTTTAATTGGTGTGTTTTATAGTGTTGTGTAGGAACATAGGTGCATGATCTATCTTTTCACTAATTCCAAGTGTGCCAAGTCAGTGGAGACCCTTTTATTTTAACCTTAAATCAAATTAATGATATCTACGTGATGCCTAGAACTTATGGGAGAGCATCACCAAAAAACTTTCATAAAAAATGTGGAAGTGTAAGACCCAACTATTTTCTATACTGTTTGAAAATTGTTTTTCTCTAAATAAACTATAACCAACATATTGTATCTTATGGTGAACAAAATCAGCATCCATTGGCTCCCTTTGTGAAGCATGCACCATGAAACCATCAAAAAACACTGGATCAATTTGTACTGGGCTATGTATAATAATGAATTAAAAATTTATTCTATTAGAGACAAAACAATATCTATCCCAAAACCAATTGTTATATTTTCCATAGGAGCAACAATATATGAAACAACCTCCTTGAGAACAGCTACCACCACATCATACTCTTATTGAGTACAGAATTCCATAAATTCATGGAGCTAATACATGAATTGTTAATCCATTAGTGTAATCATAACACATTGAAATTAATCCTACCATATATATCTCATTCATAATATAGTTTAATTAAGAGGATTTCTGAGTGAAGATCCCAATTCTCATATTTCAAACTTTCTAGATATATATGACAAGTTTCATTACCATAGAGTGTTGTAAGATGTCATTAGACTCTATATCTTTACCTTTTCATTGATGGGTAAAGTAAATGACTGGCTCAAAGGGCGTACACAATGTTCCATAATCATGTGGGAATCTTTGGATCATGATTTCTTGGAAAAATACTTTCCTCCATCCAAGATGGTGACATTGAGGACTAAAATACACAACTTCCAGAATCTTGAGACTGAATCCTTATGTGAATCATGGGATCACTTCAAGGAAATATATAGAAACTTACCCCAATATATAATTTCATTGTGGAAACAAGTTCATAAAATTTATGTAGGTCTCACAACAAACAAAAAAACTATAGTGGATGTAGCAGTTGGAGGGACTCTCATGAAAAATTCATCTGAA
Organism: Viscum album; assembly: GCA_963277665.1. Taxonomy (NCBI): domain Eukaryota; kingdom Viridiplantae; phylum Streptophyta; class Magnoliopsida; order Santalales; family Viscaceae; genus Viscum; species Viscum album. The sequence continues at coordinate 1,479,783,016 of OY728134.1, forward strand.
TAATTTTTTAATCTAATAGAATATATTTTTGAAAATAACTTCCAGTGGAATTATATGTGGGGAACAAAGAAATTATTCACGAATAATTTAAATTACCCTATGATTCTCACTGCTCAATTTGAGACAATGTCAAAGAAAAATTATGTGCTTAATCTAAATACAAGTTCTCAAGTTCAAGCAGTTTAACATTAAAATTGTAGAAAATGTTGTGACAACCATGTCATGGGTGAATTTATAGGAAGGATTCATAGAATATTTTCAATATAATTGAGTTATATATCACAAAAATATGTACATAACATATTTTAAATATATAAAAATCCAACATGGAAGGACAATAAAAATTCTGGCCAAGGATAGCCACAACAAAACCCTCAGTGAAGACCTTAGAATCCACTTGGTCATGGGAAGCCTCAATATAAATATATGCACTCTATGAAAAAACAAGTAAATAAATATCTTTTGGGGATGTAACTATTAAAAGGGTATCAAAACCCTCATATAGCATAACCCCATCATTCACAAAAATAACAGTAGGTGATTCCAAAAACCCATAATGAGAACCTAGTTCTATATTGGAAGAGATAATATCCATGTTCACCTATAGCACAGAAAAAAAATCATGAACAAAGATGAATATTACTAAGTCTATGAGAACCAGATTGGGTAGCTTGATAGCCAAATCTTATCAAGGAAACCCAAAAAAGTACCAGTTAATACTGAAAATAATACTTAAGAAAAAGTAAAAGTAGTGACCTTGGGGAGTGGAAAAAATCTCCATCAAATAGAAACAACAAAAAAGTATTTTTTAAGCTATAAAACATGAAAATCCTCCCCAATATTCGAAGAAGGAATCAATATATTAAGTTTTACACTCATAAAAATATTTATCTAAAGGGGAAGAAATTATAAATGATTATAAAAGGGATGTGATCAAACCTTATATACCAACCTTACCCATTTCATTGTGAATGAAGCTGAGTAAGTTATATCAACAGTTTGTAAAATTAACGGAAGTGTTTTCAAAACTCCACATCAACATTCCCTTCATAGAGGTATTAGATCTAATTCCCAAATACATGAAGTTCATGAAATAAATACTTTTAAATAAAACAAATATGATTTTTTTAGGCACCATTCATATTAACAAGGAGTTCCCCATAGTAGTACAGTATTCGATCCCACCCAAGGTTCAAGATCATAAAATCATTTCTATCCCATGAACGATCATATCTTGTGAGTTAGGTAAGACTATTTTTTAACTTGGGATTCATTGTTAATTTAATTCCTTTCAATGTATTTATAAACTTGGTATATAATGAATTTAATCCCACACATGTGGAACTATAATTAACTGGTTGTTCTGTCAAACATCACAAAGGAATGAAAGAAGATGTGTTAGAGAATTCTGGAAAATTGATTCCTCTAGATGAATTCATCATACTCAACATGGGGAGGATGAGGAGGCCCCTCTAATTTTGGGAAGATCCTTTTTAGCTTTTAGAATTGTTTTGATTGATGTTTATCAAGGGGAATTTAATTTTCAAGAGGGTGATGAAAAGGAATCATAAAACATCATCAAGCCTATCAAGAAATAAAAAATTGTGGAATATGGGGATTTTTTCACCTTATCCACATTGTAAAATTTTTTATATTGTAGAAAACTTGACATGGGGTGTTCTTGATTAGTTGATGAGCTGGATACTGCAAAATTACATCATGAACATGAATAATAAGTGACAAAGTATGTTTCTGGACAAGGAGGTTATTATTGATAGAAATAAGTTATTATAGATATTTTGGAAAGAGAGAGGATAGAGCCCTTATTTCCCTTATTTTTTAAGTCACCATAGTTAGAAACTAATACTCTCCCATAATATATCAATTATGGTTATTGGGTAGACAAGGATACACTCCCAATCATTCTTAACTCATACCTTATAGAAGATCAAGAAACTAAACTGTATAGGTTATCAAAAGAAGAAATAAATCTATCATATAGATAATGGTAAATCTTAAAGGAATCATACCTATCATATAAACACAAAAGCATATTTTATTAGAAGGATAAAAACCATCCAGATAGATGTAATAAAGGCTCATCCCTATGATAAAGGTGGTTTTGAAGAAATGGGTGGTTAAATTTTATGATGCTAGAATTATATATCCAAATTTACATATTCCATTTTTAAATCATCTAAAAGTGGAGAAAAAGGAATTATATATTATTGAAAGATGAAATAAAAAATATCTTATTCCCTTTCAGATGGTCATGGGTTGGAAAGTATGTTTGGACTGCCAAAAATTGAATGAGGCAACCCCAAAAGACACATTCTCCCTTACTTTTATGGATCAAAATTTAGAGCAACTGAGAAGAAATGTTTTTATTATTATTTCATAGATGGATACTCAGGATATAAATAGATATCTATTGCTCCCAGAGAATGAGATAATAGAAACATTATGTTCTCTTATGACACATTTTCTTATTGCTGCATGTCTTTTGAGATGTGTAACACTCTAGCCACATTCCAATGCTACATGTTGGCTACTTTCAAAGACATGATGGAGAATATTATGAAGGATTCTATGGATTATATCTCAGTCTTTGCAAAATAATTATACATATGGTTGAGAATTATATAGTTTAATCTAGAAATGTGTGAATAAAGATGGAATAAATTTCATTTTATGGTGAAACATGGTATAGTTTTGGGACATTGAATTTATGGAAAAGTGATAGAGGTTGATTTATAAAAATTAAAATTCATACATAAATTTACCATCCCAACATTAGTTCATGCAATCTTTAGTTTTTTGGTACCCATAGAATCTTACATCTGATTTGTCAGGTATTTATACAAAATTTCTCAACTAATAAAAAATATTTCGGACAAAGATTTCAGTTCTGTGTTTGATGAACTGTCCCTCAAAAAATTTCATCTAATTAAATATAAGCTAGTGTAATATTAAATTATGTTTGTTATAGATTGGAATTAATCATTTGATGTAAAGTGTAATTTATTTGACTATATAATGGGAGAAGTCTTATAATAGAGGTTTGATCATATTTTCCATCCAATTTACAATGAAACCCACACTTTGAACCAAGATCAAATCAATAAAACAACTAATGACAAGTATTTATTGGTGGATGTGTTTTAATTCTATATATTTCTATATTTATTATTAATATCAAATGTAGGTTTCTACATAAACTATGTTTCTAAAAAATATCTCATTAATAAGAAGGATTTGAATCCATGGTTGATTAAATGGGTGTTACTTCTGTAAAAATTCAATCTTAAAATTCATAATAAAAATGGATATTAAAATATTATTATTGATCATCTATATCACTTATAGTTTCTCCACCTTGAGGAATAAGATGTTAGTGGGATTCGAGAAGATATCCCAGATGAAAAAATATTTTTTTGTGATTACTACAGCTTGACTGTGGTTTGCAGACATTTCAAACTATGTAGCCATGAGAGTTATACAAACATTTATCTCTTACCAAATAATGATAAGATTTTAAATTAATGTGAATCATTATTTTTTAAAAGATACATTTCTATTATGATCATGTGGAGATGGTATAATCCATTTCTGTGTACCAATACTTAAGTATAATGAATTCTAGAGTTTTGTTAGTCTCTCCCTTTTAATAAAACCATAGTCTAGATTGTACAATTTTCATAGTCCAAAAATCTTGATTTTTTTAGATAATTATTCATAAGGATGAAAGAAAATTCATGGAGTAATGTGATATATTCCAATGTATGGGTAAAATTTTAGTGTATAGTAAAAATTCCAAAACAATGTATATTAGAAGTAGAAGTCATTGATGTCTGGGGTGTTTATTTTATTAGAATATTTCCACTATCCTATGGTAAGAATTATATTATGGTATATATGGATTATGTCTCTAGGTGTGTGAAAACTTCTAATATAGATCAAAACAAATCAATAATTTTTATTTATTTTCTCAATGGGAATGTGTTTAGAATATTTAAATTCCTCACTTGCTCTTTATTGATAGAGGCACTCATTTTGATATCTTGATGTTGAGGAATGTTTTAATGATGTGTGGAGTGATGTAAAATATGGTTACACATTACCATCACCAATCTAGTGGGAAAGTGGATTTAGAAAACTATGTACTAAAGAAAATTCTAGAAAAATAATTAGAGTGTCATGAAAAGATTGGTTAAAAAAGATTGAGGATACTTTTCGGGCCTACCAGACAGCTTCTAAGACTCCACTGGGCATGCCACCTTTTTGGTTGGTTTATGGGAATATTTTTCATTTTTTTGTGGAACTTAAACATAAGGGATATTGTTCAGTTAAATACTTGAATTTTTATTTGAAATCTACCAAAGAGAAAAGGACGTTGCATCTATTTGAACTTGATGAAATCACGTGAAAGGCATATACTAATGACATGATTTATAGGAAGAATGAAAATATGATTTATGACTACTTGATTTATTGTAAGTTATTCCAACCTAGTGATTAGGTATTTCTTTTAACTTATAGATTGTGTCTTTTTTCTAGGAAATCTGTAATCTTGGTGTTCTGGAGCATTTAAATTGATCAATTCATTCTGCCATGGTTTAGTTGAAATTGTTAGAGAATATGGACAACCCTTCTATATAAAAAACGAAGTGCCTAAAACCTTATTATCAAATGAAGGACATGTTAGTAATGTCCTCAAACATTCTATTAAACTAAATAAGAACCCCATGCATGTCTATCACGAGACATTAAACAAATAACTAAATGAGTGATAACTCAAAATTTCAGAAAAATTCATAAAAATGATTGGTTGTTTTTGTGTTTTCCTAGGAGATAATTTATGTGTTTTTATAAATTTTTATTTTATAGTTGGATAATAAATATGAATTGATAGATTTATTATTGAAATTTTATTTTTAAGGTATTTATTTTTTCTATGATAGATGAAATCCAATTTTTAGAACATTTTGTGGAACATAAATTTTCATTTTAGGGGAAACTATTAATTTTAAAAAATGGAAAGAACCAAAATTCTAAATGACATACCTAACCTTATGGTTAGTGCATGGTTAAACTAACTATTCACATTAATCATTTGATGTGGTCACTCACATTATAGAAAAAAATTTATGATTAGTTTATAGTTAAATAAGTCATGTGCTTTAACCATGTAAGGGGACTTTTATTCTTGTTCCATGTGAATGGTTTGTGCATAGTTAAATATACTATGTGTAGTAACCGTGTGATTTTCATAAAATCCTGAATTTTCATGCCTCAAAATGAAAATCTCACATTTTTAACCCCCAAAATCAAGCCTCACTCCCACCTAACCCATGCACCTACCGACCTTATTACCTCTCCTATCATATTCTCATCCCTCTCCCTTGCATCATCTTCTTCCTCAAATTTGAATCCCTTAGGTACATTTATTCCTTATCCTACTCCTCATCCTCTTCCTCCTTCCCCTTATCTTCTTATATATTTCTTTATTCTTCTTCCCCAAGGTTTTTTGTATCCCCTTTTTTTCTATATACCCTTTTGAAATTCTCATTTTGATTTTTCTTTTTTCTCTTGTTTTCTAGGAATTATCATGTAAAATTTTTTAGTAACATCACCACACATACTTTAACCACTCAATTTTTCAAAAACCCTAGTTTTTATTAATCTATATCCTTGGGTTTATGGTCACCAGAGGATTTAATTAATAATTTCATAATTTAATTTCAATTATATATCTTTTAATTTGTAAAGTGTGTGCTATATATTGTTGAAAATCATATAAGAGACCCTATCAACATCCTCATGGCCTCCTCTTCTAAGAATGATCATGGATCCGGTTTAAAAATATTTTTTAAACTAATATATAATTACATAATATAGAGTATAATCAAAGGAACTGATTACATTATACTTAGGAATTCATTCAACATAGATGTTTTGAACCCCACAACCTTACTGCACTTGGAATCACCAATGATCTACAAAGTTTAATTACCACTAGAAACCTTATGGTGGTCCTATCCATTTAGAAACCAACTTAAATATTGATTATAATAGAAATTATAGAAAGATTTTTCCATGATCACTATACTACTAATGATGATGGGTAACTGATTGAGGTAGAAGGTGATGAGACATTTTGGCTTCTCAAGACACAGAACAGTTTGTAACTGCAGAGCTTTTCCACTTTGGTTAGCATCTATAATGAGGAATTTTTAAGCAATATGGATTATACCGAGGCTCTCTAAATTGAGACCCTAATTCCACCTGACAATTTTGGGTGAATATTGCACAACTAGGGCTAGTGTATGTTCCCAAAACCACTAAGGCCTCAAAATTGATAAATTGAGTCCATCATGTCATCTGTTGGGTACTTACAACTTGTTTCACTACACGATCGGATAATTATAGGAATATTAAACACTAGGACTAATTTCTTATTTATTCCATGATTTATGAGTATCCCATCAATTGGACATAAGTTTTCACCCAAAATTCACTATACATGTTTACTAATCCTAATGGTAAAATTTTTAGAATCCCCTATATTCCACTCTTGGCTGAGCATATTAGCCTCTATTTCAATACGGAGGCCTTCACTGAGCTTTCTTTACCTCTTCCATTCAATATCACTATGGGGTGATAAATAAAAATTATTTAATATGATGGGTAGTTATAAATTTTATAGGAGCATGGGAGGAGTCCTAGGCTGTGTCTCATGAAGTCTCATCTCCACCCAACTCTTCCATTTACACCCCTCCACCCGAGGAGTGCCAAACTCCCTCATACCATACCACCACCAAACATCCATATATCTCAACCACATAAATACCTCAACCTTCTTACTATTTTTAATTCACTCATCCTAACCTTGACAACACCCCATATGCCAATCCAGACCCATAATGATAGCAGGATCATGACTTTTATGCCATGTTTGACTGGTAGGTTTAGTGTAATCAACACCAAATGGAGTGAACCAGCTTAATAGACCTCTTTATCCCTAACCTCTACCGAATATTTCCAAAAAAAATTCCTACTTACTACATTTATGATGGTTCTCTCTTTTATTTGGGCATATCTTGGGCTTCCAATCCATTAGATGAGAAAATGAAATCAGGTGCTGTATAGAGCAGATGGGAAGATCCTCTAATGTCTGAGGGAATGGAATACAAGAAAATAGTGCAAGATATAACTTATTATGAGACTAAACAAGAAAAATTTCAGGACCCATTTAGTATAGGCCCATACATGTGTTGGTACTGATATTTTCTTTCCCTTTCAATTTCTTTTTGTGACTCACAATTTTTCTAAATTGGCTTATCTAAGACTATGTTTGGTATTGGATGATTTACTGGAAAATTTTTTTGTGATTAATTCAATGCATGGTTGTGTTCTCCCATATACTTCCCAAAAACTATTATAATTTAATTTATTCACTTTTCTTAGTTTCTCTATCTGATAAAACATGTAGACCACTTCATTCACTCTTTAGACACACTCTTTTGTTCGACAGGATCTCACATACTACAATTTTCCATCCCTTACACGTCACTCCAGGGGAGTTTTTATTCTTTTATTTTAAGGATTTTTTTATCCTCCATTTCATGGCTTTTAACTCTAACCCTTCTCCACCTTAACACAATCATGAGGGACCATGCACTATTATAACTGTGTGGGAGTGTGTCCTATCTTTGTCACCTGATTTGGACATTTCCTTGGAATTTCCAAGGATGAAATGTTTTTATTAAACACCATTTAAGGTCTTGTATTGATGCCACAGATTCATATTAATTAAATGAATATGTATTTTAGTGTATCATTTTGAAAATTTTCATATATTTGGATTTATAAATTTTTTTTATGTGAATGAGCTTTGGAACACTCAAATACTATTATTTATATTTTTATTTTTAAAATTTTGGGTTTAAAGATGAATATTATGACGGAGTATTCTAAATTAAGAGGAATTTTTAAATGAAATTAAATTTATAGGCAAGGGAAAGTGGAGCATTAAAATTATTGATATAGCACATGTGGTTATTTTGTGGTTTGAATTCCCTAACCTCTTGACTTTCACAAACATTCCATTTAGGTGGGTCATTTAAAAAAATATGTGTACTAAAATTTTATTCATATTATCTCAAATAAAATAAAAATTGAGATATGTTATTGGAATACCCATTATGATAGTGAACCTCTATTTTGCATCAAATTTATAATTTTATGAAGTTATGTGACCTATAAAAGTGATATTCCACCATCTGCAGTCAATGAGAACTTATTATAACCTACCCAAGTGTGTGATGAGATAGAAAGGGATCGAAGAACTTTATTTTAAATGAAAAATTACAATTTTAGATTTAAATAGACAATTATTTAAGTATGACAATTTGTAAAATTATCCATCGAGTCAAATATTTCTATTTTTTAAGGATTGGTGAGTCCTAAAGAATGTATGTGGGATTTTCAAAATTCATTCACTCAAAAATCACATTCGATTGGTTGATTTAACCAGTAAAATTTCTAAATATTTATTTAATGGTTCTTTTTAAATAATTTTTTAGGTAATTATTTTATGACAAGTAATTGATAAAGTGTTGTTATTTTGATGCACTTGTGTGCATGGTTCATTTTCATATCCAAAATTACCTTGGAAATCGGTTTAAGATCAATTTTCATGTATTTATAGCCTTAAATTGTTCTGATAGGTGTTGATTGGTCATCCAATGAAGAACCAATAATATTTGCTATAAACCAAGAATCTCAGAGGAAAATCAGTGGCTTTTGGACCCATTTTACCTTGTTCATGGTTTCTACTAAGTCACACAAACCATGCATGCCAACCATCAAACTGGGCATGATAGAGCCAATGGAGATAGAACCATGTGCATGGTCTACACATGGTTAACATAATAATGTGTACAAGCCAATGGAACAAGAAAATAATAATTAAAGGGATAGAATGAAAAATATTGTTGGAACATGGTTAAATTACAATGTGCCTTAACTGCGCACCAGTTAACTGACAACCAACTGCCTTCCATCTACCACCATAACCACAATTGAACCAAATATTATGACACTTAACCACCCCTAGACAATATGGGTAATCCAATTTATGATTTTCTTACAATTTTAAAGGGAATATATCATTTTGGAGGAGTCAATCTTGGATACATGAGATCTTGAAACTAATTCTAATCACTTTTTAGAGACATTTCTATTTAAGGTGGATTGTAATATATTCTTTACCTTATAGTAATGAACAATAGAGGTTATAATAGATTGTTTTTAAGAACTTTTTCTAGGATTATATAATTACTTTGTGTGGTGGGGTTATGGATGATGATGAAGAACATTTTAAGTAATTGATTTATTTCTGTTGTGTTTGTGTTTTTAATTTTATTATTTTATAACCCCTTGAGTTTTCTCTCTTAGATTCACTGGTTAAACCCTATCAAATCAAGAATAGTGTATCTAGATATCTCCAGTAGAATTATAACTAATAATACAATGAATATTGAGTGCATTATTTTTCTATAATAGGTTTCATTTCATAAAGTTTTCAAGAATTAATTGCTGGTCCAAGAAGTTGATTTTTGAAAAATTAAACAAAACCTATAGAATTAAGGTTTTTTCAATACAATTGAATCCCAAAAAAGATATTTATTATGAACACCATGAAACACATTGTAGAATGATTTACAAAGGCCTTCATTGAATTTCACATCCCCAAAACATTTCCATGGTTGTGTTTTAAATATATATGTTTTTTTATTCTTTTTTAAGTGAAAAAACTATAAAAGGGATTTAGAATTGGGTTAACTAAGTTATAAAAGAATACATATATCCACCGATAAATGATTTTAAATTTAGTTAAATATTCAACTATCTACCTAATAACTCAAATCAACAAGCACACAAAGTTTCCATATGGATTGGTCTCATACTCTCACTATACTCATTTTGAAATTAGTAAATATTCAAATTGGATTTCCAAAACTGACCATTTGGATGAAACAACACTAGATATCGAAAAAAAGGTATTATATTACACCAATAAGTATTCATAGGAGGTTTTTACCATTATGAAATTAACTTATTTCTTCATGGTTTCTTAAACATGTTTTAGATAGTAATCTTGAACTTTAGGCTAGTTATCCTAATGACATATAAAAAGATACCTCAAAGGTCACACGATAAGTGTATCTAAAAAATTATTTTAAAATATATTTGAGTTTAATATTTAGAATAAATATTTTTATCAACATGTTTCTCAATAATTATTCCAGTTGGGTTGATTATATTTGTGTGGAATTTATATGAGTTGAATATTAAATAAATATTGTGTTCTAGTTAGCCAATATAATATGTAATTATCACTTGATTATTCTCTAGGTAATTGTTTATTCAATTATGAAAGTAATAAAATAATTTTATATTCAAATATTTAGTAAATATAAGATTAATTAATTAATTAAAAAATAATATAATGATATCAATTTATTAAATAAATATTTATTTTTCCACATTCATTAAATGCCAAGGAGGATTGGTGGGCTAGGTTAAGGGACCAAATGGAAATGATATATTTTATTTGATACCATATAAATAATTGTTGATTGATTTTTTTAGTAAATTATATATATATATATATATATTTATGATTTTAACATGAATATATAAATTATTCAAAGGAAATTGTATAATAATTAATTATATTACCATAAGTATATAACCCAACTAATATCATTTTATAGTAATAATACATTGTTGTGAAAAATACATTCCCTATAAAGAATTCTCCTAAGAATGTAGGTAATTATCCAAGAACATTGAGGGTGCCCAAGAATGGTTGCACCACTGAGGGCTGGGGGAAGAATTAGTGTTGATTAAAACTTGTACAATTTTATTTTCATTAGAAATAAACAACTATTACTGATTAAGATCTAATACTCTGAAAATAAAATCCCATACTTCAATTATGAAAGAAAAATATTTAAATAAAATAAGTCACACAACATTTTTACAAAGTTTAACCTCGATGTGAGAGCTTACTCCTTGATACATATAATTGATATTCTAGTCTATCACTACTGAAAATAATGGCATTTGCGATGGGGCATTTTCATCGGGATCCCGTCGCTTATAGGCTTTTGTGACGGGGGTCCGTCGCAAATAGCCCGTTGCGGAAAACGGCGTCGCAACAACAATTATTTGCGACGGGCCCGTCGCAAATATTAGTCCTTATATTTAAAAAAAAAATTAAAAAGTATTTGTGACGGTCCCGTCGCAATTACTATTTGCAACGGACCCATCGTAATTAATATTTGCGACGGGCCCATCGCAAATACTTTTTTAAAAAAAATAAAAAAATATTAATAAATTATTTTAATTTATATAATAATAATACTATTTGCGACGGGCATAGTATCCCGTCGCAAATAATATAAAAAAATAAAAAGATAAATTGTTAATAAATTATTTTAATTAATATAATAATAATCCAATTATAATTCAAAAATAAAAAATATTAAGAAATTATTTTAATTAATATAATAATAATAGAATTATAATTCAAAAATAAAAAATAATAAAATATTAATTATTTTAATTAATATAATAATATTAGAATTATAATTCATAAATAAAAAAAATATTAATAAGTTATTTTAATTAACATAAAAATAATAAAATTATTTTACATTCAAATATTAAAATAATTCAAATATTACAAAAAAAATATAATTAAATTTTAATATTATAAAATTTTAATATATATATATAACTTAATATTATAAAATATAAATAATAATATTATTCATATTAATATTGTTATTTCAAAATATAATATTATTTATATTTTATAATGAGACAGAAACTACGAATAGAAAAAAAATTCATATTTTGATTTAACAAACTTTATAACATAAAAACAAACTCTAATCTGAAGGAGGGGGGAGGGGGGAGGGGGGATCTGCAGATGCTGGTGGAGGAAACTACATCCCTCAAGCATGAGTGAGTCGGCGCATGTACTCCATCTCCTCCTACTGCTGCAGCCACCGACTCACCTGCTCCTCGTACAGCTGCTGTTGGAGTCGACGCTCCTCCTCATGCTACTGCTGCTGCTGACGCATCTGCTCCTGCTCCTGTCGGAGACTCTCTATCAGTGCAGTCTGAGATCACAACTGATCCTCATACTGTGTAGAAGAAGAAGATGCACGAGCTCCTCTCGAGCTGGATGCCGACATCGCAGCACTGCCATAATAATCTCCAGGAGTCAGTCGAGAGATGATACTAACTACCCGGCCCTTCTAGAAGGCATACTAGGTGGCCTGCATTCATGCCGCCTCATCAAACTGACAGCCAGTGGTCTGATCTGATGACTCGGCCTGACTCTCAAACCGGTTCTGTGACGTTGCGGCCTCATATGACTCCTGTAGTTGCAATTTAAAATTAAAATTGTGAATATATTATATGCAGTTAATTTTTAAACTTGAAAACAAATAATACTGACCACGATGTGACGCTGACGATCACCTCTGAGCTCCCCAGTAGCAGGATCACTATACATCCTCTGATATACCTCGTACTCCGTAATATCAGGGTGCTCGACAGCCTAAAAGAATAAAAAATAAACTGTTAATATTTATAGTTATATAAAATTTTTATAAATAATGTACGTACCCAATGTTTTCTATGAGTACTGAAAGTATGACTCCCAGCTCGATGAGTCACCTCTTGTCTCCCCCGATTCTACCTCCCCACCGATGATCTCCTCTAAAAGGCATCACTCAACCAGTGCGCACATAATCCATCCCAAACGTGGGATGAAATGTACTGTGGTTGGTGCGCTCTACAGGAGTCATAAAAAACGGATACTCCTGCTTTCTTCATGGCCGCTCTCCTCAAGTTGTGAAAAAACTGATGAAAGCGATCACGCATAACCACCTACCATGCCTCGTGGATGGCGCCACGCATGGTATCCTCGATCGGATACCATAAAACCTACAAATAAATCAAAATATCAAGTTAGAAATGAAATAATTTTCAAAATAAAAATTATTTATTTACGTATGTACCAACCAATGGCCGAATATGGCCTGCTGCACATCAATGGGAATCTGCTCCCATGTGGTCCAAGGATGAGAGAAATAGTTGCGCAAAATAGCGCTGCCCTGTCCGACTGCTATATGCGGAAAAATGTAAAAATAATAAACATTTATTATGTGAATAGATTAATGAATTCTTAGTCAAATCCACAGGCTATCACACAAGTTATCACACCTCTGTGTGTGTGGATCAAACCCAAGACGTGGATGTCGCTCGGGGAGGGGGTCAGGAATCATCAATCGTGCAATACTGCGCCCCCTCCGCGTACTCCTTGAAGCGCCTGTAGGCTGAGGGTCATCTGCCAGCAACTCATCCGCATCGAAAGACCGGTCAGCATCCGTCAACTCCCGAAATGCGTCGTCGTCCATCTGAAACAGAAAATGTTAATTTTTTTAGCAAATAATTGATAATTACTATTATATATACATATATATTAGTTATGATTATATATAACTACCATGGAATTCTATTAGTGTTCATCTTCATCATCATCTTCATATATGTCAATGTCATCTTCATATTCCTCCTCAACATCATCGATATCCATTCGAGTTCCAGTTGCTTCATCTCTTACCATTTCAAATTCATATGTGACATCATTAACATCATCGTCATCACCGACTCTTAAATGTGGGGTGTCGTCATCGATACTCATGTCTCTTTGTAAAAAAGATTTATTTTGAGTACTCTCTTGAAAAACTTCAATTCCATGCACATTAGTGAAAGCACATTCACTTTGACTAAACTGATTATCTCGAATTTTGATTTTTATTATACTCCACCAATTAGTCAAGTCTCTTGACATAGCATAGTACTTTGTGTAATAGACTTGATGTGCCTGTTGAGCCAATAAGAATGGTTCATTTACTGCGAGAACACTTTACATTTAATATCGATGATTCCATGATTCGGATGAACACGCACGCCTCTCTCTGTATCCAACCACCGGAATTTGAACATGGTTATGTAATGTTGTCCAAGATAACAGAGTTCAATGATTTCATTATGTATGCCATAAAAGTCAACTTCATTTTCACGATGATGAGATCCTCTCAAGCTAACTCCACTATTCATTGTTTTTTTTTTTGATTTTCCATATGCATGTGTATGAAATCAAAATCCATTCACCACATATGCATTATAAGTTTTAACAAGTTTGGAAGGTGGGTTACTAAATATACACAGCCGTTTGTCAATTTTATCAGCATGTCGAGACACCTAAAAATTTGTGAAATAATTATCAATATAGTAAACTATACATTGAATGAGTTGCTAAAAGATAAATAATTTATGTTACAATTTTTTGAAACCACCGAGAGAAATTTTTTTGTCGGCGTTCTTTGAGAGCAGCTGCTGTAATTTGTGGAATTTGTTTCTTGATATGATTATCATACAACCTATAAAAAACAAAGTTATTTACTGTAACATAAATGATAGAATAAGTGATATAAACACTTACAGTACAACAAATGTCATCTCTTCACATTTGAGCAGAACATACGTATGAGCTCTGTGATGTTCATCATCTGAAAGCCAGCGTTCATGAACTCTACCAAAACCAAGCTCTGGCTGGTTGAAAATAGATAATTGATTATCGATTTCATCAATATTCCTTTCATTCCATCCCATTAATTTTTATTTTGAAGGATACTCAGATTCTAAATAATGGGAGCAGAAAAAAGATATTTCCTCTTGAAAATAAGCTTCTGTAATATATCCTTCAACAGATGCTTTGTTACGTACTTTTGTTTTCAATTTTTGCATGCATCTTTCGGATGGGTACATCCATCGAAACTGTACTGGACCTCCACATTTGGATTCATATGGAAAATGTAATATCAAATGTTCCATTGAGTCGAAGAAAGATGGCAGAAATATTTTTTCCAGTTTACATATAATTACAACAACATCTTTTTCAAGTTTTCATAGAGCATCATAATCTGTTGTATCCGCACAAATGTCCCGAAAAAAATAGGAAATGTCTGTTATGGAATCCCAAATCACAGAATTCAACAAACCTCTTAATCCAATGGGTAGAATTATTTCCATTATAACATGACAATCATGACTTTCTAATCCAGTAATATGACCATTCTTTACACATCTACCCAAATTTGAAGCACATCCATCTGGAAGTCTCAAATCTGCAATCCACTGACAAAATAATAAACGGTTTTCTTTAGACAGTGTATAAGCTGCTTTTGGTTTCAGTAACCTTTCTGTTCTGACATTCTCAAACAGTTCCAGTTCTGGACGCCTACAAAATTGGGCAAGATCTAAACGTGCATTTACATTGTCTTTACTCTTTCCTGGAGTATCCAAAACCGTATGAAACAAATTATCAAAATAGTTCTTCTCAATATGCATGACATCCAACATGTGGCAGACCAACAAATCAGACCAATATGGAAAATCCCAAAATATGCTACGTTTAATCCAATTGTGTTCTTTCCCAAAACCAGAAATTTTCTGTTGGTTTATTGTGGGACCAAAAGTGATGGCAGGTAATGAAAATAAAACTAATTTTAACTCCGAACCTGATAGAATTTTTGGAGGACCATCCCTTTCAACTGTTCCTTTTCTGAAATGAGATCTGTTTCTGCGAAAAGGATGATCAGCTAGAAGAAATCTGTGATGACAGTCAAAATAACAAGGTTTCTTACCATGAATGAGCATAAATGATTTGTTATCTCCCATACAGTAAGGACATGATTTCTGACCATGTGTACTCCAGCCAGATAACATCCCATAAGCCGGGAAGTCACTGATTTTCCACATCAATGCTACTCTTAGTATGAAATTCTGTTTTGTAGCAACATCATATGTACTGACACCAGTACTCCACAATAAACTTAATTCATCAATCAATGGTTTCAAATAAACATCAATATTCTTCTTCGGATGTCCTTTAATTAGTAAAGTCAAAAAGATATATGGCTTCTTCATCAACATCTATGGAGGTAAATTGTACGGAGTTAAAAAAACAGGCCAACATGAATACTGACTACCATAAGATCCGAACGGACAGAAACCATCAGTGGAAAGGCCCAGTCAAACATTTCTAGCTTCTAAAGCAAAGGATAGATGCACTCTATCAAAATGTTTCCATGAATCACCATCGGCTGGATGATTCAAGCTTTTATCGATTGAAATATTCTCTTTATTCCAGGACATCATTGTCGTTGTATTCTTAGACATGAATAAACGTTGAAGTCTGGATATAAGTGGAAAATATCTCAACTGTTTTACTGGAATCAAACCAGACTTCCCATGTTTCCCTTCTTTATATCTCAGTTGCCCACATGTGGGACAACTATCCAACGACTCATTTTCCCCAGAATATTAAATGCAGTCATTTGAACATGCATGAATCTTTTGACAAGTCCCAAATTTCGAACCAGCCTCTTACTCTAATAGTAATTTACAGGCAAAACATTTCCTTTGGGTAACAGTGTTTTAAGCAAAGAAAATATCTGGTCAAAACAGCTGTTTGACATTCCGTTATCTGATTTGATAGCCATAAATTTTGAAACTTCTTCTAATTTTCGCATCTTGCAGCCTGAATATAATGCATCCGCAGCAGACCTCAACAACTCATAAAATTCAGACGGTGCCAACTCAGGATTTGAATCTATATAAGCCAGAGTTTTTGTATGTTGAACAGATGAACCTGCAACATCATGTACTAAATCTTGAAACCGGGATGGATCCGGAATCAAGTTGGTATCACCTACTCTGGAACTGCGTTCACCGTGTTGATACCAAAAAACATAATCTGGTTGAAAACCAAAACGCAAGAGATGTCCCCCCACTTTGTCAAACATGTCAAACATTCTCAATGCACATTTTCTATATGGGCATTTTATTTTTCCTTCTGAAACAAATTCAGGATTTGATGCCGCAAATGATAAAAAAGTCTCCACACCCTCTATATATATTGGATTTAAACCAGAACCGTTTGGATTTCTACGTTGATTTATCTATATGCAGTCATCTAATAATGACTATTGATGACCTCGTTGTTCCATATTTTTCTATAAAATATAATAGCATTACTGGTTTTGAATAATTTTTCAGAAAAAACACTCAAGCAAGGATAAAGAAAAACCTGTTACAAATATTGATAATTTTAATATTATATAAATTTTTTATTATTTTAATACTACTAATATTATTTTTTCATAAATATTAATTATATAATAATAACATTATTACATTATTAGTATTTTTTATTATTAATATTAAAATAATATAATTTTCTATATTATATACAATTCTCCTTTCATCTGTGTTTAACATTCTATCTCCACATGTAATATTCGCATTCACTTTCACCTCTCTATTGGTGAGTAGGTTGATAATTTTGAAAAAGAATGCGAATATTACATGTGGAGACAGAATGTTAAACACACAGATGAAAGGAGAATTGTATATAATATAGAAAATTATATTATTTTAATATTAATAATAAAAAATACTAATAATGTAATAATGTTATTTTTATATAATTAATATTTATGAAAAAATAATATTAGTATTATTAAAATAATAAAAAATTTATATAATATTAATTATTACTAATTATTGGTAATTATTAGAAATTATTACTAATTATTGGTAATTATTACTAATTATTGGTAATTATTACTAATTATTGGTAATTATTAGTAATTATTGGTATTTATTAGTAATTATTACTAATTATTGGTAATTATTGATAATTATTACTAATTATTGCTAATTATTACGAATTATTACGAATTATTACGAATTATTACTAATTATTGGTAATTATTACTAATTATTACTAATTATTACTAATTATTGGTAATTATTACTAATTATTACTAATTATTACTAATTATTACTAATTATTACTAATTATTGGTAATTATTACTAATTATTACTAATTATTGGTAATTATTGGTAATTATTGGTAATTATTGGTAATTATTACTAATTATTACTAATTATTGGTAATTATTGTTAATTATTGGTAATTATTGTTAATTATTTCTAATTATTGGTAATTATTGGTAATTATTACTAATTATTACTAATTATTGGTAATTATTACTAATTATTGGTAATTATTGGTAATTATTACTAATTATTACTAATTATTGGTAATTATTACAAATTATTACTAATTATTGGTAATTATTACTAATTATTGGTAATTATTACTAATTGTTGGTAATTATTGTTAATTATTGTTAATTATTGCTAATTATTGGTAATTATTGCTAATTATTCGTAATTATTGCTAATTATTGGTAATTATTACTAATTATTGGTAATTATTACTAATTATTTGTAATTATTACTAATTATTACTAATTATTGGTAATTATTGGTAATTATTGGTAATTATTATGAATTATTACTAATTATTACTAATTAATGGTAATTATTGTTAGTTATTAATAATTAATGGTAATTATTACTAATTATTACTAATTATTGGTAATTATTACTAATTATTGGTAATTATTACTAATTATTGATAATTATTACTAATTATTGGTAATTATTATTAATTATTACTAATTATTAGTAATTGTTATTTATTACTAATTAATGGTAATTATTACTAATTATTACTAATTTTTGGTAATTATTACTAATTATTGGTAATTATTACTAATTATTGGTAATTATTACTAATTATTACTAATTATTTCTAATTACTACTAATTATTACTAATTATTGGTAATTATTGGTAATTATTACCAATTATTGGTAATTATTACCAATTATTGGTAATTATTACGAATTATTGGTAATTATTACTAATTATTGGTTATTATTGGTGATTATTGGTAATTATTGGTAATTATTGGTAATTATTACTAATTATTGGTAATTATTACTAATTATTGGTAATTATTACTAATTATTGGTAATTATTACTAATTATTGGTAATTATTACTAATTATTGGTAATTATTACTAATTATTTGTAAGTATTGGTAATTATTGGAAATTATTATAATTATTGGAAATTATTACTAATCATTGGTAATTATTCCTAATTATTGGTAATTATTCCTAATTATTGGTAATTATTCCTAATTATTGGTAATTATTCCTAATTTTTGGTAATTATTCCTAATTTTTGGTAATTATTCCTAATTATTAGTAATTATTCCTAATTATTGTTAATTATTCCTAATAATTGGTAATTATTCCTAATTATTGGTAATTATTCCTAATTATTGGTAATTATTCCTAATTATTGGTAAATATTGACAATTATTGACAATTATTGAAAATTATTGGTAATTATTGGAAAATATTGACAAATATTGACAAATATTGGCAATTATTAATAAATATTGAGAATTATTACTAATTATTAGTAATTATTAGTAATTATTGGTAATTATTATAAATTATTTCTAATTAATGTTAATTATTTCTAATTATTATTAATTAATTCAAATTAATTTTAATTTTTCATAATTAATGCTAATTAATTGTAATTACAACTAACTATTTTAAATTAATTAGTGTTTAATTGTCTCTAATTACTGTTAATCATTAATACTTATTCATAATTATTTCTAATTAGAAATCAAAAAAATTATAAAAATTTAAAATAAATAAATAAAATAAATATTAAATTAAAATTCAGATAAAAACTTTAAACTTGATCTCAATGTCGAGCCGCTGTAATTGTAGAACACCACCGACACCACTAACAAACTCCTCGAAGTCGGAAAAAAAAACTTTTACAACTGATAGTCGTAAGAAGCTCAGAGTGACAAAAACTGTAACGGTTTGCAGTATTTATTGGTTAGATTAATTGCGACGGGCTTATTTGCGACGGGATTCCCATCGCAAATATCTTTATTTGCGACGGGACCCTTCGCAAATAACCCCGACCGCATTTAATTATGGGCGGCATTAAAACGGTTATTTGCAACGGGTCCCGTCGCAAATAACCCCTACCGAGGGGGTATTTGCGACGGGACTGCAGCCCCGTTGCAAATAGTCTTTAACCACCGCTGGTTATTTGCGACGGGGATAGAACCTCGTCGCAAATAAACTTCGCGCGGTTTGGCGCGCATTTCGCGCCAAACCATTTGCGACGGGTAAAAAAACTCGTCGCAAATAATTCTTTGCATAAGGTATTTGCAACGGGAATAATTCCCGTCGCAAATACCCCATCGCTATTAACCATTTTTCTCGTAGTGTATATATTTTCATCTATAATTATAAAACCAAATTATAGTGGGTAGAGAGGAATAATACTACACCTATAGTTTCAACAAAATCCCACTGATATAATTTTTATGCTGACTCTTGTTAGTTATAGTAAATACAAAATGGCCTAGTTTTGAGAAACCCATAAACAGCTTGATTCCTCTTTAGAAAAAATAAATATCCTTCTCTTTGGGATAATAAGAAAAAGGAATGTGAATACTGGTCAACTCTTTAATAAACTTGACTCATTATAGATACCAATTAATTAATAATGAATCATTCAACTTCTACTCACTTCTTTATATCTTTAATGATATGCTCTCTTCATTTAGTTTTTGAATGGTCAAATTAATAAAATGTTCTAATATCTTTTGGGAACCTGAATCCTGTATCAATTATTTTTATTCTTTTCAGTGAATTATGAAACTCTATTTTTCAATTCATTTTCTTATAGTCTCATACAAACTCTTTGTAAAACTTCACCACATCATTAGGTATATTTTACATTCAATAATTAAAATGAATTAAGGGAAATAAATTCAAGATCATCTTCTTGAAATTTATTCCAATAAAATCATACATTATGATCCTCTATATTCCCTCATTTGGTTTTTCTTGAAATCATACCCCCGTATCACCAAATATACTCTTCTCAATTAATAACATGTCTTTAGTAAAATTATAGGAATACCATTTTTTCCAATTTTGATGATAACCAAAACTATTGGATAAATATTAATCATGGATCAAAGTTTAGGATAATTCAAAAAATAATGTATTTATAAATTCTATAAATTTATTTTAATGATCTAAACTCTAAATTTCACTAGAACGTCTTTAGTTCTCATATTCTTTACCATTCTCATGAAATAATATGAATCATCACAACACAAATCACAAGATAACTTTTCTTGAATCACTTCATGATCATTTTAATGTGATTATGAGAACTCTAGAATATATTATCATCACCGAATTAACATTACAAGATTATTTTCTAGATTTTATCTTTTTACATTATATTTTTTAATTCATTTATACAGCATACAGTTGATCTCATAGTTTGATTTTTCTCTTCATAGTAATTAGACCATTTTTGTGCAAAAAAACTTGTATAAAAAACCGTTTTGAGTATTTGCACTAATTGAATCAATGAATACCTATTTAATAATTTAATTTTCAAAACTTATTTATAGTTTTAATTTCAAAGATATGAAAATTTTCACCATGCATTTTCCCCAAGGTTAACCCTATAAAATTCCTTATATCCCATACCATTTCAAAATTTAAACTTCATTTATTTCATAAAGTTAAATGAAACTTTTTAAATCAGAATTTAACCTTATGAAATATCCTTAATCAAATATTAACTCAGCTCATAGGAATCATTATGAAAAATATACCTTGCTAAAATTAGGTTATCCTTTTGGGATGCATGTTAACCTTCTTGGATTAAATAGCCTTCCAAAATTACTCAACCTTCTAAAATTTATTAACCTTTAGGAATTTATTAATATTTTTAAATTGATTTAACCTTTTTTTATTCATGTTAACCTTCCAAAATCTCATCAAAATTTCAAAATTCAAGTTACCCTTATGATATACTTGTTAACCTTATAAACAAGTAAATCAAACATTGAAAATGATGTATCACAAAGAATTACCCAATTCTATTATTTGAAATTTGAAATTCAATAACACATTTAAATCACAACAGAACATTTTAAATCCATAAACATCCAACTCTAAATAACATAAAAAAACTTCACGGATATTCTAAATCAATCTCAACGTAACACTTATTTCACATGGTTGACAATAAAGAAAATATTCATCGACAATTCGTATGATGACATAAATATTCAACTTTTTATTTCATTTCACCCATGTTCAAATATTTTTAAAGCTTAGTAAATCACTCAAGAATCCTAAAATCACATCCTATATCAGCTAAGAGGTATCTTGACCCCACACCACTGGAAAAGTATCATTTTGATAAAATTTCGTGCCTCAATGACAAGAAAAATTCTGCTATGTAATTAAAATGATCTCTATCGTCATCCATGAATCTATAAATTTTTATTTATCTGCCTATTCAACATAAAAATTTCTACTGGATTTAATAAAGATAAAGTGAATCATTCCCCACCTCTATAAGAACTATGTACCTTTTCAACACCTTTAACAAAACAATCCAAATCCAGATGGGGGTTCGTTCCACACATCCTCAAGTGATAGGAGATAAATGAATTTAAGGACCTCTAACCCAGTAGCCCAGAGCTGATGCCTTACTTTATTAAATTGGTATGATTACAAGGAAGTCATATCCTGAAGGACCAGGTAGTTTTGCAATTTTAGAAACAATATTACATACATGAACATTTAATTACAAATTGAAAGGAAAAATAACATAGAAACTCCATTGATAACACCCAATATCTCTTAGATTCACCCTAAAAGTCATTCATAATATACCTCTAGGAATCCTAGGGAAAAGGAATATATGAAAGTGGTGAGATCATATGCTCAGTAAGGGTAAGAAATATAGAAAATATATAATATTAACAATAAGGCATGATGAATAAATAATAACACATGACATTAAAACATAATCTGGAGCATAATATGACATGAATAAAAGTTTAATAAATAATTCCTTATAAATAATCATATGAAACATCACCATGGATATTCTACCAGTCGAATAATCATATGATTTATAAATTACTAATATCATAATGATATCAGGCCTATACCGAACATTATAAAACTATCATCAAGGAATCGACTAAGACTTATGAAAATAAATGGTTAAGGCCTCAAACAAAATCCATTCTTTTATCTCATAAGACCTACTGATGCATCAAGGGGATATAACGGGCCCCACTCATCACATACTAAGTATAAGTAATTAATTATAATCCATATAAAATTATATCTTCAAAAAAGTGTCCCATAACACTTTTAAGTAGCATATTTTAAATTAATATAATAAACTTATTGAGAAATTCTTGAGGAAAATAATCTTTAAACATTCTAAAGTGTCACATACCACCTTGAAACATTTAAAACACAATCCCCTTTAACATTAAACAAAATTTGGAATATCATGATAATAATAGAACTCATGATATAAAATATAAAAGGTCAATATATAGACCAAACACAAGGAAATATTATTTAAAAAGGAATATATCTCATAGAAATAAAAATGAGATGATAATAATTCATTTTTACTTTGGAAATAAGAGTTATTTCAAAAAATAATTTATATTTGACATAAATAATATTTTAAAAATTTATATCATAGAAAAGAAAAGGTAAGGACATTTAAATTATCTTTTAGTCATAAATTATGTCCTACCGAAGTGAAATCACATAAAAAGTGTTTTGAAGAAACTTTAGAAATAAAACATTTTAGTGCGGTTTAATGAAAATATTAAAGAGATTTTAAAGTGGAAAGGAATAATTTTTTTCTTCAAAAAACCATAAATGAATCAACATATTTTTTAAATATAAAATGAGTTATTTTATTAAAATAAAAGTGTCTTAAAATACATTTTGGAGTGCACTTGAAAATGGGTATGAAATCGGGAAGTTCTCTCAAATCGGGCTTGTATATCAGGAAGAATTGAGAAGGGAACATTTTTAAAACATATATATCCCCATAAAATAAGAATTATATGATATAGATATATTATTTTTGAAAATATAAATAGAATTTATAAGAAATATATAAAAATAAAGAGGCATTACATTTGAGTGAATATTGAGAAAGAGTAATCTGAAGGAAATGGGGGTTCGGGTAGGATCCCTTACCACTTTGTAATCAATCGAATCTTATTCCACCAAATTAATAATAATAAAATGATACATTTAATACCATTAAAATAAATATATTAATTATATTATTCATAAAATGGGAGTATACAACTTCACACACAAGAATTAGTGGCGAGTAAGGCATATCTCACAGAAATGAAAGTGAGTTGAAAAAACCCTTACCTTATGTCTGGATGTGTTCTGCACATGACCCTAAATTACTAAATAATCAAATTAAATATATTAATTAATTAATTAAGAACCATATACAGATTTATTAGTTTTATTATAATTTTATTAAGTTCATTTATGTCATTTTTGATGAGTTATAAGATATAATTTTGTTGCTCGGGAGTGTTCGTTTCCTTGGTTTTCACGATTGGTGTACTTGTTTATGAGTATGGAAGTTCATGTGGAATGGGTATAGTTCTATAGAATTAAATTTATATGATATTAATGAATATAAATCTGTTTAAATGGTTATATATATATATATATATATATATATATATATCTTTTTTTATATGGTATGAGGATGAATTAGTAGATAGAACATTTAGTGATAATTGCTTAGATTATTACGATAATTATTGATCATAACGAAATCATTTTATTTTATAATTTAGTATTATGTAGATATATTATTTATAGAAAATAATAAAGTTTGTAATACATATAATATAGTATCATTTAACAAGAAAAATGGTGTTATTTTTATCCTTTAAAAAGAAATTGAAAAATGAAAGTTCATCGTCCATGAAGGTTGTAAATCGGCACCACTCAGATGATGATTTCATTTTTAAAATAGAGAGAGTAAGGATATTGATAATGGATATTCCATTAACATGATATCATTATAGTATATATATTATACTAGAGTTATCATGATCATTTTTATATTGTATGTTATAATAGGATAAGAAAATAAAATAAATTAAAATGAAATAAAAAGAAAAAGGAAGAGGATTTACCTCTAGAATTACCCTCTTTGAGAACCTCCTTAGGGAAAGAGGTTTTGGGATTTTGGTAAGACCTAGAGCTCCTGGAAGTGGGGGGAGTCTACGGAATAGGATTTGGGTAGAATTTTGACATGTTTCAAGGCTTAGAGATGTGAGGAGAAGAGGGGGTGAGGGGTGGTATTTACAGTGGAGGAGAGGGGTGTTTTCTCATTATATTATGAATTCTTTTATTATTGTTATCAAGACAAGAAATAGTATTGATTATTATTACTACATATAGTAATAAGTGCATTTTATTTCTAAACAAAGGTTTTTACATCATCCATACATCATCTATGACTCCATAATTTATGTATTTAGCATTTATCCTAAATAATCGTGTGTTACTATTCACCAAAGAATCAAGTATTTTAGAAAAATCTCAAAAATTCACCCTAGAAATATTTCCATTTCTAGAATTCAAAAATGAACTCCATTCTATGAAAACAATTTTCTAAAATTTTTAAATTTAATTTTAAATTATATTCCTCATTTACTATAAAAATATAGTTTTTAAAATTATAATTAATTTTATAACACTCTAAAAAATTAACTAAGGTATAATTAAATTACAATAAAATTACAAGACAAAAACAAATATTAATTTATTAATACATTTTATGAAAATTAATTTTTCTTTATATAATTTTATTAATTATTAAATTGTAATTAAATATTTATGACTTACAAAAAATACCAACACTTAATTTAACAATTTTTAAAATATTCATTTACTTATACTATGATATTTCTATATCATACATTCATTTATAAGATGCCTATATTTTATCTATACACTCATGGGTTAGGTTACTATTTATTTGGTTGTTTTACTATTTATAAGGGTTATATTACTATTCATAAGGGTAACATTACTATTACTAAGGGTCAAGTTATTATTCACTAAAAAATTAAGCTTATCCTCTTAGACTCTAAATATCTTAATGATCGAAATTGTGTATGCCTATTTTTTTAAATTAAATTCCAAGAATCAAAAAAATACATTTTAAACATGTTCTCCATTATAAGGTGGTAAAAACACTTTAAAAAAATACAACCTCTTAATATCTAAAATTGAATTCATTCTTGTAAAAACATTTGATAAAATAAATAAATTCCATAATACTATTAATTCCCCATAATTTAATTTCTAGGTTATAAAATTCATTTAAAAATAATGATATATAATTTTTTATCATTGTTCATTGAAGTTTGGTGTTGTATGAAACCTAAGTTATTGAAGAAATTAAATTTAAGAGTGGTAATACAATAAAATCTTGGGGTGTTACATTCTCCCCTCCTTCAATTAATTGCATCCTCAAAATTTGAAATTGTACTTCAAAAGTTCAAAGTTGATTCTTGAGAATTCCCTTATGGAAATTCTACATTAGAAATATGGTTAATAAAATATCCTCTTAAAAAGAGGTTAAGGTAAATGAGGTAGTCACAAAAAAATTATACTTTTCAGTAGGAGATTGGTAGTAGGAAGTGAAAACATGGACATGAAAGTGAAATATAACCATCAATTTCTGATGTAGATTTATAGAGGATATAGTCATTATAAATTTAATCATCACAAAACATAAACTATAGTTATGAAAAAGTTCATTTATATCATAAAAAATTGTGATAATAAGAAATCATTTTTATTTAAAACTCTTTTCTTAGAGTTGATGAATTATTGCACTCTATAAGAGTATAAATATACATTTTTCTTTTATAAAGACAATATTATCCTTTGTTTTCACCTCATACTATTTATACTTCTTCTCCTAACACATGTTTCATCATGTGGTGAATTAATAAATTAACCTCTAAAACCTAATACAATGAACAAATTAATCTATTTTATAAATGATTAAACTTTCCAAAAGATCATGATACAATACTTTAGAATCATTATGATGGTAGTTAGTACTATACAACTTACTTTCTCCATATATATCATCTCTCTATAAAGCATCATTATCTAATCACTAGGAACATTTTATGGTTTATCATTCTCTTAACCATGTGTTTTCCAATGTTTAACTTTCTATTGAATCATTTTTCTTGGTACCATTCAACATATGACCTCAAGTACTTAATGAAATAGTACTGAAGTATAATTTTTATACATTAAATTATTCTTATAACCAGTACATCTTGGATAAAATACTAAAATGACATAATTATTTAATCCAATGTAATCAAATTAATCATTCCTCTTCATCCATGGTAGTATCATACTATTGATTATGATCAATTATCTTCTTTTATGGTATATTACTTTGATGAATGGGACATTAATTTTCATAATATCCCATCTCATTGTAGTTGAAAATTGAACATTGTAAAATTATTTCCTTCCCTTCCAATCAATATCATGGTAGACTTTGTCTCCACATTTTAATGAAACTATTTTTCCTATTAATCATATACCAAGGTGTTTTCTTCCACAATTATCAGATGTGGGATAATAATTCCTTCCCTTCTTCCATTTATCTATTTTTTTCTCAATTTTCCTCTTATTATCTTACGTCCTTTAGAATCCATAATATATATAAAAATAATTCTACTTCTTGTTAGTACATTATTATATCTCCTCATATGATAAGAATCTTTGAGCTACTAGTTCACTTAAAAAAATGGTTTAAACTCATCAAGAAAATAATCATTCTAACTCTTTAGATTATTTTCATTGATTCAATTCCCATTACTTTTAGTAGACACCATTTATAAACTATTTCATATACTATATTAGATCACAACATTATGAAAAATAATTTATAATCCCAATACAAGTGAAATAATTAAGTTAAATTGAAAAAATTATGTATAGATAATATCATAATCAAACACATAATTTCTTTGAGGAAATGTTTACATATAAATCCTTTAAAAATGGTTTGTAAAGAAAATGTGACTTATCCTAAGAATATAAAACATGAGTGTCAAACCAAATGCATATTCAGTCCCATTTTCATGAATCAGGTTACCTCGAGTCAAGCCTGGGGCACCTTGTTGGAGTTATTACCCCTCAGTACATCTATGTTGGAACCGTATCCACTTGTAGTATCCAGATAGGGATGTATTTATAGGAAGATCCACATAATATCTACCTTACCAAAATTATAGTATGTTCTTCTATTATTATCCTCAAAGTCTATCTTATGGTTATGTTCACTAATCTATGTTCTCTAAAACTAGTTTATAAGGAATCAACTAAACTTCCTCTGATACCAACTATAAGGACCCTGACCCCCATAGCCAAGAGCTGATGCCTTACATCATTACATTGGTATGATTACAAGGAAGTCATATCCCAAAGGACCGAGTAGTTTAATAGTTATAGAAAACATATTACATACATGAACATTAAATTTAAAATTGAAAGTAAAAAACAACATAGAACATCCATATTTAACACCCAAGATCTCTTAGATTAACCCTATAAGTCATTCATAATATACCTATTAGGATCCTTGTGAAAATAAACACATGAAAGTGGTGAGATAAAATTCTCAGTAAGGGTAAAAAATACATTTGAATATAAAACATAAACTATAAGGAATGATGAATAAATAATAACACATTACATTAAAACATAATCTTGAGTATAATAAGATATGAATAAAATATGAATAAATAATTCCATAAAAATAATCCCATGAAACTTCACCATGGATATTATTCTAGTCAAATAATCACATGATTTATCAATTAATAATATCATAATAAGGTAATGCATATTCCAGACATCATAAACTTATCGTCAAGGCCTCGCCCAACACTTCTTGAAATAAATTGTTAAGGCCTTATCCAAAATCCATTTCTGTTTTGTCTCATGATACCTACCTATGTATCGAGGAGATATAGTGGGCCCCTCCCATCACATACTAAGTCTAATTCATTCCTCATCTGTCAAATAAAATAATATCTTCAAATCAAAGTGTCTCATACCACTTTTAACTATCATAGATTAAATTACTCTAATAAAATCATTGATAAATTCTTGAGGAAAATAATATTAAAACATTCCAAAGTGTCCCATACCACCATGAATCATTTAAATCTTAATCCCTTTTAACATTAAATGAATGTTTTAATATCATGATAATAATATAATTCATGATATAATATATTAAATGGAATTATATATCCCACACATAAGGAAACAGTGCTGAACATGGAATATATCGCATATAAGTAAAAGTGAGATGATAAAAACCCTTTTTACTTTGTAAAGAAGAGTAATTTAGATAATAATTTTTATTTTGCATAAAATCATATTTTAAAAATTTATATACTAGAAAATAAACTTTAAGGATATTTAAATTATATTTGAGGCATAAATGATATCCCACTGAATTGAAATCATGTAAAATTTATTTTTATGAAACTTTAGAAATAAAACATTTTAGTGTTGTTGAAGGAAAATATTAAAAGAGATTTTAATGAGAAAATGCATTTTTGTTTTCAGAAAACAAAAAAAATGAACCAAGATATTTTTTCATGATAAAATTAGTGCTTTTATAAAAAATAATAGTGACTTACAATATATTTTGGAGTGCACTTGAAAATGGGTAAGAAATCTGGAAGTTCTCTTAAATCGGGCTTGTTTGTTGGGAAGAATTGAGAAGGGAACCTTTTTAAAACATTTATATACTCATAAAATAAGGATGATATTATATGGATATATGATTTTGGAATATATACAAAGAATTTATAATACATATACAAAAATAATGAACCATTATATTTCATTGAATACAGAGAAAGTGTATCCCGAATGAAAAATGAGGGTTCGGGTAGGATCCCTTACCACTTTTTAGTCAATAAAATCATATTCCCAAGAATTAATAATCATAAAATGATAAATTTAAGACCATTAAAATATATATATTAATTATATTATGCATCAATGTACAGTATACTTACACCACACAAAATAATTACTAGCGAGTAAGGCATATCTCACAGAAATGAAAGTGAGTTGAGAAAACCGTTACCTTATAGAAAAATGTATTCTAAACTTGATCCTAACATCTTGGATAATAAAATTCAATCCCTTAATTAATTAATTAATAAACCTATTTATAAGTATTTGTTTTAATATATTTTTCTAAGGTTCATTTATAGCTTTTTTGTTTAGTTAAAAGATATAATTTTATTGCTTAGGAGTGTTCATTTCCTTAGTTTTCATGATCATTATACTTGTATATGAGTATGGAAGATCACATGGAATGAGTATAATTCTACATAATTTAATTGATGTGATATTAATGAACATTCATAAGTTTAAATGATTATATATATTTTGTGTTCATATAGGGCACTCAAGAGGAGTGGTGGGGGGATTGAGTTCCTATAAAAATTTATGCCTAAAAATGATTATTTAAAAAATTATTTAAAGTTCCCCAATTTAAAAAAACATCCCAACAAACCAAAGTTTCAGAATTATAAAAGTTTTTTTGTTCAAAAGTTTTCACAAAGATTATAATTTCGCAGCTAAAATAATATACTTTATTATCTTAACTTTTGAAATCAGTTAACTAAAAAAAATATAGTATAAAAACTATCCAAGATTAACTATTAGAGTGAAGTGAAGTCTTCTAGTTTGAATGAATAAATATAATAAGAAAATAAAACATGAAAAGGTATATGAGATTTAAAATAATAGGTTTAGTCTAAAGATGCGACCTAATCCTCTCCACTTGGTGGTCACCTTCCACCAAGCAGTTTATATAAAATAAAATTGATCCACACCCAGGATCAGGGTACAATATCATACAACTGTCCAAGTTACCAGACCTCTTCCACGTTTTTTGTGGGAATAAAAAACAAACATATAGGACACAATGGGACCTCTTCAAATATTATCCATGGGATTTTATGGTGTAAAAGTATATATTGGTGAAGATATCTGTGTATCTTCTAGTTTATCACATGAGTCAGTGTATGTTTATAAAACAGAGACACACACTACATAAAATGTAAATAATCTAAAAAAAGAAAAATGATAAGAAGAGTTTAGAATGCTCTGTGTGATGTTTAATTAAGCTTCTAGACTCTTTCTAGATGATAAAAATGAATTTGGATTTGACTTTTGGAAACAGACAGCAAAACAGAGAGTTGTTTTTTTCTTCTATGTTCAATTTCAGTAGGGTAGAGGATTCCTCGAAGTGTTCTTATCTTCCAGTTTGTTTCTATAGTGTTTTTTGTACTCTGTAGTTCTCAACAATTTCTCTTGGTATATACAACGGGTTGGGTTAGCTTGTTTCACATTCATTTATTTTTGTTCAACAACTTATCTCTGTTCTTTATTACTTTCTGTCTCCCTAGTGCTTGCTTTATACATTACAGGTCGACAAGGAGCTTATTCTGTATCATATGTAGTTAAATCGTACAAGTCCATTACATAATTAAATTTTTACAATAAATAGACATGGAAATTAATATAACAATTAGTGATGATATTTATAAATATGACCGTTAGAAATAAGTTCAAATTTAAGACAGATCATCGGTGACTCAGTCTGTTGGTATGTCATTTTTTCAGTAGCATATTCCATCAGTAGCTCATTTCTGTCAATAGGTATGAATGTCAGAATCTCAGTATGTTTGTAGGTTAGGCTATGGTAAGTTAGGTATTAGTAGGTTTTGTTTTAGTAGGTTTGGTGTGGGTAGGTTAGGTGTCGGTAGGTTAGGCATCGGTAGGTTAGGCATTGGTAGGATCGGCTTTGGTAGGGTAGGCATCAATCAGTGACTTATCTTACTGATAGGATGAGTATCGGTAGGTCAAACTATCTGTGACTCATACTTAAAAAAAATATGTTAACCATTATTATGATATAAATATTAATACCAGAGGTTATAGTTATTATTGAACATGATTAAACACAATGTATCTTAATAAATCATAATCAGAATAGTAAAGCATGATTTGTGAGAATTAAAACTAGAGGAGTCCAGAAATATCCCCATTTTTTATGATCATAAATCGTGGAATTATGTACTATAATAATTGACATATTATGATTAGAGGTAACTCAAGTAAAAATTACTTGTTAAATTTTATTTGTAATTATACAAGCCCTGTTAATATTAAGCTTAATACTAATCCCCCTTAGAGATATGCTATACGCATTAGTTTTTCATCAGAGTAAATAGGGAATATGACATACACATTAGTTCTCCCCCTTTTGGGATTATGAAAAAATAATAATGGGTATAAAAAATCAACAATGAATGAAATAGAAATGAAGAAGATGAATCAAGCATAGTGTATTCCATGAGTCAAGAATTAGAAGGGATTAAAAAATAATACATCAAAAAGTAGATCAAATCCCTATAAAAATGATTGAACTACTTATTCTTAGAATCATAATACCTACCTTTAACCTTATCAGATTCAGTGGCATCATGGATAGGAGTAGTAGGGATGGAAGTAGTAGTGGGGGATATGATGAAGATAATAGTGAGTGAAGGCAGAGGCAATCCTATAAAAACTAAAAGATCTAAGATTGGGTTATAGTAGGAGTGAGGCACTTTCTTCTTATGAATGATGAGACTGATCTAATTTAGAGCCTGTATAGGGGTCATGGTCACATGTGAAAAATGTGTAGAAGGAGAGGTAGAATTAGGCAAGGCTGGTCTGAGAGGAGCAGCTACTGGAGCAACAATAGCTATACTATTATGATGTAGGTATGGTTTTAGTAATGTTATGATGTCATGGATGACCTCGCCAAAATAAGTCATTGAATTCTCAAAATCATCCTTATTTTCCATGAACATATCAAGGATATGAGTAAAATCCTTCAAATTTTGATATTTTAATTTGAAAGCTTTAGTCGCTGGAGGATGTCTCAATCTATCCACTAAATACTTGAAGTGATTGGTCAACGAATGTGTGGTAAAAACCCTATTGAAATAGAAATTTTCATTCTTAGTAATCTCCTCATGAGTAGTGGTATAACTTTTAGTGAAAAACCAAACAATGTCATGAATATGATCATAGTTCTTTATAATTTTGGAAAGACTCTCTTGGTCAGTGCCATCCATCATGATCTATAGATCTTCTCTAATCACATTTCTAACCATCTCAACATTTAGAGAGTGATCAAAAGGAGTTGTAGAGCTGGTTTCACCTTGCACTAAATCTGTAATGTCTACCCTTAACTGATTCACATAAAAAATAGGAATTTGAGTTAGAACAGAGGTAGAACCACTATTCACTGCATCTTGCACAACATATTTCAAAATTTATAGATCAGGGGTTGGTGGGGGAGGTGAATCATCCCTAGAAGATTCAGAACAGTTTTCTCCAAGCACTTTCAGAACATGTTCCAAAGTCTCCTTATAATTAATTGTAAATTTTTTAATGGAAGAAACCATTTTAGTAAACTCATTTATCATATTCCAATTATCTCAGACAACAACTTCAATAAGAAATATCAACTTTGGATTAAATTGAGATACTTATCTCTCAGTAATTAGAGAATTATCTATTTCACTGATTTTAGAAACTGGAACAGGTGACCGTGAAGGGGCAGATCTCACTGTAGCCAACAGTTCTTCTTTGAAGGCATTGAAATGGTCTTTGGTTACATACTCAACTAGATCATAAGAATCCATAAGAACAATAGTGGGAGAAACTCTCTTATCCTTTAGATCAAGATAATCTAATCTAAGGGTTACATACCCTAGATCTATTCTCCATACAGGTACTACTAGATCATCTAAAGGTCCAAGCACATCAACCTTTTCTCTTTTTTTTGATCTCTCCCCCTCAGATGATGTCCTCTTCCTCGAATAAAATAATTCCCTTACTAGAGTTACATGTACATATCTTACAGCAGAACCATCTTCTTCTAAGACATGGGAAGCATGAGTCCTTTCCTCAACAAAAACAACATCAAGAATATCAGTAGGTGCAAGAGTATCATGAGCTCTCTATTTTGGTACAGCTTTTTCAGAAGCCTCAGGGGATAAATGTGAATCTTGTTTAACTAGGATAGGACCAGTAGGATCTAAGGTTACATCAATGATATCCCCACCAAGACCTTCTCATCATTACCAATGTCCGATCCATTGTCTGAATCATCAATTTATGAATATTATTTTACACTTTCATCTGATCTTTTAATTTCATCAGATCATTCGCCTTCACCAAATTCCTCACTTCCTTATTCAACTTCCTCAACTTATTCACTTATACTTTCTTCCTCTTATCTGGATTATTCCTCACTACCTTATTTTCTAACATGTTCAGCATCCTTATACTCTTCAGTCTCTTCACTATCTTCTCGAGGGAAAATATTTTCTTTTTTAGGTAAAGGTTGAGGTTAACTAGCAGGTCCATGAGTCATTCTTTGGGGGTTATCAGTAATTTCAGGATCAATCCTATCATCAATAGGGGATTCAGCCCTCTTCACTTCTTCGGTTTCTTCATCATTATAGTAAGCACCCACTTCACTAGGATTAAGAACAAGGTCTTCCATATCCCTAGGTGTTATAGGATGGTCAACTTGATTAAAGTATTCATATAGCTTATCATTATCGTCAACCAAAATTTTCTTCCATGTCTTTTAATTAATCCTCATCTTACCATAGATAACATTATTTAATCAGAAACTATCACAAAATGAAATGGTCTCTTCACCTTCATTCACTAATCCTTTAGCTTTTAACTAGGTAGAGATAATCATTGGGAAAAACAAAGAGTTTATCTTGTAAGATGGGTTGATCATATGACTAATATAAACCATTAGATAATTACACAAATTTACATTATTACCTATCTTTAATAAGTAAAATGGATATATCTTAATATTTTTTAGAAGCAAAGTCCCCTTTACTAGGACACAACTGATGTTGGATGAATTGAAACAAAAACCTACTTTAACCATCCAACTCAGTTGCAATCGGTCTTCTATGTTCTCCATTTATTATTAACTCAACTTGAGAAACATCATTATTAAATAAATCACTAGTTGGAGGTCAACTCCCCTAATGATCATCACATATACCTTCATGAGGTACCTTTAGACAATCATTCCATTTTTCTAAAGAAAAGGATAATATTCTACCATGAACTATCAACTTCATCCAAAATACGTCAGCTACTTCAAACATAAACTTAGAATTCATGTAAAACTTTTGGAAAAAACATGGATAATATCACCTCACAATGTTGAAGAACCACTAAAACCACCCTTTTTCTTATAACACCTTTAACAAAGGAGACTTTTTGGACAACAAAAATTCTGAATGTCCTTATTTCTCTAAGATTACAATATGATTCACAATATCAGGATGAACAGGTATATGATTTGGTTTAGATTGAATAGATTTGCCTCTTTTATTCTTGTACAGATGCAACGCATCCTCAGATCCATGAAGGATTCACTTGACACAAGGAATTGGAGGTTCTAAGGGTTTTGGTTCAAATGATGGTGGGTAGAATCCTGGGGGAGAAAGGTTTTAAGAAAGTATTATGAGAGAAAGAGTTTGAGAGTGAGTAGAGAAGTTGGATCGAATATTAACTATACCATTTGGGGATTTGAAATGGTAAAATACAAAATGTGGGATAAAATAAAATAAAATAATCCAAATAGCCTTTTTTTAATTCTAAATATCGAAATAAATGCATGAAAATATTATCAGTTGGAAAGACACTTTTAGTGAGGCACGTCGATGAGACATCCTCGATGAGACATCGTCAGTGAGTCATTATTGGTGAGACATCATCAGTGAGAAATCATCAGTGAGACATCATCGATGAGTCACTAAACAGTTAGTTCTCAAGGTTGATCATTCCCAACTCATGTCTGATGTAACTCATTATCTCAAAATTTAATGGATTATCAAAAATATCAGCAAGATGATGTTCTATACTAATGAATTCAATAGTTATATCACCTTTTTGATAATGATCTCTCAAAAGGTGATGTATTAAATTAATATGTTTTGTTCTAGAGTAAGAAACAAGATTCCTAGATATGTTCATAGCACTTGTATTATCACAATTTATAGAGACTTGTCTAAAATGAAATCCATAATCAAGAAAAGTGTGTTTAATTCAAAAAATATGAGCACAATAATTACCAGTAGCTATATATTCATCTTTTATAGTAGATAATGAAACATAATTTTGATTTTTCCTATACCATGATACCATATATTTTCCCAAAAAGTAACATGTTCAAGAGGTTATTTTTATATCTAACTTGCAACCACCAAAATATACATCTGAATCACTAACTAATTCAAATGTTTTTCATCTAGGATAGAACAATCCTATGGTGGTAGTATACTTGAGGTATTTGAAAATTATTTTAACAATACTAAAATATGATTCTTTAGGGTTTTCTTGAAAATGTGCACACATACACACACTAAACATAATATCAGGGTGTCTAGTAGTCAATAAGTGTAGACTTCCAATCATACCTCTATAATTGGTTTGATCAACATATTTTCCATTTTCATCAAAAATCAATTTATAGGTGGTACTCATAGGAGTATCACTACTTTTAGTGCTATAAAAGTCAAAATGTTTCAAAAGATCTTTAGTATACTTTTATTTAAAATAAAAAAAACTTATTTTTAAAAAATTTGAAATCTAATAATGATTTTGAGTTTAACCATTAAACTCATTTGAAATCCACTCTGTATCTTTTTTGAAAAATCCACACATAAACAATGTTTTGAATATCCAATGATAATATCATAAATATATATTTGATGAACTAAAATATCTTTAGAAATTATTTTTATTAATAGACTTGGATCATTACATCCTTTTGAGAAACCTTTAGAAATAATAAAATAACTGAGCCTATCATACCAAGATATTGGAGCCTATTTTTAACCATATAAATATTTAGTTAATTTGAAATCATTATTTTGGAAAATGAGGGTTTGTAAAACTAGGGGTTGTTCAAAAAAACAACCTCAACTATATACCAATTTAAGAATGTAATTTTAAAATCCATTTGAAACAATTTGAAATTAAGATGTGCTATATATTCTAGTAGAATTCTAATGTCTTTATGTATAGAAACGGGTGAAAAAGATTATTTATATAAAATTACTTCTTATGGACTCTATCATTTTTCAACTAGTCTATTCTTATTTCTCACTATGGTACCATCTTCATTCACTTTATTCTTAAACACCCACTTAGTACCTATAGTCAAGATGTCTTTGGGTATATCAACAAGTTTTAAGACTTTGTTTATTTCTAACTGATTTGACTCTTCATGCATATACATTACCCAAAATTCATCATTGATAGTATCATTGATATTTTTTAATTCATGATGTGAAAAAAGTATTAATGTTCAACCTGATTTCTTAGAGAATCTATAGTCTGTGTTCCTTTATATAAGTCTCCAACTACAACATCTATGGGATGGTTCTTAAGGGTTCTAACAGATATTTAAAAAGAAGGGCTAGTTATTTCAGGTTCTTCTATATGTTTGGGTTCACTATGATCATAGTCTGGAGACTTTATAGAATGAGAGGATTTTACTTCCTTCTTAATAGCTGGATTGGAAGATTTATCATTTATGTTCAAATTGGATAGATCATCCTCAATATATTCTAGGGAGGTTTTAGGTTCATGAGGATTTATGTCATTAAATTTTATATGTACAAATTATTTCACACACTTAGTTCTTTTATCAAATACCCTATATATTTTTCTAGAGGTTTAATAACCTAGGAAAATTCCTTTTTTTCTTTTAGAGGAAAACTTGTAAAGATTTTCTTTCATATTAAGGATAAATATTTTGCAACTAAAAACATTAAAATAATTAAAATTAGGCTTCTAATTGTTCCATAGATCATAGGGTGTTTTCCTAATGATAATTCTAATTAAAACTCTATTAATAATATATAAATATTTATTCACAACTTCTTCCCAAAAGTAAATTTTTAATTCATACTGATTGATCATAGTTAAATATATTTATTGTAAGGTTCCATTTCTTCTTTCTACAACTCCATTTTGTTGGGGTCCTAGGAGAAGAGAGGTTATGATGATAACTACTTTGAGAGAAAAATATTTAAACTCTTGTTTTTTGAACTCTCATTCATGGTCACTTATTATGGTTTCAATTTGAAGAACACTTTAGTTTTCTATAATTATAGCATACTTGGTGAAGAAGTAACAAGCTTCACTCTTTTGATCTAAAAATAAAGTCCAAGTATATCTAGAAATTCCATCTACCAGAACATATTCATAGTGATTCTCATTTAGGATAGAAACTCTAGATGGTCCAAAAAATCCATGTGAACCAACTCAAGAGGTTGAGAAGTTAAAACTTATTTATTTGGCTTGAAATATATTTTTCACTTTTTACCCTTTTGACAAATATTACAGAATTTTTCCTTTGGAAACTCAAATTTAGGTAGATCCTTAAATAATCCTTTTCTAGTAAGATTTCTAAGAGAGTGTATGTTACAGTGGCCTAGTATTCTATGACGGATCCATGACTCTTTGTGAAATTCACTCAAGTAAGAAATATTTTGAGAAACTAAATAATATAGATTTATATCCTAAACATTCTCATTTCTTGAAGTAGTAAATACTAAATCTTTTTTGGAATTAAAAACATTACAATAATTATTTTAAATTTTAACATGAAATCCATCATCACATAATTGTGAAATTCTAAGAAGATTATATTTAAGACCATCAATAATAAGAACTTTTGAAATTAAAATTGAGTTAGTGTTACCAATTTTTATAAGGAAAATTATTTTGACATTTTCATTGTCACCAAAGGTGACATGCACATCATATATATTTATAAGATTCTTGAAGTTTGATTATTCCTCTATCATGTGTCTTGAACATCTAATTTACAAGTATCATATAATTTTGTAGGAAATATTCAAGCCAATTTCCTACAAAACAATTTAACCAAGATATGATTTTTATACTAAGACCTTCTTTGGTCCAATAATATTTGGGAGTAAATATTTGGTAATCCATATTTGTTTCATGGTTTTCTTGTATGCAGTTTATAATGTCCTATAAAAATAAACTCTATTGGTTCTAGAAAAACTAGAAATAGTAAAGGTATTTCTAGTTCTTCAACTTGTAGTAGTTTTTACAGATTTAGGTATAAAACTAGATTTTTCAAATTTAGATACAAACATGGTTTTAACAAAAAAAAATTTCTAGGTTGATATCCAGTACCAATAGTATATTTAATAGAAACATGTTTCTTAAGAAATTTAACTAAGGTATCTTTACAATTTGTGAACTTTTCAATATCCTTCTTTAATTTCTCATTAGACATTTTAAGATCATTATTCCCATGAAGCATTTGAGCATTATTTTCTTTTTCAATAGTATGTTAGATTCAATAGAAATAGTAAGAGAATGTTGTTTCTTTAGATATTTTTACCTATAATTTAGTTCATTGTATGTGTCTTCAAGAATTTAATAATATTCAAACATTTCTTTATTTGTCATATTTTCATAATTAGATTTGTCTTCACCTCAAAAATAATATGAAGTCAATACAGGAGATTCTAAAGTTTTCTGGGATGTTTTTTTATAAAACACATATTATATTTTTTATCCTTTTTATCAATTGATGACTCTTAGTCACTTAATATATCCTCAGAAGCACTCTATGTGGTCTTTATTTCCTTTTTGTACATTCTATCTTTTTCCTTATATTTTATTTTAAAATTTAACTGAGGATAGTCATATTTACATGTCCTCTTCTCTTATACTCATAAAAAACTATCTGATTACCATTTTTATTTTTCTTCTAGGCCTTTTCCAATTTCCCTTATTGTCATATTTTTCTTTGTATCTAGGTTTTCTAAATTTTTTTCCTTCTATATAACTTTTTTAATCTTTTGGCTAAATAAGACATTTCCTCATCACTATCACTTGGTGAGTCTTCATTACTAGAAATTTATGTATGAACTTGTATTCTTTATTTTTTCTTGGAGGTAGTGGTTTTGAAATCCAATGACTTTCTTTTGGGTTCATCATACTCCTCCCTATTAACCTTTAATTATTCTTCATAAATCATTTACTTACCTATCATCTCTTTGACTGGATACTTACTGATATCATAGTATTCTATAATTGACACTTAGGTTCTTATCCCTCTTTCTGGTATACATCTATGTAGACAAAGTATCTTTTCTTT
Organism: Viscum album; assembly: GCA_963277665.1. Classification (NCBI taxonomy): domain Eukaryota; kingdom Viridiplantae; phylum Streptophyta; class Magnoliopsida; order Santalales; family Viscaceae; genus Viscum; species Viscum album. Next base: position 1,479,823,345 of record OY728134.1, read on the forward strand.
GGAATCCACTAGATTTTTAAGAAATCTCATTATATTAACTATCTCATTGAACTTGAGATACATATCAGAAATGGATTCATCAAGATTCATTTTGAAATTATTATATTTAATAGTATATGTATTAAGTCTCATTTCTTCAACATTAGTGGTTCCTTCATGTGAAATAGCTAAAGTATCCCAAATTTTATAAGCAGATTTACAAGAAGATATTATAATAAATTATTCATCCCCTAAAGAGTAGTATATGGAATTCATAGCTTTATAGTTATTATATTAAATAGCTTTTTTAGCTTTACACCAGGTATTTCTTGGAGCTTTTGTTATATCATATTTGTCTTCTATTACTGTCCAAATATCAAACCCTATATTTTTTAAGTGAATTTTATTCTTTATTTTCCATTGTCCATAATTATTACCATTGAAATTGGGAGCTTCTGTTATGATAAACCTCCTATATATTGTCTATATTAAAGAATAAAATACTATTTTAGAGAAATAAAAATATAGAATTTATATAAATTTATATATCTTTAAAATCATAACTAAAATAAAATGTGAAAAAAGGGTTTTTAAAAAAATTTAAACCAGCCTTTGATACTAAATGTTGGTTAGAGTAGGACAATAAAGAGTTGGGGTGAATTGAGTTCCTATAAAATTTTATATATAAAATTTTATATTAAAAAAATTATTTAAAGTTCCCCAATTTAAAAAAAACCCCAATTAACCAAAGAATAAAATTTATAAATGTTTTGTTTGTTCAAAAAATTTCGAAAATATTGATTAGTTCTCATTTAAAAAAATATAATTTATTAACATAACTTTTGAAATCAGTATACTAAAAAAATCTAGTATAAATACTATCTAATATTAACTATTAGAGTGAAGTGTTGTTTTTTTGTTTGAATGGATAAAGCATATAATAAAAATAAACATGGAAAGTAATAGAGGATTTAGAACAAGAAGTTCGGTCTCAATCTGAGACCTAATCCTCTCCCCTTGGTGATCACCTGCCACCAAATAGTTTATATTAAATAAACTTGATCCACACCCTAGATCGGGGTACAACAACATAAAACTGTCCAGGTCCCCAGACCACTTCCACAGTTTTCATGGGAATACAAAAAAATAGACAGGACATGCTTGGAACTCTTCCTCTATAATATGTGGTAGTGTAAAGTGTAAAATGATAGATTGGTTAATATATCTGTGTATCTTCTAATTTATAATTGTAGTCAATGTACGTTTATGAAATAGAGACACACACTGTTCAAAATGTAAATAAGGTACAAAAACAGAGAAAAATAATAATAAGAGTTTATAATGCTTTGTGTGATGTTTAATGAATATTCCAGACTACTTCTGGATGAGAGAAATGAAGTTGGAGTCTACTGATGGAAATAGACAACAAAACAAAGAGTCATTTTTTCTTCAATGTTCACTTATAGTAGGGTAGAGGATTCCTCAAAGTGTTCTTATATTCTAAGTTGTTTCTGTATCATTTGGTGGAATTTTTGGTTCACATCCATTTCTTTTGGTATACACATTGGGATGGTAGAGCTTGTTTCATAGTCGTGTAATTTTGTTCAACAATGTATCTCTATTTTTTTTACTTTCTTTTATCTAGTTTCTTTCTACATAAATTGCAGGTTGACAAGGAGTATTTTCTCTATCATGTGTAGCTACCTCGTACTGGTGTCTAACATCATTAAATGTTGTCTACAAAAAATAGAGTAGGTTATTAATATAATAAGAAGTAATGAGATTCATAAATATGACTGTTAGAAATAAATTTGAATTTAAGATAGATCATCGGTGAATTAGTTTATCAGTAGGCCATTCTTTTGGTAGAACATTCTATCGGTAGATCATTTCTGCTGGTAGGCCAGGATATCAAAATCTCAGTCTTTTAGTGAGTGAGGCTTCAAAAGGTTAGGCGTCGATATGTAAGGTGTCTATAGGTTATGCATCAGTAGGTTAGGGATATGTAGGTTAGGCATCAGTCAATGACTTATCTTGGTGGTAGGATAAGTATCACTGGGTCACACTATTAGTGTAATGTCCCAGAATATCTGAATTTTTTTTTAAATTGTAAGGAATTATTTTGAGACTACACGCTTTGACAGAACGTGATTTTGAGGCCCGGTGTGCCCGAAACTAAATTTTGAAATTTTTTAGTTCTTTTAAGTAAATATGAAAGAAGTTTTTTCAAAAATTTAAATTAGTGCTCAGAAAAAAAATATGAGGGAACTGTTGAACTCAGTATATCGGGATTTTCTTAGAAAGGACCTAACATCGACAGGCAAGGGTTGAACAAAAAATTTATTTTTCAGACATTTCAAAAAACAATAAAATAATTTAAAAAAAATTATATTTTATTTTCTCAACCATTGAGCGGCGGACGATGGTGCTACAGTGCGGTGACGAGTCTCATTAATGGAATCTCCTTAGTGGATCATAAATAGAGCGTAATAGATATTCTATTTCATAAATGAAAGAGTGTAATGACGCGACATTTCTGCTTAATAGAAACAACATGACATGTTTTATTTTAATAAAATAACGAATTGGAGAAATGAGAATTAATCCATTGAAATCCTTTAATGAACTTACACCAATAAATCTCTCTAGTGATGAACAAGGAACGCTGACATGATCGCTAGAAACATCGATGCTTTACGATGAACGGGACTGGGAAGCGATGAACGCCAATAGTTCTTGAATCCTCAAGGGAAAAGCGCTTCAATGTCAAATGTCAATAGAGGTAGGGGTTTATTTTTTTTATATTTTCCCTATTCTTATTACTAAATGCCGAACATGGATCAACCCATGCATATTTTTATCCGCGTATTGGTCGTTCGTGCGAGAGGGTGTTCTTCTTAGATTTTCTATAGCGGTATTAAATTATGGATGATGGAACTATGATCCTAAGCCTTCCCTTTTATTTTAAAATTCTAACGCGGAGGGAGTGGGCTGACATGAACAAGGAATAACCCCCTACGCCTTTTGTGTTCTTGGTGATGAACATTTAAAATGGTGGAAATGTGAATTCGGGGCCTTCGTATGGAAGGAGACACCCCACAAATGCTAGAAGAGTACTCATTATGAAGAATGGACCACCAGTGTAAACCCAGTGTCCCATGTAAAGACCCGCTAATGGGTGGTCGTGCACCACGATGGTGCGCTAGAGGGGGTTTCTGCGGCCATCTCGGGCTGCGGTGAAGCGGGAGGAGCCAAGAGCTTGTAGCAAGGATGCGGCCTACAGCCGCGGGTCATGCATCTTGGGAGAATGCAGTCAATTGATAGTGTCTGAGGAGTCTAGACCACTGTGTGGTGGCATATCGCGGTCAACAAACCACAATGAGAGGAGTCAGCCCGGTAGAGGACCTGCGGGGTGAGGGGAGTCGGAAGCAACATCCAGTCACATCTCGGCTAGGCATAACTGGTCCGTCTAAAGAGAACCAGGAAGGGCATGGGAAAGACCCTCCCCATTGGGCTAAGAAAGACCTACACTTTGGTGTTGGAACAATCGTGATAATTAAGAGATTTTGACATACTCTATGGAGGTTTACATTGAAGTTGAAATTTGAGAAATGGATTGAAGAGTGGTTATCCCGAGATCAAGCATGCTATGTGAGGAAACCATGCCGTTGGATGAGACCTAAAGACAGTGGACGGGGAACCCTATCTGGATCAAATACTTTGGACTATTGGGAAATAGATTTTGTGTGACCTGATATGCCCACAGTGGGGAGGAGCTTCTGTGTGACTCGCCAGACCCATGGTACTCAACTAGAGGAGTACTTCAGTATGGACATAGGTGGGAAGTGGATTCAGTGTGACCCAATATGCCCGTGGTGGGGAGCGACTTCTATGTGACCCAACATAACCCTGGTAATCATCAAGGATGAGTACCACATCAGTCCTAAGGTTAGTGGTAAGTGGATTCTGTGTAACCCAACATTCCCACTGTACTCATTGAGGATTTGTTCTCCAGCAACCCATGGTGTTCGATGATGTGAATATTGATCCTACTTTTATACTCTAGAATACACCTACTGTGATCTGTCTTGCTACATGATCATTCTTAGTGATCATGCTTTGTGGTTTGGTTGTGGATTTATTTTTGGTCTTTCCTTGTCTGTTTGGGGTCCCTAATGAGTATATTGTTACTCACCCTACTTGGGCTTCGCCCACATGTGTTGTTTTTGGTGTATACAACCACTGACTCGACGAAGGACTTAGTGGTCCAGGACCTAGTGGTGCCCAGTGATACCAGGCAGGTAGAGTGTACTTATACAACTCCCAAAACCTACTCTATACTTACCTATCAGGTAGAGTTTTCCAGTGGATGACTTTCAGAGTTTTCCTTGTACATTACTATTTTTATTATATCTTTTTTTGGGTTTTTATTATGGATCATTTGACATATAGTTTGTATTTTTACTTAGTGGTTGTTTAGTGTTATGCATGTTTAATTTTCTATCATTGGGGTGTTGTTTTGTGTGCATGCGTATAGGTGCTCAGGAAAATGCCTCCCACTTGTAGGTTAAAGACTTTAGTGCTAGTCACCAACCCCTGGCCTTTGGGAGGCAGGCTTGGAGTATGTCATGGCATGGGCCCCGAGGAACGGGTCTTGGCAATCAGGGACTCATACTTAACCAAAATCAGTTAACCTATATTATGATATGAACACTAATTCCAGAGGTTACAGTTATAATTGAACGTGATTAAACAAAATGTATCTTAATATATCATAATAAATATAGTTAAGCATGATTTTTGAGAATTAAAACTAAAGGAGGCCAAAAATATAGTTTTTTTATATGGTATTAGGATGAATCATTAGATAAGACATTTAGTGACGATCACTTGCATTATTACAACAATTATTGATCATAGTGAACTCATTTTGGTTTATCATTTTGTATTATGTAAATATATTACATCAAGAACATAAGGTAGGTTTTAATACATATATTATTTTTGGGTTTAACCATAAAAATGGTTTCATTTCTATCCTTGAAGGAGAAATTGAATAATGAGAGTTCGTCATCCATAAAGGTTGTAAATCAGCACCACCCAAATGGTGATTTCGTTTTTAAAATAAAGAGATAATAAGTAGTTTGATAATGTATATTACATTAATTTGATATAATTAAAGTATATAGATTATAATGGAGTTATAATGATCATTTGGATAGAAGAGATGATAATATTATAAGAAAATAAAATAAATTGAAATGAAATTTAATGAAAGGGAAGAGGATTTACCTCTTGAATAGTCCTCTTTGAGAACCTCCTTAGGGAAAGGGGTTCTGAGATTTTGGTAAGACCAAGAGCTCCTGGATGTGGGGGAGATACTAGGGAAGAGGATTTTGGCATAATTTTTAAAAACTTCATGTCTTAGAGGTGTGAGGGGAAGAGGGGGTGAGGGGTGGTTTTATAGTGGTGGAGACGAGTGATTTCTCATTATTTTATTCATTATTTTATTATCTAGCTCATCATAAGAAATAATGTTGATTATTGTGAATAAATACAATAATAAGTGCATATGAGTTCAAAAAAAGGTTCCTACATCTACCATACATCATATATGTCTTCATAATTTATGTATTTTGTATTTATCCTAAATTATTGTATTTTACTATTCACAAAAAATTCATGTATTTTAGAAAAATCTCAAAAATTAACCCTAATGATTTTTTGATGTTCAAAATTTAAAATTTAACTCCTTTATATGAAAATAATTTTCTAAATATGAGAAATTTAATTTTTAATTCTATGCATCATTTACTCAAAAAACACAATTTTTAAAATTATAACTGATTTTTTTGAAAAATTAACTAAGGTCCCATTAAATTATAATAAAATCATAATACAAAAAAAAATATTGATTTATGAATACATTTTTTGAAAATTAATTTTATTTAAATAATTTTATTAATTAGTTAATTGTAATTAAATATTTATGACTTACAAATATACCAACACTTAATTTAACAATTTTTAAAATTTTCATTTACTTATACTATGCTATAATTATATCATACCTTCATTTATACATTCATGGGTGATGTGACTATTCATTTGGCCAATTTATTGTTCATAAGGGTCATATTACTATTCAAAAGGGTAACATTACTATTCCCAAGGGTCAACTTACTATTCACTAAAAAATTCAGTTGATCCTATTAGAATCTAAATATCTTGTTGATCATAATCGTGTATGTCTGTTTTTTTGAAATTTAATTCCCAGAAGTGGCAAAATTACGTTTAAAACATGTTCTCCATTATATGGCATCAAAATAGTTTTTAGAAAAATATAGCCTTTTAATATATAAAATTTAATTCATTCCTGTAAAAACATTTGATATAATATATAAATTTCATAAAACTATTCATTCCCACCAATTTAATTTCTAGGTTATTAATGGAATTTTAAAATAGGGATATTTAATTATTTATCATTATTCATTTAAGTTTTTTGTTTTGTGAAAATATACTATTGAAGAAATTAAATTTAAGAATGGTCATGCCATAAAATCCTATTGTGTTACAATGGACATGTAGTTTTAGCCTTAGTTTAGTGATCCTCTCCATGGACAAAGCCTTTGTAAAAATATTTGTGATCTAATCATTGGTGGGATTGTATTCTAGCTTTATGTCACCTTTATCCACTCTTTCCTTGGTAAAATGATATCTAATATCAATATGTTTTGACCATGAGTGATGAACATGTTTTTTAGAAAAATCAAAATCACATAAGTTATCACAAGATACAAAAAAGGATTCTCAATATCAACTCTCAAGTTTTCCTACTACACATCAATCAAAGATCCTTGTGTACAAATATATGTAGCTTCAATGTACTCCAACTTAACTATACTCAGATAAAATTAATTTTAATTTTTTCTATACAAAATTACTTACATTTTACGAAAAAATATTTATATAGAAGATGTATACTTTCTATCAGCGCAATGACCTACCCGTTCATCATCTATAAATCCCCACAATGTTATTTTGGTAATGTTTTTGAATAAAATTTTGAATTACAGAGTGATTTTAATATATCTCAAAAAAAAATAACTGGAAACTTGTGGCTCTTTTTTATCTCTGAAATATTTCAAAATGGGACACTATATAAAATAAATATTATCTATATAATGTTAGATAGAAAAGGATGCAAATTACTTGTTTGAATTTCTTTTGGTTAACAACATTTCAAGACTCATCTTTATAAAGTTTTGTTCAAACAACTATAGGGGTTGATATCTCCTTAAATTACCCCATTCTAAACTTTTAAAAAATTCCCTATTATATTTTTAATGGGATAAAATTATATAATAATTTCATTGAGCAATATGTAATCCTATAAAGTAAGTAATATCACCAAAAATGGACATTTCAAAATTTTCGTTCATCTACTTTGCAAAATATTCATAGTGATCCTCATTTTCGTCAAAAAATATTATTTCATCAACATACACAATGACTATATGTTTATGTTTGGATAAATCTTTCACATAAAGGTTACTATTAACCTTTCTAATTTTTATATTGTATGTTTCTCAAAAAAACATATAACATGGAATACTAGGATCAAGGAACCTATTATAGACCTTATAAATCCTTTTTATGTCAAGAAACCATACTTCCATCATTATTAAGAATGAAAATATCAGGTTTTTGAATGAATAATTCTTCCTCAATGTATACATTTTGGAAAGAAAATTTCACATCTACTTGATAAAATTTTTGTAGACTTTGTTTTTCTCTTATTAAGAACATTTAGAATATTTTAGGCCATGCTACTGGTGAAAATATTTTATCAATTTAAACTTCCTCTAATTTTGAGTAATCTTTGAAAAAAGAATTCTATATTTCTTGGAAGTCGTCCATTTTCATTCACTTAATTTTAGAAAACCCATTTTGTTCCAATAAAATTTTTTATTTTCAGGTCTTGGAATAAGATACCAAGTGTATTTATTCTCAATATGATCATGTTATTAATTTATAGAATCGTTCCACTTATTATTCACCACTACCTAAGAAATAGTTTGTGGTTCCACTTGTGAAATGAGTGTTGTTTGTTTTTCTAGTATCAAACTATTTATTATCACATCCCACAATTGATTCCAAGTACTAACATCATCTTGTATCATTTTATTCATCTATTTATCGATCTCATCTCATCTATGGATACTTTTGGTATTTTAAGAGGGGTTATAGGTGTGCCTAGAGGAATTGGTGATTTTGAAACTAAAGTTGGATATGGTTCGTTGGTTAGCCGATGAGAGCCACTTGTTAGCTGGTGGGATTGGTAGTGTCTACAATAATAATTCTATAGCCACCAGCTATCTGGTGGAATTAGTAGTTACTAATTTGTTTAGCCACTAGAAAGCTGGTGGGTTTCCACTAGCCTACTGGTTGACTACTATCCGGCTAGTGGGTGACCACCATCTCATTGGTGATGCAAATATAGATGGGAATAGTGAAGGGTATTATTGTATTTTCCCCCCAGAACCCCCATTTTTTTATTTATAATTCTCCCTTAACCAAAGCTCAACCCATTCCAACCCGAGGACTCTATTTGTATGATTTTGTCCCTCCCAACATGAATCCTTTGATGATAATAGTTCCAATTGAATTTGTAATCACATATTGGTATGTGTAACTCTAATTTAGTATTATATATCATTATTATTTATTTTACTATTGTTTCTTCCTATGGATCAGTCCTGAAAACTATGATAATTCATTGGATTTGGGTTTCTAATTTGGGATTGTGAATCTTGGTATATTTATATTTATTTTTCAAGCCTTCTCTCTCTATATTGTGGATCTAGTCCAATATTTGAAATTTAAAGAGTTACGAGGTAGGTGGTTTTGGGATATGGATTTATCCTATAAAAATTTCTTTCTTAATACTTTAAATTGGTTTCTAAAATATGTTAAAGACATGAAATAATGTTTGAATAAAATATTATGGTTTTTGTTAAGTTTATGAAAATTGGTTTCAACCATAGTTTTTGTTAATATAAATGTATTCAAATCATGGTTTATATTGTTGAAAAAGGTTGCAGTATTATAAACATACAAGATTCCATTTGAAATGTTTAAATGTTTTAAGTTTGACTATGGTCATTGACGAGGCAGGGTTCTATAATTGAGAATGAAATATTATCCCACAGTCTTGATTTAATGGAATAATGTCTACACTAGGTGGATTAATATATGTCAAGGATATATTCTTGGGAGTGAAAACTTACCCCCATATGACTGATGTTCTAGTGTAATGTGTGTACCAAGTGGACTATGGGTCATAAATATTGTATGGGGATACTAAGTAACCTGGACCTAATATTATCCAATTCTAGTTTTCCTTATTTTTATTACTTAAAATGTATATTTGAAATTCAATGTAAGTGTTTTGAAATTTGTTTTATATTGAAATGTTTTACAAGTTAGAAAAAATATGGATTTCCATGTTTTATATTAAACTATGAAATTTTTTATCTCAATCGTTGTCTTTATTTTTGTAAGATTAATTGTTTTACATGATGAATTTTTCTTATAAAAGTCTTAGTGATATCATAATGGTATTGTTTTCTCATTACATGAATACAACATTAGATGTATGTAGAACTTGTTTTATTTGACATAGGTAATAGTAAATTACTGCATGTTTGTGGTGAGTTTTTTCATTAGCAGGGTGTCAGAGTCTGGAATTGATAACATGTCACACAGAGATGGGTTTCTTCTATTCTTGAGAAATTAGTTTAGTTTGTGATTTTTGGAACCTTCATTTTCCTTACGTCCATACCTTCTCTACTAATCACATATTTTTGGCACATCTACATTCTATTTATTCATGTTATCCTATCTTTTGATTTTTGGTTGTAAAATGATTCTACAAGTTAGTTCTTAATGCCTTGGTTCATGTCACCATGGGGACACCCTTTTGATCATGTCAAGATTGTCTTGGGTCCCGAATGGTTGAGTAATCTAGTCCGGTTCATGATAATTTAGTATCAAAGGATGGTTTTTATACTATCTTTATCAATATGCATCTTGGAATTTCTTGATATATAGGAGAAAAGAATTTTGGGACTTAAGTGGTATGTTTTGAGGGTGTTCTTTTCTATATATCATCGTGAAAAGCCTTAAGTTATTATAGATGGTCATGAAACGTGTCTTTTTGGATATAGAGTGTTTTAATCCCAATAATTCATTTTCAATTTATCTATATAATTATGGTTGAGTTCTTTATTTCTAAGATATCATTGATTAGTGGGTCTCATGTTATTATGTATTTTTTTATGATATTGTATAATATTATTTTCCTCATAAGACTTATATGGAATATTAAAGAGAGTGAGAATGATCCAATTGATCATAATCTCATCAAATAAGTTGTGTTCATAGTTCAAGCTATGGACCTTGGTGTGGCACTTTCCACTACTTATTCTAGAGTGGAAAAATCTTGAAGGGATGTGGATATGTATCAATTCCACTATTTTATTCACAAAAAACATTGAACTTATAAGGGAAGAATGATCCGAAGGAGAAATAGGAATATTTGGGAATGATTGAAAGGCTCTTTGAATTCATGGATTCCCTTGATTTTTTCAAAGTGAGTCTTGTTGCCTTTAATATTTAAGGCTTATGTAGAAGGTGGTGGGAGATAGTCTTATTGGAAAAGAACCATGTAGTATTTCTTCCATGGGAAATTATACGTGGAGTCTATAACCTTGGAGAAATACGTGGTGTTACTCACCCACAATCAAGGGAACCAAATAGTGATGGACTATGATAATTTATTTTCCCACATCATCCTATTTTCACTTGAGTTTGTATGCAATTAGAAGATGAAGGCATGAAGTTTTCATATTTGTCTTTGACATGATATTTGGTCACAGGTCCTCCTGATAAATATCTATACATACGATGAGGTGGGATATAGGGAATTGATGTTGTATATTGACCTAACTGGTAAGTTATCTATGAGAATTGTTCCTCTTTAATATCTTGAGATTTTAAAAGGACATCATGTTCAATAATGTGCATGACACACAACATCGAGTTTAAGCAAATCACAAAATATTATTATTTAAATATGAGAGATATAACCTAGATGTTGAATTTTAAGTTATGAATAGAATTTACCAAATTGAAATATATATAGGTCCTAAATAATAATAAAATTATTTATTAATTCTTAGTAAATAATTAATCAAATTTTCATTAAAGTCAATTTATTCCTCAAAAACACATTTTCATAGAAAATAGTTTTTATAGATTTTCATGAAAAAATAATATAAGTAATTTCTATAAAGTTTAGAAGTCACATAAAAATTATGTTGATTTGAATTTTTGAGAATTTTCTAAAAAGTTTGATTTTTTAGTGAATAGGGAAAAATACTGATTTTTATTTAAAACTGTATTTTATTTTAACGTATTAATAAAGTAAAATTCTATTTTGGATTAGTTTTAAAATTTAATTAGTTAATTTTTATTATAAATAATCCAATTATATCCTTTAGAATAAATTTTATACTTATATTTAATATAAAACCATTTTGGTACTTAAAAGGAATTTTTTCTTCTAAAAAACCATTTTTCATCACATTTTTCCAATTTTATTTTAAATAAAATTCATCCACTTATTTGTTTTTTATTTTGAAAAATGAATTGAATATTTTCAATAATGAGGTATAAATTTGATAAATAATTCCCTTTTTAATTTTTTAAAAATAATAATTAATTTAAATTCTTACACAACGCTGACGATGTAGTTATTAAATTAATAAAAAAAATAAAATAAATTATATTGAAAATATTAAAAATAGTATAATTTGAAAAAATTAACGTGAAACTAGAATTTCATAGATGAAATTATTATTTTTGTGATGTTTTAAAATATTTTATTCTAATTTCATTTGTTTTATTGATTTTATTAAAGTTTAAGTAAACTTATAGTTCTAAAATTGGTAGTATAAATATTTTATAGAAACTATATTTTATTAAATGATATATAATTCCTAAAAATCCTATATCTAGACAAGAGATTATAATATAACTTAAAATTTCTAAAATTTTCCACTTATTTTATTTTTCTCAATTTGTATTTACTATCATGACCCTCAAAGAGTAAACAACCTTATTATTATGGTAATTTTGAAATGAGTTTGTGGGTGGTTAAAACAAAAATGTAAGGGTAAAAACATAGTTAAAGCTTATTAAAATTTATTTTATTGAGATTAAATAAACTCAATGTCTTATTATATTTCAATATCAAAAAATTTGATCCATATTTTACTTCAAAATTAATATATGTTAATTTAATATTTTAATGAATTCCAATAGTGCACCTCCCCTATATTACAAAAGGTAACTTATTTTTTGTATTTAATGACTCAATAATAAAAATTTGGTTTTAAAGATATATAAAACATAACATACTAACATTCCTACCCATAATATATATGTCTTATCTCATGTATATTGAAAACATTATAAATGCTTAAGGTGTACAAAAATGGAGGTTGTCTGAAGAAGAGGTATGGTACATAACCAAGCATTTTTGTTTTATTTATTCTTACACCTCCTTGAAATATTCTTTAACCATATTGAGATAATAAAATATATATCTTAGTTATGTTGTGATATTATTATGTAATTGGAAAAACCTATATCCATATCCAACCACTATCAAATTGGAAATGAATTCATCACTCATGTGTACGAAAGACTACCGCAATGTGGACCGATATAATTCATTACCACCTCTAATGAATGGTTATAATTATAGATATAATGTATATATATATATATGATAGTAATGAAATATTTTTCATTATATATAAATAATAAATAATATATTTTATTAGCTTTCCAAACACTAAAAAATGATAATGTTGTTCATGCATACATGTGGATTATCACCCCCATAAAGCGATGCGATTTATTTTTCTTTAGCACATAACATGGATTATATATGTTAGTTTATTTAAAGAAATAATATGGTATTTATGATATTATTATAATTATATAAATATAACATAATACTTACCTTCTTTCCATAAAGATTGTTGAAAATGGAAACATTACTCATACATACGTACGAAATACCATCTCCATAATTGTAATACAGTCCATTTTTCAGAAGCATATTTATATATTTTTTTAAAGTATAACTTATGTATAAAAATTAAAATTATTTAATTATTATTATTCTTGATATTATTGAAAATTAACCATTTTCGACCATATTCAACACATGGAATCCGTTTTGAAATTAAGGACAAAACAATCTCAATGTACATGATATGGGGCTGACTAATTAAGTAATTAACTATGTAATTAAGATAAATGAAATAAATGGATTAATAATAAATTATTAAAATAAAAAATGATCTTAATATATAAACTAATTTAAATGAGTTTATTATAATGGAGTTAAAGGACATATATGTAAATTCTGGACTATAGGTAAGGGATTTGATCTTGATTTTCCTTCATTGAGGCACACCTTATTAATATTCAAAAAATTAATTTTATATAGAGTATATAATAGCCTATTTAAATGTTATATCAGGAATCATTCACACTTCATGGTGTTTTAAGTTTCAATTTTAATTATCTTATCTAATGGTATTTGACTTGAAAGGTTCCAAGTGGTAAATTGTTTCTTAACTCAATTTCCTTACATTCAGTTATAACTCTTATTAATTAAAAAATTTATTCCATTATCATGTATTAATTGATATATATATTATTTTTTTCTTTATTTAATTTTTTTTAATTTAAACTTGTTACCCATAATCTCTCCATTAATTAATTCTCAATTCAATGATATGATCATGGTTAACAATCTCAAATTTTCTTTCTTTGGGACATACAATTATAATATCCCCCTTAATTATTTTATAAGGTGTATATACAACCCCTTTTATATGTTATATCATTAATCTAATTATTAACATCATATTTAAGTTTTCATTTGATGTTATTATTTAATGGGTTGTATGATTGAAAAGTTTTCGAATTTGCAAGGGCTTTATGTTACAATCTCCTTTATTTTTGGGATTGTTTATGTTCAAGATTACTTTTAAAGGAAATTATATGACCTTATCTTCTTGAACCACATATATTTTCTTAACCTATGGTTATTAATGTGAATAAAATGATTAATTTCCATTTTCTCCCTTTTTTATTGAATAATGACCAAGAAATTTGTTTGTAAGTGATACGGATCTTGTATCATCATTTAGATCAGGAATCATTCTCTTCCAAATCCGTGTTTTCTAAAATGTTTAAAAACGTTTATTTTATTAAAATAAATAATTTCCTAAATCAATTTTACATGGACTTTAACCTTCTTTTAAAATGTTTTAAAAATTAAATTTCATAACATTTTCCAAATGGGTCACTTTTTACTCCCTTTAAATAATGTTTGAAAATAATTAATATTTTTAACATTTATAAAATGAACAAATTTTACCACCATCATAAACTTTATTTTATTTGAATATTACTTTATAAGTTTCCATATTTATATTAAAACAAAAGTTTTTTCATAGTATTTTATGAATTACTATTTTCTATAAGTGGGTTTCAATGCCAACAAACCTTTGTGTTACTTATAAACCCCTGGGAATATTTTTTAATGATACTATACACATTTTTTCTCTATAATTATCATGATTTTTTCAATGATATTTTCATGGAATTCATTTATTTTCCATGGGTTAATCATGTTATGTAAGTAATAACAGATGTTTCAATGATTTTGATAATGAAATGAAATCTCTATATACTTTAACAATATTATGATTATTATAAATTTTTTATGATGATAGGAGGATTTTTTATAAACCATGGTTGAGTTAACTATTTATACATCTCTAGTTAATTTGGTAAGGGGATGGAGTTAACAGATTTGGTTTCTCCTAAGAGATTATGGAAATTTATTGTGATAGTTATTCCATGTATAACCATGATGGTTATTTCAAGTATAACAATGAAAGTTACACCAAGTGTAACCATGATGGTTATAATCTGTGTAACCATGAAGGTTACTCCACTTATTACCATTACGATTATTCCATATTCAAGAGTGATATGAAAATTTTCCAAGATACTAACATGTTTTTATTATGTTTTCTATGGGTTATAATTGTTTCCTTTGATCAATATTGACATAACATGGACCATCATTATTGATTCCAACGACTCTTGAATTTTTTAATTATTTATTACATGTATAAAGATTTATTATTAGGGTATTTATGAGTATGAATTCCATTCTTTTATGCTCATGAACGTCAATTATGTCACTATACCCCTATGATCATCTTATTATAACTAATTAAATTTAATTGTTAATGCTTATATTTACCCTTAAAGATCATTTGATCTCACACTACTCATGTTTCATTTTCCATAAGTTATGAAGAATGATGATAAAGTATTTGGGATTATAAAGGTTTCATGTGTGGAGAATTTTATTTAAGATGAAATAGATATTTATGAACTAGTTGTTTATGACTCCATGTTTTTACAAGTTTTTCTTCATGAATAAAAGTTATTAAGAGTTTCTCCTAATTATTTAAAAATATAAAACTAAGAGTTTATTGTGGATTAAAGGGATAAAATATTTCCTTTTTATGTTTTATGTTTTTAATGGAAAAAATTGGGTTAAACTTATCTATTTCAAATCAAAAAATGTAAATTTTATGTTTTTAGCACTAGATTCAGGAGTGTGAGTTCATGGTTATTACAATTGGTATTAGATAAGTGTGTATAAAACATTGTATATTAGGATTTATTAATGTGAATTTATCATAAGATTTATGGAAACCAACATGGGTTTATAAGTTTTCAGTTGATCATAATTTCAAATCCTAAGACACCCATTTTATGATTTTAAGTGATGTATTGTTGAGGTAATAAGTGAAATTTTCATAGATGTTTTGTAATGACCCAATATTTCTCAATGGAAATTCATTTTTTATAAATATATCATAATCACATGAAATCACAACATAATTAAATACTATTTACTATGTGAAACTTAAAAAATAAGTTTGTCACTTCTGTGATGTGAATTTTGAATAACTGACATACATGGTTGTGATCAGTAAGTTATTTGGAGTCTAATAAGAAAAACTTAATTTTTGGTGAATAGTAATCTACCCTTATGAATAGTAAAATACCCTATTACTAGTAATATACCCTAATAAAATAGTAACTTTACCCATGATAGTATATAAATAATATTCAAGTGAAAGTACAATATACTTATGCTTTAAAATAAGTACATAAATGTTTCAAAACTGTTTTTAGAATAAATTATGATTTTAATTAAATATTAAATTAATAATATTAAGAAAATTATTATTGAAAAATGGACTTCATTTTTGGATTCTACAAATCGAAAAATGTTAAGGGTAAATTTTTGGTATTTTTCTGAAAAACTAGAATTTTTTATGAATAGTGAAATACGGTAAAATACCGTATATACAAATTATCAATTAAATACACTATTCATGACATAAAAAGTGATGTAGTCCCACTTGGTTCAAACTCACATGATAATATTACTATTCTTAATCATGGAATACTCACTATTCCTTGTCTTGATGAGATATAATACATTAATGAATTTTATCCCCTCGCTCCTCTACTATAAACCCCCCACTCCCTATTCCATTCACTCCTCTCAAGCCTAGTGAATTCTCCACATTATATATAAATATCCTACCAAACTCCTTTTCCAAGTCTATCAATCCTTTTTTCCTAAAAATACCAAAACCTCTCAGATAAGGAGGCTCTCAAGGAAGTTTGGTTCAAGAGGTAAATTCCTCTTTTCAATTCATTGTCTTTCCATTCAAGTCCATTTGTTTTCTTTTTCTATAACCTCTCCATTAAAAATGTTGTGATGATGCTAGTACCTTACATGTACAAGAATTTTGGAATTATAGTGGAATAAGTTATCATCATCTTTCCATTTTAACTTCTTTTATACTAGTAGCAAGAACACTATCAAAGATGTGTCAATTTACCACATTTAAGGATGATGAGCTTTTGATTTCTATTATCATTCTAAATTATGGTCATGAAACTATTCTTGTTATGGTTGGAAAATATTATTATATATGTAATATAACCTATTTAAGGTTCTGTAATCTATTTTTACAAATGGTATTAAGTTATAATGAAAAATGAGTTCGTTGTAATAAAAACCCACAATTTAACGAAAATAGTTTTCATTAAGGATTTATATAATAAATCATTCTCATGACATGTAAACAAGTGATATAAATTAACAATAAAAACTATATATGTTCATAAATAATATATAATTTCAATTCTAGAGATTTAAATCCCTTCCACATACTTAAAAACAAGTGAACTGAATATGAAAATAAAGAAAACAAACAATCCAGAATGACAACATTCTATACAATAACTTATCAATAAAGACATAAATGAAATAACAAGAATTATGATAACCTAAATACATGTCTAATAGGTTCTTAAATAAGTTATTAATAAGTAAAATTTCAAATTCTAGTAGCTTAAGTTCAAGAGAAGATCACATTTGGAGTTAAGGTAAGGGGTTTCCCACTCGAACTCCCATTTTCATCCGGGTTACTTTATTTGTCTAATTACCTGAATAAAATTATTATGTATTATTATGTACTCATAATAAATTATGTTTTATTATTCAATATATGTACACAAACCAGAATACTTTCCTATTTTAGGGATAGATACATGTTTTAAAATAAACTATCAAAACTGTTTCCAAAATACAAGCCTGATTCAAGGGAATTTCCCAAATTCTTATCTATTTTTAAGGTCACTCTATATTCTATTTTTAAAAATTATTATATTTATAAAATCAATAATTTTATTATGAAAAATATATCTTACTTAAATTATAGTTTTATACAAATGTTTTTCCAAAAGAACTATTCTTTTCAAAAATAAAGAGTATTTATATCAATAATTTCTTAAAGATTTTATAAGAGTATTTTCGTCTGATTCAACAATATTGTTGATTCTTATGTATTATTGGGTTTAATAATTTATGAAGTCATATACCTTATTATATTTAATGTTTTATGACTAACTCTTTTGTGGATGATCTATCCTAAAACCATTCACCATATTACTCGAAATGGTTGGTGTTTTATGTTTAATGATTGGGGAAAGTTAGTTACATTTCATATGATAGTTTCAATATGAATGTATATGTTTTTTATGTTGATCCCCACTCATATTAGAAATTAATTGGACTTATTATTTTATAGGTGGGGCCCATAATATCCCCTCTATTCATTGGTTGGTCTCACGATACAAATAGATGTGGAATTGGTCGAGGCCTTTCCCAATGTGATATATGGATTTTGGATGAGGCCTTAATCATTAGACGTCATGGAAGAGGCCTTGAAAAAATGTTTCAGATTGTCCGGCATATTCACTTCCCTCATTATGATGCTATTAATTGAAAGTTAATGTGGTTATTCTACTAGTACAATACCCATGATTATGTTTTATTATGGCATTATTTACTCAGCTCATATTTATACCAAATTATGTTCAAGTTTATTTTTAAAGGCATGTGTTTTCAATTATTCACCATGTATAATGTTTATGTTATCTTCTGCAGTATTTCTTACCCTTAATAAGCATTTGAGCTCAGCCCTTTCTTATGTTTCATTTTCTCAGGACATGAAAAAGTTTATTATGAATGACTTGCTAAAATAACCTAGGAGATATGGATGTTGTCTTAGGAGTTTTTTTGTTGCATTTCTTTTAAAGATGTAATATTAAACTTATGAATGTATCTTTTTTCCAATAATACTAAACTACTCGGTCCTTCAGTATGCT
Organism: Viscum album; assembly: GCA_963277665.1. Taxonomy (NCBI): domain Eukaryota; kingdom Viridiplantae; phylum Streptophyta; class Magnoliopsida; order Santalales; family Viscaceae; genus Viscum; species Viscum album. Next base: position 1,479,842,248 of record OY728134.1, read on the forward strand.
TGTTCATTGTTTATATTCCAATGTAATCAAATAAGGCACCGGCTCCGGGAAACTGGGGTTGGGTCCTTACAGTTGGTATCAAAGGATGTTTGGTAGAAAACTTGGAAACTAGATTCAGAAAATGTGGATTAGGGAAGAGTCTCTAAGTTAGTATTTGATGATAAAAATACATGAACATCCTGGTATTTTGTTAAGGAATAGATTATGTGGATATTTCAAGAAATAAATTCCTATCTAGATACGAGCAGGTAGAGGAGGCTCTGGCACGGATGTACCAAGGAGTGAAAGCTCTGACAAGGAGTTTCGGTCTTGACCTGGGGTATCCTAGTTCATGACAATGGGCCTTTTTGAACTCATGGTTATGACACTCCCAGGGGATATTCTTAGGATAATTAAAATTTTCTTTACAAGCTATTATGAAGGGTTTAAATGTAAAATCTTCCTCAAAGAAACCATTCTTGTGATTATGGGATTAACCATGCATAGGATTTCAATTTTACTAAGTATTTTGTTATGTAAGATTATAAATTATGATTTAAAACCTAATCTAGTGTATTCTATTATCTTAAGATGGAACCTAGTAGAAGGAATGGAAACCACATGATCGCACGTGTCCCCTATAGGGATTTCCCTCCGATGCAAGGTAATGATGTTTGATCTGGTGTTGTGACTGGTGCTAAGAAACTCATAACTATACTAGGACAACTTACTCAGGTTATGAATAATAAAATTACCCATATGAAGCATCTGTATCTACCACATGGAGGAGCTATGTTAGATCACTTTATGCGACAACAACCTCCATCATTCAACGCAACTACGAACCCATTTGTAGAAAATCAGTGGATATGTTTCCTTGAGAATATATTTCTTGCTTTGGGATATAATTAAAGTGAGAAGGTTGTCATGGTAGTTTATTATCTAATGGGAGATGCAGATCATTGGTGGTCATTAATAAAAAATAGAAAGGAGGAGAAATAAATAGAGTAGTTGAATGGAGGTATTTTAAGGAAATATTCTTAGAAAAATATTTCCTTGGTGAACAACGAGAAGATATGGAGAGGTAATTCTTGAATAAGAGGTAGAAGGAGGATGAAAATGTTTCCAAGTATGAATCCAACTTTACAAGGCTGTCAAGGCATACTGCGGACTATATACGTAATCCAAGGAGTAAAATTGATCGATTCTTTGATGGTTTAAACCATTCCTCCAAAGTGCTCTAGTCTCCCAAATTTTATCATCATATGAAGATATAGTATCAAGTGTTATCAAGATAGAAAATGAATTCTATAAGTATTATGACTTTAAGGGAAAGTAAGAGAAATATGGATGCTAAAAACTCTGGGAAAGGAAATAAGGAAATGGGGAAGAAGGGAAGAGTAAAATTTCCACCCTGTGATAACTGTGGAAGGAAACTCCCTGGTGCATGCTTAAAGAGAAAATGAGTATGCTAAAAATGTGTTCAGAATGGCCATCTTGCTGTTGATTGCAAGGGGAATAAATAATCCATTAATGTTCAATCCTATAATTGTCAAGAGATGGGACACTATGCTAACGATTTTGAAAATCATCAAGGAAATATGAAACAGAAAAGGCCAAGGGAGAAGGGACAAGCTTATGTTATCACAACTGCAGAGGTTGAAGTTTCGAATAATGTGGTGGAATGTACTTTGATCATTTAATCAAAATTAGCCAATGATTTATTTGATTCTGGATCATCTCATTGCTTCATATCTTCCCAGTTTTCTATAAAAATTAGATATTTCCAATTTGATTTAACAAGGGAGCTGTCAGTCAAAACTCCTAAGGGAAGTATAATTGCAACAAAGTTTTTGTAATCAGTTCCCATTAAGGAATATAAACGTTCTTTATCTACAGGTCTCATTGTCATACCCATGATTGAATTTGATATAATACATGGTATGTATTGTATTTCATACCATGATGTGAAAATTTATTATAAGAAGAAGGAGGTTACAATTTTTGATGATGATAAGAAGCACCTTATCTTTAGAGCAGAAACGTCACCACCTGATTCTTATCTGGATCCACCCCCAGTATGTCAACTAAATTCAATTATCATGGAGGAAAAGAATGAAATAACTCTGGGTGAGGAAAATAATGTTCAAATAGAATATGTACCTATTTTGAAATAATGTATTGATTTCTTTCGAGAGTATTTACCAAGAAATCCCCCAGAGAGAGAAATTGGGCTTTCCATTAACTTAATTCCTGGTTCAAGGACCATATCAAATACCACTTATAGAATGACCACTATGGAGTTAGTGGAGCTTAATAAACAGCTAGAGGAATTGAGTGATAAATGATTTATTCTCCCTAGCATTTCCCCATGGGGAGCCCCTGTTCCTTTTGTTAAGAAGAAAGATGGGTCTATGAGGTTGTACATTGATTATAGGGAAATAAATGCTATTACAATAAAGAATATGTATCCTATACCATGAATTGATGATTTATTCGATCAAATTCATGAAGCCTAATATTTTTAGAAGATTGATCTTCAATTTGGATATCATCAGTTACTTTTGAAGAAGGAATGCATTCCAAAAACAGTATTCCAAACTAGGTACGGGCATTACATGTTTATTGTATTTCCTTTCGGACTAACTAATGAACCATCTATTTTTATGGATCTGATGAATACAGTTTTCAAGGAATTTCTTTATAGATTTGTGGTGGTGTTTATTGATGAAATCCTAGTGTACTCTAAAATCTATGAAGAACATGAAAATCACTTGAGCACTATTTTGAAGACTCTGAGAAGAAATGAACTATATCGGAATTTTAGCAAGTGTGATTTCTGTCTCCAATCAGTTTCCTTTCTAGGCCACATTATCTATAAAGATGGAATATCTATAGATCCTGCGAAGATAAAGGTTGTTCCAGAATGGCCTGTTCCAATGAAGGTAACTGAGTTATATAGTTTTATTGGTTTATCAGGTTATTATCAGCGTTTCATTCATAACTTCACCAATTTAGACAACCCAATGACCAAGATCACACAAAAGGGGTTACGTTCGTATGGAAAAAAGAATGTGAATAATGTTTTGAATAATTTAAGAGGAGGTTAGTGAAATCTCTGATCCTCACCCTACATCGTGGAATGATGGGTTTGTTATCTATAGTGATACATCAAAGAAAGGACTTTGTTGTGTCCTTATGTATAAAGATCGAGAGATTTCCTATGCATCTAGGAAGATAAAAATTCATGAACAAAACTATCCAACTCATGATCTTGAGTTAGAAGCAGTAATATTTTCTCAAAAGATTTGGAGACATTAACTCTATGGAGAGAAGTGTGAGATATATAAAAAACGTAAGAGTTTGAAAATTTATATTTTCACAGAATGAACTCAACATGAGACAAAGGAGATATATTGAGCTACTCAAAGATTATGATTGAAAAATAAACTACCACCTAGGGAAATGAAATAAGGTAGAAAATTATTTGAGCAGAAATAATCATGGAGTTCTGAACAAGATGAGAGTTGAAAGGGATCCTTTGTTCATGGATCTAGTAAAGATGGATATAAAAATTATCAAGAAAGGTAACACATAATTACTTTTTCAAATGGTTTCCAAACCATCTTTACTGGAGAGGATAAAAATTTTCAGGCTGATGATGAGGAGTTTCAAAAGAAAATTAATGTTGTAAATAATGGGAAGTTGATTAACTTTTTATATGAAGGGGCATTCTGAAATTCAAAAACAGGCTTTATGTTCCTACTATTCATGAGCTAAAGAGGGAACTATTAGATGATGCTCATAGATCTAATTTCTCTATACACCCTAGTAGCACAAAGATGTATCAAGATCATTGAGAGAACTTTTGGTGGGATAATATGAAAATGGAGATTGATAAATATATATCAAATTGCATGGTGTGTCAACAAGTGAAGACTAAGAGGAAAAAGTCTAAGGAGATGATGCAACCACTACCCATACCAACATGGAAGTGGGAGAACATTACCATAGAATTTGTCACTAGACTTCCAAGGACATCCAAAGGAAACAAATCTATATGGGTCATTGTAGATCGTCTTAAAAATACAGCACACTTTATCATGATTCTAGAGTACTTCTCGTTGGATCAACTTGCACATATTTACATCAAATAAGTGGTAAGTCTACATGAAGTACCAATATATATTGTATCCGTCCATGATCATAGATTCACCTCAAAGTTCTGGAATAGTCCCGAACATGCTCTAAGCACTGAACATAATTTCAGTATGGTCTATCATCCTCAAACTGATGGCCAATCTAAGTGGACTATTCGGACACTGGAAGATGTGTTGAGAGCATGTTCTATGGAATTCAAAGGAGGATGGGACCAACATCTGACACTAGTTTAATTATCCTACAACAACTATTTCCACTTGAGCATCTGAATGACACCATATAAATCCCTTTACGGTAAAAGGTGAATAACAATGGTGTGTTGGGATGAATTCGGTGAGCGTAAGCTGCTAGGACCTGAAATGGTCGAAGAAATGGTAGAGAAGGTGAAAACTATTCAGCATCATATCAAGGAAACCCAAATTTGGTAGAATAGTTATGTAGATAACCATCAACGAGACCTTGAATTTAATGTTGGTGACCTAGTATTTCTATGGATATCTCTATGGAATAAGGTCATGAGGTTTGGGAAGAAAGGAAAGATAAGTCCCAGGTATATCGGCCCCTTCGAGATCCTTGATCAAGTTAGAACTGTGTTCTATCGAATGGAACTTCCACCTACCATGTCAAAAGTACATAATGTATTTCATGTATCCCTCTTAAAGAAGTAAAAACTAGACCCTTCACATGTACTCACTTCAGAGGTGGTACAGTTGGAGGATGGTCTTTTCTATGAGGAGAAGCCAATGAAAGTCACGGATCGTAGAGACAAAGTTCTACACAACAAGACTACTCATTTGGTCAAGGTACTATGGAGAAACCATAGGTACGAAGAGGAAACATGGAAACTAGAGGAATCAATGAAGGAAAAGTACCCTGACCTATTTTTGGCTTATTTTGTAAAATGAAATTTCGAGGGGAAATTTCCAAAGGGGGGAAGAATGTAACGACCCAATATTTTTCAATAGAAATTCATTTCTTATAAATATGTCATAATCAAATGAAATAATAACATAATTAAATACTAAGTTCTATGTGAGCCTTAAAACATAAGTTTTCCACTTCTGTGATGTGAATTTTGATAATCTAACATACACAGTTGCGATCAGTATGTTATTTGGAGTCCAATAAGAAAAACGTAATTTTTTGGTGAATAGTAACCTAACCTTATGAATAGTAAGAAACCCTTATGAATAGTTATATACCCTAATTAATAGTAACCCCACCCATGATAGTATATAAATAATATTCATGTGAAAGTATGATATACCTATGCTTTAAAATAAGTAAATAAATGTTTTAAAACTTTTGTTTTTATAATAAATTATGATTTTAATAAAATATTAAATGAATAATATTTCAAAAATTATTTTTGAAAAATAGAATTCATTTTTTGATTCTACATGTATAAAAATGGTTAGGGTCATTTTTTGGTAATTTTTTTAAAAACTCAAATTTTTGATGAATAGTGAAATACGGTAAAATACCATATATAAAAATTATCAGTTAAATAAAATATTCATGACATCACAAGTGATGTAAGCCCACTTGATTTTAACTTATATGAAAAAATTACTATTCTTGGTCATGTAATACTCACTATTCCTTGTCTTGAGGAGATATAATAAATTATTGAATTTTATCCCCTCTCTCCTCCACTATAAACCTCCCCCCCCCCCACTCCCTCTTCCATTTACTCCTCTCAAGACTTGTGCCTTCTCAAAATTTTTTAAAAATAAATTCCCAACCTCCTATCCCACGTCCATAAAGCCTTGTTATCATAAAAAGTTCAAAACCTCTCCTTTAAAGAGGCTTGCAAGGAAATTTGGTTCAAGAAGTAAATACCTCTTTTCAATTCTTTGTCTTTCCTTTCAAGTTTATTTTTTTTATTTTTATATTAAATATTTTTTTTAAATGGTTATGATGACTCTAGTACCTTAAATTTATTGTAATTTTTTCATTATAGTGTAATAATTTATCATCATCTCTCCCTTTTACCTTCTTTTATACTAGCAGCAAGAACACCATCCGAGATGTGTCAATTTACCACATTTAAGGATGATGGGATTTTGATTTCTATTATCATTCTCAATTATGGTAATGAAACTATTATTGTTATGGTTGAAACAGATTATTATATATGTTATATATCCTATTTTAGGTTTTGTAATCCCATTGTATGAATGGTAGTAAGTTATAATGAAAAATGAGTTCGTAGTAATCAAAATCCACAATTTAACAAAAACAGTTTTCATTAAAGAACTATATAATAAATCATTCTCATGCCATGTAAACAAGTGATATAAATGAAAAATAACACCTATTTATGTTCATAAATAATATATAATTTAAATTCTAGATATTTACATCCATTCCACATACTTAAAAACAAGTGAACCAAATATGAAAATAAATAAAACGAACACTCCGGAACAGCGAAATTCTATACAATAACTTATCAATAAAGACAATAATGAACTAAAAATAATTATTATAAACTAAATAAATGTCTAATAGGTTCTTAAATAAGTTATTAATAATTAAAATTTCATATTCTAGGAGCTTAATTTAAAGATGGGAACACGTTTGGAGTTAAGGTAATGGGTTTTCCACTCGAACTCCCATTTTTATTCGGGTTACTTTCATTGTCTAATTTCCTAAATGAAATTCAAATGTATTGTTTTGTAATAATAATAAATTATGTGTGATTATTCAATTTATATACACCAACCATAATACTTTCCTATTTTATGGATAGATACATGTTTTAAAATAAACTTTCAAAACTTTTCCATAATACAAGCCCGATTTAATGGAATTTCCCAAATTCTTATCTATTTTCAAGGGTAATCTATAATATGTTTCTGGAAACCATTATCTTTATAAAATAAATATTTTTATTATGAAAATAATATATTACTTCACTTATAGTTTTATAAAAATACTTTTCCAAAATAACTCTTCTTTTAAAAAATAAAGAGTATTTATCTCAATAATTTATTAATGATTTTATAAGAGTATTTTCGTCCGATTCAACAATCTTGTTGATTAATATATATTATTGGGTTTAATAATTTATGAATTCATATACCATATTATTTTTAAGGTATTATGACTAAATCTATTTTGGATGATCTATCCTAAAACCATTCACCATATTACTCAGAATGGTTAGTGTTTTCTGTTTAATGATTGGGGAAAGTTAGTTACATTTCATATGATAATTTCAATATGAATGTATATGTTGCTTATGTTGATCCACGATCATATGAGAAATTAATGGGACTTATTATGTGATGGTTGGGGCCCACTATAGCCCCTCGATGCATCGGTAGGTATCATGAGACAAATAGACCCGGAATTGGTTGAGGCCTTTCCCAATGTGATATATGGATTTTGGATGAGACCTTAATCATTAGAAGTCTTGTACGAGGCCTTGAAAAAATGTTTCATAATGTCGTTCATATGCACTTCCCATATTATAAAGCTAGTAATTGAATTTTTATGTTGTTATTCAACTAGAATAATACCCATGATTATGTTTTATTATGGCATTATTTACTCAGCTCATATTTCTGCTATATTATGTTCAACATTACTTTTAAAGGCATGTGTTTTCAATTATTCACCATGTATAATTTTTATGTTATCTTCTGCAGTATTTCTTACCCTTACTAAGCATTTTAGATCACCCCTTTCTTATGTTTTATTTTCTCAGGACATGAAAAATTTTATTATGAATGACATGCTGAAATAACTTAGGAGTTATGGATGTTTTCTAAGGATTTTCTATGTTGTATTTCTTTTCAAGATGTAATATTTAACTTATGTATATATCTTGTTTCCAATAATACTAAACTGCTCGGTCCTTCAGGATTCTTTTTCCTTGTTTATATTCCAATTTAATCAAATAAGGCACCGGCTCCGGGAAACTAGGGTCGGGTCTTTATACATTTTATTAGGTTTTGGTATATGAAACCCTTAGGTTTTATGTGAATTATTATTTTAGGAATAATGTGTTATTTATAACCTCTATGTTTTATATGATCATTGATTATAAATAATTTTATTTTTTGGAATGTTATAATAATTTTATATTTTTATAAAAAAGAAAACCTATAGGCTGGGTGAAAACCCGTCACATCCAGAAAAGTTGTAGAGTAGAACTCACAACTAAAGGGACATAAGGAATAAATGCTTACAAATAGCCTACGTGAAGTCCTACTGGGTATGAAATTGTTTTTTTACTTAAATTATTTGTAAAATAAATATTTAGTTGATTTTGGGAACATATGTTTTATCATGTAGATAACCTTGGTATTAAAAAGTAAATTAGTGATTAAGTGATTAATGTTATTTTAGAAAAAGTTAACTATTATTGGAACCTTATATAATTAAGTTAAGAGGAATATTATTGTATTTTATTTTAGAAAAAAAGGTTGATTTATATTTATAAATAATATATGATCTTAATGCGACTTTACGGTGATTCAAGTTACTTATGGTATTGATTATCTTATCATGAAGATTATGTGACTAATAATTTGCATTTTTGAAATGAGAATTTAAGTGTCATTAATGTTATTTGAACTAAATATTAAATTTATCATGGAATAATATGTGATAAAATAATTATAATATTCTAGTATTACTATTGAGCTTCAGATATTGTGGTATTATTTCTTCATATGAAGGTTTATTGATTTTGATAATCATCTCATTTTTTATAACCATTTTGGTATTGTTTAATGTATAATGATAGTAGAAATAACTTTTTATCATTTTTTGTAATTATAATATCTGATGGAAGTTGACTTTAGTGTGTTAGGAATAAAACAAATTCATATTTAATACTAATCGTTTTGAAGAAAAGATTAGATTGTGGTGGAAATTGATTAAAGGGTGAAATTTTACCTATCAAGTAAGTATATTTCCATATTATTTTAGTGTATACACTAATGTAATTCCTCAACTATAGGGAAAAGTATATTGAAACAAAAATGTTAAAATATTACATTCATTTGTAGTAAATTGAGTCTCCTCACATATCACCAGATTTATGATTTTTTTGTCATTAACTTTCTACTAACAATATTCTATATCAATATATTTCTGTCCATGGGAGTAATTTTCACTTCATTTTCCATATTTTCACTTCCCACCAATTTTTTCCTACTTGGAAACCTATTTATGTGTTATTCTAGAAGACCTTTGTACTTCCCTTTTTCTACTTTCAAGGTGAAGTTTTATTTACCCCTTCTATGATGTAGGACTTCAAAATATATATTTTGAAAATTCAGAAATTTGATTACTATGAACAAGTTAAAATTATGTAGGTGTAATTTATTTAAAGGGGATGAATTTAATATCTCAAAATTTTAAAATAAGTACAATATTTTTGATAATATGTATGACAAGATACACTGAGCTAAAACGAATCACAAAATAATATTATTTAAATGTGACTATTATAACCTAGCCATTGAATTAGAGGGTATAAATAAGATTAACCAAATTTTAATATATATATATATAGGTCCTGATCATTAAATATTTATTGACCAATGCATAGTAAATATCCAATAATTTATAGTAGTCATTTTATTCATCAAAAATATTTTTTCTTTAAAAATGGTTTTTATTTCATTTTATAAAAAAATATTATAATTAATTTCTTAAAATATTGCAAAAATTATTTTATAAAATGAAATTCATTTTTTAAATCATAATATAAAAAATATCTTAAGTATAAATTTTGAATTTTTTTGAAATGTTTGATTTTCCAGTGAATAGTGAAAATAATTATTTTTATTGAAAACATTATTTTATTTTAAAGTAATTATAATGTAAAATTATATTTTAATTTGTTTTTAAATTTTATTATTTCGTTTTTATTTAAAATAATTCAATTATAGTATTTTGAAGTAAATTTCTACTTAAATTTATTATAAAACCATTTTTTACATAAAAGGGAATTTTATTTTGGAAAACCATTCTTTGTTGCATTTTTTGATTTTATTATAAAAAAATTAATGAAGAACCTTATTGGTGTTTTTTTTTCAAATTTATTGTATTTTTTTGTCAACTAACTTTTTTGTATATGAATTTTTTTATCTTGAAATCATATCCAGTCCATCATAATGATATTTCATAAGAAAGTTGAAAGTTGCTGAAAGAATCAGATCCATCTATATCACATTCAAATCATCAGATCCAAAAGAATTAGAGGCTTAATTTATTGATTTATGAAAGATTTGTTTTTTCATAATCAAAGAAAGAAAGAATTTTCTGAGTGAAGAAGTCATATTGTTGTTGAAGAGGTTTTTTGAAGAAAGTGAACTCTGGAGTTAGAAAGATTTCATACTTTCCCACTTTTTTCTTTTTGATTTTCCTATAAACACTTGATCAGATTATTCATTTAAAAAAATTTACACAAGCGAAAAATACAATGCGCTGAAGAAATCAAGTGAAATTCATTACAGGCCAGGGATCTCATGATGAGGATCAGACAGTTGAATGTTTATTTACTGAGTTGAGCATTATTGGAATGAGAGGATCATATTTAGTCAGTCAGATTGAATTAATCAAATTGAATCAATCAGACTGAAGAAAATCATATTAAGCATTTGATCATAGTCTTATTTTGTCATATTGAGATTGGTTTCATCGTACTAATTCCATATTATTGAGTGAATCATATATAGTCTCATCATATTGAGAGAATTATATTCAGATACATCATATTGAGAGAATCATATCCAGAATCATTGGATTGAGAAATTGGCATCCATCCAAATCAGATTGAGGATTCAGACTAAGAAATTGTGGAGTAGTTTCAAAAAACTATTTATTATTTTGTTTGGATAAATTTCTTTATAAGAAATCATTGTAAACCTATAGGAGTCAGTAAAATCATTCATATCAGGAGATAAAAGCACTTCTTTAAAAAAGGCCTTTAATATCACTAGAAAAGGCCTTTTTCAGTGCCGAAAAAGCACTGATAATCAAAGAGTAGTTAAAAGCCTAAAACTTTTATCACTGCTTAAAAATTTCAGTTAAAGTAACCCTTTAACAGTGCTAAAAAAGCATTGTAAAAAGGGTCCCTTAACTGCACTTTTTTTAGTGATGTTAAAGGGAAATTTTAAAAGTACTGTAAAAGGGTTACTTTAATGACAACTTCTTAGCACTGATAAAGGAAACATTGTGAAAGGGGGTAATGTTTTTGGACCCCTATGCACCTGACCCCTTTATCAGTGCTTCCATGACCCATTTAACAGTGTTCCACACCCCCTTTATCAGCTCTTTTCACCCACGACCCATTTTATCAGTGCTTCAAGAATTCACAACCTCATGCGTGCCCACCAAGATTCAAAACCTGCACCACTCCTTCAATGATGAAATGCCTTTACCACTACACCATTTTTTTTGCTCTCCGTTTAATGATATATATATATATATATTATATTTTCATATATATTTACATATATTTATATAATTATTTTTAAATGAATTTTTACAATATATATGTGTGTGTGATATATATTATATTTATTTAAATATATTATATATCATATTCATTTACAAATATTAGATTATAATATATATATCTGTTTCTGCATACACACACACATGTATATATAAAAATTATAAATATATTTTTATAATGTAAAAAATGGTTATATATTGTTTTAAATAAATTTTTAGAATATGTATTTATTTATACATATTAGAATATACATTTTTATATAAATATGTGGATATATGCATTTATATGTGTGATTTATTATAATTAAATATAAAAAAAACATGCATATATTTAATTATAAATAAAATTAGATTATGTAAATGATAAAATTTAAAAACCATAATATCAAAATGAATGTAATACCTAAGAATAAATTTAGTTTTCACTGAAAAGGGAAAAAGACCCCTTTAAATGAGGCTGAAAATCCATTGAATATTAAAAAATCAGGATACCCCGAATAAAAACAAAATATTAGAGGCATAATGGGCGTTTTTTGGCATCGAAAAATGCGACATAGGATTACCTCTATTATAATAGGCATAGAGCTCATTGCATGCGTTGATTTGATATGTGGTTGAGCCCAAACGGACACCCGGATCAAAAGTTTTGGTCGTTTGATGTTCGGGTCATGTTTTCAACTTATTTTAGATATTTTTTAATTTGTTTTATTTTTTCATCATCAAATTGATATTAAATGACTATTAATTTTTAATAATAAGAAAATTATTAATTAAAACAATTTTTTTATTTATTTTATAATCTATTTTCACTAAATATCTCACATATTAAGTGTAAATGCCTATTTACCTTATTTAAAACATATTTCAAAAAATATATAATATATTTATATCAATATAAATATATAAATATATAAATATAATTTTTTAATGAAAAATAGTTTCTTAAGTATATTTTATCAATGCTTGTATAAAGCATTGAAAAAGGGGTTCTTTATCAGCGTTTCTAAAAAATCGCTCATAACCCTCCCCCCCCCCCTATCTACACTCTTTTATAAGGGATGATGAAAGAACCATTTATCAGTGACTTTAGAAAATCACTGATAAAGGTGGGTCTTTAACAAATCTTTTTTATCACTATTAAATACCCCCATTAACAGCGCTAAAAAAATATTTTTCAAAGACCCCCTTTAACAACGTTCTTTTTAGCACTGACAAAGGATATCTTTAATAATGTTTGTAACTAGCATTTTTAATGATATAGTGTTGGGAAAATCCATTTTTGTATTAGTAAAGGTGTCCAAGGGGAGTTGGAACAAGTTATATACACTTCTTCAAAATTGTGGATTTCCATAGACCCATGAGAGTTGATATGTCAAGGATGCAGGTTCTCACACTAATTAAGAACCTTTTAAATCATGTGTACTTTACTTTATTTCCTACTTTTTCATTCATGAGTATTTACTAAAAGATTATAATGAAATAAATCTTAACAGGTTTTGGGGGTTATGTTTTGAAAAGTATTGAAACTTATAAAAAATTATCAACTGATTCAACCACCCTTTCTCAGTTGTTCTTGGATCCTTTGGAACATTAATTGGTATCAGAGGGAAGGTTCCCTTGTTGAATCCTTATCACGGATAATATCAATTATTTAAATAGTATTGAAATTCCTACATTTTATGGAAAAAATTATTATGGATGAAGAAATAGGATGATTCCTTGTCTCCTATCTCTTAGACCAGAAGTTGTCGATGTTACTACAGCTGGTTTTACACCTATTGAGAAATATGCCCCTATAACATTTTATGATAACAGTAATATTTAAGTTGATGGAAACAATATAAATTATATTCTCATGAATTATCATAAAATGTTTTCCAGAAGTTGATGGGTATCAAAACTTCAAAAAATATGTGGGACATTCTGTAAAGTGTTTTAGAAGATAATACAGAAGTTGAGGAAGAAAATATACAAATTTGGCATAGTAAGTATAAATACATCATAATTAGAGACGATGAAACAATTATTAAATACCTACCTAGAGTAAATAAAATTGTTTGTAACACTGGAGGATTAAGATATATCCTAGAAGATTCTATATTGGTGAAGAAACTTATGTTAAACATTCTAGAAAATTTTGATTCTAAAATTTCTTATTTAGAAGATAAGTATGATTTATCTATTGATTAATTGCACAAATTTATTGTTTTTTATGTAATTATGAAATTTTGAATGTTTAAAAATAATTTTAAAGATTAAATGGATCTTGAAGCTATGAGAATCCTTAAAATTGAAGATGTTGTATATGTTGTTCCTTGTGACTCCAAAGATAAATAGGATGAAGAGTTGAATAAATAAATCATGCCTCTTATATCGAAGAACTAGTAAAGTGGAAGTGAAAATATGGAGATAAAATTCCTCTAAAATGTTTTGAGTGTGGTGAAATTTGACAATTTTCTATGGGTTTCCCCATGAAGAAAGTTGGTGAATATCAAGATAATTATTATTAAAAATCTTGATAGAAGAAGTGGAACAAAAATGAAAAATAAGGAATATATTCCAAATGATATAATAATAAGTTTACCAAAAAAATATGTATATTGAGTAAGAATTTTGAATTAAACTCAACTGACAACAATTCTTTTAGAGTTGAAAGTTTAGAAAAATTCAGAACCTTCATTGCAAAAGTTGAGAGAAAAAAAAGATTCCTCCTAGAATGAGGAAGGTGGTAAAGAATATTATAGATAGTATGAGCTCAGAATAGAACATGTTTCATGTATTGAGAAGAAAAAACACTCAAGAAATAAATTAGAGTGATGATGAATGATTTTGAAGAAATTTTTGATGGAATAAAATATCTCATTAAGAAAGAGGATGAATACATTCAAAAGATTTTAAGTTACAAAAATAGAATTGATGAATAGGGAAAGATGATCTAATATCTTATTAATAATCTATAATATAAATAATAAGAGGTTAACAAATTTCAATAAAAACTTATATAGTCTGATAGTACCTTTAAAAATATTAATTTAAACATCAACAATGATTTAGAAGTAAAAGCTGAGACTTTTAAAGATGTTGAGAAGGATCAATACAAGAAAAAGGTGAAATCTTCTCTTACCAAAAAATTTGGTTTCATCTAATTTATTAAACATTTTATGTTCCAGAAAAATTATTTAAAAATATTGGGCAGTGAAAGGTTGTGACAAAACCATCAAATATTCAAAAGTAGATAACTCACTCAAAAGAGAAGATGGTCCACATAATGAGTATGTTAGAGCTGAAAGAAGTTACCATCCTCAACAAAGTTTCAATTGAGAAAGTTATTATTAAAATATAATATCATTATTTAATGGTTATTGTTAGTGTTGGGAATATATGGGAACAAATCATATAATATTTAGAATAACATATGCTTAACTGGAAGAAGGTTCTAGGAAAGTGGAAGAAATAGTGAATGTAGAATGAGAAACTTTCCTAACATACTGAAAGTTGAAAAAGTAAATTCTCAAATGATAGAAACATGACAATAAGAAATAAATTTGAATATCTGAAAGATGTTTTTGGAATATGTGATCATGATGGTCATCATTTTGAAATATGTAGACACTTCTTCCAGAACAAGTTTCTTAAGATAGAAAAGAAAAGAATGATGATTTAAGAATGTTGAGTAAAGAGATTTTTTTGTTGAGATAACTTTGAAATCAATTAAATGGAAAAAACTATGGATACTTGATAGTGGTTTCTCTTCACATATTATAGGTGATATAAAAATATTGAAACATGTTGAAATTCATGGTCAAGGAGAATTTACCTTTAGTAATGATAGTGCCTTAATAATTTAAAGAATCAAAACATTTGAGATTGAAGCTGAAAATTTTAAATTTAATGGTGTTTTATTTATTGATGGGATAAAAAATTACCTAGTGCAAGTAAAAAATTTAATAATGGAAAATAAGTTATTTTTATAAAATATTTTTGTATCTTAAAAAGTGTGAAATATAGAAAAGTCATTTTAAAAGGAGAAATAACTAGTGAGAATATTTTCCAAATAGGATAATTCAATAACTCTTGTTACTTGAGTGAAAAAATGAAAACAATTATGGCATTGAAGACTTGAGAACCTTGGACTAAAATGTATAGAAAAACTTTCTAAATGTTATTTCATTCAAAACTTTCTATAATTGAAAAGAAGATAAGAATTTGTTTGTGTAACTTGTCAAAAATCGAAGATGAATAACAAAATTCATAAAATAATTGAGATTCGATCTACTAGACCACTTGATCTTATTAATTTCAATTTATATGGGCCTATGATACATCAATCAAAAAAACTATATTTATACTTTATCACTTTTATTTATGATTTCACTCAGTTGAAAAACATCTTGTTTATAAAGCACAAGTCATAAGATATTGAAATGTTCAAATTACAGAAAAAAGATGTTGAGAAAGAAATAAGGGTTTCCATAAAGAAGTTAAGAATAGATAATAGTATAAAATTCACAAATAATACTTTTGAAACTTATATTAGAAATCACAGTATCCAAAATCAGTATAGTACTCCCTATACTCTAAAAAATGGAGTAGTAGAAGGAAAGAATATAAGTTTGGTGGAAATGAGTCAAATTATGTTATAAGAAAAAAAACATTCAAAATTATATTGGGTAGAAGCTGTTAGTATTACTATACATGTTCAAAATAAATTATTTTTGAGATTGGAAACTAATATGACTCCTTATGAGATGTGGTATAATAAAAAACCTTCATTGAATTTATTCAATGTTTTTGGAAGTCCATGATTTCTCAAAATAAAAAATCCAAATTTGGGATAGTTTTTTAAGAAAGATAATGAATGAAATTATATGGGTTATTCACCAAATGGTAGAATTTAAAAATATTGGAACAAAAATTTAAAAAATTTGGTTGAATTATATGATGTGACGGTAATTGGAAACTAAAGTTCCTTAAAAAGTTGTAAAGAATGCTGAGGAGGAAAAACTAGAAAATTACAACAATAGTGAATGTAATTCAAAATATCCTTATCAATATTTAGATGAATCATGTGATGAGAAAATTTCTGTTGGGAAAGAAACATTGAAATTTCATATATTTCAAAAACATGTTGAATCTGAAAGAATTATTTATAATTAGAAGGATCTCATCTAGATAAGAAGAAAGTTGATATTTGATAATAAGACTTCACTTATCTAATAGGTTGAACCAAAATCAGTTTCAAAATCTATTAAACACAATAAATTTGTGGATTCTATGAATAAAATGTTGGATCAGATTAAGAATAATTAAACATGGTAACTGTATTCATGGAAAAAAATTAAAAATGTTATTAGAACCAAGTGGGTTTGCAGAAACATGTTAAATGAACATATAAAAGTTTGAAGATAGAAAGAAAGGCTTGTTTGTAAAGCCTATGCATAGGTGGAAGGTGTGGATTTTGAAGAAACGTTTTCCCCATTTGGAAGATTAGAAACTATTATAATGTTTCTTTCAGTGGCCTCACATCAATGTTACGAATTTTATCAGATAGATATCAATTCATCTTTCTTAAATGGAGAGATTGAGGAAGAAGTTTACATTGAATTACCTTGTGGGTTTCTACATGATGAGGATGAAAAAATGTTTGTAAATTTAAGAAATATTTTTATGGGAAGAAATAAGCTCCATGTTCTTGGTATTATAAACTTCACAATTGTTTGAGAATGTTGAACTTTTCTATAGATGAAGTTTATATAATCATATATGTGAAATATGTTGACTTTGAAGCTCTATCAGTAATTTTTTATGTGAATGATATTATTTTTTATGGGGATAGAGAATATTTTTATAAAACATTTGATTAGGAAATGGAGAATAATATTGAAATGTATATGTTAGTATAATTACCATTCTTCCTTGGCTTACAAGTTCAACAAATGAAAAAATACAATTTCTTATCTCAAGAAAAGTATTACCTAAAATTCTTAAAGAATTTTAAGATGGAAGAATCTAAATAAGTTTCAAATCCTATATTAGTGATCAAAAAGTTGAGTAATGATGAATCCAGAACAAGTGTGAATTAAAAAGTCTTTTGAAAGATGATAGGAAGTATTCTTTTCCTTACAGCCTCTAGGACCAATATTGTATATGATGTGACTTTGTGTGAAAGGTATTAATGTAATCCAAAATAATCTCATTTTTTGGTAGTAAAGGGGATTCTGAGATATATCAAAAGAACAAATTCAGTTGGGTTTTTATAAAAAAGAAATAGTGAGATGAACTTTCTGGGTTATACTGATGTCGATTAGGCTGGAGATTGTAATGATATAAAATAAACCTCATGAGGAACATTTTTCTTGGCTAAATGTTGTGTGATTTGGCATAGTAAGAAACAAAGTTTAGTAACATTAAGCACAACTGAATCTGAATATGTTGCATCTACTCAGAATCACACTCAAATGTTATGGATGAATGTTCAGTTGGAAGATTCGAAAGAAAAATTTTCTAAACTATTGAAGATAATTTGTGATAATCAGAGTTTAATTAATCTTTCTAAGATCCCTATCAAACATTCAAGATCAAAAAACATTGATAAAAAGTTTCACTTTATAAAATATAAATTTGATACTAGAGATGTTTTTTCTAGAATACACTTCAATAAGGTATCATATTGCTGATATTATTAGAAAAGAAATGCTGAAAGAATGTTTTCTGTTGAATTGAGGATGAAACTTCATGTTCAGCCTCAAAACTTGTCTTCCTAAACCTCATAAGGAAGCACCCCCACCGCTCCTTGGATTATGTTTACAAAGGGGAAGATAAATTAACAAATTTTTAATTTGTAAGAAGTTTTTACTAATATTTATTTTATGAATCTAAATCTATGGTTATCATATAATAGGGGAGAGAAAAAGAGAAGTGATAAAAAAAGAAAAATTGAGAAAGGAAATAATAATATTGGGATTTTATCTCTATATAGAAACAACATTTTCTTGCCACTGAAGGATGAAATTCCTTCAAAAAGAATACTTTATTCAATAGTGTGGTGTTAGGGAACTCTTTTTTGAGAAAGTATATGTATTGATAAAATTCATAACTGACTGAAAATTACATTTTTATTATTCAATAAATTTTGAGGAAAAAGTGAGAAACCATACAGAACTCAATGACTTAAAACAACATAACACCAAGGAAAAATAGTTAACGGACAAACACCAAGACATTACTCACAAAACCAAATTTTGATTCCATTTATTCAACACATTCAACCAGTAGCTCAACCATTTCAAAACATTCAAAATTTGAAAACCCCCATACTTCACTGCACCTCAACATTTTTAGGTACCCGTAGAACAACCCAACATTCAAGAGGTTCAAGAAACAAACACCGATTCACACCTTCAACCCTTCACTGCCTCCACGAACATCAAGCAAATTAAAATCCAAAATGCTCCAAAATTCCATAATTCCTTGAAAATAGCAAATCCGAACCAGAAACATAAATATCACCACTTTCGCATAACATGTAACTTCCAAAATCACGGTTGCAGACTAATACACCTGCATCAAGAACCCATTCACCATGAGACCATTGTCGGTTACATTTTTATATAAGAACATTTTTGTTATCCAGAAATCCGATCTAGTACATTGTAATGAGGTTTTGTAAGAATTTCTAAAGTTGCTGAAATAATCAAACCCATCAGCAGTGTATTCATATCATCAAATCCAAAATAATTTGAGTCCGAATTTTTTGATTGCAGAAAGTCTTACTTTGTCATAATTAGAGAAAGAAAGAAGTTACCGATTGATGAAGTCGTTTTTTTTGTTGAATAGGATTCTCAAATAAAGTGAAGTCAGGAGTTAGAATGTTTTTATACTTTCTAAAACAAGTCAGATGATTCTTTACTAGTTGTAAAGTTATCACAAATAATGAAAAATCTCATGGTATAAGATTTTGAAGAAATGGTGGAGAAATTTGAATAATTTAAAAGTTTCAGTATAGATATTCCATCATAATGGGATTTCCATCATATTGATATTTCCATTAGAATGGGAATTTAAATTGTAATGGGAAATTCATCATAATATAAATTTCTATTGTACTGAGATGAAGTGGAAACAAAAATCGTAATGAGTTGAAGAAGGAAATAGAAATAATAATTACATGAAGAAGGAAACCAAAATCATAGTGAGCTGAATAAGAAATAGAAATCATAATGATTTGATGAGAAAACAAAAATTATAATGAGATGAAAAGGAAACATATCTGATTGAGATAATAAGGTAACAAAATCATAATGAGCTAATTAAGAAGAAGAATCAAAAAGAAAATTCCAAAAGTTTTATGAATATTTTAAGCGGTCAAACTTGAAATTAAATTTTTCTTAAATCTTAGAGAAATATAAGGAGACTTGAGAAAGTCAAAGTTGAAGTTTAAATGTGAGAGATATTCAATGTTTTTTGAAATTTAAAGAAGCTGGGAATGTTTTAATGTTTACCACTTTTATTTTTTGAGTCTTCTATAAATACTTTCTCAAATCATTTATTCAAAATAAATTTTCACACAAGAAAAAAGGAGGAGTGTTGAATAAAAAAAGTCAAAGGCATTACCAACAAGATATCTCATGATAAGGATCAGACAATTAAATATTTATTTACCAGGTTGATCAAGATTGAATTGTGAATATCAAATTTAGTCAATCAGAATGAATCAATAGGACTAAGGAAGATCATATTGAACATTTGAGAAAAGTTTGATTTTGATATATTGATATTGGGTTCATCATATTGAGTCTTTCGTATTGAGAGAATCAGATCAAAACTAATCATATTAAGAAAATTAGATCTAGATCCATCGTATTGAGAGAATCAGATCTTGACTAATCAGATTGAGAAAATCGGATCTATTCCGGACTGAGCAGTTGTGGAGTTTTTTCAACAAGTATTTATTCTTTTTTGGATTAATTCCTTTATAATAAAACATTATAAACTAACAAGAGTTGGTATAATCATTCCTATTGGGAGAAATAATGGGTCTAATTGGATTTGGAAGAAGTTTCATTCACTTCTTCATAATAGTGGATTTTCATAGACCAATGAGAGTGGCTATGGAAAGGATTTACGTTCTCGCAGTAAGGTCAAACCTTTTAAATTTTGTGTTCTTTACTTGATTCCAAACATTTTCATTCATGAGTATAGACTATAATTTGATAAGGAAATAAATCATTACAAGTAGTAGGGGTTATGTGTTGAAAAGTATTAAAACTTATAAAAAGTTAACAACTAATTGACCCCCCCCCCCCCCCCTTCAGATGTTATTCAATACTTTAGATCTTAAATTATAACAGTTAATCATTTTTAATTTTTAAAAAGGGATTCCATATATATAATTATGAGGTACAAGTTTTTTAAATTTGTCAATTTTATTTTTGGTTAATATGAATAGTTACATTAGTAATTTTTTATTACCACTATAAAGGGTGAATCAGGTAATTAAAGTTAATTTTTTTTATAATCACTGTACCACAAAACTTAAGTTAATTTTATTTTATGATTTAATTTCATCCATAATCATCCATGATTTTGTTAAATGTCTTTTTTTCCATTTGGATGTTATTAAGACCTTTATAATATTTCTTATAAAGAAAAGTAAAGAAATGTTACAATATTGTTTTTAATAACTATTAATTTTTTTTAAATGGTGATCAATAGAATATGTTGTGACATCCCAAACCTAGGTTCCACTCAAAGAGTCCCCAATACCAGTTTTCTATATGTACTCAAGCACGTGTCCCTAAACTCCAAAGGCTACCAAATAACAACGAGGTTTTAAGGTGTGTCCATGAGGAGACTCTACCCCAATTACCAGAGTAGATCACAATGGAAAAATATAATAATTGGTAAATAAAAAAATCAATATAAGTAAATAGATGGCACAAAAAACCAGAAACTAAAATAAATAACTGAAGAACTGATAATCTTATATAAAAGATGATGATGAAATATGTCATGTTTCTATAAAGAAAGAAAACATGGATACAAGATAGCAAGAAGCACTACTATAAATTCTATATAAAAGAAGAAAAAAATATGTTAAAACAATCCATGAATCCTGAGCTCCAGATTAGTCATCTTCTACCAAACTTTATTCTAATGCAAGAAAGTAATATCTGGTGTCCAAATCAGGTCTCTTCCCCTTTTCAAAACCTGTATACATGTAATCTGCATTGGTACCTATGGCGTCCCATATAGGGTGTGAGATAAATATTAGTAGGCCATCACCAACTATATCTACGATATAAAGTATGTGTAATATAAATTGAAATAGTGTACAAGAATTCATATATAAAAGTAAATAAGTACAACAACGTAAATACCCAGTACATGCTTCAGCATCAGGTGGTGTATAACATGTTACCATTTAATTTATTAATTATGTTAGAGTTTATATAGTATATTATGTGAGGTATAATAAGCACTGACATCATGTCGTGATAGTAATAACAAAGGATTCAAGATGTAATAATGAATCCTATAATGATGATAACAAATAAAATAGGATCTAAGGTAATAACCAATGTATCCTTGACCTTTGGGGTTTATCTAACTTATAAATAACTTGTATACTGATTATATGGGTGATAGTGTATTCCAAGGGTCATCAACTAAAGAATTCCACAGTAACATAATTCTAATTGAGTCTAAGGATCTCATTTAAAGTAAAATGAGATAAGAAATGACTAGGCCCAATAGGTGTATCCATGGTTCCACATGTCTGAAATGTCATGCTAGATCTAAGGAGTGTATCTAATTTATCTTATAATGAAAATGAAGGGATCCTACAGTATCATATTAGGAATCCAATAGTATACACAGATTAGTTTCCAAGGCGGGGATTATCATTGGCAACTGACATCCCTAAATCAAATTGGAATCCAATAATGCTCAAGGAATTCCCTTAGGAATCCAATATTGGCTCAAGTTTGACCACTCAAATAATAATAATCAGGTCCACAAGAAATAGGCACCATATACTAAATTCATTAATTAGTTAAGGCCATGTAATAGTCACTCCACTTAATAAGTCAATTGGTTCATTCCATTTCATTTTATAAAATTAAAAAGGTGAGAAGGACATGAAACCATTTATTAGCTCATTAAATTCATAATCAATTCACTATGTTTACTATGTTTCCTCCCATTAAGTATGGAAATGTGTGTTATTGATGTGAAACCAATCAATTTAATAACATCCAATTAGGCCAATTCATATACATAATATATTTTTTATTCTTAATTTAGATTCATTAATTACATTAAAAAACTTACCTTAGAAGGGCCAGTTGATAACTATAATGTGATATTCATTAGTAAATCTTAATTCATTTAGTTATAACTCTTAACTCTAGGAAGTTCATGTCCTGGCACACCCAAATGGTGGTGCAGATCGTCATAAAGAACCAATAAAGGTATTTTACTGGAAAAAACCTACTTAGTATGGTTGGTATTGAGGATATGACCTCTAATGATGATGAAAATACATGCAAGGAGTCTTAGAATATGATTTTAATGACTATAAACTAGTTAAGTGGATTTAAATAGGAAACACCTGACGAAATTGGTACACGCACACTACAATAATTTATAAAATGGAGAAACTTGTGGGATGAGTCATAGAAAACCTACCTTAAGCTCCCATGACTCTACTCATATAGTATTAGCTTTTATTATGGACTATATTGGAATAAATTTCCAGAATAGATCATAGACCTAAAAATAGGTCATATGAACTGACATCTAAATAGATTTGTCAATAGAAAGTAGATCAACTAACAACTCAATATGAATTGATTTCTTACCAATGTGCATCCAACGAGATGAACGAGGACTGAATCAGAATTCCGATCATAGAATGGGATCAAAATGTATCAAAGATGTCTTGAAACCTTCAGAATGGGGGAAAAGATCCTCATATGTCTGCTGGTGAATCAAAAGATAAATATGGGTGGGGTTAAACATTCCATTAATGGAATTTTGGTATTTTTACCCACTAAATAGGAATCACATAGTTTTTCACATGGTTGACAAACAGTGCACCTCCCTCTTCTTAAGGAGGGAACCTATATAGTTAGGCCACATGGTTAGGAATATTGTGCCCTAACCACAAAAATCACCTTTGATAAAAAAAATGTAGATATTCTACAAGGGAATGTAGCCCCTAGAATATGGTTATGAAAAACTGTACACCCTTATTTCAACTCTTTCCAACCCCGCATTTGTATGAGAGACCATGTGAGCTGGGTCATACAACTTCTACTAACCATGAAAATCAGTGTTTTTCTCCACCGTATGGGGTTTCAATCTATGAACAATCTCTAAACACCCCCAAAAGCTTCATGAACTCATTAGTAATCTGTATTAGGTCCAAAATTATAATTAGATGAATTTTAAAGGATACATACCAGATATAGAAACAGGATTCTTATAGTCTTCCCCCCTTAAAGTAACTCAAACTGAATTTCACCTTCAATGGGTGGAAAAACACTACCTAAGAACAACTCTAGACATTGAGAATGTATGAAAACCTCCTACTCCCATGTCTTATCATATACACAACCATTCTTCCACAACACCCATGATAAAGGGTCAAACTGACCTTAGAGAGACTTTGTGATCAGAATAACAATGTGTATAGTATACTTCTCAAATAAAGAATTGGCATCTAACACAACCTCCCAATGATCAAAACTATAATAGGTTCATCACAATAACGACATAGCAGTGAAATGTGGAAGATGTCATGCCTGGGATGGTACCTATGAGGGAATATAAAATGATATAATACTAACATGAATCTATCTAGAATCTAAAACGGCCTGAAAAAATAAGGTAACAACTTCCATTGCCTTTGTATCCATCAATACCCAAGACTGGTGAATACCCATAAGAAAACATGATCCCCAACCTCAAACTCTATGGGTATTTGATGGTGGGAGGCATATTATTTCTATCTATAATGAGTAGTAGAAATATGCTTCCTGATCATCTAAACCTTCTCTAAATTCTCTTACATGAGATGAGGACTTAATATGGATGACTATCATTCCTCTAACAATCATAGGGGTGAACAACACAACCTACTATACAAGGCCTCAAAAGGAGACATCTAAATTTTCACCTAGAATTTATTATTGTAGGAGAATCAGACAAGAGGGTTATGATTCTCTGAATAACCACCTTAATTGAGTATGCATGAATGAATAATGTTCTTTAAAACCTATATCATCCATTTGGATTGGAAATCCGTCGATGGGTGAAAAGATATGTGCAGAAGCACCTGTGTACCCATAGACTTAACAACCCTTGCCAGAACTGTTATGTGTAACAATAATACCTTTATGAAATAATAGTATTATGGACCCTATGAAGTCAGATGATATCAAATGCATTCAATATTCCCAGCTCATCAACTGAGAAGGTATCCCAAATGGGAAGTAAGTGGGTTGCTTTTGTTAGTCTGTTAATGAAAACCCAAACTACATCCCTAACTTGAGGAAACCTCAATTGGTAATATAACTACAAATTCCATGAAAAAATATTCCCATTTCTATAATGGGACTACAATCATTTTTATGAGATAGTAGGTCCCTGGTGCTCTTCCTTCACCTACTGACAGGTGGAACACCTAGTAATAAAGCCTGTTATCTGAAGTTTCATCCTAGGCCACAAATACTGGTGTGTCATATCTTGATACATCTTGGATATTCCCTGATGAACTTCCCACTGTGAAGCATGGGACTCATACATTAGTTTATCTCTCATATATTTAAGAACCCAGACATGTCCATGATTTTATATGATTTCATCTCTTTCCATATAAAAATACAAAGGCGGTTTCTCTCCTGAAATACTCTCCTAGAGAACCAAGCCTCTAAGAGATGAAAATTAGTTACACTTTACCATATAAAGGATGGAAGAGATAACTATCAAGGTTGAGAGATAATAATTCTTGTGTCTTTCATGAAACATAAAATGCATCTCAGAAAACAGGACTATCAATTTTCATTTATCACTATCTTCTTGTATGGCATGTTCCTAATTTTTTTGACACAACGCATCAACGACCACATTTCCCCTTCCAGGCATATAAGAAATATCAAAGTAAAATGATTAAAGGTATTTGACCCACATTTTATGTCTAAGATTAATGTCACATTGAAAAAAGATATATTTGATTCTCTTGTGGTATGTATACACCACAAAGTTCCCACCCATCAGATAGTCTCTCCAGTAGTGTAAGGCATTAATAACTAAAACTACTTGAGGGCATGTATTGGGTAGTTTATCTCATGAGACCTAAACTATCAAGATTCATTCATAATGACTATGCAATAAAGTATCTGAACTACTCCTAATATGATTCTTGATGCATCATAGAACACTATATATCTACTACCAGGGTTTGGAAGAATTAGAATAGGTTCCATGGTAGGCCTCCATTTTAGATTTTGAAAGTATTTCTCACATTCTTCTAACCATGGGAACTTAATAAAATACTTTGTAAGATTTTTAAGAAGTACATAAAGGCATGATATGTCCTATATGAAATTCTTGCAGTATCCATCCAACCCCAAGAAACTCCATATATCAAACATGTTCTCGGGATTCTCCAAGGAAACCACTACACACACCTTCTCTTAGTCCATAAATACTACTAATTATGAGATTATATATCTAAAGTAGTGAACTTTTTCAGTCCAAAAGATAAAATTATAAAGATTTTCATAAACATGATTCTCTATTAGTGTACTCAAAACAATATCAAGATTCTTAGCATGGTATCTATGAGTGTGAGAAAAGATGAAGATTTCATCCATAAATACTATGAAAAAAGATTCTAGATAGGGGTTGAAAACCCTATTTATAAAATCCATGAAAACATAAAGTTAATTTATAAGACTAAAGAACATAATGAGATAATAATATAGACCATACATGCTATGAGAAGTTTACATGGTATGTCTGAAGGCCTGAATCACTCATGATGATATCCTGATCTTAGGTTGATATTAGAAAAATTCATAGATCATTGAAGTTGGTCAAAGATTTCCTCTATCTGAGGTAGTGGATATTGGATCTTGACCATAAGATGGTTTAACCATATATAATCTACACATAAATGAAGGGACCCATTCTCTTTGTGGGTGAAAAGCATTAGTGAACCCCAGTAGGAAGAGCCAGGCTGTATAAAACCTTGGGTCTCTAAGTCCTCAAAAATTCTCTTGAGCTCATGGAGATCAGTAGGTTCTACAATATATGGAGGAATGGAGAATTGATCTACAATTGGAATGAGCTAAATTGTAAAATCAACCTCTCTCTTAGAAGGTTATCTTGAAAAAACATCAGGAAAGATGTCCCTGGAAGGAACTACCACTTGAAGAAAATATTAAAGGTGTACTCCTTGCTCCTCTATGAAGAGAATAACAATATGGGTGGTCACTCCACCAAGCCCAATATGATCTAGTCCCAATCTGCTATCTTTGAAATCACACTCACCCTTTTTAGATACATTCTACCCTATGGTGATGTGAATGATACACTACGATGATAGAAGTCTAAAAAGGCATTATATGGGACCAACCAATCTATTCGAAGAATTACATTTAATCATATCATCATGAAAACAAAGACATACCATAAGAAGGGGTAACAACCTATATTAAGGGTACATTACCATATTTGGTGTATTCCATCTAACCATACACACAATGGTGTATCTATGGTTATCACACAAAATTAATAATAAACTTATAGTCCAAGAATTTCCATGATAGATAAAGTTATGAAAGAGTGTGAAACAACTGTATCAAACAAAGTAGATACTATAGTGGCAGCTACTAGTATAGAACCCCATACTGTAGGTGGTCCTCTACTCTAATCCTTAGGTATCAGCTATAAAGCATGAAATTGAACCAATCCATGGACCTATAGTATATTCAAAATACCATGAGTGTGACCACTTTTTTGACATTGATGATCTAGATTCTGGATTCCAAAGCGATGAACTCCTACTTGGAGAGTCCTACCGGTGTTACTCCAATTCCCTGCCTAACGTGTCATAAAAGACCCTTCCCCTGAAGGTAGAGATGGTGTGGATCCTCTTCCACTGAATGCATATGGAAATGTTAGAAATAGTCTCTAAATATTCCTCATGTTACTATAGGAAGGGAAATCCATAAGGTATCTATCGCACTTACCCTTCATATTCCCATATCCTCCACACAGATGGAATACAACAAAGCTTCCAGTGTGGTTACCCTGACCACCATTTTTCTAATATGAAAAATCAAAGGAATTATTTCTTCTACTAAAAGAACTATTGTCTTTTCTGGAAACTGATCCTCTAGGACCAGTACTATCGCATTCCCTCAGGTTATGCTCAGTGATAATATCCCTTTTGACAATCTTAAAGAAATTTAGTAGAAATACATTTACCTAGGTACAAAGGGAATACTAGAGCCCATTCTCAAAATTTCTAGCATGAGATAGCTCATTACCTGATAGAAGAATTGAAAATAACTATAACTCAGTAAATCGTGCAGAATAATCTATGACTGACATAGAACTCTGATCTAGATGCGTGGAATCTTTTTCTCGATCACCACTTAGTATCTGAGGAAATAAATGATCATAGAAGTAAATTTGAAAATCATCCCATATCATTCTCTGATGATGAATGGATTGGGAAATTAAATCCCACCAACACTTGGACAAATCATGCAACATATTGGTGGAAAGCTTGAAATTTCTATATGGAGGTGTCTCAAGATGCTCAAAGATAGATAGAGTGTCCTCTAGTCAATACTTAGAAGCCTATGGAATTATATCCCCTAAGAAGGTATGATGATGATGCTTCTATAACTCACATGTTAGATCAGCCATCATAGGTGTAGGTTATGTAGAACCTTGCATGTAGTGCATCATATTTAGGAAACTCTCATAAAGGTGATTGTCAATGACTAGATCGGGTATGATCAGCGGTGCCTTAAGTGGAACTCCTAGGGTTAATATTGGTGGCTCAGGGCCCACCGTGTCTAGAGCGTGGTTCTTTCAACCCTCTTGGCGCATGATATGAAGAGTTTTTTTGGATACATTGGTTTATAAATTCCAAGCACACACCACAGATCATGATTAAATAATAGAAAGAATCCCTAGAGGATGAAAAAAATAAAAAGAAGGGATCTCTACCTAAGTTATACTACCCCGACTACCCTTTTAGGATGTAGTACCCCGAACAGTTTATGGTATGTTTCTCTTAAATAAACTGTATTCATTATATAGCCTATATTTTATGAATCATTGAGCCTCTAGGGAACAAAACTTGGTTATTTATAGAGGATAGTCATAACCTATCCATTAAACTTATATTTTTCAGTTCTGTGATTTGAATTTTGAAAATCTAACATACACGGTTGTGTTCAAGTTGATATTAAGAGTCTGATAGAATTACCTTAATTTTTGATGAATAGTAATCTACCCTTATAAATATTAACCTACACTTATGAATAGTATCATACCCTTATGAATTGTAATATGACTCTTATAAATAGTATCTATACAATTGAATCTATAAATAAATTTAGGCGCCTTAAAAATGAAGATGAATAAAATAAAAATTATCATATTTATAAAATTATATTTGAAAAATGGAGTTCATTTTTGGATTCTACACATCTAAAAATGGTTAGGGTGAGTTTTTTATATTTTTCTGAAATACTTGAATTTTTGCTGAATAGTAAAATACATTAATTTACCGTATAAATACATTATAATTTAAATTAAATATTACAAGCATCATGAGTGATATAGGAACTCAAATATCGAACTCACATGCATTTATTACTATTCTAGGTCATGGAATACTCACTATTTCTTGTCTTGAGAAGAAATATTAAATTAAAGATTATAATATTAAGAAAAATATCCTCTCATCCACTATATAAACCACCGCTCCCACACCACTAAAACTTAAATACTTACCTAAATTCATCCAAATACAATTCCCAATCCCTCTCCCTACGTCAAATGACTACTAGGATCACCAAAAGGCCAAAAGAAAAGGTCTTAAGGAGTTTCTCAAGGAGGAGTACTCAAGAGGTGAACTTCTCTTCTATTTTCTTTCAAATTCTTTTATAAGATTTATTATTATTTTTCTCTCTTCTCACCTCACCTCATCCAAATGCCATGATAATTCCAGTAACTTACATGTATTTTAATTTAATTATTCTAATGGAATTTTTCTTCATCATATCACTTTTTCACTTCCTTTTACACTATAAATTCAAACACCATCCGAGATGTGTTAATTTATCACACTCAAGGAAGATGGGTTTTTAATTTACATTACTGTCTTAAAGAGTGGTCATGAAATACTTATCACTGGTTTAACCATATCATACTATATTTATTTTATCTTGTTTAATGTTCTGTAATCCTTACAAACTCATAATATGAAATAATAATACAAAAAAGTTCATTGTGCACAAAACTTCCAAGCCAAATCCAAGCGTTTATCATTAACTCATCGAATGATTCATCCTCAGGGTATATAACCAGAATCATTATGAGATCATTTATATCTCTTTAATTTCACTAATAATATATATTAACAATTATAGATGTTTAACAACATTTCAAATAAACTTCCATTCATGAATACAAGTAAACGGATCATGAAAACCAAGGAAGAAAATTCGTCCAAAACAACAAAATTGAACCTCTTAAACACCTAAAAAAGGCCATTAATGAACCTAATAAGGTCATACCATATCAATTAAATGTTTCTGAGGTTCTGGAATTATTAATTTAGGAATCTAAATTATATTATTCCGGTCATTAAGAACAATCAAGAACACCTTCGAGCATAAGGTAAGGGATATCTTAACTCAATTTCCATTCATTGAGTTTAACATCAATGTACTTGGTCTTTTATTTCCCAAAATATGTGTGAATGGACTATGATTATTTTATTCTATAAATACACTATTATTTTCAGGGTTTATTCTTGTCAAACATAATTATTTCATTGATTTGTCCTCAATCTAATGATACGTTCTATGTAAGGGATCCTCTCTCTCATTTTTATTCAATAATCCACCATATGTTGTGTCTTTTTATTATTAATTCTTAATGATGGGGTATGTTTTCACACCTCCACCATAATGCCCTTATGATATATAAATGATGGTATCCCCCTTTACCTCCCATTAATCCCTCTCAAGAACACTCGTTACCCTACCGAAATGTTTGTAAGGGGTTTCTAATCTCACTTTCATTTATGTGATATTTCCATTGTTCGCCTCTTATTTCTTGTAGTTGGTGTATGTGTACTTCAATTTTTCAAATAATATTTGTATTACCTTTATATTCATGGTATTAAATGATTCATTTGATTGTTTTTAAGTTTTTGGCATATGATTTGACTGATTACATTGTTGTAAGGGACTGTGTCGCAACTTCCATTTTGTTGTGACTTACTTTGCATTGTGAAACTAATAATCCTTATGTGGTGTACCTACTACCCATTTGAGATAAATTTTATTTAAAAATATATTTCTATTAAATACTGATATCCTCATATCATGGATATGTTTATTTTCTAAATGGTATACCATTTTACGAACGGTGTTTATTTGGAATGTTGGTTTAAATGTGGAAATATTGATGAATCTGTATCCTCTACTCTATACAGATATTGAGAAGGAATATTGTACTTGTATTAAATCTATGTATAAATAATTATTTGGATTTGAATCAACTGGTGTCACCTGTTATATCCCCTCGATTCATCGATAGGTCTCCTGAGAAAAATTAGTTGGTGACAAACCCTTCGAGTGTGTTTCCAAAAATCAGATGGGTTTCTACCCACAAAACTAAACTGTTTTAATGGTCTTATGATATAATGTGATATATACATGATGTATGATTAATAAGAATTCTATTTATTCATTATCAGTTATTAATATCAACAAGGTTTTTACTATGACGAAATCTACGGATGCAGTTTCATTCTGAGTTTATTAATGGGGTGAGTTTTTCATTTATTCACCATGCCATATTGATTAAGTAAATTTTTTTATGATTCACTTATTATTGAATTCATGATTATGATGTTTTTAACCTTTAATGATCATTTAAGCTCACCCATTTCATTTTTTTACCTTCAATAGGTTTTGAAGAGATCATTTATTGAGTTTCTTGTGGATGCAGTTTTTTATTGTATTTTGTAACCTTTTCCAATATAATTGAGTTACATATATGTATCTAGTTTCTTCAATACTACTAAACTTATTGTTACTTTGGGGTTTAGTTCCTTCTAAACATGCCAATGTAACAAGTAATTCACCAGCTCCGGTCTAGAGGGTTCGGGGTGTTACAATTGGTATCAGAGGAAGTTTATTAGAAAATATGAAAAATACATTGGAAAATATAGATTAGAGAACAAAGACCTAAGGTAGTATTTGAGGAAAACCATACAAGAACGACTTGGAATTTTGGAAAGGAATATATTATGTGGATATTTCTTGAAAATAAATCCCTATTTGGATACAAACAGGTAGAGGTGGCTCTAGAACAGATGTACCTAGGAGTGAAAACTCCGACAAGGAGTTTTGGTCTTGACCCAGGGTATCCTGGTACATGAAAAATGGCATTTTTTCACTCCTAGTATTAACAGTCTTGGTAGATATGATTTGGATACTTTACATTTTCTTTACATTCCATTATGAAGGATTTTAATGTAAATTTTCCTTCAGATAAACCATGTTTATGAGATTAGTTATGCATAGAATTTCAATCCATGTTAAGTGTATTTTTATTTTATATTCATATCCTAATATAGTGTATGCCATTATTTTGAAATGGATCCTAATGAAATAAGGGGAATCAATACTCATGGGAAATATAAGGATTTACCTACAGATCAAGTCAACACAGTCAATGTTGGAGTAGATAAGATCATAACCATATTGGGATAACTTACTCAGGTTTTAATGAATAAACATTCCACACCTGTGTTGGATTGTTTCATGTGGCAGAAGCCCCCATCTTTCTGTGTGACTACTAATCCAGTGGTTGCTGAGCAGTGGATCAAGTCCCTTGAAAATTTATTCATTACATTAAGATGCAATGAAAATGAAAAGGTATTATTGGCAGTATATTTTCTCAAAGGTGACACTGATCAATGGTGGTCTTTGACTCAGAATACCATGGAGGATGAAGAAATAGAATATATGAAATGGAAGACTTTTATGGTAATATTATTTGAAAAATATTTCCCTTGTGGGAAACAAACCAGAATGAAAATGAAATTCCTTGGCTTAAAGAGAATGAAAGAAGAGAGTGTTATAGAGTATAAGGCTACCTTCACATGGCCGGACAAGTATGCCAAAGATTACGTACGTGACTCAGAAGACAAAATTGATCATTTATTTGAAGGTATTAAGACAATTCTTCGAAGGGAATTCGCTTCTCAAACATTTTCATCATTTGATGAAAGTGTATAAAGTGCCATCAAAATAGAGAAGGAATTTTCTAGATCAAATTTGTTTAAGGTAATCCAAGATAAGAAGCGGTACTTTGATAACTAATCAAAAGGTGAAGCACCAAAGAAGAACAAGGGAACAAAGAAATTACCATTATGTGAGAACTATGGAAAGAATCATCTTGGAAAATGCTTGAAAGGCATGGGATTCTGATATAAGTTTGGAGAAAAGGGCCATTGATCTGATGAATGTAAGGGGAAGAAACAATTCTATGGTGTTTAATGCTACAATTGTAGAGATATGGGACACTATTCAAATAAGTGTCCTAAGCACCAAGGAAACTTACCTTAGAAAAGGACAAGAGAGCAAGGGAAAGCTTATGAGATTACAACCGCAGAGGTTGTAGTTCCGAATGATGTGGTGGACGGTACTTAAATTTTTTCCTAAAACTTTTCCAATGGATTATTTGATTCTGGATCATCACATTCCATTATATCTTCCCAGTTTTTGAAGAAAATTAGACATGCCCAATATAATTTAATAAAGAGTTGTCAGTAAAAACTCCCAGAGGATGTATCATTGTAACAAAGGCATGTCGATCAGTCCCCCTCATGACACATAGATGTGATTTAGTTTCTAAACTTATCATCATACTAATTATTTACTTTGATATAATTCTTGGTATGATTTGGCTACCAAATTATGATGCGAATATCTTTTTAAAGAATAAAGAAGTTACAATTTTTAAAAATGGTGTAAAATCCCTTATCTTAAGAGAAAACACTTCCCCACCTGATTCTTATCTAGATCCACCCACTATAGCTCTACTGAATGAAATACTTTTAGAGGAAGATAAACCAATATCTATGGGTGAGGAAAGAAATCATCAAATTTAAGATGTGCATATAGTGCAAGAATACATTGATGTATTTCCAGAGGATTTACGTGGAAATCCTCTAGATCAGGAATTTGAGTTCTCTATTGATTTAATTCCTGATGTAAGACCTATATCAAAGACTCCCTATAGAATAAAAACTTTTTAATTAGTGGAGCTAAAGAAATAACTAGAGGAATTGAGTGAAAAACTAATTATTCAGCCTTGTGTTTTTCTATGGGGATCCCATGTCCTCTTTTTCAATAAAAAATATGGATCCATGAGTCTATGCATTGATTAAATAGAAATCAATGATATTAAAATAAATAATAAGTATCATATACTAATAATTGATGATTTATTTGATCAAATTCAGGGAGAAAAGTAATTTTTGAAGACTGAACTCAGATATGGATATCATTAGCTGTGTGTGAGGAAGGAAGATATTCCAAAGACAATGTTTCGAACCAAGTATGGACATTACGAGTTTACAGTGATGACTTTTGTACTAACTAATGAACCCTAGGTTTTTATGGATTTAATGAATAGAGTTTTCAAATAATATATTGATATCTTTGTTGTGGTTTTCATTGATGTTATCCTGGCATACTCAAAATGCTATGAAGACCATGAGAATCACTTACGGATTATTTTGGAAACTCTTAGAAGAAAAAATTATATGGGAAGTTTATAAAGTGTGAATTATGGAATAAATAAGTTTCTTTTCTAGGCCATATTGTCTCTAATGATGGAATCCTAGTTGATCATATGAAGAAAAAGGCAATACAATAATGTCACATGCCAATGAATATAACTAAGGTACACAATTTTATTGGATTAGTAGGTTACTATTGGTATTTCCTTTAGAATTTTTCCTGAATGGGTTACCCTCTAACCGAGATCACACATAAAAGAGTTAAGTTTGTGTAGATAATAGAATGTACAAAATTATTTGAATAAATGACAATAATATTTTTCAATGCTCCAATTTTAACTCTTCTATCTGGAAGTGATGGATTTATAATATACAGTGATGTATCAAAGAATGGGATGGGTTGCGTCCTTATGAAAAATGATAATGTTATTTCTTATGCATCAAGAAAGTTTAAGACACATGAGAAAAATTATCCAACCCATGGTCTTGAGTTAATAGTTTCAATATTCTCACTGAAAATATGGATACATTCTCTTTATGGTAAAAAATGTGATATATACACATATTAAAAATGTTTGAAATTCATTTTCACACAAAAAGATCTCAACATGAAGAAAAGGAGATGGCTCGTGTTACTCAAATATTATGATTTTTCAATACACTACCACCCATGAAAGGAAAATAAGGTGGAAGATTCATTAAAAAAGAAATATCATGGACTTATGACTCAAATTAGAGTTGAGGGAGATCCTATATTCATAGATATACTATAGATGGATATGGGGATTGTTAAGAAAGGGGAAAAATTCTTCTTTAAAATGATTTTTCAAACATCTTTACTATATAAGATAAAAATATCTCAATCTGATGATGAAAATCTACACAAGAAAATTAATGCTCTTAAGGATGGTATATTGAAAGATTTCATGTATGAGGAAGGAGTTCTGAAATTTGGGAAGAGATTATTCATTCCATCGGTACCTGAGCTAAAAATAGAACTATTAGATGATGGTCATAGATCAAATTTCTCTATACACCCTAGTTGAACAAATATGTATAAAGATATGAAGGAACATTTTTGGTGGGATAAAATGAAGCAGAAAATTTCTAACTACGTGTCAATGTGCCTAGTTTTTCAATAAGTGAAGGTAAAGAAACAACATCCTAGAGGGGTGATCCAACCTCTACCTATTCCTATGTGTAAGTGGGATGAAATTACAATGAATTTTGTCATTGGACTACTGAACACACCTAGAAGGGATGATGCAATATGGGTAATTAGTGGTCATCTCACAAAATCAGCACATTTCCTTCCTATAAGAGATGATTTACCACTTGAGTGCCTAGAGAGACTTTATATTAATGAATTTTTAAGACTTCTTGGTGAACCTCTATAGATTGTGTCTGATCAAGATCCCTAGTTTACATAAAAATTATGGAAAAGTCTCCATAAGTCTTTGAAAACTGAGCTTCGTATGAGTACTGCTCATCACCCCCAAACCGACGGATAGTCTGAAATGACTATTCAAACACTATAAGACGTGTTAAGATCATTCTCTCTTGACTTTCAAGGTATGTAGGATCAATAATTTCCTTTGGTGGAATTTTCCTAAAATAATAGTTTCCATTCTAGTAAAAAAATGGATCCAAATGAAGCATTATATGGAAAGAGATGTCAAACTCGAACTTGTTGAGATGAAGTTTGTGAGAGGAAAATTATAGGCCCAGAAATTATTGAAGAGACCATAGAAAAGGTATAGTCAATTCAAGCCCATATTAAAGTAGTAAAAAGTAAGAAAAAGTGTTACGCTGAGAACCATATAAAGGATTTGGAATTCCATATGGGAGATCATGTCTTTCTAAAATTATCTCCATGGAAGGGTGTCTTAAGGTTTGGTAAAAAAGGGAAAGTGAGCCCTATGTATATCAAACCATTTGAAATTATGGAAAGAATTGAGGTTGTAGCTTACCATTTATGAATACCGCCAAGTCTCTCCAATATTAATGATGTTTTCTATGTGTCATTGTTAAAGAAATACATTCCAGACCCAACACATGTACTCGCCTATGAAGAAATAGAATTGGAACCTGATTTGTCATACTATGAAGAGCCTGTCAGGATTCTTGACACAAGGGAGCGGGTATTTTGAAATTGTAAAACTCTTCTAGAAAAGGTTCTTTGTAGAAACCATAATATGAAGGAAGCATCCTGATAACCTAAGGATATTATAAAGAAGAACCACCCACATCAATTTTAAGGGATTTATAAATGAAAAACATTGAGGATAAAATTTTCGAAGGAGGGAATAATGTAGAACCCCAAAAATTTTATAGTATGTTTCTATTAAATACATTGTATTCATTTGATAGCCTATATTTCATGAATACTTGAGCCTCTATGGAACAAAACGTGTTTATTTATAGGATATTTTCATAACATATCCATTAAACATAAATTTTATAGTTATATGACTTGAATTCTAAAAATCTGACATACACAGTTGTGTTTAGGATGATATTTAGAGTATGGTATAATTAACGTAATTTTTAGTGAATAGTAACCAACCCTTATAAATAATAACCTACCCTTAGAAATATTAAATTACCCTTATTAATAGTAATATGAATCTTATAAATGGTATCCATACCCTTTAATGTATAAATAAATTTAGGCACCTTAAAAATGAAGATGAATAATTTAAGTGTTTGTATTTTTTTTATTAAATAATTATTTTAAATAAAAATTAAAATTATCATATTTAGAAAATTATTTCTGAAAAATGGAGTATATTTTTGGATTCTACATGTAGAGAAATGGTTAGGGTGAATTTTTTTCATTTTTCTGAAATACTTGATTTTTTACTGAATAGTAAAATACATTAATCTACCATATAAATACATTATAATTTAAATTAACTATTACTAGCATCATGAGTGATTTTAGCACTCAAATATCAAAATCATGTCAATTTATTACTATTCTTGGTAATTTAATACTCACTATTTCTTATCTTTAGAGGAAATATTAAATTAATTATTATAATATTAAGAAAACTCTCCTCCCCTCCACTATGTAAACCACCCCTCACCCCCTCTTCCTCCCACACCACTCAAGATTCAACACATCTCTAAATTCTTTCAAATAGACTTCCCAAGATATATCCCCACGTGCAAGGATTTCTATTCTCACCAAAAGGCCAAAAATAAAGGTCTTAATGAGTTTCTCACGGACGAGTACTCAAGAGGTGAACCTCTCTTCTCTTTTCCTTCACATTTTTTTTAAAAAAAAATTATTTTGTTTTTATCTTGTCACATAATCCAAATTCCATGATAACTATAGTACCATTTACTATATTTTCATTATGCTAATTGAATATTTCATCATCATATCTCTTTCCCTTATTTTTATACTAAAAATGCAAACACTATCTGAGATGTGTTAATTTATCACGCTAAAGGAAGACGGGTTTTCAATTTGTATTACTATCTTCAAGAATGGTCGTGAAATGTTTTTCAATGGTTGAAACAGATCATAATATAAGTGTTTTATCTTGTTTAATGTTATATAATCCTAACACACTCAAAATATGGAATAATAATACAAGAAAAGTTCATTGTGTACAGAACCGCCCGACCAAATCCAAGCATTTCTCTTTAACTCATTGAATGATCATCCTCATGGTATATAACCAGAATCATTATAAGATCATTTATATATATTTAACTTCACTAATAATATATATTTACAATTATTTGTGTTTAACCACATTTCAAATGAACTTCCATTCATGAATACAAGTAAACGGAATCACGAAAACTAAGGAAGAAAATGCTTCCAAAACAATAAAATTGAATCTCTTAAACCCATAAAAAGGACATTAATGAACCTAATAAGGTTATACCATATCAATTAAATGTTTATTAGGTTTTGGAATTATAAATAAATGATTTTAAATTTGATTATTTTGGTCATTAAGAACAATAAAGAACACCTTCGAGCATAAGGTAAAGGATATCTTAACTCAATTTCCATTCATTGAGTTTAACATCAATGTCATTAGTTTGCTCTTTCCCAGAATATGTGTTTATGACATTTGATTGTTTTATTCTATAAATTCACTATTATTTTTTGGGGTTATTCTTGTTAGACATAATTATTTCATTTATTTGTCCTCAATCTAATGATATGTTCTATGTAAGGGATCCTCTCTCGCACTTTTATTCAAGAATCCACCATTTGTTGTGTCCTTTTATTTTCAATTCTGAATGATGGGGTTTGTTTTCAAAACTCCACCATACTACCCTTATGATATATAAATGATTTTATTCCCCTTTACCTCCCATAAATCCCTCCCAAGAATACTCGTTACCCTGCTGAAATGTTTGTAAGGGGTTTCTCATCTCACTTTCATTTCCATGATATTTACATTTTTTGCCACTTATTTCTTGTATGTGGTGTATGTGTACTAAAATTTTTCATATAATATCATGATTACATTTATATTCATGGTATACAATTATTAATTTTATTTTTTATGTTTTGGTTATATGATTTGACTGATTTCATTGTGGTAAGGGGCTTTGTCTCAACATCCATTTCGTTGTGACTTACTTTGTATTGTGCACCTAATAATCCTTATGTGGCGTACCTAATTCCCATCTGAGATCAATTTAAATTTAAAAATATATTTATATTGAATATCCATGTCCTTATATCATGGATATGTTTATTTTATAAACCGTATACCATTTTACATATGATGACTATTTGGAATGTTGTATTAATTGTGGAAATATTGATGAATCTGTATCCTCTACTCTATACAGATATTGAGAAGGAATATTTTACATGTATTAAATCTATGTATAAAGAATTATTTGGACTTTAAGTGGTGGGTGGGGCCCTCTATATCCCCTATATTCATCGACCGGTCTCATGAGACAAATCAGTTGGTGAAAAACCCTTCGAGTTTGTTTCCAAAAATTAGACGAGTTTTTACCCACCGAACTAAACCGTTTTAATGGTATTATGGTATCATATGACAAGTACAAAACATAAAATTAATAATAATTTTCTTTATTCATTATCAGTTATTACTATCCATCAGGTTTTAACCATGATAAAATCTATGGATGCAGTTTCATTCTCAGTTTATTAATGGTGTGAGTTTTTCATTTATTCATCATGCCATATTGATTATGTCAAATTTTTTATGATTAACTTTTAATTGAATTAATGCTAACATGGGTTTTAACCTTTAATGAGAATTTGAGCTCACCCATTTCATTTGTTTACCTTCAACATGTTTTGAAGAGGAGATCATTTATTGAGTTTCTGTGGATTCAGTTTTTAGTTGTATTTTGTAACGTTTTCCAATGTAACTTGAGTTACATCTATGTATATAGTATATTCAAGACTAATAAAATGATTATTCCATCGGGATTTCGTTCCTTCTAACCATGCCAATTTAACAAGTAATGCACCAGCTCTGGTCTAGAGGGGTCAAAGTGTTATATAAGAGGCCCGGTTTAAGTAAGTGTTCATGTTTAAATTACCAGGGTTCTAGTAAATGAAGGCATTAATAACACCTTTCCCCTTTATTTGCTGGATACCATTAATTTTAAGTCATTATTTACTTTTTATGTTTCATTTTCCTATAAAATTATATCAAAATATGTTTAAGATGTATTTTCATTCTTAGTGAATTAGGGCCCATACACCTTATCAGAGAAAGTGAGAGCCATTTAATCTCAATTTAACCCCTTCAACATTTAGTCTAAGAATGTAACGCGTTATGTACAATGTCCTGACTTGATAAAACACCCATTCCAACCCAAGAGGGACCATGCACATCATGAATTGAGAATATAAATTACTCAATCACATTCAAGGAGTATAATAGGAATGATATGACTGTCATAGTGTCACTCAACAATCATAGGAAAAATAAGCAATGAAAGTAGTGAATTTCACCTATATGGAATCAAATATGCAAGGCATGTGAATTCTAGGTGCCTATGATGATGCAAGACTGATTCTTCATTACCCGTATCTCATTAGGCCAAGGAATTATAAAATTATCAATCATAGAAATATTAACTTCATAATTCAATAACATTTCCCTATGATGAAATAATATCAACTATAATAAGTAAAATACATAACAAAAATTCTCATTTCAGGTAAGTCGACATTTACCCCAAACATGGGTTAGCTATGCCCAATAACAATTTATAAAAAAAGTTTGAAATAATTCCTAATATCCTATATATTTCATTTAAATAGTTAATAAATAAGGGAAACCCTCTCATACCACTATGTGACATCCCAAACTGAGGTTCCACTCAAAGGTGCCCGGATTCTGTTGGGCCACATGGCCTCAATCATATCTACCT
The DNA here is from genome assembly GCA_963277665.1 of Viscum album. Taxonomy (NCBI): domain Eukaryota; kingdom Viridiplantae; phylum Streptophyta; class Magnoliopsida; order Santalales; family Viscaceae; genus Viscum; species Viscum album. The sequence goes on from OY728134.1 coordinate 1,479,883,340, forward strand.
AAACACCAGAGGCCTCCAACTAGCAGTGAGTGCCTAGAGTGTGTTCATAGGGAGACTATTCCATCATTACCAGAGTGGATCAAAATAAGAAAACATAATTATAGGTAAATATTGGAAGCAATATAGATAAACTGATGGAATAACATAATCCTACAGTAACATAAATAACTAAAAAACTGATAATGTTATACAAAAGTTGGTGATGATATATATCATTAATCTATAAAGAAGGAAAACATGGATACCATGTAGCAGGAAGTATTATTATAAATTCTATACAAAATAAGATAAATGAATACAAAATTATCCAAGAAAACTGATTTCCATCTCGTTCATATGTTACCATGATACATCCAAGAACATGCAAGTAATGCTAGGTGTCTAAAGTAGGTTGATTCCACTTGTAAACACCTTCATACATGTAATCGTCCTGGGTACCAATGGAGACCTAGATAGGGTGTGAGATAAATCTCATTATGCCATCACTAATGACATCTATGAAATCCAGTCTGTGTAATATAAACAGAAATAGTGTACAAGAATGCATAAATAAAAGGATAGGAGTACAAAAATTCAAATACCCTATACCCTTTTTAGCCTAACATTGTGTCTAAACATGTAATCATTTTATTTATTAATTATTTTTTAGTTTATATAGTAATTCACATGAGGTATTACCAACACTAAAATCATCTTATGATAGTAATAATAGAGGATCCAAGATGTAACAAGGTATCCTGTAATGATGATAATAAATGAAAGAGGATCCATGGTAATAACCAAGGTATCCTTGACCATAGGGGTCGAGGTACCTCAGGAATAACCTATTTTCAATATATAAGGGTTTTAGTGTAATCTAAGGGGCATCGACCACAAAATTCTATAATAACATAATTTTAACCAAGTCCAAGGATATCATCCAAGGTAAAATGAGATATGTAATGACTAGGCCTTATGGGTGTATCCCTGGCACCACATGTTCAAAAAATTAATTTTGGATCCAAGGAGTGTGTCCAATGAATCTTATAATTATAATGGAGGGATCTTATAGTGTTATATTTTCCATCCACTAGTATAAAAAGATCAAGTTCCAAGGTGGGTCTTATCCTTGGAAAATGTCATCCATGAATTGTATTGGCATCCACAAGTGATTAAGAAATTCCATCAGAAATACAAAGATGGATCGAGTATAACCTATCAAACAATTATAATCTTGTTTATACACAATAGGAACCATATACTAGATTCATTAGTTATTTAAGTCCATGTAATAGTCACATCACTTAATAAGTTAATTTGTTCATCCTATTGCCTTTCATACAAGTGACAAGGCTATAAGGACATGAAACCATTTATAAGATCAATAAATTCATAATCAATTCACTAGGTTCAATATAATTCCTCCCTTTAATTGTGGAAAGGTGTGGTATTGATGTGTAACTGAGCCATTTAATTGCATTCAATTAGGCCAAGTCATATTCATAGTATACTTTCCTTTCATAATTGAGATTCCTTAATTATATTGAAATGCTTACCTTAGAAGGGTCAAGTGAAAAATACTAAGTTATATCCATTAAAAAATAACAATTCATTTAGTTATAAATCCAACCTTTAGGAAGGTAAATCTGAGGAACACCCTAAATGTGGTGCAAATAATCATAAAGAACCACTAAAGGTATATTTAAGGAAAACACCCAAATTGGTGTGTTTGGTTTTGAGGATGTGATATCCAAAGATGATTAACATATATATAAGTAGTATTATAATACAATTATAAATACTATAAATAACTAAATTTAATTTAAATTGGCAACACCAAATAAAACCGGGGCGCACACACTATCACGATTTATAAAAGAACGAAACTTGAGGTATGAGTCACAAATAACCTACCTTAATATCATGTGACTCACCTCATCCAGTATCATCCTTTAGTCTATCCTAGATTAGATTAAATATGTAGAATAGATTAATTTCTTGAAAATAGGGTATTGATCTTGAATCTAAATAGCTTCATCGATAGAAATAAGAATGAAAATTGACTCAACATGAATTTGATACTTATAGATGTGCATCGAATGTGATGAATGAGGATTGAATCTGGATTTGAATTAGAGAATGATATAAAATCATATAAAATCAGGATTGAGAGCTTAAAAATTGGATAATAGATCCTCCTTTGTATACTAGTGAACAAAAAGAGAAAGAGGGGTAGGGTTAAACATTTCATTAAGGGTATTTTAGTAATTTTACCCACCAAATATGGTTCGTTGGGGTTTAGTGGCATGATTGTCCAAATTGTGCGCCAACTGTGTGACTCCCACATCTTAAAGAGGGAACTTAAACATTAAGGCGTCATGGTTAGGGAAATCATGCGCCAACCCAGTGAATCACCTTTGGTAAAAAAAAACTACAGACATTCTACAGGGGCATATGGCCATTGGCACACAATTATGAGAAACCATGCATCATACTTTCTCTTATATCTATCCCAACATGGTTAGGAGAGACCATGTGTATTGGGTCTCATGGTTTCTACTAACAATTTTTTCAGTTTTTTTATCTATTAGTCAGGGTTTCGAGCTCCGAATAAGCCTCGTACAACCCCAAAACCTTCATGAACTCATTAGATATCCATATTAGGTCCAAAAAAAATAAATAAACCGAATTTTAAATGATCCATTCTTGATATTGGAAAACATCTTACAAGATATTTTCTATTATAAATTTTAATCGGATACTGAAATTATTTATGATTATCATGGTAATTTATTTTTATCTTCTATTGAAGAAATAATTACCTTAAATTCTTACACAATTATAATGAAATAATTATTCAATTAAAGGTAAAATAAATTAAATGTTATTGAAAATATTAAAATTAGTATAATTTAAAATAATTAACGTGATACAAGAATTATATAGATAAAAATAACATGTTAGGGAAATATTAATATATTTTATTTTAACTTAATTTGTTATATTGATGTTATTATAATCAGTTTAAATGAATATTTCTAAAATTGAAAATATTTATATTTTGGGAAAATAATATTTTATTGAATGATATTAAATTATTGAAACTATTATCATAATACTAGTGATTAGTATATGGTTTAAAATATAAAATATGGTACATTTATGGTACCTTTTTCCATTTATATTAACTATCATGACCCTCAAAGAGTAAAAAACCATGTTGTCATGGTATGTGTGAAAAGGGATAACGGGGGGTTAAAACCAAAAGATAATGGTAAATATATAGTCAAAACATGTAAAAAATTTGATTTTATGAGATTATATAGACTCATATTCATCATATATTCTAATATTATGAATTTTTATCCATTTTTCTTCACAATTAATTTAATATTTTATGAAATTCCAAGAGTTCCCCTCCTCTCTCTTATAAAAGGGAATATATTCTTTTCATTTTATCACACCTCAAGAACCATTTGATTCAGAATATACCTATCAAAAAAACATTCTAAAATTAATTTTTTCATTCTAGAGGTTTTATCTTTGTAAGAATACCAACCTTATAGCTCTTAAGGTTTAAAGTAAAATAGGTTGTCTAAAGAAGAGGTGTAGTTCTTAACTAAAAATTTTCATTTTATTTCTTCTTCCACCTACTTAATTTTTTTTCTGAACTTGATGAGATAATACCATCAATATATTACACATAATATTATGTTATTATTTTAGGGTAAGAACCTATATCTATCTCCAACCTTCGTTAAATGGGAATGGAATTCATCGTTTATGTGTATAGCGGACTACTGCCCCACGAACCGTTGTAATTTATTTTCCATAAACACTTCTCATGGATGGTTATAATTATGGATTTAATATATATATATATATATATATTATTCATGAAATATTTTTAATTATGTATAAATAATATATAATCTATTTTATTAGCTTTCCAAACACTGAAAAATGATAACGCCGTTTATGCGTACATGTAAACTATCCCCCCCATGTAGAGATTTGATTATTTTTTTAAATACCACATAAAATGGATGATATATATGAATTTACTTAAATAAATAATATTTTATTTATGATATTATTATAATTATATAAATATAAAATAATACTTACCTTCTTTCTATAATGATCGTTGAAAAATGGAAACATTACTGATGTGTATGCATGACCTACCATCTCCATGATTGTAACATAGTTCATTTTTCATAACCATTTTTAATGATTGGTTTTAGAAGTAAATTTTTTGTATGTAAATTATATTTATTTCATTATTATTATTATAGATATTATAGAGTAATGAACCCTTCTGACCATGGTTAAAACACTGAAGTTGTTTTAAAATTATGTATTGAACATTCTCAAAGTACCTAATGTGGAATTAACTTAACCAGAAACACCGTCAGAGGATAGCCCCCTGGCCATTTATTAAATAAAAATAAAAGGATAGTAAACAAGTACCACAAGCTGAAAGAGAAAATTACATATCAAAGAAACCATACCCATCGTCACATCCCTGATAAAAAGCCTCCTCTGTAGTAAGGTAAGGTATTTATGTCAATCTTCCTTCATTGACGTATAATTTATTATTATTCCCATAATTAATTTTATATGGTGCATAAACTTCCATTATTACATTTTATTTCATGAATAACTATTAATTCATGATATTTTATGTTTCAATTTGAATTATTTTATGCAATGGGGGTCTAATTGAAATATACCAAGTGGTAAAGGGTTTCTTAACTCAATTTCTTTTCATTTGGTTATAAATCTTCTTCCTTGACAATTTTTCCATGACTATGGTTAAATTGATCTCAAAATTATTTTATTCTAAATTTAAACTTTTTTATTTACATTTTTAATCATAATCTCCCCATTAATTAATTCTCAATTCAATAAAATGATCTTTGTAAGTATTATTAATCTAAAATTCTCTTTCTTTAGGAAATACATTTATGATATGCACCTATCTTATTTTATAAGGTACAAATACTACCCCTTTGTCAATTTATATCTTGAATATATATATTATAATTATATTTAATGTTTCATTTTAAGTTACCATTTCATTGGTATTTGATTGAAAAGTTACCAAAGTCGAAAATGCTTTATTTTGCAATCTTATTTCTTTTCAGGATTGTTTATGATCAGGGTTCCTCTTGGAGGAAATTATATGAACTTATTTTCTTGAAATAAATCTATCTTCCTAAACCATGGTTAAATTTTTTTTCACTTGATTAATTTCTATTTCCTTCATAATTGATGGAATAAAAGTAAAGAAAGTTGTTTGTAAGGGATACAAATCTTGTATATTCCTTGATATTGGGAATCATTATATTGCATATCCACATTTTCTAAAACTTTTTCATATATATTATTTTATAAAAATAAATTATTTCTTAAAAAAAATTTCACATAGTATATTCCTTAAAAAAATTAAAAATGAAATTTCTTAATGTTTTACAAATGGGTAACTTTTTAATCTCTTTAAAAAATGTTATAAAATAATGTTTATTTTTAACATTTAAAACATGAACAGATTTTCCTCCTATTATGAACATTATCTTATTTGAATATTCATTTATAATTTTCAAAAATTATTTCAAAATAAATGGATTTTATAGTATTTTATTAATTTTATTTTTTAAAAGATATAAGTATGGTAAAAAAGTGTATTTTCATTAAGAATGTTTTTCATGAAAATTTTATGATATATTTATTCATCAATGCTAACAACCCTTGATGTTACTTATGATACAGTAGGGATATTTTGTAATGATACTATCCTCATTTTTTCTATGGATTGATTTTTATTGTTTCGAAGATATTTTCATGGAATTGATTTATTTTTCGTGGGTTAATCAAGTTATTAAAGGAATAATGGATGTTTTTATGTGTTTTATGATGAAATACAAGATTGATATAATTTATTCATGTTATAGTTGTTGGAAATTTTTTATTATGATGATTTTTTCTATTATAATCCATGGTTGGGTGATCCTGTTATAGATATCCAATGCATTCACTAATGGGACAGAGTTAATAAATTAGGTTTCTCCTAAGAGATTATGTGAATTTATCACGGTGGTTATTCCAAGTATAACTGTGATGGTTATGTCAAGTTTAACTATGATGGATAGTCCAAGTGTAACCAAGATGGTCATTCCATATGATACCTTGAGGGTTACTCCACTTACAATCAAGAAGGTTATTCCATATATAAGATTGACATGAAAATGTTCCAAGATATCAATAAGGTTACTTTTTCATTCATATAAGCTTTAAATGTTTCCTTTGATCAAGATTGAAATCACATGACTCATGATTATTATTTCCTATGACTATTTCCTTTTTAAATATTTATTCCATGTTTCCTGATTGATTATATTGGTATTTATGTGTATGAATTACCTTATGTTATGGTCATGAATTTTTATTATTCCATCATATCCTTATGTTCATCTTATTCTCACCAATGACATTCAATTGTTGTTGGAATAAATACCTCAAGGTATCATTGAATAATTTTTGGTTTGAATGTGTTTCTAACAAAGAGGGGTTACAAGGAGTGTCATGGAGATCCAGAGATATTTTTGACATGGTATATTGAAAAAGATCCAAAAAAAAGGATTGTATGACAAGGAAGTGGTATAAAAAATTGCATACATAAGGCGATGTCGTTTCACAGTGTTTTCTAATTTTTTGGTGTCTAAAATTTATAGGATGGATATAATCAATAATTATAGATTTACTTGAATTTATTATGAATATATGGAAAAGTAATATGTTTTTTGATTAATGTGATTCATGAAGGGTGTTTCATGAAGGCACGAAGCTTTTGACGATGATATCTGCGATTACGACTAGCAACGCAAGCATCGAATATTTCTGGAGATTTTTAAGATAAGGAGACTCATGAAAGAGATAGAGGAGAATCATGAAATGGTGACGAAATGGATGTAAGCTTCTAGAAAATGTAGAAACACCTATAAATAGGAATCTACCCCCTTAATAAAAGAAGCAATACTTAGAGAAAATTATAATCCTCCAGATTCATGAATGTGTCTTGTGAAGGTTGTCCTTATGAAGAAGTTCACAAAGGAAGGTGGTTTGTGAAGGCTAAAAATTACAACAAAAATATGTATTCATCATGAAAGAAATGATGTTCAAAAAGTATATATAAAGATAACTAAAAAAATGAGCTTCGTAGAGGCTAAGTAAGCTTCATGAATGTGAGGTGCTTCACGTAGGCTAAGTGGGATTTATGAAAGGAGGTTTCTTCGTGAAGTCTAAGTGAGCATTATGAAATAGGTGGGATTCACAAATGTAGTGAGATTTATGAAATTGTTAGGAACTTATTTCCCAGCTAAACTATGGTAAAGTGGTATGCATCAATAGGATGAAAGTGAGACTTCAATAGAGAATCTACATAGAGTGGAAGAAGCATTCATTAGAGATAATAAAGGGAACTAATAGTCCATACACTATTTATGGATCCCTTCCAGGGTATTGATAAAAGGAAGAGGAAGATGGTGATCCTTTCCACCGATAGTGATCTAGAGAAATAGACCTAAGGAGTAACCCTTTGGAAAGTAATGAGCTAACCCTAAACCTTGTAATGATAGTAAACCTGAGCATAGAAGTGATGTATCCTGAACAACACTTTTCTAGAGAGCTTTAATGGATTTGGAACATCGTTACATTTCCATTTTATGCTTCTGATATGTATCCTAGTGAGGATGAACCAAGTAAATTTTTTTCTACCTTCTTTATTTTCTATATTACATTGGAAGCCTCATCATGAAATAAAGAATTAAATAAAAAGATCTGTATTAAAACTTAAGTACAAACAAAGTTACCCTTATAATAAATAGTTCTATATCTAGTTGAACATGATTTATTTTGAAAAGAATATCCATACCATAATTCACCCCACCTCTCAGGGTATCTAGGCCCATTTTGGAACTATCATTAGGTATTATAGAAAAAGTTTCTTTTATCATATTTGTTTGTTCTAACTTGGTTCAGTTATTTTTTTAATTTAAATATTCAGTCTGCTCCGATCATCATGTTCCATGGAAAAGGAAAGAACTTCAAAGAAGAATAATATATCTAGTGAAATTCCTCAGTGTGGAAGTGTCTAAGAAAAGAGAATGATTCAGTGGAGATAAACCAACAATGTACTAAAGAAAGACTTGGATGAATCATACAGTGAAACAATTCACTAATTAAATGTTTCTAAAGGAATAAGTGAAGAACATGATATTACAAGTGATGTTGGTCCTACTGGTGATGATGAAATTTAAGGAAGACCAAAAGTGTAATTTTTTAAAAAAATAAATTATTTTTATTAGAAAAATTTTGGAGAAAATAAATATAATGATATCCATATCCACGTATAGGAAATTAATGTCAATAAATTGAAAGGTTTAGATAAAAGACTTATAGATGTGTCCAGATATATAAGGGAGAAGAATTATTCCAAAAATAAATAACTAAAAAAATGTCTACAAATATAGGAAAACTCAAATCTGAGGACTAGGGAAAGAAACTAAACTCAGATGGAATTCAGAATCTAACCCCATAAATGATGATCTTGCTACATAGCTATCTGAAATGGTTCAAGAGAACCAAAGGCTAAAACAAGATAATGTATGTTGTACTTATTCTATTTCTCATAAAAAATTTAAAATAAAGGAGTAACGTGACATTGTGGATAAGATCACATGAGAATTGGAAAATGAGATGAGTAGTGATAGTAATCTCAAGGGAAAACTTAATGTTCAAGTTGAATAAAGGGATATAAAGTTTCAAAAAAGGGGAGATGTGCTAGAATCAATGAAAAAAGAAGTGTAGAAATATGATGCCAATGACATGCCAAAATTAAAGGATGAATTACATTTATTATTTGGTTATCCTTCAGATAGTGACAATGAAATTAAAATAAAATATGATACTTTATAAAAAAACATGAAAGGATTTTCTCATCCCAAAGGCCATATAGTTTTGAGAAAACTAGTATTGGATATGTTGAATCATCTCCCATGCATGATAGGATGACATATGTGAACAGTTCCATAAATAAGAAAAATCATATAGATATCGAAAATAGACATAAAAATGTTTTTACTAGAAGTAATGATAGCATGTGCTATTTTTGTGGGGTTTGTGGTCATACATTGAGTTTTTTAGAGTAATTGGAATATATTTCATGCTGTAAAGACATAAATATTTATAAATATGAGAATAAAAATACACTTCTCAAGAAATATGAAAGAATAGTCTCTCAGAAGAAAGTATCCCAGAAATGATACTATTGTGAAAGACTGGGACACAACATGAGTTTATTTCAAGAAGCCCAGGTTCTCAATGTCAAAAGAAAAACTTATTCTCTATCAACATCTCAAATTGGAAATTATGGCATGAGGTATGTTTTTAATGGGACATGTTTGATATGTTTTAATAATGGTAATTTAGAAATATATTGCAATAGGAAGAAAGTTGGGAAGTAAAAGGAACTAAAGAAGAGATACCATACTCTAGTGGTGTATAATGAGAAATACTATACGGTAGGATAATATGATAAATTGAAAAATAGGTTTATAGACTTAGTGGAATCAAAGGGAGCTCAACGAAAGGTTAATCAATCACCTCCCCTGCTACAATCACAACATATATCTTAGAATTAATGTAAAAAAACCTAGAAGAAAAGGGGAGTAGATGATCTTTTTATGATAAAAAATAATGTAAAATTAATCTAAGACTCAACCACTATAATAATGGGTGTCGTGATTCAAATAACTGATAAAAGAAAAATTAATAAAATATGTATTTTAAAACTCGCATGTCATGACACAAGGTGTGAATTGAAGGAAAAATAAATACATTCCCAATGGAGAAATATTCAATATAAGACAAAAAAAAAGTAAATATTCCTAATTTAGTAAAGATTCATAAAAATTGGAATATTATTGGATCCTCAAAGAAGGAAATTTCTTCTAGTGGGTATAAACCCCAAATTGTTAAAAGGGCCAAGCCTACAAAACCTAAATACTAAAATAAGACTCAAAATGTGTGTAATGAATGATTAGTCACATGGCCAGAACAATTGAGGTTGGTTGGGCAGTTGGAACAAGTACATAAAGATTACAATACTTTGTAAGATAGTATCAAAGTGTTGATCTGTCATGATCAACCATGATCCTCTTCTTGAAGATTCTATAGATACCCCTCTCCCCATGCATTAAGTGTTTCTAATATCTTATATAATGTTTACATGACTAAGGGGGAGATATAATACATGGGGTGTATGTGATGAAATGGAATGTGTGCATAATTTTAACGAAGATAGAAGTGAATAGAATAATTAGAACAATTGAAATTCACATTTTATATCAAGATTTAACAAGTGGTGTTACACATTATTAATATTTTTAATATCTGTATCTCAAGGTTGTGTGCTCTGAAAATGGAGTTGATATGATGAAGAGTATTATTTGAAACTGAAGAGTTTCCAAATCCATTCTTGGATGATATAGTGATACCGAATTTCATTGAATACATATTCATCAGTATCATGTCTCTGTTCATGTTTTAGTTATCTAATAAGAGAAGACATATTACAGGAGGATCATCAAAATTCATGTATTTCATTATTATCTATTATATTCTAAAAATATGGTATCAGTTGACTATTTTTAAGATACCAAGAAGCTTCCATAGAATATCATCAATGTACAAATACAAATCTGGGAAAATTAGTTGAAAGTAATGATGTCACTATAGTAGATAATGAATAGAATCTTCAACAACATAGTGACCAATTGTTTGATGAATGTGATACGAGGATAAGAGACCCAGGGGGAGTATAATTTTAAAAGGTGATTTTGAAGAAGATAAAAATGATTAATAGGTGGATGTTAAATATATATCAGTACAAAATCCAGAGATCTGAGCCAAAATAGATAGACATAAAATCATTTGTGATCAGGAAGTATCCATTCAAAATTGGAGAATAAAGTTGTTAAAATATGTATATTTAATATCTTAGGTAGAGCCAAAATTTTTTGATAAATCATTTGATTATGAGAACTAGGTTTAGGATATTAATGGGTTTCTTGACTAAATTTAGAAGAATCAGATGTGGGAGATTGGTTGATGACCAACAGATAAGAATTTCATTGAGAATAAATGGATCATTCATAATAAAATGAATGATGATGACATGGTTATTCAAAACAAAGCATGACTAGTGTGCAAAGGTTACTCCCATTTAGAGGGTATCGATGTTGATTAAACATCTTCACATATTTTAAGGCTAGATATAATTATATTATTCTTGTCGATAGTAGTGTAAAAAATGTTCAAAGGTTTCCAAATAGATATCAAGTCATAATTTACAAATGAAGTTCTAGAATAAGAATTTTATATCGATCAACCAAATGTTTTTATTATTCATGAAGATAATAATAGAGTTTTTTCAGCTAAATAAGGTGCTATATGGATTGAATCGATCACCAAGATCATGGTTTTCAAGACTAAATTACATTCGAAGAAGCTCAATTTTCAGTGTGGTGGAGTGGATTACAATCTATATGTAAAAAATGAGTGTAATCAAAGGATGATGGTACCGGTATATGTCAATGACATAATATTTGGTGGATCCGATGAAGTCTAGTGTAATCAGTTCTTTAAATTCATGAAAAGAAAATTTGGAATGTCAATGATTGGTGAACTGACATTTTTCCTTGGTTTACAGGTCATGGAAGGAAGGAATGACACATTAATTTATCAATATAAAAATACCAAGGTAGTTCTGATAATATTTTGAAATGATAATTACAAGGATATGATGACTCTAGTGGAAAACCAAATGGAACTGTCATGGGATGATGAAGGAAATGTATTTAATGTCACAGAATATAGGAAAATAATTGGTAGTCTATTATACTTGACAATAAAAATACATGATATTGATTTTTCCACATTACAAGCTACATGGTATTAATGAAAGACCAAGGAAATCCACTTGTTTTTAGTCAAAATAATACATTGGTATATTAAGGTCATGATGGATTTCAGCTTGTTTTTTAATGGAAAATCTCACCAAGATTTATTGGTCTATACAGATGCAAATTGGTCTGGATAAAAAAATTATAGAAAATAACGTGAGGTGGTGAATTTTATCTTGGTGGATTGTGTATTTCTTGGATAAACAAGAAACATGATTTCATTTCTTTGAGAACCATAGAAGCTGAGTATATCGTGGACACTAAATCATGCATGTTTATTGTGGATGAATAAGTATCTAGGTGATATGGGAATTTATGTGAAGTCTCTGATCAAAATCAACTGCGATAATTCATGTTCTATAAATCATTGAAAAAATTCAGTCTATCACTCGAGGATAAAGCACATTGAAATAAAGTATCATTTTATCATGGAGAAAATGGATCATGTGCTAGTGAAGTTGGATTATGTGCCTACATAACTACAAGTTGTGGAAATTATGACAAATACCTTACCAAAAGAATCTTTTAAAACATATCGATTGGATCTGGGAGTTCAGTCAACTCCCCTCACTTGAAAAAGTGTGGATTTGGGATCCCCAATCCCTGATTTATGGTGATTTTTTCTGGTGTGTTGATCTTTTTTATTTACCCTATTATAGACCTCAAAGGAGAATCCTTTAGATTCATTGACAATGGGGGAAATGTTGTAGCAGTATAATGGGATAAAATGTCATAATCAAAGTAAGGGGAGAAGCTGATGGGGGGGAGTGAAGTAGGACGATTGTTAAATATGATGATTCATAATGTGATTGGTCAAAGGTTATATATCAGGATATATGTGGTTCATGATGAAACAACTGATTGGTTTTGGTGGTTTTTGAATAAAGTGATTTATTTATTACCTTTACATGTTACTCTTATTTCTCATGTCGATCTTGGATCATGTGGGAATAGAGTAGTTTTTGAGTAAATATTTGATTTCTAACCTGAATTATAAGAATAAAATGTTGGTAAAATATGGATGAAGGTTCAGTGAGGTATCAAAATGTGAAGAGTTGTCATAAAACCCAAAGGCGGATATTTTTGTGCAAAAATCCATCAAGGTAACATTGAAGAATTTTTGAGTTGATTCTGAATGCTGAAAAAATGAGTTTCCAAGGTGTTTTGTGGATATATTGAGATATTTTTAACTCGGTATGTTGATAAAGATCCAATACAAAGGAATGGATTCCCAAGAAGTGGTATAGAAAATTACACACACAATTTCACATAGTTTCCTAGTTTTTCCAAATTTTTGGGGTCCAAAATGTTTAGGATGAATTGCATCATGAAAGTTTTATTTCCTTGAATTCCTTATAAAAATATTGAAAAGAAATGATTTTTGGTAAGAATTTGATTTGAGAAGGGTTGTGGATGAAGGTGCAGTGGTTTTGAAAAGAGATCCACAATTATGAAAGAATGGTTGTTCTTGATGGATTGATGGGATTTATGATGATCTCTATAATTATGAAAAGAATCATGAATGAAAAATATTTCTAGAGATTTGTGAGATAGTGAGCATCATGAAGAATATAGAGGAACATCACGAAATAGTGATGACATGCATACAAGCTTCTAGAATCAGTGAAAATTCCTACAAGTAGGCCTCTGCCCCCTTCAGAAAAGTATCCATATTTAAAGAAAATAATATGGCTCTAGATTCATGAATTTGGTTTGTGAAGGTTGTCATTGAGAAAATGTTCATGGAGGAAAGTGGTTCATGAAGTATATAAATGACAACTAAAATAAGTTTGCATTGTGAATGTTTTGATGTTCATGAAGGCTATAAAAATTCAAAAGAAATAGATGATCTTCATGGTGGATGAGTATGTTTTTTTAAAGTGAGGTACTTCACAAAGGATTAGTGAGATTCATGAAAATAGGTTTGTTAGAGTTGGATAAGTGAGATTTGGGAAATAGGTGATCTTGTAGTGAACATCGTGAAAGTGATAAGAAGTGATTTCCCATTTTAACTATGGTAAAGTGGTATTAATCAGCTGGATGAAAGTAAGAGTTAAACAGAGCATCTACATACAATAGAGGATCCATTTAATAGAGATAATGGATTGACCTATAATTCAATAAACTGTGTGTGGTTCCATTATAGAGTTGTGAGACAAAGGATGAGGAAGATGGTGATATTTTTCACCGACAGTGAGCTAGAGAAAGAGACATTGGGAGTGAACCTTAAGAAAGTAGTGATATAACCCTAATCCTTGTAAAGGCAGTGATCCTAGGCATAGATTTGATCTATCCCAAACCACATTTTGGCAGTGGTCCTTAGTGTATTTGGTACATCAACATATTGATATTCCATTCTCCTTGGATGTAGCCCAATGAGGGTAAACTAAGTTTAAATTGGTGTCTGTTTGCTTACATTACTGCAATACATTTAATGGATCATCGTAAGATAAATAATGAATGAATAATATCAGCATTAAAAATTAAGTGAAAACAAAGTGACCCTTATTATAAATAGGTCAGGATCAAGTGGGTTAGGAATAATTTTGAAAAGAATATTCATACTCTAATTTACCCCTTCTTAGGTTATCTTGGACACTATTGGACCTAATGATTGTTAATGCTTATGTTTACCATTACTAAGAATTTGATCTCTCCCTTATTATATTTGTTTTCCTTAGGTTATGAGTAATTATGTTTAATGATTTTTGTCTATAAAGATTTTATGTGTGGAGAATTTAGTTTGATATAATGTAGATCTTTATGAACCGTTGGTTTATAAATCCAAGTTATTAAGATTTTATCATAATTCTCTTAAAATATAAACCTAAAAGGTCCTTAGGTATGTAATTTATCCTATATTTCTTTTTGATATTTTTTGTTTTGAATGAAAAAATTGGGTTACACTTATCAATTTCATATCTATAAATATAATGTTCATGTTTTTTTAATCATATATAGGATTTTGGGTTCATGACTGTTACATCATCCTAACTTTGGCTGTAGTCTGAGTGGATCTTTTTAGTGAATAGGAAGAAAATATATTTTAATAGATTTGATAGTGGCAGTTACTCATAAAATCCTTTTTCTACACCAGTATCAGTGGCTAGTATCCCAGATTGTTACCGGTGTTTCCCGATGGGAACATGAAGCACTTTTATACCATGACTCCAAAGATCTATTAATCGTGTGCATGGCACAGTCACTTGCATAAATTATATCAGTTTTTTTCATCTCATATCTCAAGACAAGTCTCCAAAAAACCTCATGGATCTATGGTGCAGTTATATACTTCAAAAACAATAGTGTTCAGACTAAATCCCTTAGAAATGAAGTAGTTACACATTGTGGAAGAGTTTCCAATTGAAGTTGATGTGGGTCCTATATTTTTGAGAGGTACCATTTCTATTTCGTTAACCTTAGACACTAATTTATGTGATATAGTGTAATCTCACTCCTTCATGTCAACATGTATTGGGGATATTTTAATACTTCTAATGGAACTCATTTCATTCATTATCTAATTGGTGGTGCCTCTAGAAAAGAATAAGGAGAACGGTTTTTTATCCCCTCTTGCTCCTTATTTATATGAAACATTGAGTTAGTTTGGTGTTTCCTTGTTCTAGAAAAGAACCACTTATATTTTATTATCATTATGAATTTTTTTTATTGCTCACAAAGCTAAAATATGTTATTACCATAAGAATATATCTTGTACTGACCTCAATGGGAACTCCCATGGGTTTCAAGGAGAATGGGACCCGAGATTTAGTCATTTGATACCTCCTTTTACAGATATTAGTAAGTTGATTTCTTTATCTATGGTCAAGATAGGATATGAATATTCTAGTGGATAACTTTTTATGGTAATAAATGAATTTTATAAAGTGTTTCCAAATGAATTTTCTAGTTAATCTCCAGAGAGACAGGTGGAGTTTTCAATTGTCTTCGTTTCAATAACTCAACCAATATTGATGCCATATTTCTATATATTACTATATGAGTTGGAAGACATGAATATTCAGATTATTTTCTTGAGATCTAAGGACTTTATACAACCAATTGTTTTACCTTGGGAAGCTCCTATACTCATTACCATGAAGGTTGATGGAAATCTCCACTTATAAATCAATTATTAGAAACCCAATTGAGAAATGGTCAATAATAAATTTGTATTTCCATGCATCGATAATTTTTTTGATCAATTTAAAGGGGGAAAGTGGTTAAAGAAAGTTTATCTTCAGTCTAGTTATTAATATATTACAATTATGGAGTTAGGTATTCTGAATATTACCTTCAGGAGTAGTTATATCCATTTTTATTAACTCATGATGTCGTTTGGAAAAAAAATGATCATGTGGTCTTCATGGTATTGATGAACTATATTTCCCACAAGTTTTTGGAAACATTTGTTGTAGTGTTCATGTATGAAATCAAGGCTTACTCAAAGTGTGAATATGATCATAAGTATTACTTGGGAAATGTTTTTGGAATCCTAATGGACAATGTCCTATAAAAAAATTATAAAAATGTAAATTTTGGATACGAGAAGATAATTTCATGTGGAATGCGATCCCATAACATGTAATCTCAATTTATCCTCAAAAGACGATGACTGTCATGTCATGTGAAGAATTCAAGAATGTATTTGAGATTCAAAGAATTAAAGGTTTGTAATATCACTATCAGTAGTTTATAAAAGATTTCTCAAAACTCAAATCACCTTTGACTGTTCTCACCTAGAAGGGGGTGAAGTTCTTGGGGGATTCAAAATCTCAGGAATCCTTTGATAAACTGAAGATGAATTTGACCCCAACACCGATTCTGACTCTACCAAAGACTCGATAGGGAAATGTGGTTTATTTTTATGATTTCAGTGTATGTTTTGGATACATCATTATATAATGGTATCATGTGGTTTCTTATATCATGTTCCATATTTAACCTCAAGAGAAAAATTATTCTACTCATGATTTTGAACTTTTAGCTTTTGTGAATGCCCTTAAGAATTAGAAAAACTATATTTTCGGGGGAAATATTATCATTTAATCTAACCAAAAGATCTTGGGGTATATATTTTCTTTAAAATATTCGAATATATGATAGAGACTATGGGTGTAATTACTACAGTCATTCAACTTTGACATTTCCTATACTTAGGGAAAGAGTAATGTGGTTATTGAAACTTGTAACATGAAGTTTCCTTATCTGTTTATGAAATAAGTAATGGATGAATCAAAATTTATTCGAAACTTTACATAGATTCAATTGGGAGTTAGGTAGGAATATTTTGATAATGTTATAACAAGTGTTAAATTGAAATAATTTATCCATGAGATGATTCTACAATGTCATCAATAGGATAACGAGTTCTAGAATATGAGAGATTATTTTGAAGGTGGGGAGACCAGTAGTGAATGATATATCTCTATGGAGGTTATTCTTAACTTTATAAACTAATATGTAATTCTATTGAACATAATAAATTTCATGTTTTAATAATTTCATCATTATTTTTTGGATTTATACCCTAACATAACATAGATGTATTATGACATGAACCATCAATTTTGGTCGCCTCGTGTAAAATGGGACAAAGATACCTTATTATCTTGTTGCTACACTTTAAAACTAATGATCGATAAGAAAAAAACCCTCTAGTATTCTATAACCTCTCCATATTAAAACACATAAATTTAATGAGATATCAATGTATTTTATTTTTTTCTTACCTTGGACTCCAAAGTGAAAGAAAAAAATTTGGGTGGTGATTGAACGGTTAACCAAGTCAGTCCATTTATCACTGATTGATGATACCACTAATGTAGAAGACCCAGGGAAGTTACACAAGAAATATTTTCTAAGATTTAATGGGACTTTAACTACTATGATCTTGGATAGATACCATCACTCTACGTCTCAAATTTAGAAGGGACTCCAAAAGGAAATGGGAAATCTGGTCAAGTTGAGAAAAAAATGTCATCCTTAGATAAATGGACAAAAATAATTCGTTACTAAAATTATAGAATATATGATTTTTGATGGTGTGTTTGAATATATAGGTTATAATGATAGCTATTTGGGGTGGGTTGTGTTTTCTTATAATAAAATTTTTCAATCATCCATTAATATGAAACCTTTTTAAGATTTATATGAATAATGTTAAAACCATCTTATATATTGGCATGAGGTTGGTGAAGATTCCTTGTTTGGATCATGTTTAGTTTAAGAGATAGTGAAAAATATTCTGATTATTATTTAGTGTTTGGTGATGCATCAAATCTAATACAAATCTTATGAGTATTGTCTTCATCATCCTTTGGAGTTTTCAGACTCCAGTTGGTGACCAAGTTTTCTAAAAATTGTCACTATATATAGGCCATTGATGGTTTAAAAAAAGGTATTATCACTCATATGTGGTACCACTTGAGATCATTTAATGACTTACAAAGTTGGTGTATCACTTAGATTTTCCACCTCAGTTGTTCTTGATCCATAAAGTTTTCCATGTGTCTCAACTCAAGAAGTATCAACCTAACATGTGTCATATTTTGAATTTAGAATACCTCGACATAGAAATTGATATGAATATGATTAATAAAACAATTAAAATAATTTATTCTCAATTTATGGTTATATGATGTATGTTTATTCCTTTGGTCTTAGTTATATGGAAGCATGGTTTAGATACTCATTAGACCTGGGTATAGGATTTATGATGAGGGAGAAATGGGATCAAATTTTTGTGAATAATCCTTATTCAAATTTTATTTTTGGGTAAATAAAGAAATATAGTAGTAATAATTGACACATAACACTATTTTTTTCATGTTACTATAATATAATTATATCATTTTCTTCATAATATTATCAATATCAAATCATTTATGGTATTTTTAGTATTTTAATAGGGTTTAAGTACGTGCCTTGAGGAATTGGTGAGTGTGGACCTAAACCAATAGAAAATTAAGCCACAAGTATTCCACCAATTTTATGGTGGTACTAGACATGTCTACACCATTTATTTATCCATTTACTAGTTGGTGAGTCACCACCAGCAAGTCGGGGGTCTACTGGCTAGCCAATGGTTGACCACTAGTTTCCTAGTGATGCCCATAATGTTCGAAAATGTGAGGTGTACTATTGTATATTCTCTCTAGAATCCATGTTTTATTTCTTAACCTTTCTACCATGAAATTAACTCGACCCATTAAAACCTTTGGACTTAGTTTAAATGATTTTTTCTCTCCCAATAAGAATCCTTGGAAGATCGATGTGACAATTGAAGCCGTGATTCTAATTTGGTATGTCTAACTTACATTTGGTATTAAGTCATCTTGTTATTTGTTTTCCTATTATTTCATTCTATATACCAGCTCTAAAAACCATGGTAATTCATTGGATATGGGACTATAATTGGGAATTGTGAATATAGGACTCTTCTTCTTCCTTTTTTAACCCTTCTCTCTCTAGCTTGTAGATCCTTTTTTTATTTGTCATTTTAAGATTTTATATGTAGGTGGTTTTATGATATGGATTTATCCTAAAAACATTTCATGGTTAATACTTGTTTTTTTTATAAAATTGGTTATAGGGTTGAAATAATGTTTTGATAAATCATTATGGTTTGGTTGAATTTAAGGAAATGTATTTCTCCCTTTGGTGTTGTTTGTGAAAATGATTTTAAATAATGTTTTATATGATTGAAAAGGTTGTGTTATTAAATATATAATATATTCTATTTGAATGGTTTAAATTTTATGATCTATATTTTGGTCATTGATGAGGTAGGGAGACATCCTCTTGGATGAACTCTCACGCCTTTGGATTGATTTTATAGGGTAATGTGTGCACTAGGTTGCCAAATGTGTGAAAGAGGTCCATGTTTAAAATTGAAAACTTAACCCATGGGTTTGATTCTTTAGGATAATTTTTACAGAATGTGTCCTATTAATCATAGAGATTATATGAGGATTCTCCCTAACTTTTACAAAATGTTACCCATGGTATATTTTTCCTTAATTTTATTCCTTAGAATGTATATTTGAAATGTTTTGGAAATGATTTAAAAATTGGTTTATATGAAAATATTTATAAGTCATGAAAAGGGTGGATTTACATGTTTTATATAATATTATGAAAAATTGTGTCTCAATACTTGTCTTTATTTACTTGTGATTATATGGTTTACATTATAAACTTTTCTTTTAAAACACTTTATAGGATCTTTTTGGGCCTTTTTTATTGCACCCTCCATATACCTTTGGGTTTATGTAGAACTTATTTTATCAAACACAGGTAAGGGAAGGGTGTCACATGGTGGTGGTGGGGATTTTTGTTAGTAGGGTGTGGGAGCCTAAAGGATACAAAATATTATATGGATATGGGTTTTTTTGTATATACTTGGATTAGTTTTTTGGTTTTTTGGAACATGTATTTTCTTTAATTTCATACCTTCTCCATTTCTCACTTGTTTTGGCATACGAACATTATCATTATTCACATTATCCTATATTATGTTATTTGGTTATAAAATCATTTCCAATGGTATTTCTTGATTCCCATGAACTTATCACTAGCCCTTGGGAATCAAGAATGTCCTTCAGACTATGTCAGTAGTATATTAGGATCTAGATGGTTGGGTGATCTGGGTTGGTTTATGAAATTATTGTTTGGACTAGTTCATATTGACTACCTATGTTTTTTTCAGAATCAACATGATTATTTAATCTCTAATACCCCAATATTTGACTTCTATAATTCTCATCATCATCAGTTTTCTAATTTGAGTCAACTTCAACATAATTCTACTCATTTTTTACTTGTTCTATAATATGTTTTTCAACAAACTAACTAATGCTAGATTCAATAATCATATTTTATACTTTAATAACCATATATATTGTATCATATTTTTAATTATTTTTATATCATAACACTCAATAATTTTGTGTATACTTTATTTACAAAATCAATAGCCACTTTCATTTTTTAAGATAGCCCATGAAGATACCTTCTTCTTCTATTGATTTACATTTTATCATATTTCTATTTTTGATCTTAATGTAACAAAGGTTTCAAAACACTTTAAGGTACTTCAAAATATTATTTCTATTACACCTCATCTATTATAGTGTCATATGTGTTTTAGGTCTCAACATGCACCTATTTTAAATTTTAATAGAAGTGAGACTAGCTTCACTCAATAATTTTTTAGTGTTTATACTAAGAAAGCATAGTTTTTAGGAGATAAAAAATTATTATATTCTTACTATATGCTACAAAAAATATTTGGGGGCGGGGGTATATAATGTAATATATTGATGCTTTATTACATTATTTTCAAGGGATATTTCAAAATAAATTCCAGTTCACCCTTTCCCATTATTTTATCTCACCATTTTTATGTAGACTTAAAGTTATTTCTTAACTAGTCTTCTGAAAAAACATCATACATAAATTACTTCAAATTTATGTTTCATTAGTAAGATATTATTCATTTGGGTTAAATCATTGACTATTTTAATAAAATAAATATCAAATTTGGTTTACTTTTGTCTTAATGGGCCATATATAACTAATTGAAAGAGTTATAACAGAATTATGTACTAAATACAAAAATATTTTCTCTATCCCTTAAACTATCTTCCCCCATTGAGAAGTTTCAGAATCAGATTCTCTTTCTATTTTGAGTTAGGTAAGGTATCACAACAACTCATGCTTTGAGATTCTACTCTTATTTCTTTGACCAAAATTATAATGTATCATATTCCATAATTCATTCTCATCTTTGGCACTCATATAACAGTTATTGGTTGGATCACTAATTTGGAAACAATTTAAACTTATCCTTTAAACTTGGTTTATAACCATTAATATCACACACATGATTTTGTTTTTGGGTAGAGATTATTTATTAATGGATTTTTACTCCATTTCCTTCTTTCGTTGGTCGTTTTCATTTAAAATTTAGAGAATTTAGAAAATTGTGGTTATTGTACAGTTGGAACATGGTTAGGGGAAACCATGTGTATATCATGATATATATATATATATATATAATGGTCAAGATTCACATAGTTAGTGCATGGTTTACCTAACCATGTTGGTTTCCAATGTGAGGTGTTACTATAATTCACCAACCCTAGAAGCCCAGAGATGGTGCATTATTTTAATAAATTGAAATGATTATAAGGAATCAAATTCGGAAGGACCTAATAATGTATTAGTTTTGGAAGAAAGATACATATATAGTTTCAACATTACAACTTGAAAAAAAATACAACATATAATTTTTATTGGGAACATCCATAACTCTAAGTTTATCCCGGCAGGTCATTCCTAATAAACTACTTCATGTCCTAAGAAAATGAAATATAAAAAAGGGTTTAGCTCAGATGATTAGTAAGGGTAATAAATACAGAATAATATTTCATAAATATAAACATTAGGCATGCTGAATAACTAAAAACACATTCCTTTAAAAATAATCTTGAACATAATATGGCAGGAATATGAGCTGAGTAAATATTTACATATTAAACCATAATCATGGGTATTCTACATGTCGAAAAACCACATGAACATTAAAATACTAGTTTCATAATGAGGGAAATTAGTTTTCTGGACATTCTAAAAAAACCGTCAAGGCCTCGACTAAGACATCTAAAAATGAATAAGGGCTTATCGAAAAACAAATCTAAAAATGGGCAAGGCCTCAACCAAGTCCATATATATTTGTTTCGTGAGACTTATTGATGAATTCGTGGGATATAAAGGTCCACACCCATCACATAATAAGTCCAATTCATTCCTAATATGAATGTGCATAAACACAACAACATATAAATTCATATTTAAACTAACATATGAAACATAAATAAATTTCTATGAACATTAAGCATAAACACTAACTATTCGGAGTAAATTGGGGAATAGTTTTAAGATAGAACATCCAGAGTAAAAATAATAATAAAACCATAAATTAAATATGGTAGAAGATATTATAAAATATTAATCCCAATAAAACATAATAATCAACAAGATTTTTGTGACAGATAAAAATACTCTTATAAAATCATCGAGTAATTATTGAGATAATACTCTTTTACATTGAAAAGAAGTGTTATTTTGGAAAAGCATTCGTATAAAACCAAAAGTGAATTAAGTTATTATTTTAAAAAAAAATTAGATATTTAATAAAAAAATGGTTTCTAATAAGATATTATAGAGTTCCCTTGAAAATAGGTAAGAATTTTGGAAATTCCCTTGAAACGAAGACGTTTATCCAGAAGAATTTTTTGAAATATCCTTATAGAACATATAATTCTCCAAAAAATAAAAAAGTATTCTTATTGGTGAACATATATAGAACATTAAAAAAAGAATTTATGAGGATTATATAAGAATAAATAATAAAGTTTTTGAGGTAAATATAGAATAGGAGTAACATAAAATAAATAGTGGTTCAGGAAGAAATCCATTACCACATTGTAAACAATCAAATAATATGCCCCAAAACTAATAAAAATAAAATGAAAAATTTAATAACATGAAATTAAATGGATTCATGAAATGATACATCAATAGGAATTATACATACATCATACATAAGTAATAGTAGTGAATAAGGAATGTCTCACCAAAATGGAAGTGAGATAAGGAAACCCTTACCTTAAGTCCAATGGTGTTCTTGACTTCATCATAGTGTCATAGATAACCAAATTAAATTCATTATTTCATATTTTTTTAACCTATTCTTTATTTAATTGATTTATTATATCCTTAATAAGTTCATTCATGGCCTTCTTTATGGGTTTAAGAGGTTCAATTTTATTGTTTGGGAGAGTTTTCTTCCTTGGTATTGATGACCGGTTTACTTATATACATGTAAGGATAAACTTGTGATATGAGAATGATTGTCAAAAATAGAAGTTGTATTTTATTTTTTAACAAACATAATATTACATGTTCATAAAATTAATTTGGTTATTGGGTGTGAATATTAATCATTATATAAAACATTAATGATAATGGTTTGGGTTT
Source organism: Viscum album (assembly GCA_963277665.1). NCBI lineage: Eukaryota > Viridiplantae > Streptophyta > Magnoliopsida > Santalales > Viscaceae > Viscum > Viscum album. The sequence continues at coordinate 1,479,907,390 of OY728134.1, forward strand.
AATGGAGGGTTTTTTTCACAACGAACCCATTTTAATTTATAAACTAATATCGTGTTTGGAAAAATATTCCATAACATTAAATAAGTTAGAAAAAAAATATTATAGTTTCTTTAATCCTTAAAAAAAATTCATGACCAGAATTAAAGACGATAATAGAAATTTAAAACCTGTCATCCTTGAATGTGAAAAATTAACACATCTCGATTGGTGTTTTCATTTCTAGTATAAAATAAGGGGAAATGAGATATGAGGATGAATTATTACATTATCACAATAAAATTTTAGCACATGTAAGGTAATTTAGTTATCAAATGATTTTTATGAAAGGAGGTGAGGAAAGAAAAATAATAGAAAGTAATTCGAAATAAAATAAATGTTGAGAAATCCCTTAAAAATATTTAGCAGCCTAACATCATCACTTAAAAATTCATAAAATATTTTGATGAGGGAAAAATGGGTATCTCATAATTATTAAAAAATATGGAATGTAAGGAAATATTTAATGAAATTCCCTAATATAATCCAATTTAAATTAAAAGATAATAACATAATAAGAGTGCTTGAAAAATAGAGCGATTTTGAGACGATAATTCTACAGCATAATAGGTATGCAACTTGGTTTTAGAAAACCTTGAAAAGAGAGGGGACATGGGTCAAACATTAATAAAAGAATCATAATATATTATAGGGAAATAATAAAATTTAAATAATAATGTGTCATGTAAACTTGAAATACATACCACATAAAAGTGATCTTGAATGGAAAAGAGAAGTTGTGAATTACCTTACCTTATAGAGTAACTCCTAAATCATGGAGGATGAGACCTTGGGGGCTTGAGAAAACATAATAAGGACTCCTAGGGAGGAATTAATACCAGATATTCTAGGATTATGAATTTTTAATGAAATAAAATGAAAGAATGAGTGGGTATTTATAGTAAAAGAGAGAGAGTTTTTTAATAATTTCCAATGACACCTCATTAGTGGTATTTTGGAAACCACGGGCTTTCCCATGGTTTTGATCACTTGGGACAGCTCATATAATATTTTTTTACTCCAAAGTATAATTCAGTTATTACAGCATGATTTCATCATTAATGATATTATTAAACATACTGAAAACTCAAAACTGTATTTTTTACTATTCATGAAAAAATAAAGCATTTTATAAAATTCTCATAAATTTAGTGTAACCTAATATCGAAGTTGTGTATTCAAAAATGAAATTTATTTTATCATAATAATTCTCTAAATATGAAAGTTTAAACTTTTATATATGAAAACACATATTTATTAAAAATAATTGCGGACATAAATGTATACTAAAATTTTCGACACTTTAAACAAATAAAATTATTTTACCATTTATAATTAAATAATAGTGTTTTGATAATACTATTTCATTATAATAAACATTAATAAAACCTTAGTTTGATATAATAATTTAAATCTCTTTGAAATGTTCAATTTTTACCTGAACAATCACTTTACCAAATTTGTCATATTTTTATGAAAAAAATAAACTCAAAACTGAAATAATGGAACAAAATATTTATTTATAATCTATTAGGTGATTTTACTACTCCATTGGTCATATTAATATTCATAAGGGTATGTTACTATTCATTAGGGTATGTTATTATTCACCAAAAATTGTGTTTTCCTTATCAAACTCTAAATATCTTACTGAACCCAACCGTGTATATCGGTTTTTCGAAATTCAAATCACAGAGGTGAAAAAATTATGTTTACTAGATAGGTTATAACAAAGTGGTTTTTTGAAGAAAATAAGTGTTTTATGCATTATATATTTACTGTATTTTTAAGTTATTGGGATGTTACATTCTCCCCTCCTTAAAAAAAATTCATCCTTAAAATTCGAAATTGAATATCAAAAGTTAATAGTTGATAATTTAAAATTACTATGTGGGATACCCACATTAGGGATATGGTTAAAATATCCTATTAATAATATTAAAGGGAAAATGCATTGGTTACTACAAAACAACACATTCTAATTAGACAACATGATTATGGAAGAATAATAAAACCATCATGCAGTGACATTAAACTTGAAAACCTCATTCAATGATCAACATACACCATTTAAAAAATTGTTTAAATTTTCAAAATTTCATGATACAATACTTTAGAATCATTCTCATATCCATCCTTTCTAGAACCATGTACACGAGAACCTTTAAAATCCTCATTTTGTTTAGAACTCCATGATCTATCCTGCTTAATGCATCTGCCACCTTATTTTCCTTTAATCAACATAAACAATCCCTAAATTTTCACATTCCAAACATGTAAATATATTCATCATGTGTCCTCTTAAAATATGGTAATAACTCAAATTACCATAAAACCTTATTGAAAATATGCATTCATACTTACACATGATATTAGAAATATTCCTTATATCCAAAAATTTGGTAAAATACCTCAATGATATCATAGAACACTTGTCGACAAGTCAATAATCGGTTTTGAGGTAATCAGTACTTATCCAAATGAATAATCTCTTCATAATTATCTTTACCATTAGAAATATATTAAGGGGTATTGTTCCTTTAATCATGTGTTTTCCAACAAGTTTAACCTTCTACTGAATATCTTTTCTTGGTAACATTCAACTTATGGCTTCAAATCTTTAATAAAAAAGTATTGGATTAAAATCCTAATATATTCCATAATTATTATAACAAATGCATTGCTGAATTTTTTTAAATGGCATGATTATTGACTAGGAATATTAATCATTCTACATTATCTGCAAAAACATAATAACTTGATCATTATCTAGAATCATCATTTGGGGTATATTAATTTGATGCTTGGGACATTGATTTGCATATTGTCCCATATCCTAGTAGTTAATGCATTGTACATTGGAGACATTTTTCTATCCCTTTAAATCATGAACTTGTTGTGATTTTTCTCCACACTTATAACAAATAACCATTCCCTTAAATCATTTACCAGGTTATTTATTTCCATAGTTATCACATGTGGGAAAACCCTTCCACCCCTTCTTCCCTTTATCCATATTTTTCACTATAGTACACTTCTTATTTTTCCTCACTTAAAATCCATAGGAATCAGAGAATTCCTTATATAACTTTTCAACACATGATACTATTTTCTCATATGATGAGGAAACATGTGATACTTTCTTCCTTTAAAACAACAGCTTAAGGTCATAAGTGATATGATCCTTCTTGCTATTTTTATAATGTGCATTTGTGATATTCTCATTCCTTCTACTAGCCACCATATGTAATCAATTCCATATTCTATATTTTCTCCTAAAATTATGGACGTTCTATAACTCTAAATAGGGTATAATACAAGTTACACATTTATGCATTGTAAATCCAAGAACAATATACTTTGGTTACAATGGAAGAATAAATCTTTTATAATGGTATGTAAGAATAAAATTTTAATTATCTTATGAATATCCTCCGGTAGTGTCATACCAGGCATGCAGTAAGCCTCGTTTTCATTTACTAGGTTACCCTAAGTCAAGCTCGAAACAACTTGTCAGATTTGTTACTCTTAGGTACATTTGTGCCAGAACCACGTCCACTTGTAGTATCCAGACATGCCTTTATTTTTTAAGAAGATCCAAATAGTATATTCTTTACCAAAAATATTGGATGTTATTGTATGTGTATTTTCATGTCTATATTAAGGTTTTGTTCCATAATCTATGTTTTCTAAATCTATCTTCCATGTTTTCTACTAAACTTCTTTGATACCAACTGTAATGACCCAACCCCAAAAACCTAGAGTTGGTGCATTATTTTAATCCTTTGTAATGATTAAAAGGAATAAAATCCTGAAGGACCATGTAGTTTAGTAGTTTTGGAAAACAAGATACATATATATGTTCAATATTACAACTTGTAGAGAAATACAACATATAATTTTTATTGGGAACATCCATAACCCTAAGTTTATCCATGCAGGTCATTCATAATAAACTATATCAAGTCTTGAGAACCTAAAAATGGGGTGAGTTCAGATGCTCAGTAAGAGTAAGAAATACAATGTAATACATCATAAATGTAAACATTATGCATGGAAAATAATTAAAAACACATGCGTTAAAAAATAAACTTGAACATAATTTGGTAGGAATATGAACTGAGTAAATATTTCCATAATAAAACATAATCATTGGTATTTTACTAATAAAAAACGACATGAAGATTCAATTATTAGTTTCATAATGAGGTAAATGAATATGAAGAACATTCTAAAACATACAGTCAAGGCCTCATCCAAGACATATTAAAATTATTAAGGACTATGCCAAAACTATATCAAAAAATGGGAAAGACCTCGACCAAATCCTTATATATTTGTATCATGAGACATACTGATGCATCAAGGGGATATAGTAGGTCGCACCCATCACCTAATAAGTCCACCGCATTACTTAAATTAATTTTGATAACACAACAACACAAAAATTCTTATTGAAACTAACATATAATATGTAAATAACCTTCCACGAATATTAAGAATAAACATTAACCATTCGGAGTAAATTGGTGAATGGTTTTAAGATAGCACATCTGTAATCAAACTAATAATAAACTATTAAATATAATATGGTATATTATATCATAAAATTTTAATCCAAATAATAAAAAATAATCAACAAGAGTGTTGAAATAGACGAAGATACACTTATAAAATCATCGAGTAATTATTGAGATAAATACTCTTTTACTTTGGAAAGAAGAGTTATTTTGGAAAAGGCTTTGTATAAAACCATAAGTGAATTAAGGTAGTATTTTCATACTAAAATTATTAATTTTATTAAAATAATGGTTTCTAAAAACATATTATATAGTTCCCTTGAAAATATGTAAGAATTTGGGAAATTCCCTTGAAATGAGGTTGTTTATCCGGAAGAATTTTTTAAAAGATCCTTTTAAAAGCTTTAAATAGCCATAAAATAAAGAATTATTCTGATTGGAACACATATATATAACATTAAAATATAATTTATTTGGTGTATATAATAATAAATAATAATTTATCTGAGGTGAGTAGAGTATAAGAGTAACCCGAATGAAAATGGAGGTTCTGGTAGAAATCCCTTACCACATTGCAATCAATCGAATCACTTGACTCAAAAATAATAATCATCAAATGATATATTGAATAAAATTAAATTAAAGATATTTATGATATAATACATCAATTTTCTGTATACATACACCATACACAAGTAATAGTAGTGAATAACGAATGTCTCACAAAAATGGAAGTGAGATGAGGAAACCCTTACCATAGAGTCTGGTGGTGTTATTCACTTGATCTTAGTGTTCGAGATAACCAAATTACATTAATTAATTAATATTTCCAGAAACTATTATTTATTTAATTGATTTATTATATGCTTATTAAGTTCATTCATGGAATTATTTATTGTTTTAAGAGCTTCAATTTTATTTTTTGGGAGCATTTTCTTCCTTGGTATTCAGGACTGGTTTACTTATATACATGAAAGGATAAAAATGTAATATGAGAATGGTTGTCCACAATAAAAGTTGTATATAATTTTTTAAATCCATTGGATTTCATGGTTATAAAATTTATTTGGTTATTGGGAGTGTATATTAATCATTATATAAAACTTTAATGATAATTGTTTGGGTTAATTTGATGTTTTTTTTTCACAACGAATGCATTTTAATTTATATATTAATATCATGTGTGAAAATAATTTAATAAAATTAAATAATTTATAATGAATATATTATATTCAGGTTAAACCATAAAAATGGTTTCATGACCAGAACTAAAGATGTTAATAGAAATTGAAAACCTGTCGTCCTTGAATTTGAAAAATTCACACATCTCAGACGGTGTTTTCAGTTATATTTTCAAAAAATGGGATAAGAGAGATGGTGATGAATTATTCAATTATCACAAAAAAAATCCAGTGCATTTAATGTAGTGGAGTTATCATAAAATTTTTATGAAAGGCAGTGAGAAAATAAAATGAAAAGAAGGGAACTCGAAATAAAAGAAAAGCTGAGAAATCTCTTACAAAACATTGGCAGCCTAACTGCATCACTTTAAAATTCATAGAATATTTTTAATAGAGAAAAATGGGTCTCTAATAACTCTTAAATAATAATTAAAGTAAGGGGGATATTAAATGACATATACCAATATAATACTATTGAAATTAAAATAGAATAACATAGTAAGAGTTTGAAAAATAGAGAGATTTTGAGACGATAATTCTGCATCATAAATGCTATGCAACATGGTTTTATAAAACATTAAAAAGAGGGGGGGAAAGGGAAAAACATTCATAAAATATTCATAATATATTTTAGGGACAAAATAAAATGAAAATAAGAACATGGTATGGAAACTTGAAATACATACCACATAAAAGATAACTTGAATGAAAAAGAGAAGTTGAGAATTCCCTAACCTTGTAGAGTAACTCCTAAAACATGATGGTTGGGAACTTGAGGGATTGAGGACACTTTGGAAGGACTCCCATGGAGGTAAAACATTGTAATATTTGATTATGATTAATTTTTAATGAAATAAAATGAAATAATGAGTGGGTATTTATAGTAAAATAGAGAGAGTTTGTTTTATAAAATTACAATGACACCTCATTGGTGGTATTTGCAAAACCATGGGCTTTACCATAGTATTTTCCCACATTTATGGCCAATTTGGACACTGCATATCATATTTTATTACTCAAGAGTCGACCATAATTATTACATCAATATTACATCAGTAATGATATTATCAAACATATCGAAAAATTAAAACTGTATTTTTACAATTCACAAAAAACTTAAGTGTTTTATAAAATTTTCATAAATTCATTGTACCCTAATATCGATGTCATTAATTCAAAAATGAAATTTATTTTATCATACTAATTCTCAAAAAATGAAAATTTTAACTTTTATCTATGAAAATAATTATTTATTAAAAATAATAGTGGACATAAAATGCATAGTAAAATGCATAGTAAAATATTCGACACATTACAAAAATAAACTTATTTTAACATTTATAATTAAATAATAGTGTTTTGATAAGAGTATTTAATTTTTGTAAATATTAATAAAACCATAGTTTGATATAATAAATAAATTTTCTTTGAAATGTACAGTTTTTACCTGAAAATCTATTTATCAAAGTCGTCATATTTTTAAGAAAAAAACTAAACTCAAAACCGAAATGATGGAAGAAAAAGTTTATTTATACTTTTTTAGGTGAGGTTAATACTCCGTTGGTCATATTACTATTAATAAGGTTATGTTACTATTGATAAGGATAAGTTACTATTTACCAAAAATCAAGTTTTTCCTATCGGACTCTAAATATCTTAATAAACGCAACAGTGTATGTTAGTTTTTTGAAATTCAAATCATAGAGGTGAAAAAATTATGTTTACTGGTGAGGTTATAAAAAATTGGTGTTTTTTATATAATCAATGTTTCATTAATTCTATATTAAATATACTTGTAAACTCTTATAGTGTTACGATTACCATCTACATGGATAGAACATAGTTTGGAAAACTGTGAAGCCAAATCATGTGGTCACATTGGAAATAAAAAAAAAGTGAATATCTTAAAGTTATATCCCTAAATTTACCCCCTTTTAACCAAATTCTATACTAATTATAGAATATTTATTCCCCCATATGGTTAACTAACATCATCCCTTCCTACTTGGTCAATTGTTTTGGTGATATTTCACCTTATCTAATCAGGAAATCACTAATTAAGGGCCTCTACTTCTTCCTCTTGGTTCTCTTCTCCCTTCCTCTTCGATTTCTTTCTTACCTAGGGTCATAGTGGACTAGGTATTTCTCTACAAAATTTTAATGGTAAGGGTTTTGGTATTTATGGCCAAATATTTCTTATTTCAGGTCCTCCTTATCATTTTATAATGTATCCCACTTGGTTATTAGAGATTTCAAGCTATTAAGGTGGTTGGTTCCAAGATTTTCCATTTTTGATGAATAATTTAAACATTCTTTAGTTTCAAAAAATATTAAATTATTTTAAAGTCATTTTTTGACGATTTATTGTATGATTATATGAATTGATAATGCCTCCATGATTTTATATTGTTTGATACAGTGAAAAGTGATTTCAAATCCACATTCTGTATAGAAAATGTAAACTGCATGGAATGTGTTTGATGAAAGTCCTATTTTAAATGAAAAGGGATTTTTGAAATGGATTAAATGTGGAATGGTAACTATTTTGAAAGTTTATTAGCACATGTGAACCTAGGTAACCTATATTGGATTATTAGGAAAAATACATCTAGGAATGGTGTTCCCTCTCCAGCCCTTGGATTACACTACAACACTATCTAAACACACTGATATATGGTTGTGGTGCCATAGTTGGGTTCCAAAAATCTAATAGGAATTTAATATTTCTCTCACTAGTATACACAAATTTTCATTGAATTAATCTGTCTGATAATTTGGATTTTATAAGGACCCACGGTGTCATAGAACCTTAGTCATCTTAGGGATATACTACGGTACTTATTTTATATACATTGTTTCACTTACTTCTTTTAAAATATTAAATTTTATTTTTTATTACATTCCCTTATTAAAAATTTTAATGACATTTTTTTCAAATAGTTTATTATTTTCAAACTAGAATATTTGTATTTTTATCAATGACTATAATTGAAATACTAGGTGGGATATTATTGGGTAGTTGTGTTGACACCCTATATACACCCTATGAGAGTATGTAGACTTTGCATTGTCTGATCTCAGTAAAAGTAAGGAATAAACATCTATTAGTGGATCAAAGGTTGGTATAGGTGATGTGGATGTATAATCCATCATGTCACATAGTGATGTATAATATATTATGTTTCATTTTTTGTTTTTATTTTTGAATTTTATTATATGTTTTTATAGCCTGTTCGGCTTCTCATCTCATTCCTTTTTATATGTATGCTCAAATCCATTTTTGTTATGTACATATGATTACAGTTTTTTGTGAAATTTTGTGTTCCTTTTGAGATGTTATTTATTCTATGTTTATGGATGTATATGATGGTTCTAAATGGTAAAAAAATTCCCAAGGTTTGTTCTTGATTCCTAGGTATTAATTATCTGCCTGCAGGGATTAGGAATTCCCTTTGGTCCTTTCCACAGAGAAAATCAAGTGCCTATGTCAAGGATACTCTAGGGTGGTTCATGGTAAAATGTTATCAGAGATCAGTTTTTGATTTGTCTTATAAGTCTTGGTATATAAGAGATATTATAGTTGAAACTTAAAGGGTTGGATACATGCGAGTTTCTATAAAACATCCGACTTAACTATCCTTAATATCCTATGGGATGCTATGATTTTGGTTTTTTTAATTTAGTTTGAGTTTTTACATGGTTAGTATGAACAGGATGTAGAGCATGCATAGTGTCTTAGCATCATGGCAGATTGTGAATTGTTATATTATCTGCATTATGATTTGAGAATTTTTTTACAAAATTTTGTGTTTTTACTTATATTGATATAATATTTTTATTTATTAGATTTATATTATTTGTTTTTTGTAGTACCATTCTTCTATATGAAACCCTAATGAATCCTTCAAAAGAAGCTATAGATAATTTATCATAACAAATCCCCTGTTTTATTATAATCTTATTGTATTAGTGGTCTTAACTATCACTAATATAGACCAAGGTGTGGTACATTTCCTCACTCAAGTGAAGGAATCCAGTTAAAATTTTGATAAATATTGAGTCCATAAGTTCCTTTGTCATAAATATCACTCCTTTTAAGGAAAAAATGAACCTCATAAAGTAGTGTATTTTCAAGAAAATATAAAATGGATATTTGAATTTCTTAAAACCCCAAATGCTACTTAAGTGAGGTGTAATGTTTTTTGGTTGATATTTCTTTTAGTAATGGTTGGATTTACTTATTAACACTAAGAAACATCATAATATGGATTATAGTACATTTGAGGTGATGTTAACTCGATAATCCTATCATGATACATTGGTTCTAGTTATGTATCAAGAATTCATGTTCCTCCAAAAATTTAATTAGTCATTCATGGGTTATATTGAAAGATTTACCAATATTTTTCACTTTTCTCCTAATATTGTTTAATTTTATGACATAAAATCCCACTTCTTTGAAATAGACTAATGACATGATATTTATTCATGGGTTGTGACACCACATTCCCACACTCCTGGATCTAGTGCTTACATATTCATACTTGACATACTTTCTTTGATACTAGCTGTAAAAGCATGGATATAACCAAACATAATTAAAAAATTAGAATGATAATTTTATCTCTTACATATAAAGGATATTATCAGGTTTAGATTTTTAGATAATGAGAACACAATATAAACAGATAAACTCCATGTTTTTTTATCTAATGGAAAATTTTCCCATTATATATAGAACTAAAAAATTCACAACATGTATTCATTTTCTCTCATAAATTCTTTCACATGTGTTATACTTATAAACATGTAATGTGTAAAATTTTCCCCATAAACTAGGGAAATGGAATCATAAGAAGGGGTGAGATAAAATTCTTAGTAAAGAAAACATATAACTAAATCAATCATGCCATAAATATGGAATAAACATCATGGAATGAATAGGTAAACAACATGGATCCATAATTAACTTGAAACTCAATGAGTTATTTATCTATGATATTAAATGAAAATAAACATATCAATAATAATAATCTCATACTCATGGAATACATAATGTCAAATATCAAAACCTACTATCAAGGCTTTGTGCCTAGACACTTTACTTATCGTCGAGACTACAGTTGAGAGAATTTTCTAAATTGGTAAAGCATACACCAAATACCCAAACATGTTTTATATCATGAGACTGGTAGATTAATTGTGGGTATATATAATCTTAGACCCCACCCATCACTTGATTATGTACAATGCATTCACTATAAGAGTCATCAAGATATTTAATTCCATTTCCTAAGAAACCTCTTACCCAATAAAAATAATCAATCCATATAATAAGAAATATGATAATCAAAAACAAAATCATCTTTTATTAGAAGTAAATAATCATAAATAATGATAATAATTTTCTCAATGTTAATAAAAGGGAGAAAATGATCATAACTCATCCATATAAAAAGTTGGATTATCCAACATTACATAGATAACTTTCCACTAATCATCTATATTAAAATAACAACTTAAAAAATTACAATACCTTTCCCTATGTTAATAAAAGGGATAATATGATCATAACCAATACAAAAAAATAATGTGGATGGTTAAAAATTATATATTCGACATTCTAATAATAATCCATATGATAATAATAACATGAAAAATTCCAATACTTATACCCATGTTAATATAATATAATTCTTTCTAGGTGAACATCATCCATTCAGATTTATGTAAAATGTGATAATCACACTATATAAAGAATTGACTATAAAAATAATTCAATACATGAATAACATGATCATAATACATACAAGGTAAGGTTGAATATGGTTTAAAAAGGGCATAATCATTGTGTAATAAAGGAAACCTACAATGATGTTAACATAGATGAAAAATATCCTCATACCCAAGAAGAGTTCATGAATCAAATTGTTCAATATTATGATTTCATTTACTTAAATAATAACATATATATATATATATTAAATGATAAATCATCAAAATTAAACCGTATTAGGGTAAAACCTTTTGAAAATATTAAGGAAAATGGAATTGAAAACATAAAATAGATTTCAGAAATAATTTTTAAAATTTCCATAAAAGAGGAAGTTGTAGATCACTTACAAAATACTTTTTCAAAAGGTTGAGTGAAAAATCATTTATAACATTTTGTTTTAAAACAATATATATTAATTGATTCTTGAAAATAAAATAAATTTTTCTATAGGAAATGTGAATCCAATGAATTTGATTATAAAGGGGACATTTTTAATACCTAAAATTACCTTTTTTGTAAACCCACATTATAAAGAGTAATAAACATTGTTTGTATTAAAAATAAATTTTTCAGAATAGTATTATAAAATAACATATAATAAAAAATTAGTGTGGTAGAACCCACGAATAGAAGAATAATGTTCAAGATAAAAAATTATTACTCAAAGAAGGGGATTTGAGTTACCAAAACTTCATACCACCGGGGAAACATATGTATCAACAAAAAATTGAACAAGGGAAATTTTTTTGGATATTAAGTCCAATTAAATTAAAAAATTAATTATTGAAACACATCCATGGGTAGTGAAAGCATTGTATAAAAGAAACATGGTGATGAGCATGTAACATGTCTCAAAGAATCAGATTTCAGACCAAGAAAAATATTATATCTTGAGTAACACTTTAATCAAAACCCCCAAAAAGATAGGGTTTGTAATTGAAACTCAAGTATTATGATTAAAATATAATTCATTATTTTATATCTCAAATAGGTAGTATATACACCAAATAAATGAAATTATGTTTTCAAAATAGCATAATTTGAGATGAAAACCCTTACTTATTATTCCTGACATCTACAGAAGTATTTAAACTCCTGAATAAAAAAATTGAAATATTAATAAAATAATTAAAAAACGTAATTATATCTATATTCATTCGTTCTTTTTAAAACTATTCTGCTATATATAAATTTTATGTATTTCCTGCATTGGTTGTTTGTAGTTTTGATCATTTTTACTAGTTTAATAATAGTGGTGTCCACTTTCTTTCTTATTTAAAATTTCTTCATTAATATATAATTAATATTTCTATTCTAGGTTATTCATAATTATTTATTTTAACAACCCGAGAAAACCATGTTTTGATTTTTGACAAGTTTTCTTTTCAATGTCACTCGTTAAGTGAACCAACAAACAACAAATAAGGTATTAATAATAAAATGCATCAAATGGATGAAAAAATCCTTTTATTCAAATAAGAAAACTTTCGGCTACAATAACCACTGACCAAACAAGAAGGTAAACTAACCGAAAATCCCAACTAAGAACCTGATTACAATGATGGGGAGACCGCTTAAAACTAATAAGAGCCCGAGAATGCGGTAGGGGTTTCGAGCGTCCATCATAAGAAACATGAGGATGGCTGAAGCCACCACGACCGTGCTCAGCACCAAGGGGATCACGCGAACCATCTTTCCTTTTCTCCTTTGGTCACTTAGAGTAAGGGACACCCCGAGACTAGACCCTTTTTATAAGCACCCTAATCTGACCGTTGAACCCCAAACGGCTATTAATTCGACCGTTGGTTTCCCAAAGAATCTTATGTTTTATTTTGACCGTTGGGTCTTCTTATCCTCTATGTTTTGACTATTGGAAATAAGATGGTTTACCCCAAAAGGTTTGGAAAATTAATCATGTAATTTCCTTCAAAATGACATCAATGTTAATTTAGTTAATTTATCTCTTGTTTTTCCCAAAATTTTATTTTATGCTTCAAATGGAGAAAATTAATATTATTGTTTTTCCTCCATTATACATATTAATTTGAACAATGAAACATTTATTTTCTAATTATATTAAACCTAATGGATTTTTATGAGTTATATATATATTGAAACAAATTAGATACATTATTTCTTTAATAATTTGACCTTTAATAACTATATTGGAAACTTTATTAAATTATGATTTTATTTACAAATCTCGCATCTTTAAGCTTACACAAATACTTTTAAGAAACCTATTTCTTTTTCTTTTCTTAAAGGAGTGTATCCAAATGTTTTCATGAAATTATAAATTAAGGTAATTATTATGTAATTCAGCAAAGGAAAAATAAACAAATAAATATATATTATGATGAATAAATCGATGCTTTCTTTAATTGATTAAATAAACCATTAATTTTTCCAAAATATAATAATTATGGTTTAAAAATAATATACTTAATATAATAAGGCCAATAAAAATTATTGGTATTTTAAAATAGAATATATATATATACATATGTTTATATAATAACATGTTTTGATTAAATCAATTTATAATTTTTATTTGACCAATGATTTTTATTAAAAATAATAAAAGTGGTTTAATAATTGTATTCATTAATAATAATAAAAGAAGAAATCAATCAATGATTTAATAAATTAAAAAGAATGTTAATAAAGTTTTTTTTAACACTGTTGAAGACCTGCGTTTCTTCCTCTCTTTTTGCACCGCGTCGCACCCTGGGCCATCCGATCCTCTCCCCCTGATCGCAGTCGTCTGATCTTTTTAAAACTGCACCACTCCTCAGCCGTCCGATCTTCTCGGTTTGATCCCAGCCACCACTATTTTCTCGGTTTTCATCCATCTCGCCCCCGCGGCTTCTCCTCCTTCCTCACGACGCCGGACCAGTAGATCATAGGGTACCCTGTTTTTCCTCGTGTAGGTCGGCGAAGAGACCCACGCTGCTCCCTCCTTTCCACAGGTTGACACCGACCCCTCACCCCGGATGCCTCGACCAACGACTCCCTGAAGTTCCTCTTCTTCTCCTTCTATTTCTTTTTTTTCAAAACCCCAAGTTGCACCGAAGAAGGGTGTTTTACACCGATCTTCTTGACCTCTCCGACCTCCAGACGATGTCGCTGCTCCGTTCTCCTCCTCCTCCTCGTCGATCTAAGGTAAGGGTCGGACCTTTTTTTAAGTTTGTTTAAGCTTCAGTTTTCATTCATATAAATATATACGTTTTATATATACATGAATACCTTCTGTATTTTATACCTTCGGTTCCTCCTGCCTCGGTTACTTCCCCTCTCCATGCAAGGTAAGAATCATATTTTAATATCGGTTGGGTTTTGACAAGATTAGGTTTTATATAAATATGTATATATTTATATATACATGATATATATACGTTTCTGGTATGTTTGAACCTGGTATGAACCTAGAATTTGAGATCTCTTTCTCGGCTTGAAGAACCGAATAGTGGGTAAAGGGGAAATCCTCCTCATCGTTTCCTACCCTTTTTTTATAAGATTTACATGGTTATATACACTAGTTATATAAATGTGTATAGGAATATATGGGATCATATAAACCTGTTTTGACCTGTTTTAACTATTCCTAGAACCGATCTGGTCATCCCCTTTGTGAAAACCTAAAATTGGGGGTAAGGGTTCAAAGGTTCTGTTTTTATTTGGGTGCGGGTTCTTACTTTTCACACCTTGTGTTTATATATGTATGTATTTATATACTTTTATATATACATATTTATAAGATGATAAATGCAAGTATACAACCTTTCTTCAATGTTTATACCCCTGATTTTTATTTTCGCCTATAAAAAAATGGAGATTTTGAGTAATTAAATGAATAGGTAAAATTATGCAAGTGAATGAAGTATATTGTTGTTGTATATACATACACGTATGTGTATATACATTAATATGAACTTAGTGTCCATGTTTTCAATTTATCACAATATAGCATGATAAAGTTAATGGGTTGGTTTGATTTCAAAATCATTCTTGAAACTGAGAATTTTCATTTATCACTGCTCTGGATAAATAAGGATTTTTGTTTTGTGAAAATGGTTGGTATGGACTTCTTGAACATTTACAAATGCATACATGTATTCATAGGTATGTACTCATGTTTATTTAAAGTGCTAATAAAAGAGTTTACACAATTATATACATGATTTACCCAAGATGGACTTGATTATGCACATTGTAACCTCAACTATCTGTTTTAAATGCCTATGATATCCATTTATCATCATATGTGTAAGTTATGAACGATCATGCTTTAATTGGGTATTATGATGTATGGAATTTTAAACTGTTTTCATGTTATGAACACGTATGTGAAAATGGGGTTTAATTAAGAATGTATGAAACCCCATGAATGAATGACCATGTCAGGATATGTGAGGGATGTATAGGACTTACATGTGACGGGTACGCCCGGAATTATATAGCGCAACAAGAATGATGTGACGGGTGCGCCTGGAATTATACAGCGCTCCAATGCATTCGGTAAAGCAAGAGTCTCATGAGACGAACATGTGTGACGGTCTTGGAAGTTAGCCCTGACTTGAGCTACTAAGGAAACGGGGTGGGCAGTGAGCCTTGACCCGTTAAGTATGTTTTACGGTCTTGCCGAAAGGTCTTGACAAAGTCCAGTATTATAAATTCCCTATACATGTAATGATAAAGGTTAACCAGGGGTTAGTTCAACTAACAGAACAACCCCTAGTTGAAATCTCCCAAGATCATGAAGATGTACTTTATGTAACAAGAACTGTTTTTCATATGGTAAACTGTTAGATGGTCTGCATTTTACTCATGAACCATGATATGCATGTTTTCCCCGCTTAGCCATAGAATTCTTTTAGAATTAAAGTAACCTTGTTTTAAACATTATGCATTGTTTATTTTTCTTATATTGCGCACTCTGATCATGTTTACATTAAATCTCATTTCAAGTACGTGCTTCTTTGTGCAAGTGGTTTTCAAAGAAAGATGGATTTAAGGTTTTAAGAAAAGATAGTGTTTTGTTTTAGAAAAGTGTTTTATCCTCTTCAAAAGAACATCTTGGAGAAAGTATTCTTCTAAAAATGTTTTAAAACCCCTTACTGGGCATTTTTTCTCACCCTACGTTTTGTTAAAAAATTTCAGTCATGGTTGATACCTATGAAGTTAATCGGAAGCAGCTGGTTTCCCAGAATCCTGAGCCTCACGATCTTTTGTAGTAATGAGACATGTTATTTAATTTGTAATGATGTAATGTTAAGTATATAATGTCTCATTAAGCACCCTGGGTTTGGGGGTCACTACATTTATGATGTTTCAAACTACATTAATCAGTGTCTTAGTCTTCATACTTGAAGTGTAAATCTATAACAATAATGATTTGGTGATCATGGATAATAAAAGTGTATTTTACTGATTAATGAATTAAATATTTAAATAAAATATCCAGAAAAAAACACCCATTTTTTTGAAATTTATATAATATTATACTAGTAATTATGTTCCTATATTCATTCACGATAAAAATTCATAGTATTTTTCATGTAGGTAGACAAACAGACCTAAACAAGGACATACCCAGATTAAATGAATGATAATGAGGTGGGTTTGTTGTAATATCATTATACCAGAATAATAATATTATTATTTATTGTTAATTAGTGTGAAAAATAAGAATAATAATTAATTAGATGAATTTTTAATGGATATAAAAATATTACACAATTTGAATAAATAATTATCCTCTTAGTGCTCTTATTTTAAATGATAAAATTAACGATGATCATATATTGATCATATAATTAATAGGTTCTATAATTTTTCATCACATACTATTAGCAATATCATATTTATCATATTTATCCTTTACTAAAATCTTTATATCTAACCTTATAATGCAGTGGAGGAAAAACACATTACATCACAAAGGTAGTAGCTTGCATAGCGCATGAATGCTAATTTTGTTTTTCTTAATGGATGATATATATGAATAAATAATTATAATACCCTTAATATATTAAAATATAAGTATATAAATTATAATAATATCATTTTATTAGTTTTTCTAAAATAAATTTGAAATAAGATAAGTAAAAATAAAATTAAGTAGTTGATATTACTCATGATGGGGACTTTGAGTTTTCTTGGAAATATCCTTGAATTTGTAGAGATTATGGTAATTATGAGTTACTAGAGTCTTAGGTTTTTGGGATTGTATTACTAGAAGAGTAAATAATCCAATTTTAAAGGAATTATTTAATGGATATTGTCTATCATGAAGGGGTGGAAGTGCCCCTTTTTATAAGTGAAGAGAGGGGTAGTTTTGGAAAGACCCTTTACTTATTTACATGTGTATTTTGAATATTTGAAGTAAAAGGCTAAAATATTTCTAAAATATGGAGTGTGGTACATGTTGAGGTAAAATATTATTCTCATACACTTTTTTTAGGTATCCTTGAGTTATGTAAGGATTTTTACTTTTACTTTTTTTACCGAAGCGTAATTTTACTTAGGTATCTTTTCTTTTTACCCATGGTAGGTAATTAAAATAAATGGAATTAAAATTGATCTTATCAGATAATTTTATAATTATAATTATAAATTTTTAAATATTTTTATCAAATAAAATTTCTATGTTTAATAAATATTAATTTCAAAATAAACACACTAAACACAAAAAAACAATTTTTATAAATATTTTGTTTTTAAGCATAAAATTTACGTGTGAGATAAAATTGTTAGTGTTAATAATATTTATTGTATATATTGATTTATTATAAACCAAAATAATGATATTTAATTTTTAAATCAAGGTATTACCAATTTGTTTTCTCAAATATTAATTAATTAAAAGAAAAGCTTAAAAGTAACATTTTACTTTAGTTCAAAAAATGATTTTCATTGGTTCTATATGTACAAATAATGATTGAAAATTTATAATTTTATTCCTTAATTTCATATTTGATTAATTTAATGGTTTTTAAAACTCATATATTATTCTTAAATAGGGATAAAATCTTGAAAATTGTAATTTTCTAAATCTTGTCTTTTTTGACAAAAAATAATCCTTTTTAGAAAATGTTAAAAAATTTATAATAAGCCAATTTTGATACAAGGAATTGAAAAATGATGTTAATTTTACTAATTTAAAATTAAAAAAATAAAAAACTTATTTTTTGAATGAAATCATAAAATATAATGAAACCCCATTTAGATCAGAAAATAATATTTTCAAATACTAACTTTTATTATTCTTATTTATAACTAAATTGTAGTTAAATTATTATTAATATAAAAAATAATTTATCATCATTAAATGTATGATTCTTGAAATAGAAACTCATATCGCCTAAAAGGATAATTTTATAATAAATACATTTCTATGTAATAAATGATCTTATTAGTCTATTTAGGTAAACTAATTGAATTTAATTAATATTAAAAGGAGTATTTATTTTCAATATACATATAATTCTTAAATATGATACTTTAATTAATTACCTCTAATTTAACATTCCTATTTTTAATGTTCATACTTAAATATTTATATTTTATATAAATATATTTCAGTTTCTTTTAACTTTTATATTGCATGTGGAGAAATCTATTTAATAAATTGAATTTTTTAATGGTAATCATACAATATAATTTTAGGGTGTTACATTCTCCCCTTTAAATAAATTACATCCTCTCAATTTGACTCATAAGTTTAGAGTAATTTCTATAAGGAACTCATAATTAACCTTACACTTCCAGATGAACATGGACTTATTTAGGATTCAGAATGAGATTAATCTATATGAAAAATCATTATATGAACTTTATAAAGAGAGCTAACCTATTCTTTAATTAAAAAATAATACTAAAAAGTAATGTAGATCTATATTTATAATGAATAAATTCCCACAAACCCTATAAATAATGTATATGAAAATTATACCACTTTAGGTTTATATTTATAACTCAATATCCAGTAGTTAGAGAAAATTTACCTGACATTGGACACTAGAAATCAAAGAGTGAAAAATCAATATCTGATTCATTAGTAGTAGTTACATAGGAACTTCCTTGTTCACATGTTTGCTAATGACTATCTACCTTGTTAGAACTTAGATTGGGACATTGAGTAACAGAATTTTCAACTCCCTTGTAATTAAAGAAATGAATTTTTATATCTTATCTCTTTCCCTTACAATTGAAAGTTAATGTGATTCATCTCCACACTTATAAAATTTAATCCCCATGTTTCTTCCCACATTTTGATTATAGGAAATTGAATAATATTTCTTTTATCATCTTGGTCACCCATATTTTATAAGATTCCATCATTATTTTATTTGGAATGTTTCGGATTTCAACTATATTTATATTGTTAATTATAAATATTTATAGATGATTTTTCATAATTGTATGATTTATCACATTATAAAAATATCATTTTAGACTATAGTTATTATAACTCAACCTATATTAAACTTAGTTTAACCAATATCTCTGTCAGTTTAACAAATATAATACTTGGTTCAACATATGTTACATTGAGGTTGTCCCCCTCATACTTCTTAACCTAATAATCAAAATAAATATCCCAACTTATAATAAACATTTTTAAAATATTCTATATCCAATAATCAATGAAATATATGCTCTCATAATCTGACTTAACCTTTCTTAAATGTAATTAATCATTCCTATAATCATATACCCAAGTATGTATATACCTTAATCATATACTATCAATAAATTACATTTCCAAAAGCATTTTTTGACTCTATAAGACATTAAAACACAACAATATTATATATTCCTAAAACAATTAACTCTATCTTTAACCGTCAAATGATATTAAATTCTAGTTCATAAGGTCAGACACTATTCACTTGCTATCATAATATAAAAAATGAGACAAACATCCCGAAAGATACTATCAATCAATTATCAATCCCAAGGATAACAATTACTATATAAGCTAATTATTCAAAATTAAACCGCATTTTATGTCTCATCATTATGAGTATATTAAACTTAAGAGTTATCCATACATCAATCATGTAGTCTCCAAAAATTATACATAAAAATATTACCTTATAATAAAATAACATTTCAAATTTATTAATAAAATTTAATATATATTTCCATTTATTTAAAGTAAAACTACATAAATATAGTCCTTAAATTTTTCAAATAATCATCAAAACGTTTAGAATATACCAGAATATCAGTGATAAATATCACTCACTAATAAAAATATCCAACCGTTTCAAAAAAATATAAATCTCACTACCTTCGGTAAGACTATGAAACTCAAATTTTCCATCATAATAGAAATATATTAATGTTATCAACCATTTAATTATGATTATTTATTCTCTTATATGACATAGTTATTTCTTACTACATACCTTCCTCAGATTCATATTTGTGATCCTGTTTCAACCAAATTATAAAACTAAAATGGTTTTGATTATATAAAAAATATGTATATGAAAACATAAATTTGATTATTTATTCCCTTATGACACCTTTTTTAATATATGATACTTATAGATTAACCTTTTACTCCCTTTGTTCAATCCTTTTTCACCCATGGTCATTTTTCTTTTAGGCTCTCTAACAAAATCAGTTAACATCATTATTAAATCCATTATAATGGTTCATAAATGAAATTTTATTAACTAAATAATATCCCATAGAGTGTCTCTCTAGGTGTTTTGTCTTAGGGATACTCCTCATACATCATAGTGTTGATTGAGGCAATTCGCAACCAACCCTTTTTGGTGTGATTACCCCTTGGTGCATCAGTGCCATAACCACATTCACTTTTCAATATCTAGATAGGGATGTATTTATAGAAAAAACCACATAATATATACTATACTAAAACATCAGGATATTATCCAATACTTATAATTCTCTCTTAGACATATCCTTAGAGTTTTTAGAAACTTTATGATATCCTAATACCCAAATAAAATGGGAATTATTTCCCTAGAATTAATTCATATTCTATTCTAATGGGTTATCTATATATTTGAAATTACGATAAACCGTATATTATAAGACCTAAACTTATCATTAACAAACATCATTATATCCAAAGGTATCTAAAACCTTCATTTAATACTACTTTAATAACTCAGACTCACAATCCTTGATATGATGCTCAAAGACTCATACATGGCACACTTGGTTTGATACAAGCTGTAAAATATCGAATATATCCAAACATAATTAAAAAAATAAAAACCATTATTTTATCTCTTACATATAAAGGTAATTCTCAGGTTTAGAGCTTTAGAGAATTATAATAAAATAGAAAATGATAAATATGATGATATTTGTATCAAATGGACAATTTTACCATTATATATAAAACTTATTAATTATGAAAAGTATTTAATGTCTCCCTTAAATTATTTCATAATTTTATCATTATAAACATGTCATGTTTACTACTTTTATCCATAACCAGGGGAAATGAAAACATTAGAAGGGATGAGATCAAAGACTCTGTAAGGAAAATATATAATTGATGCAGTCATGGAAGAAACATAGAATAAACATTATGGTAGGAATAGTTAAACAACATGAATCCATAATAAACTTCAAACTGAAATCATTCTATATCCATGACATTAAATTGATATAAAGATAACTATAATATTGATCTAATAATGATTTATTACATAATGTGAGAAATCAAAACCCGCTGTCAAGGCCTTGTGCTAATTAAATTTACTTATCATTATGACTTTGGTGAAGACATCTTGCTGAATTAGAAATACATACATGAAATACCCAAAATTTCTTTTTCTTATGTGATATGTCAATGAAAAATGGGGATATATAATTCTGAACCCCACCAATCACCTGAATATGTCCAATGAATTCATCATAAAAGGCATCACACTACAAAAAATTGTAATTTAGTGATTTTTAGAGATATTTTTTAAAAACATCACTAATTTAGTGTCATTTTGTTACCCATTTTTTAAAATGTTGCTAAATAGGAAACAATTTTCAGGAAACACCAAGAAAAATATAAATATTTATATAGCCCATTTCCCCACATCGATGTATATATATATATAAACACAAACACATATATATAAACATAATATATATATATATACATTAAAACACATGTACACACACAAATATAAATATATAATATAAATATATATGTATATATACATATGTTTTTAAATAAAAGCACATAAATATTTTAAATTCAGTCATGTTTTAATCAAAAAGTCATGTTTTTTAACTCATTTACTAATGTTTTGGAAAAACATCAATAATGTGGTGTCTCTAATTAAGAGATTTTTATAAAAGAAGGCAATTAGTTATGTTTGTAAACATCCCTAAATTAGAGGAACCCGATTTAATGATGTTTTTTAAAAATATTGGTAAATGGATTATAAATAATTTAAAATGTTACTAATGAAAAAAACATCACTAACTTATGTTTTTTTCTAGTTTCAAGACCATTAATACAATTACATGAGGATCTTATTTATAAATAAAACATGGAAATATGTATAATGATAAATATGGATATAAAATACATAATCAACCTATGTTAGTAGTTTGTAATCATCAAGAATTCCAATAAATTTTCCCATGTTAATAAAAGGGAAAACATGATCATAACCCATCTAGAGAAAGAAGTGGAATGGTTAAACCATATATACTTAACTTGATACTAATCATCTGTATTGGGATTACAACATACAAAATTCCAACTCATTTCCTTATGTCAATAAAAGGGATAACATGATAATTATCCATCCAAAGGAAGATTTGGGATGGTTAAACATTATATAGTAATCCTGATAATAATCATCCATGTTTTAATAACATATAGAATGCCAATATGTTTCCCCATCTTAGTATCATAACATTATTTCTTGGTGAACATCATCCAATTAGAAAAATATAAAATGTGATGTTCACACTATATAGAGAAATGAGTATAAGAATAAGTCAATACTTCAATAACTTGATCATAATCTATACATGGGAAGGAGGTGGATGGTTTCAAAATGACATATCCACAGTGTAACAAATAAAATCTAGAAGGATGTTGACATAGAATAAAAACATCACCATAAATGAATGCTTGAACGATACAACCCATGAAGGGATCATGAATCATATTGTATGGTATCATGAATTTATTTACCCCAAATGATTTAACATATATATTATAGGTTAAATCATGAAACTTAAACCATATTAGGAATAATATTTTGTAATTGAAAAGTAAAATGTAATTGAAAAACTTAAAGGATATTTTCTAAAATATTTTTAACATTGACATAAAAGAGGAAGTTACAGGTTGTAGACGCCGAAAAGTGCCTCAGAGATAAGGAAGGTTCCAATGAGACTAAGAGAAGCCATATTTGGAACCGGTGATCCATTCTGGGTGTCCCAGATGGGCGGTTCAAAAAAAATACAGAGCCACATGAAAAAATATGTCATACGTGAAAAAATCCGGGATTCGAGAGAGTTTTCCGCGCGGGCATGGAAATGTTTCGCACAACCACGCCACGCGGTGGATCTCCACGCTGATGACATTCGGGCGCGCAATATTTCACGCCGAAGTGTTTTTCATGTTGACCTGTGATCCCGAGTGCCTATAAATAGAAGGCCACCCCTTCAACTTCCAGGATGAATAATATGAACCGTCTCAGTTGTGCGAAATTCAACCCTCATGCGGGAAAAAGATGGCTTTCAGGTACTAAATTTTTCGTTCCAGATCGACCAAGGGTCCACCTTTGTGTGAGACCCCTTGGGCTTGATATTCGTTGAAGTCCCCTTGATCCCCTTCCCTAGTGTGCAATTCCATCCAATTACACACAATTAGGTCTTCGGCGTGCAATTCCTTTTGCGCGCTGGCCATCTTTTTTTTTCATGCCCAGCCCTCAATTGCACACCGGACCAAACTTTTCCACACACGCAATTCCTTTTGCGCACCGGCTTGACCCCTCTTTCGCGCAACGGTACCTTTTGCGTGCAAGCCTCCCTCTTCCAGGCATCATAGTCAAGTTCCTCCCTCACCCACAACACCCTCGACATATAATCATTTCCCATGAAACCTCCTAGGTTTGCACGAAGTAATTTCAACGTCCCTTGGACGATACTGCCTGTTACATTGTTTCACCTCATAATTCTTCACATAGGCATTCTAATGGCTATTTCTTCATCGCATAGCCACACTAACGTGGGCCACTCGATGGTTTGATCCATGATACCCCCTCACCAGGGCTTTTCCTATCCCCTCTCTGCACCAAGGAGTAGAGGGTACCAGTTATGTAATCCCTAGGGGTGAGGAGAAAACCCACCTCGTCTGAGCTGCAGGATGTTAAAACGTCAAGCACCTTCTTCCTCAGCACATGACGTTAAACTGTGACCTCTCCCCATGCCTCACACTCGGGGTACCCCCACCTTGGACATTCTCCATACCCATTGGTCTCCACAAGGGATGATAACCTCCTTATGGGAGTGGAGTTTGTCCACGGGCAAAA
Organism: Viscum album; assembly: GCA_963277665.1. Lineage (NCBI taxonomy): Eukaryota > Viridiplantae > Streptophyta > Magnoliopsida > Santalales > Viscaceae > Viscum > Viscum album. Next base: position 1,479,932,447 of record OY728134.1, read on the forward strand.
GGGTTACTATCTCGGTGTAAGACCCTAGCTTTCTTGTAGGAGGTAGCACCCCTTCTCCTCCTTTCTTCTTCGGTCTCTAGGTCCCATAAAGGGCATGATAGACACCGTACCCCACCTTTCTTTGGTCCCAAAACCTCTCCCGTTGCGCTTTGTCGCCATCGGGCCTACCTCCTGGAGTAAGTCCCAACCTCTTCAGGCTATTAACCACGCATAAGTCCCTGTTTCCTCTTTGGGCTGCTAACTACATGTGATCCCCACTTCACTTCCCACAGACACACCTATCACGATGTGATCGTTAGGTCTCTACTATCTCTTGTTTCTCACACTGAGCACAAATCATGTGGGCTTAGAGCAAGAACTGACCATGGAAAAACCATGGGCCACCTCAGATCGTAAGCCCCAAATGACATTCCAAACTATGAGGACATTGATCCTTTACAAGTCAGGGTATGTAGGAATCATCCATGAGGTTCAAACCCACCACCAACCATTGGAACCTAGGTCCTCCTTCACGTTGGTTCGACAATGCCCCATTCTTAACTACGAGGACTTTGATTCTTTCCAAGACATGGTACGTAGGAAGCCTCCACGAGGTTCAATCACACCACCAACCATTGGAACCCAGGTCCTCCTTCATGTCAGTTAACCAATGCCACCACCTTCTGAACTACGGGGACTTTGACCCTTTCCAAGGAAGGGTATATAAGAAGCCTCCACAAGGTTCAAGCCCACCAACAACCATTGGTCCCCAGGTCCTCCATCACGTCGGTTCGCCGACGCCACCACCTTCCGAACTATGAGGAATTTTATCCTTGCCAAGGTAGGGTACGTAGGAATCCTCCATGAGGTTCAATCCCACAAACAAAAATTGGACCTCAGGTCCTATTTCACATCGGTTCTCCGATGCCTCCACCTTTCGAACTACGAGGACTTTGATCTTTTCCAAGGAAGGGTACATAGGAAGCGTCCACGAGGATCAAGACCACCACCAACCATTGGAACCTAGGTCCTACTTCACGTTGGTTTTCCGATACCACCACCTCTTAAACTATGAGGTCTTTGATCCCTGTCAAGGTAGGTTACATAGGATGCCTCTATGAGGTTCAAGCACACCACCCCGGTCATTCCGACCATTTTCACGTCGGTTCACCAAAACCCTGGGCAGCCTAGAGTGTAATCCCCATGCCCCACACCTGAACTACAGGGTCAGTCATCCTTGCCAAGGAAAGGTACGTAGGAATCATCCACATGGTTCAAGCCCAACACCCATTGGTTCAGACCATTCGGTTCCATACCATTTCGAACTACACGTACTTTGATCCCTTCCAAGGAAAGGTACGTAAGAAGCCTCCCCGAGGGTCAAGCCCAAAAACCATCGAACCCAAGGTCCACATTCACGTCGGTTCTCCCCCATCCTTCATGATGTTAAACTATGGACCCCATCTAGAAGTAAGCCGTTGTGACCCCATTCAGCGGAATGCCCCCATCAGACGAACTATGTGGAATTTTATTCCCTACCACGAGGATACGTAGGAAGAATCATCGAGACTGATGCCCAAAACCATCGTCTTTCTCATGATGGTTCCATCCCATTCACCACCCCGCTAATAAAACCTTTCATCATATATCATGGTTCTTACCTGGGCTGCCACATCCAGGTGGAATCATGCAACCCAATTCCCCATCCCAACTAACAACATTCAGGAGGCCACCCACATGATGGCCCCTAGTATCGATGTTCCCTACAGGGGGTTCCTCTATCTGATACACTCTTGTCAGTGTTTTGATCAGCCTAATCTATCTCCATTGTATGTTAAACCTGCAGCATACCCTGTATTAGACATGGGAAGCTAAGGAAAACCTCATATACATGCCCATGGCATATGATTCCATGCGTTCGATGTGGGATGCCTCAAACTTCTACGCCCTCGAGAAGAACTATAATAAGGTACATAAGACTTACATTCCAATCCTCCAGCGTCTATACATGCTAGTGATGCCCAACATGACTACTCCTCTAACCGAAGGTTGCTACCCTGACCGGACCCCTTGGAATGTCCTGAAAGAGGTAGTGTAATTAACTAGCATCCCTGAAGATATGACCCCATGAATAGTTTCACGAACAACGTCTTAAATTTGTAAGGGAGACCCAGACTAGGTGAAAAGTTTCGAGGAGGAATCCATGGAATGAAGTACTGACATCCCATCATCCTGTTTCGATCAAGGAGCATACATACCTGAATAAGGAGTGGATGCTGCCCGCCTTTGGAAAGCGGGAATGTGGGGAAACATCCACGCATCCTCCAAAGACAGATGTGTGCGCCCCAGTGAAAGCATTGGAAATATAAATGGTGAACCCGATGTGAAATTATTCTCCTCAATATGGATATTAGTAGTTCTTAGGGAATCAATGGATTGACATGTCACCAGATCCAGATATCCGGCACCGTTTCCCACTAAGAAAATAGTGGGTCTGGCATGAAACTCTCCAGAATTTGGGGTAGTAGAACATTGGGCATCCCGTTCAGCAACGTTTTCATCATGGATCCCCCTTACTAACCATGGAAAATGGGATGGAGTTGGGGAATTGTTCATTGATTCCTTTTACTTTCAGCACTAATGAGTTAATCTCCCTACTTTCAGGAATCAGGTTGTTGCATCTGCAATGCGATCACCTCCTGTACATGGGAACCGGGGTAGGGGCAGCACTAACACGACAGTCCCACATTGTTCCACCACTTCTGTGACGACCTCTAAACTTATGGCCCTAGGGAATCCATGGCACCTCTCCCCATCCTAGGTCATCCAGCGAAGGGTGATCAATGACCTCGTATTCCGGTATGAGGAGGAGGGCATAATCCCAACATAGGATATGGCCTTTCTGGATCTGGAGGTGTCCGCACCTCACAGTCAATGCCGCCCCCGAGGGCCGTGCTGCGATCCATTTCTCCCCACCCTGACGTATAACTATTTCGGGAGCCTCTCCCCAGAATGCTTTGATGACTCCCTTCCTTATGCTGATGAGGTGGGTGATGTCCAAGCTAGCCCAGTCAGAGCCCCATTCCATGTGCTCCCAACGAGGGCTCCCACCCATCCACATCAGCGCCGCCACCCGGTTCTAATGGATGAAGAGAAGGTAAGCTATGCACCTGCACCCCTAGCCCTGATTCGTCTGACCCGACGCTAGCATCAGGCACAAGTTGAGGACACCCACCAAGGGGACTCAACGTCGATGACTATTTTTTCCCAAGCCACTACCGATGCATATCACCAGTTCCCTGCCTACATTGAGCAGGGTAACTTATATGCCCGACAAGGATCGAGGACCCAACCACCCCACGGGCAGGCTGGGTCAACTCTCTTGGTCGCTGGCACCATTAGTGGCCGCCGCGAACAAAACCGCAACGATTCCACCTCGTACGGAGGTCCTCCCCATACCACTACCATGGAAAGTGAGGGCCTTCCCCTCTTTGAGGATTGGTATTGAGGTCCACCCCATTCCACCCTCAACACAAATGAGGGTCTTCCCCGTGACGATGCCACTCAGCACAAGGGTCTCCCTCATGCCCACTACACCGGGTATGGAGTCATTTCTCTTGCCACCGACAGCCAGTGTAGGGAAATCACCCATCCAGTCTCTCTTCCGTGTGGGGACCCTCCCCATATCCTTTCAGTAGCCAGTGAAGGTCATCCTCACCCTGGAAACCAGAGGGGTGAGGGCCAACCTTGCTCCACCCACACCAAGCATGGAGGTCCTTCCCATGATCATTCCAGTCCCAGCTGAGGTCTTGAAATCTCCAGTACTACCCATGGAGTTCCTCCCCATGTCCCCTTTGATATTTGTCCTGGTGCTCCTTGTACACCGGCTTTCTCAGGTGGAAACCCTCTCCGACCCAGCACCAGTGCGGCTGAAGGACCCTATGTCAGAAATCTGCCCTGTCTCAAGGAACCTCCCAGGGGAAAGAAGGCAGGTCATCACCGCCATAAGAAGAATTCTGAGAAGTTCCGAATAGAGATAAAACTGGTCCGCTTCTCAGACTCTAATGAGGAATATGACTCAGCTCAGGAACCCTCCCCTCGCTCATTCGAGTCAAGGGCTAGGGCATGGACAAGGCGCATCAGCCTAGTAATATTGGAATGCGAAGTCCATAGGATTACCGCCTCCCTCTGTAGGTATATCCATTAGGATGAAAATATGGCGACCCCATAGGTTACGGTCGTGCAATCACCACCATCGTCACTAGAAGCACTCTCTACCTCCACAAGAGTTCACAGAGAGCTATTATGGGGACCAATGTTAGGTGAGAAACATTACAGCCCATCACCGGTAGCCCTAGCCTCTAAGCCAGAAACAAAGACCATCAGCCCATCATATCATGATGTGGCGGCTAGGATGCTACACTCTTTGGAGGATGACACGAGATTCAGCATCCATTTAGCTTGTTCGCCGTACTCTCCATCGGCCAGCCTACCGTCCCAACAGTCTTCCTTAGTACCGCTGCCAATTCCTCAGCCACCCCCAGTTGACGAGTGGGTAAATCAAGGGCCAGACCCTGAATCTGAGCCAAGGAGTTTCTGGAACATCCTCGCAATGGACCACTTCCCTGAGAAGTTCTGGACCGTGGTAGCGCAAAATTTCCGCATACCGGAGTCCCTCACCCTAGAGGAATTTGAGTGCTTCCCCTATAGACTCTGGGTGATGCATCTTGGTCTTCGTCATATATGATTGGTCTATCCCAGTAGTTGAGTGCATTTCTAAGACATGAATGAGTAATGTCATTTGGTTTATTTGGTCACACTCTCTGTGGTCCAGCACCCCGAGTCACCAGGTCACTGTGAGGCCCTCCAGTAGAAATGCATTTAGAGTATTGAGGTACTCCGCAAAATTATCAAGGAGGATACCCCCCATGTAAAAATCCGTGGCTGGGGGAAGTATGCTTCCCTCCTATTAAGTCTCATATGACGAAAGCCTGACTCTCTTGGAAATATCGATGATATGCCCACTGGAAGGGTCACGGTCAACATGGTCGATATAGTAGACGAGGAGGATGAGCTGGAGATTCTCGATGGAGACTTACCCCTTGAGGTAGTTCCACCACTATTAGACCCATCGGGGAGGATTACTCATCAGTAGTGGAACCTCCTTGGTCTCCCTTCACCCACCGATGTGTTAGTACTCGGCAGGAATTCCGGTAAAGGAAAATAGCACGTCAGAGCTGTCAAACACTCTGACCCATCTGGCTCAGTGCAGAAGATAGAGGAGGACCCTGAGAAGGCTATGTTGCGCCAAAAACAAGCTAAGCAGAAGAATCTGGTCGATGACCTTTTAGCTGAATGCATTACAGAGCGATGACCCGATTACGATGAACCTAGGCCAGTACAGTAGGAGCAGGAACAACTTCCCCTCGGTGAGCTGCCCCCAGAAAAACCCTGATCCTGCTGCTCCCACGAATAGGGTTGAAGCTAGATCTCACAGAAAGAGGGCATGATGTGTCTTTCCAAACCCACCGGAATGGTTCTGCAATCCAAGGAATCGAGCCCGAGTTCCCCTAACTTCCCTGAAAGTCACTCCATGAGTCGCTCCACAGGCCGCTGAGCCTATCTACCACATTGAAGAATCCAGCAACACGCTTGTAGTTAGGGATCCTCGTCAAGACATGGACCCCCTCTCAGATGATTCAATGGTGGTGCTCATATACCTCCTTGAGGCATTGGAAATGCGACAGGTGGCAATCCCACATGATGGCAATCCATACCTGGCATGGGTGGATGATATGTCGGCGCCTCCGGGTTTTGGGAATCTCTCTTTCTCCCCCTTTAATGGGATGGGGGACCCACCATAGCACCTGAACCACTTCAAATCAAGGTGTGGACCCATGTTAGTAACTCCAGCGTAGCAAGAGGCTGCAAAACACTGCTACTTTGTTCATACATTTGAGGGGCCAATGTTCTTCTGGTACAACCAGCTACCCGTCAGATCCGTAACTAGCTGGGAGGACCTTCGCATGAAATTCCTCCACTAGTTCATCTCTACAACCCAGAAAAAGAGTATCACATACCTATTCAAGTGAAAACAGAAGCCTGATGAGCGAGTTGCGGACTTTATTGCTCGATGGAAGGGGCTCACATACTCCCTTGACATGCCACTGACTCAGGATCAACTACAGAAAATGTGCGTGGGAAATGTCAAGACGGAACTGGTTCCTTCTCTGATCACCCAGAACTACCCTGGAGGATTCCAAAACTTCTCGGATAAGGCCCAATGCTTGGAGGAAGCCCTGCAACAGGCCATCCAGGCACGCCTGTTGCCCCTGTAATTTCAGCAAGAAGGGTTTCCCGAGCCGAGCCCGCTGCGGTGGCCCAAATAGAAGCCCTAGGGAAACTAGAATTGCTACCAATGGCACCAGCCTCGTAGCCTCACAGAGGCCTCCACCTCAGGCGTAGCCTCCAGCTTAGCAGCATCCTCCTCAGAATCAGCAGGTGCCCCCGCGGAATTCACCGCCACCGCCCAGGCGGGACAATCAGGGTTCCCCTCCTCGACAGGCACCTCCAGCTCCTTGTTAGGGCCTGGCTCCAAGGGCCCCCTTTTCGGATAGAAGAAACTGGACCTACTCGTTCAATGAGAATCAGGTCCCTTGTTACTTCCGTAGTTCCTTAGAGCAGGGGCTTGTACACTTGCCTGAGTGCAGAAGGCCGGAAGAGGTGAATCTCACTAATCTCTCCAACTACTAACCCTATCATCGGATTCTAGGGAATAACCTCAAGCAGTGATATGTGTTCAAATACTGGCTTTAATACCAGTTCTGTAACAACATTGTCAGGTTGGGCCCGGCCCCAGCACAAGTGGCGGGTGTCTTTGTAATGCCGGACAGAAGTAGCGACAATGATGGTGAGTGGCAGCAGGTTTCTAACTGCGAGTCCTAGAATTATGATGACTGGATGGCTTGAAAAATGGTCTCTCGTGCCCATGGTATCATTTGGGCATGTCAGAATCAGTCAGAGCCTTCAGAAGCTATGACCACCACTTCTGCATCATCATCTCAGCCGACCTCTTCCAAGAAGAGCAAGCATCAGCGGTGCAAGGGAAAGCAACGCGCCCTGCCAATTCCATCATCGTCATGCACTCTTGGAGACTTAATGCCCCCACAGATAGGATTCCTCCCAGAATCCACCCAGTAGTGGATGACTCTTAAAGTGATGGTCAAGGGTATGCTTCGATTAATACCATGGAGTTGGTAAATCCCTATAGGACTCCCGACAACGAGGAGCGCTAGGTGAACCTCCCCAACGTCCCCAGTCGATGCCCACGTCGGTAGATCCATGACCATATGGGCCATTGGGGCACATCAGTTGGCACCTTCAGCTGGGCCATGCATTCAACTGAGACTGGACAACAGGCCCAGCGTAGAACTCACCACGCACAACCTCTTCATCTGGTGTCGTCGGGCCTACCTCCACCACCGTTTATGCTATTAGATCAGGAAGAACTACCTCGGCCCGGCCGCGACCAGCCTTGCCCTGCTACATGCCAATCTCAGTTGTCTGATCCTCATCTGGTAGCTATTCTCCAGGCTTCAACTAGTGAGCAGCGGGATATAACCAGCACCAGTCAGCCGCCAGTCCAGCCAGTAGGGCCCGCCATGCATCCTATCACAGAGCGGCCTTCTGCAAGTAGATGTTCATGCCTGGAACATAAGTATGATGTTCTCAAGCACCTCACTGGTATCCCGGCAAGACTTTCCATCCTTGAAGCCCCTATCTTATTTCCAGATATGTGTGAGGCCCTCACTAAGGCTTTAAGAAGCCCCCTCCAGTTTGAGATGGAGGTAGCAGCTACATAAGCCTTTCAAGTTGAAGCGGTTGAGAACACTAAATGTTTGGCCATCATTTCATTCTCTAGAGAAGATGAAGGCTCCCCCATAATGGGGCACATCCGCGCACTGTACATGACATGCTAGTTTAACGGTGTGGAGGTTATCTGCTATCTTGTTGACATCAGCTTCAGGATTAACATTATCCCGACGTAGACATTGCAAAAGCTGGGGTTATCCGAAGATGACCTGACTCCCTGTGATTTAAGGATATAGGGATACGACAGGATAGAGCAGACCTCGATCGGTAAGATCCATTTAAAGACCCATTTCGGTGGCCTAGTTTCTAGTACCAAGTTTATGGTTGTCTCTCAGGACACCGCATACATTGCATTGATGGGCAGACCATGGCTCCACCTGCATCTGGTGGTCCCCTAATCATATCACCAATGCCTCAAGTACTCCCTTAATGGTCGAGTAGGTGTACTCCAAGGTGATGCATCTACTTTTTCCTCTTGTAAAGCTCGATACCTGGATTTCGGCTATTACATGAGAAAGGATAAGCATATTTAGGCAAGTGAGGTTGAGCCCATCATGGTCGCAACTGATCCCTGGCCAGGTCTAGAAAACTCCTACGTCTTCCAAATTCATTGATTGGTGGTCACAACCCCCGACATTGGGCAATGTTTTGTTGTTTACGGTACAAAAAGAAATCAAATTCCCAAGTCCAAGCGACGATGGAAAATCACCTCGTACTCCTACACAAATTAGGCTCAGGTAATCCCAGAGCCTCCTACCCCCGTTCGGTAGCGAGATTTATGCCCCATGGAAGAGGATGTGCGTCATACATTTCTGTTTCATTGGGCTGGGATTAACTGGATCAAGATGATGCACCACTATTTCTTTTATATCATCAAGTGTGGCCCCTTGGGCCAAAGACTAGATGAGATCAGATTGACTGCCTTCATCGCTATGGTCTCAGTGGCATGTGAATCCCTAGATATTCTATCCACTATGGTCCAGGATGGTACTAGCTACTTCTCAAGATCTACCGACCCAGAGGAAGCACCACCCACTAGAAATTACCCCTCCGAAAGAGAAGAAGAGGATCCGGAGGATGCTCCCCCTGCCTTTGAAGAGGGTGTCTCCGCCACGGTCGATAAACTGGTATAAGTGAACCTTGGTAGCGAGACAGATCTGAGACCCACATTGATCAACACATCCATGCCCCCCGAGAAGCAACAGCGGTACGTGGATTTCCAGAAACAACATCATGATGTATTTTCCTAGAGCTATGGTGAGATGAAAGGACTACATCCTCAAGTATCTGTCTACCGCCTCGGTCTTCCTGCAAATCATCACGGGTTCAAGTAGCCTCCCAGAAAGATGCACCCTTCCCACGGTTCCATGGTTGAGGCTGAAGTTGAAAAGCTCATCAAATCCAAATTCGTCAAGGAGTTCCAATACCCCAAGTGGCTAGCCAACATTGTGCCAGTTATGAAGAAGAACTAACAGATCATAGTCTACATCGAATTCTGCAATCTTAACCACCACTATCCAAAGGATGACTTTCCCCTTTCTTTGACAGAATTATTGATCGATGCTACAGCTGGGTTCCAAGCCCTCTCCTTCATGGATGGTTACTCTGGATACAATTAGATCCGGATGAACCCCGAGGATGAAGAGTACGCCACTTTCAGGTCACCCCAAGGTACTTTCTACTACCAGGTTATACCCTTCTTCTTGAAGAATGCAGGTGCCACCTATCAGCGGGCCATGCACTGTATATTCAAGACAATCTTAGAGACATTGGTGGAATGCTATGTGGATGATCTGGTGGTCAAATCTCACCAGCGCTATGAACATATCAAGGACCATGAGAAAGTGTTTGTCTTCCTCTGTTCCCACCACCTGAAGATGAACCCATTGATATGTGACTTTGGGGTCACCTCTGGGAAATTACATGGATTTGTTGTCAGGTATTGGGGAATTGATATTGACCCAGAGAAGATCAGTTCCATCGGCCAGATGCCTCCCCTGATAAATATTTGGGAGCTTCGAGGTTTCCAAGGCCACATAGCCTACATACACCAATTCATTGAAAATATGGCTGGAAAGTGTAATCCCTTTTCTCGGCTCATGAAGAAATGGTCTGCCTATTTGTGGGAAAAAGAGTGCCAGACCGCGTTTGAGTAAATCAAGCAGTATCTTCTCCAGACTCCGGTATTGATTCCACCCACCCCCGAGAAACCAATGATCTTGTACGTGAATACCCAGGAAAGATCTCTTGGCACCCTTCTCACCCAGAAGGACAATGAGGTGACGGAAAATATCCTCTACTACCTAAGCCGCATGCTCCTCGATACGGAGACCAGATACCCCCCCCCCCCATCGAAAAGAGTTGTGTTGAACTCATATTTTCTGTGAAGAAGCTGTGACACTAACTACAGCACCATGAGGTATAGCTGGTGTCTTGGGTAGAACTGATGAAGTACATTTTGAACCACCCTATGTTGACCATCCATCTAGCATGGTGGGTAGTAATCCTCTAACAGTTCGACATCAGGTTTGTGCCTCAGAAGGCTATCAAGGGAAAATCATTAGAATATTTTCTAGTTGCCCATCCAACCCCCATGGACCAACCCCTGGACCTGGATTTTCCCGATGATACTATCCTCTCAGTAGATCCTGCCAAACCATGTTGGCATATGCACTTTGATGGTGGCTTCTAGATCCCCACCGTCAAGATACTCAATGATCCTAGGATCAATAGAGTAGGCCTGGGTATTGTCATCATCACCCATACATAAGACATTCTTCAATACTCATTCCTGTTGTCAGAGGGCTACACCAACAATGAGGAAAAGTATCAGGCCCTCATCACTGGATTTGAGTTGGCCCTTGAGATCGATGTGACCCATTTACATGTGAAAGGGGATTTCGAATTGGTCATCAAGCAAATCAACAGTGACTACGTCGTCAGGAAGCCAGAGCTCCCACCATTGTTGGAGCGCACCCTCCATCTAATGGCCCAGTTTCCATATCGGTCGGAAGTTACTCATGTCCCTCGATCTCAGAACGGTCGAGCCGATGCCCTGGCTGGCCTGACTGCATCAATTGTAGAACCTGAGCAGGATGATCTGATTATACACGTGGCACACTGGAGATTCATTTCTCTTGTCACCATGGATGATGACAATGGCCTACGAGTAAGCCATCTTACTTCTGGATCCTCCACTTCAGGAGCCCAGGGTCCCTCAGATGTAGTGGTTGAAGAGACTCCCGACTAAAGAGTCCATTTTGTTGAGTACCTCCAAAATGGTTACCTCTCGGCTAATCGATCTAAGTGTGAGCGAATCCGATGTCACGCGCTATAGTTTACCCTCCAGAGTGGTCCCAGTCTTGAGAAAATCCTCTACAAGCATCGGTTTTATGGCATTCACCTTTGTTGCATCCAAGGAGTTGAGATTTATTAGGTCATGTAGGAGGTTCACACCGGTTCCTGTGGGGCTCACCATGCTGGGCCGAAGTTGTCCCATCAGATCCAAAGATTGGGATACTTCTGGACCTCCATGATCCATGACTACATCGAGTTTTCCAAGAGATGTCACGCATGCCAAATTCATGCTAACTTCTTGCATCGGCCACCAAAACCTCTCCATTCCACCAAGTACTCTTGGCCTTTCATGGTAGGGGGACTCGATGTCGTAAGACCATATCCACCAGCGACCGCTCACTAGTGCATATTCATCCTGACCGCTACAGATTTATTTTCCAAGTGGGCAGAAGCAGTCCTGCTGAAGGAGGTCAAGGATCATTTTATCATTTACTTCATGAGATCCAACATCATACACTTGTTTAGAGTCCCTCACGCCATCCTCACCGACAACGACACCAACTTCTGAGAAGCTGAGCTGAAGAAATTGTATGCCAGGTACAACATCCATTTAAACCATACCTCCCGCTACCATGCATAGGCGAATGGATAGATCGAGGCGTTCAACAAAAACCTCTCTAACATTTTGCAGAAAATGGTTGGTCAGAACAAAAAGAGTTGGCTGGACAAGCTTCCCAATGCCCTCTGGGCCTATCAAATGACAACTTGTAATTCCACCCAGGTGACCTCATATTCCCTGGTGTACAAAGCTGAGGTCGTCCTGGCCATCGAGATCCAGTTTTCTTCATTACATACATCGGTCTATGACCAGTAGGTGCTGGATAAGGTAGCTGAAATTCATCTGGCTGAATTGGAAGAACATGATGAGAATAGGCTTCGTGCCCTGAACAATCTTGAAAGGAATAAAAATAAGATAGCTAGAGCATTCAATAAGAAGGCCCACCTCTATTATTTCCTACAAGGTGGTGTGGTATTGGCCCTCAGGATGCCAATGATCCCCTACAAGAAACCCCCCAATTTGGATCCCAAATGGGAACGAACTTACATAATTCACAAGATTTACCCCAATGGAGAATACTCCCTAGTGACCATGGATGGCGAGTGTATCACTCCTCCCAACAATGCCAAGTTCCTCAAGAAATACTTTTTCTGATCCTACTAGTCCAGCACAACCTTAAACTGGATGGTCCTGCATGACCTTAAACTGGCTTGTCCCGCATGACCCTAAACTGCACGCTGGTCCAGCATAACCTTAAACTGTCCAGTCATACATGACTTTAAACTACACATCATCCTACATGACGTTAAACTGCATCTTGAGAACTACGTAGGGCTTGATTACCATCTTCATGTGATACGTAGGAACGCTCAGATTCCTCGTCTTGAGACCAGCCCCAACTCTTCTCTTTGACTATCCCCCTGGGTATATTTCTCTCAGAGGGTCCTTGCATGGTATGGTGTAGGCTCATTAGCCCCACCCCTGCTAGGATTATAATAGTCGCACCATGTGCCTGCTCCCCATTCATCTATCCTTCCACATCCTCACCGCATGACGTTAAACGGCATGGCCTTCAAGAACTACGTATAGCTTGATTCCCATCCTTATGGGATACGTAGGAATGCCCAGAAATTTTGTCTGTTGGCCCAACCCAGATTCCATAATCTTCCCCTCGGGATAAGACATATGGTGGGGTACAAAATTTTTTCCCCAATTTACGTCAATCTAATCTCGATTCGGCCATACTTCCTGCTCCCTGGAGACGTTCGCCGCTTTCATATATGGGTACAGTTTTGCTTCACTCACTCCTTTGATTGGGACTCCATCATCATCCTTGTCCAGAAGGGCCCCCGAATGGTATGGAAACTATTCCAAAGGGCTCTCTTACCACTTCAGGCCAACGTCTTCGCGGATGTTGAGAAACAAGACGATACAAGTCTAGCGTTGCGAATATGTTCAGCGGTCGATGCTCATTTTTTGTTCCCATTTTAGGTCACTATAGGGATGATGTGTTTCGAACATGGTCAATAGCTATCTTGTGTTGTTAGGTCCACCCAAAGTTGTCCTAAACATCAAGTGTAGTGGTTCATTCTACACCATTTTATCTCCAAGCGATGAACTCCCTTCGGGCAAAGCCAGCTTTTTGACCCCCATATAACGGGGAGATCCGAGACTGGCTCCTTATTTCCCACACCAATCACTGCTCACGTGGTCTTAGGAGCTGTGATGAGGCATTTATCGCATAAGAAGACATATGGCTTCCCATCCAAGGCCTAGCCCCCGGCCCCTTGTCCTTCTTGGACCCCAACCCTAGTTCTTACCCAGAGTGTACGGTGTGGTATGAGATTATGTCCTCATTCACACCGGGTTACTCGCTATGCCGTAAAAATACCTAGATGGGGTATTGTATCCTATCTTCGTCCTCATAGAAAGACATTAAACTTCAAACTGGTAAGGACTTCCCATCTGAATCTCAGCCTTAGGCCCCTTGGCCTTTTCGGGCCCCTGGCCCAAGTCCTCAGTCGGGATTGTATGGTGTGGCATGGGATTATGTCTTAATTCAAGTCAGGTTACTTGACACACCGTAAACCTCCTCTATGTGGGGTATCTTACCCACTTTCATCCTCACAACAAGATATTAAACTACATGCTGGTCAGGCCTTCCCGTCCGAGGCCCAACCTCCAGACCCTTGGCCTTTTCAGGTCCCTAGCCCAAGTTCATATTTATGATTGTATGGTCCATCATGGGATTATGTCCTCATTCACATCGGGTTACTAGACGCGTTGTACACCTCTTGTATGTGGGGTATCTTACCCACTTTCTTCTTCACGGCAAGATGTTAAACTGTAGACTGGTCAGGAATTCCCGTCTGAGGCCCAGCCTTAGGCCCCATGGCATTTTCAGGCCCCAAGTCCAAGTTCCTATTTAGGGTTGTACGGTGTGGTATGGGATTATGTCTTCATTCATGTCGGGTTACTCGCCTTGTCGTACTCCCCCTCGTTATGGTATCTTACCCCTATGTGCCTTCAAGAACTACATGTGTCTTGATTCCTATCCTCATGGGATACGTAGGACCACCCTAATGTCTAGACATTGGGTCCAACCCCATCTCTCAAAAGTCTCCCTTTCACCTTGGCCCCTTGGCCTACCCTTTCCCAGGGAGGAGAGTATATAGTGTGGTATGGGATTATGTCCTCATTCACTTCGGGTTTGTAATGACCACGCCATGAACCTCTCCCTCTTGGGAGTTCTCTACCCCTCTATTCTATACTCATTTTTCAAATCAGTCACTCTCAAGATGTGCCCCTCGGCCCTCTTCGGAGATCCAACAATGTGCCCAAGGGTACTCGAGTTTAGTACCTGGAATGTTAGACTCTACTCAGACATGCTTTCACCTGTCTCTCAAGCTTCATGTTCCCCTTCATTAGGGCTTCCATTACCTTTAACACCTGAAGGGACCCCCAAGCGGCATGGATGCTAGGCCTAAGGGATCTCCTACCATTACAGGCCAACATCCTCTAGGGTTTCAGACAAAAAATCGATACAAGTCCCGCGTTGCGAATATGGTCAGTGGTCGGTGCTCATTTGTTTGTCCCTATTTTAGGCTAACGTGATATGGATGCTGTGTTTCAAACATGGTCAACAGTTATTCTCCATCATCACGCCAACCCCATTAAGCCCAAAATGTTGGTTACATGATTCACATCATTCTCCACCACATCATGTCCAAGTATAACTTCGAAACTCTTGGTATTATTACTCAGTGAACATCCACACGTTAGGAGGAAAAAATCCATGATAAGGCAGTCACTCGGGGCTCCACCGATTTTCCCTTTGCATGTATTTAACCTATTGCGAATATTTTATCTGCCCTTGTTTCCTACACCGAGTTTAACTCAAGTAGGCTTAGGGATTGGGTTAAGGACCTCCTTTACTTGGGATAGCCCTGCTTCTCCATGGTCTGAGTTCTAAGACCTTAAAACTAAGATCTTTTCATATTTCCCCTTTGTGAGAACTATGTATAGCTTGATTCCCATCCTCATGGGATATGTAATAACACACAAACAACTCGTTTTTTGGTCCATCTCAATTGAGAGGTAGTTTATCCTCCCCATTACCCTCTTACCTCTATTTTTTCCCCTTGGCCCAAGGTTTCTTTCATAGAATTTTGTATGGTGTGGTATGATGTTATGTCCTCATTCATGTCTGGTATGCTTTATTGCATGGTGCACATTCCCCCTTTAGTCTCATCTCTACTACGTCCATGCCACATGACATTAAAATTCACACCTGGTCCCATCACATGACCCTAAACTATGACATCATCGTCCTGGCCACATGAAAAAAAATGAAACTGCATCGTGATTTCCTCACTCAAGGGGACACCATGTTTGGTATCAGTCACAATCCATACCATTTTTCAACGCCTGTACATAGCTTGATTCTTGTGGTGATGTCGGGACTTGCTATCCTAGTCTTGTCGCTTCATAAAAAACCATTCAACATAAATGAAAAACAAGATACATAAAATACTTCTTCTTTTAGTGCAAGGGACACACCCGCATACCCCTTTTATCTCTAGAACTGGTACCTTACTGTACCACCTCTTAAAACTAAGTGCATATTGATCCCCATCCTCATGGGGTATGTAGAAACATTTGTGCACCCTGCCTCGGGCCCATCTTAACTCTCGTTTTCGGTCCCTCGACCTAAAACCTCCCCAAAGAACACATGGTGGTCAGAACCCCAGGTTCCCATTCACATTGGGTTTTATAATTACCCCATCATGTGTCTCCTACGTTTCCTGCAATCCATGGTCTGAGCTCTAAGAACAAAAACAATGATCTCTTTAAGAACTATGTATGGATCGATTTCTATCCTCATGGGATATGTAGAGATATCCATGCATTTCGCCTTGGGTTCAGCCCCAGGAATCATAAATCCTATTCCTCCTCAGTTCCAACCCCCTGACCTGACCCCTTGTGGGGAACCATGTAACTATAGATTTTCCCTAAACAAGTACAGGATGCCCCACGATGACATTGGGATGTGACAGTTCCCTCGCCAGAGAGGTCCTATCTAAAAGAAGGAATGATCCATGATCAGACTGATGCACCCATCTAATGAGCTTCCGCCACTGTGGCATAATTCCAAGAGTGTTAGATTCTGTTTGAAAGAACCATCACTCCACAATCCATGATTTTTGTGCCCCTTATTTGGACCCTCATCCCCTTTCATGTCTAAGGGAACCACCTAACAGTATGGATGCTTGACCCATGGCCCACCTACTGTCTTGGGCCAACGTTCTGGAAGACTAACGAATGACATTTTGAGTCAGGACCCATGTTTAGAACATGGTAAGTGGTCAGCCCTCATTTTTTATCCCCATTCCAGGCTAACACAATAAGGATGCTGTGTTTTGAATGCAGTAAATCGTTATTATTCATTGTCACGCCACCATCATAGTGTTTCGAATCATGGGTATCGTGATTCACACCTTCCATTCCCCTATTCAGATTTATTCCAACGCCTTGGCATCACTCCGTTCGTGCATAAGAGAAAATTGGGAAAATGGTAGTTCAGCTGTTTCGAGAGCTACATTCTCCATCCAGGTCTCCCGCATTTCCTCCCAGAAATCCACACTGGTTGTTCAAACACTGGATTCCTGAAGCTTGGTTGACGCTCCCACAATCAAGCGGAGTAATAGTACGAACGTCCCTTGTTTCTCACATTTGGGTGTGATCCGCATGATATTAGGGATGGATTGCTATCTATTTCATGATCGTGGTTGAATGAATTAAACCAAACAAACAATTAAATAAATCCATCCATACATGCAGTTTAGAATTAGAAGAAGTAGGAAGAAATGAATTTATGAGTTTGGACAAAATAGGGCCGTTAAGGGTCAGCTTTATGGATGGACCATTCCAGTGCCACTACCTTTTGTCTAGTGGCCTCCAGGATTTCTTCCTACCCCCTGAGGACTCTCTCTTCATCAGCGGCCATAGAGCGTAGTCCACTGACTCTATCCCATGCTTGTGCCTGTTCAGTTTGGAGTGTGGATATTTGGTGACCCGCCTCCAGTAGTTTCTCTTGGGTGTCATCTAGCTGGGCCCTCAACTACTTCAAAACCTCATAATAGTTTGTGATGAATATATTCTTTTCTTTCACCTATTCTTCAAGGTGTCGGGCCTCTTGTTTTACCTGGATGAACGCTTGGGTACTCCCCGACTCCTCCCGACACTAGGCAACGTCAGAGAGACTGCAGCTCTCGCACAACATCTCAGCCATGTAGTCACAGACCGTCAAATGAAGTTGCTGAGCATCCACCCCTCCAGCACAGAGAAAGCACAGCTAGGTTTGGAGTGATCCCATCTTTTTCACCCATTCTGTATGGGGCTGACCGATGAAGTGCTTGATGCACTTCCACCATTTTCACTGCATCATTTGGCTCTCCTCGGCCACCTTTGAGTCTAAATCATTAATCTCCTCGAGGTCTGTGGGCTGATAGTTCAGGAATGAAGCCAACAGACCAGCAGCAGGGTCTTCTTCGGGCGCCCCTCCTAAGGGGTTGGGCTCTTCAACGCCTGGGCAACTTTCCCCTCTCACCTCAATCTTAGTAGCTCCATCACCGACGTCTGCCCCTGCCACGACATGAGCACCGCTGATGTCCACCGCTCTCTACTCACCGAGTGCCGGGATCAGCTCATTTTTAGAAGTGTGCCCTGAATGGGACAACACATTTGTAGTTGGATCCATTGTGGATGACCCTGGTTTGGTAGCTCGATGAGCCTCCAAGGCTGTGATTACTGCACAATCAAGGAACACACTGATCAATTGATCTCTCCAACGGTGATTAACCGGCATTAAAGTAATGAACTTACATGATCCCAAAGCATCATCCTTTGGTGTTCTAGCCGCTACATAAGTTTCCATTGCGGGGGATCCCTAAACGCTTGTCAGTTCAATAATGGACGTTGGTTCCCCACCTTGTTCTATCAGCTCCTCCTCCCCTTCGTATGGAGACCCTTGGTTGAAGACCATATTCTCTTGAATAGGATGAGGAGATCTAATTGAGGGCTACAAAAGATGATGAGGGGAAAGGATAGATAAGGGCTGAGACATACCTCATGTAGCTCTGTTATATCTATATCAGAGCTGATGATTTCACCACTCTCCCAGAGACTCCCTTGGTGGGACTCCCCCTGAGATCCTCTACCTTCGGGCTCCTACTCTCCTTCACCCCCTCCTTCACCTTCTCCTTCTTCCTCCTCTTTTTCCTCAGTGCCCTCCAACTCATCATCACCATCGTCATCCTCTGATGGAATCTTTTCTGGATCATGCTCTTGGCCGAGAATAATTTTCACCAAGAAAGATGTATCCCCACACTGACCCCATTGACATTGATATGCATCCATGGATGTCAGGTACGCGTGCCGACGATGAAATTTCACCCAGTAAACAACCCGAATGAGTATAACCTCTGGCAGCTAGTTTCCATCTGGCATATTCTTTTTCCAAAGAGCTTCGATACCCATCAACTGTCGCAGGGTTATCCAGGATGACCACAGAGCCGGAAATATTGCTTCATTGGAAGGTTGAAGAAAATATCTTATCTGTTTCCTTGGGAGTTCCTTGGACTCTGCGTGAGCCTCTCTCCCCCTAGGTGATGAGGGCATGGCCACACCATGCGACGTCCCCGCTACTGAAGTACCGACTTGTGTGGGCCCAGTTTTCGGACGTACCTCTAACCTTTCCACCCCAACATCACCCTACCTAATCTCTCGCCACCCAGGTTCTACACTAGCTACCTTGAGTTTCCAGACTCACTTCCACAAAAGTCCATCGGGGTACGCTATATCCCAATGTTCGGCATATTATGTTGAGAGGCCAGCGTCAACTCCGGTGGGGGGAAAGGTAATGACATCGCTAGAGCCCTGGGCTGTGAACATGAGCCACATCTGGTGAAGAACGCAGTGGTGCCTCTCTCCTCGAACATCCGTGTACACCTTCTTTGGAATCCGCTGAAGGCATCTGAATTTCCCAACAAACCTAGATATCACGTAGGGCTCGCAAAAGATCTTCCCATAAATCCGGCCCATGAGCATCAAACCTCTGATGCTCTGGAAGTAATCCCTTTGCTCGAGTGATATTTACCCATTATCTATCATCTGGCCTGTTGGTGTAGGGAATGGGATGAAAGTGAAGTTGGAATGATTACTGATCATGATCCTTACTCCCTAATCATTAAGTGTCAACAACATGACCCTGGTGATGTTCAGCAAGGAAGGTCGCAGTCCATTACTTGGTGGATGAATGGAATTCGGTAAGGTATACCCGCCACAATGGGTCACGACCTAACCATAAAAGACCTAGAAGGGGCCACAAATCCTCCTCGGTGACCCTCCTCTTTAGATGCGTTCCAAAATGGCATACAGATGGGCCAGCACGGGGACTCTAAGATTAAATCTTTAATTGGAGGCCATAATGCCCACCAACACCAGGGTCGTTGGACGGACTCCCATCCTTGCGTCCCTCACCGGTAAGAGCCACCCACTCAGGAAGTTGCCATGAAATCCGGCATATTATACGTTTGGGTCCTGGGTCTCATTTATGCTGAAACCCCATGACTGATAGTCCCCCACGTCCAGGATCCTCTAGTACGATCCGCTCTTGCTCCTCTGTGCCATGGTCGGACACCGTCTCCCTCGCCCCGAAATCTTGACCTCCAGATCTATTTTTAGGAACAAGCTGAACCATTTCTTGTAAGTGATTTCCTTCAATGAATTCTTGACCCCTACCTCTCCTTGGCCAGCTCCAGCAGGATCCATTTCAGCATAGGAGTTCATGATCCTTCACCCCAGGTGTTCCTTGTCAAGAGGAATTCATCATATTGATGCACATCCAGAGGGATACCCCCGATGCAATGGATGTTCCACGTGCTGATGCCGAATTCCCCATGATGATGGTGGAAGGTATTGGTGTCGGGAGACCATCGGGTAAATAGCTCTAGCCCGAGCTCAGGCTGTCGATTGAAATGAAACTGCGACATCCACACCGCCTCGAACAAACCGATGTGCCGCAGTTCGGACCCAAACTAGTTGCATGTCTAGCAAACCCAATACGCCCAGGCCCATTCACTGGTGATGTTTCCTCTAGACTGCAGATCCCAATCCTGAAGCCAACCTTTGGTCTTGTCAGTAACACTCTGGCGGAAGGTGTTCACGTAAAGGGCTGGATAACTTTTTGTGACCGGGTCACTCCCCACGATGGTCCCGGTCCTGTGATTCCAGACGTAAACATCTTGGTGTCTAGTTTATCTAGCGGGATGGCCGTTGTAGGTGATGTTATACCAGGGTAGGTCATCCTCGTGGGTCACCCATGACCATGGTGTGTCGACCTCAAACCTTGGCACAGGTACCTCCTCCAAGATTCTGAAGTCCCAGATCGACTGATTGGAAGACAATGCATACTCCTTCAGTGTTGGGGTCAACATGTTTAAGATAGTATGAGTGTCAGATATGACCCTTCGGGCACCATAAAACTTAGGGTTGGCGACCATCTCAGCCCTTCGAGCAGCATATGCGGCTTCCCTCTGACCGTCAGCCCGATTGGCGGCTGAGTAAGACGGAGGTCGTCACAGCCCTCAAAATTACATTTATTACTCCTACACTATTACAACATTTCAGGGTCGATCCATAGGGAAGGCTATTTTGACCACTAGTCTTCTAAAAAACTAACTAAAAGGCCCTACTGTTGTCAGTAGAGGGATTGAATTTCTATCTTTATAAATTTTTTTATATTTATTATAAGGCACAAATGAAACAAAACATTTTTTATGTTTTTGTTCTAAACTGTATCAAAGCAAGAAATAGGATCAAAACATCAAGTAACAGAGAAATAATATACTGAAAAGTGAACAACTTAGAGAAAAACATCCGGGGAAAATATCAACTCTACTGGTTTTGAAAGAACTCCTTCTCACAAAAGTAATTAAAACAAATACAACTAAAAATGAGTGATTTATTTACCTCGCCAGGAGATAAATCACTCAAGCCGACCAATTTTAGAGTTTGCCACTCTTAGATTAATCAACTTGAAAATTCTGGTTTGAAAAGATTACAGAACAAACTCGCCATACGTTCTGTAGTCTTTAAGTTCAATTCATATGATTAAGAAAATTAATCCATATTCAAACTCACGGTATGAATATATAATTCTTTGATTAAGCGTAGGTGGTACGTTGCAGTTGAATGTAATCAAATCTGACCTCGCCGATCAATTCCGATCACATTAAAGTTATAAAGAGAAGGAAAAAAGAAAGATTAACCAATAGATTGAATTTAAACCCTGAACTAGAAGTATTTAGCCTAACATTTCTTCCATTGCATATTATAAAAAGATTCAATTACAGAGAAAGAGAATTGAAAGAGAATAGAGAAAGAAAACTACCTCTACTAGCATCAGTTACCGCTACTCCTGGCTCTCAGAACTTCGAAAAGTGGCTCTCCGAGAAGTGCTCCAGGTTCTCTACTCTGCT
The DNA here is from genome assembly GCA_963277665.1 of Viscum album. Lineage (NCBI taxonomy): Eukaryota > Viridiplantae > Streptophyta > Magnoliopsida > Santalales > Viscaceae > Viscum > Viscum album. Next base: position 1,479,954,194 of record OY728134.1, read on the forward strand.
CCAAGTCTGGTGTGTTTTTTTCAATGAATGATCGTCCCCCCTAATCCTCGTTGCAACTCTACTTTTAATACATCACTATCATCTACTGCATGTCACCGACCAATTCAACCGACTTTAAAAGTCCCCCAGTTGTGCACCGCACACGTGCGTTCTTTTGCGACAGGCACGTCGCACTAGTTTTCCCCTCGTAACTAACTCCCGATGAGTTGATTAGATGAATATGGACGTAAACATGTCTCTTGAATGAACCTGCACATGTTATAAACAAAATAATTAAAACTCAATGAATGTTAATTAATATTTTATAGTTATTATTTTATGTTTATTGTTATACACTTATTAAAAAGTAATCAGAGTTGCTTAAAAAATAACATAAATTGATAATTGTTAATAAATATTATTATTATTATTTTTAATTTATTATTAAATTTTATAACAAGTAAAATTATTAAGTATTTAATTTATTAGCAAAAATTGTATAGTATGCCACATTAATTTATAATGAATTTAGATTTAATTTAGAAATTATTATTTAAGTTAAATTGAAGTTTTGTTAAAGTTAATTAAATTATTAACTCTGTTCTATAAGTTATTTATTCTATACTGATTATTTATTTATAATTAAAATTGTTTTACACTAAGTTATTTTTAATTTAGGTCATTAATTTTAGTTTTAGTTTTTTTATTAGTTTTAGTTTGTGTTTATTTTTTTATTCATTAACTCCTCCCCTGATTCCTTCTCCGCGACGATGAGGCCTTCTCTTCTCCCTGCCCGGATTCACCTCTCGCTTTGACAATAGTGCGGAAGCGGCCTCAGCCCTAGCGTGGACAACGGTGAATAGCGGCGGCCTCCTCTGATTCAGCGTCTCTCCTTAGCTGGGCAACAGGCCACGGAAACAGTCCAAGTGGACTGTCCTCTGCTCCAGCGGCTGACCCTTCAGCTGCTTCGGGTCTGCTGTCATCAGCTCGAGCTCCTCCTCGGATTCCCGCGCAGCTATGCAGCTCATTCCCTCAGCTCACCTTGACTAAATCACGCAACGGCTCATGCTAATCTCACGTCCTCAACTCCCCTCCACAACGACGCAGCAAGGGTTCCTTCCACAATAAGTCGCGGCGGCAACGGGTGCCAGCGGGCTCGGCCTCCTCTCCTCCTTCCAGCGGCGGACCAATGTGGTGCAGCTTGGTTGCAATTCTTCTACACAGAAACAACTGGAATGGCCCAGGAATGGCCTAAACTTTCTGGAGCGGCATCAAAAGGTCCCCACGGCGAAGGGGAGCGGGTCTTTGGTCTCGTTTTCTCATGCGCTGGGTTCCAAAATCAACTCGCATAGGATGGGTCTCTTCTACATCGGCCTTGCTTTGATGGCACACTGGCTCACGGTGAAAGAACGGTGGAGAATGATGCAAAAGGATCAGATAACAGTTGCTGTGGTTTGAGGTATGAAATAGTGACAGGGGATTACAGTACCAAGTGGATATGGTGTGTGAGGTTACTGTCAAACCGTGAAAGGATTATGGTGCAAGAGACACAGTGAGACAGTTTAAACGGTGCTGGGGTTATGGTGAGTGATGTTACCGCGTCAAGAGGGACCATAAAGGGTAATAGTGGCAGGGAATGAGGAAACGGTAGCATAAATTTACTGTACCACAAGTTTGCAAGGGTTATGGTGAGACAGTAGAATGGGGTTACAGTGAGACATTAGAAGGGGGTTACGGTGAGACCGTAAATGGAATAAACGGTGCGTGAGAGGCAATGGTTGTTGTGGCACCGTAATACTGCAAAACAAACAGACAAACTAAATAAGTTGAAAAATACATAATGCTGAATAAAATAATTAATATAAACAAAAATAATAATTAAAACTAATGAAAATAAAGATACTAATAAATTTAAGTAAACTTTTAAAACCAAATTAACTTAAGTTAAATTATCATAAACTTTAAAATATAAAACTAAAATAGTTACTAAAATTAAACTAAAAATAATAATAAGAAACTAAATTATTAAAACTTAAAATTAAATTAAAACACAAAAAAAAAAACAAAGTTCAACTATTTATAATAGTTACTTTAACAAATTAGATTAATTAAGGTAAAAAGTAAGTTAATTTGTAATAAAAAACTAATGTTAACTAATGTAATTAAATTAAATAGATTAAAATAAGAGTAGCAACTTTTTAAACTTAAAATTGTATTTGATAAATTATTATAAGACAGCTAATAATTATATTATGATACTTTAATCAATTGATTTTCAATACACGAAATACTATAATTAGGCTTCATTATCTAAGTGCAAAAAACAAAATTCATCAATTATTTAATTAATGTTAATTTATCAAATATGCAGACAAAAACATCAAAGTAAATAAAAAGTTATTAGTCTATAAAATTAAAGTAAGAAAGAAATAAATTTATTTAAAGCTTAAAATACACTATTACTTATAAAAATTGATTAATTATTAAAGTTAATAATAAAAATTCAAAAGAGCAATTATTTATTAAAAAGTGCTAAAATAAATAATTAAATTGATACAAAATTAATTAAAAAGATGTGGCAAAACATGTGTTTTTAAGGCCACATCAGTGGCCAACTCCTTCCAACATGATTTTAAGGAGTCGGCATGAAAAAGTAGAAGTAGGCGCGAAAAAGCAGGAGTCGAGGTGAAAAAATTGGCAAACAGTGTGAAAAATCAGATCTAGCACGAAAAATCCCGGGTTGGCGTGAAAACAGACGACTGATCATGGAGAATTACACACAACCGAAGCATTTTTCGCGCAAGCGGAGGAATTATTTTTTTCACGCATGAGAGCTCTGAGCTTGTCACACGAGAAAATACGTACGGAATGGGGGGCCCGCAGGGCCTTTTATAGCTGTGAGGATCAATTTCTGCGTGCGTGCGAAAGGCGGATTGCGCGCTCCAGGCCTATTTTTCACGCTGCTCCTGTTTTAAGTGCGTGACAGCCCTAGGGAGTCCTGTATCTTGGAATTTCCCTCGGAATCTGACCACTGCGGCCCCTCGTCGATCTGATTCTGAGGGGGGGAATTTGTAGACGTCGAAAAGCGCCCCAGGGCTAAGGAAGGTTCGGGCAAGACAAAGTGAAACCATATTTGGAACCAGCGATCTATTCTGGGGCTCCCAGAGGGGTGGTGCAAAAAAAATATGGAGCCGCGCAAAAAAATATGTCTCGCCCGAAAAACATTGGGATTCGCGAGAGCTTTCTGCGCGGGCGCGAAACTGTTTCGCGCCACCGCGCCGCACGGTGGATCTCCACGTTGCCGACATCCAAGCGCGCAATATTTCGCACCGAAGTGTTTTTTGCACGGAACCATGATCCCGAGCACCAATAAATAGAGGGCCACCCCTTCGTCTTCCCGGCTGAAGAATCTGAACCGTCTGCCTATGTGAAATTCACCCCTCGTGCACGCAAAATATGGCTTTCAGGTAATAAATGTTTCGCACCAGATCACCCGGGGGTCCGTCTTTGCGCGAGACCCCTCGGGCATGATCTTCTTCAAAGTCCCCTTGAGCCCCTTCCCCTGCGCGCAATTCCTTCCAATTGCGTGCAATTTGGTCTTCGGTGCGCAATTCCTTTTGCACGCCGACCCGCTTTTTTTTCGCGCCCAGTGCTCAATTGCGCACCGGCCCGACCTCTCTTTCGCACAACAGTACCTTTTGCGTGCAAGCCTCTCGCCTTGTGCGGCAGTGATGTCCCTCCTCCGGGCATCATGTTCGGGCGCCTCCCGCGTCCACAGTACCCTCACCATCTACTCATTTCCCGTGCAACCTCCTAGGTTCGCACGAAGTATCTTCAAAGTCCCCTGAACGATATCGCCCGTTGCGTTGCTTCACCTCATGATTCTTTGTATAGACACACTAATGACTATTGCTTCTTCACATAGTCATGCTAACTGTCACGACCCGCCCTCGAGGTCCGTGCCGTGACTACCCCAAGCCCGCCTTCCATAGGCCAGGGGCTGGCGACTAGCACCAAGGCGTAAATCCCGGTAAAAAGGGAAGGCATTGCCTTTGTAAAGTAAACAAACACCACAGAGTCAGCAAGCGGAAAGTAAACACTAAACAAAAGCAGAGTACAACTGAAAGTGCGGAAAAGTAAATGGGCCAGAATACAAACCCAAAACTGAAAGTAAAGTACAACTCGAAAGGGAAAACAGCAACTGAAAAGTAAATGCCGCTACACCGAGCTGTCCACTGGAAATCCCACCTGAAGGGTGGGTACAGATAGCTCCTCTGCTCCACGGGTCCCGCTGTCTGCTCCGAGCACGTCCCGCCCAGTGGTCCACCTCCGGGTACCGTCCCGCTCTGCAAGCCTCAGCTAAGGTCAACGCTGTCCGTCGTCTGCAACCAACACAACGTAGTGCGGGCAAAGCCCGTGCAGGGGTGAGTATAAGCTACTCAGTAGGGACCCCGAGACCCCTGAAGGTCTCTCAAATCCACAAAGGATAAACCACGAAAAAAAATAACAATCACGAAGTAATAACCGACACTGCTTAGGTATATGCCCATACATGTACCTAAGTCATCAATTCAAATACGCTCTATCCTCCGAGCCCAAGTACAACTCAGTCCACACAGGAAAGTAAACGTATTCCACACAGGAAAGCAAAACGTAATCCACACAGGATTGCACAACGCAATCCACACAGGAAAGCAATAGGATTCAGCTCACACAGGTATACTTCTTCAAGGACGATAAAGATGATCACTGATCCATCTAAGTCGTCGGACCCACGAAGGATCGATAGGTAACTAACCCCCGCAATGACCCACACAGGATCAGGCCCACACAGGACCTGTAGGCGCTGGCTCACACAGAACCGCTGAGCGCAAGGACCCACACAGGATCGGGCCCACACAGGACATGTAGCACTGATCCACGTAGGATCGCTGAGTGCTGAAGTCGTCGTCGTCGAATCCACACAGGATCTCTGTACTGTCGTCGTCGCAGTCACAGTAGCAGTAGTAGTCGAAGCAGTCGCAGCCAGTACTAGGGTTCCCGCACACAGCAAGCTCGTTCGGAGAGTCCGCTCCACGAGCCGAGAGGCTGATACATCAACTGTCACGATGACCGGAGTTGATGTATCCAAAAGTTCCGTATCGTCAACAGGAACTCAACGCAACAGACGGTGCGTCGATCGGACGCCCGGTCTGAGAGTTATTGGTATTTTCGTCCCCGGGGCCCGGTTGGTTTTTAAGGCAAAACCAACCCGACCGTACTCCACCTGCGTCCAAACCTCGGGCGGAGTATGCCAAAAGATCCGTCTCACTAAGAGGAACACAACGCGACTGACGGCACGTCAATCGGACGTCCGTAGCTCAAGATATGAGTGTTTCCGCTCCGAAGGCCCGGTGGGTTTCGTGAACGAACCAACCCGGCCGAACTCAAAGTAATCCGAAACCTTGAGTGCGATAAACCGAAACGACCGTCTCGATCCAAGGATCGCGTTGCCGCAGACGGTTCGTCAATCGGAGGTCCGAGGCTCAAGTTATGGCCAAAAGACCAAAAAAGATTCGAAACGGGGGGGTCCGGGTCCGGGCCGACCCGGCCGGCCGGCCGGCCGGCGGCGCGGCGGCGCGGGGGGCCGCGGCGGCTTGGCGCCGCGAGGAGGCTGCGCGGGGGGGAATTTAATTCCCCCGCTAATTGGATGGCGGCGCGGCCTTTGTGTCGCGCCCTTTGCAAGAAAACGGCCCCCTCCACGTGGGGGCCGGCTTGAAATAAAACCGGGGGGCTGCTGCCCCCCCCTCCTTTAAAGAACCGCCCCCCTCATAAAGAGGGGGGTTTTTATACGCTGGCCGGGGGATTAATTCCCCCGGTTTAACGCCTTCCGGCCGGCCAGCTGGCCGGCCGGTTTTCTCCAACGGGACCGGAAAAATCCGGTCCCCTCTTCGGCTTCCAACGCCGGCGGCTCGGCCGTCGGTCTTCTCTTCCCGCCGCGGCCCGGAACCGGCCGCGGTCTCCACGTCTCGCCGCGGCCCGGAACCGGCCGCGGTGTTCATCGTCCGGCGCGGTGCGACGGCACCGCGCCCCTTCGCCGTGCCTTGATTCCTTTCAACGCGGCGCGACGGTGTCGCGTTCTTGAAGATTCTTCCTCGGCGTGGCGCGACGGCGCCGCGCAAAATAATTGCACGATTATCCGCGTGGTGCGACGGCACCACGCCACTTTGCTTCCACCCGCAAGAATAAACAATAAGAACGATGGAGGGGGTTCGGCCGTGTTCATGCGGTCCGGCCCCCTCACGTTAAGCAATAACGCATCTTAAAATAATCCAAAGCCACACGTTAGACTTGCTAAAATTCATGATCAAAAATAGAATAACTAAACAATAATCAACAACCCCTACCTCGGGTATAAGGTTCGAAGATTGTCAACGTTCCGCGGAAGACGACGTCGCGGAGGTCGGGCGTCGCGGTAGCCGTTCGTCAAATCCGATGACGAAGGGATGCGTCCGAAGAGACACGTCGTTGGCGAAACTTCTTATGTCGACGAAGGGAATCCGAGGAGGAAGCGGCGTTCCCACTCGTTGACACGGAAGACGAAGAAGAGCGGAGCGACGTTCTTCGTCGGGACTTGAGCGTTCTTCGTGATCTTCGTCAGAGATGAAGAAGAAGAAGAAAAAGCTCTCCACCTCTCAAGAAGACAAACAATTAACCAAAATAAAATAAGACAACATCTTATTTTATTAACACATAACACACTAGAATTTCAAATGTTTGAAATTCAAAAGGATTAACTCCCATAATTAAATAAGTAACTCAAGTCATTTAATGAGGCGTTAAGGGAGTTGGGAGAATATGAAAGGTTTAGGTGTTCGTGTGGGCCCCACCACACTTAATCCTCCCAAGGGAGGTTAAGTGGGTGTGGGTCCCACTTCCAACCCCCTTTGGTAGGTTTTATCAAGTTATAATAAAATTTGTTCTTCACAAATTTTATTTAACTCAAACTAAAAACCCCAAAACTAACTTTCAACCCGCAACAAACGCAACTTCCGAAAAGGTCTCTTTAAGCGAATATCGGCGCTGTGAGTTCATCGGTGCCCTCGGATTTCAATTCCGAGCACCGGATCAAAAGTTAAGAAAACCCGCTCGTTCGTTCACTGAACGTACCCGAGCCAAACTTCAGAAATTAATTCCGGGCACTTCGGGCCTCGGAATCAGGTGCCGTCTGAAACCGCGCTCTTGTAAAATTCAAAAGAAAATTAAGAAAAAAAATTTCCCTTGAATTTTACGGGTCTTTACATTACTCCCACCTCAGGGCTTTACGTCCCCGTAAAGTTACATCAAAAACTAGGGAAACAAATGAGGGTACTGAGCACGCATCTGAGCCTCCCGCTCCCATGTGCTCTCCTGGAGAATCCCGTGCTGCCATCTGATGCGCACAAGAGGAATCGATCGCCCACGCAGGACCCGCTCCTGTCGATCCTCTATCACCACCGGGACCTCCGTAAAAGTCGCCCCATCGTCAACGTCAAGCTCCCCATGATCAATGATGTGCGTCGGGTCGTGCACGTACCTCCTCAGCTGAGATACGTGGAAGACGTCGTGCACCCGGTGCAACTGATGTGGTAGAGCCAGGCGATAAGCCACCTCACCAATCCTGCTGAGAATCTGGAAGGGTCCGATGAAGCGCGGAGATAACTTGCCGCCTCGGCCAAATCTCCGAATACCACGTCGAGGTGAGACCCGCAAGAAGACGTGGTCACCATCCTCGAACTCTAGTGGCCTCCGCCTCCTGTCAGCATATGACTTCTGCCGGCTCTGAGCTGTCCTCATCCACTCCTGGATGACCTGAACCTTCTCTGTCGTGGCCTGGACCATCTCCGGTCCCACCAGTGCTGACTCCCCAGGGTCTGTCCAGCACAAAGGAGATCTGCATGGTCGGCCGTACAACGCCTCGTATGGTGCCATCCCGATGGTGGAGTGGTAGCTGTTGTTGTATGCAAACTCCACCAAGGGTAGGTGGTCCTCCCAGCTACGACCAAAGTCGAGGACACATGCGCGGAGTATGTCCTCGAGTGTCTGAATGGTCCTCTCCGTCTGACCATCCGTCTGAGGGTGAAAAGCGGTGCTAAGACGTAGCTGCGTCCCGAACGCCTCCTGTAACCCCTTCCAAAAACGGGAAGTAAAGCGGGCATCTCGATCGGAGACGATAGATGATGGAACGCCGTGGAGCCGCACAATCTCTTGAACGTAGAGACGTCCCAAGCTCTCTACTGAGCCCTGCTCTCTGATGGGTAAGAAGTGTGCCGACTTGGTGAGTCGGTCAACAATCACCCAGATGGAGTCGTGACCTCTGGAAGTGCGTGGAAGTCCAGTCACGAAGTCCATAGATATGCCGTCCCACTTCCACTCCGGAACCTCCAAGGGCTGTACCAAGCCTGCTGGTACCTGATGCTCTGCCTTCACCTGCTGGCAGGTAAGGCATCGAGAAACGAACTCTGCTACAGCCTTCTTCATGCCCGGCCACCAGTGCTGTCGTCTGAGGTCCTGGTACATCTTCGCCACTCCAGGATGTACCGCCAAAGGAGAAGTGTGAAACTCTCTCAGCACTTCCTCTCGCAAAGCAACTGGTACCATGGTACGTCCTCTGAAAAGGATGCCGTGCTCTGCTCCAAGGGAGAAACCATCAGGTGCCTGTCCCGAGGATATCTGTGCACGCCGTGTCTCACAGTCAGCGTCCTCACGCTGTGCCTCCTTGACCCGCTGCAGTAGTGGAGGAGTGACTGTGAGAGACTGAAGAAAGGCTGCTCCATCTCTATCCACGAAGGATATCTGCAAAGAGGCTAGCTGCTCCGTCGCCTCCTCAAGTAGCTGAATGCCCGTCCTCCTGCTGAGGGCATCGGCTACTACGTTCCCCTTCCCAGGAGTATAGACTATCTCAAAGTCATAGTCCTGGAGGAACTCGAGCCATCGTCGCTGTCTCAGGTTCAGGTCCTTCTGCGAGAAGATATACCTGAGACTCTGATGATCGGAAAAGACTGCAAAGCGCTCGCCCATCAGGTAGTGTCGCCATGTCTTCAGAGCGAAGACCACTGCTGCTAACTCCAGGTTATGGGTAGCGTAGTTCTGCTCATGTGGCCTCAACTGACGTGATCCATAGGTGATCACGGCCCGCTCTTGCATCAGAACACATCCGAGTCCTGTCCCTGATGCATCGCAGTAGACTACGTACCCTACTCCCTCCTCAGGCAACCTCAAGATAGGTGCGCTAGTCAATCTCTGTCTCAGCTCCTGGAAGCTCTGCTGACATCTGTCTGACCACACGAAGGGTTTCCCCTTCTTCGTCAAAGCTGTGAGTGATGCCGCGACTCTAGAGAAGTCTGGCACGAATCTCCGATAGTATCCAGCTAGTCCCAAGAAACTCCGAACCTCAGTCACGCTCCTGGGTGGCTCCCATGCTAACACAGCCTCAATCTTCGCGGGATCCACTGCAACTCCCGCCTCAGAGATAACGTGTCCCAAAAAGTTGACCTCACGTATCCAGAACTGGCACTTCGAGAGCTTACCATAAAGCTGGTGCTCTCGGAGTGTGTCTAGAACAACTCGCAAGTGATAGGCGTGCTCCTCCTCTGTCGCAGAGTAAATCAGAATGTCGTCGATGAAGACCAAGACAAACCGATCGAGGTATGGCTGAAAGATCCTGTTCATGAGAGCCATGAACACTGCTGGAGCATTGGTTACACCGAAAGGCATAACCAAGAACTCATAGTGGCCATACCGACATCTGAAGGCCGTCTTCTGCACATCCTCGTCTCTGACTCTGAGCTGATGATAGCCTGACCTGAGGTCTATCTTCGAGAACCACCGTGCTCACTTGAGCTGATCAAAGAGGTCATCAATCCTCGGTAGCGGATACTTGTTCCTCACTGTCACCTGGTTCAGGCGACGATAGTCAACACAAAGTCGCAAGCTCCCGTCCGCCTTCTTGGCGAACAATATCGGGGAAGCCCAGGGTGAAACACTGGGTCAGATGAACCCCTTGCCCTGCAAATCCTCCAACTGTACCCGTAGCTCTCGAAGCTCGGCGGGGGCCATCCGATATGCTGGAGTGGATATCGGGGATGTCCCGGGGTACAAGTCAATATAAAAGTCTACCTCTCTGCGAGGAGGTAGCCCTGGAACATCGTCGGGAAAAACGTCCGCAAACTGATCCACCACTGCAGGAAAACCAGGACTCCGCACGTCAACTGCTCCAAGGATAAGGCTAGACAACTGATGAGTAATGGGCTGTCCTCTCCTCCGCGGAAGTCCATCCTATGCTGCAAAGGCTCCCTTCTCGCTGGTGAAGGTGAACCTCATCCCGTCGGTGCGTACACATCGCACCTTGCGCCTAAAACAGTCAATCTGTGCATGGACCGTAGATAGCCAATCCATGCCCAAGATGACGTCGTAAGGCCTCGACGCTGCTACAAGAAGATCCCAGCCGAAGCTCTCGCCTCCTAGAGTAAGCTCACACTGCCGGCACCAGTGCGTAATCGTCGAGTCTGCTCCCGTCGGAGTCTCTAGCCGTAAGGATCGAGCCAACGGCTCTGTCGGAATCTCCGAGCTCCGAACAAGGGCAGCGGCTATGAAAGAGTGACTCGCTCCTGTGTCTATAAGAACTGCAGCAAGGGTGGAATAGACACAGATAGTACCTCGAATCATCTCGGGTGCGCCGTGGTCGTAGGTCTCTGCTGCCTGGAGCTGTGCCTGTCGCTGCCCTCCAGCTCCCTGTGGTCGGGGTGGACCTCCTGGTGGTGGTGGTGGTAGAGCCTCAAAGCGTCGTCCACCACCGGCTGCTCGTCCAGCTCCTCTGCCTCGTCCGTCTCCTCCCTGCGGACCGCCACGGTCGACCCTCTGCCTCTGCCTCGGTGGTCCCTCAACCGTCTGCTGCTCCTCGGCACGGCGGGTCGGGCAGTCACGAGCCATGTGGCCCTGCCCGCCGCACGAGTAGCACTGTCTGCCTCTCGTAAGACTGGCTCCGCGCTGTGTGCCCCGCACTGCTGAGCCAGTGCCCTGAGATCGTCTGCCCGAAGGTCTGGTCTGTCTGGACCCCTGAGTCATCCGTCGACTGCCTGCTGCAGATGACTCTGCCACGTGCCGCCCTGCGGTGGGTCTCTGTGCTGGTGTAGACTCAGCAAGGAAGCTCTCGATCAGAAGAGCCCGCTCCAGTACTCCTGTCTGAGTCGGTATGCTGAGGGAGATCAGTGATGCCCTGATCTCGTGTCTCAAACCCTGCTCGAAGGTCCGGGCTCGGAAGAATGGGTCCCGTACCATGTCGGTCGAGTAGTGCGAGAGATCGGTAAATCTCGCCGAGTACTAAGCGACCGTCATGCTGCCCTGCCGCAGCTGAAGAAGCTCCTGGATACGCACCGCACGAAGGGTGGCTGGGACGAACTCCGAGCGGAAGAGGCTCTCAAAGTCCGTACAAAGTAGAGATGCCTCATCGTGCACCTAGAGCATCAGGAGCCACCATCGTCCTGCTGCTGCGTGTAGTAGGCTCGCAGCGAGGATCACCATGAGGTCTGCTGGTGTCCTCACTAGCCTAAACACTCGTACTACTGCCTCCAGCCAGTCCTCTGCTGCCTGGGGATCCGTCTCCCCGCGAAACCTGGGCGGTCGCTGGCGCTGAAACTCATGCAGTGCGCTGAGGCGACGTGCATCGTCAGCGGCTGCTGCTGGAAGCATAGGGGGATCGGCGGGTAAAGCTACCGCCGGTGCCACTACTGGAAAAGGGCCCTGCACCGAGGCCTCGTCGCTCGGTGGGCTGTCGTCACGCTCGACTCTCGGAACCCTAGCTGGCTGCCGTCGTGGGGCCATCCTGAAAAGGAAACAGGTGCGCCACGGTCAGAACAGTATACCTGGCGAGCTGATATAAGTAATCACAAAGAAAACTTTGAAACACACACGCAAACAATGTTTTCGTGCATTAAGTCGGAAATCAGAAGTCAGGGTCCTGGTGTACGGATACGTCGGCCGCCGCACCAACACTGGACTCCCTGGACTGATAACCACACTCAATACGCTAAACATTATTTCTTCACATAGAAAAGATCAGAGTTTGCGGTAGAACCGAACTCCTTTGATACCAATTTGTCACGACCCGCCCTCGGGGTCCGTGCTGTGACTACCCCAAGCCCGCCTTCCATAGGCCAGGGGCTGGCGACTAGCACCAAGGCGTAAATCCCGGTAAAAAGGGAAGGCATTGCCTTTGTAAAGTAAACAAACACCACAGAGTCAGCAAGCGGAAAGTAAACACTAAACAAAAGCAGAGTACAACTGAAAGTGCGGAAAAGTAAATGGGCCAGAATACAAACCCAAAACTGAAAGTAAAGTACAACTCGAAAGGGAAAACAACAACTGAAAAGTAAATGCCGCTACACCGAGCTGTCCACTGGAAATCCCACCTGAAGGGTGGGTACAGATAGCTCCTCTGCTCCACGGGTCCCGCTGTCTGCTCCGAGCACGTCCCGCCCAGTGGTCCACCTCCGGGTACCATCCCGCTCTGCAAGCCTCAGCTAAGGTCAACACTGTCCGTCGTCTGCAACCAACACAACGTAGTGCGGGCAAAGCCCGTGCAGGGGTGAGTATAAGCTACTCAGTAGGGACCCCGAGACCCCTGAAGGTCTCTCAAATCCACAAAGGATAAACCACGAAAAAAAAATAACAATCACGAAGTAATAACCGACACTGCTTAGGTATATTCCCATACATGTACCAAAGTCATCAATTCAAATACGCTCTATCCTCCGAGCCCAAGTACAACTCAGTCCACACAGGAAAGTAAACGTATTCCACACAGGAAAGCAAAACGTAATCCACACAGGATTGCACAACGCAATCCACACAGGAAAGAAATAGGATTCAGCTCACACAGGTATACTTCTTCAAGGACGATAAAGATGATCACTGATCCATCTAAGTCGTCGGACCCACGAAGGATCGATAGGTAACTAACCCCCGCAATGACCCACACAGGATCGGGCCCACACAGGACCTGTAGGCGCTGGCTCACACAGAACCGCTGAGCGCAAGGACCCACACAGGATCGGGCCCACACAGGACCTGTAGCACTGATCCACGTAGGATGGCTGAGTGCTGAAGTCGTCATCGTCGAATCCACACAGGATCTCTGTACTGTCGTCGTCGCAGTCACAGTAGCAGTAGTAGTCGAAGCAGTCGCAGCCAGCACTAGGGTTCCCGCACACAGCAAGCTCGTTCGGAGAGTCCGCTCCACGAGCCGAGAGGCTGATACATCAACTGTCACAATGACCGGAGTTAATGTATCCAAAAGTTCCGTATCGTCAACAGGAACTCAACGCAACAGACGGTGCGTCGATCGGACGCCCGGTCTGAGAGTTATTGGTATTTTCGTCCCCGGGGTCCGGTTGGTTTTTAAGGAAAAACCAACCCGACCGTACTCCACCTGCGTCCAAACCTCGGGCGGAGTATGCCAAAAGATCCGTCTCACTAAGAGGAACACAACGCGACTGACGGCACGTCAATCGGACGTCCGTAGCTCAAGATATGAGCGTTTCCGCTCCGAAGGCCCGGTGGGTTTCGTGAACGAACCAACCCGGCCGAACTCAAAGTAATCTTAAACCTTGAGTGCGATAAACCGAAACGACCGTCTCGATCCAAGGATCGCGTTGCCGCAGACGGTTCGTCAATCGGAGGTCCGAGGCTCAAGTTATGGCCAAAAGACCGAAAAAGATTCGAAACGGGGGGGTCCGGGTCCGGGCTGACCCGGCCCGACCCCCCCCTGGGCGGCCCGGCCGGCGGCAGCGGCCGGCGGCGGCGCGGCGGCGCGGTGGCGTGGCGGCGCGGGGGGCCGCGGCGGCTTGGCGCCGCGGGGAGGCTGCGCGGGGGGGAATTTAATTCCCCCGCTAATTGGATGGCGGCGCGGCCTTTGTGCCGCGCCCTTTGCAAGAAAACGGCCCCCTCCACGTGGGGGCCGGCTTGAAATAAAACCGGGGGGCTGCTGCCCCCCCCTCCTTTAAAGAACCTCCCCCCTCATAAAGAGGGGGGTTTTTATGCGCTGGCCGGGGGATTAATTCACCCGGTTTAACGCCTTCCGGCCGGCCAGCTGGCCGGCCGGTTTTCTCCAACGGGACCGGAAAAATCCGGTCCCCTCTTCGGCTTCCAACGCTGGCGGCTCAGCCGTCGGTCTTCTCTTCCCGCCGCGGCCCGGAACCGGCCGCGGTCTCCACGTCCCGCCGCGGCCCGGAACCGGCCGCGGTGTTCGTCGTCCGGCGCGGTGCGACGGCACCGCGCCCCTTCGCCGTGCCTTGATTCCTTTCAACGCGGCGCGACGGCGTCGCGTTCTTGAAGATTCTTCCTCGGCGTGGCGCGACGGCGCCGCGCAAAATAATTGCACGATTATCCGCGTGGTGCGACGGCACCACGCCACTTTGCTTCCACCCGCAAGAATAAACAACAAGAACGATGGAGGGGGTTCGGCCGTGTTCATGCGGTCCGGCCCCCTCACGTTAAGCAATAACGCATCTTAAAATAATCCAAAGCCACACGTTAGACTTGCTAAAATTCATGATCAAAAATAGAATAACTAAACAATAATCAACAACCCCTACCTCGGGTATAAGGTTCGAAGATTGTCAACGTTCCGCGGAAGACGACGTCGCGGAGGTCGGGCGTCGCGGTAGCCGTTCGTGAAATCCGATGACGAAGGGATGCGTCCGAAGAGACACGTCGTTGGCGAAACTTCTTATGTCGACGAAGGGAATCCGAGGAGGAAGCGGCGTTCCCACTCGTTGACACGGAAGACGAAGAAGAGCGGAGCGGCGTTCTTCGTCGGGACTTGAGCGTTCTTCGTGATCTTCGTCAGAGATGAAGAAGAAGAAGAAAAAGCTCTCCACCTCTCAAGAAGACAAACAATTAACCAAAATAAAATAAGACAACATCTTATTTTATTAACACATAACACACTAGAATTTCAAATGTTTGAAATTCAAAAGGATTAACTCCCATAATTAAATAAGTAACTCAAGTCATTTAATGAGGCGTTAAGGGAGTTGGGAGAATATGAAAGGTTTAGGGGTTCGTGTGGGCCCCACCACACTTAATCCTCCCAAGGGAGGTTAAGTGGGTGTGGGTCCCACTTCCAACCCCCTTTGGTAGGTTTTATCAAGTTATAATAAAATTTGTTCTTCACAAATTTTATTTAACTCAAACTAAAAACCCCAAAACTAACTTTCAACCCGCAACAAACGCAACTTCCGAAAAGGTCTCTTTAAGCGAATATCGGCGCTGTGAGTTCATCGGTGCCCTCAGATTTCAATTCCGAGCACCGGATCAAAAGTTAGGAAAACCCGCTCGTTCGTTCACTAAACGTACCCGAGCCAAACTTCAGAAATTAATTCCGGGCACTCCGGGCCTCGGAATCAGGTGCCGTATGAAACCGCGCTCTTGTAAAATTCAAAATAAATTTAAGAAAAAAAATTTCCCTTGAATTTTACGGGTCTTTACACTAACATGGGCCCCTCAATGGCTCGCTCCATGACACCCCCTCACCACAGCTTTGCCTGTCCCCTCTATGCACCAAGGAGCAGAGGGTACCGGTTATGTAAGTCCTAGGGGTGTGGAGCAAACTCACCTCATCTGTGTTGCATGACGTTAAACTGCAAAGAAACTTCATCCTCAACACATGACGTTAAACTGAGACCTCGCCCCGTGACCCGCACGTGGCGTAACCCAACCTTGGACATTCTACACTCCCACTCGTCTCCACAGGGGATGATATCCTCTTTATGGGAGTGGAGTTTGTCCACTGGGGAAAGTACAACCATCTTGGTGTAAGCCCCTAGATTTCTTTTAGGAGGCATCACCCCTGCTCCTCATTTCTTCTTCAGTCCCCAGGTCCAGCAAAGGGAGGGATGGACATCGGGTCCCTCCTTTCTTCGGTCCCAAATCCCTCTCCCGCTGCGCTTTGTCGCCATCGGGCCTCCCTCTTAGAGTAAGTCCCTACCTCTTCGGGCTGTTTACCACACATAAGTCCCAGTTTCCTCTTTGGGCTGCTAACTACAAGTGAGCCCCACTTCACTTCCCAGGAATGCACCTTTTGCGACTTGATCATCAGGTTGCTGCTATCTCTTATTTCTCACACCGATCACGACTCACGTGGGCATAGAGAAAGCACTGACCATGACAAACACCCCGGGCCACCTCAGAGCGTAATCCCCAAAAGACATTCCGAACTACGAGGACTTTGATCCTTGCCAAGGCAGGGTACGTAGGAAGCCTCCATGAGGTTCAAGACCACCACCATGCATTAGACCCCAGGTCCTCCTTCATGTCAGTTCACCGATGCCCCATTCCAAACTACGAGGAATTTGATCCTTACCAAGGTAGGGTATGTAGGAAGCCTCCACGAGGTTCAAGCCCACCACCAACCATTGGACCCCAGGTCCTCCTTCACATCGGTTCGCCGATTCTTCCACCTTCCAAACTACGAGGAATTTGATCCTTGCAAAGGCAGGGTATGTAGGAAGCCTCCATAAAGATCAATCCCACCAACAACCATTGGACCCCAGGTCCTCCTTCACCTCAGTTCGCCGAGGCTGCCACCTTCTGAACTATGAGGACTTTGATCCTTTCCATGTTAGGGTACGTAGGATGCCTCCACAAGGTTCAATCCCACCAACAACCATTGGACCCCAGGTCCTCCTTCACGTCGGTTCGCCGACGCTGCCACCTTCCAAACTATGAGGACTTTGATCCTTGCCAAATAAGGGTACGTAGGAAGCCTCCACGAGGTTCAAGCCCACCACCAACCATTGAAACCCAAGTCCTCCTTCACATCGGTTCGTCAATGCTGTCGCCTCCTGAACTACGAGGTATTTGATCCCTACCATGGTAGGGTACATAGGAAGCCTCCATGAGGTTCAGGCCCACCACCCCGGTCGTTCTGACCATTTTTACATCGGTTCACCAACGCCCTGGGCAGTCTAAAGTGTAAGCCCCATATCCCACACCTAACCTATGAGTTCATTGATCCTTGCCAAGGAAAGGTATGCAGGAAGCCTCCATAAGGTTCAAGCCCTACATTTTATTTGAAGAAGGATCACATGACAAAAAATTTAAATTAAACAAATTTAAATGAAACCATACACACATACAAAAGGGTATTTGGTCTATCTCATGATCTTCCATATCATGAAACGACATTTACGCATATTCAAATTCTTTTAATCATTCTATTATTTAAGATAAGTCGCGATTGAATTCTATTAATTAGGATCTTATAATTAATTAATTCTTTATCATAAATTCCTTTCTGATTTTTTTTGAGATTATTCTCATCCATGTTCCTTGTACAGGTCTTTGTACTTTTGGAGGAAACCTGGTGAAATTCTATTTCTGGAAAGTACACGGCGTGTAGTTTATATTTACATGGCATGTATTTCTTTTCACCCTTTATCCAAAGTGCACACCAGGGGCTTTGGTGCGTTTTCTATACTTTGTAAATTTTGGAGTACACGACGTGCAGATAAATCATACACAGCATGTACTTACTTGTTATACAGTAACCAGCCTGGCGATCCCATGTACGTGGTACACGGCTTCTCCGTTGTACACGGTTTCACTTGGGCTAGATCGGACTACACAGCATGTTGCTCCAACATATACACTATGTATTCCATCTCCCATGCGCCATTTAATTCTGGTCAACATGTGGTGTTAAATGCTTAGGTGTAATGAATTAATATGACGTGGTTTGGTGGACCAGTTCCGGTTCGTTGAACCTAAGTACACGACATGTAGTTTTAATTACATGCCATGTATTCCCGTGTTGTATAGATAGAAAGATCGGATCCTCCAGATGATTTCCTCATTTTTATTTTAATCAAAAATAAAATTAAAAGGCCGTTTCTATGATATGAATCGAGAAACGAAGGAGGAAGAACAAATCTCATTTATTCAGATTTATTAAATGATTTATTTTGAATTAAATCAAATATAAATGCATAAATCATTAAAAAAAATTAAATAACTATAATCAACATTGTAAGTTCCCTTTGATACCATTGAAGTTTCTGGGCATAGTGGAAGCACATGGGTGGATGTGCCCACTTGGCTTTTTTTTCATTAACAATGATCAATCCGGGATCAATATGACGATAAACGCCAGTCTCCATGGATCGAATCACAGAAATGGATAAAGAAAAGGAAAGTCCCGGAACCACAAAGTAGGATCGTTACAGGTTGATTATAATTAATTTAATCAATTGAAAAGAAATACCTTTTGGGTGTTCTTTCTTCATTGATGTTCTTGATCACATTCCAATGTGATTCATTGTTGCGTCACAGAAGCCAAGTGTAGACTTCCTCTAGTGGTTATCCACACGTGTACCTCGTATCTTGGGACATTGCCAAAGGAATATCTAGGTGCTATTGTGGAAAAACCTTTGCTTGTGTTGTCCGCCTTAGATCGTCTTGATCCGATGGAAGAGGATCTCTCTCGGTCTTGAGATCATTCTTGGAGGAAGAGGTTATTTCAGCCTTGAAAGAATTCTCCAGAGTTGTTGTGCACAACGATTCTCTTGTTTAAGGAAAAGAGTTGGGGTTGTGAGGATATTTATAATTGGTTTTGAGGTTTTATAGTTATGACAATAAATAAATGCATTATGCGTTTTATTTATTTCATTGACTCATATTTAAAACCCCATGTCGAATAATTAATTCCGTAACATGCGCCCACACTGATTATAATAAATATCATTTAATAAAATGATATTTACTCAAAATCCGAACTGGAAAAACCACATGGCGTGTATTAATAAATACACGGCGTGTACTTGTTTTTCATTGAAAACTAGACGGTGTGTACATTCAATGTACATGTCGTGTATATCTTGTTTTCATTTATTCATTTCCTTTACAAAATGAAAACTACATGGCGTGTACATTTAATAGTACACGACGTGTACTTGTTTTCAAAATAAATCTACACGGTGTGTAATCATTGATACACGACGTGTACTTGTTTTATTTTATTCTTCCTCCAATCATTAAAATGATTTATTCTTCCTTGAATAATTATTAAACCATGTGTGGGAATAATCTTTATTCTACTTGAGATACTTGAATACACTTAGTGTGTGACCCTCTAGGTCTCTTTCTCGTTGGCATTAGTCGGGCTTGCCTAATGTCCAAGATTACTGTCTAGCAACGGGTCAAGAAACCTAAGAGAAAGAAGTTGACGCCACATTGACGTATCACCTCATATGAATGCTTACTGTGTAATTTAATCCCTTTGTCTCGATATCTCATCAAGCAGGTTTCATGGAAGTGTCATAAACCTATATGCTTGATCCGTCGTTCTTTGAATACCTGAAATAAACTCATCTTTTACAGCATGTCCATGGATTTTATTGCGAAAGTTCTATTTCAATCAAAGGTCCGAGATATCAACTTCCGTAAATGGAAGGGGAAAATCCTTCCTCGACTTATCCATTAACAACATGTCACTTGTGACACACCCAACATACCTTACTTCCCACCAACTGTCTGCATGATGGTTTTCCTCAGTAGATCTAAGTGCGCGAGTCATGACATGAGTTAATGATAATCTTCTAGTCTAAGGACCATTACACACGCTCATAGATAGCAATGTCCGATGACACCGAGACATGCAGAATTGCTACTGGCAGGTCTGTTCTCATAATCTCCCATATTGGAGATTACCAAGTGTGAACTCTATGAGAGAGAGTCTCATCTTCTTACGAGTACTCGGATATGACGGTCTGTATACTATGTGTCCTATCATGGTATTTCATCCAACTGTAAAAGTTTATTTATGAATATTTTTATAGCATTTCAAGGTTCTCATCATAGCGAGGATCTGCCATGACCTTATCAATGCAAAAAATATTCCAGGACATTATTATATTATAGTCACGAAGAATAATTAACAATATATAATAAGTGAACATTCATGTAATCAAAGTACAAAAAAGTTGGTTCTCAGGACACCAACCCTTATAGAGAGTAGTGAAGAATTATTTTTTTTCAATCCTATTAGTTATTACACCTAGGTTATACTAAGACAAACTATGGCATAAAGCACTGATTATGGTGTTCAAGTACGTGACATGATGTGGCTGAATTTTTGTTATACTATTATACTATTTAGTAGATAAATGAAAAACATAAAAATCTTTTAGAGTTTCATTAGAAACTTCTTATACCCACTTATAAATGGGATATGGTTTCCCTAGACATTATCATTATGTTTCCTTGTAATCCTTGGTGAAAAAATTCTATTTTGGGATGTGATTGATTAGACAACTAATTCGGCTTATTTTTTCCACGATTAAATAGTCCAATAAAGAAGAATATATTGGGAAGATATGAATACAGTAGATTATAAGGATACATGAGGAACCTCCACTATTATTAGAGATAGAGACCCCTGGTTCACCTTCTAATATTGGAAAAAGGACTAGGAGGTTATGGGATCCTTGATTGAGCATAGTATGATCTTCCATCTATATATAATTGGTCAAATGAATTAAGAGATCTAAATCTTATACGATATTCTCTATAAATTAATCATGGTTTTAAATCCTAATGATATTCCTATCTATATTTGGTAAAATTTTCTTACGATAAATGTTTCCAAAATTTAATCAAGATGGAACCTTTTAAGGAAATTTAAGGTCAAATATTATGGTCTATCATTTTCTGGATGAGGTGGGTAAGACATCCTTAGTGGGACTAAGAATTACATTGAAATTGATGGATAATATCCCAAAAAAATAAGGAAAATTTTATAGATAACCTAGGTATGTTATAAAGATTACAATAATATTCTACACCATCCCATAGAGTTCTTGATTAGTGATAGGGTGTTTCTATGGGAGTCACATTGGTTGGGACATTTTTGACTTGGGAAACATGTGAAAGTTTCTTTGAGGCATGTAGAGATATCTCAAATTATTAAGTGGATTGAGAATGTTTCATATAAATTGGTGTTCCTCATCAATTAATGTCAACTTAGGATGTATACCATGTATATAAGTTAAAATAATCTAATTCAAATCCCCATAATGTCATCAATTTGGAAGAGTGAAAGTTGGATCCTGATATCTCAATGGCTAAATGACTAGTTTGAATCATTGATTCCCCATAGAAAGTGTTGTGTGGGAATTCTATCCAACTGGTTATGGTCCTATATAAACATTTGAGTGATGTGCATGTGATGTGGGAGTGGGAATCTTGGATAAAGGAGCAATGACCTTATCTATTTTATCATCAAGATTTATGGTGACTTTATGGGTATATAAAGTGATAGAGTGGGGAGAATCATCACACATATGGTATCATTTTTAGTTATGGATTATTTATTTATCGGTATTTATTGATGTATCTTATTTCCTGTGACCTTTTCTTTTTAAATTTGGAAAATTTGGAAAACTATGCTTATTTCATAGTTAGAAGAAACCTTTACAAAACTAAAAAAACCCTATTGATTTTTATTAATGAAAATTCATATAGTTGGTTCATGCTTTAATTAACCATGTCTCCAAACTATTTGGGTTTCCCTAGTGGGATAGATCTATATAAACAATTGGAAAATTGTTTGGAAAACCAGGTGTCCTAATCATGATGTCTACCTAGATTTTTTTAAAACTATTTCTTAATGTGGTTTCCCTAGATTTGACCCTTTAGACCCTACTCTTTTAATATTTTCAAACCTTCAGGCACCCTGTGTGTTGGAGTATCCTCTTCCCTTCCTCATTGGTCAAATTATCAGTGATATTTCACCTTGGATCATTAATAAATCACCAAGTAAAGGCTACCTATTATTATTATTGGTTTTATTCTCCCTTTCCCTATGGTTTTTATTGATCCCTAGGGACATGTTGAACTAGATCATTATTTACCAAAATTTAATGGTGTAGGTTTCAGTATTTTTAGATTCTTCTTGATTCTATATGGTCTTCTATATATTTCTCTTGTTAATTACACCTATTTATTTGTGATTTAAAGTGGTTAAGGTAGGGGGTTTCAATAGGTTCCATTTAATTATAAATAAGTTACGCTTTTAACATTTTCAAATTAGTCTTGAATTGTTTTAAAGGAATGTTTTTTTATTTATGGTGAAATTATATGAATTCGTAATGCATCCATGATTTTTACTTAGTCTAGAATGTGAGAATTGATTTAAAAATCACATTGTGTATTGAAATAATAAACCACATGTATTATTTTATATTAAAGGTCTATTTTAAATGAAAATAGTTTATATAATGTCTTGAATGTAGAATTTTATTTCTTTAGGAAGAGGATTAACACATGGGAACATAGAGTACATATGTTAGAAGACTAGGATATGTATCACATGAAATGAAAAAACCTCTATGGACTTTGAATTATGTTATTAAAATAACTAAGAGAACTAAGAGATTGTTTTAGTGAAATGAAAATGTGTCACCATGTTACTAGTGTAATGAACCAGCTCAGGGTTCCACAAAACCAAACACCCAACCTGATTCTTCATAGGATCCAAAGGGTGATCCCTATCCCCACGGGCTAGAAACTAGTGCCTACGAATCATAAAAATAACTTTTGGAATTATTTATACTAATATAGAGATAAATTAAAGTGGAAAAAATAAATACAAGATCTAATAATAAAAGAACATTCCAAATAACTCATAAAAAACTACCATGATCCAACCTATTTGTATATACATAAATGAAATCACTAACAAAAGATACTGCTCGAAAAAACACAAACAAAGATAACTAAAAATAAAAAACTATGTACCAACTTGATCAAATCCCTAACCATCTCCATGAAACCTTCTATTTCTCATGACTACACAACTCACCCAACATTGACCACAATGAAAAA
The DNA here is from genome assembly GCA_963277665.1 of Viscum album. Lineage (NCBI taxonomy): Eukaryota > Viridiplantae > Streptophyta > Magnoliopsida > Santalales > Viscaceae > Viscum > Viscum album. Next base: position 1,479,977,072 of record OY728134.1, read on the forward strand.
GAAGTATTCAACTGAGAACCTATAATAGGAAATATATAGTCCTGAGATAAAATGTATTATAGGATAACACATCCAACCAAAACTAGAAAATATATTTTATAAGTAAATTAATAAATACTATATTGAAAATAAATCTATAAATTATGATTTACAGATATTCATGTATGTAAAAAATTACATAATCCATTTCCAAAAAATTCCTCTTTGTTTTCCAAATAAACATTCATTTATTGAAAATAAATCCATCGACCTAATCCTCCTCTAATACCCACACATAGCAGTTTTCCATTTCTCTAAAACTAGCCACTTTATTTATTTAAATTAATTTGGTCACCTTAAAAACTTTCACCGGAAAAAGCCTCATTTAAAACAAAATACTGATTTTGAAATTAATTTTAAAGCACCCACAAAAAAGTCATTAAATTCAAAAAAAAATTCCTACACATAATTGAAAACTCCTTTTTTATAATGGAACAACTAATCACCCACACAATTCAACATTACAAGTGCGAACTATATATCACAATGCATACACAAATATAAACAAGGAAGGTTCTATAAATAATAAAAAGGGGAAATGACACAAAAAAGCACTAGATTAAAATACCCTCAATCTATTCAAAACCAAGATGAACAAACATGTCATGGGATCTACCTAAGGTCCCTAATGTTCCAAGAATATAATCATATAAATGGTATAACAACCCAGAACCAGCTTCTTACATGCACTAAATTCCACTGACTGTTCATCCAATTTTCCCACACAAAATTCATTGTGATGACTAACGCCACCTAGAAATTTTTCATAGAATGGATGGTGGGGTGATAGTGCTGTGTGAACTAACTAGTAGAAAAATCTAGATCTTTCACAAAGTACTTGGTTTTCTATGACTAATAAAAAATAAGTGAGGGGTAGGAAGGCACATTTAATGTCTAATAAAATGCATAACCACAACTAACCTCACCCCTAACACAGAATAATGAAAACCCACATAAATATAAAATTATCCCATTATGTAATAATTAAATTCCCACAAAAGTGTTGGAAAAACATTTCATAGTGATCGAGAACCCACCAAAGGGGTAACCAGGAAAGGAAGATCAATGAGAGTCTTACAAAACCACCAATTTAAAAGAAAAATTTCAACAAAGACTTTAACACCAAAAAAAATCCTAGAAGGCCAATTATTTTTTAAATACCAAAAATATCTCTCTCCAAAAACCATCTTGAAAATGATGTAAAATATCCATGTGTTCAAAAAAAATTAAATTTACCCATATAATAAGGGTATTTCACTTTCAAAACCAAAACAATTCCAATGGACACCCATTTTAATCAAACAAATAAGCACTCAAGGTACTTCCCATCATGGGAAACCACTCACACATTTCAAATCACCATTTTCAACACACTTAAAAACCCCTTTATAAACCATTTTGTGATAAATACCTCATTTCAAAACCAAATTTCTTTAAAACTATTGTTTTCATTCATTAAAAAAACCAGGTTGAAAAGAATTTCAAAAAATGAAAAATATTTCTGAAAACCATAAGTCAATTCATAAGAAACTTAGCATAATTAAAAATTCCATTTTAAAGAAGAAAACATAGGATTCACCTGAAAAACCATTTAAGACAAGATTAAAACACTATAAATAGTATCAAATCATCACAAAGTTATTAAATAAAATTATACATTCGTAAAAAAGGAATTTTAAAAGGTAAATCACCTTTTGAATTCCAAAATGAAATAATTTTGTAGAAACAACTACCTCAAAGGGATGGGAATCAAGACTAAATGCTTTAGACCATGTCATCATCAATGATGAGAACCCCTAAATAAGTAATATTAGTGTGTACAAACCATAGTGACAAACTACCATCATTATATACACATGGAAACATAAAATTATCCATGAGAGATGTAGGGTTCATAGGGAATATAAGTCTAATAGAGAAGAGGGGAATAAGGATGAAGAGAGAAAAAGAGGGAGAAATCACCTGAAAGATATAGGAAATCATTAAAGGAAGGTAAAGAATCCAAGGTGGAGAAGCTTGGAACTAATAAAAGGTATCCCAAGGGTTATTCAAAGCATGTAGGGGAGAAATATGGATGAAAATACCATAAAATCAAAGAGTGGGTAAAATAAGAAAAACAAAAAAAAATTAAACACCTTGGTAGGACGTACGGTTTGGCCACATGGTTTTCCAAACCATACACTGGACTCTACCTGGGATAGACATCACCATCCACAGTTACTCTTTGGTGCTACATGGTTTGAACAAACCATTTACCTCGCCCTTGACACACCCAAGACCCCACACTATCTCTGGGAATCTCCACATGGTTTGAAAAACTATGATGAAGCCATGAAAAAATGATCTGTCCAAATGAATGATCCCCCTGAACTTGCACCATACAGTTACTTCTAACCATGTTGGATAACTATGGTCCAACCAACAATTCCTTAAAAACATGATCTTATTTCTAGAAACCTACCAATACTCAAATCCTATCAATCCAAGTTAAAATAATGAAAAATAAACCACATCATGACATCGTGGGTGTCAAAAAATCCCTACCATTACACTTTCTTCCCTCCCAAAATCCCATGGTCAAAATAAAAGGGCAATAAGATAGGATGTAATAAAGGCTACCTAACCCAAAAAGAACTAGTTAATGTAAAAAACCTCAATCTAATAACTAATATTCAAAAAATGATTAAACTGATCAACCATAAAGTTCCAAATGTCTCCAAGCACAAATGAAATGAGAACCCCAAAAAATGATGGTCCCCCAAAGCATGGGATACTGATCAGGGGCTCACCACCATTTAAAATTCCTCTAACATGGTGGAAACAAAGATAAACTACCCATGATATTCCTCAAATAACTGATGAACCATGAGATAAATGTTATTTCATCCTAAAATCCATTCCAACCCCAAGGGAAGGTAGAACAACCAAAATAATTCTCAATGAATGACAAGAGGTATCACCTCTAGTTAGGAGGAATGTGGATTACCTAGGGTCATAAATTATATCACCCTAGAATAGTGTAGGTTCCGGGTGCAACAGAAGCACAAGATGGGTGTGTACCAAACTTTGAAAATTTATATAATCGATGATTAATATTGGATAAATATGAAAATGAAATGTAGTATCCACTAAATTGAGTCGAATATAAAAGAAAAAGGAGAGAACCTAGAACCAAGAATAGAGGATCGACAAATTGGGTTTATAATTAATCTAATTAAATTATAGAATTACCTCTAAGGTGATTATTTATTCATTGATGTGTTTAACCACAGGTCCGAGGTGTGACTTCATTGCGATGTAGAATCCAAGGATAGTAATCCTATAGCAGTGATCCACACGTGTTCCATGTATCTCTAGTTGTTGTCGAAGGAGTGTTCGGGTGATAGCGTGGAAGATACTTTCACTTATGATGTCCATTGATGTGACCTAGGCTCTTTTTAAAGAGACCCCTCTCCTGTATTATCACAATACTATGTAATGGGATCTTTACTATTAGGCACCACATCAAGCTCCTGGACAAAGTTCTGAATCCAAATGGCTTCATTGGATGCATCTGAAGCTGCTATATATTCAGACTCCACTATAGAATCAGTGACAACTAGCTTCTTTAAACTCTTCCAACCCACAGATCATCCATTGGGATAGGAAATATATCCTGATTACAACTTCAGATCATTCTATTATGTTTTAAAACCATCCTCAACATAACCTCTGATGACAAGCTCCTCGTCTCCTCCATACACCATGAACATATCCTTAGATCTTCTCAGATACTAAAGGATAGTGTTGAAAATAGTCCAATTCTTTTCTCCCAAATCTTCTTGATATCTTCCTAACATGCTCAGTGTATAAGAAACATCATGGTTGGTATATAAAATGGAATACATGATAGATATTATTGATAAAGATTATGGAATCTTACTCTTCCAATCTTTCTGATGTTGTTTCTAGGGACACATTTTCTTGGAATGATATATACCATGTGAAACTAAAACCAATCCCCTCTGGGATTATTCCATACTAAATAACTTTAGTATCTTGTCAATATATGTAATTTAAATTAGTCCAAGAATCCTATTGGATATGTCATGAATGATCTTGATCCCTATAATTTAGTTTGCTTTTCCTAAGACCTTCATGGAGAAGAAATTGTTCAAACAATCCTTGACTGAAAATAAGACTGGTATGTCATCTCCAATAAAAAACATGTTGTAAACATACAATACTAGGATAATGACCACATCCCCATTAAACAACTTGTAAACACATGGATCACATTCATTCTTAATGAAACCTAATTCACCTATAGATTCATTGAATCAAATGTTCCATGACCTAGATGCTTTCTTTAATCCATAAAGGGATATCTATAACTTGTATACCCTTTAAGCATCACCTGGTGCCACTAACCCTTCTGTCTGTGTCATATATAAATCTTCTTGAAATATTTCCCTTAAGGAATGCAGTTTTGACATCAATATGCCTAATCTCATAGTCATAGAAAACTACTATAGAAAGCATGATTCTTATGGATTTAAACATGGAAACTGGTGAAATGGATTCATCATAGTCAATTCCTTGATGTTATTTAAATCCTGTAGCCACTAGGATTGCTTTATAAGTATTAACCTGACCTTCCATGTCTAGTTATTTCTTGAATACACATTTACACCCAACAATTTCTATATCAACTGGCGCATCGACCAGAAAACAGAATTGGTTTTGATACATGGAATCCATCTCAGAATTAATCTCTTCTATCAATCACGAAACTTTTGATCTTTCTACTACTTCATTACAGAAGAGAGGTTCATCATTATCCAACAATAATGAGTCACCATCCTAGGTGACAAGGAAAACATTTCCCTCTAGTTCCCTTACCCCTATTATGCTCATATGCAGTACTTATGTTTCAAGAACTACCTCTTCCACAGGGACATGTGGATCTTGTTTTTATACCAACTCCTTTGTATCTTGAGCCTCAGCTTTATCGAATTAAATCCTTCTCCCACTACCCTTTTGAGGATGTGATCCCTATCAATAAAGACATCCTCTCTAGAAATAATCACTTTATTGTATGAGGGGTTGTATAGGTAGTATCTCTTTATTACCTTTGGATGCCCTATAAATATTCACTTAGTTCCCTAGGGTGTATGTTTTTTTCCTAAAAAATCTTTATCAAATGCCTCACATCCCCATACATGTGTATGTGAAAAAGTGGGTTTCTTTTCACTCTATAGCTCGAAGGGAATCCCATTTTCTACCTTAGTTGGTACTTGGTTTCATGTGTATGATATAGTTTGCAATTCATATAACCAAAAGGATAATAGAATATCAGCATGAATTTTCATCGACCTTTCCATGTTCAACAAGGTATGGTTCCTCCTTTCACAAACACCATTCTATTGTGGTATATAAGGTGGAGTGAGTTGAGATAGAATACCATACTCCTGTAAAAGGTAGATGGAATCTTGATTAAGTTATTCTCCACCTCGATTCAATCAAAGATTCTTTATATTCTTACCAAGTTGATTCTCTACTTCATTCATCAACTCATTGAATTTCTCAAAGGAGTTGGACTTAAAGCTAATTAAGTAGAAAAATCCATATCTACTCAAGTCATTAGTAAATGTAATGAAGTAAGAATATCCACCTCTATATTCTACTAAAAATGGTCCACACACATCAGTGTGTACCAATCCTATAAGCTCTGTGGCCCTTTAACCATATCCACCAAATAGAGGTTTGGTCATTTTACCTTGTAAACAAGTGTGACATCAATCAAGTGGTTTTAGCTTAGAAGAGTCTAAATGACCATCTCTACAGATCTTTGTTAGGCACTTATCATTTACATGAATAAGGTAGTGATGCCACAACTGGGTTTTTTATGAGTCATGTGAACTTGGTTCATTATCAATTTCCAATACTTGGTTCTCATACTTTAATACATACGTATCGTTATTTAAATACATCATACCATAATATATGTTTTATTTATAAAATTAACAACATTTATTATTGAACATGTAAATAGATCAATCTGTATCTAAACTAGATACAGAAATTATGTTCTTGGCAACACTAGGTACATAATAACATCCATGTAAAACCAAAATAATTCCCATCTGCAATGTGAGGTGGTAGTCACCAGTGGAAAGAGTAACTAGCCTCACAGTATTGGCATCTCACAGATCCACCTCCCCTCTAAAAATTTTCTGGAATCTACTTGGTTCCTACATATGAATATAGATGTGAGCCCCAAAAGATTTATCTAATACCCTATATGAAGAAATGGAAATATTTCACTCAATAATAAACAAAAATTTGGATTTACCTTGCCTCTTGGTGCAGTTCCTCTTCTAGTGTCCTGAATTGTAAAATTCAAAGCACACTAACTCATTTTCCTTGCACTGCCTCTGGATCTTCTTCTTCTTGGTCAGACGGTGCTTATTGGCTTTAGATTGTTTATAAATATTAGGCCCCTTTTCTTTGTCCTTAATCTTCCTATTAATCATAAGGACTATGGGGTTTTCACACCCAATGTCCTTATAAACTTGGAAAATCAGGGTAAGAAGCTCCGATAGACTCTTATCATTATTTCTAATATTATAATTTACAATAATACTAGAGAAGGTATTAGGAAACAATGATAATATGAGATCTATATGCAAATCATCTTTGAATTTAGTCCATATAATGCATGGATGCTCAATATAGACAATAATCTTGACTACATGTGGTCCAGTTGGTGAAAACTCTCTAAGATTAGTAGTTAACAAAGTGTTGGAGACCTCATACCTCTCCGATATCTCCTTCTCTTGATAGATATCCTGATGGTGAGACATCATGCTATAAGAATTCATTTAATCATTCATCTTTATGAGATCATTGGTCATTAATGATAGCATGAGGCAATGAACATTTGTAGCATCATTCATATGTTTCTCATACACATAGAGTTCCTCATCACTCGCCTCATTTACAGGTGAAACTAGTAAAGGCTCTTCTAGCACATAAAGTTTCAACTCAAGGGAGGAGAGGATGTTTTCGCAAACAGTGCAAAGCCCACCCCTGGGTGATCAAGGAAGTAACCCTAATATGATCTCCCGCTGCTTCTCTGATGTTGTTTCCAGAAGATCGATCAATATGACTGAGCCTAGAATGGTTATAATTGTGAAAACTGATTCATGCGTTGAGACCAAGAGATTTCGACACAGAGGCCTTCCGACAATTTCATTCTCTTCAAACGAGGTAAACATCCTATCTTTGGATTTATGCTTTGTGCTCATCAAGAAATTCATTCGGCGTAGAGAATATTTAAAATAATTAAGGAAATATCTTGATTTAATTGGTTTTATGGGCTTCCATATTTGATTTCTTAACTCCCACAATGTAGTTTTCCAGCTCTCTTCAGAAGAAGAATACTATAGACTTTGGGTGAGACACTTGTGGGTCTTTAGGGGATATTCCATGAATGTTCTAAAATAGACACCAAATTTTGATCCTCTCACCGAGTCACCTATTTTTCCAATCTAGCTCAGTTTCCCTGTGTTACCGCTTCATTTGTTCAAGCATGCTGTCATGTTTCTGATTGCAAATCTTATTTGTAATCCTTTAAAGTTAGACTTCACGGTGAAATCTCTTTCAAGACCCTCAGTTGCGAGGGTTTGTACTGAAATTGACATTTTCCAAGACCTCCCATAACAAATCTAGATTCAGAATGGTAATTCTACATTCCTTAATGAAGTATCAAATGAGAACCTACCCGATTACTACATTGCTTGTCATAAACTTGGTCATTCTTTGAAGGACTGTGGAATTAGGGCAGTACACACTCCAGCTTGTAAATTTACTTGGGTTGAGAAAGAAAAACGAAAGATTGACCCTAATGAATGCAATATTAGTCAATAAATTATTGCTGGACCTTCTAGGATTTGGCATCATGTTAGAGGACATAAGGACAATGATGAGAAATCTGATGTGGAGAAGACTCAAGACGTGAACAATGGTCAAACTAGGAAAACAACGAGCCATTCATTAGATTCTAATAACCTATTAGATTTTTTTAGTGTTTTACACACAACACTAGGTTCTTTTACTAATTCTCCCACACCTATGGAGGATCAAAAGATTCCCACTAATCTCATGATGTCTATCAAGAAGAGAATAAAAGTGTCCATTCAGAATCTTGTGAATTATTACATGACGCCTTTGATCATTCTTGGCATATTGAGGATGTCTACTTGAAATCAAATTCACAAAAGGTAGAAAATCATTTATTGATTCAGATGGTTTCATTACGCAAAACCCAAAGAAGACTTGGAGACTTAGATATTACTCTAATAATGAGAGAACAGTTGTTACTAGATCTTTTACAGCCTCTAGGATGGTAAACACAGATATTTCCCTTCAGCCAGAGGCTGCTGAAAATCTCACCACGTCTTTTGATGAAAATAGTTAGAGTGACACTGATTATAATAAGGACTCTGACCCAGCTATGAGATATACATATTAGTTCGAGGAGGATGTGTAAGAATAATTGGAATCTTGGATGGATGAACAAGATGAACAAATTTTCCAAAGGTGGAAGGAAGGGGAAATCAACGTAGACTTTTACCTTCAAATTAGAAAGCGAATGTTTATCAAGTTGGTTGAGGAATTTAACCGAAACCCTGACATTAATTTTGAAAAAATTCCATGGAAATGAGTTCTTTTATTTTTCTCTTTTTTTAATATTTCACGCTTGGAATTCAATGCTGATAATGGCCTCTCAGTCTGAATATGGAGACTTAATGTTTTCTTGGCTGGTTTCTAGACCGTTTTTTGGTTTATGTGAGTGCCTCATATGTTGATTGCTGTTTTTTTCTGGGAATATGCTTCAATTGTTAAGAAAGGATACATATGTTAGGCTGTATGATTTTCTAAAGAGGATTGTAAGGACTCCAAATTTATAGAGATGTAGTTTCTTTTATAGATTCATGTGCATGTGATTTTGCGTGGGAGTTCTAATTTGCTTACTGCACGAGTAGAGTCTCTTATTGCAATATGCTTTTCATCCCTCTACCCTTTCCATGAAGTGACCCATGGGAGGTTCTGGATTCTATGATGATGATGGGTGAGGGCAATTCACAATACTATTGTTAATGTATTTTCATGATTCAATAACACTTTTACAGCATGCTATAGCGATTTTTCTATGACTTTACAGAACACAGAATCTTCATGACATGCTGAGATGTTTGTCTACCTTCTCCGTTTATCCTTGATATTCATTGGGTCCATTCTCATTGGTTTTTGTCACTTCCAATTAATCTTCTACTGGTGAAAGATCTTTGCACCTCGTGTAAGAAATGTACTCTATTTTATGTTTTAATAAAGTCTTGTGAAGTGTGGGATGAGTTTCTATCTTACACTTCAATCTGTTAAAAAAAAGTTTCAACTCATGGTGAAGGATAACCTGAAAGAGCCTTTTACACTCTTGGATATTAGTGTTTGTGAGAAGGTTTTCCTTATCGATTATGGATTATAATGATATATTTGATGTCATTTTAATTTTTGTTTCTACAAATTAATATGAATAGAGTTTTAGTACTTTATCTTGATAAATAAAGACAAATAAATAAATTGATATCTATCAGTCTCCCACTATTTTGTTGAAACAAAATATCCGTCACCATTTTCTTCAGAATATTTTGTTCCTTGGAAATTATAATGGCAAGGATCCATATTTCCTTTTGAATTACCCAAACTAGGGATGGTCAAGTAACTTGAAAGGTTTTAGGTGGGCATTTCAAATGACAACTGCATTAACTCATAGCTCCTTGATCTGTTGAGTGGACTCCCCAATTTGTAAATCCTTAATATTTGGATTTCCTAAACCTTTTCCTCTTAGTTACACCACTTCATGCTAGGTCAGTCAACACTTGATGTAAACTATGTTATTTTAACATAAAACATCAAATTATAATTCCCTGATAATTGAATGCACCCCAAATTGTTTTCCCATGTTCTATAAAATATGATTTGATTCTAATCGAAGTAATGAATGGCTATACCGAATTAATATTTAATTTATGAATTTTATCCTTTATGCCAAAATTACCACTTATTATAATATTAAATGCTTGTTAGTTTTTTTGTGGGATATAATTAAGTGATTAACAATGTATAGATAATATTTACACATAAGCAATTTTATTTTAGTTCCATATTGTATGCTTGTTAGTTCATTAATTATGTGATCATGTCAAACATACATAATGTTAGACATAAAAATTGAAGAAATAAATTAAGGGTACAATCATAAGCTTTAATATTGGTTATTTTATTGAGTGGTTGATAACCTATCCCTAACCTAGGGGAGGAACACTTTGAACCATTTAAGGTTTGTGTATACAAATTTCCACCTGTCCACTTTTGTATCTCATTGGATTGGTTTCTCCTTAGCTCCAAACATGAACAACCTCCTCTAGATTGGGAGCTCCATACATTACATATGATTTTAACTCACACATAGGTGAGGGGTAAAAGGGGTTTACATAAAATAAACCTTGGCCACGCAGGCCGTACATATTTATGTGGGGAAGGCATGCATTCCAACAATTTTAATTTAATAAATAAATTAAAAGGGAACCCATCACATACAAAGGTCTGGTCAAGCTCATGAATATCCACATACATTCAATGAATTATACATTTACTAAAACAAACATTCAATTCTTTAATTATTCTTATTAAGATAAATTACACATGAATCGATTAATCAATATATTTAATTAATCAAGCTCTCTTATCTTATTCATTTTCTGAATTTCCTTGATATTATCATCCATAATCTTGAACATAACTTGTACCTTGGATGAAAATCGACGAATACTCGTCTAAAACTACCCAGCATGTATTTATACGTGTATACACTTTATTCATTATGACATGATTCATGAACAAAAAATTATAATTGTAATATAACTCATATATGATCTGCAGTTCTTTAAACATTACGTATATGTTAATTAAACACACACAAACACACACACACACACACACACACACATATATATATATATCAAATACCTTTCACATGTTGTGTCAGAGCCTTATTCCCACACGAATGTACATGTCACAATGGTTACATAATATAATAATATATTTTAAATCCATGTAATCTGGATACAGTACATGGTGTGTAGATCCAACTACACATCATGTACTCTCCTCACCGTCTATCTGAAGTACACGCCTGGGGAAATAGCATGTGAACTGTACCTGATAAATCTTTAGAGTACACAACATGTGTAGTAGGCCACACGTTGTGTAGACCCCGCATTACACGGTCACCAGCCGTGCAACCTGTATATGAGATACATGAGTTGAACCTGACCCAAAGGGACTACACGCCTTGTTGAATGGGCCACATGACATATAGTACATATGACCGTGTGCTAGTTTATCCTAGTTAACACACAGTGTAAGAACTAAATACACTATGTGTCATTAATGCACATGACTTGCGTAATTTTTGAATTACTCCTGATGCATTTAACACAAATACATGGTGTGTAAATCTGACTATATGAAGTATATTCTTGTGTTATCTGGGTAGAACAGTCGGCGCCTCCTGATGGGATCCTCTATTTAATTTTAATCGAAAAATTATTTGTTTCTGTTAGATCTGAAAGAAACGATAAGGGTGGAACGAATCTAGAAAATAAGATTACAATAATAATTAAACATGAATTGACAAACTAAATTAGTAAATTGTAAATCATAAAAAAATTATTTAAATAATTATAAATGAAAATATGACCCCTATGATACCACTTGAAGGTTCTGGGAAAAGTGGAAGCATAGGATGGGCGTGTAACAAACTTTGAAAATCTCTATAATCAATGATTAATCTGGGATCAATATGATGATGAGTGATAGTATACACAAAATTGAATAAAATATAAAAGAAAAAGGAGAGAACTCGGAAACAAGAATATAATATCAGAATATTTTGTTTATAATTAATTTAATTAAATTATAGAATTACCTCCAAGGTGACTCTTTCTTATTTGATGCGTCTGACCATGGGTTCGAGGTCTGGCTTTTCTGTGATGTAGAATACAAGGATATGAATCCTCTATTAGTGATCCACACATGGTCCACATATCTACAGATGTCACTGAATGATTCTCTAGGTTTTATCATGTAAGTTCCTTGTGCTTGTGATGTCTGCCTTTTATCACATTTATAATTGCTTCCAATGTGTTCTACTTGATCCATTTTAGGAGGATCTCTCCCATTCTTGGGATCGTTCTCGGAGAGGGACGAGTTCTCTAGCCTCGAGAGCTTTTCTCCATGGATTTTTTACACACAATGATTGGGTTTTTGGTGAAATGACCCTTTAGATTATATAGAGAATAATAACATAATTGGGAATTTAATTCACTAGGTAATAATAAATAATTATCACATGTTCCATTACTTAATTTATTATTCCATGTGAAAAACGCATGTCAAATAATAATAGAAATGCTATTATTTCCATGACATGTGTTTAAAAAATTTAATTCACCAGGTAATAATAAATAATTAGCATAGGTTTCGTTACTTAATTTATTATTCCATGTGAAAACCCCATGTCAAATAATAATATCAATGCTATTTTCTCCATGAAATTTGATTAACATGAACATTATTTTAATATTATTTCTCACTGGACCCATATCATGGTCCGCCAATACTCCTTAATATTTATGGGGCCTTGAATACTAACTATTTATTTATTAAATAAAAATAATTTCATTATAGACCGATAAATAAATATTCTATCTGCAATATATTATCTTGAATAACTAGAGTCAAAATCAATGAGATCAGGTAGACTTGAATAATTATTAAACACAACTAGGAATAATATTTATTAAATAGGTTAAATAAATAAATTATTTAACTGAGATACTAGCTACACTTACTGTGTGACCCTCTAGGCCTCTTTCTAGTTGGCATTAGGTGGACTTTCCTAAAGTCCAATATTACTATCTGGAAATGTGTCAAATCACCCAAGAGAAATAAGTTGATGTTGTGAAGACATGTCACCTAATATGAACGTTTATTGTGTAATATAACCCCTTTAACCAGATATCTCCAATCAAGCGAGTTTCATTCAAGTTACATTAACCAATGTGCTCTATTTGTCATTCTTTGATTTCCAAAAATTGAACATGCCTAGTGAACACCATGTCCTTTGATTTAGTTAGGTTGTATCATTTTCATCAAAGGGCTTGAGATATCTACTTCTCTAGAAGTGACAAATCCTTTTTTGACATATTCATTAATGTAGTATTAATCGTGACACACCCAACATATCCTACCTCGCCATGAACATTTGTCATCACATTTTTCGTTAATAAATCTAAGTGCTTGAGTCATAATAAACCTAAATAATAATCCTAAATTCTAAGGACTAATAAACACATTTTCAGATAGGAACATCCAATGACATTTATGAATGTGGATTTTCGACTGACAGGTCTTGTTCTCATAATATCCTCCTAGATATAACCAATTCCGCACACCGTGAGAAGGTGCCTCAAAGTTTCATGAGTCCCCACCCCTAATAGCCTGTATAATTTGTGTTCTTTCAAGTGATATCATCCGAACATATAACAAATATTCAGGAATAGTTTCATGGAAATTCCAGGTTTTCATAATAGTAGGGATCCTCTATGAAATTTATGTGTGACAACTATTCTTAGGAAATTATCATATACTATGTCACACAGAAAAGAAATAATGATGTGATAATGAGTTTATTAATATTCATCCAATGAATATAGGTTTATCATAAAGTACAATGAAGTTGATTTCTAGGGAACCAACTCCAACGCACAATGTATTCTAAAATTCCACAACCAAACACCAAATATCATACTAGATACAACTGGTAGAACATACACCATATCTATAAAAAAATTAACTCAAGGCCTATATCATTCCCAACAAATGAGATCCTCAAGGGATTAAGACAAGAATAATATCAAAAATAATTCTCAAGATATTTAAAAAAAAAAGGATAAAAAATTGTACTCACATCCAACTATAATGATATAAGGCTTTCCCTAAAACATCATTGAAACCATCCCTCACAACACCCAAAAAAAACAGCATCCCCAAAATTCCAAAAAAAATACCTGAAGCTACCAAAAACCAATATTAAAAAAATTAATATAAGGTTTCCAAGAATAAAAAATCCACAACATGATCAAACCCACTACATATTTTGAAAAATATTCTTATAAAACCTTTGAAGATGACCCAAACAACCACAATAGAGGTAAACTCCAGGAAACTTCAAGATTTGGAGCTTGTAATATCCTAGATCCACATATTAGGAGAACCCTAGAGATATTTTATTTTCATGAAAAATATTCTTTTTTTCCACAGTTATACTCATACTTCGTTTAGTAATCTCTCACTAGGTTATCCTCACACCCACCATGCTTCTACTAAATACTCTAGGGGACTAAGTAATCACCCACCACTATCATCATAGACTTTTCAAATTCTATTTCCATGATTTTTCTAACAAATATATCTAAATCAAGATTTGGGTGAAGACTACCTCCTTTTAAATGAGCTTTCTCAGAGTCTCTAACTACAAACTTCAAAGAAAGGATGTACAAATTCAAAATGTGTTCAACGTACTCCCTTTCTGATCGATCACCCTGATAAATTCCCATATGATTGATATCCTTATACAATTTCACATCCTCAGGGAAGAACCGCTAAATAAAAGACATCCTAAAGAGCTCATAAGACATCCCTTCCCACACTAGGAGGGTAACAATTACTACCAAAAAATTCAGCAAAAACTGAAAAGAATTCTCTCAATTACTCTCTCCCACAAAGCCCAGGTATCCCAAGGGAATTAAGGATCTCCTCAATCTCTTCCAACCAATTTAATACTTCCACTGACACCTAATCACCACTTAAAAAAGGTGGATATTGATTTAAGAAGTCTGAGATGGGGTTTAAGCACATAGAATGTTCTAAATCCACCACTCCATTCAGAGTCTGGGTAAAGATTGGATATGAAGAAACCTTTTGACTATTCTAGAGGAAAATAACAACAAGGACATGAAAATAAAAAATTCATGCCAGAAATAACAAACCAAATGATTCCTTCACTAAAATGGAATCAAAACCAAGACAAAAATCCCTCAAATGAGGCACCCAACACTCACAACAAATAAAAGGAACATTCCTTTGAAACCAAAATATTCCAATTTAATTTTGAAACCACCCTACACAAAGCCATATGCTTTAAACTAATTAAAAAATGTTTATTTAAAACAAGGAAACCTTGGTGGAGAACACAATAATCCACAAGGAATTCCACAAAACCCCTTTCACAAACTCCATTTTGTTTATAAAATTCCAAGTACTAAAGTAATTCCCATTAAATGAATTTACTTTTGAAAACACTATTCAAAAAGGAAACAACAATTTTGTAAAACATTATTTTAAAACCATGTTGGAAAACAAGAATTTGAAAAAAAATCCTACATTTTACCAAAACAAGGTTTTATAAACCAAGTGCACAAAAGAAAATCAAAATCATCAAAACAATGGTCATAAGACCCACATCCAAAAGATGGGAAAACCATACACTCCTCATTAGACCTCTAAAGAGAGAGGCCCACTTTTTAGAGAGTCTAGAATTAATAGAAGTCAAAACGGATAACTAAGGAAGAAATAATATCTTTCACATGTTCAACACATGGGTTGGTCAACCTTGTGACAACCAAGAAACAAACATTATAAACAAGGGGTGATGAACCAAATGGTCACCCCATGGTTTTCTAAGACATGTGGGAAAACTAAGCTGCTCAAGATCTCTTCCCTTTTATCCCTAAAACCAAAGAGTGGCCTACAATATCACTAACATGCTATGATAGGATCAAAACACCCATAAAAAATCCATTAGAAAAAACCAATATAAACTTGAATACATGATTCAAAATATAACTTCCCCTGGAATCTTGAGACTCAAGTTGAGAAAGAGTTAGCTGGACTCTTATCACCCTTACCTCTCAAGTTATGAAAACCTTATTCTCTTTCTTCCTGGTCACCCTGAAATAAATCTGGCTACAAAAAGTGATTATGATTCATATTAAATAAAACCAAAATCTGTAATACCATATTGTAATGAACTTTATTGGGCTTACACCAAACACGTTACCCAAACTGATTCTTCATAAGACCCGAATGATGTTCTTGATCAGCACGGGCTAGAAACTATTGACTATGTATCACAAGAATCCCATTAATAATGATTTATCCTATCTCAAATAAAAATGATATCTAAAAAAATAAATACAAGTTACAATAATGAAATAAAATTCTAAATAGTTCATCACCAAATACCATGACCCAACCCATATGCAAATACATAAACACCATCCTTAAAAAACATCCAGCAAAAATTGGAACAAATATAACTAAAAATAAAAAAACTAAAAAAATATGAATCTAAACCTTAGCCACCTCTAGGAAACCTACAATTTCTCATCACTACCCATCCCACCCCACATCAGCCATGATGAAAAAGAAGGATCCAAATGAGAACTTGGAACATAAAATATATAGGCTTGAAGAAAACTCTTAGTAGGTCACCAAAACTGACTGAATCTATTCAATATGTTTCATAAGGAAATTCATCAATACTAGTTTGAAAATAAATATAGAAAATAATATTTACACACATTCATGTATGGAATGAAAATATACATAATCCATTTCCAAAACATTCCACTTTGTTTTCCAAAACCAAATTTACACATTTTGAAAACAAATCCACCAGTCTAAGACTTTTCCAAAATCCACACACACCCATTTTTCATTTCTATGAAACCACCAACAAGATGTATTTAAATTAAAATGGTTACCTAAAAACATTTCTCTCGATGAAGTTTTTTTTTAAAAACAAAAAAGGTATTAGAAATTTCTCTTAAAATCACCACACAAGAGTCTGTACATTCAAAATAGGTTTTCCACAAATATTTGAAAACCCATTTTTCTAAAAGAACAACCATGAAACCACATGTGTGAAGCATAACAAGAAGACACAATATATCAATAGGAATACACCAATGTAAACAAGGATGGCTCTATAAATAAGAAAGCATCAACAGTAATACAAACAAGAACATGATCAAACACTCCTTAATATATAACCAACCATGAAGAACGAGTGTGTTAGGGGATTTAATTATGGTCCCTAACAAGCCAAGAATCTTACCACATAAGGTTATAACCACATGGAACCAGTTACTAGAATGCATTAAATTCCACTAAATGATTTTCTAATTATCCCACACAAGTATAATTGTGACGAAAAACCCCCACATAGCACATATTCCGAACACATCTAGTGGTAAAATAGTGGCATGTGAACCAAATATAGGAAAAGATAAATATTCCACATATTACATAGAATCACATGAGAAGAAAATGAAGTGAGGTGTAGGAACAAATTTTCCTGGTCTATAATCTCATCCCTAAGTCCCATTGATGAAAATTTCCGTACAGATAAAACTTACACATGAAATAACAAGATAATTCCCATACATGGTGATAAAAAACATCACATTGTGATCATGAACCCTCCCAAGATGTAAAAAGACAAGGGAAATCAAGGGAAACCTTACAAAACCACTATTTTAAAGGCAAAATTTCAACCAAACTATTAATACAAAAACACATATTGGGATGAAAAATAATTTTTAAATTCTATAAATATCTCTCTGCAATACCAATTTGGAAAATTATGGAAACCACCCATGCATTGAAAAAATTTCAAATCTACCCTTAGGAACAAGGGTTTTCTCTTTAAAAACCAAAACAATGCCAATGAAAACCCATTTTCATTAAATCCCTTTAAAACAAGCCGTTAAAGAATTTAAAACTACAGTAATCCACTCACACATTTCAAATCACCATTTTAAATACTCCAAAAACCCCTTTATAAACTATTTGGAGGTTATCAACTTATTTTAAGACCAAATTTATTTAAAACCATTTTTAACCCAATGAATACATAAACCAAGTGAAAAAAATTTCACAACATGAAAACCATTTACAATTTTTTAATTCATTTAAAAATATTCATTTCATTCTAAAATATCCCATTTCATACATGAAAAAAATAATTCAAATGTAAAAACATTTATGCCAAGATTAAAATACCATAAAATAATTTCAAATCATCACAAAGATGCCACATATAATCATATATTCATAAAAAGGGAATTTAAAAAGTAGAAATACTTTTTGATTTTCAAAATGAAACAATTTCATAGAACACCTAAATAAAAGGGCTAATAATAATTCCAAAATGATTTTGAACATGTCACATTCAATGATGAACGTACCCACATAATTATTAATAGTGTCTACGTACCCTAGAAACTCAAAAACCCATCATTAAATTCACTCACAAAACATAAAACTATGCATGAGATATCTAAGGTTATTGGGGGAAGCTGAATCCAATAGAGACTAGGGGAATAAGGGATAAGAGAGAGAGAGAGAGAGAGAGAGAGAGAAATCACCACAAACCTCTTGGAAGTCATCAAAAGAATTGATTTGATCCATGATTAAGGAGGTTGAAACTTCTACAAGGGTCGTATGATGTGTGTGGGAGGAAAGAGGGATGGAAAAACCTTAAAATAAAAGATGGTTAAAATAGAAATGACCAAAAAATTAGATACCTTGGTAGGCCACATGGTTTTGCAGCAGAGTTTACCAAACTATGTGTCAAACATTCACTAAGAACTGCCTAGTATAGACACCCCTTACACGGTCAATCTTCAGGTTCCACATAGTTTGAACAAACTATGTCCATCCCCTAGACACACCCAATACCATTCACGGTGTTGGGGTAGTTCCACATAGTTTGAAAAAATAAGCAAAAGATAAGAAGAACTGCTTAATCAAAATGATATATCCACCCGCACAGACATCACATGGAAACTCCAAACAACATAAGATAACCATTCTACTATAAAAAATTCATCCAAAATGTAAATTTACATCTCTCAACTAGCCTAAACTCAAATAATCTCAAGACAAGAAAAAATAATACAAAACAAACCACAACATTTCCTGGGTGGTGTCACAACTAAGAATTTTATGTCACTCTCCCAAGAAGTTGCATGTGTTCTTAAGTTAAATTGGTTCAATTAGTGAGATGGTTCTAGTATCCTAGGTGGTTTTTAATATTAGATACCTTTGATATTTCCCATGGTTCTTATTTTATATAATGTTTTAACTTATTTTTTAAAATATAAAATATTAGAAGCTTATTTTTTATTATGTTCCATTCTCTAAAATAAAAATATTATATTTATGTTTATAGTTTGTTCTTTTCAATCTAACATGCTTGTAATATTTTAATAATAATTACTCTTTAAATACATAGTGGGAACATACTGTACTTGTTTTTATCACACCCTGCATACACCCTATGGGTGTATATAGAATTATCATTGTCCGTTACAAGTAAAATAAAGTTATTTCTTAGAGGTTGTGCGGGTGGGTGGTAATCTAGTTAGTGGGGGAATGGGTTGGTTAAGGTGACATGGTATGATGATCCCTCGTGTCACATGGTTATGGGTAGTATAGTTTGTTTCATTTTTGGTTTTGGTATTAGCATTTCATTACCACTTTATATAACATATTTGAGTTATAAACTAGTCTCTTTATATATGTAAGATCAAATCCATTTTTCTAATATTTAGATGGTTACATTTTTTTATGAAATGTGATGGTCATTTTTACATGTTACATATTTTATATAGAAGGATTTATTTTATGATTTTCATGAATAAAATATTTTCCAAGGTATGTTCTTGATTCCCCATACTTGTTTCTAGGCCATTGGGATCAAGTACACCCTTCATGCCATGCCATGGACCTAAATGGGGGCCTAGGTTAGGGGTACCCTAAGATGGTTATTGAAAAATCCATTTTTAGAATAATTTATGATAAATGATTTTTTCTAAAATTTGACTTCATTCCCATGATTACATAGTAGGATCACACTTAGAATATTGTGTTTCAACACTTCCAAATAGAGAGAATATTTCCACTTGAGCCTTTTTTTAAATTTTAGGAGTTCTAACCCCTTTAATTTTTAAAGAACCATTATTTTGAAATTTAATTGCTCCATAATATTACTATTTTAAGTTTTATAGGTTTTTAGTGTCTCCAATCATGTGTTAGGAACAACCAATATCAAGAATCTAGGGCTTTCCTATCTTAATTACTTTCAATTAAACCTAAAAAATTAAAGATTGTTCTTCCCAATTTTTTTCAAAACATTTTACATTTTGTTAATAGGAATTATAGACATAAATACTTATTTATGAATTTCATAGAAAAATTTTCTTATTGACCACACCTGCCAAAAATGTATCCCAACTATTCCAGTATATTTTATATGGATATATTAGATAACCTTTTTTACATATTCCAATATGCTTCTATATATTTTAAACTTTTATTTTTTACTTTCACATTGCCTTGATAAATACTCTCATACTTATCCCATACTTCTTTAACTGTCTAAACTCCCATGAATTTTGTGAAGCATTTTTCAGAAATAGACATAATAATGGAATTTATAGGATTGAAATCTACCTAATGATTTATTTTATCTACAAATTCCATAAGAATAGTTATTTTATTGGGTGGTAATCCCACTAGTGCAACATCCAAAACTTTAAGGATAAGAGACAATAAGTTAGGAATCATATATATTTTGGATCCATTAAAATTATTTCCATAAATGATAGGAATAAATATGTTTTTTATTGAGTTGATGTTATGAATCATACACTTTTTTTGAATTTGATATTGGGAACCTGGTGAATTTATACCAATTCAAGGTGACCTATAAATGGTTACACCCCTGATAATAAGGGAGTGTATGAATTATGGGTGATTAAAAATTTAAAAATTGAATCTATTTAGATATAAACCTCTTATACTAGTTAATACTTTATCCTCTCAAAATAAACACCCATCATTGAATGATGAATATACAAAATAAAAGAATATAAGGAACATGATATTTTTATTGGGTTTGGTCTTGATGTGATGGAATAATCATTTTTTCATAAATTTTCATTCTAATATCACATATTTTACACTGAAATTATACAATCATATAACAATGGGAAGGGAGGTTTCATAATTCACCTAAGTTTCAGTATTATCCTACGAACACATTTTTATACTAAGACCCATCAATTACAATGAATATAAAACACACCAATTATGATAATTATTATAATAATTTTGTGTCCCTTCAATAATAGATAAATGTATTACTCTTTGATATGGAAAGAATAATTAATATGAATAATGATATCCTCTTTAAGAAAGTTGACACAAAGTAGATACAAATTGATGAAAAATGAATCAGCTTGTTTTCAATCAACTCTTAAGATCATCAATGTTATGATATATTCATTTAGATTTTCAATGATTAGATTAATATGATGTTTTGATACATATTGGGTACCCTACTTTAGTATTATTTTTTCTTCTTATTCCAAGTTTCTTATGATAATATTTTTTAGTTCATCTTCTTCTAATTTTATAAAAAATATTTATAAAACCACACCCCATTATAAGGAAAATATAAAATTAAAAAATTAAAATGAATTAATGAAAATCAATTATATATCATCTTCTCAATATGTATTCCAATATAATCATACACCATGATCCTACACATTTTCATATTTTGTTAATATTTAGACCATGCACCATGATCACTAAATATTCTCTTCTTAATTAACTAAACGTCTCTAGTAAAATTATAGAACCACCATTTTTTAATTTAGCTGATAACAAAAATTATTGAATAAATATTTTTCAAATATTATATTTAATAATAATTCAAAAAAAAAATTCAAAAATTACATAAATACCCATTAATGATTTTCTCTCTTCAGTCCACTAGAATAAAGTTGGTTGTCACATTTTTTAACCTTCTCATGACATAACATGTCACATAGTCAAATAAATCACTTGATTAATTTTCTTGAATAACTAAATGTTTATTTAATTGTGATTATGAGAACTCTAGAACCACATAACATCACCATAATAAAATTATATAATTATTTTCTATAGTTTTAATTTTGAAAATAAATTTTCATCTCATTTCTTCATATAAGAGTTGATATCATAGTTTTATAATATTATTAATATTATTTATATCATTTTTATTTAACAAATCATGAATTTCAATCCCTTTTGATTATTTGTGATGTTTTAATCCCTATAGATCAGTTTAGACATAAACTGATTTAACATTATTTGTATTTTTAATTTTTGACAAATCAAATATTTTGACATGTATTGGACTTAAGGACAAGCTTCAAAAATTCCCCACGACTCCTTTCCTTTTCCAAATTTCATATTTACTTCATTTAAGAAGGTTAAATGAACCTTCAAAAATTACAATTTATCCTTAAAAAATATTTTTATTTGAATCTCGTCTTATCTCAAAAACAACCTTTCGAAAAATTTATCTTCTTAACTGTCTGGTTAACCTTATGGCCTACACGTTGACCTTCCAAGAAGACAAAAACTTCTAAAATTCCATAACGTTTAATTTTTTTTAACCTTATAAAACGTCACAACCCTTCCAAATTAAGTTAAAACTTTAGGGTAAAATATTACCTAATGAAATAACATCATCCTTATAAAATTCATGTTAACCTTTAGAAGTTATAGTAAACCTTCCGAACAGGTAACTCAACCATCCAAAATGATATTTTTTGAAGAATTATTCAATTTTCTACTATAAAATTATAAATTAAAAAATAAATTAAAATCACCATATAACTTTTTAAATCCAAAAAAGTCCAACTCCAGACACATCTAAAACACTTCACACATATTTTGGATCTATGTATATAGAATCTATCACTTATTTTGCATTGTTGAAAAATAAATATAACCTTATTAAAGAATACAATGGGAACTTCAAAATATCTAAAGAACACAATATTAAATACTCCTCCTAACTATCTAGATAGAGAGAATAATAGAAGAATCCTTCCATCCTTGAAGGGATTCTTGATTTGATCAATAGATAACTATAAAAGTATTATTGGATCATATGGGATAAGAAACAGAGTTCCATATGTGACATTATAATATTCATGTATCATGTCTGGATACATATAGAGGTATTATAATTTAGATCCTTCAATGAAATGATTATATTATTCAAGTGGTTTTCTATTCACCAATATCTTCTTCAAAGAAACAATTACAAAATATGGTACTTAAAGTTTATGATAAATTAATAATAATTTTTACCTGAATAGATACTTCAATCAAATCATCTAGGTTTTTCTTCATCCATTTTTTCCTGATTTATCCTAAGAAATACATAAAAACCACTGTTGGGCATGGGATTGTCCACATTAGTTCAAAATATAAGGAGGAACACCAGGAGGGCATGAATTGAGTCTTCAAGTACTTGATGGGATTGGAATAAGTAGACTTTTGTTTTAAAATAGATGATCCATTATAAGGATAAATAGATGATTAATTCTTATTGGATTAAACTACCCAGAATAGAACCAATGATTTTTCACTCACAAATGCAACTAGTTGTTACTTTGTTCATAATAAAATATGAGTACATGAAAACAAAAAACTTAGGGATGAAAATTATATGGACAATAAATCTATTCAAGGATCTAAAAAGGAGTCAGGATGGTGGATTGTGTTAGATTTGGTGTCCTACAACAAAATACATTGTATTTTCAATTACATGTATAATGAAATACTTAGATATTTATCAATATCTTTTAACTTTATGATTATTATTATATTTGAAATTTATGTGATAATTTTCTTAGTGTATATATTTCATTTAAAGGATATATCAGTTTCTTATTATAATGAGAACCTTGAAGTGGAATGAAAATATTCATAAATATATATCTTATGGTTTGGATAAAATTATCTAAGAAGAAAACAATTATGTTTATATTTTAATGTGTTAGGGGCTCATATGACAATGTTAATTCTTCTCATAAAGATCGCACTTGGTAATACTAAAGAGATGAGGTTATAAAGACAAACCCACCAATATGAATTCCACATGTTATATGTTTCATTATATATTCCTATATGAAGACATGTGTGTTGGTCCTTAGAATTGAGATTATTATTAATGTATATCATCAGTTGTGTATGTTTATGTTTTGGTCAAATTCATAACAATATATGTTCACAATAAGTTAGGATATGTTAGGAGCATCAAAAGTGATATGGGATTAATAAATAAGTCAAGAAAAGATTTCCCTTTCAAAACTGGAAATAGATATCTATCGCTATTTGATCGAAATAGAACTATCTGATTAAATCAATGGCCATAGTGATTTATTAATGAGTTTATTTTAAGAATTCAAAGAAATATATGTCAAGAAAATAGGTTTATGACATGAGTATAAAACGTTATTAATGAGATATCATGACAATGTGAATATTTTACAAAGTGTACATTCATAGGAGGTTGTTCCCATTGTGACATTTACTTCTTTCTCTATGGGTTCCTTGATGTATTGTTAGATGATTATCTTGGAAATTAGGCCAGTTCACATAAGGTCACTTAGAAAGAGTCCTAGAGGGTTATACAATAAGTGTTTCAATGAATTTTATAAACTCTATTTATATTTAATATTTATAACAAATATTATTAACTATTTTAGTTTAATAAATATTCTATATGGATTGATCACATAAATTTAATCTCCAGTTATTTTAGTTATAATATATTGTGAGTTGAATATTAAGTAAATGTATTTTACCAGTTAGAAAATATATAATATTTATTTATCTCTTGTTTATTATCAAGGTATTTAATAGATATTTATTTTTTAATAAATATTTATTTATTTATATGAAAATTAAAATAAATATTTATTCACTAATTAGTAAATATAATATTTATTAATTTATTGAATGAGAAATACTATTCAAGGTTCAATAAATGTTGAGGATGATTGATGGGAATAATTATGCTAGATGGAAATGATATATTTTATTTAATAGTATTCTAATAAATGTTGATTTATTTGTTTAATAGATGACCTTTAAATATCCATGAGTTAATGCACATCATGAAATATAATAATAATAATAATAATAATATTATTATTTGACAAGGGGTTTACTATGAATAAAGAAATTAGTTAAGGGCCATTCTGAAATAATTAATTTTATAATTATAAGTATATAACCCAATTTATATCATTTATAGTTATATAGGTGATTAATTTCACACAAAACATCTTCTATAGAGTATTCTATATAGACTATATAGAATCCTCCCTAGAATGCTCAAAATAATGAGAGGCAATCCTTCTCCTCAGTATCAATATATCGATAGAATAAGAGAATGAATTATTGAAACCTAAAGGAATTCTTGTTGAGATAAATGAAGAACGTCTAAAGATGTTCAATATCTTCACACTAGCACATGGGGATCCATCAATCATGTTTTTATATTTTTGAAGCATTCTGGGATACCACTATAGGGAATCTACTTTAGATATTTTTATACAATAATGATATGACTCAGTGAAATTAATTTGATTAATATATTATTTAAGGAAATAATTCCAAGTTAAGGTATTTCTAGATTATGATAAATAATTTAAAATGATATGTGAAAATGTACTCTATTGAATCGTTCAGGGGTTCTATTCATCATGTTATAAATATTTATTCAAAGAAACTAACAAAAAATATATTGGGTGTGGGCCCGACCACTTCTACTACACCCCAAAAATGATAGAGTGTTATTATGTGATTATTAGAGTGAAATTAATTTGGATCGAAATATGGAATTTCACTCATAAAAAACAAAAAATTGACCTAAAACATCACTTCCACTAAATTTTTTTTGGGATAATGTTCTGGTGTTACCTAAGATAACTGGATTAAAAAATATAGTGTACATGTTCAACATGGTTAAATTTCAAAAAAGTATCAGGCAATATTGTACCTCAATGGGAAAAGGGTGACCAAAATATATAAGATACATTATGTGCTACATAATTTGGAAAGTTGATCATATTATCTATAGTGTTGATGTTTTCTTAGTTTCCTTTATTTTGTTATCAAGTAAAAGATTGTTAGGAAATTTTAATCCTATTCATATTCTGATTCAAATGATTGAAATAAATAACTCTAGAAGTTATCTTTGGGAGTATGGAGTAGATGTGTGTTAGCATAAAATCATGTAGAGGTAAGTTATCTGGATGACATGTTTTGGATGGTTTTGTTAAAAAATTTCAGCTTCTAATATTTTAAGTAGTGGTCAGACTACCAGATGTTGTCTTAATAGATGTTACAACACACATTGTAATCACTGAGATATTTAAATAAGGGTATTCCCTATCATAGTTTTTATTAAAGGGGTGGAATATAAGGTTCATTGGTGGAACTCAAGAGTATATTTCATTGTTTACAAGACATTAGTGATCAAATGTATATTTTCAAAACAATAATAGGATTTAGTAATCAAAATTGGGTTCCCCACAATGTTCGGAGGTTTTTGTAGTCGAATGACTAGCAGGGTTACACTTTAAGATTGATGTGGGACCACTTTTACATGTGTGAAGTTATCACTGATGGTTAGTGATATGAATTTATATATTTTTAGTTGACATTGAAATAATTCTAAAACCTAATTAATAAAAATATAACTATTTTGTTTCTTTATGGATGTAATACTAACTTCTAAACCACATAAAAAAATATTTTCATTACTTTTTCTTGTTCAATATTTTTAATTTATTTGAATGTTTAACAGTTTAGTGAGTGTGTGTAAAGATCAACTTTATAGAGTTATTTTGAGTTATTAACTTACTATGTTTCAATATAGTGGTTTTTTGGGATTCCTTCTGACCAAGGGAGTTCTGGAGGTTGTATCATTCTGCTGTCTAATATTTAGAGTTTTAACTTTTGATAGACCAATGGTGTTAAATTCCAAAAAATATATAGAGTAAATGGGAAATTATTATTTTAATAAATTTAGATTTCAAAAATTAATTTAAAAGTGAGATAAATAGAAATAATAAGGTTAATGTATTGTTTTAATATTAATTGATTATGATTTTTAACTGATCATGCATGATGGTTCATGTTTTGAAATGACTAAATACTAATTTTAGTGTATTGAGGTTTCATTTTTCTATAAATAATTTTTAGGGAATGTAATGGTCAAATTTTCATTATGAATGTGGATTGAGTAATAAAAATATTCTATTATTCACTTTAGGTCATTGATACAAATTTATAGTAACTTTAAAGTGGATTTCAATGCTTACTTGAAGCAGTTTTCAAATTTACCTTGTACTATTGTATAAATATATATTTTGGTTAAATAAGTTTTTATTTTTTACTAGAAATGATTTATATCAATTAAAGGTTGACTTAGAGGTTTCTTAAAAACGTATTTATGTATTAAATGATTCTTAGGCTTTTAAATCAAAAGGATTTGATTGAATAAATGATTATATTTGATTATATGAGTGTTTTAAATGGATTTGTTTTGATTTAAACATGATGGTACTATTTTATAATCCCATTTTAATAGTTTATGACTTATTTAGTTTGGTTTTAAGTGAAATTAAGAGTTCTTTTGGTTATAAAAATTTGTTAATTAGTTTTTCTACATAATTAGCAGTTTTTGAGCTATGATGGTCTTGTTTGTGAGGACTTTAATTAATTTTTATGTGCTATTTTGGGTTTAAATGATTTAATTTTTCTGCAAATGTTATGAAGGTAATTCTCCAAAAAATTCAGTGTTTAATTTTAATTCATTTTCCTTATTTTATACCATTTTAAAGTTGAAACTATATAAAATGTACTAATAGTTAAATTAAATTGTTGTTTACTTATTTTTTTTGAATTATAGATATAATGTAATTTATCATTAGAAATGCATGAATTAGAATGAGTTTATAAAATTTATTGAGAAAAGTTACATATTTTATAGGATGATTTTTTTGACTTTTTTATTTTCAAATTATGTTTTATTTATAATAAAATTAGTTTTAGTAATTTAAAGGCTATGTTTGGATATGATTTATTTATATTTGAAAAATATTATGTTTTACATTGATGTTATTGAATAAAAAAGGGACATACAAAATTTCAAACAATGTTAATTATATGTTAATTACTTGTTTGGATTGAATTATGAGATATAAAAAATTATTAGATGTTAGTTTTTAAAAAATGAGTTTTGGGGTATGTTTATTATTGGAATGATGTTTTGAATATGTTTATAAATTGATGATTTTTTTAATAAAATAAGGAAGTGAATTCAATGGGATGTATAATTTGATATAGGAACCCATATGGTTGAGTATAATGAGGGTTATAATTAATGGGTGATAAATATATTATTATTTTAGGTAGGAATATTAAAGTCTTTTCATTGAGATTCTTCTCTAGAAAGAGAAGTATTGTGGTGGGGATTTTGTAAAGTCTCATGTTTTTGGGTGACATGCTTGATTTATAATTTGGTATTTTTATTGGTTTTTGGGTGTGTTTATTGGTTTTTTTTATAATTTTAGTGTAATTTTTCAATAGTTTATTAGAATTAAAAATATAATTATAATTATTTGTGTATAATAATAACAAAGGTATGTTTAATGGATACATATTTGAGTACTTTAAAAAAGTTAAAAAAATTATTAAATTTCTTTAAATTCCCAAATTGAGTCCCATGTCACAATAAGATAAAAAATTTCATTCTAAATAATCATATTACCCATAAACATTATATAATTGAGAAATTAATTTAGTTAATTAGTAAATTCTCAACCAAAAGAAACAGAAAAATAAAAATAATATTAAAAGTAGCCTAAAAATTAAAATATCATGCTAGTTGTAAGGGTATCCAAATAATTTTAGAAAATAATTTATTCCTAGGATAAAAAATATAAATAATAAAGGAATAAATAAATAAATAAATAAAACAACATTATAATAATGAATAACACATTTTTCATACACTGAATTTTTATGAGATTGTATACAATAACATGACGTATTTGAAATACAACCCAAGAAAACTAATAAGTGGATTGCGAACATACATACCATGATAAACTATAATAAAACAAAACTATAATATTTTTTTATGTATAATAAAACAAAAACCTTAAATATTTACATAAAAATAAGTTTAGACACACATAATCACAATTATATAATTACAAAAAAATAATTAATTTGTTTTCATATCTATGTATATAAATATATTATATAAAATTATCTTTATTTATACCAATTTTTTTTATATGTTTATGTTTTTAAATTTATTATAAAAAATATTATTTATATTTATTATTATATATACTTTTTATATGTATGTATTATAATTTATAATTATATTTTTTAAATCTATACTTTATGTAATTATGCATGTAAAAATGACACATTATATACATAATATATGTGTATTTATATACTTTTTTATTAAATATAAATATTTTCGAACCAAATAGTATGGATATGAATAAAAAATGGATGGATTCCAATTGCATGAAAAATGTGTGTGGGGATGTAAGTATTCACCAGGTTCATAATAAAGCATGAAAATGATCCTTATCAAATAATTTTTCAGTGTTTACGTTGTTATTATTCAGGAACTTTTTTTCTAGTTAAGTTTGAAGATAAACTTCATGATTATACAAAGATGTTAGAGAAGTTAAAGACCTATGAAAATATATTATTATATTCTGGTTGTACTGTATATACAACATTGTTATACATACTGATACAATATAATTTGAAAGGTAAAAACTGATAGAGCGACACCAGATTTAAAAAAAAAATTTATCTGTTAAATCAAATGTTACTAGAAGATAAATATCTTCCTTTTATAATATATGATGAGAAAATAATGTTATATTAAATGGGTATTATCTCTAAAAGAATAGATACATTTCTAAATGACTATATATTTTCTCACAAGGATGAAAAATCAATTAAAAAATGTTCTATGTGTGATGTGGCTTGATATAAGAAAGATTATCAAGTCCTTAACAATTTGATTGGTAATTTATAATAATTACAAGTATTATATGAATGTATGGAAGTAAGGATACTATAATTAAGTTAGGATGGAATTCATATATAAAAATTAAATCCAGGAAACTTCATCACCCCAAAAAACTCTTCTCTGTGGAATAAAATTAATCTAGATTATCCTATATTTAGAAAAGATCCAAGAAACCTCCATATTTTACTATAAAAATATTTAATTAATCCTTTCAGTGTAAAAAGTATCACTCATAGTATATGGATGGATTTTTTATTTTGTTATAACACACCACCATTATTATGCATGAATCACAAGTGAATTATGTTGTCTTTCATTATATTAGGTTCAAAATAACCTATTAATGATATAGATATATATTTGGATATATTTATTTGGATATATTTATTGATGATTGAAAATTTATTTGGGATACAGTAGTTATATTGTATGATGGTTGTAGAAGTTAAGAGTTCATATTGAGATCCATGTTATTTGGGATGAAAATTTAATTTTCTTTCTTATGGAATTTTTTCAATGACGATGCTAAAAATAATATCAAATAATTAATTAGAAGAAAAAATAATGGATCAAGGATATATTGGGAAGATAAAAGAAAATCAAAGAATAAAGGGCCATATATCAGAAATCTCAAACTTCTATAAACCAAAGTAAGAATGCTGTGAAACTCCAGGTTCACCGAATAGATGTTATAACTCTAAAAGTTTTTTACTTCCATGAGAAAACCAATATTTAGTGAAATGTTTTCTCTAATGTTTTGGAGGACTATAAATACTCGTACATATCTCCATTTAAGGTATCTAAACTTTTTTACATCCAAGATAAAGTTCTCATCTCATTCCACATAGAATTTCATAAAATCTTATAACCAATAATGGAAATGGATTCCCATAAGTTAGGATCTTACAAGAATTACCTCACATGAATCCTTTAAAGTATTGTATTTTATTTGTGTTGTGTTTTGAACAGCCCTCATACATGAAGAACACAGTTCACTCTATAGGTGCACACATCACATAACTCAATATTTTATATGTCAATCTTCTGTGAACCCCATACCATAGACATCATGGTGGGAAAATTTTATTGGGACCCAAGTTTCATGAAATTATTGATTTAAAAAAACTCATGAGTTTCATGAATCTAATATACGGTTCCTCCATTCAATTCATCCTTTAAAAAAATGTAATAAAGTAAAAGTTCCATTATCATGGGACCCAAATCCACCCTATCTAGGATTACCTGTGAAAAATCCATACATGAAAAAGATATCATTGACCTTTATTCCTATTTCATATTCATAAATAACAGTATGGTAAATCCCCTCATCTTTTTCTCTTAATCATATGAAAACTCATCCCTAGAACTTTCCCACTAAGTGTGGCCTTGGAAGTATACATGCTAGTTTCTCATAAAGAATGATTGGGTAGGAATACATTCTCATAGTCTATAATAATTCTATAATAACACTCATGTAGCATATGGGCCTTCTATTTAGTGTAATACCTTGACATGGAATCATCAAGGGAAACTACCTTGGTCTACCCGATAAGCCATGCACCCACTATGAATCTTAATATATAATCCCTACTATATTCCTCTAGGTTTCCCCTTTTACAAAATGAGTGTCCTCAACACAATATGTTAAACTAAAACTTACCCTATGAGATGAGAAAATTATTCCTTGTGTTATGATTCCAAGATTCCCTATGTGATGAGAATGGGATTCCTTATGAGATGTGTATGATATGACCCCATCTTCTAAGCACCCAAAGAATAATCCCCGCACTATCCCATTATTGTTCTCTTTTAATGACATAGGAATCCTTACTATATGATTCTAAACTATGTGGTATAGTCCCATCACATGAACATAAACCGTGAACCTAAAACTTCTTGAGTTTTGATCCTCATTTTCTAGTGGGGTGCATAAGATTCATCTTTTATGTTAAATATTGACATCACCACCATTATGTATCCCCCTCGAGTGGTGGTATATTTGAAGCTTGGTTATATTCTTAGTGTTTAACTCACCTCTCACCAAAGCCTCTACATGTTATTGTAAGATTTTAAATTGTTGTGATTCCCCAACTAGATATAAAATATTTTCCCACCCTTATTTAATAGGTGTTTGTGGATTCACCTCCACTAGATATTATCTTGAGACTCACCTAATATATTATGAGTGTATATGGGAAGTGTCCCAATAGGACTTTAATTGATAACCCTTTATTGTGTGATGAGTCTTGGAGGTCCTATATGATGTGCTAAGGAAAAACCCACATAATGCATCAGAAACCTATCCCTATGTTAAAAGAATCAGAATCTGATGTGACATGCATGATATTTCATATGTGATGATCATAAAAATATCATGTGATGTGAATGGGTATCTATTTAGCCTTTTATTAGGCGAAAATCCTTTTTTCTTACATGGTATGATGAGAACTAAATGACTCATGCGATGAGCATGAGATGCCTTATGTGACAAGCATATCAATCCAATGTGATGAGCATGGGGTATTTTTACCCTTACCTTAGGGTAGAGCCTAAGTAATTACTTTGTTTGGTGAATATTATATGCCTCATGTGATGAGCATGATATTCTTCATATGAAAGGTATAAAAATACCATATAGATAGGATAATATTTACTCATTTTCTCTATGGGGATGATTTTATGATTATTATGATGTGTGATGAGTACAACACACCAATGATGATGAGATAGGGATGCCTTATGAGACAAGAATAAATTTCCTTACACGATGAGTATGAAATTCCATGGGTTATGAACCTCATATTTCCTATATGATAAATATAATATTCCCTCATGAATAACCACAAGAAAGATATTTATAGATTACCAACATACTAAAAAATGTATAATGAATCCCACAAGATCATCCTCTCCAAAAATTAGTGTTGAACATTCAAAGGCAGCCGATGATGTAATTAACTAGTTTCTATTTTAAGATGGTTCTAGTGACAAGATTCATTAGCATTTCATAAATATATAAGGGATATGAAAAGTAGGAAATAAGATCTATAGAGGAATCCATGGATGTAAAAGCTGAAATCCCATCATCTTATTTTGATTAAGGATATGACACCATCATACCCACCTTTAGAAAGTAAGAATTCAAGGAAAAATAATCATGAATAGTCAAATGATCCAATTTTATGGTAAATAATGTCTTGGTTGAAGCATTGTAAAATAGAATGGGGGTATTAATGTGAATCCAATTTCTTTCTATAGTGAGACAAAGTGTAGAATTGGAGGATTTTACATTATCAGATATCTATTTAATTGGGAATATTGGAAATCATTGCCATTGTACATGTACTTATGGTTGGATTCAATAATTTGTAATAGAATGAAAACCCCTGGTTCTGCTCGTCATACTAATTCAACTTCCAACAACTAGAGTGTGGGGGGAGGATCCAAACATGTAGAAATCCCACACAACTATGCCTAAATAGTGACATTGACATCTCCCAAAACTTTTGGGAACCCTAACCAAATTTTCTTGTCAGAAATCATATAGTAGAGGGTCATGAATTCCCTTTTCTGGTGATATTCACAAGAGGGATTCATTTTATCTTAGGGCATGGCTCACGAGGACTTGAAATTTATGATTCCATATCGACACTTCCATCACTATGGAAAACACATGGGGGAAATAAACCCCCATTACTACTATAAATAGTTATTATATTCTCTCTATGAAAAATACTAGAATAAGACTCCCCTACATTGATGAGGTAGGGGAAATTCAAGATATGGAAGCTCCAAATTCCACCCGAGAGTCACCAAGGAGGTATCTCACCACCCGATGTCATCAATAATAAAGGGAGACCCCCAACAAAAAAAAAGGTTGATCCTATCCATTATCCAATTTCCGTAGTCTATACTATACTATGCTCATTCTGGATGAATTCCACTAATCTTGCATAATGGAATACTATATTTATACCTCATGTGGCTCCTACCACTATTGATAAACCCCCAACCATCTTTAGAAAATACATGGAGATGGTTTTTCTAGACTAGGATTGAGACCTCTTTCAAACATTAGTCACACCGGATTGACTCGATGGACCCATGGCCCCAATTCTAATTGACATGGAGGTCCTCCCTATCATGAAGATGTCTAATAAGTTGAAGGTCCTACCTAGGGTAGAGGGGATGCTGGACCTTCTTGAAGTTCCAACCACAATTACCATGGAAAAAATAAATTCGATTCCAAAAATTTCACACTTGAAAATATCCCATGTCTACCCCATAAATAGGGTAGGGGGAACCAAACCCAAGTTACCCTAGATCTTCAAAAATAAGAAAATTTTAACAATTCAGGGGATATTTTTCTTCCTAAACCACCACAAAAACCATGGTAAAAAAACTTTAGATGGGGATGTACATTCCCAATGTTAAGGTACACATGATTCCAAGGTCACTTCACATATGCTTATATGTGTAGTAGTTTTTGCTTCCATCCAAGTACTCACTATGCATCGTTCCCTACCATCATCAAAAACTATTATCTATAACTAGACATTGGATTTAGGGGAGACAACTTGGTCTATTTTTGATCCCTAAAATGAGGAACAACATTAGGTTGACCAAAGCGATATTAACGAAATACTATACCAGAAATAAGTTTTAGACTGATGATGAAGGTGGAATGACCAATGAAGGATGCCTCCTTATCTAAAAAAGGTTGTCTTATGTGATATATCTATTATAAAAAGAGAAAAAGTAGAGAAGGAATATGTCACTTTTTTCTTTGGCAACTTGGTTATTCCACATGGAATCTTAGGGTGATTAAGAACAATAGTTATCTACTAGTCTAGAGAAGGATGAAAATAGCCTTAGTGAAATCTTGTCCACTGACTAGTTTCTAATTGTGTTATGTACACCTGTGACTCTAAAAATCCCCATATTAGAGATTCTTACCAAATGTTACACAACATGACTCTAGAATAATATGTGGGTGATGTTAATTTACCTTCAAAATTTTCATATGACATATCCAGGAAGCTCTAACAATCTTCAAGATCTCAAACAATAGTTTGGAAAGGTTTACCTCACCGTACTTCTAGTGGCTCACCACCCTAATTCACATAGACACCACCAAAGCTTCTTGTGATATTTCACTAAGAAAATTACTATGTATTTCCAGATCATTAAAGTGGCATACAGCCAATTATAGATTGGAGACTAGAAGAATCATGTCACCCTACTGTTCATTCCCCTCCTTTGAAGGAAATATGTTTCTCCAACTATACCACCAGATGATGCTAGTATTTATTCACCACTAACCAATACCACAATGTATATCATCACTATAAATCCATATATTGATTATGAGGGTGATTTTTATGAAGATGTTAGTGATGAGGAACCACCCTGATAGGATTATAAACAATACGTGAACCCTTTTGTAGGTGTTTATACCCATCAATATTAACAGACCATGGTCAAGATAAATCCTCTACCAGGTCATCTCCACCTTTTTTGGGGAAATTTTCACCGAAATATCCAAGTTAAAATATTGGGATAATGAATATGTTTCTAATTTTATTTCCTATTGGAATGGGTTTACATATTCCCTAGATAAACTGCTCCCTCTGGAATAATTATTTAGGATGTGCATAGGGAATGTTCAGGATGAGGTAGTTCTAACCCTCATTTACCTAATGTATCCAAGATGAATACAAGAATTTACCAAGAGATATCATACCCAAAAGGAATCCAGGAAAGAAACTAATCAAAGTACCCTCCCATTAACTCCTCTGACTGTAGAATGAAATCTAAAAAATTAGAGAAAACATATATTACATAGAATTCAGTACCTTATATAATTTAGTTTTGGTGTCCCACAAAACATATCTTGTCAAAAAAAACCTCGCATGAAGAATATTTCCCAGGGTCCCCATGAATGATAATAATCTTGAATCCCATTTTTATAGTAGAATATTAGGATCTAATCCTTCATGGATGACCAATTAATTGGTTTCTTCATCAACAAATTTGAGAGTAAACTGCTAAAACTCTAAAATTTCAAAAAGTTTCCAGAGGTTTATTTGAAGAATCATACCAACTACTTCCACTATAATAAAATTTTGAGATATACCATCGAGGAATGCTTCATCTTTAAATAATAGATCTTATACATGGTAGATCATGGTAGAGTGAAATTGGATGACCCTTCAATGCATGCTATTTTCATCCCTACCACTCCAGATGATGACAAATATATTGGGGAATAACAAAAGGTATTTGACCAATAAGCCCAGAAGTTTGATAATTGGCTATCTAGAAAGCTGATCCCTTGATCCAATGAGATCATTCATTATTAGCTAAAATAATCGAAAAATCCGTATGGATATATTTTCAGCTACAGTGGAAAGATTACCCTCAAATCCTCCCATTGCTAAAAAATGGTGTTATCCCCTCATGGATAGTCAAGAACCGTTGTTGACACAAAAACTGGTGTTCACCCTCTTGGACTTCATTCACCCTACATTGGGAGGATGTTCTATGACCCATCCATGTTTGGAGGACTCTTCTAATGAAAAAACTCTAGTATTCTTTCATCAATATTATTATAGTTGAAGACTTTTGTTCCATGCTCCGAGATAATGCATGCGAACTAACTCCTCCAACCTCTCAATGGTGCCCTTAAGGTAGGTAAAAATGTCATTTTGAAAATCATAGTGCCTCAGCCTTTTCCCCAGAAGATGCTATCTATGCCATTAATACTAGTAGGATATAATAACTCAAGTATTAGTAATTAAAACTTATCAAGGAAGCATTATTCAAAATAGATCCACAACCCATCCAACTAGTTTACTATTTGGCTCATCTAAAGGCTTCTAAGGATCATCCATAGTGATGTAAATCCCTTAGAATCACACTACAACAAATGCCGGTCCTAGCGGCGGTTTTTTTCCGGTTTAGCGGCGGTTTAAACCGCCGCTATATTGTGTGGCGGCGGTTTACAAAAACCGCCGCTAAGTTTGGCGTCGGCAATCTATTAGCGGCGGTTTTTTCGATTCCGCGGCGGTTTTAGAAATGTGTCGTAGGTCCGTCATTTAGCGGCAGTTTCTCTTCATTTAGCGGCGGTTATATGGGTATCTTATTCGCGGCGGTTTTAACCGCCACTAAATTCATGCGTTTGATGCGCCTATTCTGCAGCGGTGAATACCGCCGCTAAATATCAACATAATATGTTTAGTGGCGGTTAAAACCGCTGCTAAATTCTGCCCAGTTCATCATTTAGCGGCGGTTTTAACCACCGCTAAATGCTCACAGGTATGGCATTAGCGGCGGTTAAAACCACCGCTAAATGTTGAACTGGAAAAAAAAAATATATTGGATCTGCTCCACCACTGCCCTAAATTTTCCAAAACCACAGCCACATCTCACCCATCAGCCCCACATAATATCACATCCACACATATTTGTAATGTACAACAACTTACAACATTATTACATCATTACCATTTCATATTCCATCACTAAAAGAATACTACCACAAACCACTACACACAAAAACCAACATCCTCATAATAGTGACCATAACATCTCTTACCATAATAAAAACCAACATTAAAAACACCATCCCTCATAGACAAAACCACACCATAACAAGAAACATGTATCTCACTATGAGAACCAAATTCACCCATAACACGTCCACAATTAAAAACAAATTGTGAAACCAAACTTGTTGGTTCCATCATACTTCAAACCCCTTAAATCCCACACAAAAAAAGATGAACAACAGACAACCAAATGTACACAAGAATATATTTCAAGATATATGAAGACAATTTCACATTAATTCATCATCTCATGTGGTTGTTTTTTCATAATTATCAAAATTTTCAATGTAATTGATTCTTATCAAAATATACCTATTATTCCTTTTTCGATGGATGAGTTAAAATAATCATCCAAAAGAAGATTTTATAAATAGACAAATAATACATTCAGGAATCACAAGGAAGAAGAGAATGATACTGTAGAATAATAATGAAAAACCAAATATCTAGTAACCATATTTGAAATCACGGATCACGTAAAATCCATTTCAAAATCAATTAGTTATTTTTTCTTTGATTTATCTCAATTACCCACCCACATGGAGAAAACCACGATAATTTCATAAATGGTAAAATCAATAGAGATTAAGGACACCCTAATAGAATATACTATAATTATTTCTACACAAAAAAATGGAAATGAGAAGGAGATGTAATAGCCTATATATACCAAGGTAATGCTTTGATCAGTAACACAACCCATTTAGAGAATGGAGGAATAATGGAGGGGGACTAAAAACAACATCAAACTTCACATCACAGTGCAATCAAATGAAGAATGGTAGTAAAGAACATACCTAGAATTGCATGTTTGGGGAGTCCATGTCCCATATAGTGGATCTAAAAAATTAAAACCATATCTAAGGATTGATGAAACAAGATAAAAACAAGTTAATACATAATATAGAAGGTGTCCCCTAATTTAAGATTCAAAATTTAATTTACCAAACGTTATTGGGTTGTTATGTTTTTCAAAATTCCTTTTTTTTGTATCATCAAATTTGGTTTCATTTAAATGATGGGTAATTGACCATTTAAAACCATGAATCATGATTATTTCAGTAATGTTGGGATACATGGATGATATTGTGAATTATTTTTATCAGTGGTTAGAGCTCCAACTGATATAACACCTCACCAATGTTCACCAAAACCTAAAAAATCCAGAACAACCTAGGAGAATCCACACTCCCTCACACAAAATATGCCTACAACATCATGGAAACAACCTCAAGAACACATGATCTTTGAAATATAACTACATGGGTCTACATCTATATTATATAGTGGTATTGAAATGATCCTGATCTTCTTTTATATTTTCTATAACTATTAGGATATTTTAAGTCATGCATTACACCACACTAGAAAAATATTTTTTTATTCCCTTACATAGAAACATCACAATGTAAAAGTATACAACATCCAACACAACTCATAGAATATATACACAAAAATAGATGAATGATGTATATTTTTATCGGAAAACAAAAAAAATTTGGTGTTTTATTCACCCATAATGCAACTAGGTCAAAATTAATGTTCCCAAAAAATCCCACAACTTATTGAAATTCAATTCCATATTTCCATCGATTAGGCGATTGAAATTCATTTTAAAGAGAGTTTAGGTAATGGATGGATTCCATACTCCTCCCAATAATGATGATATGAAATAGGAATTACATTCTAAACAATTAATTATGGTATCATGGGGAGTCCTAAAACCTCATCCATGTACAATCATTCTTAATAATGTATTTAACTGGACTCCTTTATTTCTATATAATGTTATGAAATCATTATTCAATATATGATCACATATCCTCCCTAATATTGGGGATACACTGTGACCATCACAATATTTGACCCTCCACCAAAAGGATTTAATGATTGTATACATAAGGAAACATGAGAAATCAAGAAAATGTTAGGACATGGAAATGTTTGGTGACAACTATGTGTCATAAATGTTACATATACAAACCAACTGTTATCATACTTGTTCAACACATCAACAATACTACTACTCATCATCTGATGCTGCATCGTCACCCTCTCCACCTTCATCTCCACCACCTGCTGCCACCTGTAAGAACATTATATTGAAAATTAAATATTGTTGTATATTTATAATAAAAATTAAAACCAATAAAAGTTTGCAAACTAAATGATTTTGATTTTTTTTGTGATTTACCTGCTCACCACTACCCGATGCACTACCACCGAGGGCATATCTGCTCATATGCTGACGTATTTCAAGCAACTCTTTCTGCAAATCAGATATCTGATTCCCCTGCTGGTGAACTGTGTTTCGTAGAGCAGACATCTCCCTATGAGCATCTTCAGGTATGAAATGACTATAACCAGGAGTAGATGAGGCCGAAATCCCTGATGGCATGCAAAAGACCTCAGATGGTACGGGTCCCAAACCCATCCCGCGCACTCTACCAGGAT
Organism: Viscum album; assembly: GCA_963277665.1. Classification (NCBI taxonomy): domain Eukaryota; kingdom Viridiplantae; phylum Streptophyta; class Magnoliopsida; order Santalales; family Viscaceae; genus Viscum; species Viscum album. The sequence continues at coordinate 1,480,017,338 of OY728134.1, forward strand.
GCTCCTTCCCAAGGACTTGACCAACCGGGTCATCCTGGGAGACTGAGTAGGATTGCCCAGGATTGGCATCCCATATTTCTTTAATTTTTACCTATAAATCAAATATCAATATATATTAACACAGTAAAAACTGATATTAAGTTATTATAATAAATAATTGACTTCATACCCCAACTTCTCTGGCAGGTTCATTAACAAAATTTCCATCTGTTTTTTTATGAACATCCAGCCACAGTTCTGTTTGGGATGCTTCATGCCCTAAACTCTGTGACTGCATTAAACAAAGATAAATCATCAATCAAATATGTTAAATAGATAATATTATCTTATAAATATTTAAACTAATTAAAAGATTACCAATGACATTCGGCTTCTTGAAAAGCTTTTTAAACCCGCAGTGTGCGGGATTACCTGCTTCGCCCGGTTTGAAGCATTCTTTCTTGAGAGATCCTGAAATAAATAAAATTCAATTTAACAGTATTGTATTCAATGTCTATCTCCTCTTCATGTACATGTATAAATGTAAAATGAGGATAATATAACAATATATATTTCAATACCATCTGCTTCTCATCACGATGTCTATCGACAAAAACCTTCCACTGTTCTTTCGGTACCCCACTGGGTATCTTCTCATACATCTGCTGCACGGTCAACGAAGAATCGTTGACATCACACCACAACCTCCATTTGAAATCTTTCCATTTTTTTCCAAGATTTTTCAATGTCCACTTCCGTGCTATCACATCAGCAACGGTAAAGTGGAAGAACATATGTATACAGAAATTCATTTTGAATATATTAGTAAAATGACATTCAATTAAACCATAAAGTAATAAAACTACCTTTATCTGAGAATCATAAACTTTATTTTTCCAGTTTGGAGGCATATGCCTCCAATCATCATACGAAATAGGCAGGGAAACGGGCTCCGCTGCCAGCTGACCTATAATCTGACCAAGTAAACCTGCGGCGTCATCCGTCGGGACCCCATAAGAATCAAATGGCACCACTATCTTCTTGCCATGCATGTTCCAAACATCAGAACTTTTTATGTCTCTTTCCACGGTTTCATTGTCTTCATCTGCAATGAGCAAACAATTACTATAAACAAAATGCAATAAATTTATTTAATTAAAATTTGTACCTATGATTGCGACCCTCCAGAATGTCCGTGATGAACTGGAGGGGGCGTGTCGCTGCCCCGCTGCTGAAGCTCTTGTAGGGGGAGGCGATGAATCATCCTCTAATGAGGCATCCACTGATGGTGTCAGAGATGGTGCAGGGGGAGATGATGCCGTGGGGACAGACGGATCATCTGTCGCAGAAGAAGAAGGAATAGTGTACCGCTTCTTCCTTGGCATTCCTGTCATTTAATCAAATAAAATTAAGTTCAGAATATATATTTCAAAAAATTTATGCAGAAAAAAAATTAAAAATGATAATAGATGCCCAGTATTAACAAACAAAATATATATAACAATGATAATGAATGACTACAGAAATGAAACAAGTAGTTGCTGAATGAATAAATAATTGTAAATACAATCATTTTCCCCTTCAATCATGTCGGTTTCCTGCTCCATTGCTTCATCCACTTCATTCATCCTTGCTAGACCAATATTTTCAATATCATGATGGACAAATAATTCTTCTTCCTGTTGTTGATGAAATTCAATTGCAGAGGTCAAATCTTCCACTTCATCACCCATATCATACAAATCTCTTTGTATTACGTGAGTAACTACACTCCACCCTTCATCCACAACATCATTCACATAATATACCATTTTTGCCTGCGATGCTAAGATATATGGATCATGCAGTTCACGATCACCAACATCCATCAAGCGAGAGAAGTTTACAGAAGTAAATTGCAAGGAATCTCTTTTAACACCTCTGATAAAATCGACCCATTTGCATTTGAATAATACAACAGAAAAATGCCCGTGGTAGTTTAATTCAATAATATCATGCAGCTTTCCATAGTATTCCACTTCAGCAAATGTAAAAATACCACTATTCTGTGTTTTCAAACCCACTTCTCGATCGACTGTACGAAATCTAAAACCATTCACATTATAAGCGTTGAACTTTCTAACTTTTTTTATAGGACCTCTAGCAAGAAACTTCAAATCTTCTGAAAAGTCAGCTCGAGTATCAGTATTCATGATCTGAAAAAAAATATAATTTAATAGATTTGAAAATTGTATGTGTCAAAGTAATATTCGTATTTATTGCAATATTTATAAACTTACACGTCGTGCAAACCATTCTACCAGCTCTTTATTCACAGCTTTCGTTATATCTTTTTCATTTCGTGTTCGGATTCTCATTCGTCTCTTTGTTTGTATCCTCAACTCTTCAATAAATGGATCTTCAATTTCACTATTCAGCAGCACATATCTATGTGCCTGTAATAATTCCAATTCTGTTAGTGTCGCGTATGAGGTCCTCCCAACTGATCGGCCAATAGCAGGAAATATTTTTGATTTCTGACGCATTTGAGATTGAGTTGATGTGTCGTCAACACGTCCAACTCGAGTAAATATTGTCTCAATATCATCCAAATATCTGGAACAAAAGGTGAGACACTCCTCGGCCAAATAGCCTTCAGCAATAGAGCCTTCTGGTTGAGCTTTATTTCTCACGTATGCTTTCAAATGCCCAAGATATATGTGAAAAAAAATAATAATATTATGCATTTATTTAAATGCCAAAAAATGTTTACTTAACTGGAAACATATAAATAAAATACCTCTCAATTGGATACATCCATCGATAATGAATGGGGCCTCCTAATTTAGCTTCGTCAACCAAATGCACAGTTAAATGCATCATGACAGTAAAAAACGATGGAGGGAAGATCATCTCCATTGCACAAAGGGTCAATACAAACCTCTCCTGTAGGTTGTCAAGCTGAAATGGATGTAGAGATTTCTCACATAACTGTCTAAAAAATGTGCAGAAATGGAGTACAACAGCAGTAACTTTTTCAGGTAATAATGTACGCAATGCCAATGGTAGTAACTGTTGTAACAAAACATGTGAATCGTGACTTTTCAATCCATATAACTTACGATTCTTCAAGTCAATACACCTCAAGATGTTACTCGAATACCCATCAGATACCTTCACATTCTTTAAAATTTGAAGGAACGTATATTTATCCCTATTTTTCAATGAAAAAATGGCCGGAGCATACTTTTCATTCTCATCTGTCCAGAGATCACGTTTTATGTTCATTACTTGTAAGTCTTTGCGAGCATTGAGATGATCCTTCGACTTTCCATGATCATTAAGTAATGTGAAAATCAAATTATCACATACATTCTTCTCAATATGCATCACATCAAGATTGTGGCGCAAAGAATTAAATTCCCAATACGGAAGTTTGAAGAATATACTTTTTTTCTTCCATTGTTGCGTTCTGATTTCACTTGACGATGCACTTCGCACTCATTTTCCGCTATCATTCAAATGATGAACCTTCCCAAATTCTGTTTTAACATTTTCAAGCTGTGTCAATATTTCATAACCGGTTAACAACTTTGGAGGTGGTCTACAATCAATGCAACCATTAAATTTTGATTTGTTCAGCCGAAATCTATGAGATGCATCAAGAAATCTTCGATGGCACAAGAAACACCATTTTCTACTATGAGGTAGCCGTTTGGGCTCGAAATCAAAGTTACAAACGGGAAAAGCCAAACCCGTATAAGTGTTCCAACCAGATAAATTCCCAAGCCCAGGGAAGTCACTAATGGTCCACATTAAAGCAGCATGCATTTTAAACATTGTTTTAGAAGAAACATCAAATGTCTTAACACCGTTGCTCCATAACTCCTGCAATTCTTCAATCAAAGGCTGCAGGTATACATCAATATCATTTCCAGGCATTTTTTTTCCAGGAATAATCATCGAAATGATAAAATATGTTTGTTGCATACACATCCACGGAGGCAGATTATAAGGGATAAAAACAACTGGCCAAATGCTATAACTCGTACTCAAAGTCCCAAATGGGTTGAATCCATCGGCAGCCAATCCCAATCGAACATTCCTAGGATCAGCTGAGAAATCTAGATGTAATGAATCAAATGTCTTCCACGATTGGGAATCTCGTGGATGTCTCATTAACCCATCATTGTTATTATCTACAGCATGCCACTTCATGGGTTCAGCGGTTTTTGATGACATGAATAATCTTTTCAATCGAGGCTTCAAAGGAAAGTAACGCAAAACTTTTGCAGGTGTGTTCCTTTTCTTCTTCTTTGTGAAATTATGTTCAGTCATACTTCCAACATCACCCTTTGACTGCCATCTAGAAGAAGAACATTTCTTACAATTCTGTCTACTTGAATCCTCTCCCCAGTAAAGCATACAATCATTGGGACACGCATGTATTTTTGTATAATTCAGACCAAGCTTGTTAACAACTTTTTTCATATCATAAAACGATTATGGGATTTTTGCTTCAGGAAATGCATCACAAATCAATTACAATAACATGGACATTTCCTTATTTGTAATTCCACATAGACATTTGATATGGTACAACTTTAGTAGAAATGAAAGCTTTGAATATTTCAAACACCCACTATACAACTCTTGATTTCCATCGTCAACTAAATCATGAAATTCATTTTCCTCACTGAAGTTTTCCCTTACATTTGGCTCCACAGAATCAAGAGGATCCAATGATATGTTACAATCTTGATCTTCTTGTGTTACAGTCTCAGAAACATCACTTGTCACGTTGCAATTTGTAGCACCCTCTTCTGGTTGTTCTGATATGTTTTGATGCTCATAGTGGTGTCTTGCAGTGCCGAATGAATCATTTATGAGGCTTTGCATTTCATTTTCCATTGTCTAAGAACTTGGGACCTCATTCTGTGGATTAACATCAGTCCTCAATCTTTCTGTATTGTTTGATTCTCCATGCCAAATCCAACACAAATATTGCTCAGGGAATTGCTTCAGTATTAAATGTTCATAAACTTCATCTCTCTTCAACCATGTTCTAAATTTACATTTAGGACATGGACATCTTATTCTCCCTTCAACAGATCGATTAGAAATTGCAAAATCTAAAAACCCATTCAAACCCTTAACATATTGAGATGTGTTCCTCGGTAATGTGATCCAGCTTTTATCCATGTATATCACAATGTACCTACACAAAATATACGATAGTGTAAGATTACAGAAACATAATATAATAAAGATGAACCATTGACCATAAAGTATGCATAATATAATAAAGATGATTCATTGACCACATTTAACATTTCAGACCAACTGAACAAGTCTGGTCCATAGGAGACAGCGTCAACACCTCATTGAGGAGCAATAAGAATATCGGGATACACACTTATCATAACACCATCGATCACACATTTATGTTGCCTCAAACAACACCCCTTTGATGTGTGATCGAAACTGATCATAATGCATTTTAAATCAAGTTAACTACATTCACTGAAACCATTTTCACAATGGGTAATGTTTATTTTATTGTTCTAGGGAAATCTAAATGGCCACATTTAAGTTTTGGGGTTCATCTTGTGATAGAAGCATGAGACATGGTGTTTGAATTTCTTGAATAAATTAGTGATAATGACCCTCCTAAGGTAGAGAGAATTATGTTAGTCATGGAAATGTGGAGAAAACTGTAGAGTGGATGTGGAGGAATCAAGGTTCCAAATAGAAACCTATAAGGGACATGTTTGGGGGTTCTTAGGGAAGGCCAGGTGGAACTTCGATATGGTGTGTGAGGTAAATTAAGTAGGCCACCACTAATGGTTTCTAATGCATAATATAGTCCATGAATATAAAACAAACAATAGTTGTTGTACCCCTCTCTCTTGGATTTTAATGATCACAATCACTCTATTTGTGTTCTAACTTGTTTTAAAGTGTTTTTGATGTTAGGAAAAATATTTCCTAGGAGCTCGCCCAAGAAAGCTGAAAATGGATTTACTGAGTCTACTGGCCAACCGATGGATTTCCACCGGCCAGCCGGTATGGGCACCGGCCAGCCGGTTCCTACCCACCGGCCAGCCGGAGGAGCCAGGCAGTAGGCTTTCCCACTGCCTGGTGTCACCGTCCAGCCGGTGGATGACCACCGGCCAGCTGGTGAGACACCACCGGCCAGCCGGTGTGCCCAGTCAATCCTTCTGGTGGATCCTAAACTGCGGAAAGTACTAATTATGGGTGCCATTTTTCATTGCTACGATCCTGTGCTTACCACTGTGGTCGGACGTAGCGTCATGGATACTTTAGTTCTTCCTCAAGATAAAAAGCGCTTTAGCTGTAATGGTAAAATCTAGATTTTCTGCAAAGGATTACAGTGATCGTTTGGCACTTCATCTGATTTATGAGAGATGGAATGAAGATGAAAAGAAAGGATCAGTGTATGAGTATTGCTGGGAAAAAGTTCATCATGTGGAAACTTTAAAGACAATTCATGCTATTCAAAAGTAATATTTTAGAAATGCTGGACTGTTGGATAGAAATGCGGGCTAGTCACATGATCTTCGATAAAGCCTGTATGGTTTGTTAAGTCATGCTATAACCATGAGGAATGGGTTATCCATTTCCACTTGGTTTATTCTCCCCCTTTCCTTATTTTTTCATTGAATTTACCCCACCTCTTGTAAATCATGGTTAGGGAACACAATAACTACTAACTGGGCTCTGATCGTATTACTTGAGCTGGATAGGCACTTTTTCAACCTTTTGTGTCCTAAAAACCCTGGACACCCCAAAAACTGTTCATACATCCAGTAAACATTTTGATATCCCAAAATTATCTATTTAAAGTAAAATTGAAATGAGAAAGTACCTGAAAAAATCATAGAATATCATACCCTCCCTAACATGAAATGTCTTAGCTTTGAGCCACATTTCAAAGTATCACTAAGCTTTGTCAGAAAAGAGATTGAACCACTATGCCTACATATTCATCTCCCCTCCCATGTCTCTTCTTTAATGGTACTATATAGTAATAAAAGCTTTGTTAAAAAAGAGATTGGACCACTATGCCTACATATTCATCTCCCCTCCCATGTCTCTTCTTTAATGGTACTATGTAGTAATAAAACTAGAACAAAAGGTACAATACTACCTTGCAAAACCATCCCATTGTGATCCATAAAATGAACTAGATTCTCTTAAAGGATGATTCGACCTCCAACAAAAATTCAGCCACATGGACTCTATAGAGAAGTCTAGGAAACATCACCTAAAATGAAACATAAAGAAATAATTCACATAAAGTCATACCATCATGGAATATCCAATATATTCCCCATCGGCCCGATCCTCTTCACAACACATTACTCAAAACGCTTGACACCATCTTACCATTTTTTCAAAACATTATCTCTAAACAAAAAATCACACGATAGAAAACTCACTTTGAAATCATGCTTTACACCTTAAAACACATTTTAAATGTTTAGGATAATTTCTATCAACCACATTGGGAGATATATTCCGAGAAATAAAACCAATAATATATATAAAAATATATACAATATTCAATTGATAAAATAATGAATAATAGATTAAAAAACATCCATGCTATCATGGAATTCAAATAATGGTAACATGAATATGGAAACTACCTAAAACTCAAGCCATGCTAAAATAGATGATGGAATCTCAAATTTTAATATTTTCAAATGCACACATATTCACCTTAACTTATATGTAATGATACCTAGTCCATATATACATATTAAGGTGTACAAATATGTATAAGGGATCTATACATATTTGACTATACTTTCATATACCCCTTTTCAATGATACACATATTCATTTTCATATACACATATAAGCACATATAGCCCCATGATATATATTAATACTTTCAAGGTTGAATATATATAAATGGAGAACTTATATATAGATTCTTAATTATGAATACACATGTAATCCTTTGATGATGACAGCTAAAACCTTCCAAAATGAAGACCAAAACACACTACAACGATATTTGGAATATAAAAATCACAATATCCCTAATTAAAATGTGGAAAAAATAAAAATTATATATAAATAAACCTGAAAATTATGGTGGGAGGACTGAAATTATGGTGCGGGGGTTGCCGGAGGCCGCGGGGGGTGTGGCGGTCGCCGGAGGGCGCGGGGGGCGCGAGGGGCGCGGGGGCGCGGGGGTCACCGGCGGTCGAGGGGGGGGTGCAGGGTTCGCCGAGGGGCTCGGGGGCCGCGGGGGTCGCCGGAGGGCGCGGGCGTCGTCGGAGGGCGCGGGTGTCGCCGGAGGGCGCGAGTGTCGCCGGAGGTAGCGGGAGGGGGATCGGGGAAGAGGGGAGGGTTTGTGAGGGGGATTGGGGAAGAGGGGTACACGATAGGGTCAGGGAAAGCGTCGCGGCTTTTCAAAATAGATTGGGTTTCGCGGCGGTTTTTAACAAACCGCCGCTAAATCTTTCACTGATAACGTTTAGCGGAGGTTTTGTGAACTGCCGCCACAAAACCGCCACTAAACACTGTTTATGTTGTAGTGTCATATAAAGACAACTCCCTTGATGCTAAGTATTACACGAAAGAGGGAAAAACCCCAAAAAATATATTGAGTGTGTAAATTATCCCAATGACTTATGAAATACCTCAGTTGTCCCCAATGATGACTTAAAGAGAAGTTTCATTATGTATGTTGACCACATAAATTCAATATCTCTAAACCTCAGGTATCATTTCAGTGAAAAAATAATGGTTTAACTATAATAAATTATTATTATTATGAAGTATAGTTTTCTATATAGGTAAAAAAGACCAATCCTATTACATACTAGAAATTTCAAATGCTAATGGACAATCCAATTCTCCTCCATGTATATCAGTGTGTAGGACTGACCCTCTTTCAGATGACCAAATCACATTGTTTGGATGTTAAGGGAGGCTTGTACCGGTGAAGAACACATAGGATAAGATCCTCGACCAATTTTTCCATTGTTTAAATATATTTATAATGACATGAGTCTAATCTTGAATATTTTCCCGCTATGTAGGAAGATGATTCCATTTCATAGGATCCCTCACCAGAGAAGTCACATCCTCCCTCCGTTTCTAATGCTCCTGATGAATAGGACATGGATGAATTGCCTAACTCCATTGAATAGATATTCTCTACCACAATCAATTATATGATTTAGTTGAACCTTATCAAAAAATAATACATATGATGTACATTTATTTGTATTCTTATGTATCTTGATGACCAATAATAGTATGATGAATTATGAAAAAAGTATTGTAATGTATTAGCATGTTACTACAAGAAGATTATAGGGATTCATGCTCTAGTCATCATACAATATCCTAACATTCCCACCAATCATCATGGATTCTAGAAGGAACCTAGAAAGAAACATCCCTCCCATGGTTAAATATTCAAGGATGAATTCGAAAAGGTGATCAAATCTATCTTTTTTGGGGAATTTCAATATCCAAGGTGGTTGGTAATAATTGTCCCTATTATGAAGAGGAATATAATATTAAATGTTTTTAACAAATTATAGGACCATAAAAACTATTTATAGAAGGGTAATATCCCTATTCCAGAAACTGAGTTTATGATTGATCCATTTATAGGATTTTAGTCCCTTTACTTCATGGATATATATTCAAAGTATAATCAAATCTAGATGGAGCGCAAGGATAAATAGTCCTCCACATTCATAGAACCTATAGATATATATTGATTATGTTGATTCCATATGTATTGATGAATATTATAACAACCTATTAGTGGAACCTACATAATATCTTCAAGCCTCTCATAAAAATGATAGTGAAGTGCTATATAGAAAACATAGTGGTCAAATACCACCAAAACTGAGACAATATCAATGATATTTAGAAAGTGTGCATGATTTATAACCACCTCCTAAAAATAAATCCCTTAATTTTTGAATTCAAGTTTACCTCTAGAAAACTTCATTGATTTTTTTTCTAATATAAAGGCATCAAGATTGACTTGGATAAAAACAATGAAATTTTCAGAATGCCTCGTCCATGAAATATTTGAGAGTTTTAGGGGAACTAATACATATTTCCAAGATACTAAAATTATTCTAAATTATATTAGGAAAATAAAAATCGTTTTTCTTAGATGATGAATAAAGTCATCACCTATCAGGGGGAGAAATAATGTCATTCCACATTTGGTGAAATAAATCAGTATCTGCAACATCCGCCATTTCTGATGCCACTTATCCGAAGGAATCATTTTTTATTTTATATGACTACCATAGAATGATCCCTCAATATACTCTTATAATAGAATATAAATAAAGTCAAATAGAATTGATTTTACTATCTCAGTCATATGTTTCTTGAAATTGAGACCTGATACACTCTCGACGAGAATAATTTTCGTGCCTTGTTCTTCGTATTTCAGAATTAGAGTCACTATCAGTAGCATCATGTGGTCCATATTATCTCTTATATTGACTCATTGAATTATATCATCAAACATACAATGTTTACTAGATGGTTTTAATGGTGGGTAATTATTCTTAAGCAGTTAAAAATTGGATCATCCCTTAAAAGGTTTTCAAAAGATAAGAACTATAAGATTTCTTGGATGTACACCAAACCTATGAGAGTTTACCATGGATATGGAATTACCACAAAAGGAAATTATATCTATCAATCAAGTAGCACAATGCTATTAGATTCACTTTGATGATGACTTCTAGAATCCCACTAGGAGAAGGCTCAATAACCCATGATCTCAACTAGGCCAGCCTCATGATTATATTTATACATCCATAAAAGGAATTCATGCTATACCAATTTCTATTTTCAAAATTATAAACCAATAATGAGTTTGAGTATCAATACCTCATCAATATTATTGAGTTTTACCCCAAGATCGAGGTCCTGCAGTTTCATGTGAACATAGACATTGAGCTGGTCATTAAGAAATATAATATTCAATGCACTATCCAAAAAAATGAGTTTGTTTATTTTCTTAAGAATACTTGTGACTTGTTAGACTATTTTCCCACCAAACCAAAGGGGAATCATGTACCATGATCCAATAATTATCAATATAATTATCTAGAAAGCATAGCTGCATCCCATCACTGAGCTGGATCAATATGATTTGGGCATCCATGTGGCACACTAAAAAGTGATCACCGTTATCATTTTTAATGAAGAAATTTACATGGTAAATCAACTCACTTATATTGATTCCTAGAAATAATTTATATACCCCCTCTATAGAAGAATAATTTTATTAGATGAATCAAAGTATTGAGTACCACCAACATGACACTCTACCATATGATCGAGCTGAGTGGAAAAAATCAATCGATGTGTGGTAAATTTCATATTTTGTGATGGAAAAGATTATGAGTATGTCCTATATTGATGGAAATTTTATGTAACCATCCTCTATATAATTTAGGGAAATAAAACCTCATCGATATTTTAGGATGTCTATGCTAGTTCATGTGGGGATCACTAATCAGTATTGAATCTCTTGCATCAGAGAAAAAATGGAGTTAGTAATGAATCACCATGGTTCGTGACTGCATGGAATTCAATAAGAAGTTTTTTTTTGTGTTATATTCATGGAAAACTATGCATCATCCACTAGATCCTATCCATTCTATTAAATAATATTATTTATTCTCCACAAGGGGACATGATGTCTTGGGACTTTCCCACCAGAAACAAACCAAAAAATGTATATTCATCCTTACCATCACCAACTTCTTTTCAAAGTGGGTTGAATTCATTCCCCTCTATGAGTTAAATACCTAATCTATGATCAATTCCATGAAATATTACATCATTCATCGATTTTGGATCTCTCACAAAATTCTCATAGAAAATGGTTCAAATTTCTAAGCCATTGAGTTAATGACATTTTATTCAAAATATAAAATTCTGTTTAACCATACTTTCCAAAAACATGTTTTAGATAATTAGAATATCAAGTCATTCAAATAAAATTATGTATAATTTGGTGGAGTATAATAAGATTATATTTCATGAAAAAATCTATAGTATTATTTTGGAATACTAGAATTTGAGTTGGACATCCACCCAAAATACCCTTTACTCCCTGGTATATAGATCATAAGAAGTGCTACTAATTGATGAATAGTTTCCATTTATTCAGATAGTTTTTTATGATGAAATGATACCAAAAAAATCTCTGAGGTCCGTTTATTTGATTTGAATATCCTTAATGAAAACAAGCTCTGGGAAGTTCTCAACCTCCAGGTACATCATAAATATGTGACCTATGAGTTCAACAAGAAGGACCACATTCACTCATTCTTCAAAGGTGACTTGGTGGTGTAATTGGTAACAATAATGATACTTTATAGGAATCCACCAAAATCAAATACTAGTTTGAAAGGACTATTCATCATTCATAGGGTTTATTCTAGATATTTTTTTTATTAATTATCATGGATGGGGAGTTCATGAAACTTCCTTCCAATGAATGTTTTCTTAAGAATTATCTTGTATAACCTTTAAATCAGTCTCAATTTCCCATCCACATAATGATAAACAATGTATAATATCATACTTACTACATAAAGTTAAACTGCAAGATCAATTTTCTCACTAAAATATGTTAAAATACATAGTCATGGTTCTTTTTATATAACCTTAAACTACATGATATCTAATACCATTATACATGAATTTAAACTACTTTTAATTGGAACTTGTCAAATGACCCTAAAACCGTATGGTAAATGGTCCCAATTGAATGACCTTAAACTATGTGACATATTTTTCTTACCTGATGATGTTAAACTATGTGATCAATGTTTTGGATATCTGGCATTAAATTTCCCAAATTGTTTCTCTAAATAAATGACCATAAAATAAATAGTTTAACTTTTATTGTTTTTTCTAAAACTATATAATATGATCATTTTCATTTCCTAGGGGGACAACTCCCTCCTTTGGTGTTGATCTTATACCACACCACCATCTAGAACTACATTTTTTTTGATTCCTATCTCATGGGATATGTAGGGATTCCTAGATCTCCTATCTCAGGCCCAACCACTATTTGCTCATTGGAATTTCATTGTCCTTTCCTTCTCTGGTTGATTAATACCCTTCCACCAGGTTCCTTTTTCTCACATGAAGCTGATATAATTATCATATTATGATATGCATTTAACCCTTGTATTTATTGATATTCTTTTTGTTATGATTAAAATATAATGGAGTAACATTTAGTGTGTTGAAAGTTACTCCAAAATTAAATTGCGTTCACATTACAATTTGGATCTTCCTCGATTTGGATCATCATTAACATTTTACATTTAAAATAACACCTCTATGGCGGAAACACAATGATCCAAAGGCTCGCATCCTATACGAGGTATATGTCTTGAATGAATTTTATTAGAAACATGACAGGTCCCATGTTTTGAGTACATATTCATCAATTGACACTATTTCTTCTTTCATATATCCTTGATAATTTAGTAGAGGAAAAAATGATTCCAATATAAGGTTAGCTGTCATCCGCATCCTACTTGTCACTCCCCTTCAGGATTAAAATCTTGAATATCATGATTTACGTCATCCACCATCTTTGTTCTGGTGTAATTTCAATGTAATAAACATTACCCATCTGTACATTCATTTATTTTAATAAAGTAATTTGGTCTTTTAGGGTATTTACTTGATTAGAATTCCTCAATTTTTTAGGATTTTAATAATTTTCAACGTTTTATTAAAAGAATAACATTTCCTCCCCTATTTTCTACTCTCATGTAACATGTAAAATATTCTTCTAATACCTTTTTACTATATTGATCATGAATTGCATGGGATTAAGTTATTCATTAGATCATTACCTAACATGATCAAGGAACATTGTTCTTACAAATAGGGAACCCCTTTTAGTCTTATATATATAATATTAAACTATACTTCCCCCTTATTGTCTAAAGATCTTGACCTTAAACCATATACATAAACTTTTTGGGATTTTTATATGGTTCCAGTTTCCTTAGTCCTCTATTGACATCAGTCTTGCATTACCTTTCACACCACACAAACTAACTTACCTTCTATATTTGGTTTAAGAAGCATGACATCAAACTGTTCGCATACCATTCCGAGGTTTTCTATGTTGGTGTTGAACCTTCCAATATATATGGAGTTTCATTCTTCTGTTCTTGTCCAATATTCAATCTCACCCCATTTCATATCCTAGTAGTATGACATCAAACCGTGGTATTCCCCATTGTTCAAGCATTATGACCTTAAACTCTTCCTACCTCTTTAGTGGTTATATTTGTTGATCCAAAATGTCAATTTTCACTGGGTTTCATTTTATCGTTCATGTTGGATATACCACCCCAAATATTCCTTTATTAAAATTATATGACCTTAAAATTTAGAAAAAAACATTATTTATCCTTACTGTATGATGTTTAACTATGTGTTCTATGTCCTTGTAATATGATGTTAAACTATAAAACATAGTTCCCATCGCATGAATTAAAATTTCATGGTATTTTGTATCATTTCATGAAAGGATTCCCCCTTCTAGGGTTTTTATCCTAGAGCCCCACCTTCTACAATTACATTTGTATTGATTCCAATTCTATAGGACAAGTAGTGTCATTTTGATCTCCTATATTGGGCCCTACCACAGGCTCCACATCAACTCTTCCTTTCCTTGATTGTTGATATTTCATTTTTGAGTTTCCTTTGCCTCCATTTTCATTATGTAAATTCCAACCTTTGATAGAGACAATTAATATCATATAACTTTGAACTCTGGTCTACACTTGATCTATTTACAATGAAACTAAACTATAGGTCTTTTCCGACAAGAATATTTATACTAGAATTAGGCCTTCTATTGCCTTAATCCAATGTTGCATAGAATATATCACCCTTGTTTCATGCTCTATGACCTTAAAATATGAATTTCCCTCATGAGGTTTCTTTTTTCAACATTGGTAGTAGAAGCTTATGATCTACCCTTAGAGTTTTCTCTTGCAAATTTCTATATGGAATACCTCACCCCTCGATCAAATCCATGTAACCTTAATCATTATTAAAATCCATTTTTTCATCCCCATATGAAATTAAACAATGTGTCCAACATCCTTACCACATGGTGTTAAGCGTCAAGGTATAGTCTCCATTAAATGTCTTTAAACAATATGCTATGTTGGGTCCATTAATTTAGAGGCTTCCCCTTATGGTGTTATTCTCCTACCACACCACATTCTAAAACAATTCATGGGTAGGTTACAGTCTTAAAAGATACTTAGAAAGATCTAGATCCCATTTTTTTGACCCAACCATAGACTCTACATCCATTTCCCCATTTCTACTAGGGATAAATCTTTCTTCATTACTTACCATGTTTGGATCCTCTTTTTTACTGAAGCATCAATTCTTTCCTTGCCCATATTCTAAACGTGAGTAAGATTCATGAAAAAATCTTTTACTCTCATAAATACATATTCCTTGATTCATGTCCTATTGGAGCTATAGTGATCCTAGATCCCATATTTCAGTCCCATCTATGAGTTTCCCATTACTTCCACCTAATCATGACACATGAAACCTCCTCATCAGGTCTCATTTCCCCCTATAAATCCATGAGGTTATACATATAAATGGAAATGTTCTATGTTTTATGAACCTAAAATATAAATCAAAATTTTTCCATGTATCATAAACATAAGATGTGTAGTTAATCCCCTCAACTTTGAGGTTTTCTATATTGAATGATGGTTTTCTAAATCATGTTTGGTTTGTTATTCCCAATACATATAAACTACATCAAATTTAGTTAGAGTTACATGACCATAAACTAGAAATAACATATATATAGAAGCTATTGAATGTTAAAATATTATCATGTCATCGATCCACACATTATAACCTTAAATTGTGTTCCCTTTCCTTGAATATGGATAATATTTGTGCATGTGTTTCTCAATTCATGTCTGGTATGTCTCTTCCTACTGCTATGTAGACCACCTCACCAATGATACAAGTAAAACATGCTCAAATTGGTGGTATTAAATGATAACAATAGTACTTACTTAAACCCTAGAAACCTATAGGACAAATTTGTGCATTCATAAACCATTTCCTTCAATATTGCAACCAGCATGGCTTAAAACTTCCCTAGGCAAGTGGTAGAAAGTATCCTCAGAATGAAAACCCATAATGGTAGACCTAATAAAAAGTAAATCTTGTACCTGTAAATTCTTCCCCTATCCATGACTTAGAAAATGGTTAACATAATTATAAACGAAGGAACAAATCTCTTAGGTTATGCTACTTTTTCCTAATAGAGGCATTGTTGTGCTCGCTGGACCCACTTTTCTAGGTAAACGTTAGAGAAAACCCTTTTCAATATTTCCTTATTAGTCCTAGTTATATGAATTTAAACTATAAATAATCCCATAATTTCTATATGAATTTGTACCATATGGCCTCGGTTCTAGCTATATGAACATAAAAAAATCCCATGTGATCCAAGAATCATAACCTCAAATTGTATTCACACCACCCCTGGTTTGTCTATAATGTAATTGGGTCCCCATTTAACATCTTTTTCCCTACAATTATATATAGAAAACCACACATATTTTCCAAGAATCATGAACATAAAATACATGTATCACCCTATAAATGGGTTTCTAAAAATGTGATCTGTAATTAACGTTTGGTTTATTTTTTTCAAGATAGAAAAATAGTTTTCCCCTTTTAGGTCTAAGAATATTGATCTCAAACTATATGTCATTGTCCCTAGAGATCAATTATATCAACATTGGAATCTCTCATTCATATCAAGTTTTGAATTTTTCTGGTTCAATACAGTCTGTCCCCCTCTTAGTCCATGCTCCATGATCTCAAACTGGTAGCACCCCATATTCAAAGCTAAATGAATTTAAACTCTACAACATTAGAGATTAACCTAGTCCTCTACAAATCGCAGAAAATAATTTTTCAATTTCATTTATGGGTTCATTGATCCATCAGGTTTAGAATACCCCATTGATATGTATCATTCACGACAACAAAAATATAAGGTTCTAATATGTCTCATTAATCTTTTTTTCCTTTATTTCTACACATTGAATCTCTATATTTTAAATCACCACTTAATAATTCCCTATATGAATGAGACCCCCTATTGTGACAACACAATTATCCAAAGGACCACCTCTTATCTAGGGTACACAAACTATAATAATTTTGACAACAACATGGCATTCCATATGTTTTGGAGACATATTACTCTATTATCCCTCATTTATTTTCCTACATTATTGATTGTATGGTAGTGAAATGTGTGTTTAGAATATAGTTATTGGTCATACTTAACCTATCTATCACTTAAATTTTAATTCTTATTTTGGAATGAATAATTTACCTTTTCCCATTCTCCTTTTATTAATAAGAGTCTAAAAACCCTTAGTGTAACCATTTTATACATTTTTGTTACTTTTCAAGATAGAGCAGCCCTATATAACCCTACCCATATAGTTTCCCTATTTTCATAGGTTCCCTTATTAGTAGATGCATCATTTTAACAATGAAATTTTAATTATTTTATCAATATTGTATTACACAAGTAACCCTAAATCACCCTTTATTATCACACCAATAATGATTCCCATGATTTTGGGGTTTGGATATGTTTTCCTCATTTTCATGATTAAAATTTCTCCATTTTTATCTTCATAATACGATTTGAAACTACATGCTGGACATATTTTCATATATTGTTAAAATGTGTGGTATTTTTCATTAATATAACTTAAAATTATGTTATATATTGGTCCTCACCTAAGATGATATTCCCAGTTCAATGATTTTCTCAAACTATGAAACACCTTCGATGTCATTCATATACGAAACCCTTTATATAACTAAATTTGGATTGGTTTTGGATTCTTGGGATATGTATGTATGTTCATAAAATTTTCCACTGAATCGGTCATTAATTAAAATCTAATTCCATCATAAAAATTGGGCTTCATGATCTACTCAAGTCTAGACCATTGCCTTGCCTCATTATGGAAGGATGCCCCTTACACCATGTATGAGTCAGATCTACATGAGAGATGTTTCTTAGTTTATTTCTTGTGAGTAAGACCCAATTCAATTAACATCGGGCTTTTTTTTTCTCGACCAAAATAACCATGCATTTCACCTCAGCTATCCTATGAATGAACCCGATCTATATACAGAGAGCCTACCTATTATAACTATGCGTGGCTTGATCCTTTCCCAATGAGATATATAGTGATGTCCAGATATTATATCTCTAGAACAACCATAATCCTATTTTTAATATATGCATCATTTTGGTGCCAAATAATTGTATCGAGTTCCCTTTTACCAAAATTACATCAATATAATTCCCTTATCTAAGGATACGGTCCATGTTGCATGACCATATACTATTAGTGCCTTAGTCAAAGTCGCATGATCATAAGATCTAGTAGTCCACTTATTTGGGAATCTAAACCTTAAAAAGTGTACAACCCTACAAAGGTTGTCTATATAGAACTGTGTCTTCCAATTCATATAATTTTTTTCCAAGGCCCCTCTTACCACTCATACCCCCTCAATCTTGGTCCTAGAAGCATAAGATTAAACTGAAATTCCCACCTTGGTCCTCATTATATGACCTTAAAAGGAACACTAATGGACTAAGTTATATAACCTTAAAAATTATACCTTTTCTAGTTATATCTATGAAACCATAAAACACATAATTTTTTGGTCTACCATGATCTACTCCTTAGAGAATATTGAAGCTTCATTCTCATGTCGCTCTCTTAGTTGTCCTTTACATTTTCTTGATAGTCTAGAATTACCTCTATATATTTGGTACATTAGGTTGATATTCCTAAATCCTGATGACGTATCCCTAAGAGTGATTAAAATCTTACTGATAACCCAAATCTTCCACAAACAAACATTTTCCCTTGATTTGAATCTCTATTCCACTATCATGTCAAAACAACCTCTCTTATGGTGATTAAATAATGTTCCAAAGGCCCACCTATCATTCATGGTACATGCCCCATAGGAACCATTCTTATCTTTTTTAAACAAACCACCTATGGTGAGTTCAAAA
The DNA here is from genome assembly GCA_963277665.1 of Viscum album. Classification (NCBI taxonomy): domain Eukaryota; kingdom Viridiplantae; phylum Streptophyta; class Magnoliopsida; order Santalales; family Viscaceae; genus Viscum; species Viscum album. The sequence continues at coordinate 1,480,036,488 of OY728134.1, forward strand.
CAATCTGAAATCCCACCACCTTTCTAGGGTACATATCTCAGAGGAGGCATATTTCATAGTATGGTAGTGGAATCCATGTTTCAACTGTAGTAAATGGTCATCCCCAACCCATCTACCTCTTATATCTACTAGTTCAGGATCTCAGAGTCAAAATTTACCTCTCTCTATATCATTTTTTCTCAATTGTAATTTTAGAACCCTTATTATTGATCTCTCATTCATTCTACATGTTGTTAGGGAAATTAAATCATTGGAATCACATCTACACTATTTCCTATTTTTATGGGTTCCCTAGGTGGATTACTTGGAATTTCAAACCCATCCCATACAACCATATCCAAAACTCTATCATAATTTAATGATATTATATTAATATTCTATTTATGAAAAAGATAATGAATCACATGGTATTAGATATTTTTAGTAGGTTGTTTTATTAATGAGACTATGATGAAAATTTTAACATAAGAAATTTAAACACGTGATACTTTTTATTACTTAATGGGGGAAATAGGAGGGCACTCTACATATTAGTTCCTCTACCATATTAAAAAAAGATTTCACTTTATGTGTAAACATTGGTAAAGGAATTTTCAAGCTCAGTTACCCATGTCAAGTTGATTCAGTGACTTATCACCACCTAGGAAGCTCTTCTAACTCCTCCCAATCCAAGGGAAAAAACTTATATGCCCATAACTTCATCCTGCCTCACTAGGCCTCATAATATAATTCATAATATTCCAATTGATCAAAATCATCCCTAGAGACCACTAAATTAAAATCTTGGTAGAATGTCCTCTGTGATTTAGTAGAGACGCTAACCCATTTCAAGCATGAAACCTACTCCGGACATGCCATCACATACTCAGAAACCTATAAGGATTTTACTCCCTAAGGTATATGGATTTTTACCTATAGGAATCAAAATATAGGAACTATAGATACACTCTACTAGGAAATAAGTCTTGATTAAATTCTTGGAGCTTTCAATAGTTAACCCCATCAGTCTCCAGGTTCACCACTGAGTGGTAAAGGGATCCCATCTGATATACCAAATAATACTGAGGTGTGAGAGAGAATAATATAAATATGTTCCTCCATCCTTTATATTATATCACTCAGTTATCATCAATAATATCTGACACTAAGTCTTAAATTTATTGTGGATAATGATCAGATATAGGGAAATCCTCAAGAACATCAATAGAATGGTATTCAACTAATATTCTTTCTGAGGGGGTGGGTTCCATATCAAGAGATAGGTGTGATTCATAAAAATCCCCTATGTGTAGTTATTCCACTATATCCCTCTATATAGTAATAGGCTCCATATTTTCCTTCCCATTAGTCACTAGATCCTTGTGTTCTCCCTCCTCATCCTGCTTCTCTTCTTGTATCTCTATGGGTTCATCTTGAGTGGCACACACAGTTATGAGTGCTTTACCCCCCCTCCATTACCAAGATATTGATTGAATCCTATAAAGCCTCCAATATTTTAAGGCTTGATCATGTGTCAATATTATTATAGTAAAATCCAAGAAATAATGAAAAAAACAAGGCTTACATATGATGTAGAGGGTGGTGAGGTCACTATCTATCTTGTAGGAAGGAACCGCAGAGGAAAAACCCTCCTCAACCACTACGAAGGGATCCCTAATTGAATGTGATGGGTTTGTATTAAAGAAAAATGTGAGTTTGTATAAGAAAATTGATTACATAATAAAATCAAAGGAAAACATGTAAAGATACCTTTTTTCCCTTGAAGGATCACTTATTGGATCAACTAGATGGTGCACCTTTCTAGAATGTAAATGAGTAATCCAGAATGTTCATCATCTATACTTCAAGTTCGATGATTCAAGGATCCATTGGGGATCTTCCATTTCCCCATGCTTCATAACTCCTAAAATATTAATTTATGTGAGTTATCATTGATATAAGAACAATAATAACCTTGGGTTTATAAGGCTTATGAGTTTACCACATTATTTAGAATAAGATTTCCTAAATCATTAGTGAGTGGTGTTGCCTCACCCTCCTTAGAAGAATCCTAGTTTATTGTGATTTTCCAAAACTCATCATCATAAAATTCCCCCAGTGACATATCTTTATCCATCCTAGTCTCTGAGATGTCTTTAAGGGGTGGCATGTCTAATAGTACTCAGACCTGATCGGGTATGGGATTTAGTTGACCCTACGAGTAGATCACCCTCAATAGATACGCGATTCATGCCACAAATTCTATCTATATGGAATGAACATATACTAGCACATATGATTTTAGGGAGGTATATCCCTCCATGCAGTAGTTATGCCCAAATATATTTATGGTTAAGTTATTTTCAAAAAAGTTCCCATATCACCAAGGTCTTGAGGAAAAAACGTCATATGGAGAATCCATAATAAAATATAGAAACCTCCCAAGATCCATTCCTATAATAGTTTTGGATTCTATAGAAGTTGTTCCCTACTCATGGAATTTATTCCCTATAAGGATCATGCACCTAGATGTGCCCATGCCAGAGGCCCCAACTTCAGTAGGAGTGTAAGCCCTTAAGGCCCCCTTTTTCACTATAGTAATTTTCCATAAGAGATCCCCTCTTTATCTTATATGATCATCTCAATGCAATGCACCTTCTACCATTAATCCCCTTTATTTACTATTTTGGTTTTATAAGTATTTTATACTACTTAAACTTATCCCTCTGGTAATCTCCTTCATGACATTGAGTATAGTTGTATATCATTATGATTACAATGTCAATAGGTTGGAGATTAGTCTTGTCCCCACTACCATCACGGGATAAAATATACTATATCTACCAAAGTAACCTAGGGGTTAATCTATGGATAACTCTAGTTTATACCCTTTTTGTGACCCACTGAATAAATTTGGACTTTAGAAAAAATTGATAGTATATGTAATACATCATGAAATAACCCCATAAATGAGAGCGACGAGTACCCCACCTCAAAATAAAAGAATATATAAATACTTATTGATGATTCCTTAGTTTTTTACTTGTTCTCCCTGGTCAAAGTAGGGAAAGGGTGAAAGATGGACTTCTCTGCTCCTATGATTTTCACCATCACCCTAACCTACATGGTTTACTATGGTCGACTCCCAATTATGTTCATCATAAATGATAGTAACTTAGTGTATGAATTTTTGATAGGATTCATGTACTAATGAGCCCAATATGGGTGGAAAACCACCCTTATAAAACATAGAATGGTCTTTAAATAGGAAAGGGGGATATCCTCTAATAAATATGTTTTAGAAACTTTTACATTGTCATTAGCAATGAGATAGTGATATTTATATTGTTTCGTATTTCTAGTATCACTTCCATGGTGAAGGTTCCCTTCAACACCCCCATTTGAGAATCACATATAAGAAGCAATCAACTACATGGAAATTTGATAATGAATATCGAAAGAATTACAAATAAAGTGTGTCCCTTCATGTTATATCCACACTGCTGATATCGACCCTCTTTTAAGACCACCAAGTATGATCAAGTTTTTACATGTCGTAGAGTCATTGAGAACTACCTCGATTTTCCTAGAATTTGACCATAAGGTATATTCATATAAATATTGAACCACTTATTGAATGAAATGTCTATATAAAAGCCAATATTATGGTACCAAAAACTACTATATATCCCAAAAATACCATTGAGTGTACTATAATTTTCTCCTGGTACTGCAATACATTATTTTCTGGAAGGAATTCATCATACATTTACCCGATGTGGGAATCCCACCAAGATAGTGGATGAGTCACCAGCTGATGCAAAATTCCTCACGATGAAAGTGAAATGAGTTATTACTGGTTGATCACAGGGTGAAATTCATTGCTATCATGTATAGTTTGTAATGAATGTGGAACAGGGATGCCCATGTAGCTTTGTATTCCCCTAACCATTAAGTATCATCCCCAAACACCTCACATGATTTGTAGACCCAATCTTCCCCAAACCATTCATTAGTTAAGTTTCCTTAGAAGAAAAAGTCTCAATATTCTTTCAAAACAAGGTGAATATCCTCCAAGCCCTCCATAAAGGAGGTATCATACTGGGGTGGTGACATTTTTTCATTTAATTATTCCCCATTGATCGTCTTGACCAAGTTCCATAGGGTACACACCATAGTGTGGTTATGGAACCTTATGGCATGACTGATAGTATCCTGTATCCACCAAAAATACCCTGTAGAACTCCTAAATTTTTCTATTTAAGCTTAAAGATCATAAATAGGGATCAAAACATCATTATATATCCCAAATCCATATATCGACAACCTTTTGTATGGAATATAGTTCTTTTGGCCCTCTTTGGGCATGTTAGTTAGGTTCTAATTATTAGAAAATGTTTAGATTCTTATCACAACATAGGATTTTTATATAGCTTCAATTACATCATTGGATATTTTAAGATAGTCTATGAGAATTCATGAATGCTTGAATTTATGTAACCAGGATCAAATAACATCATTCATGGATATGAAGTCACAAAAAATTCTTCATCCAAACTTGAGTAGTGTGAATACCAAGGATTCTGGTTGTGGGATGTTCACACAAGTATGTGTTATGAAAACATAGAGGCAAAGTAAAATATTTAACGAGTGACTCATTATCACCGATAGGACCCTCCTTTCATTTATTTTAAAGGGGTTGTCCTAGGTTACATAAACTAGTGTGTTAAAATAAATAAATATCAATGTTTTTCATCAAAATTTTATAATCCTCTTCCTAGTAGGATAAAATTCATAGGGGAGGGAGGGGGGATTTAATGATATTAAATATAATATAAGGAAAGGATTATTAATTGGAAATTATTCCTAAATAAAATTTTGTGAATACCAAATAATATATTGGAGAAAAAGGGTCATATTTTATGAAACTTTTCCTTTCGTGAATGGAGGATAGAATACCTTGGAACTTGGGTTTCTATGAATGGTTGTCGAAACTTTTTGAAACTATAATTTCTACGATCATTCCAATATTTTATGAAATCTATCCTAAAATGAGATAGATGACTATAAATACCCCTTAAGATTCCAATTTGAGTTATATGGAATTTTGGCATCCATAATAAAGGTTTCGTCTTCTAGAATATAGAATTTCATGAACTCATGTTACCCGAGAAGGAAATTGATTCCCAAAAGTGAGGTTATTATATGACTTACCATGAATGGGTTCATTAAATTATTTGATTTTTTAGGTAAATTCTCTATAAATCCCATCATTGAATAACATGGTTTACACTAGAGAAACATGCTTCGCACAACTCAATGATTCACATGTAAATATTCCCTGAAACCCATACCCGGGAAATATTAATGGAACACTTTTACAAGGGAACCAAGACCCAAGTAAAAATTAATTCTTTACAACTCTTAAGTGTCATAAAACATGTACTAATGGACCCTATTAGATGACTTCATTCAGAAAACATACTTTCTAAAAATTTGATTGCTCATGGGCCCCATATCCACCCAATTTGGGCTTAGTACAGAAAAACAAATATGCACAGTAGCTATCATGGAGCCTCATGACCAATAACTCTACACCAATAATGGTCTAGGTAGTCTCCTAACCTTGTACTCCTAAGAATATAAAAAATCATTCCTAGATCCTTTTCAATAATCATGATATAGTAATTATCCATTCAAGATTCTCATAAGAACTAGTTGAGTAGCAAGACATATGTGTCAGCCCCACTCACATTCTCATGACTCTTAATAATCATCTAGGCCTCATATTCTCTATAATACCTTGTCAAGTAATCACTATGAGAAACCACCCTGATCCACTCGATAAATCCCCACTTCATTCCTCAATATTTCCCCTTTCACAACTTGAGAATCCTTAATGAAAGATATTAAACCACATCTTACCATATGTGAATAACATAGGATGTATTTTGTGATGATCCAAGGATACAGTATGTTATGAACATAGGATACCTCATGTGATGAGAATGAGATGATCCCATATTTTGGGAAACCCAAAACATAATTTGAAAACTATTCCATGTTTTCATTCCTTTCAAGACATAAGAATCCTAACCTTATAATGATAAAAATCATTTTATGATCCTATTATATTTCCTAAGATAATTTACATCGAATTATTTGGGTTTTATCCCTATTTTCTAGAAGGGTACATAGGATTCCTCTTAGAGGTTCAATCCGGACATCACCATTATTCCATTTTCCCATCTGGAGGTGGTATCTCTAAATCCTTTCCATCTTTGTAGAGCATACTTCAACTCTGAAAAATCCCTCTAAAATTCTCCATAGTAATTTAAACTATAGGTTTTCCCCATTTGGAAATAAATTTTTTCCCACCCATATGTACCAAGAATATGTGGATTTTCCACATAGGATATTGACCTGTGAACAACTCAAAACATTATGACCATATATATGAAGCATCTCTACTAGAATTTAAACTGAGGCCTTCTATTATGTGAAGTTCCCAAAAGGTCTTAGTTGATGGTCCTAGGAAATACCCACCCGATATATCATAAATTCACTCATAGGTGATGAGCCTAGGAAACCATATGTGAAAGGCATGTAATTCATAATGTGATAAGTATATGAATCCCATTTGATGAGAATGGGGATCTATTTACCAATTCCTTAGGTGAAAACCTAAGTTATTACCAGATGTGATGAGAAGTGGGTGCTTCATATGATGAGAATGATATTCTATATAGGACAAGCATAATAAAATTATGTCATAATCTTGAGATATCTCTACCCATCCCTTATGTGATGTGGCTATGTGCTTACCTAGTGTGATGAGCAGTGGATTAATCATGTCATGAGTATTATGTGACTTACATGATAATTATAATAATTCTATTTAACAATAATGGGATCTTTTCCTTCTATCCTTACGTAAAATGATTTTGATTTTTACCACGCATGATGAACCAAAGATGCCTTTCATGATGATCTAGGGATGACTTATATGAAGAGAATAAGTTTTATTTCATAGAGAGCATTTTGTTTCTTGGATATTTAAGCTAAGATTAATTAATTTATAAACATATTATATCCCCATAGGCCATAATTATGAATAAATTTACAGATTAAAAATGTGCTATATTATATATGATGAAGCTCTAAGGAACATCCTCCGTAACATAAGGTGTATCATCTAATGGAGCCAATGATGTAATTAATAGGTGTCTACATGAAGTTGTAACCATGAAAAAGATTCATATTCTTGTCTTAAATCTAAAAGTGATACCTAAATTAGGAAATGATATCCATGGAGGAATCCATGGAAGGAAGGGTAGTCATCCAATTATCTCATCCTGATCAAGGAGTTGACACCATTAATTCCAGTGGTGACAATACACCCACTATTGGAAAGTAGAAATGTGGGACCAAAGTATGGTGACAATCCCAAAGATACAATCTCATGAAAAATGGTTCCTCATAAAAGAGATATAAAATAGTTAATATATTAAAGTGAAGTGAAGTTAGGGTGTCCCATTTTTTAATAAGGTACACATTGAAACACTCCTTGAAAGAATTTTTTTAAAAATATTTAATTTTTTTAAAATGATGATATAAATATTGATCCTGGATGGTATCATTATATATGTATTTAGAAGAAGGTACAAATCCATATCCATTAATATATTATTAAATGATTGAGAGAGTAAATGATACTACAACCATTTTAGTTGAAACTTTTTGGAAATCTATATGAAATTTTTTTGGAAAAAAATAGATTTTCAATTTTGAATTATATGACTATAATTGTTTGTATGTTATAAATTTTATCAATGTAATTTACATAGAAAAATATGTATGTGATAGTTTAATTGGGATGTTACTATGCACACCTAAAAAAATGGGATTCTTTATGGTTTGGACATGCTTTCTATAGGCATAAGGGAAGGGTAGGAACTTGTTAAGGGTAATTGAAGGACTTTTCATCCTGCTATAGTTTACAATATTTGAAAGAGATAGCTAATTTAATTTTTCAACATCCTCAATGGGGTAGTGTTTTATAGTTATTTCCATCAAAGTACCTTAAACTGTATTACTATATAATCAAATACTTGAATATTAATGAATATATTATCACATAATGTTTGTTTTATTATGTATAAAATTAAATTTTATAATTTCTTTATAGAATATATCACACTAAAATGTTTTAGGATCTCCTCACTATAATTATAAACTTGAAGTTCTATAAAAGAATTATTAAACATATGTACTATGGCTAGATGTCCTCCTTTTGATGAGATAAAGATTACGTTTTACTATCAAGTATCAGGGGACTATAAAACCTTTATACTTCCTATCCTGAAGCCCACACATGATAATTTACGTGATATGAGGTTATAAGGAAAAACATGACAAAAGGAATTCTAGATTGTATATGTGTCATTGGATATTCCTATATTTGGTTCTGTGTATTAGTTCATATAATTGAGATTATTATTAATGTATATCATTAGTAACATACATTGATTTATTCAAAGAAACCATAATGACATCTTATAGTTATGATGTAAGATCATTGGGTGCATCACAAGTGATATTTCATTAATTAATAAGTCATGAGAAATATTTATCACTCCCAATATAAGAAAAATATATCTTAGGAAATTTTATTGAAATTAATTTTTTATCAATTCCACTACCATGGAGGTTTATTGATAAGTTATATTTTAGTTATTCAAAGAATGATATGTCAAGCATATAGGCTGATGAAGTGAGTATGAAACCTATTTGATAACATATTGAGTCGAAGGGATAATTTTAAATAGGACTATAGGTTCCTTGATGTGTTTCGAAATGATAATTTTAGCCTTTAGGCTTATTTTCTTAATGCCATTGAGAAAGTGTCCTGGATGGCTATACACTAAATGTACTCAAAATATCAATTAAATTATTTATAAATTTAATATAGGAATAAACATTATTCCCAATTCTAAGGAATTATATTTATTTATGTTATATTGATCATATATATTCAATCAATGGTTATTCCAATTTGGAATATATGTGAGTTGATTATTAAATTAATATAATTTTTTAATTAGAAAATATAATATTTATTTATCTCTTGTTTTATTCTAAAAGTATTTATTTATTTAATTTCTTGTTTAATAGGATGAATATTTATTCATAACATTAGTGAATATGATATTTACTTATTTATTTATTGAATTAATAAAATTTATTTAAATAAAAATTTGTTTTCAAAGTTCGATAAATAATGAGGATGGAGAACACACTATGTTAAGTACCCGGTGATGAAAATGATATAAGATTCTAATATCTTTTAAATAAAATTATATTTATATGTTCATGGGTTAGTGCATTCCATGATACATACTAATAATAATATTATTAGTAATATTTGTAATGCATTATATATTATATTTAATATTCTAAAAAGGGACTATGTGAAATTGTAAAATATTAAAATTTAACTATATATTCCCATCATATAGAATTTTTCATTGATCATTTTTTTGCCTAATGTTTCTCTATAGAGATTTATCTGAAGACCAAAGAACATATCTAAGGTTCTCTAAAAAACCAGAGTTGAGTTCCACATCCTCCTCCATCTCAAGACTAAAAGAATAAGAGAATAGTCCTTCTAGACCATAGGGATTCTTGTTACAATTGATGGTGAATGATGATTGTATGTTTGGATAATATATTGTAGCACTAATATTTCCATCGATGTAATTCGATGTTCATAGATCCGCTGTAGATACCATTAGAGGGGTTTTACTTGGGATCCTTAGATGAAATTATGATATGAAATGAAGGGAAACCAGATTATTTAATGAAGAAAAAAAATAATCCCAAATTATTTGTTGTTTATAAATTAATTATAAATTATATGTTAAAATTTTCCCCCTCAAATATCCTAGGGTTTAATTTTTCTACTCTAAGTTTTTATCTGCATAAACTATGGAAAACTATTTTTAGGAAAGGGACCAACCACTTTTACTACCCCTCAGAACCTTAAAGTGTAATATAAGTGGTAATATATTAATAAAGATGATATTTAAATTATCATTCATATTATTTTTAGTTATTTAATCCTTATAAAGTCTTCATTTTATTTCAAATTGCTTCACTTTATTGAATTTTGACAGGTTTTATGCTTAATTGTGAAAATTCCCCAATTCTGGAATTTTAACAGTTTTTATAACTGATGTATTTTTTGGAATACATTTTCCAATATAGATCCAATTTTCAAATTTTTTATTTTTAAATCCATTGGATCATGTTATTTATATGTTAAAACTATTATAACTGATGAAACAACCATTTTTGAGGTGCCAAAGTGTCAATCAATTTGTGAAATCTTTTTTCAAGTGGAATCGTGATCCATTCAATAAATGGGGAATATCTTGGAACAAAGATGTATAATTTAGGTGATTATAGATGAAAAATACCTATAAATATAATCCAAATAATAAAATTAAATAATAATATTAAGTTTTCTCATTAATATGCTCAATGGGAATATTTAAGTGGGTGATGTTGAAGAGAAACATCAAACAGAAAATGTTCACTTATATAATTGGGGTAAAATTTTTTCTTCAAATTTACAAATTTCTTTAAAATTTTTATGCAAAAATATAACCCACATTAAAATAACATTATTGAAGGTTATTTCCCATGATTTTTTCCAAAATCAAGAAATGTTTTTGAGTAAAGACACTAGGAAGGATAATTTCCATACCCATTTCTTATATATTTCCTTCTACAAAGATTTTCAAGAAAAAGGATAGATTGATAGAGTGGGGTGTGATATAGAGGATATTCTAGAGAAGAGGAGTATTTCATGAAGTAACAAATTCATGAAGGGATGAACTCCATGTGGAAGTGGGTAGTGCAAATACGAATGCGTTTCCATTTTGAGTTTGTTATTTTAACATTAAAGTCTTTTCTTTTTTAATTATCCTGTAGATTTGTTTCTTTACTGAAGGAGGTTTCATTCTTTTATATTTTCAATTTATTCAATTTTTATCTAGATCATTTATCAAATAATTACTATAAAATAATTTTCTTGTTTTTTAATTTCTTTAGGAGAGGTTTCTAGATTGAGCATAACAAGGTCAATTAGTTTTAGTTACTCATAGGTATTCGGGTAATCATATCAATTTGATAATAGGGTAAACGCCCATATTAAAAGTCTATATATGGTTTATAGGAAATTTATTTGTTCACTTTGAGCTATTAGAGTGAAAATTGAGAAATAGAAACTGATAATCCAGTTAATAAAGGATTAATAGTGTATGAGGATCAAATCTTGTCCACTAATGATAAAATTAGCTCATATTTTTCAGAACATATTACTTATGATTTATAATATAAAACTGTAATTTCTAGATTTAATATGTTTTTTTGTCATTTAACTTCATTTAACTCATTTGAAATCCCATCTTTGAAAACAAACATAAAACAAATAACAAAGTGACAGTTTGAGAACTTAACCTACAACCTCCTCATAAGACAACCCTGTGGTCACCACTATAATGAATTTTTATGGGGAAATTATTGACCAGGGTAACATGAATGAAGCCTAAGAATCATATATTAACTTATAATTATTTATTAATTTTTAATCTATTATTCATTTTATTTTCAGATTTTTTGTAGGTTATTGTTCTTACTCTAAAAGTAAATATAACATGATTATTATAATTCATATGACCAAGAGCAGGAAAAGAACATATAATGAATGGTTGAAAATATCATCCAACGATGGTGAAGATACTAACTCAATGATATGATTATATGATTTGTGATAAAAAGTACACATGGTGTCATCCGATAAATCCCACCCGAACGTGTCATGTAAATCATCAGCTGTTCTTTATCTGTCTTTACATGAAGTTTATTTTCACAAAAAATGTATTTAATTCTAGTTGGAACATTTATTGAAATGGATACACAGTGTGTCGCCATATTACACACCATGGAGTCATATATGGTATTTACAACATAAATCATGCAATACTTGTGTTCAAATTACTTGAAATGAATTTAATTGTGAAATTAATACAAACACTTCATATTTATTGATGACTAAGAATCATGGACTTGAAGTAATTACATGGATTGCATCTGGATATATATGTTGTGTAACCATTTTTTAATCACATAAAAAACACATCACCTCCCGGCCTATAGAGTACAAGTTTTCTAAAAATTAATTACACATAGTGTAGATAGTTATACACACTATTTAATTCATGCTATATCACACTATTCACATGATGAGTAAAGAATTTCATGTGAGTAAACACCCATAAAAACATAATTAATTTTATAAGAACTAAACCACATAATAAGTATAAGGATGCAAATGATGAAACCAAGTTGTTTATTTAAATTATGATGAAGTTGAATTTGTTTTCACTAAGTTGAAATGATAAAAAGTCAAGGTGTTTTATTGTATTTATTTTTGAACCATTATTCATGCCATAGGCATGTGATAATTATGTTTGGATTTTTCAAAATGTCTGTAACATGTGAAGAGGTGATAGTTAAACATATTTGATGATTCTAAATGATTAACATCAATTGATGATGTTTGAGATCATGGAAAGTTATATTAATTATTTATGATGATTTTTTGAATATTTAGAAATAAATTATATGATTAATAAATGGATGATAAGTTGAGTATTTTGTCTTAGAAATTGAGTGTGTTGGAATAAATTTTTGGATAACTATTTTTTTGGTCATTATTAGAAAAATTCTAAAACCAATTGAGTCAAGGGATTAGAAAAATCCTACACACTGGGAGGTGACCTCTACCACACAAGATAGGTAATCCATAGGATCTCACATGGTTTAAAAGAGGATGAAAAGAACATCCAATATAGAACATGACGTAGTAGGCACATGCACATGGGTAATCTCACATCTTGGTGGGTAGGTGGGCTCACACATGGGGGTGTGACCCATGATGTCTGTCTGTATATGTGTTTCAAAGTACCAACCCGGATGCTGGATCAAAGAAAGAATGACATGTTGAGTATTATGGAGGAGTACCAAACCAAGTAGACTTTAGTTTTGGGACACATGATCCAAATAAATTTTTTCTCCAACATTAAAAGATATGTAAACAATGATAATTATTTGATTTGTTGCATCTGATCTATTTGATTAGTTCTATAATTTTATATTAAACTGTAGACCATGGATTTTATGCATGAATCCTGTGTTCTTCATTTCATGACATTTGTATGATCAATTCAAAACATTCTAGTTCCATTTGATCATCTTGGAGATTAAAAAATGATCAAAGCATCATGAAAATTCATTTACATGAAGAAAGTATAATCTAAGATAGTGTGAATTAGAATTATTATTTTTCTATCTGTGATGGTATTTCTTTATCACATGAATCCATCACATGAATAAATGAGGCAGAACGTGTATGAGATGATAAAGGAGTGGAGTTAAGTCAATGGGAGTTATCAATAAATACCACCAAACCTCACCATTTTTATTATATTCTTAAAAAAACTGTGCAAAATATTTGTGAAAGAAATATATAATTGAAAGTTCTCTATATTAATGGGAAGGTTCTATACATTCATGTTGTTTCTTTTCCATCATGATCTCATGAATGCGATTTGAATTCAGCGATCCTTCAATTATGGTGTCCATAGTTAAAGTTATTTCACAAAGAAACTATGCATTCTATGTGATATTCAAATCTTCATGAAGAAGATATTCCACATGTACTTTTATGTTAATAATCTTATTATATTTTATAATCTTGGTTATGATAAGGCATAATGTGTATAAAAAATATATGGAGTTTTATAAAGAAGTAGAATCATCATGTGAATCAATTTCATAAAGGAAGATGAAAAATAATTAGGTGTTTCAGGATACATGAAATATGCATGAAAGAAATATTTTCAAAGGTTCTTTGAATACGTGAATAGAATCAATGAGCTAGGGTTTCATAAATATTTCTTAAAAGCAGTGTGATACTTTCATGAAGAGGAATTTTTAAATATGATAAGAAAAAGTGAATATAGTATATGTGTGATTTCATTCACATATTATCATCTTAACCTAAACACCATATTGGAATTGATTAGTGTATAAACCCTATTTTTTCCGAAACAGACTTTGAGATACTTATATATATATATATATATATATATATATATATATATATATTTACAGAGCTAGGCTCTAAGACGACGTGCGATTTTGAGGCCCGGTGTGCCCCGAATTAATTTTATAAAAATATTTAATATATGTTATACTATGCATGCAAATATTCATAATGAAAATGAGATAAATCTTAAATGGTTGATTGGATTGGAAATATGAGACCACGTTTGTGCTCGGAACATACTGTTTTCCATAGGTGTGACAAACAATGATCCAACATAAGACATTTAGATCCCTTGCTCGTTGGAGGTATTTTTAAGTTGAATAATTAATCATTAAATTAATTAATTAAATAATTTTTGACCTAGTGATATATTGTAAATATATCAATAGAGAGAAGTTTATAGTTTTGGCTCATAATTCTCTAATCACCGGTGAATCTCTCCTTCCTCCCTCCGTTGGAAGATGTCAACGAATGATGAAAAAACACCAGAATCAATCGAATCAGGATACATCAAATGCAATAGAACCTCCCAAATCACTAGTGAATGTATTATTTATCAATGATAAATTAACAAATGAAGTAGAAATCTTCATTTGATGTTTTTATTTCCTTTAATTAAATTATTGGGAAAATCCACTCTCTTTCTTGGATCTGCGCCACTTGTGGCCTTTGCATGGGACTATGTACCAGATTTAAGTAATTTGATCAATATGTTCTAAACCTGGTATGCTTGCTCTTGATTTTTTCTATAAAATCATGTATAATGATGTTGAGAACATTTTTCTATGTTTTTATCCATCATTTCTTCACATTTTTCACCAGTTGGATAGCTATAATCCTTACTCGATTTTTTCAGAAAGTACCGAGCCCGATGAGTGCCCGGATTCACGGCAGAATGAAGAAACAAGAATGGATGGGTGATCAATGAATAGATTTTTAGTTTTCATGGGTCAATGATTCTTGATATATTGGTTTTAGATCAATAAATTGGTGGAGGTAATAATGAAAAAATGGGTAGAAAATGGTCCAACCCCTCTAATGAATGAAGGCGATTTTTAGGTGAGTGGTGGCTGAGAATCACATTTTTTGGCCATATCCTTTAGTTTCATATGAGATTGTAATTGAATCTAAAGTGTTGGAGCTTTATTTCTGGTGTTCATTTCGGATATGGGATTCTCTAAAATCCTAACTACATGCCGTTTTCAATGAAGAACACACAGTGTTTAGCCCCTCAACAACAACACTAGAGTTTGAAAACAATTGACGGTAACACGGTGTGTAACACTCCCTCACACATCATTCACCCTATCCTAGTTAAATAACCCATGAAATGGACCAAATGGGAGGGATTCAGTGCAGAAGTACATGAACATGTGCTCTAGTACATAGACATTATGAGTAGCACACACCCATGTTCCCGGTTATTCAGGACACACCATGTAGTTCACCTACACAGTGTTTATTGCTGTATGAACATAAAACAATGTTCTATCTAGAGACATGGACTTGCTATGAATTGGATACACATTCCATGTACCCCTTGGTTTCTTTGAGGAAGCTTCCAAGCTTCATAATTCCTTCATTTAAACTCAGATTTTGGGCCGTGAGTAGCTTATCATGAGTGTTTTTCCATGTAGAATGCTATGGTTCCCCCAGTTGTGGCTTTAGAGATAGGATTTAAAAAATTCCCATGAATGAAATCTTATACGGTGACCCAAATTATGGAAGTGATCAAGTAATATTACCAGATGCTTATTCCCAAGTGGAAACCTCCAGCTCGGCTGGGCATAATTCCTCGATGGATTCTAGAGTAGAACCCTCCCGTCGGGCTTGGAATGATTACTCTACAATATCCTGAGTGGAACCCTCCATATGGGTTGGGTATGGGTCCTCGATGACTATTAGAGTGGAACCCTCCAACTGGGATGTGCATAGTTCCTCTATTTCTAGAGTGTAATCCCCTTGTAGTATCAGGGCATGGGTCCTCGATGAATTAGAGTGGAACCCTCTAGCTAGGCTAGGAATGGGTCCTCAACTATCAAAGTGGAACCCTTATTTTGGGAAGGTCATGGATCCTTTATCGAACATCAGAGTGGAAAATTCCTATTATACCAAATCATGGGTCCTCTATCTTGAAATTCTGGCCCTTAGACTATGCAACACAAAGATGACACAAGGTTGACATGTCATTGGACTCACGTGGAAGAGGGATACATTCCACACTGAACATCATTTTTTTGATGTGACCAAAAACCGTATGGGCGATTTAGTTTTGTCCAAAGAGCATTGTTTCAATGTGTGGTGAATGAGTCCCTTATAATTTCTTCTTTAGGGAAGACACGTGGGATACTTGGCATCGATGTTGGACATCTAGAACTATTGGAGACTATAATTTCCAAAAATTTCCATATTTTTTTTAATTATATGGAATTATTTGGAGACCGTGAAATCTGACGATGCACGATTCCGAGGCTTGGAGTGCCCGGAATGATCTGTCAATTTTTTTATGCTTTAATTATCATGCATAAGAAGTTTTCTTGAAAAAGTGGAATATCTCTTATACAGTTTCCCATATCAGATATCTAAGGGCACTGTTGTGTTCAAAATGGTGGGTTTGCACTGGTTGTGACTTAAGTTATGTTGGATCAGGCCTCCTGTGAGAAATCCCAAAAATGGAATAATCATAAATAAAATAAATAAATAAATTATTCTGTTTTTTCAAATGCTTATAACTCACAAATAGTAGATCATATTCAAAATCTAAGACCACCGCCGAACTCGTGAGGGAATTATTTATTTAAGCAGATACTAACTTTGGCTGGCATGGGCCACCAGTGAAAGTTACTTTTTTGATGAAAATAAAATAATTCTGTAACAATTATTTTATTGTAAAATCCATAACTTTTGAACAGTAACTCAGATTGGAAATCAGAGAGTACTGTTGGGTTTGTTTGGGTGTGTTTTACTTGGGCAGAGCCTAACCTTGACCAGCACGGGTCAAGGGTGACTGTTAATAATTTTCCAAACCTTTTTCAGGTACATTCAGTAAATGCGCTAGCGTTGTTTTGTAACTTTTGAACCGATGATCAGAATTGAAATTCGGGGACACCGTTAAACTTGAAACGCCAGTATTCTCTTAAGGATACTTTCACCTCAACCACAGTTGGCTGATGGTGAAAGTTAGTTTTTGTGTTTTTCATGGGAATAAAAATAAAATAAATAACAACTTTTTATTTTATTTTTGAATTCAATGGTGGGGACCACCCGACCCTTGAACTCCCCCTTAATGGGGGATGAATCTTAGACATCCTCCCATTTAATAATACCAACCCAACTCATTTAATTATGCTAATCAATTTTGCTAACACAATTCAATTAAATTTTCCCAAAGTAATGCAATTAAATTGTTCCAGTTAATTGCTTGAATTTAAATTAATATAGATTTACCTTTCAAATGATAAGTAACAACATCGTTGGAATTTAGGAAGGTTCTTATTAAATGAAACTTCATAAATTCCATGACTGTTACTTACCCTCCCCCTATCATACTTATATGAATCTTGGGGGGGGGGGGGGAGTAATTGGCACAGCTTCACCAAGCGAAGAAGCACTGGTAAAGTGTCGCGACGCCCGACACATGGAGGATGAAGCCGGTTCCAGCGGGCTATGATGAGTGGCCCTGAACCATGAATCGTTGAATGAGGAACCAACCCTATTCCCGGATCGAAAGTTCCTTGTGGAGACACCGAACTCCAACGTTCTCCAATGACTTTGTCTTCTTCCTCATGACATCCTCCAATGAACGACAATGTAGGGGGTTATTTCATTGTGAGTATTTTTTTCCTCTTCCCCATTCTTGAATTTATATGAAGAACACGGGTCAACCAACTAATGGGTTGAACAACAATTATTTCATCTTTTTAGGGGGATATTGTGGGGTATATTGTAGGGGTTTTGTTATCCTTTGTGTTTTACATCTAATTAATCATCTTAATTCACCTAATACTGAACTAATGCGGAGAAAGGGGCCCAAACGAACATGGCCTGATCCCTCCTTTGTCCTTCATGATTGGTATGGTTATCTTGATAGAGGATGACAGAAACTAACACCGGAGGGGCATGAGAACGACGACCGACATCACGGCCAGTCGCGACGAAGGTGATGACGCCACCGTGCTGCCTGACAGAAGAGAACCGCAGCCTTGTGCCGCGGTAGTGAGGGATTGGAGGTAGGCTCACTTCCGTCCACCGGTGAGGGCATGACACATGACCATGCTGCCTGGAGAGGATGACTAGCCATCTAGACAGCCACAATGGACCTCCACACCGTGGCCGCCCCGCCGCGCCGTGACCGTCGTGCTGCGCCACGACCGCCTCGCTACAACACTGCCCTCCAACCCCGTGGGCCTCCTAGGTTGAGCCACCCAGCACGGGCCAGGATTCCCAATGCTGGTTGGGCCACCCAAATCAGGCCGGGTCGGTTCGACCGGGTCGGACCGGACCTGGACCAGTTTCGACCAATTCTGTACTTTTAGCCATAACTTTGGTACCGGGTGTCCATTTGAAGAACTGTCTACAACACTTGAAACCTTGGAGAGAGATGGTCCCTTTGGTATAACCCACTGAATATTTGGATAAAGTTGGAGTATGGTCGTGTTGGATCGAGGATGAATCCAACCGGGTCCTCAGGACTAAAAGACTAATAACTTACAGACCGGGCGTCCGATGGATGAACCGTCTGCTGCGTTGAGACCTCTATTACAAGGAATTCCTTTGAGGTACTTATTATTGGGAATTCATGGCTATTAGAGTATCAACTAGTGGATTGAGGAGAAAACCATCCTAGAGAAAAGTGAGATTAGTGCGGGAACCCTGTAGCTGGCTGTGATGAGGTACTAGAATCCTGTGTGGGTCTGACAGAGTTCTGATGATGTACTAGGATCCTGTGTTGGTCTGACAACGTACTGACGATGTACTAGGATCATGTGTGTGTCTGACGATGTGCTAACGATGTACTAGGATCCTTTTTGGGTCTGAAAATGTAATGAAGATGTACTAGGATCCTGTGTGGGTCTAAAGACGTACTGATGATGTACTAGGATCCTATGTGGGTCTGACGACGTACTGACGACGTACTAGGATCCTGTGTGGGTCTGACAACGTAATGAAAATGTAATATGATCCTGTGTGGGTATGACAACGTACTGAAGATGTACTATAATCCTATGTGGGTCTGATGATGTACAAATGATGTACTAGGACCTTGTGTGGGTCTGACGAAGTACTGACGATGTACTAGGATCCTATGTGGGTCTGGCGACGTACTGACGATGTACTAGGATCCTGTGTGGGTCTGATGAGGTACTAAAGATATACTAGGATCCTGTGTTGGTCTGAAGACGTACTGACCATGTACTAGGATCCAGTGTGGGTTTGACGATGTACTGAAGGTGTACTAGGATCCTATGTGGGTATGACGATGTACTAGGATCCTGTGTGGGTCTGACGAGGTACTAAGATCTTGTGTGAGTCTGAAGATGTACTATGATCCTTTATGGGTCTGATGATGATTCAGGATCCTTTGTGGGTCTGCCACTTAACAGAGTAAGATTAATTAGTATTTACATCTAATCATCTCTACTACTATACCTAAGTTCTACTCGGTGTGAGCTAAGTCTGAAACTTGTGTGGTAATTTTCTACTGTGGTAATACCCTGGTGGTATTATTCTATGTGGCATACCTGTGTGGTAATTTCCTTCGTGGCATTCCTTCCATTGTGGAATAGGTGAGCGTTGGGCTTTTGAGTTGGACCCTGTGTTTCCTCATGAAGGAGATGGGTATACTTGATAACTTAGGTATATGGTTGGGAATATACCTAAATAGGGTTGTCGGTTGATTTCATGCTTTTTGGTTTATCCTTTGTGGATTTTGTGAGACCTTGAGGGTCTCAGGGTCCCTAATGAGTATCTTTATACTCACCCTTGCACGGGAAATGCCCACACCTTGTTGTGTTTGGCACAGACGACGGACAACGATGACTACGAATGGGGGGTACCGGGATTAGAGGGAGCTATGAGGTGGACATTAGATGAGGTGTACTGCAGAGAAGACCATTCGGGATCTGTACCTACCATTCAAGTAGGATCCTTGGTGGGTGTACATAAGAGCTGTTCTAGTTTACTTGTACTTTTCATTTTTCTTATACTATTCAGTTGGGCTTGTATTCTGGCCTCTTTTGCTTACTGTACACACACTTTTACTGTACAGTTTACTCGTGTTCGTAATTTGTGGTGTGCATGGTTGCATGTATATACATATATAAAGGCAATGCCTTCCCAGTTTCAGGTAATATGCATTTGGTGCTACTCTCCATCCCCTGGCCTATGGAGGGCGGGCTTGGGGTAGTCACAGCATGGGCCCCGGGGGATGGGTCGCGACAAATTAGTATCAGAGGAGTCGGTTCTACCGTATAACATTGAAATATGATCTCCTTAATGTAAATAGTGTTATGTTTAGTGAGCTTGGTTATCAGTTTAGGGAATACATTATTGGTGTGGCGGCTGACGTATCCATACACCAGGACCCTGACTTCTGATTTCTGACTTTGTGCACGAAAACACTGATTGCATGCACGTTTTGGAAAGTTTTCATGTGTTTTCTGGAGTTAGATCACTAGGTATAACTTAATGAAAGTGGTGCATCTATTCTTTATCAGTATTTTGCTACATAAATAGCCATCTAGGATTCTCGAGTGTGTACATGATGATGGACCACCGAGCAACGAGGCTCTGGTGCAGGGCCCTCTTACTATGTTGTCACCTTCGGGTGGTGAACCGGCAGCACCACCACCCATTTGGAAGCAGTTACCACCAGCTGCACTGGGGGGCAGTGCACCCCGACTAAGCATGTTGACAAGTTCCTACAGTAGAAGCCTCTGAGGTTTTGAGGAGAAGTAGATTTACATGCGACTGAGGGCTAGCTGGAGGCAATTGCTAGAGTTTTCTACCTAGTTGAGACACCAATAGTGCAGATGGTGATCTTAGCTACTAGTATTTTCTAGTGAGTGACAATGAAGATGGTCTGCATAGTGATGAAGCTTAGGTACATGGACTGTTTCCCATGATGGTTCCTTTGGGTAGTGTTCCAGCTATATCACTACCTGTTGGTTAGCAATTACAACCGATGATACCAGTAGAGGACACATGCAAGCTTAGTGCCTTACACATGTTTCTACATCAGATACCCCTCACATTTCGAGGTGAGCCCGACCCATAGGCAGATGAGGACTGGCTTGAGGAGGTGGATGGGAGTTCTCTAGAGCTTCAATAGCTTTGGCAATATGACATGTTAGTAGCTGATTATTCATTAATGCGTGACGACCATATCAGGTACTCGATGAATACAATGCGACCAGTGCTTCAGGGCTCAGACCACCGAGTGAGGTGTTTTTAGGGACATCTGATCCATCACTGTTCCTCTATGCATTCCTGATTATGTTAGGGTGATGGAGAGAACCTTTGTGGTTTAATGTTTTTTGGATGAACGGATGCAGCTGGTGAATTTTTGTAGTGGGAAAGAAGAAAACTGAAGCCAGTCTCAGAGACATGGGTGTGTAAAATGTTTTGGGAAGAGGAAGTGTTAAGTAAAGATGGTTCTAAAGGGATATAGATGTAGAAGTAGAGCTAGGAGAGCAGTATGAGGTGGTGTACATTTGGACATGTTACAACCACCACCCCTATGTGGTTCCCACCAGGCTTAGGGAGCTGGAGGACAGAGAAAGGGAGTAGCTGCATGCAGTCAAGGAGTGAGACCCAAGGGATCTAGGAATGATTCAAGGTACCGTCTGTGTCTACTACCAAATGCTGTGTCCATATACATAGGCACCAGTCATTCCTTCCTTCCACGAATCTTGTCCAAGACCTAGAGTTTCCGGTTAAACCATTTACTTGACCCTTACGTTTGGAGATACCTTTAAGAGGAGACTCTATAATCACACTTATGCTGATGATGTGATCTGACCCTTGAGGCAAGAGCTTCGGTTGGAACCTCTTGGTGGCAACGTCGAGGCCTTACAACTTTAGTTTGGGTATGGACTAGACATCCACAGTTCATACTCAAATTGACTGTATTAGGGAAAAAGGTTGTGGTTTCTCTACAACATTGGAATGGGGTTTTCCTTGGTCGGAAAAAAAGGAAACCCAGGCAGCACAGGATAAACTCATGCATAGGAGGGTGCGGCCAATCACTCTTGAGTTGGCTAGACTTACCCTCGTGGTAGCAGTAGTTTTCAGTTTTCAGTTCCAAACATGAGTGGAAGAGCCTGGGGACATCTTTTAAAAATATGTTTCCAGGATTACCCCCACCCCCCTATAGGAAGAGGGACTTATGGTTTGGATGGTTACAACCAGAGTTTTGGACCAGACTTCTCTTAGGTAGCAGCACCCTTGTTAGCTTTGACAAAGAAGGAGGAGCCTTTCTTGTGGATAGAGAAGTGACAACAGAGATTTCAGAAGTTGAGATAGCGACGCTGGCTAGAGTTCCTCTAGGACTATGAATTTGAGAGAATATTTTCTCTTGAAAAGGGGAATGTGATAGCAGACACACTCAACAGGATGTTTGGTCAGTAGCTACTGAGTGATTCGTTAGAGCAGATAGTTGCACTGCTGATATCCTTTGTGGATAGAGATGAAGCTTCTTACCTATAGTATATGACTGTCACTCCCCCACTACTTGAGAAAGTTGGGGAGGTGAAACTTGGTGGCATTTACTGCAAGACTCGACGTGCTTAGATATCCAAAGGACAAGCACCTGATGGATTTTTTGAAGGTGGGGAGCATGACTTCCTCTTCAGATGACGTACCATGGTACCAGTGGCGCTTTGAGATGAGATATCGAGGGAGTTCATATGTCCCCTATGGTGGTACATCCTGGTGTGGGGAAGATGTACCAGGACTTCCAGCGTCAATACTGGTGGCCAGGGATGAAGAATGTAGTGGTAGAATTTGTATCACGATGTCTCACTTGTCAGCAAGTGAAGACATCTTAGAGTTGGTAGAATTATTATGCTGACCAGATATAGAGACCCTTTGAGTTCCAGGAGGGGGACCACGTATTCTTGCGTGTCTCTCCTTAACAGGGACTAAGGATATTTGGCTGTGGTAGAAAGTTATCACCGATGTTTATCTGTCTTTGCCTAATACATTAGAGGATATGCGAGGTAGCATTCCGCTTGGCTCTTTCACCACAGTTGGAGAGGGTTCATGACTTCTTCCATGTATCTCAGCTAAGGAGATACATGCATAAACCATCACACATCATCGACCATGGCGAGATGGACTTCGATGATGGCGTGATGTTTACGGAGGATCCAGTGGAGATTTAGGATCAACAGGAGCAGTTCCTTCATGGGCGGTCGATACCTCTATTGCACATATGTTGGTATCTCGAGAACCTCTATGAGAGCACATGGAAGAAGGAGGCTCAAGTTCATGCTCAGTACTCTATTTTGGTTGTTTTTTCTTTGTTTTGGATTTTGAGGATGTAAATACCTATGTTGGGGAGAATGTAATGGACTAGAATTTCTGTATAATTTCATTTTAATTATATGAAATTATTTTGAGACCACGAAATCTGACAGTGCGCTATTCTGAGGCCTGGAGTGCCCAGAATGATTCGTCAAAGTTTTTTATGCTTTAACTAGCGTGCATATGCAGTTTTCATGAAAAAGTGGGATAAATCTTAAATGGTTGCCCAGATCAGAAATCTGAGGGCACAATTACATTCATAATGGAAGGTTTACCCTAGGCGCGACTTAAGTTGGGTCAGTGCGGGCCTCCTCAAAGAAAACCCAAAAATGGCATAATTATAAATAAAATAATTACATAAATTATTCTTTTTCTCAAATTCTTATAACTCACAAATGGTAGCTCGAAATGAAAATCTAAGACCACCGATGAACTCATGAGGGAATGATTTATTTAAGAAGATACTAACTTTGGCTGGAACATGCGACCCATGAAATTTAGTTTTTGGTCGTAAATAAAATAATTAAGTGACAATTATTTTATTGTAAAATACATTACTTCTAAACGGTAACTCATATTGAAAATATGAGAGTATTGTTGGGTTCATTGGGGGATTCTTTCACTTGTACAAAGCCTAACATTGATCGTTGTGGTTCAAGGCTGACTGTTAATAATTTTTATAACTTTTTTTTGGGTATATTCAGTAAATGCGCAGGCAGCATTTTGTAACTTTTGAACCGGTGCACAAAATTGAAATTCGAGGATACCGTTGAACTCGCAACACTAATATTCACTTAAAGAGACTTTCACCTCAACCACAGTTGGCCAAGGTTGAATGTTTCTTTTCATGTATTTTGTAGGAATAAAAATAAAATAAAGAAATACTTTTTATTTTATTTTTGAATTCAAATATGGAGACCACCCGGCCCTTGAACCCCCCCTTAATGGGAGATGACTCTTGGACTTCATCCCATTTAATAATGCCAACCCAACTCATTTAATTATTCCAATCAATTGTTCCAACACAATGCAATTAAATTGTGCCAACGTAATGCAATTAAATTATGCCATTTAATTTCACCAATGTAAATTAATTATCTTGAACATTAAAATTCTAAGTAATAGTGTCATTGGAATTTAGGAAGGTTCCTATTAAATGAACCTTTATAAATTCCACGATCATCACTTACCCTCCCCCTATTCTATTTATATAGAGTTTGGGGGGAGGAATTGGCAAGACTTCACCAAACGACGAAGCTCTGGTAAAGTGCTACGTTGCCCGACACATGGAGGATGGAGCCAGTTCCGGCGGGCGGCGACGAGTGACCCCGAACCAAGAATCAAAGAACGAGGAACCAACCGAGATCCCGGATCGGAAGCTCCTTGTGGAGATGTCAAACATCGACATTCTCCAACGATTTCATCTTCTTCCTTGTGACATCCTCCAACGAAAGAAAAGTTTGGGGGTTATTTCATTGTGGGTTGTTGATTTATTCTTCCCCATTCTTGAATTTATATGAAGAAAATGGGACAACTAACTAACGGGTTGACCTATGATTCTTTTGTCTTTGCAAGAGGATGTTGTGGGGTATCTTGTCAGGGTTTTGTTATTCGTTGTGTTTTACGTCAAATTAATCATATTGATCCACCTGCTACCGAACTAATACAGAGGAATCGGGCCAAAAAAACATGACCCAATCCCTCTTCCATCCTTCATGATTTGTGTGTTCATCGCGATGGAGGAGGATGACAACCAACACCGGAGGGGCATGAGAATGACGACTGGAACCACGACTGAATGCGAGGAAGGTGACAGTGCGACTGCGCCACCCGAGAGAAGAGAACCACAACCTTGTGTCGCTGCGACAAGGGAAGGGTGGCCTGCTCGCTGTCGGCCGCTGGTGAGGGCGCAGTGTGTGACCACGCCACATGGAGAGGATGGCTGACCATCTGGACAGCCGCGGAGAACCGCCGCTCTATTCCCGCCCCCTGACACCATGGCCGCACCACCCCACTATGGCTGCCCCGCCGCACTGTGCCCGCCCCACAGCACTGCGCCCTCCCCGTCACACCGGGGTTGCCCCGCGGCACCACGGCACCCCACTGCACCGCGGCTGCCCTGCCGCACCGTGGCGCCCCACTGCACTAGGACCGTCCCGCCGCACCGCGGCTGCCCCACTACTCCATGGTCCTTTGAGATACTTCATTGAGGGACTTCAAGGAAGTTTGAGTATCAAACAATGGCTTGAGGAGTGGAGCCGCTCGGAGACAAGAAAGCTTAGTGCGAGAACTCTATAGCTAGCTGTGATGAGGTAATAGGATCGGGTGTGGGTCTGATGAAGTACTGATGAGTTACTGGGATCCCATGTGGGTCTGATGATGTACTTATGATGTACTAGGAACCTGTGTGGGGTTGACGATGTCCTGATGATGTAATAGGATCCTTTTTGGGTCTGACGATGTACTGACGATGGACTAGGATCCTGTGTGGGTCTGACGACGTACTGGCAATGCACTATGATCCTGTGTGGGTCTGATGATGTACTAATGATGTACTAGGATCCTGTATGGGTCTGAAGACCTAAAAACAATTTACTAGGATCCTGTGTGGTTCTGATGACATACTGACAATGTACTAGGATCCTGTGTGGGTCTGACGATGTACTGACGATATACTAGGATCCTGTATGGGTCTGACAAAGTACTGATGATGTACTAGCATCCTGTGTTGGTATGACGACGTACTGATGATGTACTAGGATCATGTGTGGGTCTGAAAATGTACTGATGATGTACAAGGATCCTGTGTGGGTCTGAAAACGTACTGACGATGCACTAGGCTCCTTTGTGGGTCTGATGATGTACTAGGATCCTATGTGGGTCTGACGATGTACTAGGATCCTATGTGGGTGTGACAAGGTACTAGGATCCTGTGTGTGTATAATGATGTAATATGATTTTTGTTGGGTCTGATGATGATTTAGGATCCTTCGTGGTTCTTCCTCTTAACATATTAAGATGAATTAATAGTTATATCTAATCATCTCTACTAATGTACCTAATTTATACCTGGTGTGACATGAGTTCGTACCTATGTGGTACTTTCCTTATTTTTAATACCTTGGATATATTATTCTATGCGGTGTACCTGTGTGGTACTTTCCTTCATGAAATTCCTTCCTTTGTGGAATAGTTAATCTTTGGGCTTTTGAGTTCGACCCTTTGTTTCCTCGTGATAGAGATGGGCATACTTGATAACTTAGGTATATGTATGGGAATATAACTAAATAGGGGTTTCAGTTGATTTCAATCTTTGTGGTTTATCCTTTGTGTATTTTGTGATACCTTTAGGGTCTTGGGGTCCCTACTGAGTATTGTTATACTCACTGCTGCATGGGCTATGCCCACACCTTGTTTTTTTTGGTCCAGATGACGGAAAATGCTGACTGAGGATGAGGGTACCTGGACTGGAGGTAGCTCGAATGTGGACATTAGACAAGGTGTACCGCAGAGAAGACCGTTTGAGAGCTGTACCTACCATTCAGGTAGGATCCTTGGTGGCTGTTCATAGGAGTTGTTCTAGTTTACTTGTACTTTTCAGTTTTCATGTACTTTCTAGTTAGGATTGTATTCTAGCCCCTTTTTCTTAGTGTACTCACACTTTTACTATAGAGTTTACTTGTTCTCGTAATTTGATCTGTACTAGGTTGCGTGTGTTTACAGGATATAAATCCAATGCCTTCCCAATTTTAGGGAATACGCTTTCGGTTCTAGTGGCCATCCCCAGGCCTATGGAAGGCGGGCTTGGAGTAGTCATGACACGGGCCTTGGGGTACGGGTCGTGACAGGGAATATTCTTCTTGGGATGATATGTGATTTAGATATCCCATTAATCTCAAGTTTGGGATTGGTTGACTAATCATATATATATATATATACACTTTGTTCTATATACACCCATTGATGTTGTCCTTCTAGGAGAGGTGATGGTGCACAGGGCATGAAACATGATTTCTATTTCATTCTTCTCATAGTTGGATGATCCTACTCTACTACTATAAGTGGAAAGGGTCGATGGGTAATTCATTTACACACCATGTTTGGCCACTTGTTATTGAATGAGTTGTATTCTTTCACTTTAACTTGTTCATTTTCTATCTTTCTCTTATATTGTATCTCTTGCCGCTTTCACCTAATCTTTCAGGGTTTCGTACTGGGTATTTTTATACTCGAAACTATATGGGATTTTCCCACATGTGTCATGTATTATGTAGATGACAGATAGGTTGACTGTGACTAGAGAAGATCTTAGGGATAATGGGTACTTGGACCATATACGAGGGTCATAGCTTAAGATTTAGAAGATGGTCTCTCTCATATATTTAATTTTTCTAGTTTTCTTGTTAGGTTGGAAATCCTTTCTGGTTGGGAATGTATTTCTCACCTTAAATTTCTAATTTACACTACTATACCTTGGTACACTTTAATGTTTCATGCATGATTGGTTTATTTTATAGTAGTTTGTCCTCTTTTATTATTTCCCTCAACAGGTTTTCCTTGAGTTGGATATGTGTGCATAAAATTACATAGTAAAAGGCCTCCCTAATTTAGTTACACCTCCACCACTTTTCACCACACACTAACCTATGGAGATTGTCTTGGGGTAGTAGGGGATCGATCCTTGACTTAGGCTGGGTCATGACAATAATACCATTCATTTTATCATACATTCATGAACATATATAATTATATATGCAATATAATTTTCATAAATTTTGTGCTGTGTGTTTAGATTGAATTCGGGACATAATTTCATTCAATACTTAAAAATTAATTCATATATGAGTTATCAATGTATTGATATTAGTTCAGATCATTTGAAGATCAATGAATAATCTGTGATGTCAGGACCTTGTCAGCAGAGGGAAGTATATTTTCTAACATATAGTTGCATTGAGAAAACTGATCATTCAAAGGTGATAAAAGATAATTGAGAAGGAACAAAAATACATAAAGGTTCTTGAAGTGTACATAAGAATACCAGTTGATCCAACAGGATTATGTAGGAGGATAGACTTTCACTAGTGAATGAGAGACTATTAATAGAATATATTTCAATCAAAGGATCAAAACCCAGACGAAAAAAGAGATTATAACTAGGAGGTATAACTAGTTGCTGAAGAGTCTCAATACTGGGGTTTTAACTAGTTGAGAAGAATAGAGGAAAATTAAGGGTTCTAACCAACTGAGCAAGAAGAGTTGGATTATTGGGGGTGTATAACTAGGATCAAGAAGTGGATTGATTACTGAGGTGTATAACCAGTTTCTACCTGAACCATAATAATTTATGAAAATATTGTAATAGAGTCTATGATAGGGGGTCTTACCATCATGGTACGGAGTAAGTCTTAGTATGGATCCTTTCAAAAATATTTTGTATTATGTTTTAGTAACGTTTTCATTTCATATCGGGTTGAATAATCCTAACAGGTTCTAGAGGGTTGAATTAAAAGTGGGTAAAAGAATTTAGTAAAAAAATCACTCCTAATTTACCCCCACTCTGAGTGTTACTACATGATCTATTGTTTACTTTAGTTAGTATCAAAGAAATGGTTTCACATATAATTGGATCTACTTTACTGCCCAAATGATTATTTTAGAAATAAATATAATAAAAAAATTTACTTGAAGAATTGATTTAGATGGAAAATCATACATCTAATTATTATGTTAGGAATATTTACATTTCATTCAATACAAATAAAATAGGATGAAAATGGATGAAAAGAAGCTAAATAAGAAATAAAAGATGAATGAATATCAATTACTATTGGAAGGTTCTAAATGTGGTATTTTTTCAATAAGGTTATTTGATAATAATTAGGATGAATCATGATAAAGTTGTGATGTAGAGGTGTTAAATTATAAAATTATAGAGCACATGAATAAGTTTCCCAAATAAGTGTTTACTTGTATAAAAAGTGTTCTTATGAAACTTATTGATCAAAACTCACAACTGGAAGAGGAATCAACTGAAATGGAATAAGAATTAGCTTAGAAGGTTTAGAACTAAAACACCCTCTTAAAACACTAAAAGTATAAGGAATAGAATGTAATTATCTATAACAAATGAGTCTTCATGTTTGATGAGTCAAAATAAAAATTAGGGTCACTTTACCACGAAAATAATTCTCTAATTAAAGAATAATTGAAAAGTATTATGAGGGAGAGATATGTGAGGGAAATATTTTTTATAGAAGTTTTCCATGCATTAGGGAAGCAACATAATATATCCATGATTGTTAAAGATTAAAAACTATAGGTTAATGAAAAAATATATTAAGGATCTTGAAAATATGTTAGTGATGTTCAATCTTGTTCATTAAGATATGATCTAGAAGTTTTAGAATAAGTTTGAGGAAATGGTGAAGTTTTTAGAAGATTAAAATTTTTATATCAACCAAAAATGTCTTTACTTATAAGTGAAACTAAGAAATATGGAGGGGACATGAGATCAGACACCCCAATTTGTTGAGAAAATAAGTATTGTAAATAATTATTATGATAATAGTCTTAATTTTGAAAAGACTCAACCTTATTGAAATTATAATTTGGTATTATCTATGTATAAATCTACTATAGTCTCATTGAAAAGGAAACCATTTTTCCTGATAAATCATCACATACTAATTATATTTTGATGACTAGTGAAAATTGATCATTAAAATTTGGATAAAATATGTGAATAAAAATTCTTAGGAGAACACTACATCTTAAAATATGGATGAGAAGAATTGTATGAATTATTTTTCATAGATTAAAAAAATAATAAATGTGTTGTAAAAAGATAGAAAGTTATAAAACACAATTATAATGTGTGAGAGAATAATAAATTATGATTTTTTGGCTAATATTGGTGCAGTTAGAAATTTTAAAATCAAAAAATTAATTATTGGAACAATATATAATTATATTATTGTTAAAAAATTATTTCATTTATGGGGATTATATATAAATAAAATCAGAAACCTTTACACTAGAAGATAAATTCACAGAAATGGAATCAATCTATCAAGGGAAAATATGAATACTTTAAAAATTCCTACGATTATTACAATTGGAGTGGTCACTATTATTATGAGATTTGGTATATACCAATTAATAAAAAATCATATATTTATGTAAAAATAATACCACAATAAAATGGTATGTATTTAAGAAATGAAGATGGCATGACATCCTTGTGAGGTGAACAATAGAAGACGGATTTTAATCATATAACTCCTTAGAAGTTTGTGAAGAATTATGTGAATATTTTCACGCCAAATAAAAGATTATTATATTATAGTAATAAAGGTAACCTCATTGACCAGTGTTAATTTTCCATGAACATACATATTAAAGGAATCAAATCTATAATTGAAGAAATAATAAATCCAAAAATGAAAAAAAATTATTTAGTGAAGGAAATATCTGATGAGGAATCTATAAAATTTCCTAAAAAGGGTAAAATGATTAATGTTAAAGATGTGTGTGGAAGGTGTAATATTTTTGGGAATTCAGATAAAAAATATGTTTGACATGATTTCCTTGATAATAAAATTTCTATAAGAAGAATGAGAAATCAACTGTGGCTTCTTGTGATAAAACAATTATTGAAAAAAAGGAGTCAATACACAAAATAGATATTGGGCATGTTCCTAAAAAATTCTTGTAAATATGTATAGATTTTTTGGAAAAGATAGTAAACATGAGTCAATCAAAGAAAATATAATTTTCATTTATTGTAAAAGTGAATATGAATTTTTTTCATCTAAAAGGATAGTTGGGTTGAGAAGAAACTCTCATCCATGTTTTTCTAATTAAGGAGCATTATAGAACATATTTATTCCCACATTAACATTGTGTTTCTTTTTCATGTTAGAAATTAAAGGTGATTTATGTGTTTAGGGGGGGGGGATTTAATTTTATAAAAAGGTGGTGAAAATCTTACATCTAGAAATATATCCATCATGGATGAATTTTGGTATCATTTTTCCGATTCTCTACATGTAAATTAAAATATAAAGATTCATGAAGTTTATTATTGAATATATTAATCATTATTAATAATTATAGAGTACATCTTTTAAGGGATATCACAAAATAATAACCACCATGTCCCTCTATCTCAGTTTATATATGATGAATATATGAAGTACTATTAAGGGATTTATCTGATGATACATAATGTTAAAATATTTAAAATTGAATTTGGTCGTCATTGAGGTATATTGATTACATTATATTATTTTATTACTGAAAAATAAATTTGAAAAGGGTGAGATTTATTAATTGATGTCAAGAGGGAATGCAATTTTCCACAAGGGAATTACATTCTTTTACATGAATGTTTTTAATCTGTTTTGTTGATATGATTATAGAATATTGATTGAAATTTTTGTAAACAACATATAAAATAATGTTTTAATGTTCGTATCACATGATGAAAATTTATTGATAGCACTGATGTTAAAATTTCTCACTCTTATTTTCTATACTGAGGATGTTTCACGTAGACTTAGAGAAGGTTAATTTTATCTTAGTTATAAGATAAGAGTAAATAAATTATTCCCTTCAGTAAATCAGATGAAAAGTATCAGAATATAGATATATTTTTTTGAAACTTAAATGATGGAGATGATAATTCATTCCCATACATATGTGTTTGGTTTTATTTTAAAGTATGATGAGAAGAAAACATTGAATCTATAATTGAAATTTGTATTGAAAAAAATATAAGTGGGGGGGGGGGGTAAAGAACCAAAATGAAATATTTAAATTTCAATATACTTGAATTTATTATCAATTAGTTATGAATATGAAAATTAAATGTGTTTTAATGTGATTATTTTGAAATTGTTCTTCATGCCAAAGACATGATTTAATTTTGTTAGGAGTTTTTAAAAAATTTAGAATATGTGAATAGTTGAGGATGAATTATATTTTTATGATTCTAAATGATGAAAAAAAGTGTGGATGTTTGAGATCATATAAAATTATTTTAATTATTGAAGATGAGTTTAATAATTTTTTGAAATAAATTCCGTTATTAAAAATTGACGAGGAATTGAGTATTTTGGCTTAGAATTTTAGTGGCTTGGAATTAATTTTTGGATAAATATTTTGTTGGAATTTATGAAAAAAATTTCCAACCAATTGTTCCAAGGGACTTGATCAATTCACAACATGTGGTAGGTGACCTATACCATGTAGGACAGCTAGCCCACAAGAGCACACATGGAAGCAGAGAGAATGAGAACCACCCAGAAGGGAACTTAAAATGTATAAGGAACATGTACATGTGTGATCTCACATGAATGCGGTATTACCTATGGATAAATTACCCATGAATCATGTGTGTGTATGTCTTTCCCTGTGTGAATCCCAATGATAAATCAAATACAGGAAGACATGTGTTGGTGCCAAAAATGTGGCCCGAAAGGAAGGAACGAAAAAGACAGCCGACGCGCTGCCTCGCGAAGCACAGCCGCGAAGCACAGCCGCGAAGCACAGCCGCGAAGCCCCGCCGCGAAGCGTCGCAACCTTGGCGGCCCCGCGAAGCTCCAGAGGCGGTAAGCCTCCGCGAACCGGTTTGACGTTCGCGAGCCGCCGCGAAGCTCCAGAGGCGGTAATCCTCCGCGAACCCGTTTGACGTTCGCGAGCCGCCGCGAAGCCCCGGAGGCGGCGTGCGAGCCCTGCTTCGCGGAGCCCCTTCCCTATAAATACTCGACTCCCCCTGAGTCCTGAGGACGGACAATCCGACCTTTCGGCTTCTCCTCTCCCGAATCGCGAAGCACGCTTTGCCCCGGGAATCATGAGCTCCGCGAGGTATTTCTACTTCGCGAGACGACTCTGATTTGTTTCGTTTTGAGCCCCTCTTTCGAGAGGGATGCCCTTCGCGAAGCTCAAGGGCGTTCGCAAAGGAAGGGGATTCCCAAGGGAACCCGGGCAGCTGCGAAGCACTTGTGCTTCGCGAAACACCCAACCCATACGAGTGATCCCTATGCTAAGGCAGGATCGCTCCACTTCGCGAAGCACATTGCTTGGTAGGACCCTGCTTCGCGAACCATTCCTTATTCGCGAGACAGTGCTCCGCGAACACTGTTCCACTTCGCGAAGCACCTCCCACCCCCACCTATGCCCCATGCTAAGGCCAAGGCACCCCACTTCGCAAAGCACACTCCTCTGCTTAGCGATTCCTCTTTCCGTGTGACCCTCCAGGTTTGCACGATGTGATTTCAAAGTCCCATGGACAACACATCCCGTAGTTTTTCTTCGCCTAATGCTTCTTCGCATAGGCATGCTAACAGCTATTTCTTCTTCGCATAGCCACGCTAACGTGGACCCCTCGATGGTTCGTCCCACGACCCCCCTTTACCATGGCCTTACCGGCACCTTCCCTTCCCCAAGGACAAGAGGGTACCGGTTATGTAAGCCCTAGGGGTGTGGAGTGAACCCACCTCGTCCGAGCTGCAGGACGTTAAACTGCCAAGCACCACGTCCTCAACACATGACGTTAAACTGTGACCCAACCTCATCTCCCTCACGAAGGGTCCCCCCAGCTCGAACAATCATTACACCACTCGTCTCCACGGGAATGGAACTCTTCCGCACATGGAATGAGATCCTCCTTGTCGGAGTGGTGTATGTTCGCAGGGGAAGGGTCGCCTCAGAGCGTAAGTCCCTAACCTTTGGTACGGATGATTGCACCCGTGCATCTCGGTACTTCCCCACTACCAAGGTCAGTGGAGGAAGTGATAGGGAATGAGGCACCTCCCATCGTCGGACCAAGGTCCATCTTCCCCGCGCTCTGTCGCGCCATGGGCCTCCATCCTGGAGTAAGTCCCAACACCATGGGCCGCCCAACGTGTAAGCCCCTCTTCACCTCTCACGGACGCACCCTTCGCGACGTGATCGTCAGGTCCGTGCAACCTCTTGTTTCTCACACCGAGCATGACTCACGTGGGCTTAGAGTGAGCACCGACCCTGACAAACCACCTGAACTACGAGGTCTTTGATCCATGTCAAGGCATGGTACGTAGGAAGCCTCTACGAGGTTCAAGACCACCCGTCGCTCATTCACGTCGGGTCCCATTCTGGTCCAGTGGTAAGCCATTGCGACCCACCACCTGAACTACGAGGTCTTTGATCCATGTCAAGGCATGGTACGTAGGAAGCCTCTACGAGGTTCAAGCCCACCCGTCGCTCATTCACGTCGGGTCCCATTCTGGTCCAGTGGTAAGCCATTGCGACCCACCATTTGAACTACGAGGTCTTTGATCCATGTCAAGGCATGGTACGTAAGAAGCCTCTACGAGGTTCAAGCCCACCCGTCACTCATTCACGTCAGGTCCCATTCTGGTCCAGTGGTAAGCCATTGCGACCCACCATTTGAACTACGAGGTCTTTGATCCATGTAAAGGCATGGTACGTAGGAAGCCTCTACGAGGTTCAAGCCACATTGCTCGGTCGTTCATTCACGTCGAGTTTCACCCCCGTCCAGCACGACGTTAAACTGCACCCCGGTCCAGTGGTAAGCCATTGCGACCCATCCATCCTAACGAACTACGGGGACTTTGATCCGTGCTAAGGCATGGTACGTAGGAAGTCTCCACGAGGTTCAAGCCCACCAATAGTGGACCAAGGTCTACTTTCACGTCGGTTCACCGACACACCCACCCGTCGTTTCTTCACGCCGGGTCCCATCTTCGTCCGGCATGACGTTAAACTACATTCCCTTTTGAACTACGAGGTCTTTGATCCATGTCAAGGCATGGTACGTAGGAAGCCTCCGTGAGGTTCAAGCCCACCTGTCGTTTATTCACGTCAGGGTTCACTATTGTCCAGCATGACGTTAAACTGCACCCCGGTCCAGTGGTAAGCCATTGCGACCCATCCATCCTAACGAACTACGAGGACTTTGATCCGTGCTAAGGCATAGTACATAGGAAGCCTCCACGAGGTTCAAGCCCACCAATAGTGGACCAAGGTCTACTTTCACGTCGGTTCACCGACACACCCACCCGTCGTTTCTTCACGCCGGGTCCCATCTTCGTCCGGCATGACGTTAAACTACATTCCCTTTTGAACTACGAGGTCTTTCATTCCCTGCCACGGGGATACGTAGGAATCCTCTTCAAGGCTCAAGCCCAACTTCACTGTCGCCCCCCTGCGATGGTCCCATTTCATTCTCATCCGTCTCCGCTAGACGTTAAACTCGCGGCATACCCTGTGTTGAACACGGGAAGCTGAGGAAAACCTCAGATACGTGTCTATGACATGTAATTCCCCACACTCGATGTGGGATGCCTCGGGCTTCCACGCCCTCGAGAAGCCTTGTGATCAAGGATAACAGACATACATGCCAGGTACCCCAGCATCCAGACACGCTACTGATGCCTCAACGTGACTACTCCCCTGACCGAAGGTTGCTGCCCTGACTGGACCCTTTGGAATGTCCCGATAGAAGCAGTGTAATTAACCGGTGTCCATGGAAACATGGCACTGGGAAGAGTTTCACGAACTACGTATTAAATCTATAAGGGAGACCCGGACTAGGTGACGAGTTCTGAAGAGGAATCCACGGAAGTAAGAACCGACATCCCATCATCCCGTTTCGATCAAGGAGAAGACGTACCTGAACAAGGAACGAATGCCGCCCGCCTTTGGAAAGCGGGAATGCGGGGCAACAAAGCCGCGCGTCCCCCCCTGACGGACGGATGCACGCGCACCCCGGCGAAAGCGTCAGAAACAGAAATGGTGAACCCGACGTGAATGTTCTTCTCCTCACCATGGAGATTAGTAGCGTTCGAGACACCAGTAGATTGACGTGTCACCGGATCCAGATATCCGTTGCCTGGTCCCGCCGCGCAAATGGCGGGCCTGTCGTGAAACTCACCGGCAGTCGGGGTAGTAGAACGTGGGGCACTCCGCTCCGCAGCGTGTTGGCGTGGATCCTTCTCACAGAAGTGGAGGATGGAAGAACGCTGGGGCACTGGCTGTCAATCCGTTTCCTCTCAGTACTGATGAGTTGATCCCTTTGCTTGCCAGGAACCAGGTTGCTATTTCGGAGATGCGGCCACCATCCGTTCCTCGCCCGCGCAAGGGCAGGGGCAACACCACGACGGCCACTCCACATGGCGCCACCACTGCCACGACGGCTGCCACATCACGGAATACGGGACGTCCACGTCCCCTTTCCCCATCAGAGGTCATTCAACGAAGGGTGATCAACAGCCTCGTGCGCAGGTACGAGGAGGAAGGGGTCATCCCGACCAGGGATATGGCCCGCCTAGACCTGGAGGCCTCCAGGCCCCGCCATCAACGCCGCCCTAACAGGCCGCGCAGGGATCCCCTGCTCCCCACCCAGACGTTCAACCGTTTCGGGAGCCTATCTCCGGAACGCCTTGACGACTCTTCGCCTTACGCTGAAGAGGCAGGCGCTGTCCGGCCCAGTCCGCTCAGGACCCCGACCCAGGGCCCCCAGGCGAGAGCTCCCGTCCGGCCACGTCAGCGCCGTCGTTCGGCCCCGCAGGAAGAGCAGGCAGACTACGTCCCTGCACCGCCTGCGCCGGCCCGCCTGACCCGACGTCAGCGCCGGGCCCGGGCTGAGGATGCTCGCCTAGGTGCGCCCACGTCGGCAGCTACAGTGGCCCGAGCCACCGCCGACATACATTATGAAGCTCCCGCGTACATTGAGCAGGGGCACCCCTTCGCCCAACCAGGGTCGAGACCCCAACCGCCCCACAGGCAGGCTGGGTTGACTCTCCGGGTTGCAGGCCCAAGTAGCGATCGCCGCGAGCCAACCCGCGGTGATGCCACCCCATACGGAGGTCCTCCCCGTACCACTACTCCACAGAGCGTGGACCTTCCCCGCTCTGAGGTTCGTCATGGAGGCATGCCTCGTGCTGCCCCCACCCTGTAGGAAGACCTGCCCCGTGGAAGTAATGCTCAGCGCGGAAACATTTCCCGCGCCCGCTGTACAGGGTATGGAGCCCATCCTTCTGAAGGCACCGTCCATCCGGTCCTTCTCCCATGTGGGGGTCCCCCCTACGTCCTTTCTGCAACTGGCGAAGGTCCTCCTCGCCCCAGCAACTCAAGGAGTGAAGGTCAGCCTCGCTCTACTCGCATCAACCATGGAGGTCTTCCCCATGCTCCTGCCAGTTCCAACAGAGGCCCCGCCCACATGGGTACTGTTCATGGAGGTCCTCCCCATGTACCCTTTGACATTTGCCCTGGTTCCCCTCGCACCCCGGCTGTCTCGAGTGGGGGCCCTCTCCGCCACGGCGCCAGCGCCGCCCCAAGGATGCCTGATAGGGGTCAACCCTGTCCCGAAGAGCCACCCAGGGGCAGAAGAGCGGGTCGTCGTCGCCACAAGAAGAATCCTGGGAAGGCCCAGGCGGAGATCAAACCTGCCCGCTTCTCCGATTCGGAAGCGGAATGCGATTCAGCGATGGAACCTTCTCCCAGCTCCTCCGTATCAAGGACTGGGGCAGGAACCAGACGCGTCAGCCTCGTTCTCCCAGAATTTGAGGTCCACCGGATTCCCATCTCTCTCCGCAGGTACATCCAGGAGGAAGAAATCCTGGGAATTCCACAGGTTTCGACCGCGCAGTCACCGCCATCGTCACCCGAAGCGCCCTCTACCTCCACTCGGGATCACGAGGAGCTGTTTTGGGGGTCAACGGCGGTAGAGCCACGACATGACCGGACACCGGTAACGGCGATTCCCGTACCCTAAGCAGTGGCTGTTAGCCCGTCCTATCGTGACATTGTGGTCAGGTCACCTCGCTCTTCAGAGGAAGGCCCAGAATTTGGTGGCCAGTCTGCTCGCTCGCCGTATTCTCCACCGCCGAGTTTGCTATCCCAGAGGTCCGCCTCGGTACCGCTACCGGTCCCTCAGCCGCCCCCGGTTGATGAGTGGGGTAATGTAGGGACGAACCCCGAGGACGAACCTAGGAGCTTCTGGAGTATTCTTGCAGCGGACTACTTCCCAGAGAAGTTCTGGCCCACGGCGGCGCTGAATTTCCGCGTACCCGAGTCGCTTACCCCTGAAGAAGTGGGATGCTTTTGTCGAACCCTCTGGGCAACGCACTTCCGCCTCCATTTTGAACGGGTCGTGTACCCCAGAAGTCGAGATCACTTCGAAGACATTGGCGAGCAGTGCCGCCTGATCGATGCGGCCGCACTTCTTGCATCCCGGCACCCTGAGTCGCCAAGCCACCAGAGCGCCCTTCAACGAAAATGCGTTCAGAGTCTTAAAGCACTCCGTAAGATCGTCAGGGAAGACACCCCCCATGTGCAAGTCCGTGGTTGGGGACGCTATGCCACTCTCCTCTTCGACCCTATCCAACGACAGCCCGATTCGCTATGCGACATTGAGGATATGCCCTCAAGAGGGGTCACAGTCCACATGGCCGACGTTGTGGATAAGGAAGATGAGCTTGAGTTCCTTGATGGAGATTTACCATCCGAGGGCGTACCGCCACTACTCGACCCATCAGGGAGAGTTACCCGTCATCAGAGGAACCTGCTAGGCCTCCCTGTGCCCACCGAGTCACTGTCACTCAGTCGAAGCACTGGCAAGGGTAAGGAGCACGTCGGAATAGTCAAGCACTCCAACCCGTCCGCCTCTGTGCAGAAAATGGACGAAGATCCTGAGAAGGCCACGTTGCGCCAGCAGCTCGCTGAGCAGAAGAGACTGGTTGACGAACTATTGGCTGAACGCGCCGCAGAGCGGCGACCCGACTATGGTAATCCTAGGCCGGGGCAGCAGGGGAAGGAACAACTTCCCCCCGGTGAGATGCCTCCGGGCAACCCTGATCATGCTGCTGCCGCGGACAGGGCGGAAGCCGGAACATACGGTAAGAGGGCGCGATATGTCTCACCAAACCCCCCCTGAGCGACGGGGCAATCTGAAGAATCCAACCCGGGTTCCCCCAGTCGCCCAGCAGGTCATTCAGCCAGTTGACCCGCGAGCGGACGAAGCCGTCTACCGTGTTGAAGAACCTGGCAATGCGCTTGTGGTTAGGAATCCCCGTCAAGACAGGGACCCCCACCCGGAGGACCTTATTGCGGCACTCACAGCCCGCCTCGAGGCGTTGGAAACACGGTAGGTGGCGGTCCCACTGGACGGCAAGCCTTATCTCGCGTGGGTGGATGATATGCCCGCGCCTCCGGGTTTTGGGAACCCCACCTTCTCGCCGTTTAACGGGACAAGGGACCCACCCCAGCACTTGGCTCATTTCTCTTCCAAGTGTGGCCCCATGCTGGGGACCCCGGCTCAGCAAGAAGCCGCTAAGATCCAATGTTTTGTACAGACATTGGAAGGTCCGGCATTCGTCTGGTACAGCCAGCTCCCTATCAGATCAGTGACCGGTTGGGAGGATCTTCGCCGGCAGTTCTTAAACCAGTTCAGCTCCACCACGCGAAAGACCAGCATTGCGGACCTCTTCAAGTGCAAACAGAGGCCTGATGAGCGGGTTGCAGACTTCATCGCCCGGTGGAAAGGACTTACGTATTCCCTCGATATGCCACTGACTCAGGAGCAATTACTGACGATGTGTGTGGGGAATGTCAAGACAGAGCTGGTACCCTCCTTGATTACCCAGAACT
This sequence comes from Viscum album, assembly GCA_963277665.1. Classification (NCBI taxonomy): domain Eukaryota; kingdom Viridiplantae; phylum Streptophyta; class Magnoliopsida; order Santalales; family Viscaceae; genus Viscum; species Viscum album. The sequence continues at coordinate 1,480,076,824 of OY728134.1, forward strand.
ACCCTGGAGGGTTCAGAGATTTCTCGGATAAGGCCCAGCGCCTCGAGGAGGCCCTGCAACAGGCTAGTCAGGCACGTTTGCTGCCCCCTATGATCCCAGCCAGGAGGGCCGCCAGGGCTGAACCCGCCGCGGTGGCTCAAATAGAAGCCCCGAGGCAGCTGGAATTGCTACCGGCGACACCACCCCCGCAACACCGCAGAGGTCCTCCACCTCAAGCACAGGCTCCTTCCCAGCAGCGACCTCCTCAGAACTGACAGGTTCCCCCGAGCAATGCGCCACCGCCACCCTAGGCGAGACAACCAGGCGTCGCCTCCTCGGCAGGCCCCTCCGGTCCCTCGACAGGACCAGGCCCCCAGGGCTCCTTACCCGGAAAGAAAGTACCATACCTATTCGTTCAACGAAAATCAGGTCCCTGGTTACTTCCGAAGTGCTCTAGAGCAAGGGATCGTGCGTCTGCCTGAGTGCAGAAGGCCGGCAGAGGCGCATCTCACCGATCACCCCAACTACTGCCCTTATCATCGGATCCTGGGGCACACCCTCAAGCGATGCTATGTGTTTAAAGACTGGCTTCAGGACTAGGTCAACAACAACATAGTCAAGTTGGGCCCAGCGCCAGCACAAGTGGTAGGCGTCTTTGCGGGATCGGAAATCGGCAGTGACAGTGAGGGTGAGTGGCAGCAGGTCCCTAGCCGCGGGTCCCAGAAATACGACAACTGGATGGCTCGAAAAACCGTCGTCCATGCCCAGGGTATCATCCGAGCACGCCTGAAGTAGTCGGAACCTTCAGAAGAAGTAGCCGGTGCCTCAGCATCGTCTTCACAGTCGACCTCCGCCCAAAAAGGCAAGCAGCGGCGACGCAAGAAGAAGCAACGTGCACCGCCAGTGCCGTCGTCATCCCACACTCTTGGCGACTTTATGCCCCCCGAAATGGGCATTCCTCCCAAAATCCGCCTAGCGGTGGATGACTCTTCGAGCGACAGTCAAGGGTACGCTTCGGTTAACACCGTGGAGCTGGTAAAGCCCTATATGACCCCCGACGAGGGGGAACCCTAGGCAGACCGCCCCAATGTTTCTAGCCGACGTCAACGTCAGCGGAATCGCAATCGCGCCGGTTATCAAGGTACGTCAGCGGGCACTTGTGACCAAGCCGTGCACGCTACCGAGACCAGGTAGCAGACTCAGCGCAGATCTCAACATGCGCAGACCCATCCAACGTCCTCGACTCTACCTCCACCGCCGTTCGTGCTGCTGGATCGGGGGGAGCCGCCTCGTTCGTATCACAGCCAGTCTTGCCCAGCGACAGGCCAGCCTCCGCTGTCCGATCTTAGCTCGGCGACTAATCTTCAGGTTTCTACTGGTAGGCAGCAAGATGTGCCCAGTACTAGTTACTCGCCGGTTCAGCCAGCCGGACCCGTTGTGCATCCAAATGCCGAACGACCTCCTGTAAGCAGAGGTTCGCGTTTGGCACGAAAGTACGATGTCCTGAAGCATCTGTCCGGAATCCCGGCAAGGCTTTCCATCCTCTAGGCCCTTCGCCTATCATCTGAAATGCGCGAGGCACTTGCCGAGGCCCTAAGGAGCCCCCTCCAGTTCGAGACGGAAGTGGCAGCTGCGGAAGCCTTCCATACCGAGACAATTGAAAACGCCGAATGCCAGGCGGTTATCTCGTTCTCCGGCGAAGATGAGGACCCCCCTATACAGGGGCACATTCGCCCACTATATATCACTGGCCACTTCAACGGTGTGGAAGTCCGCCGATGCCTCGTTGATACGGGTTCTGGGATCAACCTAATTCCGACCCGGACGCTGCGAAAGCAGGGTCTGTCCGAAGGTGATTTGACTCCCTCTGACCTCAGGATCCAGGGGTACGACAGGACAGAGCAAACCCCGGTCGGCAAGATCCGCCTGAAGACCCAGTTCGGTGGCTTAATTGCCAGCACCGAGTTCGTGGTTGTTTCTCAGGACACCGCCTACAACGCATTGATGGGTAGGCCATGGCTCCATCTGCATGCAGTGGTCCCCTCGTCGTATCACCAGTGCCTTAAGTACTCGCTCAACGGTCGAGTAGGCGTGCTCCAAGGAGACGCGTCCCCTTTCGCTTCTTGTGAGGCCCGCTATCTGGATGCGGGTTATTACAAAATCAAGGACAAGCAAATCCTGGTAAGCGAGGATGATCCCGCCCCGATCACAAGTGATCCCTGGGCGAGCATGGACGACGCCTACATCCTCCCAATCCACCGGTTGGAGGCCACGACCCCCGACATGGGACAATGTTTCGTTGTTTCGGGTACGCAGGGAAGGCATGTTCCCGTGTCCAAGCAACGACGGAAAATCACCTCGTACTCCTACATCAACCAGGCTCGGGTCATCCCGGAACCTCCTACCCCTGTACGATACCGGGACGTCAAGCTGATGACAACGGCGGTGCACCATACGTGTCTATTCCGCCGGGCTGGAATTAGCCGACTCAGGCCGACACGTCACCACTGCTTTGATATCATCAAGCGTGGCCCCTTAGGCCGAAGGCCAGATGGTATAGGATCAAATGCATTCATTGCTATGGTCTCGGCGACAAGTGAGTCTCCTGATGTGATGACCGCTGCTGCCCAAGCCGGCACCAGCTGCCCCTCAGGTTTTGAGAGCCCAGAAGTATCTTCCGTCATGGGAAATCCCCCCACGGCTGGGGAGGAAGACTTGGAGGATGCTCCCCCAGCCTTTGAAGAAGGCGTCTCTACCACGGTCGATGAACTGGTACAGGTGAACCTTGGTAGCGAGGCAGATCCAAGACCCACATTGATCAGTGCGGCCATGTCCCTCGAGGAGCGGCAGCAGTATGTAGACTTCCTCAAACAGCACCGCGATGTGTTTGCCTGGAGTTACGATGAGATGCCAGGGCTGGATCCCCAAGTGGCCGTCCACCGTCTGGGCCTCCCAGCAAAACATCGTGGGTTCAAGCAGCCTCCCAGGAAAATGCACCCTTCTCATGGTGCTATGGTTGAGGCCGAAGTTGACAAGCTTATCAAAGCCAACTTCATTAAGGAGGTCCAGTACCCCAAATGGCTCGCCAACATTGTGCCGGTCAGGAAGAAGAATGGAAAGATCAGAGTCTGCATCGACTTCCGCGATCTCAATCGCCACTGCCCAAAGGATGACTTCCCACTCCCAGTGACGGAGCTGTTGATTGACGCCACGGCCGGGTTCCAAGCCCTCTCTTTCATGGATGGGTATTCCGGGTATAACCAGATCCGGATGGCCCCCGAAGACGAGGAGTCCACTGCCTTCAGGGCTCCCCAGGGCACGTTTTGCTACCGGGTAATGCCATTCGGTTTGAAAAATGCAGGTGCCACTTATTAGAGGGCCATGCATCGCATATTCAAACCGATCCTCGGGACATTGGTGGAATGCTACGTGGATGACCTTGTAGTCAAATCACGCCAGCACCAGGACCATCTCAAAGACCTTGAGAAAGTGTTCGGTTTCCTCCGTTCCCGTCACCTGAAGATGAACCCGCTGAAGTGTGCCTTCGGAGTCACCTCCGGGAAGTTTTTGGGTTTCGTTGTCAGATACCGAGGTATCGAGATCGACCCGGAGAAGATCAAGGCCATCAGCCAAATGCCTCCCCCGAACAACATTCGGGAGCTTTGAGGCCTGCAAGGCCACTTAGCCTATATACGCCGATTCATTGCGAATTTGGCTGGCAAGTGTAAGCCCTTTTCCCGGCTCATGAAGAAAGACGCTGCCTACGAATGGGATGAGGAGTGTTGGGCCGCCTTCGAGGAAATCAAGCAGTATCTGCTCCAACCTCCGGTTTTGATGCCACCCGTCTCTGGAAAGCCGCTGGTCCTTTACGTGACCGCCCTGGAGAGATCCCTCAGCGCGCTGCTCGCCCAGAAGAATAACGAGGGCACTGAGAACAGTCTCTACTATCTCAGCCGCATGCTTCTCGATACGGAGGTCAGATACTCCCCTATCGAAAAGAGCTACCTTGCGCTCGTCTTCGCTGTGCAGAAGTTGCGGCACTACCTGCAACACCACGAGGTACAATTGATCTCTCAGGTAGATCCGCTGAAGTACATCCTGAACCGCCCCATGCTGACTGGCCGACTAGCGCGGTGGGCGGTGATTCTCCAGGAGTTTGACATCAGATTTGTGCCTCAGAAGGCCGTTAAGGGACAGGCGTTGGCAGACTTTTTAGCTGCTCATCCAACCTCCACGGATCAATCCCTGGACCTGGATTTCCCCGACGAGACGATCCTCTCAGTCGATCATGCTGCCCCATGTTGGAAAATTCATTTCGACGGTGCCTCCCGGAGCCCCACCGGTAGAAGGCTCAACGACCCCAAGCTCAATAGAGTGGGTCTGGGCATTGTTTTCATTACCCCGGTGCAAGCCGTCCTGCCGTACTCGTTCCTGCTATCAGAAGGTTGTACAAACAACGAGGCAGAGTACCAGGCTCTCATCACCGGCCTCGAGTTGGCCCTTGAGATCCATGTACCCCATCTACATGTGAAGGGAGATTCCGAGCTGGTGATCAAACAAGTTAATGGCGACTACGTCGTCAGGAAGCCAGAGCTTGCACCGTTACTGGAGTACACCCTCCTCCTAATGGCCCAGTTCTCTCCTCGGCCAGAGGTTACCCATGTCCCAAGATCGCAGAACGGACAAGCGGACGCCCTGGCTGGCTTAGCCGCGTCGCTCGCAGAACCCGAGCAAGATGATTTGGTCATACACGTGGCCCACCGGAGAGTCATTGCTCCCGTCACCCAAGAGGACCGTGATAGCCTGCGGGTAAGTCATCTCACCGCCGGACCCCCCATATCGGGAGTCCCGGGTTCGTCAGACGCAGTGGTTGAAACCACCCCCGACTGGAGAGCACCTTTTGTCGAGTATCTCCAAAATGGTCAGCTCCCGGACGACCGGGCCGAACGCGAGTGAATTCGACACCGCGCGCTGCAATTTACCCTCCAGAGCGGCCCCAGTCTTGAGCAGATCCTCTATAAGTGGAGTTTCGATGGTTTCCTCCTCCGTTGCATCCAAGGAGTAGAGATACCTCAAGTTATGCAAGAGGTTCACGCCGGTTCCTATGGCGCCCATCAAGCTGGGCCGAAGCTGTCCCAGCAAATCCGGAGGTTAGGGTACTTCTGGCCCTCCATGATCCATGATTGTATTGGATATGCCAAGAGATGCCACGCGTGCCAAGTACACACCAACTTCTTGCATCGGACGCCAAAACCCCTCCACCCCACCAAGTACTCTTGGCCATTTGCGGTATGGGGACTTGATGTAGTGGGACCGTATCCGCCGGCAACAGCCCGCCAGTGTAGGTTCATCCTGACTGCTACAGATTTCTTCTCCAAATGGGCAGAAGCAGTTCCGCTCAAAGAGGTCAAGGCCCGTTCCATCGTTGACTTTGTGAGCTCCAAAATTATCCACCGGTTTGGAGTCCCTCACGCTGTCCTCACCGATAACGGCACCAACTTCCGGGCAGCTGAATTGAAGAAATTGTACGCTAAGTACGACATCCGGTCGAACCATACCTCCCGCTACCACGCGCAAGCGAATGGGCAGATCGAGGCGTTCAACAAGACCCTCTCTAACATTCTGCAGAAGATGGTTGGTCAGAACAAGAAGAGTTGGCCGGACAAGCTCCCCAACGCCCTCTGGGCTTACCGGACGACGACTCGCAACTCTACCCAGGTGACCCCATATTCCCTGGTGTATGGAGCTGAGGCCGTCCTACCCATTGAGATCCAGCTGCCGTCGCTACGCACTGCAGTTTATGATCACCAGACATCAGATGAGGTAGCCGAGATCCGTCTAGCTGAATTAGAGGCACTGGACAAGAACCGGCTTCGTTCCCTGCACAATCTGGAAAGGCATCAGGACAAGATAGCGAGAGCCTTTGACAAGAAGGTTCGTCTTCGCTCTTTTCTACAGGGTGACCTGGTATTGGCCCTTCGAGCGCCAATGATTCCCGGTAGGAAACCACCCAAGTTAGAATCCAAATGGGAAGGGCCTTATATCATCCATAAGGTTTACCCTAATGGAGCATACTCCTTGGTGACCACAGATGGAGAGCGTGTAACCCCTCCCACCAATGCCAAATTCCTCAAGCGATACTTCACCTAGGGCAAAAAAAAGTGGTCCTGCACGACCCTAAACTGCGAGAGGGTCCTGCACGACATTAAACTGCAGTGGTCCTGCACGACCCTAAACTGCGACTTGGTCCCGCATGACCTTAAACTGCCTCTCCGTCCTCACTGCAAGACGTTAAACTGCAAGCCAGTCAGGTCTTCCTGACCGAGGCTCAGCCTCAGGCCCCTCGGCCTCTTTGGGCCCCTGGCCCCGTCTCCACCGCGGTCTGGCCCCAGGCCCCCTCGTTTCTCTCCGACTTACCCTCTTACGGGATCGTGCGGTGCGGTGTAGGACTACGTCCTCACGTTGGGATCATGTACCATACCGTGCACATCCACGAATGAGATGCCCCTCGTCCCGCATGACGTTAAACTGCATGTCAAGAACTACGTATGGCTTGATTCCCATCTTTATGGGATACGTAGGAACGCTCGGACGCCTCGTCTTGAGCCCAGCCTCAAGCTTTTCTCTTCCGCTATTCCCCCTGGGGATAGTCTCCTTGGAGGATCTTTGTGTAGTAGGGAGTAGGCTTTCTTGGCCCCGCTCATGCAACCCCACTCACGCAAAGATTGTAAAGGTCGCACCATGCGCCCACTCCCGTTCTTCTACCCTCCCACGTCCTCACCGCATGACGCTAAACTGCATGGCCTTCAAGAACTACGTACGGCTTGATTCTCATCCTTATGAGATACGTAGGAACGCCTGGACATTTCGTCCGTTGGCCCAGCCCAAAAGCCAAAATCTTCCCCTTGGGTCAAGACATGGCGGGGTGCACACTTTTGCCCCGACCCACGTCGAGCAAGCCTCGACCCGGCTGCATATTCCCCTGGAGGTGTTTACCCCTTTTCGTGGATGAACGCAACTGAGCTTCACCCGCTCCTTGACTGGGATTCTGTCCCAAGGAGACAAACTTCCCCCAGGTGGTGCTAGCGATTCGGGCCACGACCCAGGATTCCTCATAAGGGTGTACGGTGTGATGTAGGACTGCGTCCTCATTCATGTCGGGATCATGTACCATGCCGTACGCCCTCCCTTTACGAGGTTCAGCCTCAGGCCCCTTGTCCCCCTCGGGTCCCCGACCCTCGTCCTCATGTAAGACGTTAAACTACAAACCAGTCAGGCCTTTCTGACTGATAACTTCCCCTTTTCTCTGGGCCACGGCCCAGGATTCCTCACCTGGAGTGTACGGTGTGGTGTGGGACTACGTCCCCATTCACGTCGGAATCATGTGCCATGCCGTGCAACTCCCCTTACGAGGCCCAGCCTCAGGCCCCTTGGCCTCCTCGGGTCCCCGACCCCCGTCCTCATGTAAGACGTTAAACTACAAACCAGTCAGGTCTTCCTGATTGATGCTTGACCTTAGGCCCCTTGGCCTTTCCAGGTCACAGCCTAGGTCCCTTCTTACCCGGAGCGTACGGTGTGGTGTGGGACTACGTCCTCATTCACGTCAGGATCATGTGCCATGCCATGCAACTCCCCTTACGAGGCCCAGCCTCAGGCCCCTTGGCCTCCTCGGGTCCCTGACCCCCGTCCTCATGTAAGACGTTAAACTACAAACTAGTCAGGCCTTCCTGACCGAGGCTCAGCCCCAGGCCCCTTGGCCTTTCCGGGCCGCGGCCCAGGACCTATCTTATAGGATCGTATGGTGTGACGTAGGACTATGTCTTTATTGACGACGGCTTCTTTACCATGCCATACACCTCCCTTGTTTAGGGGTATATTACTCCCCTCCTCGTCCAGCATGACGTGAAACTGCATGTCAAGAACTACGTGTGGCTTGATTCCCATCCTAATGGGATACGTAGGATCACCTGAATGTCTAAGCTTCGGGTCCAGCCCCATCTCTCGGGAATCCCCATCCCATCTTGGCCCCTTGGCCCATCCTTCCTCCATGAGGGGATCATATGGTGCAGTGTGGGATTATGTCCTCATTCACGACGGTCTCGTGATGACCACGCCATGCTCCCACCCCCCTACTGAGTTGTTTCGTAGATCCCTCTTCTTCGGCGGTTCACCAATGTGCTTAAGAGTACTCTGGTTTATTACCTAGAATGCCAAGCTTTACTCGGACACGTCCGCACCCGCTTTCCAGGCTTTGCGTATCCCCGCATCAAGGCTTCGATCATTTTTAACACCCGGAGGGACCCCCAAGAACGGCCTGGATACAATGCCCAAGGGCTCTCCTACCGATACGGGCCAACGCCCCCCAGGGTTTCGGACAACAAATCGATAAAATCCCGCGTTGCGAATATGGTCAGCGGTCGATGCTCGTTTGTTGTTCCCACCTCAGGCTAACGCGATACAGACGCTGTATTTCCGTCATGGATAACAGTTTTCCTCTGTCGTCACGCCAACCCATTAAGCCCAAATGTCGGGTACACAATTCACACCCTTCATCACTTCATCATGTCCAAGTAGAGTCTCGGGACTCCTGGTACTTTTCCCCCGTGCACGTCTGCGCGTTCGAGGAACAAGCTACATCAAAGGTGTCCTTCGAAACTCTCTGCTGACTCCCCGTTGATGGACGCCCCAAGTATTGCAATGAGGATACCCCCCTTGTTTCCCACACCGAGTTTATCTCACGTGGGGTTAGGGATTGGGTTGACATCTGTGCTTACTCGGGAGTTGTCACCACCCATGGTCCGAGCTCTAAGACCATAAACTAAGACTCCCATCTGGAACCACGTTCAAGACTCCTCGTCTTCGGACCTAGCTTGAGTTCAGCAAATTTACCTCTCTAACCCTGCCTTCAGGACCCTGATCACAGAACTGCGTGGCGTAGTGTAGGACTACGTCCTCATTCGCATCGGGTTTGCAACAACTGCACCACGCACGCCCCCATTCTGAGGTTCAGTCCTCCTATTCCCTGTCCTGCATGACGTTAAAAGGCACCCTTCAGAACTACGTGTGGCTTGATTCCCATCACAATGGGATACGTAGGACCACCTGGATGTTTAAGATTCGGGTCCAGCCCCACCTCTGGGAGATCTCCTGATTTCCCAGTCACCTAGGCCACTTGGTCCATCCCTCTCCAGCGGGGGGGGGGGGGGGGGTGTAGGTATGATACAAGGTTTTGGGCACCATGCCCTCTTCCCCTAAGAATCTGCCATCTCTCGATCACCCTCAAGGTTGAGTCCCTTGGCTCCCTGCAGTGGTTCACCCATGTATCAAGAGCACTCTAGTCTAGGACCAAGAGTGTCAGATTCAACTTGATCAAGTTCCTTCCACTTGTCAAGCTTCGTGTTCCCCTCTATTCGGACTTCCATCATCTTTCACACCCGGAGGGACTCCCAAGAACGGCCTGGATACTACTCCCAAGGGCTCTCCTACCGATACGGGCCAACGCCCTCCAGGGTTTCGGACAACAAATCGATAAAATCCCGCGTTGCGAATATGGTCAGCGGTCGATGCTCGTTTTGTTAGTCCTCATTTCAGGCTAACGCGACAGGATGCTGTGTTGCGAACATGGTCAGCAGTAATCCTCTGTCGTCACGCCAGCTCCTTCAGTCCTTGAATGTTGGTTGCATGATTCACATCATTTTACACCCCATCATGTCCAGGTGGAATCTCGACACTTTTGGCGCTATCCCTCAGTGCACCTTTGCATGCTAGGGGGACAAAGCTGCAATCTGGCGCCCTTTGGGGTTCCCGTGGTCCGAGCTCTAAGACCATAAACTAAGATCCATTCGGGACTACGTTCAACTTGATTCCCATCCTCATGGGACACGTATGACCACCCAGACGCCCTGTCTCTGGGTACAACCCATTCAGGAAGCCAGTCTCTCTCCCTGTTTCACCTCTGTGTAGGCCCCTCGGCCTAAGGTTTCCCTCTCCGAATGGCGTACAATCTGATGTGGGATCATGTCTCCGTCAATTGTGTTTTATAACACTACGCACATTTCCCGCCTAGCATCGTGTCTGCTACGTCTGCGCTGCATGGCGATAAAATGCATGCTTGGTCCTATCATACGACCCTAAACTGTGACATTATCGTCCTGGCCGCACGACGAAAAAACGGCACCGCATTGTGGTGAACTCGCTGTAGAGGACATCACGTTGGATATTGGTCATGTGCCATACCGTTTGTCAACGCCCATCACGGCTTGATTCTTGTGGCGACATCACGACCTACCGTTTTAGGCCTGTCGCTTCACAAAAAAAAAACCATTCACCTTAAAGAACAAACAAGATACATCAAATTCCGCTTCTTTAGTGCAAGGGCTATGCCCACACTTCCCTTTTCCCCTGGCACTGGTACCTTACCGTGCCACCTTCCAGAACTACGTTTGGCTTGATTCTAATCCTTATGAGATACGTAGGAGCGCCTGGGTACTTCCCCGCGGGCCCAGCCTAACCCTTGTGTTCGGTCCCTCGACTCGAGAATTTCCCCAGAGAACGCATGGTAAGTGGGACTATGTCCTTATTCACGTCAGGTTTTGATGTCATGCGTCCCTTGATCCCTTTTCCCATCCATGGTCCGAGTTCTATGACCCTAAACTAAGATCTCCCCAAGGGAAAGGAATCTGCTCCCTCTCTCTAATACGTTTCGTTGCCGTATTCAGATGTGCTTTGACAAAAAGCCCGAAGCATGGGATTTTCACAGGGACATTCCCCTCATATCATGACCAAGCTTCGTGGGCTCGCTATTTGGATCCTCATCCTCTTCCACATCCAAAAGGACCCTCGGACGACGTGGATACTGAGCTTAAGGGCTCTCCATGAATGCTGGACCTAAGGGCCCTTCAATCGTTTCGGGTCAACGTCCCCACGGATCTCTGACAACATTTGTGACACGGTCCCGTGTTTCGAACATGGTCAACGGTCGACCCTCATTTGTTTGTTCCCACCTCAGGCTAACGCGACAGGATGCTGTGTTGTGAACATGGTCAGCAGTAATCCTCCATCGTCACGCCACCATCATTGTGATCTGAATCTCGAGCACCATGATTCACACATTTCCACTCCCTCATGTTCAAGTGGAACTCCATCATACTCGGCTCTTTCTCTTCGCGCATCTAGGTGCGCTGAATGATCGTGTTAGTGTCATCGGGCCGGTAGTCACCGAGCATCCCTTTTCCCTAACCTGCCCCTCTCTGCGTCGGGAAATTCCCACCACTACTGCTTGTTTCCCATACCGAGCACGACTCACGTGGGCTTAGTAGTTTTGGCTGGATGTGTACCAACACGGTCAGGCTGTTCCTCGTCCAGTATGACGTTAAACTGCGCTTCCAGAACTACGTGCGGCTTGATTCCCATCATCATGTGGGATACGTAGAGACACCCAGGCATTTCACCTAGGGTCCAGCCCCTGGAATCACGAAATCTTGTTCCTCTCCATTTCCAGCCCTCGCCAGAGGCCCTATCTGGAAGAAAGAATGATCCGAGATCAAACCGATGCGCCCATCTGACGTACTCCCACCACGGTGGTGCAACTACCAAGGTGTTGGATTCTGTTTGAACAAACCACCACTCCATGTTCCATGCTTTGCGTGTCCCTTATTCGGACCCTCGTCCTCTTTCATGTCTGAAGGAACCCCCTAACGGCCTGGTCTTATGCCGCATCGGCTCACCTACCGTCCTGGGCCAACGTTCCGGAAGACTGGTCATGTCTGGAAGGACCCCCTAACAGTATGGATGTCTGACCTATGGTCCACCAATTGTCCTGGGCCAATTTCCTGGAAGATTGATCGACAACAAATCGATAAAATCCCGCGTTGCGAATATGGTCAGCGGTCGATGCTCATTTGTTGTCCCCATTTCAGGCTAACGTAGTAAGGATACCGTTTGTCCGCCACGGTTAGCGGTTGTCCTTTATTGTCACGCCATCCCCACAGTGTTCCGAATTTGGGCATCGTGATTCACACTTCCCATTTTCACCTGTTTGAACCGATTTCAGCGCCCCCGGTGCTTCCCCATTCGTGCATAAGAACACGTTGGAGAAACGGTAATTCGGCTATCCTGGAAGTTCCTCCTCCGATCAAGCCTTCCCCATCTTTCGAGAATCTGGACTGGCTTGAGGAATTGTCGTCAAACGTCCCGCAAACATTGTAGGGATGTAACAAGGCAATTCAACGGTGGAAATCGTGCGTGGTATGGAACTCAAAACAAAGGAGAAAGAAAGAGTTGAAGCACAAAAGTGTTAATAAAAACTTCTTTCGGGTTTGTTACAATACTCGGGGGTCGACTTCCCCCATGGAAGGGTTGACCCCGTCAAAGGAGCGTTGCAGCTCCGCCACCCGTTGACTTGCGGCGTCCAAAGCCTGTTACCGCTGATTCAACTCCCGCTCCTCTTCAGCAGCGGCGGGGCATAATTCGTCAACCCTGGCCCTGGTCCTTTCTACCTCGGCCCGAACGGCAGCCATCCTTCCAGAGGTCTGCCCCATGTGCTCCTCAGCCTCTTCCAGCTGGGTCTTCAATCGTGAGACCAGCTCAGACTGCGCATCGAGAGTGGTTGAAAGCTTGTTGGCCCGGATCTGCATCTGTTGGACCTCGCCTTCAGCCTCCTAGAGCTTCCTAATGCTGGTCGCCTTCCTCCGCTGCCATCCCACACTCAGCCCACGATCATGCTCCCGAATCTTCTCAGCCATGAGGTCTCGGATGAGCGCGTGAGGACGTTGGGCATCCACTCCCCCGGCACACAGTTCGCGCAACCGCGAGTGGAGCCTATCCATTTCGGCCAGCCATTGCGCTTGGGGAGTTTCCCTGATAAAGAGCGTGATCAGCTTCCACGACCGGCGGCGGACTATGCTGCTGTCTTCCTCATCAGAGGCCGTTTCGTCCCAATCCGCGCGGTCGGCAGGCTCGTACGCAGGATATGCCTGCAGGAATTCCTCAGTGGGATCTGCATCTGGTGTTGAGTCTGGTACGACACCTGACACTGGTGCAGGCACGACAGGACTGGGACTGACCGGTTGATCCTCTTCCTCAGAGTCCACCTCGATGACTTCAGGTATGGCCCTGCTGGTGGTCCCGCCAGTGATGGTGTGCGCCGCAGCTTGAGAAGGTGAAGGGACTATCGTCACCATCACCGGCATGCCCCTGGGAGGGACGCCGCCAGACATCCCGACCAGCCTCGCTGCAGCAGCCCACGCCAGTCGGAGAACTGTATGACAGAAAGAGACATAAACGTTAGTTGGCATGGCCCACATGTGACAACGAGGAGACTGGTGGAGGAGACTTACGAAGATCGACCTTCGAGTGCTGCTCCTGGGCCGGTACTGATGGGACTCCGAGACGAGGCCCCCCGTATACTGTTGGAAGGCCTGGAGAGTCCAGAGGAGCCACCTCAGACCCCCTGGTCCCACCAGATGCAGAACTAGACGCAGCCATAGGCGCGGGTTCTAAAGGTCCCGCGACATCACCCGCCAAGGAGCGAGAACGAGGCCTACGAACAAGTTCTTCCTGCATGGCTCGAGCATTGGTGAGAAGTCCATAGGGATTCAAGAACGGATCGTAAGAAGAGAAGTTCGGAATGCTACCTCGAGAGCCTCCGCGAAGTCGTCGGATTCTGAGCTTCGGTCTCCGACCTCGCCCTCCTCCAACGGGCTCCCTCCTCCAGCCTCGTCCCCCTGAGAAGAGTCCCCTGATTCCTCCGGCAAGGGGAAGCGCTCCCTCAGATCGGCAGCCGATAACCGTGGGGGCACCGTCTGATTCAACAGTACCCTCATCCGATCTGTCATTGGGCGAGGAACACCGCTGGAGTGGACGTAATCCTCCAGCTCGTTCAAGTATTGCTCCGCCTCCGCCGGAGACACCATGAATCCAGCCCGAATTGGGCCTATGCCCGGCAGTTTCATCCCAAGGCGATTCAGGTGGGCCCACATCTCGGGTGGGCTGAGGAATTGCCGGTTGACATCCCAAATGTCCCAAGCTTCCGGAAAGACGGCATCTTCTGCCATGTCGATGTGACGCAGCCGCTTCCTCGGAGCCTGAGCGGATATCCGACGGAATCCCCTCGGTGGCCGCCCCTCCGGATGACCCTGCTCTCCCGGAACCACCGGATCCGCCGCCGCTGCCATACCCTCGGCCGGTGCGGGTCTCTCTGCCATGGCAGCCCCGCTGCCGCGAGCGGCCCTAGCTGTCCTCCGACCCCGACCTCGAGATAAAGGAGGCCCACCGTCGCCAACCCGGATCGTTGGCTGCTTCAACATCTCCCCGGGGTAGGCGGCCTCCCAGCTGATGGCGTACTCCTTCACTAAGCCAAAGGCAGCGGTGGGCGGAGGCAATGCGATCTGCATCCTTCCATCCTCACGTGTGAACATGAGCCACAACTGCCTCATCACACACGGGTGCTCCTCGTGACGCACCTCCCAGTATACCTGTGGGGTCAGCCGCTGGAGGCACCGGAACTGCCTCGCAAAACGATACGGGGTGTACGGTTCACAGATTGGCTCACGGTCTATCCGAGCCACCAAAACCCCACCTCGGAAGGCCAGGAGGTAAGCCCGATGTTCTTCCGTCCCCCGTCCATCATCAGTAAGCCTCCCCGTCGGCAGTGGGAAGGGATGAAAGTTGAACTCGTCCGCCCTCCACACCCTATTCAGCACCATCGGAACGGCCAGTTTGAATGGGAAGCTCCCAACTGTGTTCAGAATGGAGGGGCGAAAGTCTGATCCTGGCGGAGAAATGGGGTTTGGATACTCGTAAATCCCCCTGATATGCGCCGCGATCCACCCATACAGGAGGTGGAAGGGCCCGCATATTCTTGGTGGCTTCTTGCCCTCGCTAATACGCCGTAGCATTCTGTATAGTTTGGCGAGCATCGGGATCCCCAGGTTGATCCGCTGCCCCATGGCCAACATCGATGCCATGATGAACGAGCTGGGCCGTACCCCCATGCTTGTATCTCTCACTGGTAGGATCCACCCACAGATGAGAGCCACGATGAACGCCGCCAGCCTGACTATTGGCTGTTGTTCGGTGCTAACACTGAAACCCCAGGTCTTCCATTGGCTGTCCTCCAAGACCCGCCAGTACGAGTGTCCCTTGCCCCACTGGGCTGCCCTCGGACAAGTTCGAGGCCTTGGAAGGAACTCTCGATATTCTGGGAAGTTCAGGAAGCATTTGAACCATCTTCTGAAGTGGACATCCCTCACTGCTTCCTTGTCCTCTCCAGGGACAAGCGCCACCAGCGCTGACGCCAGCCGTGGCATTTGCTCAGCATCTCCCCACACGCTGGCAACGGGGAGGAACTCGTCATACATGGCCCCCAAGATCGGGACCCCGGAAATCTGGTGGACATCCCACAGGCTGATGCCCACCTCCCCGTGATGCAGGTGAAAAGTGTTGGTTCTGGACGACCATCTACTCAACAGTTCCGGCATCAGTTGCTTTGGTTGATAAATGTGGAACTGGGAGGCCCATGCCGCCTTATACAATCCCACTCTCCTCAGCTCGGCCTCGAACTCCTCGCAGGAGGCGCCTACCCAGTAGGCCCAGGCCCAGTCATCGGTAAAGTTGCCGCCCTGGCGCAGGTCCCACTCATCGGACCATCCCTTCTTCGGATCCTGCAGAGCCACCTTCAGCATGGTGCGATAGAGAGGAGGGGACGTCTCTGGTTTCAGTGGCCTCCCGTCAATATCGTTCACATGATTGTAGAGGCAATCAGCGGTGACGGGTGTGAAATCCTCCTGTGCATGACCATCGGCCGCCCTGAACCATTGGTGCTGGCATGGTGTGCTCCTGAACCAGCAAGCTGGTTCATCCCTTCTTGCCTCAGGGATGAAGACGTCATCCCTCAGCCCGAAGCCGTACAACGGCAGTTTCTTTCACTGCGGGTACTCCCTCTGACCTTCCGACAGCAGGTCTGTCAAGGAAGTGTGGTCCGAATGGCTGCGAACCATTTCCCCTAAGCCTGGACGGTTGGCCATCTCATCCCAGCGAGCGACATCTGCAAGCACTCCCAGCACAGCCTCTTGATGGGCCATTTTTAATGTCGACCCTCAGAAAAGGTTTTCCCCTGGATCGCGAAGCACGACCGCGAAGTTGAATCGCGAAGCTCGACCGCGAAGTGGAATCGTGAAGATCGGTCTTGAGACCAAGTCGCGAAGTCTGGCCAAGCCCAAGTTCGCCTAGCGCGGACGCGGAGTCGGAGACCCGCGGTCCGCCGCGAAGCTCGATTCGCGGAGTGCTGTCGCGGGGTACGCGGAGCTTCACAAAATATAGAGTGCACAAAAAGAAAAGGCACGTGAAGACAAAAGAGGGAGGACCCCCTATTTATAGGCGACGACCCCGGAGCATCGCGGCGCGCCTCACCCGCGCGAAGCATCGCGGCGCGTCTGGATCCGCGGCCCCGACGAGCAGCGCGGGCCCCCCTCTGCGATGCTGCATCGCGAACCACCGACAATTTTGGAGATTTTTCCCTCAGACTTCGACCCTTCGCCCTCCGCGGCTCCAAGTCTGAGGGGGGGCATTTGTTGGCACCAAAAATGTGGCCCGAAAAGAAGGAACGAAAAAGACAGCCGGCGCGCTGCCTCGCGAAGCACAGCCGCGAAGCACAGCCGCGAAGCCCCGCCGCGAAGCGTCGAAACCTTGGCGGCCCTATGAAGCTCCAGAGGCGGTAAGCCTCCGCGAACCGGTTTGACGTTCGCGAGCCGCCGCGAAGCTCCAGAGGCGGTAATCCCCCGCGAACCCGTTTGACGTTCGCGAGCCGCCGCGAAGCCCCGAAGGCGGCGCGCGAGCCCTGCTTCGCGGCGCCCCTTCCCTATAAATACTCGACTCCCCCTGAGTCCCGAGGATGGACAATCCGACCTTTCGGCTTCTCCTCTCCTGAATCGCGAAGCACGCTTTGCCCCGGGAATCATGAGCTCCGCGAGGTATTTCTACTTCGTGAGACGACTCTGATTTGTTTCGTTTTGAGCCCCTCTTTCGAGAGGGATGCCCTTCGCGAAGCTCAAGGGCGTTCGCAAAGGAAGGGGATTCCCAAGGGAACCCGGGCAGCCGCGGAGCACTTGTGCTTCGCGAAACACCCAACCCATACGAGTGATCCCTATGCTAAGGCAGGATCGCTCCACTTCGCGAAGCACATTTCTTGGCAGGACCCTGCTTCGCGAACCATTCCTTCATCGCGAGGCAGTGCTCCGCGAACACTGTTCCACTTCGCTAAGCACCTCCCACCCCCACCTATGCCCCATGCTAAGGCCAAGGCACCCCACTTCGCAAAGCACACTCCTCTGCTTAGCGATTCCTCTTTCCGTGCGACCCTCCAGGTTTGCACGATGTGATTTCAAAGTCCCATGGACAACACCTCCCGTAGCGTTGCTTCGCCTAATGCTTCTTCGCATAGGCACGCTAACGGCTATTGCTTCTTCGCATAGCCACGCTAACGTGGACCCCTCGATGGTTCGTCCCACGACCCCCCTTTACCATGGCCTTACCGGCACCTTCCCTTCCCCAAGGACCAGAGGGTACCAGTTATGTAAGCCCTAGGGGTGTGGAGTGAACCCACCTCGTCCGAGTTGCAGGACGTTAAACTGCCAAGCACCACGTCCTCAACACATGACGTTAAACTGTGACCCAACCTCGTCTCCCTCACGAAGGGTCCCCCCAGCTCGAACAATCATTACACCACTCGTCTCCACGGGAATGGAACTCTTCCGCACATGGAATGAGATCCTCCTTGTCGGAGTGGTGTATGTTCGCAGGGGAAGGGTCGCCTCAGAGCGTAAGTCCCTAACCTTTGGTACGGATGATTGCACCTGTGCATCTCGGTACTTCCCCACTACCAAGGTCAGTGGAGGACGTGATAGGGAACGAGGAACCTCCCATCGTCGGACCAAGGTCCATCTTCCCCGCGCTCTGTCGCGCCATGGGCCTCCATCCTGGAGTAAGTCCCAACACCATGGGTCGCCCAATGCGTAAGCCACTCTTCGCCTCTCACGGACGCACCCTTCGCGACGTGATCGTCAGGTCTGTGCAACCTCTTGTTTCTCACACCGAGCATGACTCACGTGGGCTTAGAGTGAGCACCGACCCTGACAAACCACCCGAACTACGAGGTCTTTGATCCATGTCAAGGCATGGTACGTAGGAATCCTCTACGAGGTTCAATCCCACCCGTCGCTCATTCACGTCGGGTCCCATTCTGGTCCAGTGGTAAGCCATTGCGACCCACCACCTGAACTACGAGGTCTTTGATCCATGTCAAGGCATGGTACGTAGGAAGCCTCTACGAGGTTCAAGCCCACCCGTCGCTCATTCACGTCGGGTCCCATTCTGGTCCAGTGGTAAGCCATTGCGACCCACCATTTGAACTACGAGGTCTTTGATCCATGTCAAGGCATGGTACGTAGGAAGCCTCTACGAGGTTCAAGCCCACCCGTCGCTCATTCACGTCGGGTCCCATTCTGGTCCAGTGGTAAGCCATTGCGACCCACGATTTGAACTACGAGGTCTTTGATCCATGTAAAGGCATGGTACGTAGGAAGCCTCTACGAGGTTCAAGCCACATTGCTCGGTCGTTCATTCACGTCGAGTTTCACCCCCGTCCAGCACGGCGTTAAACTGCACCCCGGTCCAGTGGTAAGCCATTGCGACCCATCCATCCTAACGAACTACGGGGACTTTGATCCGTGCTAAGGCATGGTACGTAGGAAGCCTCCACGAGGTTCAAGCCCACCAATAGTGGACTAAGGTCTACTTTCACGTCGGTTCACCGACACACCCACCCGTCGTTTCTTCACGCCGGGTCCCATCTTCGTCCGGCATGACGTTAAACTACATTCCCTTTTGAACTACGAGGTATTTGATCCATGTCAAGGCATGGTACATAGGAAGACTCCGCGAGGTTCAAGCCCACCTTTCGTTTATTCACGTCAGGGTTCACTATTGTCCAGCATGACGTTAAACTGCACCCCGGTCCAGTGGTAAGCCATTGCGACCCATCCATCCTAACGAACTACGGGGACTTTGATCCGTGCTAAGGCATGGTACGTAGGAAGCCTCCACGAGGTTCAAGCCCACCAATAGTGGACCAAGGTCTACTTTCACGTCGGTTCACCGACACACCCACCCGTCGTTTCTTCACGCCGGGTCCCATCTTCGTCCGACATGACGTTAAACTACATTCCCTTTTGAACTACGAGGTCTTTGATTCCCTGCCACGGGGATACGTAGGAAGCCTCTTCAAGGCTCAAGCCCAACTTCACTGTCGCCCCCCTGCGATGGTCCCATTTCATTCTCATCCGTCTCCGCTAGACGTTAAACTCGCGACATACCCTGTGTTGAACACGGGAAGCTGAGGAAAACCTCAGATACGTGTCTATGACATGTAATTCCCCGCACTCGATGTGGGATGCCTCGGGCTTCCACGCCCTCGAGAAGCCTTGTGATCAAGGATAACAGACAGACATGCCAGGTACCCCAGCATCCAGACATGCTACTGATGACTCAACGTGACTACTCCCCTGACCGAAGGTTGCTGCCCTGACTGGACCCTTTGGAATGTCCCGACAGAAACAGTGTAATTAACCGGTGTCCATGAAAACATGGCACTGGGAAGAGTTTCACGAACTACGTATTAAATCTATAAGGGAGACCCGGACTAGGTGACGAGTTCTGAGGAGGAATCTATGGAAGGAAGAACCGACATCCCATCATCCCGTTTCGATCAAGGAGCAGACGTACCTGAACAAGGAACGAATGCCGCCCGCCTTTGGAAAGCGGGAATGCGGGGCAACAAAGCAGTGCGTCCCCCCCCTGACGGACGGATGCGCGCGCGCCCCGGCGAAAGCGTCGGAAACAACATGGTTATTATTTTAAAGGAGTTCTAGAGAGAATATATTCTCAATGTGGGAAACATGATATAAAATCACTCTTTATCCACCATTAAAAAATATGTAAGAAATGTTTCCCCATTTATATATTTTATATGATCTGTTTTATGAGTGATACAACATCATCTCTAACCTCAGCCTGAGTATTTACAACATGCATCAGGTGTTCTTCATGTTGTGATATTTGGATGATCAAGTCAAAGCATTCAATTTCCATTTGATCATCTTGGAGATTAAAACATGATTTAAGAATCATGAGACACCATTTACTTGATTAAATTAAGTATAATCTAAGATATTGTGAATAAAGATAAATTATTTTAAATGATAATGGTATTTTTCATTATCTCTTGAAGCCATCACATCAAGAAACATGGCTATATGAGTATTAGAGAAAGAAGTTAGTGGAGTTAAGTCGATGGTGGTTATCTATAAATACACCTCGACCACACCATTTTTGAGTACAAGATTAATTAAAATATGAGAGCACCATGGGTTATAGAAATATAGACCATAAATTGCTCTATATTCACCATAAGTATCAATGTGTTTGTGTTGTGCCCTTTCCATCGTGATCTTATGAATGTGGTCTAAGTTCTGAAAACCATCACTTGTTGTATCCACACTTGAAGTAATTTATAATGAAATTGTGAGTATTACAGGAGCTTCAAAGCTTCATGATAAAGACATCACATGCATAATATTATGTGAGTAATCCTAATTTACTATATAATCTTGGTTACATAGAGACATATTGCATATAAAAAATATATTGAGTTGCGTGAAGAAGTTTAATCATTGCATGGATCAATTTCATGAAGAAATATTAGAATATATTTCTTGTTGTGTGATACATGGAATATGAATTCATGAATTCTTTACAATGGTTCTATGTATTTTTGAATATAAGCAATAATTTAGGGTTTCACAAATCCTATTTAAGGTAAATGTGAGACATTCATGAAGAAGAAGTTTCAAAAGTGAGAATTAAAAGTGAAGGAATTATATATGTGATTATATGAACATATTAGCATTATCATGTAAACACCATATTAGAATTGATAATAATAGAATTTTATCATACATTCATGAATATTTATAAATGAATATGAAACATATTTTTATAAATAACATAAAATGTGTTTAGAATGAATAGAGGATATAATTTCAATCGGTATTTCAGAAGGCATTTATATCAGAGTTATTGGTGTATTTTGGTTAGTTAAGATCATTTGAAGATTAGTGTATAGTTAGTGAGTTTGGGACTTCATCAAAATAACTAAGAATATTTTCTCAAACATAGTTATACTTATGAAACTAATCATTCACAAGTGATCATATATATTAAATAAAGATCAACAAGCTGCAAGGGATCTTGAAGTGTATGCAAGTATGCTAGTTTATCTATTAAGCTTATGGAGGCGGATCGACATCCATTGAAACATGAGTGTCCAATATCAGAAGATCAATCTATCCAAATATAAAAACAATAAAGTACAAAATATCTTCTAATTGGTGGGTCTAACCAATTGATGAAGAGGATTGAGACTGGAAGGATTAACCATCCAAGAAGAAGAGAAGATGCTTGGGGGGTTTAATAAACTAAAGTAGAATAGTTTTATTGCTGGAGGGGTATAACCAGGATCAATTGGAGGATTCATTACTATAATATATAACCAATTATTTCCTAAATATTTTTAATTGATTAAAAGACTACAGTGGAAATCTATGTTGGGTGGTGTAGCCAATATGGAAAAGCGTAGGTACAATCACTAAAAATTGAACAAATATAATTTTTTATGTTTCCTTTACATTATGAATTTCATAAAATATCCACTCATCCTAAAAAGGTGAAAGGTGTTTTCATTAAAAAGGGGTAAAAGAAAAGGAAAATAGTATAGTAAAACAAGTCACACTTGATTTACCCCCCTCTCAGTGTGACTACATGATCCATTGGGCACTTCAGTAACACAATGTGACATGTGTTTTCCCATGGATTATGAACTGATTAATTTTTTCAAAGTTTTGTGGAATTATTTTTACATAATTATGTAATTTTATGTTGTATATAGTCATTTCACACACTATGTAACTCATGATCAAAGACAAAAATACTCATTGTTCACATTAATTATGTGTCATGTTGTCATATATGCCATGTAGACTACATTGATTGACCCATGGAACAACACATCATGTAATAGCATGAAACACTATGTATTCTCCATTCCATGTAAATACATAGTACACAACTAAAACTGTACATACAGTAACACACATGTTGTGTCGAGTCATAATAAAATCTATTTAAGTGAAGCAAAATAGAACACACCATGTTTCCTCTAATACATTCCATATATATTAAATTCTAGAAAAAATATAATATTGACCAGAAGAGTACATGTCATGTTATTTATCATAACACATCATGCACTAATTAATTTTAAACAAAATAAATTTATTTATTTTATTTAAAATTATAGTATATTTGGATCTTAGGGATCATTTATATAGGACATTAAGATATAAAAATTAATTAATTTATAAGATGATTAATTATTAATTTGAAAATTTTTATTTTAATAAATAATGAATTGAAATGAATGTTATATTATTTAAATTCAAAATCGTTTCATGAGGTGATGATCATAATCTTGTCCAACCAATGTATTTGTTGCATTTATATTTAATTTAAATATTTATTTCAAAACAATTTGGGATAAATTTATTATTAAATTAAATATGATGATTTTGTATCATCCCTTCCCCATTATATACATGTGTATGTTTCCATGGTTCATTTTTCTAACCATATAACCCTTGTTCCTTTCACTTACATGTGACTAAGAATATATAATCTACAGAGCTAGAAACTAGTGGAAATGGTTCAAGACTGAGTTGTGGTGAGATCAACCATGGAGATATAAATGTTGAATATGGAATAATGAAACTGAAGCTAAGCCTCTCTCAATGATTTATTCCACTTAGCTTAAGGGATGGTTTATAGTCTTTTTGATAGTAGAACTACTATAAAGGGTAATTATGATTCAACATGTTTGTTTTATTATATCTAATGAATTATTATTTATTAGTTTGTTGGATTATTTTTTGTTTTATATTTTAAACACAAATGTATTAAATATATTAAATAAAAATAATTCTCATAGGAAGTAAAATAAATGGATTATGTATAAATTATTTTACAAATACATGGTTAATTAATTACATAAAATTCACATAATATTAACAACCTTAATAAATATAAATAAGTATTATTTAGGAATAATAAACAAAAAAATATCTCATGGAAATATTAATCCAGTAACATATTCCATTCCCTGATTATGAATGAAACCATATATCTAAGTGTTGGTGTGACCCTCATCAGAAAACATACATTTTTTAGGGATTTATTATAAAATTTTTGGGATAAATTATCCAAGTTCACATCAAGGGTTGTTTTATTTATAAGAATTGGTGTAATTTAGAGGCTAGTTTTGAGGGAATCAAAGCCCAAAATTTCCGGATTATGGAGTCCACTCTACAAATCAAGTATATCTTAGTTTATGTAGTCGGTAAAAAATAATATTTAAATAACTCTTGGTAATTTTAAAACGACCTCATCTAGGTTATGAAAAGGGAAATATAAATATGTTTTACTATTATTTACATGTGATAGGATACCTCAAATCTAGTGGTGTGGTCTATTGAATTTTATATAATAGTGGAATATTAATAAAATAAAATTTATTTTTTCACACTTTTTGTAATCAAGATATATTTCTAAAAAATACTTTTATTTATTATAAAAAGAGGAAATTAAATTTACATCAAAATCATATTTAGGATTAATATTTAAGAAAGAAAATATCTTAACTAATAGTAAATTCTAGGAGTGTTAAATGCCTTTTCACATCATACTACACAAAGAGAAGATGTATAACATATTGGAGTCCACGGTTCTAGATGGGACTACTAAGGATCCAAATGAGGAGGAGGTATCTATCTACCTAATAAGATTGAGTTCTTAATTGTATTTCCAATTCCCCATTATATCATCCATAACATGTGGCCTCCATAAGTTCTATGACAACATGGATACATGCACCATTTTGTCTCATCTCTTTCATCTTTATTAGGAGAAAGAGATAAAGAATATATTTGATATCTATAAGGCATTAATTACATGAAATCATGGAGAAGGTAAACTAGTTAGACCTAATATAGTAAATATAATTGGATATTTTGAGAATTTAAAAATTATATGTTTCAAACCCCGGAGGAATTATTCACAAACCTCATGATCACCTCACTTCCTCAAAGATTCTCAAGTGTTATTATGAATTTTCACATGAACAATATTTATAATTAATTCATAGAAATCCTTATTATAATTATTTAGGAAGATGAGGACAATAAACCTGAAAAACCTATGGACCTTATGGTGAACTAGGGGAAGGAAAAAATAGAATCCTCAAGACTTATTCTATGTATAGGGAACAATCTCACAACCCCACCAAGTGAACGAAATTCTGGATGCAGGATAAAGAAAACGATACAATATGTTTTTAATGTAGTTAGAAGATACATTGGATGAAGAAATATTACTCATTTAAGAGATATTTGAAAACTTTAGGTGTATTTGTTATTGAATTTAATCATTCATTTTATACAAATTGGGTATTATATTAAGCTTGCAGTGCTCAAATTTTTCTATAAATATATGATTTAAGTAGATTTAAAAAGGTTCCAAGAGGTGAGGTGGATCTCCAAGCTACCAACCGAGAAATACCAGTTGCATTGTCTATCATATAATTCCATTTATTTTTCCATCAAGTTTAATTCTAGTTTTAATGAATTGTAACACTCGTCATATAATTACCTAAAAAAATTACGATTTCCAAAAAAGATATGGAAGGATATTTTTTCAAATTTTGAAATAGGAGTTTAGGATTCTATAATGATAATATATTTTGTGGTATGGTATGTCTAAATAACAGTATTGATGTACTAGAATGTTAAAACTAAGTGTTGGAAATTGATAAAAAATCACTTTCACATGACTCATATCGAATCCAAATATATCACCACCATATTCATCTGGTAAAAAAAGAACTTGACACAACTAAATAAAAATAGATTCTTTTAGTTTTTTCTAACAAAAACCATTGGATATTTTTCAAACTTTTTTATCAATTAATTTAGTAGAGATATGGATATATCTAATTAATTTGGTATAAGTCTGATTCCTTTACAAAATTTCATGAAATAAAGAATTAAATATAGAACCATATTTTAAAGAAGATAAAGAAAATATATAGTAATAATGGTACATAATATCTTAAATAAGATTTGATCAATTGTCTAAAAGAGTTTGGGAACTATATCAACTCACTAAACCTTATACATCATAAGGAAATGGTTCTAGTGAAAGAAGGAATCACACTTTGTTAGACATGGTGTGATCGATGATGTGTCACGAGAGTCTTACATTATCCTTTTAAGGATATATGTTTAAAATTGTAGCATATACACTAAACCATGTTCTAAAAAATTAAGTAAAGAATATTTTATATGTAATTTGGTGTGGAAGGAAATAAATGTTGTCTAACTTTCATGTGTGGGTATGTGAAGTGTTTGTTAAGGCATATTGATGAACAAAATTGAACCTTGAGGAATGAAGTGTATCTTTTTAGAATATACTATAGAAATAAGGAGATATAATATATAAAAATCCTAAAAAGTAAAGGTAATAGTGGATAGAGATACTATGTTCATTGATATGAAGAACGTCCCCAAAAGAGATAATGGGAGAAAGATCGAATTTGACGAAGTCTAGGATCAATATACTATAGAGTTGTGATAAGAATATATTCCATTAATCACTATGGAATCTATTGTTGTAGATACACAAATACTATATATAATTACTATAAGATGGATTTCTAGTCACCAAGGAAGGTGAATCATTATTATTTGATAATAATGAACCCTTTCCAACAAGGAAGTATTAAGCATCTCTGAAGATTAAAGGTTGAAAGAAGACATTAATTGTGAATGTAATTTCTTGTACCAAAACTATGTATATATTTTAGTATATTCACTAGTGGATATAAGTATTTTTTGAGTGAAAATGGGTATTCAATAAGAAACTGGATGTGGAAGGAAATATTAGTACATATAAATCCTAGATGGTTTCTAAAGGGTTTTAACATAATCAATGAATAAACTATGATGAAACCTTTTAATAGGCCAATATTTTGAAATATATTAAACCTTTTATTTCCATGAAAGACTATCATGATTATTATATTTGTAAAATTTATGTCAAAATAACATTTGTAAAAGGGAACCTTTTGGAAGATGTCTATATGAAGATATGAAAAATGTCCAGTGATTCTAAAGGATTCCCAGACGATAAAAATGTTGTAAAGATCCATTTATAGGTTTATGAAAGATTCTGGATCAAGGAACATTCAGTTTTATGAATCTATCAGAGTGTTTAGTTTCATAAAGAATGAATGTCATCCCAATGACTATAAAAGGCTTAGTGTGAGTTAATTAATGTTCTTAATTATATATGTTATTATTTTTTTCTAATGAAAAAAAGATACCATTCTTACAGTCTATTAAGGATTGGTTGAAAACATTATACTCGGTTAGGTGAACTAGCCTAAATTATTAGGATCAAGATCATTCATGATAAATCCAAGAGGCTTCTTGAACTATGTTTGGGTATATAGATTGATAAGTCACAAAAGAGATTCAATATGGAATAATTAAAGAGGGGATTTGTTGCAATGCCACAAGGCATAATTATATCTATGAAAATGTGTCCTCAGACATTATAGGAGAGATAGAGTGTGAGTATAATCCATTATAATTATGTGATAAGATCTATCATGTGCACCATGATATGTACCATGTATGATGTTTCCAATGCCTTGACCATGGTAGGAAGATATCATGATGATTTAGGATATAGCAATTGGATAGTAGTAAATAAAATCATAATGTATCTGAGGAATACTAAAGACATCATATAATTTCATGGAGGAGATGAATATTTATTAATCAAGGTAGATATATGATGAATTTTAAGAGTTCAAAATATGAATAAAGGAATCATAAGGAAACACATAAATGTGACGAATTTATACTCAATAAAATCAACATGTAATGGAAATGAAGAACATATAAAAGGAATAACCAAAGTGATGTGTAATCAAATTTTTACTCTTATTTTTATTATTGATTAAGTTACCCTTATAAGCATATATAATACTCTTTACTATATGGGGATCACACAAGCCAAGGGATCCCAAATTGTTTTTAAGTATCCCTTAACATAAAAATGATGATAGTGCCTTCACCTTGTGATTAACAGTATTTCAGGAGGAAGAAAGTATTAGGTGAATTTCATAAAATCAGTTTTACCCAATATGTGGGATATAATCCCTTTATACAATCATCCAATATGTGTTTCATTTAATGTAATTAATATATCACATTTAATGTGTCTACTTATTCAATTTATTGATATATGTTTATTCACATATGACTTATTCATTGAATTCCTTTAATGAATTCAATATAATTAATCTAATTAATCTATTTAAAATTTATTACAATCTATAAAACCAAAAATGAAGTTTCATAAACCTAAATCAATGCATATATTTTAGTTTACATAAAAGATATCATAATTTAACTAAAATCTGGTAAGGAATTTATGAAGAAAATTCCCAAATCTTTTTGAATCCATCCAAAAATATTTTTTGTATACATTTTTTTTGAAACACTATTCATTTTGGAAAAAATAAATATACAAAACACAATCCTTATCCCAAGGCTTAACCATTTTACAATGTATGATATATTAATTTTGAAAACATATATGAAAACACTATTTCATAGATGTAAACAAAGAGCGGCCTCTAAAAAGGTATCATTGCTGCAAAATCTTTTAAGGGGTTCATTGTGGTCTCTATTAAGCACACAAATTTTAATATGAAACAATATACTCCAAAATATTTATCATATTCATAATATTTATACATATATGATCCATTATATTTTATCATAATGTTTTCACTTGACATAGAGAACTTCAATATAGTGTAGGACATCTCAGGTTTTCATTATTCTCTAAAAGAGACAACCAAGTTGATGAATGAATCACATGATATTTATCTAATAGATGAGTACATCAAATTCACCCATTCCTAGTAGTTAGTAACATAACATGAAACCTTAACCAAATATTTCTATACAATTCTTTATCCTAATTAAATCAAAAGTTGGATGTATTTATTCATTATACAAGTGGCCATGTTCCATTATGATTATTATCTAGCCAACATCATAATCAACAACATCCCCAACCAACCATAATTATCTAAGTTACTTTTGGATTTCATAATAAATTTATAAATATATAAATGTTCTCATGAAAGGTATCTCTCTGACCTCAATTAAAGAGGATTTACTATAATCACACATCCCTAAGTATATCGATGACTGTATGAAATTACAAGATATATAATTTGGAAGGCCAATCCAAGTAATAAGTCTCCACCTAATATCTTATGAATCTATTATTCATATCTCATATACAAACCTTTCAAAAAATTAGAAGTTTTTTTTGATATTATTATCTTATCATCAAAAACTATACTACTTTGTGATGATCATAAATTTGGTGAAATTGAGTGCTTTAATTTGAGGGGATATTATCATTGGTTGTTCATGTAAAATAAATTTTAGTACATGTGAATGAGTGGTAAATGTATATTTCCTTTACTATAAAGTGATGATATATTATATATCTATTTTATTAATATCTTGTGTATTTAATACCAAGATACCTTATAAAACCCTCTTATGGTTTCTATGATAATTTCATCATCAATGTATTTAATATATTCTCCTCTATATCCACACTATAGATCTTTACATCATCCCTCTTAATGATCTTCAATATGATATGGTACTTATGAAGAATGTGTTTGGTATTTTGGTGAGACTGAGGTTCCTTATATCAACTAAGGGATATATTATTATCATGGTATAGCTTAATTTATACCTCAATTCTTGGAACCAATCCATGTTTATTAATGATATTCTTAATCTAAAAAACTTATTTGACAACATTTTATGATCTAATAATGTCTGCCTCAATTTTTGAGTTTTTATGGTGGCTTTTCAGAACTCATCTAACTGGTGGATCTACTATTTTGGGAAAAAAATAAACCAGACATAGATTTCATATCATCTCTATCATGTTGGAAAATAAAATATGTTTAACCATTTATATAGAGATCATGCTCTCCTATTAAGATTAAGAACATGTCATTAGTCCTTCTCGAGTACATAAGTAAGTTATTTATATCTATCAAGTGACTCACTCCATTTTTAGATTGATATATTCTTATTATTATAAGATAATCAAATACATAAGGCCGAGTAAAAAATATATAATGCATGATAGAAACTATAACATACTCATATATAATTTTTTAAACCCTTCATAGATCATTTGAAGGATCTTGATCCTTTTTATGACTCATTTTATACAATAGTTATAATGAACCCTTCTTGGTGTTCTCTATGCTAAACCAATTTTTCAAATTAACAATGTATGTGTTGTGACTAAGTACAAATAACATACTTAATCTATCTTTATAGATATTTATACCACGTATATAGAAATTTTAACCCATGTATTTCATTTATACGAATTTACCCAAACACATATTCATGGAGTTAAGTGTTGGGATATCATTTTAAAAAAGTTATATTAAATCCACAAGAAATATTTGAGACACCCATACACTCCTAATAGTATTCTTGAATATATAGGATCCATCTGCATACTTGATGAAAGAAAACTCTTAGATTACATATTATAATTAGATACTCTAACTCTGAGAATCTTTATCTAGAACTTAAATGAACTATTACTACTTGCACACCCTATCAATATGATTTGTAACATTAAATCATTTAGGTTATATCATATACATATCCATGAATAAATTTCCATTAAGTAAAGAGGTTTGGACATCTATTTTATATATCACATAATATTAATAATTTAATATGGATAATTAAATATGAATAGAATTAATTATTTCAACCATTGAAAAGGTATCCCTATAGTAAAAAAAGTGCATTTTTCGTTACACATTCTCACTATGAGATATTTATATAAAGAAAATAAAATATCTATGTTTATTTTCCAATGGAAAACCAACATACACAATATGTGTATGACCTATTTAGGTGTACCCACCAAGTGAAAAACCTCATTTTTGTACATGGAGTCTCTTAATAATTATATATACATTAATTATTTTTCAAAATTAGAGCTCTAAATGGCCTCTAGGTAGGAAGTAGTTTCATCTCCTATAAACAAAACATCATTATCATTTTCCGTGAGAAATATTTAACTCTCGGGTTCTTGATGAATCATTCTAGGCCCTCTAGGTTCTTATGTTACTTGAGTAGATTGTTCTTCTATAAATATTTATGGAATAAGTTCATCTTCATATTAGTAACACATACTATTTTTTGATCTTGAACTTCTCCAAGTTCAAAATTCATCCCACTGACTATTGATCCACATGTTGTGTCTCATGTAAGACACTATCTCAAGATAAATTTTTTTTTGTTTTGTAGTTTTGTAGAAGTAATACTCATTCGTTTCCTTAGGATAACCAATAAACATGCATTTTTATGACTGGGGACCCATATAGTTAGAAACGAATCATCTTATTGATGATTTAAAATCCCAAATTCTCAAAAAATAAAAATTTAGATACTTCTCAGTCCATGTATCATTTGGTATCTTTATTATTATTTTTTATGTAATTCAATTTAGTATGAATATAGATGTTTTCCTAACATTACCCCAAAATGAAATAAAAATATCACATTGACTCATTTTTAACTGTACCATGTATAAAAATATATAATTACACATTTAAAACATATCATTTAATTGCGGTGTTCAAGGTGTAATGTTTTGTGGAGAAATTTCAAAATCTCCCATATGATTAATGATTTTTTGGATCAAGTTTTAACCAACTCAATCTAATAAGAAAATGATAATAATTTTCTATATTGATTCTATACTACATTTATAGAATATTTAAAATTTTCAAAAGATTTATAATCTTTGTTTCATCAAATACGCATAACCATACTAATTAAAGTAATTATTAAATATAAAAAAGTTTCTAATAAAACCAATTTATTTTTTACTTATTGGTCTACACATCTGACCTGACAATTTGAATATTTTATTAAAGGGAGAAAAATCAAAAAATGAGTTTCAAAGTGGTTATTTAGTCATATTTTCTTCCAATAATACAATATCCCTTTCACCATTTATCCAAAATGGTATTTTGGTCATAATTATTAATTAAAAATATTCACATTTATCAAATTACTCATAATCTAATGAGATTAAAAATCCTTCTCTACGGATAATTTTACTTCATTTCCCATTTATATGTCCAAAGAAACAATTCCAAAGGTAGGTGGGATTAGAATCAACCATGACCTTATACCTATGAATTTTATAAATAGTATAATCCATATTTATAATATATTAACAATTAATTATATTCCCAAATACATTAAATAATTTTTTATATAGGAGAATTTTTTAATAGAGATTTAAAATAACTTCTACTTCAAATAAGATACAAAAATAAAATTTATATTTATGGTGGGAACATAATAACATTTATATAATTACATGACTAATACATTAGGTAGACATAAAACATAAGTATTTAATTATAATGTAGAACCTAATTCCCAATTAATGACATAAATATATTCTTCTCCATTTGTCAATTACCTTCTGTATCAGAGTCTATGTTTTCGACACAAATATATAGTGAACACTCAATATCTAATAATTAAGAGTCTGAGTTAGTGAAATTATCTCTATAAAATTCATATTTAGATTCTTATAATTATTATCTTTAGCAACTCTTCTCTACAGTATATATCAATATCTAACTGTTTTAGAAGTCATACATATTAGGGATCTCAATATGGTTATCGTGAAGTATTCTAAATTAGACAACAAAGAAATATATGGGGGTGAGTATATTGTTATATATATTTTGGTCAATTTTTTATTAATGTTCTCTCACTAAAATGGTGAACCCATACATCATATCCATTAACGGTTCCCAAATCCATATTTGACAATGAAATGACCCCACCTTAGTGTGAAACTCAAAAAATTAGTTATTTTGTTTGGGATTCATCCCAATAAAAACATTTTTGATTCTTGTATATTTGATTAGAAAAATAATTATCTATATACATCATATATATAATTCTTAACTTTATTACCCTAGTATACCAACCCTTAGGGTTTCTCATCTATATATAACCAAAAGAAAACATAGAAATTGAGGTAACATAGGAAAATCTTGGGACACCCCTCTTTGCTGTGAATCTATTTATTTAGATAATTTAGAGTCACTCATTATCTACTTACTTTTTTAAGATAATATAGGGGTACCCTGTATTGGCATGAAACTACATAGATGGATGATTTAGGTCTTTAAAATTTACATTTTGGAAGCAATATAACACTTAGTATTTGACACTGTTTCTTAAAAATATCCCCAATGTAATAAAAATCATATTCATATTAAACTCATAACTATTAAATCTTATATAATCTTTATCATTTCATTTTTTCCTTTGTGCATACATTTTTCTAACAATTTAGTCTTTGAATCCTTATTACTTCAACTAAATTAATGTAAAAAAATTTATGGCACAAAGATTATGTGTTACTCACCCAAATATAGAATCCAAATATATTTATACACATCAACTTGAATCTTATTTATAAGCTATATGTTTTCTTCTTGTAAATTTTTATAACTATATAATACAGATAAAATCTAAATAATTAATCTTGTAGCCACATATAACCAACCCCACCACTCTAGAACAATGAATAAGCCTCTAATTCAATGAGATATCTATCCTAAAGTTCCTCTTCCCAGGGATATTTTACTCAAGTGAGAATCCAATTAATAATAATTATAAATCATAATATTCCAATACCAATACCAAAAACTAAATTCAATTTAATAAGTTTATTTTCAAACCAAGGTCAATTTTTATGAAAAACTAAATCTTATTTTATTACCCCTAGAATGTAATATAGAGATATATATATTAGATGATATTTATCCAATAAATTAATTATTAAAATTATATACATTCTATAAAAAAATTATATACATCAATAAAGAAAATAATTAATTCTAAATTTTAACATTTTATAAATTAAAACATGAGATAAACCATTATGAACTATTCATAAATAAATTCTTACTATAACATTTTATAGTTTAGCAAAAAATTGTGGATATTACATTATTTGTGATATAAACACTTTATATCATATTTTAACTTTAAATATTTCATTTTATTCATTATATAAAATTTCACTTTAAATATAAAATATTATTATGAATTATGAACACTTTATAATCTAATTTCTATTATGTAATCTTTTACATAATCTAAATATAACATATTTAAACATTATTTAAACAACATTTAAACATTAGAAAAAACATGTCATCAAAACAATTTTCATGTTGTCTAAATAACATCTTATGAAAATCCCATTTTAATTTTAATAATTCAAATTAATTAATTAACCAAAATCTATAATTTTAAATATAAACTCCTTTATATTTTGGATTTATTTATGTATTATTTATAAATTACATTTAATGTTCTTATTAAACAAATTAAAAATTAGAATACGTGCCATATAATATTGTAAAATACCTTTTTCTATGATTTATAAACATTTTATAAACCATATAAATTGGAAAACATATATTTTTAATATCAATTTTTTAATACTGTGGATATATTTATAATATCTAATTCAAAAGTATTAAAAAAATTAACCAAAATAATTTTATAGTTATTTAATTTAAAAAACAATTTTATAAATTATATACACATTCCAAAATATATGATTCCATTATATATAAAAAATTTATTATTTAGCTAAAACTCAAATGGATGGTACTCATAACCTTATGTTAACATATAATGTAACATCATGGGAAAGTCAATTATGTTTTTATAAAAAATTATATTCATTTATCAGTTTAAAAACATATTGATTGGATGAGTAAGAAGGACATGATACAAATGATGGTTTTTAGGGGTTCCTCATATGCACAAAGGCAATAGAATAAAACCCATAAAGGTGATAGATCTATCCTATATATAATCAACATGTAATGTAAATAAATAACAAGAAAAAATAATACCTAAAATATTGTATAATATATATTTTACACTTAATAATACTCTTGATAAAGAACACCTTAACATACATGAAAACCTCTTTCATCTAAAGGGATTAGAACAACCAAATGATCCTAGAATGTTTGTTTGAGAATCCCAAAACATGGAACGAGTGCTACACCTTCACATAGTGATAAAATACATCATAGTAGGAAGAAAGTATTAGGAGTGTTGCATAAAATAGATTGTACCCACAGGGAGGGATCTCATCCCATTATATATCCATCCTCAATGCATTTAATTTATTGAAACACATTATACATATTTAATGTATTAGTACATTGAAAATATTGTTATAAATGAACTCCTGTTAGACCTATTCATTGAATTAATTTAACAAATGAAATAAATTTAATCCATTAATAATGGAATACAACTGATGAAACCATATGGGAATTTGTATTCTATTTAATCTATGAATATTTTTAATGCAGGCCCTATAATACAGATTTTAGTATAAGAGTTGTGTTTCAGAAAAGCTGAATGAATCATTATCTCACCAATTATATAGGAGATTCGTAGTATATTTTTCCTTCTAATATAAAAAATAATCATTATAGTTACACCACTTCACCTAGGAGATTGATATTGAACCTAGTAATACAGATCCTATCATACTGTATTGAGATAATACAATAGCGATGGTCCTAGATGAAAATCCAAGGTCAAATCATTGGATAAAGAATATACATCAAAAGTTCCACCTCTTAAAGGTTGTTTCTCAATATGGTGAGGGTGTAGTAAGAATAGTTTCAATAGAGGAGAATATGTTAGACCTATAGTGACCCAATATTTTAAAACAAAAATATTGTATCTTTCTTATGAATATTTAATGTATAAAAATTTCTATCCTTTCCAGAACCATAATTGTTTTGTGTATTTATAGACTAGATATGAAATCTTCTTATGTCCGAAAAATCTTTAAAATTGCCCAGATCTTCCCACATAGTACTCTTCATAGGAATATACTACTTATAAAATTCTTCATAACCTGGGGAAAGGAAACATAAAAATGTGTGAGCTCTGTATCTCAGTATGAGTCAGTATGAGAGATATCAATCAATGATAATATGAAATAACAAGATAAACATTAGGTTATAATGTTAGGACCATTACTTAAAAACTTCATACCCAATATAAAAAAGATCACTACAAAAAAATTCTTATACAAATAGAAATATATTGGTTGATGATATATCTATTTATAGAAATGATAAATCTCTACAGATATTAAATTTTATTGGAATAGATTTTATGCACCAACACCAGTTTTTACCAATATTTATATATATTGATATTCATCTTTTAAAATGAGAAAATCTATTACAAATAGTTAAATCAAATCATTTTATCACATCAATACTAACATTTTTTTACCAAAAATTGAATCTATTACAATTAATTGTTATTACCAAAATAATTTTTTCCCATATAAAAATCTATTTCAATAAACTATCCAATAACAAAAAATATTTCACAAAAAAAGAATATATATATATAATTTTTAAGAAATGTTATAAATTATAATAATTTTTTAAAATAATATAATCATATTTTTTCATTGACACATTATATGTCTCTGATATATAGTATATATATATATCTGCTATAAAATTAATGATAAACGATTATAATCTTTGGAGTATAGAATAATATTGAATGTAATAAAAGCTAAAAAATAAAATCACGTATATATGATTTCATTATAGGTATATATTATAAATTTTCATTCAGAATATATATAATTTTAATTTTTTATCATTATATATAAATTATATATAAATTTATTATACATCATGATATTTTTTGAAATTATACCAATAATATGACACTCTCATCCCTAAATTAAAATTTTCAAGCTATAGTGGTCAGATCACCATTATAGTGTCTTCCATTGCCACACCTGACCCATTTAATTTCATTTTCATGTAAAAAATATCATTACTTTTATTATTTTATTTTATTTTATTTTAAATTTTTTACATTTACCTTCCCTCTTTCTCCCCTATGTCACACCACCCCCTCCCACTCCCATTTTTGCTTCACACCCCTGCCAAGAGGAACCCCAAATAAATGCCTACCTTGTACTCTGGATGTGGAATCTTACCATAAATCTTTTTGGTTTCGCATGAGATATCCTTTAGTTAGAATTACTTTTCATATGATCTCTTATTGTTCTCTTTTCATTATGATTTTACCTATCTTCCTTATGGTGCACGTGACCCATCCAAACCCATACTCGATTCCAGATCCTAAATGGCCGCCTACTCTAATGTCTACATTCATCTTGCAAAACCCTTATTCTCATCACTATCACATCCTACCCCATCATTAGAATCACTCTCAGACCATGGGGCCAGGATTTTGATGTTTAAAGGCCTCATCTATAGTATCCTCATATAATCGATGGTGTTTTTACACA
Organism: Viscum album; assembly: GCA_963277665.1. NCBI lineage: Eukaryota > Viridiplantae > Streptophyta > Magnoliopsida > Santalales > Viscaceae > Viscum > Viscum album. The sequence continues at coordinate 1,480,113,529 of OY728134.1, forward strand.
ACTATTATTCTCATATCCTCCATCCCCACTATTATAATCTTCATATTTACCTGACCCATTGATTTATTCACTTCGATAGGAGCTTACTCATCCCCAGTGAACTTCAGGTGATCCAATAATTCTATCACTAACCATTATCTCTAATCAGTTGTTGTCCCTTGTTGGAATTGGTGTTCTTTAGTGGATTTCCATGTTTGATTAACATCAACTGTATTTCTTTTATGATTTGTTTTGTATCTATTATAAGGCCTTTTAGCCATGGTTCATGAGCCCCAATTATTTATTGATTCTTTATTTTCTCTCTCTTAACTTTATTGATATTGTCTTCCATGGAGTTTTTTTAATGTCATAGGATGTTTTAAACAATTCTAGATTTCTATGATTTGGGTGTGATGATCTCTTTTCGTGATCTTTTTGAGTTTTTCGTTGAGGATATTCAACATTTTAGGTTTTATGATGTGAGGAATCCATGAAAAGACACAATAAATTGATTAAACTTTGGTCATATAGTTGGATTCCCTATATTTTAAATGATGCATATGGTATTTTTGGGTTTATATAAATGCTAATGAGTCTAGGATGCAAGTCTTCTCCATGGAATTCAATAGTTTTAATGGAAATATATTGTGCTGATGAGAGTTCCTGTCTGATCTGCTGAAGACCTGGTTTCTTCTCTTTAAGAATTAAAACTCTTGAAGAAGTGTTTGTGGTATAACATATGGGATGTGAATTTATTTGAATATTATAATTTATTAGATACTCTAAGTCATCTTTTTCCAGTGAATGTATTTTATGCTGGTTTAAAAGGATAACCTTTATTTCTCCCTGATATGTGTGTTAATGTCATGTATACATGAAATCTATTTTAATTACTTGATAGTGAAACTTCTCTTTGTGTATGCACTACAACTTGAATTTTCATTAATAAATTTTTAAGGACATGGAGTGTGAAACCAACTCATGTCTTATATGGTTTGTACTAGATTATTTAATTTTGAGTTATATGTCACTCTTAATTGAAGTTAGTATCATTCTAAATGGATTTTGGTCAAATTTTAGATAATATTATTTTCTATTTTTATATTAGACATTTTTTTTAGTTTTTATGGTCACTGGATATCTTCTGTTAATGTGGTCATTTGTAATTTTTTTTGCAGCCATTGGTTCTTCTAGTCATTTTTCTATTGTTGCGATCACCAATTATTTTTATATCATGCATTATAGAAATTATTTTGTTATTAATTATATATTCTTATTGTGGTCATGATGGATAATTTTTTTTATTGGTATCTAATTATATTATCTTATGATCTTTGTTTCCACTGGATATATTATCCTCCTGTTGTTCTAACTGGATAATATTTCTTATCATGTGTTATTATTTTTATATCTTGAATTTAAATGAATAAAATATTTAAAAATTGATTTATTTGTGTGACCAGAATGTTTCTCATGATGGTGTATGTATAATGTCAAGGGGGAAGGGACAAATGCTGCTTCAAACATTGAAGGGAGGTCTACAACAGTCAAAGGGATGATAGTTAATTTGTGCATATATTGATCCACTAAAGTATATAATAGCTCACATAATGTTATGGAGATTCCACGATAGTGATGTCTGATGTTTGTGTAAAATAGATTGCATATGAAGTCTCATTGAGTTCCATGCCAAGTATCTTAGTGTTTTAACATGTTTAAACAGATTCTTAATATGTTTTCTGGAACTTCTTTTATTTTCTTGTAGTATGAACATGCTTTTAAATTAATTTGGAACCTATTTTTTCAAAAAAGGATAATTTTTTAGTGTTTTATATAAGTTAATTTTTTATTTATTTTATAATAAATATCATAATATATTACATATAATTATATTAATGAATATAATATAAAATTTTAACCATAAATATTAAAATTTAAACAATTAGAGTATATTTTACAAACAAATATTAATTATTGATATTGTTTATATATTTTAATAATTTTTCTAATAGATATATTTGTCATATTAATATATTGGTAAAATATTTTACCAACATTTATATTATATTTTGGTATTATTATAATTTAAATAGAATCATTTTATCTAACATAATAAAATTTAATGATAGAGTTTTTAGCAACAATTTAGTGACATGAAAAGTTTTTGGTAAAATTATTTACCATGATAAAATGAACTTTTACCAACAAGTATACCCCTATTGAAGAAATATAATTAATTTTTAGTGGAACATAAAAATAATTTTTGGTATAAAACTCTCTCATTTCAAAATAAATGAATAATAAGAATGATAAATTATTATAAATCAATCCTAAACCAAATGTTCATGTCAGAAAAGTGTGTGGCATCATCATAGTCATAGAAATTGTATCATATGTGAAGTTTATTTACCAAGATCATCGTATATAAAATGAACACCTATTTCTCATAGTGTATCAATCACATAAACCTGTTTCCCATAAAGGATCAAGCGCTTTAACTTGTTTCCCATAACAGATATAACACTTCAACTTATTCCCCATAACTATCTCATGTGATAAAATACTTTACCTAATGAATCAAAGGGAGATATAGGTCACATCCATCAAATATAGAATAAAATATATAATTTCTACACAATATCATAAAACAACCATCATAACTTCAAATCATAACCCATGAAATGAAAATGGGTTCCATATTTCATCAAATCTTAGAGTGACCAAAGAAAAGGGTCTTATAAATATATCATAATCACAAATATAAACGATCTAGATAACGAAATGTTATGGTATCGTTATATCACATCCTTATTAAAACATAATATAAATTAAATGTTATCATCATTGATTAATAAAAATACTATAAAAATGTCTTTAAAAACACTCCAAAGTAAAATACCTATTTCATTTGAAAATAAATTTTTAAAAATCTAAAATGTTATAAAATATTATGAAGAAAAGTTTATTTTAATTTTTTTTGGAAACATGTAAATAATTTCTCAAATTATTGAGTGGTCTTGATGTTGAAAAATTCAATTCATGTCATATAAGTTAAAAGAAAATAGTCCTTTCATATTTGTTTAAATAATATATCAATTAAAAAATGACATGAATATTTCTAATAATTATTTTTTTGTAAAAAATAAAACAAATAGTAAAAATTTATTTAAAAATTTATATTATAATATAAAAATAATTCCTGAAAATATTTTAGAAAATAAGTATATGGAAGAAAATGAATTTTAGAGTGAATAAATTAATGAAGTCAATTTTTCTTAAATACATTCCTTTGATATCTTAAATAATTAAGTTAATAAAATGAAATGAAGACACATATTATCAATAAAAATACATTTTAGAATAAAAATAAATACATTTATCAAATAATTATCATATAACTTCATCAAAATAGATTCAAGTATGAACAATTTTGATTAAAATTAGATTGAAACATAAATCACTTAATTTAGGCCTAACTTCCTTCGTGCATGTTGGAAGCTCATATATAATAAATATAGATTTATTATAAATCTATTAGAGAACAATTATATAATATATCAAAAAATATATTATTTAAATACCACCTTTTATCACCCATTTTATAACAATTTATTATTAAAATTATTGTTCAAGGTGATATCTTCTTTGTTTTTCATGAATGTTTTGGTTCAATTTTTTGGTAATTTTACATTTATTTGGGTTCAATCATCTAAATAATATTAATTATGATATAATTTTCATATATATATATATATATATATCTTAATTTTATACATTTTTAGATCCATTCTTAAAATTAGAGATAGAAAAAATGAATGACACTATTCATGAATATGGTATGTCATACATATGCATGAACACTATTTTCATTTTTTGACGGATGCAAAAAATAAAGTTAAAAAAATCACATTTATAGAGTCATTGTAATATAATATATATCATATATATACTAATTAAATCCATCCTTATTTCCATCCAAGTAAAAGAGAAATTAAAAATCAATCACATCGCTTCGTGGAGTTGGTAGTCCCCATGTACACATTAGCGATATTATCTTTTACTAATGAATTATAAGATAATAAGGCAGATATTATATTATAATTATATAGAATAACAACTTTATTTGTATAATATACAAATATTAAACCCCTCATAATACCCAACCATAAAATATGTTGATGAAAAATGAATAGTATTGTTATATGGGGAATGTAAACCGTAAGTATGCGCAAGTGATACATTCACATCCCATTTGAATGAATGAGAGTGGATTGTAACGATTTAAAAATAATAAAAGAATTTAATTATATTAATTATATTTAATTTATAATTTTTTGATAAATACCATATATTTAGAAGAGGTAGAATAATAATTAAAATGAAAGTGATTGGTTAACATGATTACCTCTCATTTAAAATAATTCATATAGATATCTTATTGAAGACCCTAGGGTTAGGATTTTAAGAATACTAGTACCTATATAAAGTTTATAATGAATTTATGAAGGTATTTTTATATGGGATGATCGATCTAGAAGTTTCAATGTGTTGTAAAGAAGTGAGATGAGGGGTTCCATTTTAAAATTGTAAGGAGGGGAACCTTTTGGAATTTATAAAAATATTAAATTAATTGAAATTAATTTTGAGGTTAAAATGGATATAATTGATAATATTCAAATATAATATTAGGATGAGTCAGAATACTCTCATCCTATACAATTAAGACAAGTTTGGGTCAAATATTTGAGTTTTTATATTGGTTTTAACACCCGATTAACCCATTTAAAAATTATGATGGAATCAATATTCTTTACTCCTAAGGGGTTAATATAGTTACTATAAATGAAAAATCGACACTTAAATGGAACATGGTAGATTTAAGAAACCATATAAAATTCAATTATCCCAAGATATGATTCTTCATAATTTTATATCATTTTATAAAATATTATTTTCATAAAATATTAATAATTTTAATTTTATAGTTATTCATTTACTTTAAATTTATAACACAAAGAAAACATGTAAAAATGTAATAAAATATTTTAATATATCAAAAAAATTTATTGTTTTCTATAAATTATTTTTTCACCTTAATTCATTTAAATTAGAATACTTTTTATATTTTAATATCATTTATTTCATTCCATGAATTGAATAATTATTGCGTCAACATTATACAGGAATTTGTGGTAATTATTATAGGTTTCAGGCATAGCTGAAGTATGCGATTGGTGGAACCAAAATTAAATTTTTTATATAATCAATTATCAATATAAGATATGTACAATGTTGAAAATCATGATCCATGGAATTGAATCCAATAAAAATAAAATGGATAATAAAACCACAATCAAGAGAGAAGAGATCAACACATATTTTTATAATTAATTTAATTAGTTAACGAATTACCTGTAGGAAATTCTTTATTCATTGATGAATCTGATGATATATCAGTGTTGCACCATCATTGTGTTATAGAAACCAAGTGTAGATTTTTCCTAACTGTGATCCAAATGTGTTCTAGGAATCTCCTGATGTTGCTGAAGGAGTCTACAGGTTCTAGGACCGAAGATCCTTTCACTTGCATTATCCCCCTTGGTCACCTCATGAATCACTTCCAAATAATTCCCCATGATCCTATAGAGGTGGATTTCTAACCGTTCTTGGGATAATTCTTAGAGAAGGGAGATCTATAGGATTTAGGGGATTCTCCAAGATTCTCATGCACAACCAACAAAAATAAATTCATACATGAGAAAATAACATAACTTGGTATTTATATTGCTGGGGTTAAAATAAAATAATTGCACAAGAAACCATAATTATTTATTTAATCCTAGAAAATACCCCTGTTAAATAATTAAAATTATAATATTATTTCTCAACATGTTCTTAACTTTCAAATTATAATTAAATATTATTTTACAAAATAATCTTTAATATTATTTTTTCTCACTAGACCATTAAAATCATTCAGTCATTCAACCAAAATATTTATCAGATAATAAATAATGTCTATTTACTTATTAAGTAAATATCACTACATTATTCTCTAATAAATAGATAAATATCATATTTACTAAGTAGTAAATTAATATTTATATGCGATAATGCATACATGAAAAATTATCAAACCATGTACAAGAATAATATTTATTCAACCAGTTAAATAATAAATAATAATATATTATTTAACTAAGATTTTTGATACACTTAATATGTGACCCTCTAGGCCTCTTTCTCAGTGGAATTAGGTGAAGCAGCCTAAAGTCAAAGGTTAACAACTAATAACATGGCAAGGCACCCATATTTAGAGAAGTTATTGTTGTAAGGACATATCACCTCATACAAAAACATATAATGTAATACAATCCCTTTATCACAATATCTCTAATCAAGTAGGGTGAATGCCCGTGACATCACCCTATACACTAAATATCTCTTTATTTGATTTTCCAGAAATAAATATGTCCAATAGAACACCAGGGAAATGGATTTATTTAGGCTATATCATTTCCATCAAAGGGCATGAGTAATTAACATCCGTCAAAAAACATAAGAGATAAATCCTTTTTCACATTATTAAGTACTACAATATTACGAATGACGCGCCCAATATATCCTACCTCGCCACAAACATTTTTCATTATGGTTTTCATCAATACATCTAAGTGATTGACTCATAATAATCATTAATAACAATATTAAGATCTAAGAGCCAATACACATGTATTCATATATCAATATCCACTGAAACATAGAAATATGGATTTCATACTAGTGGGTCTCGTTCTCATAATATCCATACATGATATTACCAAGGGAGTACATCGTGAGATGGTGCCTCAATTTTTAATGAGTATCCACCCCTAATAACTTGTATCATTTGTGTCCCTCAAATGATATCATCCAACTATAAACCACATATTCAAGAATAGTGTCGTAGCACTTCCAAGTTCTCAAGATTGTGGGGAACCGCTATGACCTTTTAGTTCTATGGCTACTCTTAGGACATTATCACATACTATTTCAAATAGAATAACATTGATGTTGTGATAATTAGTTTATTAAAATTCAAAAAAATGAATACAAGTTAATGATAATGTACAAAGAAGTAAGTTCTATGATACCAACTCCAAATATTATTTATTCACTAAAAATAAAAAATAAATTACCATTATGAATATAAATCATTTATATTTTAAATATTTAATTATAACTAATCATAACCTATAGTTATATCTATTATAAATATATTATAGTTATTAAAAATAAGGGTTTGGTATTTTTTATTTTCCAATACAGAATATATTTTAAATGTAATAATCACATCTAAATAGAAAAATGTACATATAAAAGAATCTTTAGTGAGTATGGATGAAATAGATTTATAAAATAAAATTAAGAAAAGTTTTAGATTCATTTTATCATCCTTATATTTTTATTTTGAACATTAATTACCTGATTTACCCTTCACTAAGGACAACAACATTATAAAAGTTACAATTCATAATGAAAAGAATAAAAGGGAATTATTTACCAAATCTAGATATCATGATTCCAAAAATTGAATAAGTTTTTTACGATTCAAAACACAAAAGTGTTATAATTTAATTTAAATTTTCATCGATAAAAAGTGTTAAAAAATAACTTTCTAGAAAAAATGCCTATTTTAGGAATAAAATGATTTTATACTAAATTTGGGTATAGAGTTCACTTAAAAACTATAATTAGGTTATTTTAAATAAAATGTAAAAGGTTAAGAGGTTAATGAAATATAATTTCACTTTTTAAATACTTTAAAATAAAATCCAGTTTTTAATAAAAATCAGGATTATTCACTATTCATTGAAAAATAATACTTTTGAGAAAACTATCAAGATTTAAACATAAGATAATTTTGATCTTATAATTTAAAAAATTAATTTATTTTTCAAAAATAAATAATATTATAGTTATATAAATTAATTATAACATTTTATGAAATAAATAAATAAAAATTAGTTTTTAGGAAGAAGTATTTTTGGAGAATAAAATGTCTTTTCTAATACTTTTGTTCTTATTTTTTAATAATAAATAAATAAATTTGTATTGATTTGTACCATTATATAAATATTTAAAACTGTAATTAATCCTATTCATATCTTCCAATATAATAGCTAGGAAATAACTGTCCCTTTAAAGAATATTTTTTGTTGTATGTCACTATTTGTTGAAATTGAATGTTGTGTGTAGTTGATTATATCAACAAAATAAAATTATTTAAATAGAAATATACTATTAAATCTTATGGTGTCACATTATCCCCAAATTAAATAAAATTAACCCTCATAATTTTTTTTTCGATTAAAAAGGTTTTAATATTTGAAAATTCCTTTTTCGAAACCCACATCATACAAAATTCCCTTAAAAAGGGAAAGTGGGAAACCAAAAGGTTAACTAAAATAACATAAAATTAGGTTCTCAAGTAAGGATAAAATTTATGTGAAGATAAAATATGGGTATAGAGGAGAAACCTAACTTCCAATGACTAATAGAGATTGGCAGAGAGCATGGTCCTGAGAATGTTAACCACCACAAAACCATAAATCATTGATGATTTAAAAATCATTGATTCCCATGAAAGGAAAGTAAAAATATTGGTTTTATTTAAATTTATTTTTCTTAAATCCAAGGGATTATTTTCTGTCAAGATAAAATTCTTGACTAAATAAACTTACTTGATTTATATCAATTTCTAATAAAAATATCATCATTTGGTTATTCATTGATAAATTTTCACTTCGTCTATTACAACAGGAATTGGAAACTCAAAATGATTTTTTCATACCTAAAGTAGTTTTAATGAATAATAATATCATTAAATCCTTACATTAATCTATAAATATTTACTAGAACCAAAATGTATGACATAAGTTTTCTAATATGGAACAAACCATATTGTTTCTCAAAAACCACATCTAATGTAAAAATTAAAAAAAATAGTTAACCTTAAAATACATTAAAAATATTTCTAGAAAAAGTTGAATCCCAAATATTAGAATTATTTGACCACATATCCTTCTGTGATCTACTCAAAGATTATCATGAAATAATTTTAATCACTCATAAATTCTCATTACAAAATGTGTATACATTAATAATTTACCAAAATGAAGTCATAATAAATGAATATATGATTCCAAAAGATAATTCACAATTAATTTCTTAAATAGTTTCTTATATTAACCAAGAAAAAATCATTACAATTCCAAGTTCATCATTTCCCTAATAAATGATCATAAGTTGATTCAATATACGAAATGTGATTTCCATATTTTAAAATCTATATAAAGAGAGGAAGTCAATGCTCAAAAAAATTTCAAATTTCACTAAAGGATGAACAAAAAGATTTTTATTGGGTGAATTCACACAAACTTAAGCATGAAATTCCCAAATATATAGTAGATGAAAAGTATTCCATAATTATCACGATTCACTTAAAATGTTGTGAATGTTCAAGAATTCCCTTTTATCATTTTTATTATACAGTTTTCAATGACAATAATAAAAAACCATTGAATTCATGCAATAGTTGTAATAATACACATATTCCTTGAATTTGATGTATTGGACTATAGTTGGTGCATTAGCATCTTCCTTTCAACCAAAGCAATATTCAGCCTACTCAAACATTTTCAATATTCATAGTCTTTATGACCGACCCTTCCTCTTTTAAAACACCTTAGAACTCTATTCAAGAAATTCTATTGATGTTTCTTCTCACATTTATGACATATAGATGGCTAAAGTTTATTTCCATCATTGGATTATTTGAGTTTTCATAAGACTTGATCTAACTTTTCTTATCATGATATTAGGAATGATGGGAATATAAAATTTTATTTCCACCCTGATAGCACATCATATGATTTATTCATATCCACTAAATTTTCTTATGGATAAAACCCTCCAGAGACATGGTTTTAATACAATAATTTTTTTTATTAACTTTAATTTTAGGTTGGATGATAATGCCATATGAATACCTCATGAGTTTTGTAATATTTTTCTAGTAAGAACCACTAGATTCAACAAACATGTTATTTAGCTCAAGTAAATATTTCCTCTGTTTTGTACAAAGAATATGAGGAAAGTAATTATTTAAAAAGTAGCCCTTAATTTCATCCCACTCCAATGAATTAATTTATTCTAGTTGCCTCATATTCCTGTTTAGATTCCACCATTGATCTGCTTCTCCTTAAAAATAGTAGATAATCTAAATTACCATTTCATTCTATGAACATTGGAGGATGTAAAATATATTATTAGTTATATTGATCAATTTCTTAGCAACAAATAGATCATCAGAACTAATAAAAGAATGTTGAAATTTCTCCATAAAAGACTCAACAAACTCTTATTCCCTCATTTGAAAATTTTGAATTTCATCATTATTAATATCTTGGGAAATTCATGTAACTATAATGAAAAAAATTTTCATTCCATATCACATAACAATTGGTTTCTCATAAGGACAATCATCACATTGTCTGTTTCATAATAAATTAACACAATTCATTCAGGTTCCCCCCGTTGAGTAAAACAAAAAATCAAGGAATAAGAATAATTATATAATAATCAGAGTGAGATATCATATAATGATTAAATATAATTAATATTATGTCAAAATCATGATGCCTTCTTCTCAATCTATGGGACTTTAGGTTTAATTGGTTGTCATGGTCATTACCAAAATTTTGGAATTTTATCCTATACATTTACATTTCCAAAGGGTCTTCACCAAAGTTTTAAAAAATTAGGTACAACCGCGAAAGCGACACTCGATGCAAGGAAGAAAATTACATTAAATTTCAAGCCCGGGGACTTGACCCCGCGACCTTCCCCTCACCCACCATGTTTTACTAAACCTACTTTTATAGAAACTATATTGGCCTGATATTTTCACACATAAATATTATTTGTTTAAATATAAATATTAAATTAATAACATTTCAATACATTCTGGAACCATATTGTTTTAGAGTCATCAGAGACTAGATATAAAATATTCTTATTTCATGAAACAACTCTAATATCTCTAATAATTTTATTCCTATAAAGTAATTTTCCTAGGAATATCTTATATAAAAATTTCATGATATCCTCGGAAAATAATGAATAAGAAAAGGTAAGCTCAGACGATCCATTAGGGTAAGCATGAGGGATATCAATTGATGATCATATGAAAGAATAATATAGTCATAAGGGTATAATATCATGTACATAACATAAAACGTTCATATCTAATATGACAAATATCATAAACATGAGTTATATCATAAAACCTTAGTAAATCAAAATACATAAATCTTATGATTGAGAAATCATTATAAATCAATTGTAAACCATAAGTTCATGTTATAAAAGTGTATAACACCATCATAAGTATAAAACCATTTAATATTTATAGTTTAACTACCAAGACCATGAAACTAGGTATCAACACATTTTTCCCATAGTGAATCAAGAACATGAACTTGTTTTCCATAATAGATAAAGAACTTTACCTTATTTCATATAATGTATCAACCACTTAAACTTATTTCCCATAAGTATTTTATGAGATATAAAACTTTACATAATGCATTGAAAGGAGATATAGGTCCGACACGAAACATAATGAATCCCATTACTATATTTTCCACAAGATAATAAAACAACCATCATATCATCATATTATTACCCATGAAAAGAATGCTGGTTACACATTTCCTCACATCAGAGCATAACTTATTAAAATGAGTTTCATACACATCTCATTAACATAAAAATAATTCCTCAAAAGAAATAATAGTGATGGTATCATTAGATCAGATACCATATAAAACAAAATAATCACCAAAGTATTTTGTTGTTGATGAATATAAATACCATTAAAATTTCAATAAATACATTCCCAAGGTAAAATACACTTTTCCTTTGAAAATAATTTTCAATAAAATAAAAACTAAAGAAATATTATGGAAAATATTTTCCTTGATTTTTTTAAATTTAACATGAATCCTCAATATATTGAGTGTCATGATGGTGGGAAATTATATTTATGTTGTGTATGTTAAAATAAAACAAACCTTTAATTTTTTTTCAAAAAATACATCATTAGGAAAAGTAAAAGATTACTAGAAATTTTTTAAAGAAAACTAAAATGGGGTAAATATTTCTTTAAAAACCCATAAAATAATAATAGAATCATTATTGAAATAATTTTTAGAAACTATAGATATTGAAGAAAATTGATTTTAGATCAAACAGATAAATAAATTCAATTTTCCATAATTTTTTTGATCTCTTAAATAATTAAAATGAGTTAAATTGAAGGAAAACATATATTTTTAATAATATAACCAAAAGAGTAGAATAAAAAATGGATTATTTATTTAAGGATATTATAATTTACTTAATGAAAATTCATGTATAAACAATCCCGATTAAAATAGAATTGAGACATAAATCCATTAACTTTGGTCCAAATTACCTCATACACATTGAAAGCTACTATATAATAAAAATATACTCATTATACATCTATTAAATAAATATATTCATATATATCATACCATATATGATTTAAATATATCCTTTTAACACCTTTTTCATAACAATATATTATTAATATTATTGTTATGGGTGATATCTTCTTTATTTTTCATGTATGTTTTGGTTCATTAGTTTCGGTACCTACACATTGATCAAGGATCCATATTTTCTAGAATGCTAATTTTGATATATATTATATATATTCATTTTATACATTTTTATAGTCATTTATAAAAGTATATATAGAAAAATAAATTAACTATTCATGAAGATGGTAGGTCATACGCATGCATGAATTATATTTTCATTTTTCATTGGATGAAAAAAAACAAATGGTAAATAATAAATAAAATTTTAGAATCATTATTATATAATATATATAATATATTTTAATTAAATACAACCTTATTATAATCAAAATAAAAAAAAATTGAAAAATGAATCACATCACTTTGTAGAGGTGATAGTCTACACTTATGCATGACCAACATTATCATTTCACAGTAGATTGGATGGTAAGAGATAGATATGATTTTTTTGAAGAAGGAAAGATAATATTAATGATGAATACCAATAGTCGTACATAAGAAGATCCAATAAGAGAAATTGTCTAGCCACAGTTGGTTTACATCGAAGGGGCCTGAGGCTGCCAGCTGATGGGCCACATTGTTTCCTTCCCCTTTGGTAAAGGAGAAGGTGCAACAAGAGAAGCCATGGTGCAGCGAGTGGATTCTCCCGAGGATAAAAACAAAGGCCTGGAGTCCAGTTTCACTGTGGTTAGTAGCATTGATAACAGAAAGGTAGTCAAGCTCGATGATGATATCATCCCATCCACGTTTCATAGTGAGCATCATCCCTGCCAGTATAGCATATGCCTCAGCAATTGCAGGTTCCCAGAAGGCATGATGTGGTACATATTTTGCTGCAATGATTTTCCCCAGATGATTTTGAGATAGGAGGCCTAGAGAAATAGGACCATCCTTGGAGAGAGAAGCATCAACGTTAAGCTTAAGACTCCCTTCCTTTGTGGGGGGGGGGGTCCAATTAGGGGAACATGAGGGGGGAACACCTGGAATAAAGTGTCCTTTTCGGTCCTTCCAACCCTCAATCCATGAAGTGGCTTGTTCAATCCATAACTCAGGAGGCTGATGAACATGGTGTAAAATTGAATCGTTATGCCGAACCCAAATGATCTAGGCCAGGGTGCAACAAGAGCTTGAATTAGATGATGAAAGAGAGGAACACCAGCGCATCAGAAGATCTGGGAGGTCAGAGGCAATGTCCAGTGAAGCATCCGAAGCCAAGCCCCATTTATTCCAAATTTCCTTGGCTCTAGGGTAGTGAATGATGGAGTGCCAAGGAGTTTCAGGAATATTTGGGCAGAAAGGGCAGGATTCAGCACTAGCCATATGTCGATAAACAAGGAGGCTCATGGTAGTGAGGGTGCCCATGTACACCTTCCACAAAAATTGGTGTATTTTTGGGGGGACGTTGAGCTTCCAAAGCGCTTTCCATGGTCCCTCATCACGGTCACGAGAGTGAATGCCAAGAGCCAGTCTGTACCCGGATCTCACCGTGTACTCACCTAAAGTATAATTAGTCCAAAAAATATGGTCGGGGCCTACATTATGGACCCAGGGGATGCTGAGAATAATTCTTTGTTCTCTTTCATTAAACCATTCCTGGATCTTTTCGACACACCATCCTGGGCCCTGGGATGAAAAGAGGCAGTTGATAGAGGCGTCTTCAAGACCTGGTTGGGCGGGGGATGTGGCCAACACACCATCCTTATCGATAAGTCAGGGATCGGTCCAGATGTTTACAGATGAGCCATTTCCAATCCTCCAGCCCAATCCTTTTTCCATAAGATTTCGGGCCCCCCAAATACTTTTCCAGATGAAGCTAGGGTGGGGGTCAAGGAAGGAGCCATGAAAGTTCGTGTGGGGAAAGTACTTGGCATAGAGATCCCGCGCACATAAAGATGATGGATGGTAAATAAGGCGCCATCCTTGCTTGGCCAACAGTGCGTCATTGAAGAGAAGAATATTCTGGAATCCCATCCCTCCCTCTAACTTGGGTTTGCAGAGTTTCTCCCAGGACAACCAGTGGGGTCGATTTCTTCTATCATTTATCCCCCAACAGAAGTTGGCAGTATGTGAATGGATCAGGTTGATGATGGCCATCGGGAGCTTAACCATCGACATAAAGTAGCTGGGGATAGACTGAATGACAGCTTTAATGAGGGTTCCTTTGCCAGCTTTGGATATGCTTTTTGGGGTCCAGCCTTGAATTTTTTTCTCAATCCTATCCATAAGAGCTGCAAAGATTTATTTTTTTGTACCGGCCAATAATCGTAGGGATTCTGAGATACTTCTGGTGTTTATCGACCAAATGGATTCCTGCAGATGCAAAAAGATCAGCTCTCTTGGCAGAGGGCACCCCTGCACCGAATGAGATTTCTGATTTTCCATGATTTACAGAATATCCAAACGCATGATCATATTGATGGATCGCTTGGCTGATCACATAAAATTCATTAACAATGGCTCTGGAGAAAAGGTGGTAGTCTTCAACGAAGAAGTGATGTGACACTTGTGGGCTCTCATGGCAGAACTTTGCACCATGAATAGACTTAGAGAATGCAGCCCTGGAGATAAGGTTAGAGAAAACATTAGCCACCAAAATAAAGAGAAAAGGGGAGATACGATCTCCATGGCACATGCCTCTGGTTGGGGTAAATCCACTGGTGAGCTCCCCATTGACCTTGATTCTAAAAGAGATTGTCTAGATGCAGTGCATGAAAATTTTTGTCCATTTAATGTAGAAGCCCATTCTTAGCATCACAGCTCTAAGGAACTTCCATTCCACTTTATCACATGCTTTGGTCATATCCAGTTTCTAGGCCATGGTTCCTCTTTTTGCAGTGGAGCGCATTTTCATAGAGTGGAATACTTCATGGGCCACAATTTCATTATCAGTAATCAGCCGCTTGGCCACGAAGGCACTCTGGTTTTTAGTGATAATATCAGGAAGCCAACGATGCAGCCTATTGAAAAGGATTTTTGAGAAGATCTTATAAGAAACATTGCAGAGGCTAATAGGTCTAAAATCAGGGATTCCCTGAGGTTTCTTGATTTTGGGGATGAGGAAGAGGACTGTTTCGTTGATGGTGGAAATGCTTGCATTTCCTACCTAGATGATTTTTATCATTTTGCAGATGTTGGGACCAATAATGTGTCAATATTGTTTAAAAAATAGGGCATGAAAACCATCCAGTCCGAGGGCCTTAGTGGGGTGGATAAGCTTCAAGGCTAGGTGTATCTCATCATTCGCCACATCTTTTGTAAGCTTCCAGTTAATCTACTCAGTGATCATAGGTCTGATGCATTCTTCCACTTCAACATACATTAAAGGAGTCCTAATGGAGAAGAGGTTCTGGAAATAGCCTACCAAAGCTTCGTGAATGCTGCAGGTGTTAGAAACTTTGCTTCCATCAGGTTTTGAAAGGCTCCTGATAGAGTTTTTTCAGCGCCTAGCAGATGCTTTCAGGTGGAAATACCTTGTATTAGCGTCTCCCTCTTTAATATGGATTTCACATGACCGCATATCCCAAAATCATTCCTTAACATGAAGGGCCCCATCTAGTTCTCTTTGAGTGGAACCAATCCTAGAGATGTTTCCATTGGATGGGGGTTGCCTGAGTAAGTTGTGAAACTTTTTTTTCAGGGACATCACAATGCCTATCAGGTTGGTGGAATTTTTTGTTGCTCCAAGATCTCAGACCGGAAGCAACCTGTTGAAGATTGAGGCCAACATCTTTATGGCAACTCTTCCAACTTTATCGGACCACCTCTTTGAATTCATAGTCTTTTGCCCAGAAGCTCTCAAATCTGAAGGGTCTCCTGAGTTGTCGATTTCGTTCTCCTTGTAAACAATCAATGAGAATTGGGCAGTGATCCCAACAATTAAGGGCCATGTGGACAACATGAAACATGTTTAATAGATTGATCCAATCAGTAGAACCCAAAAATCTATCAAGACGATCAACGATGTGAGTACCTTCAGTATTTCTATGGAACCAAGTAAATGGATTAACTGTGAAACCCAAATCAACCAGGTTCACCTTAGTGACCGCATCTTTGAAGTTAGACATCGAGGATGGGTGTCGAAAGCTTCCGCCTCTCTTTTACTTATGGAACATGATCTCATTGAAATCACCTCTGAAAAGAATAAATCTAGGTAAATCATGTCGCAGCTTTTATACAAGGTCCCATGAATTCCCCTGATCAGAATGGGATTGCCAGCCATGGAATCCCATAAAGGTCCAGGGTGGGTGCAAGTCAGTTTGAATAGTCGCAGCCACGTGGTGCATGGAGTAAGACAAAAGTTTAATGTCAATATTGTCCTTACAGAGGAGACAGAGGCCCCTAGAATGGCCTTGTCTAGGCACCAGAATGCAGCCTTGGAAGCCACACTCCAGAGAAATACCATTGGTGTCCTTGTTTTCTAGTATGGTTTCGGACAGGAAAACCTTATCGGGGTGACTTTGAGCGCAATTTCATTGAAGCATTTGAACCATTCGTGGGTTTCCAAGCCCACAATAGTTCCAGCATAACACAATCATTACACTAGGCGGGGCTGGGTCTCTCCTGCCACCACATTTGGTTCCTCCAGACTCATTTCACCACTTGTCATTTTCCATCTTTTGATGGGATTCCTCCCGGATTGGCATATTTTAGTTTGATGTTTCCTGACCCCAGGGTTAGGGTCTTACGTGTGACCATCCCTTCCTCCACGTTGTACCCTTTTCCACATGCGATGGGTGATTGGGCCCAGCATTGGAGTTCTCTTCATTAAATGGGCCTCCAGTGGTTTTTTATTAGTTACAGACAATTTTGGATCTAGATCCGGATCTGGTGGCTTGAAGTGCATCTGCATTGGCGTTGAGCATTGCATTGGTGGTTATTTTTGCCTCATTGCTGACCTTATGGATGGTTGAGTTTTTTCCTTTAATTGGTTAGGATGAACTCCAGCTTCTCTCTGAGTGGGATAGTCAGTGTTGGAGAAATCTAGAGGTCCTAGCATAATGAATTGTCCATGTGTAAGTTCCACCTGGATGGTATGTTCCAATGTGAGACGGTCACGGTCCTTTTTTTTCCATATCAGGGATGAAAGCATATTTATACGTTTTTGCAGGGAGCCAAGGGCCGTATTGGAGGGTCATGTCACATAATCCAATCTTGGGTTTTGTGGTACACGTTCTTTCCTGGTGGCCAAGACGACCACAAAAAAAACATAAGAGTGGGAGTTTCTCAAATTCAAATGATATCCAGGTGTTGGAATCTTCGATTTTCAGGAACATACCCCTCATTAGGGTCTCTGAAACCTCAATTTATGCCTTGATCCAAACCTCGTGGCCCCATTGTATTTGGTCCGAGCCATCCCATTCAAGAAAGTGGCCTAGAATTTCCCCAATTTCCCTCATTATGCATTCCGTTATAGCATGTAATGAGATTACTTTAACTCATTTCCAGAAGGGGTTAGCGGGTTAAATTCACTCGCTGGATATCATCTTTCCCTTTGAATTCTTCTATGAGGAGGAGTTTATTATCGAATGACCATGGTCTTGCACCCAAGATTTTGTCCCTATCGCTCTCGTTAAAAAACCTGAAGATGATGCGATTGGTCCCTGCCTCCCGTATAGCCACTCCAGCAACAAGATTCCAGATTGACTGGAGAGTGTATTTGAGATCCCCCTGATTAACCGAAATGTTTTCAATGACCTTTACACCAACGAGTAGAGACATGCGTTATTCCAAGAGTGGGTATTCATTTCTCCATGCCTCAATCACCACTTTTTCTTTATCTGTTAGGGATATCCCCTTCCAGTACTTAACTAAGTCGGCTTCCATAGCACAATTAAATGGATAAGTGCACAATCCTCCTAAAGGGCCGACACCCTTGCAGATCCCAAACCACCCTCACTTCAAATGACCTCGTCCAACAAAAGGGACTCTATACCTGAACCTTTTCTCAGCCCCTTACACGGTCTACCCACCTGAGACCGCTTCCCTATCCTTTGAAATCAAAACAACCATAAAACTCGTCATTCCCAGGACCCGCGTCGTGCGTCCCCCGTCTTAACAAAGCAACTCCCCATGGTAGGCCTTCAGGACTTCACCATGTCTCAGGCCTTAGCGAGCAAACAATGCCTCGAAGCCTCGCGGTATAAATGTCGCGGACCGGCCACCGTGCGATCTCACGACTCTTTCGACCTTCACTATAGGTGTTTCGCGAATCGGCCTCTTCGCAAACTCACTTCGCCAACTAGAAACTTCGTGAACCGAGCACCACAGCCCATCACGGCAGGTGCTTCGTGAAGCAATCATAGCGCGGGCAGTCAAATGATGCGAACCTTCACAGCCAGTGCATCTCGAATCAAATTGTTCACAAATCGAACACTTTGTGGCAGGTGCTTTGCAAATCCTCCTCTTCGCGAGTGCTCAAATTCGGGGAAAGATTGCAAGGTCCTCCTCTTCACGAGTGCTCACAGTCAGGGAAACAACATGGAGTGTGTTGCGCTTATCAAACCCCAAATCGGCATAAACTTCACACAAATGTGGAATTGAAACCCACCCCCAATATGTCCACTGTCTTCGCAAAGCAGGAGAGAAGGCCAAAAGGGAGAGGGATTCCATGAACAGATCTGACACCAATGGGGAAGACGGTGTCAGGAATGATTTCAAGGTCCCCTGGTAGGCCGGAACTATGCTCGGAGGTGAAAACGAACAGAGAAAGAAGTCTGACTCCCTTAGAGGCCCAAGGGGTGGCTCTGAAAATAGGCGGAGACTCCCGAAGGCAGGTGGAAGGAAAGACATCACTGTGGAGGTTTGAGGAGCAGCATAGAAGAAGGGAAACAAAACGATCCAAAAAAACATTGCAGATCCACCACTCCAATGCGGGCGTAAAAGAGGAAAACACGTCACCATAGAACCAGAACTCTAAGGAAGGAGATGCTGGCCCTAGGAAAACCCTAGGAGGAAAAACTCTCAGCCATGACGAGAGACTTCACCACTTAGATAGATATGATATTATCATTATATTAGTACAATTATATCATAGATACCAAATATAAATATTAAAACCATCATAATAAATATCTATAAAATATGGTTATGAAAGATGAATAGTATCGCTACATGGAGACGATAAGTCGTACATACACATGAGAGACACTGTAGTAGTGGAGGCATTGTAGCGGTGGTGGTAATATAGCAGCCTAGTTACTGTAGTAGTACTATTCACTAAAGGGCCCTTTGGGAAAAAATTGCTTTCGGGCCTTGTATTCAGACCACTTGGTCTTGGGCCTTTGGGCTATGTAATGAGTTCCCCTCTACCTAGTTTGAAATAGGTCTTTTCTTTAAATAATAAATGAGGCTTCGACACCAACCATTAAAAAAATCAAAGTGATCGGTTAAGGAAATTACCTCTGACTTGAAAGAACTCCTTTTGAAATCAACTTAAGGACCCTAGGGTTGGTGTTTTGGGAACACCACAATGACTATAAGGTTACAAAGTAAGTTTATAAGGGTGTTTTTTGGGTATGATCAGGTTGTAAGGCTCAATGTGGTGTAAAGAAGAGAAAGGATGGATGCACATTTTTGAATTGGGGGGAGGGGTAATTTTTGAATTTAATGAAATTTTAAATTAATAAAATGTAAATATTAATGTTAAAATGAATCTAAATAGATAATATTCAAATATATGTTTTTTGAGTGTAAATACTCTCATATATTAAAATTTCGGAATGTTTGGATTAAATTTGTACCCTTTTAATTTTTAAACCCCTCATAACCCATAGATAATTAAAGTGATATCGACATTTTTTACTCTTAAGAGGTTAATATAGTTACTATTATTTTAAAAAAACCCATAAATGGACCTTGTTTGATTTAATAAAAAATATAAAATTAATTTTTTTTAAATATATGATGTTTATAAATATTATAAAATTTAATAAATTATTATTTTCATAAAATATCAATAATGTCAATTTAAATCTATTCATATACTTTGACTTTTATAACACCAATACAATAAGTTAAATTCCAATTAAATCATATAATATATCCTTAATATGTTATTTTTATCTACAATATTTTTGTTTCAACTTAGTGATTTCAAAGTAAACTATTTTTAATATTTTTAATTTCATTTATTTTATTTTTCCATTAACTGAATAATTACTATTTTAGCGTTTTTTAAGTATTTAAGGTAATTATTTCTTCCCTAAAAGTAAAAATTATATTACCATTATGAAGATAAATAATTTATATTTAAAAATTACATTCCTAACCTAACATATACTCTAGTTATAAATATGTTAAAAATATTATAGTTATTAAAAACCAGGCTATGGAATTTTGAAATTTTCATTACATAATATATTATAAAGGAAGAAATTACATAAAATGGAAATAAAAGGCCATATAAATTATTCTTGGATGATTAATGATGAAATTGACTCATATAATAAAATTATTTCATGTGTTATGGTCATTTAATTTTTCATATCTTTTTATCTTTAACATTAATTACCTGATTTACCATTTACTTGTGAATATAAAAATTACTAAAGTTTCTATTTGGATTGGCCAAAATAAAAGGCTCCTTTTCATATTTTTTTGAAATAATTATTCAATATATTTAACTAATTTTGTAAGATTCAAAATAAAAAAGAGAATAATTTTAGTTAAAATTATATCAATAAAACAATATAAAAAAGTAGTTTTTGAGAAAAAATTCTATTTTATGTATATAATGTATTTACATTAAATTTAACTCTAAAATTAATTTGAAAACATAATTGGTTTATGTTAAATAAAAAATAAAAAATTAAAATTTTCAACTAATCTAAAATATATTTTTAATTTTAAATACATTAAAATAAAATATAGTTATCAATAAAAATCATTACTTTTCAATATTGTCTAAAAAATCATATTTTTCAGAAAACAATCAAAATTTCACCTTAAGATAATTTTAATTTACTGATTTAAAAAACATAATTTAATTAAGTAAAATCTATTTTCTATGAATTATATGAATTAATTATAATATTTTCTCACAAAAATAAATTAATATAATTTTTGAGGAAAATATATTTTTAACATAAAATGACTTTTCATTAAATTGAGTACTTTTTTATAAAGAATAAATCAATAATTTTTTATTTTTTATGATCTATATATAAATATTTCTTAATTAAAATAATCATATTTATTCCTTACAATATAATTTTTAGGTGACAAGTTTCACTTTCAAGAATAATATTTTAATAGTACATCACATTTCCTTTAAACATGGTGTTTTTTTGTAATGTAAGATATCAAAGAAATAAAATTATTTAGAGAGAAATATATTAAAAAATATTTGTCCATTACAAGACCCATTGAATAAATCCTTATCATAGTACAATTAAGATTATCATGTGAGAGAAAGAAGAATTAAATATATTAACACTTGTCTTTAGTGAAGGTTGGGGAGTGTTAGAGTTGGTTCCCTATAACTGGATACTCTTATACTTTCAATTACATGTATATTCAATGTCTTTAATATTTATTAATATTGTAGAAAATAATGTTTATGTACTTTTTCAAAACATTAAATATTATAATTTACTTAGAGTATTGTCACATCAGAGGGTTATAATAATTCCCTAATATAATGGGAAACATAAAGTACTATTACAATATTCTTAAACATATGTCTTATAGTCAAATGAAATCCATCTTATGGGATATATATGTCATTTTAATGTCAAGTTTTGGGGGGTTTAGATGAAATTGATACTTTGTCTCATGATGTTTTCACATGTTAATACATAATACGAGAGGCTATGGGGATAGACCAACCTATATTAATAGCATGTTATATATGTGTTATTGGATATTCATATCTATATATGTGTGTATTTTTTCCTTAGAATTGAGAGAGTTATTAATTCATACACTAATTCATGTACATTTATGTATTGATGAAAACCAAGATGAAATACGCTTGAGGAGAAGTATGATACATTGGATGTGCTATATGTGATATGGAATTAATGAATATGTTTAGTAAGGATTTATCCCTAAAAAATATAGAAGAATATATCTCAAGTTATAATGGATCTGTTTTATTAATTCCATGGTTATGGTGATTTATTTATAATTTAATTTCAGGCAGTCAAAAAAATTCAAACATAGAGGTTAATGAAATGAGTATACAACATGTTTGATGATATTTTGATATAAAGAGGTTAAATTAAAAATGGATCACTCATATGATCTCTTCATCCATGAGACATTCACTTCTTTCTCTATCAGCTCCATGACATTATTTCTAGACACTACTCATGTATTTTTTTTCTCATTTTTCCTAATGCCACTCTGAAAACGACATATAGGGAAACACTCTATGTTTACATAAAATTTAAGTTAAATTATATTTTAAATTAATATAGTAATTAATACTGTTATTATGAATAAGGAATAATATTTATTCAAGTTATGTTCATCACATCGAATCAATTGATATTTATTCCAATTTATAATGTATACGAGATTTTAATATGAAATAAATATAACGTTCCTATTATAAAATATAATATTTTTAAAATAAATATTTATTTACCATTTTTTTGAATATAATTTTCATTCAATTATAACTTTCATAATATTTATTCAAAAAAATATTTATTATTTGAGGTTCGATAAATGCCATGAAGGATGGGTGGTCTGTGTTAAGGGATCATGGAAGAAAATGGTATAAGATTTAAATATCATTTAAATAAAATGATATTCATATGTTCCTGGGTTAATGCACTCCATGAGATATAATAATAAAACTAACAATAATAATTTTTGGCATGGGAAATATATTAGATTTAATATTTAATGAAGGGACTTGTGTAATTATATAATATTAAACCTTAATTATATATTCATATATTATATTATTTCTGATTTATTATTTATGTCACAAAATTTCTCTTTGTAGATCAATATCAATATCAAATAATATTTCTAGGGTTCTGTTAAGATTAAAAGAAGTTACCCATATCCTCCTCCCTCTCAAGACCATGATAACAGGAGAATAATATTTCAAGATAGATGGTATATTTATTGAAATAATTTATTAATGATGAAATTTTGATTGGATAATCCATACTAAAACTTGGAGTTCCATCAATGGTGTTCCATGGTTAGTTGAGAATTTATGAATACTATAAGAAGGATTCTAGTTTAGTTCCATTGATGGAATGAAAATTTAAAAATAATATTCACATGGATTCATCAATGATGAAAAAATTGGTCCATGTTATTTCTTATTTATAAATTATTTATGAATTATATGTGAAAATATAATAACTTAAATATTTTTAGGTTCTATTTTTCTAGTTCTGAAAATGTATCTGAAGAAATCCATTGTTATTGTTTGATATATTTCTTAACTTGATAGTTCACTTGGTTAGTCTAATCCAAATTTGTGGTCTTATACGTTATAGATGGATGAAACCCCATTGAATGATATATGAATATTTTGAAAGGGTATATAAAAACATAAATTTTTATAGAGTTTTTTATTATAAAAATGATATATTCCCGAGAAATATGTTAAATTCTATACCAAATACCTATCCGATGTGGATAGATTTGGTCTCTGGAAATGTTATAACTATATGATATTTTTGGAAAAATTAATTTCTAGAATAGATTTTGTCTCAATTTCTATTTTATAAATGGATTATTCAAACCTTTTTTAAATAATATTATATATCTTTAACCATATGATTAAACTCACAAAGTAATTCTTAGGTATTTTAATTTATAAAGTGTTGAATGTTTGATATCAAATACGCATAATCAATAGTTTATAGGATGTTTTTGAGGCCATATTTTTAAGGGGTTATATACAAATATATATTCAATTTTTGAAACATTTCAATTGCTAGTGAGAGGGATATGTGAACATATATAATCTTATAATGGATATGTAATTGTATTTTATACATTGTATGAAAAATAGCAGGACAAATACAATACAATAGTGGAGCTAATCCAACAGTGAAATTGATGAATTTATCACGTACCTAGGATTGTATTCTAATTAATTTTAATATGTCATAAATTGATATCATAAAATATATGATAGTTAGATAATACGACATTCTAAGTGAATATTTTTTTATGTAAATGGGTTAGTAATAGGGCTGTAATTATACTTGATGAATTTAGATTTATTAAAGTGAATTTAAATAGTCAAGGGTACATGGATAAACCATTCATAATGGTCTCTTGGGTAGTAAAGTATTTTATACCCTAAATACTATAAAGAAATAGTTTAATTTTTTGATTGAAATAAATGCATGGTTAAATTAAAATTCTATTGTGGTTTCCTTATGATGTCAAAATCATTTCCCAGATGTCCTAATATAGATAGTTCCTCGTATGTCAGATAATACCACATGTAGGGTATTTGGGTACTCAATAAAGGGGCCAAGTCCCGTAAATATTTAAGATAAAAATATTCAAATAATTTGTAAAATGTATTTGATTACTATTTTTTATATAAAATGTTTTCCATATAATATTATGTGTTTACTACTATACTTATGTAATCTAAAATAAATATTAAACTAATTGTCAATATAATATATTCTCCACCATATGATGTTATGTATTTTAAGGAATAAAGTATTTTCAATTTTAAAATTAGAAAATTTTAGAAGGTGAACAAAAAAAGTTTAAAAAAATGTATGAATAATGTAACTTGAATTTCTTAGAAAGAAATATTTTGCTGATAAGTAAAGGGCTAAAATTTGTGGTTGGGTGGAATAAACATAGCCAAACTACTGAACCTAATAATTCTATTTTTCTTAGTAACATTCAGGTCAATACTAAAATACACATGTTGATTGATGAATATACAAAGAACAATATTGTGCCTGCATTAAATGAAATAATTTGGAAAGATATGAGGGTAAAATTATGATATAATTTCTCTATTTTACACATAAATTAAATAATGACACATTTATTAAATAATCATTGTCCCCTATATATTATATTTATATTAGATTACAGTTGGTTGAAATTTGTATTGATGAAACCTGGAAAGGCTTATAAAGCATTCATAACACTTCTTATGAAACATCATCATTGTGGTATTAAAGGAAAAATAACACCCCATCACTGAACAAATACACAAATATCATTAGCCAATAAACCTGGGATGATTTCATTAGTTACTGGGAGGAAGAATCATTAATTTTATATTGTAATTGGTAATATTTTATTTGGTATTATGGATATTATTCTCTTTTATTGAGAATTGATAGTTTATAAAATAGTAAATATGTTTATGAAAATAAATTTTGTGCATAAAAACCAACATTCCACTACCATAAATCAATGATGGCATATTTATATCGTCAAAAGTAATGGAATGTATTTCAAATAAATATCAAATATTATATGTGATTAGAAATAATAATATAATTATGTCCTTTTATTAATATTAATATCGATGAATCAAAATCATAATCCACATCAATTCCATGTCATGTTCTATGGATGGAGAATCATGTAAATATAATGTCACAAATAATTGATGAAAACACAAATAAATTATGGAAATCATGTGTATGTATGATATTATATATATTTTAATTAAAATAGTATTACATAAAAATGATTACTTTTATTCCATCAATTTTTACTTAGTTTTGATAAAAGATTTTCCATCCAATATACCCAATGAAAAACAAATTCTAGTCTATTTGAAGCATGTAAAATTTTATGGTCACATTTGGTGTCCATGTTTCAGAGTCTCAAGTTGAGAACTATTTGATAAAAGAAAGACATAGGGGATAATAATTAAATAATTAAAAACATTTAGATATAGATAGATGATGTAGAAGAAAATGTTAACTGGATGGCTGATATAATCTTCCAGTTTCTTCAAAGGGATCAATGGGATGAATTAGTGCATCAAAAACCATGACACAAAAAACCAAAACCTAGATTTAAGTCTATATATTACAAAAAATAACTATTATACTTATGATAATCAAATATTTTATAATAGTTTCTACTAAATGTGAACCAAACTCTTGATACCTTTATTATATTATAATTATACTGGGTGAAATTGTCTGTAATTTATATCTATTTGTTCCCACTCATCACATTGTTGTGAGTGGTATATCATATAATATATATGGAAATATTATACAGAAAAAAATTAAAAATATTACATGAGGGGAGGGAATAAAATTTGTCATGATTTGAGCATTGATCAACTTGTTCCCATTGATAAAATTTACTTTTACATGATCAAATATGTTTTTATAAAATTTGAATAGAAACTATTTAATTTTATAAAGAAACATGATAATAATGAGGTATGTACTTTTAAATTTATATTATATAAAAAAGTTTTAAAATTATTGAAACAATGTATGAACTAATTTATGTTATTATAAGATGGAAAAATAATGGTAAACAGAAGGTCAAGTAAAGACAATATAAAGGATCAAAAATAGATCAAAGGACCTTTAGAGAGTATGATTACCCCTAATAATTTTAAAAATATATTTTATAACATTATAAGTTCATATTGATATATCATTCCAATATATGTTATTTCATACATTTAATTTGAATAAAAAACATAGAGAGAGACGATTACTATCATGATTTTTCATGAGAATATAAATGAAATTCCCAAGAATGAACATTTGGGAGAGGTATATTTTCATAATATATAAATCCAATAATTGATCTACTATGTTATTTAGTGTCCAATACTATTCTTTTTTATAGGTTAATATATCATTAAAATGTAATGGGAAGGCCTAGTGGGAAAAATTGGTCTCATAAGTCCTTATATAAATTCTACAAAGAAACATCAATGAATGAACAATAAATTTTAATAAAATCACACCAAGTAATCACAATGTTTGAAAATAAAATAATATATAATAGGATCTTATAAATAAATTTAATTAAGGGGTCAAAATCTATTCTTTAATCATATAAAATATTTTTTTCAATTAATTATTCATTTTTCATTTATTAAGAATCAAGTGCTGATCATTTCTATCAATTTAGATACTCTATGATTTTTATTTTTTTGATCCAATGCGTGTATATCCATCAGATCAACAACACATGTTTTCCCCCATGAATTATTAATACACTATATTCAATAGTTTACAAATGAACTTTCTATAATATGTTTTATATTATGTTTTAAAAATCATTTTGTTATGATTGGGTAGTGTTTGTTTATCATCAAAACCATGTTACGAAGATGGGAAATGAACATAATAATCTTATGTATTTCTATTTATAGATAAGTATTAAAGAAAATATAACTTTTATTATAAAAAAATATATTAAATTAAATTACATATTTTCCCTATGTTTTTTATGTGTCTGAAACAATGTAAATACTATTATTTTGGTTATTACTGTTGGAGTTGGTTCCCAATAACTAATTTAATTTTTTACATTTTATTTCTTTTATATTAAAATAAATAAACATTAATAAATATTTTAACACATGATGATTTTTCTATTGTGTAATATTAATGTGGTAATGTCCGCAGAGTATTGGTTGTATCGAAAGATCATATAATTTCCCTATTATAACGAGTACCATGAAATTATTTGATGATATTATTAAATTTTCCTTTAATATGGTAAGGATATCTTATTATGGGACACAAATTATGTTTTAATATCTTTTTCTTGATTCTCATAAGTGAACGAGACTTCATCACATGAATTGTTTTCATGGTAATCTTAAATATACGAGGTTATGAGGATATAACAGAAAATAGTAATTCTATATTTTATATGTTCCATTTGATATTTTTATCTATGAGGGTCTGTATTGGTCCTTGGACTTGAGCTATTATTAATGTTTATCATAAATTTAATACTTTTATGCTTTGCTGAAAACCATGATGGAATATACTCATTGTGAAACAATATATGTTTAGCGTGTCCTAACTGATATAAAATTAATTATATAAGTCATGAAAGGAGTTTTTACCTTCTAATTTAAAGATATGATATCCCATTACATTTTATAGAAGTGGAATTATATAATTAACTCCATGGACATGAAATTTTGTTAATGAGTTCATTTATGATAGTCAAAGAATGATATATCAATAATATGGGTTTAAAATGAAATTACGAAACCTTATTGATGAGATATTGACAAAAATTACTAATATTAAATAGTAATAATTTATAGGAGGTTATTCTCATTGAAATATTAACTTTTATCTATATGGGTTTCTTGATGTGTAACTATACAAAAATATTATAATTTAGTTCATCTTTCCAAAGTCTAATGAGAAAGAGCCATAAAGGGACACATAATAAGGGTATCCATGAAGCTTAGTTAAATTGTATTTGAATTTAATATTCATAATAAACATTATTCTTGGCCTAGGGTTTTAATAATTATTCAAATTTGGTTGATCACCTAAATTCTATCACCAGTTATTCAAGTTAGAATATATGTGCGCTGAATATTAAAAAAAATATAAATTTACAACAAGAAAATATATACTATTTATTTTTCTCTTGTTTATCCACATGCTAATATTAAATTATTTATTTTTTGAAAAATTATTACTTAGTTACATGAACATAAAAAATTAATATATATTCACCAATTAGTGAATACAATCTTTATATATTTATTTATATAATGGATAATAAAATAATATTTATTTATTTAAAAAATATTTATTATTCAGGGTTCAATAAATATTTGGGAGGATTAACAAGTCCTTTTAAGGGTTTGGATAGAAATGATATATTTCATTTAATATAACTCAAATAAATATTTATTTATTAATTTTTGAAATGATATTTAAATATTCATGGGTTAGAAAATATCAATGAAACAATAATAATATTTATTATCATTTTTATTCTACCTGGGGTATTTATAGAATATAGAAATTAGTAATGAGCTATTGTGTAATAATTAATTTTAAAACACTAAGCATGTAACCTAACTTATATAATTTATATTCATGAGGGTAATTATTGTGCACAACATTTTCTCTCAATATAATTATCACAAGACTTAACAAAATTCTCCAAAGAGGGAAATGGAATCCCCCTCCTCCCTAACAAGATTTAGAGAACAAAAGAATAATCCTTGAAGTCTAAAGAATCTATCATTTCAATCAATGGAAAATGATAAAATATGATTGATACCCTCATGAGAGCACTCGATGTTCTATCAATGATGTTCCAAGGATCATGAATCATCCATAGATACCGCTAGATAGATTATAGTTTTATTCCTTTGAAAAAATAATGGTACAAATTGAATTGGTTTTATATTGATCAACATCTTCTTTGAAAAAATAATCATCAATTTGAGATATAGTTCGCAATAAATTTATTATAAATTATACATAAAACGATTTCTTATAGAAATCTTTCGAGGTATCTATTCATCTAGTTTTGAGGATTTATCCAAATAAACCATTGAATATTATTGTTAGGAATGGACCAGATCGCAGACATTGTGCCCCAAAAACGTTATGGTGTATCAGAGTGGTTACATATTAATTCATAATTATTTATTAATTATTCACCAATACTAGTTTTTGTTAATAATAATTTCATTTCCAGTTATCATTATTTAATCCATAAGTTTAAGATAAATCAATTTTTAATTCAAATGTCTAGGATCAAAACACAAACAATTGTAAAACACTTGAGATTCCATTAAGAGGTGTTGGATATTCTAGATAAATTCCTATATTACATGGTTTGAAACTAAAATTACCCACTATATATTCCAATCATGTACAATAGGATGCACCACGGTAATAAAAATACATCATGTGTGTTCTATTAAATAGTGTGTAAAATTATAGGATGTATATTTAATATTATCCAACACATGGATTGATAAGGTTATATGGGATGTAGTTGATGTATAAAAAATATAAAAGAACACTATTTTCCCCATGTAAATAATAGAAGACATGTGGTCAAAGTATGCTATGTGTGGTTAATACACATTCCCTGTAATAATTTATTTCTAAGAAACACATTTTATATGTGTTTATAGGATGTGTAATTGGAGTACATATTTTTTAATGAGTTATATCCCATAAGAAATACATATTGAGTCCCTAGTCATGTAGTTTTTGTGGTTAAAAATGAATTACACATTTTGAAGGAAGTTGTACACATCATGTAATTCATGTATTCTCGTGTTAGTTATAAACCAAGAGAGGTAGGTTAGGTGAGGAAAATAAGAAAATGGAAATAACAGTTTTAGAAAAATAAAACTACATGACATGTTTCTGGATAAAAATTATATGTGATAGGGTTTTCCCATGAATTACATGCCATGTAATTCTTGTAGGGTCATATGAAATTAAATTCTAAATAAATTATTTTCCATGTATTTGGTAAATACACTATATGTTCTTTTTCATCACATGACATGTACTAAATAATTTAAATTTTAAATTAATTTCTTTAATTTAGTTAAATTTACAGAGGTATAGAATCTCAATGACAATTTGGATGGAAAATTAAGATTAATTAATTAATTATTTAATAAGACAATATATTTTTAAATTTGAGAAATTTTTCCTAATAAATGATAGATTGAAATGAATTCTAGAAAATAGTAATGTCATATGTGTATGATCATAAGTTTGAAAAACCAATTTATGGATGTGATTATTTTAATTTAATTATTTATTATATTGGGTTTTGTGATAAATTTATTATTAAATAAAATATGATGATTTTTGTGTCAAGCCTTCTTATTATTTATTTGATGGTGTGTCCATAATTTATTTATTTAACCCTAAACCCCAAGTATCTCTCACCAGAGTGT
This sequence comes from Viscum album, assembly GCA_963277665.1. Lineage (NCBI taxonomy): Eukaryota > Viridiplantae > Streptophyta > Magnoliopsida > Santalales > Viscaceae > Viscum > Viscum album. The sequence continues at coordinate 1,480,145,035 of OY728134.1, forward strand.
GAAGTAAACATATGTAAAGGATGGGTCTCACAACATTTAGATATGGTTCAGGACAGAGTCGAGGTGATACCAACCAAAGGATATACAAAAGTTATAGGTGGAATGCTACAACTCGATCTAAGACTGGATCAATGAGTTATTCCCCTAGGGTCTTGATTTAGTTTTTCATCCACTCAATAAAGTATCCATTAGTAAAGATCATGATCATTCCATATGTTTATATAATTTTTTTACAGTGTAGGGTATTTTTTTATTGGATGAATGTTTATTTAATGATTAAATATAATCAAATAAAATGAATAAATAATAATCAAGATAATATAAAATAAAGTAAGATTATTATGTATAAATAGTTTTACTAGTCATGGAATCAATTATGTAAAATACAAATAATATTAAGAATAATGTAAAAGATAAAATAAGGAATATTTATATAACATCCCAAGTCCGATTCACTATTTAGTAAACGAACTAGAGATCCACCTAGCCTCATGAGAGACTCCACATATGACAGAGTCATCTGAATAGTAGCAAAGGTTTTAAATAGTTCATTGGGGAGACTAAACCCTTATGTTCTAGTAGATCAAAAAGGTAGATAAGAAGTAAGAGGAATCAAGGTGATCCAACCATGGAAGCATCACATAATGTGAAAATCCCGACATAAAAAATTTGATAAGCATATTCAATATCATATAAAAATGATAATCATTTTATGCTATACCAAAGTGGAAGATATAGAGGATACATAGATATAGGCATATACAACTAGCTATAAAAAATGAAAAAAGATCAAAATATCCATCCAATAACATCACAATCATGAGCTTGGTCCTTGAATTCCATACACCATCATAGTCAAGAAAATAAGGCATCTGTATCATGATATGCTCTTTGATCCCAACCTGCACCTATAAAGCATATCTCGGTACCAATCAACATCCTGAAAAGGGTGTGAAATATACTCAGTGGGTCACCAAAAATGATGAATATAGAGAATCAAGAATTTATATATGAGCTGTAACAGTGAGAAGTTTACAAAATTGTAATTATAAGGTGATATAACTCAATATATATAATTTCATGTTGTGACAAGAAGTATGCATGTGAAGAAAACTGTATACAAGAGTAATAATCAACAACGACATATGATAGGTGTATCAAGTATTCAACCAATGAGGGCTAGGACCCAGGACCATTGAATAAAGTGTCCTATTTGTGTCCATATATCTCATCCATAAAAACTCACTATAGACCTATGAAGAGGAAAATGAATAAATCCCAGGTGGTCCAAGTAAGCTGGATCTGAACTGATAATCCAAGTCATCCAACGAAAAATAACAATCACTTCCATACTATGATGTGGGTACCATACTGAAGTATCCATCATTGAACAATTTATATAATGGATGAATGGGTCATGTTAGTGTTTATACCATTTATCAATTTAATTTATGATATTCATTTCATTAATCAATTAATTCACAAGTGATAAAAGAGGGTCCATGATAGTGTCCATTCCACATCACCCATCATTTACATTTAATGAATAATCTAAGAGGTCATCCACCTTATTTTAAATATTACGAATAATCCATTTTATTAACCCTTTCATTTATAAATAAAAAGGTGATAGAATAGATATTTAATGTTTAAAATTTAATTTTTAATTCAATTTTCGCTTCCATCCATGGGTGACAAGATCAGCTCACCAAAAATGGTGGCACAATTAGAGGAATTATAAAAATCTCGTCTAAAGGGGTAGTTCATATTGAGTTCCATGACCTCCAACTATATTATGGGTAAATAGAACATGAAAACAAGTTTTACAATATTGAACTTAAGCTATTACAAATTTATATAAATTGAAAAGGGTCTAGTGTGCAACACTAAAATTCAAGTTATAATCAATAAGACATTAAGGTAAAAGGGAATATACCACCTACTTTAGATGGGTAGTATATTATGCATCTATCATCAATTATTAAATCGGTCTTGAATGGAATAAACTAGATATATAGACAAAAATCCTAAAAAAATTGAATATTAGATTACCTGGATTTACCATTCAATATGGAGATATAATTAAATAAAATAAGGATTTGGATTTAAGATCTTACCGATATGGATATGATGTGATGAATGACACTTTATTCTAACTTCAAATAAAGAATATATAAAACTACCCAAGAGGAGAATATGGGGGGTCTCATTAGTGGGGGACTGAGTATTCAAAATAGGAGAACAAATTAGTTAGAATAAGTTAGCGAAAAGAAAGGGTTAACTGGAATTTCACCCATTTCTATAGGGTGCATGATTTAGTAGTCCAGTTGGCCAAACTGTGTGCCTCTTATGTGTACTAACTACCTAGTGTGGCACCCCATCAAATGGCTAAGAACACAATTTTCATAATTGTGCATAACTTGTTTAGATCACCTCTGTAACCCACTTGCAAAAAATCACAAAACCATGCATCCTATCTCTCATGGTTTTTCAAACTATGGTCCTATTATTTGGGGTCACATGTTTGAGCTTCACAGTTAGCACTTACCATGGACCAACTATGAACCCCAACATACACTTACTAAAATCAGAGCTATGGGATTTGAACATGCACTAGAAAGTCCCTAATTATTCTATAAACCTTTAATCACATTTATTTAAGTAAAATAAGAGGTTTAAAATAAAAATTAATGATTATCTACCTCATTGAAATAACTAAAATGTTACAACATCCTGTCCTTAAAAAACTCATCCTCAAGCATCTCTTTATAGGGTGTCATGACATCATATAAGAAAGGATCTGGTCACTAAGCCTAGTCATCGACCTCACATTCACAAGTCTTGTACTATAAACGGTCATGCTAATATAACACCCATAATAGAGGAAATGACTTGAATTATAGATCCTTCATTCTCTATTTGAATATATAAGCCATATAATCCACAAAATAAGAATCAATATCTAACTCAACCTCATCTGGATAAAGAATATGAGATGGATAAAAATAATAACTTCAATTTTATGAAATACGGAAGATGTCGTGCATGACTTGGTACCTTTGATGTAACTTTATCTGATAAGATACGAGCCTTCATCCCTATAAGATCTTAAAGGGCCTGATTAACCTATGTGTTAGATTCCCTTACCACCTAACCTGTAGTTTCCCCATCCTGGTAAAAACACGCAAGAAGAATTGATCCCCAAAATAAATTTCTAGAGGTAATATATGGTAATATTCATATGAATTGTTTAGATAATGAGCTATAACCATATGATTACTGATAATATGTACATACTCTAAAGTGTCCTCCATAAGATGTGGTCCCCATAAAGATTACTCTCCGGAATGTAAGCATCCTAAGGGTACACATCACAACCTACCATATAGGGCCTCATAAGAATTCATTTTTATAGTCACATGTAAAATGTTACTATAATAAAATTTATAATGATGTAGGGTTTTTCCCATGAACCTCAAATATCAAGTACACATTCTTAGAGAATTTCCTCTAACACATGTATTGCATTCTCAGACAAACCATTGGTCAGTGGGTAATGGGATATACTCAGATATGCCTATGAACCAAGAGAATTATATAGCACCTACCAAATACAGAATGTAAAATGAGAATATCTATCAAATGTGATGTTATTTGGAACTTTGTGAAGGTTTATGACCTTTGGGACATATATAGTCCCTTTACCATCTACTAAAAATGTCTCTCTGATAGGTAAGAAGTTAGTGACCTTTGTTAACCTATCTATGATCACCCTAAAAAAGTATCTACCTCAAGGGGATCTCGGTAAACCCATAATGATATATATAGTTATTTCATCCCATTTCCACTTAGGAATTAGTAGCAGTAGTAAAAACTATGTTGGATGCTAGTGTTTCACCTTCACCTACTAAAAGGGTGAAACTGATTAATATAGTAAATTGTCTCTATTTCATCCAGAACTACCAATATTGGTGGTTTAAGTCATAATAAATCTTGGTAATACCAGGACATACTACCCATATGTAGGAATGAGACTCTTGCATCGATTCCTCCAAGATTTCTATAGGCACCGATACATTCCCATGAATGCGCAAGACCTTGTCCCTATCAACGATCCATCCCGATAGTGCATCTTCACCTAAAATTTTCTGCCATAGGACCAAGTCCTATGGTTATAAAGGCTTGATCTTCATCACTCTATCTATAATTGAATAGGTTATTCCTAATATATAAGAATAGGCTGCCTGATACTCTCCTCAAACTCAAGATGCATATCAGAAAATAAGGCCATAAATTACCACTCACTACTAGACTCCTGAACAACTTGTGTATGAGTCTTTCTACTTTGAGCATCATACACTACATTTACTTTCCTAGGATTATAAGAAGGATAAAAATATATGGATAGTAGGTATTCAACCCACCTTCATTTTTTGAGGTTTAGGTCATGCTATGTAAATATATATTTTAGTATTCTATGATCCATGCAAATAATAAATATTTTTTCCAAGAAGTAATGCCTCCATCCACACAAGCCATGAACCACAACTACTATATTGATATTGTTCATAAGATAATTTCATTCATGAGTTCTCAAATAATGAGATATGTACACTATAAATTGATCTCCCTACATCAGAATGGATCCCATCCTAATGCTTGATGCATTATAACAAACAATATAGCTCTTGCGTAGTTCTAGTTGAATTAATATCAATGCAAATGTTAGTCTCCCTTTCAACACGTAAAAGGATATATCACATGATCCAGACCATGTAAACATGAAACATTTAATGGTAAATCATGTTTTTGGTTCTATGAGACATAATAAATCCTGAATAAATAGCCTATAATATCTAGGATTCCCCAACAATTTCTTTATTTCAAAGATATTCTTCAGATACTCCTCGGAAACTACATCTCTCACATTCTATGGGTATGTGGTTACTATTTATTCTATGATAATGTGACCCAATAAATGAACCCTGTTGATTCAAAAGTGGAATTATGTGAGCTTAGCATATATCAAGTGATCTCTTAGTATACTCAAAATGATATCAAGGTGATTGGTATGTTTGTGTTTATTATATGAGTACACTAAGATGTTATCCATGAAAACTACCATAGATTAATATAAAAACGGGTGGAAAATCCTATTAATCAGATCTAGGAAAATAGATGGTGTGTTCATGTGGTTGAACAACATGAAGAATACTTTTACAATCCATATATACTAAAGAATGTTGTATGTGGTATATTTTAAAGTCTAACACGCACATGATGTTAGCCCAAACTCAAATTAATCTTACATAAAATCTTTTATCCTAAGATATAGTCAATGAGTTTTTCTACATTATATAAAGGATATTAGTTCTTCATAGTGATATGATTCAATTTCCTATAATCAAACCACAACCTAAGGATCCCATCTGCCTTATTTGTGAAAAGTATGGGTAAAGCTCAATGGGAAGTACTAGTCCATATAATCCCCTTAGCTACAAATTCCTCTAGATCTCTCTTAATCTCATGAAACCCAATAGTAGCCATAATATAAGGAGTAATAAATTCCAGTGTTAACCTAGCACTAGATCAATAGTGAAATGAACCTCTCTCTTAGGAGGTTATACAAAAATTTTATCAGGGAATACATCCCTTAAAAGATCGACTATAGGAGGGAAATATTTGTCATGTTCCTTGATCATTCAAAAAGATTCTACCAATATAGTCTATCACTCTACCAATATACAGATGTTCTTGTCCAAATCGACTCACTTGAACAAACCATTCACCCTTATGAGTATAATTACCACCTTTGGGTGATATATTGGACACCCATCTATGACTGTAGTCAATATGGTCGTGATACGATACCATCCAATATATTCATATAATTGTTTCAAATTCCATCATATCTTGGCCAAATGGCTATATATGAAATGATAGTCACCTATATCAAGGGGAACCCCTTTGACCAACATAAACTCTTCAATCTAATTCCCAGTGGAGTAACAAGATTCATCACTCCATATATATAATTGATCTTGAGGCCATGAAATTCCATAGATTCCACTTATATGGAAGAATAAAAAACACCTATATCAGACAATGTAGATAATAAATTAGATTCTACTAGAATTATACCTTTCACATTAGAAGGAACAACACTCTTCTCCTCAGGTATCAACTATATTGTATAAATGTATCTTGATCTACAACCATTAGATATTCCATTATGGCACTAGGAAGGACCAAACTACTGGTTTTATAAATCTATTACTTATATCCCTTGGCCACATCCACCTCCTCAGCCTATACGACATATAGTCCCCCCTACTACTTACTTGATTAGGGGATATCGATCACATTCTTGAATGCAAAGATGGTATGGATCATTTTCTATTTGATATAGGTGGAAAGTTATGAAAAAACCACTAAATATTCCACATTGTACCATATTCCATACACTAAACAAGGGATCAATAACATTGGTGACTCATATGGCCCTACTTACCATAATGATGATAGATCCCATGGCTATCCGACTATACACTTTGGCTCCCGTCGCCTCCTCAACAAGGATAAAAACCACATTTTTGGCCACTAGACATAATACTTCTATAAAAAGGTAATAAAATACCTTATCCCACACCTTCATCTTCCATGAGTTTATTCTTAGTAATGTGGTCTTATTTAACAATCCCAATGAAACTAGTCAAATGAAACATATTCACCTAATATCAGAAAATGTATACAAGACCATATTCAAAACATCTAGGCCTGGAAAACTCATCAACAAAGATTTTAGATAAAAAAATACAACCTTTATAAGATGATCTAAATAATCTATAACAAATAGTGTTTCATACTTTATCTGTATAAAATTACTATCTCCCTTAGTAATTAGCATCTTAGGAAATTAACAGTCAAAGATGGATGTCTATAAATCCCTCTAGGCCATAGCCCATTACTGATCATCTTGATTCAAAACTTCCCAAAATATTTTATAAGATATTATAAGCATATAACCTTAAATATTGAAACTCATATATGGTTTCATCTCAAGTGGTCGAAAAATAGATAACATTACCTCTTTCCATGACTTAGCAGCCCGAGGACCACTATCCCCTAAAAATGTAGTTGGATGTTTCTAAAAAAATTAACAAGTAAATCTACTATAATAGGGGAAAATCTCAAGGAAACATATATTTTATTAATGATTCATAGGAAACCCTCTCAAAAATGATACTTGGAACTCAGGATAGGGATAATAGGAGGTGTCATATAGGGCACTAGAGGAATAAATACTGGTAGGTCGGAGCCCCCCACCTTTGAATAATAGTCATCACCACCATCCCATCACATGACTCAAGGTTTTCATTGAGTAATATATACAAAACAGTAAAAAAAAACTTCAAAACAAGATTTTATAATTTATAAAATAATTTATAAATTGATAGGACTCATATAACACATTTTATTAAAAGTAAAACCCCTTTTCCATCTCTTAAATATTGTTCTATGTGATATTAGAGATCAGAAAGGTCATGAGAGACACTCCCTACTGCCCACTATCGAGGTTGAGTTAGGTTCCCAGTATCATATATCATATCAAGTTTTTAGTATATTCAGTTTCAATTGAAATTATAGAGGAAAACACCCTTTAAGACATTCCCATTTAATGAAAACCATTTCACTTGATAATTTCAATTCATAAGTTTATATATATATATATATGTTGGATCAGTTAGATGCATCTTCCATTCCCATGTTATAAAGTCATATTCATTATAATTTTAAATTGGTATTAATTGTAACTGTAACCATTACTTTATGATGGTTCAATTATATGGATCACCATTCCCAATTTATAGTGGCATACAGACACTCCTTAAATCCAGAATGCATCCATTAAATTGAAACCCCCGAGGTTTCATCCCATGTGACCAATAGTCCATGGATCAAACATACGATAATTGGAAAATTAAGGTTCAATCATCATGATATATGGGGAAAATAATTTAGGTTGATGAATAAAAATTAATTAACCAACTATTTATCTCATTACACATGTAGAAACATAATTCAGATAACAAATATAGTTTTCAAGGCACTATAACATGTTGTTGGAAATAAATGTTGTTAAAAAAATTGGCATGACATATGAATGAAATGTGAATCCTCACGTTCCTAGAATGATTAATTATATACTATTGACTTTCTATTACATTAAATGGTAAAATAGAATCCATATTAATAATAATAATGACAAAAATCATGTGCATCACCCAATGGTGAAATCAGGAGAACCGTAATTGGAGAAAAATAGAACATCATGTCCCATCGAAGGAAATTTGGATTTTTCTTGTACATGGGATTTCTACTCCCATGAATAGTATCATTAATAAATTTTGAAAAATTCCTAGTCTTATATCTATAAACACAAAATAATAAGTTAATAATGAAAATATATTCTCTTCTACCACTTATATAATCCCAAGTATGGTTCACTAATCAATGACCGAACTTGAGGGACACCTGGACTCAATAATGCTTTCCCATATGCTAGAGGGTTTTGAAGAGTATTGAGGGTCTAAAATATTATAGTGGGTAGAGTATACCCACATGTCATAGTAGATCATAGTGGTAGATAAAAAAGTATTGTAATCAAGATGATACAACATTAGAGACATCACACAAATTCAACAAACTTGCATAAAAAATGGAAAAACATATCTAATATTGTATAAAAAATTATTATCATGTCATTTTATACCAAAGTGGAAAATATGTGGTATAAAAATTAGCATAAATATATATAACATTCTATAAAAAATTGAACAAAATATCAAAATCTATCTCCAATTTCATCATGTGTGTGAGATCAGTCCTTTACTCTCATACTCCATCCTAGTCTAGAAAATCAAGTGTCTATGAAGGACAGTTTCCCTTATTGCTATCTAAATCCATGAAGTCCATTAATGTACTAATCAGTATCCTAAAAAGGGTGTGTGATATACTCAACAGGCCCCCACCAATGATGTCTATATAATGGAAATAAAACTGTAATGATAAGGTGATGCAACCCAATATATATAAGTGCATACTATTTCAAGTAGTCTAGAGGTGAAGAAAACTATACAAAGAGTAAGTATAAAAAAATAAACACCATGGGAATATCATGTATCATAACTACATGGGATAGGACCCATGGCAATTGACCAAGGTGTCCTCTTCAATTATAAAGAGCCCATCAATAGTAAACTCACTATAGTGTAGACCTGTATGGGATATGACCCAAGGTCATTGACTAGGGAGTCCTCTTTATATCCATAGAGGTTGAATATAAAAACATTGGTATAGACTTTAGAGGATACCAATGAATAGATAAATGGAATTCAATGAAATATATATCTAACATAATAATCTAAGACATCCAATATAAAAGAATCAACGGTTCCATACCACAATGTCGACGATATCCATTATCGAACAATTTATGTACGAGATTAAGAGGTGAAGTTAGTTTTGATTAACTTTATCAATTTAATTCATCACATTAATTTCATTAATAAATTAACTCACAGTTATTAAAAGCGGGTCCAAGTTATTGCCAATTCAAAATCACTAGTTATTCATATTTAATGCATAATAGAAGAGGAGATCCAACTTGTTTTATAAATTACAAAGTAATCCATTATATCATACCATTCATTTATAAATGAAAAGGTTCCATAATATAAATTTAACTATTAGGGTTCACTTTTTAATTCATATAAGACTTCCAACCAAGGGTGGAAAGCTCAGATCATCCAATTGGATGCTTCAGTCATATGAATTCTAAAAATCCCACCTCAATGGGTATTTGGGGTATATATAATTAACCTCTTACCGTGTCAAGTAGAATTATAACATCAATTTTTTTACACTATTAAATTTACGGTATTACACATTTAAGATGAAAAAAACATAGGGTACAATATACATTACTATGATGTGATCTATAAACATCAAGAATTTCATGGAAAATGGTATAAACCACCTACCATAGACAAGAAGTAGATTTCTTCTCTATTATTAGTCTCTAACTCTAGTTCAAAAAAAAAGAGATCATAGAAATAGGAAAACCCCATTAAAATAGTTTATATTAGATGACATGGATTAATCATTCCATAGAGTAATATAATAGAGGATAATAAAGAAGAATATTGATGTTATTACTGATACACATCTATGTGACTAATGAATCTTAAATACAAGAAAGAAAAAATTAAGTTATTTCAATACATTGGAGGAGAAGTAGGGATTCTTTAATGGGGTTATACTATAGAAAATGTGTTGAGAAATGGTTAACAAATACTGAATGAAAAAGAGGAAAAAATTAGAGTTTCACCCATTTTTAAGGGGTGCATAGTTTTACTGCAAAGTTATCCAAACCATTCAATAATCATGCACATTTATTGCCTTGGTTGGAACCCCCTCACATGAATAAGTTCATGGTCTTCTATACCATGAACATCCATTGTAGATAAACTCTTCTATACTCCTATACTAAATCAAGTGGTTGTGCAGACTCGCTTTAAGGGCTTGTCAAACTGTGTTCCTTCTCTTTGGGTATTCATAGTTGACTCTAACTGTGTGACAACAATGTGCCTCAACTTTCTCTTCAAAAAACTATAGGTCTCAGATATAGAGTTAAATTGGCATTGTCTGATACATGTATCCATCCCAATTTAATTGGGTTTATTTATTTTTTTGTTATAATATATTTTTCATTTTTATGATTTTTTTTATTAAGGAAAAAACCTGTAATGGTAATGAAAAGTACTAAATTCAATGTCCTTCGTAGAATTATTTACAAAACTACCATTCAGTTTACAATAAACTTTAAACCACATCTTAGTATGGCCAAAAGTATGACTCGATTCATTAGTCTTTGTAAAAAATATAAAAAATTTATAAAAAACGCCACTTTAAATGATATAAATAATAATAGATAAAATGAGACCCAAAATTTTTATTTTTCTCGAAAAACAAAAACCAAATAATTTGAGGAATGAATTTTTTATATGATTCTTAGTATTTTTATAAAATCTCAATAAAAAATAGATTCATTAATGAAAATTATAATTTTATTGTGTTTATGTAATTAAGATACTATAAAATATATAATTACTTCATGAGGTGTATATCTATTAATATTTGTGTCTCATGGTGAAAACTAGGATGTTACAATTTATTTATAATGTTAAATAATATCCATAAAAAAATATTAAGTTATAAATACCTTCCATATTTAGTGTTAAGATACACCTAAAGTTATGGTATCAACTATTCCATAGCCAGGGACACTATTCAATTATTCAGAAATCATAACATGGATAATGGTATGACTTAACCAAATCCGTATTAAGTTTAATATTGATGGTCTATTTGATTCTATTTATAGGTAAGTGTTTTGGAAATATAAGTTCATGATTTCTAGATTGGGTCATCCACTAAATGGATCAGGGACATGTCATTTTATGTGGTTGTAAAGACTACCTTTGTCAATACATTCAAGTAACTTACAAGGCCATAGACGTAGTTATGAAAAGAGAAATATTGAACCTTTCCACTATAATATCCATGTGATAGGATATTTTTAATACAATGGTGAAGGGTTTTATGATTTAATAAAATATTAGGATACTAACAATATTAATATTTAATACATTATAGTTTTTTAAAAAAATATAAAGTACAAAAAATATGCTTAAATTCTTATCGAAAATTGAAATTGAACCCACATTAACATTGAAATCATTTCTTGACAAATAAAACTTCTTCCCGATAATAAATTTGTAAGAGTAGAATATTTAGTTATGTAATACACTACTTCCAGAAAATTATTATTGTTTTCTAGATTCATATATACTTTATTAAATTCCTTAGTGAGTGAGTGAGGGTGAAAATGAGGTTTATAGGACATATATAGAATATAATTTAGATGTATTTTGTACCATGTCATAAACTATTTCAAAAAAGTATAATTTGTAATATAGAGATAGGAATTTATAAACCATGATGACTCATCTCATAGCAATTAATAATGATTAAGCTAGGATTAAGATAAATGAGATTATCACTACACTATACTAGTTTAATATAAAAGTGGGGTAATTAACTTGTAATATTTCCTTCAATATGTTAGATTACAATGATCAGTTAGAAAATTTAAACTTCCATATAGATAATAAATTATCTATTAATCTCATATTACCATTATAAGTACCAAGGTTATATTTATTAATCCAAAAGTATATGATAAATAGAATAGATATGCCTCTAAATAATCTTTTTCAAATGCTCTTCTAGATGATAAGGACTGGATGAAACTAGGTTTGTCTCCCCTCGTAGTGAAAAGGGAAGGAAATGTTGAATGATATAAGGCTAGATTTTATTTTAATTCACCATCCAAATTCTCTTCAATGAAAAAAAATATTATAAGGTTTTAAAAAAATAGGATATTATCTACTTCAAATGTCCCAAGAAAGGTCACTGTAGGAGAAACAAAAATGAGTTTAATAAGAATATAATTTAAGATTATACTTTATATATATTCATCATAACATGTAATTTTAAATTGTAATTCATGGGTATTAAATAAAATATCCTTTACATAAATGTGAATTCAAAAATAAAAACAATGGAAATATAAAAATACTATAGGATTTAAGGTGTATTCTGTAATAAGGTAAAGAAGGGTAATTCCTGGATCAGTATAGAAAATCTCATAGTTTTAGTATTTCATAATGAATTAATTCAAGTTAAACTAGTATTTTTAATTGAGTATTATGAAAATATTTATCACACTGTCAAGTTAGATATTACGATACATTATTTCTTGTTTGGAATGATTTTTTTATGTAATACCATACTTAACTAATAGTTTAGTTACAATTTAATTAAATATATATATATATATATATCTAAAACTAGGAAATAATTTTGAATATTAAAAAATAAGACTCAAACCTATTTTTTCTACAAATTTCATTGCCATATAAGAATAAAATAACATGAAAAGTTTATACCAAGATAAGTTTTTATTCTCTAACAAACTATAACACCAGGAATACTAACATAATTACATATCATGTTTAAAAGAAGAAGGCTTTTAAAAACAAAGTTATTACATAAACCTTATATAATTATTTTATAATCACTACATAAACTATTCTATGGAGAAGAAAAATGTAATTTCATATAATTTATGTGATTCTATGGAGAGATTTAGGTATTCTCAGTAAAGAAGTGAATACATTTGGAAGAAGATAATAGATACTCGAGGTGGGATTAGTGAAGAATATATTAATCAATTTTAATAAATAATTTTAAACATAGAGTGATTTAATTCATACACTCAAATTACCATATAAACATCAAAGTGGTGATGGTAGTGAAAGGATGATTGATGATGAGTCATATATCTGTTGAGAGTCTTCCCAGATTTCTTCCAAGACATGTTTTTAAAATAGGATCATAACATCTATACATATGCCAATTATATTGACTAGAGGATATAATTTCAATATGTAAAAGAATAAGTTATTCCACAACTTCATCTAGTTTTATATGTGATGTTTTTTAAGACTAAAAAACATACATCAATTAAAACGATTGTGCACATCTCAGTTGATTATCCGATAACTACCTAGTATATTTAAACATATAAGATATAATGAAAATAGAAAATATTAGTTATATATTTATATGCGTGAAGAACATATCCATTAACATAATGGGAGTAGGTTAGACTTCAAAAAAGGAAATTCTATGGATAAACATGTGTTATTTTAGTAACACAAACTTCCCTAGTATTAGTGGGAGGTGTACTTCTCAAGAAACATACTATAAAAGAATTTTAAAAACATAGAGGGAGTTTTATATTAACTAAGATAAGAGATATATTAATTTATAATAATTAGGAATCTAATAAAGTAGTAGTAAATCACTATATGTTATGATCCAATATTTTATTTAAATTATGACCTTGGTTCAATGTTCTAAAATACAATTCCATATTTTGGTAGTTTCTCCAATTATTTTGGTGGGTATTCAAGAGAAACCACACATGGATTGTACAACTTGGTACCAACAATACTAGATTTCTTACTGTGGGTTCAAGTAATTTGAATAAATGATCTATATAAAAACCACACACCAATCATTATGCTAAAATCCAATTGAATTATACTTGTCAAAAAACTTCCCTATAATAATTTTTTTTGGGTTTTAGGATGTGAATGTTCCCTTAAATTGAGGAACACCTTTAAATATGTCTATATGGAATGACTATAAGTGTTAATGATACCAAATAAAGGTAATAAGATATACATATATAATGAATCTATTTATAGATAGAATAAATCATAATAATAATAATAAAATTTTGATTTAATGATACCATTAAATAGTTTAGTTTTATAGAGAATGAAAATAAAAAAACGTTTCTATACATGTTTAACATGAGAATTATATTTTTAAATTCAAATATTCATATAAAATATTAAAATGGATGTTTATTCATAAAATTGATTAGGAATAAATAATTAATCCATGTATAACTAATGTAGAAACATGCAAACTAGGGAGAAAGATCTATAATAGAAGATATTTGAGGTTTATTTATTCTATTAATGGTATATATATTGAAAAATTATTGAGAAAGTCAAGATGGAACAATTCAAGAATGAATTTTTTCCTATGACACATGGAATATCCAAGAAGGGGGGAGATTATATTGAATAGAATTTAATATTCCTAAGAGTAATTTGGAATATATCTCTTATGAAATGATTTTTAATGAAGGTTTATACTGATTATACATTAATCATATAATAAATATATCATATAGAGCCTAGATAAACTACACAAACATTCATTAAGAACAATTGGAAGGTACCTAAGTGTGTAAAAGTGGATCAATTCTTAGTTTTTTTAGAGAAATGGTAATGCTAGTTCAAAGGGGATTCAAAAAAATATTTTGTTTGATCAATTTTATCTAAAATCATAGAGAATCTAAGGTTATAATAAAGGAAAACTTATTACAGCCAGTAGTTTCCACTTACACAAAGGACGAGTTTGGTGCATAATGCCCCGTAGTATAATTGACACATAATTACATGGTTTATAAAAAGGTTTTCACTATTTTAAATTTATAGGATCATTTATGTTTAGAGTTTTATATAATTAGGAAAAACATTACAAAAAATGTTTAAATTTCCACATAGTATACATTTTTCCATAAAAATAGGTTCTTAAATATATAGCTCTACTTCAATCAACACACTTATTCTTTATTTAGATGAGTAACCCTAGAAGAAAGATTTAAATTTTTTTATTTCATAAAAATATTTTGACCCAATAATTATTTTTCAAAATTTACATGATAAAGAAATATCTCATTAAGGGATACTAAAATAAATGAATCTTGTTATTTTAGTGAAAACATGAAAACTGAAGAATATAGTTACCTTTTTCCCAACAAAACCTTGAGCATAAAAATAAAAAAATATACATTTGAGAAAACAAACCTTTTCTAAAAGAAAAACTTTCAAACCCATCACAAAAATATGAATTTATGGAGGAAAATTAGGTATATGAGATATCATGAAAACATTATATAAATACCAAACCACACACCTTAAAAATTATATAAAATTTTACTTCCTCGTGAATTAAAAATAACTCTATAAAACACTATGAAAAATGAAATAAATATCTTGGAACATCATATTCATAAAAAATTTTCATTCATTCTGAAACCATTTCTGAAATAATATAGCTCCATTTTATTTCTTTGGAGAAACATACTAGTTTATCTTCACCATGTTTCACTTTTGAATACTATTCAAAACCCAATGCGTTGGAGAGTTATATCAGGATTTTGCATCATCATGAGCTATATATGGCTCACCCATAATAATAAATAATTATCAATTAGTGTATTATGAACAACATATTTCTAATATTTTATTTTTTCATCATAAAACCCTGAAAAAACCATTTGAACCCTCATATAAGATTTTGAAGAAATATCCATTTATTTTAAAAATTCATAAAAATTAAAAAAACATAGAAGATATAGAATATGATATTATTCAAAAAAATATTTTAACTTTTAAAGGATGACTGGTAAAAAATATTTTCTATGAATATGAGCATGTATGGTCATTTGGTATATGTTAAAACACATGATTTAATACTTTGACAAAAAATTCAAAATGACCCATATGGTAAATGTTAAAAGGATTATACATTTTATATTTTAAAGATAGTAGAATATAGTTAAAATCAAATATAACCATATTTTAATTATAAATAATAACATTCAGGGAGTATTTTATATAACATGTATTTTGAGAAGAAATTGTTTAATGGAATAATTTTAAAATAAGATTTAAAAAATTCCCTTACAACTCTGGTGACATTTAATTTAAAAGGAAATTAAGTAAGATAAATTTAAAACAATTTCTAAATCAGTTTAATTTTAGTAAATTAATGATAAAATATATAAATAAATAAATATATACACTAAATAAAATAAAACATGTGGTGAGAATGTAATAAGTCTCGAAGAAAGGAAATTGATATAAAAAATCCCTTACCATAAGTCGTGTCTAGATTCATACATTCTCAAAATCATGAATAATAAATTTATTTTAGTTATTTAATTTATTAATAACTTTTATAATTTTAATTTCAATATTAATATATATTTTTATTTTATTTATTAACATGTTTTATTTTGTTACTAAAATAGTTATGTTCACATTGTTCTGTTTGGGTTCGTTTGATTTACAACATAAAAATAACATCAACACATTTATCACGATGAAAGAGTTAATTATTATTTATTATAAAGAATATTAAAAATGTCATAATTATAATTTTTATACATTATATATACTATTATAACCATCCGTATAAGGTGTTTATGAAAATTGAAGCACATCGTTTCATGGGGATGATAGTTCATACGTACACAAGAACATCATTTTCCACTTTCTACAGGGTATAAAATAAATAATATTTTAATTTTATTGAATCATAAATAATTTATAAATGTAATAAATATTCATTAGTTCTATCTTTATTAAAATCCATGTGATGTGGTAATGGAAACTTAATCACATAACATCAAGAGTAGGTAGTCCACACATATGCACAAGCGACATTATCATTTTCCAAAAGATAAAAGAGTAAGAATATAAGAAATATATTATATTTAAAGAATAATAATTATATAAAAAATTACATTTATAATAATTTTATCCATAATTTTAATAATCTATATGATCCGTTGATGAAATATGAAACACATCACTTCTTGGAGGTGGTAGTCCCCACAAACGCACAAGAAAAGTGTTTATTTTTCATAGGATGTAAAATGAGATGAAAAAGGGTCTCTATATAAAAAAAATTTATTATATGAAAAATACTAATTTTATTACATCATAATGGTGAAATAGTATTTTAAAGAGGTAAAATAAGAAATAAACATGAAAACACTTGGTTAAGAGTTATACCTTTTTTTAAAAACCTCATTTGGATTATACATTAATCCTTTTAAGTTTTTCATTTGGTGTCAAAACTATCTCTAGAACACGGGAATGGATGCTTTTAAGGTAGGTAAGTAGGAATTGGTTGACATAAAAGGCTAAAGGTTTGTTAATAAGAGAGGATATAGGTTTTCATATATAAGTGAGGGGAGTGAAATGCTTGTAATTATTTAATGTTTTAAAATAATATAAAGTATTAATCATGGTAAATTGGAACTAAAACTATAAAATTTATAAGATAATGTGATATGTTTATAAATAACACAATTAAAAAATAAAATAATTAATATTTTTTGTCCATATCACATAGCTTTTACCTTAATTAACTTGTTTTACCCTTTATC
This sequence comes from Viscum album, assembly GCA_963277665.1. Classification (NCBI taxonomy): domain Eukaryota; kingdom Viridiplantae; phylum Streptophyta; class Magnoliopsida; order Santalales; family Viscaceae; genus Viscum; species Viscum album. The sequence continues at coordinate 1,480,162,982 of OY728134.1, forward strand.
ATGGTAACTAGTTTTTACCATGGTAACTATTCATTATGAACTAAAATGAAATTAACATAATTAATAAATTTGATCCTCCTAATTAAAAATCTGAAATATATTTTTAAAGATGCGATAATATAGGTTTTCAAAACACAATGAAAAATAGTGTGAAGAAAAAAAATGAATTTTTGTGCATAAAAACGAACTTATACGAAAATCAAATATTATGATGATTATAATGAAATTAATTATAATTACACAGTGGAATATTATATGAATTTAAAGAAAAATATAAAATATAATATGAATTTTAAACCTATTTATTTAAATAAAATCAATGATATTTTTACGAAAATCATAATTTTTCTATATTCAATAAAAAATCATTTTTTAGAAAAGACCAAACATTAACCCTTAAGTAAATTTTATATTATGATATAAAAATTAAATTAAATTTTATAAAATTAGATTTTTAAAATTTAGACATTTAAATTTTGAATTTAAATCATAAAATTAAAAAAAAATTATTTGGTCAAATAATCTTTTAGTTTTTCAATAAAATATTGTTTAAAATCATTTTAATAAATATGAATCTAGAAAATGAAATCACGATTATTTATAATACATGAAATTGATTTATTAATAACATTAAATGGGTTTTAAATTTTTTCCCTCTCTAATAAATTGCATCATATAAATTTTATATATTACTTACTCAAGTGAGGGTATATTTTCCTCATAACATATTCTGATTCTCAAGTTGCTTGTACAATCATATAGTTTTTCAATAAAACTTTAACCATATGAGTCGCCTTATTCCAAAAACAACTTTCTACAACCTATAATATAAACTAGGTTTTCATCATAATAAAGCCTCTCTTATAATATAACTACTTTAGGGATCAAAACGTAAGATTTATTAGGTACACATTTCCTTGATAATAAAATATGAATGAAATCATTTACCTAAGATAAACATGGAGGTAATGCCACATGGTATGAAGTAAATACCACTTTTCCCATAATTTCATATTGACCAATATATACCATAGTCTTAATTTTCCTTTTCTTCCAAAATTTATAAAACTTTCCCAGAAAATACATTAATAGAAACATGGTTTCGTACCTCCAATAAGAGTTGTTACTTCTTGTTATCTTCATAACATTTATTCCTACTATGGAATACCCTCATATATTTTTGAATCATTTTTACCTTCTCAAACATATCTTCTACCAATTATGGTTCCAAAATATTCCTTTCATTTACTTCATTCCAAATTTATAGATTTTTCACCACTTCACATATAATTTCTCAAAAGGTACTATTTGTATACTAGAATGAAAACCATTATTATATGAAAACTAAACCAATGAAGGAGTTGATCCAAGATTCCCTGATAATCAAATAAGGATTCCTAAATAATATATTCTAAAGTCTGATTGTTTTTTTCTATTTGTCTATCATATTAGGGATGCATAGATATTCTAAAATTTAATTTAGTACCCAACGAATTCTGGTGTCTGATATATAAAATTAGGTTAATATAGGATCGTGATCATAAAAAATAGAAATAGGAACTCTAACTAATCTGAATATATCATTAGGGAAATTTCTACCAAGTTAATATGAAGGAACTGTGTCTTGAATATTAAGATAATGGGTAGATTTAGTGAATCGATCAATAATAAACCAAGTCATATTATTACCTTGAGTTTTCTTTGGTAATTACACTATCATAGCCATGAATATATTCTATTATTTCAATATATAAATTTGAAAATGGTAAGGAATTCCCTTTGGTAATTTTCATTCGGTTCTGACCCTTTGACAAGTCAAATATTTCATTTTAAATTCAGTCATATCATTCTTCATTCCACCCAAACAATAATACTTCTAATGGTTTTTATATATTTTTGACTACCACTATGAATATAGAAAAGTGATCTATGAGCTTTACATAACAATTCATTCTTTGGATGGGAATAGCTTCGCACACACTACCTTTTTCCAAATCTCAAAACACCATTTTTTATAATGTTAAATTTACGATACTTGGAATTCTTGAACAATTCTATAATTTCTTCGAAATAATAGTCTTTGTTTTTTAGCATTCTTAATTCTATCTGACAATGATGTCAATACTTACACTGATACTAAAAGAGAGGGAGTCCCTCCAAGAAAACTTATAGGTCAGTATTCATTAAATAATTAACCAAAGGATCATGTTATAAATGTATCATTATTAGTGACAAATTATCTTCTTGATTTAATTATTTGAATACCTTATATTCTTTTTATGGATTATAGTGACTCATACCATCATAATATTTTATTGGTTCTAACCATCTTCTCCACCTCATTCTTAGCTATTTTTGAGTGAGCATATAATTTTAAATTTTATGGTTAGTATATACATCCCCTGTTACCCTATATAAAATATGTCTCCAAAATTTTAAAGTAAAAACCATCGATAGAATATCAAGATCACGTGTAGGTTAATTCATCTCATGGAGTTTCAATTTATATGAGGCGTATGCAATTAACTGATTATCTTACATCAAGACATAGCTCGGTCCCATATGTAACACCCCGACCCCAGTTACCCAAAGTCGGGGCATTATTAAATAACATTGGCATGATTACAAAAGATCAAGTCTCGAAAGAATGATTAGTTTAGTAGCCTTAAAAACACTAGATACATTCATAAGTCTTACATTACATCATAAAGTGAAAAAATAAAACAACATAGTCTCCATAGTCCACACACATATCCCATCATACTATCCCTATAGGTCAGTCATAAAATACTTCTTCACATCCAGGGAAAATGAAACATAAGAAAAGGGTGAGCTCAAATGCTCAGTAACGGTAAGTAATACAACGAAAAATGGCATAAATATTAAGAATGATGAATAATTGAAACCACATACCATTACCAATAATAAGCATGAATAATTTTATGGAAAGAATATGAGATGAGTAAATAATGCCATAATAAAACATAATCATGGGTATTCTACTAGTCGAATGACCACATGAACCATCAATATTATTTCCATAATGATGGAATGTATAATGCCAGACATTCTGAAACATTTTGTCAAGGACTCGGCCAAGACATCTAGAAATGATTAAGGCCTTGGCCAAAACCATATATCAAATTGGGAAAGGACCTCAGCCAATTCCACAACTAGTTGTCTCATGAGACCTACTGATGCATCGAGGAGCTATAGCAGGCTCCACCCGTCACATTCTCACTCCAATACATTTCTCATATGAAAAGATTTAAACATATCACAAACATTCATATTAAAACTAGAATATGAAATTTCAATACCTTAACCATAAACCATTAATGATATTAAATAGCACATCCACAGTCAAAAATATCACAAAACCTTCAATACAATATGGAAGTTTTGTATCATTATAAATCAACTTAAAATAAGAAAAAGATCCATAAAAGGATGTTGAAATAGATGAAATCAAAATCCTTTTTAGAGAAATACCACTTTATATTTTGAAATCATTTAAGAAAAATATAATTATAAAGAAAAAATTTATTTTGAAAATATTCTTTTAATCTTGTAAGGGAAGCTTTGATGATGTTATAACAGAGGAAAATTACCGAACCCGCCGTATAAGTTAAAAAAACATTCTTACCTTAAATTTGTCAAAATGGTCAAAAAGTACCTTATTTGGAAACTAACGGAAAGATTACTTTCAAAAAAATTAATGCTATAAATGAATTTAACTAATTTTCTATTAAATTGTAAAAATGTTTTGAAATACATTTTTAAGAAACATGGATGTGGAGGATAAAGTGGTCCCAGTATATACTTACGTAAAAACAACCTCGGAAAATAAAGAGATTGTGAAATTAACACTTACCTTTTAATTTTTCTTGGTCGAAGGTAGGTTAACCTCGTGTATAATAGTTAAATCATTGTTATTAAATTATTCAAGAATCATATACATTAATAGGATATCATATATGATCTTTTAGCATTGTTTTGTTAATAATATCTTAGTATTATTGTCGTTTCGGGTGTTAACAGATTCGTTTTCCTTTATATTATTTGTTATGTGAGTCATATTTGTTATGTAATGGATTTATCTTATTAATATCCAGAATTATATCAAGTCTTTAAACATTATTTTTAATAATCAAATGAAAATTAGTCTTGAATGGATATGATGAGGAATGAATCTCATCGCGTTCGTGGAGACGGTAATCCGTACGTACACACGAGCGACAATATCATATATTTTGATATTAAAATCATATATAATGGATGGTATATCATATATAAAGAATCATTAAAATTTAATATTTATTATTTACTTCAATTACACATCATTATCATACCCATCCGAATAATAATGTTTTGAATAACAATTACACCACGATGTTGAGACGGTTAGCCGTACGTACACACGTATAGTGACATGTCATTCAAAGGATGGATATAATAATGAATATGGTTATACCATATTTATAATAAAATCACAGTATATATAAGATACTGGAGTTATTATTTTAGAATAGAAATAACAAAGAAATAAGAAGTGGAAGAAGAAAGGAACTTGAATGAGGGTGGTGAAAACATTACCTCTTCTTTGGGTTCTTCCTTTTGATTTGATCAAAAGGGTTCATTAGGTTGGATTTATGATCAAAATATAGCCTATAAGATTAATTGAGGTAATTTGAGAGGATATTTGGGTAGGGGTTGTCTGAACCAAAAGGCTTTTAAGGTATGAATTTGAGAGAAGTGGGAGTTCCCTTTTATAAGAGGGGTGACAGGCACCTTAGGGAAAGCTAGAAATATTAATTTATAATAAATTTATTTTCAGTTTATAATGGCTAAAAAATGACTTATTTCGAGGATATGGTGGGTATGGGTCAAAATCAACTCAACCAATAGGTTTTAGACATGTTTGGGTCAATAGTTTACCCTTATCATTTAGATTTAACTCTTTGTTAAATAGTTTGACATTTACCATGTCTCTTTGAATTTTTATATTATATGGCTAATAAACATACTATAAACTTCCATGATAACCCAAAGTGGTTCATTAATGATAAAAATATCATTATATAAGTTTTTTGGCCTAACCTATGATTTTTAGGAATAGAATATCATTTATAATATAATATTCGATTTAAAAACTCATTTATGTCAATTTTGACACTATTTAATAATTGATTTTTGGTAAAGTTTTAACAACTTTATTAATTCAAAAAAAATTAATTTAAGCAATAATAAAATGTCATATTAACCAATAAAATTAGTGGATGACATCAAACCATTCAAATTATATTTATTTTATCATTTATAATACTAATTATTTTATTCATTCATTAATAAGGAAAATACTGCATCATTATTGTGTCATAAATAAATTTAATTATTAAATGTATAAAAATTATAAATAAAATACCATTATGTAGGAAATCTTTTTATATTTATAATGAATATTTATAGTCTAAAATATAACATATATAACCCTATGTAAAAATTGTTTTTCTAAAAGATATATGCTTATGTCATTTTTATATTTACTTTAACTTAATTAATATAAAGTGTCATTATCAATTACAAATGGATCCATGGGGTCCCTAAATTGACTCAAAGATGCCCATGGTTGGACATGTATCATAAAATAGTTTTAATACATGTTTTATGGTAATTTAGTATTTTTATAATATTATTTTTTACCCTTATTTACTAGATTTACACTTTAACCACGGTAAATAAAATATTTACCGAAGTAATTATTCAAAATTTCTAAATATTAAAGTTAACTATATTCACAATTTAAACCAACGGATTCTAAATATGGAATCAATTTTTCTAAATTCAAAACACAGAAGTGGAATAAATTAATTTAAAATTAATTCTCGCTATCAAAACAAAAAGTGTGTTTTTAAGAAATAATAACTATCAAACAATTGACACTTGTTTATGTCGGGTTTAAATGTTAAATTATGTCCAATGACCAACATTTTATTAAATTGTAAAAATATATTTAAATATACTTTAAAACCACCCAAAATTCATAATTTATCACAATTAATTATTTCTATTAAAAAAGTTGTTTTTAATTAAAATTTAGTAATTTTCATTATTCATCAAAATATGAACGTTTTCAGAAAAAGTCCAAAATTTCACCCTAGGCTAATTTCGATATTATGAATCCAAAAATAAAGTCCATTTTGAAATATATAATTTATAAAATTTTAAAAATTGGGTATTACTATTCACAACAGCTAGTTGATTGGTTGTGGTGTTTTAGAACTCGAATGCGTACAACAGACGCTACTGTATTATTCAAAGAGAAACGTACCATGAAAGCATGGGGTGGTACATTCTACCCCTTTAAATAATTTCATCCTTGAAATTTCTAGAATACTATTGCATGAAAAGACTCGGGTGGTTCTTCATCATAAGTTCCTCGGGTTCCAATGTTGCCTCTTCCGTCTTATAGTTTCTCCATAGAACTTTTACTAGACGAGTCGTTCGGTTTCTCAGCACTTGTTCTCTGGTATCAAGAATCCTGATGGGCTCTTTGCAATAAGACAAATCGTGTTCCAGTTCTACTTCCTCATAGGTGAGTACATTTCTTGGGTCAGGCATTTATTTTCTCAACAGTGGTATGTAGAACACATCGTGAACTTTGGAGAGACTTAGCAGCATTGCCAAATGGTAAGCTATAATCCCAATTTGTTCTAGAATTTCAAAAGATCCGATGTACCTAGGACTCAATTTACATTTCTTACCAAAACGTATAACTCAATTCCATGAAGATTCCTTTAAGAAAACATGCTCTTCTACCTGAAATTCCAAATCCTTCCTTCGATTATTAGCATAGCTCTTCTACCTACATTGAGCTGCTTTGATGTGGTTTTGGATTACCATCACCTTTTCTATCGTTTCCTCCACCGGTTTTGGGCCTATGAGTTTTCTTTCACCAAAATCATCCCAAAAGGTTGGTGTGCGACATCTCTTTCTGTATAATGCTTCATATGATGCCATCCATATGCTTGAATGGAAGCTATTGTTATAGGAAAATTCTAAAAAAGGTAAATATTGATCACACATACCCTGAAAGTCAAGTGAGCATGATATCAACATGTCTTATAAGGTTAGAATAGTTCATTCTGATTTTCCATATGTTTGAGGGTGGTAGGTTGTGCTCAAACAAAGTTCAGTATCCAAAGACTTCTGAAGACTCTTCCAGAATCTCTAAGTAAAACAGGGATCATAATCAGAAACAATCGATAGGGGTACTCCATGAAGTGTCACAACTTCATTAATATATAGTCTTGTTAAATGTTCAAGTGTTAAATCTTCCCTTATAGCAAGAAAATGTTCTGACTTGGTAAGATGATCGACAATGACTCATATTGCATCATTCCTTTAAGGAGTCTTTGGTAGTCCCATGACAAAGTCCATCGTGATATTATCCCATTTCCACTCAGGTATGGGAAGAGGTTGCATAACTCCTCCAGGCTATTGCCTTCCAGCTTTAACTTATTGACAATCCATATATCTTGACACAAAATCATCAATATCCCTCTTCATGTTGTCCCACCAAAAATGTTCCTCCAAATATCTATACATTTTGGTGCTCCCAGGGTTTATAGAGAAATTGAAACTATGAGCATCGTCCAATAATTCCCTTTTTAGATCAGGTATATCAGAACACAAAGTCTCTTCCCAAATTTCAAAATTTCATTTTCATAAACAAAGTCACTCAATCTTCCATCATTCACAACTTTAATCTTCTTTTGAAACTCTTTATCATCTGTCTGAGAACTCTTTATCCTTTCTAGTAAATATGGTTTGGAAACCGTCTGAAAAAGTATCGATGTTTCACCTTACATGGAAATTACCATATTTATCTTCACTAGATCCATGAAAATAGGATCCCTTTCAATTCTCATCTTGTTCAAAACTCCATAATCCTTTTTTCTCATAGCATCTGCGACCTTATTTGCCTTCCCCGGGTGTTAGTGTATCGTGAAATCATAATCCTTGAGTAGTTCAAGCCATCTCCTTTGCCTCATGTTGAGTTCTTTATGTGATAAAATATACTTCAAACTCTTTTGATTTGTATAAATCTCACATTTTTCACCATAGAGATAGTGTCTCCAAATCTCCAAAGCAAAGATTACAGCTGCTAACTCAAGATCATGAGTAGGATAGTTTTTCTCATGAATTTTTAGCTATCATGATGCATTGAAAATTACCCTATCATTCTGTATAAGGACACAACCAAGTCCTTTCTTTTAGGCATCACTATAAATAACAAATCCATCATTCCCCGTTGGTAGAGTCAAGATAATAACATTTACTAATATTCTATTCAATTAATCAAAACATTCTTTACACTCTTTTTTACAAACAAATTTAACCCCTTTATGTGTGAGATTAGTTAATGGGTTAGCCAATCTGGCAAAATTCTGGATGAAATGTCGATAATAACCTGCTAAACCAATAAAACTGTGTACCTCGGTTATACTCGTTTGTGCTGGCCATTCATGGATTGCCTTGGTCTTAGAAGGATCAACAGAAATTCCAAACTTAGAGACAATATGGCCAAGAAATGAAATCTCATGAATCCAGAATTCACACATTCTAAACATCCCATATAATTCATGTCTTCTCAGAGTCTCCAGGATAATACGCAAGTGATTTTCCTAATATTTGTAGCTTTTAGAGAATACCAAGATATCAACAATAAATACCACTACAAAGTCATCAATATATTCCTTGAAAACAATGTTCCTTAGATCTATGAAAACAGATGGTGCATTAGTCAGCTCAAAAGGCATTACTGTAAACTCCTAATGCTCGTACCTTGTTCAAAATGCGGTTTTCAGAATGGCTTCCTTCTTCACACACAACTGATGATATCCATATCAAAGGTCAATCTTTGAAAAATATTGAGCTCCATGAAGTTGGTCGAATAAATCATTAATGTGAGGTAGGGGATACTTGTTATTTATTGTTATAGCATTGATCTCCTGGTAGTCGATACATAACCTCATAGATCCATCTTTCTTGTTAACAAAAAGGATAGGGGCTCCCCATGGAGAAACACTAGGGAGAATAAATCCCTTATTACTCAATTCCTCTAGTTGTTTCTTTGGTTCCACTAATTCCATAGTGGCCATTCTATAAGGGTTCTTCGATATGGGCCTTGAACGAGGAATTAGGTTAATGGAAAACTCAATTTATCATTCTGGAGGATGCCCAGGTAAATACTCTGGGAAACCATCAACATATTCTTTCATAATAGGTACATACTCTATTTGAACATTCCTTTCCTCACCCACAGTTATTTCATTCTCTTCCTCCCCAATAATTGAATTTAGTTGAGCTACTGGGGTGGGTCTAGATAAGAATTAGGTGGTGACGATTCTTCTCTAAAGATAAGATGCTCCTTGTCATCATCATCAAAAATTATAACCTCCTTCTTCTTAAAATAAATCTTCACATCGTGGTCCAAAAGCCAATCCATACCAAGGATTCTATCAAATTCAATCATGGGTATGATGATGATATCAACAGATAAAGAACACTTATATGCTCTAATGGGAACAGATTCACAAAAAATTGTTGCGATGATACTACCCTTAGGTTTTTTGACTGAAAACTCCCCTATTAAATCAAATTGAAAATATCGAATTTTCTTAGCAAACTAGGATGATATGAAACAATGCGATGATGAAAAATCAAATAAATCATTTTCTAAACTTGAGGAAACCATTAAATTACCTTCCACCAAGTCTTTCGAGGCTTCTACATTAGCAGTAGTGATAGCATAATCTTGGCCTTGCTCCCTTGGTCTTTTCTGAGGTAATTTCCTATAACTCTTAGGAAATTCATTTCAATAATGTCCCATTTCCCTGAAATTGTAGCATTGAACATTGGTAGTGTCTTTATTTCCCTTACAATCACCAATAAGATGGCCTTTCTGTCCACATTTTTAGCATACTCCTTTTCCTTTTAGACACGCACCAGGGTGTTTCCTTCCACAATTATCACATGTTGGAAATTGAACTCTTCCATTTTTCCCTATTTCCTTATTTCCTTTACTAGAGTATTGATCATATCTCTTCTTTTCTTTCTTCTCTTTAAAGTCGTAAGACTTAGAGAATTCATTCTCTTTCTTGATATCACATGATACAATATCTTTGTATGATGAGAAGGATTCTGATACTAAAGATCGACAGAGAAATGGTTTTAACCCATCAAATAAATGATCAATATTACTTCTTGGTTTACGTATATAATATGCAGCATGCCTTGCTAACCTTGTAAAGATAGCCTTATACTTTGAAACATTCTCATCCTTCTTTTTCCTCAGACTGACAAATTGCCATTCCATATCTTCTCGATAGTCACGAGGAAGGTATTTCTCTAAAAAAGATCTTTAAACTCCCTCTATTACATATTTGATACTTCATCATCTTCCTTTGGGTTTTGAATCAATGACCACTATTGATCAGCATCTCCAGTGAGGCGATAAACTGCCATGACAACTTTTTCCATTTCACTACTCCCCAAAGCCAGAAATATTTTCTCTATGGAACTTATCCATTGCTCAGCTACCAATGGATTTGTATTCCCATTTAATTTCGGTGGTTGTTGCCTCATGAACCGATCTAACATTGATCCTCCACGCTAAAGATCAGGGTTCTCCATATAGGTAAGGTTATTATTCATAACCTGAGTGAGTTGTCCCAGTATGGTGATAAGATGATCATAACCAGTTGCATCACCAGCTCCACTATAATTATCTTGAGTAGGAGGTAAATCCCTACATGGAGTGCATGCATTGATACAGTTTCCATTCCTTCCACTAGGATCCATTTCTAAACAATGGCATAAACTAGATCAGTTTGTGAATCGAAATACATAATTACAAACTTGTAAAACACTTAACATTAGTTGAACAGTTTATGGATATAATCCATAATCATAAAATTTTTTTCTTTGAGGAATTATATACTCATAAACCCTTCATAATGGTTTGTAAATAAAATGAGAATTATCCTAAGCATATGCCCCGGGAGTGTCATAACCAAGAGTGCATCAAGGCCCGTTGTCATGCACCAGTCCCCGTTCGAGTCTAGCTCAAAGCGGTGTTTTCGGGTTTTACCCATAGGTACATCTGTTCAAGATCCACCTCTACCTGCTTGTATCTAGACAGTGATGTATTACTCAGAAAACTCACAAAATCTCTACAATACCAAAATTCTAGGAAGTTCATCTATACTAATCCTCAAATTCCATCTTAGGTCTATGTGTTCTAATTAGAGATTATCTAAATCTGGATTCCAAGGTTTGTACAAAACTTCCTCTGATACCAAATGTAACACCCCGACCCCAATTAACCAGAGTCGGTGCATTATTAAATACCTTTGGCATTATCAAAAAAGATCATGTCTCGAAAGGCTGATTGGTTTAGTAGCATTGGAAACACTTGATACATTCATAAGTCTTACATTACATAATAAAGTGAAAAACTACAACAACATAGTCTCCATAGTCAACACACATATCCCCTCAGAATATCCCTGCAGGTCAGTCATAAAATACTTCTTCACATCCTGGGAAAAATAAAACATTAGAAAGGGGTGAGATCAAATGCTCAATAAGGGTAAGTAATACAGTGGAAAATGACATAAATATTAAGCATGGTGATTAATTGAAACCACATGCCATTACCAATAATAAACATGAATACTTTTATGGAAAGAATCCAAGCTAAGTAAATAATGCCAAAATAAAACATAATCATGGGTATTATACTAGTTGAATGACCACATGAACCATCAATATTATTTCCATAATGAGGGAATGTATAATGTCGGACACTCTGAAAAATTTTGTCAAGGAATTGACCAAGATGTCTAAAAATATTTAAGGCCCCGACCAAAACCATATATCAAATTGGGAAAGGGCCTCATCCAATTCTACGTCTAGTTGTCTCATGAGACCAACCGATGCATCGAGGAGCTATAGTGGGCTCCACCCGTCACTTACTAAGTCTAATACATTCTTCATATGAAAAGGTTTAACCATATCATAAACATTCATATTAAAACTAGAATAATAAATTTCAATATCTTAACCATAAACCATGAATGATATAAAAATAGCACATCCATAATCAAACATATCACAAAACATTCAATACAATATGAAAGTTTTTTATCATAATAAATCGACTTCAAATAAACTTAAGATCCATAAAAGGATGTTGACATAGATGAAATAAAAATACTTTTTAAAGAAATGCCTCTTTATATTTTGAAATCATTTAAGAGAAATATAATTATAAAGAAAATATTTATTTTGAAAATATTCTTAGAAGCTTGTAAGGGAATCTTTGATCATGTTATAGTGGCAGAAAATAACCGCACCCACCGTATAAGTTAAAAAAAACATTCTTACCTTAAATTTGTCGAAAAGGTCAAAAAGTACCTTGTTTGGAAAATGACTGAAACATTCCTTTAAAAACACTTAAGGGTATAAATAACATTAACCCATTGTCTAGTAAATAGTAATTTTTTTGAAATACATTTTTAATAAACATCGATGTGGATGATAAAGAGGTCCCTGTAGATACTTACATACAAACAACCTTTGATAATAAAGAGATAGTGAAATTAACACTTACATTGTACTTTTCCTTGGTCGAGGGTAGGTTAAACTTCCATATAAAAGTTATATAATTGTTATTAAATTTTACAAGAATCATATACATTAATATGATATCATATATGATCTTTTACCATTGTTTTGTTAATAATATCTTAGTATTATTTTTGTTTCGGGTGTTAACGGATTCATTTTCCTTTATATTATTTTTTATGTGAGTCATATTTGTTATGTATGGGATGTATCTTATTCATATCCAGAATGATATCAAGTCTTTAAACATTATTTTTAATCATCAAATGAAAATTAGTCTTGAATGGATATGATGGGGAATGAATCTCATCGCGTTCGTGGAGATGCTAATCCATACGTACGCACAAGCAAAAATATCATTATTTTGATATTAAAATCATATATAATGGATGTTATATAATATATACAGAATCATTATAATTTTATATTTATTATTTACTTCAATTACACATCATTATCATACCCATCCAAATAATAATGTTTTGAATAACAATTACACCATGACATGGAGACGGTAAGCCGGACGTACGCACGTATAGTGTCATGTCATTCAAAGGATGGATAGAATACTAAATATGGTTTTACCATATTTATAATAACATCACACTATATATAAGTTAATAGAGTTATTATTTTAGAATGTAAATAACAAATAAAGAAAAAGTGGAAGAAGAAATGAACCTGAAAGAGGGTGGTGAAAACATTACCTCTTCTTCGGGTTCTTCCTTTTGATTTCAAAAATGGCTCCTTAGGTTGGCTTTATGATCTAAATAAGGCCTCTAGGTTTAATTGAAGGAATTTGTGGGGATATTTGGGCAGGGTTTGGCCTATCCAAAAGTCTTTGAAGGTATGAATTTGAGAGAAGGGGGAGTGCCCTTTTATAAGAGGGGTGAGGGGAACCTTAAGAAAAAGCTAGAAATATTAATTTATAATAAATTAATATTTGGTTTCTAATGCCTCCAAAGTGACTTATTTCAAGGATAAGGTGGGTATGGGTCCAAATTCACTCAAACAATAGGTTTTAGACAATTTTCCGACACTATTTTACCCTTATCTTTTATATTTAACTCTTTGTTAAATAGTTTGACATTTACCATGTCTCTTTGTATTTTTATATTATATGGTTAATAAAATTACTATAAACGGCCAAGAGAACCGAAAGTGGTTCAATAATGATAAAAATATCATTATATAAGTCCTTTGGTAGAACCTTAATTTTTTAGGAAAAGAATATAAATTAATAATATAATATTTGTTTTAAAAACTCATTTAAGTCAATTTTGACACTATTTAATAATTGATTATTGGTAAAGTCTTAACAACTTTATTAATTCGAAAACAATTAATTTAAGTAATCATAACATATCATATTAACTAATAGAATTCGTGTAGGACATAAAAACATTCAATTTTTATTTATTTTATCATTTATAATACTAATTATCTGATTCATTCATTAATATGGAAAATACTGCATCATTATTATGTCACTAATAAATTTAATTATTAAATGTTAAGAACTTATAAATAAAATACAATTATGTAGAAATTATTTTTTATCTTTATAATGAATATTTATAGTCGAAAATATAACATATGTCACCCTATGTAAAAATTGTTTTTCTAAAAGATATATGCTTATGTCATTTTTGTATTTACGTTAAATTAATTAGTATAAAGTGTCATTATCACTTAAAAGTGGATCCATGGTGTCCTAAAATAGACACAAAGATTTCCATGGTTATAAATGTATCAACCAATTGTGTTAGGACACGTTTTAGGGTAATCTAGTATTATTATAAAATTATTTTTTACCCTTATTTACCGGATTTACCCTTTAACCATGGTAAATAAAATATTTACCGAAGTAATTATTAAAAATGTCTAAAAATAAAAGTTACCTATCTACAAAATTTGAATATCCCGATTCTAAATATGGAATCCATTTTTCTAAATTCAAAATTCAGAAGTAGAAGAAATTAATTTAAAATTAATTAATGCTGTCAAAACAAAAAGCGTGTTTTTAGGATATAATAACTATCAAAATATTGACACTTGTTTATGTCCAGTTTAAATGTGAAATTATATACGATGACCAAAATTGTATTAAATGGTAAAAATATATTTTAAATATACTTTAAAACCACTCAAATTCATTATTTATCACTATTAATTATTTCTATTAAAAAAAGTTATTTTTAATTAAGATTTAGTAATTTTCACTATTAATTAAAATATCAAAGTTTTCAGAAAAATACAAAAATTTCACCCTAGGATAATTTCCATATTCTGAATCTAAAAATGAATTCCATTTTGAAAGATAAAATTTATAAAATTTTAAGAAGTGGGTATTACTATTCATAATGGCTAGTAGATTGGTTGTGGTGTTTTAGAAGTCAAAGTTGCGTACAACACACGCTACTGTATTAATCAAAGAGAAGCGTACCAAGGAAGCATGGGGTGTCACATTCTTCCCCTCTTCAAATAATTTCGTCATTAAAATTTCTAGAATACTTCCACATGAAAAGACTCGGGTGGTTCTTCATCATAAGTTCCTCGGGTTCCCATGTTGCCCCTTCCATCTTATGGTTTATCCATAGAACTTTTACCAGACGAGTCGTCCGGTTTCTCAGCACTTGTTCTTTGGTATCAAGAATAGTGACATGATCTTCTCAATAAGACAGATCGGGTTTCAGTTCTACATCCTTATAGGTGAGTACATGCATTGGTTTAGGCATGTATTTTCTCAACAGTGACACGTGGAACACATTGTGAAATTTGGAGGGACTTGGAAACATTGCCAAATGGTAAGTTACAGTCCCAATTTGTTCTAGAATTTTGAAAGGTCCGATGCACCTGGGACTCAATTTACCTTTCTTACCAAAACGTATAACTCCCTTCCATGGAGATACCTTCAAGAAAACATGCTCTCCTACCTAAAATTCCAAATACTTCCTTTAGTTATCGACATATCTATTCTACCTACTTTGAGCTAATTTGATGTGGTTTTGGATTACCCTAACCTTTTCCATCTTTTCCTCCACCAGTTTTGGGCCTACAAGTTTTCTTTCACCAACATCATCCCAACAGGTTGGTGTGCGACATCTCTTTCTGTATAATGCTTCATATGGTTCCATCTGAATACTTGTATGGAAGATATTGTTATAGGAAACTTATACCAGAGGTAAATATTAATCCCACATACCTTGAAAGTCAAGTGAGCATGATCTCAACATGTCTTCTAAGGTTTGAATAGTTCGTTTTGATTGTCCATCTATTTGAGTGTGGCAGGTAGTGATCAAACGAAGTTCATTATCCAAGGCCTTCTGAAGACTCTTCCATAATCATGAAGTAAAATGGGGATCACGATCAGAAACAATCGATAGGGGTACACCATGAAGTCTCACAACTTCATTAATATATAATCTTGCTAAACATTCAAGTGGTAAATCTTCCCTTATATCAAGAAAATGTGCTGACTTGCTAAGACGATCAACAATAACCCATATTTCATCATTCCTTCTAAGAGTATTTGATAGTTCCATGACAAATTCCATCCTGATATTATCCCATTTCCACTCAGTTATGGGAAAAGGTTTCATGACTCTTTCAGGTTGTTGGCTTCCAGCTTTCACTTGTTGACAAACCATACATCTTAACACAAAATCAAAAATCTCCCTATTCATGTTGTCCCACCAAAAATGTTCCTCCAAATCTCTATACATTTTGGTGCTCCCAGGGTGTATAGAGAAATTAGAACTATGATAATCATTCAACAACTCTCTTTTTTGATCAGGTATATCGGGAACATAAACTCTCTTCCCAAATTAAAAAATTTCAACTTCATACAAAATGTCACTCAATCTCTCATCATTCACATCTTTAATCTTCTTTTTAAAATCTTTATCATCAGTCTAGGAACTCTTTATCATTTCAAGTATAGATGGTTTGGAAACCATCTAAACAAGTATCGATGTTTTACCTTCCATGGTAATTCTCATATTTATCTTCACTAGATCCATGAAAATAGGATTCCTTTCAATTCTCATCATGTTCGAAACTCCCTGATCCTTTCTGCTCAAGTAATCTTTCACCTTTTTTGCCTTCCTCAGGTGGTAGTGTATCGTGAAATCATTATCCTTGAGTAGTTCTAGCCATCTCTTTTTCCTCACGTTGAGTTCTTTCTATGAGAAAATATACTTCAAACTCTTGTGATCAGTATAAATCTCACATTTTTACCATAGAGATAGTGACTCCAAATATTCAAAGCAATGATTACAACTGCTAACTCAAGATCATAAGTAGGATAGTTTTGCTCATGAATTTTTAGCTGTCGTGATGCAAAGTAAATTACTCTATCATTTTGCATAAGGTCATAACCAAATCTTTTCTTTGAGGCATCACTATAAATAACAAATCCATCATTCCACGATGGTAGAGTCAAGATAAGATAATTGACTAATCTTCTCTTTAAATATATGAAACATTCTTCACACTCTTCTGTCAAAACAAATTTAACCCCTTTACGTGTGAGCTTCGTTAATGAGTTAGCCAATCGGGAAAAATTCTGGGTGAAACGTTGATAATAACCTGCTAAACCAATACAACTATGTACCTCAGTTATACTCGTTGGTTCTGGCCATTCCTAGATTGCCTTGGTATTAGAAGGATCAACATAAATTCTATCCTTAGAGAAAATATGTCCAAGAAAGAAATATCCTGATGCCAGAATTCACACTTGCTAAACTTCCCATATAATTCATGTCTTTTTAGAGTCTCGGGATAATACAGAAGTGATTTTCATGATCTTTGTAGCTTTTGAAGTATACCAAGATGTCATTAATAAATACAACTATGAAGTCATCAAGATATTCCTTGAAAACTCTTTTCATTTGATCCATGTACACAGAGAGTGAATTAGTCATCCCAAAAGGTATTACTATAAACTCGTAATGCCCGTACCTTGTTCGAAATGAGGTTTTCAGAATGTGTTCCTTCTTCACACACAACTGATGATATCCAGATCGAAGGTCAATCTTTGAAAAATATTTATCTCCATGAATTTGGTCGAATAAATCATCAATGTGAGGTATGGGATACTTTTTATTTATTGTCATAGCATTGATCTCCCTATAGTCGATACATAACCTCATAGATCCATCTTTCTTCTTAACAAAAAGGATAGGGGCTCCCCATGTAGAAACACTAGGGCGAATAAATCCCTTATTACTCAATTACTCTAGTTGTTTCTTTAGTTCCACTTATTCCATAGTGGCCATTCTATAAGTGGTCTTCAATAAGGGCCTCGAACCAGGAGTTAGGTTAATGGAAAACTCAATATCTCATTCTAGAGGATGTCCAGGAAAATCCTCTAAGAAAACCTCAACATATTCTTTCACAATAGGTACATACTCTATTTGAACATTCGTTTCCTCACCCACAGTTATTTCAATCTCTTCCTCCCCAATAATTGAATTTAGTTGAGCTACTGGGTTGGATCTAGATAAGAATTAGGTGGGGGCGATTCTGCTCAAAAGATAAGGTGTTCCTTATCACCATCATCAAAAATTGTAACCTCTTTATTCATAAAATAAATCTTTACATCATTGTCTGAATTCCAATCCATACCGAGGATTATATCAAATTAAATCATGGTTATGACGATGATACCTGAAGATAAAGAACATTTATATGATCTAATGGGAATGGATTCACAAAACATTGTTGTGATGATACTTCCCTTAAGAGTTTTGACTGACAGCTCTGTTGTTAAATCAAATTAGAAATATCTATGTTTCTTAGAAAACTGGGAAGATATGAAAAAATGAGATGATATAGAATCAAATAAATCATTTTCTAAACTTGAGGAAACCATTAAATAACCTACCACCAAGTCTTTCGGAGCTTCTACCTCAGTAGTAGTGATACCATAATCTTGGCCTTGATCCCTTGGTCTTCTCTGAGGTATGTTCCCCTGACTCTTAAGAAATTCATTTGCATAATGTCCCATTTCAATGCAATTATAGCATTGAACATTGGTAGTTTCTTTCTTTCCCTTACAATCACCAGCAAGATGGCCTTTCTGTCCATATCTGTAGCATACTCCTTTTCCTTTTAGACAGGCACCAGGGTGCTTCCTTCCACAATTATCACATGGTGGAAATTTAACTCTTCCCTTTTTCCCTGTTTCCTTATTTCCTTTCTCAGAGTGTTCAGTAGATCTCTTCTTCTCTTACTTTGCTTCAAAGTAGTAAGACTTAGAGAATTCCTTCTCTTTCTTGATAGCACATGATAAAATATCTTCGTATGACGAGAAGGATTGCAATACTAAATCTCGATGGAGAAATGGTTTTAACCCATAAAAGAAACAATCAATATTACTTCTTGGGTTACGTATATAATCTGCAACATGCCTTTCTAACCTTGTAAAGTTAGCCTCATACTTTGCAACATTCTCATCCTCCTTTTTCCTCGGACTGAGAAATTGCCTTTCCATATCTGCTCGATGGTCATCAGGAAAGTATTTCTCTATTAAATTTTTTTTAAACTCCCTCCATTCCATATTTGATACTTCATCATATTCCTTTGTGTTTTGAATCAATGACCACTATTGATCAGCATCTCTAGTGAGGCGATAAACTTCCATGACAACTTTTTCCCTTTCACTACTCCCCTAAGCCTGAAATATTTTTTCTAGGGAACTTATCCATTGCTCAACTACCAATGGATTTGAATTCTCATTGAATGTTGGTGTTTGTTGCCTCGTGAAGTGATCTAAAATTGATCCTCCACACTACGGATGAGGGTGCTCTATAGGGGTAAGGTTATTATTTATAACCTGAATGAGTTGTCCCAGTATGGTGATAAGCTGATCAGCTCCAGTTTCATCACCAACTCCACTATAATTATCTTGAGGAGGGAAATCCATACATGGAGTGCGTGTATTGATACAGTTTCCATTACTTCAACTAGGAACCATTTTTAAACAATTGCATAAACTAGATCAGTTTATGAATCGAAATACATAACTCCAAACTTGTAAAACACTTAACAAAAATTAAACAGTTTATGGATATAATCCACAATCAAAAAAAAAATTTCCTTGAGGAAGTATATACTCATCAACCATTCATAATGGTTTGTAAAGAAAATTAAGATTATCCTAAGAATATCCCCCGATAGTGTCGTAACCAAGAGTACAACAAGGTCCATTGTCGTGCACCAGTTCCCATTTGAGTCTAGCTCAAAGTGGTGTTTTTGGGTTTTACCCCTAGGTACATATGTAGCAGAGCCACCTCTACCTGCTCGTATCCAGACAGGGATGTATTACTTGGAAAACTCACAAAATCACTACAATACCAAAATTCAAGGAAGTTCTTCTATAATAATACTAAAAGTCCATCTTAGGCCTATGTGATCTAATCAGAGTTTATCTAAATATAACTTTCAAGTTTTGAAATAAACTTCTTTTGATACCAACTGTAACACACCGACCACAGCTACCCAGAGTCGGTGCATTATTACATAACATTGGCATGATCACAAAAGATCAAGTCTCAAAATATCGATTCATTTAGTAGCCGTGGAAACACTAGATAGATTCATAAGTCTTTCATTACATCATAAAGTGAAAAACTACAACAACATAGTCTCTATAGTCCACACACATATCCCCTCAGACTATCCCTGTAGGTCAGTCATAAAATACTTCTTCACATCCTGGGAAAATGAAACATAAGAAAAGGGTGAGCTCAAATGCTATGTAATGGTAAGTAATACAGCAGAAAATGACATAAATATTAAGAATGGTGAATAATTGAAACCATATGCCACTATCAATAATTAAAATGAATAATTTTATGGAAAGAATATGAGATGAGTAAATAATGAAATAATAAAACATAATCATGGGTATTCTACTAGTCAAATGACCACATGAACCATCAATATTATTTCCATAATGAGGGAATGTATAATTCCGGAGATTCTAAAACATTTTGTCAAGGCCTCGGCCAAGACGTCTAAAAATGATTAAGGCCTCGAGAAAAAAATATATAATTAGGAAAGGGCCTCGGCCAATTCCACGTCTAGTTGTCTCATGAGACCTACAGATGCATCGAGGAGCTATAGTGGGCTCCACCCGTCACTTACTAAATCTAATACATTCTTCATATGAAAAGGTTTAATCATATCATAAACATTCATATTAAAACTAGAATACGAAATTTCAATAACTTAACCAAAACCACAAATGATATAAAAATAGCACATCCACAGTCAAACATATCACAAAACCTTCAATACAATATGGAAGTTTTGTATCATAATAAATCAACTTCAAATAAACTTAAGATCCATAAAAGGATGTTGACATAGATGAAATCGAAATTCTTTTTAGAGAAATACCTCTTTATATTTTGGAATCATTTAAGAGACATATAATTATAAAGAAAACATATATTTAAAAAATATTCTTATAATCTAGTGAGGGAAGCTTTCATGATGTTATAACGGCAGAAAACAACCGCACCCTCCGTATAAGTTAAAAAAACATTCTTAACTTAAATTTGACGAAAGGATCAAAAAGTACCTTGTTTGGAAAACGACGGAAAGATTCCTTTCAAAACAATTAAGGGTATAACTAACTTTAACCCATTGTATAGTAAATAGTAAAAATGTTTTTAAATACATTTTTAAGAAACAAGGATGTGGATGATAAAGATGTCCCAATAGATACTTACATAAAAACAGCCTCAGATAATAAAGAGATTGTTAAATTAACCCTTAACTTGTACTTTTCCTTGGATGAGGGTAGTTTAACCTCCTATATAATAGTTAAATCATTGTTATTAAATTATAAAATAATAATATACATTAATATGATATCATATATGATCTTTTAACATTGTTTTGTTAATAATATCTTAGTATTATTGTAATTTCAGGTGTTAACAGATTCGTTTTACATTATATTCATTATAATGTGAGTGATATTTGTTATGAATGGTATGTATCTTATTCATATACAGAATGATATCAAGTCTTTAAACATTATTTTTAATCATCAAATGAAAATTATTCTTTAATGGATACGATGGGGAATGTATCTCATCGCGTTCGTGGAGACAGTAATCCGTACGTACACACGAGCGACAATATAATTATTTTGATATTAAAATCATATATAATGGATGATATATCATATATACAGAATCATTATAATTTTATATTTATTATTTACTTCAATTACACATCATTATCATACGCATCCAAATAATAATGTTTTGAATAACAATTACACCTAGACATGGAGATGATAAGTCGTACATACACACGTATAGTGACATGTCATTCAAAGGATGGATAGAATACTAAATATGGTTGTACCATATTTATAATAACATCATAGTATATAGAATATTCTGGAGTTATTATTTTATAATGGAAATAAAAAAGAAAAAATAAGTGGAAGAAGAAAGGAACTTGAAAGAGGGTGGTGAAAACGTTACCTCTTCTTCGGGTTCTTCCTTTTGATTTGATCGAAAGGGCTCCTTTAGTTGGATTTCTGATCAAACTAAGGCCTCTAGGTTGAAGTGGGGGAAGTTGAGAGGATATTTGGGCAGGTGTTGGGTGAACCAAAAATCTTTGAAGGTGTGAATTTGAGAGAAGGATGAGTTCCCTTTTATAAGAGGGGTGAGGGGCACCTTAGGAAAAAGCTAGAAATATTAATTTATAATAAATTAATATTCTATTTATAATGGCTTCAAAGTTACTTATTTCGAGGCTAAGGTGGGTATGGATCGATATCCACTCAACCAATATGTTTTACACAAGTTTGGGTCACTATTTTACCCTTGGTGTTTAGAATTATCTCTTAGTTAAATAGTTTGACATTTACCATGTCTCTTTGTAATTTTAAATTATGTTATTAATAAACTTACAATAAACTGAAAAGAGAACCCCAAGTGGTTAATTAATGATAAAACTATAATTATATAAGTACTTTGTCTAATCCTTAGATTTTCAGTAAGAGAATATAAATTAATAATATAATATTTGTTTTAAAAACTCATTTATGTCAACTTTGACACTATTTAATAATTTATTTTTGGTAAAGTCTCAAAAACTTTAGTAATTTGAAAAAAATTAATTTAAGATGTAATAACATGTCATATTAACCAATAAAATTAGTGTATGGAATCAAAACTTTCAAATTATATTTATTTTATCATTTATAATACTAATTATTTGATTCATTCATTAATAAGGAAAATACTCCATCATTATTGTGTCATAAATAAATTTAATTATTCAATGTCTAAAAATTATAAATAAAATATAATTATGTATTAAATATAATTATCTTTCTAATGAATATTTATAGTTGAAAATATAACATTTATAACCCTATATAAAAATTGTTTTGCTAAAAGATACATGCCTATGTCATTTTTGTATTTACTTTAACTTAATTAATATAAAGTGTCATTATCACTTACAAGTGGATCCATGGGGTCCCAAAACCGACCCAAAGATTACCATGGTTATGTATAAACCAATAGGGTTAGGACACATTTTAGGGTAATTTAGTTTTTTTATAATCTTAATTTTTACCCTTATTTACCAGATTTACCCTTTAACCATGGTAAATAAAATATTTACCGAAATAATTATTCAAAATGTATAAAAATAAAATTTACCTATTTACACAACTTGGACCTAATTATTCTAAATATGGAATCTATTTTTCTAAATTTAAAACATCGATGTGGCGGAAATTAATTTAAAATTAATTCCTGCTGTTAAAACAAAAATCGTGTTTTTAAGAAATAATAACTATCAAAAGATTAACACTTGTTTATGTCTGGTTTAAATGTGAAATTATGTCCAATGGAAAAAATTGTATTAAATGGTAAAAATATATTCTAAATATACTCTAAAAGCACTCAAATTCATAATTTATCACAATTAATTATTTTTATTAAAAAAGTTTTTTAAAATTAAAATTTAGTAATTTTTACTATTCATCAAAATATGAATGTTTTCAGAAAAATACCAATATTTCACCATAGGATAATTTTGATATTTATAATCTAAAAATAAAGTCCATTTTGAAAGATAAAATTTAAAAAATTTAAAAAAGTGGGTATTACTATTCATAACGGATAGTTGATTGGTTGCGGTGTTTTAGAACTCGAAGTTGCGTACAACACACGCTACTATATTATTCAAAGAGAAGCGTATAATGAAATATTGGGGTGTTACATTCTCCCCCCTTCAAATAATTTTGTCCTCAAAATTTATAGAATACTACCACATGAAAAGACTCAGGTGGTTCTTCATCATAAGTTCCTCGGGTTCCCATGTTGCCTCTTCCATCTTATGGTTTCTCCATAGAACTTTTAACAGACGAGTCTTCTAGTTTCTCAGCATTTATTCTCTAGTATCAAGAATCCTGATGGGATCTTCACAATAAGACATATTGGGTTCCATTTCTACTTCCCCATAGGTGAGTACATGCGTTGGGTCAGACATGTATTTTCTCAACAATGATACGTGGAACACATCGTGAACTTTGGAGAGACTTGGCAGAATTGCCAAACGGTAAGCTACAATCCCAATTCGGTCTAGAATTTCGAAAGTTCTGACATACCTAGGACTCAATTTACCTTTCTTACCAAAACATATAACTCTATTCCATGGATATACCTTCAAGAAAATATGCTCTCCTACCTGAAATTCCAAATCCTTCTTTCAGTTATCAGCATAGATCTTCTGCCTACTTTGAGCTGCTTTGATGTAGTTTTGGATTACCTTCACCTTTTCCATCGTTTCCTCCACCAGTTATGGGCCTACAAGTTTTCTTTCACCAACATCATCCTAACAGGCTGGTGTGAGACATCTCTTTTCGTATAACGCTTCATATGGTCCCATCTGAATACTTCAATGCAATCTATTGTTATAGGAAAATTCTACCAAATGTAAATATTGATCCCACATACCCTGAAAGTCATGTGAGCATGATATCAACATGTATTCTAAGGTTTGAATAGTCTATTCTGATTATACATATGTTTGAGGGTGGTAGGCAGTGCTCAAACGAAGTTCAGTATCCAAGGCCTTCTGAACACTCTTCCAGAATCATTATGTAAACGGGGATCACGATCAGAAACAATCGATAGGAGTACTCCTTGAAGTCTCACAACTTCATTAATATATAGTCTTGCTAAACGTTCAAGTGGAAAATCTACCCTTATAGCAAGAAAATGTGCTGACGTGGTAAGATGATCAATAATGACCCATATTGCATCATTCCTTCTTGGAGTCTTTGGTAGTCCCATGACAAATTCCATCGCGATATTATCCCATTTCCACTCAGGTATGGGAAGTGGTTTTATAACTCCTCTAGGCTGTTGCCTTCCAGCTTTCACTTATTGAAAATCCATATATCTTGACACAAAATCAGCAATCTCCCACTTCATGTTGTCCCACAAATAATGTTCCTTAAAATCTCTATACATTTTGGTGCTGCCAGAGTGTTTAGAGGAATTGGAACTATGAGCATCTTCCAACAATTCCATTTTTAGTTCTGGTATATCAGGAACACAAAGTCTCTTCCCAAATTTCAAAATTCCATCTTCATACACAAATTCACTCAATATCTTATCATTCCCAGCTTTAATCTTCTTTTGAAACTCTTTATCATCGTTATGAGAACTCTTTATCCTTTCTCGTAAAGATGGTTTGGAAACCATACAAAAAAGTATCGATGTTTCACCTTCCATAGTAACTCCCATATTTATCTTGACTAGATCCATGAAAATAGGATCCCTTTCAATTCTCATCATGTTCAAAACTCCAAGATCCTTTCTACCCAAAGCATCTGCCACCTTATTTTCCATCCCCAGGTTGTATTTTATCGTGAAATCATAATCCTTGAGTAGTTCAAGCCATCTCTTTTTCCTCATGTTGAGTTATTTCTGTGAGAAAATATACTTAAAACACTTGTGATCAGTATAAATCTCACATTTTTCACCATAGAGAGAGTGTATCCAAATCTTCAAAGTAATGATTATAGATGCTAACTCAAGATCATGAGTAGGATAGTTGTTATAATGAATTTTTAGCTGTTGTGATATATAGGCAATTACCCTATCATTCTACATAAGGACACAACCAAGTCCATTCTTTGAGGCATCACTATAAATAACAAATCCATCATTCCCCGATGGTAGATTCAGGATAAGATCATTGACTAATCTTATCTTAAATTCTTCGAAACATTCTTCACACTCATTTGTCCAAAAAAATTTAACCCCGTTACGTGTGGGCTTCATTAATGAGTTAGCCAATCAGACAGAATTCTGGACGAAATGTCGATAATAACCTGCTAAACCAATAAAATTGTGTACCTCGGTTATACTCGTTGGTGCTGGCCATTCTTGGATTTCCTTGGTCTTAGAAGGATCAATGGAAATTCCATCCTTACAGAAAATATGACAAAGAAAAGAAATCTCTTGAATCCAGAATTAACACTTTCTAAACTTCCCATATAATTCATGTCTTCTCAGAGTCTCCAAGATAATACGCAAGTGATTTTCATGATCTTTATAGCTTTTGGAGTATACCAAGACATCATTAATAAATACCACCACAAAGTCATCAAGATATTCCTTGAAAACCTTGTTCATTAGATCCATGAAAACAAAGGGTTCATTAGTCATCCAAAAAGGCATTACTGTAAGTTCGTAATGCCCATACCTTGTCTGAAATGCAGTTTTCGGAATGTCTTACTTCTTCACAAACAACTGATGATATCTAGATCGAAGGTCAATCTTTGAAAAATATTGATCTCCCTGAAGTTGGTTGAATAAATTATCAATGAGAGGTAGGGGATACTTGTTCTTTATTGTTATAGCATTGATCTCCCTATAGTTGATAAATAACCTCATAAATCCATCTTTCTTATTAACAAAAAGGATAGGGTCTCCCCATGGAGAAACACAAGGGTGAATAAATCCCTTATTACTTAGTTCCTCGAGTTGTTTCTTTAGTTCCACTCATTCCATAGTGTCCATTCTATAAGGGGTTGTCGATATGGGCCTTGAACCAGGAATTAGGTCAATGGAAAACTGAATTTCTCATTCTAGAGGATGTCCAGGTAAATCCTCTGGGAAAACATAAACATATTCTTTCACAATAGGTACATCATCTATTTGAACATTACCTTCCTCACCCACAGTTATTTCATTCTCTTCCTCCTTAATAATTTAATTTAATTGAGATACTAGGGGTGGATCTAGATAAGAATATGGTGGTGATGATTCTTCTATAATGATAAGGTGTTCCTTATCATCATCATCAAAATTTTAACATCCTTATTCTTATAATAAATATTCATATCATGGTCCAAAATCCATTCCATACTGAGGATTATATAAAATTCAATCATGGGTATGATGATGTGATCAGTAGATAAAGAAAATTTATATTCTCTAATGGGAGTGGATTCACAAAACTTTGTTGCGATGATACTTTCCTTAGGAGTTTTGACTGAAAACTCCCTTGTTAAATCAAATTGGAAATATCTAATTTTCTTAGAAAACCTAGAAGATATGAAACAATGTGATGATCCAGAATCAAATAAAGCATTTTCTAAACATGAGGAAACCAGTAAAGTACCTGCCACCACATCTTTTTGAGCTTCTACCTCAGCAGTAGTGATAACATAAGCTTGGCCTTGATCACTTAGTCTTTTCTGAGGTAAGTTCCCCTAACTCTTAGGACATTCATTTGCATAATGTCCCATTTCCCTACAATTGTATCATTTAACATTGGTAGTGTATTTCTGTCCCTTATAAAAAAGATGGCCTTGCTGTCCACATTTGAAGCATACTCCTTTTCCTTTTAGTCAGACACTAGGGTGTTTCCTTTCACAATTATCACATGGTGGAAATTCGACCCTTCCTATTTTCCCTATTTCCTTATTTCCTTTCCCAGAGTGTTCAGTAGATCTCTTCTTCTCTTTCTATGCTTTAAAGTTGTAAGACATAGAGAATTCCTTCTCTCTCTTGATAGCACATGATACAATATCTTCATATGACGAGAAGGATTGTGATAATAAATCTCAATTGAGAAATGGTTTTAACCCATAATATAAACAATCAATCTTAATTCTTTGGATATGTATATAATTTGCAGCATTCCTTGCTATACTTGTAAAGTTTTCCTCATACTTTGCAACATTCTCATCCTCCTTTGGCCTCTAAATGAGAAATTTCTTTTCTATATCTGCTCGATGGTCATGAGGAAAGTATTTCTCTAAGAAAAGTTCCTTAAAATACCTTCATTCCATATTTAATACATCATCATCTTCATTTGTGTTTTGAATCAATGAACACCATTGATCAACATCTCTAGTGAGGTGATAAACTACCACGACAACGTTTTCCCTTTCACTACTCCCCAAAGCCTCAAATATTTTTTCTAGGAAACTTATCCATTGCTCAGCGACCAATGGATTTGTATTCCCATTTAATGTTAGTGGTTGTTGCTTCATAAAGTAATCTAACATTGATCCTCTACACTGCGGATCAGGGTGCTCCATACGGGTAAGGTTATTATTCATAACCTGAGTGAGTTGTCCCAGTATGGTGATAAGCTGATCAACACCAGTTGCATCACCAGCTCCACTATAATTATCCTAAGTAGGAGGGAAATCCCTACATGGAGTGCGTGCATTGATACAGTTTCCATTCCTTCCTCTAGGCGCCATTTCTAAACAATGGCATAAACTAGATCATTTTATGAATCAAAATACATAATTCCAAACTGGTAAAACACTTAACATAAATTAAACAGTTTATGGATATAATCCATAATCATAAAAATGTTTTCTTTGAGGAAGTATATACTCATAAACCCTTCATAATGGTTTGTAAATAAATTTAGAATTATCCTATGAATATCCCCCGGGAGTGTCGTAACGAAGAGTGCAGCAAGGCCCGTTGTCATGCACCAGTTACCGTTCGAGTCAAGCTCAGAGATGTGTTTTTGGGTTTTACACATAGGTACATTTGTGAAAGAGCCTCCTCTACCTTCTCATATCCAGACAAGGATGTATTTCTAAAAACACTCACAAAATCTCTACAATACCAAAATTCTAGGAAGTTCTTCTATACTAATCCTCAAAGTCCATCATAGGTTTATGTGCTCTAATCAGAGTTTATCTAAATCTAGATTCCAAGGTTTGTACTAAAGTTCCTATGATACCAACTGTAACACCCCTACCCTAGTTACCCAGATTCGGTTAATTATTACATAACATTGGCATGATCACAAATGATCAAGTCTCGAAAGACCGATTAATGTAGTAGCCTTGGAAACACTAGATAAATTCATAACTCTTATATTACATCGTAAAGTGAAAAACTACAACAACATAGTCTCCATAGTCCACCCACATATCCCCTTAGACTATCCCTATAGGTCAGTCCTAAAATACTTCTTCACATCCTGGGAAAATAAAACATAAGAAAGGGGTGAGCTCAAACACTCAGTAAGGGTAAGTAATACATCAGAAAATGACATAAATATTAAGCATGGTGAATAATTGAAACCACATGCCATTACCAATAATTAAAATGAATAATTTTATGGAAATAATATGGTATGATTAAATAATTTTATAATAAAACACAATCATGGGTATTCTACTAGTTGAATGACCAAATGAACCATCAATATTATTTATATAACGAGGGAATGTATAATTCCGGACATTCTGAAACATTTTTTTTCAAAGGCTCAGCCAAGGAGTATAAAAATGATTAAGGCCTCCCCCAAAAAAATATATCAAATTGGGAAAGGGCCTCAGCCAATTCCATGTCTAGTTGTCTCATGAGACCTACTGATTCATCGAGGAGCTATAGGGGGCTCCGCCCGTCACTTACTAAGTCCAATACATTCCTCATTTGAAATGTTTTAAACGTATCATAAATATTCGTTTTAAAACTAGAATAAAAAATTTCAATACCTTAACCATAAACCATGAATGATATAAAAATATCACATCCATAGTAAAATATATCACAAAACCTTCAATATAATATGGAAGTGTTGTATCATAAAAATAAACTTTAAATAAACTTAATATCCATAAAAGGATGTTGACATAGATGAAATAAGAATCCTTTTTAGAGAAATACCTCATTATATTTTGAAATAAATTAAGAGACACAAAATTATAAATAAAACATTTATTTTGAAAATATTCTTATAATCTTGTAAGGGAAGATTTGATGATGTTGTAATGGCATAAAATAATTGCACCCGCCGTATAAGTTAAAAAATACATTCTTACCTTAAATTTGTCGAAAAGGTCAAAAAGTACCTTGTTTGGAAAATGACAGAAAGATTCCTTTCAAAACACTTAAGGTTATAAATGTCTTTAACCCATTGTATAGTAAATATTAAAAAAGTTTTGAGATACATTTTTAAGAAACGTGGATGTGGATGATAAAGAGGTCCCAGTAGATACTTGCGTAAAAACAACCTCGGATAATAAAGAGATTGTGAAATTAACCCTTACCTTGTAATTTTCTATGGTCAATAGTAGGTTAAGATCCTGTATAATAGTTAAATTATTGTTATTAAATTAAACAAGAACCATATACATTAATATGATATCATATATTATCTTTTAACATTGTTTGGTTAATAATATCTTAGTATTATTATCATTTCGGGTGTT
The DNA here is from genome assembly GCA_963277665.1 of Viscum album. NCBI lineage: Eukaryota > Viridiplantae > Streptophyta > Magnoliopsida > Santalales > Viscaceae > Viscum > Viscum album. The sequence continues at coordinate 1,480,193,427 of OY728134.1, forward strand.
AACAGATTCATTTTTTTTACATTATTTGTTATGTGAGTCATATTAGTTATTTATGGGATGTATCTTATTCATATCCAGAATGATATCAAGTCTCTAAATATTATTTTCAATCAGAAAATGAAAATTAGTCATGAATGGATACGATGAGGAATGAATCTCATCACGTTATTGGAGATGGTAATCTGTACGTACACACGAGAAGAAATATATTTCTTTTGATATTAAAATCATATAAAATGGATGTTATATCATATATAAAGAATCATTATAATGTTATATTTCTTATTTACTTCAATTACACATCATTATCATACCCATCAAAATAATAATGTTTTGAATAACAATTACACCACGACGTGGAGATGGTAAGCCGTACGTACGCACGTATAGTGACATGTCATTCAAAGGATGGATAGAATACTGAATATGGTTGTACCATATTTATAATAACATCATAGTATATAGAAGATACTAGAGTTATTATTTTATAATGGAAATAACAAAGAAATAAGAACTGGAAGAAGAAAGAAACTTGAAAGATTGTGGTGAAAACATTACATATTCTTCAGGTTCTTCCTTTTGATTTGAACATAAGGGCTCCATTAGATGGCTTTATGATCAAACTTATGCCTCTAGGTTTAAGTTAGGGATGTTGAGATGATATTTGGGCAGGTGTTGTTGGATCCAAAATGCTTTTAAGGTACTAATTTGAGAGAAGGGGGAGTGCCCTTTTATAAGAGGGGGTGAGGGGAACCTTAGGAAAAAGCTAGAAATATTAATTTATAATAAATTATATTCGGTTTATAATGGCTTAAAAGTGACTTATTTTATGGATAAGGTGGGTATGGGAAGAAATACACTCTCCCAATAAGTTAAATTGTTTGACATTTACCATGTCTCTTTCTATTTTTATATTATATGGTTAATAAAATTAATATAAACTACCAAGAGAACCACAAGTGATTAAGTAATGATAAAACTATAATTATATAAGTCCTTTTCCGAACCGTAGATTTTTAGGAATAGAATATCACTTAATAATATAATATTTTTCTTAAAAAGTCATTTATGTCAATTTTGACACTATTTAATAATGGATTTTTGGTAAAGTCTTAAAAACATTATTAATTGGAACCAAGTTAATTAAAGAAATAATAACATGTAATATTAACCACTAAAATTCTTTTATGACATAAAAAAGTACAAATAATATTTATTTTATCATTTATAATACTAATTATTTGATTCATTCATTAATAAGTAAAATACTGCATCATTATTGTGTCATAAATAAATTTAAATATTCAATGTCTAAAAATTATAAATAAAATAAAATTATCTAGGAAATATTATTAGATTTATAATGAATATTTATAGTCTAAAATATAACATATATAACCATATGTAAAAATTGTTTTTCTAAAAGATATATGCTTATCCGTATTTTTATTTACTTTCACTTAATTAATATGAAGTGTCATTATCACTTACAAGTGGATCCATGGGGTCCACAAATCGACCCAATGATGCCCATGGTAGACCATGTATAAACCAATAGGGTTAGGACATGTTTTAGGGTAATTTAGTATTATTATAATATTATGTTTTACCCTTATTTACCGGATATACCCTTTAACCATGGTAAATAAAATATTTACCGAAGTAATTATTCAAAATATCTAAAAATAAAAGTTACCTATTTACACAATTTGGACCTCCTGATTCTAAATATGGATTCTATTTTTCTAAATTCAAAACACATAAGAGGCATAAATTAATTTAAAATTAATTCCCTCTGTCAAAACAAAAAGCGTGTTTTTAAGAAATAATAACTATCAAAAGATTGACACTTATTTATGTCCGGTTTAAATGTGAAATTATGTCTAATGACCGAAATTGTATTAAATGGTAAAACTATATTCTAAATATACTTTAAAACCACTCAAATTAATAATTTATCACTATTAATTATTTCTATTAAACAATTGTTTTTAATTAAAATTTAGTAATTTTCACTATTCATCAAAATATGAATGTTTTCACAAAAATTCCAAAATTTCACCCTAGGATAATTTCGATATTGCGAATCCAAAAATGAAGTCAATTTTGAATGATAAAAATTATAAAATTTCAAAAAGTGGGTATTACTATTCCTTACGGCTAGTTGATTGGTTGTGGTGTTTTAGAACTCGAAGTTACGTATAACACACACTACTGTATTATTCAAAGAGCAGCGTACCATGGAAGCTTGGGATGTTACATTCTCCCCCCTTAAAATAATATCATCATCGAAATTTCTAGAATACTACCACATGAAAATAATCAGGTGGTTCTTTATCATAAGTTCCTCAGGTTCCCATGTTGCCTCTTTCATCTTATGGTTTCTCCATAGAACATTTACCAGACGAGTCGTCCAGTTTCTCAACACTTGTTCTCTTGTATCAATAATCCTGATGGGATCTTCACAATAAGATATATCATGTTCTAGTTTTACTTCCTTATAGGTGAGTAAATGCGTTTGTTCAGGCATGTATTTTCTCAACAGTGATACGTGGAACACATCGTGAACTTTGGAGAGACTTGGCGGCATTGCCAAACGGTAAGCTATAGGCCCAATTCGTTCTAGAATTTCGAAAGGATCAATGTACCTTGGACTGAATTTACATTTCTTGCTGAAATATATAACTCACTTCCATGGAGATACCTTCAACAAAACTTTCTCTCCTACCTGAAATTCCAAATCCTTCCTTCAGTTATCAGCATAGCTCTTCTGCCTACTTTGAGCTGCTTTGATGAGGTTTTGTATTACCTTCAAATTTTCCATCGTTTCCTCCACCATTTCTGGGCCTATTAGTTTTCTTTCACCAACATCATCCAAACAGGTTGGTGTGCGACATCTCTTTCCATATAAAAATTCATATAGTGCCATCCGAATACTTAAATGGAAGCTATTGTTATAGGAAAATGCTACCAAAGGTAAATATTGATCCCAAATACACTGAAAGTCAACTGAGAATGATCTCAACAAGTCTTTTAAAGTTTGAATAGTCCATTCTGATTTTCCATCTATTTGATGGTGGTAGGTAGTTCTCAAATGAAGTTCAGTATCCAAGGCCTTCTGAAGACTCTTCCAGAATTTTGAAGTAAAATGGGGATCACGATCAGAAAAAATCGATAGAGGTACTCCATGAAGTCTCACAAATTCATTAATATTTAGTCTTTCTAAATGTTAAAGTGGTAAATCTTCCCTTATATCATGAAAATGTGCTGACTTGGTAAGATGATAAAAAATGTCCCATATTGCATCATTCCTTCTAGGAGTCTTTGGTAGTCCCATGACAAAGTCCATCATGAAATTATCCCATTTCCAATCAGGTATGGGAAGATTTTGCATGACTCCTCCAGGCTATTTCCTTCCAGCATTCACTTGTTGACAAACCATACATATTGACACAAAATCAGCAATATCCCTCTTCATGTTGTCCCACAAAAAATGTTCCTTCAAATCTCTATACATTTTGGTGCTCCCAAGGTGTATAGAGAAATTGGAACTATGAGCATCGTCCAACAATTCCCTTTTTAGATCAGGTATATCTGGAATACAAAGTCTCTTCCCAAATTTCAAAATTTCATCTTCATACACAAATTCACTCAATATCCCATCATTCACAGCTTTAATCTTCATTTGAAACTCTTTATCATCGGTCTGAGAACTCTATATCCCTTCTAGTAATGACGATTTTCAAACCATCTAAAAAAGTATTGATGTTTCCCCTTCTATGGTACTTCCCATATTTATCTTCACTAGATCCATGAAAATAGGATCCCTTTCAATTCACATGATGTTTAAAACTCCATGATCCTTTATACTCAAAGCATCTTCCACCTTATTTGCCTTCCCCGGGTGGTAGTGTATCGTGTAATCATAATCCTTGAGTAGTTCAAGCCATCTCTTTTGACTCATGTTGAGTACTTTCTGTGAGAAAATATACTTCAAACTCTTGTGTTCAGTATAAATCTCACATTTTTCACCATAGAGATAGTGTCTCCAAATATTCAAAGCAAATATTGTAGCTACTAACTCAAGATCATGAGTAGGATAGTTTTTCTCATGAATGTTTAGCTGTCGTGATGCATAGGAAATTACCCTATCATTCTGTATAAGGACACAACCAAGTCCTTTCTTTGAGGCATCACTATAAATAAAAAATCTATCATTCCCCGATGGTAGAGTCAAGATAAGAGCATTGACTAATCTTCTCTTCAATTATTAAAAATATTCCTCACACTCTTTTGTCCAAATAAATTTAACCCCTCCACGTGTGAGCTTCGTTAATGAGTAATCCAATCGGGAAAAATTCTGGACGAAACGTCAATAATAACCTGCTAAACCATGAAAACTACATACCTCGGTTATACTCGTTGGTGCTGGACATTCATGGATTACCTTGGTCTTAGAAGGATCAACAGAAATTCCATCCTTAGAGACAATATGGCCAAGAAAATAAATCTCTTGAATCTAGAATTAACACTTGCTAAACATCCCATATAATTAATGTCTTCTTAGAGTCTCTAGGATAATACGCAAGTGATTTTCATGATATTTGAAGCTTTTGGAGTATACCAAGATATCATCAATAAATACCACTACAAAGTCATCAAGATATTCCTTGAAAACTCTGTTCATTAGATCCATGAAAACATAGGGTGCATAAGTCAGCCCGAAAGGCATTACTGTAACCTCGTAATGCCTGTACCTTGTTCGAAATGCGGTTTTTGGAATGTCTTCCTTCTTCACACACAACTGATGATATCCAAATCAAAGTTCAATCTTTGAAAAATATTGAGCTCCATCATGTTGGTTGAATAAATCATCAATGCAAGGTTTGGGATACTTGTTCTTTATTGTTATAGCATTGATATCCCTGTAGTCGATACAAATTCTCATATATCCATCTTTCTTCTTAACCAAAATGACAGGGGCTCCCAATGGAGAAATTATAGGGAAAAAAATACCTTATTACTAAATTCATCTAATTATTTATTTAGTTCCACTAATTCCATAGTGGCCATAATATAAGGGGTCTTCAATATGGGCCTTGAACCTGGAATTACGTGAATAGAAAACTCAATTTCTCATTCTGGAGGATGTCCAGGTAAATCCTCTGGGAAAACATCAACATATTCTTTCACAATAGGTACATCCTCTATTTGAACATTCCATTCCTCACCCATAGTTATTTAATTTTCTTCCTCCCCAATAATTGAATTTAGTTGAGGTACTGGGGTTAGATCTAGATAATAATTGAGTGGTGATGATTCTGCTCTAAAGATAAGGCGTTCCTTATCATCATCATCAAAAATTGTAACCTCCTTTTTCTTATAATAAATCTTCACATCATGGTCCGAAATCCAATCCATAAGAAGTATTATATCAAATTAAATCATAGTTATGATGATGAGATCAGTAGATAAAGAACATTTATATGATCTAATGGGAACAGATTCACAAAACAGTGTTGCGATGATACTTCCCTTAGAAGTTTTGACTGACAACTCCCTTGTCAAATCAAATTGTAAATATCTAATTTTTTTAGAAAACTGGGAAGATATGAAACAATGTGATGATCTAGAATCAAATAATGAATTTTATAAACAGAATGAAACCATTAAATTACCTGCCACCACATCTTTCAGAACTTCTACCTCAGCAGTAGTGATTTCATAAGATTGGCCTTGATCCCTTGGTCTTTTCTGAGGTAAGTTCCCCAGACTCTTAGGACATTCATTTGAATAATTTCCCATTTCCCTAAAATTGTAGCATTGAACATTGATAGTTTCTTTCATTCCCTTACAATCACCAGAAAGATGGCCTTTCTGTCCAAATTTGTAGCGCACTCCTTTTCCTTTTAGACAGGCACCAGTGTGCTTCCTTCCACAATTATCACATGGTTGGAATTCAACTCTTCCCTTTTTCCCTATTTCCTTATTTACTTTCCTAGAGTGTTCAGAAGATCTCTTCTTCTATTGCTTTTCTTTAAAGTCGTAAGACTTAGATAATTCCTTCTCTGTCTTGATAGCACATGATACAATATATTCGTATGAAAAGATGTATTGCGATACTAAAGATCGATGGAGAAATGGTTTTAACCCATTAAAGAAACGATCAATATTACTTCTTGGGTTACATATATAATCTACAACATGCATTTCTAAACTTGTACATTAAGCCTCATAATTTGCAACATTATCATCCTCCTTTTGCCTCAGACTGAGAAATTGAATTTCCATATATGATCGATGGTCATGAGGAAAGTATTTCTCTATGAAAAGTTCTTTAAACTCCCTCCATTCTATATTGGATACTTCATCATCTTCCTTTGTGTTTTTAATCAATGGCCACCATTGATCAGCATCTCCAGTGAGACGATAAACTACCATGACAACTTTTTCCCTTTCACTACTCCCCAAAGCATGATATATTTTCTATAGGGAACTTATCCATTTCTCAACTACCAATGGATTTGTATTCCCATTGAATGTCAGTGGTTTTTTTTCCTCATGAATCGATCTAACATTGTTCCTCCATGCTGCGGATTAGGGTGCTCCATACAGGTAAGGTATTTTTTCATAACCTGAGAGAGTTGTCCCAGTATAGTGAAAAGATGATCAGAACCAGTTTCATCACCAGCTCCACTATAATTATTTTGAGAAGGAGGTAAATCCCTGCATGGAGTGAAAATATTGATATGGTTTCCATTCCTTCTACTAGGCTCCATTTCTAAACAATGTTATAAACTAGATCAGTTTATGTATCAGAATACATAATTCCAAACTTGTAAAACACTTAACATAAATTGAACAGTTTATGGATATAATCTATAATCATAAAAATGTTTTCTTTAATTAAGTATATACTCATAAACCATTAATAATGGTTTTTAAAGAAAATGAGAATTATCCTAAGCATATCCCCTGGGAGTGTCGTATCTAAGAGCTCAGCATGGGCCATTGTCGTGCACCAGTTCCCATTAGAGTCTAGCTCAAAGTGGTGTTTTCAGGTTTTACCTTTAGGTATATCTATACCAGATCCACCTATACCTTCTCATATCCAGATAGGGATGTATTGCTCGGAAAACTCACAAAATCTCTACAATACCAAAATTCTAAGAAGTTATTCTATACTAATCCTCGAAGTCCATCTTTGGTCTATGTGCTCTAATAAGAGTTTATCTAAATCTAGCTTTCAAGGTTTGTTCTAAACTTCCTCTGATACCAACTTTAACACCCCGACCATAGTTACCCAGATTTGGTGCATTATTACATAACATTGGCATGATCACAAAAGATCAATTCTCGAAAGACCTATTAGTTTAGTAGGCTTGGAAACACTAGATACATTAATAAGTCTTACATTACATCATAAAGTGAAAAACTACAACAACACAGTCTCCATATTTTACACATATATCCCCTCAGACTATCCCTGGAGGTCAGTCATAAAATACTTCTTCACATCCTAGGAAAATGAAATATAAGAAAGGGGTGAGCCAAAACACCTAGTATGGGTAAGTAATACAGCGAAAAATGATATAAATATTAAGCATGGTGAATAATTGAAACCACATGCCAATACCAATAATAAAAATGAATACTTTTATGGCCAGAATATGAGCTGAGTAAATAATTCCATAATAAAACATAATCATGGGTATTCTACTAGTCGAATGACCACATGAACCATCAATATTATTTCCATAATGAGGGAATGTATAATGCCGGACATTCTGAAACATTATGTCAAGGCCTCAGCCAAGATGTCTAAAAATGATTATGGCCTCGGCCAAAACCATATATCAAATTGGGAAAGGGCCTCGGGAAATTCCACGTCTAGTTGTCTCATGAGACCTACCGATGCATCGAGGAGCTATAGCGGGCTCCACCCATTACTTACTAAGTCCAATACATTCCTCATATGAAAATGTTTAAACATATCATAAACATTAGTATTAAAACTAGAATAAAAAATTTCAATACCTTAACCACAACCCATGAATGATATAAAAATAGCACATCCACAGTAAAACATATCACAAAACCTTCAATACAATATGGAAGTTTTGTATCATAATAAATCAACTTCAAATAAACTTAATATCAATAAAAGGATGTTGACATAGATGAAATCAAAATCCTTTTTAGAGAAATAAATCTTTATATTTTGAAATAATTTAATAGACATATAATTATAAAGAAAACATTTATTTTGAAAATATTCTTATAATATTGTAAGGGAATCTTTGATGATGTTATAACGGTGTAAAATAACCGCACCCTCCGTATAAGTTAAAAAAAGCATTCTTACCTTAAATTTGTCGAAAAGGTCAAAATGTTCCTTGTTTAGAAAATGATGAAAAGATTCCTTTCAAAACACATAAGGGTATAAATTAATTTAACCAATTGTCTGGTAAATATTAAAAATGTTTTGAAATATATTTTTAAGAAACATGGATGTGGATGATAAAGAGGTCCCAGTAGATAATTACGTAAAAATAACCTCAGATAATAAAGAGATTGTGAAATTAACCCTTACCTTGTACTTTTCCATGGTCTATGGTAGGTCAAACTCCTGTATAATAGTTAAATCATTGTTATTAAATTATACAAGAATCATATACATTAATATGATATCATATATGATCTTTTAACATTGTTTTGTTAATAATATCTTAGTATTATTGTCGTTTCTGGTGTTAACGGATTCTTTTACTTTATATTATTTATTATGTGAGTCATATTTGTTATGTATGGTATGTATATTATTCATATCCATAATTATATAATGTCTTTAAACATTATCTTTAATCATCAAATGAAAATTAGTCTTGAATGGATACGATGGGGAATGAATCTCATCGGGTTCGTGGAGACGGTAATCCGTACGTATGCACGATCGAAAATATAATTATTTTGATATTAAAATCGTATATAATGGTTGGTATATCATATATAAAGAATCATTATAATGTTATATTTCTTATTTAATTCAATTTCAAATCATTATCATACCCATCCAAATAATAATGTTTTGAATAACAATTACACCACGACGTGGAGACGGTAAACCGTACGTACGCACGTATAGTGATATGTCATTCAAAGGATGGATAGAATACTGAATATGGTTGTACCATATTTATAATAACATCACTGTATATATAATATATTGGATTCATTATTTTAGAAGGGAAATAACAATGAAAGAAGAAGTGGAAGAAGAAAAGAACATGAAAGAGGGTGGTGAAAACAATACCTCTTCTTCGGGTTATTTCTTTTGATTTGATCAAAAGAGCTCCTCAGGTTGGATTTATGATCAAACTAAGGCCTCTAGGTTAAATTAAGATAATTTGAAAGAATATTTGGGCAGGTTTTTTCCGAACCAAAAGGCTTTTAAGGTATGAATTTGAGAGAAGGGGGAGTCCCCTTTTATAAGAGGGGTGAGGGGCCCCTTAGGAAAATCTAGAAATATTAGTTTATAATAAATTCATATTCGGTTTATAATGGTTACAAAGTGACTTATCTTGAGGATAAGGTGGGGAGGGGTTTCAATACACTAAACTAATAGGTTTTAGGCAAGTTTGTGTCACTATTTTAGCCTTATCTTTTAGATTTAACTCTTAGTTAAATACTTTGACATTTACCATGTCTCTTTGTATTTTTGTATTATATGGTTAATAAAATTACTATAAACTACCAAGAGAAACTCAAGTGGTTCATTAATGATAAAAATATCATTACATAAGTCCTTTGGTCGAACCGTAGATTTTTAAGAATAGAATATCAATTAATAATATAATATTTGTTTTAAAAACTCATTTATGTCAATTTGACACTATTTAATAATTTTATTTTCGGTAAAGTCTTAACAACTTTATTAATTGGAAAAAAATCATTTAAGTAATAATAACATGTAATATTAACCAATAAAATTCGTGGATGACATCAAAACTTTTAAACTATATTTAGTTTATCATTTATAATACTAATTAGTTTATTCATTCATTAATAAGGAAAATACTGCATCCTTATTGTGTCATAAATAAATTTAATTATTCAATGTCTAAAAAATTATAAATAAAATACCATTATGTAGGAAATATTTTTATATTTATAATGACTATTTATAGTATGAAATATAACATATATATCCCTATGTAAAAATTGTTTTTCTAAAAGATATATGCTTATGTCATTTTTGTATTTACTTTAACTTAATTAATTTAAAGTGTCATTATCACTTACAAGTGGATCCATGGGGTCTCAAAATCGACCTAAATAAGACCATGGTCAGAAATGTATCAAAAAATAGGGTTACTACACGTTTTAGGGTAATATAGTATTATTATAATATCATTGTTTACCCTTATTTACCAGATTTAGCCTTTAACCATGGTAAATAAAATATTTACCGAAGTAATTATTCAAAATGTCTAAAAATAAAAGTTAACTATTTACACAATTTGGACCTCCTAATTCAAAATATGGAATCCATTTTTCAAAATTAAAAACACATAAGTGGTATAAATTAATTTAAAATAAATTCCCACTGTCAAAACAAAAAACGTCTTTTTAAAAATAATAAATATCAAAAGATTGACATTTGTTTATGTCAGTTTTAAATGTGAATTTATGTCCAATGACTAACATTGTTTTAAATGGTAAAAATATATTCTAAATATACTTTAAAACCAGTAAATTTCATAATTTATCCCTATTTATTATTTCGATTAAAAAAGTTGTTTTTAATTAAAATTTAGTAATTTTCACTATTCATCAAAATATGAAAGTTTTTATAAAAATACCAAAATTTTACCCTAGGATAATTTCAATATTATGAATACAAAAATGAAGCCCATTTTGAAAGATAAAATTTATAATATTTCAAAAAGTGGGTATTACGATTCATAACAGCTAGTTGATTAGTTTGTGGTGTTTTAGAACTCAACGTTGCGTAAAACACACATTACTGTATTATTCAAAGAGAAGCATACCATGGATGCTTGTGGCATTACACCATAAGGGAAGAATCAATATAGATAATAAATTGAACATATCTTGATAATAAGGATAAAATTTTAGAATTAACCATTATTATTTTCAATTACTTAAATAATTCATCACATTTCTTTATCTATATGAATTTAACTCCTTTTTAGTTAACTTATTTACTAGGAAAGATAACCAAGAAAATATTTTATTAATCTATCAGTTGTAACCCACTAATCATAAAATACATCAAATCCTAATGAAATTTTTAGGCCTTGTAATTATCACAAAAAATTAGTTTTATAAGGATCAATTGTAATTCTATCTTTAGAAAAAATATTCCCAAAGATGAAAATTTATTATGAACAAAATTCACATTTGAATTTTTTTTCATACTATTTATTTTATTTTAATGTCTCAAAAATAATTCGTAAATATTTATATTATTCCTCATAACATCTAGAATAAACCAAACTTTAATCAATTAATACACCCAACAATTTATCCAAATACTAATGAAATATTATATACACAAGGTCCATAAATAAATCTTGTGAAATATTCCATTCAAAGGAATAACTGAAAACACAAATGGACATACATAGAATGAGACATTATCATTATAATGTCTTCCTAATTCTCTTTTAGATGGTTATACTCAAACCTAATATCAATCTTCAAAAAATATTTAGACCTCGAGAGTTGTCACCACTTCATATAAGGGTTCCAAATCTAGCATTTTAGTAGAAAAATTATTAATGGACCTTTATATTTACAATATTTATGATTCCCACCTTGAGTAGATAACTTAAAACATGAGTTGGAATAAAAAACTAACTCATTTCAGCTAAAAAATCTCACTCTAGTATGATTATCTTTTTTCCCATTACTGGTTGATCAGTTCTATTTATCTTTTAGTTATGAGGTAAATGGCTGAGCTAACCACATTGGTAACACTCTCCCGATCCTATAAAAAAATTTAAATTTCTTTTACCCCATTTAGATCATTTATTTTGGTTTACCTGTAGATTTTTTACCTTATTTATTCTTTATCAATTTCCTCCATAACAAATTCTTACCCATTTTTTCATGAAGTAGATATGTTTTAGAAAACACCACCTCATCTTTAATATCAAAATGAACAACATCCTCACAAATTGTAAATTTATTATATTCCAACTCTCTTCATAAACATGGTTTCAAACCTGTGTAAAATATATAAAATTTACTCTCATAGAGAAAAATGAAATTTGGAGCATACTTATCCAGTTCGATAAACTTTTCTTCATAAGTATCCATTAAATCTTCATTCATTTCCTCCAAATACATAATTTCCAATTACATTATATGTTGAAGAACATTAAGAAAATATCTCTAAAGAAAAATATTTTTAAATACCATCCAATCCATGGAGTCAATATCATATTTTTTATTAGTATTATTTATTAGAGATGACTATCAATTGGGTTCACCATAAACAAATAAAAAATAAGAACTACCTTTTGATGTTTCATACATATGAAATATTTAAATCTCTTCTCCATTGTATTTGTCCATACAATGGATTTCACAGGGTCTGAAGATCCAGTAAAAGAAAAATGGAACTATTGTATGAAATGAAATAATATAGACATGTTTATTTATGGATAATTAAGTCACAATATTTTATGGGTCTCTCTGTTAACATCATGTTCCAACAGATTTAACACTGCCATAAGTTTCTCTGTTCCAACCATTCTAGGTTGCTGATTTGTAACATTATTATCTCCTTGATGCCATCCTACATCAGTTTATATATTTCCTCTATGTAAAACCATTATAGATATACATATATTTGATGATGAAATTTATAAATATTTAAAATATATCTCATGAGAATAAATAAAAATTATAATTTCTTAAAAGTTTGTTTTAACATCACTTTAACCTCTAAAGTCATCTAAACCTTTTCTCTGATACCAATTATAACACCCTATAACATAATCAACTCATAATTACATGAATTATGATAAGTTTAATACGTTATTATGTTCTAGTATCATTTAAGTTTAGAGATTTAGTGAATTTTAAAAACCATTAGATAAATATTCTAAAAATTCCATACAATGTACATTCCTTCCATTTATTCAGTTTCATAGATTTACACCCTTGTTTCATTCAAGATAAATATACTACTTCTAATATAAGTCAGGATATTAGAAATATTTACCCTAATATATCTCCTAAACATGTTCATATCCTATTAAAAACAATTTAAAACGTGGTATAAACAAAATATTCTCATTAGGAGATATAATAATAAAGAAATCCCTTTGGTCTAGTGAAAAACATGAAAACTGATGAAAAGGGTTACCTTTTTCAAAATAAAAATTTGATTAAATTAATAAAACATATCCACATAATAAAATAAAAATATTATTAAATAAAACCATTGAATAAAATTATCAAGAAAAATAATAATAAATAAAACATGATGTAAATGAAAAATTATGAAAAGCTTCCTTGAAAAACAAACAATTCACCTATAAACTTTTATATAATTTTCTTTCCCCTTGAAAAAAAATTATTTCCATAAAACCATTACCAATACTGATCTAATTATGTTGGATCATCATATTCACAAATAATTTTCACTCATATTTAACCCATGTGAGAAATAATTGAGGCCCAATTAATTTTATTCGAGTAACCTACCTACTTATCTCCTTTATTTATCACCTTCAAAGACTATTCATTACCTAATGAATACTATAGCTATATCAAGATCACCTATCACCATGAGCTATATTGGTATCAAATTTTTTCATATATAAACTTCATGTAATGTATCATAAAGAAACATGTTTTAATATAACAATTTTTCATCATAAAAACCATGAAAACAATCATTTGAATACATAAGAAAAAACACTTTCCATTTTTGTATTAAATTCTAAAGAACTATCCAACTCCTCTAAAAACTTCTAAAAATGAAAAATTCAAAAAATATTTTGAATATGATATTCTTTTAAAATCCATGTTTACTATTAGAGGAATATTGGTAATGAATTTTATCAATAATGGTTTCCAATATTGGTCATGTCATAAATGTTAAAAAAATTATTTTGTAATTTGTGAAGAAAAATATAAATGACCCATATGGACCTTTTTAAAGAAAATAAAAATTATTTTATATAGAAAATTAAAATTCATTTATGTATAAATAAGTAAATTTTTTGATCATTTTTAAGAAAATGGATATGGAGTATAATGATTTAAAGGGAATAATTTAAAATAAATATTTAGAAAATATCCTTGGACACTTTGGAAAAATTTAAATCAAAAGGAAATTGAAGAATATAAAATTAAAAGTATTTGTAAAGAAAATTAATTTCATTAAATGAATGATAAAATTAATATATATTTTAGTATATAAATGATTTAAAATAAAACATGCGGTGAAATTGGAAAAAGTCTCAAAGAAAGATAATTATAGAGAGAAATCCCATACCTTAGAACTTTTATTTCGTTTAAGTTCTATATATCCATAATAATAAAGTTATTTTATTTTTTTATTTACTAAGAACATTTTTAATGTTAATTATATTACCATTATTCTTTTTATTTCATTTTATCTTGTTTTTTATTAACATGGTTAAATTCACGTTTTTCATTTTGGCGTGTTCAGTTTGAAACATGAAAATAACATCGGTAGATTGATCATGGTAAATGGGTTCATTATTAAATCATATATATAATATTAATATTTTTATAATTTTAATTTTAATATATTCAATATACTTTTATAACCATCCAATTAAGGTGGTCATGACAAATGGAGAACATCATTTCTTAGAGATAGAAATCCTAACGTAAGCTTGGGTGACGTTTTCATTTTTATACTAGGTGGAAAAGAAATAAATTAGATAAAATTTTAATTTTATAAAATCATAAATATGTTATAAATGATTTATTTATTCATTATTTTAGACATGTGAAGCATTAATAGAAAAACAATGACATCACTTCGTGGAGGTTGTATTTTATACATACACAGAAGTGACATTATCATTATCCAATGGATGGGTGAGTATGGGGGTAAGTAATATATTATATTTTAAGAATTACTAATATGTAATAAATTTAATATATATTCATTTTATTAATAATTTTAACAAGATATATGATTTGGTGATGAAAAATGAAACACAACGCTTTGTCGGTGTAGTAGTTCACACAGACACATGAGAAAGGTTTTCATTTCACATAGGATGAAAAAAATTAAAATTGGGGTTTCCAAAAACATAATAATATTTAGGTATATAAAATATTTTTATATTATTATATCAAAAATTTAAAGAATATTTTATGGATGTGGAATGATATATAAACAAAGAAAAAGAATGATTAAGATTGATACCTTTTCTTTGAAAACCTCATTTGGTGTACACATTAATCCTTTTATTTTTAATATTATTATTTGATTAAGTCCTATAGAACATGATAAAGGATTTTGGTAAGTTATATTTTGAGTATATTTCATGCTTAAAGCCTCAAGGTATGTGAATAAGAGAGGAGAGTTGTGCCTTTTTTAATTTAGGGGAGTGACACTCTTGTAAATATTCAATGATTTAAAATAATAGAAAATATTATTTATGAAAATTTATTACAAAAACTGTCCAGTTATTTACATAATTATATAAGGGTCAAAATAAAATCTTATAATAAGAATTATAATAAAATTCTATGACATTATAATGTAGTTTTTACCTTGATTAACCTATTTTACCCTTTACCATGGTAACTAATATTTATGATGGTAGCATTTAATTATGACTAAAAATATAATTGAACTCATTAATGAACATTAAATGATTGATATAAAATTTGAAATCCATTTTTAAATATGAAATTTATATAATTGGTAGAAACCTCTTTTTATATAAGTGCACAAAAATTAATGAAAAATATATTTTATAAAAAATTTGTCTTTAAGAATAAAAATGAATTTATACCAAATTCTAGTATAATGGTTCTTAATATGGACATAATTATGAATAATTAGAGGTATATTATGTAACTTAGAAAATAAAATAAAAAATATAATGATTATTTTTTTTTCTTTATTTAATTAAGTGAAATAAATTTTTTGAAAAAAATCAACATTTTTCACTATTCACCCAAAAATCAATATTTTCAGAAAAATCCCAAAATTTTACCCTAAGGTAAATTTTCTTTGCTGATAAAAATGAAGTATATTTTATAAAATTAAATTCCTAACATTTATAAATTCAACATTTATGAAAAACCATATAATTAACAAAAAAGTATTTTGTTTGAAAAAACTATTTCTTTTTCGACTGAAAAATTTCTTAAAATTAGTATGGTGAAGATAAATCAATAAAATATAATAATGAATAATCTTAATAATATGTGAATCTGATTTATTATTAACATTTACTATATTTTCACTTGTTAGGGATTCTAATACTTCTTAAGAAGTAGTTTTGAGATGTTTTTATTCTATCGTGTTTTTATTATATAAGAGAACAAAATAGTCAGTTATAAATTAGATCTAGTGGAAGTGGAAAACTATTGGAGTTTGTTTCCTATAAAAAATTGTACTTTTTATTTATTATATATTAAATTAACTTCATATTAATCAATATATTATCACATGATGATTATTATTATATGTAACATTAATGTGATAATTTACATAGAGTATTGGTCAAATCGAAATGGCGAAAGAGTTCCATACTATGATGAGAACCTTAAAGAATTATGAAAATATTATTAAATATAAAAATACTATATTTAGGATAATTTTTTAGGATACACATTTGATGTTTGACTATCAGGTTTTTGATGTAAGTAACAAAATTAAGATTCATCTAATAATGTTCAAACTTGACAGTCTTTAAGAGAGGATGTTTTGAGGAAATACCTACCAATTGGAATTATGCATGTTACATATGTCATTATATATCAGTACCTATAGATGTTTTTATTCATTATTTTATATTATTATTAATATATATCATTAGTCATATTATTTTATGTATCAATGAAAACCATGATAAAATATGATCATGGAAAGGTAGTAATGTTTTGTGTGTTATAGGTGAACAAAAATTAATTGAAAAAGTCAAGATATAACTTATCCCTTCCGTGAATGAAATATGAAATGTTAAGCCCCTTTATTTAAATAGATTCATCATATTAAGTCTATAGACATGGTATTTTATCGACTACTTCATTTTTGGTAGTGAAATAGTGATATATCAACCATCTAGTCTCATGACACAAGTATGGAACTTTTTTGATGAGATATTGATAAAAAGGGATTACATTACACAATAATCAATCATATTATGTTACTTCCATTACTAAATTAACTTCAATATATATGAGTGACATGATGTGTTATTTGATTCCAATATTGTAATTTATTCCAGCTTTCATAATTCACTAAAAATGAGGCATGGAGGGTCACACACTAAGTGTATCCATGAATCTCAAACACCTTCAAATTTAATATTCTGAATAAATATTATTTATATATTTGTTTTAATAATTATTTAATTTGGGTTGATCAAATAAATTCAATCACAATTTAATGAAGTTATAATATATATGAGTTTAATATTAAACAATACATTATTTACCATCTTGTAAACATATAATATTTTTTTATATCTTATTGATTCCCAAGTTAATAAACAGTTATTTTTTTGATAAACGTTTATTTAGTTATTCACCTATTAAAATAAATATTTATTCTTTGTTAGTGAATTTAAATTTATTGATTTGTTTAAAAAATAATAAAATGACATTTTTTTATTATAAAAATTTTTATTATTCAAGGGTTGATAAATTGTTGGAAGTATTGACATGCCAAGTCAGGGGTCAAGATGGAAATGGTATATTTTATTTAATATCAATGAAATAAATAATTATTTATTTATTTAATAAATGATATATTAATATTCATGTGTTAGTCCACTTCAATGAAATTATATTATTATTATTATTATTATTATTTGATGTGGGGTTATCTTATATTATAGAATTCAGTTATTGGTCATTGTAAAATAACAAATTATCTTACCTCAATTATAAAACCTAAATTATATCATTTATAAGAAAAAGATCAAAATTTTCACCAAATATTTTATATTGAAGGAATTATCTTATGAATGAAGAAAATTATCTCCATAACACTCTCAAGAATAAGTGACAGTCCTCATCCTTACTCTCAAGACATAGAGAAAAGGATTAAAATCCTTCGAGTTTGAAGGGATTCTTTTTGTGATCAATGAATATTGATGCGAGAAAATTAGTACATATATGATTGAACCCTTAGATCCATCCATTAAATTATGAGGTTCTTGGATCATATGTGGATAAAAATAGACGAATTTTAGTTTAGTTCATTTGATACAATGATGATAAAACTCAAGCATGGTTCAAATTGGTCAACATCTTCTTTGTAGAAATTTTTATCAAGTCAATGTAATTCTAGGTTGAATAAATTAAAAATAAATTATATATGAAAAATCATATATCACATATTTTTGGGATTCTATTCATCATTATATTGGGATTTACCCAAAGAAACTAAAAAATTAATTATTAGGGATAGTTCCGACCACTTTCATTTTCCTTCAAAACATTCAATTCCATTAGTAAATTTTTGAAAGATATCATATTCCATCCACAAAACTATAATATTATCCTTGATAGGATATCAAAAACATATGAATGTGTCTATAAAATAATCTTATAACATTTTAAACATGTATAGATAGTAACATGTTCACTCTTTATGTTAAGGACGTGAAATCAGGTCCTCACATAAACTTATGGACATGATACCCAGTACATGTATTAACTTATAGAGATGAAACCGGGTACACACATCAAATTATAGACTAGAAACATGGTCCATATATAATTTTTTGAATTTGAAATCAATTTCATGTATAACATAGTTATCTAATGTGTTTTACATCTTTACCCAACGCATTTAAGGTATATTAAATTCCTCACTCATCCTTAAAATAATTAAAACCATACATATGTGTTCCACAATGTTACATCCCGACCTAGCTCACCACTAAGATGGTGGTCAGACCAGTCCCTACGTGATCTGAAGCGTGCCTCCTCATACGCCAGAGGCTGTCAACAAGATGCGAGGTTATAAGGATAGTTAGTGGGGAGACTATAACATATTATCAGAGTAGCACAATAGTATAATAAAATAAATAACAATAAATAGCAGAAGCAGTGAATAGAAATATTAAAACAACAAAAGATATATTTTATGTAAATGAACAAAAGTGTCCAATTCTAGTTTATACAATAGTTGAATGTATGACATGGTATTGATACATAATAGAAATTAATAAAGCGTACAACATGATTTTAAATACAATACAATGTAGGTGACCAGTAAAGGATAGAACTAAAAGCCCAAAGGTGATATGAATGGGCACCCTGAGCTCCAACTCAGTCCTTTGATCTTATCTCCTGAGTACATGAAAACAAAAACAAGCAATTTCCATGTTTCTACGAACAATAAAGGTCTACTCGAGGTATGCCAGTGTAATGTCGGCCTAAGTAGGCTATGCGATATAAACATCAGTTGTCCAGAACCACCTGTGTCTATCACAAACCCGATAGTGTAATAAAAATTAAACAAGGTTTGAGCATCCTTAAATAATGTAAGTAGTACATTATAAGTAAATAAATAAGTACCGGATTCAGCCCTTGGATGGTGTCTGGACATGTAATCAGTTAATTAATTGAGTATTACCAGTTTATTTCTAAGTCACAGGTGAGTAAGTTGCCTAATGATTCCAAAGAGTTTCCTCCAAGGTAAAATGGGGCTATGTAATGACTGATCCTGATGGGATTTAACCATGGAACCTACTTGTCAATGATGGACCCAAGGAGTGTATCCAAGGCATCCTATGATGGTATTTAGTATTACATTCCCAATGTAAAAACCAGGGAAACAAAATCTAGACTATATATGTATTGAAGGTCCCAAGTCATAACAAGGAAATCTGGAAAAGATATTCGGTGAGGGAGTTATAGGGAAAAACCCATGGTAACATAAATCTCACAGAAATATAACCTAGAAATATCTAAGTCTAGATAAGGGTTAAGAGTTTAATCCAAGGAGTGTAATCCAATGCATTTCACAATGAGGTGCCTACCAAGTCAAAGGAGTGCATCGAAGGAAAAATGGGGCTAAGAATGGAATATGACCAAGGAGTGTATCCAATGCACCTACTTGTCAGTACTGGATCCAAGGAGTGTGTACAAGGAATCCTAAAGTATTACATGGGTGACCTAATGAAAGTATACTGAGCATCTGAAGATAAGACAATTAATGGGATCTTGGAGGGTCTAAACCTTAGCATATTATCCTTAAATTTGGAATGGGGTACCAAAGTTATCATGGTATTCTCCTATTAGAAATAATGAAAAGATCGAGTCTAATCATTACTATTTAATAAAGAAGTCATGTAATGATTCATTTGGTTCAATTCTTTCCTCCCACTAGTGTGGATAGGTCATGTAGAGTTGAAACCATTTATTTATTGTTTCAATACTTACCTTCCATTAGTGTGGAAAGGTCAAGTAGCATTGCAACCATTTAGTAAAATCCATTAAGGAATTTTAAATAATAAGGTCCACACTATTACCTTACCTTAACATGGTAAGGGTTTCCACAGATGTGGAAGCAATTATTTACTCATGAACCTAGGTCCGTCCATGGAATTCATACATGGGAATCCATGTATCTCCCAAGGTATGAGTATAAAAACCCATTGAGCCCGTCATTTCATCCCTATGTGGGAACCCACGTGTCACCTAAGGTGTTATTAACATTCAAAACATTTGAAAAGAATTTGGTAATTTTTTAGGTTCAATCATTAAGCATTAACCATTCATTTAACTCAACTCATCCCATTTACCACAACATATCAATTTCATTTATAAGGCTCCATGTATCCATGAAAAAGGGACAATTACCTACATGGGTAATTTCGATCTAAAAACTAGACCAAACACTTAGACGGTGCTTTGGTCCTTTAATCATTTAAAAATAAGGAAAATCAGTGTTTCTGAGGCCATTAGGGTCATGTCCTAAACATGACGTATCACAACATAAATTCAATGCATAATAATTTTAAACATGACAAGTCAAGCAATCGAGGTCTAACCACTACATTTTATCTTAAAGTCAGCGCACCTATGTTGGAGGGATTTTACTATAAAAACATGACATTGCTTATCGCACAAATCATTTATCACCTTTAGCATTTTAAATATGAAACATGCTAAATCGCATTTAGGAGCATTCAATATAGATACTTCACTGAATGAATTTAAATTCTAATTAAAGTGCAGTAAGTAATTAGTTACTGCATTTATAGAATTAGAGGACTTGGAAAAGGAACCTACCTTATCATGGAACCAAGCCATCCGCATCGACTCTTGTAGATTTCTAACTCAAGCAGACAAACCGCTCGTGTAAATACACTATGATATATATTTGTGTATAACCTTACCCTATTTCTCGTATTCCCCATGACATAAGGGAACATGCACATGGAGGATATACACATATATATATACATCACTCAATATATTCTTGTAAGCATGATAAAGGAATGAAAACTCAAAAAGACAACACCCGACATTCATAGACACCATAAGATACTATAAAGGTATGTGTGAAACCAATTAATGGAATTAATGCCTTACCTCGATTGGTGGAAATAAACCAAAGAGATATGAAAACACACAACAAACCTAAAATAACTACAAGAAACATGCCAAAAACTCGTAAACCTCAAAAACACAAAAACATAACCAGGAAAAGAGGAGAAATCATAACCCAAATAAAAGCCGAAGGACAAAAACCATCATAACCACATATCCAATGGTGGCGTTTGAAGTAACACGAACCCTAGGGTATTGAGAGACCTTTCTCTTGACCCTATAATAAGGGAAAACCAAAATCAAGATTAACACTAAAAAGAAAGGGTTTTTCCAAAACCCATGGGGCGACTGTTAGACCAATTCAAAGCCAGGAAAAGTGAGGATAAGGGGGATAAAAAATTTCCATGGAGAATCGGAGAAAAAATCTAAAAAAATAGAGAAACGAAGTTGATATGAGAGGTGGCTGAAGGAGGGGTCTCGTGTCACGATGATAGGGGAGATCCCTACGGACTGATTTTTCAAAATGAGAGGGGTGAGGGAGAGTGATTTTAGGTTTTAATTTCTTTTTATATTAATTTTATTTAATTAAAATTTGAAAATAGGGGTATCACACACACTTTAACCTGCTAAGTTTTCCAAATCATGCAAATACCATGCGATGCCTAATTCCTCCAATACACACCCCGCACAGGCTAGGCTCATGGTTTAGGAAACTATGCACAACTTGTGCAAAAATCCACATCCCCTTTTTAAACATGGACACACGGTTACCTATAGAGGGCCACACAATTTAGTAAACTCTGTGAAAACTATGTGCCCATTGATATCTTTTAAAACTTGATACTTTTTGAGTTCAACACTCTCAAAACTTCTCAAGCCACTTGGGTGACTTATGTGGCCTTCACCAAAGTCCAAAAACATTACTTAAGAGTGATCCAACTCTTGGAATTAAGTTCTGAAGATTAGTTCAAAAAACAACTAGTTTAGTAAATGAACATGTTCAAAAACTTCTAAATTTTTGTCCAGTAAAAAACACATGATTCTAAAATCTACCCACTTTAAAATCTTCTTATCCCCAAAAATCCATTTAGAATAATGTATACATCACCCAACCGAAAATGGTCATTAGGTTTCATTCAAATAGTTTCATTTCATTACCAATCCCTAATGAACCTTACGCATTTACAATGCACTTAGCACTTTAGCCTTTATAACCCATGACAACGCTCAAAGTTCAACTTAAACACAGAAGCATGGATTACATGAGCCCATTTAGATAGAGACCCGATCATGTCAAAGTCTCAATAAACACTCGATCGATAGTGATTCGTACCATTGGTCTAAAATTAAGGGGGGGGGATTCCAAGACACAATACCTCCACAGTTAGAATTGTTGTTCAGGGAACAACTCTAACTGTTCTTACGACACTCATGGAATGATTTTGTTAAAAATAAGTGGACGAATTCTGATCGACCTAACAAAATTGGTCATGCTAGCTCCCTCAGAAGAAAATGCCGACCATGAGACCACACATGACTTAACTTGAAAACATGCTTTAAAATAGCCTCATAAAACCATAAAAATCAACTAAAAAGAAGAGAATGAGTCGAACCATTTGGCCGACGTATCACATAGAAGTTTGTCTTAGGCGGCCATAACAATTCAAAATAAATCGCTGGAGTCCATGAGTCTAAAAAAACAATTACTACATGGGAAACCAAGAATCACTTCTGACTTACAAATCAATGAGGATAACTAAGCATAGTGTGAAAAAATAACAAAGTTAATCTAATAAGATTAAAATCTTTTAAGAGTTAGCACGGTGTAGGACAGACAATATCTTAGAGCATAGAGGATGACGTCAAGATAGAGGACATGCTCATCTCATAAGAAGAGTACACTGATAGGATTTAATATGGGGTTTCCAGTAACACACACCAAGAAAATTGAAGATAAAATAGTCAAACTAGACAAAATATTTGCTGCAAAAAAAAAAAGAACCGACCTAACAACAACAAAAAGACATAAAGGAATTCAAGTAGCCCGACCAATTCCCAATGGTCCCCTTATGATGTGTTCCTTATACATGGATGGACACATTGATTAGGTTAATCACAAAACTACACACCATAAGAGTATCCTAGACAAAAATGAAGAAAAAAAAACAGATCATAAGTGTGATAGATTATAACAATGAGACCGGCGTGTCAAAACACCCATGTATTTCGAAAGCCAGTATGAGTATTGGAATGGAACTGATTATTTAATGCTGATGCCACTCTACTTGTAGATTACCTGAGATATACTCAATAGTACAAGAAGATTTAATTCATAGTCATATTTACTTATAAACCATTCACCCTAGATGACTCCATACAATGTCATCCATTGCTATGAAGAAGAAAGGGACAAACGACCAATAAAGCAACTGACCATGCTCGAGGCACATCTAACCAACTGAAAAAGAGAATTTCTCAATTCTTGATCCCATTATTAGTTCAATAAAGACATGAACACAAATACAAATAAGTGTTTCACTATAAAACTGAATGTCCTACATGGGACAATAGAACCCAAATAACACCGAATGTGGGGAAAGTCACAACACTAGTAAGGTATTTATGTTCCGAGGGTGCCACCTACCATGGGTTAGCCCCTTACAAAAAAAACAATGAAACCAGACACTGGTTCATGCCAAAAAAAAAGTCACAAGACTAAAATTGATCATATAACCATTGTTACAAAAAAGAACATCTATGGAAAGTACTCACGCTTTCATTCTAAGGAAACTCTAGAGAAGTACGAACTACCCTTCACACGAGAGTTTTAAACATTGGAAACCACTATAGGTTACATTTCCAAGACTCTTATACTAAATCACATTTAATCATTAACCATCAATAGATTTAATCAAAAAATAAAAGTACCATTTTCAAAACAACACAATATAAAAGATTTAAACCAACACCCCAAGGGAAAAATGCATGTTTTATAAAATTCCATTTTGAAATAATTTTACATTAGTTGAAATCCTTTCATTTTAAGGAATCTAATAAAAAATAATTTTAAACGAAAAAGGATACTTATAAAGTTCCCATTTTAACCAACCTGGGCTCTCCATAAAGAAACTCGAAAGCAAACACACAATTAAAAAAATTTTGAACACCCAAAAGGGTAATCTCATAAAAACATTCCCCAACTGAACTACTTGGGTCCTGTTTAATTTTGAAAGCTAGAAATTCAATTTATGATCAATATTAAACCTTTCTAACACATAGAGTCATTTTACAAAGCATCGTTCAATTTTCATTTAATACGGGTTTCCATTTCCAAATTCATAAAGTGTCCATACACTCCATGGATTAAAAATTGGATCCCATTTATTGATACAAATGTAAATTTAGTATTTAACCTGGTCAAAATAATGGTCCAAAATATTGGGTGGCCACCTAAAAACCTGTAAAACACCCATACGCTTTACAAGTTGGCATTTGGATCCCTTTATTTAAAACCATATTCACTTAACAATTGAATTTGTTAACCTTTTCACAATGGTTCAATTAAATGGGTTAGCTTTTCCCAACTATAAGGCACCTATAGAAATTTAAAATGAAAACTATATATTATTATAACTATAACCAATAATTTTACTATGAAACTATTTACATATATCAAATTAAGATAGCATGTCACTACAAGTATCTAACACATATCAACAATCTGAAATCACATAAGCTTGAAAATTTAATAACAAGAGAATGCTATAATGTGTTGTAAGAATAGAAGTCATTATAATGTACTACCTAAACATGTATAAACATAATCATGGCTTATTATTAAGGCACTAAATCATAATTATCATGAAACCTACTAAGGTAACTACATGACATGACATATATTCACATAATGTGAGTTTCAATTTTCATAATATGGTGCATGTAATGAAACATCTTGCCATATCAAGCCAAGGAAAGATTCCAAAATTCCAAAAAACATAAGAACCTGAATGTACACCAGTATCTCTAGGTGAAATCATATAAATTGTAATAGTGAATAGCATAAACGACAATCCCAGCCCGAGCTACTTGGTCATTTCCTGTGCATGGGGTGATCAATCCCAAGAATAGTTATTATCCATGCACCGACACTTTCTCAGTCTCATGTCTACCCACCCAAAACAATAATACAAAATGAAAAACCACCTCTCATACCTCTATGTAACATCTTGACCTAGATCACCACTAAAATGGTGGTCGGACCGGTCTCCATGTAAATTCAAGCCCCACAACCCCCCCCCCCCACACGCAAGAGGCATCTGACTAGTAATGAGGGTGTAAGGATAGTCAGTGGGGAGAGTATACCATATTCTTAGAGTTGCAAATCAGAATAAAAGAATACATAACACTCAATAAAAGAAGTAGTAAATAGAAATAATAAAACAACAGAAGACATATTTCTTGTAAATGAACAAAAGTGTCCAATGCCAGTTTATACAATAGTTGAATGCATGTCATGGTATTTATACATGCAGGAATGAAGTAAATAGTAAAACATGAATTTAAATAAAATACAATGTAGGTATCATGTAAATGAAACAACTAAAATCCCAAAGGTGATCTCCATGAGCATCCTGAACTCCAGCTCAATACTTTGCTCTTAAATACTGTCTACAAGAAAACAACAATATGAAACTTCCAAGGCCCTATAAACAATAAAGGTCTAATCAGGTACCCCATTATAATGGCGGCCCAAGTATGGTGTGAGATATAAATCTCAGTAGGCCAGCACCACCGGTGTCTAGCTCAAACGTGACAGTGTAATATCATTTAAACAGGGTGCTATCATGCATTAATAAAGTAAGCTGTACATTATAACTAAAAAGCCAAGTACTTGTTTCAACCCTGTTTTAGTGTCTGGACATATAATAATTTCATTAATTGAGTATCTCCAGTTTATTCATTTATACCATGTGAGTAAGTCACCTACTGAGTCCATGAATTTCCTCCAATGTAAAATGGGGATAAGAAATGATCAAGCCTGATGGGATTTAACCATGGAACCTACCTTTAAATGTTGTACCCAATGAGTGTGTCGAAGGAATCCTATAATGGTATTTAGTATTAAAGTCCCGTGGTAATAACCAAGGAAATAAACTCTTGATAGTATAAGTAGTGAAGGTCCCAAGAAGTAACAAGGAAATATGACAAAGATATCTGGTGAGGGAGTTCCAGGGTAAAAACCAAGGTAACGTAAATCTCACAGAATTATAACTGAGTAGTATCTGAGTCTAGATAAGGTTCAGAGTTTAATCCAAGGAGCATAACAGAAGGCATTCCCCAATGAGGAGCCTACCAAGTCCATTGAGTGAATCTAAGGTAAAATGGTGAAAAGAAATGACTCTAAGGAGTGTATCCAAGACACATACTTGTCAATGCTGGATCCAAGGAGTGAATCCAAGTCATCCTATAGTACTATATGGGGGACCCAACCAAAGTATACCGAGAAACAAAATATAATACAAGGAATGAGATCTAGGTGGGTCTGAACCTTTGTAACTCGTCCTTGAATTTGGAATGGGGTATATGAGTGCTCAAAGTATTCTTCAACAATAAACCATGACAATCTCGAGTATACCCATTACCATTTAATAAATAAGTCATGTAATGATTCATTTGGTTCCAATATTTCCTTCCATTAGTGTGGATAGGTTGAGTAGAGTAGAAAACATATATTTATTGGTTCAATCCTTGCCTTCCATTAGTTTGGAATGGTCAAATAGCATTGCAACCATTTTGTAAAATCCATTATAGAATTTTCAAAAATAAGGACCACACTATTACCTTCCCTTAACATGGTATGTGTTTCCACTGACGTGGAACCAATTATTCTCTCATGAACCTAAGTCCATCCATGGAATTATTACATGGGAATCCTTGTATCTCCCAAGGTATGAGTGTGAAAACCCATTGAGTCCATAATGGAATTCCTACTTGGGAACCCACGTGTCACCCAAGGTGTTATTAGCATTCAAAACACTTGAAAAAATTTGGTAATTTGTGATGAGGGTAAATCATTAATCATTAATGATTAATTTAACTCAACTTATTCCATTTACCAAGACACGCCAATTTCATTTATATGGCTCCAAGTATCAATGAAAAAGGAAAATTACCTATATGGGTAATTCTATTCTAAAAATTGGACCAAACACTTACAATATGATTTGGTTATTTAATCATTTAAAAAAAGAAACTCAGTGTTTATAATTCTATTAGGGCCATGTCCTAATCAATACATATAACAACATAACATAAATGCATAATAATTTTAAACATGACAAGTCAAGCAAGCAATGTCTGACCACTACTTTTTATCTTGAAGGTAGTGCACCTCCATTGGAGGGGTTTTATTATAAAAACATGATATTGTTGATCACACAAATCATTTATCACCTTTAGAATTTTAAATATGAAACATGCTAAACCGTATTTAAGAGCATTCAATATAAATACTTCACTACATGAATTTAAATTCAAACTAATTTGTTGTAAGTAATTAGTTAATGAATTTATAGAATTAGAGGACTTGGAATGGGAACCTTCCTCAATGTGGAACCAAGCCATTAACATCATCTCTTATATATTTCTAACTCAAGAAGACAAACCACTCATGTATATATATTACTATATATAATTGTGTAGACCCTTACACCATTGCCTTTATTCCCTATTCCATGAGGTAGTATGCACATGGAGGATATACAACTCAACACATATATATATATACACACATACCTATGTATATGACCGTGAGCTTTCCAAAGGCACTAAAACTCACTAAAACAACACCAGAAATCCATAAACAACATAAGATGCTAAAAAAAGGTGTGAAACCAATCAATGACATTAATGCCTTACCTCGGTTAGTGGCGATAAAACAAATCGAGATGAAACCACACGACGAACCTCAATACACTTCATGCAACATGCCAGAAACACATAAACCTTAAAATACCCAAAACATAACAATGAAACAAGGATAAAACTTGCCTCAAAGAAAATATGGTGGACCCAAACCACCTGAACTATATCTCCTTTAGCGGCGGTTAGTAGAACATGAACCGTAGGGTCCCGATAGACATTTTGATCAACCCTAGAACAAGGGAAAACCAAAATCATGATAAAAAATAATAAAGATAGGGTTCATATAAACCCCATGGGGTGAAGGTTAGGATGATTCGAAGATGGGAAAAGGGAGGAGAAGGAAGATTTAACCTTAAATATGAGAATTAGGGATTAAATCAGAAGAAGTGGAAGACAAAAGTCGATCTGAGAGGAGGCCGAAGGAGGGGGATTGTAAGTATGGTGAAGGGGAAGATCCCTACGGGATTGTGTGTTGAAATGATAGGTTTGATGGAGTGTTATTTAAGGTTTTAGTTTCTTTTTAATCTTATTTAATTAAATTAAAATTATAAAATAGGGCTTCATGCATGGTTTCACATGTAGGGTTTTCCAAACCGAGCACAAACCATGCAGTGCCTACTGCCTCCATGACACACCCCACATGTGCTGGGTGTAAGGTTTAGGAAACTGTGCACAACCCATGCACAAATCCACATACCTTTTAATATATTGTTTCACGGTTAACTGTAGTGGTCCGCACTATTTAATGGACTGTGCGAAAACCATGCGCCCCATACTTTATTTTAAAACATGATGTTTTTCAGGTCCAACACTCCTGAAACTTCTCAATCCACTTTGGATACTTCATGGGCCATCACCAAATTCCAAAAACATCACTTAAGAGTGATCCAACTCTCTAAATTATGTTTTGAAGCTTGGTTATAAAAATGACCTGTTATGTAAATGAAAAAGTTCCAGAACATCCACATTTTAGTCTAGTTAAAAAACACAGGATTCTACACAGAAGATTATAAAAAATTAATCATACCATCATTTAATAAATAATGGAAAGGAAATGGGTTGTAAAAATATTTTATCATTTCATCATTTCAACATAGCATAACCAATGGAAAAGAAATGAGATTCATAAAGGCTTCATCAAAACATAATTATCCCATGAAAAAGAAACATTTTAAATAAAATCTTCATTTAATACTCATCACCATAATTAATCAATAAAAAATTGGATGATATTATTAGTTTATATCCCTATTAAAGTATAAAAATCATTGAAGGGTGTTAACATAGATGAAAATAACTTTAAAATATTATTGGAATATTTCTCTGAGAACCTGAAAAAAATTATTTTCCACCATTAAACATTTTACTGAAACGTTCCTAGAATATTGATAAAGTCATTTTCATTGAAAATAACCAAGATAAATTAAAAATTAATTTTTAACGAAATGAACATTTATGGTGGTTGGAAAATCTGTTTATGCCATATATGTTAAAAGAATATATTCCTGTCACACTTTTATAAAACATAAAAAATGAATTGTTAAGAAAAGTTTTCTTTAAGGATATTAAATCTAATCCTTTATAAATAAATTAAAAGGTAATTAAAATTACCTTTTTAAAAAATTTCAATTATATGTAAATATTTCTATAAAATTACTTTGATAATAATACACATGGAAGAAAAAATTCATTGAACAAAATGAAAAAAGTTTCATTTTTCTTCAAACAAATGTTTTTGATCTTTTCAAATACGAAATAGGTGAAAATGGCACTAAAATATAAATATTTTAATAATATATAGATGATAAAAAAATATGTGGTGTTTCAGATCCATATAATTTCCCCAAACAATAATTTAGTATAGAAAATCCCAAAAAAATGAGATTGCAACATAAATACCATACCTAAAGTCTTATCATTATTTGTACGAATAAAAATATAATTTATAATAAATAATAATTTAGTACAAATTGATTAAGTAGACATATTAATTAATATTTTACCATATGTTATTTAATTAGAACATCTTATCAACTGTTTATTAACAATTCATTATTAAATTCTTTTTTCTGGGTGATAAATGTTTCGTTTTTCATGCATGATTCAATTTGGTAGTTATATTCCATGTACTTTGATCATGGTTAAATGATATAAATAATCTTAATCATTTAATATTATATTATTTAATCATTATATAAAATTTCATAATTATATATATAAAGTGGCGATGAAAAATTATTTACATCACTTCATCGAGATGATAAATCGTATTTACACATGAGTGATGTTTCTAGTTTTTGATGGATTGAATGAATGAAAGGTAAAAATAATAATTTTTAGAATAATTATTATATGAAATATATCATATATTTTCAATAAATCTATTCTTTATACCATCCACGTAAAAAGAAAGTGAAAATGAATCACATCACTTTGTAGAGGTGGTATTCTACACATATGCATGAGTGATATTATCAATTTCCAATGTGGAAAGGTAAGAATGTAGAAAATATATTATAATTCCATAATAAAAATTATTCCATAAATATAATATATTAAAATTAAATCTATCATAACAACCAACCACGATTGATGGTGAGGAAAAATAAAATATATCATTATGTGAGGCGGTAGTCTGCACGTGTGAATGAACGATGATTTTGTTCCCCATTTAATAGAGAAAGAGATGAATAAAAGTTTTAGAATTAACATAATAACATCTCATTACATTTATGATAATATATTATTAATTTAATGATGGATATGAAAGGTTTAAATAATGTGGATGAATAATTAAAATTGAAATTACTTGGTTAATAGTTATACCACTTTGTTGAGAAACCTCCTTTGGATTAAACGTTGTGACTTTAAAGGATGATATTATGATCAGACTAAGACCTTTTAGAAATAGGTAGATATTTTATTAAACTATCTTGTTAGGTATTGGTTGAACTATAAGGCACATGAAGTGTGATTAAGAGAGTAGAGGTGGTGTCCTTTTATAAGTGAGAGAGAGGGTACACTTGGAATTTTTAAAAAGATTAAAATATATTAATGTGTTACTCATAAGAAATGGGTCACAAATGAATCATATTAAAATATTAGATAATATAGGTTCTAAAAATAGATATCCAATAGGATTTGAATAGTTATTAATTAACTGTATCCCTTATTTTTTGTTTAACCCCTTTTAACCTCTACTGTATTAATGATTTTTTACCTCGGTTACTACTCAAAATGTTGAAATTTTAAGTTGAAATTATTATAAAATATTAATTTTTATAATTAATTTTTTAATAAATTTTAAAATAAACTAGAAAAATGTGATTAAAACTCTTATTTATAAAACTAGATTTCTAGTGTAAATATGTTTTTATACAAAAATAAAACATAATATTGGTTATAATTAAATTAATAAGATTTTTTTAATAAAATTAAATAGTAAAAATTCTAAATAAATTCAAAAAAAGTTGTACATTACAAATACTTGAATAGAAAAAACAATTTTCTATAAAATCTTTATTTTTTCAATATTCACTAAAACATTACTCTTTTCAGAAAAAATCAAAAACTTTACATTAAGATACTTTGGATATACTAATTTAAAAAATTATATCATTATTATAAAATAATGTTTCCAAAAGTGATAGAAATTAATTATAAAATATGCTCCAAAAAAGTAATAAAACCCATTTTTGAAAAAAATTGAACCATAAAATAGCTTTACTAAATGTTGAGTACTTATTTTTTTTGAATTGATCATTAAATTTTCATTATTGAAAACCTTTGTACATATTTTTCAAAAATTGGTTATTCCTATTCATACCTTCAAATTAATTTCTAGGTTATAACTTTTAAATTTAAATTATAATTATTCAATTTTATATATTGGTTCATTTAACCTCAATGTTTCTTATAGCATAAAATATCAAAAAAAAATTATTTATAGATAAATTTATATTAAATTATTGTGTTTCTAGAAAACCAATTCAATATTCAAAATCAATTCAAATTGATATAAAATATCTATTCTTCGAAGAGTTTGTCGAGGATAATGTGATGAAGTAAGAATTTTTCCCCAAAAATTAGAAACTAGATGTTGTTTTCATAGAACCACAACTAAAGGATTAATTTCAAATTCTATGGTTTATGATGGGATTCCATACACATTTTCTTATAGGATAATTTATGGTGATTTTCCCCTTCTTATCTTTTTCATTGGATATTTATGTGAATGGGGGAGAAAATTGACCACACAAATCTCTTTCAATGTTTTCCCCATGTGTATTCACAAAATTTAGTTACAAATAGGGTAAAAATTTGTTTTAAGAATATCAATTGATATGAACTTTACCTAATTGGGGATTGATCGATTATTTAGGTGGGGGGAGTTCATTAAAAGATAATTATTTAAAAAGGATAATTTTAGGAGGAAGGAAGGAGAGGGAGGGATTTGTGAACTATTTGGAAAGTCTTAGTGATTATGGATGTAATAAAATATTATATATCAGTTTAAGAATATTTTTTAGAGGTATATGAAGATTTGATTCTCAAGTAGTTTCACAAGTGTTTTAAAGTTTTGATAAATATTGATTATTTCAAATTAGTATCAAGAGAATACAAGTCTATGAAGAGGTAGATATAAGTAACTGATCTTATATACATTGTGATATTATTGTTCAATGTTCATGTTTCTTACATTGAGTCCTCTCAATTAGGATTATAATTTTTAAATAATGATTCATTCATATGTTTTTTGAGTTACAAATTTATTTATGATTAATGTTTCTCAAAAAATCCATTGGGTAATATTGTTGAGATTTAAATTTGTTTTGGAATATTTTGATATTTTATGGTGATTGATGAGATCCCATGGTGAGTTTTATATAAGATTAAATTTGAGAAATTTCCTCTAGTATTTGGTATTTTGTCTAGAAAAAAATAGTCATTGGTGTTAAAATGGATATTTTTATTATATTTTCTCTTTTCCCAACAAATAAATCATGTTCAAAATAACATTATATCATGTTTATTATATCAATTCAAGGATTAAGTTTGAGTGGAAATTATTTTGGTAGATATTGAGTAATTTTAAAGTATTACAGAATTATAATGTATTTTGGTATTTTGGAATTGAAAGACTATTTTATCATAATACCTCATAACTTTTTAGAGTCATAATATGGTTGAAAATTAGAAAATATATAAATATTAAGGGTAATTAAAGACTTTATAAGAGTAAACATGGAATATAGAAGAGTAACCCTCATCTTGGATCTTAGTGTCTGAATATGAAAAATGAAGGGAAATTTCATAATTGGAAACTTAACATAAGAATGTTATATGAGAATTTATATTTATGTATATTACTTTGTATAGGTATTTTAATATTTCATATGGGAAACTCACATTTTAAAATGGTTATCTATACTTCATAAGGGTAACCAGTTTATGAAAATTAATAAAGGGTGAGTTCTTAATTGTCCATTGTAAGAGTGATCAAACTTTGTAAGGTTATTACATTACTTTAGTAATGTAATCTGAAACCTCAAAAGGATAATCTCAAACTATTAAAGGGAATTTCATATTTCAAAAGGTTAATCTCAAAATTATGATGGCGGATCCAATATATCATAAGGGTATGTAAGACTTGATAAGATTGACTTTTTAATACATAAGAATAATTCAAATTTTAGAAGTTTATATTCTTACAACTTAGAATGAGTATGTACTGAATTTGTAAGTGTTAGATATTTTTTTGTAATTTTTTTAGTTCTATTAATAGCGAATAATATAAGAATTCCAGAAAAAGATATTTTGAATAAAATTAAATCTTATGATGATGGATCTATTTATTGTTGGATTAAATATACAGAAATATAATATTGATTCTAGAAGTTAGAGGAAAAAGGTTGATCTTGTGAAGACGTTTATTGCATGATGAAATAAAATAAGTTGAGTGTCATCTATAGATAATTGATCCTTAGTTCCACAGAGAATGCAGTTGTGTCATCTATATTATTTGATTCTACCTAGATAGATGTAAGAATAAAATAGAATTTGAAGAAGTGGAAAAATAGATAAGATGATGTTGTAGGGAGGTTGGAAGAAGTTACATGTTTGAATTTTAATTCAAAATAAAAAAAATTCATTTAAACATATCTCCCCTATCAAGGATATATAAAAACATATTTTTATCTTGTTGAATTTGTGTTTGTATAAATAATTATTCGAATAAAAGATAAAAACTCTTCACTCTAAATAAAATATAATAATGTTATTCGAATGAGAGAATGTTATATTGGATTTTTTTCTGTGAAATTCAGGTAATTTAAGAAGAATTAGAATAAAAGTGAAAGAGGAAGAATAAAAATATAAAGTGGCACTAGAAACATGGTATTAGACTTGTTCAATTGAAAAATATCTTATTATTGAAATAATATTTAATATTATATATCTTTGTGGGAAACATTTAAACACAATCTATAGACTTTGTGTATTATTTTTACTAGGGTAAACCATTATCATTGTAATCCACATATTGATACTAGTGGAATGTATAATCATGATGGAATATAAACTGTTATATGGATTATCAATCTCAATTTTAGAGGTGAACCTTATAATTTTTTTTTGTTCCTTTTATGTGTGCTTAAGTGTGGTGAACAGTGATCTATATTGTCACATAACAGGTGGTTAAGGTTTTTTTCTTATGGAAACATAGAAAATAATTTCAAATCACTATTCATATTATGGTTACTTTTCATCAGGTGATTGAACTATAATAATTAAATTATATCTTGGGTCTTGATTGAATATTATTTTAGAACTCCTAGTAAAACACAATGGCTGAATAGGGTCATCTCACAAGGTGCTTCACCAAAAAGTCTTTATTATTCACTTAATAATATATTTTATTAATATTTAATACTATGATATGTAAGGGGATATTTTTTCATGGTGAGAAAAAAAATAAAATTATGCTAGAAAGGGATAATAATAAATATTATTAGGAATTGGAAGTATTCCTAAGGTTTGATGGAATCCATTATTATATTCCTACATAGTATTAAGTCATTTAAAAAAAACCCAACAATATTCAATGATTACAACATTTATAAAAATTATTGGGGATAATGAAAATATAAGTGATCTCCTTTTTAAATCAATCCATAACTCCTCTATAATTGAAGGAAACTATACACCTAAATAGATAATTTTACACACTCAAAAAATCAGGCTCTATGATATATAATTAATCCCTAGAACATCTAAATTACTTTATATAAAGAGGTGTCCAAGAGAATGGAGGGAGTATGGATGTTTTCTCACAAGTCATTAGTGGTGATAATAAACTATGAAAATCCTTGTGAGTTTATTTACTACTATAAAGATGAACACAAACCTATAAATATTAAAGAGGGGTTTAGGTGATCAAAAATTTCTCCAAGTATCACAACCATTTGTTAGTACTTATCTATCATGGATTTATAGAAACACATTGTCTAAAACACATAATGAAAGTTGAAGAAGGGGAGAAAAATATATAAAATATTTTGTTAAAATTATTGAAAAGAAATTATAAAATATAAATCAAATTAAAAACCTTACTCTACATTATATTGGGGAAGAGGTTCAAAGTATTTGAACTCCTTGTATAGAAGGAGAAATGGATTTAAATTTATATTACAGAGTTACTTAATATTCTTGTATAACATCCTTATGAATGATTCATCCAAGAGGATTATTCCATGTAAGTGACTTTTGGATTCTTACTTTGGTTTTTTATTTTAATATATGATTATTGTCTCCTATTTTTACAATAATAGAGTAAATGGTAGTATTATTTGATTAATTATTGATTTTTTAAAAAAGAATAATCATACGAGTTTCCCATTTCAAGCATGGCAACCATGTATATGACTGAAATGATTGAAAGCTTAAAAATTAATATAAAAATGATTGAGTGTAAAAGAATGTTGGGACTATGTTGGAGGCCAAAAAATATTAAATTAGAGCCTGAAAATTTATTACATGGTATTGGGTGTTATTTTTAATGCCTAATATAGCATTCATGAGTAACAGATGATGTGTTGGGACTTTCAGAGTGAATTGTATGGCATAGAACATTTCATTATGGGTTGAAAATTCATTATATTTCTATAATATGGTATTCTATGATATAAGAGTATTTAGGTGATTGATGGAACTAGTGTTATATTTCTAGATATTATGGTATGGATAAAAAATCACGTGTTTTGAGTCAAGGATGTGTTAAATTTTTAACCTATTTTATTTTGGGTCCTTCCCATATTGTTATCCTATAAGTGATGATGTGTTAGTGTTATTTAAGAGATTAATTGAATCGATCATTACTACTCTTATTAAATTGTGAAAAAAAAATTATATGTGTAGTCTCTATTATGATTCCATTGGAATATGCTCAATTATCTATTTAAATTCAAGGATTTTTGGGTTCATAAATTGTATGTAATGTTAGAAACATATTGGAAAAAAAGATGCACGAGGGAGATGATTAATAATTCCTTGATTCTTTTTATCACTGAAACATATGAATCTATGTCCCATATCAATGTTTTTCATGGTTGTAGATCTTTCTTAGTATCTTGGCTAAAGTTTCTCTAGCTTGAAGTGTGTGTATGTGGGTGATGGGTCTCATGTTCGGAGTGTATACCCCATTTTCCCACACCATGTTTCTGATTTATAGACAACCTATGATAGGGCCTCCCTATTTCTCATGGAAAACACTTCTTTATGGACATAGGCTTGTCCTTAAGCTACACTGATCGCCCCTCAAGGGAGCCTCAACACTTGGGTTAACTTATTAGGGTTGATTTCAATTTTTTTATAAATATGGAAAGACATGAGAAACATGAAATATAAATATTTTTTCAAATTTTGAAAAAATCAATTGAAAGACATTATATTATTTTATGACAAAAAATACCATTTTAGGTTATTTTGACATTAATATCTTGAAACACTCTGCATAATGAAAAAATTTTATTGTCAGTTTTTAATATTGTATATAATTTAATTATAAATAAAATATTTACTAAAAAATATAAAAATATGGATGAATTGGTGGTTGAAAGTGTTGAAAACTTTCTGTGGTGGGTTTTTGGGTTATACTATTAATATGAGATATTAAATGAATAAATTTCATTGAAGAGTAACAATAACTCTCTATTTGTTTTGTAAATATAATGGGATAATTCACTTTTTGTGTGAATGTATCATTAAATTTTTTACATTTACCATTAGAGTTGATTATTGACAACTTGGTTAAGATGAATCATGATCTTCAAATGATAAATGATTCTTAAGAAAAGGGAGTCATGGGATTTTCAATTGAATATGATTTTTTATTGATGATTGTAGTGAAATTATTCCCAATGTTATTGAGTAAATCTTAATTTTGAATCAATTTTGGATGGAACACTATATTTTAGATTTTGGATAAATTTACTTAAGTATGTAATTATATGCCCTTAGGTGATTATAGTGGTCATGACCCTAGAGTTAAATAATAAATATTGGAATCATGTATATTTTTTTGGGATGGTTCAATAGTTTTTGTATATTTCATGCATCCTATTTTGGTGAATGATGATTCCAGTTAGTGAGGAGCACATAGAAGATCATCATTCTAGGGTTATGGGGGTGGTCAACTCAGAGTTCGTGCAAGATTTTTATAGGTTAAAATTATTAGGGTAAGGAGAGTTTTTATAAAAAAGTTTTCAGTAGTTGTTTGTTGTATTTTCATGTACATAGTTATTTATGATGAAAAATGTTTAATAAGGTTAGATTTATAATGCTTGTGTTTTGGATAAAATAAAAAATCTCAGTTCTAATGTGTTTAGATGGTTGGCGGAGGGGGATATATGAGGTATGTGGTGTTTATGATTTAGATGGGAGGTTTGAGGTTGGAATTAGGGTGTTTTAGAGAATTT
Source organism: Viscum album (assembly GCA_963277665.1). Taxonomy (NCBI): domain Eukaryota; kingdom Viridiplantae; phylum Streptophyta; class Magnoliopsida; order Santalales; family Viscaceae; genus Viscum; species Viscum album. Next base: position 1,480,232,090 of record OY728134.1, read on the forward strand.
TGGGGATATTCAAAGGTAGGTACATGGTTTTTGTATCATTTATTATTTTTAATTGATCATGAATGATGTTCTAGAGGAGGAATAAGTAACCACATGAGTGGCTTTATTATCATTAGTAAAATAGTTACTGGTATTAGGAAGTTGGGCCATACACTCACTAAAGAAGATCTCTAAAGCTTATTTTTTTTAACCACACTGAGTGATTCATGGATTATTTTTTTCCAATAATGAGATGATTCTAACTTAGTTTCATTTTAGGGTTATTTTTGTGATTTTATCCACCCATATGTCTTTTCTCATTGACCTATAGATGTTTGGGTTCCATAAAAAATATTTTTCACCCCTTATTCACACTTTTATTTGTTTAATAGAACTAGGGTTTTGATTTATGGTTTTCATCTATATATAAGGAAACCATTTCAATTTGAAAGGTATATTTTTTCATGATTCTAAAAGATGAATATGTTAATAGTAATCATGTCATTGTGTCATCAATCAGTATCATTTTTCCACATCAGAAAGTGTTTCACCATTAATTTTATTAATTTATATATTTTAAGTGTTTTAAATATGGATTAAAATCAAGTATTTTGAATTTAAAATTAGATAAAGGATATATGAATGGATGAACTATTTAGTAGAAAGGTTGATTTTACTATAGTGTCAGGAATGATGTAGGTGGATTCCCATTTATATTTTTTTGATAAAATAGGTTATCATACATGTAGATTTTTAGATAAATATGTTAAATTTATTTAAAATGATTTATAAATATGGAATTATTTATTTTTGAAGCTATTTTTATATGTGTACATTTCAAGAGAATAAGAAGGGAAATTTTCTAGGTGGTTGGGTGTCTTATGGAAAACATGAATTTTTAAAAAGTAATGTTTTTTTGTATTTATTTGTTTTTAAATTAATATTTTTTGGAATGGTTATGTTTTTTATTTTAATTAAAGGTGTTACATGGGTTATGGTGTATTAGTTGTGGGTTTAGGTTGTTTTTAAAACTCAACATTTGTCTGGGGGACTTATTGTTTTATCCAAGGTCAATATGGAATCTCCACATGAGTTTGGGGTACTTGTCCATTTACGAAAATTTGTTTTAGAAACTTTACTTGAGTATGGGGGTCTCATTTATTTAGTTGTGGCTGATTTGAAAAGTCCACATAAGTGTGAGTGTTTACAATAAGATAATGATAGTTTCTACAAGAGTTTAGAGTTAATTTGACTTTGAGGTGTAAAGGTGTGAAAGATTTTGTTGGCATGAAGTTGACGGTTTCATGGAATCTTTGGTTTTTATTTAATGAATCATTTTTATGTTGATTTTAATAAATATATTTTGTTCAATTATATTAATTATCATGGTTTGGTCATGTTTTAATAAAACATTCATGGGATATATGGTCTTTACTTGGTAGGGATATAGGGAAGTCATCAATGAAGTACTACTGAGTTATCATACTCACCCCAACATGTGCTTTATGTTACACATGAAAATGATGGTTTCTTGAATTTTAGTTTGAAACATTCATTTAATCATAAGATTTTATGGAGTAGTTATGGTTAGATAAGGGAGACTAATGTGTGTTGAGTCATTAGTGGTGGTTTATTTTTTTAAAATAGGTTTATCTTATACCACTAAATATTTTTTCAATTTTATTTCTTATGGGTTTTATTTATATTCAGTCACGATTTCATTATATAGGTTGTATATTTATCCGTCTGTTGGATGTTTTAGTTGATACCCCATTCCCTATGACATATATATTTGTTTTAGTATTTTATTATAACACCTTTTGTGGTTAAGGGAATACAATAAGGGAAGAGTAATATTATGGTTCAACTCTGGTTTGTATTTGTGTAGTTGAACTAGGTGAAGATATCACATATATATTATAAAAACAATAATATTTGATTATTTTAGGATTGGGAAAATTTAAAAAATATTATAATTTTATTCATTTAAATAAGGAACACATTAAAAATTAGTGTATCATACCTCATTTGGTATAGTGTATTATATTTATATAAGTCTAATATCTCTCTATTATTAACTCATACTCAAACCTGTATGTGGTTCTTGCATTACTTTAGAAAGTATAAGAGATTGTATGCGGGTGTTGGGTTATTCCATTGTTTTTTGGATACACTTGAAGGGAAATGTTAAGACCCTAGAATTGGATCATTTAGAGGGGGATGAGTTAGTAAATTATCCTCACTAATACCAATTTTAATTATTAAAATAAAATATTGACATATTCTAGAGTGTATTTTTTATATTTATTCATTATTCAATACTAATCCAAGCTATATAAGATAATTAAAACCAGAATTTATAACATGGAAGCAACAAACCATTGAGAGAATATAATTATTTATAAGGTTCTTTGATTAATGTGAATGACTATATCATTGGAAAGATATTTAACCACCTATGATCACATAATTTACTATAACCATATGGTGAATATAGAAATCCGAGTACATTCTTTCACTTATATACAAATGTGTCTATGGATTATGTAGTGGTAAGTATTCAAAATTATAACTCTATGAGAACATAAAATAATATCTAACAACATTATGATTACTGAATTTTATCCTTCAATCAACTTATTATAATGAATATTTATTTCTTTAACAATACAAGAATATATTCTTCTTCCACGTTGAATGATTTAATATCACAATAGATATTTTTCCTACAATTCTTCAATGTTGAATATTATCATCAAAAATTTCATTATTATCCTTCTCTAAGACATATTGAATGTATATATTAATATTTATCTTCTTCAATTGATGTTCCCTCGAGGATTGGTGGAGTTTATGAGTTATAAGGAATTAAGATATTTCATAGCGAGAATAGAACAAAAGTTTTTTTTATTGATTTCAATTGATAAATTGATAATTGATAATTTATCATTACATAAAAGGTTTGAGAACTTTGAAGAACAAAATTTTATCCTATTGTGTAATTCTTATATAACATCCACATTAGGATAATTATATAACTTTTATATTGGGATAATTTATTCATGAGTCTCGATGGTGTTTTTTTATTTTATTTTTTGAAAATATGTTCGTATATGTGTTATTAAAAATATTCATCTAAGTGGATTTAAAAAGAATGAATTTTTATTGAGATGAATAAAATCATTGTATAAAGAGTTCTTTTCATGCCCCAATGGTGTGTAATAGACTAATATTTTTATTCTTATATATTAATCCACACAGTATCCATAGTCATTTCTCCCTAAATTTTAAACATGAAGAAACCATGGGGTTCTTCTCAAAACATTTTATAAATCCATAAATATTATTTTGGTGCTCGTTAAGGAGATGGAGTCAATCATGTAGTAATCATGAACATCACACCATAAAGTAGGAGTGTATTCCCTAACGAATAATCTATATTGATTTATTTTCAATGGTATACAACTCAATAAATATTAAAAAAATTCTTGCGACAACAAGTCAATTGAAAATATTAGTGGATAAGGAGTTGAAACCACAAAACATATAGGCACACCCCAATGGAGGAGTGATTTTTATGGATCTATAATATATATCTTTAATATTTTACTATCATCCCAAAATAAAAATCACAACACCATGATTTATATAGAGTTTACAAATATGTGATTATTTACATTGATAAAGGAGTTATGAGATTTTGATATAAATAGACTTTTATTCTAGGGATTATTATAAGGAAATTTTGGCTAGAGTTTAAGAGAAGAATTTGTATGCGCACATGATCAAAATTATAGAGGCATGTGAGGTTTGGAATAAAAAATATAATCTACTTATTAATGCTCATCATTATTTATTATAATTTCAAAACCATCTTGTTTCTCCTTTCCTTTTTCTTTTTTATAATAAGAAATTTAAATTCAAATAAAGATCCAAATTATTGTTCAATAATGTTTAAACACTCTATAATAAAATTAAGTGGGCCATATGAAAATTATTATTTCACATGTGTTCTTTATTGATCTCTCTATTAGCATAATTTATTTATTTTTTATCTAGTCACACAAATTGGTGAAAAAATTATTTTTAGAATTATTTTTCTTGTAAAAATTGAATCATCCCATCTCAACTATGGTCTAATCTCTTTTGGTTCAATAATTTATTATCACAGTGGTATTTAAATTATTTTAATAAAATATTTAATTATGTTATTCTCATGGAATTTATCATAATACGTATATAAATATTTTTATTTGAATTCCCTTTCTATTACTAATTTTTTTTATTGATACAATGTATGTAAATCCTAAAAAATTTCAATAACAAAGGAGTTCCCATGTTTTATAGGGAGTATTATAACTTATTAAAGGCAAATATTGTTTTAAATCTTCTTTTTCTTGTATTATATGTTTTTTATATCATTGATAATTTTGTAAAAATTTAGAAACATAGAAAAACTAATCATCAAATTGATATGACAGATGTTAAAACCAGTGGGAGAGTATATAAATTATTAATTTCATCCCTCTTTGCGAAGGAGTTGACAATAGTGATGGGTATAAATTTAGTGAATCAAATTTATTAGAATCTTAATGATATCCTTATAGGATAAAATATGGTAAATTATTCATGGTTACATACATTTTGGGAAGTATTTGAGGATATGAAAATGTGATAAGTTGAATTAGTGGATGAATTTATTGTTCAACTGAATAAAATTGTGATATCTATTTTAAGTTGTGGTGAAATTATTAGAATCCATCATGGTGAATAAGTTAAAAAGGATGAATAAATTTTTTTATAATATTTATACAATTTAGGAAATGTTCTTGGATGATTATCCCAAATTTAAGATAATAATTTTCATGATATATTAATAGATGAGGAGAGGTATATCCTTAATAAAAGAATATTTTAAGAATGAGATAAATTTTAAATATATAATATTTTATACATCTTGATATAAATTATTCTAAATATGATGGAATGAGTATTGTGACTAATGAAATTAATTTCAATGAATTACTTTAATTATTTTCAAAGGGAATACAATTAGGAAAAGGTAAATACATTGATAAAATTCCTTTAAAATGTTCTAATTATAAAAATATTTTACATTTTTAGATATTTTTCTTGAGAGAAATGAAAAAGATGTGGATTTATAACAGTCTCAATGATAGTCAAGAAGAGAAATACAAGCAGTCACAATGGAGGAATGTTTTTCAAATGAGTATGAAATATAATTATATTAAGTAAAAGTGCCCTTATCTCACAAAACAATTACAAATATTTTAATGAATAAAGTGAAAAAGTGGTTGGTGACTTAGAGAATAGAGGTCCTATAAATATTTTGGATGAATTGAATATGTACAATGACCCATCTAGTGAATAATATGATGATTAAAAATAGACGAATAGTGATAATGAGACACCAAACTAATTCCAACAGCGGATGTAGATTTTTTTAATGGTTATAGAAAAAAAGAAAAATTAAGTAAAGAAAATAGTTTTCAGGAAGGTGAATGAATATCCTTATAAAAACATTATTATATATAGTGTCAATAAGATAAATGATATTAAAATAGCGTCCAATTAGAATATGGAATATCTCGATGTATTCATAAAATATCGAGACAATATACATGAGATCACTATGGAAGATAGGATTGATAATAATATAGAAGTGAAGGATCTTGTTGTGAAATTGGTTGAAGCTAAAAATTCCTTGAAATATCTCCATAATGTTTCATTAAAAAAATTATATGGAAGTTAATGAATGTTTTAAATTAATTGAGAATATTTTCAAGTCAATAAAAAAAATTAGAATGTTCTATAGTTTCAAGAACTATTGTTTTAGGTACTCAATATTTAAATGAAAATAGTATCATAAATGAAAATAATGAATTTTTTTTGATTTCTTCACCGAGGAGGAAGGTTAAAACACCCAATTTTTTATATATAAGTTGTCTGGAAAAATCACAAAAAATAATGAGGTGTGGAAGAAGAAGAACATTTAGGTTGTGATTAAGGTTAAGCTATATTAAATTTTTAGGATTCTAAAAACATGGAAATATAAATAATGTAGTGAATTTCAAATTAGAAAGAAACTCAATGAGTTTTTTTATGAATTATTTTCTAATCAAGGGTATTTCTTCAGTGGAAGACGCTTTTATTGTAGAGTCAATGGGAACAATGACAACATGTTCTAGTATAATTTTTCTCTCCCTCAATCAAATATAGGTTATGAATTTATGTTTATTAACAATAAAGTTTCAAAAGTCTAACTGATAAAATATTTAAAATGGAAGATAAAATTACATAATACATTTCATTATCTTGAGGAAATATGTGGGAGGTGTGATTAATCTAGATACACTACAAAGAAGTATTTCACAATAAAACATAATCAATTAAAGGGGTGTGATGAATCTAAATCAAACTAGACTATAATTAATCATGAAATATAATGTGTGATTAAATATATGTATAATTCAATATAAGTATAAATCCTTTGAGACATGATTGTTATTCACATGACCAATAATTTTGAAATCTTGGAATATATAAAACATTTTGATAGAGGAAATGCAACCTTTATAGATAATAGGTCCGTCAAAGGAAGGGGAGTTTTATTTTTTAAAATTGGTAAACAAAAACTAAAATCAAAAGAAATTTAATTTATTTATGTGTTGTGGCATTATTTCTTCAGTTTCTATTAGTTTTGTGAAAATGAGAATTAGGTGATCTTTTATAAGAGTGGATGTTTCATTAAATGGTTGAAGGATCGAACACTCATTATTATGGTATGGGAATCATCTATAAATTAATCACAAATAATTAATGATAAAAAAACTGAAAAATGAATGTAAATGGAGTGACTGATCTTTGATATATAAATATTGATTATTTTAGAAAAAACAATGATAATCTTGTAAAATTTCTTTCTATGAATATTTTTCAAAATCTGAATCAAGAATGAATCAACACTTTTCACACTTTTCACAAAAGAAAAAATAGTGAGAAAGAGTCATAAGGTGGTGTGAATCAAAACCAATAAACCTATTGATTTGGAATTTTAAGATATATATAGTCTAAAAAGATTTAATTCAAAAAATATATAGTATCATTTCATGATATTTATAGACGATTTTACAAATATTAGAAATCTATATTTTATATTTTATCAAATTACAAGCTCTAGAGATGTTTAATTTTTTTTGATATGTATTGAAAATAAAATAGAATGTTTTGTTTTAATATTTTAGTCTAAAAATGGATTAGAATACAAGAATGGTGTATTTTTTGTATATCTTGAGAAATATGGTAACAGTCGGGGATATAATTCTCCACACACACTATAAAAAATGATATGGTTTTGTAAAATAACCAAATTTTAGAGGACATGGTGAGAACCATGTTATTAGATAAAATAACCTTGATGTAAATTTAGAGATAATCTATTAATGTGGATGTATACATCATTAACCAAAGTTTCTGTCAATATTATATCCTTTTATCTATGGATTTAGTGGATGATAACAAATTTCAATAATTTTTTGTTTTATATTAGAGTTTTAGTTTTAGTTTTAATGTGTTTTTTTTTATTTTCTTGATGATATTTTTTTATGAACTGAAATAAAACGATATATATATCCTAATTTTTTATAATTTTAATGGTATGTAGACATTGAACTCATAAGATGGTAGAAATAATGTTTCATCTATAAAAATATTTTTATTCTCATTTAATTCTATTAACACGGATCCTAAAGGTCTTAGAATATGAATAATAGAATTATTTATGGTAGGAATCTATAAATTGAACCATTGGATTCAAATAAAAGATCTGTGTTTCATAAGAGTTTCTTTATCTAATTTTTAGTCATGTTTAAGTATGCATCATCATGGTTCTTTAGAGATTCTGATTATATTTTTTATTGACTCTTCTTATATTATCCATGTGTTAGGATTGAATTGTTAATTATCTAATAATTTATTTTTATAATAATTATATGTATGATCCCATGTGTTCTAAGGCCGGTTAGGTGTGGAATCTATGTTTTCATATTATTCCAATCATGGTATTTTAGGGAATGGAAGATGGACCCCTTTCAATAGGGTTATAGTTGATGATACTAGGGGTGCTTGAGCTTAGTATGTTTGGTCATTTTGACTAGGGGATTCTAGTGATATGAAGAAAAAACCATCTGATAGGTATATAGATGATGAAATTATGATTAAATAAGTGATATAACTAGGATTAGGGTAATAATTCTCCATCTACTTTTGATAAAAGAAAACACTCATGGTAAATTGGATGTATATTGGTAGATTATATTTTTTTCTTGTGAATTTGAATTGTAATTCAATTCCTTACGTTTTGTTTTATCTTTGTATCATTATAATTCAAATTTTTTAAATGTATATTATATCTATTGGATATTGGCTTAATTCTTGATAAATTGTTTTATGTTGTATTTAAATTTTAAACTATGATACTTAAAAATTGGTATTGACTAATCGAACTACATTTTTATTGTGATTATAATTTAATGTCACATTTCTAGAATACAATTCACCCCTCTTATAATTCCATATAATCTCACCCTTTGGGTTCTCAAATGGAATCATATAAGGTCTATTTATTTTTCTTGATACATTTAATATTAGTGCCTAACTCTACTTATTTCTAGATCATTGTCTATTATAAAATTTATATATCGAATATTAATTTTTTTTTGTTTTTATATTTTAATTTATAACTACTTACCTAGATTATCACATCAAAGAGGATATTTTCTTTAAAAATATAAGTAATTATAATTATAACCTTATAAAGAAATCCAAGATTTCCATGTATATTTAATGGTATGAACTATGAATATTGTTCTGAAAGGGTGAAGATTTTCATCATCAAACACGAGTTGATCAATTTCCTATAATGACTAGAAATTATATAAATACAAAGAATGAATTATCATTTTTAATTATAATAAAATGTTGGAGTATCGAGTGAACTATGAGGTTCAAAATACATTTCCTTTCGCTATGAAATGAAATATCTATAGTGAAATCTCATCATATGATATAGTGAACAGAATATGGAAAATATAGATATCACTCACTTTGGAACATGAAAAGTAATTGAAACTATATGAGATATGTTAATAGATGATTATCAAAAAACTAATAGGTGAATCAATGGTACTGGTGAATCAATTATTTATGAAAATAATTAATAGAATTCATTATTTGGGTGATAATGAAATCATGGTTGAGAAAATTATTGAAAAAATGATTAATATCATGTTGATGGAATGTAAATCCACATAGATGGATATAGATTCCACTAAGAATTTGAAAATGGATAGTCTTAATGATCTCATTGGAAATCTAATTCTATAAGAGAATTAGTGAAATAAAAATGATAAGAATGAGAAGTGAAATCATGGAGTTTCATTCACATAAAATTAAATTTCATTAACTTTTTCTGCCTAGAATTTCAAATCTACCACTACTTTGAAAAAAATAAACATAAATTAGATAGAAGTATTTAATAAGATAGTAAAGGATATATTTATCCTCTTGTATGGAGGATTATAATGATTATCAAAAATAATAATTTATGGTATGGTCATAGAAGTAATAGAAAATATAATAATGAAAAAGAGTCTTGGGAAATTATTTTCTATGACTTCAAAAATCCTGTATATGTCATACCAAATAGTCATCAATTGAAACAAAAGTCTAATAGTAAAAAATCATCAAAAATGAAAGAAATAAAATATTTATGAGAAATTATGACATGTGGAGTGTTAGTGGGGGCCCATAATTTGATAGAAACAGTGATTTATAATATTTTTATAGTAGGAAGATCACTGAACCATCTACATTTATTGGGGATGGTAATTCTTGATACACTCATGAAATTATGTCTAATTGATAATGTTACTTTTTAATTAGATGAGTAGAATGGTTCAACTTCATTGGAATATGGGGGTGATATTCAATAAATTTAAGAAATGACTATATATTTTTATTTCCTTGAAAATAAGAATGATAATTTTTCTAAAGATCTTAATTTTTAAAATTAATACATTTCTAAAGAGGGATATGTGATTTATAAAAATTATTCTAAAATTTTAAAACAATATTCTAAAATAAAAATAAAGATATTAATTTTTTTAATTGAACAAGGATATGTATAAGATAATTAAAGATTTAACAAAATTTAAGAGAAAAATATCTATGATAAATTTTGAATTAAATTCTAAAACAAAATTTTCAAAATTATTGAATTATATAAATGTGCGTGATAAGATAAAGTCATAAATTAATTTTTCAATGAATTTGTTAACTAATTTTACTACATAAAGGAATATAATTAATAATATTTACATATTGTTGAGGCAGAGAAGAACATATTTTTCTATTGGGGATAAATCCACTAAAAATTATATTTTCAATAAATTTCTTTTTATACCTAGTAGTGCTCATTTATAAACTAATTTCCATAGAGCTAGAAAATGCAGAAACAATTATTCACTGAAAATTGTTAAATCACTCAAACACATAAATATTATATTTCAAAATATCTCTTAGCTATATAACAAAGGGTTAGATATATATTGGTTCCGAAAATATTGTTTTCTAATGTTAACATACCTAGGAATGTTTGGATACCAAACAATTATATTTTTAAATTTTAAAAATATATGATGATTTAAAACAACCATAACAAATGTTACATGGATATCTACTATTATTATAATATTTATAGAGACATATATAACTTTTTAGACATACAAAAACTGAATGGTGGAATAGTCACATTTTGACATAACATGTAAGGTGAGACCTATGGTATGTGTGGTATTATTTTATTATGGAAGACCATAATTTATATTGTATTTCATATTCTAATACATAATAATAACCTCATTAAAATTTTCCAAATACGTTTTAAAGGTTAATTTCTGAAATTTTATAATGATAAATTTACCATTTAATGTTTAGGATTGTACACTTTATCTATTAATAGACATGAAAATGTTTTTAAAATAAATATAGAAGACCAAATTTATCATGTCCTTCCCAGTCTTAGTGTGAAAGAATATTACTAACAGGTTTGGAATAGGAGATTAGGGAACTATAATGTTTGGAAACTAGCTAATCTCTCTATGAAATGACTAGTTAGGGACCTACCATAATGAAAATTTAATTTTAACTGAGTTTTAGATCCTTAAAAATATTGTAAGGAACACAAGTCAAGATACAAATCCATTGGTGAAATCTTAATGTTTGTTTTCTATACAGTTAGTGCAAATATATCTTTTTGGTCCTTTAAAAACTACTAATATTAGAGGAAAACCCTTTTTTATATTATTATTGATTATAAAACAAGATATACTTAAATAATGTTTCTAGAAAATTTATTAAAATCATTCACTATTTATAAATTTTTTTATAATCATATTCAAACACAGAATTCAACATGTATTCACTGTCTGGAGTGATCATAGTGGTGGGTTTATAAATTCAATTTTTTAATATTTGTTTAGGGATAAAGGAATAAATAACAATCTATTAGAATTCAGAACTTCCAAACCTAACGTATTATTAGAAGAAAGGAATAAAACCATTTTTAAATATATCAGTACAATTATGTGTGAAATTAAATCGATTTCAATTTTTGGTGTACAGATGAGTGTACATCCTGGTACACTAAAATATTTTTTATTTTATATGGTATTTAATTAAACCCCTTATGAACTATTGATCGAATGAAAATTTGAACATTTTATACTTCAATGTTTTTGGATATAAAGTATTCATTTTGAATGATAAAAATATTCTATATAAATTTAATCCAAAAGATGATGAAGGTATATTTATTGGTTTTTCCACCATTTCAATGACGTATCATGTCTTTAAAGAAATGACACATACTATCAAAGAAATAGTGCATGTACAATTTGATGAAATTGATCCTTATTTATTCATAAAATGTTCAGTAATAAAGCTTATGGATTGTGATTTTAAAATCACATCTATTTTGTTTAAAGAATATATATCATGTTCATCAATATTTAACATACTGAAAATCTAGAATAATTAAATAATGTCTCATAGAATTTAGTTTAACATAAGTTAATCCACTAATAGATAAAGTTAAATATTATTTTTAATCTAGAATCAAAATAATCTTGAGGAATCATCTTAGTGATAATATCAATAGTGGTGTAGATCATTCAGTATGAACTGTAAGTTCTCTTAGAACTGAATTTAAACATCTTTTATTCCTATCCCAATTTCAGAATAAAATGGAATAGGATTCCTTATGTTATGATAGTTGTATATTCATAATGAATGAATAACTCAATCAATTTGAGTGTAATATAGTTTAGACCCTTTTTAAGCATCTGAATGATCATTCAGTCATATGAGTTAAATGGTCCTTCCAGAATAAATGTGATTTAAATGGTGTTATTTTCCAGAATAAATCAAGAATTTTTTACTGAGGTTATATTTTTCATAAAATATTTCTCTAGTTTCTAGGTTCGAGTCCATCCTTATACTTCTAGCCATTTTAGCACATCTTAATTTTCCTATAAATAAAATGGACATAAAGTATTTATTCATTATCATATATGTTTAGGAAGAATATTATGTGGAAATACCACCTTATTTTGAAATTTTTTGTGTTTTAGAACATGTTTTCAAATATCACCAAACTCTTTATATACATTAATAGGATTTGAGAGTTGATTATCACTGATTTTCTATTTTCCTTAATCAAATTTACTTTGTTAAAGGAATGTTTGATCATAATATTTTTTATCAATAATTTTTTTAAGGATACTAACATCATTAAAATTTATATTTATTAAATTATCTTTAGGTAATCTCAAAAAAATCTCAATGATGTCTTCTCAGAGCATATGTTGAGTGATTTCAGGATGAGCATACTATATGAAAATACATTCTTTCTTAGATTCTAATTAAATCAATGATTTTAAGGAAAAAATTTATCCCAACATTAGTATATAAAATATTTTATTAATTTTTTTGTTTTAAAAGTTCAACTATTATTAGTACAATGATAGGTAGGTATTGAAATTTTAATCTTGATGAATCTTGAAATCAATTATTAAAAAATAATTTAGAGGGATGATCAAAAGTTTACTCAATTATATGGATCATTGACCACAAATTATGTATTTTTTATTATTATATGTGAATATTCAAGAAAAAATGAAATAATACCTTGTTAGAACTGTTAAGAGGATCTTACACTACTTAAATGGATATCAGAACATGAAATTTTATATTTAGATGGGACTAAATATAGTTTAATTATCAATTTAGAAAAAGAACTAGTAGATGTAAACTAGATCAGAATGGAACATCTAAATATTTTTATTTCTAAGTTGAGTCCTTTGTTTCATGGTCCAGTATGAAGAAACACATAGTTGAGATTTACACCACTAATGTTTAATATTTAGTGGTTGGATGTTTCTATATTGTGTAAATGTAGCAGAGACGGAAAATTTTTAGTTTCAGTTTTATTAAAGAAAAATTATTTATGATAGATCTAGAACTATCTATTTATTTAAAAAATTGCCACACTATTCAAATGTGAAACATATTGCATAAAACTCCATTTTTTCCCACACTACACATAGAAAAGAGAAATTATTCTCAAGTTTATCATAGTAAAAAATCATCTTACCTACAATTTTATAAAACTATTTAAATATAATAAATTTGAATATATTTAAAAAATGTTATGTATGATCAAATAAAAGTGATTAAAATTTCTTCTTCGGGTTTCAACAAACTCTTAATATAAAGAAAATTCCTGAAAAAGTGGGAGTAAATTATTTGTTTTATAGTTGTAGTAACTTTTTATGTTGGTAATTATTATTTTCTATAACTTAATTTAACTGATATTATTTGAATTACTCTGATTTTTCATGTGAACCACACATAATAGAATTTATCCTTTTTTAAGATTTTAAGGGAAATTTACTTCTATACGAACTGTTTACATTATGTATTTATTCTTATGAAAAATATTCATATTTTAAACTCTTTGTAATATAAATCTATAAATATTTTTATACAACACTTCGATGTTGTTTCAAAAATATTTTGATATGTTATATTAGAATATTATAGTGGAGGATAACTATTTTTTTCATGAAAATATTATTTATGAATATCTTATGTGATACCAATGATCTAATGAAATTAAAAAAAATGTTTAACTATTTTACTAATAACTCTTTTTCAAACTTACTTTTTTTAATATTGAATTGATTAATTTTATTTATTATTCAAGTTTTTTCCCAAGTATTTAAAATTATATTATTTTAATGGGTAATAAATGTTTAAAACGATATATTATAAATAATATATATTTATATATATAATCATAAAGGAATTTTAACGAAGGGAAAAAATATAATTTATAGGTGAAAAAGGGCCATCGTTCTAGCTTGTAAGTATGAGTATAGCAGGTTACAAGGTCCACCATCAGAAATCATATATTATGGTATATTTATAAAAAAAATTCTTATCATGGATCCATTTCATGAAAAATATAAAGTGTGAAATTGAAACACCAAGTGTGGGGAGGCGCTGAGCACTACGACACAAATAGGGATTGTTAGTGCTCATTTGCTGAGTACCGACCGCATCCCAGGCGATGAAGGAGACCCCAATCATGTTAAAAATAGATATTGGTATCCTAAATATATATATATGGTGAAAATATCATTTATGATGTCATTCTCTGTCAATGTGAGTCTTTTTCACTACACAATTAAGAAATTTTAAAAAAAAATTTTATGGAAAAAAGTAACAAAATAATCCTAGGATAATTATTTTATAATTTTTTTTATTAAGCCATGTAGGCCCCTAGAACCTCTACTAGATATTTTGGTAAAATGAATTAAGATCCATAACACATTTTCCCAATTATAAAAGAATCAAATAATAAATTACATTTATATATGTGTGTATATTTAAAATATTTATTTTTTATTTAAGTTTTTTATATACATATGTAAAATAATAAACATGATTATTATAATTATTATAGATTTTTATAAATTTAAAAATTTCATAATTATTTTTAATTAAATTTTCTACATTCCAAATTTGATAAAAAAATTAATTTATAACAATATTATTTAAATAATTGTTAATATTTATTATTTCAAATATTAAAAATATTTAAAAATATAAATATAATTTATTTTTCATATGATTACTAGAATTTAATTATAATATATATTAATAATGTAATTAATAATATAATACATAATTATTATTATGCCCATTTACTTTTTAATTATTTTTACATGTTTCATAGGTAAATATTACAAACTTCTATGCTATTTCTTTTAGTATTATACTTTCACATTTTATGATGTTTATATATTTTTATTTCTTAATTATTTTAATTATATTTATCACCCATTCTCATATGTGATATCTCATTCTTGTGATATAACTTTTATGACTCATTGTTATGTTTTCCTTTACCGAGCTTTCGATCTCACACCTTTAGTTTTCCTACTTCCATAGGAAATTATATATAGGATTAGGAGTAGATGAAATTTTTATTTATCAAAATGATACTACATTTTAAAAAACTAAATTCTTTTATATTTATGTAAATTATTGTATAATTTATTATTTGTTTATTTTATGATTGTTAAAGTATACATAAATGTCAAAAAATGATAAAAGATGATTTTATATTAAAACCATGTAAATTATAATATGAGAATTTCCCATCAGAGGTAATACATCATGATGGCCAAGTGTGATAACACATTCTTGTAATGTTGGGGAATAATTTCCTTTTATGACCTACCCAATAAAATATGTTGCATCTAGAACGTGTCCCATGTTCTTGAGGCTAGTCCATATGATTATGCATCTTTCTGGAGTTTGGGCTCTGATGTAGTCACAACCTATTGTTATCAGGTAAAATATTGGCTAGTCTTTGGGCATTGGGAAATGTTAAAACTCCTCAATAGTAGTCTGTGGTGCACTATAGCAGTTGGAAATGGTGTCAATATATTACACTGGATCAACATATAGTTCCCATTATATGTTCATAGAGGCACATGTTACAATGGCATGTGTGTATGGAAACCACAATTCCTAGATGATTTCACATTAACAATGCCTCCATCTAGTCATACCGTCATCACTCAAAAATATCTACCTGTGATGTTGTATTGAAACTCCTTCACTTCAAATCAACATTCTTCTCAGTTAAAAAATGACACTTTATAAGTAGAATCTTCTTCAATGATCTTTTCAATATCTCATTGAATGTGTTATATATACAACTACCCATGCTTAATCCTATCATCATTCTATTTTCATATTTTGATGAAAGACTTTACTCATTGATAAATGGTATACTAAACTAGGATATATATAGGTAACTTGTGAAGCCCCTTGTATATTTCATTGATGCACTCTATAATCATTTTTATGAATCCCTACCTATTCTTCCACCATATTCTAATGTAAATTTTCGTTTTCAAATCTGAAACCTATAATCATACACTCCCTAATTGTCCCTTTGGATTCCTTTCAATCAATGATCAAACCTTCACTGATCTAGCACATATGTTGCCTAAAATTGATCATGTTCAAAATATATTAATTTTTTCATTACATTGAAAAAGTAAAAAATAATAAAGGGATTGTATTATGAGATTATTGATAGACTTCTTCATAAGTTCATCATGATAATTATTTCACACATTATTAAAAATGTTTTAGATGCAGTATCGAGGATGTGAATTCAGGGATTCCAAATAATAGGATCTATATTGGTTTTTTCACTGATTTTTGGATGATAATCAGATATCAGACCTACACCCCTAATGTATGTGAAATGATTTCTAATATATGTAAAAACCCAACTCTATGGTTCATAATTTTCTTTCTCAATAATGGAAAAAAATAACCATAGTGGAATGATTTCAATATTATCTTTATTAAATTAGAAATACCCCATCTACCTTTAGTATAAAAATTTTCCATCAATTTTTATAAACTATTTACAGATAAGAAACATGAAAATACATGGAATGAATGTCCAAAACAACCAATTAAATTTTACATAAGGTGCATCAAGTTGGTAATGTTTATATTAATGTTTTTTATATCTAGGTGGAAGACAACTTGGTTATTTTGTCTCAGTATTGATTTTTTTTAGAAACACCTTATATGATTCATACAAATCACCGTACACCTTGATAATGTCCTTATATTTATCCATATTTGATTTTACATATGAAATATCATAACTATATTTTTTATACTCTCTTACACAAGGGAAACAAGAAATTTCTGGAAGGTTCTGATCACATCAACAATAATGGATGAAAAAAATTAATTATCTAATGATGTATGATCTTGTTTCAGGATTGGCTGTATAAAACAATGAGAAACCTCAATCATTGAAATTATTCAATCTATAATAGTAATTTCAGGAATATTCCTCATGAAAAATCTAAAACCATCACCTTATTTATCACACTGAATGATATATTTTGATTAGTCTAACTCCTAAACGAAATATATATATTGTGTCTCAAAATGAAATCATTTCAGTATTTTTTAATGGAACCCTTACCCTAATAATATATTCCTACATATACGGTTTTTTCTATTTCACCAAATATATCTTCTATAACTTTAGAAAATTCAGTTATGGGTTGTTAATATTTAAGTCAAATTCTAAAAACTTTTTCACTACTTTTGATCATGATTAGAATAGTGGTGGATGATTTATTGTGCATCAAGGATAATGTATAACTACTAAATTTCTTGATATATCTTCTCCAACTTCAATATCTTCCTCTTCATCGACACTATTTTCTTCATATGTTCTATAATTAGACACTTCCTCATCAGCAAAATGGTCTTGGTTCAAATCAATGGGATCCTTTTGGGTTTCTTCTTCAATATGATAGGTAATAATATTATATTCTTGTTTTGGGACTTTGTTGAAAAATGTAGTGCACCTATATCATAAAACATTTTATTATTTATGATGGATAGTAGAAACCTCCACATATAACACCATCATGGAATTATCATAATGCTTATTAAATAAAGTTGGTTCTTGGACCCAGTCCTCATATTTAGCCAATAAAAACGTTAGATGCCATAACCTATACTAGAATTGAATATTTCTATAACTAATAGTCTGTATCTCTTGACTATGTATCATTTTTAACTAACCATGAATTCTTTATTAAAGTTTTACTAGGGTAACATAATCATATTTCTTAACCATTTCTCATGGTTTTATACTATATAAATATCCTTTCCCGGTTTGAATTACTTCCCTAAAGTATCATACATTAGAAAACATGATTTTCTACATGAAAAATTATTTATAATCAAGATTATAATAGTGTAAAAAACATTAACAATGAGGAATAACTGCAAAGCATTGACCATACACTTATTACTTTTAAAAAAGTTTAAAATGTGTTATTATATCCTAAAAGATTAAACTAATGTTTCATAGTAAAAAATTTAATCATCTAAAAGGTATGTTTATTATTTTATAATAAAAATGTGAATAATCTAAAGCATATATATTGAAATTGTCAAACTAGAAGTGAAAAAAGGCCCATTTTCATTAAATAAGTAAAAATTGAGTCAAATCCTACTTCGCCCCTTTTGGGGTTATCACTTTTATGTACAACTATTCCGGATCCACATTAACTTTTAATATCCACACAAATATTTCATTTCTAAAATAACCACATAATATTTAATTTACCAAAATTTTATGACATCTTATTATATACTCAATAATAACACAATTGTTTCATTCAACAAATACAAATCATTTTAAAGGCTTGTTTAGTATTTTATAAATACAATGTGAATCATCTAAATCATATCCACTTAGAGTGTTAAACCAGTCATTTAGTAAGGCTCATTTTCATGAACCAGGTTATGTTCAAGTAAAATCCCAATGCATCGTTTTTGGGGTTATTACTTTTGGGACTAAGCTGATGATCAAGGTGATGAAGGTTTCAAGTGTTTTTTTTCAAGGTATGTTTTGAATAAAGGAAATCAATTCACTTTATTTTGTTGAAATAGTTTTTTTGGGTTTGTTTTGAAATGATCCAGACCCTTGTTAAATATGATGATGCTTTGATGATTTGTATTTTATATAAATCATGAGTTGTATTGAGAACTTTTGATGCAAGATTGATATAATGAAATGGTAGGGAAAGAGATTCAGCCAATTGGAAAATAATCGTATTCAGATTTTTTTCAAAACAATCAGAAAAGGATTGTATTCATATTGTTTTTCATAACAATCTAAAAATAAGGGGTACCTATTGATTATCAAAACAATTAGAAAATAATCGTATCTAAATTGAAGAGGGAGTGCGGAATGTGTTTCAAAATAATTGAAGTGGTACTGATAGAAAGGTGGTGCCAATAAAAGTGGTACCGATGGAAATGTGATGCCAATAAAAAGTGGGGCGGATGAATGGTTGTGCCGATGCAGATGTGATGTAGATTTAATAGGTGGTGCCGATGGAGGAGGTGATGCCGATGGAAGATGAGATACCGATTTTTTTTTTCAAAATTATAGTGTTCAGGTCGAAGGAAATGAAATAGATGGTGCCGATTGAGAATGAATCATATGAGATTGTATTTCATCGTACTCAGGTGGATCATCATTATCATATTTTTTTGTATTGTATCTAGTAAGATCATCCTTATCATATTGAATTGTATCATATCTAGTAATCTTAACCAACAATCATAACTAGAAATCTTAATCAAGATGATCATATCCAAAATGATCTTATCCAAAATGATTATATGTAGAAATGTTCGTGTCCAGAATGATCGTATCTAACATGATAATCACCAGAAAGATCATATCCAGAATGATCGTAACCGGAATGATCATATCCAAGATGATCACAACCAGAATGATCATAACCATAATGATCATATCCAGGATGATAATAACCAGAATGATCGCAACCAGAATGATTGTAACATGATATGGTCGTATTCAGGATAATAGTATCTAGACCATTTGTATTTAGAAAAGATCATGCTTGGGTTGACATGAAAAGAAATAGGCAGGAATGAATGAAAAGTTATAATAATTTCCAATTAAGGTTAGATGATGCTAAAGCTTATTATCAATGTGTTTAAAGTCATGAAGGTAGTCATGATTGAAGCACTGGTTTTTGAATGTGATGATGTGTTTTCTCAAGAGGGTCAATAGAAAAAAAAAGAAAATGGAGATAGATGAATGAATTGTCAAGGGGGCGAATTTCTTTTAAAAGAGTGATTTCATCTCAAGTGGAGAAGTGATTTTCTTCAAACACATTCAATTGGTACGGTATCATGCATTTTTATGAAGAAATCAGCAAAAGAGAATCTGATTCAGACCTATTTATTTCTCATCAATTGTAATTGTATTGAAATTTTAAATGAGAGTCTAAAAAGAGGATATGAACATTGTAGAATATTCTAGAAGAATAGTTAAGTATTGAAGAAGTCATAATTGTTCATTGATTTCAAGAGAAATTCAAATTTGTGTGAATTTAAGTGAGTGGGAAAGTGTTTTGGGATTCCCACCTAAACATGTTTTGGATCACTAATAAAAGTCACGAAGTACATTATACTTTAGGGACTTGCAAAGAGAAGCTTTGGGTTTCAAGAGAGAAGGATAGTTCAATTCCGTTTGGATTGAAAATTGTCTTGGGTGGTGCCGATTCATTCATAGTCTATTCGGCATGACAATTGTATTCCAGAATTGATGTGGTGTTAATTCTACTCTATTGTTTTCTATCGAAAAATCAGATTGGGATATTTTTTTTGAAAGAATCAGAATGGGATATTTCAATAGAAATAATCATATGGGGATCATTGTTTTGAAATAATCCTAATGGGAGATTTATATTGAATGAATAAGATTGGATGCTTTTTTTGAAAGAATTGTACTCAGAGGAATCAGACTCTGTGTTTCATAACAAATTACAAGTAGTTCTTACCGTTATAATGGGTAAGGAATTGATTATCTTTATTCAAATTTTAATACAATTGTGGAATTTAAAAGAATCACATGTAACATGAGTTGTTACAAAGCAATTGTATTACTCTATTATGCAAAGAGGGAGCATATGCACTTGTCAGATTGTTTCATAGTTCTAAACGAGTGAAAGGGTACATCCTACTCATTTTTATACAAGGATTGTTTTATTTATAGATTGTATGGTATTAGATCATTTCCAAACCATACCAAGGAGGTATCTATTTTTACTGAATAGTGAACCTTGTAAATCATTGTGTTCCTTTGGATGTGTGATTATTTGATTCTCAGTATGGAATTGAAATCCTTTATAGGAGGCAGAAGTTGTTTCAATTGAAAAGAAACATAAAATAAAAATAGTATCACTGATTCACCCCCTCCCCCATTTAGTGATAAAATATTCCAACTGGGCACTTTGATTTGGAATCAAAAAGAGGTTCCCTTTTCTATTCATTGTTGATGGAGAATGTGAACTATGTGAACAGTAAAGGTGTTCTAGTCTTTGATGGAAAGAACTATCATATCTAGAAAGATATAATGGTTCCATAACTTATGTCTATCAGTTATAATGTTCTTGAAGATGCAAAAGTTGGGTTTCCTCCCATTGAGGATTGTGCTCCACTTACACCTATTGATAAGAAGTACATTGAGAATGATGGAAGGGCCATGAATGTTATACTACCATCCATTTCTAAAAGTGAATTCATGTGAGTGAAAGGTGTTTCCACAGCTAAAAGTGTATGAGATAAATTAAACTATATATATTAAGGCAATAAAAAGTGAATAAGGAAAAGTTACAAATATAGAGATTGATTTATGATGATTTGAAGATGGGTGAGAATGAATCTGTTGGAGAATTGTTTACTAGGTTGAATGATATTTTCAGTACAATCATATTTATTGGTGATACTCTGAATGAATCTATAGTTGTTGAAAAGATAATGAAAATCCTACCTGAAAAATTTGATGAAAAAGTATATTCATTAGGATATAGAGATCCTGATGAATTATCTCTTGATGATTTACATAGCATTCTTATCACTTATTAAATGTGAAGAGAGAATGCTAAGAAGAGCATAAAAATTGTTAATAGAGAAATTCCTTTCAAGTCTATGGAGAATGAAAAGTCAAAGAATATTTTTATTATAAATAATGCTGGTGATTCTAACTCCAAAAATAAAGTATGTAAAAATATCAATGAAATCCTATCCTTGTTTTCTGATAATGTGAAAATAGGTACAAGAAAAAACAAAGGGAATATTCCCTTAAAATGTTTTGAATGTAGAGGTGTTGGACACATTGTGGATAATTTTTCTCAAATAAAGAAATAAAGGGATAGTGATATTGAAGAAAGAAAGTCATGATGACCGTGGATGAATAAGTGAGACAAAGGAAAATAAAAGAAATTATTCAAATAAAAAATAAGAAGTTTGTTTTCCAAAGATTATAATAAGGAAAAGAGTGATAATAAATATGAAAAATACATTGAGTATGGTAATGATAATACTTTCATTGTAACTATGAATTATGATGAATTTAGAATCAGTAGTTTTAAAGAAGAAAAAACTCAGCTTGAATGAATCTGAAAGAAGAGTTGATAGAATTTCTGAGAAATATTAGAAGGCTCGAAAAGTAAAACAAAAAAAGAAAGTGAATGATCAGGACACCAAGAATGTTTTTTCTAGTGAGAAAGAAAATCTAATTAATGAGATTTATGATTCGAAGAAATATCTTGAAGAAGAAAGGAATCGTTATGAGTATTTTGAGGTGATGTTGAAAGTAAAAGAAGTAGTGTTGGAACTTTTCCAAAAAGAACTCTCTAAAGCTGAAAAAAAAATTCTATTTTTCAAAAACTCTATCAGTGAAGTTGGTGAATGTTCTCATAATGAGAAACTTGAGAAGGCTCAACAAAATATTACTTCAAAGAGTGAGAAGAAAAATGAAATTGTTTTTTAAATGAAGAAAACTGGGAATGTTATGTATTTGTCCAAGACCAATAAGGATTATAATGTTTTGAAACATTCTGAATCTGGAAATATTTCTAATACTTATGGTTCCAATAATTCAGAAAAGAAAAGAAAAAAATATGATTGATAATAAAACGTTTAGTGAATCGGAAAAGAAAGAGAAGAAGGTGGCTGAGAAACACATTCACAATTCTGATAAGTATAAGGGTTTTAGAGGAAAATACTCTTTCTATAGGTGTTTCTAGTATTGTGGGGGATTTGGTCACATAGTAATTATGTGTTGGTTCAATCAGAAAAATTACGATTATCTCACATTTTATGAAAGGAAGAGATTGAGGGGGATTCAATCTCCTCAAAGAAAGAAAGATGACAAGGTTGTCTTAAATAAATTTGAAAATAATGAAGTGAAGATTGAAAATAGGTTCCAAACCATGGAAACTATTTGTGGATGATGTGAAAAACCTGGACACATTGAAAAAGGATTTCTTGTTTTATTTCCAGATCAACAAAAGATTCTCAATTTATAAAATCTGAAGGTGAAGAATGAAAAGAATGGAGAAAATGCCCTTTTTGTTGAAACTACATTAAAACCCATGAAAGGATAATGAAATTGGATACATGATAGTGGTTTTTCTTCTCACATGATATGAGACATGAAATTTTTAAGGGATGTGAATGATTTTAAAGAAGTCACATAGACATTTAAAAATTACGGATCATTTAAAATCAAAGGTGTTGTGTTAACCATAATTGGAAAACAAAAAATTAAATCTAAGAAAAAATTGTATGTTGATGGGCTAAACCAGAATTTGCTAAGTGTTTTACAATTGTTTGATGAAGGTAACAAGTTTATCTTCAAGAAAAATGGAATTTTTATAAAGAGTGAATAATATGGTATGATTGTTACAAGAGGCCAATGTAAAAAAGGAAACTTGTTTTAGGTTGGTGATTCACAAAACTCTTGTTACATGAGTACAGTGGAAGAGAATCAGTTATGAATAAAAGGCTTGTACATACCTCTCAGAGAAACATGATCAAGTTATTCAAAAGAGGTAGTGTTTGGGACAATCCTATATTTCCATGAAGTAGAGACAGGTGTTGCACTATTTTCCAGAAATGAATTATTATAAATGATTTGCATAAGAAAGTTGATATTTGTTAAAAAAAACCCTAGAGATGATCCATTCCAATATATGTGGGACAATGAAAAAAAACACATAAAGAAATGTACATCATTACTTTCATTTATGATTTTACTCTCATTACTTGTGTTATGTATATGAAACACAAATCAGATGATTTTAAAATGTTTAAAAGATTCAGAATAAAAGCTGAGAAAGTATGTCAATATTTTTTGAAGATATTGAGAATAGAAAATGGTGTTGAATTCATAAGTGAAGAGTTTAAAAAATATCTTGAGAATCATGGAATTAGGTTTGATTATAGCTCTCCATACAGTCCCCAACAATATGGGGTCACCGAAAGAAAGAATAGATGACAGGTGGAAATGGGAAGAACCATGTTACTTGAGCATGGTCTTTATCATTACATTTGTAGGCAACCCTTGAGTACTACTGTTTATATTCCGAACCATTGTTTCTACATTCATCAGTCAGGTATGACTTCCTATTAATTTTTTTATGGAGAAACTCCAAGTCTGAAGAACTTTATATTTTTGGGAGTCCTTGTTTGGTAAATAAGAAAGGAAGAAAGAATAGATGACAGGTGGAAATGGGAAGAACCATGTTACTTGAGCATGGTCTTTATCATTACATTTGTAGGCAACCCATGAGTACTACTGTTTATATTCCGAACCATTGTTTCTACATTCATAAGTCAGGTATGACTTCCTATGAATTTGTTTATGGAGAAACTCCAAGTCTGAAGAACTTTATATTTTTGGGAGTCCTTGTTTGGTAAATAAAAAAGGTGGAAACTATAGTAAGTTTGAGCATAATGGTGAGGATGTAATATTTCTTGGATATTCCCAGGAAGGAATAGGATACATATGCTGCAACAAATAAAAAAAGTTAATTGTTGATTTAGCTGATGTAAAAGTGATTGAAGTATCTAAGAAAGAGAAACATGTTTAGGCAGACAATAAATTTAAGCAAGTTTAAGAAGATAATTCTAATAAGTATACAAACAATTGTAATCCTAATAAAGGTGAAGAATTAGACTCATCTATTTCTAATGACGAGGAAGACAATAAAAAATCATATCCAAGGATGAGGAAACATGTGGAAGAAAAAAATACAATTTTTGATCAATATCATAAGGTTCAAACAAAACGAAAAACCAATTCAATTAAAAATAAGTCTTTGTATTAAAAGGTACAAACAAATGATGTAAAAGAAGATTTTGAGTATTTGGAATGGATTCAGTCCATGAATGAATAATTGAATCAGATTGAAAATAAAAATACATGGGAACGCGTACCCATTCCTGAAAAAAATATCATTGGCACAAAATTGGTTTTCCAGAACAAGCTAAATGAGAAAGGTAATGCTATAAGAACCAAATCAATATTGATTTTCAAAGGGTATTCCTAGATTGAGGGTATTGATTTTTATTAAACCTTCTCTCCAGTGGAAATACTTAAAACAATCATAATCTTTCCTACTATTATAGCATAACGATACTACACGATCATTCCAATGGTTGTTAAATCTCTTTTTCTAAATTATGATCTGAAAGAAGAGGTTTATATAAAACAACCTTGTGGCTTTATTATTTTAAAATATGAAGGTTTTGTGTGCAGTTTGAAAAATTAATTGTATGGCCTAAAATAATCTCCAAGGTCATGGTATTATAAATTGGATACATGCTTCAAAAAGATTAATTTTAACAAAAGAAGAGTGGATATAAATATTTACATCAGAGAAACTAATGATAATTCTATTATTGTAATTTTTTATGTTGATGTTATTATCTTTACTACAAATGATAAAGGAAGCTGTGAATGATTTTTTGAAGAAATGAATAATGTATTTGAAATATCCATGATAGGAGAAATTAAATAATTTTTTGGGTTAAAAATCCCACAAATCAAATAATACATTATCCTCTCTCAATAAAAGTATGAAAAGAACTTATCAAGAGGTTTTTCATGGAAGATTAAAAACTGTTTTCCAAACCCATTTCAGTTGGAAAAAAACTGAGTATAGATGGAGAAGGAAAAGAAGTGGATCAGAAAGAGTATCAAAATCTGATTGGAAGCTTATTGTATTTGACTACCTCTAGACCCAAAAATTTTTATGTCGTTACCTTATGTGCAAGATTTCAGTGTGCTCTAAGAGAATCACATCTTATTAATGTAAGAATAATTCTTAGATACATCAAAGGCACAAAACAAAATCAGAAATATGTATTACAGATTAGTTAGTATTGATTTATTTGGTATTATAATGCATATTGGGAACAAAATGTTGATGACGGAAGATCTATATCTAGGGGTGTATTATTTTTGGGAAAGAATTGTGTTAGTTGGAATTCAAAGAAACAAAACTCAGTAACTCTCAGTATAGTGAAAGATGATTATTTTGCAGCTACTCAAGTTTCTACTCAACTTATGTGGATAAAAACACAAAAGGATGATTTACTTGTAGAAGTGATGTTACCCTTGCTCTTGGGTTGTGATAATCAAAGTACAATAAATCTCACCAGAAATATAGTGCAACATTCTCAATCAAAACATATTGATATCAAATATCATTTCATCAATGATCATGTGGAGAAGAATGAATTAAAGCTATTGTATGTTCCTACAATAGAAAAAGTTGATGATATCTTCACAAAACCTTTATTGAAGGAATCATTTACAAAAATGAGGTTGGAACATGGGTGTCTAACCTCTTTCTCTTCAAGGATGAGTTATGTGTATCTGTACCCTCTCTTATCCTATATTTGGATATTTTTACAATGTGGAGAATTGTTTTGTTTTATAAATATAATTCACAAAATATAGAGTTGTGGGTAAGTTGTGACTTCATTATTGTTTAGTGTGTGACCTATTCTAAGTGTTTTTTAGAGTGGTTATAGGAAAATAAATTGAATTGTTTTCTAAGAAGAATGATGAAAAGAAAGAGGTGGCCATGGTCACTATTTTTGATAGCATGGTTTAACTATTAATAAATCTTTTTTTTCTACAATTAGTTATCTAATTTAGGCTTATAATTGATGATATGTAACCAATTTCTTTATTTTATAAAGTTTAGTGATTTATGAAACAAATTTGAACAAAAAATCAAAAGTTGGAGATTATTGGGACCAAGATTATGATCAAGATGATGAATGTTTAATGTGTTGTCTTTTATTTTCATGGTATGTTGTGAAGAAAGTAAATAACATAACTTTTTTTTGTGGAAAAAATTGTTTTGGATTTTTTTTTGAAAAGAATTAGACCCATGTTAAATGTGGCGATGATTTTATAATTTGTATTTCATATAAATAATGAGTTTTATTGGGAACCGCAGATGAAATATTGATAGAAGGAAAGTGGAGTGAAAGATATGTTTCCTATCATAAAATAATTGTATACATATTTTTTTAAAAAAAATCAGAAAAGTATTGTATTCAGGATGGTTTTCAAAACAATCAAAAAAGAAGTTATACCGATTTTTTTCAATACAATTAGAAAACACTTGTATTTATATTGAACAGTTGGTTCTGATTGTGTTTCAAAACAATAAAAGTGGTACCAATTGAAAGGTGGTTCTGATGAAAGTGGTACCGATGAAAATGTGATTCCGATAAAAAGTGGTGCCGATGAAAGGTGGTGATGATGCAGAGGTGATGCCGATTGAATAGATGGTGTCGATGGAGGAGGTGATATCGATGCAAAATGAGACACTAATTGTTTTTAGAAAAAATGTATTTGGGTAGAAGAAAAGTAAATAGATGGTGTCGATTGAGAATGAATTATATCAGATTCAATTTTATAATACTTGAGTGGACCATTGTTATCAGATTGTTTTGAATCATATCTGGGTAGATCATCCTTACCAGACTATGTTGTATCGTATCCAATAATCGTAACCAGCAATCATAACCAGAATGATCATATCCCGAATTATTGTATCCAAAATGATAATAACTAGAAATTATTGTATTTTTAATGACCGTATCTAGCATGATCATAACCAGAATAATCATATCCAGAATGATCATAACCTGAATGGTCATTTCCAGGATGATCGTAACCAGAATGATCAAAACCAAATGATCGTATCCAGGATTATTGTAACCAAAATGAACATAACCAGATATGATCATATTCAGGATAATAGTATCCATACCATTTGTATTCAGAAACTATCATGCTTGGGTTGAGATGAAAATAAAGAAGAATGAATGAATGGAAAGTTATAATACTTTCCAACTAAAGACAAATGATGCTAAAGCAGATTCTCAATGAATTCAATGTCCTGAAGGAAGTCCTTATTCAAGAACTGGTTTTTGAATGTGATGATGTGTTTTCTCAATATGGTCAAGAGAAGAGAAAAGAACTTGGATATTGATGAATTAATTGTAAAGGGGAGAATTTCTTTCAAAATAGTGATTGTATCTCAAGTGGAGAAGTGATTTTCTTCAAACACATTCAATTGTTATTGTATCAAGCATTATTTTGAAGAAATCAACATGAGGGAATAAGATTCATACCCATGTATTTCTCATCAATTAAAATTTCACTTACATTTTAAATTAGAGTATGAAAAGAAGAGATGAAGATTTTATAATATTCGATAAGAATCAAGAAGCATTGAAGAAGTCATAATTTCTATGAGATTTTAGAAGAAATTCAGATTTGTGTTAATTTATGTGAGGGGGAAAGTGTTTTTGGGATACCCACCTAAACTTGTTTTGGATCACCTATAAAATCCATGAAGTACATTGTACTTGAGGGACTTCCAGAGAGAGAATCTCCGAGTTTTTAGAGATAAAGGTAGTTTAATTATGTTCGGATTGACAATTGTATTGGTTGGTGCTGATTCATTCATATTCTATTTGGCATGATAATTGTATTTGGGAATTGAATTTGTATTAATTATAATCTATTGTTTTCTATTTGAAAATCAGATAGAGAGAATTTTTTGAATGAATTGTAATGGGAGCATTGTATTGAAATAATTTGACTGGGAGCTTTGTTTTGAAAGAATCAGAATAGCGGAAATCAGACTCAATGTTTCAAAACAATGTCCAGGTAGTTCTTACCATACTTCTAGGTAAGGAATTGATGAATTGTATTACAATTTCGAAAAATTTATTGAATTAAAAAGAGAGCACAGGTAACATGAGCTTTTTAAAAACAATTTTAATACTCTATTTGTTTAAGGGGGAGCACACACACTAGTGGGATTATTTCATAGTGGTACACGAGTGAAAGGGTAAATCATAGTGATTGTAATATAGGGATTGTTTTCTTACTGGATAGTATGGTATTGGATCATTTCAAAACCATACCAAGGATATTTTTATTATTATTGAATAGTGAACTATGTAAATATTTGTGTTCCTTTGGTGGTGTGTTGATTTGTTTGTCAACAGGGAATTGAAATCCTTAACAAGAGGAAAAGGTTTTTTCAATTTAAAAGAGACACAAAAGTAGAAGTGTAGCATTGATTCACCCCCTCTCAATGATACAATATTATGACTATGAACTTTCTATTACACCTAGGTACATCTATACCAAAGCCATATCCACTTATAATATACTTATGGGGTTTCATTGCTCAGGTGAGAAACAAATATTTTCTCTAATGAAATTTTATAATGTTTTCTTATATCCTAAATAATAAATGTAATGTTTCATAAAATAAATATTAATCTTCATAAAGGTATGAATCATATAAATAGAATCCAATTGGAGAAAAAAATCCGGTGTGAAATTAGTCCTCTTTGTTGTTCAATTATGCTTCTTTGATCTTAAGTTAATCCTATGTTAATTAGTAGCAAAACATTATTTAATACTAATTTAATCCTTTAATTATTAATTAACCATTACTTAATCATTAGTTAAATATTAGATCAAATTAATTGAATCATTACATAATAATTCCTTAATCATTCTATAATCACTCATTAATCATCAGTTAACCATTTATTAATCATTTTTTTATTAATATTTATTAAGTAGGTAGTTTATAGTTAATTAATAGTTAATTAATAGTTAAATAGTTTTCAATGAATATATACTCATTAATTAATTATTAGTTAGTAGTTGGTTACTCATTACTTCATTATTAGTTAGTCATTAGTTAATCATTAATTAATCATTACTTAATTATAAGGTTAAAATTAATTATTCCTAAGGTAAGAATTATTTAAGACTATGTTAATCATTCCTTAATAAATCACTAATAATTCATTAATTAATAGTTATTAAGTACTTATTTTTGTGTTAATTAATAGTTAATCATTTATTACTTATTAATTATTCAAGATTTAATCATTAGTTAATCCTAAGATAATCATGCATTAATCATTGACTAATCATTATTTAATCACTCATTCAACATTATCTAATAATTTATTAATCATTTGTTATTTATTAATAAGTATGTATTTTGGTTATAGTTCCTTAATAGTTAATAATTAGGTAATTATTGGTTAATTGTTCATTAATCATTAGTTAATCAACAGTTAAGAATTTTTTAATCCTATATTAGTAACACTATAATAAATTTTTAATCACTCATTATTCATTAGTTAATTAATAGTTATTAGGTATTTACTTTTTATTAAAATATTTTACAATAATTGATTAATTATTATTTAATCATTATATCATCATTAGTTTGTCATTATTTTATCCTAAGATATTCCTATTTTAAGAATTTTCTAATCATTATTTATTCCTAAGTTAATCCTTCATTAATCATTATTTAATCAACCCTTAATCAGTGAATTTTCATTAGTTAATCTTCAATTTATCATTGTATATTTAATATTTATTAATTAGTGAATATAAAAATAATTAATAGTTACTTAATTTTCAGCTATTAGCTATTAATTATTCAAATATTGGTTAATCATTAGTTAATAATTAGTTCCTTAGTTATAATTCACTAGTTAAACATTATTTAATCCTTACATAATCATTACATAATCATTATTTAATTCTAATTTAATCCTTATCTATTCATTAGTTATTCATTCGATAATCATTTGTTAATCATTGGTTAATAATATGTTAATTAATAGTTTTTTAATAGTATATCATTAGTTAATGAATAA
Organism: Viscum album; assembly: GCA_963277665.1. Taxonomy (NCBI): domain Eukaryota; kingdom Viridiplantae; phylum Streptophyta; class Magnoliopsida; order Santalales; family Viscaceae; genus Viscum; species Viscum album. The sequence continues at coordinate 1,480,263,395 of OY728134.1, forward strand.
TTAATCATCATTTCACTAGTATTTACTCATCATCGAATTAATATTTACTAATAATTACTATATAATTACATATTTGTTATTTTTAGTGACTTTTAATTTTATTTTGAATACTTCATTAATTATCAATTAGACAATTATTATGTCTTTAATATTTAAAAAATACTATATCATTCTAAATGAAAATATCTTTACAATAATAATTTCATTTCTAAGAAAAATTATAAATTAATTAATGACTACACATAATTAAATAATAATAATTTATTGACTAATTTTAACAATTATTTATAAATTATATCTCACTAAATAAACAACTAAGTAAATAATATAAATATAATTACTAAAAACTAAACACTTAATTAATTAATTACCATTAAATTATAATAGAAAAATACTTTTAAATAATACTCCCCAAATTCCTCATTCCATTAAGGCCACAAAAAATTTACACACAAGGGACAAAATAGAGATACAAACTTAACGAAACATAGGTGATGTATAGAGAGTGGGAGACCACATTTAAGTAAATGCAGTGGGGTGGATTTTATAATGGTGGAAGTATACTAAACATCTTTCATCATTTTTTAGGTGAGAGGTGTTTTCTTCCAAAATGTCTTTTTCCTAAAAAACAGTAAAAGGTATTTCATGTGGTGCTTATTTTCTCCCTCTCTATATCATCGATCTGGGGTGAAAATGATTAATAACATTTATGTGGTTGACACCTTTGCATATTAATTATTTTAAAATTTATCATATGTTTATTTTCTTATTTTTTTGAGTAACCATATATATAAAAAATCACGAATTTCCCTTATTACTCGTTTAGAGCACAATGGACCACTATATGTCATGGATCCACCATATATGAGGAGAGATTATCTGTGGAACAATTATATTTTGAACATGAACATGTTATGAGCTTTGACTTACACCAAAAAATGCTAAAGAAGATGATAGAATTTTGTTTTACCACTTTGTTGATGCTTGGTGTGTGTTTTGAGCTAGTGTTCAGAATGATGATGAGTTTACATTGATGAGTTTTTATAGATATGTTGTTTATTGGAATTCTTATTTGTGTTATATATGTTTCTAAAGAGAGATAATACAAATGATACCATCTTGTATTCAGTTTTGATTGTCCGAAGTGGGATTTAATCCCACATCAATAAAGGCTTCATTTTGGCATGGAACGAATATTCATAGAGTAGGGTTTGAGTGGAAATACAATTGTGATGAAAGATATGGATCATGAATCAATCCTTACATATCATGTTGATATAGAATATATTTAAATTTTTGGTTGCACCATTGAGTCCCTTACAATTTATAAGAGGTAAATATAAACTGTATTAAGAGATTGTAGAGCTGAAATATTAACCATATGGTGTACTACAATCCATTACATGTGAGAAAGGTTGTTGAAATTGCAAGGTAACTTATATAATCATACAATTTTTTGATTCAGTCATCATATCCCATTTCGCAAACCAACGAATTTGATTTTAACCAAAATCATATCCCAAAATAAGACTTGAGATAAACTCAATGATGCATACAGACTCACCACATCCAATGAGTGAACTTGTTTATTATCTATGATCCATGGGATAATTTTCAAGGAAACCAGGTTCATGGAATGCCTCACATGGCAGTGCCTACTTAGGGATCTAATTTCCATTTCTTCCCCACTCCCTCCCACCTAGGACACTTTTCTCTTTCAGTGGTTCCTCACATGCAAAAAAACAGCCATAACCAATTTCCACCCCTCACCCAACTTACCTCTTACTCATTTTCACATCACACATGGGGCTTACAATGACCCTATACATCACATTGCACACATGAGTGAGATAGTGATTCCATATGGTTTCTTACTTATTTTACCCTTATTCCCTTGCATAATGAATTCACCATCAATACTAGTCAAGAAAAAGATAATTTTTTTGTTGTTGTAACCCTATAGGTTTTGGATTTATCAGACAAATATTTTGGGTGTTTATAATATTATTAATGTGATCGAATACCTGATTTTTTTATTTACTGCTGATGATTTTATTAGGAATAATATATCTTTTCATGAACTAATCTTATTTATTAGTCTGGATATTGATCTGAATTTATTGAATTTAATTTTTATTAGGGTGATTTTAATTTGTGGTTTGATGTTAATTTCTATTAGTTTTTTGTTTTCTTATATTTTTTGATTTCCTGTATGTTGATTTCAATTCAAGAAAATTAATTTCTCATCTATCTAAAGATAGTTTTTAAAAAAAAATTATAGTGGAAATAGGTCTGATCATGTTTGGAATTTTGGTGTTGGTTTTGAAAAAATGGGAAAACATTGAAGAGAATTTTCAGAGATAATTTTTTTTAGATGTGATTAATTGATTGAAACACCATTTGGATAAAACAACTAAAGATATAGAATATTATAAAAGTGTTTTGGGTTAAGTGAAAATAATATTCATGTATAAATCTTATGAATATGGTCATGAGTATTAAAAATGATCATTATAATAGTGGGTATGAAATGATTTATTCTTATTCAAGAAAAGATAATACCATCATTGGTTTCATTTTAAAGAAAATTTTGGGGATCAGTCTGTTAGTAATTATGCACAACCTTCTATGATTTATTTTTTGAAAAATGTGTTGTTTGATGAAATAAATTACAAATTCACTATGTTTTTTTATATAAGTAATATACCATTTAATTGTGCAAGAATCTCAATGTTTTTCAAGATGTTTGAATTTTTTTCAAGTTTTATAAATGGATATATAGCTCTATCATATCATGGTATAAGGGATAAGTATCTGAATAATAATATTCTAACACACAAGTGATACGTGAGGAGTATATGAAATAATGTGAAAAAAATGGTTTTTTCTATTATTTTAGTTAGATGGATTTATAATAAGTTAATATTTATATTTAATTAAATTTTAAATTATATAAAAGGGTTAGAATTTATGAAATCAATTGATACAATTGATATATCAAAAGATGATGATAAAAAATTTAAAATTACTGGTTAGATTATAGAATTTAATAGAGAATTATTTTTTTCAAGAACATAGTGATAATGCATTGAACTACAAATCTACAAGAGATATGTTGATGTTAAAAAGAAAGAACATGTATTAGAATCCATGTGCTTATAATTGTATTTATTTGATTTTATAGGATTTAAGAAAATGGATGTTCATAAGGATACCATTTCAAGAGTAAAAATGTCACATCATATATCTATTTGAGGACTATGCTTATTCATTTTCAACAATAGTTTAAAAAAAGCGATGTTTTAATTATAATAGGTATCACTCAGTTTTCTACCTCATACTTGAATTTGGTATACCTTATTGAGCATAAGGATGGTATATTGAATATTTTTAAATCAAAAAATGGTGGTGTAGTATATTTACAAAATATAAAGAGGGAAATAAGGCCCCATTAACTGTGTAGATACATTCATCTTGAGTAGTGTTGTGACATATTTTAGGGATTCATTCACAATCAATAAATTACGTCATCTTATGGATTATGATGAGAAACAAATTATGGTAATCCTTTATGATGAGATGGATCGATAAGAGGAAAAAACTAAACTCAATATTAGTAATACATGGAAAAGGTACATTTTTTAAAGAGTTATTTTTTATTAATATTATGTGGATTTTATTGATTATCAATCTACTTTTTTTACAATTAAATACATATCTCTCTTCATATTTGGGAAATAATTATTGAGAGGTGGGATATTCAACTCAATTGGCTATTTCATGTTGTTTCCATTTATTTGAATCATCTGTTTAATTATAGTTCCAACATTGGTGTTGGAGAAGTGGTCAAAATTGGATTATATTTTTTCTTGAATATATTGGTGTCCATATAGTATGAGAGTTACTAAATAGATTCAATGATGGAACACTTCAAAAACAGAAGGCTATTCCTTGATATGTCATTTTTAAACACTATTTGGGATAAAAAGACACTAGCTAATTGGTTGGACTCATATGGGGATAATGTCCTTGAGTTGAAAAGATTTGTAATCCATGTTTTGAGATTTACCTGTAGTTATTATGGATGTGAGTGAAACTTGAGTGCATTTGAGTTGGTATGTTTATAATGATAATTAATCAACATATATTAATAGTTTGTGTTAATATATTTAACATATTCTTCACCTCGATTTTTAGGTTCATAAAACGAGGAGAAACCACATATTCCAAAGTAAGATGAATGATTTGTTGTTTGTTATATTGTATTAAAAATTGAATGATTTTAGGGATATAAGAAAAAAAGTAATGTGCCATATTTTGTTGTTGATATTTCTTCTGATTACGAGTAGATAACTCAACTAGATCATTTTAAACTATTAGAAAATGAGGGGTAAAATGATTCTTTTGATGATTATAATACTTATTTTTGATAAAATGTAAATTCATGATGATACATTAAACGATATTTAAAAATATGTGGATAAGGATGTTGCTAAAAATATTCATATTGATCATGGTTTTAGGGAGGCCTAGAATGATTAAAATGATGAAGACATTTTTTTGGGGAGGATGAATCAAATACATCAAGGATATTTATTTATTTTTTACTTGATATGTAAAAGACAACTATTTAAAATCAAGGTAATATGAATTTAGAGATTTTTAACATAGATTTTGAGATTGTAACTAAGGGTTGAATTACATAATCATGTTATTATATGTGTATAGAATTATTTATAATGAAGTGTGAGTATTATGTATGAATTTGAAATGAATTTTTAGTGCATTTGGGTGTGGACATTCATGATTCAATATTGGATATACAGGAGGCCTAATTTCTTTTTATGAAATTGATTCAATTGACTTTGAAGTTGTCAGAGTGTTATATTATCCATTTTTTTAGTGTTAAGTGGTTTCATGAATAATGATGAAATATAATCCTATTCTATAATTTGATCAATATTAATAATTTAAACTGGTGATACTATATGTTGGATTGATAACCTTTATGTCCAGAGGGAGTTTCTATTAGTGGTGTTGGATCATGCTGAAGTAGACTCTTAAATATCTATGAGTCAAGTTTACTAGCCTCAAATGAGTCTAAGTGGGTGTTTGAGTTTAACTACCTTTCCTATGAGTGTGGAGTAGAGAGATAGATGAGTCTTAGTAACTTGGAACATTAGGGACCATTACTCATCATAAACCATATATCTAAATTTATATAGGAGATTTATTTTTCCTCTCTATTCACATTAATATAGGTATGATATGGTGGATATTAAATCCATGTTCCCCATGGGTTTCAGGAATTATTTGCAGAGTTGAAGGATAAGACATATGATTGATATATGGGTATATAGATATAATATATGAATTAGATATGGTGTTATATTTGGATGAGTGATTTTCTATATTATGGGGTCATTGTGCACACTTAAAGGGGATTAAAAAAATCAAAGGTTCATTGAGTGAGAGTGGCTTCATCCACTGGAGTAGTTGCAAAACTTTTGTTTGGTTCTCCTTTTTTATCTTAATTGTGTAATAAGAGAAATCATTCATTGGATGTCACAATAAATTCAAGTATGTTTTCCATATTTACTTAACACCTATATTTCTAGTTCTATGCTTACTACCCCTCCTATGACATTTAGTTAACCTAAGGCAGAATAACACATATTCATGAGTGATTAAGTGTTGTTAGAAGGAGACATAATTGATGATGAGGACACATAAATGTTGAATAATATTCAGATACTCCTATGGGATTTTCTTGTTATCTAGAATCAGTTTGAAATTAATTCAAACCATTTTTCTATATTTCCTAGGAAGAGTGATGGTGATTAGGGGAAGAAACATATTATGATAAATGGTTATGGGAAGTTAGAAAAAATTAAACACAACCTCTCACTTTATAGATAAAAATTAATAATCTTTTGTTGGTTATATTATCACTACCATTAGAGTCATTAGGCTTTGGTGGTTTTAGTTTAAGACTTCTGATCTTATTTAAATAACCCGAGGAGTGTCACGAATATTAATTTTATTAGATTAACAAGTGTATTTTAGTGTTTACAAATAATGAAAAATAATCATTGGAACTAATTTCCATATCTTCATACTTTCCAGCCTAGTTTATGTTTAGTTTAAGTTACCAAAAACATATTTTAGTTGGTGTCATTTTATTCAGAATTTTTTAGGTAAAATTTTGAATACCTAATAGTTAGTTTAAAGATCATAACTGTGAATCATTATTCCTCACAAGATTAACCCATCACGTCCATTATTCTAGGAATTTGTTGGTATTATTGGTTAGGTATAACAAAATTTTTAATCTTTGGTAGCCTATATAAAGTAAAAACATTATCAGGACCTATCATGATTTTGGTTACATTGTCATGGAACTTGAAAACTAGTAGCATCTGAAGAACCTATTTATTTAGTCAATTATATTCTTTACCAATTTTTTCTCTAATTTAATGGAATATTTTTCATTTATCATTTATAGTCCTTTTTAATTGGGTATTTTTCAATTTTATTCCTATAATACAATGTATATTGACTGAACATTAAATGTTTAGTATTCACACCATGGACGTTGCACACTAAATTCAATAAATTAAAAGGATCCACATTCAGAGAGGAAACAACCCACAAACACACCCCTGAAATGATAAGGAATTTCTCCATGGAATAATATTTTCATTCAAATAGATGTTTAAACATCTAGAATGTATATTGAAGGAGTTATAGAAGTCAAAAGAATCATCTAAGGAGGAAGTCAAATTTTTGGCAGTGCTTGAGGATATGTCTAAGAGATCCACTAAATCTAAATTTGAATCGAAGGTATCTCCTTTTAACTGTAAATATGATTATTTCTTTATAAAATATTACTTCACCACTAAAGGTATAGATAGGGATTAAAACAAAAAAGAAGCCTCAATATAATAATAATAATAAGTAAACATAAGGACATTTTATAAATTCTAAAACAACATGATATACATAGTGTACGAGTCTAAGTAGCCTACTGAATTCTTGTATGAAAATGAGATTCCAACACCCAGTGGTAAAAATTAACAAAAAGATATGAGGGAAGATGAAGTGACTGCTGAAATTGTGATAGAAATCAAAGAATATAAACATAACCATCCAAAACTAGAAGAAAACTAGTTTTTTTTTTCAGGAATTTATAGACCACAGTCTACTACTCCTGTTCTTAGGGATAGACACATTCAAGTATTCTCTAATAAGATCAGTGATGATATTAATGGTGAAGAAGGCAAGAGATACATCAAACAAATTTAAAATTTATATTTACACAAATCTGATCTAGGAAAGTCTATACCATACTACTATCACATGAGAAAAAGATGTAAGGTAAAACTAGAAACATTAAAATAAGAAATTTAAAAGATGAATAATATTTTTTATTTTATTTTATATGATTAAATTTAGTTCATTATCTATGAATTATTTTATTAATTTAGTTTAGGTTTTAGTCCAATCACCTTAAATATTTGTGAACTTAAATAGCGTAGACCATAGGCTTTTATTTGTTGTTTTTTATGTCCATGATGAAAAAGGAATGAACGATGGAAAGGATAAAAAGTGCTTCATGAGGAATGTGAAGTGATGATTTTAATTCTTTACACCATTCTCCCCCATACATTTTTAAAATAATTTTTTAGGTTTTATAGACCAAAATTAAATACCCACCTTAAATGTTTTCTATATTTATTTTGATCTATAATATATTAATTTCTTTTGAATCCCATGATACCATGTTTTAGATTTCATTTTGGGTGAGATTTAATGAGTTGGTTATGGGATTGAATGATTATAGATAATAATTGGGGTATCGATTTTATCAACCATGCTTTTTGAGACCAGCATATTAACATAAATGAAATTCCAATTTCCCATTTTTCATTCTTTAAATTTATGAAATTTATTTTTAATTGTTTGTATTATTATTCATTCCATGAATAACTAGACTAATATAATATATTCCCATTCCTAATAAGATTTTGTACTTAATTATCCCCATTATTTATTATATTTAATTGATATATACTTGGGGCATCTAAACCTACCAGATCATGCATTGAAATATTTTCAAATCCATGATTATGAAAATTCAAAATTAAAATGATTGAGGTATTTTTTTTGTTCAAACTTATATCATTGGGACCCACTTTAATATTTTTATACTTATTTTATACTGATTAAAACCATGAATTACCTTGTTAAGAATATCCTCATTAGAAGACAATATTATTCTTCATATTCTTACTCTTATTATTATTCTTAGTATTGAAAGATTCTAGTGTGAGGTACTCATTGTACATGATGGTTGGGGTTGTGATCATTTTGAGAATATGTGATGTGTTGTTATAGTGTTCTAGGAAAAGGTTAATCATTTCTATTCATTATAATTAAACATTTAACCCTCTTGAAAAAAAATTAAACATGAAAAAATGAAAAAAAAATGTGAAAAAATTGATTGTGTAATGGGTGAGAAAGAAATAAACCTTCTTTGAAGCTTTTATCTTGTTATAAACATTAAAATTAGTGTTGTAATTATATAAATTATGAGTTGGGAGATAATTGTGAGATTTTTCCCATGTGTAGGTTTTTGAAGACGTAAAAGTAGAAAAAAACAAAGGGAGTATCGTTCGTTGTAAATTTTTTTCATCATCCAAGAATAATTTTTTTCAATTGTCAATAATACAAGGTTATGGTGGAGTTGTAACTATATATGAAATAAAACATGAAAAAAGATCAATATAAAAAAACCACCTAGAAAAATGAGATATGAGGATGTATAAAGCTTACTGTTTGATGATGGAGACCTTTAAAATATTCCACAATCCAAAAACACTTTCATCATATAAGAAACATAAAAATCCATCACCAAGATATGGATACGACCAAAAAACATGTAAAAAAATATTTTGAAGCCAACCATCCCTAAATATTCCACATTAAACTCTGTTACACATCAATAGACACATATTTATTGAATAGAAGTTCAAGATATGATAGATTCTAGGACTAAATAAATCTTTTGGTCTATATATTGTAATATTGTAATTCTATATTTATGGTTGACCTGCATGTTTAGTTCGATGATAGTAGTAATGATGTCCATTATATCTAGATAGTTATTATAAGAGAACACTCATTTAGTTTCTAAAGGGTGCAATCAACCAAAATTTTAAATTATTATTGAGTGTTACCTTGAAGGACATGAGGAAGACCCGTACACAACACAATTCATTATACTTAATTATCATATCATTGAACCTACTTAGAGTTTGGGTAATTGGGTATATTTAAAAATTCTGAAAGATTATTTTAATTGATATTTATATTTTATTATCAGGTATTATTCTTATGTGTCCACCATCCTTTCAGTTTTATACTTTTTTTATATGATTACTTATCCGAACAAATATTTAGAGTCATATGATCCTTATTGTTAATACCTCATGATTAATTGTGATTATTTTATTTATGATATGGAGATTAGATATTCAATACAATATTATAGTTAGGAATAGGAACTTGATATATGAACATAACACCTTTTAAAGTTTACCTTGAGTGGTGAGAGCCAAAATTCATTGTGATTTAGGTCACAAAGAACTTGATGAAGTATGGAAGAGGGTATTATAGTGAGGGTGTGGAGGGGATGGTCATAGGAAATGGAAACAGAGAGGACTAGTGCTACTCATTTGGTGAGTTATAGTCATCTCTTAGGTTACAAAGGAGATATCCTATGGTAAATAAAATGATGCGAGACTCCCCCTTACCTAGGTACAACGAATATAACATTGACACTACAAAAAACAGAGGTATTAATGAGATTTATTTTATACCAGTGGTTTTTTAAACCATCACTCAATGGTTTAGCGGTGATTATGAAATTATAAGCATATTTTATGATTGACAATCAATTAAAAAAAATTATAATTTTTTAGTGACAGGTTTCTTATGTGTTGTTTTTGGAACATTTGAAAGTGGTTTCCGTTTTCTTTACTAGCAACTTTAAAAAAAAAATACACTGATAAAAAAATAGATAAAGTGAACCTAACCGACACTAAAAATATTATATTTAGTTATTTTTAGCAATGGTGAATATTAACGGCGTCTAATTAAAATTTTTAAGAAATAAATTTAGGGGTGGTTATTATAAAACACCACTAAATAAATTCATTAAAATATAATTTTTTTATAAATATTTATGAAAAAATATAAGTAAAAAACATTAAAATGAAATAATATAAAACATAAATGAAAAATAAACCCATCATATATAAACCACCACACACCCACAGTTATACATATATACAACATTAGTCACTAAAACATTAGTCACCATAAACTAAGTCACCATAACCTCAGTCAACTCATAACCTCAGTCAACCCATACCTCCTTCATGAAAATATAAATATAAAATATGTCTAACAAAAAAATCCATGACCAATATATGTCCATCCCATGACCTGTGTTGTATGAATCTACCTCCACATCATATCATCAACTACGAACAACCAAATCATCTCATCAAATGTAACAAAAAATAAGAAATTCATTAAAACTGAACAAAATAAATTAAATTATTTTCTGTTTTCATATACATCAAAGTCTCTGACATGGAAACATGTTTTATATTTCAGAAGTAATTCAACATTTATTGTTACATGATTTCACATCAATATGATGTCATTTTTATGGTTTTGATTGTTACACATACGTTTTAGTGTTTTTAAACACTAAAAACATGTTCATGAGTAGCCCCAGAAAATATAGCTCAGAATTAAATTCCATCATATACTATATTTTAGAAAACAAACTATGATTTTCTCCTATTATTTAATGGAAATCTGACATCGTTTTCTTTGTTTTGACACCCCGTTTCATGTTTTTAAAGGTTCTGGTACCTTTAAAAACTTTTTATCAAGTCCTTAAAACCACCCCACATATTGTATTGACATGTTGTGTGTGAATATACAAAAAATATAAGAAAATGAGGGTTTTACGATGATTTCAAATCAATATAATTTTTTTCCTAGGGTATTCCCCATTACATGCATGTTTTTGGGTTTTAAAACACTAAAATTGTGTTTATAGAAATCTTGGGAAAACGATAACTCATAATGATGTGATGTAAGTTCCTATATTTCCCAAATAAATCCATGACTTATTTCCTCCAATTTCAGGGAATTATGACATCATTTCCCTTGTTTAGACCCCATAAAACACGTTTTTAAAGGCTTTGGTACCTTTAAAAATTATTTTCCAAGTCATTCGTACACCAACTCATTTCAGAATAATGTAGTATCTACATGCACACCTAAAAAATAACTTAATGGTAGGTTTATCATGTTTTTAAGTAATATTGTGGCTGTGTTTTATGGTTTTGAACTTTACACACATGTTTTGTTGATTAAAATACTACAAATGAATTTACAATAATTCCAAGTAAACAATAATTAAAAATATGGAACAATAAATTATTACATTTAAAAAATATTTCTATGGTCACTTCCCACTAATTTCATGATAATATGACTTCGTTTTCTTGTTTTTCCCTCTCAATGCACTTTTTTAAGGCTTTGGTAAATTTTAAAACTATTTACTAATTAATTCTAACTACATCACAAAATAGATTTACGTATTGTGTGTTTGAACACATATAAAATAAGAAAAAATCATTTTCAAAGGATTTCATGTCAATATGATGTCGTTTTCTATGGTTTTGATAGTTACACAAACACTTTAGTGGTTTAAAACACTGAAAACTCATTTATAGAAATTTTAGGAATACCATAACTCTAAATAGTGTGATATAATTTCCTAAATTTAAAAACTATTTCTAATGGAATTTTCCTCTGATTTCATGGAAATCCAACATCTTTTTTCTATTTTTGAACCCCCTTCACACCTTTTTAAATGCTTCGGTACCTATAGAAACTATTTACCGAGTCATTCTGACCACACCACACACCATATTTATGTGTTTTTTATGTGAACACATAAAAAATTCAAAGGTTGTTTTCTATGATTTCATGTCAATATAAGGTTTTTTTCTTTGGTTTGACTGTTATATGTATTATTTTGTGTTTTAAAACAGTAAAAACTTGTTTTTTGGAGTCTTGGGAAAACCACAACTCAGAATTATATGCCATAAATTCCTACATTTTAAAAATAAATCTAAAGTCATTGTAATCAAATTTCATGACCATAAAACATTGTTTTCTTGGTTTTTACCCCCGAAACTTGTTTTTAAATGATTTAGTACCTTTACAAACTATTTACTGAGTCATTTCAACCACATTGCATGTCATATTGACATGTTATATAAGTATACATGTAAAAAGTAACTGAAAAATGATTTACCCATGATTTATCATCAATATGAGGTCATTATATATTTTTTGGACCATTACATTCACATTTTAGTGCTTTAAAACACTTAAATAAATCTTATGAGCATCCTAGAAAAAACACAACTCATAATGACAAGTAATCAGATCCAACATTTCAAAAATAAATCAAAAATTATTTTACTCTAATTTCATGGTCATCTGATGTCGTTTTACTATTTTTGACCTTTTGACACATATTTTTAAAGACTTTAGTACCTTTAAAAATTTATTATTGAATCATCCTAACCCCATCTCACATCATAATGACATGTTTTTTAGGTGTACATGTCAAAAACAATACAACTTTGATTTTCCCATGATTTCACATCAATATGAGGTTGTTTTATATAGTTTTAAATATTACATCCACATTTTAGTGTTTTATTACACTAAAAACATGTTTACGAAATTCCCAAGAAAACTATAACTAGGAATTATGTTCCATCAGTTCATACATTTCTAAAAAACAATCTATAGTCATTTACCTCTAATTTCATGGGAATACGACACTGTTTTATTTATTTTGACCCCAGACACATGTTATCAAAGGATTTTGTACCTTTACAAACTATTTACCAAGTTATTCTAACCACACCACACAACAGATTGATGTTTTGTCTATGTATACTTGTAAACAATTTCTCAAATATGGGTTTCCCATGATATCGTTCGAATTTTAGTTCTTTTTTCTTTGTTTTCACCATTACACCCCCCATTTTAATGTTTGGAAACACTAAAAATGTATTTATTGAAACATTGGGAAAAATGTAACAAATAATTTTGTGTTATCAATTTTTATATATCATAAATCTATATAAAATCATTTTCCTTTAATTTAATGTTCATATTATATCATTTTTCATTTTTAAACACCCAAAACACGTTTTTAAATATTTTTTTACCTTTAAAAACTATTTATAGAGTCATTCCAACCATACCATACATCATATTGACTTTTTCTTGATGAGTAAACATAAAAAGTAACTCAAAGGTAGGTTTATAATGATTTCAAATAAATCTATGTTTGTTTTCTAGGGTTTTGACTATTACATGTATGTTGTAGTGTTTTTAAAAACTAAAAACCCATTTACAGTAATACCAATAAAACTATAATTCAGAATAATGTTTACTCATTTCAATTAATTCAAAAATAAATCTATGGTTGTTTTGTTATGATTTTTGGGATATTTAAATTCATTTTCCATGTCTACCCCTAATACATGTTTTAAATGGCTTTGGTACCTTTCAAAACCCTTTACTAAGACATTTCAACCACATTACACATGAAATTGACATTATTTCTATGCTTACACATCACACATAAATCTAAAATGGTTTTACTATGATTTCTTATCAATATGAGGTCATTTTCTATGGTTTTCACCATTACAAGCATGTTTTATTATTTTAACAAACTAAAAACATATTTAAAGGAGTCTGAAAAAAATAATTACTTCAAATGACATGTCATTAGTTCCTAAATTTTAAAAATCAAACTTTGGTAATTATATTTTGATTTTATGGAAATACAATATAGTTTTTCTAGTTTTTACCCACTGAAACAAATTTTTAAAGGTCTTGGTATCTTTAAAAACGTTTTACCATGTTAATATAGTGAGAATGATCTCAAATTGTTTTATAACATTAGGACAACGATCAATAATTCATCTTTGACATGTAGGAATCAAAAAAATTAAATCCAACACAAGATGTGGTCAGTGTGAAATGAAGTGTTTTTTCCAATATAAAAGTGAAATTGTAGTTTTTTTTACAATTCATATGTGATCTTTGAAAATGTATGAATGATTTATAGAATTGTTAATTTACCTCATAAAGATGAGATATAAGGACAAAAATTTCCTTGGGAGCCATTCTAGTCATCCACTGAAATATAGAAACTTAAAAATATTCTATATACGATAACCATTGATCCTATGTTTTCCTATAAGAGACTTATTTTTTCCCTTTTTCTTTCAACATTTTTAATGTATATTTTTAATTCCTAATCATTGGCACTACTCGACCCTCCATTGTGTGTAGTAGTAACAGATGATAATTCCCTACCTAAGACAGCTAATGGAGTAGGCCTAGAACCCATCCATCATACACATCTAGGACAGTCCTTCCCTAAAATGAGTGTAACTGCATCATTATAGGAAACTGATATTGTTTTTAAAGGGGTTTCATCTCAAACATATTGAATTTAAAACATTTAATATAAAATATTAAAAATTATTTTTTAAAATTTTCTGAACATTATAATATTATATAATTAATAAATATTTTAGTAGTATTTATTTTTAGTTTATTTTTAAAAAACATAATAATTAAAAAAAATTAAAACAACAACTAATTCTTAAATCCAATTAATTGGGGCTAGCTAGATGGATCAAATAATGCTAAATTGGCATCGTTTAATCCATGTATCTAGCCCCATTTAACTGGGTTTATGGCTTGTTTGTTGTTATAATATATTTTTCATTATTTTATTTTTATAGTAAGTAAATTACATGAAATGTTAATGAAAATTACTAAATAAAATGTCTTTGGTAGGTACAACTAAAAAACTACCATCTAGTTTCCCATGAACATTAAACCACATATTTGTTCATCCAATAAATTGACCTAATTCATTATACATTATAAAAAAATATAAATAATTTAGTAAAATAATTGACTTTAATAAAATGATATAAATAATGATGGAAAAAATACGAACCCCAATTTTTCTTTTTATAAAAAAAAGAGACCCAAAGATTTGAGGAATGAATTTTTTATAACGCCCTGACCCCAGTTACCCAAATTCAGTGCATTATTATGTAACATTGGCATGATACAATTAATCATGTCCCAAAAGACCAATTATTTTAGTATCTTTGGAAGTACTAGATACATATATAAGTTTTATATTACATTATGAAATAAAAAAACAACATTTTTTCTCCTTTGAACACATTCATATCCCTTATACTATCCATATAGGTGAGTCATAATATACTTCTTCACATCATGGAAAAAATAAAACATAGAAAAAGGGTGAGCTCAGATGCTCAGTAAGGATAAAAATATAGAGAAAACTATCATAAAGAAGCATAAACATTTAAGGAAATGTATAATAATAAAAACATGTATTTTAAACATAAAATTCAGCATAATATAGAAAATATAAATCAAATACTTCCATATAATTATTCACATGGATATTCAACTAGTCTAATAATAACATGTAATATCAATAACTAATTTTATAATGATGGAATACATATGGTCGGACATCATAACCACATATTCAAGACCTTGTGCCAAGAATACTAAAAAGACTTTCCCAAGGCCTTTTTCCAAGACACTAGTTTCTCTCATGAGACTTTCGGATTCATCGTGGAGCTAGAGTGGGCTCCACCCGTCACTTACTAAGTCCAATGCATTCCTCATATGAAAAGGTATAAGAATAACATAAATATTCATATTAAAAATAGAATAAGAAATGTTAAAACATTAACTATATACCATGAATGGTATAAAAATAACGCATCCACATTCAAACATATCACAAAACCTTCATTACATTATAGAATATTGTATCATAATAAATTAACTTCAGACAAGTATAAAATCCATCAAAGTATGTTGACATAGATGAAATCAAACCTATCTGAGAGAAAAATATCTTCCTATTTTGAAATCATTTAAAAGTCACATAATTATAAAAGAAAACATTTATTTTGAAAATATTTTTATAATCTTATAAGGGATGTTTCAAAGGTGTTATAATGGAGAAAAATAATAGCAACCACCATATAAGTTAAAAAACATTATTACCTTAATTTTGTCAAAATGGTTATAAAGTACCTTGTTCGGGAAATGACAGAAATATTACTTTCAAAGAAAGCTATAAAAGTTCAAACAGGTGGATAAATTAATTTAACCCATAGTATTGTAAATTGTATAAATGTTTTGAAAAACAATTTAAAGAAAGACGGATGTGGTTGATAAAGATGCACCTGTATATACTTACGTATAAACAACTTTAGAAAATAAAATGACTGTAAAATTAACACTTACCTTGTACTTTTCCTTAGTCGTGGGTATGTTAAAATCTTGTATAATAGTTATATCATAATTATTAAATTATAAAAGAACCACATACATACATTTTACATCATATGTGATCTTCTAATATTGCTTTGTTAATAATATTTCAGAAGTATCATTGTTTCAGGTGTTAAATGCTTCATTTTCATTTATATGTTTTGTTACGTAAGTCATGTTTGTTATGGATATACTATATTTGATTCATATATATAAATATATTAATTCTATAAACACTATTTTTAATCATCAAATGAAAATTTGTTTTGAATGGTTACTATGGGGAATAAATCTCATCGCATTCGTCGAGATGATAATACATACGTACGCACGAACAAAAATATCATTCAATATATGGTAAAATAATATGTAATTGGGTGGTATATCATATATAAAGAATCATTAACATTTTATATTTATTATTTTAATCAATTATAATCATTATTATACCCATCCAAATAATGAAGTGTTTAATAACAAACTACACCACGGCGTGGAGATGGTAATCCATACGTACACATGTATGGTGACATTGTCATTCATAGGATGGATAGAATAACTATTATGGTTGTACCATATTTATAATAAAAAAAATGTTTGTATAATGTACTAGAGTTATTATGTATGTATGGAAACAACAAAGAAAGAGGAAGTGGAAGAAGAAAATAACTTTGAAAGAGGTGATAAAATTATTACCTCTTCTTCGTGTGCTTCCTTTTCATTTGATCAAAAGGGATAAATAGGTTGGAATTATGATCAAAGTAAAGCCTATAGTATATATTGAGGGTAGTTATGAGGATATTTGAGTAGGTTTTTTCCAATAGAAATTTCTTTGGCTGTGTGAATTGGACATAAGGGGATGTGCCCTTTTATAAGAGAAGTTAGGGGGACCTTAGGAAAAGATTAAAATATTATTTTATTATAAAGTCATTTTGGGTTTATAATGGCTCCAAATGAATTTATTTAGAGGATAAGGCTGGTATGGGTCAAAAAACCCTCATCCAATAGGTTTTAGACAAGTTTAGGTCACCATATTAACCTTATCTTTTAGATTTAGATCTTAGTTAAATAGTTTAACTTTTACCATATCTTCTTGTATTATTATAATAAATAGTTAATAAACATACTAAAAAAATACAAGAGAACCCCAAGTGGTTTATTATTAACATATCTAACCTTATTTATGTATTTTGGCTTAACCTTAGTTTTTATGAATATTATATCATTGAATAAAATAGTATTTGTTTTAGAAACTCATTTATGTCAATTTTGACACTATTTAGTATTTGGTTTTTGTCAAAATCATAACAACATTATCACTTAGAAAAAAATATTTAATGAACCCTAACATGTCATATTAACCTAGAAAATTCTATTAGTTCACCATAAGTATCAATTTACATTTATGTTTATAATTATAATATCAATTATTTTAATATTTCATTAATAAGGTAATTAAAGCATCATCATTGTGTCATAAAAAATTTAATTAGTTAATTTCTAAAAATTATAAATAAAATACAATTATGTAGGAAATATTTTTATATTTATACTTAATATTTATATTTTAAATTATATTATTTATAACTCTATATTAAATTTTTTTTCTTTATTAAACTTTTAATTTTACACTTTTAACTCTTCTTTAAATAAAATAATAATAAATGTCCTAATCTAATCCAAGTGGATCAAAGAGGATCATATTTTATACCTAAGTTTTATTTTGGTCGAAAACCACTTATCCAATAGAATTATAACATGTTTTTGGGTAATTATAATATCATTTTTACCTTTAAAAACCTATTTACTTTTAACCGTGATAAATAAATTTCAAAAGTTACTATTCACAAAAAATTATTTTTAACTAATTGAACCACATTTTACATAATTATGTCAACTGTGTCTCTAGGAGTTTTTAAATCCAATTCATAGAAGTGATAAAATTACGTTTTATTCAAATTTTCAGATGTTCCTAGAAGGTGGAAAAAAGATGTTAAAAGTTTCAATAAAATTTTATATATCTAATCTTATTATAAAATTACTCCAACGAATTAGATTGGACTAATATAGGTATTATGTATCTATTTTTTCTTAAAATAAATTTAAATAAAATTAATAATTATTTAAATAAAAAGTTGATTTTAAACAAAAACAAAGTGTTTTTCACTATTCACCAAAATTTGAATGTTTTTAGAAAAATGCCAATAATTCACCATAAGCTAATTTTGATATTCCGAATCCAAAAACAAAGTCCAATTTGAAAAATAAAATTTATAAAATTTCAAAATGGGTAATACTATTCATAAATTCTTTTTAAATGGCTGGTTTGATTTTTCGTGATGTGCTAGAACTTGATGTTGCGTACATCCCAAGCTATTGTATTATTCAAAGAGAAGTGTACCATAGTAGCTTGGGGTGTTAAATTCTCCCCTACTTCAAACAATTTCTTCCTCAAAATTTCTAGAATAATACAGCATAAAAAGATTCGGGTGATTCTTCATCATTACTTCCTTAGGTTCCCACGTTGCCTCTTCCATCTTATGATTTCTCAAAAGAACTTTTATCAGGCGACTCATCTGTTTTCTCAACACTTGTTCTCTGGTATCAAGAATCCTAAAGGGCTCTTCATAATAAGAATGATAGGGTTCCAATTCTATTTCTTCATATTTGAGTACGTGAGTTGGGCCCGACATGTATTTTCTCAATAGTGAAACATGGAACACACCATGTACTTTAGAGAGAATTTGTGGCATTTCTAAACAGTAAGATACTACTCCAATTCGTTCTAGAATTTTAAGAGGTCTGATGTACCTGGGATTCAATTTTCCCTTTTTATCAAATCTTATAACACCCTTCCATGATGGTATTTTCAAGAAAACCAGATCTCCAACTTGAAATTCAAAATCCTTCGTTTAGTTATCGGCATAGCTCTTTTGCCTACTTTGAGTTTCTTTGCTTTGGGTTTGGATAATCTTCACCTTTTCCATTGTTTCCTTAAAACGTTTTGGGGCTACAAGTTTTCATTCACCAACATCATCCCAATAAATTGGTGGGTGACATCTCTTTACATATAACTCTTTATATAGTTCTATATGAATGCTTGAATGGAAACTACTATTATAGAAAAATTATACCATAGGTAAATACTGCTCCCACATACCTTGAAAGTCAAGTGAGCAACACCTCAACATCTATTCTAAGGCTTGAATAGTCTATTATGATTTTCCATCAGGTTGAGCATGTTAGGTAGTGCTCAAATGAAGTTTAGTATCAATGGTCTTCTGAATAATTTTCCATAATCTTGATGTAAATGGGGATCACGATTAGAAACAATCGATTGGGGTACACCATAAAGTCTTACAACTTCATTAATATATATTCTTGCAAAAATTACAAGTGGTAAATCTTATCTTATAGCAAGAAAATGTGTTGAATTGGTAAGACAATCCATAATGAAATATATTGTATCATTCCTTCTAGGTGTTTTTGGTAGCACCATGACAAATTCCATTGTAATATCATCCCATTTCTCGTCAGGTATGGGATGATGTTGTATTAATCCTCTAGGATGTTGTATTCTAGCCTTCAGCTGTTGACAAACCGTACATCTAGACACATAATTTGAAATCTACCTCTTCATGTTGTCCCACCAAAATTGTTCCTTTTAATTATATATACATATTAATGATACCAGTGATTATAGAGAAATTGGAGCTATGATCATCATCCAACAATTCTGTTTTTAGACCAGGTATATTAGGAACACAACGTCTCTTCCCAAATTTCAAAATTCCATCTTCATATATGAAGTTGATAAATCTACCATCTTTCAAAGCATTAATTTTCTTTTGAAACTCCTCATCATCAGTTTGAGAAATTTGTATCCTTTATAGTAAAGATGTATTGGCAACCATTTGAAAAGGTATCGATTTTGAACCTTCCATGATTATTCCCATATCCGTCTTTACTAGATCCATGAACATAGGATCCCGCTCAACTGTCATCTTGTCCATAACTCCATGATCCTTTCTGCATAAAGCATCATCCACCTTATTTGCCTTCCACGGGTGGTAGTGTATAGTGAAATCATAATCCTTGAGTAGTTTGAACCATCTCATTTGCCTCATGTTGTGTTCTTTTTGTGAGAAAATATAGTTCAAACTCTTTCGATCAGTATATATCTCACATTTTTGACAATAGAGATAGTGTCTACATATCATTAGAGAAAATATTACAGCTGCTAACTCAAGATCATGAGTAAGATAAATTTTTTTGTAAATTTTTAGTTGTCGTGATTCATAGGAAACAACTCTATCATTCTGCATAAGGAAGCAACAAAGTCATTTCTTTGAAGCATCATTAGAAAAAACAAACCCATCATTCCCCAATCGTAGAGTCAAGATAGAATCATTGACTAATATTATCTTCAGTTTTTTAAAACATTCTTCAAATTCTTCTGTCCATTAAAATTTAACCCCTTTACGTGTGATCTTGGTTAATAGGTTAGCCAATCAGGAAAAATTATGGATGAAACACTGATAGTAACATGCTAAACGAATAAAAATTCATACCTTAGTTATACTGGTTGGTGCTGGATATTATTGGATTGCCTTTTTCATTGAAGGATCAATAAGGATTCCATCCTTAGAGATAATATGGCCAAGAAAAGAAATCTCCTGCAGCCATAATTCACACTTACTAAACTTCCCATATCATTAATTTATTCTAAGATTATTTATAATAGTTCACAAGGGATTTCCTTGATCTTCTAAGCTTTTGGATTATACCAAGATATCATTAATAAATACCACTATTGAGTAATCAAGATATTCATTGAAAAATTTATTCATTAGATCCATGAACATAGAAGGTGAATTAGCCAATCCAAAAGGCTTTACATTAAACTCATAATTCCTATAACTAGTTCAAAATGAATTCATTATAATTTCATCCTTCTTCATGCACAATTAATGATATCCAGATCGAAGGAAAATCATTGAAAAATATTGAGCTTCATGAAGTTGATCAAATAAATCATCAATGCGAGGTAGGGGAAAATTGTTTTTTATTGTAATAGCATTGATCTCCCTATAGTCAATGCACAACCTCATAGATCCATCATTCTTATTTATAAATGGAACAGGGGCTTCCCATAGAGAAACACTTGGGATAATAAATCCTTTATTACTCAGTTACACTAGCTGTTTCTTTAGTTACACTAATTCTATAGTGTCCATTCTATAAGGGGTCATTGATATTGGCCTTGAACCAGGAATTATGTCAATAGAAGAATCAATTTTCCATTCTGGATGATGTATTGGTAAATCTTCTAGAAACACATCAACATATTCTTACACAATAGGTACATCCTATATTTGAACATTTGTCAGGACCTGTCCCCTAGGGCCTGTTCCGTGACTACCCCAAGAAAACCTTGAAAATAAAGTCATGGCGATGTAGTTTGTGTTGGGTATGTTATTAGAGGCATGACATTGGATGAATGATAAATATAGGATTTGTTTTTTCTGAGTAGAGGAAGTGTTTCCTCAAGACTGGTTGATTAGGATGGTAGTACCGTCATAAATCAATGTCTGTGGTAGTTGATGGTAAATATGTTTGGTTAGATAAAAAAATAATAAAGATAGGATGATGACACAAGTGTGCATCATACTTTATGAGATATCATATGAAAAAGATATTACATTACACAATGTGTGTTCATAGGTTGGTAGTCATTGTTATGACTTATCATTATATCTTTAGGGCCCTTGATGAGTTTCTAGACTCTTATCTTGGTCTGTAAATACTATTCAATGCTATTAAGATAAGGGTATAGAGAGTCGCATACAATCACGTATTCGAGAATCTTCCCTATTCTGTTGATTAGGAATATAGGACATAGTGGGCCCCACCATGGGGTTCCAAAGTTGTCCATGTTTTATCGATCACTGATAAATAAATAAATTCATTATTATTCAATTAATGAACAGTTGGGTTGAATTTATTTATTACATGAATTTACAAGTGATTAAGTAAATATAAGGATTAATATTGTAAGAATGGATATTATTATAATATTCCAAGATCATTTAATATTATCAGGAGTTATGAGTCAAGTTAATGGCTCGGGTTCATCATGTAATATATTTAATATATATTAAACTTGTGTGAAAAAAATATAAATAATATTATAGTATATTTTGTTTTCCATAATCAATTATTAATATCACTTATTCGGTGGATGTTCAATACACAAGGGTTGACAACCCTAACCGGGTATTATAAATATCCACTATATAAGTGGAGAGAGGCTCATCCCAAGTAAGACTTCACTTTTTTGGAATTGAGAGTCTCTCTATCTCTCCTTATTCCTAGAGAGAAAATTTCTCAATTCAATCATATGATCCATACTTGTCTTCTTACATCAAAGACTTAGGATTGTGCTGATCATCGATGCATCAAAGTAATCATCAGATCTCTGTGTTAGCACCCAAAATAAGATGAAAGGTGTGCATTCATATTCAAAAAGTGTGTGTAGATAATCGATAGGGGTTCGACGTCCAATCCTTTAAGAAAATAATTCCAAAAACATATGAAGAGCGTGCATGTATCAAATTGGAATGAGGTAATTATTTGTTTTCTTTATATTCCATGTGTATCTAAAGTTCTTCATCAATAGAAGTATCTATATGAATTCAAGGATATCCATTGACGATATCATATTACATACTACTTAGATATTAATTGGTCATTATTATAACAATGATAGTTTTCTAGCCACATAGTGGGGCACTATGGATTTTATTTTGATCTAGATAAAAGAACGTCACTGTAGAATTTATCATCATCCAGGAATAAGAGAGTTGTTTTGATGTTGGGACTGAACCCATAAATGGGATTCCTATGTAACCTTGTGAAAGGAATCATAATCCATGTAGTTTAGTTATGGTTAATTGGGAACATCATACCATTTAAGGTCACATGATAAATACCTAGCAATAGAATTTAACTTCATATGGAAAGGAAATCATGGTGAAAGGTTCCTAGTAAAAGTTTGGTGTGGGACTTATACTGAGGCTTCCTAAGGAAACATGTGAGGAAGAATTATTCCCATGTTGAATCAAAACCTATATGGAATGTGGCCTAGAGAGTATAGGATTGATTTGGGTGGTTGGGTTAGAACCTCATACGGGATTCCTATATATCCCAATTAGATGGGAATCATATCCCACATCGTTTATTTCCTCTCATAAGTGGGTGTGAACCTTTGATAGAATTAAATTGGTTCTTATTTATGAAGAGGATTCCCTTGTAAAAAGGGGATATGAGGTATGTCTTAACTCTTGGTGGTTTTAGGGCTTAACTAAGAGCTTACTCTTAAGGATGATGCTCGGATCAGGGAATCTATGATTGGTTATTACTCTTTTGGAGGATACGCAATGTGATCAGTCCCTAAGTGGGTTTCCAACGTATCCTAATTTGATTGTAAATAGGAATAAAAGTTCTCATAGTTCATTTTGTCCCATGGATCATGAGAATGTCATGATCACACTTAAATTATAATCCCCAGTGAGTCATGGTCAGTGTGAGAAACAAGAGGCATTAGAATATTTGAAAACCCAAACAACCTTTCCTTTTTGCTAATGGAAGAGGATGGGGGTGACTATGGAAGTGGTTGAGGGTATGGTACTTCCCTCCATTCAATTTACTATGGAATGATTCTAATGTATGGTGAAGTAAGAAGGACCATCGTTGATGGTAGTGAGGAGAAAGACTGAAACCTCCTACATGATAGGAACAGAGATTACTCTAGTATGTATTTCCTATAATCGGTTCCCAAATAAAAGAGGAGTATCATTCCATGTCAAAAGGAAATTCAAGCATGATCGTTATCCTCCTGATGGGAACCGGAGGCTCCATGACATAGGGATGTGATGGGGGGGACAAGGCATAATCCCTAATCCTCCATAATAGTAACTTCTAAACATTTTCCCTAGGGTAAGGTTCCTTGTGAATATATATATATATATACATATATTCTCTGATCATCCTGACCCCATGGTAGCAAAAATTCCAGAAACCTCTGAACATAGAAATACAAATCCAAATGGGAGACACACTGCCTTTTCCCAAGATTTTTCCTATCAAGAGGTCTTAGTGGAGGTTTCAAAATAACCCCTTTTTGAAAAGGGATATAAAGAATGAATTTCCCCTCCCTAGATGGCTTTGAAGAAGGACTCATGAATGGCTCGTGCGGGCTGGAGATTGGGGTGAACCACGGAGGCCCGTGCAGGTAGGCCTCAGTGAATTGGGAGGACCTTGGGTGAAGGAACAACAGGGATAATACACATGGGAGAGACCTTACTCAATCCTTAAATATTCTCCACATTTGTTCCCAGATATAATTCATGTAGGTCTGTGATTAAATAAGGGAACCCGTTCTAGTCTTCTTTTATTTGGGGGTTAGGAAAATGCCTTGAACAAGTGTTTTTTATATTAAACTATGGGAGGAATCTAGTTACACCATAAACCTTTAATTTCATCTTATTTAGGTGTTAAAAAACTTCTTAAAAGGTTGCAGAGGGCTTGAGTGAAGCAATAGGGTGATCAGAGTAGTAATAGGCCTTCAGAAAAAATTAAGAGTTACACCGTGAACGTTTTGAGCCAGATCGAGGACATTTTGGGTTCTGACACATGGAAATTCATTACGATCCTTCTTATGGAATAAAGGAATATTTTTACTCAAACTCGAAATTCTATAGTAAAGTGAGTTTATATTTTCTATTCGGAAAAATGTTCATGGATCAAATTTCATGGTGTCAATAATGTAATACGTATATGAGTTTAGATGAAAAACGTTTTTGAGGACCAAAAAAATATTCATCAAGAACAAACACATTGTTAATCTAAATTAATACTCCTAATGATTTCTTAGGATATTACATAAATCACTATGATAGAAAAGTAATAATCATGTAATAGACTACATTTAAATATATGGGTGAACATCTCTATTAGAGATAGCGGGAGAAAGATTGTCTTGGGTTTAGTCAATTATATAGATGCACATGTAGTTTGTACAGAAATAAGTTTCACATGTTCATGTGGAAGAGGTATATTCTAGAGATACATACTATGTAGGAAGGATGAAACCATAGTGATGGTTTTTTAATTCACTGTGGGCGGCGATACATTATTCATTGAGAATAATAATTCTTATAAAAAAAGTAGTATATAGAATTTATCTATAATTGAAAAGGTCAATTATAATTTAATAATATATTCTATGAATCACAATACAAAGGGGATTGAAAATTTGAATAATGTTGTGGGTATTCAAGTGAAATGAAACATGGTTGGTATAAGAAAAGTATAAATATAGTTTTATTTTCTATACCAAGTCATTATTCTAAAATTCTACTACAATTTTACTTGTCATGGCTAATTTCTATGATCATTTTCTTAAGCAATGGATATAACCACCACTCTTGGAAAGTGTCTATACAACCCAACCAAAAAAAGGTGGTCATGTAACATAATGCTAATAAATGTTTCAAGTTACTGAAATCCAAATTAGGATTGAAGTAATCAATATGATCACAGAATATTCATTTGGAATGATTTTTTCCAGGCGTATACCATATGATAGTGGGAGTGCCATTATTTTACAAGTAAAATATGTTCAGAGTCATATAGAAAACAAATATTGGTCTTCATGTTAGTTAAGACCATAGTGAAAGAATATATTATCTAGGGATTGAATTAATGTAGAAACTTAAGTTCTGGGGAACATGGTCTACTAAGGTAGATCTAATGATCGCTTGGACCAAGTCAATCATACATATAATGACCCAATATTGGAAATTAAAAGTTGAAAAAATCATGAGTTGAATTGTTGACAGTGTCAAAATACATTTATCTCTCGAGACTAGCATTCCCAGGACATCAGCAGAAACTATCCTGGTGTGTTGAAATCCATATTCTTAGAGATCTATGAATCATGTTTTCCATGATAAGTACAAAAATTGATATTGTCAGGATATACTTTATAGTTGTAAAATACCAATAATATCCAACAACATTACAAGGTATGTAGTCAAAACTATCCGATTTAACTTTGGAAAGTACATAAAGATTAGTACAGGGTTAGTGGAGCAGAAAGGATACTATTTTTCAAGGGAAACAAACTAGTCTTCCTTAGATACATGTGATCTAGTATCACAGTTAGGCTATGGTGTTGAGTGAGAAAAGCTCATAAAATCCAAGTTGTACCCATACCAAATAAATTTGAGTATGTTGCAGCTTTCGAGTAAGCTAAGAAGCAGTTATATGAAATGATTTGTTTCAGTTCTTGGAATCGCACATAGTATGTAGAGAATTATCATGATGTAAATTATGATATTCTTTGTTACCAAGATTTAAATTTTTATAGTAAAAAAATGGATATAATCAGGGACACCATCCCTATATATATTTTACCTAAGGAGATAAGGTCACAGATAGCATAATAGCCACATGATGGAAACATAGTAGACCAAGAAGCTAAAGTTGTTACTCACAAAAAACATGATCTTTATCATGTGAGAGATAAGAAGGTTCATTTGAAATTTGGCTCTAGTGAATGTGGGATTGTTTTTATAGTGGGATCCCTGTACCCAACATGAATTGTACTTTTGATTACAATATCATGTATATAGTTTGATATACATGATGTACACTTACCATTATAGTGTATATAATTCTACATTCACTATTTAATGTGAATTTCCATAGATTATTTGTAATATCAAAAGGTTAGAGCATATCCCAATCTATAATGAGAACCTCAAGATACCAAGACATTATTCTCAAAAAAAGGTCTTATAGTCTTGTTACATCTTACAGACTGGACACAGTTAATGTTTGACTATCATGTGTTTTGGATTAATAATTATTGAGACTTCTTCTCATGAAATTCGTACTCGGTGATCTTTAGTAGTGAGATCGTGAGGACAGACCCGCCAATGAGAACACCACATTTTTTGGGTGTCATTGGTTGTTCATATCTTTGAACATGTGTATCTGTCTCTCGACATGAGATCATTATCGATGGGTTCCATTTTATCTTATACACTGATTTGAGGAGGAAACCACAATAATTAAGTCATGACGAGGCAGTTTGTGTTGGGTGTGTCATTGGAATCATGACATTAGTTGAATGATAAATATAGGATTTTTATTTCCAAGTTGAGGAAGATATATCTTAGGTTTGGTTGATTAGGATGGTAGTACCATCATAAATCAATGTCCATGGTAGTTTATGGTAAATCTATTTGGTTAGATAAAAAAATAATAAAGTAATATAGGATGATGACACAAGAGTGCATCCTACTGTATGGGATATCATATGAACAATATATTATATTACACAGTGTTTTTTAATAGGTTGGTAGTCGTTGTTATCAATTATCCTTATCTCTTTAGGGTCCTTGATGGATTTCTAGACTCTTATCTTGGTCTGTGAATACTATTCACTACTGTTAAGATAAGGGTCTAGAGCATCGCACATAATAACGTATTTGAGAATCTTACCTATTCTATTGAATAGGAATATATGACATAGTGGGCCCCACCACGAGGATCAAGAGTTGTCCATGCTTTATCGATCATTGATAAATAAATAAATAAATTATTATTCAAGTAATGAATAGTATGGTAGAATTTATTTATTACATGTATTTACAAGTGATTAAGTAAATATAAGGATTAATATTGTAAGAATGGATATTATTATAATATTCCAAGATCATTGAATATTATCAGGAGTTATGAGTTGAGTTAATGGATCGAGTTTATCATGTAATATATTTAATATATATTAAACATGTGTGATAAAAATATTAATTTTATTATGGTATAGTTGGTTTTTCATAATCAATTATTAATATCACTTATTCGGTGGATGTTCAATACCCTAGGGCCAGAAACCCTAACCGAGTATTATGAATATACACTATATATATGTAGAGCGACTCATCCCAAGTAAGACTTCACTTTTTTGGAATTTAGAGCCTCTCTCTCTTGATTCATAGAGCGAACATTTCTCAATCTAACCATACAATCCATACTTGTCTTCTTGAATCGAAGGCTGAGGATTGCAGTTATCATCAATGTGTCAAAGTAATCATTGGATCTTAATGGTAGCACCCAATATACGATGAATGGTGTGCATCTAGATTCAAAAAGCGTGTGTAGATGATTGATAGGGGTCCGACATCGGATCCTTTAAGAAAATAATTCCAATAACATATGAAGGACATGCGTGTAACAGATTGGAATGAGGTAATTATTTGTTTTATTTATTGTTCTTTGATTAAACCATGCGAGATCCTCAGACCATACAGGGGATAGATAGTTGGATACGATAAATTTTGATCACTATGGTGATTGTAAAAATTTAAATTCTTGATGAACATGCTTCATATGAGTGTCCTGGTACCTTCATATGTTATGTGGAAAACTATTGATGTTTACTATGAATGAACTGGAAATAGAAAACACTTAAGGTACACTACTGTGAAACTAAATTTTGATGCGTTTAGAATGTATGCGGATGAAAATACCACTCAAATGAACGGAATATTGATTGATATTGTCGATATTTTTGTTGAATTGCGAGATCCAATTTCAAAACTAGATCAAGTTTTAAAAGTACTTATAGTAATATCATATTAGTGGGATGGAATATCTGCAGTTATATGTCAATATCTGCCTGTAAAAAATTTAACTTTGATGGAGTTGATTGAAAGTTTAATGATGTATGAAATTCATATGTATTCTGAAGCTAAAAATAAAATAAAAAATAAATTAGATACTATAAAAACCACTATCGATGAATCATCTACTTAGAATTACCCAAATATGGACAAATATTTATTATATCTTTTAATGAAATTTATAAAACTACAAGAAATGAAAAATAAAGGGACTGTAGAATTCCTACTCAAAATAAACAAGTTTGGTTACCTAAGAATTTAATTTCTAACACTACTTGACCCAAAATCATATGGGTATGAAAAAAGAACTTCTATTTAATTTTTTATAGTAATATACCATTATGCTTAATAATTAAATATTTATGTGGTAAATCTATGGATATATAAAAGACTCTAATAATAGAGTGAACAGCTCTCAAGTAGTTCATTATAAAAAAACCTCCATACTAAAATCACTAGTCATGGTAGTATTTAAAATTTATGCTACTAGTGTATTAACTATTTAATATTGGGGGAGAAACATATTTCTCAATATTTAATAAGGACTCTTCTTTACTCTTTAAATTAATTATTATCTTATTTTTGTATACATTATTTACTAAAACATCATGTTTATATAAAGATTTTTCTAATTATTAAATAACATAGTACTTATTTTGATTCCTGAAATGATTATAATTTTCATCCTTAAACCAATTGAAATCTTTATATTACAGGGTATTGAAATTTCATTTTTTTATGAAAATATTATTCTTTACTTATATTTATTCTAAAAAATTAAAATATATAATGATTATTCCATACTTTTAAACACGAGGATTATAAATTTCTACTGTATTATGCGAGATTTTTTTTATCAAATGTAGTGTGGTGTAAGAATTCTCTCAGACCCACATCCCTTCTCCCGTCGATGGCCTAGGGAATGGATGATATTATTTGTCATATTAAGTGGGAATGTATATAGTTTATTTTTCATATCAAAAGGGTAGATCATATCCCAATCTACAATGAGAACCCTGAGATACAAAGACATTAATCTTAAAAAAGGTCTTATAGTCTAGTTACATCTTACTGATTGGACATAGTTGATGTTTGAATATCATGTGTTGGTGATTCATAAGCATTGAGAATTCTTCTCATGAAATTCACACTTGGTGATCTCTAGTAGTGATATCATGAGGCCAGACCCACCAATGGGAACACCACATTTTTGGGTGTCATTCGTTGTTCATATCTATGAACATTTGTATCCATCTCTCGACATGAGATCATTATCAATGTGTTCCATTTGATCTTATAAATTTATGTAAGGATAAAACCATAACAATAATGTCATGGAGAGGTAGTTTGTGTTGGGTGTGTTATTGGAGGCCTGACATTGGTTAAATGATAAATATAGGATTTGTTTTTTCTTAGTTTAGGAATAGATATCTTAGGCCTTGTTGATTATGATGGTAGTACCATAGTAATTCAATGTCCATGGTTGTTGAAGGTAAATCTGTTTGGTTAGATAAAAAATAGTTAAAAGAGGATGATGACACAAGATTCCATCCTAATTTATGATATATCATATGAAAAAGATATTATATTACATAGTGTGTGTGTTTATAGGTTGGTATTCAATAATATGACTAATCTTTATCTCTTAAGAGTCCTTGATGGGTTTTTAGACTCTTATCTTGGTATATGAATACTATTCACTGATATTAAATAAGGGTATAGAAGTTCGTACACAATCTTGTATTCGAGAATCTGTGATATTTTTTTAATAAGAATATAGGACAAGGTGGGACCCACCATGAGGTTCAAGAGTTTTCCATGTTTTATTGATCACTGATAAATAAATAAATTCATTATTATTCAAGTAATGAATAATTGGGTCAAAATTTTTTACATTTATTTACAAGTGATTCAGTAAATATAAGGATTAATATTGAAAGAATGGATATTATTATAATATTCCAAGATCATTTAATATTATCAGGAGTTATAAGTTTAGTTAATTGCTCGGGTTTATTATGTAATATATTTAATATATTTTAAACATGTGTGATAAAAATATAAATAATATTATGGTATAGTGGTTTGTCATAATCAATTATTAATATCACTTATTCGGTGGATGTTCAATAAACTAGGGCCGACACCCCTAACCAGGTATTATGAATATCCACTATAAAAGTGGAGAGAGGCTCATCCAAAGTAAGACTTTACTTTTTTTGGAATTGAGAGCCTCTATCTCTCCTGATTCCTAGAGAAATTTTTTTTCAATCAAACCATACGATCCATACTTGTCTCCTTGCATCAAAGGCTAAGGATTGTGGTGATCATCGATGCGTCAAATTAATTATCAGATCTCCGTACTAGCACCCAGAATACGATGAAAGGTGTGCATCAAGATTCAAAAAGCGTGTGGAGATGATTGATAGGGGTTCGATGTTGGATCCATTATGAAAATAATTCCAATAACATACAACTAACATTCATGTATCAAATCAGAATGAGGTAATTATTTGTTTTATTTATTATTATTTTATTAAACCATATGAGTTCCTCATACTATACAGGAGATAGATAACCATATATGACAAATTTTGATCATTATAATGTTTGTAAAAATTTAAATTCTCCACCCACATGCTTTATATGTGTGTCTCGGTACCTTTATATGTTCGGAGGAAAACTATTGATGTTTCCTATGAATGAACATAAAATAAAAAACAATTAAGGTTCACTATGGTGAAAATAAATTTTGATGTGTTCCAAATGTATGAGGAGGAAACTACCACTCAAATGAATGGAAGACTGATTGATATTATCGATATTGTTGTTGCTCTATGAGATCCAATTTCAAAACTAGATCATCTGTTAAAAGTACTTATAGTAATATCATCTTGGTGGGATGTAATATCTGCAGTTATATGTCAATATATGCCTATGAAAAATATAACTATGATGGATTTGATTGAAAATTTAACGATGTAAGAAATTCATGTGTAGTCTGAAGCTAAAAATAATATAAAAAATAAATAAGCTACTCTTAAAACCACTATGGATGAATCATTTAATTAGAATTATCTAGATTTGGAAAAAGATTTATTATATCTTTATTAGAAATTTAAAATGCTATAAAAAAATGAAAAAGGAATGGACAGAAGAAAATTGATGCAGTGAATGTAAGGAAAAGGGATATACAAAAGATAATTATCCTTTAATCAAAACCCAAATAAAATCCAACAACAATAGAAAATGTAATAAATTTTTGAAGGCTACCTGGATTAATACTTCTAGTCCACATGAATATTCTTCTAAAAATTCCTAGATAAAACATAAAAAACAAATGGTGTGTCTTATATCTCACACTAATGAGGTAGAATATTATTATTCTCAAGACACATGTTGTGAAAAACTGTCTTCTTATGAATTAAATATGTATTTTTGTATCTTACATGTTAAATATGAATCCTTAAAAATAACATAGAAAAATTATAAAATTATATGACACTATTCTATAATATAAAGAAATTTGTCCGAAATAGATTATATATTTAAAATTTAATTCCTCTAAAATTTCATGTGATTTATATTATAACTAAATTAAATAATTATTAGTAGAAGTTGATAATTTAAACAAACTTCTAGTATGTTGATAAAAAGAGAAAAATATTTCAATAAAATCCTTGGAAAAAAATAAAATCTATAAAAAAAACATGGAATATAAAGAATTAGTGAAATATGAAAATGATTTAAAAAAATATTATGTTCCTGGTCTAAATAGAAAAAAAATGTCGATTGGTTTGTGTTTTTATTGTGGTATTACTGTTCATTATGCATATGATTTATGGCTTAGAAACCATTAAATTTCTTGTGTTAAAACTTTTTATTACCCAAAATAAGTGTTTAACATAAAAAGTATAATTTCAACTCAAAATAAACAAGTTTGGTTACCTAAGAATTTAATTTCTAACACTACTTGAACCAAAATCAAACGGGTACCTAAAAAGAACTTCTATTTAATGTGTTGTAAGAATATACCATTATTATTCATCATTAAATATTTATGTGGTAAATTGATGGATATATAAAAGACTCTACCAAATGAGTGAACATCTCTGAAGTAGTTCGTTATCGAAAAAACCTCCATACCAAAAATCACTAATCAAGGTAGTATTTTCAATTTATGCTACCGGTGTATTAACTATTTAATACTAGGGGAGACATATATTTCTCAAAATTTAATAAGGACTCTTATTTAATCTTTAAATCAATTATTATCTTATTTTTGTATACAAGATTGTATAAAAACATCATGTTTATATAAACATTGTTTTAATTATTAAATAACATAGTACTTAGTTTAATTCATGAAATGTTTATAATTTTCATCCTTAAACCTATTTAAATATTTATATTTCATGGTATTGATATTTCATTTTTTTAATAAAAAAACTTTCTTTACTTATATTTATTTTCAAAAATTAAAATATATAATTATTATTTTGTACTTTTGAACTCAGGGATTTTAAATTTCTTCTATATTATAGGAGAAAAAAATTTATCAGATGTAATCTGGTGTAAGAATTATATCAGACCCTCTTCCCTTCTCTTTTCGAAGGCCTAGGGCATGTTTGGGATTATTTTTCATATCAAATGGGAATATCCATATATTAT
Organism: Viscum album; assembly: GCA_963277665.1. NCBI lineage: Eukaryota > Viridiplantae > Streptophyta > Magnoliopsida > Santalales > Viscaceae > Viscum > Viscum album. Next base: position 1,480,297,345 of record OY728134.1, read on the forward strand.
TTGTCATATTAAAAGGTTAGAGAAGATCCCAATCTATAATGAGAACCTTTAGATACAAATATATTAATCATGAAAAAATGTCTTATAGTCTATTTACATCTTACTGACTGTTCATAGTGGATGTTTCAATATCATGTGTTTCGGATTCATAAGCATCGAGGCTGATTCTCATGAAATTCACACTTAGGGATCTCTAGTAGTTAGATCATGAGGCCAGGCCTACCATTGAAAACACTACTTTTTTTTGGTGTCCTTGGTTGTTCCTATCTGTGAACATGTGCATCTGTCTCTCGACAATAGATCATTATCAATGTGTGCCATTTGTCTTTTTACATTGATATAAGGAGAAAACCTTGAAAATAAAGTCATGGCGAGGTAGTTTGTGTTGGGTATGTTATTAGAGGCATGACATTGGATGAATGATAAATATAGGATTTGTTTTTTCTGAGTAGAGGAAGAGTTTCCTCAGGACTGGTTGATTAGGATGGTAGTACCGTCATAAATCAATGTCTATGGTAGTTGATGGTAAATATGTTTGGTTAGATAAAAAAATAATAAAGATAGGATGATGACACAAGTGTGCATCCTACTTTATGAGATATCATATGAAAAAGATATTACATTACACAATGTGTGTTCATAGGTTGGTAGTCATTGTTATGACTTATCATTATATCTTTAGGGCCCTTGATGAGTTTCTAGACTCTTATCTTGGTCTGTAAATACTATTCAATGCTATTAAGATAAGTGTATAGAGAGTCGCATACAATCACGTATTCGAGAATCTTCCCTATTCTGTTGATTAGGAATATAGGACATAGTGGGCCCCACCATGGGGTTCCAAAGTTGTCCATGTTTTATCGATCACTGATAAATAAATAAATTCATTATTATTCAATTAATGAACAATTGGGTTGAATTTATTTATTACATGAATTTACAAGTGATTAAGTAAATATAAGGATTAATATTGTAAGAATGGATATTATTATAATATTCCAAGATCATTTAATATTATCAGGAGTTATGAGTCAAGTTAATGGCTCGGGTTCATCATGTAATATATTTAATATATATTAAACTTGTGTGAAAAAAATATAAATAATATTATAGTATATTTTGTTTTCCATAGTCAATTATTAATATCACTTATTCGGTGGATGTTCAATACACAAGGGTTGACAACCCTAACCGGGTATTATAAATATCCACTATATAAGTGGAGAGAGGCTCATCCCAAGTAAGACTTCACTTTTTTGGAATTGAGGGTCTCTCTATCTCTCCTTATTCCTAGAGAGAAAATTTCTCAATTCAATCATATGATCCATACTTGTCTTCTTACATCAAAGACTTAGGATTGTGCTGATCATCGATGCATCAAATAAATCATCAGATCTCTGTGTTAGCACCCAAAATAAGATGAAAGGTGTGCATTCATATTCAAAAAGTGTGTGTAGATAATCGATAGGGGTTCGACGTCCAATCCTTTAAGAAAATAATTCCAAAAACATATGAAGAGCATGCATGTATCAAATTAGAATGAGGTAATTATTTGTTTTCTTTATTGTTCTTTGATTAAACCATGCAAGATCCTCAGACTATAGGGTTGTTGGAATGTTGATCCGCACAGGGTTGCTCGATTATGATCCACACAGGGTCGCTAGATTCTGATCCTCGACGAGTCGCTCTAAAAATGGTCCTTGTCAGGTAGCCTCGATGCTGATCCACAGAGGGTCTCTATGATGCTAATCCACACAGGATCGCTACTTCAAAGACACCCACCCACAAGATCCCCACACCTAGTGCGCTCAAGTTCTATATATTATGCTCCATGAAATATCGGTCATACCTAGACTACCAATAAACTCCATAGGGAGTATCCCAAAGGACCTTCATGTCATTATGGTTCCAACACGGCAGACAGTACATCAATCGGTCTCTTGCTCTATGAGTTATAAGCGTTTTAGTACGAAGGACCTGGTTAGATTCAGGTTTGATCCAACCTGGTTGTACTCCCACATTCTCCCAAATTTCAGTAGAGTATAACAATAGATATTTATCAATGTAAGGATCTCAATTCCATAGATGGTTCATCAAATGGATGTCTGGATTTCAAGTTAATCCATTTTAAGAGAAATTGGGCCGGGTTGGGTTCGGGTCTGGTCCGACCCGGCCCGACCCGGGATGGGCCAACCCGACCCATCCTTTGTCTATCCCGAGTCGGCCCGATCTGGCATGGGATAGCACAGTTTAACTAGACCCAAGTGGGCTCGGCTCATTGGGCCGCGGTCTGGCCCGTCCCACTAGAGGGATGCGGCCCGACCCGCAGGGGGGCATGGCCCAACCTATAGGGGCACGGCCTGGCCCCCTTGGGGGCACGACATGGCCTCACCCGCTTGAAGGCACATCCAAAACTATTAGAGGGCATGGACCGACCCACATACAGGTGCAAAACAGCCTGTAAGAGGGTGCAGATTGGCCCGCTGGGTGGTGCAACCCAGCCTAGCCCGCAGGAGGGCGCATCCCAGCCTGTAGGGGGCAGAGCTCATCCCGTAAGAGGGAGTCGGGCCTACCCTAGTAGGAACAACGGGGAAATGTCCCCCCTTTTCACTCAAAAGGCTCATCCATTCAGGATATGGAGCAATGATAGCCTATGGCACTGCCTGGTCTCCATGGGATCTATAGTCAGTGGGTCCTTCCTCCACCACAACTTCAAGACACGACCACCTCTAGCGGTGTGCGACTGTGTGCCACTTCACCTCCATGACCGACCGGTTCCATTAGCCCTGATCAACCACCATAGATGAAAAGTCACAAGCTCCTCCTCCTGTGGCGCATGATGGTGCACTGCCATCTCCACAGCCTGTCGGTGCCAACCTCCTACTGACCGCTATATCCTAGTGTTGTTCCCTCCTATAGTGCACGACGGTGTGCCACCACCACTGCGGCTGGTTGGTGCTGGCCCTTTCCATCGCCTGTCGGTGTGGGTCGCTGGTGTCGCTGCACCGGTGCCGCACTGGCAGTCTTCCACAAGCCACCGGGTGAGCTCCTATGGTTGGTTTTTCCATCCAATCACAGTTACAGACTTCCCACGTCGCCTCCTTCGTTGCTGGACCTTTGGAATTGGGTTCTGTCTAACTTGAAAATTCACCTGCGTAGAACGCGACGTTTGAACAAGAGGAAGAGGGTATGAGCCTCATTCGTTTGAATCACATCCTCCACGTTAGAATCTTATCAAGGGAGAAGATGATTTATTCAACAACTCTTGAAATTTAAATAACAGAAAACAATAACTCCTGAGTCATTAGAGAGCATCCCACGTTTGAAGATAGATCTGTGTTCATTGATCCCAAAGAAAGCCTCCAAAAATTCCGCTCAAAAAACAATCTTTGATTCATGCTTGATGGATCCATTCTTCATCAAGAGGCTCCCCCAAAATCTACCTTTTAAAAAAACACCACCCCTTGATAAAAAATTCAATAAATAATGAGAGACAGGGAGAGAGGAGGGGAGTTATCTTTACAACAGATAATTAAGAAAAATTCATTAATTGGTGCAATTAATGATCCTCTTTAATTGCATGTAAGGTGGTTACACATTTTTGTGTAACCAAGAATTTAAGGTCCAACATTAAATGCACGACCATCACTTGTGGTCCCCACCACCAAAACCTAAAAGAGAGGTGGCAGGTATTTATAATAAATTAGCTTTATTTTATTAATCCCCCATGAAAACCGCAAAAACCAACTTCCTCTCTCAACCCAGTACGATCATGTTTAATGCTCCCTTAAGTGAATCCCAGTGCTGCGGGTTCAATGGTGGCCTCAGATTTCAATTCCGAGCACGAGTTCAAAATTTAGGATTTCCCACTTGCACTTTTACTGAACGTGCCTTAAGGAAGTTGAAAATTTTTATTCCTGGTATACCGGGCATCAGAATCCGATGTCGTCAGATTTCATAGCCTCAGTATAGTTCCATATAATAAAAAACAATTACTGGGAAAATTTTGGTGTTTACATTCACCCCGCCTTAGGTACTTTCATCCCTAAAAGACACAATATAGACTAAATAAAGAAATGGGGGTACTGAGCACAAATCTGAGCCTCCTACTCCCATGTGCTCTCCTGGTGGTTCCCATGCTTCCACCAAAGGCGCACCAAAGGTATCTATTTTCAATGAAGGACCCTCTCATATAGATCCTCAATCTCCACTGGAACCTCAATAAATGTTTCCCCATCATCAATGTATAACTCGCCCCAGTGGATAATGTTATATGAATAATGCACATACTTCCTTTGCTGTGACCCATGGAAAACATCATGCACTTGATGCATCTGTGGGGGAAGAGAAAGGCGATACCCCACCTCGCTAACTCTACAGAGAACATGAAAGGGTCCAATGAACCTTGGATATAGCTTGTTGACCCATCCAAATATCTGAAAACCTCATCGAGGTGAGACCCGTAATAAGACATGGTCTCCCTCCTCAACGTCAAAAGGTCTTCGTCTCCTATCATCATAATACTTATCTCTCCTTTGGAAAGTCCTCATCTGCTTTGAGATGATCTGTACCATCTTAGTGGTATCCTGTACCAACTCTGGACCCATAAGTGCAATCTCCCGTTTGTCTGTCCAACATAGATTTGATCTGCATGGTCGACTGTACAAGGCCTCAAACGGTTCTATACCGATGGTGGAGTGATATCTATTGTTTTACACAAAATCCAACAATAGAAAATGATCTTTACAACAGTCTCCAAAATCTAGGATTTTTTGCACAAAGCATATCCTCTAGTGTCTAAATGCTTCAATCCATCTGAACATCCATCTGATGATGAAAGTCGGTGCTCAAACATAGCTGAGTCTCGAATGCCTCCTGCAATCTCTTCCACAAATGGGATGTAAAATGTGTGCCACGATCTGAGATGATCACCGATGGAACCCCATGAAGCTGTACAATCTCCTCTATGTAGAGGCGTCCCAACCCCTCTACTGATATGTGTTCTTGGATGGGTAGGAAGTGGGATGACTTGTTGAGTCGGTCAGAGATCACCTAGATTGAATCATGGACCCTAGACGTACTTGGTATCCCTATCACGAAATCCATGGAAAAGCCATCCCACTTCCACTATGGTACCTCAAGTGGCTGAGCTAAGCCTAATGGTACCTAATGCTAAACCTTCATTTGATGACAAGTGAGGAATTAGGATACACACTATGTCATTTCTTTCTTCATACATTGTCACTAGTACTGATGTCGGAGGTCCTAGTACATCTTTACCAATCCAGGATGTACTGCTAAAAGGGATGTGTGGAACTCCCTCAACACCTTCTATCAAAGTGTCACTAGTACCGTAGTGCATCCTTTTAAGAGGATTATGTGCTCCCCACCTTTAGAAAATCCATCAGGAGGATGTCCTAAGAATATCTGAGTAGGTCAAGCCACATAGTCAACATCCCCAAGTTGTGCCTCCCTGACTCGCAGTAGAAGTGGGGGAGTGACAATCATAGTCTAGAGGTAAGATGCACCATCTCTATCCATGAAAGATATCAGCAACGTAGCTAGTTTCCCTGTTTCCTCACTCAACAACTGGAGACCAAACCTCTTACTAAGTGTATCTGCTACCATTTCCAAAGAGTATAGACTATCTCAAAGTCATAGTCCTGGAGGAAATCTAGAAATCATCGATGTCTCAGGTTTAGGTCCTTCTATGAGAAGATATACCTGAGACTCTTGTGATTAGAGTAGACTGTAAAATGTTCACCCATCAAGTAGTGTCACCACATCTTCAAGGCAAATACCACTGCTGCTAAATCCAAGTCATGGGTAGCGTAGTTCTACTCATACTGTCTCAACTTTTGTGAACCATAAGAAATCACTTCTATCTTTTTAATTAGGACACATCCACGTCCGGTCCTTGATGCGTCACAAAATACTACATACCCAGAGCCCTGGTTTTTTAGCCTCAAGATGGGGGCACTCATCAGTATCTTCCTCAGCTCCTAAAAAATCTTCAGGCATCTCTCCATCCACACAAAGGGCTGTCCCTTATTTTTCAACACTGAAAAGGTTTTCACAACTATGGAAAATTAATTTACGAATCTCTGGTAGTACCCTGCCAACCCTAGGAATCTCCGCAACTCGGTCACACTATCGGTTGGCCCCCAATAAAGAACAACCTCTATCTTCACCAGATCCACTTCAACTCTAGCCTATGAGATAACATGTCCCATAAAGTTGATCTCCCATATCCAGAACTGGCACTTCAAGAGTACTACATAAATATGGTGCTCTCTAAGTTTATGCACAACTATCTACAGATGATAGACATGATCTGCCTCCAATGCCAAGTATATAAAGATGTATTCGATAAAGACCACCACAAAGCGATCGAGGTATGGCTAAAAGATCCTGTTCATGAGTCCCATGAACACTACAGGGGTGTTGTTCATGCCAAATGGCATAAGAAAGAACTCATAGTGGACATACCAATATCTGAAGGCTATCTTCTGCACATCTTTATCCCATACCTGGAGATGATTATATACTAATTTGAGGTCTATCTTAGAAAAACAATGAGATCCCTTCAGCTGATTGAATAGATCATCAATCATAAGATGTGGATTCTTGTTCTTCACGGTCACCTGGTTCAGGCGCCGATAATCCACATAGATCCTCAATCTCCAATTTTCTTTCTTGGGGAACAAAATTGGGGTTACCTATGGGGAAACACTGGGCCTTATGGTCCCCTTCCTATACAAGCCCTCCAGTTGTACCCGTAACTCACGAAGCCCCATATGAGCCATCTGATATGCTGGTGTAGATATCAGTGTCGTCCTATGGGTACAGTTCGAAGTAGATGCCCCTTTATCTGTGAGGAGGTAGTCCCAAAACATCATCAGGGAAGACATCAGCATACTAGTCCACCACTATAGGATAACTGGGACACTCAACATCAACTTCTCTGAGGGTAAAGCTATCCAAAGGATGTGTGGTCGGCTACACCCTCCTTGGGGTAAGTCCATTCTGTCCTAAAAAGGTTACCATCTTGAATGTGAAGAAAATCATGGTCCCATCCTCACAATAACAACACACATTGCACCTAATGTAGTCAATCTGAGCATGGACTATAGATAACTAGTCCATACCCAAGATGACATCATAAGGCCTCAACGCCGCTACTATAAGATCACAGCCAAAGCTCTCACTTCCTAGAGTAATATCACACTTCCGGCACTAGTGTGTAATCATCAAATCACCTCTTGAGGGAGTATCTATCTGTAAGGATCGAGCCAACGGCTCCACCAAAATATTTGAGATCGAAACGAGGATCATGGGAATGAAAGAGTGACTCAAAAATGTGTCTATAAGTACTAAAACTAAGGTGGAGTAGACACATATCATACCCTGAATCATCTCTAGAGCATTACGGTCATAGGCCTCAGTTGTCTGGAGATGAGCTCGTACATTCCCACTAGCTCCCTGTGGTCGGGGTGGAAGACATGGATGTGGTGGAGGTAGAACTTCACATTACCACCCACTGCCTGTTGTACGGATAGCTCCCCTGCCACATCTTCCTTCTTCCTATGGACCTCCCTATTTGAATATATGCCTCTTCTTCAGTGGTCCATTAACCATCTGCCGATCATCAGTGTGGCTGGTTGGGAAGTCGCAAGCCATGTGACCCCGCCCGCCGCACGTGAAGCACATTCTAATCGTTTGTCGGCCTACTATACCTCGTGAGCCTCACACCTTCGACCCTACATCCTGGGGTCATAAAAAAAAATGTTTGGGCCTCTTAAAGATCTGTGTAATCTACATACTACCAGCTGATGATGACTCTGTTATGTGTCACCTAGTGATGGGTATCACTGTCGATGTCTACTCAGCAAGGAAGCTCCCCACCAAGAGTGATCTCTCCAACACTCTAGCCTGCGACGGGATGCTGATAAATACCATTGAAGCTTTGATATCCCATCGGATTCCCTGATCAAAGGTATGGAACATGAAGAAAGGGTCCCACACCATGTCGAAAGAGTAGCGTGCGAGGTTAGTGGACCTGGACAAGTACTAGGCCACGACCAAGAATCCCTTATATAAGTATATCATCTCATGTATACTCAAAGTGCGTAGAGTTGCTGCAACGAACTCTACCCTGAAGTGGCCATCCAAATATGCCTAGTTTAGGGTCTCCTTGTCGTGTATCTTGAGATTCTAGCTCAACCATATCCTTGTTGCACCCTAGAAAAATACAGGCATCTAGGATCACCATCTGGTCAGCTGGTGTCCCAAATAGGTGAATAACACAGGCCACAGCCTTGAGCCAGTCCTCAGCCGCTTGCAGATCTGTCTCACCTAGGAACCTCGGAGGCCTCTGCCACTAAAACTCATGCAACACACTCAGTCGGTTTGTACCATCTGCTGGTGGGGTTGGTGTCAAGGGCTTCCCAATCGGTATTGGTGCTTCTGGTACACCACCTAATAGTTCTATTGCTGTAATATGGGCCTACACTAAAGTCTCTCACTCGGTGGGACTTTATCGTGTACTCTCTCTGGAATCCTGGCTGGCTGTCTACATGGCGACATCCTAAAAAGACACAGGTGATCCACAGACAATAATTTATACCTGGTGAGCTGACTCAAAAGATATCAAGTAAAAAACATTTCCAAATCACATGTAATTAGTGTTTTCATGCACCGAGTCCGAAATTAGAATTCAGGGTCCTGGGGTATGGATACACTGTCTGCCACACCAACACTAGACTCCACGAACTGAAAACCACACTCCAAACATTTAACACTATTTCTCCATTAAAATATTAGAGGCCTAGTTCGTCGGTAGAACATACCCCTAAGCTACCATTTTGTCATGACCCATCCCCCGGGGCCCATGTTGTGACTACCCCAAGCCCACCTTCCATAGGCCAGGGGTTGGCAACTATCACCTTAGGGCATATCCCTAAAAACATGAAAGGAATTACCTTTAGACCTGAAAACACATAGTCCATGAATACAATGAGCACAACCCATGTAGTAAAACTGCATTAGTAAAAATATGTTTACTAAAAGAAAAAAAGTGAGTACTATAAGTAAAGGGGGATGTAATACAAGACTAACTGAAAAGTACAACAACAATAGAAAAACATCTCCCAGAATTATCTTCCAAGGTTCATACCTGAAGGGTTGGTAAAAATCATGGTCGGTTGTCACTATGGAACATCACGTCTAAAGGTCCACCTTCGATCACCATTTAGTCATGGATCCCAAACATCAGTCAATGTTTTTCGTCATCTGCACAAGACACAATAAGGTGTGGGTGAAGCCCGTGCAGGGGTGAGTATAAAAATATTTAGTAGGGACCCCGAGACCCCTGAAGGTCTCCTAGAGTTCCCCAAAGGAAAAAACACAAATAAATTACTCAATCACAACGCAAGGTGAAATAGTCATCTCACAACATGTATACAACTCGTAGATCAGAAATATAGATGATTAATCTTAAGATATATCAAGTTATTCAATTTAGAAGTTCCACAAATATTCCACAAAAAGTATTTCTATTATCGATCCACACATGGACGTAAGTTGTTGTTCCACGATGGGCCACTATAAGGCTAGTCCTCGTCGAGTCACGCTACTATTGATCCACATAGGGTTGGTATAATGTCGATCCACACAGGGTCGCTGGAATGCTGATCCACATAGGGTCGCTAGAATGTTGATCAATATATGGTCGCTTGATGCTGATGCACACAGGGTCACTAGATGTTGATACTAGATGGGCCGCTCTGAAACTGGTCCTTTTTGGGTAGATATGATGTTGATCCACACATGGTGGCTGTGATACTGATCCACATCGGATTGCTACTTCAAAGATATCCAACCAAAGGATTCCCCACACCTGGTGCATTCGAGTTCGGTAAATTATACTCCTTGAGATATCGGTCATCCCAAAACAACCACTAATCTCCACAAGGAGTAACCCAAAGGACTACCATGTCTTAAGGGTTCCAACGCGATAGACATCACATCAATCAGATTCTCATTATGTGATTTATAACCTTTTTAGTACCGAGGGCCCAATTGGATTATGGGTCAATCCAACCAGGTCGTACACCAACTTTCCCCAAAATTCATGTGGTGTATACAAAAAGAACCGTCTCGCTCCAAAGATCCCAGTACCATAGACAGCTTTTCAAATGAATGACTGGATTTCATGTTATGGAATTTTAAGCGAAACTGGGCCTGGTTCAGTCGGGGTCCGGTCCGACCTAGTCGGATTGACCCTGATGACCCAGTCTGGGTCGACCCAACCCGGTTCGAGTCGACCAGAACTGGACCAGCCCAATCTGGCCTGCTCTGGCCTGGTTGGACTGGGCCGCAGCCCGACCTGTAGGGGCATGACCTGGACCACATTAGGACGCATCCTAGCCCACAGGAAGGTGTGGCATGGCCTATAGGGAAGAATCAACTAGCACGTAGGAAGATGCAACCTAGCCTACAGGGGGCATAGCTCAGCTCGCAGGAGGGCGCGGGGTCTGCCCTAGTTGGCATGAAGGGTAAATTCCCCCTTTCTTCCTAATGGCTGAGCCATTCAGGATATGGATCAGCAGTGCCACATGGCACTTCCTGGTCAATGAAGGACTGGCATGGAGTGGGCCCTGCCTCTGCCGTGACTTCGAGCCGCGACCACCTCCAGCGGTGTGCGACGGCGCGCCGCTCTGACACCACAGCCAGCCAGTGTCTACGTCCCTGTACAACCGATGCTACTGAAACGTCGTGGCCTTATCCTCTTACAGCACGCAACGGTGGGCCGCCAACTTTGCGGTTAGCCACTGCCGGCCACCTGCTGACTGCAGTGGCCTAATGTTTAAGCCCGTCCTGCAGTGTGCGATGGTGCCCCGCCACCACCGCGGCCGGCTGGTGCTGGCCATCACCATCACCTATCAACGGTCTTCCACGGGCCACTGGTTGGGCTCCGGTGGTCTATTTATTCATCCAATTGCACCAACGGACTTACCAGGGCATCTCCTTCACTGCTTGACTGCCGGATTTTGGTTCTTTCTAACCCAATAATACACCAATGTATAACTCAATGATTGAACAAGAGTTGGAGGGACTGGGCCTCATTAATTTGTCCCATGCCCTCTTTGTTAGCATCTTATCAAGGGAGAAGATAATTTATTTAAATTTTTTTTAAATTTAAACATGACAGAACCCTACCTCATGAGTCATTTGAGAGCATCCCATGTTTGAATATGGGATGTTTTTCGTTGATCTCGAAGCAAGCCTCCAACGATGTCATTCAAAAAAGATGTTCGGGTGTTCCTTGATGGATCTATTCTTCATCAAGAGGCTCCCCCAAAATCCTCCTCTCTAAAAAACCACCCCTTAACAATGAATTAAAAAACTAAAGAGAGAGATAGATAGAGAGGAGGGGAGTTATCTTTACAACACATTATTATGAGATATTTGTTAATTGGTGCAATTAATGATCCTCCTCAATTGCATGTAGGGTGGTTTCACATTTTTGTGTAACCAATATTTTAATGTCTAGCATTAAAAGCCTAAACACCCCTTGGGGTCCCCACCACCAAAACCTAAAATAGAGGTAGAATATATTTAAAATAAATTAGAATAATTTTATTAATCCCCCATAAAAACTAAAAAAACCAACTTCCTCTATCAAACCACTATGGTCGAGGTTAAGGCTCCATTAGGAGAATCCCAGCGTTGCGAGTTCAACGACTCCCTAAGCTTTCAATTACAAGTACCGGTTCAAAATTTATAATTTCATGCTCATAAATTTACTAATAATACCTTAAACAAGTTTAAAATTTCCATTCCGGGCACACCATTCATCAAAATCAAATGCCGTCAGATTTTGTAGCCTCGGAATAGTTCTATATTATAAAAATATTACATGCAAAATTTTTGTCATTAAAACATTAATTTCCTCACCAATAGTTATTTGACCCTCTTCCTCCCCAGTAATTGAATTTAGTAGAGCTACTGGGGGTGGATCTAGATGATAATTAGATAGTGATATTTCTATTATAAAGATAAGGTATTCTTTATCATCATCAAAAATTGTATCCTCATTCTTCTTATAATAAATATTTACATCATGGTCCAAAATCCAATTCATACCCAGGATTATACCAAATTCAATCATGAGTATGATAATGAGATTAGTAGATAAATAACATTTATATTCCATAATGGTAATTGATTGACAAATTGTTTTGCAATGATACATCCCTTAAGAGTTTTGACAGACGATTCCCTTGTTAAGTAAAATTAGAAATATCTAATTTTCTTGGAAAACTAAGAAAATATGAAATAATGAAATGATATAGAATCAAAAAAAGAAATGCCTATTTTTGAGGAAACTATTAATGTACTTGTCACCACATCATTCGGAGCTTCAGCGTTAGCAGTATTGATCACATTAGCCTGGCCTTGCTCCCTTGATATTTTTTGAGGTAAGTTTCCTTAGAACTTAGGACATTCATTTCCATAATTCCCCATCTCTCTACAATTTTCTAATTCACCATTGATAGCCTCTTTATTTCCCTTTAAAACACATGATTGGTGGATTTTTTCACCACACTGGTAGCAAACTCTCATTCCCTTTAGGCAAGTATTAGTGTTTTTCTTCCCACATTTACTACAGGATAGAAATTCAAATTTTCCCTTCTTCACCTTATTTCCATTTCCCAACTGTTCAATAGATCTCTTCTTGCCTGTCTTTTCATTAAAGTCATAAGACTTTGAGAAGTCATTTTTTTTCATGATAGAACATGAGACTATATCTTCGTATGATGAGAAGGATTTTGAGACTAATGGTTGAAGATTAAATGGTTTTAACCCATAAAATAATAGATCAATATTAATCCTTGGGTAACATATATAATCTGAATCATGCCTTGGTAACATTGTCAAGTTAGCCTCATACATTGAGACATTCTCATCCTCCTATTGCCTCAGACTCAGAAATTTCCTTTTCATTTAAGCTCTATGTTCACGAGGAAAGTAATTTTCTATGAAAATATCATTAAACTCCCTCCATTCCATATTTGATACTTCTTCATCTTCCTTTTTGTTTTTAATCAGCGACCACCATTGATCTGCACCTCCCATGAGGCGATAAACTGCCATAACAACTTATTCCCTTTTGCTACTCCCCAAAGCATGATCGATTTTCTCTAGGGAACTTTTCAATTTCTCATGTACAAATGGATTTGTATTCCCATTGAATGTTAGGGGTTGTTTCCTCATGAAGCGGTCTAACATTGATCATCTGTGTTGGGGATCTGGGTGCTCCATATAGTTACAGTTATTATTCATAACCTGAGTGAGTTGTCCCGATATGGTTATAAGATATTCAGCACAAGTTGCATCACCATCTTCACTATAATTATATTTTGTAAGAGGTAAATCCATACATGTATTAAATGTGTTGATACAGTTTCCATTCCTTCCACTAGTCACCCTTTCTAGATAATAGAATACACTAGATTAGTTAATGAATCACAATACATAATTACAACTAGTAAAATACCTAACATAAATTGCACAGTTTATGCATATACTCTATAATCGTAAAAAAATGTTTTCATTGAGGAAGTATTTACTCATTAATCCTTTATAATGGTTTGTAAAGAAAATTTGAATTATCTTAAGTATATCCTCTTTGAGTGGCATAACCAAGAGTGCAGTAAGACCTATTGTCGTGTACCAGGATACGCCGAGTCAAGCCTGAAACTTCTTGTTAGAGTTTTCACTCCTAGGTACATCTGTTCCAGAGCCGCCTCTAATTGATCATATCCATACAAGGATGCATTTCTTAGAAAACTCACAAAATATCTACATTACCAAAATTCTAGGAAGTTCCTCTATACTAATCCTCAAAGTCTATCTTAGGGTAATGTTCTCTAATCAGAGTTTTTCTAAATCTAGTTTCCAAGTATTGTACTAAAAAACCTCTCATAACAACTATAACACCCCGACCCCAGTTACCTAGAGTCGGTGTATTATTACATAACATTTTCATGATACAAGGAATCATGTCCCGAAAGAAGGATCAGTTTAGTGTCCTTGGAAGTACTAGATACAGACATAATTTCTACATTACATTATGAAATGAAAAACTAAAAAATTATATCTCCTTTTAACACATTCATATCCCTTAGACTATCCCAGCAAGTCAGTCATAATATACTTCTTCACATCTTGGGGAAAATAAATCATACAAAAAGGGTGACCTCAGAGGCTCTATAAGGATAAAAATATAGTGGAAAATATCATAAATAAGAATACAAATTTATGAAAATGTATCAGAATAAAACACAAGACTTTTAAACATAAACTTGAACATAATATGGAATATATAAATCAAATAATTCCATTTACTTATTCATATGAATGTTCTTATATTCTAATAGTCACATGTAATATCAATAGATAATTTCATAATGATGTAATGCATAATGCCGAACATCATAACCACATTGTCAAGGATTAGTGCAAAGACTACAAATACGATTTAGTCAAGGCACTGTGCCAAGGAACTATTTTTTCTCATGAGACCTACAGATGCATCAAAAAGATATAGCAGGCTCCACCCATCACTCACTAAGTATAATGTATTCCTCATATGAAAAGGTGGAAACATAACATAAAAATTCGTATTAAAACTAGAATTAGAAATGTAAATACTTTAACCATATACCATGAATTGTATAAAAATAACAAATCCACAGTCAAACATATCACAAAACCTTCAATACAATATGGAAGATTGTATCATAATAAATCAACTTCAAACAAGGGTAAAATCCATCAAAGGATGTTGACATAAATGAAATGAAAAATATCAAAGAAAACTATCTATTTCTATTTTGAAATGATTTTAAAGTCACGTAATTATAAAAGAAAACACTTATTTTCAAAATTTTATTATAGGATTGTAAGGGAATCATATAAGGTGTTATAACAATAGAAAATAGCTTCACCCTCCAAATAAGTTAAAAAAACATTCTTACCTTAATTTTTCCCAAAAGGTCATAAATTACCTTGTTCGGAATACAAAAAACTATTTGTTTAAAAACATTTTATAAAAATTCAAACAAGGGTATAAATTAATTTAACCCACATTGTAAGAAATATAAAAAATATTTTGAAATACATTTTTTAGAAACATGGATGTGGATGATAAATAAGTCCCTGTAGATACTTATGTATAAACAACCTCAGAAAATAATGAGATTTTTAAATTAACCCTTACATTGTAATTTTCCATAGTCAAGGGTAAGTTAACCTCATGTATAATATTTAAATCTTCGTTTTTAAATTATAAATGAACCACATTCATAAATATGACATCATATATGCTCTTCTAATATTTCATTGTAAATAATATTTCAGTAGTATCATAGTTTTGGATGTTCAATGATTCGTTTTACTTTATATGTTTTGTTATGTAAGTCATTTTTGTTATGGATAGGATGTATTTGATTCATATTCATAATGATATTAAGTTATTAAACATTATTTTTAAACCTAAAATGAAAATTATTTTTTAATGGTTACGATTGGGAATGAATCTCATCACATTCGGGGAGACGGTAATCCGTACGTATACACGAGCGCAAATATCATTATATTGATGGGGAAATAATATTTAATTGGGTGGTATATCTTATATAAAAAGTCATTAACATGATATATTTATTATTTAAATTAATTATACTCATTATTATACCCATCAAAATAATGAAGTGTTGAATAACAAACTACACCACGACGTGGAGACGGTATGATGTACGTACCCACGTATGGTGACTTTGTCATTCATAAGATGGATAGAAAAATGAATATGGATGTAACATATTTATAATAACATAACAATATGTAGATGGTATTAGAGATATTATATTGGTATGGAAGAAACCATGAAAGAGGAAGTGGAAGAAGAAAATAACTTTGAAAGAGGTGATGAAATTATTACCTCTTCTTCGGGTGCTTCCTTTTGATTTGATCAAAAGGGATTTTTAGGTTGGATTTATGATCAAAGTAGGACATGGTTTAAGTGAGGGTATATGTGAAGAGATTTGAGTAGGGGTTGGCCAAGACAAATGGCATTGGATGTGCGAATTTGAGAGAGGGGGATGTCCCCTTTTATAAGATAGGTGAGGGGAACCTTAGGAAAATAGTGAAATATTATTTTATTCTAAAGTCACTTTCAGTTTATAATGGCTCCAAATGGATTTATTTCGAGGATAAGGTTTGAATGGGTAGAAAACCTCTTAACCAATTGGTTTTAGACAAGTTTATGTCACTATAATAACCGTATCTTTTAGATTTAACTCTTAGTTAAATAGTTAAACTTTTACTATGTCTTTTTGTATTATTATAATAAATGGTTAATAAACATATTATAAAAAGATAAGAGAACCCCAAGTGGTTCATTATTGACATATATAACATTATCTGTGTCCTTTCTCTGAACCATATATTTTTAATATCATTATATCATTTTAAAATATAGTATTTTTTTAAAAAACTCATTTATGTCAATTTTGACACTATTTAGTATTTGGTTTTTGTGAAAGTCATAAAAACTTTATCACTTCAAATAAAATTTATTTAATCAACTATAAACTTTCATATTATCTTATAAAATTCATGGAATTCACCAAAAGTCTCAATTTACATTTATATTATCAATTATTTTAATCTTTCATTAAAAATGTAATTACTACATCATCATTGTGTCATTCATAAAATTTGATTATTTAGTGTCTAAATATTATAAATAAAATAAAATGATGTAGTAAGTCATTTTATATTTATATTGAATATTTATTGTCAAAATTATCCTATAAATAAACCTATATTAATTTTTTTTTATTTATTAATAATTTAATTTTAAACTTTTAACTCTTATTTAAATAACACTACCACAAAATAGGGCAAGGGAAGCACCACCCTTTATCAGTGCTAAACAGATAGCGCTGATAACAGGGTATAACTTTATGAGTGCTATATAAAAGTGCTGATAAAGGTTACCCCTTTATCAGCGCTTTTTTTAGCGATGATAAAAGGTAACATTTATCAGCGCGTTTTTAGCGCTGATAAAGGGCACCTCTTTATCAGCGCTAAAAAAGCGCTGATAAATGAAGGTTTTATCAGCGCTTTTATTTTAGCACTGATAAAAAATACCTTTATCAGCGCTTTTAACGAGCATTGACAAAGGTTCTGTCGGTTTTTATTTAATAACCCTAACAGGCCATCCTCGCTTGCATGTGGTCAAGCTCTCGTGGAATCTGAACAAGGGCCCTCGCCGCGCGACCTCGTCCTCCTCGTCCTCCTCATCCTCCTCCTTCTCCACCGCCACCACTACCTCCGCCCCCTATCCCGCTACCGCGACCGCCTCTGCCTCTGCCGCCTTCACCCTCGCTGCCGTGACCGCCGCCGCCTCCACCTCTGCCGCCGCCGCCGCCTCGACCCTTGTTTCCACGACCACCGCCGCCTCATCCTCCTCCTCCTCGTGCTATCAAGGTGGAAGGTGAGTTCCATGGATGGTATTCCCTTGGTATATTATTTATATATTGTGTGTGTGAGGACCAAATAGTGAATATAGATGTGAGAAAGGAATGATACCATATCTTGAGCCTAATTCCAGTAAGGATTTCCATAGTAGAAAGTATCTTCTTAATGTGATTATGATTATGTCTAGTGATGTGATTCATAATTAGTGATGAGCGTCGAAATAAGAGATGTTATTGATATTTAGCAACACAAGTGGGTTGTTTGTGAATGATGTGGAATTGGATACCCTATAGGTTCCATAGGGATATCTTGACTCTAAGATGAAGTATATGGTAATTGGTTAGTTATGATGGTTCACATGTGTGAGAGGTATACCAAGGTTATGTGTGATGACTTCTATGGATAACCAACCCTTGTTTTCATTTTTTTTATTTTGAGTTACCATGGAAAGTAAATTCTACCCCTTCGAGTTGAATATTTATGTATGAGATACAAAGAAAATAGTTTTTAATCTTATGGTTATATGGATTCCTAAAGATTATCCCAATGGAAATGATGATGGATCCATATTAATTTTCATCATAGAGTATAATCTCATAGTAATATGATTAGATAAAGATGAACCCGTAATACAAAACATATCACCTAGTATGTCTGTCACATATACAAATAAATAAATGAGAAAAAAACATGCTACAAAGCATAAAGGTACCATTAAATACTTACATTGGTTAACTTGTTTTAGAAATTGTTTATCTTCAACCGTGCCTTGTACTTGCACCCATGAATTTGAAGGTGAGTAGGCGAACACGATAGTTGACCTTCTTATAGAATATTTTCTGGAATATTATAAGAGACATGAAGTAATGAAGATCATTAGATTGTTGGAGAAAATGTGGTTACTACAAATAATGTGGGAATCAGCTTGTGCAACGCGGCGTAAGTTACAACTTGCAGGTATTGTAACTTAGGCCATGTTGCACAAGACGATTTCCACAATGAAAAATAAAATCTTCATTGCTTCATGTCTCTTATACTCTTCCAGAAACTCTTCTCTAAGAAGGTCAACTATCATGTACGCATACTCATCTTCAAATTCATGGGTTCAAGTAAAAGGCACGGATGAAGATAAACAATTTCTAAAACAAGTTGACCAATGTAAGTATTTAATGGTACCTTTATTCTTTGTAGCATGTTTTTTCTAATTTATTTATTTGTATATGTGACAGACATACTAGGTGATATTTTTTGTATTATGGGTTTATCAAGAGTCTGTATGATTTCCTGTTTCCACATTTCATTTTAAATATCATGTTATAATTATATATTTACTGTACCCTAATGGCTCAAATAGTCAGTCATATTGTAGATGTTTCTAGAATGCTGTATGATTCTTTTTCCCCAATGGTAGTACATTATTAAGATGATTTCACTGATTAGGTATAAAATTTACTTCTTAATAAAGAGATAAACTTTATAATCTAGTTATTTTTGGGAGAAAATTCAGTTTCTATCACAATTTCTAAAATAACACCAAAAGAGCATCAGTTGTTTGAATTACAGTTTGATGATATAGAATATAATGGTTTCATATGGCATAGTACTTTACCATGGGGTTTTATAGTTCTCTAAAATAGAGGGTTGATTGGTATTTATCATTTTGTTGGACTATTGGAGATTGAACTTGATGAGAGTCATGAATATGTATCCTCATCCACGCATTGATAGACACATTGATCATCTATGAGGTTCTATGATCTTCTCCAAGATAGATTTGACATTAGGATACCATTAGATGAGTTGGACATCGATGGACCTACCATGGACTGCTTTTAGGAATAGTTATGGCCTGTATGATTTTTTAGCGATGATTTTTGGTTTATCTAATGCATTGGTTGTATTAAGGGACTTGATGAATAGGACATTTCATCCTTTTATGGATCAGTTTTTAGTAGTTTTTTCAATTAAATATTAGTGTACTCCCAACCCATAGTTGATCTTGACCAACATCTTATCATCACCTTGAGTACATTGAGATAGCATCATATTTATTACTATTTTCTCCTGTTACTCATTGGTTTCCTCTTGTTCGCATGTCATGTATTTTCAAAGGCATCGTTCAGTCTTTGCAAGACTAACTTGGAATAAATTTGATATATGTCAGATTAAATCAGGTATCTTATACATACACGATATTCACCCTACTGGATACACCATGTGTATGGATTTCACATGTGTTTAAAGG
This sequence comes from Viscum album, assembly GCA_963277665.1. Lineage (NCBI taxonomy): Eukaryota > Viridiplantae > Streptophyta > Magnoliopsida > Santalales > Viscaceae > Viscum > Viscum album. The sequence continues at coordinate 1,480,317,143 of OY728134.1, forward strand.
CATTTGTACCATGATTTGTTTTTATAAAACCCAAAAAATGCTACCTGATTAATTAAAACATAATATTATTCAAGTTCTCACGATTGAACCCATAAAGACGATGAATATGAATAAAGAATGGATGAATGCCAATCGGTTGACAAAAGAGTATGAAGATGGCGTGAAAGAGTTTATCAAGTTTGCATAAGATCATGCATGTGACACTTATCAAATCTTTTGTCCGTGTTTACGCTAATGTTATTCAAGAAAATTTAGTCCAGAGGAGTTGGAAGAACACCTAATCTGTCACGGAATAGATCGAAGTTATACATGTTGGAATAAACATGAAGAAAAAACCAATGTAGGTAGTGAATCAGAGAACATGACATTTTATAGATCATTTGATATGATTAGAAGCGTGAACAGTGAAGACGATCGTATGGAGGGTGTGATTACAGATGTGAACGATGATGAAGATCGTATTGAGGAAATGACAAGGACAATTGAAGATGAACTTCATGATTTACCAAAATTGTTTGAGAAGTTAAAGAGTTGTACAAAAACGTCATTGTATGCTGGTTGCACTAAATATACAGCATTGTCAGCTGTATTGAAGCTGTATAATTTGAAAGTAGGCAACTGGTTGAGTGACGCCAATTTTACGGAACTGCTTGCTCTCCTGAATGACATGCTCCCATAAGATAATGAACTCCCAAGATGAAAATATGATTCCAAACTAATGCTACGATCGATGGGTATGATCTCCGAAAGAATACATGATTTCTCGAATGACTGTATATAGTTTCTCAAGGACCAAAAATCACTTAAATAATTCCCAAAGTCTGGTGCTTCTTGATACAAGAAAGATGATTCTAGTCCTACGAAAGTTGTATGGTTCTTTCCAATCATTCCTAGGTTTAGACGCATATATGGAAGTGAGGAGACTGCAAGATAATTGACATGGCCTATAGATACAAGAATTAAAGATGGGAAACTACGTCACCCTACAGAATCTCCTCAGTGGAAGAGAATTGATCACGAGTATCCTGAATTTGGGAACGAGCCGAGAAACCTTTGTCTAGCGTTATCTACAGATGGGGTGAATCCTTTTGGTTTTCAAAGCAGCAGTCACAGTACATGGCCGGTTATGTTGGTAAATTATAATTTACAACCGTGGTTATGCATGAAACGAAAATACATCATGTTATCTATGCTTATATCAGGACCAAAACAACCGGGTAATTATATTGATGTTTATTTGGCCCCATTGATCGAGGATTTGAAAATATTGTGGGATTCAGGTGTTATAATGTATGATGCTTACAAAAATGAACAGTTCACTTTGAAAGCCATGTTGTACGGGATGATAAATGACTTTCCTGCTTATGGAAATTTGTCAGGATATAGAATTAAAGGAACTAAAGGGTGTCCCGTTTGCGAACAAGGTACACAGTCAATTAGGTTGAAACATTCATCGAAAACCGTGTTTATAGGATATCGCAGATTTCTACCCCGACGACATAAGTAACGATCTTGGACGACATCATTCGACAGAAGTTCAAAGGAACATACAACACCATCTCCACTAACAGGTGATCAACTGTTTGAGAAAGTGAAATATTTGGACACTACTTTTGGTAAACCGTTTTTGAAAAACCTTACAAAAACTGGTTGGAAAAAGAGATCATTTTTTTTGAATTACCATACCGGAATTGTTTGCATGTTAGACATTTTCTTGATGTTATGCATGTTGAAAAAAATGTATGTGATAGTGTCATCGGCACGTTGCTAAATGCACCCGAAAAAACAATGGATGGAATTAAGGCTAGATTGGACATGGTTGAGATGGGAATATGAGAAGAGTTGGCACCAGTGAAGGGTTAAAAATGAACATTTCTTCCTCCTACTGCTTACACTCTTTCCAGGCAGGAGAGATATAAGTTTTGCAACTTCTTTAATGATGTAAAGTTTCCATAGGGGTATTCATCAAATATCAAGAACATCATGTCAATGGGAGATTTAAAATTAAAGGGTCTGAAATCACATGACTGCCATGTTTTGATGCAAGATCTAATTTCTATAGCTTTACGTTGCATTTTTCCCACGAATTTCCGCCATACATTAATGAAGCTCTGTTTCTTCTTCAAAGCTATATGCAGCAAATTTATAGACCATGTGAAATTTCCAACTATGGAAAGAGAAATTTCCATCATATTATCTGAATTGGAAATGTTCTTCCCACCGACATTTTTCGATACGATGGTTTATTTGGTGAGAGAGATTCTACTATGTGGTCATGTACATTATAGATGGATGTACCCCATTGAACGGTATATGTAGATTTTGAAAGGTTATGTCAAAAACCGAAGTCGGCCAGAGGGTTGTATTGCGGAGAAATATATTGTTGAGGAAGCTGTTGAATTTTGTACCGAATACCTGTCTGGTGTGGAAATCATTGTCCTACCGAAATCTCGTCAAACTGAGTGGCTCAAGGGTGAAGGAATTTCTAGAAGAGAGGTTGTCAAAATCAATATTACAGATCAAGAGCAGGCCCACCATTACGTTTTGCATAACAGTTTCGACGTTGACCCATATGTTCAAACCCAAAAAGAAATTCTTAGGCGTTTGAATCCTTCTAGGGCTGAAAAATGGATATCAGATACACATAATCGACAGTTTATAAGATCATTTCAAGACCATATTTTTAAGAAGTTAGATGACAATCCAGACTAAATTTCAGAATGACTTCGATGGCTGGCCGGAGGAGCAAGTGTGTACGTATTATCTTACAATGCTTATGTAGTTAACGGTTATACATTCTATACTAATGAACACGATGAAGACAGTACCATGAAAAATAATGGGGTTACACTTGTGGCTGAGGAGATGTATGTTTCCAGTGATAAGGACAAAAATCCAATTTATGCGAATATGTCATACTTTGGCATCATCAAACGAATATGGGAGTTGGATTATACGAAGTTTAATGTGCCAATTTTTCAATGCAAGTGGGTTGATAACAGGACTGCTGTTAAAATAGATGAATTAGGATTTGTGAATGTTGATTTTAGTAAGGAAGGGGAGAAATACGAAGCATTTATAATGGAATCAAAGGCAGTACAAGTATATTATATTCCAGACCCCTCAAACTGAAATTGGTCAATTGTTCTGTTATCGACCAAAACAACTGAAGGGTCAGATGAAAGTTCAAAAGAGGTTGACCCCTTTATAGGGACTTCACAATCATTTTGCAGCGGTCCAAATGTAGACGGCGTTTTTTATGTCATAGGAAACCACAATGAAGGAATTTACATAGTCGATAGAGGAGTCAAATCACTTCAGCCTCTAAAGAAAAAAAAGAGAGTACAATAATCAGGTTATTTGTTTATTGTAACATACATTGTGTTACATTATGTTATTATCTGTTCGCTCTTGTTTTTATGTAATCTAAATTAAATATTAAACAACTTCTGCAGATAATGACTTCAGCACCTGCTGATGCACCCAATCCCAAGGCACAAAAGGTCTCTCAGCCAGAATCTGGTGGTCCCACTGTAGAGCAACAACAGGTTTCTCAACCAAATGCTGGTGGTCCCAGTGCAGAGCAACAACAGGTTTCTCAACCAGTTGTTGTTGGTCCCAGTGATGAGGTACAGCAGGTTTCTCAACCTGTTGCTACTGGTCCGATTGTCGATGCTATCACTCCAGCGGAAGATATTGATGCTACTTCTGAGGAAATGGTAGGAAATGGAACCCTGAAAGCGCAAAAAAAAAAAGAGCGTCGTAGTTTGACAATGTTGGCCAAAATACTTAAGGAAAAATCAAAAGACATGAAATTTGAGGTGGGACGGAATAAGAGAGGCCAATATGTTAACCCCAACAAATCCATCTTTAGTAGCTACATTGGAATCGTCACTCGACAACATGTGCCGATTGATATACAGTCGTGGCACCATGTTGTCACCGGGCTGAAGACACTAATCTGGGAAGAGATTACGGTAACATTATGATATCATTTTTTTAATTTATTAAAATAAAATAAAATACAAAAACATTGACTTACTCTTCATCATCCATTGTAGAGTACATTTATAGTAGATGTCTTGCACAAGGAATATGTATTAAGAGTTGCAAGAAGGATTCATAGAGGTTTCCTCACAATTTTAATGAAATATCATCTTAAAGATGAAGAATGAAAAATCAAGCCACACCCACCTCCTCTTTACACACACTTGATATCCCATGGAGCATGGGATGTGTTTAGAAACCGTCGTGGGGAGAATACTTTTCAGGTACATTGTGTGGGGTAATACGTTGTTTGACGTTTGCTTGTATTCATCACTCTGATTGACAGTTTTTTATTTATGAAACAACTACTGAGTTCTGAAAATAAAAAATGCGCAACAGAACCAGCGTACCCTTACCATAAAGCAAGGATGGGGTACACTAAACTTGAGAAAAAATTGGTACATCTTTTAAATCTACCCTACTACTAGTATGTGACATAGAACAACACCATAACCGTGTTTCTCTATTTATATAAAGATTGATGAATCAAAATCGAAAGCCATATCCATCCCATGCCATGTGCTATACAAGGAGGCTCATGTAAATAAAGAGGAGACATTGATAGATGAAAACACACAAAAAGTGTGGAAAACATGTGTAAGTATGACATAATATAAATTTGAGTTTCTTTAAATCGATATTACATTACAATAACTACTTATTTTTCTATATTTTCTATCTAAAATAGTCACAAGAATCAACAACAACTGCACCAGATGCAGACATACTTTCAGCAGCCTTGAAGCAGCCAAAAAAGTATGTCCATGTCAGAGGTACAGGTTTTGGGGTGACACCCCGAACATATTTTCAAAAACAAAAACAAGCGGAGGATCAAAATGAAAAATGGAAAATCTACAAGAACAATTATCTATTTTTCAAGAAGAATTACAATACTAAAGAGAGATGATAGAAAAATTGATGGGGGAGAGGAAAAGAGAAGAAACAACTCAACAAAAACCCGTGCGTGACGATCTCACCCCACCCCCCACCAGCTTTGAGGCGATCCATTCCCCTAAAAAAACTTACTTAGATGAGGTAATCAATGTTTTAATAATTGTTTCTGTGAAATGTGATTTACATAGACACTGATACCTTTCCTGTACTAATATTCCATTTGGTGAAAATGACAGTGATTTATATTTATCAACTCCCACCTATCGCCTTGTCGCGAGGGATATGGTATTCAATACGCAAAATGACATGCTACACAATAGACAACTTCCAAAAGATCATCTTAGAGTGTCAACTAACATAGCTAATGAGCCGAGTGCCAAACTACCTATTCCAAATGACGATGAAGACATTCATACAGTTGAAGAAGCTGTTGGAACATTCATCACATGGCCGATAGTTCTTGTAAAAAACACGTCGACAAAAAGGTATTCATTTATTATTTATTTTTCAAACCGGACCTTTAACATTTAATGAAAAAGGTCTGAACCGATGACTGTTATTACAGAATGACAAATACTATGGGTTGAAATGAAATATTAGCTCCAAACTATCTCAAGGATCAACCAACTGATTGAAACGGTCTACTGAGAGCACCTTCACCCCGCCCGTTCTATATCCATACTTAATATCATTGCAGGTTCACATGGATACAAAGTTGAAAGACGGTAGTACTCACATAGTTTCTTTCGAAAAATATATGTATGGAGAGGAGATATCAGATTTCATTAGTGCTGAAAATGTAAATGAACTCCTCATGTATGAATGGCTAGGTGACTCAGTTGTAAATGTATACATGAGGTAAGTTTTCATGATTTGATTTTACAAAAGCTGATATATTCTGATAATTTTGACTAAATACATTTTATATTTGTCGCAGACGTATATATGAAAAACAATTGAAGGGATTTTCCCATGAAAAAAAATTTGGACTCGTTAGTCCTCACACCACATCTTCAAAAGACGAAATAGATTCTGTTAAAGAGGCTGCAATAATGTCATCCCTTCTCAAATCGTTTGAAAACAAAATTACGGATGACAGAATCTTTTTAATACCAACGATGCAGGGGTAAAACTCTACAATTTAATCATATCAACTATATTTTCATTTATTTCTTTAATTATTACTTTTTGTATTTTTAGGGAGCATTGGATGCTGATTGCAGTAAATTTGGATACTCCAAAGATTTATTTTCTGGATTCAATGCATGGATATCCAACAAACCATCCACGCATGATGGTGTTTGTTAATTTGTAATGCACTAGATCCAATATTTTAAAACTAAACATCTAGTTATATAATTTATGTTATCTTTTAATTAGGATTTTGTTATGATAGGGTGGTGAATCAATATCGTCTAATGCATGGAATGAATCCAGGGCATAAGGATGAGCATGCCTACAATATCTACAACTGGAAAAGTATCCGGGTATATATAATAACATTTTACTATCCAGACACATATCAAAACAAATTACTTATTGTTGTTGATGTTTCTGTAGTGTCCAAAATAAACAAACGGAAAGGACTGTGATTATTATGTTTGTAAATTTATGAACGAGACCATATTTCATCAACAAACTAGCATCCCTGATGAGGTATTTTTGAAAATAATTATGAGTTCATTTAAAATATTTATTAATCCTTTGTGTATTTATATTTTTTCAGTACTACCATGACTGTCGCAAAAACTCATATTCAGAAGATGATATACATATGTTTAGAAACAAATGTGCAACATACCTGATGGAAGATTGTACACAAATAAGATGAAGGTGAATTGCTAACACTTATTTTATCTATATATGATCATTGATTATCCTCCAACCTTCTTTGGTGAATTGAGAATGCTCCGATGTATTGAAATCTTAATTTATTACTCAATGTTTTCTATCCCCGGATTCATATTATTAATCTTTGAACAAATCAATATTGAAGTAAGGCATGATGGTGTGCAGTGTGTATGGGGTGAACGAAGAAACCACCGAGGATCAACAAAATCCATTTTCTGTATCTTGTTTAATTGAACTTGTATTTGCGCACATGTGTTGTTGTTTGACTTGCACAATTATTTCTAAGTAGATGCATGAGATAATCAGTATCATTGAGGGATTTTTTGGAACCAAAATATGTGTCCCATGATAATTCAAGTAAGGGAAAGGCTAGTTGAGATGAAATCCAAGCTCAAACGACTAGTACATCATCAAAAGAATCAACCCTGTGATGCACCATCATGTAGAATCTGGTCCTCGTGATGTTTTGAGGTGTTTATGGAAGGTATGAGGAGTCTGATAAGCCCCCTGGCCACCATAAATAATGTTTACAGAAAGATCCACATGTTTTTTTGTGCCTCGTGCCTCTTTACAAGGATCACTCCATTCACATGGTCCATCATAGCATGTATGTCCCATTCATCCCATTGCTACTATTGGAAGAACCTGAGAATCTGACAATGCATAATCCCCACAAGACCCATACTCATCCAACCAAGAGTATTCCTAGTGTGAAGGGAATCTAACCATGGGTAATACCCACAACATACCTCTTTTAAATATATGGGGTTTGATCCTTGTAATCTAAATAGGGTACGTAGGAAGCCTCCATGAGGTTAAATCCCAACCAATGGTAAACCATGGTGACCCCCTCACTGGGGTACACCTTCACTTATTTTCCATCTTGTATTTCCCTTAGTGGAATCCAAATAATTATTCAAAATGAGAAACCTTACCTTTATGGGATGCACCACACTTGGGTCAGACCTCATTGGGTATTTTGATCCATCTATCAGGTAAACATTCTAGGTGCTCCCTCTTAGAGATGTACCTACCTGATCCACCTTTATAAGTGTTTTGATCCACAGAGGTCTTACATCTATGTAAGACATTAAATCATGACCCTCTATCCTTGTGTGATGTTAAAATCATGGAAGACCACAAGTTAAACATGGGTTTCCATTAATATATTCAATATTAATGTTTAATCAGTCCTTATTAAGGTATTGTAGAGGTGTGGTTTTATGTTTTCCAGTAGATTTCGGAAGATTCCACGCCTTATGTAGGTGATTCCATGCTTTTACATTATATGATGATTTTATTATCCTGTATTTTCTTGCTAAGGGTACTATATGAAATGTTTGTGTGGTTAAAAATGTGTTATAAAAGGAATTTGGGGTGTGTATAGACTTGAAAGTTATTTTTAAAATGAATGCAGTTGTATTTCCTGTGGATTTTCATTCTTAAGTCCTTTAAATGTGTTTAAAGAATTGAGAAAGTTTTGTGATGGGTGTTTTCAAATGGATTTAATGTGTTTGTGAATTTTAAAGAGGGTTTTCTTATGAGATGTAGAGATTCTATATATGTGTATTTACATTGAATGAAAGTACATGAGAATGTGTTGATATATATGATGTGTATAACGTAAATTGAGCACCATTTCCATACAAGGTATTTTCTTTATGATGTGCAGGGGACAGGGTGAGAGGGAAGGGGTGGTTTTCTGGGGGAGGGAGAAGGGGGAAAAGTGGTAGGGGGAAGGGGTAGGGGGTGTGCTGGGTTCTTTTGAAATATGTAGGGGGTGGGAAGGGGGGTGTGCAATGGACAGGGGGGAAGTGCAGTGGGCAGGGGTCTGCTGGGGAAGGGGGCGGGGGGTGTTCAGGGGGCATGAAGTGTGCAGGGGTAGGGGGTGTGTTCGGGGGTGGGCAGTGTGTAGGGGGTGTGATGGGGAAGGGGCAGGGGTGATTTTTTTATGGAAGGGGGGACATAATATTTGTTTTATGTTTTGTGCCTCACTAGTATAATTTGTTATTTTATGTTTTGTGCCTCACTAGTATAATTCCATTTTGCAACTGCATTCTTTATTTCATTATTGTATTACTAACATAATATTTGTTTTATTATGTAGGTGAAATATTTTTCCTTAGTTCAAATGTTTGTTCGGAAACTGCCGCCATGGACAACAATTTTTTAGAGCGGATGGATGCAAAAGGATAGAACATCATTTCTTTTTAACTGTTTGTTGGATAAATGTAATTGTAACCAAATTAAACATTGTTTGAAATGTATAAAAAAGTGTGTTATTTTGTATTCATGATTTCAAGTAAATGTATGTATCATTTTTTGTTCTTCTGTGCTTTGTGTGTGGGTGTTGTGTGTGTTGTGTGCAGGTTTTGTTTGGACTATGTGCAAGTGCTGTAATGTGTGTAGGTGCTGGGCAGGTTCTGTGCAGGTTTTGGTTTTGGATAGGATCTTTGGCCTTTATCAGCTCTAGTTAAGCGCTGAAAAATGGATAATATATCAGCGCTATTTTGAGTGCTGATAAAGGTAGTTTTTATTAGCGCTCACAATAGCGCTGATATATTATACATTTATCAGCACTGAAAATAGCAATGATAAATATAACCTTTATCAGTGCTTGCTTAAAGCTGATAAATGGGCACTTTTATCAGTACTTTTTTTAGTGCTGATAAATTTCCCCCTTTTTCAGTGCTATTTTTAGAGCTGATAAAGGGGACCCCCCTTTATCTTCGTCGAGATTAACAACACTTTTTTAGCGCTATTAAAGGTCGTTTTTTGCGCTATTATAAGACTTATTTGTAGTAGTGTAAAATAATAATAAATGTTCTAATATAATACATGTGGATCAAAAAGAATCATATTTTATTCCTAAGGTATATTTTGTTCTAAAACCACTTATCCAATAGAATTATGATATCTGTTATAGTAATTATGATATCATTTTTACCTTTAATTACACTATCTACTTTTAACCTTGGTAAATAAAATTCAAAAGTTACTATTCACTAAAAATTATTTTCAATATATTAAACCACATTTAACTAAATAATATCAACTGTGTCTCTCAGATTTATGAAATTCAATTAACAGAAGCGGTAAAATTACATTTTATAAAAATTCACAAACGTGCCAAGAAGGTGGGTAAAAGATGTTAAAAAGTTCAATAAAATTATATATATCTATTCTTATTATAAAATGACTCCAATTAATTAAATTAGAATAATATAGGTATTATGTATCTATTTTTACATGAAATAATTTTTAATAAAATAAATAGTTATTTAAATAAAAAGATGGTTTTAAACAAAAAAGCAGTGTTTTCACTATTCATCATAATTGAAAGTTTTCAGAAAAGTACCAAAGATTCACCCTAAGATAATTCTAAAATTCTGAATGCAAAAAAAATTCCAATTTGAAAAATAATGTTTATAATATTTCAACAAGTGGGTATTACTATTCATAACTGCATTTTAAATGGCTAGTTTGATTTGTCGTGTTGTGTTCGAACTCGAAGTTGCCTACATAGAAAGCTATTTTATTATTCAAAGATAAGAATACCATGGAAGCTTGGGTTGTTACATTTTTTCTCATGATTCACCATAATTTGTAGATAATTTCTACATAAAATCAAAACATTAATAAATGATATATTTTTTCTGTGTTTATGTAATTAAGATACTATAAAATATGCAATTACCTCATTATATGCATCTCTATTAATATCAAAAAAAATATTCCATTACCCCCAAAAAACGCCTTTAGGAACATTCTCTTACATTTTTGATGATATCAGAGATGTTTCATTAAATTAATTTCATAATATCTATTTAAAATCTCCCTATTTCTTTCCCAAATGCTTTATAGTCCTTGGGCATGAAACAAAGTCGTGGGATTAAAAATTAAAAAGAATCTATAAAAATAAACACAAAATTTTATAAGTATATTAAAAACATTTAATCATGTATTTTAATTAACTTATCAATTAATATTATATTGATATTACCTTTACATTATTATCAAAGTACTCATTTTTCCAACAAGTGGGAATATGCCTCCAATCTTAATAATTAATGAGAAATCTCAATATATCACTAGAAAGAGGCCCAAGAATTTATCCATATATTGTGAAATAATCATTGATAGACACACTATACTGATAAAATTGAATAATAATGTTGAATCACATCAGTTAACTTATATCTACCTTGTTCATGTTTATATACCTTCTATTTTTTATCTTAATCTATTGGAAAAAATAATTAAACAGTTAATAAAGTATATTTTTTTGGATAATAACATACATACCATTAATGGTAACTCACCGATTTTCCCTAGACATAGGGGTGACCAACCACTACATCACTAAAGGTGAATCATATAATGGTAAATCATATAATGGTAAACAAATAATAAATGGTGAAATGCCTGGCTCTCTAGAAGTGCAGGGTATAATGGAATAACATAGATTCACAGAAGCTGACGATAATGGTGATGTTCTCTGTTATACTGATTGACTTGGATCTTGAATTTTTTTTTCTCATCATTCTCGGAATTCAAATGGATAATATATTTTAAATGAAGAAAAAATGAAACACATAAATATTTTTTCAAAAAGGGAAATAATATAACAATGTATATATGTATGAACCCCTTATAAATGAGAAATTATAATATAGTTTCATCACCAATCTATACATTCATTTATCATCATCTTCATTATCCTCATTTTGATCAACCTCTATTGTGATGAGTGATTCATTTTAACCATCTCTTTCAAATTATATTATTTAAATATTTTTTTAAAAGATGGTTCATTTTTTTTGTTGATAAGGTTCACTATCAGGAAGTACCAAGTGATCTTCATCACCCATATCATATAAGTCTCTCTACTTTATGTGTACAAAAACACTTCAAACTTCATTTATTTAATCATCCACATAATAAACTATCTTCGATTGAAAATCCAATATAAATTTACGATTCTTTACATGATCATACATATAGATAATGCAATAGAAGTTGACAGAAGTGAAATTCAATGAACCATTCATTATACCCCTATGAATGCTGAACCATGTGAATTTGGATAATAAAAATGAAAATTGACCCTGAAAGATTAATTATATTATATAAATAATATTTCCATAGTATCTCACCTCTTCATGTGTAAATACACTACTATTTTTAGTTTTTAGGTCTTCTTCATGATGAATTGTATGTCATTAGAAGTCAGGAATATTATAGGAATCAATTATCTTATTCTGTCTTAGGGAATCTCGAGCCAAAAACATTAAATATTTGGATATTTCTAATCTATTATAAATATTAATTGTTTAGACAAGAAGATATAAGGTGGTAATTATAGGATAAACAAAATAACTACATCTCAATAATATGAATATGTGTATGTACTTAAATTATGGGAGAACCATTCGACAATATATTTATTAAATGATTTTGTTAATTAAAGCTTATTTCAAGCTCTATCCCTTAGTTACCTCTTTGTTAGCAATCAAAATTCCGTAATAAATGGATCTAAGAAAGTCTATTGAGGGGAACATATCTATGTTATTGTAGAAACCCCAATTTAGTTTGAAAAAATTTTACTTCATTCCAATTGGTCATCAAATAGTTGAAAATACTAATGATTGGTTTTCTGAATAAGAATTAGTGGAGATGTTGTCAATACGACCAAAATGATTGAATCTATTCTCAATACCATTTAAATACCTAAAACATTAGGTCAACCACACATTGACTATATTGCCTTTTCCAATAGATCCTTGTACATGAGATTTATTCCAAACATATGATTTCTAATTACCTATGTCTCTGATGAAAAAAATAAGAAAAAATTTGAAATAATTTACACAATGATTTGATAAAATTTAATTCTTCAATGAAATAAAAATAAAAATATACCTCTCAATTGTAGACATCCGTAGATAGTGTATCTGTCTACTAATTTTATCTTCTTCAACTAAATGAACAGTCAAAATAATCTTGAATATGAATAATAATGGGGGAAATGACCTCTCGAAATTAAAAAAATTTAAAAAAAATTCTTTCTTGAAGTTTATCAAGATCATTCGGATTTATATATTCTCCACAAAGCACTCTAAAGAATTTACACAACTCAACTAGAACTTCAGTTATTTTTCAGGTAATATATTACACAATGAAAATAGTTTCAACAACTCTATTAGAATATGCGAGCCATTAATTTTCAATCTATGTAACATGTTGATACTTTAAGTCAACACACCTTGAAATGTTACTTAAATATACATCTTACACATTTAAATTATTTAATGTTCAAAGTAATTCATCTATCTCATTATATTTTATTATAAAAATTGTCGAAGGATACATTCTATTCTCATTTTCCCACAAACCATGATTTATATTTATTGATTCAAAATCCGTACGATCACTAAAGTGATAAATTGATTTACCTTGTTTAGTAAGAAATGTAAAAATAACATTGTCACAAACATTATTCTCGTTATTCATTATGTCAATATTACTAAGTATCAAATTTAAATCCTAATAATGAAGATTAAAAAATATACTCCTTTTATTCCACTATTGTTTTCTAGCTGTTTTAGATACTATACCTCATATCCTTTCCCCCTTCTTTAGATGGATTACATTTTCTAAATTTTACAGTGATATTCATTAATTATCCCCTGATTTCTAAACTAGATAACACCTTCATTGGATTTTTCAAATAAATATCTCTGTTCAACTGTATCTTTTTAGACCAACATTTTTGAGAAGCATCATGAAATCGATGATGACACATAAAACGTGATAATCCACTACGTGGTAATAACCTAGTTTCTAAATAAAAATTAAAAATAATAAAAGAAAAAATAATATGAGTGTTCCATCAATATAAGTTTAATTGTCTAGGATTGTCACTAATTTGTCACATTAAAGAAACATGCACTATGAATGGTTTTATTATATATGAATCACATGTATCTATGATGTCATGAAATAATTATCACAATTAATTGAATAGAGGTTGAAGGTATACAATAATATCATTTCAAGGAATTTTATTTTCAGGAATAATCATTGAAATAATTAAAGAATTATTCTTCATACGCATCTATGGAGGTATATTATAGGGGATCAAAACAACTAGCCAAATTCCATAGTTAGTACTTAATGTATCAAAAGCGTTAAAACTATTAGATTTAAATCCAAAATGTATATTCCTTGGATACAAAAAAATCCAAACTTATTGAATCAAGAACCATCAGTGATATTAAATATGTTGGATGTCACATCAAGAAATCATTATATTATACTGAACATTTCCCTTCATGTTGTTTGAATTCTTATATGGCATGAATAATATTTTTCACAGACCAACCTAGTTCAACCCCCCCTCCCCAACAAGTCTACTGATTCTATCAGTGGCATGGCCTGAAGGGTGTTATTTATCCCTATGGGATGGAAACTACTGTTGAGCATCAAAAGAGTAACCAAAGGGAATGATTTTTGACAATAATAATAAATAAAATAAACATCATAAATGGATAGAGCATCTTAATATACGTAGATATAAAATATTCATACTCAACATCACTTTAAAAAGATAAAAATACAACAGAATTAAAAACCAAATATAAACTAAATCTTTAGGACCACAATATCTCCTTGTTACCTCAAGGGTCACTCTCCAATACCATGATCAAGCATCACTCACTGTGATCAAAACCCAAATGAAACCTGAACCAAATCGTAAAAAATAAGAAATAACTATAGTCTTGAGTATTAAAACCCATTATCCATTCCATAACAAGTCTATTTTTAATGAACACCCTTTAAAATAAAATAAACATAAACTTTAGGTTGGAAATACAATACAGAAAGGTAACATTTTCCACAAATTTCTACTTTAAAACCAAACATAGTCCATTTCCTTTTTCCATTTAAAACCACATTTTCCCCAAGAGGAAAAAATTATAATTTCAAAGAGAAAGATAGTTTATTTCATTTAAAAATGAAGATAATGTTTGAAAAATGTTTTCCAAAACATTATCCCTAAACCATCAAAATCCATAAACTTTTATCCAGCAAGTAAACCATACAATTAAGACATAACAATAATCACATAATAAGTGAAACAGAAATAAGAAAAAAAGTATAAACAACTAATAATATATCTCAATCATCCACTGTAGATAATTAAGTACCAATAGACATTGGGGAAACCTAGGAGCTCATGAATAACCCAGAACATACAATATGCCTTGACTCATCCCAAAAACCACGCATCACTAAATGACATCAAATTTTTTCACATGCTCAAAAACACCCTTCCTAGTACATATTGAGGGAAACTATTCCATGTAAATAATAAAAAATATTTTCCCCTTCTATGGGCCACTACTAATAGCATGATTCTAACTAGTACATCATTCGTTCTCTGAACATTTTCTCACTATGTCATGTTCCCATGTTAAGAGTATAAAAGCATTAATCCAAGCAATACTAATCGAGCATCCAATCCCAAGAACGTATATCATATATAATAATCCACAAAACATGAACCACCCCAAATCACCCAAAAAAACATTCTATTTCCATAAAACAAATAGATCTAAAGGAGTCCACACAGAGGATCTCTGTTTATGTTCCAAGGAAATGAGTCACGAGGACTCCCCAACAATGAAACCCCACCCATTCATATAATGGATCATGACGATTCCACATAAAGGACATCCAATCCAATAGATATAAATAGGAAAAGAAGGTTATCCATGTAGGATTTTCATAATAAACATTTTCTATAATTTCAGAAAAAATGTCAAATGGGCTTTAAGCATCCTTTGATAAATCACCATTTTTAAAAGAATCAAATACAACTTTTCAAAAGGTAAAAAAACCATTTTCCATTAAAAAATATTCTTGAAAAATCTTATTTAGGTAGTCTCACCACATGTGAAATACAAAACCACTATCATTAAAATTCCAAATGAGACACACACCATCATAACACACTATTCCATTTTCAAAATCCAAACACACACCATTTTCAAGACCAAATCCATTTATAAATTCATTTTAGGAAGCCAAAACCACCATTTATATTTGTAAATATAATTACAAATCCAAACCGTTCTTTAGATATGAAAGATAACTCACAAAATCCAACCATAGTTTTTATCAAACACTTGGTGTGCATCCCATAACAAAATAAGGGAATATGGTTCAAAAGAATCTTGAATACCGCCTCATTTAACATTAAAAAATTATTACAAAGAGTAAACATAAATATTTGACATATAAATATTATTTAAAAATCATGAAACCAAGTATTCATAAATTTTAAGGTAAGAGAAATGGGAAAACTACCTCAGTCTTACAATGCCTTAGCAATGCACACCTAAAACCATCTCACAAAGGTATAAGGAAGAAAGAACAAACGCAAGGAAACTTTAAAAAATCCCACAACATAAATAAAGGTAAACATAAACCCTAGATCCAAAAAATAATTGGAGAATAATATCTCAAGATAAAATGGAAGGATAATGAATATGGAGAAGAGTGTAAGAGATTACCATGAGAAATCTATAACCAAATCTAAATAAATCGCTAGATACACACCATGGGATAGGAGTGGAGGCTTGGAGGATAACAGAGGCGGTACCTTTGGGTCACATGAACTAGGGGAAAAATAAATGGGTGTTTTGGGGTAAAAATCATAAGTGGTTAGAATAGGAATTTCATAATTTTTTAGATTTGGGGGAACTATGCGCCAACCATGCACATGGTTAATCCACAATAAAGAACAACCCAACACACTTACCACACAATTTTATGAACTATACCTAATTCGTTTATCCTAAAATAGAAACATCCTATATCTTTCATGGTTTCCTAGAACATTCCCCTTTGTTTCCTCAAATAGTGCACAAACTGGGTGTCACCTACTGTAAATCCCAAAACTAAATATTTTCAACAAAAACACCCAGATTAAACTAATGAATAACTTAAATACCAAAGATAAAAACAATATTACCTAAAAATTTAAACCAATTCACACCTAAAACATGAGAGAAAAATCAAGATCCAAAATTGAACTAGAACAAAGGGTTAAAAAAACCTAGGTGTGGCAATTCTTCCCACCATAAAGATTTTCCCCCCAAAAAGAAACCATGTTTTCTAATTAATTAATCAAATATAAAATATTTATACATAAACCTGATGAAAACTATAAAACCAAGAAAACATAAACCATAACATAATGGAACTCATACTACTTATCATAAATCAATATGAAACTCAAACAACAACCCGCAACACCCAACCACAGATAAATACACTAGGTGTGCTCTAAAAGCCCAGTGTTCCCCCAAAATGGGGAGGAAATTCAATTTAGATAAATTCACAAATACCACACTTTTCAAATGTAACATTTTAGAAATAATATATTACAAACATGAGAGGCCCGAACAGACTCCCCACTATATGAAACCAAATAATACTTATTGACATGAGAAAAAACCTAATTGAGAGCTGCGATGGGTCTCCACATCATTTTAAACTTTCATCTAGTATCCCAAAAACAATCATTTATAAAAAACCCAGAACCATCTTACAAAATCTAATCACATAAGGATACTCAATTAATAGGTTCACACCCAAAATGGAACCATCGCTGAAATCTCAAGAAAATGAGACCACCATGAATCCTAATAGAAACGGAGGAATTTTCCAATATAAAATAATAATGACAAGAAAATGAGGATTCTATGACAATTTCAAATGAATGAGACCTTTATGATAATGAATGAAAAATAAGAATACTTAAACTATTCCCATTCCAAAATTGAAGACAATCGCTATGCCAAGGTCCCTCACACCCCAGATTCGTGATGACATACCAGCTTCACTCCAGGGCCTATGGAAGGCGCCCTGATGTGTGAGGCATCTACTTCCTTGGAGTGAGGAGATAAATATTATTGACCAAGAATCCTTGTTTCCACCGAAACAACAAATCAAAAAATAATTCTTCAAAATCCTTTATTTCACTTTGGATGAGAAAATATAGAAATAAAAAGCACAACAGAATGAAACTCCACCGATGAGGGAAAAAATTTAGAATATCTAAAGGAAAAACACACTTACATTGAAATAGAAGCTCTATGGATACATATAACATCGTATTTTACAATTTAAATAAAAAAAGAGCACCGAAAGACATCACAAAACACATCCATTACATCCAAAAATGCATATATAGAAAGGGACATTAAACTTAGACCAAGACAACACCTTTCTCCTATAAATAGGCTTAAAAAAGCTTTGTGGAAACACCCTGAATAAATCCATTTCAAGTGACCTAAGCACCAGTAGGAATATAATGTCTTCAGAGAATTTGAACATGATAAATTTTTGGGATATGGATTTTCCCACTGATGACACACCATGATCCTTCACTTAGAATAATTTGATCAATGATCAAGAGGCCTTTTAATTCCAATACCAGTGCCAATAGATTCATTATAATTCCCCATAACTTTACATAAATTCCCTTTACCACTTCCATAGATCTGAGGAAGGATATCATCTTCAAACACTCTTACTAATACAATATCAATACAAACATCTTGCCTCACCACATCGACAAAAGAGGTAAATCCGAGATCTAAAACATTCAAATGAAAATCAGGATGAATCCCATACTCAAAATATACATCTTCAAAGAATTATCTATAGAAAAATCTAGAATATATATAACTAGATCCAAAAAATGGAAAAAAATAACTAAAACACCGATCCATTAACCTGTAATAAGCATCACATATCCATTGCCTTTCTCACCTTCACTACCACATAGAATTACTGATGGATGAAGAAAGACTTGAAAAACTCCCATGTAAGATCTTTACTAAGGATTAATTTGAGATATTGAATTTTACCACTTCCAGGTTAGGACATCAAGCATAAAGTTATAAAAATTTACCTTCAGCAACTCATGAAACTCCTAGAAACTAAATTTTCTCTCAAATTTCTTCATCCACTATTCCGTTGTGAGTGGATTCGCTTGGCTATAAAAGGTAATAGGATAAAAAATCTAAAAAAACAAGAATGAATTCAAAATATTGATAAAATTAAATATTTTACAATGGTTAAAAACCTATGTATGAACATTTACTATCCATCTAATATTTTTTGGTAGGTACACAAGGAAATAAGAAAACCAATATATCAATCAATATTTACTAATCAACAAGAGTTCCCAAACCCAAAACACTACATAAGTAATATTAAAAAATAATAGGAAAACAAGACACACAATAACTAAGTCAAAGACCATTTTCTAATTCTACATTTAAATCCATTTTATCATATTAAAAAATAAAAATCCCATGAATTCTGTTCAAATACTTAATTCATATTATTCCAAAAAAATCATCAACTCAAAAAAACTCATCTCATTAAAAATAATTTTATAGAGCTCATTTCATATCATGTAGAAAAATTGAAAATCCTTTTTCAATATAAATTTATGATTTCAATGAAATCAATTTTAATTACACCAGATTTTGGTTATGAAAATTCAATCTTGTTAATTAATTTTCATTTCACCCCAAAGGTTCATTTTATAAAAATTAATTTTTTTCTAAATCCTTACTCAAAAAAGATTCTGAAAATCCATTTTCTATATCCCAGAAAATCAAACCTTTACCACTAAAAATAAAATTTTCAAACTTCCAATGAAAATCATTAAAAACAATTTTCAAAATCAATGAAGACCCAAAACAACTCACAAGGGGGAAAAGATTATTGATTGGTGACTTTTCCATATAGTTTACTGCCACTCACCAGTCACTCCATCATCACATAGGGTCTTCTAGGAGAATTTACCTGGATCCACATGGCTTTCCAAGCCTTGAGAGTTCATTGAGACTATTGGAACAACTCCCCTTTCGTATCCCAAAAACATCCAACAAAAACTGGAGGAACCAAACATAACTTAAATTCCCATGGAAACTCGGGATTTGGTCCATGAAGTGTTGGCCAGACGCTCCCCCCAACATGTTCCCTAAGTTCAAACAGTGCTACTCTATCTACTATGTCGTTCCAAATAACAAAGGTCACTCTAAATGTTAGTTCCTCTAAAGAACTTACCTCTTATGAAACTATTTTTTAATGAAACAAGCTGGGTTAATGTTAAACCAATCATCTGATTTAGCCATCACCAACAGTGATCAACATTGACCTGAAACGAGTACCAAAGGATAAAAACAATGAAAAAAATATTGGCATGAGTATTAAAAATTTGTAATAATGACCAAACATTTATATTACCAATGAAATTCTTTTAAAATAAAATAAACATGAACTTATGGTTTAAAATAAAATATATGAAGGTACGATTTTCCACAGATTTTCCACTTTAATAAAAAAATAATTCATTTCCCCTTTCCATTTAAAACAACATTCTTTCCCAAATGGGAAAAATTAAATTTTCAAAGATAATGGAATATTCCTCCATTTTATAAATTATGTGAAAGAGTGAAAAACATTTTCCAAAACATTATCTATAATCCTTTGAAAGAAAACACACAACTTTTATCCATGAAGTACACTTTTCAAGTAATCCATAACAATTATAACATAGTAAGTTAAATGATAGAGAAAATATTTTCAATTAATTTATATTGAATATCATTGTTTTAAACCCACAGAATTGTCCCTCTAAGATGAATTGTTTCATTTTTATGATAATGGTGTTATTTTGAGTTGAATAGTAAAAATTGGCCATTTTGGAGTTTTAACAGTTTTAACTTATTTCTGTAGTTTGGCCATAACATTAACTAAATTGATCAAAATTGAAAAAATATTTCTTTTCCAGATTCTAGAAATCAAGGTATTAATTTAATAGTTTTGTACTAAAAGCTGAATCAGCCATATGGAAGCTGAAAAGAAGCTCACAAGTTGGCTCAAGAAAACTGTTTGCAGTTCTTCCTAGTTTTGGTGTGGGATCCATAACTCATCCACTGTGGTCCCAAAGCTTGTAAAATTTGGTGGGTGGACGCGCAAGGCGTTTTGGATAATCTTTTATGAAGGAGGAACTGAGTTAATTGGCCGTTTATGGGGTCATTAAATCACCCTAATACAGAGGCTTTCGTTTTGGAGAGTCTGACTGGACAGAATAAATGCTCATAGTAAAACGGACATAACTCTCGGAATGCATGTCCACATCCGCTGAGATTTTGAGGGGACACGGCTAAGGGAATTATGAACAACATTAAAGAAGGTCTCAACACGTGAAGATGTCATTTAATGGGGATACAATGCGTCAACATTCAGGGGAAACATTCTGGCTATAAAAGGAGGAGAGCTCCACCCTCTCAATCCATCTATTCTCCATCCCATTCCTTCCGGGACACAAAGAAGAAGATCTTTTAAGCTTTATTTTTTTTTTCTTTTCTTTTTCATAGTTTTATAATTCCTTATTCTTCCCCATTCAACTCGATTACCCTTACCATTGTGGGGTAAACTTTAGGAGTGATTGGGGAAGGGTTGGTTTTCTACATTGTAATGCTTGAGTTCTTGGACGCAATTGAATAAATTTATTTATTCTTCAAAGTTGTTTTCAATTTCTTATAGAGGATTTTAATATGAAGTTCGATTGTTCTTGAATAGTAATTCGGTTATTTATTTTTTCCTTGGTAAAATAATCAATATCTCCCTCCACTAATTTCTGGTTTATATACGATGGAATAAACCAGGAATTAGTGGTGAAGTATTCGACGATCGTCAGTACGTTTAAAAGGTATATGGAATGTTCTTTATTGTTTGGGATAAACAAAACCCGATCGGGTATTTCCCATTTCAATTAAGGATATTCAATACAACTATTTTACACATGGAAGGAGAGTTGACCAAACCAAGATCTTGGTAAGGTTTTCTCTCATAATAATTATTTCACCAAGGAAGTGAGAGGAAATGATTGTGGAAACTCACTTTAATCAACTAAGAAGAAGAGATTTGAGTTAAATTGAACATGGATAGCATTAAATTAGAAAACCGACCCCGACCTAATCACCCTTTTAAATATCATAGTTTTTCAATCATTTTAATTTCAAATTTCATTTCAAAAACAAAACATTTTGTTAACCCTCGTTTTAAAGTGACAACTCGTTTTGTGTGCACTCCTCTTCTGGAGACATCCTAGGTTAACCTCTTAACTACATTTTAACTTAGGAAATAATTATTTTGCCACACCCTATGACAGGGGTGCGTCAAACTTGGCGCCGTTTCCGAGGAGGCAGTGCAACAATAAAAAAACCAAATTGAATGACCCACACCTCAAAAGTACCATTAATTGAATTTGATCCAGAAATGGAATGTAAATTAAACCAACTAAGAAAAAGAAAACTACCAGAAATCTTTGAAGAAATAGATCTCTCAGATTCAAGTGAAACTCTTAGTGTTCATTCTGAACCTGAAATCAGGGCTAGAAATCCCAACCAAACCCTGCGTGGTCTATGTGCACTACAATTTTCCATTCAAAATAACCAACTAATTGCACCCACTGAACCAAATGATTTTGAATTACATGTCAATATGATTCATGTGCTTCCAAAGTTTCATGGTCTTGCAGGAGAAGATCCAAATTGGCACATGCAAGAATTCAGATACACTTTCTCACACTTCAGGCCAAGAGGAGAACCTAAAGACCAATTTCAGTGGAGGGAATTCCCCTTCTCACTTGAAGGAACAACTAAAGAATGGTTGTACAACCTACAACCAGGGGATATCAGTGATTGGGATGACCAAAAAAGATGTTTCATGCAAATATTCTTTCCCACATCGAGGAGAATTGCCATCAAGAAGGATATTTACATCATATGACAATCAACTAGAGAAACCCTCTACGAGTACTGGGAGTGCTTCAAGAAGATATGTTCCAGCTGCCCACATCAAGAAATGGAGGAACACCAATTCCTTGTGTTCTTCTACCAAGGACTTATGGATAATGATCGAAATCTTCTAGATGCCTCATCCAGGGGTCCCTGATTGACAAGTCTCCTACAGATATCATAATACTAATTGGGAGGATTGCTCAAAACACACAATAATTTGGACTAAGAGGAATGGGAACCAGGGGATACATGAGGTAAAAATATCTGATTCATCTACATTGATTAAAACCAAAGTTGATGACCTTGCAAGGTTAGTCTGTCAAATGGCTGTAACACAAGCAAATGGACAACAAGCTTCAGCTCAGG